>CM048602.1:15815688-20815688 GCA_026413675.1 Populus pruinosa
GATCATGCATGTCACACACAAATCACGAAACAATCTAGCAGAACAAACTTGTTTAAAAAATAAAGTAGAATAATAAATTAATACTCATTAGAGAGTGTTTGAAAATATTACTGTAGTTTTTTTAAATATTTTTTATTTAAAAAAATATATTAATAATATTTTATTTATTTTTTAAAAATTATTTTTAAAAAATAGGCTCTACTAAATTTACTCTCTTTTCATTACTTATCAAACAAAATACTTTAGATATTCACATCTATACAATAAATTTTTAAATTTGTTCAAGTATTTCTTACCTTAACATTATTTATTATTCAACATAAAAATAAAAAAAATTAATATATGCATACCCTATTTATTACTTTTCAGTAAAATAACTATAAAAAATCACATATTTAGGTTAATTTGATTTGAGATCATTATGATTCGAGTTAAATTACAATTCCTAATGGGATGAGTAGATTGTCGGTGAAAGATATTTTATTCTTAGCTCACAAACTATTGCCTTTAAAACTTGAAAAATCATTATGTAGACTGCATCTACTGTATTATCCATAAATCAACCCATTAAATACAGAATACATCAATAAAATTATAAAGTGTAATATCTAGTAGATATAATATTAAAAAAAAAAATAAAAAATATAATACTAATATGATTAACTTATAAAACTTGTGACTAAAATGATGTAATTAAGATAAATTCATAAAAAATAAATTAAAATTTCAATACCTAATAAACTCAATTTTGAATAATATAATAAAAAAAATAAAATTTAAAATAATTAAAAATATGCAGAAAACTTTTAGGAAAAGAAATAAAAAAAAACCTTAGCATTTCAATATTCATTACTATAGTAAAATACCAAAGCCTTTTGTATATGTTAATGTTGCGGTGACCTTAATTTATATAATATTTTTTCTTAAAATCCAATATTGTTGTATTGTATGAACTATGAAGAAGTTATAGATTTCATAATACAAGATCTCATTTTGAGGACCTAGATAGGGTATGTTTTTAATGTGTGTTTGGTAATATAATGTATGATGTTTTTTAAAAGTATTTTTGAATTGAAAATATATTAAAATAATATATATATATATATATATATATACGTATATATGTCAAAATAACTGTATAATATAAAAAAAATCAATTTAATTTCTCTTTATACAAAAAAAAATTAATTTTTTTAAAAAACAGATTCAACCATAAAAATTAACACTTTTTTATTAATTTTGTTTTCTACGGCATATTCATTAAAGAAGTATTAGTGAAATTTATATTAATATATCGTATTCACCCTTACGATCGATTAGATTTAGCCTAATGGAATTTAAATTAATTGTAGAACGTACATATTCATCAATGTTGCGATCACAATCAAAGAGCGTACTTGTAATGAGAAGGAGAGATTCCCTGGAAGAAAACCAGGGTTTTAGCAGGATCAACGTTTGAATCCACCCATTTAGCCCATGTAGTCAGTGCCCTCTCAAAAGCAAGCATGCGATCCATGTCCTTCTTAATCTCGTTCCCTACCTGAATGTAATCCCATCTGCAAAATCACAATAATCAGGTCATCTTCAAGTTTTTTTTTTCTTGTTTTTCTTAAAAAAAGAAGAAGAAAGTTCTGCCGCCATTCTGAATGAAAATGGCAGTGCTAGTTTTGGACATTACGGTTGCGTGGGTCCTCTGCGGTTCCACCAATGCCATGTGTTAAAGATAAGCATGTCAATGCCGTTCCATAGCTTGCTGCCTTCAATTGAGTCAAGCTTCAAGACCCTACCAATTCTTTCACGCGCAACATCTACCAAGTAGACACTGCGATCAAGCATCACTTTCACTTCGTAATCCTGCAAGATCTTGAATGTTAGAAAACCTTAAAGTGATTTTCCCCTCTACCACATGAACAAGCGATTCGGTAAAGCCAGGACTCGTCCTATTTCGTTAAATCCAAGTCAAATTCTGACTAATCCCACTTACAGTGCTACTTGAGGCGTTCATGAGAACTGCCAATGATTCAACAAAATTAACTGGATATATACTAATGGATCCTATGATAAATCATGCTGCCAAATCGATTCGTCATGTCTATTAAGAACCAAAAAAGGCAAAAAGCTCAGTAGAATCGCAAAAGGAGCCTCGCCAATGGGAATTTCTAGGAAACCCCACGGCATAGCAGGCCCTTTTGCAGAAGCCGCTTAACAAAGAAAAGTGACCTAAAGGACCACATGGCTGGACAGATGAAGACAAAGCATATGTCATAACTTGTCTGCCTGGATTTGAAAGACTTTAAATGTCTGTAGCGTAAGTCAGACTATGATTTCACGTGACATGAACTGGATGCATCGATCCATGACTACTTTTTCTTAATTCTAAACCAATCTTATCTTATAAAAGAAAAAGGAAGAAGAAAAAGCTTGCTGATTGATGGGTGCATACCGGAAACGCAAATATGGAGACGTCTCCCTGTCTAGTTAAATTGTATTTGGCTTTGGGCACTGAAGAGTGGAGAATGCATGTCAATGATTGCCACTGATTTCTGCTTAGAGAATCACCCACGAACATGATCCTCTTCCCCCTAAATCTTTCCAAGAAGTCTACTCCATTAAACCTACAAAAGTGTACAAAACATTAAGTTCCATTCTTGAATTATTCCTATGTTGTTTTTCCATTTATTCCGTCGAGTGTTTGTTGTTGGTAAGATTTGTTGTTTGTGTTGTCATCACACTACAAAGCCAGTATCAATTCTTTTGTTATATAAAAAAATAAATTAATATTAATTAGCTGGTTCAACAGTATCTTTTGTCATCAATGAAAAAAACCCATAATGTTGTTTTTTAAAAATAAATTATATATAATTGCATTTGAGCATTAATTCTCCTAGTAGGTTTCATCCACACAAGTCAAAGAACCAATTTGGCGTGCAAGTTTCAAGTAAGTAGGAACAAAAATCTGTCACGGAGATATCAACTTCATTGAACAGCGTCGGTGGCTGGGCAGCCCTGAGGAGTGAGGAAGACACCCCTCCAACCGAAGATTGCCGTGGGCTGGACATCATTTTTTGTACTGTTTTCCATCCCCACGATGCTAGCACAGAATCTGCTGCCCCCCCGACCCCACGATGAAACAAAGCGTAAGAAGGCAGAACACCCGCCCCGTGTGACCAATCACAGGCAGACAGACTCCTTGAGCAGCTAAACATTCCCACTCTTTTGCAATCATTGCAAGAGAGGAGCTTTGTTCTCATTGGGCCACGTACTTCGGCCCGTTTTCTTAAAAGAAAAACGCCAGAGTAATAAATAATTGGGTCGTGTCACTTGTGAGTGAAAGTGACAACTCAGTTCATAGAGGGAGGAGGTACCAGGGAGACATGTCTGAATCAACTGTGTTGGTTCTCAATGAATGAGTAGAAAAACTTGATGGTGGAGGGATGATATTAAAAAAGTGCGTTCTGCAACTGTGCTCTCAACGAATGGACCCTAGCGCGTGCATCACTCTATACAATCAACTACGAAATCTATATGATGAAATTAAAAAAGAAAAAAAATGAAAGAGAGAGAGAGAGAGCGCTTCGACAGAAGTCATGATAGCTTCAAATCATACATATAAGAAAAAAAAAAAAAAACTATTTTGACGATCTGCCAAGAGCAACATTACTCAAAAGATACCACAGGCGTGCCAGCTGCCAAACCATGTTTATTGATGAGTACGATTGTAGTGTGAGCCGCTTTTAACGTTTGTAATTATTGTTTTATAAAACGTTCAACAATGGAATGACGATGCATAAACATGAGCCGTGAGCCCCTGTTAATTATGCTAATTATCCCCGCAGTTGTCATACAACACAATTCAGAAAACTGTCATGCATAGGATGGGAGAGAGGAATGAAACAATACCTTTTTAAATTACAGTACAGAGGCTTCCATCTGTACTTGGTATATAACGAATCGGGACGGCCATTCTTCTGGCAGCTGAACTCTCTTTCAATGAAGGGACAAGCTGAGGCGTTGTAGAGTGGGGAAGATCCATCAACAACCCATGTCCCAGTGAAGAAATCACACCCACTTGCATTCGCTTTATAAGCAAGAACAAGAAGTAGCAGAGGAACAGCTGCAGTCAGATAGGAACCAGAAAGAAACCTGATGCTCATCTCTAAATCTGTACCAAATTAACCCACAATAGAGTGGTAGTGAAGATCTTGAGAGAGAGGCTAAACAAAAGGAGAGGTTGTAAAGGAGGAGATTAATGAGGCCAAATGATGCCTCTCTGTCTCTCTCTGTCTCTCTCTCTCTCTCTCTCTCTCTGATTTCCGTGTACTACCTTCATAGCTATATATATTCATAAATGTGTTGGTGATGTGTGCGTCAGTCACCTTCGAGAAGTATGGTTGTCTAATTATGTAAGACTTTGGGGTGGTAAAATGGAAAAATCATAATGCAGGGATTTGTTTATTTTGCTTTTATCAGCACTCAATTTCTTTTTCTATCTTGAGTGATCATCTTTTATTTTTACTATCTTGCGTTATTTATTGCGCACTTTCCACAACTTAGATTTCTTTTTTACCAATAAAATCTATAATTGTTTTCTATAAATAGATGGTTTATTTGTTTTCTAGGTATTTTTTGTGTTAATGATTCCAAAAAAATAAATTTTAATTGTGGTTGTGATTGAAATATGTATTTAATTAAAAATATTGTTGAAATTATTCTTAGAAAACATATTTAAGGTTTTTGCTTAAAATTATAATTAAATTTTATGTTTTTATTAAAAATCTTAATAAAAAAATAATTAATTTATTTTTTCACCAGAAGAGAGGAGGGTACTTGAGATGAGGATAGAATAGTCAATGGCTAAATTATAGTGGGGCAAGTTAGAATAATTGTGGTTAATTTTGATGAAAAAACAAGAATATTAGGCTATATATGATTAAACAACTTTTTTGTTTTGGTGAGTTTCATAATTTTAAATTGTATATTAAATAATTGTTAAATTGTATTAACTACACTTTTCACAAATGATATTAAATAATTGTTTTATAGTTATAAGGTACAAAAACTTACTTTTTTAATTAGTATATATTTTTTATTATCACCTATCACCAAATTTCATTTCTTGAAACAATTCTTATTCATGCTATAGTTATTTTCTTCAAGATATTTCTAATTTTAATAAATTAATTAAACTTTTTAAGAACTTCAATTTTTATCAACTTTTTTTCTTTGTATTAATTTTTATATTTTGTTTCTAAATTTGTTTTAGAAACCAATAAGAGACAATTTTAATAATTAGAAAACAACATTCCAGTAACATTTATTTTGATTATGTCAAAACAAATTATGTTCATAATTTTACTAAAATTAAGGATTAGATTAGTCTATCAATATATAATTTATAATAAATGAGAACAACCTCAATAAACAAGATATTTTGAACCTCTCCTATTTATTTAAAAGATATTTTATTTTATTTTTTTAATTATTATAACAAAATATTTTCCATCTCTAAAATAGTGCATGAAACACAGATAATTAAAGGTATTACTACCGCACAATCTAGTGTATAAAATCAAAAACAAAAACCGAACCACAAAGAATGGGATTTTTCATCAATTGAGGTTTAATTAGTATTATTGGAAAAAAAATTTAACTAACTAGTGCAAATTTTACATTATTTAATTCAACTCCATTGTTTTAACCATAAAATAACAATGAAATGATCTATTTTTATGAAAAATCTTAGTATATATATAGAGCAAACAATTTGTGTTATTAGTAATACAATATGAATAATAATTAATAATTTCGTGGGAATAATTATCTATTTTCCATAATGTTGTTATCCATTTCGAAGCTCTGTACAAACAAAAAAAACCAGAAAAAGGAAAAAAATAAAAAAAATATTTGAAGAAAATAAAAAATACATTAATGAAAAGAGTATACCAGAACGCTCAAGAAATTTTCAAAAAATTGTTGAGGAGAATCAAATATACGAGATTAAAAGTGTATTTTTTTATTGATAAAAATCTATTAGCAAATAAAATTTAATTTGAGGAAGAAAATTGAAAATTGAATATTTAAGGTCTTAATTAGAATTTCTTTTTAATAAAAGGTTTAGTTAAATTTATTGAGAGCTTAATTGCAATAAAAAATATTTTTTAAAGTTAATTTAGGCTTTAATTGTAAGAAATTAAAGTCTAAGGATAGAATTATAATTTTTAGGATTTAATTTGATCATATTAGGGGCTGAATTGTAAAAATATTGAATTTGATTATAAACTTGATTTAAAAAATTCAAAATTAAGGATGAAACTAGAAAAGACATGTGAATATTGGAGATGCAATTGAAAAAATTAAAGAAATTAAAAGTCTGCTAGTCAATTGAGGATCAAAATATATAACTTCAGAACCAATGATCAAAATAAAAAGGACAATTAACATAAGAGCTCATAATTGAGTTTGGTAGGGATTAAATTGCATGCAATTAAAAGTTTTATGTTAATTAAGGATGTTTGTTCCACAATTAGAATAATAAAGACTAAATAAAAACTTTACCAAATCTCAAATTAAAAAACCTTAATTTGTAGGGTTTAACTTAAACGACACGTCGTTTAACCTCTGTTTATTTTTTTTTCTTAATGGTTCACGATGATCAAGTTGGGATCTTCTAAAAGTTTGTTATAGAGTTTTAGACCTCTAAATAGCATGAGGTTTTTTGCAAATGAAAAGGGAATATCCCTTTTATAACCTTATTTAAATGAAATTAGATATTTATATCCTAATTTATATATAGAAATCCCTAACAACTTATCCTTGATTAGTCATTACTCAATTTTTAAATTTCTAGTTGATCAAGTTGGCAACTTCAAATGCATGAATGTGAAGTTATAAACATATAAATTGAGCAAAGTTGGATCCGAATAAAAGGTGTGTACTTTTTACTAACTTTAGGTGATATCAAGCGATAATTAGGTCAAAATTGCTCCGATGAGGTCTTGAAAGTGGTTAACTCAGTCAACAATGATAGTATAACCATCATGCAAAACACAATTTGGTTTTGTATATTAACTTATGAAGGCTCTTAATTGAACTGCTATTGAGGATTTATAACCTTTCTTTCAAGAACAAAAAGTCACAAAATGAATTCAAAACCTCCCTAAACCTTAGTAAAACTCTACAAGAACGCCTCCAAGTTTAAAAATAGATAGAGAAAGAAGAAGAGAAACGAAAGGATAAGATAAGAAAAAGAAAAGGAAAAAAATATCAATAATAAACACAAGTGTTAACTGACACGACTAAAAGATTGATGTCTTCTCCCAAGTGCAGGAGTGTCGAAGTAATAAATAACCCGGCAAGACCGGGGTCGAACCACAGGGAGGTTAATTGTACAAATTATAAACAACAATTATAAAACAACAACAACAACAACAACAATAGTAGTAATAATAATAATAATAATAATAATAATAATAATAATAATAATAATAATAATAATAGTACTAGTAGTAGTAGTAGTACTAATAATAATAATAATAATAATAATAATAATAATAATAATAGTACTAGTAGTAGTAATAATAATAATAATAATAATAATAAAGAAAAAGAAGAAGAAGAAGATGATGATGATGAGAACTTAGAGATGAAATATTAATGTAAGGATTAAACAATAATAATAACAAATGTCAAGGTTAGAGGTTCCACTAATGGTATATCAAACAAGTATAATATAAACTCTTATTATTGAATTGGAAACCACACACAAAGGAGGTTCCAATCAGATTATATATTGTTAACATGATTACATTAGTCATCTTATTCAATTAATGCTAATACTTGTAAATCTCGTCAAGCATTCATGATTATAACTTATATTAACAACAAATCAAGTTCCTTTCATAGCTCAGGTGTCGGTTATACCATACATTATGGGCTATGAAAATGCCAAGCATTTGTTGTACCAAGTGTTATACAACATAAATCAAGATTAGTCATTTAACAAGCAAAGTATTAAAGAGTGAACAAGATAACAAATATAAAACATGTTAGTATCAAACATTAAAGTCCATAGTAAGTTTACATTATACTTATTCTCACACCATTAGTGTAACCTTTTCACCTTGACATAATTAACTTAGCTAGACATAATGAAAGAAAGCAAAATAGATAAACAAAATAAGAACATAAAAGGTAACTAAGTAAAGGAAAGGAAATGAAAGGCATAAACTTGATATTAATGAAAGCAAAGCATAAACATTACAAAAAATACAAAGAGAAAAAGGAAGAGCATGATCTTGATCTGGAAACCAAGATGCCTAAATGCATGGCAAATACCTCCTTTTATAGGCCAAAATTGGGAACTATTGATTTGATGACTAATTGATAAGTGGGTGGCCAACTTTTGACTTGGTGACAATCCTTATCTTCTCTTGTCTGCCCAAAACGTCATTGATAACGTCAAAATTGGAGCCAGTTGTAAACATGAAAGTTGTAGGCAATTATGTCAGCTTTCTTATGTAAAAACTTCAGCTCATTTGGACTTCTAGAACTCCAGATATGGCCAAAATACCGAACAGTGCTCGGGCTGGAAGACAGATTCGGGTTTCTTTGTTGTTGCTACAATTTTGACTTGATAATGGCCTTTTTAGATCTTGGGCTCCATATGAAAGTTGTAGGCCTATGTCTTACCTTTCCATCCATATAAATTTGACCTAAATCTGAGATCTGTAACTCCAGATATGACCCAATTACCGAACAGTGTTCCGGTTTGGATCGCACCGACATCTCTTTTCTAAGTTTGGCCATCTCTTTGCCTTTGCAATTTAAGTTCTTAAAGTCATCAATCAATATTTTCATTTATGTGATAGGCCTGCATTTAAAATGAACATTTATCATAAATTAAAGGTATCTTATATTATTAGATATATTATTATAAAACATGCTTTAGTTAAGGAGTTATTGATACTTCAAGTGCAAAATGATGATATAAAACTATGACAAAAATACACTTTTAAGTACTAATCACACCCCCCAACCAGCTTATTACTAGTCCCTAGTAATCAAAGCGTTAAAATAATTTGCAAATTTCACAAAGCAAGGTATTCATCATTTAACTTCTATTAATCTGTCCAGATAAACAAACTCTCATTAAATTTATATATCTGCTCAATACCTCTTAACAAGATGTTAATAAACCTTTCTTTTGTGCTCAATGTATCAACACATAATTATGGGGCTTTTCTTGGAAGAAAACGAAAATTTTTTTGTTCTAATGTTTAAGGTTAACTTCCTTGGGTTGGGATTATTATTTTTGTCTTTTTTTTCTTTTTTTTTCTTTTTTTTTAACTCTATATACATATAATTTAAAAACATCATGCATCTTTAACCCATGTAACGAGTTTTCGGCTAATGACTCCCAGACCAGTTGGTCTTAGGGCATTAGGTGTTAAGACACCCCTACGAGCTTAGTAACTCGGGTCGCAGATACTGATATGTAGATAATGCAATGTTTGATTCCCTTAAGCTTTTCTCCTCAACCCATGTAACAAGCGTTGGGCCAATAGCTCCCAAGTCAGTTGACTTTAGGGTATTAGGTGTTAAAACACCGCTTTGGGCTTAATTGCTTAGGTTAGGGAGGCTATGAAACCAAACTTATCTATATTTTTATTATCATCATTTTTTTTCTTTTTTTCTTTTTTTTTCTTTTTTTTTATGTTTTTCTTTTTTTTTATTATATACAATCCCTTTCCCTTAGTTGTTACCTTTAACAAAAGAACATAAATAATGTAATAATCCAATATGCAACCCACAGTCATATGTTAAAGTGTGTGTGTGTAAATTAAGGTTTAAGAATACATGTTAAATAAGTATATGAGCAGAATTAAGTGGTAACAATACGAGAGTTTTTAAACCTGAATATTTCAAGAAGTATTATAATAGACCTTGTTAAGAATGGTTACTAAGATGCGTCTCAAGAGTCACTTTAACAAAAGAACTCCTTTACTCTGCCATCCTAGTAACAACAATTATGCACATGCTTTATGAAATGAAAAACAAGTTTTTTTTTAATCAACTACTACCCTCTCCCCCCAACCAAAACGAGACATTGTCCTCAATGTTCTAAGGTAGAAAGATAGAGTATAAAAGATATCACCTAAAATAACGAACACTGACAAAACCTGAAACACACTAAAACAAAAATAAAAAATAATAAAACACAATAATAAAACCAAAAGACACAAGTTTTTACAAACAAAAAAAAAATTCAAATCATAGTTGTGAATGTGGCTCACATCTTCCCTTGGTTTTACGTCCAAGAACAGCTTAAACGCCCTCAATGGGTCGGGGATAGGCTTCCCATCCAGTTTTCTTAAAAACTGGCAAACAGGGTCTTTTTTAGTCAGATTCCCAAGACTAAGTCAAGTATGTTCTTTATGAAAATGGGTTCATAAGTTTTTGCGGAATGCATCTGACTCCTTGAATATGATGAGACTTAAGAGTCAATAGAAGATTATCTATAGACTCTCTGTGTTTTGAAATAAATCCCACCTTCTGACAATTTTCACAGTTTTTGCGGAATGCATCTGACTCCTTGAAAATGATGGGCCAGTAAAATTCACTTTGTAAGATTTCTACAATCCTCTGTTTTGATGAGAAATGATCCCCACATGCCTTAGAGTAACAAAATTTAATGAAATTACTTACCTCATTGTCGAGAATGCATTTTTGAAATATTTGATCAGGACAATAATTGAATAAGTAAGGGTCATCCCAATGAAAATTTTGCTCGTTGCTCAAAAATTTTCTTTTGTCTTCAATACTCCAATGAGTTGGCAAAAATCCTGAAGCAAGAAAATTGATATTTTTAGCAAACCAAGGCATTGAATTAAGAGAAAGTAGAGATTCATCAGGAAAGTAATCATCGATTGGTGTGATGTCGGGTGTCGAATCTGTTGTCACTTTTGATAAAAGATTCGCATCAACCTTTTTGATGCCTTTTTCATCCTCGATTTCTTCCTGATTGGTCATGGCATGAGAAAATGGAAGTGCTGGCGGAGAATCAGTCGTTTCTTTGCAATTTTCAGATTCAACCCCTTCCTTTCCCTTAGAAATTGACTCATCATCTTTCTCATAAGGTTCAAGAGAGGGTTTTTCAATAACCTTACCACTGCGTAGAGTAGTGACTGATTTGACTTGATCCATGTGTTGGCTTCTGGAACTACTTGCATTTGCATTGTATTGCCCCTTAGGATTTTGTTGTGGTTGAGATGGAAACTTACCTTTCTCTTGGAAACTGAGAGCAGATGTTAATTTTGTAAGAGTATCTTTAAAATCTATCATGTTTTGAGCAAGTTGAGTGTTGATTGTCTCTTGCTTTTCAATGAATGCATACAAAGTTTCCTCAAACTTTCTTGTAGGAAATGGAGCATAAGGAGGTGCATATCCATGATAATTTTGGAAATTATGGTGTGCTTGAAACTGTGGTGGTGAAGTTTGTGCATTGTTGTTCTCACTTTTCCAACTGAAATTTGGGTGATTTCTCCAACCAGGGTTGTATGTTTGGGAGTATGGGTTGTGGTTGGGCCTTTGGAAACTGTTTAAAGCATGGGCTTGTTCATGGAGACATTCCTTAAAAGAAGGCAAGGTTGGACAATCATTGGTTGAGTGTTCATTTGTTTCACAGATTTGACACACAATGTTTTCAACAGATTTTAATTGACCACTCTTTTTCAATTCTAGTGCCTCGACTTTTCTAGCTAAAGATGCAAACTTGGCTTGAAGGTCATGATCTTCCCTAAGGTTGTACATACCTCCACTAGATGTATGAGGTTGAGTTTTACTCGGTGCCTCATAAGTACCCGCAGTGTCCCAATTTTGAGCATTTTCAGCTAACAAGTCTAAGTACTCCATTGCTTCATCAGGGTCTTTATCTTCAAAAGTTTCATTGCACATCAACTCAACCATTTGCCTATCTTTAGGTGTTAACCCTTCATAGAAATGTGAAACCAATCTCCATGTTTCAAAACCATGATGAGGGCAAGTACTAAGTAAGTCTCGATACCTGTCCCAACATTTGTAAAATGTTTCTCCTGGTTTTTGAGTGAAAGTGGTGATTTGTCTCTTGAAATAGTTTGTTCTATGAGATGGGAAAAACTTCTTTAAAAATTGTTGTTGCATTTCATCCCAAGCACGAATGGATCCTAGTCTTAAATTTTGTAGCCATGTTTTAGCTTTATCTTTTAATGAAAAAGAAAAAAGCTTTAATCTGATGGTGTTCATTCTACAATTTAAGTTATTATATGTGTTGCACACCTTCTCAAATTCCCTTAAATGCAAGTATGGATTTTCCAATTCTAAACCATGAAAAGAAGGTAAAAGTTGAATAATACCTGGTTTGATGACTAATTGATTTGATGACTAATTGATAAGTGGGTGACCAACTTTTGACTTGGTGACAATCCTTATCTTCTCTTGTCTGCCCAAAACGTCATTGATAACGTCAAAATTGGAGCTAGTTGTAAACATGAAAGTTGTAGGCAATTATGTCAGCTTTCTTGTGTAAAAACTTCAGCTCATTTGGACTTCTAGAACTCCAGATATGGCTAAAATACCGAACAGTGCTCGGGCTGGAAGACAGATTCGGGTTTCTTTGTTGTTGCTACAATTTGGACTTGATAATGGCCTTTTTAGATCTTGGGCTCCATATGAAAGTTGTAGGCCTATGTCTTACCTTTCCATCCATATAAATTTGACCTAAATCTGAGATCTGTAACTCCAGATATGACTCAATTACCGAACAGTGTTCCGGTTTGGATCGCACCGACATCTCTTTTCTAAGTTTGGCCATCTCTTTGCCTTTGCAATTTAAGTTCTTAAAGTCATCAATCAATATTTTCATTTATGTGATAGGCCTGCATTTAAAATGAATATTTACCATAAATTAAAGGTATCTTATATTATTATATATATTATTATAAAACATGCTTTAGTTAAGGAGTTCTTGATACTTCAAGTGCAAAATGATGATATAAAACTATGACAAAAATGCACTTTTAAGTACTAATCATTGACATCTAAGAGATAAAACAAAAGATTTCATAGTTTTATAAGTTTATGAGAGGCAAAACTTCTTAAAAAGAAAACAAAGAAAGAGTAGTTGGGCTGAGCTATTACATTAGTTATTCTAGATATATTTTTTTGATAAAAAAAATTCATTTGTGGCCTATTTTTTATTTTTTTTCTTTTGTTTTGTATTTATAAATATAGAAAATAGATTTTAATGTCAACATATAATGTTGTATTCATCTCTTTTTAAATCTGGTCCAATTTGAAATCCATATTGCTGGGTTCATTTAGGGTGTTCTTAGTGTTCTTTATTTTATTTTTTTTGTTTGATATGTTTTATTCAAGAATTTTAGAGTTTTGTGTTTTTCTTTTTAGTGTATATTTAATTTGTTTATTTATTTATTTTTTTGCTTTGTTTTTTTCAGGTTAAACTACAATTTTGGTTTGGTTTACGATCAAATAAAAAAATGTAGATCAATCCATTCGGGTAAAAAAATGAAGTGAATTAAAGAGTTTAATACCTTATTTAGCTTGCTATAATTTTTGTTAAAGGATTTTTGGATTTAAAGTTGTGTTTGATGAACACTCTTTAAATCTATTTTTTTAATAGTTTTATTACAAAGAAAAAAATGAGTGTTTGTCAAAGCAAAGCCTAAAAAAATTTATAAAAAATTTCTTTTTTATTGAATATGGCTAAAAATATAAAGTTATTTAAGCATTTTTTTAAAAATCTAAAATACTTTAACATATTTGTTTTAAAAAATATTGCATGGAATTTGCATCAAACTTATAAATTTTAAAAGGATTTTGGCCTATATTTCAAAAATATCAAAAAATTTTATTTTTTTAATACACAAGATTATGAATTTATATATAAGATATATTCTTGATTTTATTTTTTATATTAAAATTAAAATAGTGAGTTTTTTAATCTGATAAGATAAATATTTTTTTTATTGAAAAAGACTTCCTTTAAATCTTATACAAATCATTAGTTAAAAAACACAACTTTTTCTTAATTTACATCGTTCAGGCTAATAAACAATTTAGTTTATATTATATAAGATGTATTAAGAGTGTTAATATATTTTCTATACGCAATCACTTTTATTTTTTAGATTTTAAGACTAATTGGATTTTTAATGATTAAAATAGTAGGTGGTGATTTCTAATTTATTTTTTTACTAATAAAAAATAAAATTTTCTTGTTTTTTTACCTGTATTATTTATTATCATAATTCAAGAAGATAATCATTCTAATATCATAGGAAAAATATATAAAAAAAAAAGAAAAAAAAAAGATCTAGAATTCTTTCTTAGGAGTAGTTGTCTCTTACGAAAAAAAATTAAGAATGCTCATTTTTTTCATTTCATATTTATATAAAGAATATATAAATTAACATTACGCAACTTAGAATTATACGCAAATTTATAGTTGTATTAGGAAACTTCTTTGTTCTCAAAAACATGAATATCATTCGTAAGGAAGTAAAATTCAATTGTTTCAGAAATTTTCCTTTCTATTATTTGCAGTTGATTGCGTCTAATTAATACTTGGCTTCTTAGTGTTTAGGAGGGAGGAAACATGTTCGGAGTGGAAAAGCGAGTGTGTTGAGGTTTTTTTTTTTTTTTCATATTCAGGTTTTTTTCCTTTTTAAGTTTTTCTTTTCAATAAAATATTAAAAAGTATGTTCATTTTATGGAAAACAAATTTTCACACCAAAAAAAAAAAGAAGTACATCAACATTACAACTATATTTTTTTTTATCAAAAACCAAAACCATAGTATATCATAGTTACATTAATATTTTTTATGTGTGATAATCTAATTCTAGAATATTAATTTAATTTCATTCAACTTAAAAATTATCATTGAAAAATTATAATGTCAATTCAAAAAATATATTATATTTATAATAAAAAATAAATTTATGACACTAGCTAAATATAAAAATATTAAAAAATAATTTTAATATTTTACATTGCTAAAAAGTTCTTGTATATAAAAGAATCATATTGTTCATTATTTTTCTCTATTTTAAAAAATAGTGTCATAACCCATTTAGCCTTATTTTTAAAAATACAAAAATTCCTAAGAAATTTTTTTATGCAATTTAGTATTATTTTATTATTTTTAAAATTTTCACTTATTTTATTATTGTGTGATGAGTTTTTATAAAAAAAATTAAAAAAATAGAATTTAAATGATGAGTAAATAAAGAAGAGAGAACCATGATAATAGATAATGAAATGATATAACAAGAGATCAAATAAAGAAGGAAAAATCAAAGATCTAAAATCCCTAGAGATCTTCCAAAATTAAGTAAAAGAAAAACCTTCTTCCTTAAAACAAACCTTAGCAGCCATAACCTCCGATCCCCACCAACCTTCTCCTCTGGTACAGTCGCTGACGACCAACCCTCCAAACAAACCCTGGTTTTTTTTCTTTTCACCGTCGATTGCACTACCTCAAGCTGCCACCGAACACCATCACAATCTCATCCCCGAAATCGACCTCCGCCACTACCATATCATAGCCCAAAATATACGTTAATCACAGCCCAAATCAGCCCTAAAACCAGCCCTGGTCATAGCCCAAATCAACCTAGAAGGAAAGGCAACCAAATCAGCCCAAAATCCCGATCATCTCCACTGATTTTTTGCAAGTACAGATTCGACATGTGCACTCCATGTTCCATCACTGTCCAACAGTACCTCCGTCACTACTCACTTGCACAAGCCACCTCTATTTGGTTCCATTTCAGCGGCTTCGGTCGACGTTGACAGCTTCAAGGTGGCTTTTGAACCCGAACACATAAATTTGTTGGTTTTTTGAATAAATTGTAATATTATTATTCTTCTCTTCTTGTGGCTCAAATGATTTGTAAAGTCATTGATTGTTGTGGATATTTTTGAAGTGTTGTGGGTCTTATCGTTGCATGGCTACCCATGAAGTCGCCAATAAATTTGTATTTTTGTTTGACGTGGAATAAGGTTGAAACCAGGAATTTTTTTAATCAATTTTGGATGTTAGAATATTATTTTGTGTGGTGTATTTGTATTCCCTGTATTTTATTCACTAACTCAATCTAGGAATAGCATACTTGTTATAAGTTTTTATTCCTAGATTGGGGGTAATGGAATTAATAAATGTATATTTATATTTTTTGATATTATATTATTTTAATACTTTTATTTGTTACGTTGCTAATATTTTTTTTATTAATATTAGTATCCAGATTAATTTGTACATACCTTAATTAATCTCACAAGTTTTGAAATTAACAATCATATAAATTTTTAATAGTTTTAAGATTTATGAGGCTCAAACGGATAATATATAAAAAGCAAACTTATAATCTAATTAATTGAACTGTATCCTTTATAATTATATTGTAAATATTTTATTATATCTATGAGTTTAATTCTTGAATTAAATAATCTAGATAAGTTAAATAAATTATTGATTTTTATCTTTAAAATTTATTATTTAATATTTAAATTAGTTACTAACTTAATAAAGATTAACATATCTATTATTGATTTTTGTTCTTGGATGTTGTTGATGATTGTGTAATGAAATTAATGAGTATATTTGTGTTTTTAAAACTTATGAGAGACTAGCATTGTTTCAAATGGTTTAGGTTTAGAAAGGGAGAGACAAGTGAAAAAAAAATCAATTATATAATTTTTTTAAAAAATTTTAAATTGAATTAAAAAAAATGAATTGATGTAGGTTTAGTTTTATATTTGTTAAAAAATAATAAGATTAATTGGATGTAAATAATTTTTAAATTCAGTTCAGTGACCAACTTTATTCAAGATTTAGTTTTTAAATTTTGATCTGGTTATTAGATTTTTTAATTAATTTTTTTAAATCAAAATAATATTTTAATAAAAATATTAAAATCAATAAATCTTCAATCGAATCATACAATTTTTTTTAATTTAATTTAATTTAATTTTAATTTAGAATTGGTTAAATACCAGGTCGACTTGGTACTGTGACGTGGAAAAGTCAACTGAATTTTTTTAATTTATTTTTTTGTGGGCAAGCAGCAAATATTGTTTCGGGGAGCACCCCCAGTTTGTATCAACGGACATGTCAATGTATCCATCACCAGCAGCCCAGACGTGTGTGCGTCCCCTCCCTGTGTGCCCCCAAAATCAACCCTCCGCTGCCTGGAAAATCATCCTTGGCTGGCGGCGGCTGACACAGCGATGATGATTTCAGTGTGTTTTTTAAAATAATTTTTGTAGTTATGTGTTAAAAAAATAAGTAAAAAAATAGTAAGTTATAATTAGCTGATTTAAATAAGTGTTTAATAAAAATTATAATTAAAATTTAACTGTATATTTATGATTTGAAAATACAAAAAATATATTAATTTAAAATAAAAAATAAAAAATTTTAAATTTTTTAAAAAGTATTTTTGAAATGTAAAAATAAATAAAATTTTACAAAAAATAATTAAAAAACATATAAAACAACTTTAAAATAATTATATTTCAAACTCAATTACGTAATTTAATTTATTACTAAATAACTATGTTTGTTTTACTTCAAACACAAAAACTGATAAAATACAAAGACAGCCATAAAAGAACACAAAATCATGCCTGCCCTTCTCATTTCTATCACTTTTTGCAACTTTTTTTTATTCTTTATTCAATTATTATTATTATTATTATTATTATGGTTATGGTTCCTTTGATTTTTCGCAGTTGCCACCCTAGACTCCCCTCCTGTCACATGACATCCATCCCTATCCGAAACGACACTGTTGGCTTGGACATGTTTACTTTTACTAGCAGTGTTTTCGTGCTTTTTTTTTTTTTTTAATTAGTACAATGAAAAATATAAATATCTTCTAAACTAGCGGAATTTAAAATATAATTTTTAAACGACTAGTTGAGTTATTTGTGTGGAAAATATTGTTTTTATTTTACTTGTTTAAGAAATATGGATTTTCTAAACTAACATAATTTTGACTAGTTTGGGTGACCCTTTCTCATTTCATGCAAGCGAAAACACTTTCTAAAAAGAAACCAAAGCAAAGCATATCAAACCGAGTAACTTGTCATCTTTAAATTCGCAACCCCTTCTTTATCTTTCCCTCCACCAACTCCACGTCCTTTCTTCTCTCCAGAACAAGAGCACAGACATTGTTTCTGTTGTTGCTGAACTGTTTGTCGTTTTGCTGTTCGTTGATCATCACTTCCATCAGTTTTGTTTTAGATATTAATTACCATACAAGGAGAGTGGGTGGCTGTGTTCTGCATGCTTCAAACATGGCGTTTGTTCAATCACTGTCAAAGAATGTCTCCGTTCTTGTTTTCGGCCTTGTGTTATTGAATTGCTTTTCTGTGGATAAATTTGGATCTCATGCTCAAGTCACTCCACTCTTGCCAGAAGATGAAGGTAACTAACTGCACGTAATTCCATAATCGTCACTAAATTTGTGGTCACCAATTCACGAAACTTGGCAAAATAAATTATTTTTGCGCTTTCTGGGTTTTCTTCGTGTAGTGGATAAGTGTTTCTTTTTATATTATTATTATTATTATTTCATATTTTTCGATATACGTGCGTGCTTCACGTTGAAAAGTAGGGAGGAAACTGCTATTTTGAATTTCATAATGTTTCGTTTTCCTTTGAAAACCCTTCATTAATTATCTCTTCGTCTCAAATTATAAGTGTTGTGTCTAGTTTCTTCATATTAACGTGGGAAGTTTATTTCCTGAATCGAGTAGCCAAAGAAAAAGAAAGGGATTCGGTTTCTGGGCAGTTGTTTTTTTCCCCTGTTTTGAGCAATTTCTGATTATAAATCTTCTGTGTGGTTAGAATCAGATAAGGATAAATGAGGGTGTTGTTAGAAAATGATATAAATTATATTTTAAAATTTTATTTAATAATTTAAATTATTAAATTATAATAATTTTTTAATAAAATATCATCACGTAGTTAAAATTTTACCATATTTATTTATTTAAAGTTAAAATTACGTGATAGATATATTTTAAGTTTTGGGTTTCACATCTTTTGTTAAAGGATTGGAGTTTTTTATAATTCTTTGGAGAGTTTTCTTGCTTTATGTTCGATGTGACATTTTTGTTATGCATGTTCATCCTATGTAGTAGGCTCTATATAATACTTGACGTAGCATCTCTTCAACACGGCTTTAATTTACGTTGGAAGGTTCCTGCCTCCTCACGGGCATGTCTGTTACCTTCTTGTTCTTTAGCTAATATTATTTATTTTAGGCTGCAGTAGGTAATGCTCAGATGTGGAGTTCTTTCTAAATCTGCAAAGTATCGTTACTAATTCTTACTTGAGCATAGATTTGCAGAGCAAAGCTCTTGGTGGCGCTTGAAAAAAAATGGTTTCTGGTATAGATTGCTAAAATATGTCTAAAAACTGGGTGAAAATCGATTATTATTTGTTGCTGTCGCTAATCATCATATATAAACCGCAACCTGTGAAGATCATTACGTGTGTGATTTGTTTATTCATGGCGTGGAATATCAACAGTGTCGACAGTTCGACATTAGAGTGAATGGATCAGAGAGCAAATCTGTGACCATCTCGCCCACCGTCTCTATCATGGTCAAAGTTGGATTTGTCAGAGTTTGTAGTTTTGATTTTCGTAGAAAATAAAATTAATAAAATAAAAGGAAACAGAGAGTTTAATTTGACCATGTCCGTGTGATATATTTTAAAGACGGGTTCGCAAGGTATGTAAAGGCGGTACGTAACGGGGCTGTCTTTGTTAAAAATATAATAACTTTTTTGTGTGTGTTTTATTATTTATTTTAATGTGTTAATGTTGAATATAAATTTTAAAAAATATAAAAAATATTATTTTAATATATTTCTAAACATAAAATAATCTTAACCTAAAATATAGTTATATATGTACATGAGAAATTATAATTTGTTTTAGTAGTAAATGTTGACATTATTAGAAGCATTTTCTAGTGTTGTTTAAAGACGGGTTCGCAAGATATGCAACGGTCAAACTTTGTAATAAAATAACTTGTTTTGCAATGAGCTTTGTTAAAAATATAATATTTATTTATTTTAATATGTTAATATCAAATTTAAATTTAAAAAATAAAAAAATATTTATTTTAATATATTTTATAATAAAAAATAATTATTAATATAATACTTAGCTAACAAGAATTAGAGGTAATTATTTTTTATTCGGTTCATCTTTTTATTAAAAAAAACAAATTAATTTTTAAAAAAAATTAAAACCATACCAATTCTGGTTTTGGTTTGGTTTTTTGAAACAAAAACTGGTTCAAATTAATTTAATTTAATTTTTTGGTTTGGTTTTTTGAAACAAAAACTGGTTCAAATTAATTTAATTTAATTTTTTTAATTTACCTCAGTTTTTTCAATTTGACTCTATTTTTTTCCAGTTTTAATTTGGTTTGATTTTTTTGGTTTTAAATTTATAAACCAAAACTAAATCGAATTGGTCGTTTTTTTTAGATTTTAATTAATTTAATTGATTTTTTTCAGTTCAATTTTTTCTATTATATTTTCTCTGTCTTCTCATTTTAATCAGTCTTTTATTTTTTTTTTCTCATCCCTAACAGGAATTAACCCAAGGAAGAGTTACGTTAATCCCATTAGAAATTATAATATGTTTTAGTGGTAAATGTTGACATTATTAGAAGCATTTTCTGATGTTGTTTAACATGTATTTTATGCTAACTGATGCAACAGTGCAAATCCTTAAAACAATATCCAGCAAATTGCGAAACAGCAACTGGACCATCGATCGGACTTCTTGTGGTAGCGCACAGTGGAACCTGACCATCGTCGGCAGTGACAAAATTCAAAGCCAAGTTACATGTAACTGTACATTTAATAGCAGCACCGTCTGTCATGTCATCAGCTTGTACGTGCTTTGTTTCCTTGTATCCCACTCTTTTCTTCAGATATAATAAGGATAGAGATGATCATGTCTCAACCAATGCTTTGACTGGTAGAATAAAATTGAAGCAAAGCTTAATGTGGGACTTTTATCTTGATTTTGGTACTGGTCCAATTTTGTATGAACACTGTATTAGTTGTTAGACCTCAGCGAATGGTCAGTTCTGCAGAGTCGTGGTGTTGTTTATATGAAGGGTTGTCACCTTTTACCTCTTCTTTTCTCTATAATCAACTCTTTTTTCTTTTTTCTCTTGCAGCAAGCTGAAGGGCTTTAATTTGACTGGAGTTTTACCATCGGAATTTCGGAATCTTACTCATCTGCGTGAAATGTGAGTGACGACATGTGCATATTTCGTGTTAATCAAGTTTACTGTCAGACGATTTCTATCTGGGTTTCTTTTCTTGCATTTCTTGATACACCATGTTCTTTATAGATGAATTTGATTGGTTTACTTATGATCCCAGTGAATAACTTTTTTCTTTCCCGTCATGTTTGAAATATTAATGGGCTATCAATGTGCAAGTTAAAGTTCTGTGCAGGATACAAATGTTAAATTTCAAATTCTCCAAGGTTACAGTATCTTAGTTGATAAACTCCTGTCCTTTTCTCCCTTCTCTTTGGTTTTTTTTCATGTGATTAAGTTGCTAAAGAGCATATCCAGATTGACCACATTGTAACAACAGCATATCCCTATTCAGTTTGGTACACGTTTGCATGTGAAATACTTTCCATATTTCTGGCGCGTCTTTTCTCAAACCAACTGTCATGCTCACATCTTAGTAGATTTTTTGGTTTTAGAAATCATTTTAGCAGAATTTTGTTACTGGGGCAACGTGGTTTATAGAGGACTACCATTCTTCTTACTCTATAAGAATTTAAATTTTACAACGACTGAGAGTGAATTATCTTTCAATGCACAGTGATCTCACTCGCAATTATATAAATGGATCGATCCCTGCAAGCCTTGCTGAGCTCCCCAACCTTCAGACTTTGTAAGTTTGTTTGTGCATTTGAATATCTGACGGAGTTTTCAATCGCAAGATGGCCATTCATGAATAAAAACCTTTTTCTACACCTTAGGTCTCTTCTGGCAAACCGTATCACTGGTTCGATTCCTCGGGAATTTGGCAGCATGGCAACACTGGAGTCACTGTAAGTCACGAAACGAAGCTCTCAACTTGACAAGTAAATGAAATACCGAGTTACAAAAAAACATGAATTGCATCTTGCAGGGTCCTGGAAGATAATCTGCTAGAAGGGTCTCTTCATCCAGACCTCGGAAATTTAAGAAGCTTGAAGAGACTGTAAGATACATGCCTTTATCTTCTATCTGGTTTTTATTTTATTGTGCAGCATTTGCCATTTTACCACATATTGTAGGTATACCGTAACCATTGTCTAGTAAATGTGTGCGTATCAACTACATGATTTCACTCTTGTTATGTGTGGTGCCGCTATTCGATACTCACTCGGAGAGATATTTGGAGCTTACTATTGTTTTTTCCTCTGCAGTCTTCTTTCCGCGAACAATTTTACAGGAACGATACCAGATACGTTTGGATATTTAAAGAATTTAACTGATTTGTAAGTGATGAAGAGGGACACGATCTTCTTTTAATATTAATCAGTTTTTTTGAGCTATAGTATTCATTTGTATCATACGCTGCTGCAGTCGGATAGATGGAAGTGAACTGTCGGGGAAGATACCTAACTTTATCGGGAACTGGACCAGCATTGAGAGATTGTGAGTATTTACTTCGTTCCATTTATCTACTCCTGTTGACCTATAGCACAAGCTAAATGGGATTCCGTTTTCCTTTACCTTCTGTATTCCTAACAATTGTGTATTTCTTTTGCAGGGATTTGCAAGGAACATCCATGGAGGGACCTATTCCCTCTACCATTTCACTTTTAAAGAAACTAGAAGAATTGTGAGCAGAAGTTCCTTATCTTGTAGCTTCACATTCAGTCTTAAATTTCTTGCCTTGTTGCTTTTGGGAAAGCTAGCCTATATATGAAAAAACTGATTTTTTTTTTCCGTTGTCTTGTTTTTTCAGGAGAATATCCGACTTGAATGGATCAAGTTCAACTTTCCCTGATCTGCAAGATATGAAAAACATGACAACACTGTAAGTTGAATGTTACTGATCATCAAATAGTTTGTTTAAGCCTTTCTAATTGTGTTTGCATTCCTCTGACAGCAACGAATTAGGAATTGACAATATCTTTCTTTCTCAGGATTCTGAGAAGTTGCTCATTGAATGGTACAATCCCAGAATACATTGGAGATATGGCATCGCTGGATACTCTGTTAGTTTCTCAATCAGCTACCTTTTGGCAATGCTTAATTTCATGAATTTTATTTGCTTCATATAATGTTATTTTGATTCAAAAGAACAAGAGGTGGCAGGTGATTGATATCACTTTATTCTACTATTTGGCTTCGTTTAAAGTAAGAAAAAACAAGTTGAGGGAGAAAAGCTGTAGGAATAAGTCCATTCCTTGGTTGAACAAGGCTTTTTTCCCAATTGTTTAGTAACTAACCATGAACCTCCAGCCTTTTCCTCTGGCAAAACTGGGGAAATTTAGCATCTCATTTTCCCGTATTTTAGATTCTCACCGAGCAAGCGCATACATCATATGAGAAGCTATGGGCACGCGCTGCATTTAGCAATTCCAGTTGCATGTGTGTGAGAGATTCATGTAGGGCTACAAATCCTCCGTATCTGGTCTGTGAGAATGAACTATACCTGCAATGTAGTCTGCATTATTCGATATATAATCATGTTCAGAGAAGCCATGCTGCAGAGGATGTAATAGTCACTTGAATATTATCAGTCTGACAAAATGGACCTGACCAATATTTTGCGAAGTAGATTGCGTTGTGTTTTTATTTCCCAGAGCTAATTTTATCTTTTTCATGTGATTTCATTAATTTGTATATATTCCATTGCAGAGATTTGAGCTTCAACAAGTTCACAGGCCAAATTCCTGTTTCATTAGAGAGCTTGGCAAAACTACGATTTATGTAAGACAATAAATGCATCGAATAAACATGCTGAAGTGCACGGTATCTAAATTTTAAATATATACCTCTTATTGACTGCTTGCTGGTTCGTTACCTGTTTAATTTGGGTAGGTTTCTGAATAACAACTTGCTAACTGGAGAAGTGCCTGGTTGGATATTGAACAGCAAGAACGAATTGTGAGTCGATATATCATGAAGTTAACAATAAATACACCTATGTTTATTCTTATCAATCAATAAGTACATTACTTATGCCATGAAAATTTGTTTCAGGGATTTATCATACAACAATTTCACTGGGTCAACTCCGTCAAGTTGTCAACAGCTATCAGTGTAGGCATTATTTTTGCTCTTTACTTGTTTTCTCCTCATTTGTCTTCTTTTGATTGCTAACTTTTAATTTGAAAATTCAACAGGAACTTAGTTTCTAGTCATGTAACGACTGGGAATAACACGTAAGTTCCTTATTCACTAAGATGCCTTGTGAAAAATCTGTAAATTTGAATGACTGACTACTTTAGTTCTTGTGTGCAGGATTTCTTGGTGCTTGAACAAGAACCTTGTTTGTTCAAGAAAACCCGAACGTGAGTATGAAAAAGCTGTACACTGATGTTTGATGATAAAGTAATTGCATAAATACAGAATACTTTGTTGTCCTACGGAAGGCGCCTTATGATATTGATCCTTTGTTCTGCAGACCATTCCTTGTTCATAAACTGTGGAGGGAGCAGTATGACTGTTGGTGATAATGAATATGAAGAAGACGCAACTTCAGGGGGGGCAGCTGAATTTGTTTCTTTATCAGAGAGATGGGGTTATAGCAGTACCGGGACTTACATGAACAATGATGGAGCTGGTTACAAAGCTGAAAATTCTTTTGGTCTGAATGTCACCGGTGAAGGGTTTTACCAAACTGCCCGCCTTGCTCCTCAATCACTCAAGTACTATGCCCTGTGTATGAGGGCGGGGAGCTACAAAGTGAAGCTCCACTTTGCGGAAATTATGTATTCTAATGACTCTACATTTAGCAGCCTTGGGAGGCGCATATTCGATATATCAATTCAAGTGAGTAAAATGATTTCCAAATTAGCATATTCATTTAGGATTTTGCTTTTTATCAATGATGGTAATGATTTCCAAATTAGCATATTCATTTAGGATTTTGCTTTTTATCAATGATGGTAGTTTCTGAGTACCCTCATAGGCCTACCGTGTGTTTGGGACCTTTTCAAGTTTTTCATCCATATAAAGGGTGGCAACGCTGTTTAAAACCTGTAAAGTTATACTCAGAACTTCTTGCAGGGAGATGTAGTTATGAAGGATTTCAATATTATGGAGAAAGCTGGAGGAGTTGGCATTGGCATCGCAGAGGAATTTGATGGTATAATTGTTAATGGTAGCACACTGGAGATAGACTTATACTGGTCAGGAAAAGGTACTACTGCCGTTCCTGACAGAGGTGTCTATGGACCTCTCATATCCGCCATTACTGTGACTCCAAGTAAGTCATGACAAAATCAAGGATTCTTTGTTGCCCATCAATGGAAGTTTTCTTTAAGTTTATCCTCTCTTCGTCATTTAATTTATTTCTTTCCTTGTAGACTATAAGGTGGATAATAGTGACGGATTATCAGTTGGAGCTATTATCGGCATTGTAGCTGCTTCATGTGTTCTTGCTGCATTGGCTTTGCTTGTTCTCTGGAGGAAAGGTTACTTGGGAGGGAAGTACCATGAAGACAAAGGTAAGATTAATCGCACAAGAAGTATTTATCTCGTACGATGGTGTGCACGCTGTAGAACTTTTCACTAGCTTTGTCTTGCTGATTTTGAGATTCTGCTTATCACAGATCTTCGTGCTCTAGATCTCCAAACCGGTTATTTCAGCTTAAGGCAAATTAAGAATGCTACCAATAATTTCGACCCTGCCAATAAGATAGGTGAAGGGGGATTTGGTCCAGTTTACAAGGTATTTAAATTTATTATTTACTTTGGTTATGTGCTGACAACGTGTTCCACTATACATGCAAAAGTCTGATAAAATGGAAGTACTATCTCTTAAAATATTCTGAAATTTCAGCCTGTTTTATTTCAGGGCGTTTTGTCCGACGGCAGTGTAATTGCTGTTAAGCAGTTATCATCCAAATCAAAACAAGGAAATCGCGAATTTGTGAATGAGATAGGCATGATATCTGCCTTGCAACATCCTCATCTCGTGAAGCTGTATGGTTGCTGTATTGAAGGAAACCAGTTGCTGGTAGTATATGAATACTTGGAAAACAACAGTCTTGCTCGGGCACTTTTCGGTAATTGCTTGACCAACTCCTTAATGTATCAGTTCATATAGTCCATAGAATGAGAATGAGATTGAATCGTCCTCTGTATCCTCTCCATTAGGCCGTGATGAACACCAGATTAAAATGGACTGGCAGACAAGAAAGAAGATATTGTTGGGTATTGCAAAGGGATTAGCTTATCTTCATGAAGAGTCAAGGCTGAAAATCGTACACAGAGATATAAAGGCAACTAATGTCCTGCTTGACAAGGATCTAAATGCCAAGATATCTGACTTCGGTTTAGCTAAGCTTGATGAAGAAGAAAACACTCACATTAGCACGCGAATTGCTGGCACAATGTGAGTTCTCTCTCCCTTTTTCTCTCAGTTTAGTTTCTTTGAGTTGTGGTAAAAGGATAATCTAACAACTTCTTCTTTTGTATTGATGCTTTAAAACAAGACGGATATTAATTGGAGATATTGTCACATGCATACAATGATTATCAACGATGATTTCCTTGTATATGATAATGTGATTAAGCATTGAACATGCAAAGTTGTGCCACTTCATGGAAAACACTCACTGTTCTGGTTCACTCTAATTCTCTTCAGAGGCTACATGGCTCCAGAATATGCAATGAGGGGTTACCTGACAGATAAAGCAGATGTTTACAGCTTTGGAGTTGTTGTCTTAGAAATTGTCAGCGGGAAGAGCAACACAAATTACAGGCCAAAGGAGGAGTTTGTTTATCTTCTCGATTGGGTAACATAATTCTTTTCCTTTCAGAATGTTGTCTGCGCATCTTACATTTACATTGATTTCCAACAGGCATTACTGTCGACTGATGTCTCCAGTGAAGATCTATCATATCAAAGTTGTTTATAAAGGAAATAAGTATGTATGTTACCCTCAAAATAACTCACTGAGGTTGAAAATTGTATTATGTCTGAAATTGCAGAGATGATTTTTAATGTAATCATAGAAAAGGGCATGCCCGCCCAGGAAATTGCTTAGCTTCCGGAAGTTTAAACTGGGAATCCTTCCTCAATCATTTCTTTCCATGCCTGTTCCCTTCTAACTATCTCTTGGGTCCACGTAATGCTGTAGGAAAACTATTCTTGATTACAAAGCGTGAATGCTAACTGCTCTCTTTCATAATGCAGGCCTATGTCCTGCAAGAGCAAGGCAACCTTCTTGAGCTAGTGGATCCGAACCTTGGTTCAAACTACTCGGAAGAGGAAGCAATGAGGATGCTTAACTTGGCTCTCTTGTGCACCAACCCATCCCCGAGTTTGAGACCATTGATGTCATCCGCAGTGAGTATGATTGAAGGTCAAATTCCAGTCCAAGCTCCGATAGTCAAGCGTGGCACCATGAACGAGGAGGCAAGGTTCAAAGCCTTTGAGCTTATCTCACAAGATAGCCAAGCACACGTTTCAAATACCTCTCAAAGCAGTCAGGTACAGAAAAGCATAACAATGGATGGACCATGGGTGGATTCGGAGATTTCTACCCAAAGTATGGATGAGATGAGGAGAAATTGATGAAAGAGTCCCTCCTCTTTTCGGGTAATATTCCTCTGATTTTGTAATAGGATTGCTGAGAAATCAAGAAATAGGTTGACTCTTCTGTAAAAATTCACGTTTGAGAGCTTGTATTTGGCATTGTTAGTATTTTCTACTTAAAAATACATCAAAATATATATTTTTATTATTTTATGCTATCTCATAAGTGCTAAACATGAGATCTATTGGATTTGATCACTGAAACACGCACTTCATAAAAATCTTTATATTGAAAGAGAACATTTGCTAAGTGTATGTTGGTGCCAAAATCAAGCTATAATCACAGCGTATTGAATATTATTCTATGGACTCATGCCTCTAAAGTATGGGCTGCATAGTAATGTTGAAGCATGTGTTGTTAATATATTCAAGCTAAAACTAGAATACCAAGAGAATTAATCAATGTTAACTTTGCAGAGTGTTCTCTCCCCCGCACTCGACAAGAAGAAGCCTTTTATATATTGCCATACAAGAGTCTACATAGAAGGTTAATAGCTTTAGTAAAGACATTAGTTATTCGGAGATTAGAAGATATGTGAAGAGATATCACCTCATTGTCTAAGATGTTAAGAATAGAATGATAATCAATTTCAATATGTTTGGTGTGTTTATAGAAAACTGGATTGGTGGCAATCTGAATAGTACTAGTATTATCACCATGAAGTGGGGTAGAGATGACTTGAGAAAACCCAAGCTCTTTAAGAAGACCGCGCAAGTATATAATTTCAGAACAAGTAGTAAACATGGTACAATATTCAACCTCAGTTAAGGATTTAGAAACACAATCTTGTTTCTTACATTTCCAAGAAATTAAGGCATTAACTAAAAACATACACCAAACCGTAATAGATCAACTGTATCCAGACACCCAGCCAAATTAGTATCATTATAGGCAACAAGTTGAAAAGAGGAGTCGGTAGGGAAGCCCCAGGATTAGTCAGCCTTGAAGATAACAGATGACGCGTCGAACTGCAACAAGATAGAGATGCCAAGGAGAAGACATAAACTAACTGATCTAATGGACAACATAAGATATATCAGGTCGAGTAGTGGTCAAGTATATAAGACTTCCAACTAGGTTCCTATAGAAAGTAGGATCATTTAGTAAGTCCCCTTCATCTTTTCTATATTTGACATTTACTTCCATCAAAGTATTAACAGAAGAAGTATCCTCTAAACCAACCAATGTGATCGGATCTTAAATATACTTATGCTGATTCATGAAAATACTATTGGGTTGGTGATGAACTTCTAATCCTAATAAGTATGTGAGCTGATTAAGATCTTTTAGAAGAAAAGTTGCATGTAATTGTTGCTAAAGCTTATTAATCAAACCACAATCAGTGCCATTAATGATAATATCATCCATATAAACCAAGAAAAGGACTATACTTGACACAAATATGTGGAAGAAGAGAGAAAGATCATATTGACTTTGTGTAAAACTAAATGAAAGAATTGTACTGCGAAACTTCTCAAACTAAGCTCAGAGAGACTATTTGAGCCCATACAAAGAACATCTTAGTTTACAGATATTGTGAGGAAAATAAGTAATCATACTAAAGGGAAGCTTCATGTAAATCTCTTTATAGAGATCACCATGAAGAAAGACATTCTTCATATCCATTTGATGCAGTTGCCATGACTATGAAGCGGCAATAGTTAAGATGGTTCGAACCATGGTCATTTTGGCAACAGGAGAAAATGTCTTCTCATATTCAACCCTATATTCCTGCTTGTTATCTAGAGCTATGAGGCAAGCTTTGTAACGTTCTAAAGACCCATCAGAATGTAGTTTTATAGAGAAGACCCATTTACTCACAATAGGTTTGATTGTAGAAGGACAAGGAACAATATCCCAAGTATGATTCTCCTCAAGTGCTTAAAGTTCTACTTGTATTGTATTTTACCAACATGTATGTTCCATGGCCTGTTTGTAACAAGAGGGAATGGAAATAATGGATAAAGTAGTGATAAGAGACATAAGAGTGAAAAATCCATACCAATCAGGGGGTCGAGAAAGATGAGTAAACTGACGAAGAGTGGTAGAAATAGGAGCACGATCAGTGATTAGTACTTAAAAGTGCATTTTTATCATGGTTTTATATCATCATTTTGCACTTGAAGTATCAATAACTCCTTAACTAAAGTATGTTTTATAATAATATATCTAATAATACAAGATACCTTTAATTTGTGGTAAATGTTCATTTTAAATACAGGCCTATCACATAAATGAAAGGATTGATTGATGACTTTAAGAACTTAAATTACAAGGATAAAGAGATGACCAAACTTAGAAAAGAGATGTCGGTGCAATCCAAACTGGAACACTGTTCGGTAATTGAGTCATATCTGGAGCTATATATCTCAGATTTAGGTCCAATTTATATGGATGAAAAGGTAAGATATAGGCCTACAACTTTCATATGGAGCCTAAGATCTAAAAAGGCTATTATCAAGTCTAAATTATAGCAACAACAAAGAAGCCCGAATCTGTCTTCCAGCCCGAGCACTGTTCGGTATTTTGGCCATATCTGGAGTTCTAGAAGTCCAAATGAGCTGAATTTTTTACACAAGAAAGCTGAGACAATTGCCTACAACTTTCACAACTAGCTCCAATTTTGACGTTATCAATGATGTTTTGGGCAGACAAGAGAAGATAAGGATTGTCACCAAGTCAAAAGTTGGCCACCTACTTATCAATTAGTCATCAAATCAATAGTTCCCAATTTTGGCCTATAAAAGGAGGCATTTGCCATGCATTTAGGCATCTTGGTTTCCAGATCAAGATCATGCTCTTCCTTTCTCTCTTTGTATTTTTTGTAATGTTTATGCTTTGCTTTCATTAATATTAAGTTTATGCTTTTCATTTCCTTTTCTTTACTTAGTTAGCTTTTATGTTCTTATTTTGTTTATCTATTTTTCTTTCTTTCATTGTGTCTAGCTAAGTTAATTATGTCAAGGTGAAAAGGCTACACTAATGGTGTGAGAATAAGTATAATGTAAACTTAATATAGACTTTAATGTTTGATACTAACATGTTTTATATTTGTTATCTTGTTCACTCTTTAATACTTTGCTTGTTAAATGACTAATCTTGATTTATGTTGTATAACACTTGGTACAACAAATGCTTGGCACTTTCATAGCCCATAATGTATGGTATAACCGACACCTGAGCTATGAAAGGAACTTGATTTGTTGTTAACATAAGTTATAATCATGAATGCTTGACGAGATTTACAAGTATTAGCATTAATTAAATAAGATGACTAATGTAATCATGTTAACAATCTATAATCCAATTGGAACCTTTTTTATGTGTGGTTTCCAATTGAATAATAAAAGTTTATATTATACTTGTTTGACATACCATTAGTGGAATCTCTAACCTTGACATTTGTTATTATCATTGTTTAATTGTTACATTAATTTTCCATCTCCAAGTTCTCATCATCATCTTCTTCTTCTCTTTCTTTACTACTACTACTACTACTACTACTACTACTACTATATTATTATTATTATTATTATTATTATTATTATTATTATTATTATTATTATTATTATTATTGTCATTATTGTTATTATTGTTATTACTATTATTGTTGTTGTTGTTATTGTTGTTTTATAATTGTTGTTTATAATTTGTACAATTAACCTCCTTGTGGTTCGACCCCGGTCTTGCCGGGTTATTTATTACTTCGACACTCCTGCACTTGGGAGAAGACATCAATCTTTTGGTCGTGTCAAGTTTTTGGCGCCGTTGCCGGGGAGGTAAGTTTTGTATAAATTATAATATTTATTTTATTTTCTCTTTTCACTTTTCTTGTATATAACTTTGTTTCTTTTCTCTTGTTTCTTCTTCTTTTGTTTTCTTCTTCCTTTTATTTTATTCATGCACGTGCATGAGAGTGTGGTCATATACATCAAGTGGTAGACTTTGTAGGATATCCTCATCATTTTCAGAAAATATGACCGAAGAAGATAACCAATCACTTCATAATGAGAATAATGAGAATAACTGTGTCAGAACACTTAGAGACCACATGAATCCCATAAGAACAAGTGCACTATCATGCATAGTTTTTTCTCCCGATGCATCTCATTTTAATTTTAAGCCAGGCATTATTCAACTTTTACCTTTATTTCATGGCTTAGAATTGGAAAATCCATACTTGTATTTAAGGGAATTTGAGGAGGTTTGCAACACATATAATAATTTAAATTATAGCATGAACACCATCAGATTAAAGCTTTTTCCTTTTTTATTAAAAGATAAAGCTAAAACATGGCTACAAAATTTAAGACCAGGATCCATTCGTGCTTGGGATGAAATGCAACAACAGTTTTGAAAGAAGTTATTCCCATCTCATAGAACAAACTCTTTCAAGAGACAAATCACCACTTTCACTCAAAAACCAGGAGAAACATTTTACCACTGTTGGGATAGGTATCGAGACTTGCTTAGTACTTGCCCTCATCATGGTTTTGAAACATGAAGATTGGTTTCACATTTCTTTGAAGGGTTAACACCTAAAGATAGGCAAATGGTTGAATTGATGTGCAATGGAACTTTTGAAGATAAAAACCCTGATGAAGCAATGGAGTACTTAGACTTGTTAGCTGAAAATGCTCAAAATTGGGACACCGCGGGTACTTATGAGGCACCGAGTAAAACTCAACCTCATACATCTAATGGAGGTATGTACAACCTTAGGGAAGATCATGACCTTCAAGCCAAGTTTGCATCTTTAGCTAGAAAAGTTGACGCACTAGAATTGAAAAAGAGTGGTCAATTAAAATCTGTTGAAAACATTGTGTGTCAAATATGTGAAATAAATGAACACTCAACCAATAACTGTCCAACCTTGCCTTCTTTTAAGAAATGTCTCCATGAACAAGCCCATGCTTTAAACAGTTTCGAAAGGTCCAATCACAACCCATATTCACAAACATACAATCCTGGTTGGAGAAATCACCTAAATTTTAGTTGGAAGAGTGACAATGTACAAACTTCACCACCACAGTTTCAAGCACACTATAATTTCCAAAATTCTTATGGATATGCACCTTCTTATGCTCTACCTCTTAGAAGTAATTTTGAGGAAAGTTTGTATGCATTCATTGAAAAGCAAGAGACAATCAATACTCAACTTACTCAAAGTATAACAGATTTTAAAAAAACTCTTGCAAAATTCATATCTGCTCTGAGTTTTCAAGAGCAAGGTAAGTTTCCATCTCAACCACAGCAAAATCTCAAGGGGCAATATGATACAAATGCAAGTAGTCCTGGAAGTCAACACATGGATCAAGTCAAATCAGTCATCACTCTTTGAAATGGTAAGGTTATTCACAAACTAATTCTTGAACCTTATGAGAAAGATGATGAGTCAATCTCTAAGGGTAAAGAAGGGGTTGAATCTGAAAATTACAAAGAAACGACTGATTCTCCGCCAGCACTTTCATTTTCTCATGCAATGACCAATCAGGAAGAAATCGAGGATGAAAAAGGCACCGAAAAGGTTGATGCAGATCTTTTATCAAAAGTGACAATAGATTTGACACCCGACATCACACCAATCGATGATTACTTTCCTGATAAATCTCTACTTTTTCTTTGTTCAATGCCTTGGTTTGCTAAAAATATGAATTTTCTTGCTTCATGATTTTTCCCTGCTCACTAGAGTATTGAAGACAAAAGAAAATTTTTGAGCAATGAGCAAAATTTTTGTTGGGATGACCCTTACTTATTCAATTATTATCCTGATCAAATATTTCAAAAATGCATTTTTGACAATGAGGTAAGTAATTTCATTAAATTTTGTCACTCTAAGGCATGTAGAAAAGAGGATTGTAGAAATCTTACAAAGCGGACTTTCCTAGCCCACCATATTCAAGGAGTCACATGCATTTTGCAAAAACTGTGAAAATTATCAAAAGGTGGGATTTATTTCAAAACACAGAGAGTCTTTAGATAATCTTCTATTGACTCTTAAGTCTCATTATAGTCAAGATAAGCATCATGCAATTCATAACTTAGGAACCCATTTTCATAAAGAACATGCTTGGCATAATCTTGGGAATCTGACTAAAAAAAAAGACCCTGTTTGCAGTTTTTAAGAAAACTAGATGGGAAGCCTATCCCCGACCCATAGAGGGCGTTTAAGCCGTTCTTGGACGTAAAACCAAGGGAAGATGTAAACCACAATCACAACTGCGATTTGAGTCTTAGCTTGTAAAAATTTATGTCTTTTCTTTTTATTAATAGCATAATATTTGTGTTTTGTCATTTCTTATTTTTATTTCAGTATGTTTCAGGTTTGTTAATGTTCGTTATTTCAGGTGATATCTTCTATACTCTACTTTTTACCTTAGAACATTGAGGACAATGTCTCGTTTTGGTTGGGGGGAAAGGGTAGTAGTTGATAAAAAAAAATATTTTTCATTTCATAAAGCATGTGCATAATTGTTGTTACTAGGATGGCAGAGTAAAGGAGTTCTTTTGTTAAAGTGACTCTTCAGACGCATCTTAGTAACCATTCTTAACAAGGTCTATTATAATACTTCCTGAAATATTCAGGTTTACAAACTCTCGTATTGTTACCACTTAATTCTGCTCATATACTTATTTAACATGTATTCTTAAACCTTAATTTACACACACACACTTTAACATATGATTGTGGGTTGCATATTGGATTATTACATTATTTATGTTCTTTTGTTAAAGGTAACAACTAAGGGAAAGGGATTATATATAATTAAAAAAAGAAAAACATGAAAAAAAAAGAAAAAAATGATGATAATAAAAATGTAGATAAGTTTGGTTTCGTAGCCTCCCTAACCTAAGCAATTAAGCCCAAAGCGGTGTTTTAACACCTAATACCCTAAAGTCAACTGACTTGGGAGCTATTGGCCCAACGCTTGTTACATGGGTTGAGGAGAAAAGCTTAAGGGAATCAAACATTGCACTATCTACATATCAGTATCTGCGACCCGAGTTACTAAGCTCGTAGGGGTGTCTTAACACCTAATGCCCTAAGACCAACTGGTCTGGGAGTCATTAGCCGAAAACTCGTTACATGGGTTAAAGATGCATGATGTTTTTAAATTATATGTATATAGAGTTAAAAAAAAGAAAAAAAAAAGACAAAAATAATAATCCCAACCCAAGGAAGTTAACCTTAAACATTAGAACAAAAAAATTTTCGTTTTCTTCCAAGAAAAGCCCCATAATTATGTGTTGATACATTGAGCACAAAAGAAAGGTTTATTAACATCTTGTTAAGAGGTATTGAGCAGATATATAAATTTAATGAGAGTTTGTTTATCTGCATAGATTAATGGAAGTTAAATGATGAATACCTTGCTTTATGGAATTTGCAAATTTGTTTTTCTATTTTAACGCTTTGATTACTAGGGACTAGTAATAAGCTGGTTGGGGGGTGTGATTAGTACTTAAAAGTGCATTTTTATCATGGTTTTATATTATCATTTTGCACTTGAAGTATCAATAACTCCTTAACTAAAGTATGTTTTATAATAATATATCTAATAATACAAGATACCTTTAATTTGTGGTAAATGTTCATTTTAAATGCAGGCTTATCACATAAATGAAAGGATTGATTGATGACTTTAAGAACTTAAATTGCAAGGATAAAGAGATGGCCAAACTTAGAAAAGAGATGTCGGTGCAATCCAAACCGGAATACTGTTCGGTAATTGGGTCATATCTGGAGCTATATATCTCAGATTTAGGTTCAATTTATATGGATGGAAAGGTAAGACATAGGCCTACAACTTTCATATGGAGCCTAAGATCTAAAAAGATCATTATCAAGTCCAAATTGTAGCAACAACAAAGAAGCCCGAATATGTCTTCCAGCCCGAGCACTGTTCGGTATTTTGGCCATATCTGGAGTTCTAGAAGTCCAAATGAGCTGAATTTTTTGCACAAGAAAGCTGAGACAATTGACTACAACTTTCACAACTGGCTCCAATTTTGACGTTATCAATGACGTTTTGGGCAGATCAGAGAAGATAAGGATTGTCACCAAGTCAAAAGTTGGCCACCCACTTATCAATTAGTCATCAAATCAATAGTTCCCAATTTTGGCCTATAAAAGGAGGCATTTACCATGCATTTAGGCATCTTGGTTTCCAGATCAAGATCATGCTCTTCCTTTCTCTCTTTGTATTTTTTTGTAATGTTTATGCTTTGCTTTCATTAATATTAAGTTTATGCTTTTCATTTCCTTTTCTTTACTTATTTAGCTTTTATATTCTTATTTTGTTTATCTATTTTTCTTTCTTTCATTATGTCTAGCTAAGTTAATTATGTCAAGGTGAAAAGGCTACACTAATGGTGTGAGAATAAGTATAATGTAAACTTAATATAGACTTTAATGTTTGATACTAACATGTTTTATATTTGTTATCTTGTTCACTCTTTAATACTTTGCTTGTTAAATGACTAATCTTGATTTATGTTGTATAACACTTGGTACAACAAATGCTTGACACTTTCATAGCCCATAATGTATGGTATAACCGACACCTGAGCTATGAAAGGAACTTGATTTGTTGTTAACATAAGTTATAATCATGAATGCTTGACGAGATTTACAAGTATTAGCATTAATTAAATAAGATGACTAATGTAATCATGTTAACAATCTATAATCCAATTGGAACCTTCTTTATGTGTGGTTTCCAATTGAATAATAAGAGTTTATATTATACTTGTTTGACATACCATTAGTGGAATCTCTAACCTTGACATTTGTTATTATCATTGTTTAATTGTTACATTAATTTTCCATCTCCAAGTTCTCATCATCATCTTCTTCTTCTCTTTCTTTACTACTACTACTACTACTACTACTACTACTATATTATTATTATTATTATTATTATTATTATTATTATTATTGTCATTGTTGTTATTATTGTTATTACTATTATTGTTGTTGTTGTTATTGTTGTTTTATAATTGTTGTTTATAATTTGTACAATTAACCTCCTTGTGGTTCGACCCTGGTCTTGCCGGGTTATTTATTACTTCGACACTCCTGCACTTAGGAGAAGACATCAATCTTTTGGTCGTGTCAATCAGGCACCTGGTCAAGATCAGAAAGGAGCACAAGGGAAGTGGAATCAGACTCATGTTAACGATGTCTTTGATAAAAAATAAAAAAACCAAGTCTAAACCTTTCTACCATTGTTGTGGAATCAGAAAATCTAGGCAAAAGAGGTAAAGATGCAGATGGCAATTCAACATGAGACGAAAAGAAATATTGATTTTCAAAGAAAATCACATTCCTAGAAACTCGTATACGACAAACATAAGGATCATAACAAACATAACCCTTTTAAGGGATAGCATAACCAAGAAAAATATACTTAACAAATTGAGCAATAAGTTTATGTCATTTGTGAGTAGGGAGATACACAAAACAAACACAACTAAATATACAAAGATCAGAATATAAAGGAGAATGACCAAATAACTTAAAGAAAGGAGAAACATTATTTAATGTAGGAGAAGGTAAACAATTAATTAAATGAATTGAAGTAGAAAGAGCTTCACACAAAAAACAAGAAGGAATAGATGATTCAAGCAAGAGAGTTCTTACTATATCAAAAAGGTGATAATTTTTTCTCTCAGCTACACTGTTTTGTTGTGGTGTCGAAGGACAAAAATGTTGAGAAATGATTCATTTGCTTTAAAGAAAACCTTGAAACTCATTAGACATGTATTCACTGCTCGAATCAAAGCGCAAGACTTTGATGCTAGTAGAAAATTGAGTTTTAAAAAGTGTAAGAAATCGCGTAAAAACTGAAAAAACTTCAGCTTTAGCTCAGAGAAAGTAAACCCATGTAAAATGACTAAAGTCATCAATGAAAGTAACAAAGTATTTGTAATAAGTATGAGAAACAATAGGTGCAATCCCCTAAACATCACTATGAATAATATCAAAATATTTGGAGGCACGAGATGCATGATGAGGAAAAGGTAAAATTTTACTTTTGCCAAGTTTGCATGATGTACAATCAAAAGAAAGATCAAGGGAAGAACATGTTTTATGTCCCAATAATTCAAAACTAATCAAAGTGCGAAGTATATTAGAGTTTAAATGGCTTAGACATTTATGCCATCTTTTATTTTCAGAAACAATAAAATTACATGCAAAGGAAAGTAAAGGAAAACTAGAAATATTGGTGGAATGAGAAATATAAAGAGGAAAGAGTCATCCCACTTTAGTCCCCTTTGCGATCATTTTCTTTGACACTTAATCCTGTATAACACAACTAAAATAGGAGAAATGAACATCACAATTATTATCAGCCAATTAACCAACAGAAATAAGATTTGTGGAGAGGTCACAAGACATAAAAACATCAATTAAGAAAGAAGAAAGATCACCAACAGCACTAATAGGCAGAGAACTGCCATCAGCGGCACTAATTTTTAGATTTCCATTATAATTTCTGGCATTAGAAAGAGAAATGGTAGTATTGGTCATGTGGTTAGAGGCACCAAAGTCTAAATACCATGGCTTAAGAAGAAGTTTATGATTACCTAAGAACCCAAGAGCAGAAATGATCATTTGTTGTACCATTTCAGGAATGAGAGTATTCTGGTTTGCTAAGTTTGTAGGAGTAAGAATAGGAACAACAGGTGAGGCAATAGGTAATGCAGCAGAACCAGAGGCACCAATGAAGGCATTATAAGTAGTTCTTTGTTTCCTTTCAGGTCGAATGGGACAAGCAAAAATGATGTGATCATGTTTCTTATAGTAGTTGCAGAATTTCTTGGGGCAATCCCGAGCAATATGATCAAAACCTTTACAACTAAAACATTAAACCACACATATATTTCTACCTTTATTTCTCTCTTGTGGTGCATAAACCATAGAAATAAGTGCACTAACATTTGCCCTATGTTTCATAACCACCTGAGTTATGATACGCAGCTCCTCACGAAGAACTTCACTCAAACAGGCATCTAAAGATGGTACAGGATAACAAGTCATCAAATTAGAGCATGCAATTTCAAAAGCAGAATGGAGCTTCATCAAGAATTGATCTTTCTTACTTGTGTCGTGCATTGCTTGAACAACAGAAAAAGTTGCAGTAGAAACATTAGCGTAAATAATATCTAAATAATTAGTCCAAAGATTTTGAAAATCAAAAAAATATTCTTTAATAAAAAGACTTTCTTATATGAAGTTAGTCATCTCATATTCTAATTGAAAACACTGAGCTATGTTATCCTAATTATAAACCTTATTTAGATAATTCCACATTGCAGTAGCAGTTTTATAAGGCCTCAAATTGAAAACAAAATGAGGTTTTATTGAGCTAAGGATCCAGCTCATAACCCGAGCATCCATGATTTCTTATCTAGACAAAGCATCGGCATCGTAGGTGCAGGATTACTCCCATTAATATGCCCCACAATTCTTTTCCTTAAACAAATAATTGAAATTGAAACTCCCAAACAACATAATTTTTTTTATTAGGACAGATATGGAACAAGTCTAGCTTATCGAAAGACATGATAAAGCTAAAAAGAAATAGATTTTGAAAACTGAAACTGACAGGGAATTAGTGTAATGGAAGAGGGATACACACCAGATTCTAAAACCAAGAGTTGCCGAGAATAGCAGTAAAAAGACTGATCTGAAACTACAGAGAATAGCAGCAAAAAAACAAGATCTGAAATAGCCAAGATTTGCACTAGAAACCCACAACCTGAAACGAAGAATGATTCTGAAACTACCGAGAACACCACTAAAGAAGGAAGATCTGAAGCTGCCAAAAATAACACTAGAGAAACACGATAGTTTTGTAGATTTCGAAACCAAGATCTGTCAAGAATAGCAGCAGAGAAAACAAGAATAACACAAAGTTGGAAATAAGGATCCAACAACCACTCCTTCTCTCTCGCCTGCACAATTTCCATCGGAAGTAATATGAAAAAGATGGGTCCAAGATGAGTAAGGCAACAACAGCAAAAGCTAAAGGAAAATTCAAGACAGGGGCAAGTAAAGATTTGAAAGAAGCAGCCAAAACTAGAGTAACAAGAGAGTTAATCAACTTTTTAACTTTGTAGAATATTCCCCCCCCCCCCCCTCCCCGCACCCGGCAAGAAGAAGCCTTTTATACATTGCCATACAAGAAGTACATAGAAGATTATTTTGCTATACAATAAGTTCATGATAAGATAACATAATCTTTGATAGTTAATATTAAGATTCCTAATTGTATACATATATGGTAACATATGTCGGGCAGCAGCTTATCCTGATATATAAAATTTGGTGTGAAAAATAACCAATCAAACCCCAGGTCCAGAGCCCCCACAATCCCATCGGTTAATACACCTACAAAACCAAATTCTCCAATCTTTTAGCATCCCAAGAAAACAACACCAGTTCCAGTTATCTTGTCATCCTATAATTCTGTTCTGCAGTTAAAAATCCCGTACTACACCACAAAGCCTCTTCTGTTATTTAACTCTTCGAAGTACCACGTTGTCTCTGCCCAACTTGTTTATTTGGCAATTGCTGCAATGAATGAATCAGAACTCCAAGAAAATGGTCATGATGATGAGTCAGTCCCTGGTAGTAATGAATTTCTTCGATTTGTTTACGAGAGCTATAAGGATTCGCTGAGTCTCTGTAATGCACTAAAATGTTGCCTGCTGAAATTTGTCATAAATGTAGCTGACAAGGTATTCATGGATCAAAAATTCTCGGAAAAGTTCATTTGGCAGTGACATTGGGCAGCACACATCACCGTGTGTTCTTCGCCGGAGTTTTTCAGGTGAAAGCTGGAAGGATCAGGGCTCTAGTTCAAAGGGCTGTCAGGTTTATGGAGAATATGCTTTTGAACAGACAGGTAAAAATAGTGGTACCTTGCAAGAGAAGGAAATGGAAAGTGCTAAAATGGGCACTGTCACTGATGTGCTAGAATCAAGCAAAGATGGGTTCAGCGGTGGTAATGAATGGAACAAAGAGTATGTTGATGTTTCTGAAGTGGTTAATTCTCCTTCAGGAGACTACACTGAACTTCCTTTCAACTTTGTTGCTTTCTTTGCATTAATATTGATGAAATTCATGGGTTTTCAGTTCAATCTTTTGGTTAGTTTTTTCACATTTCCAATTTGGTTATCATACCTTCCTTTCATGTTCTTGATGTTTCCGTTCCAACGATAAGACATGTTAGAGGGTATTTCATGAAGAAACTGTTTAGATGGTGGGGTATTTCTACCAGAAATGTCAGTCAGAAAGTACCGCAGTCGATAGGAAATATAGCAATGAGGTTTGGCTGTGCACTCTTCTGGTCAAGCTATGCATGTCTCATGCTTCTCTGACTGCTAGCTTCAGGATTTGTATTTGGGGGTATAGTGATGAGGAACCTGGTTGAGAAGCCTGTCCAGACAACAGAAACCCTGAATTTCGATTACACAAAGACTACTCCCGTAGCTTTCGTGCCCATAATGCATTTTTCTGTAGTGGTTGATCTTTCTAGCCTAGCAGCTAAAGACAACGCAGAAGCCGGGAAGCAAGTCGGGCCTCATTATTCCTCGTAGTCACAAGCTGCCGCTCCTTTTTTTAGCATTCCGAATATTAGCAAAGCATCCATTCTGTCTCCTGAAACTACTTTCTTTGTCTCGAATGATTCACTGCATCGTGCAAAGACTGAATATGTAAAACTCAAACTCATAATTATATTTACTTAATAAAGCTTATGTTGCTATTTCAAATAATCATTTGTTGAGTGAAATCTTAATAAAAATTTTATATTATTTTCTAATAAATCTTTAAATAAAAACTTTTTAAGGTTAGAACTTGTAAAATTCTACTGCTATCTTACATTTAATTTTATAAATTTAATTAGATATAATCAACTATTTCATTATTAAAACTTTTTTATTATATTAAAAACTATCTCAATTTAGAAGTTAAATTATTAAATAAATTTTTAATATATAATTTATATTTTTTTAATAATTTTTTACTTTGTGAATACATGTGTTTTTTAATAGTATAATATTTTTTTATTTTTTTATTTGTTTAAGTATGTTTTATATCTATGAGTATTCGTTGATTTAGATAATAGTTTATATATTTTATTTTTTTAATCTTAGAATACTGAATAGAATATTGATTACAATATTTTGTTTTGGTTGATAGTGTATAGAATCTGAATTTCTAACTAGTTTATGTTTTCAAAACTCAATTGGAGTAGTACATGACACTTTGTTCTCCTACATTCATTCAGGTGAGGGTTGACTTCCTGTCAGCATTGGGTAAAGTCACTGCAAGCTCAAGTCAGCCATGGATAATGCGGTACAAAAGCCAACCCATCCGTGTAGTCAAAACCATCATTAAGAGTGCTCCAGTCATTGCTGGTTTTGCATCAGAATCTCAGATTCTGAACATAAAAATGGACGAATTCACAGGAGGACTTGAGCCAACTGCCTTCTTGAAGGTGATGTTAGAACATCGAGCAGAATAAAAAGCCGGTGCTGGCATCCCTGAAATTTACGCAGCTTCACTCTCCTGGAATCTGAGCTTCCTCAATTGAAAAGGCTTATCTGGCTATGGAAGAGAACCATTTTTGTATGGATTAGTTTCATCCTGTTTCTGACAGATATGATGTTTGATTTAGTCTTTTGCAGACCAATAATTATCCCAAGAGGAAGGCCTAGCATTCCGTATACTAAAAAGCGATTCTGTCAAACTTCATTTCCTGGTACTAAAGCAACCAAGAATTGAGATTAAGTCTGTCAACTTTGAATAGGAGGATGGTAACAAACGCAAGGAATAAGTTCAGGTTGGGCTCAGCATTCAGCATCTTTGCTGAATCACCTTTAACGATGGCATAACCATGGCAATGTAATAATATAAATAAAACTTGCATAAGGATCTGAATAAGTATTGCAGTCATATTCCATCATTTTTCCCCATTTCAAACCGTGCATAAGTTGAAGATTAATCTAACCAATCTGATAAGAACTTCTCTGCCAAGACCTTTTTTCCTGCTTTCTTCAAAGGGCGAGTAAAAGACATTTTATTCGGCAAAACAGCTGTCTTTTCTGATTGCCTTTGATCAGCGCCATCTAGAATTTAAGACTTGCAAACACTATAAAAATCATTCTAATTTTTTGGTCAAAACAAGTACGCTGCTTCAAATGTCACGTTCAAACGCAAGAATAGTCGACGAATGCTCTTGCTCACCAAAAGAAATACGTTGCATGTTCTTTAAAATTTCAGATATTGTGTCCGAAAAGCTGTTAAATGTTGGGAAGCACATAGTTCAAAATGTTGAAGTCATTTCCGGTCCAAGCATGCAATAACTATACATTTCACATCCTTACAAATCCAACTCCTCCGTCTTCAAGATCTCTCACTGTTGTCTTGTACATGCCCTGCATAAACGGGAAAAAAAAAAAGAGAGAGAGAATACACCATTAGATTCTTATCGAAGTTGCAAGAATGAACAAGGAAATGCTTAACCTCTCTTCTCCACTTCCTACTGTTGTATTCCATGGCTTCATACAAAATTAAAGAGGATAAAGGTGACAGCAAAAGAAAAGGGGAAGAGAAGAGGAGATACGAAAGGAAGGCAGGAAGACAACATGTAGTGGATGAATAACCTTTTTCCATCCCTTCTAATAGGAGCTGTGGTCCCATGGGATAAGTTGCAAGAACCATACCTGCTTCAGCAGCTTTTTTCCCATGGTAGCGATGCCTAGAAATACACATTTTCAGAAAACTTATCAGGCTACCTTTTTAATGATCTAAAACAAAGATTTGTCCATGGATACAATGCTTCTCCAAATGGAGTATAAATGCGTTCCCTGTAGTTACTGCTTTTCGTGGTAGGTGGATATGGGTAACTTGGACCGAAGAACTGACATAATTCCCGTGTCATTGGCAATCACAGCTAATTTCTGTATAGGTTTAACTATAGTGGAAGTTAAACTTGGACGCCATAATGGGTTTTAGATTTCGGAAAATTATGAGCAAGCAAGTGGAACGAATATTATTCTTGAATTTTTTAGATTTATTAATCTGAAATTAACACCAAAAATTTTAACATCAAAGAAAAAGCAGTTAGTAAATTAGATTGGTTGATTGGCCGCCCAACAATTTTCTCTCCTTTTTTTTTTAGATTTTGAACGAATATTATTCTAGAATTTTTTAGATTTATTAATCTGACATTATCAGTAGAGATTTTAACATCAAAACTAAAACAATTAGTAAATGAGGTTGGGTAGACTGGCAACCCAACAACCTTCTCTCTTTTTTTTTCTTAGCTTGTGTCAAAACAGATTCAACCTATCTCTTCCTTAATTGAAAGAGATTAGAGGCAGCAAGATGTAATCATTCACATCCTATATGCCTCATTTAGAGGGGGGAAAATAGGGGAATGGGTGTAGGTTATCGCATGAAAAAAATTATATAGTACATGGGTTGCATGCTAGCTACACACGGTGGTGGTGGTGAGCACAAACTGGCAGAGAAATTGGCAGTTATAGTAGCGTAAAGAAGGATGAAACACTGGTTGATAAAGCTACGGAGAGAGGCTGATTTTTCTCAATTTTGACCTTAGATTTCTTCATGCCCAGTACTGGAAATCCATCTTTATTTATAATGGTAGAAAAGAAACACTTTGTCTCTTAGAACTAATCTTAGCCTTTGATTTAAATTAAAAGAATCTCAATTAATTTTTAATTCAAAGTTATCATTATGGCCATAAAAAGTTGGTAACTAGAGGCTACCTGAATTGATATTTTTAGAATAGTATTTTGATAGTTATAACTATAGATGTAGTTAGTTAGGGAGATCTATTCTAAAATGTAATATAATATCAGGTTATTATAATAATGCATGCTTTATCTGGTTCAATGGAAGAAGAAGCATTGAATGTTTTTAAAAGGTGGTTACAGGGCAACTTTTTCTAACAAGAAAAAACAGTGATGAACAGTAACTAGACATATGTTGTTGGTTTATCTATTTTTTATTTTCAAAATAATATTGTTTTGGTTTTAGAGTTTCAATTTAAGAATTTAGCTGAAGTTCAATTTAAGTTTTTAGCTATTGATTATTTTAATTGTTTCTAATTGATTTGAAACTTTTAATTTTATATAATTTCATTTTTATCAAATTTCAATATCAACTTCAAATTTTAATGTCTTTTTTAATTTAATTTTTGTTTCTGAGTTTTTTTAATTTAACATCTAATTTACCATTAAACTTTTAATTTTTTTAATTTTTCTATTGATTTCAGCCAATTAAATTTCCTAGAGTTTGGTGCCTCTTTTAGAAAGATTCTAGATTGTAAATTTTTTTTAATTTAATCTTTAATTGATCATTAAACATTTAATTTTGTTCAATTTCATTTCTAATTTCAATCAATTAAATCTCCAAAGTTCAATGTCTCTTTTAAAAAGATTTATGATTGTAAATTTCTTCAATTTAACCACTAATTGATCTTAAGCTTCTCATTTTCTTTCACTTTTACAATTGATTTAAACCAATTGACTTTATAAAAATTAAATTTGATCCTTTTAAAATTCTAATTTTTCTAATAAAATCCAAATTAAACTCTCAAACTTAATTGTTCACTAATTAAATTTTTAATAAAATTAATTTAATTTATTTAAAGTATAATTAGATCTTTACATTGAATTAAATCATTTAATTTAACCTAAATTAATTTTTAAATATAATTAAACTTTTAATTTAACCCATAATTAAATTAAATTAACTTATTAAAAATCTAATAATATCCTTAAATTTAATTTATTAAAAATCTAATAATATCCTTAAATTTAATTTTTATGTGAATTTATTTAATAATAATTTAATTTAACTTTAATATATTTTAAACATACATCTTTGTAATTTTAGATACAATAGAGTACAAGTAAAATCTCAATTCATTCAAAATTACAACCTGAAAACCCTCTATATTTGAAATACTCCCTAGCCTAATTTTGTCAAAATACTATTATTATTATTATTATTATTATTATTATTATTATTATTATTATTTAAATTTAAATTTAAATTTAAATTTTTATATTTTAAAACATAAAAAAAAAAAATTGAGGAATAACCTGGTTATGAGAATAAAGATATTACAAATTTAACATCAAAATCTAAAATTATATTTACATAATTTTGGGGTGCGGTTCGTAGACAAACCGTTCTTCACCACGTAAATACTTCTTCTGGTCGTTTCTTTCTTGTTCTTTTTCTTTTTTCTCTGGCTTATCATCATCCGAAAACAAATCCTCTTCGCGCCAAATCATGGCCACTCAAAGGATAATTAACTTTCAATCACTCTTCTTGATTTCAGTAAATAAATGAAATTCAAAATCCAAAAGGAAAAGGAAAACCCTATCATTATCTTGATAATTTTTAACTAGTTTGAAGGAACTTGGACATTATCTGGAGCTGAAGAGGTCAATTTATAGCATAATCGAATCAAAATCTATATAATGTCACCCTCCTTTCTATTTCAGAAAACAAAACTACATGCCAACATGGGAGGGAAGAAGGGAAACGTATGGTTGATGCAAAAACACTCAGGTATACACAAGTGGGAAAACAAAACTACATGCGAACATGAGAGGGAAGGGGAAAGTATGGTTGATGAAAAAACAGTCAGGTATACTCATGTGGGGTAGGTATCATATGGTTAAAAGCATGGTGGCTATTTACAATTCAACTAACATGATATGCGGGGGAAATCAATCAAAACTCAACACCGCTATTTATCTGAACAGAAAAGGAAGGTTGGCCAACATTAGAGAGAGGAGTATCGAGTCTCACAACCAGTCCTGAGCTCCCCACATTACCATTCCACTTAGACCTGCCAATCTGCAATAGGAAACAAAAAAGGAAGGGATGTTAGACAATGATGAATAAATAACACCCGCAGTACGATATTTACCTGCAATCATCAACGTCTAAATGTCAGGATCAATTACCTGCAATCATCAACGTCTAAATGTCAGGATCAACGATCCATTAAACATTACCATGACAAAATGATATTAAACAAAAAAAACAAACCATTTAATTGAAAATTGAAGTAAAAGTTCAGTTATTGTCTGGTTTCACAACCATATTAATTGCAGCACATCAGTTGTTAGAACCTACTCACTAGAATTTAGCCCTTCCATCTAGATGTAGTGCAACTAATAAGTGCTGATGAGACACAGTTAAATCTATGCACTCGGCATCTGTTAAAAAAGTTTTATTGTTGTCACAAAAGAAATTCATATTTTCATATTCAATTGTTGCTTTCATAAAGTAGTCTGAATACAAGACATTTTAAGAGGTAGGAGAAGATTCCCCATATTAATGGCCTCCTGATTATATCAAAATACAGTTTGACTTGTGGGATTTCATAGATATTTCCTGAACTTTCACTCTCGTGTCAACCTGTGCCCAAATATTTCAAAATATTACATGTCAACCTGAAAGTCTCACTTAAGAGATGACTTCAGATTGATTGCCTTCCGAAGGTAAGAAGTGTTTAATAGCTTTGGGGGAAAACTGCAAATATCAACCTGAACTTTCAATACAGAAAAAGATATGCATTTTAAGGACCAAGAAGCATCTTAGGGAAGGTAGCATCTAATAGAACTCCATTAATTATTATGATGATGTAATGAAAAAAAACAAACAAAAAAAAAATAAAGAAGAAGAAAGAAACAAAACTTCAAGATCATAGTTGATTCCACAATGCAAGGGTCCAAAGCCATGCATAGCAAGACTGTAGGCAATGAATAGAATCCCAGTATGAGGAGCATATGGCATAGATGTGAATGATAATGAGACATGCAATCCAAAAACAGAGTGTGTTTACAACTATTCTGTCCAGCAAACGCATGCTTCTAACAACACAGCATAGCTCCACAGCGAAACATGGTGAAAGATGATGATAGGACAAAAATCAGAACAAGATCTCCTCCTCATTAAGGCATCCATTGTCTTTTTTTTTTTTCTTGAATTCTGTTGGTGGAGATTTGTGCTCTCTTTCTATTATGTTCCAGAGTTGTTTCGCAGATGCAAATTGGCAACCAAAAGATATGGGGCAATTAGATCCAGAGTATAATACTCAAATATTGCTATTTGAAATCAGAGAAAGCTTGGGGTGTTATGGATTGCGAAGGAGATTGAATAGTAGATAAATGTAGAAGATTCTGTACTTTCCAAATAAACAGGAAAATAAGAGGATGATTATTTAGGTTTGGGAAAAACTAAAGGTACTTATGAAAAAGCATTCAAAGAAAAGGAGGTGATTTGTTTCTGATGAAAATGGTTTTGCATTTTTGCACTCAAGTAACCAATTGAAAATTGCTTCTTCATTTTATTTGATTTTTTTAGTTTGTGCACGGGTTCACTCCAGAGGATTATGACAAAGGACTGCCAAATATGGGAAGATTAATATTTTCACAATCAGGTGTTCCAGATACAACCAGCAAACAGGATGGTGAATTGATGGTTTGTCTTTTAGTTCATTGCTCTTACAGGGAATTCTAACGTTCTAACCAGTCAACTCTTTGATAACAGTTGGACTGGTAAACTGTACCCCTTCATTTTAATGTGGATTATCGGGTTGGAAGGGAACAGCATATTTCCAATGGCATGAAGGGTGCATGAGATTAACCAGCGTTTCCTTAGATTCTTTCAGTCTCAATGAAGATAATTCCCAGTGCTTTCCATTGTTATCTATATTTTGGGATTTGTTATCCTACCATTTATTTGATTTTCAAGAACAGCTAGGTGCAAACTTCCCATGTACCTGGGTCCCATTCTGTCAAGTAAAAAAGAAAAGGATGGACCAAGAAACCAAAGATTCTACCAAGCAGAGATGTATAATCCAGATAAAAAGATATGGATCAACAGCAGATAATGGAACATCACAGCTTACCGATAGTGATGCAAATGCAGAAGGGTGCATCGTTGCAGCACAGCCGCATATCAGATTCAGATGGTCATTCACTGAGTGAATCAGTTCTGCATGCAAACCAGGATTGCTTCCACCAAAAGTGGGGCACAAACTGACAAGATATCATTAAGAGAAGAAAAGGTAATTATATTTACTTACAGTACCATTGATGATGAATAAATTTGCTCGATTTAAAGATACAAAACAAGTGTGAAGTGAAAGTACAAAAGTGAAGGAAGGGAAAACAGGTTCTGCAAACATAGGACCATGTATTTGAATGATAACTGGCAAGTGTATTTTGCCCTCAACAAGACCTATTTTGTTTTACCAGTATTCATGCGTTTTCCAAAAGTCAAACCATTTGTGAGCATGAGATAATTGATATCAGGGTACCATCAGGTCTAGGGAATATCACCAAGTTAACTAAACCCAGTGGTCATGACCCGATAAAACAATCATGTCTTCAAATGGACACTTAATTGTTTATGGTGGAGAAATGCTGATTAAAACAACAAAGATTGATCATAAAAAAAAAAAAAAAACCCAGGTTCAACATTTGTTTGGCACCATCAAGAAATGCAGACTGGCCCTGGTTTGTGATTGTTTAACCAAGTACTCACGAAATGTGTAACTTTTTCCTGTTGACCAAATTCTTCTGATGCGACTTTATAAGAAGCAGAAAAATAATAGTTGCACTGTCAGAGTCTAATGCAGCATGTTAAATGAATGTTACAGAACAAGCAACCGGGATTAGCACTGAAGAAATGTTTTCTACTTCTTTCTGGCTTCAGTTTACTATTTTTGGATGAAAACAGTGTTCAGTTATCTCTCGATGAAATTATCTATTAGTTTTGAGGGAAACTGGTGTGCAGTTTAAATGTAACACAGCATCAAAATTACCAAATGCACCAGATATGCTATCATTCAGATCTTCAGGCATAATGAGGGCTCAAACTGGCAGTCATAAACACAGAGGACACCTTTTTTCGGTTCACCACTGTTGCTTCAGCAAGTCACCAATGCAGGTCATTCAGGTTTTTATTATTTCTGTTTTCCTATTCTTGTATTTCTCCTTTTTTTTTCCTTATTTATGGTTAGTTCTTTGAGTTCACTGGTTTCTGTAGATTGGTCCAGAATTACATATAAACCATACCAAGCTATGAAAGGAACTGCAGGATAACCTGCAATGCAAAAGCTAACAATATAAATAGCAGGATCGGCCTCAGAAACCATGTTTGTTTTCACAGTTACTGAAGCAATTCAAAATTAAAAGGCCAGGGTCAATAATAAGGCAGCTACCCTGCTTGTATCTTCACATGTATGGCAAAACAAAGAGTAATCATAATTTTATTAAACAAATATGAACATTAAAAGTTACCTGAACTGAACAGCTGGCCTCACCATAAGACCAGATCTCTGCCATGCTAAAGAATGTGCAAAACCCAATGTAAACGATTTGTCAGGCCATTGTACCATCGGTGTGATGCGTGTTCCCCACTTATTCTGATAAATTATTCAAAACAACAGGCTTTAGTCCCCACCAAATTAATGCAGAAAAATCCACTGGTATATCCTGAAATCATCAAGTACTCGCTGACAAGTTCAAAACCTGACCTTACGAGAGAAGCTGAATCTCATTTCCCCAGGATATTGCCCCTGAGCTTGGAGAAGACCTCCGCAAAGAGGTACAATAGCACTGGTAGACAGTCCTTCACCAGATACATAGGTCAATTGCCCATTTGGGAACTGTAAATCTACAAAAGACTGCATGATGAAAGAAACAAGGAGAAGACAAGAAGAAAGGTCCATGAGAAATCAGCTCCACAAATTTTAAAGATTTAATGCAACAAAAAGACATATTGACTGCATCTTCATGCTTTCATTACAGAGGTTATTGCTTCCGCACTCAACTGGATCACTAGGCAATCGCAAAGCCATGTATAACACTTTTGGGAAAGGTTTCTGCTTCAGGACAGAAGGAGGAAGGATTGCAAGGCTGCTCTGATATTCTTAGTTTTCCCTTTTGAAAATAATTCCCACAAGCTATCCTGCCCCCCACCAAAAACTAAAATCTGAATTTGGGATTCAGCCTAGTTTAATAGAGAGTTAAGTTCCATTCACATCCCTGCTTTGCTCCACTTCCCCTTCCTAAGAAATTTTTGCTTCATATGGAGAAGGGGAAATGGCATGATGCTAGTTGAATCTCAAGACAAATGAAAAGGCTACCAATTTTTCCAACTACGAAACTTTGTCAACTGATAAAAATGTTCTTTTTGGGAAAGATGAAAGAAGAAACTTTATTATAATGGGAAGAATTTGTAGAAGAGACATTCAATAGAAAGACCCAGAAACAAGATAACTTATAATTCTGTTGAATACCAGCAAATAACTTCTAAAATTCCTTAAAGCCTTGTAATATTAAGAGGCTAGGAACATTATCCTATCCCAAAAAAGTTGCCAGATGCCTCAAAGCCAAAGCATCATGCTTGCTGTTTCCCCTTCTTCATTGAATCCACAATATGTAGAATACAGCCTATTGCTTTTGGCTGCCCACACTTAAGCCTCTAGATACAAATATGAAACATAGACTGATTCTGATGCCTTTCATAGCTTAGAAGGAGCTACAACTTACACAAGCTAAAGGATTGAGACAGAGCATTGACATTAACAACCACCTTCTATGCTTTGACCACACAGCTGGACACAGTGAATGCATTCCAGTCTGACAAAAATACAAGAAAAATAGTGCATTAGAAGAACAGATTAATAAAGCAATAATAAAGAGATATCCAAATGCAAAATCTAAAATAGTACAAGGGAAAAACGATTCTCAATGAAATGTTCTGTATCAAAATAACAAAAAAAAAAATGACATGTCAAATAAAGGCAGGAAACCATGATCAAGAACAGACGACCTTAAGATATGGAAGCTAGAAGATAAAGACTAGGAAGATGGGATATCAGCATATGCACCAAAAATCAACCAATGTGACAAAAAACAAATATAGAAAACCAGTTACCATAAAGCTAACAAAAATACATAGGGAACAAAACGCAATTAATAGGAATAGCTGGAAATCAGTATAACAGCTGGGATTGAGCAAGCAAGAAACATTTAGTGAATACATAAGTTCACTTGTCTACAGCCCATGCCCATTTCTTGTCAAGCTTCAGGTGAAATCTAAAGGTTAAGAGCACATAAGCTTGCTGTATAGATGAGGTTTACCAAAGAATATCCAAAAGCTAGGGAGAATATTGTAACACTTGCATGATCTCTATTTTCACACTTCAATTAAATAAACAGAAAATTGGGCATACCTTCCTATCATACCCATACCAAAGCAAGTGTTGCTTTGAAAGATGCACAGGCAGAAGAAAGGTTGAATCACGCACAATCAACAGAGGTCCAAGCTGGACAAGGAACATAGATGAATTATCATTTCTTGATGTGGAGCTTCCATGTGATGCCTCTACTCTCCATAAATCTCCCCTTGCAACCAAAGAACCCTCAATGTTGTGAGTTCTACTGTCATAAGTTGAGGTAATGTTTATGGTTCCCTGCATCCAGTGGAAATGAACCATTAAAAGAATGCACAAATGGATTACAATTAAATTCATACTGAAATCCTTGAATTATGTTCAAAATAGCATTAAAAAAAATTAAAATAGTGAGACTTTATTTCCTCTCTAAGGGTTTCTTGATGTTGTTCAAGCCACGCAAAATTTCAATACCAAGCAAAATTCTGTTTTTGACACATTGTGAACCTCTCCTTCAATTGCCTACAATTTGCCTAGATCCCATCAAATAAATGTGATAGTGACCTTGCTATAGAACCATGTCCAAATGGTAATTCTATATATGATCAACCACATTATCTAAGGACAACTATTACGAAGAACCAATGAAAACCACAAGGACACTATCTTCCACTCTAAACTTTTCAAGTCACTCAAGACATTAACTTAAGCACACAGCACAAAACAAAAGTAGATCATGAATGAGATCACAACAAATTGAAGGTCACTAAAATGAAAGCAAGCCAGTATTTGTAAGACAAAGCTAGCAAGGAAGTAAAAAGAAAACTAAAAGAAAACACAAATATCAGCATAAGGAAATTGTGATGCAGGATTTTATTTTTATTTTTATTTTTTGGGAAAATAGATATTTTCCCAATTTAATTTTATGTTTTCCTATTTTTATTTTCTTAATTTGTATTATTATGTTTTTCTAGTTTTTTGCTCTATTTGAAGAGAATAGTTTTCTGCTTTATTTTTCTTATTCGGTATTACTAGGATTTTCTAAATTTTGTTTTCTATATAAAGGGTGTATAATAGCCTTCAGCAAGTGAGACATGGATGAATACAAATTGAATATTTCAGGTGTCTCTTCATAGTTATGGTGTTCTTAGACATTGAGAGTTTTGACTTGTAACAAACCTAACTATCAGTTTATATCAGAACCCAATAATTCTTAGTGATTTTGGTTGGAGGTCATAGAAAACATGTATTGCTCATAAATTTTTAGTGGTTAATTGTTATATGTTGTTGAATAACAATGGCTAGAATAAGTCACAGAACACGATGTGCTTATTTAGAAAGGAATGAAAAGGTTCCCTTAAGAAAGAAAGAAAGAAAGAAAAAGTCCAAGAACTAGTGTGTTGTTTCAGTTATTGTTATTGAAAATCTTAATGGTAAGACTCACGATAGGGCAGCTCATCAAAGATGTTATATTAGGGATCCATAATGGGAAGACCAACACAAAGATGTTGGGGATCCATGATGTGGTGGCCCACACAAAAGAATGTTCGTGGTGGACGACATTTTCTAACTAAGGTCTAAACTTTAGGGCAAGTTCCTTCCAACCTGAGGAGACTAATAAAATAAATATTTTCCTAACTTAATTTTATGTTTTTTTATTTTACTATTTCGCATTATTATGTTTTTCTAGTTTTTTTCCTATTTGAAGTGAATAGTTTTCCTATTTTATTTTTTCTATTCAATATTATTAGAGTTTTCTAGTTTTTTTTTTTTGGTCTATATAAAAGGTTGTAATAGCCTTTTAGCAAGTTCAACATGGATAAATAAAAATTGAATATTTTGGGGGTCTCTCCATAGTTGTTCTTAGTCTTTGAGGATTTCGACTTATAACAAACTCTGTTATCCTTCACTACCAGCTGCGTCATATTACTTCTAAATTGAAGCACTCTTGCCGAAGAAGAGAGAAGGAAGGTGTCATCTAATCCCCTTTCTTTTAGACACAGCCCTTGCCAAACAAAATGGCATATTGCTTCAAATGCTCCACTACTAACTAGACTGGAGATTGTACTTTGCATCAGCTAAGACTTCTAAAACAACACAAGCTTTCTAAAACAGAAAGTCCTGTTGCTTCAAACGCATCATCGTTTCCAGATAGCCACTACTATCTAGACTGGATAACATCCTATATCTATGAATTTTCCATCAAGACTACAAAAAATTGAAAATCAACCAAAGCATCTCCTCCATAAATAACAACGAAGATTTATTCCTAGTCGAGTTTCAAAAGATAATATCACTTCCATACAAACAGTTCAATAGACAATTTAGGCTAAAAATCTGTTAGGTTGTCTATTCCATCAATAGCATTAGAAACTATATACAAATTACATTATTGTATGAAATGAGCACTTCTACGCTAACAAAACATGCACAACTAAATTCTTAGAACACAATAGCATATAAAAATCATTACCTGTGGTTTGCCAAGAAATCCCACACCCTTCAAATTAAACCCACCAATTTCCTCTTCCAACAACTCATCCACTCCACGGCTGCCACCGCCACTATTATCCTCCACAAACCCAAAATCCCTCAACCTCTCTCTAACCAAACCCAACTCTCCCTCCAAACATAGCCCCATCTCACTCCTCTTACCATCCATCCTCAACCCAGGCCCCACGCTCTCCTCCTGCTCCTCCTGCTCCTCCTGCTTAAACGGCACTGGTAATCTCCTAAAAAACTGATGCACCAATCCATTCAAAGCCGCACCAAAATCAGCCCCAGCTTGTCCAATCCTATTTCCAATATCCAAAATAGCCGAAACCCCGTCTATCCCTGAATTATCAGTTAAAACCCCAAAATCATTTTTACTAAAACCATGTCCCGGAAACTCCAGGTCAAAAGGCTTCGATTTTGGAGAGTTCGGCCAAGAAAACGTAGGTGGGTATGTCATATGTGACTGTATAAGGCCTGAAAACCCTTGAGCTAGCCGGTCTGCCAGGTCCTGGCCATGCCTTTGGACCTCTTCCCATGCTTCAAATGATCTTTCTACTGACATTTGGTTTCGAAACTCAAGTATTCATGCGATTTTCACAAATGGGTATTCGACAAATTTACTAAAAACACAAATTTGAAGGTTTTGGAGATTTATTGACAGAAAAATGGTTGAATTTTTATGTGTTAGGTGACAGTTGTAGTTGCAGAAATGTTCACATGAAATATTAATATACTCAAAACCGCTTCGATATTGAAAGATTTTTATTCCGAAAAGGGGGAAGACATTTTCCAACGATATCAGAAAGACAATTTAAGAAGAAAAAATAAGGAAAAAGGCTGACTTTGAAGCCGAAGCTGAGGTAAAAAAAAAAAGTCCAAAGCTAGTAATTCAAAAGCTGCAAAATTTGAAGCTTGGATTTACACTTAAAAATCATAGCTTTGAGATCAAGATTTCGTTTTTTGAGCTTTAAAAGAAATGAATTTTGGGGTTTGATTTTTAAGGTTTGCTTTGCTCCACCAGAAGAAGTTAGGGATTTGAAAGAGACAATTGGGGATTTTGTGTTTTTTTAAAACATAAAAAGAGAGAGGACTGAAGACACAAGATTTAGCAAGGAAATGATAGGTTGGGGTTTTTTACCAGGGAAAATATACTTAGTGTTTATTTGGTACTTCAAAAAATTTGAGATTTATATTTTATATTTTAAAATTAATTTTTTTAATATTTTTAAATTATTTTAATGTGTTAAAAATATTTTTTTATTTCCATATATATTTTAGTATAAAATACTTTTAAAAAAATTATTATTGGTATCTTAAATACCCTATAGCATTTCTTATTTTCAATTAAATATTAAATTAAAAAAATTAAGATATGTAGTGATTTTATTATTAAAGTTGCAATTTTCATAGTTATTTTTCTATTTTTTTATTTGATTCTTCAATATATTTTTTTTACAATGTAGTTTTTCTTAGCTCAAATTAATAGTCAATTTCATTTTTTAAGAGATAATAAAATTAAAATATAGAGAATAAAGTGAAAAAAATATACAAAGAAAATAGATGGTAATTTTGAATATCATCTAAAAAATTAATATGGTCTTATTTTTTTCAGTTAATAAGTGGTCAATCCCTCTAGTTATAAAAAAATTAATTTTAATATTAAATTAATTTTTTTTATTTTTTTCCATAAGATAATAGAGAGAAATTTTAGAATTCATTGTATAAAATAAAAAGTCATTGACACTTATTTCGACCACTAAAATAATTGAAATTAGTGTCAACGAGATCTATTCAATTAAAAAAACTTATAATAGTTGCTTCGAATCTTAATATAGCTTAAAAACCACATCTAAATTGAAAATAAGAATTTTTATTCAAGTTGATTTTGTGATTTGGATTTTTTTTTAATTTATTAAGTTGATATATTAGTATGTTGATGTTTTAAGAGTATTTGTACGGTGTTTTTGTTAAAACAGAATGAGAAAAGATTTTTTTTATAAAAAATCAATATCTTTATTTTTTTTAGCTACGACAGTAATATACAAAGTCTGAGTTAGCAAATAACACATCATCTGTATAGCAGAAGACATGTTGTTTTTTTTTTAAAAAAAAAAAGGATGAATAATAAGTTATTCACCCCTTTAAATGAGAAAAAAAAAATTGTAGGCACAAGCATGCAAACTCATGTGTAAAGACTCACGCACCAAGGCTGTTTTTTTCACAAGCCGAAGATGTTAGCCTATGGCTATACTTTATTAGGTTGTTCTTAGGCCCTTTTTATTTATTTTTTTAGTATATTTAGATTAACTATAGATTTATAGAAAAAAATATTGTAGAGTTTATGATCTGGATTATAAGTTTAACAAGTTAAGCCATAACATTTAGTTTATTATTTTTTTTAATATTTTTTTTACCTCAAATTAAAAAAATAATAATAATTTCACCATTTGTTATTGATGTTGTATTTTTTTTTAGTTATTTAACTTAAAACCAAAAAACACAATTTGACCATTTGTTATCAATAATCTACTTTTATTATCTTAGTCATACACAACTATCATGTTTTTTTCTTTATAAAAAATAGTTTATACAAAACAATTCTCATGTGTTTTATTGACACATAAATCTATTAAGTGAAAAATAATTTATGGGATAAAAAATTATTAAATCTGATGATGAACATAACTTGCATCGCAAGATAAATTGGTTGACTGAGTTCACATATTTATTTTTAATTAGTTTTTATTTTTTACCAATCTCATCTTTTAACATTGAGTTAAGTTTATATTTAGCTTTTTTTCTTTTTAAGATAATCTCTATAAGTTTTGTAAGTCAATCTAGATTAACTTAGATTTAATATATTTCTACTAAAATATTAAATAAAATATTATTCAATAGGTAGTTGATTTTAAATTAATGGTTAAAATCTATTTACAGTTAACATAACATATAAAACACATTGCCAAAATACTTTAAATTTTACTTTACACACAGATACAAAAGACTATTCATTATAATAGTAAAATTACACTTTCATCTTTTAAGGAAAATTTTGTTTTCGTCTTTTTCAAAGGTCAATTAGTTAATAAAGATTTGTTAGGGGTTATTTTAATTTTTTTATGAACAATACAAATACTTATTTATCCCCTTACTAGAAAAAATTGAATAATTAATCAATGATATTTATGCCTTTATGTTTTTTACAAAATTATACATTGAATTTTATTGTTAAATCTTTTTCAAAAAAATAAAAGAAATTTATTTTTATTCCAAGAAATAAATTGGATCAAGTTAGATGAAATAAAATTAGATAAATGAAGAGCAAAATTGGATTAAAAAAGTTACAAAGCATAAAGTGAGGTGGAATAAAATATAATTAAATACAAACAGGGACCAATGTGTGATTAATAGAAAATTAGGGTTTAAATATCCATTTCTTCTCCATCTAGCCATAAATTTACATGAGAAAGAGAGGATAAATTGTTGTTTTTTCTTTTAAATTCTTGCAAAATTCAATAAACAAAAAAGAAAAGAGATTATGATGTTTAAAGCTTAACAAGGAAATTAAAAGGAGAGATTAAGAGTTTTGGGTGAGCTTTTGGAGAGTATATTAAGGGTTAGGATTCTGAAAATGAAAAATAGGGGGGAATTGAAGGGCTTGATTTCCTAAGCTTGCAACACTTGAAAAATCATCCATTTAATATAAAAAATACCTTCAAATAGATTAATTGCATTAAATTTAAGTTTTTGTTAATGAATTATAAATGTTATCATTTTATAAGGGTGAAATTATATTGATTATGTAATGGGTTAATTTTATTGAGATTGGTTAATGATTATTAGCATGAATTAAGAATGGGTAACAATTTAATGTAAGAAAAATTTGAAAGAATAAATGCCCTTTTTATTGGATTAATTTCGGCTTGGAAGAAAATTTGGGTGATCGGAAATCTAAATGCAATTAATTAAAATTGTTGGAGTTTTTGGTTAGGTGAATATTGATGGATAGGAAAAGAGAGGAAAAACTCAAAATAAAATAAAATAGATTAGTAGCAAAGAAATGAAAGGAAAAATTATATTGGTTACGAGAAAGGAAATCGGTTAACTTTATGAAAAAAAAAAGAAGAAGAGTGAATTTGGTTGGGTCAAATAGCATGGAAGTTATATAAAGTTATATCAATAAAAAAAAATAAAAATGAATAAAAAAAGGAAATAGACATCATACACAACTAGAAAGGGAATACTTTATACAAATTAAATGAGAATTCAATATTTATATGAAAAATGAAATTAATTGATATAATGGATGAATGCCCAATGATGTGCTAGTTTTATTAATATAAAAGAGGTCATGGGATCCACTCAGCAATAGGGAATCAACTCACATGCATAGACATCAAGTAAGTGTTCAGCACCTTGTAGGAAATTAATTACTTTATAAATAATTGTTTTATTATCTCTAATAAATCTTTGGCTAAAGTTGTAAATGGCAAGAGAAAGAAATTTGAGAAGCTAACTCTCTAATTAAAGAGAATAATGTCTTATTTAATGGATAATTTAAGAAACTAACCTCCTGGTTAATGAGATTAGCACCTTGTTTAATGAGCAATTTAAGAAACTAACTTCTTAATTAATGAGATTATTGTTTTGTTTAATGAAAAATTTGAGAAATTAACTCGCTAATTAATAAGATTTGCACCTTGGTTAGTGAAAGATTAAAATAATTTACTTTCCTGATGAATGAGATTGATACCCTGATTAATAGGCAATTAAAGAGACTAAACTCTTGGATAACGAAAATTAGTATCCTGGTAAATGGATAATTAAGAATCATAAAATTGGATATTGGTGATGGAAAAAAGAAGAAAGAGGGGCCAGGTTAGGCTAAAAGTGAACATAGTACTATTTCTTTATATATATATATATATATATATATATATATATATATATATATAATTTTAGTTCATCTATAAATCATTTACTACTATTCCTTTATATCCAACACTATAAATATACTATGTAATTTGTATGTTTTATATTATGTTTTAAAATCAAGTATATCAGTTAGAAACGTATGACTAGATCTTAAGATCAATATTAATTGTAACAACGATGGATACTTAGTATTAAATCCTATTAGGATCTGAGTAGTATTATTCATACAAAATCTAATAAATATAATAAAAAGAGAGAATCTTAGAATTATAAATAAATATTACTAAATGATGAAAATCTTGTTTAAGAGTAATGATAGGATAGTAAATCCATATAACTTGCAGTTTATTTTTCAAATTATCATTTTAAAATATAGATTCTATTTTTTGCAAAATAACTTCTATTTCAACTTTTGCTTTTGAATCTTCTGAAAATAAAAGAATTATAAATAGTGAAGAGATTACAATTGAAGATTTTACAAAAAATATTGATTATCAAAAAATTACAAAAGCTCAAAAGAACCAAATTTATTAAACTTCTTCTTTCAATCTTTTAAAAACTAGCTTTACAATAAAAACCAAAAAAATGGATATTCAACTTAAAAAGCCTTTTGAAACTATCGAACTCCTTTCCCAAAAATCCCTACAAAAACACAAAGACAAAAACTATAAATATATCTATATTGACCTTGTATAAGTAGGAATCAAATCTTTTACCAAACAAGATCTAAATACTTTCATCGTAGTTGTCCTTAAAGATGCTAGATTCTAAAATTTCTAGGATCCATTACTTAGTTTCATTGAGTCTGGTTTATGTAGTAGTCTTCTTTCTTTTGATTGTTATCTAAACCTAACCATTTCTCTTAAAGACAAAAATTTCCTATAAAATATAATCTCACAAATAAAAACCTATAATTACAATATGCCAAAAGGATCCATTCATGTAGCTTTAATCTTTAAGATCCATTATAAAGCTATATTTCTAAAACTATATTTCTGCCTTTGTCAAGAAACATAAATTCTAATATCATAAAAGTGAAACCTTACTTCTCTAAACAAATCTTTTTAAATAAAATATAGTTGCACCCATATCTATCAAATAGAAATATATTATCATACTAGAAGACTAAATCCTTAAAGGTGACACCTAATCTAAATCTGTACAACCAGCACAATCAAATATTCATCTCAAACAAATAACTCAATATAGTGATGGTCATGTTAGATTGTCTTTCCATAGATATTTAACTCGTTCTAGAATCTCAGATGAATCTTTTATATCCAGTATAATAAATCTTAAAAGATTTTTTAAAATTCCTTAAGTTATAAATATGTTTTACCACAAAAACTCATCTAGGAAATCAACTTCTAACATTCTAAGCACCAGTTTTTAAAATATTAATTATATCACAAATATACCCAAATCACCACCAACTTTCTCATCAACCTCTCTAACATTCTCACATATAACCGCAAACATCCAGTATGAGTTGAATGCTCTTGAAATAGATTTTATTATAAACAAAAAATATTTTATTGATGATTTTTATAGTAACCATAACTCTAAAAAGAGATTTGGTTCTTTAAAACCTTCGTAAAAGAAAGATATATAAAAAAAGTTTTTTTATATAATTTTATTGCATTATATAAAATTCATATCTTGTTATTTGATTGGTTCAAATCATCTTATGTATTTGAACACCATATTATATATTCATTTATAAAGCATGCATGTACTATGACATCTAAAAATAAAATTCTTATTTGGGAACTTGTCAATGATACTTTTATCGAGTTTGAACATCCACCCTTGAAAAACCTCAAAATAGTTAGATTGTAAATGTTACCCTTTATAAAAACCCAAGTGAAGATATCATTACAAACACCAAACATATTATCTAGCAAAATAACTTCACCAATAGCAATCTCAATATCATAGAAAAACAACTTACTAGAATAAAGAAATAAATCCAAAAGACCATTGTTTTTCTAGTTGAAACTAGAAAATTATAAAACCTAGTATTCAAACCATATCAAATTATAAGAACTAGCCAAACTCAATTCCAAAACTACAAAAATGACTTTTTTAAGTCATTGAAGATCACATTAACCATATTGAAGCTTTATCCTCCACCTTGATTTCTCTTGATACCCTACAAGTCAGCAAAATCCCCAAATCTCCATAAGCCATATAAAAACTATTTAAAATTACCAAACTCAAATCTCTAATGAAAAAACCATTCAAGAAGAAACCTTTGAAATCAATAAACTTGTTTGGAGAAATCTTACTTCTAAAACAACCATTGCCTGTAATATAGCCATCTATAATGAGCCAACCATTATAAACCAATACAGATTCAATACCTTTGTCCTCTATGAATGGAAAATAGATGAAATGTCTAAATATAATATATCCTAAGCACCTTACAACAAATGACTATCGTTGTTAATGCCTAGAAAACCCATATTAAAACCCCAGATAAAACTATAGCTGAATTCCTTATAGCTGGTTTTTCTAGCTAGTTAAAATGATGATGAGATTATCATCTCATTAAAACCTAACACCTTGAAATTCTTAATTCCTTCCAAATAACCAAAAACCAAATACTATCATTGACTCTAATAGAAACATCATCCAAGATACAATCTTAACCATTATTTTAACCATTTCATTATATTTTGTAAAGGATCATTCCCATCTCAAAGACAAAAATGTTGAACTTTTTTCCGACTTGAGATGTAAAAAAACTCAATGACTTTTAATGGTACAAAACATTTTTTTCTGTGGTCATGCCCTAAAAAGATTCAAACTAACCTTTTTAAAAAGATAAATTCTTGTTGGTTTACCAACCCTTCTAAGAGAGAGAGTTAGGAACAAGATCAAATAGATTATTATCTTCAAAACAATCCTTTGTGACTAATTAACATATAGTAAGCTTGTTAGTTTTACCCAAAAAAGAAAGGTCTTAAGATTTGTTAGAGCCTTAAATTTTGAAAACACATAAAGTGGAAGATAAGAATAACTAGATAATAACAAGGTAGTTTTCATCAATAGTTTGACCTATCCATACTAAAACCAACATGTAGTAGTTCATGCTCCAAACCCACCACCCTAAAGCCTAATAAACCACCTCACAAAAGATAAGCCCATAAATACAGACATCATTTCTATATAAAAATTGAGTCTTACTACAAAAAGACCACTACAAAGCCCACATAACCTTTTCAATTAAAATTAAACCCCAAGTCCAAAGTTGACTTAAAAAACATTACTTATTACAAATATAGCCAGGAAAACCATACCTCTAGATTTTATCATATCAATACAAAGCTACATGAACTCCAATTAAAAGAAGAAGAAGTAATTTACCATATTTAAAACCTCTTGATTAAAGCATTTGAGATTGAATCCAACCCATCAGACATTTCTAAAGAACCTTTCCAAATTTATAAGATAGCAACATCTAGTTTTGGCTTAGATACATCAAACTATACCACTTCAAAAAAATAATCTTAACCTAAGATTACTGATTAGTACTTAAAGTGCATTTTTATCAAGGTTTTATATCATTATTTTGCACTTGAAGTATCAATAACTCCTTAACTAAAACATGTTTTATAATAACATATCTAATAATATAAGATACCTTTAATTTATGGTGAAAGTTTATTTTAAATATAGGCGTATCACGTAAATGAAAGGATTGATTGATAAGTTTAAGAACTGAAATTGAAAGGAAAAAGAAATGGTCAAACTTAGAAAAGAGATGCTAGTGTAGTTCAAACCGGAACATTGTTCGGTAATTAGATCATATTTAGAGTTATAGAGCTCAAATTTAGGTCTACTTTATATGGATGGAAAGGTAAGACATAGGTCTACAACTTTCATATGAAGCACAAGATTTAAAAAAGTTATTTTTAAGTCCAAATTGTAGAACTAATAAAGAAGTCTGAATCTATCGTGAGCCCGAACACTATTCAATGTTTGGCTCACATCTGGAGTTCTAGAAGTTCAAATGACCTTTATTTTTTTTTCTGGAAAGCTGAGATAATTTCCTACAACTTTCATGTTTCAAGTGATTCTAATTCTGATATTATCAATGACATTTTAGACAAACAAAAGAATATAAGGATTGTCACCAAGTTAAGAGTTGGTCACCCACTCATTAATTAATCATCAAATCAATAGTTTTCAATTTTGGCCTATAAAAGGAGGCATTTTCCATGCATTTAGGCATCTTAATTTCTAGGTTAAGATCATACTTTTGCTTTCTCTTTTTGTATTTTTGTAATGCTTAAGTTTTATTTTCATTAATATCTTGTTTATATCTTTCACTTCCTTTTGTTTACTTAGTTAGCTTTTATCTTATTTATGTTCTTATTTTGTTTATTTATTTTTCTTTCTTTTATTATGTTTAGTTCAATTTATTATGTCAAGGTGAAAAGGTTTTACCAATGCTGTAAGAATAAGTATAGTGTAAACTTAACATGGACTTTAATGTTTGATACTAACATGTTTTATATTTGTTATCTTGTTCACTCTTTAATACTTTGTTTGTTAAATGATTAATCTAGATTTATGTTGTATAATACTTGGTACAACAAATGCTTGACACTTTCATAGCCCATACTGTATGGTATAACCGACACCTGAGTTATGAAAAGAACTTGATTTGTTGTTAACATAAGTTATAATCATGAATGCCTGATGAGATTTACAAGTATTAGTATTAATCGAATAAGATAACTATTGTAATCATGTTAACAATTTATAATATGATTGGAATCTCCTTTGTGTGTGGTTTCCAATTAAATAATAAGAATTTATACTATATTTATTTGACATACCATTAGTAGATCCTCTAACCTTGACATTTGTTATTATCATTGTTTAATCATTACATTAATCTTTCATCTCAAAGTTCTCATCAACTTCTTTTTCTTATTCTATTATTACTACTACTACTACTAATATTCGTATTACTACTACTACTGTTATTATTATTATTAATATTGTTGTTGTTGTTGTTGTTGATGTTATTACTTGTCGGGTTATTTATTACTTCGATACTCCTGCACTTGGAAAAAGACATCAATCTTTTAGTTGTGTTAATTACAAATTTATTTTTGAAACTATAAAAAGACTTAATGATCCTTAGACACACACACACGCGTGCGCGCGCGCGCACACACACACACACCTTTGAGTTCCTTTGATGAACGAAAGACACCAAATTACTACTATCCCAAAACTATAATCTAAAATTAAAAGCCTTAAGACTAAACTATAAAAATTCAAACAAACCCAACTAAAAGATTTTACTATTTTCCAACACGTTCTTACAAAGTTAAAAAACAAGTTTATTTCTTAACCAAAATTACAAGATCAAATCCTAAAGAATCATGCATTTTCAAATATTAAGCACGTTTAGGAAGCATGTTTTAACTCAAATTACTTTAGAAAAACACATCATAAAAATTACATTAAGCTTTTCAAATGATTTTAAAATAGATATTATTATCTTGTTTGATATAGGTGCATATTTGTATTATATTAAAAAAATAATAGTTCTAAAATAATTTTTACAAAGCACTTTTAAAAAACTTTATGTGGCAAATTATACTAAACTAGTCATTAAATACAAAACTCAAGCGTAAGTTTTTAATACTGAGTTTTATCTTAAAGATTTTTTTTTTCTGTTACAAATTATATTAATCATACTATTATTCTTGACACTTCTTTTATTGACATGATTACTCCTTGCAAATTTGATAATGAAAGTATTATTTCAAAAATTAATGATTTGTAACTCATTTTCCCTTTTCTTAGAAAAAAAACTAGGAATTTAAATTCTTACAAAATTCTAGATCGCCTTAGTCATGTATAGTCTTTTATGTTAACAAAAATTTTGAAATTGAATGAGCCATATCAAGGCTTGTTATAAATTATAGACCTTTGAACAAAGCTTTAAAATGAATTAAATATATAATTACAAACAAAAATAATTTGTTGCAAAAATTACATTTTACATTCATATTTTTAAAGCTTTATATATAGTTAGGATTTCAACAAATTCAAATTCATCCAAAAGATCATTACAAACATGCATTCATAATCCCATTTGGTCAGTAAGAGTGGAATGTCATTCTTTTTGGATAAAAAAAATGCTCTTTTTAAATTTCAAAGAATCATAAATAATATTTTCAATGCATATTCAAAATTCTACATAATATACATTGATGATGTTTTTATCTTGTCCTATTCAATAGAACAACATTTCAAACATTTCAAATATTCTTTCATGTCATAAAGAAAAATAATTTAGTTGTTTCAAAAACAAAGCTTTCTCTTTTTTAAACTCGTATTTGTTTTCTTGATCATTATATCACCCGATAAACCATGATGCCTATTGAGAAACCCTTTACATTTGCTAATAAATTTTTTGACAAGATTCTAGATAAAACTTAGCTACAAAGATTTTTACGAAGTCTAAATTATTTTCAAGATTTTTATCCTGATGTGAGTATAATAGTAAAACCCTTGCATGATAGATTGAGAAAGAACTATGTTACATGGTATGATAAACATACTAGGATTGTTTGACAAATTAAAAAAAAACACACAGGTCCAAAACATTTCTTGCTTATATATTACAAATGCCTTGGCTCTTAAAATAGTTAAGATAAATGCTTTTGAGTTGGAATATAGGGGTATTCTTAAACAAGTATAAAACAACAAAGAATAAATTCTTCAATTTACATCTGCACATTAAAATGATCGTTAAAAGAATTATTCTACTATAAAAAATGAAATTGTTTGCATTGTGGTATGCATTACAAAATTTCAAAGTAATTTATTAAATCATAAATTCCTTTTACACATTGATTGTAAATTTATTGAAGATGTTTCACATAAAGATATTCAAAATATTACTTCAAAACAGATTTTTACTTGATGACAAGCTATATTAAGTTTTTTTTATATAAGATATATAAAAGAAGATATGAATTTCATTCCTAATTTTCTAATTAGAGAATTCCTCTAAAACAGATCCTGATGTCTCCCAAATCCAAATCCAAAGATAAAGGCAAAGCCCCACAAATAAAATCTGAATCTCTTAAATCTCAAAAATCACAAAACCTTATAAAACTCTTTGCCTTTATCATTTCTTCAGCAAAACCAATTAATCCTAGTATGAATAAGTAATTGAAGATAAGGGAATAGAATGCTCTTTATATATATAAATTTAGGTAGAATTCATATCTAATTCATTGAAATTGCTAATGGCCTTACAAACTATTAGCTAGAAGTCCTCTAAGGAAAAAAAATCTTCTTGAGTAGATAAATCCCTCAAACTAATTTCCAAAATAGAAGCAAGTGTTTCCTCATAAAAACTATTGCTTTCTTTTAATCTAAATTTTCCATTTAAACTATCTTAAAATTTTTTAAAGGAAAATTTTGATTGCATTGAAAAACCAAAATTCCAAAATATTTTAACTATTTAAAATGAATTTTTTCATTCTAACCCTTTCTTTGTACCTACAAAAGTCTTCCATCCAAACTAATATTTCAAACTATAAGATTTATCCAAACTCTAGTTTTATTATATATGACAATATTTGAGATAATAGGTTCCACCATATTCATACATTTCAAATTTCAACAGAATCATTTTCAATATATCTACTTCATATGCATCATTCAAAATATCTTTCATCCTTCTAATTAGAAATAACTCCATTACTAAGCAATCCAATTTTCAATTAGTTTCCATGTCAAACTTGGTAATTTTATTGACCGTTCTTATTCTTATTTGGATTATCAATAGGTAAATTTCAACACTTTTTTCCTTTAAAATTTCAAGGGTAATCACTGATAACTATTTTATTTTTATAATTCCATCAAGACTTTAAATTTATCAAATTGGTTTCTTTAATGATGAGATTACTTTGGTTGTATTTACAAAGTAATAAAACCTCTCCTTTTAGTTGAAAATGGTTATATTTACTTCAAAAAAAAATTTAAACCTTTGGAAACTAGGAGAAAATTCCCACAAATTCTTCTTTTTTTATTCCAAATTCTATCTTTTGGATATGTTCCTGGTATTTCAACTACAATACCTAGCATAGGTATCTTATCCTTATTCAAGGATACAAAATATAACGATGGAACTCCTTTATAATAAAAACCAAAAGTCCCAAATTCGTTGTCATGTAATGGTTATAACAACACCAAAATGTTTTGATTATAAACTCCAATACTTAGTTCAAATTCTTAGAACATATATTTCATGCTTTTACTCTTCTTACCTTAACATAATATTTTCATTTTCATCATCCTCAAGTTCTATAATTGACCTAGCAAATAACATTGAAGATTACTGTTATGGTATCATCCCTTATCTACAAAAATCTATGGTAGTCACTGTCTTTATAAAATGAAGTATTTTAAAAGGATAAAAAATATTTTAGCTTATTTTATTTCTATGTTAACATTCTTCAAACCATCAGGTCCATCTTCTTTTGTTAGCACAAATGGTTAAAACAACTAGTTACCATTTTAAGTTTTCAAATGTCAATCCCTCACTTGCATAAATGACAAATAACTTTTGATGGTAATCAGCAAATATATTTTTTAACTTTTCAAAAAGTAAATTATTTACTTTACAAAATTTTTAAAAAAGACAATCTTGTTATGCTCCATATAAAGAGACTTTTCTTAAGCTTTGAGGTAGAACTTCATAGAAAATTTCCTCTACAAAAAAACAACAAAAACTTATACTCTTGTAACATATTCAAATCTCCTTGTAACCTTTTGTATTACCATCTCTCATCCTATAAAAAGATCCATATTTTTTGGATCCAAATCTGTATAACCAATATCTCCTATATTATTTTTAATATAAAATTAAGTAAGGCTCATTTACATCTCACTTTTAATATATTTTCTATTTAAATTTTGTTTAAATTTTTATAATTTTGTTTCTACAAACTTAAATATGCTTTGTGTTTGTTAAAGGATCTTGTCATTACTAGACCTGCCTCTTCATTCACATCAAATATTTATATGTTTAATATTATGTTTTCAAAATCAAGTATATCAGCTAGAATTCTATGACTAGATCTTAATATAATTCTTAGGTGTGTGTACGGGTATGTGTGTGTGTGGGGAGGGGTGTGTGTGGAAAGTAATGATAAATAGTTATTCAGTAAAAAAATTGATAATGCCTAATATAAATGATTTTTAGGTTCTTCCCAATATCGATTCGAGAAGTAGATTTATTAGTATATATATTTTGTAAAATTAAATTAATGTAATTTGGGAAGACTATATTGTGTTGTAAAATAATTTTGTAATCAAATTTAGTTTACTTATCAAATCTAATATATATATATATATATATATATATATATATATATATATATATATATATATATATATATTAGATTGATTTTGTAGTTATCTTTAAATTTTTTTAATCGATTTATCTCAATCTCATTTCCTATGCCATAAATTTTCTAGCCTCTTTGGATAAAAGTTTTTTTTAAATGTTTGTTTTATATTTAATTTTTAAATAATTGTTTTATTTTTGTATAAGTAAGCTTTATTTTATAAAAAAAATACTTATTTTGAAATAATATTTCTAATATGTCTAGCATCATATAGTTTTTTTCCTTTTATTTTATTTAATTGGTTTCATATGTGTTTTTATTTCTATTATTTTTATTGATTTTGGTAAACAAATTTAGTAGATATAGACAAGTCCTGGTCTCATAACTTAAACAACAAGTTTTACAAGCTTTTTTTGAATTCAAGTTTTTTCTTAATTTTTTTTGTTTTGTACTTAATTCTTGTAGAATTTTTATTTTTATTTTTGTGCATGAAAGATTTATTTAAAAAAAATATTTGTTTTGGAATAATATTTCTAATTTGTCTATTCTTTTGTAGTATTTCTTTTTCCTTTTATTTCATTTACTTTGTTTCATATGTGTTTTTCTAGGACTTTTTTTTATTGAATATTTTTTAAATATTTTTTGTATTTAACTTATGATGATTTTTTATATAAATAAGCTTATTTTATAAAAAAATATTTATTTTAAAATAATATATCTGTTGTGTTTGACATTGTATCACATTGTTTTTCCTTTAATGTTAATCACCTAATTCCATATGTTTTTCATTTTTATTCTTTAGTGATTTTAATGAACATAGATGAGTAAATATATGATCTTACAAGAATAAATATTTTAATTTATATTTATTTCTTATTTTTTCAATTTTTTTTATTAATAATTGTTATTTATTTATTTACATTCATGATTATTTATTTATTTGATTAGATTTTTGATTAAATTTTTTAATTTATACTTTGAATATTTTTATGTAAAAATATATATTAAAATAAAATATTTATTATATTATTTTTTTTAATTATAGTTTACAAAGCATGAGTCAATCAGTCAAATGTCAAATTAATTGTGTAGCTTGGAAATTTTCTATTTACATCTAGTGTAAACAAAAATCTGCAAATACAATAACCAAAGTATATATATATATATATATATATATATTATAATTTTACAATCAAATAAAAAATAAACATGAAAAGACAGAAATCAATATTCAGCCTTCATCTTCTTCAACCTCTCACTATTGAAAGGTTCTGATAATCATAATTTCCTTATCATTTGGAAGATCACTGCTTAGTTACTTGCCCTCCTCCCGTAAATACCGACAATAATTACACCTTTAGCATAAGTAAAAGATGAAGAAATTGTTAAATCTGTCATAGAAGGAATACTACCTTCTTACTCACTTGAAAGAAAGCTTATAGGTGCAAACCCCTGACTGTATTTTGGGCGATCGCTATAAAAATGCACTTTTAACTATTTATTTAAAAGTAAACAAAATGACAATTTCAACTTCTTTAGATTGGGAAGATATGTGGTAGAAGAAATTTGAATGATGTCCACGAATTAAAGTATGAGACTAGAAATAAAATCAAGATTTGTATCCTCCTATATGCATTGATTTAGAGTCAGCTTCAGCAATTTTGGGCGATCACTATAAAAAGAACTAACAAATATTGTTGTAGTTTCAATGAACAACTTCCCACACTTTATTGATGTAATAATGGCTGATTTATATAATAGGAGAAACCATTTACGGCAATGTACATCATTATAACTCAAAGTATACAATAGTTTAGTCTTGATTTTGAATTATCTAGCTTGATTGAAGGCTAGATATGCTTTGTTCAATCTTGACCTTGATTCTTGTAATCTATTGTACATGCCAAAGAAACCAAGGCACTTTAATATGATCTTCTCATCTCCCCAGGTAGGTGAATAACAAATAACTCATCTCCCTGAATCACTCATAAAATCCTTTAGACTAAAATCTATGAGATATTAGCAATGTAGATAGATTAAAATAATTGGAAAGAGGGGGGAAAAGGGTTCTTTATAGGATTCAATTTGTGATTTTTGTTAGGGTTTTTTTTAATGACTAATTGTTTTTAATTTGATGATGGCTAGAGGTTTTTATGCTAAACTTGTAATATTTAATATAAGAATTTTTTAGTCATTAAATAAAAAATAAAAGCAATCCTATAAATAATCAAATAACAGTCTCATATCTTACTATATATTTTTGCTTATAGCTTTTAACAACAAACATTGCTTTGTGCCTTCCCACTTTTCCTTTAGCATTTTTTCTTTCTCTTAATTATCCATTTAACTCCAATAACTTTATAGCCTTTTGAAAGATTTGATAGTTCTCAAATGTTATTCCTTTCAATAACTTTGATTTTTTTTCCTTTATGACTAATTTTCATAGTGTATCTTTCATAGCTTCATTAAATCTTAGTGGCTCGTTATCTACTAGGAAATAAAATATGTTGTTAATAATTTATGTTTCTTCAGGCACATCATTAATACATTTTATTTTTCATGGCCTTTCTTCATGAACCAGAGCTGGTGAAGAATAAGAAGTTATACCTTGCATGGATATCATAGTCTTTTGCATTGTATCCTCAAAATCTAAAAATATATCATAACTTTTTTCTTTTAGCACCTCCCAACTCTAAGATGTTTCTTTATTAAATTCAACATCTTGACTTATAATAATCTTGCCATTCTAAGATGTTTCTTTATTAAATTCAACATCTTGACTTATAATAATCTTTCCATTGCTTGGATTATACAACTTGTAGCCATTAGAATATGTCATAGCTAATAAAGACATCCTTCATACTTTAATCTTCAAGTTTTCTTCTTTTTTGCTTGGACATATGAATACATGTGATACTTATAAAAATTCACAAATGATCAACGCTAGGTTTTTTTCCACACTAAGCTTTTTAAGGAGTTTAATCTTTGACATTTTTTTTTATTAAAGAGTGATTGGACAAATAAACTACACAACAAACAATTTTGAATGATGACAGATTAATTGGTCTTGACATATTGGTATGAATAAGTTGATGTGCAATTGTTGCTCTTGACATGACTTATTTTGGAAAGTTATATCTTATATGTTTGCTTATAAGACATACTTGTCAAAACTAGTTATTAATTAGTACTTAAGAGTGTATTTTTATCAAGGTTTTATATCATCATTTTGCATTTGAAATTTCAATAACTTCTTAACTAAAGTATGTTTTATAATAACATATTTAATAATATAAGATACCTTTAATTTGAGGTAAATGTTCATTTTAAATGCATGTCTATCACATAAATGAAAGGATCGATTGATGAATTTAAGAACTGAAATGGAAAGGACAAAGAGATGGCCAAACTTAGAAAAGAGATGTTGATGCAGTCTAAACTGGGACACTGTTTAGTAGTTGGGTCATATCTGAAACTATAGATCTCGGATGTAGGACTACTTTATATGGATGAAAAGGTAAGTCATAAGCCTACAATGTTTATATGGAGCTCAAGATTTAAAAAGGTCATTTTCAAGTCCAAATTGTAGCAACAACAAAGAAGTCTGAATTTATCTTACAACCCGCGCACGTTTAGTGTTTGGCCTATATTAGAAGTTCTAGAAGTCCAAATTACCTCCATTTTTTTCTTAAAAAGCTAAGATAATTTTTTATAACTTTCATGTTTTCAAGTAGTTCCAATTCTAACATTATTAATGACGTTTTGGGCAGACAAGAGAAGATAAGGATTGTCACCAAGTCAAGAGTTGGCCACCCACTTATCAATTAGTCATCAAATCAATAGTTCCTAATTTTGGCTTATAAAAGGAGGCATTTGCCATGTATTTAGGCATCTTGGTTTCCAGATCAAGATCATACTCGCCTTCTCTCTTTGTATTTTTTATGTTACTTATGTTTTGCTTTCATTCATATTAAGTTTATGCCTTTCATTTTCTTTTCTTTATTAGTTAACTTTTATCCTATTTATGTTCTTATTTTATTTATTTATTTATTTATCTTTCTTTCATTTTATTTAGCTAAGTTTATTATGTCAAGGTGAAAAGGTTACACTAATGGTGTAAGAATAAGTATAATGTAAACTCAATATGGACTTTAATGTTTGATACTAACATGTTTTGTATTTGTTATCTTGTTCACTCTTTAATACTTTGCTTGTTAAATGATTAATCTAGATTTATGTTGTATAATACTTGGTACAACAAATACTTGGCACTCTCAAAGCCCGTACTATATGGTATAACTGATATTTGAGTTATGAAAGGAACTTCATTTATTGTTAACATAAGTTATAAGTATGGATGTCTGACAATATTTACAAGTATTATTATTAATCGAATAAAATAACTAATGTAATCATGTTAACAGTTTATGATTTGTAGGAATGGAGTGATGAAGCTATTATTTGAAAACATGATATTGGAGATGAATATTTTTAATATTTGCAAGCAACCTGGAGATGATAATGAATTATAAGAAGTAAATCATATTAAGGAATTAGTTTATGATCAACTTGAATCTACTTTGAGTAAAAATAAGTTGGATGAATCTGAAGATTTGCAAATAATTTATTTTTAGGAAGAAATCATGAATGAAAAACGCACTGAAAATATTGATGCAGATTTTTTATCAAAAGTGACAATAGATTCGACATCTAACATCACACCAATCGATAATTACTTTTCTAACAAATCTTTACTTTCTCTTAGTTCAATGTCTTGGTATGATAAAAATCTTAATTTTCATGCTTCAGGATTTTTGCCAGCTCACTAGATAACAAAAGACAAAAGAAAATGTTTGAGTGACATGCAAAACTTTTATTGTGATGACCCTAACCTATTTAAATATTTTCCTGATTAAATATTTCAAAGATGCATTCCTGATAATGAGGTAAATAGTGTCATTAAACTTTGTTATTCTGAAACATGTGGGAGTCATTTCTTGTTAAAAAACACTACTATGAAAATTTTTCAAAATAAATTTTATTGGCCCATCATGTTCAAGGACACACATGCATTTTGTAAAACTTGTGAAAATTATCAAAAAGTTGATACTAGTCAAAAAGTTTTGTTTTATAATTCTTGACTCTATTTATTCCCTAAAGAGCTAAGATCAAGATGGAGCAGTTCATTTATTGAGAAACATGTATATCCTTATGAGGCCTTTGATATTGAGAATCCAAAGAATGATAATGTTTTTAAGATAAATGGACATCGTTTGATAGCTTACTTTGATAATTTTCCCAGTAAAAATGAATCCACTTGTTTGAATGATTCTGTAGATAAAGGTTGATTATTATTTTTTCTCACATTGTTTTTGTGTTTTTTTTTTGTGACTCTTGGTTTGCTAGTCTCTCTCACCTCGGTTAAATGGCGGATAACGGTACTCCGTGACTCTTAAGTCAGTTCTTTTAATTTCCCATGATAACTAATATCTGTGCACATATTTTTTCAATTCCTTGTTCCTTCTCTTCTCTTTGCATCTCTTCTCCACTTTTCATCTTAAAAAATGGACACCACTCTTGAAAAATTAAAAAAATATTTTCCCGTTTTGCCTCAAAATGCGATTATAAAAATTTACCAAGCTAGGTGTGCAAGATTGAGGTTGTTAATGAACCATGAAATTCTTAAAGACATTCGCTGGTTAATTAAAGTAAAGGTCCGATTATCAAGTGAGTCTTCCAATTCTTTCATTTTACATGTGCCTGGAACAAGTAAAAGTTAAGACCAATTAGACATTGAGATGAGAATGGTATCTTTCTGTTTCTTTTCCAAGAGATTCTATAAGAGAGTTTAGAAGGCTTCTTCAAGATTGACATCATCAAAGTCATCGATGACATAGTATCTATTAGACATTTTTAAGCAATACCCTTTTAAGTCATGAAGTTTGAAAAAGAAATATTTTATTTGGAGATATTTTTAACGTGTTTGGGATTAATAATCAACTTAATTACCAAGGAATTCTCAATGAATACCACTAATGAAGTCATCAATATGTATATTTTTCATTATTTGTTATTGATAAATACTAAGGTCTAGACAATATTAGCAAAGTTGACCTTAAAACCTAAGGGTAAATCAAGTATAGATTTTTATCAATGTCTCTCCTAATTCATTCCATATAGCTGTTAACCAATAATAAATTCATAGAATTAGTCACACCATTTATGGACTGGAATGTCATATAAGTTAAAACCTTTACTAATATTTAACATGGATTATTAACAAGGAGTAATACAAGTATCATAAAATAAAAAAGCATATTGTTCTTAATCATCATCAATAGTTAAAGTAATTCTATGTTAAAAGGTGTGAAGAGGTTGACACAGGAAAATGACATACCATAATGATAACAACAAAGCTATATGAAGCTGAATATGAGTCTAAATGATCATAATAAGTTATTTGGTCACATAAGGAAAATGAATCATGAAAAAGGAATGATGATATATAGAATATATCACTATAAACAGTATATGCTAAGGTAAAAGAGGTAGTGTACTTTTATTAGGCATATGAGAATATTGTTACTCATTATAAGTATGACCCTCTTAAGTTTGAAGTTATTGAAACAATTTTTCAAGTTTTTAAGATCATATTCTTTAGCCATTATGGTGGGGGTGGATGATGTTTTTAAAGACACCATATAACTCAATTCAACATATAAGTGTTGGATTTTCTCCAAAATTTGCTAAATTGTTTAATCCATTACAAAAAAACTTTTCTAAAGCTTCACTTCAATCTTTTTGTTTACTTTGGAATTTTATAAAGCACTTTATTCTAGTTAATGTATTTTTGGATTGCCAATTTTGAACCATTTTAATTGATGATTAGGAAAGTTCTTGAGATCCATAAAGATTTTTATATTATAAAGCCTTTCAGTTTCCTTGCATGCTTAATCTTTTATTCAATAAAGTTGTAGACCAAATAAGGAAAATCATCATCATAAGAGTCTTCGAACATGTAACACTTTTGTGACTTTTATAGAGGTGAAAGTTGTCTGTTGAATTCTTTTTTCTTGCAAGATAAAGGAGAAGTATTGACATTACTATTCTTTATATAATAAAGAACATAGTAGTCAAATTTTCAAAAGGTTTACCAAGAAGTCAAATTCTCAAAGGTTTACCAAGAAGTCCAACTTTAGGATATCCCTTTTTATATAATCCCAGATTTGGATTATAGCATAAAATTTTCTATCGTCTAGTTTTACGTTAACGAGAATAACTCCAAATCCAACCGTAAAATCAAGATGAAACTTTATTAGAATATTTCAGAGGTATTTTTCTATATTGAAGTAAACTTTCAGATGAATCAAAGTTCAGGAAAGACTTGCGATATAGGACACAAAATAATGTATGAATTTTATTATTTACTTCCTTTTAACTTGTGAACTTTCTTTTGACTTATGGACTTTCTATTTGGAAAGGATCATTTTCTTACAAGGATATGACAACTTACTTTGGAATTTTCTAGTTCTACAAGGATCTTTAATGAGTTGCGATATGATCTCTAAGTGTGGCAATGTTTCATTAATATTCCAAAATCCTTTTATTACAAGTATTCTTTATCCATTCTAGCTACATAAAGAAAGAAGGATTGATGGTATTCTATGATATATTAGTTTATAAGATCATTGGGTAACATTGTAGGCTATAAATAAGCCTTATATCATATTTTTATTATTTAATTTTCTTCTTCTCTTCTAGTAGCAACATATGAGATTAACTTATAAGTTTTATTTTTATTATTTCAACCATAAGCCAAGGCTTGTTTGGGCCTAATTAATACTTTATTTTTAGTTAGGATCCAAGAATTGTTTAGATCAGGTTTAGGCTTACCACATAGGTTTTGGATCATTTTTGTAAATGAGTCAATTCAACCTATAAGGGTAGATTCATTAAGGTTAATTTTTTAGAAGTACTTAACTCTTGTAAGCCTAAGTTTTGGGAACTTTTTATTTTAACATATGAGAGAGATTCTTGTATTTTTTTTTGTTCTTGAATGAAGTGAATCTGATTTATTAAAGATTAATTAGCTTTGTGGTGTCATTCGATTTCATTTCAATAATATTGGTGCTTTGGGATAAATTTTTATTATGTCACACTCCTATTCGATTTTTTTTAGCTTTCCGAGATCATATCTTAATCTTGATTGTCAGTTGTGTGACAATATGACTACGAGATTCACATTAGTTTGTACGAAAGCAAGGCTATCTAGAATATGTCATATCCTTCTAAAGTTTTTGTTTTCCTAGAGTTCGTTAAGTTTTTCTCGTGTTTGTGTCAATTTTTTTTCTTCATTGTTTTTATGGCATATTAGTAAAAAAATGATATTTAATTTTGTTATTGTCTCTAACATACCATTAGAATAAAAGTAAAAAAATAAAATAAAATTATTTAAAACTTATTGCAATTATGTCGTAAAAACACAACTCATAAAGAATCCTGAGCTAACCATCTCAGAATTAATTTAAATTTCATATACTGCTTATTGGGGGTGAAGTCACACTATATATTTAATTTGGACTCATTTCGATATCATTTACTTTAGGTATTAATTTATGGTTCAATTCTACCATAAACTAATCATACATAGGTTTTGATACCTAGGCATAAAAGAACAACCTTTACATTGAGATCTATAGCTTTTTGGGTATTAGAATACTACATATTGAATTTTTTATCATTTTGATACCATTATGTTTGAATTTTAATTCTGGTGTTTTAAAATAATGTAACAATTAGATTTGCGTAAAGTTTCAAAACATATTAGTCACCTAATTTTTTTTAATAAACTCATTTTGTTTCTCTTATATTTAGGAGTGAAATAAGTGTCTTCATTAATTTTTTTCTTTTCTTTTACTTTATGTCTTTATTTCATCCAAAATTCGCATGAATTTGCATTGCTACTCGTAAAATTATAATTATAGTTTTGTTTTATTTTTTTCAATATATTTATTAATTATTGAGTTTGAATTTATAATTAGGTTGTGTTTTGAAAGCTACTAACTTTGATTTGTTTATTATTAGTTTCAAAAGAATCGAAAGAAAGCAAGTTAAGAGGTAAAAGGTGTAATGAACGTATTAAAGTGAAAAGTTTTTATTTTTAAGAAAGATGAGGGTTGTGAATAAATATTTTGTGCTACTAATAAATTTTTTCAAATTCAAAGATTTTTGAAAATAACAACTTTGTGACTCTAAAAGCAAATGACACGTTTCAAACACAAACTTTCATCAAACAACTTGAGCTACTGACTAGGATGGTGAAGGATCTAAAAGATTATATGACTTTGATGAGGTAGCAAATTAGTGTGGTTGATAAGAGAAGATTTAATATGAGTAAGGAAAAGAAATGAAAGTTACTAATTTCAAATATTTATGATCATACTATTTTTATGAGGTTAGAAAAAGTACATAAGGCTAAACAATGATTCATAAAAACAAATAAAAAACATGAAGAATGTAGAACTTCAGTTTAGTGCCAAAAGGATGAAAAACAAAAATGGGTAATAATGGTTATCATTCAAAAATATATATATCAGTAGATAACAAGACATGCTTTTTAAAATCATATTGGCTACTACTTTCATACAATGTTGCTAAAGGCAAACATATGTAAAAAAAGAAATCTAAAGGCTTCAACAAAAGGTTAAGAAATTTTATGTTAAACCTATTAGTGATTAAAGGATGAATCATTTTAAAAAGAAAAGGAATGATATGTTCTAAGTAAGGTTAGATTCGAATTTTAGTATAAAATTTCATACTGTCCAATTTTATATTATTGAGTATAACTCTAAATGAAACCATTAGATCGAGTTGAAACTTCCAGAGGTATTTTTTTATATTTGGGTAAACTTTCAAATAAATTAGAGTTCGGGAAGGATTTGTGATATATATCAAAACAAATTAATATAAATTTTATTATTTACTGCCTTTTGACTTGTGGACTTTCTTGTTTAAGGAATTTTCTAATTCTATAAGGATATTTAATGAGCTATAACATGATTTTTAAGTGTGGTAATAATTCATTAATGTTCAAAAATCTTTTTTGTATAAAGATTTCTTATTTATTCTAGCTATACAAGAAAAGAAGAGTTTATAGTATTTAATGACATATTAGTTTCTAGGATTATTGAGTAGCATTATATGCTATAAATAAGCTTTATATCATACTTGTATTGTTTGATTTTTTTCTTCTCTTCTCATAGTAGCATAGATGATAAACTTAAGAGTTTTATTTTTATTATTTTAATTATAGTTTAAGGCTTGTTTGGGCTTAATTAATATTTTATTTTTAGCTAGGGTCCAAGGTATTTTTGGATCAGGGTTTGACCTTACTAGTATAGGTTCTAGGTTAGTTTTGTAAGTAAGTCAATTTAGCCTATAAGAATAGATCCATTGGGGTTAATTTTTCAGAAGTACTTAAACTTTTATAAGCCTAACTTTCCACAACTTTTGATGAATAACACTTTTGAACTTTTCAGTTTAACATGTGAGAGACATTCTTATTTTTTTTTAATTCTTGAACGAACTAAATCTGACTTCTCAAAGATTAACTGGCTTCGTGGCGTTATTCAACTTGATTTCAATAATGTTGATGCATTGAGACAAGTTTTCATTTTGTCACCCTCCTATCAGACTTTTTTGACTTTCTGGGATCGAATCTCAATCTTGATTATTAATTGCATAACCATGTGATCATGAAGTTTGTTCGCTTTTTATATATTTTTTAAAGATACTATTAGAAAGTGAATTGTTTTTCTTTTGGCTATAGGAGCTAAAATCTAAGTCATTTGAAAAATGGCTTAAAAGGCAAAAAGAACATGTGTGACCAAATCGGTCAAAACAATTTATGTCCATCATCTAATTATGCTTCATAAATATAAAATGTTGAATAGGAACAAGAAAATGTGAGAAGCTTTTTTAATAACCACACATATATTAATAAAAAAATTTTATGTTGAAGCCTTTAAATGTTTTGAAAAGAAAATTTGAATGGAAAACATCAAGTTAGAATTTTGCATATGTTAAATAGTGCTATGAAACTATTCATACCTGTAACTCAAGAGATTGGTAGAAATTGAATAAGCTCATCTCTAATAAATCATCGAAAGACTAGAGTATATGTTAGAGTTTGTCGTACTTCAACATTTAGCAAAATATAGTTTTTTTTTAGAAAAGAAGTTATCAAGCTGAGAACATGATTTTGGACTTAGTAAGTAAATTAAGCATGAAAAGTATTTGACCAAGTGATTGTTATCATGTGGACATCGATGATCCAAACTTGGTCTTAACGACTCCAACAAGACTAGGACATGAAAGAGAGATATACTAATTTATAAAACATGTTAAAAATACATTCTTATATTTAATGTTATTTGGATAGTAACTAGATAAGTCTAATTATATTTAACAAAGTAAAAATAAGTGTTGCAAGTTAAGTGACTGTTAATAATCTGTTTTTACCATGAAAGTTTAAAAAATATATATATATTTCTAATATGAACATGAGTATAGCTTTGATCTATTAAGAGATAAACTCTTAAAAAAAAAAAGAGATAAACTCTTAAAAAAAAAAAGAGATAAACTATTGATGAAAATAAGACTAAATATTAATTGAATTTTGAAGATTATACAAATTCTTGTACGGTAAGGGTGTTATGTTTAACTATTGTTTGGTATGTTTTCTAGAGAATGATAGAGATATTTTCTTAAATATTCTATAATGATTAACATGGAAAATGTTTGTAATGAGATACATAATTCTTGATGTAAGTAAGTCACTTCATAAAAAATAATATAGTTTAGACGTTGAGCTAGATTTAAAAAAAGTGAAGGGGAAGATGATGGTACACGTGTCGATAAATTAGAGAACATGATGAATAGACATTTATAACTTAACTAAGGTTATTTCATAAATATTATAAGGGAAGATCGCGAGACGAAAGACACGACCAGGCGTTTAATGCTCAAGCAAATTTTATAATCGCGCCTCTTGGACCAATGGAAAAAACTTAGAAAGCAACGAATCTTAACAATAATCTTTCTTCTCTGATTGGGTAATGGGTGTTTGTTGAGAGGTTGATCAGGTTACTGGCTCTCGTACCGGGAGGAGTTGAAAGAACAAACCGGGCCTAACTCGGAGGGGCTCAAAACGGTTCGGTTCGGTTCGGTTCTGTGACTTTATTCTCTGTGAAACTTTATCATCTGTAGGAGGAGCTTTTGTTCTTTTATTAAGGTATTTTACATAAAATAAAATAAAATGGAGGGACATATACAATACCCTGAAATCCAATTAGATGATTACCAGCCTCAATCTTTCTCTCACTTGGTAAGTCTAACTCGCTCTGTCACTTGTGTTAATTCTTCTCTGTTTGTTTGCTAAGAAACCACAAGAAAGTTTTGAGATTTTTGTATAGAATATTAGATTCTGTGTGTTAAATATTGTACCGGGGGTCCTCCATGTTTGGCTGAAAAAATCTGAAAATTCACTGAATTTTGTTAATAGAATTTTAGTATATTAAGCAAAGGATTAAGCTTTACCGTCACTGTTAGTGAATATACTTTCTATAGTTTGAATGGATTAACTGCCAGATGAGCTGTGTAGTGAATATGCTTTCTATAGTTTGAATGGATTAACTGCCAGATGAGCTGTGCTTTTGGAGTGATGCAAACCAATCTAATCAAGGTAACTAAGATGTGATTGATGGTAAAACATTTTAAATCAAAAGGGACTGTTCAAATTGTATCTGGTAAATGTTAATCAGGGAAGATAGAGAAGTTTTCTGCGTCACTATTAACTGGATGTGTATTTTTGTTTTAGAAAAAAAATAGAAGAAAGGGTGCACTTTGGCCTTCTAAGGGAGGTTCTAATGCTTTAAGAAACTGTGTTAGAATGCTAAGATGATTTGTTTTGATGATGAAGCCATCCCTTTTTGCTGTTTCTACATGCATGTCGATGCTTCAATTGGTTCAAGGGCTATGTGATATGCAGGATGAAGCAAAACAGATTTTGAAGAGCGTGATTCATTAAACTGGAATTTGTTTTTGTTTTTGTTTTTTGTTTTTTATAAGGGTTTAATTCGTGTCCTTCTGACATTTCTACTCATGGTCTTGGTCTTTTAAGGATGACTGATTTTTATTTAACTTTTTTTGTTCAAATCATTTTCTTGATGGCGTTGGCAAGTAAATAATGTGCTTAAAATATACTTTCTATGGTTATGAAGGAAGTGTTTACCAATATTCCTTTAGGGTGCACTAATCTGGATTACATTAGTAATTTGGTAGTTTGAGCAAGATAAATCAGTGGTTACCAATGCTCTTTACCTTATATTATAAAAAATCATTTTCCAGATGGTTTTTCATTATCAGGATGAGATGTGTTTCTAGTATACTGTATTTGACTTTGTGCAATTGTTTACCCTTTGATAATAAGTGTTGATTTGTGCAAAATAAAACAATTTGAAAACTTTTTTTCTTTTATTGTTTTCCCTTGCTTCTCATTTCTTGTGTACCTAGATGATTAAAAAATTAGTTTGAGGTCTTTGTTCTGTTGGTAGATTTCTGAAGAGATGGAGGACCATAGATGTAAAAGCAATATAATACCAAAAAATGCTGTTGCACAAGCAGATAGGACACTGCTCAGAAAATGTGAAAGTGAAGCGTCTCAACCTGACACGGCTAACAATGGTGTGGAAAATGTTTCAAAGACCTGCCATTCAAAGCAGGGTAAAGTCTTTTTTTATGATACACCACACTCTGAAGAAACTGGAGTTTGGATACCTGTCTCTGTTCCACCAATGTCAGAAAGTGAACATCAAGAATGGAGTAGAGGTCTCCCTCTTAATGGGGGATGCTTCCCTGATGAAGATCTAGATTGGAATCAGCTCCTTGAGAAAAATAAGGAGCTGACCATGTGGGATGTGGTTGCTGAGATGTTGGTAGCAGCTCGAGGAAAAGTGAGTGCCATTGCTTCTGGAGATATCCACAGATGTGGAATTTCCTGGATATCAGATCATCTTCTTGAACAAGCTTGGAGTGAGATGGCCCAAACTCTTACAGAGGCTAATTTTGGCAACAGCTGGGAGATTCTTGAAGCCAAGCCTCCAAAGTGGTTGGCTGATAGTTCTTCTTCTGCTTGCATGTTGTGTAATGTAAGATTCCATCCTATCATGTGCTCCAGGCATCACTGCCGTTTTTGTGGTGGAATATTTTGTAATGAATGCTCAAAGGGGAGAAGCTTGTTGCCCAAACATTTCCGCACCAGAAACCCGCAACGTGTTTGTGATGTGTGCTGTGTGCGGCTTGAGTCAGTGCAATCATACTTGAAGGACCATGAAAGTCGCGCTGCTCAGTTGCCAACACAAGATCTAACTGACCTCAGTACTTTGAGATCATGGCTCAATTTCCCATGGGGCCAGTCCATGGAGCATGAGATTTACAAGGCCACGAACACCATTCAGTGTTATGCTAAGGTAACAGTGACATCTTTAGCTATCATCTGAATTCAGTTTAAATGATTCATGATGCTGTTTGAGTCATTGCATCATTGTTGAGAGCTTAAAAGGTGAATAAATAAACAGAAATAAGACTCTAGAAAAAAAAGCACTTAAAGCTTCTTCAAATGTAAACCGCTTGTTGGAGTAGTGTGCAAAGAAATCTTATTCCTTTTATGTAATGTATAGAGGTGCTTTAATTATACTGATTGTTATGATTAAATTTTGACCTAGTGAAACTTTTACTGAGTTCAATGATGATGGCTTCCCTGTTGAGCCTTTCCTGTCATAAAGCTGTTTTTGTAGTATCATTAATTAATGAGAGTGTGGCATTACTGTGATAACTCATGTTGATGATTAGTTTTTGTGGCATTACTGTGATAACTCATGTTGATGATTAGTTTTATACCTTCAGTTTTCACATTGCTCAGGTTGGTTCTCTACTGCCTGAGAAGTCCATACCGGATTCTATATTGAAACAAGCAAAAGGCCTTGCAATCCTTACAATTGCAAAGGTTGGTGTAATGGTGACCTACAACATTGGGACGGGACTAGTTGTTTCACGTAGGGAGGATGGATCCTGGTCTCCACCATCAGCCATTTCTTCCTTTGGCATGGGCTGGGGAGCTCAGGTAAAGATAGCAATTATCTGTTACATCTATAGCCGTCTATCTCCTTGAATATTGCATGAAAATTGTATTTCTCCCTCAGAGTTCCATAAGCACCAAAAAAATGTTCCATAGTTAAGCTAATCTCAGAAAAATAATGAAAATTGGATTAATGGATTTAGTTTTTGTTCAAGAAAATTACAAATTTCGTAGTTGAATGTAAGTCATCATAGACTTCATTTTGGACCTTTGGCATCCCTGTCAACATTACAGGATACAGGTATATTTATGAAATCTGAGTCTGAACCGTTGCTGACTTTTAGATGCAATTTTTGCTCAACTGCTTTGCTTCAGATTGAGGGGTTTGGGGATTGATTGCATCTAAAATCCAGCGATAATTTGACTCTTATTTTATGAATTATGAGTCTGAGTTGTGTCTGCATTTTAGATTCAATGTTGCTCGACTGCTTTGCCTTAAATCAAGGGATTTTGAGATTGATTGCACTTCGGAGCATGTAGCCATTGAAGCAGCAGCAATGGAAATTGGAATTGTTCCATTCTTATTTCTCAGGCTTCAATTTCTTGAATTGTTGACCACATGTGACATAAGCTAGCTGACAGTTACATGTTATTTTGTATAAATAGAGAGGCTTTACACCAGTGGAGCAGTGTTGCTTAAGCACTAAGCTATGGTGTAGTCCCTGCTAAGTTGAATGCTGGTTGAAGGATGAAAAATAGAGATGGAAAGAGTAATTGGGAATGTCGGAGAGGAGAATGATTAAGCAATCCTTCACTCAAGCTGTTTGGTCGGGGCAGGAGAGAGCAGATCAAACCAATGAATGAAGGTGAAATAGAAGAAATTGTTTCCTTTCCCTTACAATTGGAATTGTGAGTCTAGAAGAAAGGGATGCATCCTTATTTCCCGCTGAGTATATGTCTGCCCACCCAAACAAGGCGAATACCTTGTCCATCACTTCTTTGCATTTCGTAAACATCCTTCCTCCAACCAAATAACAAAAACTGTAGCTATATTCTATGATTAATAGTTTTAAGTGCCAAAGAAGTACCTTGTCCATAAAGTGGGAAATAGCTGAGATGAGATTGTGATGATGTGAATGTCAGCAGAAAAAAAAAAAGATTGGATAAAGAATGAGTGCATTTGTAATGAGGGTAAAATTATATGGCTTGGCCATGTTAATGTCAAGGAAATGGAGCATCCATTGAGGACAAGTTAATGAATTATTGTCAAAGGTGGCCTTGTTCTATGTGAGGCTATGAATGTGCCATTGCAGAGTAGCAATTATATCAAATAAATTAAATGAGGCAAATAAAAGGTGTTATGAGTTGAATTAGTTAGAATGGTTTTTACCATATAACTTCCACATAAATTTTGGTCCAAAAAACAAAATGGAGAAAAAGGATTTATGCAACAAACCCCAACTAGTATGGTTGAAATTTCTTATAATATAGAACTTTGTTTTCGAAGAATTGGCTGATCCAGTCTCTCAAGTTTGTCTTCTTCCTCTCCTTTTTTTTTTGTGTTTTGTTTTTTTGGGATACAGTGAACCAGACCATTGCCTTGCTCCATTTTTATAATTGATTATTGAGAGTTCATGTGAATCCTTTCGCAGATTAAATGGCGTACATCAAAAGATCACCTTTTGTTTTCTTTTGCAATTTTTAACAGGTTGGAGGGGAATTTACTGATTTCATAATTGTGCTGAGAACTCTGGGTGCTGTTAAAACATTCAGTGGAAATCTGCACTTCTCAGTTGGAGCTGGTTTGAGTGCAGCTGTTGGCATTGTTGGACGGGCTGCTGAAGCTGATTTAAGGGGTGGTGATGATGGTTTGGCTACCTGTTACAGTTATAGCTGCAGTAAAGGTAATATGATTTATTTCACGGTGATGGTGGTTTGGCTATTTTTTTTTTGGATAAACCTCATACTAGTATCATATTAACAGTGTTTCTACTTTCATATTATAGCTGCTGTATTGACTGAAAAATGTGACTTCTTTCATGGCCATGCATACATACCCTCTTAATTGTTTCAAGTATGATACTGAAATTGCTGTTGCATTGAGATGGTTTGGTACTGTGGTTCAAGTGATTTTTGAAGTGTGTTGGGGTTGAAAAGGCACCAAATTGTTGCCTTTCGGGATGTTTTTCTGATGGTTTTGAAAGATGTCAAAAATCTGAAAACAACAGCCTAAAAAAGCATCAATTTGGTGCTTTTTCAGGTGAAAATCACTTCCAACCCACTTTATCAAACACAGTCAATCCAGTTTGAATGATATACTAGCTTTATTTAGGTTTCCTTAAACATGTCAAGAATTTGTGGTCCATGTCAGATGGATATATATTTTTTAATTTACTCAGGCAAGACTAGCACTCCAACACATGTTCTTCCCATCCCATAAACGCCTATCGTTTGTTTGTTCTGCTTGTCTTGATTTTCACGTTTAAGGCCACCGTATAGTTTTTGATATTTTAAATGACAAACCATACTGATTTTAACTGTTCGATTTATTTTAATTATCTAGTGTGGTAGAATCTGCTTAACCCTTAATCGTTATTCTTTTTCCTTTCTTGAGAAGGAAATCAATTTTAATGTTCTAATTAGACTCTAATCAACAATGCAGGTGCATTTGTTGGATGCTCACTTGAAGGAAGTATACTTGCAACTCGAACACAGGAAAATGCAAGATTTTATGGTGCATCCATGAATGCATCAGATATTCTTCTGGGATCACTGCCCGGGCCTCCTGCTGCTTCCATGCTTTACCATGCTCTCTCGAATCTTTTTGGAAAGCTTGAGAGGTGATCAAATAAATTTAGTGTCTGAAAAAGTATATAAATTTAGTGCTTGGGAGGTGGCCTCAATAATTTGAAGTTTCTACGCTTATTCTTGGTCCCCCCTGAAGCAATGGTTTGAGTGATTATACAGTTCACAAAATCCTGGCACACATACAATGTGCTCCTATAATCTATACGGCCATTACAATTCCTTCCCTATAATTCATTGCTGATGAACACAGCATTAACGTTTGTATGTAAGAGGTAAGAGTCCCACTCTCTCTCACTCGCGCGCGCGCCCCCCATGCATGCTTTAGGTGGAGGACATCAAAACTTTTGTAAAAGACATGATTGAAAACAAACTTAGAGAAATGGTTAATCGAAGGGGCCTAGCTCACAATGGAGGCTTGCTGCAGTGTTTATCAAATAAAACTCCTGGTCAGATCTCAGATGGGGCCCTGAACGATCAGGTCATTCGAGGATTCGGCCAAAAGATATAGATATATGATATGTTCCCATTCTAATTTCTTGAATTCAGGTGATAAGGTGGCAGTGATCTGGTCCGCGAAAATCATCATCTCCTATAAAGTAGCCCCTATATGATATGCCTGCCATCTACTTGCAATAAAAGGCTTGAGTTTACCCATCTCTCTTTTTTTTTCCTTTCAGAAAGAGCATAAAAGGTAATAAAACAAGAAAGAGCTAAAAAGGAATGCAAAAGATAATATGAACAATACATATTAATGCCAGAGAATGCACAAAAGGTTTGGCCCTTGAATTACAATTCCAATCACTTGAGCGTTACTTTTCAATGGCAAACCAGAAACTGAAGGCTGGCAACCCGGAGTAGGAGTTCTTCAATGGAACTAACCAAGTGAAAGGGTTCTGAAACCAATTCTCACCTTGAAGCCCTGTCTACCGGCCTACATGTTGTCTAGAAATAAGTGCACGGGAAACAGGGAAAAGAAAATAAATAGGAAGGGAGCATGTGCTAATACTCACCAAGATCCCATCTATAACTCTATTTTCAGTAGTAGAACCATGAAATGAAAGTTCATGTAAGGAGATCACTTGAATGTTTTCATTTCTGCCATTGATGATCTGAATCCCAACATGGGTCCGGTAAAATGACAGTAGAGTTAATCTACTTGATCATATATCATCCCAGCTCACCTGGTTCTTGAGTTCCCAAGTGTAAGCTCTAGATCATCTGATCCACACTCTTCATGGATCCTCTCTCCTTCCCATGGCTTCACTAGCCCAGTTGCATTGCATCGGAATGCAAACTCGTCCGAGATCACCTCAGCCATGGGAATATCAGCTGTATGGTCAGAGCCAGCTGCAATGGCAGGTGAACACGTTCCACTTTGACCAGGAGTCCACATGCGGGACCCACCACCAGCGAAAGCCTCTTCCTTGAAGCCAAACGAGTTGGGGGCAACCAGGCTGAAAGTGGGAGAAGTTGGACCACCTTGTGGCAATCGAATCCCAGCAAACCATCCTGGATCAGGAACAATTTGACGGCCAGGGCTTGGTGGAGTTGAAGATGGCAAGTAGTGCTGCCCACACCAGCCTGGGTGGATTGGTTGTTCTTCCCAGCCAGCTTTTATTCGGGGGGTTCTAGCAGTTGGAGAGCTCAAGGGAGGAGTAACGGGAGCACTTATGGAGCCACCATGGATGTATAGATGGGGAAGCTTAGAAGAGGAAGCCGATGAGAGGTTTTTGAGCCATGGTAGGAGGGAATTGTCATCCACATTGGCATTAGCAGCATAGGAGGATGAAACTGGACTGGGAAAGGAAGAGGATCCAGGACTTGGGTTATAGGAAGCAAAGGGGCTAGGGAGGTAGGAGGAGCATGGGCTTGCTGTAGCAGAACCACCAATAATGTCCATGTGCTCCGCAGTTTTGCATCCCTACAGAAAATGATGAGGATAAAGAATTATTTTGTAATAAAAACCTCATCACAGATCACTTGATGAAGGGCACTCCTAACGCTATGGCAAAGTTATGCCAAGCAACAACAAAAATGAGAACATTATTTTGATGGAAAATCATAAATTTCAGCCTTACAAGCAGAGCCTTAAGTTTTCAACCATGCCAGTAACAGGGACGAGGAAGTTTCTAATGCCATTTAGCATAACACTATCAGGATAGAAACATGTCCATAACTGAAGAAGGCATAAAAAGACCAAGCAGCTGAAAAACATGGTCCGGGATTGAAAGCAAATTGTGGCTGCAGCAGGCTTTATAGAAATGACCCAGCAAGTTCACATGGAAATAAATAACTAAAACCTAAAGGGGGAGGAAGGTAAAATATCCCCATTTTTGAAAAACATCTAAGAAAATTATTTACTTCCAAAAATGTATAATACTGGGAAGACATGGTTGATCTTGTGTCCCAAATGATGATCCTTTGTCCATAGAACTCGATATATTTCTGTGGAACGTGGAGCTCACTGTTATGTCCCCACCGGTCATTTCTTCCCAGCATACAAGCATTACCATCAACAATCACCATAAGCTTCCTCTACAATCAACTACAGCATCCTTCCCAGTGCTTCATTCCTCTAAATTCTATCTTAAACAGGGAGATGATTTTGCAGTCTTGAGCTATCCTTGGTAGCTCAATCCACTTGATCATTTACTCATATTCAATCTTTTTTCCCTGAACTTCAAACATCAACATCTGGATAGATAAGATTCTTAGCTCAGAACTAGCCTTATTCTCATACTTCTCAAGCTTTTGCATATGGAGTGTAGTTCATTGTGTTCTAAAACATTTGAAAGTATTTCAACCACCAACAGAACCATCAACTTGTGATCTCCATCAGTGCATTGGTCATTGGTGACTTTAAACAACTCATATACCAAATAAGACAAGTATTTTAACAATCTCCAAGCCCAATAGAAATCATTTACTAAAATTAGTTCCAGTAATTTTTGACTCTATGAACAATAATTGAACTCCAGTGCAGCTCCACAAAAGAAGCAGCACCACAATCACAAACACAACCAATGCAAATACAGCTCCCTCCCTAATGGGAGACTGAACAGAACTGAAAAAAGGGTCTGTATTTCTGCTGCCAATGAGCTATAAGCAACTCAACCAAATCCATGAAAGAGAGTCCAACATTACTATTAACCTTTTACCACCATCCACATGCTACAGTCAGTATCGTGTTGTTTTCGAGGTCAATTTGGTCTTTTGAGGACCTCTGTGCTGCTACTTCATGTTCTCTCTAACAGACCAAAGTGAGTCCAAAGTTGTTAGCAAAAGAAAGACAAGAGAGAATCTTGTGGTTCACGAGAAAGGAAAACTGACATCACTAAACCGAAACTGAAAAAGGAAACAAGATCGCTTAAACAGCGCTGACCAGATCTAACGTACGCCGGTGACACCTCACACACAAAAGATCAAAAAAAAAAAAAAAAGCAGCAAATAAAGCACGGGGCTGACGATATAACGTGAGCCGGAGAGATAAACCCCAGAAAGACCAAAGAGAAGAAAAAAATCGGCAAACGAATCTAACCTCACTGATCACACCAGCTTTAGAAAGAAGAAAAATACCTCTGTAACGCCACCACTACCGCAATGGAAATCAAACATGTTAGCATGGTAATAGTTTAATTCTGCTAACATGCACCATAATCAGCCTCACAAAGCTAACTTTAGGCAGAAGTCAGCAAGGATCATGAATTGCAGGAACTGGTTTCACAAATTTCTGTCATTTCTAATGCTTATCGTCATATACAGAGGAGTCATGAAAGATACTAAATATACACATGAGAGGCACCTAGCTAATGCCACTAAACAGACAAAACTAATCAAAACTAGAAGTAACCCAAAATTAATGTTCAGGGAATAAGCAAATTGATAACGAAACTTGAACACCAAAACTGCGGATTTTTTCAAGTTCTGCTTCCTAAAGCGTAAAACTAAAGTCAAGCAAAAATAAAATACAGACGTTGAGTGTGTGAGTAAAGTACCTTGCGGTAAGTGGTGCCATCGGGCTCGACGGCCCAACCAGCCTCACTGCAGAGGGCTTTAAGGACTTCATTATTGTCACAGTGCTTTGGAAGCTTGAAGTTGCCATACATTCGTAGCCCAGAAAAGATCTTTGCTGCAATGGCTCTTCTTCTCCTTTCTCTTCTCTTGTTGTTCTCTCTTTCTTTCCACGTTGGTAGTCTCGTGCCTGAAGTCATACCTCTAGTCTCTAACAAAGTGGCTGCATCAGTAGGAAGTGATCAATGGTTGTTTCTTGGATAACTAGACAAGAAATAGTAAAGCTGAAAGTTTTCTGGTAGAAGTCTAATTTTTCATAAAAAGAAAGTGCGATGGATGATGATAACCACAAAAAGTGACTGGATCAGTAGCTTTCAGAAATCAGCGAAAGCTACAAATGTTTGGAATCGGAAAAGACAGAAACTTGTGTTTAAATGGGAGCAATTGGAGTTGAAATCGGTCAGATCAGATCTATACAGAGGTTGAAGGTGGAGACGAGCACTGAAACTGGAGCTGGTCTTTCATGGTTTGGTTGAACCCGGGAAGAAGTAAAACCTGAGAAAATCGTAAGGGAGAACGGTCACCTAAGTATGTTGGAGGGGGCCCCTTCCCCTTTTGTTTATTAATTTACGAATTTGACACTCACAGTGGATGTAATAAATAAATAAATAAGTTATGATTATAAATAAATGGACAAGTCTCCCATGTCTACCCACTCATGATTTATGCGCGTATAAGATAGAAAGTATCAACGTGGTCCGTATGTTTACTAGTTTGTAGTAAAGTTATTTTTTTTTTGAAAATAAATTTTGAAAAAAATAAATTTTAAGAAAGTGAATTTCAAGAAAAATAAATTTCTTAAAAATAAAATATTTTTTGATATTTGGCAATATTATAGAAAATGAACTGGAAAACACTTTCCAGTATTTAGTTATATTATGGAAAATGAATTGAAAAATAATTTATTAATATTTTATTTTTTTAAAGTTTATTAAAATAACAAGGAATAAATCTTACAAATTAAAAAGTTGAATAATAATAAAATTAAAAAAAAAAATTCATAAATTATCTCAAATAAAATAAATAATAATCAAAATAATAAAGATCAAATCTTAAAAAAAAAGATGAAGAAATTAAAATAATAATAATTAACATTTCATAAAGTATTTCAAATAAAATAAATAACAATAAAAAAAATGAGGACCAAATTTGATAGAAAAAAATTTCAATAAAAAAATAATAGGAGAAAAGCAAATAACAATTATAAAAATAAGTACCAAAGTAAATATAAAAATTAAATTTTAAGAAATGAAATTGAAAAATAAATATTTAAAACAAAATATATATAGAAATCAAAAATTTGAGGATCAAATTTGATATAATCAGCAAATAATGACATTTCTAAACTTTTCACAACTTCCAGAAAGTGTTTTCCTCCTAAATTTTTCAGGAAAACACTTTTCTAAAAATCAAGCTAAATTTTCCTTTGACTGGAAAGTGTTTTCCGTTTACCAACTTTCCTAACAGCAAACAAACACAAGAAAGTTTGGAAAGTGTTTTCCCGAAAACCATTTTCCGGAAAACAAACACAGCTAAAAAGAAAACACTTTCCTCAAAATCAAGCCAAATTTTTTTTTACTAAAAAATATTTTCATTAACCGGAAAGTGTTTTCCATTGACTGGAAAGTGTTTTTTTTTACCGGAAAATGTTTTTTGTTGACCGGAAAGTGTTTTCCGTTGACCAACTTTCCTAATGACAAACAAACACAGGAAAATTTGGAAAGTAGTTTCCCGAAAACTATTTTCCGGAAAACAAACATGGCATATGTATCCATGTATTTTACGGGGTTTTGATTCAGTTTAGCTTGGAAATTAATTTAGGATTTTTTTTATCATAATAAGTTTAATTAATTATTTTTTTTAATTTTTTAATAATTTAATTTGATCTAGATTTTAAATTAGTAGAATATTAAATTAATATGTTAGATTTTATAATTAGAATTAAAACCGTTATATATATTTATTGAGAAAAAAACTAAATAACTAAAAGTATAAATAATTAAAGAAAAAATTAATAATTTTTTATTTTAAAATTAATTTATTAAACTTATAGTTCAATATTTATGTGGAGCTGGTTTAAATTTTTGAAAACCTATCATAAAAGATGTAAAATCTTTAGATTAAAATACTTAAATTATGCACTCTTAAATTGAAAAAAAAAATTATTAATTTAATGTTAAATTGTTAAACCATTTATGTGAGATTTACAATTATTTCTTTAGCATGATTTTAACCCGTAATGCTAATGTTATAATAAATATATAATAATTAGAAATTGATATTAAATTTATTATTTTTTAGCATGACAACAATTGCTTCTCTGTGCCACGTGGCAGTTGTTTGTTATGGTTGTGTAACCGTCTCTGTCCAGAACCATCCAATGAGAGGCAGAACAGCTTTCGCTCGTGTCATTATTCGGCGCGCGTGTCAAGGCCGAGGCCCATATGCGTTATGAGTTGTGAATCTTGGTGTACATGCGCCTGCAGAAGAAGAGGATGCGGACGCGGACCTCTCTTTTCACGTGACCACATGGTTTTTGGCGTGATCAAAGTGGGGCCCTTATGTTTAAAGATTGTTGAACAACGCGCGTAAAAAGATGAGTGAAAAAATAACTGGCAAATCAGGAGCCTGCCGAGCTCCACATCGACAGCACAAGAATTAAACCATGGTAATAGTACGAATAGATGAAGGGTAATCATTGCTTCAGCAATCATTACTGCTTCTAAAATCTTTAATTAGTTTTGTTTTGGGACCATAACAAGAAAATCCCATCAGCCAGCATGTCCACAATTAAATACCTATATATATATGGTTTATATGAGTTTTTATTTTTAACACATTAATTTTTTTTCTCTTTAAAAAAACATAGTTTCCCTTATCCTTATTTTCTCCTATTCTCCTTATAGTTTGTCACCGCTTTGCTTATTAGTGGTTTATTATTATTATTATTATCTAATATGAAATGCTTTTGAAATACCCTGCCATCACCTCTTCTTTTTAGTATAAGATACTATCATATTTAGTTATCATTATAAATTACATTCTATATTTAGAGGTATATTTAATATTTTTTCTGTTAATTTAATGTAATTTATAATAATATATATATTAATTTGATTTAAAAAATATTAGGGTTTAGAATTAAGAACTTTTAAAAAAGATTTAGGGATTTTTGTAATTAGTTTAATTATATATAATTGGAGTTGATTTTGGGATATTGTTATTTGTGAATTAAGGCTAGAGTTAATGTTTTTTTAAGGTTAAATAAGGAATTATATCAAAATAGGTCTAAAATAAAATGATTAGTTATAAAATACATGAATTAAGTTGAATTAAGTTGGTAATTTTATTATGATAACAAAATGCAATGAATTCAAGTGAACCGCCAATTAATTTGATAAATTTAGGTTTTCATCGATTATATTATCATTATATATTTTGACTAGCTTTACAATATTAATAAATTAGAGTTGTGTTTTATTAAGTTATTTGATAAAATATCTAGTAATTTAGGAATACTATACTTTCATAGTAGTACTATTATCACTATCAAGAATGTATAATTTATAATGGAGAAAGCCATGAGTTCTTAACTGTTGCATCAAATATATCTTTTAACGAGTTATCTAGAATGATAATTGACCAGTTTAACTTGACTGTAATATATTTAAAATAAAATTTGAAATTACTTAGAGGATATTACAAACTAGGATAAGTTAATATTGTTTTGATGTACCAATCTACAATGATGGAAGTATAAGTTTGATATTTAGGTTTGTTAGGATTAATGATATTAATATGCTACAACTCTATTTGAATAGTAAAACTAAACAAGGAAACTCTTTTATTTAAGGTTGTCAAAAATGTTTTTTGACATGACACGTAATATACAATATAAACTTGGATTGTAAATTCGAATCGCAAAATCACAAGTAAAATATTTTAACTAATTATATATTAATAATTCCAATCAAGTAGTAAATAATAATATAACAATATTAAAATGAAAGTAAAATAAACAATATAAATGTCCAAACACCTTAAAATACATAACTCAAATAAAAATTCATATATGGTTTAAATAACTTAAAAATACAATATAATATAATTATGTCCATAGAATTTTATTAAATAAAAATTAACAAATCTAAAACAAACAATCTGTTGGTGTGTTATATAAACTAAACACAACAACATTTCCTTTATCTTCCTTTTTATTTTTAAAATATTCTTCAAAATCATTACCATCTAAAGGATTATTATTGCAACTACTATTACCAATACCAATATTGTGAATATTAGTGTTACTATTAGTACAACACCAACACCAATATTGTCAATAATATTTAACTCTAAGCTCCTTAAATTATCTAAATTAACATTATTCTGAATATCTAAATCAACTTCAATTCCATGACACTTCATCTCAGCATTACTATAATTTTTTTCATCATCAAACAAATTAAATTTTGATGAACCATCATGTTTCTCTCTCTCAATTCTCCAATCATTATCAGATTAAAGATCATTTAAAACTTCACCAAAATCATTAGCTTGCCTTTTGACTTGGTTATCATTCAATTTCAAATTGTACATTACAAATACTAAGTCATTCATTTTTTTTCTAGTGCAAACGATTTCTTCATTTCTTATAAACTTATGTAAGCAATTTAAATTGATAACATATAAAATTCTTATCAAATATAGAAACATTAACATTAAAAAAAAAATATTATCTCAAATGCACATCAATTTCACTCATATCCAGATGAACTACAAGTCAAGTTTAGAACTTAAATTGTAAAGTTTTATAGCTCTGCACATTCATCCCCATAAGAATTCACCATTTAGCTGGAGTCTTTTTATCCCTTGTTATCTTGACAGCCTCAATACTAAACAACCCCTTTGTATTTTTGAATGAATCAAGTTGTAAGTCAATTTCACACCTTTCATTTGCATCAAACATTATTCTTTCTAAATATTGATATAACCCAGTTTTAATGTTGGTATTAACTTTAAAAATAGGATTATAATAATAATTAGGATTTAAATAACAAGCTGCTACATGTAAAGGTTTGTAAGGTTAGAGTTCTCATTTTGCATTAATAATAATCCACATAGTTATATAACTACAAAATAAAAATAAAATTATCATCAATATTAAATTAAATAATATAAAAATAAAATAAATATTATGTATCAATTGATAGTAGTAAATAAATAATTAGCAATATAGATAATCAATATCTTTTTTTATATAACCAAAATTCACTTATATCTTCTCTTTTGCTTGATCCATTGTTGCATATATATAACTCATAAATGGTTTCTCATATGAATCAACTAATCGAAGAACTTTAATAAGAGTATATGTTATATTAATACATATAGTGACATTATGCCAAAATGTTTTGTCCAAAACACAACTTTGAATTCACTTCCCTTCTTCTATTTTTGAAAACCCATATGACCTCTATTGGATATAAGTAAAAATTAAATCAACTATATCTTACAATCACTCAAACATCCAAGAGTCAAGTATGCAGTAATAAATCTAGTGGTAGCAAGCCTAATCAAATCCTTTTCTTTTGTTAAGTGTCTTAACATGGAAATGAAAATAGTTTTTGAATATATGTATGAGTTGATTCTTTTTCCATTTGCAATAGTTTCTTGATAGATCTCTAGTTTCTTTTCAAAATTTTCAAATATCAAGTCAATACAATGGGCAGCACATGGTGTCTAAAATAATAACTTTTCTTTTTCCCATCAATAATTGCCTTGCTGCTTTATAATTTGTAGCATTATCAGAGATTACTTTCATCATATTTTCCTCTCCATAAAATCATTCAATATCTTAAATACCTTGTCAGCAATCTTAAATATATTAGAGGTATCTATTAATGATAACAAAATAATATCCTTTTAGGATTATTAACTAAAAAGTTGCAAATAACACGTATTTTCTTATCAGTCCATTCATCAGATATTATTAAGCAATCTGTATTTTTTTTTATTATAGCTTGTACTCCTTAAGCAAGTTCATCATGTGATCTACTTTATGCTTCAAATATTTCTCTTTAATATAATGGTAATATAGAGACTTAAAACCTGGCCCATACTTTGCAATCAATTCAAATGCCTTAATAAATTCAGAGTTTTCACACAATTAAATAAAATTACACTAGTGTAGAAAAATCATTATCTTGATCTTTTATAATATATTGGAAAACCTTTCTTTTTTTCTCAGTTGCTTCTTGATTTTTCAACTAAACATTTAAAATCATCTTCTTTACATCTCCTGGTACTTACTAGCATGCCTTAATATCTTTTCAAATACAAGCCAAATGATGCTTAAAATGTTAAATGTCTCCACTAAAAATTCAATACTTGAATCGAACTCTTCTTGAATTCTTATCAACATCTATATCATATTGTCATCCTATGTCAAATCTATTGCCACTTGTAGTATTTTAGATGTTATGTATCCTGCAGTTTAAGAATCAATATATTCATCATCATCAACAAGAATATATGGTATAGAGAGTTGGGCAATATATATATATATATATATATATATATATATATATATATATATATATATATATATGGTTAAATTCTTGGTGTGTGTGTGTCGATCCACCTTAAAATCATCAATTACTAGACAACAAACCCCTAATTATTTTGAGTTCTCTTGTCATCTCTCTTTGTAGTTAACAATTGTTAGTCTAAAACACGGTACTAAGTAGCTACTCTTTAAAGATTTAGGAGCATCTATGAACAACAAACCCCAATAGTTTTCAATTCAAGTGGCCACAAAAGTCAAACATTATATCCCATTGCTTGTAGCAATTAGCAAAGTGCATGTATATACCTTATTAGGCATTCATGTTTATTGTAATGCATGAGCTAGTATAAGGCTTCCAGCCCAAATTACAGTATAAGGCTTCTCCATACCTAAAGTCCTACTAGAAACGAATGTGAAGATCATTAGCAGCTTTATATTTTGATAGAGACATGGTGAGAAATAAGTAATGACATTATACCCATATTCATTATGAGGCGAAACTCTGGACATGCATGAATGACATAGTCTAGCCTTCATATACCAACCATTTAAATGAACATCATGTCTAAAATAACCTAGTGCCAAAATGAGTCATGTTCTAATATAATAAGCAAAACTTCCTTATAAAGGCAATGTTTTTTATTCATGAAAAAAGAGAGAGACCAATGTCAACTCTCCCTTAATTTATATATATATAATAAATTATTTTTCCCTTCATCCCCTCCTTACACCTTAAAAATCCCTCATGAACCCTATCTATATGAAAACAACAAGATAGACCCGAAACAAGGGAAAAACAAGGAGAAAATATGATGCTATCTTGCACAAGAATAAACTACCCTACTAACAATAAGAGTGTTGCATTCACATAGATATTTAGAATATTTAATAGCATCACTTGTCCCTAATTATGTGTATAAGATAATATTATATAGTTTTAATCTATGCATAATTGTATTTGACATTAAAAAAGTCAACCAGCTAAATGAGCTACAACATATTTCAAAAGCGAAATGCCATGTGGAGATTATATAGTTTTAAATTATGTTTTAACTTGATTTCACATCAACATAACCAGGCATATAGTCGCTACTTACTAGTATTATCTAGAATTCACAACCAAGTATTGCAGAATTGCAATGAAAAAATTAATGAAGACTTTAACAAAACACAAAGGTTAATGTCCAATTAAAATTAATATCAAATAATGTGTTTACTAGATTTTTCACTATAGGAATATTTCATTTTTTTTGCAAGTTAACAACAAGTTTAAGATTATTTAATTGCCAAACCACCAAAAAATGATATAAAATTGATGGCATATGGCCATCTTTCATATAAGAAAAAATTACAAAAAAAAAGGAGAAAAATCTAGCAAGTAAACTTGATCACTAATGAAAGGCATAATTGTTGATTCATTTACAGTGGCAAGCAAAACCAATTGAGAGAGTAAATAGTGAAAAGTGGAGACAATCAAATCATAGACAAATAAAAAAAAAACAGAGATTAATCTTTATGTTGTTGGTGATAAGTGGAGATTGGAGAATGGGTTATGCTACTTGTGAAACCTTGAAAATTTATAATTTAACTACAAAAATGTGTAAACCCTCATGTAATCGTAAGAATGAAAGTGGTAATATTTTAATAAGTGATAAAAATCAAGTTTAGAAATAATAAATAAATAATGATATATATAATGGAAGAGATGACCTCTATAAAATGAATTTTGATTTAGAATTTATAAAGACAGAGAAACTAGTAACGTGTTTTGATGGATAATAATGAGAAAAATATAAAACATATTTCTAGAAATAAGTGAGGTAATAAAGAATACATTATAATAAAGGATAGTCTAATGAAAAGGGTATTGACACGACTAAAAGGTTGATATCTTCTCCCAAGTGCAGGAGTGTCGAAGTAATAAATAACCCGGCAAGACCGGGGTCGAACCACAGGGAGGTTAATTGTACAAATTATAAACAACAATTATAAAACAACAACAACAACAATAGTAATAGTAATAATAATAATAATAATAATAATAATAATAATAATAAAGAAAGAGAAGAAGAAGAAGATGATGATGATGAGAACTTAGAGATGAAATATTAATGTAAGGATTAAACAATAATAATAACAAATGTCAAGGTTAGAGGTTCCACTAATGGTATATCAAAGAAGTATAGTATAAACTCTTATTATTGAATTGGAAACCACACACAAAGGAGGTTCCAATCAGATTATATATTGTTAACATGATTACATTAGTCATCTTATTCAATTAATGTTAATACTTATAAATCTCGTCAAACATTCATGATTATTGACACGACTAAAAGGTTGATGTCTTCTCCCAAGTGTAGGAGTGTCGAAGTAATAAATAACCCGGCAAGACCGGGGTCGAACCACAGGGAGGTTAATTGTACAAATTACAAATAAAAATAATACAACAACAATAAAAATAATACAACAACAACAACAACAATAATAATAATAATAATAATAATAATAATAATAATAATAATAATAATAATAATAATATTAGTAGTAGTAGTAGTAGTAGTAGTAGTAGTAGTAGTAATAATAATAATAATAATAATAATAATAATAAAGAAAGAGAAGAAAAAGATGATGATGATGATGAGAACTTTGAGATGAAATATTAATGTAACAATTAAACAATGATAATAACAAATGCCAAGGTTAGAGGTCCCACTAATGGTATGTCAAACAAGTATAGTATAAACTCTTATTATTGAATTGGAAACCACACACAAAGGAGGTTCCAATCAGATTATATATTGTTAACATGATTACATTAGTCATCTTATTCAATTAATGCTAATACTTGTAAATCTCGTCAAGCATTCATGATTATAACTTATGTTAACAACAAATCAAGTTCCTTTCATAGCTCAGGTGTCGGTTATACCATATATTATGGGCTATGAAAGTGCCAAGCATTTGTTGTACCAAGTATTATACAACATAAATCAAGATTAGTCATTTAACAAGCAAAGTATTAAAGAGTGAACAAGATAACAAATATAAAACATGTTAGTATCAAACATTAAGGTCCATATTAAGTTTACACTATACTTATTCTTCCACCATTAGTGTAACCTTTTCACCTTGACATAATTAACTTAGCTAGACATAATGAAAGAAAGGAAAACAAATAAACAAAATAAGAACATAAAAGTTAACTAAGTAAAGGAAAGGAAATGAAAGGCATAAACTTAATATTAATGAAAGTAAAGCATAAACATTACAAAAAATACAAAGAGAGAAAGGAAGAGCATGATCTTGATCTGGAAACCAAGATGCCTAAATGCATGGCAAATGCCTCCTTTTATAGGCCAAAATTGGGAACTATTGATTTGATGACTAATTGATAAGTGGGTGGCCAACTTTTGACTTGGTGACAATCCTTATCTTCTCTTGTCTGCCCAAAACGTCATTGATAACGTCAAAACTGGAGCCAGTTGTAAACATTAAAGTTGTAGGCAATTGTCTCAGCTTTCTTGTTTAAAAAATTCAGCTCATTTGGACTTCTAGAACTCCAGATATGGCCAAAATACCGAACAGTGCTCGGGCTGGAAGACAGATTCGGGCTTCTTTGTTGTTGCTACAATTTGGACTTGATAATGGCCTTTTTAGATCTTGGGCTCCATATGAAAGTTGTAGGCCTATGTCTTACCTTTCCATCCATATAAATTGGACCTAAATCTGAGATCTGTAGCTCTAGATATGACCCAATTACCAAACAGTGTTCCGGTTTGGATTGCACCGACATCTCTTCTCTAAGTTTGACCATCTCTTTATCCTTGCAATTTAAGTTCTTCAAGTCATCAATCAATCCTTTCATTTATGTGATAGGCCTGCATTAAAAATAGATATTTACCACAAATTATAGGTATCTTATATTATTAGATACATTATTATAAAACATATTTTAGTTAAGGAGTTATTGATACTTCAAGTGCAAAATGATGATATAAAACCATGATAAAAATGCACTTTTAAGTACTAATCACACCCCTCAACCAGCTTATTACTAGTCCCTAGTAATCAAAGCGTTACAATAATTTGCAAATTTCACAAAGCAAGGTATTCATCATTTAACTTCCATTAATCTATCCAGATAAACAAACTCTCATTAAATGTATATATCTGCTCAATACCACTTAACAAGATATTAATAAACCTTTCTTTTGTGCTCAATGTATCAACATATAATTATGGGGCTTTTCTTGGAAGAAAACAAAATTTTTGTTCTAATGTTTAAGGTTAACTTCCTTGGGTTGGGATTATCATTTTTGTCTTTTTTTTCTTTTTTTTTTTAAAAATCTATATACATATAATTTAAAAACATCATGCATCTTTAACCCATGTAACGAGCTTTCAGCTAATGACTCCCAGACCAGTTGGTCTTAGGGCATTAGGTGTTAAGACACCCCTACGAGCTTACTAACTCGGGTCGTAGATACTGATATGTAGATAGTGCAATGTTTGATTCCCTTAAGCTTTTCTCCTCAACCCATGTAACAAGCGTTGAGCCAATAGCTCCCAAGTCAGTTGAATTTAGGGTATTAGGTGTTAAAACACCCCTTCGGGCTTAATTGCTTAGGTTAGGGAGGCTACGAAACCAAACTTATCTACATTTTTATTATCATCATTTTTTTTTCTTCTTTTTTTCTTCTTTTTTTATGTTTTTCTTTTTTTTTTAATTATATACAATCCCTTTCCCTTAGTTGTTACCTTTAACAAAAGAACATAAATAATGTAATAATCCAATATGCAACCCACAATCATATGTTAAAGTGTGTGTGTGTAAATTAAGGTTTAAGAATACATGTTAAATAAGTATGTGAGCAGAATTAAGTGGTAACAATACGAGAGTTTGTAAACCTGAATATTTCAGGAAGTATTATAATAGACCTTGTTAAGAATGGTTACTAAGATGCGTCTCAAGAGTCACTTTAACAAAAGAGCTCCTTTACTCTGCCATCCTAGTAACAATAATTATGCACATGCTTTATGAAATGAATTTTTTTTTTATCAACTACTACCCTCTCCCCCCAACCAAAACGAGACATTGTCCTCAATGTTCTAAGGTAGAAAGATAGAGTATAGAAGACATCACCTGAAATAACAAACGCTGACAAAACCTGAAACACACTAAAATAAAAATAACAAATAACAAAACACAATAATAAAACCAAAAGACACAAGTTTTTACAAACAAAAAAAAAATTCAAATCGCAGTTGTGATTGTGGCTCACATCTTCCCTTGGTTTAATGTCCAAGAATAGCTTAAACGCCCTCAATGGGTCGGGGATAGGCTTCCCATCCAGTTTTCTTAAAAACTAGCAAACATGATCTTTTTAGTCAGATTTCCAAGACTATGCCAAGTATGTTCTTTATGAAAATGGGTTCATAAGTCATGAATTACACGATGCTTATCTCGACTATGATGAGACTTAAGAGTCAATAGAAGATTATCTAAAGACTCTCTGTGTTTTGAAATAAATCCCACCTTCTGACAATTTTCACAGTTTTTGCGGAATGCATCTGACTCCTTGAATATGATGGGCCAGTAAAATTCACTTTGTAAGATTTCTACAATCCTCTTTTTTGATGAGAAATGATCCCCACATGCCTTAGAGTAACAAAATTTAATGAAATTACTTACCTCATTGTCGAGAATGTATTTTTGAAATATTTGATCAGGACAATAATTGAATAAGTAAGGGTCATCCCAATAAAAATTTTGCTCATTGTTCAAAAATTTTCTTTTGTCTTCAATACTCCAATGAGTTGGCAAAAATCCTGAAGCAAGAAAATTGATATTTTTAGCAAACCAAGACATTGAATTAAGAGAAAGTAGAGATTCATCAGGAAAGTAATCATTGATTGGTGTGATGTCGAGTGTCGAATCTATTGTCACTTGTGATAAAAGATTCGCATCAACCTTTTCGATGCCTTTTTCATCCTCGATTTCTTCCTGATTGGTCATGGCATGAGAAAATGGAAGTGCTGGCGGAGAATCAGTCGTTTCTTTGCAATTTTCAGATTCAACCCCTTCATTTCCCTTAGAAATTGACTCATCATCTTTCTCATAAGGTTCAAGAGAGGGTTTTTCAATAACCTTACCACTGCATAGAGTAGTGACTGATTTGACTTGATCCATGTGTTGGCTTCTGGAACTACTTGCATTTGCATTGTATTGCCCCTTAGGATTTTGTTGTGGTTGAGATGGAAACTTACCTTTCTCTTGGAAACTGAGAGCAGATGTGAATTTTGCAAGAGTATCTTTAAAATCTGTTATGCTTTGAGCAAGTTGAGTGTTGATTGTCTCTTGCTTTTCAATGAATGCATACAAAGTTTCCTCAAAATTTCTTGTAGGAGGTGGAGCATAAGGAGGTGCATATCCATGATAATTTTGGAAATTATGGTATGCTTGAAACTGTGGTTGTGAAGTTTGTGCATTGTCACTCTTCCAACTAAAATTTTGGTGATTTCTCCAACCAGGATTGTATGTTTGGGAGTATGGGTTGTGGTTGGCCCTTTGAAAACTATTTAAAGCATGGGCTTGTTCATGGAGACATTCCTTAAAAGAAGGCAAGGTTGGATAATCATTGGTTGAGTGTTCATTTATTTCACAGATTTGACACACAATGTTTTCAACAGATTTTAATTGACCACTCTTTTTCAATTCTAGTGCCTCGACTTTTCTAGCTAAAGATGCAAACTTGGCTTGAAGGTCATGATCTTCCCTAAGGTTGTACATACCTCCACTAGATGTATGAGGTTGAGTTTTACTCGGTGCCTCATATGTACCCGCAGTGTCCCAATTTTGAGCATTTTCAGCTAACAAGTCTAAGTACTCCATTGCTTCATCAGGGTCTTTATCTTCAAAAGTTCCATTGCACATCAATTCAACCATTTGCCTATCTTTAGGTGTTAACCCTTCATAGAAATGTGAAACCAATCTCCATGTTTCAAAACCATGATGAGGGCAAGTACTAAGCAAGTCTCGATACCTATCCCAACATTTGTAAAATGTTTCTCCTCGTTTTTGAGTGAAAGTGGTGATTTGTCTTTTGAAAGAGTTTGTTCTATGAGATGGGAAAAACTTCTTTAAAAAATGTTGTTGCATTTCATCCCAAGCACGAATGGATCCTGGTCTTAAATTTTGTAGTCATGTTTTAGCTTTATCTTTTAATGAAAAAGGAAAAAGCTTTAATCTGATGGTGTTCATGCTACAATTTAAGTTATTATATGTGTTGCACACCTCCTCAAATTCCCTTAAATGCAAGTATGGATTTTCCAATTCGAAACCATGAAAAGAAGGTAAAAGTTGAATAATACCTGGTTTAAAATTAAAATGAGATGCATCAGGAGGAAAAACTATGCATGATGGTGCACTTGTTCTTGTGGGATTCATGTGGTCTCTAAGTGTTCTAGCACGGTTATTCTCATTATTCTCATTTTGAAGTGATTGATTATCTTCTTCGGCCATATTTTCTGAAAATGATGAGGATATCCTACAAAGTCTACCACTTGATGTACGTGACCACACTCTCATGCACGTGTAGGAATAAAATTAAAAAAAAAAAAGAAGAAAGCAAAAGAAGGAGGAAGAAAACAAAATAAAAAGAAACAAAGTTATATATAAGAAAAGTGAAAAGAGAAAATAAAATAAATACTATAATTTATACAAGAACTTACCTCCCCGGCAACGGCGCCAAAAACTTGACACGACTAAAAGGTTGATGTCTTCTCCCAAGTGGAGGAGTGTCGAAGTAATAAATAACCCGGCAAGACCGGGGTCGAACCACAGGGAGGTTAATTGTACAAATTACAAATAAAAATAATACAACAACAATAAAAATAATACAACAACAACAACAACAATAATAATAATAATAATAATAATAATAATAATATTAGTAGTAGTAGTAGTAGTAGTAGTAGTAATAATAATAATAATAATAATAATAATAATAATAAAGAAAGAGAAGAAAAAGATGATGATGATGATGAGAACTTTGAGATGAAATATTAATGTAACAATTAAACAATGATAATAACAAATGCCAAGGTTAGAGGTTCCACTAATGGTATGTCAAACAAGTATAGTATAAACTCTTATTTTTGAATTGGAAACCACACACAAAGGAGGTTCCAATCAGATTATATATTGTTAACATGATTACATTAGTCATCTTATTCAATTAATGCTAATACTTGTAAATCTCGTCAAGCATTCATGATTATAACTTATGTTAACAACAAATCAAGTTCCTTTCATAGCTCAGGTGTCGGTTATACCATACATTATGGGCTATGAAAGTGCCAAGCATTTGTTGTACCAAGTATTATACAACATAAATCAAGATTAGTCATTTAACAAGCAAAGTATTAAAGAGTGAACAAGATAACAAATATAAAACATGTTAGTATCAAACATTAAGGTCCATATTAAGTTTACACTATACTTATTCTTCCACCATTAGTGTAACCTTTTCACCTTGACATAATTAACTTAGCTAGACATAATGAAAGAAAGGAAAACAAATAAACAAAATAAGAACATAAAAGTTAACTAAGTAAAGGAAAGGAAATGAAAGGCATAAACTTAATATTAATGAAAGTAAAGCATAAACATTACAAAAAATACAAAGAGAGAAAGGAAGAGCATGATCTTGATCTGGAAACCAAGATGCCTAAATGCATGGCAAATGCCTCCTTTTATAGGCCAAAATTGGGAACTATTGATTTGATGACTAATTGATAAGTGGGTGGCCAACTTTTGACTTGGTGACAATCCTTATCTTCTCTTGTCTGCCCAAAACGTCATTGATAACGTCAAAACTGGAGCCAGTTGTAAACATGAAAGTTGTAGGCAATTGTCTCATCTTTCTTGTTTAAAAAATTCAGCTCATTTGGACTTCTAGAACTCCAGATATGGCCAAAATACCGAACAGTGCTCGGGCTGGAAGACAGATTCGGGCTTCTTTGTTGTTGCTACAATTTGGACTTGATAATGGCCTTTTTAGATCTTGGGCTCCATATGAAAGTTGTAGGCCTATGTCTTACCTTTCCATCCATATAAATTGGACCTAAATCTGAGATCTGTAGCTCTAGATATGACCCAATTACCAAACAGTGTTCCGGTTTGGATTGCACCGACATCTCTTCTCTAAGTTTGACCATCTCTTTATCCTTGCAATTTAAGTTCTTCAAGTCATCAATCAATCCTTTCATTTATGTGATAGGCCTGCATTAAAAATAGACATTTACCACAAATTATAGGTATCTTATATTATTAGATACATTATTATAAAACATATTTTAGTTAAGGAGTTATTGATACTTCAAGTGCAAAATGATGATATAAAACCATGATAAAAATGCACTTTTAAGTACTAATCACACCCCTCAACCAGCTTATTACTAGTCCCTAGTAATCAAAGCGTTACAATAATTTGCAAATTTCACAAAGCAAGGTATTCATCATTTAACTTCCATTAATCTATCCAGATAAACAAACTCTCATTAAATGTATATATCTGCTCAATACCACTTAACAAGATATTAATAAACCTTTCTTTTGTACTCAATGTATCAACATATAATTATGGGGCTTTTCTTGGAAGAAAACAAAATTTTTGTTCTAATGTTTAAGGTTAACTTCCTTGGGTTGGGATTATCATTTTTGTCTTTTTTTTCTTTTTTTTTTAAAAAAATCTATATACATATAATTTAAAAACATCATGCATCTTTAACCCATGTAACGAGCTTTCAGCTAATGACTCCCAGACCAGTTGGTCTTAGGGCATTAGGTGTTAAGACACCCCTACGAGCTTACTAACTCGGGTCGTAGATACTGATATGTAGATAGTGCAATGTTTGATTCCCTTAAGCTTTTCTCCTCAACCCATGTAACAAGCGTTGAGCCAATAGCTCCCAAGTCAGTTGAATTTAGGGTATTAGGTGTTAAAACACCCCTTCGGACTTAATTGCTTAGGTTAGGGAGGCTACGAAACCAAACTTATCTACATTTTTATTATCATCATTTTTTTTTCTTCTTTTTTTCTTCTTTTTTTATGTTTTTCTTTTTTTTTTTAATTATATACAATCCCTTTCCCTTAGTTGTTACCTTTAACAAAAGAACATAAATAATGTAATAATCCAATATGCAACCCACAATCATATGTTAAAGTGTGTGTGTGTAAATTAAGGTTTAAGAATACATGTTAAATAAGTATGTGAGCAGAATTAAGTGGTAACAATACGAGAGTTTGTAAACCTGAATATTTCAGTTGTAAACATGAAAGTTGTAGACAATTGTCTCAGCTTCTTGTGTAAAAAATTCAGCTCATTTGGACTTCTAGAACTCCAGATATGGCCAAAATACCGAACAGTTCTCGGGCTGGAAGACAGATTCGGGCTTCTTTGTTGTTGCTACAATTTGGACTTGATAATGGCATTTTTAGATCTTGGGCTCCATATGAAAGTTGTAGGCCTATGTCTTATCTTTCCATCCATATAAATTGGACCTAAATCTGAGATCTGTAGCTCCAGATATGACCCAATTACCGAACAGTATTCCAGTTTGGATTGCACCGACATCTCTTTTCTAAGTTTGACCATCTCTTTGCCTTTGCAATTTAAGTTCTTAAAGTCATCAATCAATCCTTTCATTTATGTGATAGGCCTGCATTTAAAATGAACATTTACCACAAATTAAAGGTATCTTATATTATTATATATTATTATAAAACATGCTTTAGTTAAGGAGTTATTGATACTTCAAATGCAAAATGATGATATAAAACCATGACAAAAATGCACTTTTAAGTACTAATCACACCCCCCAACCAGCTTATTACTAGTCCCTAGTAATCAAAGTGTTAAAACAATTTGCAAATTTCACAAAGCAAGGTATTCATCATTTAAGTTCCATTAATCTATCCAGATAAACAAGCTCTCATTAAATTTATATATCTGCTCAATACCTCTTAACAAGATATTAATAAACCTTTTTTTTGTGCTCAATATATCAATATATAATTATGGGGCTTTTCTTGGAAGAAAACAAAATTTTTGTTCTAATGTTTAAGGTTAACTTCCTTGGGTTGGGATTACTATTTTTGTCTTTTTTTTTTTAAATCTATATACATATAATTTAAAAACATCATGCATCTTTAACCCATGTAACGAGCTTTCAGCTAATGACTCCCAGACTAGTTGGTCTTAGGGCATTAGGTGTTAAGACACCCCTACGAGCTTAGTAACTCGGGTCGCAGATACTGATATGTAGATAGTGCAATGTTTGATTCCCTTAAGCTTTTCTCCTCAACCCATGTAACAAGCGTTGGGCCAATAGCTCCCAAGTCAGTTGACTTTAGGGTATTAGGTGTTAAAACACCCCTTCGGACTTAATTGCTTAGGTTAGGGAGGCTACGAAACCAAACTTATCTACATTTTTATTATCATCATTTTTTTTTCTTTTTTTTCTTTTTTTTTCATGTTTTTTTTTTAATTATATACAATCCCTTTCCCTTAGTTGTTACCTTTAACAAAAGAACATAAATAATGTAATAATCCAATATGCAACCCACAATCATATGTTAAAGTGTGTGTGTGTAAATTAAGGTTTAAGAATACATGTTAAATAAGTATATGAGCAGAATTAAGTGGTAACAATATGAGAGTTTGTAAACCTGAATATTTCAGGAAGTATTATAATAGACCTTGTTAAGAATGGTTACTAAGATGCGTCTCAAGAGTCACTTTTAACAAAAGAACTCCTTTACTCTGCCATCCTAGTAACAACAATTATGCACATGCTTTATGAAATGAAAAACAATTTTTTTTTATCAAATACTACCCTCTCCCCCCAACCAAAACGAGACATTGTCCTCAATGTTCTAAGGTAGAAAGATAGAGTATAGAAGATATCACCTAAAATAACGAACACTGACAAAACCTGAAACACACTGAAACAAAAATAAGAAATAACAAAACACAAATATTATGCTATTAATAAAAAGAAAAGACAAATTTTTACAAGCTAAGACTCAAATCGCAGTTGTGATTGTGGCTCACATCTTCCCTTGGTTTTACGTCCAAGAACGGCTTAAACGCCCTCTATGGGTCGAGGATAGGCTTCCCATCCAGTTTTCTTAAAAACTGGCAAACAGGGTCTTTTTTTAGTCAGATTTCTAAGACTATGCCAAGCATGTTCTTTATGAAAATGGGTTCCTAAGTCATGAATTACACGATGCTTATCTCGACTATGATGAGACTTAAGAGTCAATAGAAGATTATCTAAAGACTCTGTGTTTTGAAATAAATCCCACCTTCTGAAAATTTTCACAGTTTTTGCGGAATGCATCTGACTCCTTGAATATGATGGGCCAATAAAATCCACTTTGTAAGATTTCTACAATCCTCTTTTTTGATGAGAAATGATCCCCACATGCCTTAGAGTAACAAAATTTAATGAAATTACTTACCTCATTGTCGAGAATGCATTTTTGAAATATTTGATGACAATAATTGAATAAGTAAGGGTCATCCCAATAAAAATTTTGCTCGTTGCTCAAAAATTTTCTTTTGTCTTCAATACTCCAATGAGTTGGCAAAAATCCTGAAGCAAGAAAATTGATATTTTTAGCAAACCAAGGCATTGAATTAAGAGAAAGTAGAGATTCATCAGGAAAGTAGTCATCGATTGGTGTGATGTCGGGTGTCAAATCTGTTGTCACTTTTGATAAAAGATTCGCATCAACCTTTTCGATGCCTTTTTCATCCTCGATTTCTTCCTGATTGGTCATGGCATGAGAAAATGGAAGTGCTGGCGGAGAATCAGTCATTTCTTTGCAATTTTCATATTCAACCCCTTCCTTACCCTCAGAGATTGACTCATCATCTTTCTCATAAGGTTCAAGAGAGGGTTTTTCAATAACCTTACCACTGCGTAGAGTAGTGACTGATTTGACTTGATCCATGTGTTGGCTTCCGGAACTACTTGCATTTGCATTGTATTGCCCCTTGGGATTTTGTTGTGGTTGAGATGGAAACTTACCTTTCTCTTGGAAACTGAGAGCAGATGTTAATTTTACAAAAGTATCTTTAAAATCTGTCATGTTTTGAGCAAGTTGAGTATTGATTGTCTCTTGCTTTTCAATGAATGCATACAAAGTTTCCTCAAAATTACTTCTAAGAGGTGGAGCATAAGGAGGTGCATATCCATGAGAATTTTGCAAATTGTAGTGTGCTTGAAATGGTGGTTGTGAAGTTTGTGCATTGTTGTTCTCACTCTTCCAACTAAAATTTGGGTGATTTCTCCAACCAAGGTTGTATGTTTGGGAGTATGGGTTGTGGTTAGGCCTTTGGAAACTATTTAAAGCATGGGCTTGTTCATGGAGACATTCCTTAAAAGAAGGCAAGTTTGGACAATTATTGGTTGAGTGTTCATTTGTTTCACAGATTTGACACACAATGTTTTCAACAGATTTTAATTGACCACTCTTTTTCAATTCTAGTGCCTCGACTTTTCTAGCTAAAGATGCAAACTTGACTTAAAGGTCATGATCTTCCCTAAGGTTGTACATACCTCCACTAGATGTATGAGGTTGAGTTTTACTTGGTGCCTCATAAGTACCCGCGGTGTCTAAATTTTGAGCATTTTCAGCTAACAAGTCTAATTATTCCATTGCTTCATCAGGGTCTTTATCTTCAAAAGTTCCATTGCACATCAATTCAACCATTTGCCTATCTTCCGGTGTTAACCCTTCATAGAAATGTGAAACCAATCTCCATGTTTCAAAACCATGATGAGGGCAAGTACTAAGCAAGTCTCGATACCTATCCCAACATTGGTAAAATGTTTCTCCTGGTTTTTGAGTGAAAGTGGTGATTTGTCTTTTGAAAGAGTTTGTTCTATGAGATGGGAAAAACTTCTTTAAAAATTGTTGTTGCATTTCATCCCACGCACGAATGGATCCTGGTCTCAAATTTTATAGCCATGTTTTAGCTTTATCTTTTAATGAAAAAGGAAAAAGCTTTAATCTGATGGTGTTCATGCTACAATTTAAATTATTATATGTGTTGCAAACCTCCTCAAATTCCCTTAAATACAAGTATGGATTTTCCAATTCTAAGCCATGAAAAGAAGGTAAAAGTTGAATAATGCCTGGCTTAAAATTAAAATGTGATGCATCGAGAGGAAAAATTATGCATGATGGTGCACTTGTTCTTGTGGGATTCATGTGGTCTCTAAGTGTTCTAGCACGGTTATTCTCATTATTTTCATTATGAAGTGATTGATTATCTTCTTCAGCCATATTTTTTGAAAATGATGAGGATACCCTACAAAGTCTACCACTTGATGTACATGACCACACTCTCATGCACGTGTAGGAATAAAATAAAAAAAAGAAGAAGAAAGCAAAAGAAGGAGGAAGAAAACAAAATAAAAAGAAACAAAAGAAAAGAAACAAAGTTATATACAAGAAAGGTGAAAAGAGAAAATAAATAAATACTATAATTTATACAAGAACTTACCTCCCCGGCAACGGCGCCAAAAACTTGACACGACTAAAAGGTTGATGTCTTCTCCCAAGTGCAGGAGTGTCGAAGTAATAAATAACCCGGCAAGACCGGGGTCGAACCACAGGGAGGTTAATTGTACAAATTATAAACAACAATTATAAAACAACAACAACAACAATAGTAATAATAATAATAATAATAATAATAATAATAATAATAATAATAATAATAATAATAAAGAAAGAGAAGAAGAAGAAGATGATGATGATCAGAACTTAGAGATGAAATATTAATGTAAGGATTAAACAATAATAATAACAAATGTCAAGGTTAGAGGTTCCACTAATGGTATATCAAAGAAGTATAGTATAAACTCTTATTATTGAATTGGAAACCACACACAAAGGAGGTTCCAATCAGATTATATATTGTTAACATGATTACATTAGTCATCTTATTCAATTAATGTTAATACTTATAAATCTCGTCAAGCATTCATGATTATAACTTATGTTAACAACAAATCAAGTTCCTTTCATAACTCAGGTGTCGGTTATACCATACATTATGGGCTATGAAAGTGCGAAGCATTTGTTGTACCAAGTGTTATACAACATAAATCAAGATTAGTCATTTAACAAGCAAAGTATTAAAGAGTGAACAAGATAACAAATATAAAACATGTTAGTATCAAACATTAAGGTCCATATTAAGTTTACACTATACTTATTCTTCCACCATTAGTGTAACCTTTTCACCTTGACATAATTAACTTAGCTAGACATAATGAAAGAAAGAAAAATAGATAAACAAAATAAGAACATAAAAGTTAACTAAGTAAAGGAAAGGAAATGAAAAGCATAAACTTAATATTAATGAAAGCAAAGCATAAACATTACAAAAAATACAAAGAGAGAAAGGAAGAGCATGATCTTGATCTGAACACCAAGATGCCTAAATGCATGGCAAATGCCTCCTTTTATAGGCCAAAATTGGGAACTATTGATTTGATGACTAATTGATAAGTGGGTGACCAACTTTTGACTTGGTGACAATCCTTATCTTCTCTTGTCTGCCCAAAACATCATTGATAACGTCAAAATTGGAGCCAGTTGTAACATGAAAGTTGTAGACAATTGTCTCAGCTTTCTTGTGTAAAAAATTCAGCTCATTTGGACTTCTAGAACTCCAGATATGGCCAAAATACCGAACAGTTCTCGGGCTGGAAGACAGATTCGGGCTTCTTTGTTGTTGCTACAATTTGGACTTGATAATGACCTTTTTAGATCTTGGGCTCCATATGAAAGTTGTAGGCCTATGTCTTATCTTTCCATCCATATAAATTGGACCTAAATCTGAGATCTGTAGCTCCAGATATGACCCAATTACCGAATAGTATTCCAGTTTGGATTGCACCGACATCTCTTTTCTAAGTTTGACCATCTCTTTGCCTTTGCAATTTAAGTTCTTAAAGTCATCAATCAATCCTTTCATTTATGTGATAGGCCTGCATTTAAAATGAACATTTACCACAAATTAAAGGTATCTTATATTATTATATATTATTATAAAACATGCTTTAGTTAAGGAGTTATTGATACTTCAAATGCAAAATGATGATATAAAACCATGACAAAAATGCACTTTTAAGTACTAATCAGGTATGAGTGAAGGTGCAAGCACTAATTAAAAATCAGTAATGTTATTTTGAAATGTTAAAAATCCCGATAAATAAATCAAGGTGAAAATTATAAAATGAATATATTTCAAAATAATAAAATGACCTTAAAGGTTTATAGTGATAATTGATATGATTTTATATGAAGATTGAACAAGAAAAATCTAGATTGTTTATGAAATGTCATGAATTGACCAGTTTTACATTAGAAAGTAGAGCTCTCAATCCAATCATTAGATTAGGATGCAATTTCGCATGAAGTCTATTAATATGTTTTCCTACTTTAGTTAAAGATCTCATCTCAATCAGAGTTTTGCAAAGACTATCGATTTAAGTAGAAATAAACCGGATAATTTATATAAAAAATCAAATAAAATACATAAAGGCATAAATGAGAGATATAATTGTTATTATAAAAAAATATGCTTTTAAAACATCAAAAGGCCACTAGTTTTTTTTCTTTAAAGTGAGAGATAATAGAGAATTCGACGACAGCGAGAAGTGTAAAATTTGGAGAAACCAATAATACTCTGTGGCCATATCTCTAGAATCCATCATTGGATCATGCTGATTTTTTTGATATATTATTCTTCTCACACTCCTCTATTAACTGAGGAGAGGGATTTGAAGGAATATAATCCATTTTATATAAATCATCATCTGAACTTTTCTATAAGATAAAAGGAAATAATTTTACAAGGTAGTTTTAGTCACTGATTGATTTCTCTCCCATCCACCATTGGATCATACTCATTCTTGGTTATGTGGTACGACTAGATGTTGTCTTCAATCTTGACGGTAGAGATCCGAAACACATTCTCTAGTAAGGTTTCAGTTATGTTGAATAGTAGCTCATCTGTTTTGAGGTTAGCTTGGTTTTATTCAAATCTAGACAAATCTAACCATTGGATCATTATGATTTTGAGATATATTGTGCACAACTCTATGATATATAGTCTTACCATTGGGTTTGAAACAATAATAAGAGGTTGATGACGTATTGCTTTTTGAATCTATTACTAGTTTTGAAAACATTTAGTAAACTTGATTAAATACATGTTTTGATGAAATTAGAATTGTGTGGGTTTAAGTTTTAGGAAAGATGTAATGGTAAAATATGTTCTTGTTATTAATATTATTATACATTAATTGTGTATTCTTTATATGAAGGGAAGAATGATTATTGTGTAAGAATAGTAAAGAATATTGCTATATGAACATGTTGATTGAATAAAAAGCTAACTTGTTGGTTCTGTGGATATAAATGGGTTAGAACCATGAAAAAATTGAAATGAAAGAAATTTAAAAAATAAAATATATTTAAAGCTAGCCATAAGTATTTTTGACAAATTGATTAATTAATGAAAATTGTCATGGATTCCAACTAGAAGGGTGAAATTGTTGTTGTGATAATGATGTAAGAATATTAATTGTTAAGGTTTGTCACATATATTTAATTGCACGAGGAGAAAGAGAAAGAAAATGAATAGTTCATCATTTTGTTGTATTAATAATAATAATAATAAAAGAAATCTAAAAACGAATGAGTTTTCTTATTTTGGTTTAATCTTGCTATATTATAGAGATAGAGAAATTATTTAAATGTTTTGCTTTAGAATTAGTTTGAATTTGTGATTTAATGATGTCAAATAACCTTGAATGATGTTATTTTTGTATAAAAATAAGTTGGAAGTTGAAAGGATTTTCAAGGAATGAAAATCTTCATTGTCCATAATTTTAGCTATAAAGAATGGGTTATTGTGATTGTTGATTTTGAGCCTTAAAACAAAATAATTTGGAGTTGGTTTCTTTATAAAAGTTGTATTTCTATGTTTTAGCATTTTATAGAGATAAATCACAGATGCCAAAGCTAATAATAGCATGCTCTCAAGTTTATCGGTTGATAATTAAAGGCTAGGAAAAAAATAAAAGATAATTATGAAAGTATTAATATAGTTAAGTAATGTTATATTAAAAGTTCATTGCAGTACAATGTCTATCGTTCAACTTAAACTTATGCTTATTTGCAATGCGTTTAGGAACTAAGATCTAAATGGTATTTACATGGGGGATATCACTAGAGATCTAATTTATGAAAAATTTTAAAATTAAAAGAGCTACATATATGTCAGATTTTATAACTCCATCATCAAATTGACTCAGATCTCATTGTTGAAGTGATGTTGATAATTATAAAAAAAAACATAAGTACAAGTATTGCAACAATTCAAGGTATGTGGAGAGGGGTTATAAGCACGACATCTCATATTGGCAGGTGTGGATGGCTAAGTAGGAAATATTGAAGCGGTTATTTAGTACACCCTAAAAGTCATTTGAAAATGTGTTTAAAATGCTATTAGCCATCAACTACTCATGTATGAGAACGATTACCATTAGGGATTATAAAATGGTTGACGATAATAAGGCAATGTTTGGGAGAACATTTTAGACATTTGGTACTTCAATTGATGAGTTTCAATAATGTTATCCTCTAATTAATATTGACGACACTCACGTTAATGGTAAATACAAGGCAAAGCTATTGGTTGCAATTGCTTATGATGCGAATAATAGAGTTTATTCGTTGTGTTTTGCTATTGTTAAAGAAAAGAAAACCAATAATTAAAATTGGTTTTTAGATTTGCTTTGTTGATATTTAATTGATGATCATATCAGGTTATTTATTATATTAGATAGACATGCGATGATTAAGAATTCCATGAAACAGATTTTTTCTAAGCCTATTAAATATCATCAATTTTATTCATGATACTTTATGAGTAACTTCAAAGGGATCTAAACTTTGATTAGCACAAGTATCATTGCATTTCTTCAATATTGTTAAGATGTATTATGCAGATTGGATAATTCGATAATTTTATCTATCTTGACACATATCAAATTATATTAATATTGGTGATAAGCTGCATAATATTAGTCATTAGAGTAAGTGTTGGCTGATGATTAATGCTCTTATTGAAATTTTTAAAATGCTAGAAGGGATCATGTTTTTTAGGAGCAACATCCAGTTATTGATGTGGATACCTACATAAGATGATATTTGACCATTATACACCATTTTATTATACCTACCTGGTCTCATTTCCCGAGGCGCCTATGTAATCTAATGCATTATGCATTTTGATATCTAAGATATAATTGATTTATATACAATATTAATGATTAGTACTTAAAAGTATATTTTTATCAAGGTTTTATATTATTATTTTGCACTCCTTAACTAAATCATGTTTTATAATAAGAAGTCTGATACCATAAAGTACCTTTAATTTATGGTAAATATTCATCTTAAATGCAGGCCTATTACATAAATAAAATGATTGATTGATTAGTTGAAGTATTTAAATTTAAAGGACAAAGAGAGGGCTAAACTTAGAAAAGAGTCGTTGGTGTAGTCCAAACTAGAACATTGTTCGGTAATTATGTCATATTTAGAGCTGTAGATCTTAGATTTAGATTTGTTTTGTATGGATGAAAAACTAATACATAGACCTAAAACTTTCATGGAAAGTTAAGATTCAATTCTGCTGTTTAAAAGTCCATATCTTAACAATAATATAGAAGTTTGAATATGTCCTGCAGCCTAGATATTGTTCAATGTTTAGCCCATATCTCGAATTCTAGAAGTCTAGATGACCTTAATTTTTTTTCCTAGAAAGCTGAGATAATTTCTTAGAACTTTCATGTGAAAGTTTGGTTAAAATTATAATGTTATCAATGATATTTTATTCAGACAAGAAGATAAGAGTTGTTACTAAGTCAAGATGTGACCACCCACTCAACAATTAGTCATCAAATCAATAGTTTCAAATTTTAGTCTATAAAAAAAAGGTATTTATCATGCATGTAGGCATCTTGGTTTCTAGATCAAGATCATGCTTTTGCTTTTTCTCTTTGTATTTTTGTAATGCTTAAGTTTTGTTTTCATTAATATCTTATTTATGTCTTTCATTTCCTTTCATTTATTGTATATTTATCTTGTTTATTTATGTTTCTCTCTTTCATTATATTTAACTAAGTTTATTATGTCAAGGTGAAAAGGTTACACTAATAGTGTAAATTCAATATAGACTTTAATGTTTGATACTAACATGTTTTGTATTTGTTATTGTGTTCACTTTTAATAGTTTGCTTATTAAATGATTAATCTAGATTTGTGTTATATAACACTAGTGCAATGAAATGAATTTGATATGTTGTTAACATAAGTTATAATCATGAATACTTGACAATATTTACAAGTATTAGAATTATTCAAATAAGATAACTAATGTAATCACGTTAAAAATTTATAATCGGATTGGAACTTTCTTTGTGTGTGGTTTCTAATTGAATAATAAAAGTTTATACTATACTTGTTTGAAATACTATTGATGGATCATCTAACCTTGACATTTATTGTTATCATTGTTTAATCCTCACATTAATATTTCATTTTAAAGTTCTCATCAACTTCTTTTTCTATTATTGTTATTGTTGTTGTTGTTGTTGTTATTGTTGTTTATAATTTATACAATTAATCTCCTTGTAGTTCGACCTTGGTCTTACCGGGTTATTTATTACTTCGACACTCCTGCACTTGAAAGATAACATCAATCTTTTGGTCATGTCAACTACTTTATATACAACATTTAGTAAATATTTTTAATGTTATTATAAATGATGAGTACTAATGAATTTTTAATATATGCATATGGATTCATTACTTAGTATAAAAGACTTAGAAAGCAACAAGAACTATTTGTCAAGGTGTCAATGAGATTGGATATATTGTGGCTAACTATACACTCAATTTGTGTCGTGGTGGACTTCAAAGGTTGGAGAGGTGAGAATCTTGAAACGACATCAATGAAATACAATATTGTTTGTTGTAGAAGTGTTAGGGATGGTAGTTTGTCCATGAGCGTTTAAGCTGTCTACAAGTTGTGGTGATATTGATGTTGACACTTATATAAACATGTCCTTAAGTTGGACTAATTAGAGTGGTGGTGTAGGTTTGTCTATGAGCATCCCAGTTTTGTCTACAAGTTGTGGTGATATTGGTCCTCTTTACCTCTATATGGATGTTATAGACTTATTCTTGAGTTGGAAAATTTAGGATGGTACTCCATATCTATAAATGAGATGAGGTAATTATTAGATAGTTGCATCATATATTATGAGAATCATGAATAGATGCATACTTAGGTTAATTGTAATAAAATATTATGTCATGTTAATCGGTTGTATAATTTTGTTAATTAAGATAGAAGATGTCATGTGAATTATGTTTCAAGGTTGGAAAACTAGTTATTTGAATTTTGTAAATTGCAGTTTTTTTTAGGCAAAAAGTTGATAGATGAAGAAATTATCTTTTATTGTGTCTCTTTATCAAGTCATAGAAGTTATGTGTAACTCATATGTTACATATATTATATGCAGCCCGTGTGTCACAATTGGTATTTATGACTCAATTAAGTGTGCTAGATCCCTAAATATTTTTTTTTCTATGTTAAAATCTCAAAAAAAAAATTGTCTTATAGTTGCACTCCTAATATTTATTAATTCCAAAAAAAATATAAAATTATTTTTTTTGTTAGGTTTATGTTTTAAAAAAATAAAAAATAATAAAAGAGTTATTATTAAATAATTAAGAATGTTAATTTCATGCTTTATTTTTTTATTAATGTTAATTATTAATTAATTTTACTTGAAAACCAATTATCTTCATAAAAATATGTTTTTTCTCTCATATGTTTTATTAAAAAAAGATTTTTTTAATCTAGTTACTGTTGGTATTAGATCTTGTCAAAATTTTTAAAAATATTGTCTTTATATAACTGCCAACACATTATTGGATAAAGACACAACAATAGTGGCACAACTAATTCCTTATAATAAAATAAAATAAAATAAAATAAAAGTAGAAACTAAAGGGAGCTACTAAAGAGAATTATATTAATTCTTCTTGATATTAGTGACTTCTAAAAAAAACTTAATTAATAATAATACTAATAAGATTATTATTATTATTATTATTATTATTCCCCTTCTCATTTTGGATGGTTCTAATTTCTCACTAATTTCATATTCTTTTTGTATGGTGAAAGGAGCACTCATTTCCTTGTTGCTTTCTGTTTGCTACTTTTTAGTTTTATTGTGTTCTTGTTTTTTTATGGAGGTAAAAATTTTCTTTTTTAATTTGATAGTAATTGAAATTATTTTTTTTTAATTTATAATTTTTTATTTATAATTATTTTTTTATATTTTAAAATTATTTAAATATGTTGATTTCAACATGATTTTTTTAAAATAAAAAAATATTTTTTAATACATTTCTAATTTTTGTTTTTAAAAGCAACTACTATCACTCTTAAACACTCACTTCTTTGTCAATTCTCATCTTACTCTTTGATAACTCACTCTAAAACCACTTTGTCACAAACTTATCTTAATATATTTTTAAATAAAAAATTATTTTAAAAAAATCATTATTATACTTTTAAAAACTCTCTATTTCATTAATTCTCATCTCATAACTAAATAAGTCATTCTGAAACAACTTCAACACGAAGAAAGAGTTTTGGCAATTAACCCGTGTGATAGCTGCAAGTTCTCCTCCTTCAACTGCATTATAGACTCAACAACAAGAGCAGCAACAATAATAATAATCTTTTTAATTATTTTCCCCTCTTAAATAGGGGTATTTTTAGATATAACTAAATTTAAGAGAATAAAAAAAACTCAATTAATAATATTTACTCGCTTATAATATTAGAAATCTATAACTTTGAGCCAAAAAGAGAAGAGTAAGAGAAGAAATCAATTCTATAATGAGTTTTCAATAACTCTTATCTTTTAACATGGTTCTTACATGCATATTGATGCATATTAAGATGATTAATAAAAATTCAGTGACCATAATTATTATTTTTAATATCAAATTTTAGTCACTTTTATAGCAACTAAAAATTATATCAATAGAATCCTTAGATGATTAACAAGTCTATTGACAACTTTAATGTGTTAGAATTGGGTATTTTAGTGAGATTTTTCATCTAAAATTTATACATTTTTATTATAATATATTGTTGGTTATTTAATTAATTTGATATATTATTTTTTTTTAAATCAGAGTGACAGATTAAAAGTTATAATTAATGAAAACATGTAAGTTAGTTGATCGTATTCATTCTAAAAATTCTAGATTTTTGAAGGGTTCGAATTTATTTAAATCTACTCTTAATTAATTGAAGATTTTAGATCACCATATCATAAAATCTAAAATTGCAAATTATCAAATTATCATAAAAGATAATTTGCAATTTTGGGTTTTGTGATTGTAAAACCTAAAATTGCAAATTATCATTTAATGTAAAAGAGAGTATCTTAAATTAGTGTTTATATATATATACACACAAGTTGTGGTCTTTTAGATTGAGCATGTCGTAATACTTTGAGCTATTGGTTGATATTTGGACCTATTTATTCTTAATTCTCGGCTTTTAACCATACACATACTTATTAGCCTGTCAAGAATGAGTTTACTATTTTTTTTTATTTACGTGAGGTGTTCGAGGCAGTTTGTGCGCACCACGACTAATAAGTAGGCATGTAAGGCATATAAAACACCGCGGGGATGACAGACATGCACGCCAGGACTCGAATCCATAGCAATGAAAGGAGACAAGCTCCTTCCACCACTAGGCCAAAAAAAATAAAATGAGTTTACTATTTATATATTTTTAGTTAAGAGGCCACTATCATTTAACTTTACCATAATATATTTGTTTTTTTTATAAGATTATTATTAAATAATAGGGAGTTTTTTTTTTAATTTCTCTATAATTTAAATATGTAACGTTAGAGCTTAAGAATCGTAGCTTTTAACGTCACTAAACATCATCTGATGAAGGTTTTCTGGCATCAAGCATGGCATGTAAAAGGCCAACGTGACTAGATTCCAGTTAGAGGAACGAAGACAGAAAGGCTATGATGTTAGGAGGCCAGAGAAGAGACGAAAAGGAAAAGAAAATAAAGAAGAAGAAATGATGAACGAAAGTGATGTTTAATAACAGTGATCTTATCAATGAACATCGTCTTCTTATTTTAATTATGATATGATTTAGTGGGAAATAATATCTAACGTGAAAAGTAACAATTGACTCCTTAACATTAACCTTCCTAGAGTGATTGCCAGTGGCCTGAGTCTCTGGAGCTGAAGTGTCATCCTTTTTACTGTCCTTAATTTTCTTCAGCAGCATTGAAGCCACCTGGAGCAGTGGCTTCCTCTCCGACAGCAACCTCCGTCCTCTTGGCAAGCCCGCGTAAGCCATGGATTTTTGGTCCACTTCCTTCGCTGAGTTGTCTCACGTTTTCTGCAGCTTGTCTTGTGCTCCAAAAGAACATTAAAGGGCATTTCAGTGCTTGGTCTAGTGGTGGAAGGGGTTTGTCTTTTTCCACTGTATCTGGGTTTGAGTCCTGGCGTGCAGACCTATCACTCCCGCGGTACCTTACATGCCTACTAGGTTTGCAGGGTATGCAGTGGGCTGTAGGAATTAATCGTGATGCACGCAAGCTGGCCCGGACACCCTACATAAATCAAAAAAAAAAAATAGTTGACCAAAGTTAAAAAACTAAGCTGCAAGTAACAAGCAGTCATTATAACTGAAAGATGCAACGGTGTGTCAAAGACTAAGTTTCGGATCAAAATACTCATAACAAATGCTCATAGACACTCCTTACATGGGCACAGCCGCCTTCTGATAGTAGTAATTGAAGTAGGGAAAGAGCTGCGTGGTCTTCCGCATGAAACCAGAACCCAGCACTAGAGCCATGATTAAGGTTAAATGAGAGCTTCCCACTGATTTTCTCCTAGGAACTCTGGATTCAGTGGCTCCTTTTTGTGCTCCAATTATATGCAGTAACTTCACCAGATGCTGGCCAGTCTGAATGGTCTGTGAAATCCAAACGGAAAGAAACAAAGACAACTCACTTACCTCATATTTGAATCTTCCCACGAAGTTTAATTTTCAACACATGCATGTTTACGTCGTTATGGTACCGAGTTGCAGAGGGTGACGTTAATTACTGATTTTTATACCAACAGGCGTCGATTAGTACTCTTAGCAACCTCTATCATTTGGTCTTCGCCTTCATTTCCTTAGTGGTCAATAGAGTCCACGCCTTCATTTCCTTCTTTTTTTTCTGTTTTTTTTTTTTCTAATAATCATAAAATTATATAAATTATATCTTTAAATTTCACCTAACAATTATTATTAAGAATGATTATAATTTATTTTAATTATATTTTTGAATTTCATATAATAATTTAAATTACAAGATGGAGATGGATTTTTATCACAAATATTATACTAGTATTTATTTTAATTAGTTGATCATTTTATCTTAAAAACTTGACTAATTAGATCAAGTTTGCCGTCAACTATTGAAAATTTTAGTCTACACTTACAAAATTTGATAGTGTAAAACTTATTTAGAAAACATAAAGTGGATGCAAATTTCTCCTTTACTGCACATATTCTTTTTTAATCTCAAAGGTCGCCTTTTTTAAACTAAGAATAAATAATTTTTTAAGAAAATAAATCTTATTTATATAAAATATAAAAAGAATTGTACATGAATTATAATAATCTATGCAAAATATTAAATACATAAAAATTAATTTTTTAAAAAATCACTATTTAAAAAAAATTAAATAAATAATCTAAAAAATTATAGAGAAGAGGTATTACTTTAAATATAAATAAAAAATATTTTAAAAATTAAAAATTAAAAAATATGAAAACAAAAAACAAAAAGACATCAAAGGCCATGTTTATTTTTAAAAGGGTACTCAAATCGGCCTACAAGGTCACATCCATGCACGAAAAATTTCTTTTTTGGTTAATAGTTCAAAAACATTTTTCTCTTTTGCTAAAATTCAATCATGCATTGGCCTACAAGGTCATATCATACAAGAAAGCTTTTTTTTTTTTTAATGGTTCAAAACTTTTTTTTTCTACTAAAATTCAATAGTTTTTTTATTTCAAATTAAAGACTATAAAATGTAAAGAAAATAAAGATATTAACTAAAACTGAGTTTATTAAAAAAAAATAAGGGATAAAAAGTGTATAGTTTGAAAAGCAGACTGAGGGACAAATATTGAAAGAAAATTACAAAATCGTCATCTACAGTGCAGTGAAGCACTGTTACACAGTCTTTGTTTAATATTATGCTAATATTGTTGTTCCTCCAATGTGGTTTTTGTCCACTCAAACGAGGCAGACCTTGACTTTCAAAGAGAATGTCCGACTTGACTTTGACAGAGAATATATTATTTTTTATTTAAAAATATATTAAAATAAAAAACAGACCAGACAAACGTGGAAGTTGAATAGGAGAAATTGGAGGTCCGGGGGGGCAGGGTTTTGTTTTTTAAGATTGATTATGGGCTGAAAAACGTGGAACTTGAATTTAAGCCCTCACCCCTCTTGGATCTCCAGAATCAACAAACAGACTAGAAACCCCGTTACAGGGGAATCTCATTTTATATATATATATATATATATATATAGACACATATCAAAGAGATAAAAAGTCCAGAGCATGGCATGGAAAATGTGTTTTCCAAAACTCCTTGAATGATAATGCTGCAAATCCCTCCTGCTCTTGTAAAAGCAAGGCATTTTTAGGCACTCATACTCATCATTACAATGCAACTGCTGTACACAGGAAACGCAAAAGCTCAGCTGGCCTGTATTGTAATGGCGCAAAAGGCTGCCTGCCATGCTCGCGTTTCAATTTCCCAAAGAGTAGATAAGGCAGCCTCTAAAAGATGTAACTGGTGTACAGTGCGATGTATCACCACCATTGCAAAACCACAACTGGATGCTGGAAAAGGAGCTGCTGCTGGATTAGCCTCACTTTCCCAAGTGAGTTAATGTCCTGCTTATCAAAACTTCCTTCTTCCCTGTGACAGGAAGATTGTGCGCTGTCATGTAATGCTTCAGCTCCGTTACTGTCGAGTCCTTCAACTACAAAACAGATCCATGAAAAGAGGGATTGTTATCCTTTACTTTAGTAACCTATATTCGAAAATTTCCTTATTCATTTGTTACAGTAAAGATATTATAAATACTTTCAACAAATTATAAGCAAATAATTTCCATCAACCAATTTTATTTAGCTCAAGGTGTTATCGACATATCTGTGCAACTTCGAATGAATATGCTATAATCTCCAAGTATCAACGGTTAACATTCAAATAGGAACGACATAGCTTCCGATATTGTTCCAAATCACTTGTTTTTTTGATAATGACTTCAAAAAACCTTAAAAGGAATCAGTTCTTCTGTTCCCTTTTCATCTTCACTAAATGATTTATTACGCTTAGCTTGTTTGGATGGTGCGATCCCAGAGGGAAAAAATCATCAACATGTTTGGATCAATAAAATAACTTTGTAGCCCCCCATACATAAAACCGAGATTACTTTGATTTGGATTGCGATTTTTCCAGGGAAAACTTTTTTCTGTAGGCATTTCTGTTCATTGAACAAACAAAGCCTGCATTTTTTTTATTGATCTAGAGAAATGTTTAAGAGAGGGTTTTGTTCACTCAAACCAATTGTCTATATTGCTGGATCAGCCAACTTTGTGCCCTTTATTAAGATAACACTATCATGTTCGTCGTCGGGTGTCCACGCACCACGACAGCATATGTTTTTTATTTTGTCTCTTGTCATGAGATGTTTTGTGTTGAGAATAGTTTTAGAATTTAATTATAAAATTATGATTAATATTTAGGAGTTGTTATTTAGCATTATGGTTAGTAAAAACTTATGATTTGTAAGAATTTGGGTAAGAAATTAGTTATATAAGGAAAATACACATCACCCTCAGTACACCTCATCTAAGATAAGCTGTATTGTTCTTTGTATTTTTTTTTTTAAGTTGGGTTTTTATTCGTTGATTTTTTCTAAGGTTCAAGGCAGATCTCTATTCATAAAAAAGTCTCTATCTTATTGGGTTAAATCCTAACCGTTCTAAATCTGAATTTTAGCACTGTATTTATTTACATATTGTATCTTTACTATCTGAGGGTATACTTTATCATGTAATTTTACACCTTATAAATATTAAAGTCTACATCTAGACTCTAGAAAAAAGGGTGGAAAAAAGTTTTTGATATTTTGGTCAAATCCTAAAAGATAATTATAAATTGGTTATGATATCCATTTTGCATTTTAAAACATTAAAAAGATGCAATTTTTGTTTTCATGAAGATATGCTTGGAAAATTTTTAGGATTTGATTGTATATATAAAAACAAATTATTTTTTGTTTGTTTTAGAAAAGAGAAATTAATTTAAAATATTTTAAGAATTTTTGAAAATATTTTGAATTTTTTTGAAATATTTTGGAGAAAATTAGATATTTTAATACTAGATTTATATTTTACAGTGTAAATAAACAACCTTATATTATGTAAAATGGATAAAAAAATTATTTGAGAAAATCATAATTTTTTAAAAATGATTTTCAAAGTTTTTTGGATTCTTTTTGTTTTGTTTTTAAATGGAGGCCTAGCTAGACCCAGCCACTTGGGTTAGGCCATAACTGGTTTGACCCAAACCAGGGGCTAATTAATTAGCTATTGCATGCAAGAATGAATATGCATGCAGCAACCATGACAAGAAAGAAAAAGGCAAAGCAAGAAGGAGGAAGTTGCCTAGCATGGGGTCTTAAACATGATAAGGCGGTTCGGTTAGTGGCTTAAGAGGCATTGGCTAAGGTGATGGTGGCCAAAGTTAGCTGTGGGAGGAATAGAAAAAAGTTGCACAAGAGAGAGAAAGGCTAGATGGAGAAGAGAGAGAAGGTCACAGTGGCTGCTCTGCCACTGATGAGGAGCTGGGTTGATGGAAATGATGGTGGTAAAGCCTGTTGTGGTGGTGGAGGTCGATGTTGATGTTGCTACTGCAAGTGCTGAAAAAGAAAGAAAATGAAAATGGTGGGGCTAAAGGGCTACTGCAACTGTGGAGGAAAAGGGATAAGCAATCAATGAAGAGGGAGAAGTGTGGTGAAGTGGATAGTTGTCAAGTCAGCGATGACAATGGTTGTGGTTAAAGGCACGGCTGAGGAGGATAAAGGAGAGAAAGACATTCGTAATGGCTTATTACAAATGTAGTGGTAGCTAGCCGATGGTCTTGGCAATGTGTGGTGTTGCTGGTTTCTCAAAGCGAAGTTGGAGGAAGAAATGTTGATGGTGTTGGTTCCTTACGAGGGAGGAAGAAAGAAAAAATAGAGAAGAAAATTTGTAGCAAGTAGAGGAAGGACCTCGTAGTAGCTGCCCCTATCGCTGATGAGGATTTGGGTTCATAGGGAGGCTAAAAAGCTATCTATTGGTGGAGGAGAAAGCTTTATGTGGGGTCTTCAACGGCTAAAGACACAGTGAAGAGAGAAAAAGAGAAGAAATATGCAGAAATTACAAAATTTTTGTTTTTTAGCTGAATTTAGACTTGATTTTCTACTCCTATTTATAGGGAAGGAAGGGGGTAACCTTATCTTCACCAAGGAATAAATTTCAGCCCCTGATTCGATTACGAAGGATCCCAATTGTTGGCTCAAAGTAGGTATGGTGCACTATCAAGTCTGCAGCTGGTTACCTGAGTTGGCCTCTTTGGGGTGGTATCATGTCCGTTTTTTTGCCAGTGAGCCGATGATGACCATACCCAGACATAGAGGGATGTCTTATGATTTTTTTAATGCAAGTTTTGTCAAATTTGACGGATGTTAAGTACATTAAATGCAGCTACAAAGTAGGTAACCAAACCAGCTTTTCAAAAAAAAATGAAGAAGATAATGAATAGTGCAAAATAACGCATCATCTGACCTCTTTTTTTTTTAATGAAACGACATCGTTTCAAGTTTGAATTAGGGATTTCTTAAAATTTCATTCATGAATAATCATCAATGACTTATATCAAACCTCTATAAAATTATAACGACAACATGTATTAATTAACTATGTTATGTAAATAAAATTGCAAAAATATTAGTTTATCCCGACATTATCTAACAAACTAAAAAAATACATATGTTAAATATTCATCATCAATTATTAATTATCGATGTCCATATAAATTTATACATATATTAATTTACAAAAATCACAACTCCGTAATAAAATTGATAAAAAAATAAAATGGACTCCTTAAACAAGCTATTATTTATTTCATCATAACACATCTAATTTGGTGTAATTCAAACAAAGTTTTAATAATTTACAAAAAAAACCAATTTGATAAAATCTAAAACAAATCATAACGAACTACAAAATTATACATTCATGCTACAAGTTACTTTGACAAATAACAATTGAACAAGTATATACGTTAACAAAATATATATACTAAAAAATAATAAAATTAACATTTAAATGTTAAAACTAAAAAGGATAGATTCACTTATAAAAAATGATAAAATTCATAATTAATTGCTCGGAGAATTAATGTTGTGACCACGTATGAAAGTATAAGAAACTTGAGTATTTGTGTTGAGAAGAGGGGGAGAGTTGGGATAGGTGGTTGGCTATAGGTTAGGAGGGGAGAGATGATATGGGGAAGAAGAAAAGGAAGAAGAAGGAGAAATAAAGGAAAAGAGAGTTGGTAGAGTGGATATACATTGGCTTTTATCGATGGAATAAGTGACAGAATGTTTTCGTTGGTGATTCCATCAGTAAGTCTACTAGTAATTATGTCATGTCATTGTATGGAGATCCCAGTTTAAATCACTTGGTCATTCCGTTAGTAAAATTATCTAAAAACATTTCACGTCATCGCACCATTTCAACTTTTCAAAAATCTATATAATCAGTTAGTATATACCGATAGAATAGGTTAGTTAGTGTATACCAACTATATTGCCGATGGAAATGGTCTCTTAGTATATACCGATAAAATTAGAGACAAAATTATGTCTGTCTCTAAAAATTACCGATAGAAAAATTCCATCGGTAGTTTTGTTGGTTTTTGCTAATTTTCTAGTAATGATAATAGCATGCATTCGGGCTTATTAGTTCATGAATTGGAGGTTGGAAAAAAAATTCAAAAACAAGTCTGAATGTATTGATATAGTTAAGTGATGCTATATCAAAATTCATTACAGTATAAGGTCCATCGTTAAACTAAAACTTATGTTTAGTCGCAATGCGTTTAAGAACTAAGATGTAGATGGTATTTACATCCAGGATATCACCAAAGGTCTAATTCATGTAAAATTTCAAAATTAAAAGGGATACACACATGTCGAAATCCTCTTGTTTTGTAGCTCCATCGTCAAATTGACTCAGATCTCATTATTCAAGTTATGTCAATAATTATGAAAAAAGGATATAAGTACGAATGTTGCAACGATTCAAGATATGAAGAGAGGGATTATGAGCATGACATCACATATTGAAAGGTGTGAATGACTAATTAGAAAATATTAAAGTGGTTGTTTAGTACCTATAAAAAGTTATTTCAAAACTTATATAGAATGCTACTAGCCATCAAATACCCAAATCCGAGAGCGATTATCATTTGGGATTATAAAATGATTATTGATCATAAGACAATGTCTGGGAGAGCATTTTAGGCATTTGGTACTTTAATTGATGAGTTTCAATAATATTATCCTCTAATTAATATTGAGTTGTTGGTTACAGATGCTTATGATGCCAATAATATAGTTTCTTCATTGTGTTTTGTTATTATCAAAGAAAAGAAAAACAATAATTAAAATTGGTTTTTAGATTTGCTTTGTTAATATTTAATTAGTGATTACACCATGTTGTGTATTATATCAGATAGACATGCGACGATTAAGAATTATATGAAACAGATTTTTTCTAAGCTTGTTAGATATCATTAATTTTATTCATAATGCTTTATGAGTAACTTCAAAGGGATCTAAACTTTGGTTAGCACAAGTTTCATTGCACTACTTCAATATTGTTGGGATGCATTATCTGAATCGGGTAATGTGATAATTTTATCTATCTCAACACATATCAAATTAAATTGATATCGGTGATGAGTTGTATGATATGAGTCATCAGAATAAGCGCGATAACGACTAGTTGATGATTCATACTCTTATCTAAATTTTTAATATGGTAGAAGGGATTATGTTTTTTAGGAGTGATATCTCATTATTGATGTAGATACCTACATGAGATGGTATCTGACCATTATATGTTATTTTATTACACCTACTTGGTCTCGTTTCTCAAGGCGCCCATGTAATCCGATGCATTATGCGTCCTAAGATTTGAGACATAATTAATTGGTATGCAATACTACTTTACATAAAACATTTAGTAAATATTTTTAATGTTATTATAGATGATGAGTACTAATGACTTTTTAATATATACATGTAGATTTATTACTTAGTACAAAAGACTTAAAAAGCAACAAGAACTATCTGTCAAGGCATCAATGAGATTGGACATATTGTGGCTAACACTACACTCAATTTATGTTGAAGAGAGGCTGAATATCTTGAAGTGACATTAATGGAATATGAAATTGTTTATTATGGGAGTGTTATGGATGGTGGTTTGTCCATGAATGTCCTAGGCTTGTGTACAAGCTGGGGTGATATTGATGTTGACACCTACATATACATTTCCTTGAGTTGGACTAATTGGGGTAGTGGTACAGGTCCATCCACGAGCATCCCAGTTATGTCCACAAGGCATGGTGATATTGGTCCTCTTTACCCCTACATTGATACTATAAACTCATCCTCGAGTTGAAAAAGTTAGGGTGGTACTCCATACCCACGCATGAAATGTGGTAATTATTAGATATAGTTACATTATATGTTAAATGCGGCTTGCGTGTCGCAACTAGTATTTATGACTCGATTAAATGTGTTAGATTTCTAAATATTATTTGAAATATGCTAAAATCCTCAAAAATTATGGTTTATAGTTGTAATCCCCGTATTTGTCAATCCTAAAAAAAATATAAATTTATTATTTTTGTTTGATTTTTTTTTAAGAAATAAAAATATAATAAAAGTTATTATTAAATAAATAAGATGGTTAATTACATGGTTTAATTTTTATTAATGTTAATTATGAATTAATTTTACTTGAACCAATTATTTCTAGAAAAATGTGTTTTTTCTCTCATGTATTGAATAGTCTATTAAAGCCTATTAGCAACTTTAATGTGTCAGAATCAGGCTTTTTAGTGAGATTTTTTATTTAAAATTTATACATTATTATTATAATATATAGTTGGCTATTCAATTAATTTGATATATTATTTTCCCAAATTAGAGTGACTGATTAAGAGTTATAATTAATGAAAGTATTAGGTTAGTTGATTGTATTTATTCTAAAAATTCTAGGTTTTTTAAGGGTTTGGATTTATTGAAGTCCATTCTCAATTAATTGAAGATTTTAGATCACCCTAGATATTATATAACCCAAAATTGCAAATTATCATTAAATATAAAGAGAATTATCTTACATTAATTTTTTTTAAATGACAGGTTTGTTAGTTTTTTGAATTATTTAATAATATAAAATGAATATTTCAATTTTGAACTTAAATTAAAAAAAATTCCTTTAATATCGATACTAAGAATTTTTATTTTTTTATAAATGTATTTAGTTTAGATTTTATTATTATGCTTTTTTATTTTAATTATCAAAGTAATAACTAATAAAAAGTTTTGAAAAAAATATAATCATTTTTTAATAAAATAAAAAAGATTTAGTCAATATTTACCAATAAATATTTTTTAATGAGAAATGTTTTTGTACAATTTTTTTGTTAGAAATTCCAACAAAAAATTATTTTCTAAAATAATTTCTTAGTATTTGTTATGAAATATTTTGTTCAAGAATTATGATTTTCTTTTTTTTTTTGGTACAATTATTATTATTATTATATATATATATATATATATAAATATATATATATATATAAATATATAAGCTACCAGTATGGAAGATCAGTGCGTGAAGTTGTTATATGACATGACTAAAAGATTGATGTTTTCTTCCAAGTGCAGGAATGTCGAAGTAATAAATAACCCGGCAAGACCGGGGTCGAACCACAGGGAGGTTAATTGTAAAAATTATAAACAATAATTATAGACAACAATAATAGCAATAACAGCATCAACTATAATAACAATAATAATACTAGTAGTAGTAGTCGTAGTAGTAGTAATAATAATTATAATAATAAAGAAAGAGAAGAAAAAAAAGATGATGAGAACTTGGAGATATAATATTAATGTAAGGATTAAACAATGATAATAACAAATGTCAAGGTTAGAGGTTCCACTAATGGAATGTCAAACAATGTCAAACAAGTATAGTATAAACTCTTATTATTCAATTGGAAACCACACACAAAGGAGATTTCAATCAGATTATAGATTGTTAACATGATTACATTAGTCATCTTATTCAATTAATGCTAATACTTGTAAATTTCATCAAGCATTCATGATTATAACTTATATTAACAACAAATCAAGTTCTTTTCATAACTTAGGTGTCGGTTATACCATACAGTATTAAAGAGTGAACAAAATAACAAATATAAAATGTGTTAGTATCAAACATTAAAGTCCATATTAAGTTTACACTATACTTATTCTTACACCATTAGTGTAACCTTTTCACCTTTACATAATAAACTTAGCTAGACATAATGAAAGAAAGAAAAATAGATACACAAAATAAGAACATAAATAAGATAAAAGTTAACTAAGTAAATAAAAGGAAATGAAAGGTATAAACTTGATATTAATGAAAGCAAAGCATAAACATTACAAAAAATATAAAGAGAGAAAGCAAGAGCATGATCTTAATCTGGACACCAAGATGCCTAAATGCATGGCAAATGCCTCCTTTTATAGGCCAAAATTAGGAACTATTGATTTGATGACTAATTGATGAGTGGGTGACAAACTCTTAACTTGGTAACAATCCTTATCTTCTCTTGTCTACCCAAAACGTCATTGATAACATCAAAATTGGAGCCACTGGAAAGATGAAAGTTATAGGAAATTGTCTTAACTTTCTTGTGTAAACAATTCAGCTCATTTTGACTTCTAGAACTCCAGATATGGCTAAAATAGAGAATAGTGCTCTAGAATAGAGCCACTAGAGGACAAATTCAGGCTTCTTTGTTGTTGCTAAAATACAGAACAATTGAAAATGGTCTTTTTAGATTTTGGGCTTTATATGAAAGTTATAGGCCTATGTCTTACCTTTCTATCCATATAAAGTAGACATAAATCTAAGATCTATAGCTCCAGATATGACCCAATTACCGAACAGTGTTCCGATTTAGATTGCACCGACATCTCTTTTCTAAGTTTGGTCATCTCTTTATCCTTTCAATTTCAGTTCTTAAATTCATCAATCAATCCTTTCATGTATGTGATAGGCCTGCATTTAAAATGAACATTTACCATAAATTAGAGGCATCTTATATTATTAGATATATTATTATAAAACATGCTTTAGTTAAGGAATTGATACTTCAAGTGCAAAACAATGATATAAAACCTTGATAAAAATACACTTTTAAGTATTAATCACACCCTCCAACCACCTTATTACTAGTCCCTAGTAATCAAAGCGTTAAAATAGAAAAACAATTTGTAAATTCCACAAAGCAAGGTATTCATCATTTAACTTCCATTAATCTATCCAGATAAACAAACTCTCATTAAATTTATATACCTGCTCAATACATCTTAACAAGAAATTCATAAACCTTTTTTTTATACTCAATGTATCAACACATAATTATGGGGTTTTTCTTGGAAGAAAACAAAAAAAAAATTCTAATGTTTAAGGTTAACTTCCTTGGGTTGGGATTATTATTCTTGTCTTCTTTTTTTTTCTTTTTCTTTTTTAATATATATACATATAATTTAAAACACCATGCATCTTTAACCCATGTAACGAGCTTTCAGTTAATAACTCCCAGACTAGTTGGTCTTAGGGCATTATGTGTTAAGACACCCCTACGAGCTTAGTAACTCGGGTCGCAAATACTGATATATAGATAGTGCAATGTTTGATTTCCTTAAGCTTTTCTCCTTAACCCATGTAACAGGCGTTGGGCCAATAGCTCCCAAGTTCGTTGACTTTAGGGTATTAGGTGTTAAAACACCCCTTCAAGTTTAATTGCTTAGGTTAGGGAGGCTACGAAACCAAACTTATCTACATTTTTATTATTATCATTTTTTTCTTTTTTTCTTTTTTTAATTATATACTCTCCCTTTCCCTTAGTTGTTACCTTTAACAAAAGAACATAAATAATGTAATAATCTAATAAGCAACCCACAATCATATATTAAAGTGTGTGTGTGTGTGTGTGTGTGTAAATTAAGGTTTAAGAATACATGTTAAATAAGTATATGAGCAGAATTAAGTGATAACAATGCGAGAGTTTGTAAATTTGAATATTTCAAGAAGTATTATGATAGACCTTATTACAAATGATTACTAAGATGCGTCTCAAGAATCGTAAAAGTTCTCCTCACTCTACCATCATAGTAATAACAATTTTACACATGCTTTATGAAATAGAAAACATAGTTTTTTTTTTTAGCTACTACCCTCTCCCCCCAACTAAAACAAGATATTATCCTTAATGTTTAAAGGTAGAAAGATTTTGTACAGAAAATGAGTAGAGAATAGAACTTTCTTTCAGAAGGAGTTGGTTGGAAATTATTTTTGTAATGGAGGTAGTCGTTTTCAACTAGAGGATGGTCTTTGAGGTAGTCAACATGACAACCATAGTAGTACCACTATTGGAGGAACCAAAGGGGAAGGTTTGTAGTGTCCATGTCATTATGGAAGTAGAAAAGCCAAGAATGACTATAGTTTGGATTTTGTAGGAGGAAGGTATTGAACCATGCCTGTTGATAATATCAATATGTATAGGATGTATTGAATTCTTGGGGTTTGTACGAAATTTTATGGGGAAAGAAAGTGGTTGATGTAAGGGTTGCCCCCAGTGTTTAGGGTGAATGACTTTTTGAATAATACATGTAGAATATGTCGATTCAGTGTGGCTGGAATGAATTTTGAAGTGTTTGAATTTGATGGAATTAGTGATTTTAAGGAGTGTGGCATAATAGGATTGTGGTTTGGCCATGTTTCAAGGTTTGTAGTGCCAGTTTGAGGGGAAAATTTTAGATACAGTAATAGAAGGGTTTTCATGATAAAATTCTTCTTCCATAGTTAAGATATTTTGGAAAGTAGTTATGAAAATATATTTGGATTTTGTTTTTGGAAAGCTGGTTTGTTGTAAAGAAAGGAGGGGTTTTGAAGTAGAAATGTCTCCTTGAGTTTTGAAAGTGTTTTAAAATACTACCTGTTTGAGATATGGAGTCGCCGGATGTTTGTTGAAACACTTTCTGCTACGCCAAAAGTAATTCTAGTGATTTAGATATAGTATCAACCCATTGTTGAACTACATCGGTTTGTACCTATTGGGGTTTTGTAGTGTCTTCTTCTTCAATTACTATCTCATACCAGGATTTGATTGGTTTGGCAGCAAAGATGGCTAGAGGGCTTCGGGCTTTCTGGTTTTGTAGGCTGGGTTTAAGGGGCTTTGCCCTTGTCTTTAGCCTTTGCTTTAGGAGGCATCAAGACTTGTTTTGAAGAAATTTGCGGGTTAGAAAGTCCGGAATGAATTTGAATCTCCTTTAATGTAGATAATATCAAAATAAAAAATGCTTAAAATAGCTTGTCATCTGGCAAAAGCCTATTTTGAAGCAAGATTTTGGACATCTTTTGGAGCACTTCTTTTGTGGATTTGCAGTCAACTCATAAAAGAAATTTTTGATTTAGTAAATCACTTTGAAATTTTGTAATATAGAGAACAATTGAAAGGATCTCCTTTTTTATAGTAGAGTAATTTTTCTAACAGTCATTCTAGTGAGCGGATGTGTATTGAAGGATTTGCTCTCTATCATCTTGAATTTGTTTGAGAATATCGCCATAAGCTATGTCAGAGGCATCAATATCGATTATCTTAGAGGCTAACGAGTTGGCTAGATGGAGGAGGGGAATGGTTTGAACTTGCTTCTTAATCTCTTTGACTAGATTGGTATGGAGGTCGGATCAATGTATGGGATTTGTTTTTAATTTGTCATGTAAAGGTTTGGCTAGACGGCTAATATTAGGGTAATAGTCTATAACATAATTAAGACTGTCTAAGAACCTTTATAATTGGGTTTTATCGGTGATCTTATTAGAAAATTTGTTGGTAAAGGTAAGGGGCCTCTCTATTGGTGTTACAATGCCTTAGCATATATAATGGCCTAGGAAACGGACACGAGTTTGAACAAGGGAGATTTTTGTTTTAGAAACAACTACCATTTGGTTTTGCAGTATGAAAAAAAGCATATAGATGTTTAAAATGTTGATCTATAGAATGTGAAAAAATAAGAACATCATCAATATAAACAATGCAAAATTTTGAGTATGCATTAAATATGTCATTCATGATGCGTTGAAATTCAGATGGAGCATTTTTTAGTCCAAATGGCATAACATTCCATTTGTATTGGCCAAAAGGAACCGTGAAAGCAGTTTTGTATCTATTTTTGGGATTAATTTGGATTTGCCAAAATCCAGATTTCATATCAAACTTAGAAAATATGAATGCAGAATGCAATTTTTATAGCAATTTGTTTTTGTTGGGGATTGGATATCTGATTCATTTGATAGCAGAATTTAGGGGTTTGTAATTGATCACAAGTCTTGGTGTGCCTCTTTCAATTTCAGAGTTTTTATTTACATAAAACGCTACACACGACCAGGGTGATTGAGACTTTTAGATAAGACCTTTAGACTCGAGATCGTGGATCTCAAGTCTACAATGTTGTTCTAAATTAGCATTCATTTGTATAGGTCTTGCTTTCGAAGGTATTAATTTTTTTGAAAAAGTATCTTCGTACGGAAGGTCAACGATGTGTTATTTTCTTTTCCAGAAAGCATTAAGTAAGTTAGAACAGATTTGCTGTTCAATCATTTTTTGTAAATCAACGACTTTTTGGTGTAAATCAGGGTGTTGTAGTTGTTTAGTTATGCGACAAAAAGAAACATGGTTTTGTAAATTATATAAATGGAACTGTTTTCCATGAATTAGTGCATTGAGATGATAAGTATGTATAGAGCATGCTTTAATTAAATTTAAATTTCTAGTCTTGGACTTCTCTAAGGATGGGAAAAGAAGTTTGGAGTTGTTAATTTTGGAAGTAATAAAATTATGATGTGCTTAATATGGAGTGATCATATCAATAAATAGAGTGTCAAGAATGATGGTATGATTAATATCTTTAGTAACAACAAAAAATGTTTTAAGGGAAATGCCTTCATCGAAAATAGAGGTTTGGGTTTTGCCTGCAATATGTAATTTTGAGTTATTAACAACCAAGAGTTTTTTAGAAGTATTTTGTAAAAATCATTTTGGTACCACTTTTTCTTTGATGCAGTTTAAATCTACACCTGTGTCAAATAAAGCAATGGTGTCAAGTTTGAAATATTTTGAGAAAATAAGAGTAATTCTAATTAAATATTTTTTTAAAGATATTTATGTTAAGACATTAAGAAAATCATCTGGAATATGCTCAATATTGGTAAGTGTATGTGGTAAAGCATGAGGTTCAATGGTTTGGTCTTTAGTATCAGACTGATTTTTTATTTTTAAGAGAAGATGTTGTAGTATGGTAGAGTCTTTTTATTGGGCTTGTTTAAGATATTGTAATTTAGATTTGAGCATTTTTATCTCAAAATGTAATTCTGGAAGAGTAACTGTGGTTTTGAATTTCTTTTTGTTAAGGATTTTTTTAAGGTCATAGGTATTGGTGCTAGTGGAGAGTAATGTAGAGCGGTTTGGAGGGTGTGATGATGGGAGGTTCTCTGGTTGGTTGAAGTCTTTCAACAATTTTTCCAAGTAGGTTTTTTGAAGGTGAGGATCATCAAGTCTTTCGATTGCCTCAAGAATGAATTCCTAATCTTGGGTCAAGACATTGATTTGCTTGGAATTTGTAGAGGCATCTGAAGTAGCAGTAGTAGTTGTTATTTCATCAATTTGAAATTGTTCTTTAGAAGTGTCGGAAGGAGAGTGATCAGTGTCTATAGCATCAATATATAGGTTTTGTATTTGGTTGATGGTCTTTTCATCTATGTGGAGTTCATGAAGTTTGGTATTGACTTTGTAGAAACGGGATGTATGACCTTTCTGGTTACATTTATAACAGGTAAATGGTTTTGAAGTCAAATTTTATTTTGGGTTTTGACTGGAAAGGTTTTTGAGGCTTGGTAAATTTATAGGGCTTTTTGTAGTAAGGTTGTTCTGATTTGGAATAAAACTATCGTCGGTTTGTATGGGCTGATCGTCTAAAAAGAGGTTTGTGGCTCGAATATTTTTTGTGTTGTGAACAATTTCCGCTGGAAGAGGATTTTTTGGTGAAGAGGTCGAATTGGTTACAGAAACTACCAAGTTCTGTCTGGTGCGTTTCATTTCCCATTTTAGGTGCTTCTGGAGTTTAAAATCCAAACAGATATTAAGACTTTTTTTTTTGGTAAAGCTAACAAGTTCACCATATGTGAGTAGGTCATAAGGTATGGTTTTTGTTGTAAAGGTATCTTTGATTTTGTTTCTGACCTTTTCTCCTAAAAGAATAGGTAGGCTAGCAAGAAATTTTTCTTTCCAAAAGGGTTGGTTTGAATCTTCCCTAAGCATAACTCGGGTAAGGAAGGTGTTTTTATACCGTTGAAAGTCACTGAGCTTCTTGCACCTAAGATTGGAAAGGAGTTCAGTATTTTTTTTCTTTTAAATAGGAAGGGTCTCCGACAAAATGTAAAGAGATTGTAAGAATAAGGGTCGAGACAACGTCTTGGATAGTGTTTCTAGATGGGTCAAGGATGGGTGTTTAGTCCTTATATGTTTGGAAGGAATTTAGGATATGAAGGTGATCAGTGTCAATGAGATGATAATCCCACCATCCTTTTAACTGTCCAGAGAAACCAGCAACAAGGAGTTCAGCAATAGCTTTATCTGGAGTTCTTATTTGGGTTTTGTAGGCATTTGCTGCCATAGTCATTTGTTGCCATAGTCATTTGTTGGAGGGTGTTGAGGATATTGTATTTGGACATTCCATCTATATTCCATTCATAGAGGGAAGAAGCATTATACTTGTGTTGAGTAAGGATAATTGGTTCAGTGGTGATGGAGATGTCTGGGGCAAGGGATGTTTTGGGAGTTTTCCAAGTAAGTTTATTTATGGTAACTAGTTTTGTAGGAGAAGTTTCATTGTCAGAAGACTCCTCATGGTTTTTCTGTAGAGTACTGACTTAGTTTGTAGAGGTCGAAGGGTTGGTTGTTTATGGTGTGTCTGGGACAGTTAAGGATGAATCGTCAAGGTGTTGTAAGTGTGTTTTGATGGCTTTAAGAAAATCTATTCGGTTTTCTTGGATTTGTGTTTGGGCTATTTTTGTAATTTGGTAAGGTTTAAAGACTGAGTTTTTGAGTTTTAGGTCAATTGAGGTTTTAACATTGGTTGAACTTATAGTGGTTTTTTGTATTTGTTTTTCCAGTCATGTAAGCTGTTTTCCCAAAGGTATTAAGGTTGGTGTTTGTAAAATTATTTTGGTTAATGATGTGTTTTGTATTGGAAAGGATATCATTAGTGGATAATTTGTAAGGGGCTGTTTCTACAGTCTGGTTATTGCGGGTTATTTGGATATTTCTCAAAGGTGGATGTTCAAACTCAACTGTAGGTCCTCTAGTGAGGTTCCATATAGGTGTTTTTGATCTAGATGTGACTGGGCATGCATGTTTAATGGATGCAAAAGGATATGCAATGTGATGTTCAAATGCATGATACAATTGAAACCCATCAAAGAATACAATCTGTACTTGGTGTAACTCAATGAAATTGTAAAATTGGTTTTGGATTTCACTTCTATACTGAAGAAAGTTCTGAAAAAACCAAATTCATTTTTCAGAGTTAGAGTTTGAATAAAAATCTTTTTTAAAGAGATTTTTGTCAAGAACAAAATGTTTTTTCGAAGTCAAGACATTCAGCTCATTTTGGATATTCTCAATAATGGCTAAAAAGGTTGATGAAGTTGGAGGAGATGGTTGTTCAAGGTTTGTATAGATAGGTTTTGGTATAATTGTAGCATAATTTGCATTTTGGAAACTAGGAGAAGGGATATCGGATGTAGATTTTCTTGGAGGGTTTTCATGATAAGGGATATTAATTATAGAAGGGATTTTTTAGATTCTTTCTAGATCTATTGTACTAGAAGAGAAAGAGGCTTTTGAGAATCTGAAACTTGTAAAGTGATGATGGAAAGATAGTTTGACTTTTCCATTAATAAATTGGGTAATGTTTTTAATTTGGACATTAGGTTGAGGTGGTTGAGGGATTTCTAGTAGTGTTGCACCTTCAAGGATCCAATCTTCTAGAAGAGATATGTCTTTCCATTGGATGGCTTTTGGAATAACAGTGTTTGAGTAGGATAAATCAGTTTGTAGGAGGAGTGTTTCTCCTTTTTGAGAATGAAACTTGTGTTTACTGGCAAAGGTTAAGAACATGGCTTTATAGTGTATTTTAAATATAAGAGCAATAGGTATAAAACCTTCAAGCATGTCATAATTATGGGTTTTTATTTGGAGTAGCATACTCTGCAAAATATTCTTGTCTTTGAGAGATATGGTTATGTTTGGATAATAGTCGAAAGATACGGGGCCGCTATAAAGGCTAGACTTAATGGAACTAAGGAGAGAGTCTTGAAAGTTTTGAAATCTAGCATCTCGGAGGACAACAAGGATGAAGGTGTTTAGACCTTCTTTTGTAAGGGGTTTTATCCTAACTTGGACGGGACTTACACGATTTAGTTGCATTCAATTGCAATCATTTATTATCTAATGGTCTTTATTTTCTCTAAAAAACCTGTTTTCTATGATACTAATTCTATCTAGATCCTAATAGGCTCTAATGTTTATATATATATATATATATATATATCTGTGTGTGTGTGTGTGTGTGTGTGTGTGTGTGTGTGTGTATTCACAAGGTAGGTTGTTGGACTTGAGGTCTTCTAATATATGTCATAACTCGTTTGTTGACATTTAAACTAGTTTACTCTAAAGTGTCGGTTTTAGCCATACACGTACTATAACCTCTTCTTCTTCTCCATCTTCTTCTCTTCTAGCTTCTTCTTCCTCCTTGCATCTTCCTCCTTCCCCTTTTATTCTCTAGTCTACATCTAATAAGCTTGTCTATCTTTATGAGGTTAATCTTTTAAATGTTATACAAAAATTACTAAAATAGACCTTCCTCTCATCAATCCTTATCATGCTTTTGCCAAAAAGTCTCTTTATATTATCCACAGTATTAAAACTCTCATCAAATAGCCTTTTTGTATGGAAAAGGAATATGTTCAAGCTTCCTTTTTTGATCAACATAAGATTCCAACTGCTTCTTAAGAACAATTTGTTACTCTTGAAATTCCATTTGAATTTCCAGGCTAGTGGATTTCTCAAAGATATACACACATTCATTTTGGTGCTATTCATCAAGCCCTATCTTACCATGGCCAAAAAGGCTTACCTATTACAACAAGATTAGCTCTTCTAGATACCCGATATCTAGAGTATCAACATGCATGCATTGGATCTCTTGAAACCACACTTAATTGTGGCACAGTTGTTGTTACTTTCTATCCCAACTTCACTATGGCTTTGGATGATCCTCAACTCCATTGCTTTTTGAAAGTCCAACTACATATCATTGGTGCTGATCAAGTTTTCAACACCTACCAAGCCACTCTTCATTATCAAATGGTTTATCGGGTCTAAAATCATGCCTTTGATTTAGTACTCCCTGTTCCCAATAATGCCTTGCTCATCACTGTTAATACTAATCAAAGAGTCACTTGTACCCATGTCTCACGATAAATCTCAAAATAGGACTTATAAAAGTTACTTCTCTCTTCTTGGATTACCAATTATGAAAAACTGCATCAAAGCTCTATCTCTATGCAATCCACGAAAACTAAGTTTACCAAAAAAGCTAATGGAATTGTAGAAATCATCTTCCAAAAGGGAGAATCTTCCACTTCTCCCTATGAATCTTTTCTTCCTCCATCTCAATGGTGTAACCAGTTTCGGATCCTCTTTTAGTATCTGTCGAGTCCTTCTTTAAAGAAGGCCTCCCCTTCTATTCTTTTGCTTAGGACAATTATGTTTTTTAGGATACTTGTCATTGTGATAGTAGTTGTAATGCAGCCATAAAAGATGAATCCCTCAAGCATACAAGGAAATCTTCTAGTAAAAAGCTGAAAGCATGATATAATCAAGGAGACAGTACAATTGATACTTTAGGCCAACCCTCTGGAAAATTTGACTATCCTATCAAATATACTCCTCTTTCTTGGTCATCTACAAACCAAGCCCCACAATTACCATGTATCAACCGACAAGACCTTATGATGATGATTTTCCTGCTTTTCAAGAATAGGTCAAAGACAGAGTTCGTACTCTTCCTCAAGTTTATAATCCTCAAGGTATTGATGTTGATGGTTGCCCTAAACAAGTTACCCAAACTGAAGTTGTTCTCAATTAGTAGACTCAAAATGCCATTGCTCAAAATTCTGTGCTCCATTATATTGAATCTAAGGTTGACCTAGTGCAGACTCATCTGAAAAAGATGACAATTTCTGTTGATTTTAGAATTTTATATTTCGAACAATTATGTGTTGAACTTCAACAAAGGATCTCCACCATTCATGAGTATCTACTCATTCAAGCTTTTACTAGCAGATAGGTAGACCCTTAGGAGGAACAAGAAATTCAGTCTCTCAAAATACAACTCAAGTCTCTTCAGAACGAATTAACCAAATCCAAATTGAAGCCTTTACCCTTCCCTAAAATTTTACAAACTAGGATGACCTCTTATTACCCAAACCCTTATTGGGCTAAACATTCCCCTACTTACAACCCCCAACCTCCACCTCTCACACCTTAAATATTTGGAAACCCAAAAACTAAAAAACTTTTCAATCCTCTCTCCAAATGTGATAAAGGGAAACCCTAAATACGAACTCTTTCTAAAAAACCCAAATCACCAGCCCTTATCATCTCCGTATCCTCTAATTCTTTTGAATCTAAAAAGCATGAACCAGATGACCCTTTCCAAAACTCCCAAGACCCTTATCAACTTATAATTCAAACAAACCAACCTTCCAACCCTATCCAGTCTTTACTAACTACTTATTCCCACCAGAGTTTACCAACTCATGAACCTCTTGTTCAAACATCTGAAGAATAGACTCTTGATGATGACACTCTTGTAATCTCTAAAGCATCTTTTACTGAAGATGATTCTTTTAACACTTGTTCCATACCACCATTATTAATGGTTGATCCTCCTCCAGCACATTCATGAAACCCTCAATCTTCCCAGACTCGGCTAAAGCCTCCTCCGACCTCTACCACAAATGTTAGTGTAGATGAACCAGTTAGCAGTGATGAAGAAGTAAATCTTAATCCTCACCATTATCAACCTCATATCTATTCTCCAAATACCGATGGATATTTTACTCTAGATGACATTCCACGAGTAAAAAAGCAAGACAGAATCCTTTAATTTTATTTATGGCTAACTAGTTATATGCTCAAGGACGGCACAACCCTTAGGGCTGCCTTACAACAATTCTGTGCAAAATTCTTTGGCACCTTATGGGATTGGTTCCATGCATTAGATGATTACCGACAACTATAATTTATAAACAGTGCGTCTCTTTTTAAAGCCCTAGGCTGGCTCCATTATGAATTCCTTAAAGAAGCTCTAAATGATAAAAAAAAAAAAAATAGCAAGGTACAAGTACTTCAAGATGAAGTTTTGTTCTTATTTAAGATCTGATCTTGAAAGACATTTTAAAAAAAATATACTGACGATACCATACTCTCTCTGGCCCTGATGATTCAAGCCTTAAGCGTGCCTTTTTGGCATCTATACCTAGAGATCTAGATGATGAAATGTTCAGACTATTCAAAATCAGAAAAGAATTTATTGACAACCAATCTCTCGGCACTATCTTTCATCAGGTGTTAGAAGCTCTAAAAAAAAATGTGTGACCAACACAAATATTTTACCAAGCTATTACAACCTCATAAAACTATGTTTCGTGCTTGCAAACGACCAAATCTGCTGATTAAATGCTCCGACAATGCTTATTATAATTGCTCCCTAAAAAAGAAGAATCATTTCAAGAAAATCCACGGATCTTCTTTCAATGGTTGCTAGAAGAAATGGAAGTTCCTCAGACGACGTTGTACTCGACGCCCCAAATATTTCACTCCCAACTCCAATCGATGCTTCATCTATAAGCAAAAGGGTCACTTTGCAAAAAACTGTACACAAAAGAAGGTTCAATCACTGAAGTTAATTGATTTCCTAGCCCAAAATATAAAGTTCAACCCTAATGCTGATGAAGTTGAATCCTTATTCTCCCTTACAGATGAGCTCACTCTTGATACCATAGCTATTGTTGCAAATGAAAGTTCTGATGATGAGATCTATGAACTTTACTAAGCCCAACTTACCAGAGCCCCTTCACACCCAATACCTTTAGCCTCTGTTACTATTATTACATCACATATGTTAAGCCCATCAAAGCCATAGCTTTATTTGATACAGGAGCCCACATAACCTTTCTTAACTCTAAAGTTCTTCCCTTTTATTATTGGGTCACCCATAAAGAATACTTCCGAGCTGTTGACAATCAAGTTTTCTACACCCAACTCAAAACTAAAAGACCTATTACCATCTAAATCCTACCGCAATGTTCTTGGTTCTCCTTTACTTGGAAAGGATTTAGTTATTAGATTTGATGTTTATTTTAAATCTAAATTTAAAATCCTTCCTCATGGTATTTAGTATAAAGCTCATTTTCTTTTGCATACAATTACCCCTTCCCTCTATGAACTCCAACGCTCCCTCACAGACCAAATTACTCTCATTAAATCCCAAATAATCCAACACTTACGTTCAAATTCTCATCAGGAATTTCTTGCTAAATGTTCTTATCCTTTATGGCAAAACCCATAGTTTTTTATTAGGCTTCCTTTCATCCTTTCAAGCTTAATAAAGACATCAATCCCACCAAAGCTAATCACTCTGGAATGAATCCTGAGCACAAGATGCTAGCTCAAGAGGAATGTAATCAATTACAGGCTCAAGGATTAATTGAACTCACAAACTCACCCTAATCCTATGAAGCCTTTCATGTTAATAAAAGATCTAAACAAAAACGAGGCAAGCTCAAGTTGGTAATTAATTATCAGCCTTTAAATCATTTTTTACAAAATGATAAGTTCCCCTTGCCAAATACGATGACATTATTCTCATGCCTTCACAATGCCAAAGTATTCTCCAAATTTAATCTTAAAGCTGGCTTTTGGCAACTTGGCATTCATCCTAAAGATAGGTACAAAACAGGTTTTTGCATACCAAACCATCATTATTAATGGTGAATTATGTCTTTTGGTCTTAAAGTGGCACCCTCATTATTTTAAAAGGCCATGATTAAAGTATTTGAGCCTATGCTTCAATCAGCTTTAATCTACATCAATGATGTGTTACTTTTCTCGAAAGACGAGGAGTCAAATGTTGCGTTGTTAAAGCAAATTGCAGAGCTTGTTCACCATCATGGTATCATGCCTTTTGAAACCAAGATGCTTATCTACCGAAAGGAAATTGAATTTCTAGGCATGATTTTTGCAGATGGTGCTTATACACCTAACACCCATATAGCTAAAGAACTCCAAAAATTTCCTGATGGCCCCCTAATGAGAAAACAAGTCCAACATTTTTTGGGCATTGTCCAATACATCCAAAATTTTATTCCTCGAGTTGCACAAATAAAAAGGCCATTATAACTCATGCTAAAAAAAGATGCAGACCCTTGGACAGAAAAGCAGACACAAGCTATCAGACAATTAAAACTGGCCACATAAAATTTACCTGCTTTAGTTATTCCATTCACAGGCCAACGCATACTCCAAACTGATGGTAGTGACAAGTATTGGAGTGTTGTCCTCCTTGAAGATAAAGATGGTCATCGATACATATATGGATACAAAAGTGGGTCCTATAAGGAATCAGAAACCCACTACCACTCTACTTTCAAAGAGATCTTAGCTATAAAGTATGGTATCCAAACATTCAAGTTCCACCTGGCAACCTATCACTTTATAATAATCATGGATTGTTCCTCATTTCCAAAAATACAACAGTTTAAACACAAGATGTTTCCTCATCCACAACTTCTGAGATTAGTAGAGTGGTTTTCCAAGTACACCTTCACCGTCGAGCATATAAGAAGAACCGAGAACTTGATCCTAGACTTGCTCACCAGACCCCCTAAATCACAAACACTCCTTCTTCTCTTGATTCTTATGGCCTCCTCTTCCAATCCACCTTCACCTGAGCAAGACTTCCTCACAGATGATTTACCCCCTATTGCTCAAGAAATGATTCTTAACCACACTCTTAACCTACAAGCCAAAGAAAAATTGTTTAGCCTCCAAGATTACCTTCTTCTCAACTATGATATGTCTGCCCTTTATTTCCACAGCTTAGGCATCCATCCCAAATATCCTTTTATCCACCTCTTCACCATCAAGCCTTCCGACTTATTCCCCAAAGAACTCTACTTTTTCTTGTATTACCTTTGTCACTTGTACCATATTGCTATTGAGTTTCCCATTGACTGCTTTCTTTCCAGTCTTTTCCGAACTTCTTAGCAAACAAACCTTTGGAATTATATTTTAAAATTCCTCACTTGATTCCATAACCCTACACAATGGATCTCCCTTCTCCAATATGAAAAATCTCAATGGCTGACACGACGAAAAGATTGATGTCTTCTCCCAAGTGTAGGAGTGTCGAAGTAATAAATAACCCGGCAAGACTAGGGTCGAACCACAGGGAGGTTAATTGTACAAATTATAAACAATAATTATAAACAATAACAATAATAATAATAGTAATAACAATAATAATAATAACAATAACACTTATAATAATAATAATAATAATAATAATAATAATAATAATAATAATAATAATAATAATAATAAATAAAGGAGGAGAAGAAGAAGATGATGATGAGAACTTTGAGATGAAAAATTAATGCAAGGATTAAACAATGATAAAAAATAATGTCAATGTTAGAGGATCTACTAATGGTATGTCAAACAAGTATAGTATAAAGTCTTATTATTCAATTGGAAACCACACATAAAGGAGGTTTCAATCGAATTATAGATTATTAACATGATTACATTAGTCATCTTATTCAATTAATGCTAATACTTGTAAATTTCATCAAGCATTCATGATTATAACTTATGTTAACAACAAATCAAGTTTCTTTCATAGCTTAGGTGTCGGTTATACCATACAGTATAGGCTATGAAAGTGTCAAGCATTTGTTGTACCAATTGTTATACAACACAAATCAAGATTAATCATTTAACCATCAAAGTATTAAAGAGTGAACAAAATAACAAATATAAAACGTGTTAGTATCAAACATTAAAGTCCATATTAAGTTTACACTATACTTATTCTTACACCATTAGTGTAACATTTTCACCTTAACATGATAAACTTAGCTAGACATAATAAAAGAAAGAAAAAAAATAAAAAAAAATAAGAACATAAATAAGGTAAGAGTTAACTAAGTAAAGGAAAGGAAATGAAAGACATAAACTTGATATTAATGAAAACAAAGTATAAACATTACAAAAAATACAAAGAGAGAAAGCAAGAGCATGATCTTGATCTGGACACCAAGATGACTACATGCATGGCAAATGCCTCCTTTTATAGGCCAGAATTAGGAACTATTGATTTGATGACTAATTGATGAGTGGGTGGCCAACTCTTGACTTGGTGACAATCCTTATCTTCTCTTGTCTGCCCAAAACGTCATTGATAATATCAAAATTGGAGCCACTTGAAAACATGAACGTTGTAGGCAATTGTCTCAACTTTCTTGTGTACAAAATGCAAGTAGTTTTTTTTTAATATTTTGATAATGTAAAATGAATATTTAAATTTTAAACTTAAATTAACAAAATATAATTTCATTTACTATCAATACTAAGAATTTGAATTTTTATTTTTTTATAAATTTATTTATTTCACATTTTATTATTATGCTTTTTTATTTTAATTATCAAAGTAATAACTAATAAAAAGTTTTGAAAAAAATATAATTATTTTTTAATAAAATAAAAAAGATTCAGCCGATATTTACCAATAAATATTTTTTAACAAGAAATGTTTTTGTATAATTTTTTTGTCAAAAATTCCATCAAAAAATTATTTTTTAAAATAACTTCTTAGTATTCGTAATGAAATATTTTTTTCAAGAATTATGATTTTCTTTTTCTTTTTGTTGTTACAGTTGTTTTATTTTATATATATATTCACAAGGTAGGTTGTTGGACTTGAGGTCTTCTAAGTAAAGACATCATAATTTATCTATCATTATTTTGGATTGGTCATGTTGTCATGTTCTAACTCGTTTGTTTACATTTAAACGAGTTTACTCTAAAATGTCGGCTTTTAGCTATACACGTATTTTTTAGCCCGTAAAGAATAGGTTTAATATTATTATTTTTTTAGTTAAGAGGTCACTATTATTTAACTTTATCATATTGTGTTTTTTTATAAAAAATAAATTTTTAATTTAATTAGTATATTATTATTTAAAAATTATAATACTTGATAGATTTTATTAGTTAAATAAGTTTCAATATAAAAACAAATCTTCAAAGGATACTAGGTCTAAAATTAGTATAAATACCCATACCTAGTTTATTTTTTATTAAGATTATTATTCGAATTTTAATAAAATATTAAGGAACTGTTTTCTGAATTTCTTTATAGTTTTAAGTAAATAACTTTAGAGATTAAGAATCGTAGTTTTTAACATCGCTAAACGTCAAGTCTTGAAGGTTTGCTGGCTTCAAGCATGGCGTGTAAAAGGCCAACGTGAATAGATTCCAATTAGAGGAACGAAGAAAGAAGGCTATGATGGTTGGTGGCGAGAGAAGAGAGGAAAAGGAAAGGAAAGGAAAATAAAGAAGAAGAAATGGAGAGATTTTTTTTTAATTTTGTTTTACAGAATGATGAACGAAAGTGAGATTTAATAACAGTAATTTCATATATCAATGAAAATCGGCATCTTATTTTAATTGTGATATGATTCAGTGGGAAATATCTAGCGTCAAAAGTAACAATTGACTCCATAACAGTAACCTTCCTAGAGTGATTGCTAGTGGCCTGATTCTCTGGAGCTGAATTATCATCCTTTTTACTGTCCTTGATTTTCTTCAGCAGCATTGAAGCCAACTGGAGCAGTGGCTTCCTCTCCGACAGCAACCTTCGTCCTCCTGGCAAGCCCGTGGAAGCCATTGATTTTTGGTCCACTTCCTTCACTGATTTGTCTCACGTTTTTTGCTGCTTGTCTTGTGCTCCAAAAGAACACCAAAGGATTGTTAGCCATATATATATATATAGTTGACCAAAGTAAAAAAACTAAGCTGCAAGTGAAAAGCAGTCATTATAATGAAAGATGCAACGGTGTGCCAAAGACTAAGTTTCGGATCAAAATGCTCGTAAAAAATGCTCATAGACACTCCTTACATGGGCACAGCCGCCTTCTGGTAGTAGTAATTGAAGTAGGGAAAGAGCTGCGTGGTCTTCCGTATCAAACCAGAACCCAGCACTAGAGCCATGATTAAGGTTAAGTGAAGAGGTTCCCGCTGATTTTCTCGAGGGAACTCTGGATTCAGTGGCTCCTTTTTGTGCTCCAACTGAGGTCTGATGCAAGATTTATATGCAGTAACTTCACCAGATGCTGGTCAGTCTGAATGGTCAGTGAAATCCAAGCAGAAAAAAACAAAGACAACTCACTTACCTTATATTTGAATCTTCCCACGAAGTTTAATTTTCAACACATGCATGTTTACGCCGTTATTGTATAGTACCAAGTTGCAGAGGATTACGTTAATTACTGATTTTTAAACAAACATGCGTCGATTAGCACTCTAACAACCTCTGTTATTTGCCACGTAGCTGATTTATTCAGGTAGAAAACAAATAAACATTTGCCCTTAGCTTTAATTTTGATTGTATTTTGAAAAAATTATAGATGTATAAATTATATGTAATGGTTTCACCTCCTAACTTAAACTATTTAAGATAAATATTACTAAATTGTTATTAAATTTATATTTATTATATATTTAAATTTTATTTAACAATTTAAATTATTAAATTGAAATGATTATATAACACCCAGGATGACTAGGATTCATTTTAATTAGCTGAGGTGGACCATTAACTCCATCATTTTATCTTAGAAAATTGACTAATTAATTAGACGAGGTAGCGGTCAACCATTGAAAATTCTAGGAGGAGGAAAGTGTCATGAAACGCCCTTACTGCAGATCAATAATCTAATAATTGAATGTACAATATATTCAAGAAAAGGGTGCCCAAAGAGCTAGCACTCGTTAAGAATCTTGGAAAATTCATCCTTAAGTGAAGAATCCGAACTTCGTCAACGGACTGCTTAAAACAAAAACAAAAATGTTCGGGAAAATTAAAAAATAAAGCCTCCAGTCTTTTCATTTAAAATAAATAAATAAATAAATAAATTGCAAGTGAAAAACAACTATTACCATTGAAAGTTGCAACGCGCATCAAAGACTAAATTTAAGATCAAATGTTCATAACAATGCTCTATGAGACTTATTACTCAGAGCCAAAAACATTCTTTTTGACAAAAGTCATTAATAATAGCAAGATCAACGAACATTGTCACAGCCTTCTGAAGGTAGTAATTGCAGGAAGCAAAAAGTTGCATGATTAGGGTTTGGTATGCTGTACAGTATTAATAATATTGTGCTGAATTGAATAAATAATTGTTTTATTTTGTGTTTGGTACTGTATATTGGATGGATTGGATGATCAATCTTGTTTCGTTTTGTGTTTGGTAGGCATTTAAAAAATAGAAACTATTGTAATGACAATAATATTATTTTCTTGTAAACAGATTATAACTTCTAAATTGAAATCTTAGAAAAAAAAGTTAAATATAAATATAAATTTTATTTTATATTTAATATGTATTATTATCAAACTTATATATTTTTTAAAAAATAATTAAATATTATTTTTTCACTTCAGTTTATATTTTATATTAAATGTTGAAATTAATAATATTATAATAACTCTAATTATAAAACTCAAAAAGACCTAGCAAGTTTACTCGGGACCGACAAATATAGTGTTGAGACCAATTCATGTTTAAAAAGAAATAGAAGAAGGGTTTATTAGATTTGACCCAATCAATCCGAAATAAAATACAGGTAAAAAATTCATTGATTTAATTATTTTGATCGTAATAAAGTTGCTTTGATTCTGTATAAAAAAAATAGATCAACTAGAGTTGACCCTCCGACCCATGATCTAAGTGTTGCCTCAAGTACCATATTTATCTTTATCTTGACCTGAGTTAATTCTCCTGAACCTGATTTGAATTTTATCATAAAAAATTTTATTGTTCGGTCTTACGCTATCGAGCATAGTTTTTAACTCAAATGTTGGATCAAGATGAATTTTTTATAAATATATCTAAACATGTTGCTCTAAATTGAGTTAGAATTTCATAAATAATTATTTTAAATAATCAAAGTTACTAAACGAATCTCATCAAATATATCTATATGGATTTCCGTCCACTTTTTAGACTACATCTATATCTACATTAAGAATTATTTTAATATTTTAATTGGATTGAAAAATAGATATTTATAGCTTTTCATCAATATATGGTGGGATTGTTAATTTATCCAAGAGATAACAATATTTTAAAGTCAAGACTAAAATCTATTAGAAATGCATGAGACTTGAAGAAATATTATTACCTTGTGTATTATAAATTTCAATTAATACAATAATTTCTTAATATTCTTGGAAAAATGTGTGTTAGATATTGTCTTACCTATTCTACAAGTATTTCATGTCTAATAATGAGATATTTGTAGTAACAACTAATTATAAGGTTTCAATATTTATCATGGAATGTATATGATAGCAAACAGATTTAGAAGTTTTTTTATTGTTCTTTTTCTTATTAAAAATGTAGATTATGAGAGGCTATTTAAAAGATATATTTCAATCACTTTTTATCTTTATTTCTGAGAGCATATTTTTTAAGAAATTTCAAATACAGTAAAAGAATTAATGGATGGCACAAAAGACACTCATTGTTCTACGTTATTTTGAAAAAATATTGTGTATGCAACTTTTCCCTTCAGTGGATACATTTTTCTTTCTTCTATTTTTTTATCTCAAAGATCAATTTCTTCTTACCAAGAATAAATAATTTTAAAAAAATATTTGTATAAAACATGAAAAAAAATATAGATAAAGTAGAATATATATATATATATATATATATATATATATATATATATTGTTATTGGAAAAAGGATAAATAAACAATCTAAGAAATTAATGAAATTAGAGAGAATGAGTATTAATTTAAATATAAATATAAATAAAAAAACTTATTTAGAAAAAATAATGTGGATGCAACGTTTTCCTTTAATGCACATATTTTTTTATCTCAAAGGTTATCTTTTTTTAACTAAGAATAAATAAAATTTATTTTTAAAAATAAATCTTATTTATATAAAAAGAATTATACATGAATCATAATAATCTATTCAAAATATTAAATGCATACAAAATAATTTAAAAAATCACTATTTAGAAAAAAGTTAAATAAACAATCTAAAAAATTAGAGAGACAGGATATTAATTTAAATATAAATAAAAAATAATTATAAAAAATAGATCCGAATGCTTTACTCATTTTAAAAAGGACACTCACATGGCCTATAAGGTTAGACTCATATACAAGTGTTTTTTTTTTTTGTTAATGATCTTGACGATATATTTTCAATTCTAAAATGTTTTGAAAAAAACATAAAAGCAAGCAATGGTGGAAAATAAACAAGAATTGATGATTTTTAAATCTAAAACCCCATTTTAATATATTTTTGGTTCAAAAACATTTATAAAACACCTTAAACATATTAATAAACACATATATAGCCTTAACAACCGAAAAATGAACTAAAAAAACAAAATCAAATCAAAATAATTAAAAAATTCTTGAGTTTAGATCTATCATTTTAACCAAGTTTATAGGAAAAAAAATACTCAAGTTAAACTCCTTTAATTGAGTGGAATGCAATGACCTAAAAATTAATATTTTTTATGAAATAAATTAATATTAATTAGGATTTGTTTTTCTCTGCCAATAGAATCCAACTAATTTTTTTCATTTATCTCAACTCGACTAAAAAGTAAATAATAAATAAAAATTTGAATTAAAATTGAGTTAAAAAAATTAATAAAACATCTGAAATACATGGTTTGAAAAGTTTACTAAAGAACAAATATCAAGAAGAAAATTACAAAATCATCATTTACAATATAGTGAAACACACTGCTACTAAAACAATAAAATTAAAAGGGTCAAATTTAAAAATTATTTTAAAAAATCTAACATTTCAGTTGTTTAACTATTAAAATTATAAGAATATTTAAAACATACTAAAAAAAAAAAACATTTTCTTACATGCGGGGTGGGCTTGCCACTGCCACCCCCTCGTCTCGGCCACTTGAAACACTGTTCCAATCTTTGTAATGCTGATATTGTGATTCCATTGATACGTTCAAAACGAGGACGCCATTGGCATAATAAATTATTATGATTACAATAATATTTACATCCTCGTGAGGAGTTGACCACTCAACACGCGTCCTCCACTTTGGTTTTTTATCCCTCTGATTAGGCACTGTCCAAGAGGTGTCAGAGAATGTGCGACTTGACTTTTAAAGGGGGACAGAGAATATATTATTTTTTTATTTAAAAATATATTAAAATGAAAAACAGACCAGACAAACGTGGAACTTGAATAGGAGAAATTGGAGGTCCAGGGGGCAGGGTTTTGTTTTTTAAGATTGATCATGGACTGAAACGTGGAACTTGAATTGAAGCCCCCACCCCTCTTGGTTCTCCAGTATTAATAAACTGAACCGATGAAGACCACATTTCTAACACATTTAAAAAAAAAATTATTAAAAATTATTTTTTTATGATATATTTTAAATTATATTGATATATTAATTTTCAAAAAATAAAAAAATATTTTAACATATTTTATTATAAAAAACACTTTAAAAAAACACCAAAAACTTCCCAAATATACTAGAAATCCCTTTACAAGGGGGAATCTCATTTTTTATATATATAAATAAAAATAAAAAGTTCAGAGCATGGCATGGAAAACTCCTTGAATGATAATGCTGCAAATCCCTCCTGCTCTTGTAAAAGCAAGGCATTTTTAGGCACTGATACTCATCATTACAATACAACTCCTGTACACAGGAAACGCAAAAGCTCAGCTGGCCCGTATTGTAATGGCGCAGAAGGCTGCCTGCCATGCTCGCGTTTCAATTTCCCAAAAAGCAGATAAGTTAGCCTCTAAAAGATGTAACTGATGTACAGTGCGATGCATCACCATCATTCATTGCAAAACCACAACTGGATGCTGGAAAAGGAGCTGCTGCTGGATTAGCCTCACTTTCCCAACTGAGTTAATATCCTGCTTATCAAAACTTCCTTCTTCCCTGTAACAGGAAGATTGTGCGCTGTCAAGTAATACTTTAGCTCCGTTACTGTCAAGTCCTTCAACTGCAAACCAGATCCATGAAAAGAGGGATTGTTATCCTTTAATTTAGTAACCTATATTCGAAAATTTCCTTATTCATTTGTTACAGAAGATATTATAAATAATTTCAACAAATTATAAGCAAATAATTTCCATCAACCAATTTTATTTAGCTCATGGTGTTATCGACATATCTGTGCAACTTCGAATGAATATGCTATAATCTCCAAGTATCTCCAGTTAACATTCAAATAGGAACGACATAGCTTCCCTCCAAATCTCTTGTTTTTTGATAATGACTTCAAAAAAGCTTAAAAGGAATCAGTTCTTCTGTTCCCTTTTCATCTTCCTAAATGATTTATTATGCTTAGCTTGTTTGGATGGTGCGATCCAAACAGAGGGAAAAAATCATTAACTTGTTTGGATCAATAAAATAACTTTGTAGGCCCCCATACATAAAACAGAGATTACTTTGATTTGGATTGTGATTTTTTCTAGGAGAGAGTTTTCTGTAGGTATTGCTGTTCATTGAACAAACAAAGCCTGCAGTTTTTTATTGATCTCAAGAAATGTTTAAGAGAGAGCTTTGTTTGCTCAAACCAATTGTCTATATTGTTGGTTAAGCCAACTTTGTGCACTTTATTAAGACAAGATACCATCGTGTTTGGAACACAAGAAAGCACACCTGTCCGTTGTCAGCAAGATCAGGCCAGTTGTAGTTTGCAGACTCCTTAACTGCATTGTCAGCAGCTGCTTTCCGTTTTTTGGAGGCGTCGCTTGCTTTTCCATTGCCCATGTCACTTTCCTCATCATAATTTTCTCCATAGACAGAAAGCTTGAACTCTTCAACTGCTTTAACAACTCCTGGTCTGTGGTATCATAAATGTGAACATTTGTCAGGTTAACAAAAATGATTGTGAAGATCCACATGAAGGGCACAGAATGAAAGAATGGTGGATGCAGCAAAGGATAGGAAGCTACGAGCTGATCTTACCTGGCCATGCCTTCTTCATCAGGAAGTGTTTCATCATTGATTTCTGGCATGTCATCTTCATCCAGAGCTAGGGCCTGTAGAACTGCATAGTGTCTCTGCAAACCTGTAAGAAAATGTATTGGAAATTGATGATAAGGAGAATCCAGCTAAGATTTAAAGAAAAAGAAAAATTATGTGATTTCCTCATAGTTCACATAAATCAATGTCCTCCAATAATAGCATTTATTACAGCAAACTAATATTATGGAATATGCTATATCCATGGTGCACGAAAATTGTGATCCACATGAATTGAGATTTTATAACTTCATATGTTCAATCAACCCAAACATTGATATTCTTTTTATTTTCTTGCACTGTAATTCAGGATCTCTCATTATAAAAGCCCTAACTTCAATCAAGGGGTTGCCTAGGCAGAGACCACACTTCATAAATGCATGCTATACATTAAAAAATTGGAACTGAGATGCAGATTGACCAGTAAGAAAATTTTACTACACCTAAAATAACATGCACTATATTTCATCATTTGCAGAGTAGATTTGACAAAATATAGGAGAGCATAAAAGTTCTTCCTCGTTCAAATCCAGAATCCATGGGTGTATGCGCGCTTCTGAACCTTTCAAAAACTTTATTGACTATTACATGCTTAATAAATTAAACAGTACTAATTCTAATCCTAGCTGAAATCCAACTTTTACTCCCAGTACGATTAAAGTTAAAACCAATCATCTTTTTTCACTACCATCAATTTCCAATTCATAGCAAGAATCCAAATTAAAATCACTTTTTTCCTCAATAATAGCCATCAATTCGCACTGTCCATGAATTCATATGAAAATTTCCATTAACTTTTTAAGGAAATCTATATCAACATCATATAATAACTTTTACACGAATCACAGAAGCTAGTTTAATAAACTAAATTTAAATGTGTTAATTTCAATAATAAAATAATTTTTTAAATTGAATAAAACACATGAGGGTGCACATCCCAAAACCACTAGTTAGACTATAAAAAAATTTAAAAGTTTAGACAACAGCCACGTGAAGAGGTTTTCAAAAAATTTCCCAATCATCTTAAGATTGCTTCTGGTATGGAATGAAAAGTCTGAAGAAACGTTAAGGAGATAACATCCTAAATTTAAGGGTGAAGTGTTAAGGGTAAAGAAAGGTTTAAGAGATGATGTATTAAGAATGTTTGGTAGGAATTGGAAATAATGAAAAGTAGTGGGTCCCAAAAAAAGAGAAATCAGACTTTAAGTTAAATATAATAGCAAAAAATTAAATAGCGCATAGTTGCACTCCAAAATGGAAATAAAAGGAGAAGAAAGAATAGATTAGTGTTAAAATCTACAAAAGGAGAGGGAAGGACTCGAGACCCAAAATCCACCTCCCTAAAAATTTTTTCACCCCTCCCCCACAAGAGGATGAAATGCAGGGTAACTTTTCACCCTTTACACCCACACCAAATATATCCTTAGCATTTGCAAGCAATCTTCAAGGTACAGGGTCTGAATAATCAAAGCCAGCTTACCAGGGTCTGAATAATCAAAGCCAGCTTACCAGGGTTAGCAAATTGGAATACAGAAAAATCTTTCAAGTCAATGCGTTTTATTAAAGCAGCAGCCTTTTTAATTTGTTCATCAGTAGCTCGAGGTGCCCCAGCATTTGTGTCTGAATGAATCTGCAGCAAGCCAACCATACCCTTGTTGCTAAGATTACTATATAATCCATTTTGAATCAACTTAAAATTGTACTTGCCTCTTCAACATGCCTGACATCATCAGAATAGGGAAGATATATCATGTGCATTCCCGGTGGCTCAACCTGACCACCAGCACTAATAATCTCATCCTGTTTTTCAAAGATACCAATAAGCAACATTAATGACACAGTAATTTTGAAATTAGACATAACAACAACAGCAATTATGTTCACTGCATAATTAGATCAAGATAACAATTTGTATCACATAAATCACATTGTTTAAGGAACTCAGAAATCTAGCTCAACAGCATGGATTAAGCACCAGAAATTACTTTCTTTCATTACTCAACAAAAGCACAAGGCATGGTATTCAATTCAAAAAGATAGATTCAAATCCGGGAAGAGAGATCTAAAAATATTGGAAAGAAAATAAAACCACAGGGCATAGCATTCAATTGCAAAAGCAGCAAATGACACAATTGCACACAATGACAGCATGAGCTTATTCAAATGCCCTAGTTTAATAGACCACAGAGTGGGACAACCAAGTTAGAATATTATCATATTCTGAAATGCAATTAGGAAAATAAAATAAAAATGAAACAAAGAAAACAAATAAGCAAAATGATAAATGCATTAGACAAGTATTGGGAACCTAAGCTACTCTCTACCAATCAATCAGTTTAGATTACAAGTTTATTTCATTACTCTTTACATTTGAGCAGAATTTAGTTGCAGGGTCGCCCACTTATTTAATGGAATAGGGTAGAAATTCAAAAGATAGACAAAAAAAAAAAAGTAATAATGACAAAAATAATATAAGGATGAAGATGGCATATTGATGCCAACATCAGACTTGTTCACCAATTATAAATTCATGCATGCAACAATCCAATGATACTTTAAAAATGCAGTATTTTACTTGTGCAACAAGGGCAACCAGTTGAGGACGAGATGAGCTTCCATAAAATGCAACGGCAAAACTGCAAAATTTTCAATGAATGAAGAAAGAAAAAAGAATTAAGGATAAATAAATGCAAATAAATAAAAAGCATGACTAATTCAAGAGATAGGATTAAAAAAAATCAACTTTTGCAATTGATGAACAACACTTCTCTTGGGTTCCATAATTTATATTCCTCCTTTTCCATAACCAAAAAGAAAGTGGAGCTGCTAAAGTTAGGAATCTTGATGCTCCTAGCCACATAAAGTGTAGGATACTAGCACCACAGAAATTATGGCCATCACCTAGTTATGCTCCAACAGAATTTGGGTCCTGGAAGAAGAATTTGGAGATGGTTGTGCACTTTGAAATCTTTATACAAGGTGGATGCACTAAAGTTTCAAGTCTAGACACAAAGACATGGTTACAAAACCAAGAGTTGCCCATTGCATCATAGAAAGTTCCCTACATTATGATTAAGGATATGGATAATAAATATGAATTTCTACAATCCCAGGCTTAAACAAAAACTGCCCAGGTACAAGGGCAAAATGCTATCTGTAGATAATACAATAAGGAGAAGGAAAGTAAAAATAATAAATCTAAATAAATACAGACAGCATCTACCATGAGTAGAAACTTATCTCATTACTAAATAATATAGCATAGCAATACATATGAGTGATATTATTAGATTATATCTTATAAATATTTGGGTTCAAGTTCAAGGAATAATACTACAGTTTGCAAAAGAAACACTGCTCACCGTTTAAGGTTTACCATGGATCTAAGCAGGGCAATGAAAATGCAAGTGCTACCAATTACTTCCTGCAACCAATAACCAGAAAAGAAAAAAGCACTATTACATACCAGGGAAGAGATGATTTTAGGATATATGTAAAGCAAGATGGGACTGTTGATTGCCTGGAAACAAAGAAACTCAGAAAAAATCTGGAAATATAATCTTACAATCACCAAATATCTGAAGTGCATATATTTTTTGTTTAATAAGTTAACTACTACTAGTTATAAAATCCATCAAAGCCACAAGAGAGAAGTATCAAGCTTTAATGGAGAGTGAAAAGGGAACAATTGAGTGGCTTGAGAGTATTAATTTTACTTCTCATTGAAGTTCAAAATTAAATAGATATTCTACTATTTCACTACCAGACTCTCAATTAACATGTTTTTATGTTGTAAGCAAGGCACAGGCAAATCTAGACGGACTCATAAGAGAACCATCAAAGCTCCCTGACCTTCCAAGGACCAAATATTAATAACATAAAATAACATTCAACAATATATTGAAGCATGGCTACCCACAAACATGTGCATACAATTAAGGTTTTAAAGAGCATTCTAACATGATTCTTAAAAATTATTCTTCATGCTCATCATAGAAATGACATTCTCAAAGACAAACTGTGGAGATGAGTAAATTCAAGCTATCAAGTTTAATCCACTTACCTAGATTTATATATCCTAAAGTGCAAACAATCAACACAACAAATCATATTATGTCCTTTAGATGCAATTTTGTAGGTGAAGTGGATCAAAATATCATTCACTACACACCCATGAAACCAAGATATTGCCAAATTGCCCAAATGTACTCCCTGTATTAGATAATGTGAAACTAAAAAAACTCATAATGCATTCTTAAAATAAATTTATTTCCATGAATGTGCCATCTTCTATATAGAATCCTATAACATTGCAATACCAACCTAGGGAATCCATCTCTCCACTAACTGCAATTCCTAAAGGGAGATATGGGTTTGCTTGAGAGTGTGGCTGCAGTTGTTTTTTAAAGTGCTTTTCATTCCAAAATGCATCAAAATAGTGTTTTTTTTTTTTTAAATTATTTTTTGAGATCAGTACATCAAAACGATCCAAAACATAAAAAAAATAATCTTTAACCAAAAAAGGCTCACATAGAGAGTTGTAACCCAATCTAGAGGAAAATTTTATTTAACTATGGCATTACATGGCCATTTATAGGCTTGAAGAAGCATGCTAAGTCATCAAAAAAAAAATGTGATCTATAAACCAAAGCATAAACCAATGCAGAACAGGAAGCGTGAACTTTAGGAAAATACCCAAATACTATTCAAGGAAAAGAATTAAAACCTTGTCACTAGGAAAAACAAATGTCGATGGCCTCAAGTTGTGATAATCTTTCAAACAACTTAGGGGCTTGAATCCAAGAAGATGAAGATGTCCCGTTGAAACTCTTTTTATCTCAGACAACTCCTCAACAGACAACATGATATTGTCACTGAACCATAAATTGATTAATTAGACAACAAATGCAAGTAGACAGCCACCATAATTTATCAAATAACAAAAAAAAAATATTTAAGTTTTGGCATGTACCAAAATCAGCGTGCCAAAAAGGAGGGTGTGAAAAATGTAAGGGTATGACAACTTTTAAGTTACAATATTAAATGATCTAACAGGATATTTATTTACATCATATACTCCTAAGAAGAATTTAAAAGAAAATGAAAAAGGGAAAGCAAAAAATAAAGATGCAGCAGGTTCTTGAATCAACTAAGAAAGAAAAATAAAAAAAGCATTAAAAATAACATAATCGACAGAAGTGAAACATGCTTACTTTTTGTAAGGCTGGTATCGTTTTGCAGGTTCTTGCATCAATGCACCAGTATCGGCACAGATAAAAGATCTCTCGGTCTGCACAATGTCAAAATACATGACCTAATTAAGATCTAATACTCACGAGGTGAATCCAAAATCTAAAACAAAAAGGAAGTGATGGGAATAAATTAAAAGGCAATTACATATGATTAGAGCAAGTAAAGAAACTCCCCAGTTTGTATCTAATTAACTTGAAACAAATTCAAGAATATAGCACCATATTCTGTCTTAGAATATCATTGAACAGAACATAACACCTCAAGAGAAAGCTAATGCATTATCTCCTTAACCTCCTTCAGTGCCAAACTGTGGAGAAAGTTCAAAGCTAGAGCCACAATGAGGGAAAAAGAATATCACACGAAATGCATCATGCCATAAGAAACAATCCAGAAGCTGGAAAGTGCAGCACAAAATGATCAAGACTAATGATCTCAAATAGGCATAATTCACTTACATTGCACAAAATATGTCCAATGTAAATAAATGTAAGCATTAAACCAATAAATAAAATGAAACATGACAACCTGTTATTACCTTCAAAGGACGATTGGTGACAGAATCAAGCCACGTAATAGCCCCTAGGAAACAAAAGCACAAAAAAAATTCATAAACTGCCTTATGTGATGACAAAGATATTATGCAGAAGCCTCTATAACATGATGCAGCTTAGAAGTTCAGAGTAACTGTACCTGGCAAAGTTGGACGAATCAAAGCATATGTATTCAGCTCAATTGACAGTCCATTTGCAATTGATAATGTGATTCTTCTTACTATTCGCTTTGTAAACATTCGTTTTCTAAGCTGATCTTTCATATCTTGCAATCTGAGATTAGAACACAATGTGAGAGGATTTTATGAAATAAATAGTGCGCAAATACACATGAGATGCACGCAAATATAGATATTCAAACATCACTGTGGATCAATGAGTGTATTAGAGCAGGATGTACACGCCAATGAGAATTATCATCTTAACAAAAAGCTCTGTTTTGAGGGTTCCCATGAGAGACTAATGTATAGATGTTTGTTTTTGGGTTTACTGCGAGCAAAACAGGCCCCCACAGATAGAGAATAACCATGTCAATATGTGGAAGATAAAATAACTAGCAACTCTTAATCACAAGATGCACAGGTGTCTCCAACACACACACAGAGAGAGAGAGAGAGAGAGCTCATTTACATGCAGCCAGGTAGGTAACTCTTAACCATAAAATATTTTTATGGCCATCAGTTTAGAACAGCACACACACAGGCATACATGCATTTAATATGTGCGAGCACGCAGCTATAAGCATAGGAGCATAACTGTTTGGTGCTCATTAACATTTTTGTGTGTAAGAGAGAGTGTTTTTCCTATTCCAGAAAAACTTGCACTATCATATGAAGCCCGTATAGCCACTACTTGTGATAGTTTTTATTGCCTCTGGAGCATTAGCATTTCCCATAGGTTTAAAATATGGTAAGTCCCCAGAAGCCCAATTTCACAATTGCACTTATGCAATGTCAGACAGAGAAATGAAATAATCCTTGCAAGAGTACCACAAAAAAGAAAATGCATACTTTTGCCCTGCTGAAGGCATAAACCGAGCAAGTTCATCACCCTCCAACCCAATCAAATCCTGAAATATAGTGAATTCTCTATCAAATGTAAATCAACTTACCACCCGGAGAAGTTAATAAAGAAATCAACTGGAGTAGATATGGAACAATGAAAAATCAACTGGTGTAGGCAAGGACATACAGAATAGAAAAGTGCAACATTGAACTCCTCATCAGGTTGACACAAGGGGAGAAGTTCAATTGAGATGCCAAGATCTTGTGCATCCTGAAAGGTGCAATGGCATTCTTTAACAACGAAATTTGAAGTGAAAAATTGCATTCTCACAAAGGGTTGAATTTTGAAGATATGCTAGTTATGTCAATGGAAATCTATACTTTAGCTCGCTGCAAAGTTGTCCTGGTCATATCTGCTTTGGCTACACCCTTGATGCTCCCAAAAGGATCATCTTCGTTTGTAAATAAAAGAATCCGTTTATCAGCTGTTTTCGCAGATCTGAGATGGTTCATCCCTTACATTAGGAAACTATGCATGTAAAATCTTAAAAAAGAAGATGAAAATATCACTTCAGCTTACAAGACAATCAAAGCTATAACATCAAAGACAAAGAAAATCTGTATTACCCTTTACGCAACAATGCTTGCGCTATCCAGAGAGCATTGTAAAGGGAATTCTCCCGAGACCCAGACACAATACCATACTGACTGCCAATGTCTTTCGTGAATGATTCTGCAAACAAATTAGATGAAAAGTCATTTGATATTTTTAAATTTCACTAAAAAAAAAGGCTTTATAAAACATGAAGAAACTGCTCTCATTGTTTCCATACTTGCATACAAAGATCCTCAAAATTATTTTTTTCAAAAGTTAAAACATCTATGGAGATGATAAGTCAGGGATAATTATGACCATTCAAATTCAACCATCAGCTTCAACAAGCTATTAAGAATTAGAGAACTGAGCTCTCACAACTTTTGAAACCAGAAGATTCAAAGACCATGCAAGGAAAAACAAGATACCAGATAAAATAAAGAGAGATGAAATCCAAAGCATAGCTACTGGCTACTGCTTAATTTAGCTTTGACAGTGATAGTTGCCACACATTCTTCCAAGAGGAAAAGAAATATTATTAGATTCAATAATCATTGGTACCATGCCATCTGACAATTAACATTGGAAAGTAAACTAGGAGTTAGTTAGAGGTTGTTGGAATTCCACAACTTTAGACATCAAAATGCAGATTCGACAAAGTCTTGCTCTGAAAGACAGACACTATGCTAGCAATGATTCAAAATGCAGATTCGACAAAGTCTTGCTCTGAAAGACAGACACTATGCTAGCAATGATTATGACAAAAGACCGGTGCATTGAACACAATCGATGTGATACAATTTCAGCAAATAAAAATTTAACCACGCAAAATATTAACATTTTTTTATGTTTAAAACAACAGTGGTCCAAAAACAATGTAAGGTTAGATAAAGTTGAGTAACTTTATTTCAATGTTGAAAAAAAAAAAACTAAAGGACCCTGTCTGCTATAACAATAAGTGAGGAGATAACATAAAGAGTTTAGACCAGAAATCAATAAATCTGTACCAAAGCATGTAGAATATGCTGTTGAGACTTACCCTCTATGCAATCAAAATCTTTGATAAGTCTTGCAGTTGGCCTGTCTAGATACTCTCTCTCCGCAACATTAAATACAAAAGCACCATTTAGATCCTGCAAGTTCTTCTTTTCCCTCTGCAATGATTATCAAATAATGGTGAACTAAATATGCTAACAACTTCCATCATAGCTAGCATGTGATCCTAAAAGAAGACAAGTATACAACCAAGTAACCTTGTCAAATCACATGCCACCCTAAATACCAAACTAAACCCAAGAAAAGGATAAACTACAGCTATGGAATTGCAAAATGTATTGTTTCTTTCATCTACTTACACCCTTTTTTGTGCTGGTTATTAAAGCCAAAAACAAATAAAAAGACTTACAGTGTTAAAGAAGCAGATTGCAACTTCATCATACGATCTATTAATTATTTGGGTCTTCAATGACTGCGCGATACAATTGATAGCTATGTGGAAATGAGTTTCTTCCTTTCCGTCCTCCTGCCAATACCACCAAAATCAAGGGAAAAAAAAAAACATTTCCACAGCCACAAAACAGCAGCATTTCTTATGCACAGTATATTATTAATTACAAATAAATCATTTGGATGAAGTAAATGGAAAAGAAATTATTGAAACCTGCTTTTATGCAATGCTACATGGTAGTGTTTACAACTGTGATGGTTACCACGTTTGCTTTTCAAAATCGTTTGGAAATGAAACAAAAAAATTATTTTGCACATCCACGTATTAAAACGATACAGAATCATTAAAAAATTAATTTGAAAAAAAAATTAAAACCACTTTTTAAACACAAAAATAACCACACTCTAATACAAAAGAAACAGAAGAGAGATAGAGAGAAGACACTGACAGAAGGGCAAGTAGATGAGAACATTTTGGGGGAAGCATCGACAAGGTAGACCACGAATTCTTTCGACGATTCTCTTTGCTGCAGAATGTAGTTTAGCAAGATTAGTGTTTTATTTTTTGGGAAAAATAAATAAGTAAAAGTGACAAGAAGTAAGGACCTGACCTGATAGAATTCGTTATCGAGATCGTCTTCGTCGTCTTTAAAGACGTCATCAGGGTCCAACTCCATTTCTTTCTTTCTTTCTTTGTTGATGTTTGGGAAAGAAAAGAGAAAACAGAGAGATCACTCGGGGGGTTTGGCTTACGTTTCTCTGTGCACTCTTTGTGAAGAGGTCAGTGAAGAGTACTCGGTACTCTTTGTGCTTTTTTTTTTTTTTTAATCGAAAAGTAAAATAGCGTCTAGCAAACACTGCGCCTGCACCGGTGGGCCTGAGAGAGGAGACCTAGACTGGGTTTGGCCCGTTTGTTTTGTTTGGAAAAACTGTGTTTTTAAAAAAATTAAAAAAAAATATTTATGTTTAAAAATATTTTATTATATTTTTAATTATTTTGATATATTAATATCAAAAATTATTTTAAAAAATAAAAAATATTTTTTAATATATTTCTGAAACAAATTAAAAAATAATACTAATATACTCTCAAATACTCTTATAACTAAGATATTTTTTTATTTGTTTCATTTTTTATTTTTTATTTAATTTAATTTAATAAATTCCAATTCAATTGATAATTTGTGAAACTATTATGTTTAAAATAAACCATTAAATAACACAATTTTATTATTTTAAATATTCATTAATTTTATTCAATTTCATTGTTTGAAATATTTATAGAAATTCCCTGCCTTGACTATTTTTCTCTTCATTAAAGAAAAAAAAAACATTTTACATATTATAAATACCAATTTAAAATTAATCTTTAATAAAGTACATTACAGCTTCACTTATGCGGCGGTTATAAATGCTTGTGCTCATTTGGCTACCATTAGTTTGGGAAGCAAATACATACTCAAATTATCAAACTATAATTGCAATCAGATACATTTCTGTGTGTATGCAACAGTCTTGTTGATATCAAGCAAAGTTAATTTTGGTTTGAGAAGTACTAACTGTTTCTGCATTTAATTTTTTATCTATAATTAAATATTTATTTGTATAGTCTTAATTTATTGGTATTGCATCTACTCTTATAAAAATTATTATATTTATACATGTTAAAATTAGAAATTAACTCAATCATTCTCTCTATATGATCTTGTAAAAAACATATGGTTTTTCATACATAAACTAATATAAATATTTTTTCATAATTTTGTTATAAAAGATACATGGTATAATATCTGGATTGATAAACTTTGGATTTTTACTTATCTTACATATACATTTAATAACGCATTTACTAATATTTTTTAGTTTAGATAATAAGTAATGAATAAAAATATTAATTTCATTACAATAATCTATCTTGCACAACCTTTCGGGTAAAACTCAGTACATCCAAGAATGATCATCCATTACTTATATCAAAACTATATAAAATATTAACAACAACATGTATTAATTAATAATGTAAACTAAATAAATCAACTATCATTGATTTAACTCAAACTTATTCAATCGGTTATAATAATACCCTTAAATTATTATCAATTTTCTACAAAGATTCAAATTTCTTTATATTTATTAAAATTTTCAACTTAACAATAAAGTTAATAAAATATGAAACATACTTATTAAATAATCCATTATTTTTTTATTTACAATCAAAATTGAAATCAATTTTATCAAATCACAAACAAATATAATTTTTTAAAATCTCAAACAAACCCTAATATATACAAATCATGCATTCATACAATAAATCTCTATGAAAAAAAGCTATAGAATAAGTATACATACAAACTACATATACTATAACAAAATGCCAAGAAAATTAACATTTAAAAAATGGGTTAAAATAAGAAATAGATAGTTTTGCTTATTGATGTTAGAAATCTTTAAAAGAAATTAAATCAAAACAAAGATGCTAACAAACTGAGTGTTGGGACCGCTAGATTTGTAATAATGAGAATTTGATTTGTGATAAAATAAAAAAATTGTTATTTTTTACTAAGAAAAATAAAAGAAAAAGAAAAAGAAAAAGAAATGGATGAGGAAGAAAGGAGATGTCAATTACCAAGTTATAATTTAAATATTACTAATGAATTTACTAAAAAATATTAGCGATAAGTTTATTTCATTGATAATATTGTTTGTAACAATGACATGTTATTTTCTTTTCTTTTCTTATTTTTTTTTTATTTTTTATTTTAATTTTCTCAGTATATATCAATAAAAAAATTTCATCTGTATATACTAATAGACATAAAAAGAAAATATTTCATTAATAAATTTTATTGTAATTTATCATTGAGTTTTTTCGGACAGTATTTTTATTTATATTGATAATTTTTTAGTAGTGAAAAGAAAATAAAAAAATCAAATTAGCCAACAATCATATGAATGAAAAAGAATCCAATGAATTCAAATATCCAACTAGCATATGAGACATGTCTCGTGAGATTATAAGGCCAGCATTATAAAATTAATAATTCAAATATCAAAACATTTATCATCCTGAACTCTTACAACATCTTACCATGCAACAAGAAATTTGAACTTCAAACTTGGTTTATAATAATCACATAAATATCACCTTGTAATTTATAATAGTTTTAATTAATCAACAACCAAACTTTTCATACGTCTCTCTAGTCAATCGTGAAGCTTACATGAACATGCAAAAAAATTCTTATACAATTAGAATAATCTATAAGATAATAAACCACATCCTTCCATTCATGATTTGTTTATTGCTACAAATATTTTTTCCTCCTTCCAAACATAATTGTTGGTGTTTAGAATGGCTTATGCAATTTCTTTCATTGCGCTAGTCATTTCTCTTAAATCTCAAGGATAATCATTTGTAATTAATGTTTATTATTTTAAGAAGGATGTTATTGACATAAATGGAGTAGAAGATGATGGATCTTGGGTTCTTAGCTTTAATGTAACCCTTTCATAATAATTAAAAAACAAAAAATGAAAGTTCTCTAAATTTATCTTATTATTTGCTTGCATCTATTCGATGTCATTAATATTTACCTTCCTCTTTTCTTTTTCTCATCTTTGAACATTTTTTTTAGGATTCTTTCCTGAGCTAAATTGTTATATCTTTCTTATATATTTTTTTAAGAATATCTTAATGATGAAAAAGTTTTTTCAAATAAACCTTAATTTCAGATTAGTTTTACAACAAAAAAATTAAACATATTAAAACAATTAATAAAAAAATTTATGGTAAGTGAATTAAAATACTCGTACTTCAACAAAGGCTTCCATACCTTTATTAGAATCTTAAATATTTAAATGTTTTGGTAGTGTCATTTCATCTAATTTTATTTTTCATTTAATTTCTTTTGCTAAGATATGTGATTAAGAGTTTTAAAATGATAAGGGTGTTTTGAGTTGAGAAATTAATATATTAAGATTATAAAGATATTTATTAGTTATTTGATGATGAAAATAAATTGCAAATAGTATTTTAGATAAAAAATTACCCCAGCTTAATTTTCAACCACCTTTTTAATCACAAAAAAATTGAGCTTGTAAATGATGTGTTGTGCAAAAATAAAAAGATAAACGATATATTGTCAACCCTTAACAAAAGACTATAAGTGCAGGATTGTGAGCGTGTCATGGCTTGTTTATATTTTCCATATGCCCAGCTTTATCCACTTTCTATTTCCTTTTTTATTTTTTTTTAATATTTTTAAATACACTGAAAAAAAGAAGAAGAGAGGTTTAGCATGATATTTCAATTATTATTCAATTTTTCATTGTTCTTAAATAATATTCTATATTTTTATATGAATATTAAAAATTTGTTTCTGATTATTATGTAGCTGATATGGGAAAGAAAGGGAGCTCATGAATATTCTCTGAAAAAATAGTTTTTAAATTTTCTAAATATATCTTTGGCATGATTTTATAACATTTATAAATTATTTTTTAACTTTAATAGCACACAAAATATTGAAATATTATTTTAATATTTTTTAAACTTGCTTTTGATACCATAATACATGTTTTTCATAGAAAAGAGTTCTTGCAATTAAAAAAATATGCTTTCATTATGATATTTCTATCACATTTATACAAGTTGTTTTTATTGTCTGTCATCTCAAAGTTTTGTCTTTATTGTCTTTCATTTCAAAATTATAAGAAAGTAATTTTTCGGTCTCGTTTAGTAAACTAAAACCATTAGTTGCAAGTTCAATATTTTAAAAAAAAATTAAAGAAAATAATAGTATCAATAAACTTGAGATACGATTATTTAGAAGCTTATTTAAGTTTATATTTTGATTTTTTAAGCTTACACCATGTGCTTCTTTCCTTTAACTAAAAATACATATACACTTATTTTTTAAATTATTATTTATAACAAAACAAATTTAACATACACAATGTAACTCTAAATCATAATAAGTTACAAGAACCACAATAATCATCATTTTATAATCAATGTCATCTTTTTATGTAAAATAATGGGTAAAAAACATAGCCTTGTATAGGTCAATTTATATTTGATTTTTTTACAACTCTCAAGTATTTCAACAAAGTCTTAAATTTTATTTTGATACATAGATTTTAATATATCTTTTATTATGTCTACCAATTTATTAAAATTACTATTATTAATGATATGTGAAAATAAAACCGAATCATCATTAATTCCTTAGTTAAATTTTGACTTTCATAAATATAATATATAATTATTTAAAATAACATATTTTTCATGTCTTTGAGACTTTTTTAATACTATTTCTTGTGGTTCATTGATTATAAATTTATTAATAATATTTTTTTATTATAGGATGTATAATCTTTTAATTATTGTTCTCAATAATTGTTAAACTAATCAATAATTAGAGGAGAAATTACTTTAAAAGATGTAAAGGGTGATAAAACTTCTATCTTAACTTCTTAAATTTTCATATTGCATTTTTTTTTTAATTTTATTAACTTTATCATTTTTAATTTCAATAATTCTTGTATTATAGCTACAATAATAAAATTGATACCTTTTAGATTTTTCTAAATAGCTAATGAAGAAACCGCTAGTTATTTTTAAATCTTTATTTGTTTTGAAGTGGATTATACATTCATACTTGTATGGAGAAATCCTAAACATGTGGGTGCTTTAAACTAGGAATGTGTTTGATGTTGCGGTAGATGTTGTGTTTGTGGTTTGAAAAAACTTATTTTATAAAAAGTACTTTTAGTTGAGGTTGATTTGAAAAAATAGATGTTTTGTTAAAACTGTGGTTGAAATTAAAGTTAAAGAAAAAGTAATTTAATATGTTTGGTTAAAAAAGCTTTTGAAATTGAAGTTATTAAATAATTTTTAAAAATATATATTAATATTGATGATTTTAAATTTAACTATTATAGAATTAATTACTTCTATTATATCATGAAATAAATAATACTTTATATAAAATATTTTTTTTGTTTTATTAAACTATTTATAATTACATTACGTATAAAATTTATTCAATAAGAATTACAGTTTTCATAATTTTTTAAGCGTGTAATAAAATTAGATAAAATATTATCAAGAATAAAATTGATATTACCGTGCGAGTGAATTTAATTTACTCTATATTAGTTTTTTGAGAAAAAAATATTGTTCACATCATAGTGCAAATAAATTTAATTCACTATAAACTAGCTTTTTAAAAATATTAATAAAATTAACACTTGAAAAATACTAATTAAAAAATATTTAAAAAATTAACACTTAAAAAATATTAAAAAAATTAACACTTAAAAAAATATTAATAAAAAAAACTTGTATGAACAGTGCAATTCACTGTGAACATGCAGTGAATTGCACTGTTCATGTTAATTGTATTGTTCACTGAACAATGTAATTAACGTATACAGCGAATGAAAACAACATTTATCTGCATTCTTATCGTAAAAATTATATTGGATCCATGTACAGTAAATCAAGCCGCAGCCGAATAAATAAACACCATCTAGGTTTACTATCAATTCACAATTCATAAAGTATTTTTAGAATTATCTTATTAATAACCTTATTTAATAAATATATGAAAGTTTATAATGTATATATCTATAATGATATTAGTAAAAATGAATGACTTAACATGCATCTAACCATATTTTAAATAAGTATGGAACTCATGAAAGTTGTTTGCCATGTAAGAATGGTTTAGTATTCTTCAAACAAAAACTTTAATTTCCAAGCACTTTTGCCTATGAAAAAAGGTTACGTGACTAAACGAAAGAGGAGAGAATTGGGAACTAACGGGGGAGCAACTAGGGAGTGAAAAACATACACAGTCTATTGTAATTTCTTTTTTGTTAGGACTAGTTTTTTCTGATTAAGAGAAAGTATTATTCTCTTTTTCCTATTTTTTTGTTTGTATAGATATTTTTGTGTCTTTCAGTTTATTGGAAATTTTCATTTAATCTTTTCTACTTATACTGTCTAAGTTTTTAAAAAAAAAATACCTAAATAGAAAAAAATATTTTTTTCTATGTATTATTTTCTTTTTGAACTAGTCTTTGTATACAATTTTTCCAATTTTGCTTGATTCTCTTATTTTTTTTCTCATTTATATAACCTTCCTTCATAATATTTAATCATCCACTATTCTAATCGCCCTTTTTTTTATTATTTATCATTTTACACCTTCATTTTATTTTTTTTACTGTAAAAAACTTACACAAAATGAAACAATAATGCTTAAAATCATGAAATGATCATAAGTTGACTAAATTATAGAAAAAGATTTAAAAAAAAATTATATTTAAAAAATTAAAAATACAAGGTTTAAAAATTAATCATAACAACTACCTCTTCACAATACTTGTGATACAAAAATATCAAAAAATTTATTGACTTTATGTAAAGATCTATAAGAAAGATATCAATATGAAAGAAAAAGTTTTTTTTTTATATACATGATTTTAACTTAACATAAAAAAATAGTCTCGTTAAAAGGTAATTACTTTTAAAAATTAAAAAATAAAACAAATAAAAAAACTTTAAGAGGTGACTATCCTCGTTAAAAAACTAAATGAATAAAAAAAATAATCTTATTAAAACAGACATTCACATATAAACAATTGAAATTAAAGGAATAAAAAAAGAGAACTTTTATTTTATATGAATTTATAGTTGTATTTATATATCTCATTTTTGTAATAATATTTCTACTTATAAACACATGTATATAAATATTTATAAACTTAAAGGTTATAAGAAGATATAGATTAAAATAATAATGAATGAATATAATAAAAAAGCATTATAGGAAGGTATCTAGACATCACATCCATGACTTTATAATAATAATTTAATTTTAACCCCTTTTCTATTATATTTTTAAAAATAAAAATTTTAAAGTTTAATCTTTTCAAATCTTTAAATTTCATTTTCAGTTTTTAAATTTTTAAGTTTTGATTTGTAATTTTTTTAATTATAAATTTATTTTTTTTAGATTAATATAAGTGTTTGGATCAGCTTCCGCATACCACGACTAATTTTACGGATCTTAAAGTTAATAACTATACAAGTCTTCAGTAATTATTATATTAGCAACTAAAAACTTGAACATAAAACTACAAAAAAAATAAATTTTTAATTTTTAGTTTTTATTATTTAATCACTATCTGAATGATTTTTAATCTCTCTAGTGACCGCTATTTTGAAAATGAAAATCTAAACTTTATTTTGGTACCTCTCTTTACATTTCACCAAGATATCCTCAGCAACAATCAGGCTGGAATTGCCGGCCATTTTACTTGCCCAACTCGCTTTCTCATCTCTCTGTATGCGAGCGTTTTTAACAAAGGAAAAAATCCAACTTCTTACCAGTGAAGTAGAATCATTGTCTTGTCTAATATATGCATTTATAAATCAGATTAATGGGTACGGTTTAAACAGAAGTTCGAATCAGTAATGCAATTTTTTTAATAAAAATATATATAATTGTTTATGAAATTACTAGAACAAATTGAAATTCAACCGATACGTTTTATAAACTCAAATCCCTATTAGATCAACTCATCATTATAGATCAGATTATTGTTTTAGAATATTCTTTATTTTCTTTGTTATTTTCATATTTGTTTTCTAATTAGGTTAGACTTTTATTTATTGCTTATTTTAATTTGCTAGATCAATTTAGGTTATTATTCAAATTGTTTTGCATATTATTGACATAATATTCATATTTTTTTTCCTACAATTTAAGGGTAATTTTAAAATTTCTTAAATTTTAATTTATTATTGTTGTTATCGTCGTCGACTTACTATAAACTGCATCACTAGCACGCAAAGACACTTTTTTTTTTATTGAGTTAGTCTCAAAAATAATTATACTAGTCCAAGTAAGTATTAAGACTGTTTAATGAGTCCTTCTCGGACCGGCACTGATTATGACCATCCACAAGTTTTATTTTCCACCACTCAGCAACGTCGGGAAAGGAAAGGACAATGTTTTTTTTACCTATGGTGTATAATTAGAATCCATTTATTTTTATATTTTTAAAATAATTTTTTATTTTATTTTTTACTTCAAATTATATAATTTTTATTATTTTGATGTATTAGTTTCAAAAATAAAATTTAAAAAATAAAAAAATATTATTTTAATACATTTCCAAACAAGAAATACATTAAAAAATAATCACTACTATAATAGTACACAACTCTAAATATAATGTTAATTAATTTTATTTGAACTAAATTAAAGAAATAAAACATTGGAAAACACTATTATTTATTTTGACCAAATAAAAAATTAATAAAGATATAATGTTTGTAGCTTTGTGCAAGACCAGTAGGGAGCTAGGCGTTGGCCTTGGCTCTTCGTTGTCTTTATTTTTTTTGTTTTTTTTTGTTATTAAATCTTTTTACTAGATTTATTTATTTTTATTTTTAACATGGTTTTAAAATATTATTACATTTTAAAAAAATTATTAAAATAATCATATGAATAATAATTTATCCATGAAAGTTTGATTCAAATCTTGATTTTTTCTTAAGATTTTTAAGTAGATTTTGAATATGATTTTATTATATTTATGATTTTTTAGCTCTAAATCACATATAAAATACAAACATATCATTTTGATATTTCTTATTTAATTTTCTTTTAACAATTTTAAAATATTTTTTAACTAAAATAATATTTCCAATTAAAAATATTATGTTAACTAAGATAAACAAAAATCCTTGTTGAAAAAATTCATCTTCATAAAAAAATAAATTTAAAACAATTATATTTTTAAATTTAATAAAAATACTTGAGAATTTGCTAAAAAAATTTTAACTTGTACAAACTAGTCTATTCTAAAAAGGAAAGTTTTATTAATAGCAAATATATCTTTGCGTACCGTGTCTTAAAAATATTTTAAAAAAACTTTAACTTTTTTTATTTTAAATTAATATATTTTTTATATTTTCAAATCATTTTAATTTGATATTTTTAAAAATAAAATAATATTATTAACATACTTTTATAAGTAAAAAGTATTTTAAAAAATAACAACAAGCAATTTAAAAAAAAAACTCCAAACACATAATAACAAAAAATAACATTATAGGATTAACAAATACACGAAATTTTTATTAAAAGACAAAATAACCGATCAACTATTGGTGGTTGTGCTAGTCAAAGAATGACTCATAAAGCAATCCCATCTCTTACCTGTAGTCCTGGACTAGTATTATCGTTTTATTGACCGTTTCTTATAAAGTCATTATAAACAAATTTTTAGCTCTTCTTCAGACTTATAAACTATTAAAGTGGTCAACTCTAAAGATTCTAACTTTTATATTTATAAGATTTTAAAGTAATTCATTTAAGAATATAACATTTATATTTATGAACTTTTTAAGTGGTTCAATTTAAGGATATAACATTCATAAACTCTTAAAGTATTTCACTTATAAGTACCTATAATATAATAAATATATATAACATATAATCATTAAAATTTGATGGAAGTTTTGGTTATAAATAATGTTATTTAGTTTCCATACTCATAAACTCAATTACCTTAAATTTTACACCGTCTATATAGAGTGAGTCTATATAGAATGAGTAGAGTTTGAAAGTGTCAAATATATATAAAAGAGAAAAACAAATCCGTGAGGAATATTAATGGCCGAAGATATTGTTTTCTTATTATTAAAACTTATGTTATAAATATATTTATTTCATATTAAAAAGTTATTAATTAAGTTTTCCATGTTTTTCCCCGAATAAAAAGGTAACTCGTCGAGAAAGGCATAACAAAGTGTCAAATTCTATCTCCAGGAAAGGGCATAGGAAACCCAGAAAACAAAGTGTTAGGTTCAACCCACTGTTTTTTTTTTTTAATGGAAGAATAAAGTGACAAATATATATATATATATATATTTCACATTGACTGGTTGGGTTTGGACAGAAGGTGGCTTAAAAAAGAAAGAAAGTGGAATGTCTAAAATATTCTTCTTCTTCTTCTTTTTTTAATTTTTAATGGATATTTTATATCTCCTTGAAGGTTGCATTGTTAAGCAACCTTTGTAATTCCTTTTTTAGTTGTGCTGTTTGGAAGAGTGCAGCCCGTCAGCTTGTGTTATTTTCAGGGTTGTGATTGTTCAAAAAATAAAAAATAAAAAAATTGGTACATGAAAAAAAAATCTATTTCATGGAGAATATTGAACAGTGCAAACAGGCCACCTGATCGAATCTAGTTAATAGAATTTGTCCTATATAAATACTTCAACGCATGATTGTGACCGCAATTATAGTACATCACTTCAATCTAGTTAATGGGATTTTTCCTATATAAAAAATTCAATTATATTTTTTTAAGTTTTTTAAGTTTTTTGAATTTTTTTTATTTTTTTCTCTGTTTCTCTCAACTTAATAAGTCATTTTACTTTTATTTGACCTTTTTTTTTGTTAGCATTACTATTTTATTTATCCTAAAATTTTAATCAGATTTTATTTAATATATTTTAAAATTCTTAGTAAGCTCAAACTAGTAGCTGGACTGAAAATTACCCTCAATAACATAAAATTAATCAAATTATAATTTTTTATTAAATTTGTTAAAAATTTTAAAATTTTAAGTCAAGCTAAAATATCATATTAGAAGGTTCCACATAAATTTTCTGAAATTTTTGATAATTCAATCGAGAATTATAAAATTTTTTATATAAAACTAATAAAAAATATTGATAAAATCTTGACCTGGACTATAGCAAATAAATCAATATAAATTAAGAAATTATTTACTATAAATTATAATATGTCTTTTGGCTTTCTTTTTTTTTCCTTAACAAATCAATAGAGCTTGTGCCATCTAATGGCCAAATATAATTATTTATTATCTTACTAAATATGTAGTTATGTACTCTTGGATGTAGTGTGACAAGTGTAAATAAATAAAGATTAGATAACTATTCTGATTATTTATATTTTTTTCCCTCACACCTAACTATTAAAATACATAATTATTTTATTATTTATTAAATTAGATATATTTATCATATTTAAAATCTTTGGATGTGTCATGCTATAAATAATGAAGAATATTTCAAAAAAAAAAATTATCTAGCTATTTTCTAATTCTGACTTCACGTGGAAACTAGGCATGTTATCACGGAGGACATCACTTGACTAACTATTTGTAGATTTGTATGCCTTAATATTTTAGTCCATTTTGATATGTTTGACGACAAAGGAATTATTATAACAAAAACTATAACATTTAGGCTTTTTCATGGCAGCAATTTACAGTAGTCGTTTTTTTTTCATCCTGAATTTTTTTTAATTGCGACTAATTTGTTAAAATTTATTAAGTTGAGATAAAATTTAAGAAAAAAAAACCAAAATATAAAACGAAGAAGAAACTCTGATCAATTTAAAATTTTAGAGAATTTTTTTTAATTGGGCCGGATTCGGCAAAAATAAAATTAAAGTTGCGATTAAATTCCGTAAATACTATGTTATCAAGCGATCTTCTTCTAATTTTTTTAATAAAACACAATTAAAAATTAAAATTAAAATTAAAATTAAATGTTTTTAACTAAGCTGGACCCGACAAGAATAAAATTAAAATTGCAATTAAATTCTACAAATACTATATTATCAAATGATCTCCTTCTAATTTTTTAAATAAAGCACAATTAAAAAAATAAAAATAATTTTTTTTTAACCATACCAGACCCAATTTAATAGATTTAACTTTGAACCAAACTTAATCAATCCAAAATAGTAACTGGAACAGTGGAGAGTAACTCTATTATTTACGTAAACAATGAAGAGTGAAAACTATCTACTGTGTTTGCAAGTTTGTGAAAAACAATAGAGAGTTGCTTTCCATAAATATGTAATTTTAACCAATTTTAGCTAGTCTCATATAAATAGTAAATCATGGTTTTTTATTACCAAACATTTAAAGGCTATGATTTGCGTTTTTTATTATCAAAACGTTTAAAAACTATAGTTTTCTTTAAAAACACTTGCAACTACATAAATAAATAGTCACTAAAACATGTTGTTTTTATGTTTAAAAAACACTTTTAAAAAAATTCAAAATTTTTTTATTTGTTTTAAATTAATTTTTTTGGTGTTTTTAGATTATTTTAATACATAGATATTAAAAATATTTTTTAAAAATTAAAAAATATTATTTTAATATATTTCTAAATAAAAATTACTTTAAAAAGCCATTTTCACAATTCATTACTATTTTCATGGCGGAATGTTTTGTAGTTGGGGAGCTTTTTAAGGTGTCTAGGAGATAACTTTTGATGATTCTTGCAGTTTCCCTAGTTCTTTTTTTTTTTTTTCCCGATTCTCAATTCATTAACATCTCAGTTCAATCACCAACGTTCAAGAAAGAAGGGAATAATGAAGAGAGAGGAGGGAGAAAGTGGCAACAAGTCCAACGCTAACCATGGCATTCTTGGTTCAACCGGTCGGATTTATAATGATTTCTAAAAGTGAAATGGTTGGAAAAAGTAGATTGATAATCTAAATATAATTGAGTTTTCTGAATTCTTTTTTGTTTTTAGGTACTTAGAATGTATCTCAAGGTTCATATGAGTTTCTTGAAATATTTTTGATGTATTATGGAGAAGAAAATGGTGAAATTCAGCTTGGGAAGTAAAAAGTTAGACGATATATTCATATAATTTCCAAATGAGAGTAGCATAATTTTAAATAAATATTTAATCTATAGGAAAAAAAGTCCTTTGTAGATGATTCGCCCCTAATTTTTATTAAAAAAAAAATGAGGTTAAAAATAATCAACAAAGTATGAGAAGGAAGAAGTGAAAGAAAAGGAGTGTTGACTAGGCATGTATGGACTGGAACAATTATTTATTTATTTAAAGAAAACGGAGTCCATGTATTTTACTTACCTTTTCTTTATATAAGCAAAATTTATTATATTTGATTTTGCTTAATTTGAACTTCAATTACAGTTGATTAATTTTTTTTTTTAGTTTTAACACTCACTCGGGGGAAGAAATCATTCTACTCATTTTGATCCATTTTGAGTAGCATATTTATAAAAACAATATTACGATTGTAATAAAAAAATTATGTGACTTGTATTTTTAGAAAATAAAGTCATAAGTATTTACGCTCTCTTTTTTCCTTGTATATTCTTTTTTTAACAAAGAATGTATATTTTAAAATTTGTTACTTTTAAGATTTGAATAAAATTGAAATAAGGTTATTTTATTCTCTATAATAAAAATCGGAGTGGGAATAACGCCATCCAAAATAAATATAAGTGGTTATAAGAGACATACACATACACACACTATTAATTCATTAAATTGTTATATCTAGTAAAGTGTGGAGGTTTAGTTTTAATTATTTTAATTAATGTCAACACCTAGATTGTCATGTGTGAACAAAGTTATTTTATTTATTTTAAGGAGTTATAATTAGATTATTAGAAGGGGACAATTTATATAGAAGATTTGTTGCACTGGTTATTATCATAATTTGTAAATGCAGAAGGCTTGAGTCTCCTTTAAAAAAGTGAGTGATTCTCATTCCAGCCTCACTACGCTGCTTAATACACAAAGTAAATACAACTGCGTGTACCCGCCCTCAATCCAGCATTAAGTATCTTTGATATTATGGTAATTATTATAATTATAATTAAAAAAAAATATTTTTTTATTAAAATTAATTTGAAAAAATATATATTTGGTTAAAATCATGATTAAAAATAAAATAAAATAAAATAAAAAATAATTTAATATATTTAGTTAGAAGAATACTTTTCAAATTGAGGTTATAAAATAATTAATATATATATATATATATATTAATATTGTTGGTTTTTAATTTAAATATTGTAGATTTAACTACTATTATTATATCATGAAATAAATAATATTTATATCAAATATTTTTTATTATTTCATTAAACTACATGCAATTTCATCGCGTATGAAATCTATCCAACAAGAACTATATTTTTCATGATTTTTTAAGCACTCATCAACATCAGGTAAAAATATCATTAAGAATAAAATTAGAATTGCAATTAAATTCTTTTAAATGCTACGTCATCAAACGATTTTCTTCTAATTTTTTGAATAAAATATAATTAAAAATAAAAATAAAAACTAAATTTTTTTAACTGGGTCAAATCCGGCAAGAACAAAATTGGGATTGTGATCAAATTTTGAAAATGCTACGTCATCAAGTAATCTCCTTCTAATTTTTTGAATAAAATATAATTAAAAATAAAAATAAAAACCAATTTTTTTTAATTGGGTCGGATCGACAAGAATAAAATCGGGATTGCGATCAAATTTTATGAATGCTACGTCATCAAGTAATCTCCTTCTAATTTTTTGAATAAAACATAACTAAAAAAAATAAAAATTAAATTTATTTAACTCGATCAGACCCGATTTAATATATTTAGTTTTAGATCTGATCTGATCAATTTGGAACAATAACTGGAATGGTGGAGAGTGACTTCACTATTCACATGATAGTGGAAAATGAAACTCTTCATTGCATCTGCAGGTTTGCAGAAAGCAGCAGAGAGCTATTTTCCATAAACTTGCTATTTTAACGAATTCTAGTTGGTCTCACAAAATAGTAAATTATGGTTTTTTGTTACCAAACATTTAAAAGCTATGATTTGTTTTAAAAACGATCACAATCGCGTAAATAAACAACCACTATTGTAATAATATTTTTTTTATTATTAAAAAATTTATAAATTTTTTATTTTTTTATTTTAAATAATATTTTTTTAATGTTTTTAGAGTATTTTGATGGCTAAACCATGTTATTCTTGGTTCATCTGGTCGGATTTATAATGATTTCTAAAAGTGAAATGGTTGTAAAAAGTAGATTGATAATCTAAATATATTTGAGTTTTCTGAATTCTTTTTTGTTTTTAGGTACTTGAAATGTATCTCAAGGTTTCATATGAGTTTCTTGAAATATTTTTGATGTATTATGGAGAGAAAAAATTGGTGAAATTCAACTTGGGAAGTAAAAAGTTAGACGATATATTCATATAATTTCCAAATGAGAGTAGCATAATTTTAAATAATTATTTAATCTAAAGGCAAAAAGTCCTTTGTAGATGATTCGTCCTAATTCTTATTAAAAAAAAATGATGTTAAAAATAATCAACAAAGTATTAAAAGGAAGAAGTGAAAGAAAAGGAGCGTTGACTAGGCATGTATGGACTGAAACAATTATTTATTTATTTATTTAAAGAAAACGGAGTCCATGTATTTTACTTACCTTTTCTTTATATAAGCATAATTTATTATATTTGATTTTGCTTAATTTGAACTTCAATCAAATTTAAAAAAATATAGTTTCAACTATATTCCTAAACATTGCCATAATCAATTGGATATTTTATTATTTTTAAAATATTTTAATATACTATAATTAATATATTAAAAATGATATAAAAATATAAACAATTAATTTTAAATAAAAAAAGACATTTCAAATTCTCAAAAAACACAAGTACAATCGGCGATAATAAGTTAGATACCTTATTATTTTTCCTCTCACTACTTGCGTCAAAGCCTAGATACTACATAGTACATACGGCATAGCCATAACTTTTGCTATCCAAACCCACATACGTATCTTGTCCTTCTCAGACCAACACAAACAAACACGGCGTACAGTACTACTAATTATAAGGTCCTCACACTACCGGCCTAGCTCATTTTGCTTCTTGGAAGGCAGTTCAGAGCACCCAGAACAGAAACACACTGGCTGGTTTCGGTGTTTACTGCTGCTGATTGCAACCATCAACCACTGGTTTCGGTGTTTACTGTGATGCCATCGTCTACTTTTTCCTTGCTTTGTTTCTTGTTTTCTTTTGCAGTGTTGAAGTCGCCAAGAGAGAGCTTCTCCTCTGCCATACGAACCGCATCCATGGTTTTGCGTGTTTGGTTGATTTTGCCACCGCCCCCATGACTGACCTCAGCTCCACGTCTAGCTCTTTTGATCACGCACAAGGAGAAAAGGATTATACTATGGACTTAATTAGTGAGATTTCATACCTAAATCAAGTGATTATCACTAAAGATAATAATTAAAGAAAAAAAAGAAGTTGGTTGTCAGTAAATTCGCTATCAAAGTTACCAGTTAAACTCTTTCAAGACTTCCTCTAGAATCCTAGAAACCATGTTTTTGGTATGCTATCACATAAATTAATTTATGATTTTTATATCAGTTGGAGTGATTAAGAAATCGATAATATTCTGGTCAAAAAATAAAGAAGAGAAGAAGAAGAAGAAGAAGTGATTCAGGAGAAGAAAACACAAGACGGAAGGAAATAAAGAAGTTAAAAGGCACATGCATGTTCACCATTTATTTGACTGGACTGGAACGAAATTCAGGCGTTGATGAACCAGATTAATGACAAGAAAAGCAACAACATACATGGGAAGATTGACCACCATGATCAGAGTTTTCCGCTGTAGGCAAAGCCTGGTACTAGCCATGCGGAGGACCATGGTCGACTTTGGCATGAAGCAACTCACCAGACGCGTGCAGGCCATAACGGAAATTTTTTCTTTGTGAAATGCTCTACAACTCTACTCTATTTACTACTTTAGCATGAGAGTTGAGGAGAGCATATATGCTTTATATAACGGGTGGTGGATGAGTTTTGCTTGTCTAGAGCAGCGATGGAGAGTGTGATTGTGACGGATTGTAATTGTTTTTTAAAATATTTTTTTATTAAAAAATATATTGAAGTAATATTTTTTTATTTTTAAAAGAATATTTTTGATATTAATATATTAAGATAATATAAAAATATTAAAAAAAATAATAATTTAAAGCAAATAAAAAATAAAAAAATTTCAAATTTTTTTAAAAACGCTTTTAAAAACCTAAAAAAATTAGTAATGTAGTGTAAATTGTTTTTAAAAAGTATTTTTTATTTGAAAATACATAAAAAACTGAAAAAACATCTATTTTATAATTTTTTCAAGATAGATATACTTTTAAAAACACATAAATATCACAATTGCAGGTAGGAATTATAAACACATAAAAAGAAAAGATAGCACAGTTCCAAGAAGGAATCAATGGCTTCAACAGGTGTCCAGTTTACTTTACGCTGCTAAATGCCTTTGGAATTTTGCAAAAACAAATGCACCTTTTTCCCACACAATTTCTTGTCCTTTCCTTTCCAAAACCATTTAATTATGTTTAATCCGGTTATTTTTCGAAATAATATAATGTAACATGGCAAATGGGACAGTCGAGACGATGCATGGGAGGATTGCAGAACCAGCTAGGAATGTCAAAAGATATTCATTTAAACTATAATGGCATGAATGTTTTCAAGTACATTGCATTTTGGACTTCGAGATTCTATAATTGACATTAACAATTGAATATAAAAAAAAAACCCAAACAAAGAGCTTGGTAAACTCGCGTAATTATTATTATAGTCATTTTTTTATTTTAAGAAATTGAAAATAAGGGGATATGAAATTGAATTTGAGGATTTTTGGTAAATCTTTTGTCTAGTAAGCGAAGAAATCTCAACTTTTGGGAAATCTCAAATGTCTTCTAACATTGCATTATTCATAAAGTAAAAAATGTAAATATTCCATCAAAATCTCAGAGAGGAATTTGAGACATCAATTTTTTTTATTTAATTTCTCACTTTTACTAACAACGACATAAATGCTTTTGATATATATCTGTTATATCAGTTTAAAGGATATTAATATATATATTTTTGGTAACTTTAAAGCAATATGTGCATTATATATTTCCTAATAGATACTTACATTATTTGATATAATGATTTTATAAAGTGTTTTTTTCTTGTATCATAAAGTTTAATTTATTGTTGAGTCCATTCAGCATATAAGTTTTAAACATGGGTAGGAATTACTTGTCAAATTAAATACTCTAATTTTTAAGGATAAAATTATGAATTCTTAAATACGAGTCAAAATATAATAAATATATTATTAGAATTTTTTATTATGAATCAAATACAAATATTGAATTCTAAGTACCAATAAATCTAAAAATCAACTTACCTAAAATTCATTCCATAGGCAGAGTCTAAGCTTACTCAATCATTGTCTAAATAATCTACAATAAAAATTAGATTTCTTATGGTATTTTGCTCTTTATATAAACAATAGGGAACCTTAAAAATAAGGTTCCACTGGGCCTCACCCTTTTTTATTTTTTTTTATATTTAATTTGTTATGTTTTTGGCACTTCAAATGTTTTTTTTAATTATAATAGCCTTTTTTTTAGTTTTGACATACTATTATTATTTAAAAAAAAAAATAGATATGTTAACAAAAAATCAATAAAAAAAACCAAAACATGCACTTTCAAGTTTAATAACTATGTAAAAACAAAAATTCTATCATACCCGGATATTTTTCTTAAGTTTATTTATTTTTATTCCCCACATTTAGTGGCAATATTCAGTAATGGAGTATGATAGTGCAAAGGGGAACATCTCTTGTGGGCATGTTACAGCTAGCATGATTGCCAGACTTTACTCTTTACATGGTGCTAGTGGAATTCCCTTTCTTCTCTTGAGGCGGTCGCCGACGAGCATCCTCATCGCTTTCGGCAGATGTTTGATGGATTCCCATGCAAGTTGATCCGCCTGCGTTTTTTCTTCTTTATTGGGGCTGCAGATCCATTCCTGATCGATCAGTCCCGGTCAAACGACTGGGAATTACATGAAAAATTATGAAGGAAAGAACAGAAACTCCAATTGTGCTGCAAATTCCATTCAAAGTGAAAAAGAGAACGGCCTTCGGATATTAAAAACATGGTGATTGACGAACATTAACTTCCAACGTGAATAATATATATGAAAGTATTTTGATGACAGAACGCAAGAATAATTCTGTTTTTCTACCACCAAACAACTTATTCTTCTGCATATATTCAAGTTGCATGCCGCTCAGTGATCCGGAGCTTGTAAGCTTTGTTTATAAACTTATAATACTTGATTAATGACACTCAGATATCAGAAGATCTACTTTCTCTTGAAGATATATATATGAAATTAAAAAAAAAAAGTTTTATACTAAGCTGAAGCATGTAAAAAATATTCCAAATTACCACGTGATCCACCACTTCGTCTTTGAGTGATCATGAAGCTGTTCACTCTCCCTTATTTTGATGAGAGAGATCGATCTCGAGTCTCGACTGCAAGATACATAGAGGGATGTGTTGGCTTCAGTTAAGCGGGAGTATCCACGTCGTTAATGGACATATTTAATATCAGATTAAAAATAGAATTTTCGGGGTTAAATTATTTTAACATTAACATTAAAATAATTGAAACAAGTGGGAAGATAATAGAAAGAATGCTAAATTTTTCTTATATTTTGTACAGTGAGAAGTTGAAAGTTAAAAATAATTATAAATATTTTTAGTATATTTAGTATTGTGATAAATGCTGTAATTATAGTTTAAAAAAATTTATTTAATAAAAGTATTTTTAGTTTAGTTAAAATGATGATTAAAATTAAAATTAAATAAAAAGTAATTTAATGTGTTTGGTTACCTCTTTAATTAAGGTTATAAAATAATAAATATATATATATATATTGATGATTTTTAATTTAAATATTATAGATTTAGTTATTATTATCATATTATGAAATAAATAATACGTTGTATAATTTTTTTTTTTTTATTAAATTATTTATAATTTCATCACATACAAAATTTACCTAATAACGAGTATAGTTTTAATGATTTTTTGAACATCCAACAAAATCTGATAAAATATTATTAGGAATAAAATTAGAATATTAATTAAATTCTATAAATGTTATGTTATTATGATATCTCTATTTAATTTATATAATTTCATTTAATAATATTAAATAATATTTTTCTAAATAAATTATAATTAAAAAAAAAATTAATTGTTTATATAAACTATTCACGTGAACAGTTAATGCACTCTGCATTGCTAATTTTTGTGTGCAGAATGAATTGTCTCGAAACAACATAACTTTACTTAACTTTACTGTTGTTACTCGCTCTCTTTTCTCTTTTCCTTTCGGGTTTGCCCAAACCAGACCCAATCACCCTACCAGCAACAATCCCTGCATTCCTTGAACAATCCAACCTTGCTGGTTGCCCATCAAACCTTCCCAGTGAGCTTTTTCATGGTATTAGTTTAGCTTGTAACAGTGGCTCCTCTGCAACTGTACACCTCCACTATAAACAGTGGAGTAGCAGAATTAATCCCATTCAGATGAAGAAGCATGTAAATTCTGCTTTTGTTAAACCGTGATTACACCCACAATTTAAGTGGTTTCATCAAAACAAAACTTAGTTTTTAACTTAACCAAATATCAATATTTTCAAACATTAATATTTGCAGCTGGATGTGAATCCCAGCCACTACCTCAATGCCGAACACCTTCCAACTCAACACGGGCTCAAGTTATAGGTTTCAAGTTCTGTGTTTAAACTTGAGTTTAAATTTACTATAAAATATTTTTTAGTTTATAAATAAATATTTATTTATTTATTTTTTATTTATTTAGCACATGAATATAATGTTTGATATAAAAAAAATCATATTTTAAAGTAAAAAAATGTCAGAATTTTGTTTTATAACGGATAATTAAAGATGATAAATGGAAATTTCATTTTTTTTTACTTTCTATTATTATAAGATTCTAGAAGTACTATAAGTATGTTTGTTTTTTCACTCTTAAAAAACTATTTTTTAAAATTTTTGAATTTTTTATTTTAAATGAATATTTTTTTTTATGATTTTAGATTATAATAATATTAAAAAAATTATTTTAAAAAAATTATTATCACAATTTTAAATATATATTTTTCCTCGTACAAATCAAGCATACAAAATCACGTATGCTTGATTTGTGCGAGGGAAAAACTCTTGAAAGGTTGGAGATAATCAGGAGGGATTCTTGCTAGCAAGATTCTTATTTCTTACTGTATCATTTCAAAGTGACTCACACCTGAATTGGGTTATGCTAGAATTAAAATTGATGATCTTTAGGGATGCTTCCACAACACTAGTGTTCCATGCATGGCCAAAATGACACCCCTATGCTTTTTTTATGTTATAAAAATTATGATTTTTAAAATATATATATATATATATATATAAAATTGCTGCAAGAAATTTGGTCACCATAATTGTTATCCTCTTTACGTGTTTATAATATAAAATCTTATAAAAAATTTTATATAGTAATTTTTTTTTAAAATTAATGTTTTAAAATAGATTGAATCATTTAAGTGACTAAATTTATCATAAAAAAATTTGAAATGATAAAATTATTTAGGTGATTAACCTTGATGTAAAAAGTTAAAATTAATCAAATTGTTTTGGCGACCAACTCATTTGTGAAAATTTTAAAGATTCTTAAATTGTCTAATTATTTCAGACAACAAGTAAGTTTGCGAAAAATTTAATTTTTTAAAGATAGTCTAATTATTCAATTATGAAAAATTTATATATTGTTTTAAAGTAATCTCATTGTTCCGTACAACTTAGGCTTTAAAAATATTTAAAGCTTTTTCTGGAATGGTCTATTTGTTCCAAATGACCTGCCTACCAGACAAATTTAAAAATCTTTTGAGAATGATTTAATTATTTCAAACAACCTTTAAAGATAACCTAATTGTTCCATACAACTTATCTGTAAAAAATATTCAAATTTTTTTAAAAAATAATCTAATTGTTTTAAGTAACCCGCCTTTTAGAAAAATTTAAAGATTGTTTATAAATGATTTAATTGTTCCAAATGACCTTTCAAAATGATCTAATTGTTCAATGCAACTTGCTCATAAAAAATATTCAAAGATTTTTTTTAAATGATCTAAAAGCTCTATTTGACTTGCTTGTAAAAAATATTCAAAAATTTCTTGAGAATGATCTAATTATTCTAGGTAACACGCCTATTAGAAAAATCTAAATATTTTTTTAGAATGATCTACTTGTTTCAAATGATTTACCCATAAAAAAATTAAAGATTTTTCTAAAATGGTCTAATTGTTTCAAGCAACCTACCTATCATAAACATTTATAGCTTTTTCAAGAATGATCTAATTATTTCAAATGACTTGTCATTTTAAATTTCTTTTTGGAAATTTGTTCGTTTACAAAGGGGACCTTTCTTATATTTAGAAATGACTTACCTGACCATGTGATTTAATGACATGGTTAGCCTTTTCATGACATGAAGATGTCCTAATTACATGGATGAGCTTAAAAGTTCTTGATTGCAAGGTTGAACTTGAAATTTTATAATGATACAATTAACATCTTTTTCTTGATTGCGATGTTGAAACCAATATTTCTTGATGACATGGTCAACTTTTTAATGAGCATATTAAAATTTTAATTATAGGGTTAAAATTAATATTTTTTTTATAATACGGTTGAATTTCTTTTTAATAATTACATGATTTGAAACTGATATTTTCTAATGATAAGGATATTTTTTTAACTAATTAAAAGGTTTTAAACCTTTTTTGGTATCATGGCTGAAAAATAATTTATTTATTAACTTGAATTCATCGGAGTCTTATTAGAACCTATTGAGGATTTTTCATATGCTTTATCTAGTTTGAAATATAGTTTCTCATTCTCTTCAAAGATGACAAGGCTTGCTATTTTCTAATCTCCACCTTTTTTTGGTCACTTCATTTAGTGGCACACTTAAATTCTCCATATTAGAATCTCATGCTGGGATGTATGTATATACATTGGGATTTTATAGTGATCATTACCTTTTTATTCTCATTAGAAAGTTTTTGTTTTGTTGACCATTTAGAATGGATCAACTATCTTTTTAAAATCATATCTATACTTTTGTACCCTTATCCAATCATGCATCCTAAAGATGATATTGTTACATCATTACTTACTCATAGTCTTTTTTTTGATCGAGTCATGGTGCTAACTTTAGAAGAAATTTATAAAATCATTTATTTTTGTAGACTATTTCAAACAAGACTATCATTCAAAGCTTTTGTTCATACAACTTTAGCTATGTGTATCATACAACAATATCCTTATTAGGATTATTCAATGCTTATGATCATCATTTGACTATTGTTAACACAATAAGTTTTTTTAAGCTTAATTTTTCTTAACTGACTTAGATATGTTTGTCCTTTTAAAGATCATAAAGATCATAAAAAGATGTGTATAATCTTTTATCAACAAGTTTGCTATATTAGTTAGCAATTTTTTTAATAAATTATTTTTCATGTTTTGATATCACTTCATAAATTTTAGGAATTTTGTCTTTATGCATGTCACGGATGAAATGAAATTATTTAGATGTAAATTTAAAAAGTATTTCATTGGTTGAGACCCAAAGAAATGTTTTTTAATACTAAAATATAGTTTTGTAGATATTTTATCGAAGGTTGATAAGAAATAGCTAGGTTTAGAAAGAAATGTTAGCTTAAAATTAATTATTTATCGCTTAAATAAAATTTTCAAAATTTGGCATGTGTTGTGTTTTAAAAACAAGAATTTACTTGATATAATTTTAAAATATTTTAAATTTCTCACAATTTCTAGGGTAACAATTATTTATTTAGGAAAATGTTGAGATGGTATTTTATACTAGTGAGGTTTGTAAGTACTGAAGGTATGTGGTGAAGTGACCTTCTATCTTTTATTAATTTCAAAACAAAAGGTTTGGGTAAAAGCTTAAGGTTTCATTGAAAAAAATATATCTTTTTAAATACTTATTTTATTAATATAAATAGAATGAGTGGCTTGTTTACAATTTCATAACTTTCATGATACAATTCTTTTTATTTTGAGAATGTCATTTATTAGTTTATGCTGCTTACTTAAAAAACATTTTTGAAGGCATGCAATATAGCTATGAAAAAAATAAGATTCACAGGCTTAAAAAGTATTTTAGAGTTCTAAAGACTTAGGATCATTGCTATTTATTTGACTCATTGTATTTTTTAGTATTTTTTTTGTTATATTTATTTACTTTGCTCTTTTATTTTGTTTTGACTTTGACTTTGTTATTTTTATTTTAATTTGAGCATGCCCCCTAATGTTTGAGTTTATCGAGCTCTTTTATCTTTTAGTTTTCTCACATCTTTTCATCAACTCTTGATCATTAAAAATTTCAATTACCTCTAGTTTAGGGCATCATCAAGGATATATATATATAAAACATAAACAAGCTCAAATAAAAACCATAATGGATATATTAATTTTTGAATGTAAAAAAAATAACAATGATAATATTTTCTCGTTTCCAATGTTAGTAGTTAGAACTGATAAAGTTAAATCTTGTTTAGTGTAATGGTTTAAATTTGTAAAGAGCTACATTTCACGAGTCTATAATTACTAAAACTATTACATTCTATTATGCATATAACTCAAAATGGTTTAGGATACATTGTGTAAGGGTAAATATATGTTTTTCAATTTATGTATTTTTGGCTCAATTATTTGGTTATCTTAGAGTGAGAATTGCTTGATTAATTAATTTTTCATCCAATGAATAGGATGCCAAAATGCTATTTTAATCCAACATCAAGTTATTTTTGAAATAAAAAAGCAAGTTTAACTTTTTAAAATTTTATTGGCAAATTTTTTTTATGAAACCGATCTAGTAATAATATTTTGAACAAAGCATTGAGACCATGAAGGTTATAATTTAATGATGTCTTTAAAAAGCAAGGCTATTCAACAATGTTTATGTGACATAACTTAATGGTTCAACTTTTTTTTTATTATATTTATTTAATTATGGATAACAATAAAATACTAAGTATTGTTTTCACAAAAATACCTCTTGATTTTAAAATAATAAAAAGAAAAAAAATATATTTCATTAAAAAAAACATGATGTGATCCCAATAAACATACTTAAAAAACAAAATAAAAAAATTCCATAACAAAAAGATTAACAATACAATATTCCTTCAACATTTATTTTTAGGTTAGATTTCCTAACAATATATGTGTCTCAATATTTACTAGCCACTTATTATGCTAAAGATGGTTTAGTAACAATGTGATGTGATGATGATTTTTTTAAAATTATTTTTTTTTTAAATTTTAAAATTGTGTTGAAAAATAAATAAATTGTAATTCCTTAAATAATAAAGATAAGATAAAAAATAACCTAGAGTAATGTGAGGGTTATTTTTTCAAAATTCAAAGATGTTTCAAAACGAATTCAAGAAGAAAATACTTTTTAATTAAAATTTGAAATTGGTTGAAGACAGTTTTTCTACATATACACGTGGAAGAAGATAACTGGTTTCCACTTGTTAGCCACTGCTAAATCTTCTCTCTTGTCCAATTTGTCGTGCTCAGCTCGCCACTCTCACAGCCCCGCATTCCCAACAGTACGGCAATCAAACAGCCGGCACCCCCCCCCCGTCCTTCTTCAATGTCAAATACCCCTTCTCACATGCCTTCTGCTCCGCCTTCTCTCACAAACCCTAACTTATTTTACTTCCTAATTTTCCAAAATGCCTTCACACTTCCTCTCTAATTCCCCTTCTACCCCTACCGCCAAAACCTCTGACCTCCAAAACGACACCGCCGTTTCCCTCACCTCAACCTCCTCCTCCTCTACTGCTCCAGACATGTGGACTTACCTTTGGATCCCTTTCTTAATGTCACTCTCTAAAGAGCTAACCCTAGCTCGAGCAGCAACAGCTACAACTTCTTCTCCTTCGATTCTCCCCCCGAGTCAACTCGCTGATGATGACTCGCCTTCAATGCCTAGGTGCTCGGCCCCGGACATCAAGTTGAATTTCCGGCCGGTGATTGGAATTTTGAGTCATCCAGGCGACGGTGCCTCCGGAAGGCTGAACAACGCGACGAACGCTTCGTATATTGCGGCGTCGTACGTTAAGTTTGTTGAATCGGCTGGTGCCAGGGTTATTCCCTTGATTTATAACGAGCCACGAGAGATTCTTTTCGAGGTATCGAGATTTTAAAGGAGAAGTGCAGATATTTATTTTATAGCGAGTAGAGGGAGATGGATCGTCAGATAAGATGAACTTGGAAAATGGAATGAGAAATTCTTGAGCTTTTTTATTTGATTGTAATTGAGAGAAATGAAATAGTTTTATTTTTTTTAATAATTCAGAAATTAAGTATGCTTAGTTGAGTTAATGATTTGGAGTTAAAAACTTTGTTGATGAAAAAAAATAAATTTAAAAATCAAATACAAAATTCTGAATTATATAAAGTTTTGCCCATGATCATTAAAAGGGATAGCATGACTTTTTGTTATATCCATTAGGTCAAGCTTGCTCTATGTTGTTGCATTGCAGAAGCTCAATCTGGTAAATGGAGTGCTCTTTACAGGAGGTTGGGCTAAAACTGGTTTATACTTCGACACTGTGAAGGCAGTTTTCAAGGTTGGTAATTTTGTAAAATAATAAAAATTAGTTTTGAATCTCCACGTTTGAAATGTATTGGGAGTTTACCACAAATAAATAAAAAAAAGAAAACATAGGAAATTGTACTGTTGGTTTACCCTCCTAGCTGCTATCAATTCAATCGTATTTAACTTGCAGGAAATTTTAGCAAAGAATGATGCAGGCTTCCATTTCCCAGTATATGCCATCTGCTTAGGCTTTGAAATCCTGACAATGATCATTAGTGAGGTAATGTGTAGTCCATAATACCTAAAATGTATGGATATATAGACTGTAATGATCTAACATTTCCATTCCAATCATTCCCATATTTTCCATCATGTGCGACTGATTTAGTGCAAGTAGAAGAAGTATCAATTTATTATCTTATTAGGATATTTGGTATTAATTAGGATTTTATCACTATTAGTATCAGTAGGGTGTTTTTGTTTTATCATATATAGCCGATAGTGATTAGGACTCTTCAGGACTTTTGGTGTGACTATGTAAGCACACAATGTGTATTTTTTTAGTCATTATGATATTAAATTGAGAATTTCAATTTCAATTTACAGAGGTGGATTTCCTCCAGTGTTTTGCAGTGTATTCAAGGAAGCTTTTGTTGCTATCTAGGAAATTAGCTTGGTTATTCTGGGTTATCTATCCCTTTTCTATTTTCCGAGTCTTTTACCCCTGTTACATCAATCGGTCTTTGTTCTGTGTCACCAAGCTACTCGTCTCAAACTTTATTCCTAACGATTCTGCTTCCCTGTGAGATGCATAATTAACTTAACACAGCCTTACAGTGCAGTTGTGAAGTGTTTGCTAGAAACTCCTTTTTGGTCCCTCACGTCTAATATTACAGAAAAATATCAGCAGTGTGAACGTTGTTGCAATGATAATTGACTTCATGCGGCCTTTTCTGTTTTGTTTGCTTGATCATCCATCAATGTCAAAATGTCCAAGTAGTTATTTCAAATATTAATACACTATTTGTGGAAATTCTTACAACTCCAAGATACTTTCACTTGAGAAATGCCTGAGAACAACAATTTTTGAACTCCCTTTGTTTTCAATTATGAGCATGACTGTTTTTTCTTGATAATAGGACAATCAAATTCTGGAAACATTTAATGGAGCAGATCAGGCTTCTACTCTTCAATTTATGAATAACATAAATATCGAAGGAACTGTTTTTCGGAGGTATATGCACTGTAATTTTGTCCCATCTTGTTAGCTTTGATAAAAGCTTAAGCATTCCTCATGTGCTGGATTGCATAAGCATTCTCAAATCTTTGTATTTATCAGACACGATACACTCTGTTTTTTTAATGAGGTTCTTAGTTTCTTTAGAGAGCCAGAAAAGGATCCTAATGTGTTAAACAATGTAAATAGCAATGAATGAGTGCTTATCCTGCAAGCAGGGATTTGTCTCAATGACCAGCGTACCTGAATCTGTCTTGAAACCAATAATCACTTTGCTAAATCAAGAAAACTTGAAGTTCTTAGATGATCTAAAAAGAGAGAGTTGATTTTTTTTTGTCGGTGTTTTAGTTTTTCTAATTCTCTTATATGAAGTGAACAATCATAAAACCCAATTAATAGCACCTTGGTCATCAATATTTGTTTGACTTCTTAACTTGTAGCATGCTGTTATCTCAATGTCATGTTTGACATGCCAAGTGCTTACCTGTGATTTTAGTCCGACTTAATTACTAGCATGGAGAAGTTTCCCTGGCTTTGATATGGTTATCACGTCATTGCTACAATTCTCCTAACTTCTTTGGCATTTACTGTGAATTTTGTTTTCTTTATAAAAGTTCTGTTGTGCTTCAACAGCAGAAAAATGATACTTTTAACTGTACCAAGCATGCTTATTAACATCGACATTTCTTTGCAGATTTCCTCCAGATTTGCTTAAAAGATTGAATACAGATTGCCTAGTCATGCAAAACCATCGTGTGAGTTCAAAAAACTAGTAGTACCTTTGGAATTCGGTTGCATGGTAAAATATAGTGACACCTGATACCCTTTTACCTCTTTCTCTCTTTGTTTAGGATTCTCTACTAAAAGGCATTTTAAACTTCAAAAAGGAGCATGTGATTTATATATATATATATAATTTTATTTTGGTGCAGTGTTCTGTCTTATAAAACAGCATTACCTTCTCATTTCCTCTTGATTGGAGATCGAGGAATGTCTGGACATGCATTTAATTCAAATCAAGGAGAAAGTAAATTAGATTTCCTCATAACCCAAGCATATTTTTAACTCTTATACTGAAAAATAGTCTCTCAAAAGTTAACTAAAATACATTGGCTGATGAGTATCACTCAAGTCAAAGACAGAAAGTTGCTGTAGTTGGGAGTTCATATGGGATCTAGAGTTTCTTGTTTGTGTTTCCTTTATTGGGAAGTATTTATATTTGGCATTGCCAGAATTTCGATTAGATTAGGTAGATGATCCATGCTTGTTTGCTTCCCTCAATTCAAAGTTTTTCTACTTGCTGTTGAATCATGATTGTTTTGTTAATTCTGTCTTTAATCTTTAAAATTGCACTGTTATTCTGAAATTAGAATCCTAATCCTTTAGCCAGAAGGCTGTGTCATGTTGTTTTATTTAACTTATCTGATTTTCCATTGCAACAGTATGGCATCTCACCACAACGGTTTCTGGAGAATGAACATCTATCTAGTTTCTTTGAGATCTTGACTACTAGTACAGATGAAGATAACCAGGTAATGGATGTATTAATTTTGCAATGTATTATGCTGGAAGAGCTCTCATTCTCATCCCAACATCTATTCTAGGTCTATGTCTCCACTGTACAAGCTTGCGGCTATCCTGTGACTGCCTTCCAATGGCATCCTGAGGTATTGCTATATGTGCTTTGCATTAGAGCTATTGTGATTTGTTTGCAGATGCATGTTTTGGTTGGTCAAATACGTACTTGTATGAAATATGGAGTCAGATACTCAGGAAATTTGGGAAGGATGATGAGTCCCATATACCCTTAAAAAAGGTTGTTTTGGAATAAAGGGAGGCATCTATATGTGATTTGTAGTTGCAGGAGAAATTCTCAAGTTAATTTTCACTCTTGGTATTCCATTCCTCCTCATCTATATGTAAAATACATGCAAAACTATTTTCTTACAGCAATGGTGTCATATAAGCAAGTTTTGTGTATATGTGTTTTAAGTTGAGTTTGGTTCTTTCACCTTCTCCTTTTTCTTTCTAAATTTTTATGAATGGTCGAGTACCTTTACACAGATCAGTAATCCATGTATTCAATTTAATCAAATTGAGCTAGAGTTAAGGCCTGAGCTCTTTTGTGAAGTTGAAAGATGGCAGTTTTTTATTAGCTCTAACATGATGCATACCAGGTGGGGTGGGGGATAGAATGACATGATGGTATTTTTATAACTCAACTTTAACTTCTAAATGCTTTGAACAAATGGTCCCTCATGGTATGGTGCAATTGTCAATTTTCATTCCGCCCCTGATCTGCCTACTGTTATTGCAATTTTATAATTGCTTATAGTGATATGGGATCACTAATGACTGAAATGTGACTGTTCATCCAAATGATTTCCAGAAAAATGCTTTTGAATGGGGTTTATCAATGATTCCACACTCAGAGGATGCCATTCAAGTTACCCAACACATTGCAAACTTCTTTGTCAGGTGAGGATTTTGTTGTGCTGAAAAGTTGTTAGCTCATGCTGTAAACTTTTTTGAGATGTGCTGAGAAGGCAATTCGAGTGTTTGCATTCTGAATTGAGGTTGCATTATTTAAAAAGAGCAATGTCATTCACATGCATGGTACAACAAGTTTACGATGGCTGCGTGATTGTTTCTGTAGTATTTTGTGAGAACTCTGTCAGAAGTCCATAAACCTCAGGACATTAAGGGTCCAATTGCGTGCTTCATGATCTTTCTTTTCATCTATTTATGGTACTTTGTTGTTTAAAGAAGAGTGATTAGATAAAAAAGAAACTGATTTCAATAATTTATTTTGTGCTGCAGTGAAGCTAGGAAGTCCTTGAACCGGCCATCTTCTCGGAAGGTGCTCGCCAATTTAATCTACAATTACAGTCCCACATATTGCGGGAAAGCCGGGTGAGTGAATTGACTCTTTGAGATTAGATTGCTACCAAGTTTGGCACTTGCATTTACTGATCTGCGTCTCATCTTGTATTCTTCTATAGGAAGGGATATGATGAGGTTTACATCTTCGCAGAGCAAAAGGCACCGAAGTATACGAGGTGCGCTGTGCATGGTGATTGTCATGGACATGTGAAGTTGTAAATATTTAGGACTCAACTCTTCAAGTCTGAACGCTTAAATTGCATCATTGTCTAGGCTGAAGATTGGACTGCACTGTAAATTGCCATTTGTTAATATTGAAGATTTATGGAATGTACGGTAGAGCATGAAGTTATTATTAAACAAGGCATGTACGAAATGGAAAATAAAATAAAATCTTAACAGGTAATGCGGAATGTAATATCAATTATTAAAACTCTTACCATGTTTTTATAATGCTGTAACCAGCGTGTTTAATATCAGATATAATTAAATAATAATTGTTTACATTACTATTAGGAAAATGGTGAGGATTGCACGCCTTGTTTGTATTCTTGTGGTATATATAGGCAGAGCATTGTGTTTGAGTTACATTCAAGATAAAGATAGCACTCATCAAATACTTGAACGAAAGATTAGCTGGAATTTGAACAACAACAACAGACATACAAGGATAATTACCTCTAGTATGTCCTTTTAATATGGAGCTCGAGAGACAGGTCAAATCTCGATCTTAAAATTAAGCGACACGAGCCTGAAGAAGAGGCTTGGTAAGAGCACGCTAGAAGTTTAATCTTTAAAAGGCATGAGCGACGCCACAATGGACATGATCTATGATGAAAATGGCAGTCGATGGTATCATGTTTTATTTATGAATGAAATTTACTGTTACTGTTTATTTAAATATAAAATATTATAAATTGAAGCAATGTAACGACAACATAGTCTTTAAAAAATATTATAAATTGAAGCAATGTAATGATAGAATTGTTCTATTGTGTTTTCACTAAGATATATTTTGTATTGAAAGAATAGATAGGGTAAAAGTAGTTAATTTTAATTTTGGTGGGGTTGCAGTTGGGGTAAAAGTAGTTAGTTTCAATTTTGGTGGGGTTGCAGGTTCTGGGATGCGAACATTTGGTACTGAACTATCTTACTTGTGGTGAACTATCTTGCTTGTGGGATGCGAACACTTGGTACTGAACTATCTTGCTTATGTGTTAATTCAGACTCGCATATATCATTTCAGACCATGACAATACTCAAGGTTCATGGGTTCAATATTAGAATCTACTTTTTTTAGGCCCTCGTTAGGATTTAAGGATCCAAGACTTATGTGTTCTGCATCAAGATTCAATTCTATTAAATTCTGCTTTAGGACACAAAGCTATTGGATTTTAGGCTTCAATAAACATGCTTGTTTTTGTAGTTGAGGTTGAGTTTTATGTACGAGACCCATCAAAAAAGCTAGAAAAAACAAGAAAAACTAACTTTAGGATTTAAGGATCTAAGACTTATGTGTTCTGCATTAAGATTCAATTTTATTAAATTCTGCTTTAGGACACAAAGCTATTAGGTTTTAGGTTTCAATAAACATGCTTGTTTTTGTAGTTGAGATTGAGTTTTATACATGAGACCCATCAAAAAAGCTAGAAAAAACAAGAAAAACTAACTTTTGTTGTTGATTTTATGCATAATTACCCAACCTCAACTTAAAACACAACCACTAAAATAAAAACACTCTAAATATAATTATTTTCCTTATAAATATTATTATTATTATTATTTTTATCATAGTTGAAAGATTAATATCAAATATATTATATTTTGTGTTTGAGATATTATTAGTCTAATAATAATAATAATAACAATACCTCAAATAATATTTTTGATATTAATACTCTCAATTATAATAAAAATAAGAATACTTAGAACACAAATAATATTATTTTTAATATTACTACTTTTAATTATAATAAAAATAACAATATTTATAGCATAAATAATAATAATAATTATCCTTAAAATCAACTATATAATTTTTCTTTGGTGGTAATAATATTTTATTTTAAATTTATTAATGATAATAAAAACAATAATTTATACTTTTACCCTTTAAATGGTCCTGCATCAGGACCCTATGGTAATAGGCTTTGCATCAAGACCCAACTTGCTTGGTTCTTGCACCAAGATCTAATAGTAATGGGTCTTGTGTTAGAACCTGGGTCTTGTGTTAGAGCGTAATTCATTTAGGTCCTGCGTTAGGATCCAAAGGTAATGAGTTTTGTATCAAGATCCAATTTTTTAGGGTCCTGTGTTAGGATCCAAGTGGAATGAGTCCTATATCCAAATTTAATTTTTTTGGATTTAACGTTAAGACCAGATTGTCTTGGGTTCGACAACAGGACCAAAACTTAATGGCTCTTGCGTCATATTGGTTCCTACATCAAGACCTAAGTTTCTTGAGTTTTTAAATATAATTATTTATATTATAATTGAAAGTATTAATATGAAAAATAATATCATTTGTGTTATAAATATTATTATTTTTATTATAATTAATAATATTATAATAAAAAAATTATTATTTGTCTTATAAATATTATTATTTTATTATAATTAATATAATTAATAAATTTGAAAAAATATTATTAATTTTGAAAAACAATTATAGATTTGATTTGAAATGTAAAATTAAATGTTACTACTACTACTACTACTACTTCTATCATCATTATCATCATCATCATCATCAATAAATTTTAAAAAACTACTATTACTATTGAAGAAAAACCATAATTTTTTTTAAAGATTTAAAAATATAAAAATTTGAGTGGACAAGTTAAATAATAATATTTATGCCACAAATAATACAGTTTTTTAATATTAATACCTTCAATGATGATAAAAATGATAATATTTTTACCACAAATAATAATACTTTGAACTATAATAGAAATTTTAATATTTATAACACAAATAATACTATTTTTAATATTAATACTTTTAATTATAGTAAAACTAATAATATTTATAACACAAATAATAATAATAATAATAATTTTTAATTTTATCCTTCAAATAAACTATATGGGTTTTATTTGGTAGTAATAATATTTTATTTTAAATTTATTAATGATAATAAGAATAATAATTTATATTTTTACCATTCAAAGGGGTCCTTGACACAACTAAAAGGTTGATGTCTTCTCCCAAGTGTAGGAGTGTCGAAGTAATAAATAACCCGGCAAGACTAGGGTCGAACCACAGGGAGGTTAATTGTACAAATTATAAACAATAATTATAAAACAACAACAACAACAACAACAACAACAACAATAGTAGTAGTAGTAGTAGTAGTAGTAAAGAAAGAGAAGAAGAAGAAGATGATGATGATGAGAACTTTGAGATGAAATACTAATGTAACAATTAAACAATGATAATAACAAATGTCAAGGTTAGAGATTCCACTAATGGTATGTCAAACAAGTATAATATAAACTCTTATTATTCAATTGGAAACCACACATAAAGGAGGTTCCAATTGGATTATAGATTGTTAACATGATTATATTAGTCATCTTATTCAATTAATACTAATACTTGTAAATCTCGTCAAGCATTCATGATTATAACTTATGTTAACAACAAATCAAGTTCCTTTCATAGCTCAGGTGTCAGTTATACCATACATTATGGGCTATGAAAGTGCCAAGCATTTGTTGTACCAAGTGTTATACAACATAAATCAAGATTATTCATTTAACAAGCAAAGTATTAAAGAGTGAACAAGATAACAAATATAAAACATGTTAGTATCAAACATTAAAGTCCATATTAAGTTTACATTATACTTATTCTTACACCATTAGTGTAACCTTTTCACCTTGACATAATTAACTTAGCTACACATAATGAAAGAAAGCAAAATAGATAAACAAAATAAGAACATAAAAGTTAACTAAGTAAAGGAAAGGAAATGAAAGACATAAACTTAATATTAATGAAAGCAAAGCATAAACATTACATAAAATACAAAGAGAGAAAGGAAGAGCATGATCTTGATCTGGACACCAAGATGCCTAAATGCATGGCAAATGCCTCCTTTTATAGGCCAAAATGGGGAACTATTGATTTGATGACTAATTGATAAGTGGGTGACCAACTCTTGACTTGGTGACAATCCTTATCTTCTCTTGTCTGCCCAAAACGTCATTGATAACGTCAAAATTGGAGCCAGTTGCAACATGAAAGTTGTAGGCAATTGGCTCAGCTTTCTTGTGTAAAAAATTCAGCTCATTTGGACTTCTAGAACTGCAGATATGGCCAAAATACCGAACAGTGCTCGGGCTGGAAGACAGATTCAGACTTCTTTGTTGTTGCTACAATTTTGGACTTGATAATGGCCTTTTTAGATCTTGGGCTCCATATGAAAGTTGTAGGCCTATGTCTTACCTTTCCATCCATATAAATTGGACCTAAATCTGAGATATATAGCTCCAGATATAACCCAATTACCTAACAGTGTTCTGGTTTGGATTGCACCGACATCTATTTTCTAAGTTTAGCCATCTCTTTGTCCTTTCAATTTCAATTCTTAAATTCATCAATCAATCCTTTCATTTATGTGATAGGCCTGCATTAAAAATAAACATTTATCATAAATTATAGGTATCTTATATTATTAAATACATTATTATAAAACATGTTTTAGTTGAGTTATTGATACTTCAAGTGCAAAATGATGATATAAAATCATGATAAAAATACACTTTTAAGTACTAATCACCTATGTCTTACCTTTCCATTAATATAAATTGGACCTAAATCTGAGATCTATAGCTCCAGATATGACCCAATTATCGAACAGTGTTCCGGTTTGGACTGCACCGACATCTCTTTTCTAAGTTTGGCCATCTCTTTATCCTTGCAATTTAAGTTCTTAAAGTCATCAATCAATCCTTTCATTTATGTGATAGGCCTGCATTTAAAATGAACATTTACCACAAATTAAAGGTATCTTATATTATTAGATATATTATTATAAAACATGCTTTAGTTAAGGAGTTATTGATACTTCAAGTGTAAAATGATGATATAAAACCATGATAAGAATACACTTTTAAGTACTAATCACACCCCCCAACCAGCTTATTACTAGTCCCTAGTAATCAAAGCATTAAAACAATTTGCAAATTTCACAAAGTAAGGTATTCATCATTTAACTTCCATTAATCTATCTAGATAAACAAACTCTCATTAAATTATATATCTGCTCAATACCTCTTAACAAGATATTAATAAACCTTTCTTTTGTGCTCAATGTATCAACACATAATTATGGAGCTTTTCATGGAAGAAAACAAAATTTTTGTTCTAATGTTTAAGGTTAACTTTCTTGGGTTGGGATTATTATTTTTGTCTTTTTTTATTATATTTTTTAAAACTCTATATACATATAATTTAAAAACATCATACATCTTTAACCCATGTAACGAGCTTTCAGCTAATGACTCCCAGACCAGTTGGTCTTAGGGCATTAGGTGTTAAGACACCCCTACGAGCTTAGTAACTCGGGTCGCAGATACTGATATGTAGATAGTGCAATGTTTGATTCCCTTAAGCTTTTCTCCTCAATCCATGTAACAAGCGTTGAGCCAATAGCTCCCAAGTTAGTTGACTTTAGGGTATTAGGTGTTAAAACACCCCTTCGGGCTTAATTGCTTAGGTTAGGGAGGCTACGAAACCAAACTTATCTACATTTTTATTATCATCATTTTTTCTTTTCTTTTTCTTTTTTTCATGTTTTTTTTCTTAATTATATACAATCCCTTTCCCTTAGTTGTTACCTTTAACAAATGAACATAAATAATGTAATAATCTAATATGCAACCCGCAATCATATGTTAAAGTGTGTGTGTGTAAATTAAGGTTTAAAAATACATGTTAAATAAGTATATGAGCAGAATTAAGTGATAATAAGGCGAGAGTTTGTAAACCTGAATATTTCAAGAAGTATTATAATAGACCTTGTTAAGAATGGTTACTAAGATGCGTTTCAAGAGTCACTTTAACAAAAAAACTCCTTTACTCTGCCATCCTAGTAACAACAATTATGCATATGCTTTATGAAATGAAAAACAATTTTTTTTTATCAACTACTACCCTCTCCCCCCAACCAAAACGAGACATTGTCCTCAATGTTCTAAGGTAGAAAGATAGAGTATAGAAGATATCACCTGAAATAACAAAAACTGACAAAAGCTGAAAGACACTGAAACAAAAATAAGAAATAACAAAACACAATAATAAAACTAAAAGACACAAAAATTCACAAATAAAGGCTCAAATCTAATCTAAGCTTTTTACAGCTTTCCTTAGATGATCAATTTATGCGACTCATGGAAGGATCAATCACAGGAATGAAAGATTGTAGTTGGTCAATCAATTGTTCAGCAGTAGCAGCAGAGATTATGATTTGTTGTGCAGAAGATGTTTGAAATTCCTGTTCCACAGCATGATCAACAAAAGACAACAATTTATCATAATAACCATTAACATTTAACAAACCTATGAGTTTATGGTGAATGTGCAGTTGAGCCCAAGAGAAAATATGAAAGATCTCTTCCAATGTGCCTAGACCACCTAGTAAAGCAATGAAGGCATCAGCATGGTTAAACATTGTATTCATTCGAGCTGACATTGTGGAGACTTGAAGTTCCTCTCCAATTGTTTTTTCAATGATGTCCCTTTGTGCCAAAGCTTCAGGGACGACCCCCAAAACTTGACTACCTCCTAAAAATACAGCTATTGACACACCTCCCGTTAACCCAAGACTGCCTCCCCCATACACTAAATAAATCTTTCTCTCAGCTAGCACCTGACCAAGATGATTTGTTGATTCTAAAAACTCCTTTTCTTTCCCAAGACTAGATCCACCAAAAACACAAATATTTCTTATTTGATGACCTGAGGAACTTGCCATTTCTACACACTTCTGTATTTGTGGAATGTATGGGTTGAGTAGAATGAAAGGAAGGAAGAAAGGGTTTTATAAATGAGAAATTAGAAAGACAATCATAACACCTATATGTAGGCCAGCTAGAGCCTCACACTCTCTCTCTCTTTTTTTATTTATTTATTTATTTACTTTTTGAAAAATCATGTGTATGTACAGGTAGTTGTGATTGTGGCTCACATCTTCCCTTGGTTTTATGTCCAAGAACGGCTTAAACGCCCTCTATGGGTCGGGGATAGGCTTCCCATCCAGTTTTCTTAAAAACTGGCAAACATGGTCTTTTTTAGTCAGATTCCCAAGACTAAGTCGATCATGTTCTTTATGAAAATGGGGCCATAAATCATGAATTGCACGATGCACATCTCCACTAGGATGCGTCTCAAGAGTCAATAGAAAATTATCTAAAGACTCCTTACTCAGGCCATCCTTAATGAATTGTATTTTATCTTCACGGTTTATAGATACCATTCCTAAAGAACGATATTGTGTATTACAAGTCCATCTAGCACATCGATGACAGACTTTCAGTTGTTTTACACGACGCTTCTTTGCAAAAATGCTTTTACCTGTTCCAGGCATGTGTGAAATGAAGGAGTTAGAGGACTCACCTGATAATCGGACCTTTGCTTCAATCAACCAGCGAATATGTTCAGGAATTCCATGATTCATTAATAATCTCAATCTTGCACATCTAGCACGGTAAATTTTTGTAATCGCATTTGGAGGCAGACTGAGAAAATACTTTTTCAATTTTTCAAGATCAGAGTCCATTTTAAAATGAGAATTGGAAGAGAGATTCAAATAATTGCACAAATATATACACAGATATCAGTTATTGTGGGAAACTAAAAGAACCGACTTAAGTCACGGAGTATTGTTGTCCGTTATTTGACCGTGGTGAGAGAAACTAGCAAAAATCACTCAAAAAGAAACACAAAAACGATGTGAGAAAAAACAAAATAATAAACCTTTATTTACAAGATCATTCCAACCAGTTGATTCATTTTCACTAGGAAAATTATCAAAGTAAGTTTTCAAACGATGTCCATTTTCCTTAAAATCATTGTCATTCATTGAATTCTCAATATCACAGGCCCTATAAGGATTACTCCATCTTGGTCTTAGCTCTCTAGGGAATGCATAAAGTTGAGAATTATAAAACAAAACTTTTTGACCAGTATCAATCTTTTGACAATTTTCACAAGTTTTGCAGAATGCATGCGTGTCCTTGAACATGGTGGCCCAATAAAATCCATTTTGAAAGATTTTTGCAGCTATCTTTTTTGACGAGAAATAACTTCCACATGCTTTAGAATGACAAAGTTGAATGCCACTACTTACCTCATTGTCGGGAATGAATCTTTGAAATATTTGATTAGGACAATATTTGAATAAGTTAGGGTCATCACAGTAAAAGCTCTTCACTTCATTCAAAAACTTTTCTTTGTCTTGGGTGCTCCAATCAGTTGGCAAATCTCCTAAAGTAAGAAAATTGATATTTTTATCATACCAAGGCATTGGACTAAGAGAAAGTAAGGATTCGTTAGGAAAGTAATCATCAATTGGTATAATGTCAGATGTCGAATCTGTTGTCACTACTGACAAAAGATTCGCATCAACATTTTCGATGCTTGTTTCATCCGTTATTTCTTCCTTAGAATAAATCATTTGCAAATCTTCAGATTCATCCAATTCATTTTTACTTAAAGTAGATTCAAGTTGATCATAAACTAATTCATCAATATGATCTACTTCTTGTAAATCATTATCATCTTTAGGTTGCTTGTAAATGTTGAAAATATTCATCTCCAATGTCATGTTTCCAAATGATAGCTTTATCAGTCCATTCCTACAATTAATCAATGCATTAGAAGTTGCAAGAAATGGACGTCCTAAAATAACAGGAAATGAATTACATGCTTCAACAGGTTTTGTGTCCAAGACAATAAAATCCACAGGATAAATGAATTTATCGACTTGTACTTACACATCTTTAATTATTCCTCTAGGCACTTTTATAGATCTATCGGCAAGTAAAAGAGATATAGAAGTTGGTTTTAACTCACCTAGATTGAGACTCTGAAAAACTGAATATGAAAGTAAATTCACACTAGCACCAAGATCAAGTAAAGCTTTTTCAATTTTATGTTCTCCAATAAAGCAAGAAATTGTAGGACAACCAGGGTCTTTATATTTCAAAGCATTATTGTTCTGCAGAATAGCACTTACTTGTTCGGCTATAAAAGCTTTCTTTTTCACATTCAGTTTCCTCTTCACAGTGCATAGATCTTTTAAAAATTTAGCATAGGAAGGAACCTGTTTAATAGCATCCAGTAAAGGTATATTAATCCTTACCTGTTTGAAAATTTCATAAATTTCAGAGTTGTGATTGACTTTCCTTTGTTTAGTCATGACATGAGGAAATGGAAGTGCTGGCGGTGAATCAGTCGTTTTTTTATAATTTTCAGATTCAACCCCTTCCTTACCCTCAGAGATTGACTCATCATCTTTCTTATAAGGTTCAAGAAAGGGTTTTTCAATAACCTTACCACTGTGCAGAGTAGTGACTGATTTGACTTGATCCATGTGTTGGCTTCCGGAACTACTTGCATTTGCATTGTATTGCCCCTTGGGATTTTGTTGTGGTTGAGATGGAAACTTACCTTTCTCTTGGAAACTAAGTGCAGATGTTAATTTTGTAAGAGTATCTTTAAAATCTGTCATGTTTTGAGCAAGTTGAGTATTGATTGTCTCTTGCTTTTCAATGAATGCATGTAATGTTTCCTCAAGATTTCTTCTAAGCGGTGGAGTATAAGAAGGTGCATATCCATAAGAATTTTGGAAATTATGGTGTGCTTTAAATGGTGGTTGTGAAGTTTGTGCATTGTTGTTCTCATTCTTCCAACTGAAATTTGGGTGATTTCTCCAACCAGGGTTGTATGTTTGGGAGTATGGGTTGTGGTTGTCCCTTTGAAAACTATTTAAAGCATGAGTTTGTTCATGGAGACATTCCTTGAAAGAAGTCAAGGTTGGACAATCGTTGGTTGAGTGTTTATTTGTTTCACAGATTTGACAGACAATGTTTTCAACAGATTTTAATTGACCACTCCTTTTCAATTCTAGTGCCTCGACTTTTCTAGCTAAAGATGCAAACTTGGCTTGAAGGTCATGATCTTCCCTAAGGTTGTACATGCCTCCACTAGATGTGTGAGGTTGAGTTTTACTCGGTGCCTCATAAGTACCCGCGGTGTCCTAATTTTGAGCATTTTCAGCTAACAAGTCTAAGTACTCCATTGCTTCATCAGGGTCTTTATCTTCAAAAGTTCCATTGCACATCAATTCAACCATTTGCCTATCTTTAGGTGTTAACCCTTCATAGAAATGTGAAACCAATCTCCACGTTTCAAAACCATGATGAGGGCAAGTACTAAGCAAGTCTCGATACCTATCCCAATATTTATAAAATGTTTCTCCTGGTTTTTGAGTGAAAGTGGTGATTTGTCTCTTGAAAGAGTTTGTTCTATGAGATGAGAAAAACTTCTTTAAAAACTGTTGTTGCATTTCATCCCAAGCACGAATGGATCTTGGTCTCAAATTTTAGCTTTATCTTTTAATGAAAAAGGAAAAAGCTTTAATCTGATGGTGTTCATGCTACAATTTAAATTATTATATGTGTTGCAAACCTCCTCAAATTCCCTTAAATGCAAGTACGGATTTTCCAATTCTAAGCCATGAAAAGAAGGTAAAAGTTGAATAATGCCTGGCTTAAAATTAAAATGAGATGCATCGGGAGGAAAAACTATGCATGATGATGCACTTGTTCTTGTGGGATTCATGTGGTCTCTAAGTGTTCTAGCATGGTTATTCTCATTATTCTCGTTATGAAGTGATTGATTATCTTCTTCAGCCATATTTTCTGAAAATGATGAGGATATCCTACAAAGTCTACCACTTGATGTATGTGACCACACTCTCATGCACGTGTAGGAATAGAATAAAAAGAAGAAGAAAACCAAAGAAGAAGAAACAAGAGAAAAGAAATAAAGTTATATACAAGAAAAGTGAAAAGAGAAAATAAAATAAATATTATAATTTATACAAGGACTTACCTCCCCGGCAACGGCGCCAAAAACTTGACACGACTAAAAGGTTGATGTCTTCTTCCAAGTGTAGGAGTGTCGAAGTAATAAATAACCCGGCAAGACTGGGGTCGAACCATAGGGAGATTAATTGTACAAATTATAAGCAACAATTATAAAACAACAATAACAACAACAACAACAACAACAACAATAGTCGTAGTAGTAGTAGTAGTAGTAGTAGTAGTAGTAGTAGTAGTAGTAGTACTAAAGAAAGAGAAGAAGAAGAAGATGATGATGATGAAAACTTTGAGATGAAATATTAATGTAACAATTAAACAATGATAATAACAAATGTCAAGGTTAGAGATTCCACTAATGGTATGTCAAACAAGTATAATATAAGCTCTTATTATTCAACTGGAAACCACACATAAAGGAGGTTCTAATTGGATTATAGATTGTTAACATGATTACATTAGTCATCTTATTCAATTAATCCTAATACTTGTAAATCTCGTCAAGCATTCATGATTATAACTTATGTTAACAACAAATCAAGTTCCTTTCATAGCTCAGGTGTCAGTTATACCATACATTATGGGCTATGAAAGTGCCAAGCATTTGTTGTACCAAGTGTTATACAACATAAATCAAGATTAGTCATTTAACAAGTAAAGCATTAAAGAGTAAACAAGATAACAAATATAAAACATGTTAGTATCAAACATTAAAGTCCATATTAAGTTTACATTATACTTATTCTTACACCATTAGTGTAACCTTTTCACCTTGACATAATTAACTTAGCTACACATAATGAAAGAAAGAAAAATAGATAAACAAAATAAGAACATAAAAGCTAACTAAGTAAAGGAAAGGAAATGAAAAGCATAAACTTAATATTAATGAAAGCAAAGCATAAACATTACATAAAATACAAAGAGAGAAAGGAAGAGCATGATCTTGATCTGAACACCAAGATGCCTAAATGCATGGCAAATGCCTCCTTTTATAGGCCAAAATTGGGAACTATTGATTTGATGACTAATTGATAAGTGGGTGGCCAACTCTTGACTTGGTGACAATCCTTATCTTCTCTTGTCTGCCCAAAACGTCATTGATAACATCTAAATTGGAGCCAGTTGCACATGAAAGTTGTATGCAATTGTCTCAGCTTTCTTGTGTAAAAAATTCAGCTCATTTGGACTTCTAGAACTACAAATATGGCCAAAATACGGAACAGTGCTCGGGCTGGAAGATAGATTCGGGCTTCTTTGTTGTTGCTACAATTTGGACTTGATAATGACCTTTTTAGATCTTGGGCTCCATATGAAAGTTGTAGGCCTATGTCTTACCTTTCCATCCATATAAATTGGACCTAAATCTGAGATCTATAGCTCCAGATATGACCCAATTACCGAACAGTGTTCCGGTTTGGACTGCACCGACATCTCTTTTCTAAGTTTGGCCATCTCTTTATCCTTGCAATTTAAGTTCTTAAAGTCATCAATCAATCCTTTCATTTATGTGATAGACCTGCATTTAAAATGAACATTTACCACAAATTAAAGGTATCTTATATTATTAGGTATATTATTATAAAACATGGTTTAGTTAAGGAGTTATTGATACTTTAAGTGCAAAATGATGATATAAAACCATGATAAAAATACACTTTTAAGTACTAATCAGTGCTGCCTCAAAACCTAAGTCGAATAGGTCCTACGTCAAGATCCAAGAGCAATGGGTCTTGCATTAGGCCTAATCTCTTAGATCCTATGTCTAGACCCAATTCACTAGGTCTTGCGTTAGGATCCGATTATCTTAAGTCCAGTATCAAGACCCAAATTTGCTAGGTCTTACGTTAGGATCCAATTTTATTAGGTACTTTATCAAGACCCAAGGTTCTTTGGTCTTAGATTTTTAAATATAATTATTTATATTTTAATTATTTATTAATTATAAATATTATTATTTTTATTAATTAATAATATTATAATAAAAATATTATTATTTGTGTTATAAATATTATTGTTTTTGTTATAATTAATATTATTAATAAAATAATTAATAAATTTGAAAAAATATTAATATTAAAAAAATGATATTATTTAATTATAATTTTTTATAAAAATAAAAAGTAAGCCCACAACATAACGTGAGCAGCTAACTAGTACTATAGTAGAATATAACAAAGTTGACTGTACCTAACATTATCACAAAATATCACATGACAATAAGAAAGTTTAACACCATTCAATATATATATATATATATATATATATATATATATATATATATATATATATATATATATATATATAAAGGCATGCAAACTTAGTTATGAATTATAATAAATCTACAAGTTACCAATTATACAATGCATATAAGGTATGAGACATTTGATAATATTTCAATGCTTAGTTGTTAGATGATGCACATGCTGATAGAACTTGTTAACAACAAAGGCAATATTAGGCCTTGTGATTGAGAGATACTGAAAACTATTAATTAAAATTTTATAGTAAGTAGGATTAGATAAAAAAAAGCCAAAGTTTAACATTAGAGGATTTTATAGTATTAGAGTGAATGGTATTGGAGTGAGAATGGATTTGGTATTTGTTATATGTGTATGAGCTAGAATGTTCATGATGTAATGCCTTTCAGAAAGTAATACATCATCTTTGTTTGGAATAACTTCTACACCAAGAAAATAGGATAATAATCTAGGATTCTACACACACACATAACTAATGAGCAAGAATTGTTAGAAAACTATTAACTATCTCAACATTGTGAATAATGAGAATCAAATTATCAACAAAAACTATTAACTATCATTTATACATAATGTTTCCATCAACATTATGTGTAGATAGAAATGCTTCAACATGAGAGTTTCTAAAGCTATAATGAATAAACAAGGTGCGAACTTTATGATGCCATGCTCGGGGAGCTTGTTTGAGGTCATAAATTGCTTTCTTAAGCTTGCATACATAAGATATAGTATCCTAATCAACTAAGCCTAGGATTTAGTCATTTAAACTTTCTCTACAAAATGACTTTGTAAGAATGCATTGTTTACTTCAAGTTATCGCAAAGTCTGACCATGACTCACACCTAGATTAAGAACATCAAGAATAATGGTTGGTTTGACAACATGATTGGATGTGTCAAAGTAATCTAATCTTGGACATTGATGAAATCCCTTTACATCTAATAAAACAATTAGTTCTAAAAATCCACTTACTATCAGCAATATTGGAACTTGAGTAAGGTGGTACTAGCTTTCATATTCCATTATGAACTAGACTATCATACTCTTCAAATACAACCCGACACTACCTAAGATTTTCAAGAGCTTAATTACTGTAGTTAGTTCAAGATCATTGGATTTGGATAATTAGATATGAAGATTCAATTTTGTAAGAGGTTTATGAATGTTATTCTTGGATCGAGTTGTCATGGTATGAAAGAGGAGGTGGTGAGTCAGAGTTAGATTGGGATTTAGTAATGGTTACCTAGAATAAAGTATGATTAAGATTTATGTGAAGATACAATAGGTAAAGGCTTATGCAAAGATGAGCGTAATGAAGCTTTATAATAGTACTAGGTTATGAATGATGGGATTGATTAGAGAGATAAGAGAAAGGAAATATCCACTCGACAAACTTAACATGCCTTGATATGTATATATATATATATATATAAAGTTGAAGGATCAAGGAAATGATAAGCACTTTGAGTTGAAGAGTAGCCAAGAAAGACACAAGGTTTAGAACTTGAATCAAGTTTATGAAGGGTATAGGTCTAAGCCAAAGGTAACATAGACAATCAAAGACTTATAGTAATCGGTTTTTTCTCTTCTTATAGATATACTTTGCTCGAGAAATGTTGCTTTGGATGAAAGGAACTTTGAATTTGTAATTTGGAATAATTTCCTGACCTGACTAAAATCAAGGTTACGTAAGCAAGGCTAATGAAGGTTACGTAGTAAGTTTAGTGAAGATAATTTAGTAAAATAGTGCTAGAAAGAGGTTGTGTTGCAATTTAGACTAATGACCAATGCTAAATATGTGTTCATAAGGAGAAAGCAAATTGAGTGTTAGAATTGACATGCAATGGATTAGGTGAACTATAGTGGTAAATGGATGGGATTAGTAAATTAGAGGAAAAGAAGCATGTGATAGTAATGCTAGACCTAATTTGACAATATAACTATTGTGCCATTTAGAAAATCTATAATATTCAAAAGTGTGAGATGAGATATATCATCAGTGGCAAGAAAACTAACAAGAGATATGTATCCATCATCATTATCAGAGTAAGGAGTTTTGATTTTTTTTTTTATCGAAATATGTTTTAATTATGACTTTAAATCTCATGAAAACATCTACTTCTTATTTTGCTTGAGAGGATAATACCAGACTTATTTGATGAAATGATCCATGAAAATAATATAGTACTTAAAGCCATCATGTAAGATTATTGGTGAAGTTCATACATTAGAGACTATTATTTCAAGTGGTTGAAAGGAGATAAGTTTTGAAATGGAAAAAGATAATTAATTTTTAACTTTTATTGCAAAGACAAGCATTATATGATAAGTTAGAGTATAAAGAGAAAGGTAAACCTAGTTGATTATGAGAAATGATGTGCTTTAGAATTGGAATAGTTATATGTCCTGATCTATGTTGCCACTAAAAAAACGAGATCTTTATGCTAGAAAAAAACAACAAATAGTGAAGATATCGACCACTCATATACTCAATATTTAGTTTGACCCTTTAAAAGTGTTGCCCTCATATCAAGTTTCTTTACAAGGAAAGTAGATGATTAGAATTTTGCTGAAATATTATAGTAAGTACAAAATTAAAAAATTAAAATCAATTTCCTTTTTCGTGCAAGGGATATAAAGAACATTTTCTAATATCAAGGTACTTTAAGGAGTTTTAAGAGATGTTGAAGTAATTTGAGTTATATAGAGACTTAAGCCATCTTTGATTATAATGTCATTGGAGCTAGTGTATCTGTATAAGCAATGGGAGGTTGCTCAAGTTGGAGGTAACATGGTGAGAAACACCTCTCTATCTAGGAGCCATAATGAAGTCTTGGGAGCATTGACAATAAAATAAGCTCTTGATTGATAGTGTGAATTGGTATTGGTCGTCAATACATTAAAATTATTGGTAAATAGTTGAACTAGTACTAGGTGTATGGAGGGACATTATCTTGCAAAATAACCTTGAATATTACAATTTGGTAGTAGGCCAAATATGACCATAAAAAATGATCTCCTTAAGTTAAATTTGATCCTCCAGTAGTTGATGTAAGGTAGTAATTTGCATTGTTAGGTAACTAAAGCAAACTCTTATTACTATTAATGAGTTAAGCATTGGATGTTAGGTCATTGTAGTTCGACTTACAAGATTGACAGTGGCTAGAAATATGATTGCTCAGGTTTGGATGCTAGAAAAGATGCCTTAGAGTTAAGTAGTTTCTAATGGAGTTATTCAAAGGCAATAAAGGTGTCTCTAAATTATCATTGATTTCTCTGTGATATCTTTAATTAAGGCTCTAAGAAGAGCAAGTTCATTTACAAGAGCTCAAATAATTTACAAAAATATTAGTTCCTAAAAGTCTCAATAATCATAAATTTTTAAAAAATAATAAAAATGTCAACACTAGACCTTAGCATTGTGAATATATGATTATAGAATTTTAGAATATTTGAATGAAAACAACAATAAAATTGAAGAGTCGAACATCTAAGATTTAATCTTGTAGCTAATGCATAAAATATAGTAGAGGTTCCTATCTAAATACATTTGAACAAATAGAAGTAATAGATTTCCTTGCCAAGGCTCATTTTCTAGAAAGTGCATAGGTGGAGGAGCAGATACTCCTTGTCAGGTCTTAGAATCTAACAAAAAAACAAAAGACCTTGCTAGACCACCGAATATGTCCACAAGAAAAATATAAACAATCAATAAAGGTTGTTTTATCTTATATCAATGTAAGAACAAAAAAGTAGATCAGAATCATTACAACTTTTTAAACTTTGTATTATTTTTTTCTAGAGATATTCAATGCTATTTTGGGAATGAAAATAAGATTGGTAAGGTTTACATGGTGTTGTTTAGTAAAAACAAGTTGAAAAATAGGTATTTTGGGCCTTAAAACTTGAATCTCTATTTTTTTAGTCATTAGAGGTGATAAAAAAACAGTGAAGATAATGACGGGTAATTTGCCACGATATACAATATTTGTTCATTAAAAAATAAAACAAGTGTAAGCGACATGTGCGTCCGTTCCTTAAAAAATTAGACAATTATACAAGTCTAAATCTAGGCTTCTAGATCCCTGGCTAGGCTTAGCAATGTTTGATATTTTTTAAAAATCTTTTTTATTGAATTTTATTTAGTATCCTTTCCCTTATTTATGTTTTTTGTTTTTACTTTGTATTACTTTTATATTCAAATTTGGATTATTACACTTTTTCTTATTTTTAAAAACTTGTTTAGCTCTACTTTTTAAATAATAGTTAATCATTTTTTTAATTTTATAGTGATGCAAAGAAATTATTGTAATTTATATTTAATTTATATTTTTTATATAAATAAATTATATTTACATGATATTTTTATAGAAATAAATATTGTTTGTTCTTCACAACAAGTATTAACTCTTAGGAAAAATAAATAAAAACATATCTTATACATAAAGCTAAATCATGTGAAAAAAGTTCTATTTATCAAGACTCATTGCATTGTGGATTGAAACAGTGTTAGTAAAAGTCCTATTCATCAAGATTCATGGCACTATGGATTGTAGCAGTGTAGTGGCGGCGCTACCCTTGCCATAAAGTGTTGCAAAGATTGCAGGGGGAGGGTGATGTTGTCTTTGCATTGGGGGTGCATTTGACATTGAAAGGATGACTTTGAAGAAAATAATCAGTGTAAATTTTAGGAGGGCATGGTGGGACAGAAAGCCCATGCCCAAACACTTGGCATTACGGTGCCATGCCTTGCCATAAAGAGTTCCACAGGTTGTAAGGAGGGGGTGGGGGTGGGGTTATGCCGCAGGTTATTGACACAATTAAAAGATCAGTTTTATCGCAAGTGTAGGAGTGTCGAAATAATAAATAACCTCATAAGATCATGGTCAAACCATAGGGAGGTGAACTATATAAAATTATAATCAACAAATGAAAACAAGTTGAATAAAAAATTTGAGATGTGATATTGATATAACGATTAAACAAGGATAAAATAATTGTTAAGGTTAAAGGATCCACTAATGATATTTTAAAAAAGTATGGTATAAACTCCTTTTATTACTTAACTAGAAACCACATATAAAAGAGGTTTCAATCAAATTATAAATTATTAACATGATTATATTAATTATCTTATTTGAGTAATGCCAGTATTTGTAAATGTGATCAAGTATTCATGGTGATAACTTATATTAACAACAAATCAAGTTTCTTTCATAACATAGGTGACATAACCAAAAAAATAATATCTTCTCCCAAATACAGGAGTGTCAAAGTAATAAATAACATGGCAAAACTGATGTTAAATCATAGGGAGGTTAACTATATGATGATGATGAGTTAAAGAGAATTTTAAGATATGAGATTATTATGAGGATTAAATAATGATAAAAACAAATATCAAGGTAATAGGATCCACTAATAATATTTCAAATAAGTATAATATAAACTCTTTTTAGTATTCAACTGAAAACCACACACAAAAGAGGTTCTAATTGGATGATTTGTTATTAATAGCTCATTATAAATTATTAACATTATCATATTATTTATTTTATTTAAGTAATATCAATATTTTTAAATATTATTTTATTTTATTAAGTAATACCAATAATTTTAAATATTATTAGGAATTTATGATGTTAATTTATGTTAACAACAAATTAAGTTCCTTTCATAGCACAAGTGTCAGTTATACCATATAGTTGGCTATGAAGGATTAAATATTTATTATACCAAGTGTTATACAACACAAATTTATATTAACCATTTAACAAGGTATTAAGAATTAATAAGAGAAAAATGATAAGACATGTTAATAGCAAACTTTTTTGGATGTAAGCATTGAAGTTCATATTGAGTTTATATTATATATATCCTAACACCATTAATGTAACTACTTCACATTGATATATTAAACTCAGCTAAATATTATGAAGAAGAGAAACATAAATAAAAAAGATGAAAACATAATTATATAAGTATAGTAAAGGAAATGAAAGACATACATAAGATATTAATGAAACTATAACATGAAATAAAACTATAACATTAAAACTACAAAGAAAGAAAACAAGTAAGGAAATGATCTTGATCTGAAAACTAAAATGTCTAAATGTATGGCAAATGCCTTCTTTTATAGGTTAAAATTTGTAACTATTGATTTGATGATTAATTATTGAGTGGGTGGCCATCTCTTGACTTAGTGACAACCTTTATCTTCTTGTACGAACAAAACAGCATTGCTAACATCATAATTTGAATAAATAGTCTTTATGAAAATTTTGAAAATTTATCTCAGCTTTCCAATAAAAGAACAATGAGTTTATTTGGACTTCTAAAACTCGAGATATGAGCTGAACACTGAATGGTATTTGGGTTGCAAGATAGATTCAGACTTCTCTTTTGATGCTAAGATTTAGACTTCCAAATAATAGACTTGAGTCTTGGACCCTTATAAATGTTTTAGGCTTATGTCTTAGATTTCTAGCCATATAAACCAAACTAAAATATAAGATCTACAGCTAAAAATATGATCCAATGACTGAATGATGTTCTAGTTTAAATTAAATCATCTTTTTTCTAAACTTTGCCATTTCTTTGTTCTTTCACTTTCAATAGTTAAACAAATCAATCAATCCTTTAAATTGTGAAACATGTTTGCATTTACTATAAATTAAAAATATCTTATATTATCAGCCTTGTTATTATAAAACATGCTTTAGTTAGGGAATTTAAAGATACATTAAGTGCAATATGATGATATAAAATCTTGATAAAAATATACTTTTAAGTACTAATCAATAGGTGTCAATTATACCATACAATTGGTTATGAAATAATCAAGTATTTGTTATACCAAAGATTGTACAATACAAATCTAGATTAACCATTTAACAAGGTATTAAGAGTAAGATAACAAATACAAAACATGTTAGCATCAAACATTAAAGTTCATCTTGATTTTAGACTATACATATACTTACACCATTAGTATACCCTTCTCACCATGACTAAATAAATTTAGCTAAACACAATAAAGAAAAGAAGCATAAATAAACAAAATAAAAACATAATAATGATATACATTAACTAAGAAAAGGAAAGGAAAAGAAAAGTGTAAACAAGAGATTAATATAACATGAAATAAAACTTGAACATTACAAAACAAAAAGAGAGAGATATTCTTGATCTGAACACTAAGATGACTAAATGCACAGCAAAAACCTCCTTTCATAGGCCAAAATTTAGCACTACTAATTTGATGACTAATTATTAAGTGGGCGACTACTTCTTAACTTTGTAATAATCTTTATCTTCTTGTCTGAATAAAATATCATTGATAATAACTTAATTTGAATAGATAGTCTTCATAAAAGTTTCAAGAAATTGTCTCATCATTCCACAAAAAAAAAAATTGATGCTCTAAGACTTCTAGAACTCAAGATATAAGCTGAACATTGAACACTATTTAAGCTGCATGACAAATTTTGACTTCTCTATTGTTGTTGCAATTTAAACTTGAAAATGACCTTTTTGAATCTTAGAATCTCATGAAAATTTTAAGCCTATGTCTTAGCATTTTATCCATATAAATCAGATCTAAATCCAAATTCTACAGCTTCAGTTATGATTTAATAACTGAATAATGTTCCAGTTTAGCATCTCTTCTTTGAGTTTAGCTCTTTCTTTGTCTTCTTAATTTCAATAGTTATACAAATCAATCAATCCTTTGAATTGTGAAACATTCTTGTATTTGAAATGAGCATTTACCATAAATTAAAGATATCTTATATTATCAGACTTGTTATTATAAAACATTCTTAAGTTAGGAATTTAATGATACTTTAAGTGTAATAAGATGATATAAAACCTTCATAAAAATATATTTTTAAGTACTAATTAGATATAGACAATTGGCACTGGGACTGTGTACACTGGGTCCTAAGGCCAAACTCGCTCACTTAGCTGCAGACCTAGGCTAGCAGATCTACAGGCCCACTTGCTGGGGTTTGTAGAATCGTGCACTTAGGTTTGGAGACCACCGTACTAGAGGCAAGCTAGCTCTCCTAAGGTCTGCAGACTCTCTCCACCAGGTCTAAACCCAAGGCTAATGGATCCTACATTAAGTTTCAATTTTCTTAGGTCCGGTATCAGGACCCAAGGGTAATGGGTCCTCCATTAGGACCTAATTCTCATAAGTTCGAAGTTAGGAATCATGGTTCTAGAGTCTTAGGTTTCAAAAAATTATTATTGGTGTTATAAATATTATTATTTTCATTATAATTAAAAGTATTAATATTAAAACTAGTATTATTTTTTATTACAAATATTATTATTTTTATTATGATTAATAATATTAATATTAAAAATATTATTATTATGGGTAATAGGTCCTATTTTAGGACCCAAAGATAACGGGTCTAACATCCAGACCCAATTTTTATAAGTCAAGCGTTAGGATCCAAAGCTAATGAGTTTAGTGGAGGACTCAATTCTCATAGGTTCGGAGTTAGGACCTAAAATTCCAAAGTCTTAAGTTTCAAAATATTATGATTTGTGTTATAAATATTATTATTTTTGTTATAATTAAAAGTATTAATATTAAAACTAGTATTATTTTTATTACAATTATTATTATTATTATAATAATAATTAATAATATTAATATTAAAAATATTATTATTATGGATAATAAGTTATGTATCACAACCCAATTCTCTTAAAACATGCATTAAAACTCAAGGTTAATAGGTTCTGCGGGGAATCCAATTCTCATGGGTCAAGTATCAGGATCCAATTCTCTTGAATAAAGCGAAGGATCGAAGGGTAACGAGTCTAGCATCCGAACTCAATTCTCATAGGTTAGGCATGAGGATCCAATTTGTTTGGGTCCCGCATGTCAGACCCAAGTGTAAGGAGTCCTGTGTCAGAACCCAAGGCTAATAGGTCCTATGAAAGATCCAATTCTCATGGGTCCTGTATCATGATCCAATTCTCTTGGGTCCAATAAATAACTCACAGCTACTGGGTCTATCATTTGGACCCAAGAGAATTGGGTCTTGGGTGATGACCCTATTGTCTTGGGTCTCACGCCAAGACCCAAGGTTCTAAAGTTTTAGGTTTCTAAATATTATTATTTGTATTATAATTAAAAATATTAATATTAATAATATTATTTATGTTATAAATATTAGTATTTTTATTTCAATTTATAGTTTTAATAATAAAAATATTATTATTTTTATTATAATTAATATTATTAATAACCTAGTTAATAAATTTGATAAAAAAATGTTATCAATATTGAAAAACAACCATATATTTGATTTGAATGGTAAAATTAAAAATGATTGCTATGTTTTCCTATGTGGGTTTTTTTTTTCATTTTTTCTTATGATTTTTTTCAAAATTATATTTATTATTTTTATTATTTTAATATTAAACTAGTTGATAATTTAACTTTATAATTTTTTTTAATACTGTTGATTACTATAGTGTTTCCCCACATAACTATTTGTTTGTTATAATTTTTTTTTAATTTTTTTTGTTGATTTTAGTTTTTTAATATTGAGCTAATTGAGAATTATATTACAATAAAATTAAATCATATGGATAAAGCATTGTCGTTTTCTTCATAAAACATTGTGAATTGTTATAGTGTTTTCTTATATGTTTTTTTTATTGTGTTTTTGTTAGAAAAATAACATTGTGAATTGTTATAGTGTTTTCTTATATGTTTTTTTTATTGTGTTTGTGTTATGATTTTTCTAAAAATTATCTTTGTTAATTTTATTTTTTTAATAATAAGGTGGTTGAGAATTTAACTTTATATTTTTTTCTTTAAAACTAAATCATATAGAGAAAACACTATAGCTTTTTTATAAAATCCTGAGTAACGTTATTGATATTAATAAAAGTTCAAATCACAAAAAATGAGTAGAATTAATAAATTAAATTATAAAAATGCTGATATATTTGAGAATTTGAATTGAAATATTTTGTTTGAGTGTTAAAATATATATATATATATATATATATATATATATATATATAAAATAAATAAACATAGAAATGTAAATAAAATTTTTATAGAAGTAAATTTCATGAAATTGATAATACCAACAGATAACTTAGTGAAATTTAAAATAAAAATTTGATATAAACAGGTGTTACCATTCAAGAAAGTTTACTAAAAAATTATAGAAGTTTGTGTTGAGAGACATAAAAGACATTTTTAAAAAGTTAAATTAAATATACGCGTGTAAGTGTGTGTGCGTGCTAGGGGATGAAAGAATAGTGTGTGCGCGTGCTAGGGGATGAAAGAATTAAGGGATATATAAGGCATTTAAAAAAAGGTTAAGTGTGTGTGTGTGTGTGTGTGTGAGGTAAGAAAGAAAAGAGAAGGAACAAACTTGATTTTCAAATGAAAAGGCAGCTCTCGACCAAGACAGAGGAAAACAATTCAAGCAAAGAAAAATTTCTCAATTTAAAAGTCTTAAAGCTTTGGTTATTGCTTGGTTAAGTGTTCTCACACTTTTAAATAAAATTCTTAAAAAATTTATATTTTAAGTTGATTGAACTTTGTGAAATGAAGAATTAGAATTATTGATAAATTTTAGAAAAAATTATAATTGATTATGAAAGTGATTTAAAATTATTGAAGTGAGTACAGAAAGTAAAAAATTATGGTAATTAAAGCAAAATTTTGGGTGTTCTTGAAGAAAACATTTTTGGCAAAATAATAATAAGAAAAATAAAATATAAGAATTTTGATGAGATGATGAAATTATATAGGAAATAGATGAAATTAATGTTAAAAAATGAATAGATCATGAATTTTTTTTTTTTATGTTTTCCTTTAGTTAAATTTTGGTCAAAAAAATAATAATTAAAGAATATACATGTTTCCTTTGAAATTTGATTTTGGAAAATGAAATGATAATTTGAAGGATTTTATTTATTGATTTTGTGTCAATATAAAAAGTAAAATAATGATATGATATACTTGTCTATTCAGGAGAGGTTGTCAGGTTGACACCACAACAAGGAATTTCAGATGAAATTCAATCGTCAGATAATTACACAATTTCCTAATTCATTATTAGTCAATATGTATTTTATCTTATTAATTGTGGTTAATAAATTAATTACTATATTATTTACTTGAGAAAATAAAATATACAATGTAATAAATTATTTTGTGAATTATTGGGATTAATGCCTAGTTGAATGGGAGTTACAAAGAATTAATTCTCTGGTGAATGGGTTAAAATCCTGGTAAATGAGCAAATCATTAAACTAATTCCTGAATTAATATGATTAATGTCCTGGTAAATAGATATGATGAGAAATTAATTTTTTATTTAATGAGAATTGTATAATGATGAATGGATAAAATATTTAATTAATTTTTGAATGGATGAACTTAGCAATTGTTGAATGGACTTATAGGAAATTAATTATCTATTAGTAAAAATAATGCCAAGTTAGTTGGGCTAGATAAGAATAACTATATTTTTTGTTGTTGTAAAAAAATATTATAAATCATTCTAAAATTTAATTAATATATATATAATACTGGAAGAACAAGTTAATTTAATGATCTTTTGATTAAATTTTTAGAAAGAAAGAAAGAAAGAAAAAGTAGAAAGAATTTTGTAGATATCTTTTTTTTTTATCTATCTAATCAAATTATTATATCAAATCAATTTTCAGGTATATCCCCCTATCAGACTGATCAATAGATTAATTTCTTTATATTTTATTGAACATCATTTTATAATGAATGAATTTATTATTTTTATTATGTATAATGTATCAATAGTTTATTAAAAATCCTTTTGTGTAGGATAACTTTAATTATGAATCTCTTTTTTAATTATGTTTTTATTTTGATTATAATTTCATTAATAATTCTTTTTTGTAAATCTTTGAATTGTGCAAAGTACTTCAATAATAATTTGTAAAATAGTTCTTTAGATTGCATCCATGTATATGTGTGATATTAAATTGTTTAAACATGTATGAATTTGATTATTGAGAAGTTGTGATGTAATGAGAGGAAGAATTAGTGATAGGACGAGTAAGAAATTTGATAATTGAGGACTGTGAAAGAAAAGTTGATAATTTGATACTTAAAAATATAAAAAAAATTCTGCTAGATTTTTTATTGATTACAAAATAAAATTACTCTAATCTTAATTGAATTATCATGTACTTACCCTTTGTTTTGAACATAAATGTTGAGGTTATTATGTTTTTTTTTATAAAATATTGTGAATTATTACAACTTATTTTATTCAGTTTTTAAGTATTTTTTATCACCAACATAATTTTTTTAATAAAATATTAACTTCATTGCATATTTAATTTTTGTTATTTATCTAACATTAGTTTATAACTATAGCAATATTAAATATATTTATTCTACAAGCTAATGATACTATACAAACTTTATATGTACACACTATCGAGACTAAATACTTATATGTGTATTTACATAAATTTTTTTATTTTAGTATTTTATTAGTACTAACAATATTTTTATGATTCATCAATTTGTATATATTTTTCATATTATAAGTAAACATCTTTGTATTTTTTAATTAAAAAATCATACTCTTGAAAGTATATGCATAATGCTGGCCCTTTCTTACAATCCAACGTAAAATCTTAACCAAATCTTACGGACTGTATATAATGACTGAAAGAGATGGTGATCCCCATGTCGGCCGTGGACTCTTTAACCTTTTTATTCTTCACAAATCTTCCAAGATGTTAATCACGTTGTCCCACATGCTCCCATAGACTCTTTCTTACAATCATGTATCACATTGTCGCACATTATCCGAGACGCATGCAATAATTAATAGTATCAGAACCCCACAAGCTGATCTCTGCAAGCACGAATGCTCCTGACTTCGGATGTATATGGCATTGCGGTTCACGAGGTGGACCCACCTCTTCCTCCCGGAGCTTCATAGCCGTGTAGGTGGCAGCAGCAACTAGGGCTCCGAGTTTAGGCGCCACGAGATAAATCCAATTATCTTTGTAAGTTCTTGCTGGTTCCATAGTCCTCACTGGATTCATACTTGATGATGGCCTGCGCACGTCAAAAAGATTATAATTATTGATGATATATATTCTTGTGAGAAATGGACGAATGGGAAAGTGATAGAAATTAAGACAACGGGACAAGCATGTTTTAATATCTACCAGATCGGCTTCTCATGTATGGTTCTTATATGGTTTGTGACCATATATGCTATGTTTGGTGCGTGAACAAGTAGCCCCACTCGTGGTTGGTGATGACCACCTCATAACAACGCTATGCACTATTGGTTGGTCTAATTAAGTGTGATATTGGAACCAGGAGAGTCTGGATTGATTGGATGTTAATGCGTTGGATTGCAAGAATGTCGTAATGATAAACCCAATTACAATTGAGAATAAAAACCCTAATTTTAATGGACTAAAAAACTCTTCTTTTTTAGGCACATTTAAGGAAATAATTGTTCTTTAACGCATTAAGATAATAAACATGATTCAAGGGGAGGCTTAACAATATACCAATTTCAATAACTTGAGGGCTTGATAGAGCGTCAAGCCCTATTATTTAGAGACTTGACAGTATATTTAACACAACTACGGAGACTTAAATCTTTCTATGCTTATAATTTTTTAATTAAAAAAATAAATATAATATAATTTAAAACATCAGAATAAGAAAGTTGTTTTTATTTTTTTTACAAAAAAATATTCTTGAATTATAAATATATTATAAAATTTTTAAAACATAAATTTATAACTTGTATTCACTATAGCGCGTGTGCATATATATATATATATATATATATATTTAAAATATATTTTTTTAAAATAGTATTGTATTTTTTTAAAAGATAATTATAAGTTACTTTAGCATATAAACTATCTAAGCTTACATAAATAAATAAGATTATCAGTAATGATGGGTTAATTAATTATCCAGATTTTTATACTAATTAAATTTTTGGCAGTGATCACATATAAATACCTTTAACTATTTTGGTTGTTCTCACTAATATAATTGATTGTGATGGAACCAGAGGCCCTGGGATGAACTGGATATAAATGCATTTGATAGCGACAATGTGTAATAATGAAATTACGACAAACTCACATTCTGATTTTAATTCTGAATATATATATATATATATAGAGCATGTGTCACATGGCCTTTTTATTGTTCACAAGCTTTCAAAGATATTCATGTATCATATTGCCCCACACTATCAGAGATGCATGTAGTAATTATTGAAGATGCATTTTAGAGCTTGGTCGAGTGATAGAAGGACTTGTCTTCTTCCACTGTACTTGAGTTTAAGTTTTAATGTGCACGCTTGACACGACTAAAAGATTGATGTCTTCTCCCAAGTGCAGGAGTGTCGAAGTAATAAATAATCTGGCAAGACCGGAGTCGAACCACAGGGAGGTTAATTATACAAATTATAAACAACAATTATAAAATAACAACAACAACAATAGTAATAATAATAATAATAATAATAATAATAATAGTAGTAGTAGTAGTAGTAGCAGTACCAATAATAATAATAATAAAGAAAGAGAAGAAGAAAATGATGATGATGATGAGAATTTTGAGATGAAATATTAATGTAATAATTAAACAATGATAATAACAAATGTCAAGGTTAGAGGTTCCACTAATGATATATCAAACAAGTATAGCATAAACTCTTATTATTGAATTGGAAACCACACACAAAGGAGGTTCCAATCAAATTATATATTGTTAACATGATTACATTAGTCATCTTATTCAATTAATGCTAATACTTGTAAATCTCGTCAAGCATTCATGATTATAACTTATGTTAACAACAAATCAAGTTCCTTTCATAGCTCAGGTGTCGGTTATACCATACATTATGGGCTATGAAAGTGCCAAGCATTTGTTGTACCAAGTGTTATACAACATAAATCAAGATTAGTCATTTAACAAGCAAAGTATTAAAGAGTGAACAAGATAACAAATATAAAACATGTTAGTATCAAACATTAAAGTCCATATTAAGTTTACATTATACTTATTCTCACACCATTAGTGTAACCTTTTCACCTTGACATAATTAACTTAGCTAGACATAATGAAAGAAAGAAAAATAGATAAACAAAATAAGAACATAAAAGCTAACTAAGTAAAGGAAAGGAAATGAAAGGCATAAACTTGATATTAATGAAAGGAAAGTATAAATATTACAAAGAATATAAAGAGAGAAAGGAAGAGTATGATCTTGATCTGAAAACCAAGATGCCTAAATGCATGGAAAATGCCTCCTTTTATAGGCCAAAATTGGGAACTATTGATTTGATGACTAATTGATAAGTGGGTGACCAACTTTTGACTTGGTGACAATCCTTATCTTCTCTTATCTGCCCAAAACGTAATTGATAACGTTAAAATTGGAGCCAGTTGTAAACATGAAAGTTGTAGGCAATTGTCTCAGCTTTCTTGTGTAAAACATTCAGCTCATTTGGACTTCTAGAACTCCAGATATGGCCAAAATACTGAACAGTGCTCGGGATGGAAGACAGATTCGGGCTTCTTTGTTGTTGCTACAATTTGGACCTGATAATGGCCTTTTTAGATCTTGGGCTCCATATGAAAGTTGTAGGCCTATGTCTTACCTTTCCATCCATATAAATTGAACCTAAATCTGAGATCTGTAGCTCCAGATATGACCCAATTACCGAATAGTGTTTCGGTTTGGATCGCACCGACATCTCTTTTCTAAGTTTGGCCATCTCTTTGCCTTTGCAACTTAAGTTCTTAAAGTCATCAATCGATATTTTTATTTATGTGATAGGCCTGCATTTAAAATGAACATTTATCATAAATTAAAGGTATCTTATATTATTAGATATATTATTATAAAACATGCTTTAGTTAAGGAGTTATTGATACTTCAAGTGCAAAATGATGATATAAAACCATGATAAAAATGCACTTTTAAGTACTAATCAACGCTTGTCATCCCCGCTGCTTCGTGGAGATTAATCGTGGTGCGGATAAGCTGACCTGGATACCCCACATAAATTAAAAAAAAAAAATTATTGAAGATATATTCATTCACTTTCATTTATTTTTCTTCACCAAAGCACTGTTTCGGTAAAATCACTACTTAATTTCTCATACAAAGAATTACTTAGTTTTGATGTATCACTCAATGAAAAATGTGAGAGCACTACGTGCAAAGCTTCTCTGTTATCTATTACTGTGAGAAATGGACGCTTGGGTAAATGATAGAAATTAATACAACAGCAAAAGCATTTTTTAATACCTAACAGATCAGCTTCCCATGTATTGTTCTTATTTTACTTTTGTTTTGATTTTTATTCCTCATCTAGCAAGGTATATAATAATTTTTTTAGGAGTATGATTGTAATTATTTTTTAAAATATGTTTTGTGCTGAAATGTATTAAAATAATATTTTTTTTATTTTTAAAAATTAATATATTAAAATAATCTAAAATATATAAAAAAATTAAGTTTTAACAATTTAAAAAAAAAACATAAATGCATTCACATTTCTAAACGCCCGTAATCATAATTTCTGTCTTCAAATCCCAAGCTAATATGTTGTCATGTAAATAGCAATGCCATCAGAGGGGACAGTTTTAGGCTCGACTTCCCATTACATTATTGAAGGGCGACCCCTATATGACAACTTGCCATTGCAATAATTTTGAAAATACACGAACTTGAACACGAGTTCGATATAAATGAGCATTTGCCATCCCATAAGTCTGTTTAGAAATATTGCTGTGATTAGTTTTTATTATATTTTTTATTTAAAATTATTTTATATTTTTTTTTAAATTATTTTTGATATTAATATATTAAAAAAATATTAATTTAAAATAAAAATAAATAAAAAATAAAATTTTTTTAAAGCGTTTTTGAATTACAAAAATAATCAGGACTGTTTTGAATCATTAATAAAATTTATATTTTATAATTTTACTAAGATTATATTTTAATTGCAATAATTCTTTTTGATAGGATTAAATTTTGTTAATTTTACAAGTTGATTATTATAGTATAGGCTTGTATATATTTACAAAAAATTTATTATCTATGAGTTGTAATCTCTATATTAATTATTATACTTTATCTTACTTATATAAATAAAAATAAAATAATTAATTAATATGTTAATTTTTTTTATTATTCTTAACTTGCTATCAAAACATTAATACTTTAAGCTCTCTTTTCTTCTCTCCAATAGATTTTTTTTTTCTTAGCCACCAGTGCAGAATTTTTCTCCCCCTCTATTTTGTAGGCTTCCCCTCCTGTTGCCGTTAATCCTACTGTGCATCTGCAGACCTTGTCTTCCCCTTTTATTTTGGAATCTTTCTCTACTGGTGTTGGCGTGAATGTTGTCACCATGAACGCTTCAAATTTGCACTCTTTCTCTACTGCTACTGCCGTGCACTTTGCCACCATGGATACTTCAATTGTTCCCTTCTCCAATACTCATTATGTTACTTATTTGAAACTTACAAACATAAATTACCTTTATTGATATAGATGATGTTATATCTCTTTGGACATTATGTTTTTCACATTATTGATGGCTCCTTGCTATGCCTTTTTTATGTAATTGTTATAGATGGTGTTTCTCTTCAAGTTAATAATTCTTTTCTTCATTGCAAATAGCACGACAATTTATTCTAAGTGATTTTTTTTTCAATAAATAAACTGCATCTTGTTATTAATTGTCAAATCTCATACTCTATTTAGGATATTCTTTAGTAAACTCTCACTTCTCCATCTAATTCTAATATTATCAAATTTTATGTTCATGGTTCTTTTCAGAATCTTTAACAAGGTGATGATTCAGTTACTATATTTATATAAAAAAAAAGGATATTATTTGATGAATTAGTTGTTGACCAGCCAATTTCACCATAGAACTTTAATTTGTATGAGTTTTATGGTTTTTAAATTGCATTTAAAGACTAGGTACCAAGTCTCGTGACTAAAGCAAAACCTCTTTCATATTCAGATCTTCATATCATTTTCAACTCATAAGTTTCTTCACAAGACCTCCTCTCAATCCATGAGTGATGTTGTTGTCACTACTCCTTTATTATCCATGCCAAACTAGCCTCTTTCAGTTCTTATTTTCCAATATCAATCTTTTGGTTGTTTTTACAATAATTTTAATTTTTATCGTGGTAGAGGACACTTCTGTGAAGATTGGCATAACAATGTTCCCAACGACAAAGAACATAAGTTTGATTATTGTTCTAATTTCTAGTTTTAACGGGTCTTCAAACAATGATTGGAGGCAGGGAAATTAGTAGAAAAAAAAAGGCCTCATGACTTTTCATAATGGTTTAATGTCAGGTGCCAACTATGCCAAACCTTCGATCACTCAACCCTTCAACATGCTTAACTTTAGCCTAGTTCCAATCTTGCACTAAGCAATATTTCCTCTACAAACTCTATAGATTGACTTTTTGTTACTAGTACAAATCAATACATCACACCTGATCTTACAAATTTAATAGGGTTAAAACCATATTTTGGTATTGATTACTTGCTTGTTGATGATGGTAAGGAACTTTTCATATCTAATATTACTAAGTTACATACACAACAATATACCTTTACTTTATCTAATGTTCATACATCACATATTCAAAAGCATTTGCTTTTTGTTCAGAAATTTTATCTTGATAATAATATTTATTTTGAATTTCACCCATTTGTGTTTTATATTAAGAATCTCAACACCAAAGGACTACTTCTTTCTAGTTAGAGTAAAGATGATCTATGTTTTGTTTGATTTCTCTACTGTGTCAATTCCTCAAGCTTATTGGTCTTTTTTTTTTTTATTTGTTTATGTTGATCTATGACATTATTGACTGAGTCATCCTACTTCCCATGTTTTCAATTCTTTAGTCTCAAAAAATAAAATTTTTTATACCTCTACAATTTTAATTTTTAGTCTCAAGCTTGTATATTAAGGCTGTGTTTGTTTTCCATCATCTTTTATGTTTGTCATGAAACAAACACAGCAAGTTGTTTAGTAATAAACCAAACTACATTTTATGTTGCGGGGCCCATTAAAAAATTAAGTTTGAAATGTAGTTTTTATGTAGTAGTTTTTATATGCCTTTCTAATTGAGTTTGGTAAAAATTCCTAAAACCCTATTTATTTCTTAGTTTTAAAAGTGTTTTTGAAAAAAAATTAAATTTTTTTCCTTGCTTTAAATTAATTATTTTTGGTGTTTTCAAATCATCTTAATTCATTGATATCAAAAATATTTTTTTAAAAAATAAAAAATATTATTTTAAATCATTTTCAAGTAAAAAACACTTTGAAAAACAACCACAACCACACTCTCAAACACAGCTACGTAACATTTTATATATGTTTTTTACTATACATAAACTTTAACCATAATTTTTACAAAACATGTATATAAATTCAACTAACCACATCTTTTCGAAACTTATTTTTTCAAACCACAATCACAAAAGCTACCTAAAAAACAAACACACTATAAGAAATTCATCGTGTTTATTGTTAGGACCAGTGAGTCACAAAACTTCTACTATACTTGAATTAATTTTTAGTGATGTTTGGGGTGTCTCTCTCTTTTTTCCATCTAATGCTCTTCATTATTGTTATTTTTATTGATAAGCATATAAAATATATGTGGCTTTATCCTCTTGTTGTGAAGTTTGATATTTTCTTTGTTTTTCATCAATTTCAAATTTTTATTTAGCATTAATTTTCTCTAAAAAATAAATTTGTTCAAACTGATTGGGGTGGTAAATACTACAAGTTATCCACTTTTTTTCAAACTATTGATATTCATTATTGTTTAATTTTTTCTTATACTTATGAACAAAATAGAATAATTGAATGTCGTCATAGGCATGTTATGAAAAATAGCCTTACTCTTCTAGAAAAATGTTAAGCACCATTAAGATTTTTGAATTACACGCTTTACATTAAGATTTTTGAATTACACTTTTGAAATCTTGGTTTATCTTATTAATTGAATATGTGCTCTTGTCCCTGACCATCGATCTCCTTTTGTTTTAATAGTCTTCTAATGATGATTTTTTGCATACATTTGAGTGTTTTTGTTTTCTATTTCTTTATTCTTATCATAATTATAAATTAGATTTTCATTCCTCTCCATATATGGTTTTAGGCTATAAATCTTCTTATCTTGGTTATTATTATCTTGACATCACATCTCAACGCATTTATATCTTTCATCAAATCCATTTTTTTGAAGAAGTCTTCCCTTTTGACAAATATGAATAGGTTTGCATATCAACTTCTCATTGTTTATACGATCCTATCCATTTGCTTAATTTCCTCATCTCCTTACTTTTTCATTCTCCTATGCTTGTAACCTCTTAGAGGTCATTAATGTACCCCTCAATATCCTACTATCATTTCTGCTCACCCACAACAGCTTATCAGTGCTTACTCTTCTAGGACAATGTAAAACACCATTAAAATTTGGAATTACACTTTTGAAACCTTGATTTATCTTATTAATTGAATAGGTACTCTTGTCCCTGACCATCGATCTCATTTTAATTGTCTTTTTCAATAGTCTTTTAATTATGATTTTTTGCTTGAGTGTCTTGTTTTATGTTTCTCTATTCTTATCATAATTATAAATTAGATTTTCATTCCTCTCTATATGTGGTTTTAGGCTATAAATCTTCTCATCTCGGTTATCATTATCTTGGCATTACATCTCACCACATTTATATCTTTCATCATATCCATTTTCTTTGAAGAAGTCTTTCCTTTTGACAAATATGAATAGGTTGCGTATCAACTTCTCACTCTTTATCCGATCTTATTCATTTGCATAATTTCCTCATCTCTTTACTTTTTCATTCTCTTATGCTTATAACCTCTTAGAGGTCATCAATGTACCTTTCAATATCTTACTATCATTTCTGCTTAACCACAACAACCCATCAATCCTTCTCTACCATTACCACATACATGTTTCTCTAACAATCATACTACAAGTACAAGTTCAGTCCCTTCTACTTTGCATCGTAATAGGTATGGTATTGTTGGTTCTCCTAGTTGCCTTGTTGCTACTTCTTCAATGTCTTAGAGTTATGCCTCTTCTATGAGCTTTACCTCTTGGTCTGTTTTTGCTAATGAGGTAAATTTAGTTGTTGACCTCTCTTTTTATCAATTGCATCATCATCATCATAATTTATCTTTTCTTGCCTCGCCAATTATGGTTAATATGCATCATATAGTTCTTCGTTTATGCTTACCAAAGATAGCCAATTTGATTGCTTTTTTCACCATCACTGACATCCATACCTCTTAGGTAGTTTCCCCTTATGCCTATGAACCTCCTGCCTTGTCTATCTTTGGTTGGTCCTTGGTTTCTTTTTATCATTTGATGAATTTTGTTGGTTGTGGTTGGGTATACAAGATCAAGCATCGTGCTGATGACAATATTGAACGTTATACAACTCAGTTGATTACTAGAGTCTTTAGTCAACAAGAAGGTACTGATTACTTTGAGACTTTCAATCTTGTTGTTAAGCAAGCCACTATTTGGTAAACTTTCACAATTGCGGTGTCATGTGGTTGAAAAATTAATCAACTTGATATTCGTAATGTCTTTCTCAATAGGACATTTGACGAAAAAGTTTATATGCAACAACCTCCAGGTTTTGTTAATTCTACTCTCTTTTCTTATGTGTATCAGTTGCATAAATCCTTATATGGTTTGAAACAAACTTTCAAGCATGGTACACTCAAGTTAGTGATTATTTTGTCTCTACTAGCTTTCATGCTTTAAAGATTGACACCTTTTTATTTATTCTATATGTGGGTGATGATATTCTTTTACCTTTTAGTTTATATTAATGACATCTTATTAATTAGAAGCAACTTAGCCTTGGTCAATAGATTGATTCAATTACCGAGTTCAAAGTTTAAACTTCAGGATTTAGGAGTTGCTCATTATTTTTTGGATATTGAGGTTCATCATACTACTATAGATCTCATGTTACAACAAATTAAGTATGTTTTCTTGCAGACCTGTTAATACTTATATTTCTGCATCTAAGGTTACTGTAGTGTCTGATTGCTTGTTCTTTGATCTTACATGTTTTCAGTAAATTGTTAATGCCCTTTAGTATCTCACTTTTACAAGACTATACATTTGTTTCATTGGTAATAAAGTCTATTAGTATATGCTTGCTCCTACAAATTTATATTTGGTTATTGTTAAATGCATTCTACATTATCTTAAGGAAACGACTTCTTTTAGTTTTCATATCACCTGTAGCTCTTTTCTTTCCTTGCATGATTTATATATAGTAATTGGGCTAGCAGTATTGATGATATTAAATTTAAGAGTAACTACCTTGTTTTTTTTTTTTTCACATACATTGATTTCTTAGAAGTTAGGGAAACAACGCACCGTTGCTCGATTTTCTACCGAGGCTGAGCATAAAGCCTTAGCTGATAGAACTTCTGATGTTATATGGTTTCAATATTTATTATCAAATCTACAGATTACTCCATTTTTAATGCTATTTATTTTTATGCAAAACCTATCTTTCATGCTTGTGCTATGCATGTTAAAGTTGGTTATCATTTTGTCCATAAAAGAGTTGTTATAAAAACCATTTAAATTTACTTTATTTCTTTCAAGGATAAACTTACAAATGTTTTTATAAAATCTTTTTTTATTTTTTTTACTACTTTTCAGTTTAAATTTCAAGTAAAATCCCCACTCTTAGTTTGAGAAGACCCTTAGTTTGAGAAGATCTATTATAATATATTATATTGTATAGGCTTGTACATGGTTAGAAAAAATTTATTCTATTAACAATACTTTTATGATTGATTAATTTGTATATATTTAGTTTACTTTATTATACATAAACGTCTTTGTATTTTTTAATTAAAAAAATCATACTCTTGAAAGTATACGCATAATGCTGGTGCTTTCTTACAATTTAACTTAAAATCTTACCCAAATCTTGCGGATTATATATAATGACTGAACGAGATGATCATCACCCTTTCGGCGGTGGACTCTTTTACCTTTTTAGTCTTCACAAATCTTCCTATCACACCATTCATCATGCATGTGTCATATTGTCCCCCATTATCAGAGACGCGTGCAATAATTAATAGCATCAGAACCCCACAAGCTGATCTCTGCAAGTACGAATGCTCCTGACTTTGGATGAATTTGGAATTGCGGTTCACGAGGTGGACCAGCCTTTTCCTCCCGGAGCTCGTGGAGGTGGCAGAAGCAACCAGGGCTCCGAGTTTAGGCGCCACGAGATGAATCCAAATATCTCTGTAAGTTCCTGCTGGTCCCAAAGTCCTCACTGCATTCATACTTGATGATGGCCTGCCCACGTCAAAAAGATTATAATTATTGATGATATATATATATATATATATATATATATATATATATATATATAGACACACACACTCGCGCGCGCGCCATCACTATCCTGCATTTTTCATCACCAAATTAACTATTGCGGTAAAATCACTATTTTCTTATAAAAAAAACTATTTAGTTTTGATGAATCCCTCAATGAATAATATGAGAGTGCAAGGTACAAAGCGTATCTTTGACCTGTTGTTGTGAGAAATGGACTAATGGGAAAATGATAGAAATTAATACAACAGGAAAAACATGTTTTAATATCTACCAGATGATCTTCTCATGTGTGGTTCTTATATAGTTTTTGCCCTTCATCTAGCAAGGTATGCCCACACTACATAATAATTTCTCTAGCTATATATCTTCATTATAATTTCTCAAGCTAATGTGGTGTTATGTTACTAGTAATGTCATCAACTAGTATAGGCCACGTCGGGCTTAGTAAACATATACAGTTTTCAGTTAATTTGAATATATAAAAGGCATGATCGGATTAAACTTAGTTGATATGGCGAGTTCGCCCATACTACCTTAAACTTGTATTTGTTTCATTTGGCTGACTCTAATTGTTCTACTTCTGATTTTCTTTGTAAATTGTGTCTCTTGAGATGGACTTCATAATTAAGAACTCAATTTCGAGTAATGAAATTACCCCATTTAATGAAAAATATATAATTGATGAGGCAGATTAATGTTTGGACATGCGAAGCTTTCCATGTACTGTAACTTTGATACTCACCACTACAAAGATTCTCCTGGATGACGCAATCACATGAAAAATTGTTGCATGGAGAAACTAATAAATAAGAAGTGATCGTACTCCATTTAAAGAGGCTTAATCTATTTGTTCGAAGAACAAACAGGCATTTAAAGAAGTGGCATTGTCATAATTTTTTAAAAACATTTCCTTTCTTTCCTATTTAAACCTCATTGACTAAGGAAGAAAGACTTGGAAATCTCCTTTTTCTCTTCATTTCTTATTCAGATTTTTTTTAGATTATGGGGGGTGGGAGCTTATTAAGTGTTTGTTACCCTTTTTAAAAAATCAAATCACAGAAAATTAGAGAGGGAGAGAGAGGGGAGATGGAAGTTGTTGTCGGGAAGGAGAAAGTGATAAATATGGAGGGAAGAGGATTGTTTGAAATTGGTTGGAAAGTATACTAAATTTTAGGCTAATTACTGAGGGTAAGATGAACTTGTCCTTTTACCATTAATTTCAACTTTTGCTCTACTTTTGCTCTAGTTTTCAAATAATGATTTATGACATTTATATGTCGGAATGTTAACTGAGTTATATATTATTGATGTTGGGTGATGATAATACATAGTAATATTTTGAATTGGATTAATTGCATGAAGGGCTGAAAAACCATCAATTCTTGAATTCGAGGATTTATGCAAATTTTGAAGAAAAATGCTAAATTGTATTAATTTTTTGTTACAAGCATTGTGTATGATTTGATTAAGAGTTGGAATAGAAGAATTTAAAATTACTTACAAAAAAATAGAGACATCAGTGGCCGACCATGGTTAGGGTGCTGAAGTAGTTTAGAAATTTGATTGGATTGAGTTGGGTTTGATGTTTTAAATAATGTTGGGTGTTAAAGGGGTTTAGAAATTTGATTGCATTGAGTTGAGTTTGATGTTTTAAATAATGTTGTTGATTTCAAATCTCATAAAGTCAATTGCTAAAAGTTTACACTTTATATAAATCTTTTTTATGTTATATAAATTTTTTTTATGTTAGAAAGATGGAAATATGAAAATTTAATAAATAATATGATTTAATGTTTTAATGATATAGCATGCCTGAATTACCTTTTAAGATGATTGAATTAAGATTAGTCATGATTATAATTTATCCAAAATGAAATGTTTATATTTGTTTTTGCGCTTTAGAAGTGTTTTTGAAAAAAATTGAAATTTTTTTTATTAATTTTAAATTAATATATTTTTAGTGTTTTTAAATTATTTTGATGCGCTGATGTTAAAAATAATTTTTAATTAATATGTGTCATTAGCTATTTGAAAAGCAATTACAACCACACTTCCAAACAAGTTTTTCTTTAATTGTGAGGGTTATATAGAATTAGAATTTTGTTAGGGAAGTACAAATTTGATTAAATCTTAGACATTTTATGTATTGGAATGATATAATTAGAATATAAATAAAAGAATTTGATGCCAACAATGGATTTTTCAACCATTGGGGCGACCATAAATGGTTATGTAAGAAGGTCTAATCTTAAACATACTTTAGTATTGATGATGTGTTGGAATTGTTTTGTGTATGATCTAATGATAATCTACATGTTTGGGTTGCATATGTGGTTTTATAGTAGCTTTTAGATGTGAAAATAGGGGTTCCACATGTCCAAATAGTAAGTATAAAATAGTTTGAATCCAATACTCACTGTTATAAACTATTTCTGGGTTATTTCTCTTAAGGTTACGTTTTTATTCTTTAAAAAATTACAAATATAAATAATAAGTAATAATAGCAAGGAGACTATCAATGTAGAAAAAACTATTTAAGGAAGGATTTTAGATATGTGGAGAATCACGTTATAAGTTTAGATGAAATCGAGAGCCTAATTCCATCCCATTATACATAAAACTAGAGAGCCAATGTACACTCAAGGTCAAATCAAATTATTATTTGATGAATATGTATAAAAATTAAGCTTAGAGATATAATTATATTTTTAATATGTCAATTTAATTTAATCATGAGCCAAATTAATATTTTAATTATGTTTAAGAATTAATTTAAGTCAAATTAAAGGATTTAATTAAGTGTAAGGATTTAATTATACTTGAAATGAATCAAATTAATTTTATTAGAAATGTAATTGGTCAGAAATTAAGTTTGGAAGCCTAATTTAAGCTAAATTGAAAAGATTAGAATTTTTAGGATCAAATTTAATTTTTATCAAGTCAAATGGTTCAAATCAAAGGTGAAATTGTAAAACCAATATGAAGTTTAGTATCAATTAAGGGTTAAATTGAAGAAACTTGCAGCCAAGAATCATTTTGAAAAAAATGTCAAACTCTAGGGCCTTAATTAATTGAAATTAGGGGTGAAATTGAAGAGAATTGACAGTTTCATGATCAATTTGTATAAATCTAAAACCAAGGAACATATTGAAGTTTGGTTGGGGCAACATTATATAAAATTAAAAGTTTAGGGTCAACTAGGGGCAAAATTAAAAGAAATTAAAAGTTGGAGGACCAAATTGAACTTTGGCCAAACCTTTAAATTAAAACCCTAAGAAGTCCAAAATAGGGTCGTTTTGAATAATAAAAAACAAAAAAAAAAGAAATAACCATATGGGGCGTCGTGTGATTACTAGTCATTATTTTTTTCATCCTAAAGTTGCACGACTGACAACTTTTTCAGAGCATTTAATGCTTTATCTTTTCATCAAATTTGACAAAATACACACCACCATGATGACTTGACTTTGACCATACCTTAGTATGGTCCTTTCTAGTTGATTAACACCATAGTGGCTGCAACTTTGGCCTAAAAATATCAACTCAAATAACCTTTAATGAGCAACTTTTATATCACTTTGAGCTAACAATTGAGATTCTTTTTATTCGAATCAAGGACTAAGATTTGACACTAGTAAAAACAAAATATCTTTCTTTTATCTCTTATAAATAGAGGTGGATTCTATGCATTAAGAATAAAGAAATCTAAGGTCAAAGTTGGGAGGGGGGGAACAATTTTTCTCCCTAACTTTATTAGCTAGTGTTGCCATGTTCTTTGCACATCTATAACTATTACACATTGTCGCCTACGCAGCCTTCACTACTACCAGCCATATGTTAGACTAGACAAGTTTTCCTCTTATTTTTCTTCTATAAACACCCCCTAAGCCATTTGCATGCAAAATATATTATGCATGTAAATGAAAAAAAAAATGCCATTAACAACTACAGGCTGGACATGATTCAACCCAGCTCAAATGGTTGTGCTAAGTCTAGCTTAAAAAAAAAAAAGATTGTTGGGTTGTCAATTAGTCAAACCTAGCAAGGTTGAACCCATTTCATCCTAGTCCAGCCTATATAGTTTGGCCAAGCCCAGCCTAAAAATAGAGTAAAGGATGTTGGGTTGATGGTCGGCCCACCCTAACAGAGTCGAGTTGAACTCGTTCCAAGCTAGCTTGAATGGTTGGCACAAGTCCAGCCCAACATATTTAATAATAAAAAGATATTTTAATAAAAGAAAAATCAAAATATTCCAATGGGCATTTCAATAAATATTTGTGAGCCCTTCACATGTTTTTTCAATTATTTTTCAAAATATTAGATTGTAGACTTACACTATAAGATACGGACTCGATATTAAAAATACTTAGTTTTCTACAAAACTGATTACTACTAGTACTACTAATATTATTAGTATTATTATTGCTACTATTGTTGTTGTTGTTATTATTACTATTATTGTTGTTTATAATTTGTACAATTAACCTCCTTGTGGTTCGACCCCAGTCTTGTCGGGTTATTTATTACTTCGACACTCCTGCACTTGGGAGAAGACATTAATTTTTTCATCGTGTTAAGTTTTTGGCGCTGTTGCTGGGGAGGTAAGTTCTTGTATAAATTATAGTAGTTATTTTATTTTCTCTTTTCACTTTTCTTGTATATAACTTTGTTTCTTTTCTCTTGTTTTTTCTTCTTTTGTTTTCTTTTTCCTTTTATTCTATTCCTACACGTGCATGAGAGTGTAGTCACATCAAGTGGTAGACTTTGTAGGATATCCTCATCATTTTCAGAAAATATTACCGAAGAAGGTAATCAATCACTTCATAATGAGAATAACCGTGTTAGAACACTTAGAGACCACATGAATCCCACAAGAACAAGTGCACTATCATGCATAGTTTTTTCTCCTAATACATCTCATTTTAATTTTAAACCAGGTATTATTCAACTTTTACCTTCTTTTCATGGATTAGAATTGGAAAATCCATACTTGCATTTAAGGAAATTTGAGAAGGTCTGCAACACATATAATAATTTAAATTGTAGCATGAACACCATCAGATTAAAGCTTTTTTCTTTTTCATTAAAAGATAAAGCTAAAACATGGCTATAAAATTTAAGACCAGGATCTATTTATGCTTGGGATGAAATGCAACAACAGTTTTTGAAGAAGTTTTTTCCATCTCACACTTTCAAAAGACAAATCACTACTTTCACTCAAAACCCAGAAGAAACATTTTACCAATGTTGGGATAGGTATCGAGACTTACTTAGTACTTGCCCTCATCATGGTTTTGAAACATGGAGATTGATTTCATATTTTTATGAAGGGTTAACATCTAGAAATAGGCAAATGGTTGAATTGATGTGCAATGAAACTTTTGAAGATAAAGACCCTGATGAAGCAATGGAGTACTTAGACTTGTTAGTTGAAAATACTCAAAATTAGGACACCACGGGTACTTATGAGGCACTGAGTAAAACTCAACCTCATACATCTAGTGGAGGTATGTACAACCTTAGGGAAGATCATGACCTCCAAGCCAAGTTTGCATCTTTAGCTAGAAAAGTCGAGGCACTAGAATTGAAAAAAAGTGGTCAATTAAAATCTATTGAAAACATTGTGTGTCAAATCTGTGAAACAAATGAACACTCAACCAATAATTGTCCAACCTTGCCTTCTTTTAAGGAATGCCTCCATGAATAAGTTTATGCTTTAAACAGTTTTCAAAGGGCCAACTACAACCCATACTCATAAACATACAACCCTGATTGGAAAAATCACTCAAATTTTAGTTGGAAGTGTGAGAACAACAATGCATAAACTTCACAACCACCATTTCAAGCACACCATAATTTCCAAAAATCTCATGGATATGCACCTCCTTATGCTCCACCTCCTAGAAGAAATCTTGAGGAAACATTGCATGCATTTATTAAAAAGCAAGAGACAATTAATACTAAACTTGCTCAAAACATAACAGATTTTAAAGATACTCTTGCAAAATTAACATCTGCTCTAAGTTTCCAAGAGAAAAGTAAGTTTCCATCTCAACCACAACAAAATCTTAAGGGGCAATACAATGCAAATGTAAGTAGTCCTGGAAGTCAACACATGGATCAAGTCAAATCAGTCATCACTTTTTGTAATGGTAAGGTTATTCAAAAACCAATTTTTGAACCTTGTGAGAAAAATGATGAGTCAATCTCTAAGGGTAAGAAAGGGGTTGAATCTGAACATTGCAAAGAAAATACTGATTTCCCACCAACACTTTCATTTCCTCATGTCATGACCAATCAGGAAGAAATCGAGGATGAAAAAGGCACTGAAAAGGTTGATGTGGATCTTTTATCAAAAGTGACAATAGATTTGACACCCGACATCACACCAATTGATGATTATTTTCTTGATAAATCTCTATTTTCTCTTAGTTTAATGTCTTGGTTTGTTAAAAATATTAATTTTCTTACTTCAGGATTTTTACCAGCTCATTGGAGTATTAAAGACAACTAGCTTTGACATGATGCAATGACAAGACAAAAATTTTATAGCTCTATTTATTTTCTAAATCTGTTGAAGAATTGGTCGCTCATAGTATAGTGCACGTGCCCATCTGCAACTGTTATTACAGATTTAAAATTCCTTGTAGAGTTGTAGTGTGACATTTTATCCAAATTCTTTCCAGAAAAATGCTTTTGAATGGGGTTCATCAAGGATTCCGCACTCAGAGGACGCCATTCTAGTTACCCAACACGTTGCAAACTTCTTTGTCAGGTGGGATTTTATTGTGCTGAGAAGTTGTTAGCTTATGCTGCAAACTTTTATGAGATGCGTGCTGAGTTCGGATGTTTGCCTTCTTGAATTGAAGTTATGCATAATTTAAAATGAGCCATAATGTAGTTCACATGCATGCTACAACAAGTTTACGAAGGCTGCGTGCTTTGGTATTCATGAAATTCTGAAGCAGAAAATATGAAGGCAAAGTTTATCTTCAAGCTTTCATTTCAAATCACAGAAAGTACCAGAATGATAAAATATTCTCACGAAAACTGACTTCAACGATTGCCTTGTGCTGCAGTGAAGCTAGGAAGTCCTTGAACAGACCATCTTCTCGGAAGGTTCTCGCCAATTTAGTCTACAATTATAGCCCCACATATAGCGGGAAAGCTGGGTGAGTGAATTGACTCTCGAGATTAGATAGCTACCAAGATAGTTTGGCACTTGCATTTACTGATTTGCGTCTCATCTTCTATTCTTCTATAGGAAGGGATATGATGAAGTTTACGTCTTCGCATAATAAAAGTCACCGAAGTTTACGAGGTGGGCTGTGCGTGTGAAGTTTCAAATATTCAAGTTCAAATCTTGAAAATTGCATTATTATAAGAGATGTAAGCTTAAGAGTTGTGGGCTGAACTATTATGGAAGTTAATTAAAAATAATGGGACTTGTTTATTATGGGAAATAACCCTTTACATGACTTGATATGATTTGGATGTAGTTATTCTTTAGATTCATGTATTTTTAATTATTTTAGATATTAATTAGATAGGTAGCCCTACGCGAGGTGAGACCAATTTTTTTTTCCAACACTAATAAAGGATATTTAGGCGACAATAATCTAATTTAATAATCAAATGTCAAACAAGAAAACAAAAAAAAACAAAAAAAAATTAAGTCAATTAAAGCTAATTTGATGAACTCATAACTTGTGATATAAGATCGGAATGAAAAAATTTTAAAAGAAGAAACTGGTAAAAAAAACTAATGTTAAATAATAAAAACTTAAAAAAATTAAATTAATTAGAGCTAACTTGATGAACCTACAACCCGCAATATGAGATCAGAATGAAAAAATTTCAAAAGAAAGAACTGGTAAAAAAACTAAAGTTAAATAATAAAAACTTAAAAAAAAACTTGGACTAACTTTACTAACTCACTTTTGAAATAACCAAACAGAAAGAAAGCAAAAAAAAATGATAAAGTTTAAGAGCAAATAATTTAATGTAAAATGATGAAATTAAAAATTAAAAAAAAAACTTATAAAAAATTAAAAAAAAATCTAAGTCAACTTGGGTTGACTAACCTGCTACTATTAGAAAGAAATAAGGATAAAAAAAACTTAAAAATAAAGCACAACAAAAAATACTGAAGTTCAATAAAAAAAACATTGAAAAAAAATACAAACGGACTTGGATTAGCTTAACTAACCCCCTCTCAAAATAACAAAATAATAAATGAAGCAAAAAAATAACAAAGCTCTAGAGCAAATAATTTATTTCAAAATGATAAAATTAGAAAAAAGAAATTAAGTCAACCAGATTAACTAGACTAACCTATAAAAAACAAAGACTTCCAAAAGAAGAAACTAGAAAAAAAGTTTAAAAATAAATAAATAAAAAATACAAGTTAGCCCAAGTTAACTTGATTAACTTATACTTAAGATAACCCAACAAAAAAAAATAAAAAAATCACATAACACAAGGACTAATAATTTAAAATCAAATAATGAAATTGTAAAAAAAATCAATTTATTAAAAACAACGTGAGTCAACCATGAATAATTTGACTAACTTATTACCTGAAAAAAAAAAGATCAGAATAACACAATACAAAAAAGAAATAAATAATGAAGTTAAGGACTTAATAATTAAAAGTCAAATTATGAATTTTAAAAAAAAAATTCAATAAAGAATTACCTTGTCAGAAGATAACCATGAAAATATAATGAAATAAAATATCTAACCATAAAATAATTTTAAATTCAAACAATACAAACCAAATATAGTATAAAAATTAAAAAAAAAAAGAAAATAATCAGAAATTAAATTGAAAAACAAATAATGTTAGAACTATTTTAACAATATAAATATGATGTATTTTAAATATATATATATATATATATATATATATATATATATATATATATATTATATTAAGGTATATAGGATGAAATAATGAGATAAGATATACATTAGTGGCAAGAAAATTTGTGAGAGATATTTATTCATTGCTATTATTACTAGAGTAAGGAATTTTGATGTTTTTATCAAACTATTTTTCAACTATAGATTTAAATCTAATGAAAACATCTTTAACCTTGAGATGATAAAACTAGACAATGAAATTATTAATGAAATTGACATGGTATAAAAATTTATCATGTAAAATTATTGGTGATACATTATAGATTATTATTTCAAGTGGTTAAGAGGAGACAAGTGCTGAATTGAAAAAAAAAACAAGAAGAAAAAAGGGGTTTTATTGCAAAAAAAAGCATGAAAATAAATCTAATTGATTATAATAAATGAGATCTTTGAACTAGAAAAAACAAGCAATTATGAAGATAAAGATTGTTGGGGAATCCAGATCGGTGAATTGCTTATTAGAAGCTAGGCACACTGATATAATATTTAACATGATTCGACAAATTACCTATATTCATAAAAAAAGCTAATATTATTATATAAGGAGAGAATAAGATTTATAATAATAGAGGAGAAGGAATCATCCACTCTTTATCAACTTTTAACTTTACTCTATTTCTCTTTTCTCAATGTTGTAATGGCAGCCACTGTTGGCCGTTCTTAATAGCTCACTCTCTCGTATATTTCACACATCTTTGGCTATACACTTTCTCTCTTATTTTGCTCTTATATAATGCCTCTATTTATAGATATTAATGGTAGACAAGAGACCATCAATTATGGTACAAATAGTGGCAGCACATGAGTTGCACCATCTTTGTCAATGGTTGGTGCAACTACTATTGTAGCCTTTTGATAATAACAACCCTACTTCTTAGGGTAGGCTATACATATTTTATTATTGCTGCACATTAATAGCAACCATCCTAACAAAAATTACTCATGTACTCCATTTTTAGTTTAGTATCTTCAAAGTGTTGTCCTCATCATAAATTTCTTAACAGAAAAAGTGGATAGTAAGAATTATACTAAAACATTATTGGACATATAATATTGAGAAATTGAAGTCATTCTTTTACCACTAGGAACACAGAAAACATTTTCAAATATAAAGATAGTTTTGAATGAGGTTGAATAGTATGAGTGATCGAGACATCTCCGATGATAATATCATCAAATTCAGTATATGGTATACGCAAACAAGAGATTGCTCAGGTAGGGGGTAACATGGTGAGAAACACCATTGTCAAGGAGTCGCTATGATGGAGCCTTGGGAGCATCGACAACAAATGAGCTTTTAGCCTTCAATGTATTGAAATTATTGGTGGACACTTACACTATATATAAGGAGGGACATTGTGTTGAAACATAACATTTCTAAACAGCTTAAAAACTAGATTATTGATATATACTATGCCACGGGTCACACATTGTGGGCCGGTTATAACTAGTTTTTTAATTTAAAATAATATTTAAGCATTGTTAAAGCATGCAACTTAAATTATTCCCCATGGTGAAGATATTCGCATCCATCAGCGACTGTTACCATCGACTGGAGGTCCAAGTGCGGAGGCATGTTAAAAGGCATATGGCAATGCATTCAGAAAACATTTTTGAAAAAATTAAAAAAAAATTGAATTAATATATTTTTAATATTTTCAAATCATTTTAATGTGCTGATCTTAATAATAGTTTTAAAAAATAAAAAAATTATTGGCATACTTTTCTGAGTAAAAAGTACTTTGAAAAGCAACCACAACTACACTCCAAACTTGCTATAAAACCTTGAATGAGCTATAGTTCATATTAAGATTTTATTAATATTTTTTAACTAATTTTATATAAAATGAATTTATAATTCTCAATTAAGTTATCAAACAATTTTGAAAATCTGCATTGAACATTCTAATATGATGCTTTAGCTTGAGTTAAAATTTCAGAACTTTTAGAGGACTTTAGAAATTTGATGAAAAATCACAATTTGACTAGTTTTATGTTATTAAGTGTAATTTTCAATCCGACTATTAGAATGAGTTAAAATTTTACGAGGGATCTTAAACTATATTAAATAAAATCCGGTTAAAATTTTAGGATGAACAAAGCTTGGTAATGCTAATAAAAAATAAAAGACCGTCAAATAAAAACAAAACGACTCATTAAGGGTAAAGTAATTATTTTCCATTAAAAAAATCAGTTCTTCATTCCTTTTATATGTTGCCAACTAGGTAGAATAAAATAGAAAAAGAAAGAAAAGAAAAGGCGAGAGAGAAATAAAGGGAAAAAATTAAAAAAATCCAAAAAAAAAAAAAAGTGAGAGAACCTAGTAAACTTACAAAGTCCAACCTATACAATATTAATTTAAGAAAGAATTAAGTGAATGGAGGAATTGAAATGAAAAAAATCAATTACTTTGTTTTTCAATTGGCATAAAATTATTATTTTATCTCGGATAAAGAATTGTTACAATATTAATTCAGATTCAATTATAAATAAATTATATTTTACAAAATATTAAAGGATGTAACTTCAATAATAAATTTATTTGTACTTTTATTTTAATTTTATGTATTTTTAAATTTATTTTTTTAATATTTTAAATAGTATATTTAAATTAAAATTTTACTATTAACTTTAAAAATTCATATGCATAAATTAATAATTAATGTTAAAAAATATTTATATATTTATTTAATAAATCGGAATAGAAAAAATTCCTTACCCCGCTATTGTCAAGGTACAGCACTACTTTTCACACATAGTAGTGTTTTGTTTGCTAATATCTCTTATTTTGAATGCACGTCAAGTCATCCAAGTCGGTGTATGTGATTGCCATTTTCAAAGAACTTCTCGGTCAAGTTTTACGAGTACTTGCCAAACATTCAGGGCACCTGTGACTAGGAAATGCCTCCAGCAGAAGGAAACGCTGCTCCATCTAATCCAGGAAGCAAAGCAGAGCAGGGAATAAGGACCACAAAACCCATTGGGAGTGGAGGATTAGGGACTCGAGGCCATCTTGGTGCTAAACCTGTTGTGTTGCAGGGAATCGATTTGTTTTTATCATTACTAATTGCTCACGTAAAATCGCTTCTGCAAAATATTTCAAACCTGCGGTTATAATCATTACTATATAATGGAAGCTCGAGGGGCAATTAGACCTGTACGCAGAAGGAGATGTTAACAAGACTTGGCATATAAGCCAGTGACCCTGTGCAAAGAAAGAATGACCAGAGTTACCTGTCTTCATCAAGGAAAGAGTTTGCACATAACAACCGTCCAGTATTATAAACACTCGACAGTGATGTCTTCACTTTCACACAGATTTTCCAAACCTGAAGCTTTACCTTAGCAATGCCAAAATTACACCGATGATCTATTTTGTGGGGGGAAATAAGAAAGAAATATAAGCCCGAGCTAACTATTCTGGTTACGGAGAAACCTTTGTCGTTGCAGTTTCTCCACAGCTGCTTTATAGTTTAGATTTTTTTTTACTGTACAAAGTGCAAACCTTTACAAGGTTCCAAAGTTTTGTAGTTTGTACACCTCTAAAATCCAGAAACCTATGAAAACTCTTCAAATCCCCATGTCTGAGAGGACTGATCAAATAACAAATTTCAACTCAATAATGTGGTCGAACACCCACAACACCGCCCACTGGCAAGCAACCAATCTCTGGCTATGAAGGTTATTTGACAAAAAAAAAACATCTTGTCACTAAATTCAAACAATTGTTATGCTGTTGTAAGTAAACCAGGACTACAGCAGAGCAGGAAAGTCCAATTGAAAATATAAATGCAATAAAATGACCCAACTTTTTGAAAAGCATTATAGGAGATAATATACATGATTTACATTCAATCCTGTGCACACGGTGCTAACTGATCTCTGTTCTCTGTTTTTAAGTTTCTCTGATCAAATTTGTTGGCTCACTCAAAACGTACTTGGGTAGTTCATATTTTGCACCTGTGGGAACATTTTGAAGACAACATGAAAATAAGATATATATCAAATATCTATCACATACATAGAAAAACCAACACATGATAAACTCTATCGGCATAAGAAGCCTTTAGCATACTCTTAGCAAGAGGTGCCAGAACTATTACAAAACCATTGCAGAAATGTAACGAATCCGTACATCCTGGTTTTGCAAAAAGAAAAATCACTGCTTTCTTAGAGATTCGATGTTGAGCACAAAAGTTTATGCAATAAGTAATCGAAGGATCAAATACCTCTTTCATCATAGCATATTGTCAAATCAGCATTTTGAACGATAACACCAGCACTGTCCACAATTGCTTGTGCAAGGGATAGTTCAGCATCGGCAGCAGCTCGAAGTGCATCCCAAATCTCTGGCATCCAAAAAATTGGAATAAATATCACAGAATTAGATGTAATAAATTACTTGAAAGCATATTTTAGACTTCTTTTTATAAATGCAAGGCAATCGGATATTATTCTTTTGTCCTAGAAGATCCAAAACCTTTTCACCGTTACACATAATAACTTTTAGCAAGACTAGACAGATGGCGAGACAGTATTATAAATATTTGATCTTCAGATGTGATAATTTATCCTCTCTGTCCCTTCTTTTATCAGCTACAAAAAAAAGAAAAAATATATCTACTAACCACTGAAGTGATAAATTAAACTTCACATGTGGTGACCTCTCCTGCACATCCCCATCTTTTTCGAACGGGGAAAAAAAAATTACTAACCACTGAAATGGTAAAAATGCTGATTCAGTTGGGCAGTTAATGATGCTATGATGAAGCCTTGGAATGCTACAGGCTAGGTTGACATGTGTCTGCTATTGTCACATGTACAGTAATGGTATGACTTGTGCATGATATAAAGACACAAGTCGGCAGTAGTTCCTGTCATTGTTGCCTGCAGTAACATATATCGGGTAAACTATGCAGATATTCAGGTCCAGTTACAACTTTTACTTGATCCTCAGGGCATCCTTGAAGCATCTATGATGACAATATAAGATCTACAATAGCAGAAATGGGGCAGGCTGGCACTAGAAAAAAATCCTAGGAATTGTTATATCATATTCTTCACTAGCACTATATGTCATATTCATGATTCCAAAACAATTCTATTCCTTGCTTCCTTTTTTTGCCATTGCCAGATATAATTTCTACTCCTTTTGTCTTTGGCAATTGAAGGTGCCCTAAATATAGACTGAATAACAGAAGCATATGTGGTAGGCCTTGCAAACAACAGTAAGATTCTCAGGTTAAAGTAAAAATATTATGAGTAGAAATAGATCTCTCACAGTTGCAATGGCAAACTATCATAAAGAGAGTGGAAACCTAATTTACAATGCACATCTCCAGCAATGCCAATGGCCAAACTGTCATCAAGGAGAGTGGAACCTTAAAAACACAAGGTGCATCTCCAGTCTGAGCATTTATAAATTCTAAAATTTCCCACAATTCCTTGTATATCCACGAAAAGGAGGCAGCTAGTTGTAAATCTCTAAATGAACAGCCAGGAATAGTCTTTTGAAAATCTTCATGGATGCTTCAGCATAATGACAGCCTTTCTCATTACAGATCAAAACATGAAAGTTCATCTCAGCAGAGTAATGTTTTATTATAATTATGTGCTTGAATTACGCACACTGATTAGAATCATGACAGACAATTGTAGGTAACAACTGATGGGGGGCATCCAAATCAGACCCCTCTTCAGTTTGAATATTTTTCATAGCACAGCAATTCAGAAAGTTTGCGATTGTTTTCTTTATGTTCATCCCTAAGCTTTCCGCGACAGTTATGCATGAACACATATGAATCACAGTCCTATCAATGTAGTATGGCGGCAATTTCTCAGGTTCTTTGCAATCCCCCCCTCTATAAGGTTTCCAATATTTTGGACCTGCACCTCTCCATGTAATTGCTCTCGAGAATTCTTGCTTGTTATTCTGTATTTCAATGTCACTCTAAGGTTTCCAATATTTTGGACCTGCACCTCTCCATGTAATTGCTCTTGAGAATTCTTACTTGTTATTCTGTATTTCAATGTCACTCTAAGGTTTCCAATATTTTGGACCTGCACCTCTCCATGTAATTGCTCTTGAGAATTCTTGCTTACTGTTATTCTGTATTTCAATGTCACTCTAGGATTTTATATATATATATATTATTAACAGAGATATCCATATTCAACAAAAGATCATTTATTAATTTCTTCTCATTCATCAAGTAATTATTACTCAACCCAAGAGAGGTGAAGTATCCAAATGTTTATGTTTATGAAAATTTCTAATGAAGGGCTATAGGTGATATAACATTCCATGGAAACACTACCTTTCCTTCCACCATAGTGAGGTGCAGTATCCCAAAATTCATCACGCATCTGCATAAGCTGAGACTTTGTAATAGGCTGAGGATGCTTCCAAGGTTTTGGCTTCCTGATTTTCTTCACGTTCCCTGTCATAATCACAAGTATAACATTAGTCTCTATTAATCAGCATAATTATATAAAGAATGATCACCATTCTCCTTCACCAGCAACTGTTGCCTAACACTGAAACCTTAGTAATGGAATCAAGGAAGCGACAGAAAAGGGCGTGTTATGACTTTATGCATAAGACATACCACGAAGTGTGCATGTGTGTAAAGAAAAGAAAGGGGGCTTTCCTTAGAACAGCAGGTAAATTTGAGTGCTCCAGTTTTATTATTTTACATGAAGTGGCGATGTAACAAAGCAGACAGCAACGAAATGCACTAGAAATAAAATTCACTGCTCCTCTCCTTAATTGTCTATCTAGCCTCAGTAACTGAGTTTTCTAGACACCTCACCCCCTCCAAAAAAAAAAAACACTCGCACACGCACACAGAGAAGAGAATAGTCCAGAAGAAACACAATAAAACATAGAAAATATAAGCAAACTGAAGAGTACACAGGCACAGCCAAATGCATGGACACATAAGATCTCTGTCTCACAGACATGTGCACCTGTGAAGAGATGTCAAGTGCAAAAGCTTTATGGATTACAAACTTTAAAAGCCAGCATAGAAGATGCTTTTACATATGGGTTACGTAAATATGGTAACCAAAGGAAGTTTGAAACTGATGCAGAAATTTACAGAAGTCCATCGGTAATTGAAGATTTCACTATTCCAGCAATAAAATGTGCCAACAGAACATACTTACCAAACATTCTACTTAGATCTAAAAAAATTAGCACATTTTTAACCAAAAAAGGTAATTAAGTTGTTCCGTGCTAGCATAAATGGAAGCTAAGCTGGAATTGAATCAGCGATCACTTTTTGTAGATATACAACTACAATGTCTATATAGTAATACCATCATCTTAAATCTAAATCCCTGCACGGAAAAGAAAACACACACCTATAACTGTAATTTGAAGCCAGTTAGAATGCCGCTTAAAACAATGATTAGGCTCAAATCTCTCGCTGATAACAGACTTTAAAAATACCCAACCACTCATCTACAGCCCTTTGAAATTGCACCAAGCTCTCAAACCGATAACAAATGACACTCATTTCTTCTATTCATTTGATTTTATCAATCACAAATCTATACAAAGAAAAAGAACGAAACCATAGCATTCAGTCAAACATGTAGTAGTTCTTGAATATGTTTCGAAATGAATGAAATCTTCAGCTTTTTATTCTGTTTTACGATTAATAGATTTATCAGGAAATTGAATAATTCTCGTTTAATGTGCTTACCGATATCCCATACAGAACCATTTTAACCTAATTGAAATCCTAATACTGAGAAATCTATCATTTAATCACTCACTATAAATTAAAATCTCAGCACCAAAAAATAAAATCACACTATCAAAACGATTTTCAACAGATTGATAAATCACTGCATGCATTGTAATAACAATACAGAAAACAGAAAGCTAACAATCTTATTATTTGCAAAACATAACGTCCAAAATCATTTAAAATTAGATTCTGCCCTTTTCTTTTCTTATTCACGGCAACAACAACAATAATAAAAAAAAAATCCAAAACAAACATTGGGTAATTACAATTATTTTCTTAAGGTTCTCGGCAACCAAGCGAACAAATAGAAAAGGAAGAAAGATCACTAGAGAGAGAGAGCGGTTACCGTCTGATTTAGCTTGTGAGGATCCAGCACATCCCATTCTGAATTTGCTGTAAACACTAAACAATCACCTCAAAAGAAAGAGAGAGATAGAGAGAGAGGGCTCTTAGAGAGGCTTCATTAAAACGCAAGTCAAAACGAAGTTCTCTTTGGTCTCTGCTGATTCCTAGAGAGAGAAATTAGTGGTTTATGCTTATATTTATTAATTTAGAGGGGGAGGGGGTTTGGTATTTTAGTTTATAGTGAGAGTCGTCAGATGACGTTGATGATGGTATATAATTATTGATGATGATGATTATCATTGCCTGATTATAAGATAATTTTAGAGAGAGAGAGAGACGGGGGTTTAGTGGAGAAGCAAGAGCGAGAAGCTGGTGAGCTCGGAGGGGGCTTTTCGTAATTTTGTGATTCATTACTTGGTGGGTTTTGTGCACTTTTTAAATAAGAGTAGGAAAAAAAAAGGGAAAGAATTAAATAATTATTTCTAAAAATAGATATATTCTTATTATTTTTTCAATGAGAATAAAATCACTCTTTTATGTTTATTTCTATTGTTTGAAAAAAAAATTATAAAATAACCAATGATATTTAAAGTCTTTTTACTTTTTTATTTAAAAACATTTTTCAAAAATTATTTTTTTATTTAAAATTATTTTTTTATATTTTCACTTCATTTTAATATGTTGATATGAAAAATAAATTTAAAAAAATAAAAAATAATATTTTAATTTATCTTTAAATAAAAAAATTTAAAAAGATAATTATAAAACCCATTGGATTATTAAAAAAGGTAGGTACATCAACTCTCTTCAATTTGATTTTATTTTATTTTTAGTAATTTGCTCTTTCAGCCAATCAATTACACGTGTAAGAAGATTGTTTGCCCTCCATTATTTATCCTCCCCAATTTTCTATTTCATCACGATGGATGATGTTGTGATATCTATATATATATATATATATATATGAGATAAATCAGCTTTTTATTTGTTGAAAATTGCAAATTTCACAAATCCTATGGCAGAGCCAGCCCTGCATGTCCAATCTCGGACAACACTTGAAACCAAAATTTTGTAATATATGTGAAGTGTCGAAGCCACACTTTAACGTCAACCTGTCCTTATATCTTACAGACTATATGGCAAAGAACAAAAAGATGTCAATTCCACTGATTGTCTCCTCACATCTAATCGAGTTATCTTTACATTAATTTATTGTGTTTCAATTAGTTCAGGTAAGATATGTTTAGAACTTATTCTTCACAAGGAGTCGGTGAAGTGAGGAAAGGAGATGGAGAGTTAGAATAATTAAAAAAGAAGGAACTCTCTAAAAAAAAAAAAAAAAAGAAAGAAAGAGATGGCAGCAACAGTTTATATGCTATTGTTGCAATCTTTTTAATGATTTTATAGGAACCACAACAACGTAGTTCCAGCTTCATATTCCTCCTTGGATCCATAAATATTATTATTATTCAATCTTTTGAATAACAATTATTTCTACAAATCTCTTCTTTTTTCTATAATATTTCCCAATTTCAGCTATAGTAAAAGTATCTAGCAATATTATTTTAATTGTTAAAGGTGGATGGACATACATGGTCTAGTAGTCTAGAAATGACTTGGTTTTATATTAGAGACCAATATGCGAAAGCCAACCATAAGTATAATTGTATAAAATTATTAATAGAGTTCACCTTAAATATATTTCTAGGCATTCATTTGTCTTTTTTATATATATATAATTATAAATATTCGAGCTAATTTATATGCAACTTAACTAATCTCTCAAGACCCTAAAATTAATAAACATTTAAATCTCCAGTAGCCTTGAGGTTTGTGATACTCAAATTGATGACTTCTTGAAAACAAATCTAAAATCTGACCAGTTGATTTACATCCCTTAGAGTTTTAATTCATCCTTTGTGATTACCTATTAGATTGTCGATAATAAGTTGAACTTGTAAGTAATTTGACTCCTAATAATTTGAATAATTTCTTGTAGAATAAATTAATAAACATCATGTCTTTTTTAGTTATAAGGGTATTGATAATCCATGGAACTTAAAAAAATTATTCCAAAACATTTCAGCTACCATCTTTGTAGTGAAAAGATGTCATAAGCCAATGAATTGACTTTATTTGATAAATATATCCAAAATCACCATTATAGTATCTTTTTCTTTAAATTCTAGAAATTCTTTCACAACTCTAGAAGGTTTGGCAATAATTGTAAGAGTTTATGATATGCTACCTTTTTTATTTTTGATTGATTATAAATATCATACTCCTTCACTAGCTATTTCACCATTTTTTTTCATCAAAGGCCAATAAAACATAGCTTTAAACCTCTTATAAACCTTGAATTCCAACATGGCCTCCAATACAAGAATCATGAGTTGTTTTGACTACTTTTTTCTTTTAAATTACCTTATCTTCCAATCACAATTTTCCTTTATATTGAGTATTTTGTTTGTAAAATATATTCAAGTCATTTGTAAGCACTAATTAATTTCATAATAATGATCTCGTGCAGTTAGAAATTATATTTATAGGTTTCTATGATCTTCCTGTACCATGTTAATACCGATATTAAATTGGCATTACAGCTACCTTAGCCTTTTATAACTTCTTCATTAGCAATTCTCAATCCTTTATTGGTCATCATCCTTCTTAACAAAGCATCAACAACCATATTTTTTTCTTTTTTATTTCAATAAAGAACTTGAAATAATGAGTTTTTCTAAACCAATAAGTATTTTAAACTCTCATTATCAATTTTGATAACAAACCAATTATACTTCATATGATATTTACACTTGTTAACTACCATTAAAATTACTATATATTCCTTTTTATTTATAAACACTCTCAAATGCCTAGAACACAAAATTTTATTAAAGATAGTCAATGGTCTCCTTTCCTGACTAAGTATTACTCCTATTTTTATAACACAAACATCAGTTTATAGTTTTAAATTCCTTTTAAAATCAAACAATGTCAATACTAGTGCATCATATAATCTTTGAAAATTTATTTATGAATTGTTATTCTAATTAATTTTTTAATATTATTTTTTTAGCAATTCAGTCAAGGGCCTATTTATAATTTCAAATCCTTTTATGAAGTTTCTATAATAGCTTGTTAACCCTATAAATCCCTTAAACTGCTTGACTGTTTTAGGAATAGGTTAATTTCTCATTGCTTCATCTTTAAATAGTAAAATATACTATAAATATTTCATTTGTGATTCACAAAATATATATCTAGATTATTTGGCAAACAAGTGGTGATCCTTTAATAATTTCAGTACTATCTTGAGGTGATTGATATACAATTCAGATGTAAGGTTATATATTAGAATATCATAAAAAAAAATACCAATATAAATTTTCTCAGAAAAGGCTCTAACATATTGTTCATTAACACTTGAAATGTTGTATGTGCATTTATTAGTCCAAATAACATCACTTTGAACTCATAATATATATGGTGTGTTCTAAGACAATCTTCTAAATGTCAATAGCATACATCCTTACTTAATGATCTCGAGTCTAATTTTAATAAATATCATGATCCATGCAACTTATCAATCAAGTCATTTTTCAATGAAATTAAAAACTAGTTTTTTATATTCAACTTATTCATTTGTATATAGTCTACACAAAACCTCAAATTGTTGTAATTTTCATTAATTAACAATACTAAATAATAAAATGGGAAACTACTGAGTTAGATTATCCCATTAAAAAGAATCTTCTTCACTAATCTTTTAATTTCCTCTTTACATATGAAAGAACTTTTATAAAGTCTTATATTTATTGGCTTGACACTTGGAATCAAAGGAATTTTATGATCTTTACTAGAAGTAACTAAATTTTAGTTTTTCAAATATTGATTCAAATTCTATCAGCAAAGCCTTAATCACAAGATTCACTTCTTTCTGCCTAGATTCCATTTTAGTTTCAATTAAGAAAAATTATGTATAAAACCATATATCACCTTCTTTAAACTTTTCTAAATTTTAGATATTTTGATTAACTACAAGCTAGCCTCTTTAATGATTCTTTTAAACTAAATTATCATGTCACACATCCTTAAATTTAATACTCTCAAATCTACTTGAAATTCATGCTCTTGCATCAATTATTAAAATCTTGAACAAAATGCATTATACCTCATTACGCTTTTATTGGTTATAGTTGTTACCAATATAATAGTTTTCTCAATGATATTTATAATCTCCTTAACCATATATTTATCTTTAAAGTTGTGGGTGCTATTATTATCAACAAGAATTATAAAGTTTTTATTTTGATGATTTTTTTATTCTCATTGTGTTATGAGCACAATTATCAACAAATGTATTTAGAGATAAATCATACTCATCCTTTTGATGTTCATTATTTATAATTTCATTACCATTTTTTTCTTTTACTTCTAAAAACTCATCACCTTATTCATTTGCACCATTTATTATATTCAAGTTTTTCTTGTTACATTGGTGACTTGGAACAAATTTATCCTTGCATTTGTAATACAAACCTAACTTTCTTTTTGGTTTAAATATAGTGTCATGCTTTCATTTACCTTCTATTATCATATTAGTTCTTATATTGTAAATAGTGTTAAAAGAAAGTTTAGCTGATGGTCTCTCATTATTGATAAAATAAGATATTCTAAGTATCATTATGTTCCTTGTTGTCATAACTGAGGTAGATTTTTATGTTATATTACTTGATCAAATTCTTGTATCAGTGATGTAAGCTTTAGTATCTTTGATGTTGATTGAATGTCATCTTTGAAGCCACTAATAAAGTTGGAGATGTAGTATGATTTTGATAGTAAAGGTTTCAAGGTATGTATTAGAGACTTCAGCTTCTTAAACCTTTTAACATACTTTTATACCCTTTTATCATGCATCAAATTGTTAAACTCCTTCACCACATCTTTTTTATTGCTAAATCTTATACAAATAGATTAAACAAATATCTTCCAATTAGTATGGTCATGATCTCCTATTTAGAATCCTTCAAATCACACTTATGTCTTACCCCTTAAGTAAAGTGAAGTTATTTCCACTCATTGATGAATTAGAGTGAAATATAACTCTACTTTTGATTAAGCCAATTTATATATACCCTTATGGATTTTATTAATATCCATAGTTTAATATTGAATATGATTCTATTTTAGACGACTCATTTTTCTAGTGTTAGCTTGATTCATTTTATCCTTCTCAGCTTCTTGTCATAACCTCTTGTTATCAATTACGAAATCTTGTTCTTGAGGAAGAGCTTGTATTCTTTCATCCAATTGGCCACCATACTTTTTTAAAACTCTAACTTTATTATTTTTCATTATTTTTAGGTGATGTTTTCTTCTATAACTATGTTGGACTATGTTGGATTCAAGTCTCTAATACTAATTTTTTAAGAACTCATTTTAACAAAGAGTTGGTGTAGTAAGAATAAGTGACTAGGAGGTAGGTTAAATGAGAAGAGAAAAAACTCTGTAAAAAATATTATATAAACTTGATTTTCATTTACATCATATGCTTTAATTTATATAATCATTCCAACTAACTAAATGATCCTTCCAAATGTTAAATTACCTTTATTCTATTGTGTTTAGTTTAGCGATAATATATGCTAACAAACTTTTACCAACAACTTTTCCCATCATTCTTTTTCTTTGTTTACTTTTTTTTTTTTATTTTTTTTCTTACTCATGCCACTATTATATCATCTTGTCTATAGCATAATAATAAATAAGCTAAAAGCATCATTTTTTCCGTACAAACATAATTGAGCTTGATTATTATTTAGAAAAAAATTACTTCAAAGTCACACACTAATATCAAGTTTATTTATCATCTATTTAAAGATAATTAAGGCAACTTACCTATCTTAAACATAGATTTAAGATAAATTGTAGTTCTTAATATTTAGTTTCATTAGCTCAACTTTAATTTCTAATAAAAAATATACACTGATCATCCAGTTAAATCGTATAAGATTATATACTTATTATTTTGTTATATATTTGTTGATTTTCTTAATACTTTGAAATAACTAATTGCTCTTGAAGATTAATTTAACTAGTAAATGGTTTGAATCATAAGAGAGATGATTAGAAATTATAGTCTCCATGATATTATTAATTTTTTGAATCCCATAAAATACTAAAAAATGAACTTTTCATGAATATACCAATAGATACATAAGATGTATTTTTATCCCAACGAAGAAGGATTTAAAAATAATGAACTTGGCAACAAATACCTATCCTTAAAAAAATAATTAATTTGTATTTTGAGATAGAGCATGCTTGGAAATGTAAATAAAAAAATAAAAAATTAATTTTCAAGAAAGAGATTTGTATATGGTTAGTTATACCTAACCTCATCACTTACTTATATCACATTTACAAATACACTTTAAGATCTTATTTGTTTTTATGATTGGAAAGAGTTTTTGTAAAAATAATTATATTTTTTAATTATATATATATATATATATATTATTTTTAGAATGTTTTGATGTATATAATAATTTTAAAAAATAATTTAAAAATAAAAAAAGTATTATTTTAATAATTTTTTAAAAAACACTGCTATATTACCACAGTATAAAAAAGGATTCGCTAAGCAGACCGCACTGACCTGACCAAGAAAGTTAAAGGCTGAAGAGGGACAACTTCACGGATTAACCATCTTGGAAAACCCAATTAAGAAGGTCGAGGGAGCAAATTAAGGACCTAGCGAATCCTTCATGCTGCCGTTGCACACATTATACAGTATGCTAGCCGATCCCTTTAGCCATAACCTCCATCTTTATTGGATACTGCAACTTCAAAAAGGGAGTTATCGCAACTTGTGTAATCATTATTTTACTCTCATTGATGAGCTTCATCAGTTGGAAAATGGAAGAATGCATGCACGGGGAGTGCGAATCGTTTTCTCTTGATCATGATATTCCCGGCATGATTTCTACTTTTTACTATTTTTTTTCTTTTTAATCTTAAAACTGACTGCCAAATTGTAATTCAAATGTTTGTATAGAGCATTTCTGGGCAAAAAGTTGTGAAAGCTAGTTAAATGATCTGCTGCTCAGGTCTCTTAATCCAGTAATACAATGTTAACAAGGATTTGGAGACTGAATTTTCTTATATCAGATCATGTATTTCATGCCTTAGGATTTCTTTTCTCTCTGATTGTGCGACTATGCTTTTTGGTAGCATAGCTCAGTTTTTTCATTTGCCCATGATTAAAACCTGCGGAACCTCAAGAACATTTTGTGTTAGAATTAGGCTATCTAAAACACAGCGATACCCTGCACATAATAAATTTATGAGATTCATTAGGTGGTGAAATTAGCATTAGCATTATCTTCTCCGGGATTTCTGTTCACTTTCTTCTGTTTTCAAGGGATTGGTCATTAAAGGTTTTCTTTCCTCTTTTCTAAGTTCATAAGTCTAGCATTCATGAAAATATATGAAACCAGCATGATGTATACGTACATGAGATCATATGTAGATATTAATTAGATAAGTGGCTTCGCTATGCCACAGATTGGGGTAAATTTTTTTTCAACTTAAGAAAAAGTTAAAAAAATATATATATGACACTTAAGTTGCCCAAGCATTCCTAAAAAAGAAAAAAATAATAAAACTTGGGACATTTACTTGATAGAGTTTAACAAGTTTAGCTGATTAATTTAATAATACAATAAAAAAATACAAAAATAAAAAATAAACTAATAAAAAATAACAATGATCAACTCTTGAATGTTTACCAATATCATAGAAAGATATTCTCCAAATACTCTTTGAAGGTCTCTATAATTTTATTTGATAGGGACTCAATTTGTTTTCAAGCTTGGAATTCAGTAAAAACAAATTACTATGACAAATCCAATAAAAAAAGCATCCATAAAAGATCAAATGAAAATAAAAACAAATCACTGCACCATCTAATTTATTTTAATGTTAATTTTAATTTAGTTTCAGTTAAAAAGAATATTTCTTACTGCTGCAAAAAAAAAAGAGAAATAAAATCATTAAAATAAAAAATGATGGTGGGGAGTACACCTCGGAAGAGTTGCCGTGTCTTTTCAACGGGAAAACCTACCAGCGCATCACAGTTATCTATCAAGGTACACGTGAAAAGTATGAAGTATCTGCCCTCGGTGCCCCGTCTAGCTAGAAATGACCAACCCTGCAAAAAGAGTTCTTGCCTGGCCTTCATCACATGCTGACGCTGAAATCTCTCTGGGACAAAGGTTCGATTCACATCTGCCCCAGCTCTTTCGATCTTGTTGTTTTATGCAACCGTCCAGACATCAATCCTGTCAGCTCTGCAAGATGAGTTCATCTTTTAGGCTTTATAAAGTATTTTTATTTAAATTATTTGGTTTTCAAAATGTTTTTTTTAATACATTGAAATATTATATTTTTTTAATTTTTAAAATTTAATTTTAATATTAACATATCAAAATAATTTAAAAATATAAAAAATAATTTCAACTAAATAAAAAATTAAAAAACTTTAAATTTTTTAAAAATAATTTAAAAACATAAAAATAATTAAGTTTTAAAAACATAGTTGTTTTTATATTTTATAAGTGTTTTTAAAAATTATTTTTTTAGTTTTTTACTTTAAATTATTTTCTTATATTTTTAAATCATTTTAACATACTAATATTAAAAATAATTTTTTTAAAAATATTATTTTTAAATAAAAAACACTTTAAAAATCAAACACCATTATAATAATTAACAAACCGACTTAAACCACAATAACTAACAAACCGACTTAGAGCATGCATTTGAGAGCTAAAAAACAATATTCTTTTTATTTTTTAATTTCAGGTCTTTTTTAATCTGTCTTTCAGTTAATGAAAACACAAAAACAATTGGGTGGATTCCAAACAGAAGTTACGCAATCCAACTACAGTTATGGACTCTAGAGACGCTCAACCCTTGCACGGTTTCTTTCCTATCCGATATATGCTTCCAGAAGGAGGAATGCATGCTTTCTCCTTCCGGACCACCTGCAGCTCCCCTATCGAATGCTCCCTATCAGCAGCAGATCGATTATGTTGCAGCAGCCAGTTTGAGAAATATCCTGAGCTATTTTATGCATGTCTAACGTAAAAATACTTGCATACAAGTTTTCATTTGAATTAGACTTTTAGCTCAATGATAGCCATAACATAAGGGTACAAAAATGTTGGAGCGAAAAAACAAGCAGAGCTGAGGCAGGGAGTGCAAGTGTTGGCTACTGAGAGCACTAGACTATCAAAATCGGTACAAACTTTCAGATCCATACTTGCTTCTGTTATTGTAATGGTTGAATTTTGGACTACTGTAATCTACAGGATTCATCTCAGCAGGTTTTGGCTCAGCTCGCACAGCTCCGAAAACTACCTCTCCACTCTTATCTCGTTGGCGATGTCTTGATTTTTCTTTGTGGCTCTTTGACCTGCCATGAGAAGGAACCTCACCTGATCCATAGAATTCTGCGTATTCTTGTTGTTTTGAAGACCGGTGCTTGCTCAACGGAGAAGGATCCTTAAAACTGGCAGATTTGATCTTAAGTGGCTTCATTTCCGAGTACTTATCACTTGTTGTTGGAGTATGGACCTGGCGATTTTCAGATACAGGAACAGGAGTACTCTGCCTTTGAACTGATGGAGGCTCAACTTCATCATCAGGCATAATTAGAGAATCTTTCAATGGGGCGAGGCCTTTTCTTGCTCCACCTGGTCTGTACCAAGAAGGAATAAAAGAGAGGAGTATACCAACAAATGCTTCAAGAGCGAGCTTAGACAGATCAATGATAAGCTGTCCCAAAGATGGCCACTTGGGCTCGTCTTTCATGTTGTCCACGATAGGAATCGGTTTCTCCTTACTTGATTTCTCTTTATATTCACTCTCTGAAGATTGTTGCTGCATTATAACATTTGATTTAGCTAACAGGGCAAGATGAATTGAAGAGGAAGAACACTATGAAGCAACTGAAAACACGTGAGGATGAAATAAGTACACATTTAAATTTTCCAGTTTAATGATTTCGAGGAAATCAGACAAATCACGAGAAATCCAACAAAAGTAAGAACGATACCATTCTTGAGGAGGAGGAAGACCCAAACCCCAGCTGAAGCATGCACGTAGCATATCCAATCAGGACAGCACCAACGACCATAAGCACATCTTCCAAAAGATTCATGAAGTACTTCAGTCAGTAAGGGATAGTCCCAAATGGATTCAAAATCCAAGTGATGTAAAATGGTGTATAATTCCATTTATCTCACAAAGTCATATTACAACAAAATAAAATGACTGCTGTAAAAAAATAAAAATAAGCTGGGTTGGGAGAGGGAGAGATGCTTGGGGCCTTGGGCAATGAACATGAGACTTGGAAATTTAACGTTGAAACCGAATGCAATCATTTTCTTGGTTTCTGAACCAAATCATTCTTCACATTTCTAGGATCATTAGCACATGCCTGGGAGATAACTTGTATCCAAAAAAGACCAAGTGACATTAATTGAAAAATAATCATGCATTCCACAATCTTTCTACAGGAGTTAATGACAATGGGATCATTGACTGTATAACTGAAAAGGTTAAACAGCATGAAGCAACCAAATCCTACACCAGAGTAGGTATTTTGGTTCCATAGCTCATTATCTTTTACTAGCTTCCTGTGTCCGAGGTGGTGTTGCACCAGGGAGTTGCAAATTATGTGAAAATTGAGCATATCTTGACACTAAGCTAAAGATTCTATCATGCAAAGAAAAATTCAGAGTGCAGCAATGGCATAGACAATCAAAGAAAACATTCCAACACCTTGTTCTGTTAGCTAGTCTATTGCTTTCTATTGCTGTCTCCCGTGTGCACTCTATTGGTTGGATGTGTATAACTCTTCACTACAATAAACTAAACACCTACCTTGCAATCAACTACCATATTACACATTTGTTATCAATGATTAATCCATGCCAAGGTCGAACTAGAGACTAGTTTGGTAAAGTTGAAAGTCAAAACTTAAATTGTGTTCTATTAATAGTTCCAGTCTTGATTCAAATGGACTGTTCCAGTTAAAGTTTTAGCAAGCTAATACTATAAACCAAAAACATGACTTGATCACTGCAGCATCTTTAAAAAAGAAAAGGTGGTAACAAATGATATGGAATCAAACCTGTCATAGTAAATGAACTGGACTGATAATCACAATCCTCTTGGTTCAGGGAGATTTGCCGAAGTGCAGCATTTCCTCTATCAACAACTAACAAGGAACAGGTAGAGTGAACATACACCACATCAAAATCATTTGAGAATTTGGCATCTTCGCTGGGTCCATCTCTAAAACCTGCAACGTTTGATTTCCCCCCAGCAATGGTTGTGACACCTGCAAATAATTTCCAAAGTTGATATCTTTATTCCACCATATACACTCAAATATTCAAATTTTGACAATCAAGATATTTAAAATTTTTGTGCACTCAACTATACCAATATAACTAGTCACAGATTGTCAAAACTGATCACATGTCTGCAATTCTGTATGGAAGTATACCCCTTGTGAGTAATTATGGCATTGAGTTGAGCTACGATAAAGGCCTTTTCAACCCAAAACCATGACTTAAAGTAAAGAACTCTTAGCTGTGACCGATAAAGGTAAGCAGGGAACAGGTAGAAACCCAAAAATGTTCGGTTATAACTTATAAATGCAGTATGATCGGTAGGAAAACCAAAGACATCCAAAACTATGGTTTTGGAGAAGCTACTTCTCAAAATTTGTTCACACAGGCAATGCCAAACACAACATATATGTAGTTGAATTGCATCATTTTTGCATGCACCAAAAAAAGGAAGAACACTAATATTTACAACTTCGGATCTAGTGCAAACTCTTGATACCTGCTTCTCCAATCTTTCTGATGGCATGATTCAAAGTATCAGCAACATATATGTTTCCTTTATCATCCATGGTTAGACCTCTGGGATGATTAAAACGAGCTTCGTTTGGTTTTCCGTCAATATGTCCTGTATAACCCTGAAATGAGCCAGCCACCAATCTTGCTCTACTATCTGCAAAAATAAGAAGTAAAATTAGAGATCAAAACAGGACCATCGAACTCTATAGCTCAAATCGAAGTCTTCACTTATTAATTGCATATAGAATTCCTGTTTTCTCACTCAGTCGAAAGCGGGTATCATATTGATCTCACAGAGTTAGAACGCAAACTAAGTTGCTCTTAAAGGAGCAAATGCACAAACAAGAATTCTTTAATCTCATTTTACTTTTTGAGAAAGCCAACAATAGCAGGCCCATTGACACATCTAGTTCCATGTCTGTTTGCAGCATAGAATTATGCTTAATTGAATGACTTATCTGCTATTTTCTGGTCCCAGAATATTAAACTATAAAGAACCATGACTTCAGCAATATGTTGGCTGTCTTGACAGATTTTCACAGAATTCAAACACTGCTTAAAATCAATAAACTAAAATAAAAGAAAGTAAAGCACCAAACATACATACATTGGGACAAAGGTGGAGTGATCTTAACAACGTTGCTATTAACTTCATCGACAGCATATAGTTCTCCATCTTCAGATAAGCGGATTTTGTAAGGAACCACTCCCATTGCATTTCCTTTTACAACAGTCTCAACTAAGTATCCATCCTCAAATTGAAGAACATTCTCATCTGTAGCAAAACAACAAGCCGCAAAATTATCATAAAGCTTGATCATGAAATAACAAAAACAAAAAAAAAAGAAAAACAAGTAATTCAAGTGAACCTGATTGGGGTGTTTTCAAGGATGCCACTGTGGTGGTCCATTTGAGAAGAGAATACAAGTGCTTAACCAAAGGTGCTAAGCACCCAAATAACGGAAATAAATTTAAAAACCAACAAATGAGTGAAGAATCAAAGAAAATAAGCAAACCCCATTAAATAAAACAGATCAAAAGTAACCAAAAGAACAAGATAAAAAAAAAAACCTGGAGGAGCAGCATGAGCTTGGAACTGAAATGTACAAGCTAAAGAAAGAACTGCTAGTACTAAAGTATAGTAGGAATGGGATCTTCTCATAGCTCTCTCTCTCCAAACAAAGCCACCTCAAGATACACTCATATATATATATATATATAGAGAGAGAGAGAGAGAGGTTAGAACTGCTGTTAGCAGCACTCTCACTGGTACTAAAGTTTACTGGTTAGATTATCAAGAAAAACGGAACTGACACTGTTTTTGGCAACATTCTGCGTTGTAGCTGTTACTTAGCTAGCTCACCGAACAGTGAGTAGTAAAGGACCTTTACTTGCTTTTCTTTCTTTTTTCTGCCATTTCTCTTCGCATGTGCTTTGTTTTTGTTTTTGTTTTTGTTTTTGTTTTTTTTTCTTTTAGAGGCCATAAAAAGATAAATAGAAAGTTAAAGGAGGAGAAGGACACAGTAAAGGGATGGTTGAGATGTTCTACACTGGGCTCCACCATTAATGCAGTCTGATTGTAGATGGCTGCCATGGATACTATTCATTGGTTATCCTATTTACCTTTGTGGTATTTTTTTTGGGTTCATCTTCTTCGAGAAAATATGCCATTAATGCAATAAAAACAATTAATATAATATAATAAGATGATTCACCGTATTAATATAATGTAAAGTCTCATTTTAGTCCTTGTAGTTTTCAAGAGATTTATTTTAGTCTCTGTATTTTATTGTTATTAACCAAATTGATCCTTACTTGAAATTTTGTCATTGTAAGTTTATAAAAATTGCAATTTAGTCTTTATGATGATTTTTTTCTTACAATTAGATCCTTAACATGATTAATAATCATTTAATGATTTATTATATAGATTTTTTTATGTAATCCGTAATCTATTGTTGCATTAAAATTTTGAACATTACACAAATAAATATATAAATGTAACGGACTATTATACCACATGACCTATAATGCCAAAATTAAAAGAATAGGAACTTATTTTGAAAAAAAAATGAATGGATGGATATATATATATATATATATATATATATATATAATTGAACTTGTTTTTATATTTTTGTCAAACCTCTATTCTGTTCTTACAAGTATACTGATTTATCCATAAATATAAAATCAATCTTCATATATCCTTTTGTTACCTAACAGAAATATGGAAAATATCCTTATGTAATGAACTCAAATCCCACCCTATTTATTTCTTTAAAAGATTTAATAAATATGAAACTAATTCAATTTTAATCACATGATTAATTCTTATTTTTTTTCATATTCTTTTATAGTAAAACCATCCTAGGTTAAACTTTCTGATGTGATAATATTTTTTTTTTATTTGAATGACAATATCTACACAAAAAATAATAAATAATTTGAAAAATAACCTATAATACAATGATAAATTACTTTTAAATCATCTACAAACAACTCTTGTGATATATTAAGAGTTGGTGCTTACGCGATGAGGTAGGTATCGGTTAAAATTTTTTTCTTAAAATAATTTATCATGAATTATATGATATTAAAACTTGATAATAATTGTGTAAGCAGAGAACTATAAAATGAAAATGAATAAAAAAAACATTATAAGAAAAGGATAGGTATGTTGATTGAGTGATCATTAAAAATACATGGAGAAAGATTAACAGTCAGCATGTCGAAAGGAAGGTTGCTCATAAAAGTGCATGTGATTAGATGGCAAGTGCATATAAACGTCAGGGATGCATACAAAAGATGATGCTGGCGAAACTATTTTTCTTTTACAAAATTAAATATTAAATTTTTTTTATACAATAATAATTTTATAAAAAATATATCAACACAAATTATCAAACACAACCTCTAATTATAATAATATATAAAAGTTAAATTAAAAAAATAAATAACCCACATAAAAAATTAAAAAAAAACTATTATAATTCAGTATGCTATAATGCAAGTGCATGATTTAATTTTTCCTTTTTGTTAATTAAATCTAGATTCGGTCAAATGATATTATTTCAAGATTTAAAAGAAATAAATAAAAAAATTAAATTGTATGTGTTATTTTATTTTTTTCAAAATAATCATCCATTTTTTTGAACTATAAAAGTTTTTTTAGAAAAGTTAACCATGTGTATCTGATTTTTTATTTTTTTCAATTTAAATTTAAATTAATTGAAATATATTAATTAAAAATATGTTTTGAATGTCCATTTGATAAGTATTTAATTTTAATTGAAATTTATTAACAAAATTTACTAAAATTTTTTTTAATATATTATTTAATAAAGTATTGCTCTATTTTTATTTGGTTTTCAAACAAGATATTTTCTTTTATGAAAAAAAAACTTTTTTTCCTGCATTTCTAAAACAATTGAGCACGCTAATTAAACAAATAAAATTTATGAGCACATATGCTATATTTTTACCAGATAGACCAGGTCAGTCAAAGACGCCGTCTCCCCATAAGTTATATCCACGTAACATAACACGTGTCGTTCATTTATTCGTGTGGCCTCGTGGCTCTACGCCACGTGATCACTCTCTATCAAAACCCTAACGTTAAAACCAAAAAAACCACCTTTCATCTTTCGCAACTCGCTTTCTTCTCTCTACCCGCATTGTTTCCGTTTCTCTACGGTACGGTTAGTCTCTCCGATCTCATGATCTACTCTTATAATTTTTTTTCCGATCCGATCTTATTGAGTCCGTGTGATAAAATTTGATCTGAAACACGTTTGTTATTATCATTTCTTAAGAGATCTGAACATGAAATTTTATCTTGCTTTCCCGGCATCCAAAAAGAGAGCTACCAAATAACTTGATGGATGCATGCATATACAGATCTGTTGGTTTGGGCTGTTTGAGATTGAATTGGATCTTCATATTAAGCTTGATTTTTGAAATCTTTAGCCCTTTGAGTAAATATTGTTTTTATTTTTAATGTTGATTATGTGATATTTATCATCCTGATTTAATTAATTAATTGGCTAATTAAATCTATCTGTTGCTGTTATGTGGTTATAGGCTGAATAGCTAGGGGGCAAAAAGAAAGAAAGATGGGAGGTGGATTTAGGGTGCTTCATCTTGTCAGACCATTTCTGTCATTTCTTCCTGAAGTTCAGAGTGCTGACAGAAAAATTCCGTTTCGTGAGAAGGTCATATACACCGTGATTGCTCTTTTTATTTTCTTGGTGTGCAGTCAACTCCCATTGTATGGCATTCATTCGACAACCGGTGCGGATCCTTTCTATTGGATGCGTGTTATTCTTGCATCCAACCGTGGTACTGTCATGGAGCTTGGTATAACTCCAATTGTGACATCTGGGCTAGTAATGCAACTGCTTGCTGGCTCAAAGATCATTGAAGTGGACAACAACGTCCGTGAAGATCGTGCACTATTGTAAGTATCTTTGTGTGGCTAAATTCATGTGGATTGCTATTACAGTGGAAGTTGCTCTGCCTTCCATGTACATTCCGTGACAGGGGCCTTGTAGAGTGTCTTCTTCTATGTATTATCTAAATATGCATCTCCACCCTCGTGGCATTGCTGGTGTTTCGTTGCTTATTACCAGTGGGTTCCCAATCCCAGATTATGTTAATGCTTTTTCTGTGAACAATGAACTAGGAAAAAGCTGCAAGATGTCTAAAATTCACCTAGAGATTCAGCTACTTGATATTATATTTTAAAATGTATAAATTATGGTAGTTTATTAATTTTTGTTGGCTGATGTTTTGCAGTTAATTGAACTGCATTTTCACTCAATTTCTAAGATGATCATGTTCAATTCATATGAATACTTGTGCTACTTCGGGCTCTCCAATGCTAACATACACTAAGGGGTGTTATCTTTTATGTTATGTGGAAACTTGATTGGGCTCTTTACATTGTCATGATGAGTGCTTTCTTCTCCCAGAAATGGTGCGCAGAAGTTGCTAGGTATCCTGATAGCTGTTGGTGAAGCAGTGGCATATGTGCTCTCAGGGATGTATGGCAGTGTTGGCCAACTTGGGGTAGGAAATGCCATTCTTATCATCATTCAGCTTTGTTTTGCTGGGATCATCGTGATATGTTTGGATGAGCTTCTTCAGAAAGGATACGGTTTAGGCTCTGGAATTTCCCTTTTCATAGCAACCAATATCTGGTGAGTTCCATTCTTTAGTTTATGGATCCACATTTGAAATTTCCTTCTCTATGTTGATTGTTCTGAGATTGGAGTGCTTTGGGGAATTTATCTTTAACATCTCTACCAAAATTTGGATACTTAAAGAGTCATTCATTTTCAGTGAAAACATTATCTGGAAAGCATTTAGTCCAACCACCATCAATAGTGGGCGTGGTGCTGAATTTGAAGGAGCTGTCATTGCTTTATTCCATCTGCTGATAACCCGAACAGACAAAGTTCGTGCTCTCCGAGAGGCATTTTACCGGCAGAATCTTCCAAATGTGACAAATCTTCTTGCTACAGTCTTGATCTTTCTCATTGTCATCTACTTCCAAGGGTTCCGTGTGGTTTTACCTGTGAGGTCAAAGAATGCTCGTGGGCAGCAGGGTTCCTATCCAATCAAGCTGTTCTACACCTCTAACATGCCCATTATTTTGCAGTCTGCTCTTGTATCGAACCTGTACTTCATCTCCCAGGTACTGAGTGTTATATGGTTTTATGTTCTGCTTGAAATTTGGCTTTCAAGTTCTTCTGTTAACTTGCTTGTTTACAGTTGTTGTACAGGAGATACAGTGGAAACTTCCTTGTGAATCTTTTGGGAAAATGGAAGGAATCTGAATATTCAGGTGGTCAGTTTGTCCCTGTTGGTGGCCTTGCGTATTATATCACTGCACCCTCAAGGTGATTAAGATTGTTTTTTTATTCCATATTTGTTTGTCTTATTATTTTGTATATCTGCACTTGTATTGGTTCATGAATAATTTTTCTGCCGTGTAATTGCTTCCCAACCCTTTGCTGTTGGCAATGCTATCGCCAGCTAACTTGTCCTTACTAATCTTTTGCAGCTTAGCTGATATGGCGGCAAATCCTTTCCATGCACTTTTCTATTTTGTGTTTATGTTGTCAGCATGTGCTCTCTTCTCAAAAACTTGGATTGAAGTATCTGGATCATCTGCTAGAGATGTAGCCAAGCAGCTCAAGGTATGTGGACTTTTTTATTTCATATGTTCTATGGTGAACATAACTTTTACTATGCTTCTAGCACAGCACATATTTTTGGCTTTTGTGGGTGACTTTTGTGGTGCACAATCTTTCAATTTTACCCTTTATTCAGGCTGCATTCTCATCATTAGGTTTTTAGTCCATTCTTTGAGACGAGTTTCTTGAAGTCTTTGTGAATTTGGGTAGTCAAGGGAGTGGATATAAGAGAATTTCTGCTCTTATTTATTGTTCTAATACTCTTTTCCTTTTTTAATTTTTTAATTATTAATTAAATATCAATTAAAGAATATTAATTTAATGAAATAAATTAAATATTAATTAACATTAATTAAAGAAATAATTAGAAAATAAAACAGCAAGTACAAAAATGAGTAATAACTCATGAAATTGAGAGCAGTATATGTTTTTCCTGGCTTGATTTGTCTACTTTAACATGGTAACACTGGATAAAAGTTTTTGACTGTTTCTCTGCATTTTCCTTTATCTGAAGCGAGCTAGTAATAGTGATGGCTATCTGCAGGTATTTTCAAATCAAACAAATTTGTCTATATTAATTAAATTCCTTGTTTGTTTGGACGATATCTTTTATTGCTAGCCGTGATTAGTGATATTGCATCATTCAAATATATTGACAGGATTAACGTCTTGTTTTCTCTCTAGTAGCCCATTAGCTCCTGCCCTCAAGCACTGCCCGAATCTCATCATGTTTTTGTTTTCTCGTAAATTAAGAAAGTTCAATTTACAGGGAGTCATGGGTATTCAGTTGGTGTAGATAATCTGCTGGTTTTATCAGATCCACATGTTCATTAACATAGCTTGGTTATACAGGAACAACAAATGGTTATGCCGGGGCATCGGGAGTCAAACTTACAGAAAGAGTTGAACCGTTACATACCTACCGCTGCAGCTTTTGGAGGCATTTGCATTGGTGCACTGACAGTGTTGGCAGATTTCATGGGAGCTATCGGCTCAGGAACAGGAATACTACTCGCAGTTACAATAATTTATCAGTACTTTGAGACCTTTGAGAAGGAAAAGGCTAGCGAACTTGGCTTCTTCGGTTTCTAAATTAAGTGATCGATGGCGGAAGCAACGAGCTCCCCTGCAATTTTGGTGCGCGCGGAGAATGTATATAAGGCCCTTTTGACACCAAAAGTTTACGTTAGAAGATATCAGGGTAGTTGGTTCGAAGTTAAAGAGTACTGACATGCATCACCTTGAAACTGAATTCTTCTTTTTTTATCCCACTCCCCCTCCCTACTGAGTCTCTCATGTAACCGTGGATACCTCCTGGTTCTAGGCCCTGTGAACCTTGGGAATTTTTTTACTTGTTAAAACTTGCCAATGACCATTGAAAGTAATGATCTGGGATTTGTGGACTTGATGAAAGCTTCATCAACGTTACCTCATGCTGACGCTGCAGGGTTCTGATCTAATCCTACTGTTGCATTTTTTTAAAATGTTTTTTTTTTTTGGAAATAAATTAAAATTTAAAATCCCAAGATTTTGAAATGGTATAATATATATGTGAAAAATTAACTCGAAGTTAAAAAAGATTTCAAAAATTTTAAAAACATGGTTTAGAGTGTTTTTAATTTGTAAATATATTAAAATAATATTTTTATTTTTTAAAATTCATTTTGATATTAATGCAGTATATTAAAATAATTTAAAAATATATATAAAAAGTTTAATTTAAAGTTAATAAATTTCAATTTTTTTTAAAAAGATATATGCTTGGATTGTAAAGTTAAAAAGAGCTAAAATTCTAGCTTTGGTTCAATACTACATGTGTGGATGTTCTTTTTGAGCTAAAATTCTAGCTGTGGTTCAATGCTACAAGTGTGGATGTTCTTTTTATAACCACCTGTTAGGCATATAGCTGTGGTTCTCTTACTGGAGCATTGATTTAAAATCTGGCTAGAGGAAGAAAATATTTGATATGAACTTGATCCGGTAGGTTGACTTGATAACTCGGTAGACTTGATAAAATTCGGTCATAGACTTGATAAAATTTAATTATAAATTTGATAATAACTTGTTATTTTTTATTAAAATATATTTTAATATTTTTAAAAATTCAACTCGAACAACTTGATCAAAACCTAAAACTTGAATCTTGGACTAAGCTGCTCACCAAACCAGATCTAAAAACTATACTACGGATAAGCTGGATTGATCTCCGGTAAATGTTATTGTTGCCAGCATCTTTTAGATTTTATTTCTCTTGATTTTTTTTGTTTTAAATTATTATTTTATATTTTTAAATTGTTTTGATTTAGTGATATAAAAATAATTATTAAAAAATATTATTTAAATTTATTTTCAAAATAAAAACACTTTAAAAAAATCCCAATATTACAAAGAAACATTGATAACGGTTGAGATAATGATAAATGGATAGAAAGGGGGTGGCTTAATAATTGACTTGTGTTTGAGTAACAAAAAGGAGGAAAATTCTTTTTGACGATAGGGTCTGCAGCCTGCTCCTCTGCTTTTAACCTAACTGGGCTTTGCCGAAGGCATGGAAATAAGCACCGGCATCCTCAGCAGGGCGGGCTTATCACCGGTGGTATATGAACTAATAAACATCCAGCTAAACTCTGGTAGTGGTGGATGCTTTTGTTTTAATATGTACGTAAATTTTTTTGTTTTGAAATAATACAGATGGTTGACGTGTTGCATTTTAGAAGCAGAATATTTATTAAATATTACTATTTATAAGTACATCAAGATATTTATTGTGCTTAAGAATAATATTTAGTAATTATGGTGTTTATAAAGTGTGAAATGGTCACACTATACTATTTTAACTTAATTTGTTGACTGGTTTGTAATGGTAAGTGAAACCATCCAATTAATTTTAAAAATAAAAAAAAATAAAAACTGTAAAAATTAGGATTTTAATAAGATTTTTATTATCTAAAAATCTAATAATTTGTGTAAAAAATACAATGATTATGGAAGAGAAAATAGTTTTTAGAAACTTTTGAGCATGATGTTAAATAAAAAAATATGATCATTTAAACTATTATTTTGGTTTAACACTATCAAAGTCTACTCTTGGATCTAGATATATTCCGCTAATCTTTAAATACATCTATTAAGCGATTCACATAACATATTTATAATATATTTTTATTTAGTTATTATAGACTCAGATCAAATTACTTGGAATTATTCACTTTATATGAATAATAACTTTTTAAAATTTTAACTAAAATTTATTTTTAAATCTGTAAATTAAATAAATATAAATATTTTAACTTATAAAATATATTAAAAAACTTCATTAAATTATGATTTTGAGTAAAATGATTGACCAATTAATATAATTAAATTTAACTGGTCAATTGATTAAGGTTAAAAATTGAAGTTTAATCATGTCTTGTTTTTAAAGTGTTATATTATTGAACTATATTATTTTGTTAATTTTTTTGAAATGATGTTATTCAAAATTATATTAAAAAATATATTATTATCTTGTCAATTTTTTTATTTAAAGAGAAGTGCAGAAGTAGCAATTGGCCCCGGAAGTTTGGTTTTGAAAATACTGAACATGGCCTTTCAGAAAGAGCACGCATAAAGAACGAGATATATGCGGCAGGTAAATCAGCAAAAGTAAGTTAAATTTCAGAACTTTTCATGTTGTCCTGAGTATATTCTCTGGTAATAAAACCACCATTATTGCTGGCTACCTATTTCCCAACACTTAGTCTTTACACCATGATGAAGCTTTCGTTGTGCATGATGTTTCAAAAATATCTCAAAGAGGCATTATTAAGGAACTGTTCTTCATCGAAATTATATATAAAAAAAACTGCTATTCATAACTGATATTTATCAAAAAGATTTTTAAAAAAATCAAAGCATTGCTAGGTAACTTAAATACCATATATATAAACCGGGTTTTAATACACTCTATTGGCCGGACAAGCTACGAAACCTTCTTCTTCCTCCTTTTTTTTTTTGCCCTGGGATATAGAGTTATATAGTAAAAGTTTTTAAATAGCCTATGAGCTATGTTCAATTCAACCTTTCAGCTATTTTAGTTAGGATAAAGATATGGGTAAATCTAATGGTCACTATTTAAGTTAGAGACTAGTTCTATTAAAACCAAAGAAAAAAAGTTGGAGATTAGTTCTTAATAATTCATCCAAGAAACTAGTGGGTTGTAAGTTCTAATAATTTAAGATATGCGATGCTTTTTCTTGATACTTTATTTTACTTTAATTTTAAAAATAAATAAATGATATTACTCATTATAAACTCATGGTAATACATACTCAATTGATGTGACAATCATAAATATTATTTTATTTATATCTAGTTTATAATTATAAATTCATTGTTAAGGGAAGAGTGTTTGATTGTATCCTAATAAAGGATATATAACATTATAAAAATATTAATTACTTTTGTTTAGTGAAATGTGAAATGCAATCATTAAATAAATTATTTGTATAAAAAGGTGAGAAAATAAGTTGAGTAGTCATGAGATATACAATTATTAGCATAGTGCTAATATGTTTAATGAGCATTTTATATTTCTTTACTTTCTCTATCACAATTAGATGTTTTATGGCGATATGCTTATTTTGACTTTTACTTTTATTATTTTTCGAGAAAAAAACTACAACTAAATTATCATAATATATTTTTATTGAGCATTTTATATTTCTTTACTTTCTCTATTACAATTAGATGTTTTATGGCGATATGCTTATTTTGACTTTTACTTTTATTATTTTTTGAGAAAAAAACTACAACTAAATTATCATAATATATTTTTATTGGTCTTGATATAAAATTGATAACTTTAAAACCAAAAATAAAATTTCTTATTCAGATCACATGTGTCATTGCTTTATAGCATGCAATGAATTTTTCTTTCAAAGTAGACAAAACAACAATTATTTGCTTAGTACTTCTTTAAGATACTCTTTTAGGAAGAAGAAAAATATATCCTAAATTAAAAAAAAATTTATGTCTACATACCCAGTAAAATCCAAGTTTGAATAACCAATATCCTTAAAGTGATAAAAATGTCTGAAAATCAACTTCTAATTCTTAGTTCTTTGTTGATATTTAATAACTTTCTTAATAACTTTCCGATGGTCTATTCCTAGATTATTTTAGAACCTCCCCAATATTTATATTGTAAATGTCAAGTCAGGTCTTGAACATACTTATACATCATTAAACTGCTAGTTATAGATGCATATGAAATGTTACTCATTTGCTTTTTTATTTTATTTTTGCAATGTATTTAATGGGTATTGATTCTAATTGAATTTATCCCATTTGATAATGAGTGCTACTGAAGATGTATAATTTGACATCCTGAATCTTTCTAAAACATTTTCAATATAGGCTTTTTAAGATAGCTATAATGTTTTTTAAGATCTATTTTTGTGAATCTTTATGCCAATAACATATAAAATTTCACCAAAAGCTTCATATTAAAGTTTTGAGAAAGAAATTTCTTTGTTTCATGTAGCAAACCCAAGTCATTGCTTGTGAGTAGAGTACCTTGTATATATACGATAAGAAAAATATATTTGCTCCTACTAACCTTAAGGTATATACATTGATTAACAATGTTATCAATAAAACCAAATGATACTATAACATTGTAAAATTTAATATACCATTTTTAGGAGGCTTGTTTTAATTCATATATAGATTTATTTAGCTTACAAAACAAGTGACTATTTATGTCATCACAAAAACCTTCATGATGATTCATATATGCCTCATCATCCAAATTTTCATTATGAAATGTTGTTTTTACATCCATATAATATAGATCTAAATCAAAATAAACTATTAATATCATTATTATTCTAAATAAGTCCTTAGAAATTGGAGATAAGATTTCATGGTAGTCTATGCCTTTCTTTTGAGTATAACCCTTAGCTACAAGTTTAGCTTTATATTGTTTGATATTACCATAAGCATCTCTTTTATTTTTATAAACCTATTTACAGCTAACAAATTTAGATCCTTTTGGTAATTCGATGAGGTACCGAACTTGATTTTTAGATATAGCCTTTATTTTTTCCTTCATGACATTATACCACGTGGTAGAGTGTTTTCAATTCATGACTTGTGAAAATGAATTTGGTTCATCTTTAAGTCTAACATCAAAGTTAGACTTTTGAAGGTATACAATATAATCATTAGAAATTATTAGTCTCCTTGTTTTTAAAGTTCTCTTTAATTCAATCTTCTTATATGAGTTTACTTCATCAAGAACTAGTTGCTCTTGAACTGGTTGCCTTTAAATTGGTTATTATTCAAAATTATCTAAATGATTTTCTTGAACAATAACCAATTGTCTTTTATTTTCATACAAATCAATTAAAACCTATCCTAAAATTCTATCATGTTGGAAAAATCACTCTCACTTGAATTGAGACCCTTAATAAATTTATCATTTCTTGCCTCTACTATTTTTGTAGTATAATAAGGATAATAAAACCTATATCATTTAAAGTTTACTACATGACCAATAAAATGACCACTGGTTGTTCTTGGATCTAATTTTTTTAGTTGATGATTATAAATCCTTACCTTAATAAGACAACCACACATATATATGTATAATTTAATTTGGGCTTCCATCCATTTCATAATTCAAATGGTGTCTTATATACAACTTATAATGGAACCCTATTTAAAATATACATAATTGTCTTAGTGTTTCACTACATAAGGATAATGGTATATCAAAATTACTAATCATGCTCCTTACCATGTTTGTAAGTGTACGGTTCCTTCTTTTAGCTACAACGTTTTATTTTGGTGTGCCAAGCATTGTAGATTGTGAAATAACACCCTCTTCTTCAAGGAACTTTACAAATAGACTTGGCATCTATAATGTTTCTGTATACCTACTTTAATACTTACTACCTTTATCTGACCTTACAATCTTTATGGTCTTTCCTTTTGTTTCTCTATAAATTACGTGGATGGCTTAATAGATATATTTATAAACTTATAGAACAGGTTTGGGTCCAAAAAAAGATCTAGTCGTGCCAAACAAGAATAATGGTTCGAAAGGACCATAACTTTTGATTAAAACATTAGATTACACTCAAATTATTATAGGAGTTTCTAAAAGCTATTCTATATAGAGTTATATAAAATTACTATGTCGACTATCAGGTCTTTAGATTTTGAAAATCTTGCCCCGAGCCCTTGGTTTTGGCAGTTTTTATGTTTTTCCTTGTTATTTTTGGATTTCAAACTTCTTTCCCTTGTAATTTCAGGTATTTATTTTGTTTTCTAGTTGAGGTAAGGTTTCTAGTTTATATAAAACTTTATGAACCACTTGAAGAATTATTTATTAGATGAAAAATAAAACCTGCGAACTTAAAGTTAATATTTGTTGTCCCTTTCACTTATTAAAATTCTTGTATCTTTTCTTTGTTTGTTGTTATCTTTAACTTCTTCTGCACCATTATTCATGTAGCTTTTTTTAGTTGTTTGTTGTTTAGGGCTTAATTTCTATTGTATTTGGTTCTTTCTAGCAATGTCCAATATTGTGGCATTATCCTTTTCATGTAAATAAGTCCCCTTCTCATTTCGCGCTGATGATTGCAACCTTGTTATTTCATTCTTTATATGGTTGCTTAGTGTTTATGTTCATTGTCTATTTATGTTGAATATTTTTGTTGTTATTACAGTTGATTTTCATTAATCTTTTGTGTGTTATTGCAATTGTTGTTTAAGATTTGCTAACATTTAGTTATATGCCTTTTATTTTTCATTCCTTTCTTTTTAATATTTTTTTATTTATAAACCTATGATTGGTCTTTTTTTGTTGGCTACAATTAATGCCAATTTGTTGTGTGCTTTATATGTTTTTGTTTTTATATAGTATGGATTTTCAGAATAAGTTTTCCCTTGCTATTTTTTCTACAATAGTAAGTAATACTTTTTTTTTGTTGTTGGTTTCAACACCTTTATAACCATGTTAGGTCTATATTGATGACACAATCAACATATTATCAAAAAGAGTTAAATATTAGAAACATACTTCTCTTTCAAGGGATGGTGGAAAGCCCCCATGAACAAAAAGAAAAGGAATGTCAGCATCATCTGTGACAGAGTTAATTGCTTTTATACTCTTGAATAACTAGATGTTGTCTTTCCTTTACTATGAAAGTTCCATAATTGATTGAGTTCATCTAATTCTAGAATTTTTTGTTATGCTTTGTATTGTGTTGTTCACTTTATATGAATTAATGTGTTGAATAATTTAGGTTCGAACAACATGTTGCAAAAACTAGTTTGGTTTGAGATAAAAGAAGTTGTGTAAAATGTTTTGAAACTAACATTGAGAAATGACCTAAAATAGTTTTCATATATGTACACGGTCCTTGCAAATGTTGCAGGATCATTTTAAGCCTATATTCTTCGAGGTTTTTTTCCTTCGAGTTTTCCAGCGTTGATTTGATCACAATTTTTTTTTTGTCTACATTGTCTCTTGTTGATTTAATATACTATTTGTTCTTAATGTTTTAAGTTAGTTCTGATTTTGCTATCTTCTACATGACCATTCGAATTCACGGTCAAAATTGAATTTTAGGACAGTTATGAGGTGTTGCCATTTTGTTTTAAAAAAGGGGCAATAGCTCCACTATTTTAACTAGAAAAAAAAAAGATTTTTACATAGCATTGTCTGCTACCTAGTTACCATTTAGGTGTGAAAGGTCCCTTTTCTTGCAATTCACCATTTGTCAAATTATTTTTTTAATCATAAAGTATATAAGAATATTGCTAACATGTTTTTTTTTACCAAAAAACAATCATGAATTCAAAATCTAATATATATAGGATAACATATTTTTAAAAATATTGAGATAGTGTGTGTGTCTATATATATTAAGACAATGATATATTACATCAACCTATACTAACCCTGGTTAACCTGAAAATATATGACCTGAGTCATTAGATTGTGATAAATTCATAGAAAAAAATCAAAACAAATTAGAAAGTTCAATTCTAATTAACCAAATGTTAAAGAGAAATACTGGAAAAAATTAAGAAAAAAAGATCTAAAAAAACAAACGGAGTAAATCTAGGTAAACATATCAAATCAGCGACCTAACTCATGAGAATGAGATTACTCAATAGAAAGAAATAATAATAATAAGGCTAGTTCTTAATCTCAAAGGATGCAATTGAAAAATGAAACCAATATTTTTAAAAAGAGAAAAAAATTAAGTCAACTCGTCGAACTCACAACATAAGTTATGAGAGTAACATAACTACATGAAAAAAAACTAAAAAAAAAAAGAGCTTGTTTTTAAGTTAAAGAGAAAAACAATTATCAGCATAATATATAAAAAATAATTTTATTTGTGTATTTTCTCTTAAAACATTCTTTGATTTTATTTAAATCAAGTTATAAAAAGGAAATGTCTGCATGGCTAAACTGACACGCGTCTGTCTATTTTTTTCATTTGTTTGCTTGGATGGGTCATCCACCCATCCAACTTTTCTTTTATTTAAATTGTTAAGCGACGTGTCATTTATATTAGCATACAGCACATTGTCTCTGGTTCAATCGTGAGCCACCTCAAACAGCTAAAAACTTGAACCAACGACATTCTTGCCCAAAAAACCTATTTAAATCATTTTTCTACCCAAAAACAAATAAAAAAAATCCATGAAACCTACATAAACCCAAATAAGAGCTCAAATTAACAATAAATCAGTTTACAAACAAAGAATAACCTGAATCCAATTAAGCCCAAATCTACTATTTCAATCAAGATAAAGGTTAAATGCCAGATCATTGGAACTCCTGTCATTGAAAGAAACATGTTGAGATCAAAATCGATTATTTTTGTAGTCAAAATCAACGTCAACCAACATTTTATTTCTTTTTGATCAGAATCCAACAACACACCCTCTCTTCTCTTAAGTTTAGGGATTAAAAAAATAAAAATAAAAATAAATTTTTTAGCAAAAAATTAACTTTCAAAAACTAAAAGGAGTGAAAATGTTTTTGTTAAAAATTATAAGGACTCAAATCAACTTTTCACACCAATTTTCAAAAAGCCACATATTTTCTTCACTTTTTTCACTTTAGTCCCTTTTGTTTAAATCTCATCATTCCATAAAAGTTTAAAACAATTAGCCACCAATGTCACAATTGAAGGGAAAAAAAAGAAAAAAATCAAGATGAAAAAAAAATGTCACTACTCTAATCCATAATTAAATATGAAAGTGGCATAATAAACATCACTGTAATGAAATGGCTACCACCTCTTAGTTTTTTTTTTTGTTAACTATCTCCTTTTATTTTCTTTGTTCTTTGTGCTCCATTGCATTTTGAATATTTATGAACATAAACATCTTTGTGTGTTATCCTTAAGGATATCAATTTCAATTTCTTTCTTAAATGATACATTATTTTTTCCCATGATGGTATCAATTTTAGCTCTTTGTTTTGGTGTTCTTGATAACCAATACTAGCATAATTGATTTGTTGCGGAACAAAAGATTTTTAAAGTGAGTTGATTTTTTATAACACTCTCAAGTAAATATTGGAGATATAAAAAACTCAACAAAAGCATTTCTTGTTATGACTTAACTGATCCAACTAATTTTTTCTTATCCAAAATATAAGAGCTTTGTTTTTTAACTATTTTTGTTTTGTTTTTGTTAGAACTATACAGGTAAAATGATGGATTTTTTTTTTTAAAATGCAAAAATATTAACTTCCTTAGAAAAAACTATTTTAGTTTTATAAACGTGTATGGGATGCTTGACCATGAAAAAAAATAATTATTAGGCATTCTATGCCTTTTTTTTATAAACATCGAAGTGGCTATATTAGCTGATTCCATGCTGAAAGCATATCTAAACTCGCTAACAAGCGTCAGTTGATGTAAAATAAACTATACAAAATTTTTTAATTTTCTTGACATGAAATAAAAAGTTTTGGATTAAAAAAATATTAATTAAGCATTTTTTAAGATTAATTTTTTATTTATTCATAATTTATTTAAATCATGCTAATTATTTTTATGGACATCTTGGAAAACTATATGTAAAAAGGTTATAAAAAAAAAAAGGTCACTACCTAATTGTATGGTAAATAGAAAACCCTAGTTAGTCTTCAAAAATTCTAAATAAAAAGTTTATTTTCTAATAGGAAAGATAGCAATCATGTATACATTTTACTTCACGTAAGCTATTTCACGTTTGTTTTTTATGATAAAGGTACCTATTATACTTACATGCTAAGTGCTAGCCTAAGCTAGTATATATATGTTTGTTGTAAGAAACTACTAAAATCTATGGAAATGATTTGGGATTTGGAACCAGTAATAGGACATAATCCTCACTTTTAGGATACGAGTATTGATATGACCAAAATATTGATGTCTTCTCCCAAGTGTAATAGTGTAGAAGCAAAAGAAAGAAGAAAACAAAATAAAAAAACAAAATAAAAGAAACAAAGTTAGATACATGAAAAGTGAAAAGAGAAAATAAAATAAATAATATAATTTATACAAAAATTTACATCCTCGACAACAGCATAAAAAACTTTACACGACCAAAAGATTGATGTCTTCTTCCAAGTGCAGGAGTATTGAAGTAATAAATAACCCGACAAGACCCGGATTGAACCACAGGGAGGTTAATTATATAAATTATAAATAACAACAAAACAATAACAGCAGCAGCAACAAGAACAACAACAACAACAACAACAATAATAATAATAAAAAGAAGAAAAAGAAAAGGAAGTTGCTAAGAACTTTGAGAAGGAAGATCAATGTAAGGATTAAATAATAATAACAACAAATGTCAAGGTTAGAGAATTCACTAAGGGTATTTCAAACAAGTATAATATAAACTCTTATTCTTATTACTCAAATGAAAACCATATACAAAGAAGGTTTCGATCAGATTATAAATTGTTAACATGATTACATTAGTTATCTTATTCAAATAATGCTAATACTTATAAATATTGTCAGGCATTCATGATTATAACTTATGTTACCAACAAATCAAGTTCCTTTCATAGCACAGATGTAGGTTATACCATACGGTTGGGCTATGAAAGTGTCAGGTATTTGTTGTACTAAGTGTTATACAACATAAATTTAGATTAAACATTTAACAAGCAAAGTATTAAAAGTGAACAAGATAACAAATATAAAACATGTTAGTATCAAATATTAAAGTCCATGTTAAGTTTCTACTATACTTATTCTTACACCATTAGTGTAACTTTTTCACCTTGACATAATAAACTTAACTAAACATAATGAAAGAGAGAAATATAAATAAATAAGATAAGAACATAAATAAGATGAAGTTAACTAAGTAAAGAAAAGGAAATGAAAGACATAAATAAGATATTAATAAAATCAAAACTTAAGCATTACAAAAACACAAAGAGAGAAAGTGACACGACTAAAAGATTGATGTCTTCTTCCAAGTGCAGGAGTGTCGAAGTAATAAATAACCCCGCAAGACCGAGGTCAAACCACAGGGAGGTTAATTGTACAAATTATAAATAACAATAATACAACAACAACAATAATAGTAGTAGTAGTAGTAATAATAATAATAATAATAATAATAATAGTAATAGTAATATAATAATAATAATAATAATAATAATAATAAAGAAAAAGAAGGAGAAGAAGAAGAAGAAGATGAGAACTTTGAGATGGAATATTAATGTAACGATTACACAATGATAATAACAAATGTCAAGGTTAGAGGATCCACTAATGGTATGTCAAACTAGTATAAACTCTTATTATTCAATTGGAAACCACACACAAAGGAGGTTCCAATCAGATTATAGATTGTTAACATGATTACATTAGTCATCTTATTCGATTAATGCTAATACTTGTAAATCTCGTCAAGCATTTATGATTATAACTTATGTTAACAACAAATCAAGTTCCTTTCATAGCTCAGGTGTCGGTTATACCATACAGTATGAACTATGAAAGTGCCAAGCATTTGTTGTACCAAGTGTTATACAACATAAATCAAGATTAGTCATTTAACAAGCAAAGTATTAAAAAGTGAACAAGATAACAAATACAAAACATGTTAGTATCAAACATTAAAGTCCATATTAAGTTTACACTATACTTATTCTTACACCATTAGTGTAACCTTTTCACCTTGACATAATAAACTTAGCTAGACATAATGAAAGAAAGAAAAATAAATACACAAAATAAGAACATAAAGAAGATAAAAGTTAACTAAGTAAATGAAAGGAAATGAAAGGTATAAACTTGATATTAATGAAAGCAAAGCATAAACATTATAAAAAATACAAAGAGAGAAAGGAAGAGCATGATCTTGATCTGGAAACCAAGATGCCTAAATGCATGGCAAATGCCTCCTTTTATAGGCCAAAATTGGAAACTATTGATTTGATGACTAATTGATGAGTGGGTGGCCAACTCTTGACTTGGTGACAATCCTTATCTTCTCTTGTCTGCCCAAAACGTCATTGATAACGTCAAAATTGGAGCCACTTGAAACATGAAAGTTGTAGGCAATTGTCTCAGCTTTCTTGTGTAAACAATTCAGCTCATTTGGACTTCTAGAACTCCAGATATGGCTAAAATACTGAACAGTGCTCGGGCTGGAGGACAGGTTCGGGCTTCTTTGTTGTTGCAATAATTTGGACTTGAAAATGACCTTTTTAGATCTTGGACTCATATAAAAGTTGTAGGCCTATGTCTTACCTTTCCATCCATATAAAGTAGACCTAAATCTGAGATCTATAGCTCCAGATATAACCCAATTACCGAACAGTGTTCCGGTTTGGATTGCACTGACATCTTTTTTCTAATTTTGGTTATCTCTTTGCCCTTGCAATTTAAGTTCTTAAAGTCATCAATCAATCCTTTTATTTATGTGATAGGCCTGCATTTAAAATGAACATTTACCACAAATTAAAGGTATCTTATATTATTAGATATATTATTATAAAACATGCTTTAGTTAAAGAGTTATTGATACTTCAAGTGCAAAATGATGATGTAAAACCATGATAAAAATACACTTTTAAGTACTAATCAAAAAGCAAGAGCATAATTTTGATCTGGAAACCAAGATGACTAAACGCATGGCAAATGCCTTCTTTTATAGGCCAAAATTGAGAACTATTGATTTCATGACTAATTGATAAGTGGGTGGTCAACTTTTGACTTGGTGACAATCCTTATCTTTTCTCGTCTAAATAAAATGTCATTGATAACATCATAATTTGAACGAGACTTTCACATGAAAGTTCTAGAAAATTATCTTAGTTTTCCAAGAAAATAAAATTAAGGTCATTTGGACTTATAGAACTCAATATATGGGTTAAAACTGAATAGTATCTAGGCTGCAGGACAGATTTGAACTGCTTCGTTGTTGCTATAATTTGGACTTGAAATCGATTTTTTTAAAACCAAAACTTCATATGAAATTGTAGGTCCATGTCTTGCCTTTCCAACCATATAAAGTGGATCTAAATCCAAGATCTACAGCTTCAGATATGACCCAATTACCGAATAGTGTTCTAGTTTGAACTGCGCTAGTATCTTTTTTCTAAATTTGGCCATCTCTTTGTCCTTTCAATTTTAGTACTTAAACTTATCAATCAATATTTTTATTTTTGTAATAGACCTGCATTTAAAATGAACATTTACCTTAAATTAAAGGTATCTTATATTATTAGATATGTTATTATAAAACATACTTTAATTAAAGAGTTATTGATACTTCAAGTGCAAAATGATAATATAAAACCTTGATAAAAATACACTTTTAAGTACTAATCAATCATTGTACTCAAGAGGATGGTAATTAATTTATAATCATGAGCCTTTTTAAGATTATATGGATTGGAATGGATCTCCATACCACTATTCACACTTAATGGATATATATGGAATAACATCAATCGAACATAAATTTTCTCACCACATCAAAAAAGGATGTCATAACCAAAAATAAATTCACACATACCAACATGAGCATAAAAATTAAAATCCACACTATTAAAGGATTTTTTTTATCTATATTGTTTTATAAAAAAATATCTCAAAGATATTTTACATATAATAAAATAATATATTAAACAATTTCATTATCCATCAGTCAATATCCTATAACAACCTTCAATAACATTTCATTTATTGCATGTAGGATTGATGAACAATGAAACCATTATACATAATAAATTGAAAGGAAGAATATATTGAAAACATTTTGAATACAATAATGTCGTGTATAAGTGATTCATTACCCACCAATCAATCCAATAACATTGCATTTATTCATTTATACTAGGTAGAACAAGTAAATTATTAAATTCTTAATACGTAATGAAATTGCTTGAAAAAACATCTTGAAGATATTTTAAACACAATAATACAATATTTACTGATTAATTTTATTACTAGCCAATCAACACCCCAGGATAACACTAAGTTCCAATTCCTTTATCCTCGGTAGTTTTGTGAATAATAAAACCATTAAAATAGAAAAACATTGCAGGAAAAGTAATTTGAAGACATCTTAAATATAATAATGTAATGTATTAAGCAATTTCATTACCCACCGATCAACGCTTTAAGACAACATCCATTGATTATTCATTTATCCTAGGTAGTTTTGTGAATATTAAGATCATTAATACATAATAAACTTGTGTATTAAAGTTATTAACACATAATATAACAAGTCAAAAACAAAATAAAAAAACATAAAATTTCACATTGAGGTCAAACAATTATGCCTCAAACAAACATGTTGCAACTTATCCTCCCAAGCTTATCATAGGATTTGATTCCAACCTTATTCCTTAAAAACTAAATCCCTAGTGGCTTTATTTTTCTAGAGTTGTTATATAATAGTGTGGACCCCAACACTTCAAATATTTCACAACAATATGCATAAAAATCAATAATACATTAAAAATTATTCAAAATTTTATTTTGTAATCCAAAATTAAACTTCGAGAGAAGCTGGGGTTGATCAGAAGCTGTTGGAACTAGGTTGAAAAAATGATGATAACAAGGGTAGTGTTAACACATAGATCCATGTATCACCGCTTCTACTAACGTGTGAAATCATGCACCGATGTTGTTAAGGCATGTCATATAGAAGGTCAAGAGTGCCACCCTTCCTTTTTTCTTTTTATACAATAATGCATTGCCATGTCACTTAAGGTGAGAGAGAGAGAGAGAGAGAGAGAGAGAGAGAGAGAGAGAGCCATGAGAAGTTTTGTCATTTTCTTCTCCCTTTCCCGGTCATTGATCTTTTTTCTTTTTCATGGGTTTCGTTGCTATTAAATGTGTTTTAGAGAGCTATTGCAACTAGGTTTTTCTTTCATTGGTGGATGTTATTGTAGTTGACAAGAGGAGGGTTGTTGTTGGCTTGGTTTCGGTTAAGAGAAGGAGATTGTTTTCGGGGGGGTAATGACTAAGTTTATGGTAAATATAGTGGTCGAATTGGTTCCAATTTCCATGGAGGATAGAGAAGGTTGCATTGGGTGAACATGGTGGCTGATTGACAAAAAAATAATAATGACGCAACCCTTTTCTTCTCTCTCATAATGATCTATTTCAATTTCTTTCTTTCGTTTTCTTTAATTTTTTTTGTTGAGTTTATCTCTCTTCTAAATTCTTTTTCCTCCTCCTCCTCCTCCTCCTCTCTCTCTCTCACTTTTTTCTTTTTTCCTTAGTTGTTTTCTCTCTTTCTTTTTTTATTTTTTCATTCCCTTTTCCATGGTGTGGGCCAAGCCTATTTATATCCCTTTTCATTTTGTATTGCTTCTTATCTTCTCTTCTCTTCTACCATCTTCTACTCTCTCTCTCTTTTATTTTTAATGTTTTATTATGTATTTATTTTTATCATTATGCCTTTATCTCTTAGTTTCTTGGACAAGGAAAAATTTATGTTTATTTTGATCCATCTCTCCTTCCATAATTATTGTCATACTCATTAATCTTTTTTTTATTATTTTTTTCTTTGATATTCTTTTATTTTTTTTCTTTTTTGATTCTTAAAATTATTTTTGTTAACATGAATATGACAAGTAAAATGGTCAAAATTATGAAATGGCCACAAATTGCCCAAATTACATTGAATACACATGTTTTGGAATTTATTTTCATTTTGTAAAATATATTCAAAAATAGAGGTAAAAAGCAAGTTATGACATTTGTGTTTCATGTTAAAGAACTTTTGTTAGAAAATAATTTTCAATAAAGTTTTAACTTTAAAACTCCATTTTCAATTTGATATCAAATGTTCCCATCAACCATCATCTTAAAACATATTTCTAACATTATCACCTTCACTTTCATGCATATTGCAGCTAAGACCTCACCATTTAATATTTATGATTAAATCACTCAATATTATTTCTTTCTAAGTTCTTCTAATTAATAATATATTATTATATTTCTCAAATTAAGGTTGTATAATAATGTTTTCTTTGTATTCTTTTGTTAGATAAATAGTTTTTATAAACAATAAATATTAAACATAAAACAGTTTTTTAGTTTCTAAAAATCAAAAATCAAAAACAAAAAATGAAACACAAGCACATCTTAATTTTCATATAACAAAAAACTGAAGTTGCAAGTTCCTTAAAGTCATCTTATATGATCTAACCTAGCATGCATGCAAATATATATATATATATATATATATATAAGTGAGAGGTTGAATTAAATGAATTTTGGGCTAAGGCTACACTTCCCAAGCAACCTTCTTATCGACCACCGCCGTGACTTTTGTTTTCGATTTTTTGACCTTTTGTGGCTTTTGGAGTAGAATATTTTGGTAATAGATGCAAGTTATAGATGACCATTTCATAAATAAAAGTAAAACAACGGATGGAGGAGGGCTTGGTTCTTCACATAAATATATTATAGATAGTTGAGGCGTCTTAATCTCACACACACACACACACACACAAGTCATTGCTATGACTAATCTTAACAAGCAAGTTATATGGTAAGTCTGGAAATGCCTTTCGTGTTTCGTAAATCCTCCGAGTCACAACAACGACAGCTTTCTTGTCATTCGTTGCTTTGGTCTATAGATCTAATTGGCGTCGACGGTTTCACTTCTCTGAAGTTTTACTCTTCGGCTTCGCTATTACTTCATCATGGCAATTAGAGCTTAAATGAGAGCAAATGATCCGTTCTCTAACCTTTTCACCTCTCAAAAATAAAATAAAAAATCTCTCGTTTAGTTTCTGATCTGATACATGCTTCTTTATTTTGAAATTTAACGCATTGTAATTTGGAGGTAAGATGAGTGTTATCCTTACCATGTATTTTACTTTTGAAAACCATTTGTTGTAAACAAGAATGTTTAGGTTTTCTTTCCATGGCTTTAAATTATCACCACTTGGACCAAATTTAATTTGTTTTTTTATAACTAAGTTACATAAATATAAGCACCTATTAAAAGAATTTAAATTATGTGGGAAAATTATTATAACTCCAATCACTATGCTCCCTCTCACATTTTAATATAGATTGAAGTAGTGATTATTTTTTTGATATCTAAACTTCTTTCCTTTAATTGAATCATTTCATGGCTAAATTGATGGTCAATTGCTTTTAAATTGTTAACAAAGAGTAAGATTAAAAGATAGAGGATCAAAATGAAAAAAATAAAAAAAATAGATGGTTGTTTCAAAATTGATGCAAAAAATAAAGCTTGGTCCTTATACATATTAGATGAGCGAAATTTCATTGAGGTATTTATTGGTCTTACCATCACCCGAGATGGTAGATTTGAGCTAAATGTTTTTTAATTTGAATTTATTTTAATTTTTTATTATTAAAAAATTGATAAATAACAATGAAAATACCAAAGGAAAATATTTTGTTTGTACTTTCTGATAAAAAAAATTATGTTGATAATTTCTCATGGAAATTACCACATAATTGTTTTCGCTGGTAATTTCCAACAAAATAAAAAAAATAATAAAATAATAAAATTTTCATTGGCAATTCTATAAAAAATATTACATGTTAGTATTTTTCAAAAAAAAATGTAACAAACATTCCTTAAATATAAAATAAAATAAAATAAAACTTGATAGCTCTACTCCCTCCTCATTTTTTCTACTTTTACTTGCCTAAAAAAATAGTAGCCCCATTGCCCATTTCCTCACAAATGATAGCTCTGCTCCTTCCTTATTTTCTTTTACTTTTACCTGCCTAAAAAAATAGTAGCCCCATCGCCCATTTCCTCATAAATCTAACCACCCTAAACTGCTAGTAAATTTATAAATAGTATTAGCAACCATCTCTTAGTTTAATTTTTTTGTCAGGTTTTGCTATATCAAATAAGCAAATTTATCCATTTTTTTGTAACAATTTATATTTTATGATAATTTATTGAATTATTTTGTACTATTTGTAGTTTGGTTGTTGTATATTGAAGTGTTTTACGACTTCTTTCATAGAGGATTTTGTTGCATAAATATGTGATTTGTATGTGAGGGACTTTTATGATTTGGAGGAATTTAATTTCATTTGTCAATTTATGAGATTGAGTTTAATTTTATAATTTGGGTATGTTATAATTAAAAAAATAATGGGTTATTTTATGAGTACGAATTATATTTTGTTAATTTTTTTGTTCAATTAAAAATTTGTGTAAATCTAGAGAAATTGATATTTTTATGAAATTAATAATAATTAAAATGTATTAATTTAGGTTGAATAAGTTTGAATTGAACAAATAATGGATAATTAGTTGGTTACTAATTATTTGTTGTTAATTTTATTGTTTAGTTCACATTTGATGCAAAATTGAATTTGTGTCAAAATATTAATTTGTTATTGAATTGTGAATTTATTTTTTTTAAAAAAAATTAAATTTTAAATTGATAGTTACATTATTAAAAAAATATCCTCATCAATATTCTATATAGGTTTTATAAGTAATGAATTATTATTCTTAGACGTCTCGAGATTCTTTCAAGTTGTATTAAAAGGTTGAGGTTTTTAGAAATTTGAACTTTCTATTCCGAAGAATATTAATGGAAGTGAAATTAGATATCCATGTACGAATTGTAAGAATAAAAAGTTTCACCATAAAGATGTTGTGACAATGTATCTACTTAAAAAAATATCTGTGAAGAAATACTTAAGTTTGTTTGCTCACAAAAAAACCCTATGTTTCTTATAAAATCATGTAAGAAATAATAGTTAGCTCAATTTCTAGTTCTAGCAATATAGAAAAGTTTGTGGATGATAATAGTCTTCCTTAAAGGAGTATGGTGATGAAAATAATGAAAATAAATGAAGATTATTCATGTGAAAGTTTACATAACATTCATTTAGATAAAGAATCGAATATAGATGCAACTAGGTTTTTTAAGCTTTAGAAAGATTCTTATGAACCATTATGAAATAAATATACAACTCATTATAAATTGTCGATTATTGGATAAATGCTTACTATCAAGTTAGATTATGGTTTAAATGAGACTAATTACAATAGGATCATGGAATGGGTGAAAAACATGTTACTTGAAGAGAATAATTAAAAAATAACTTTTATATTACAAAATTCATGATGAAATCTTTTGGCTTAAAATACTAAAATATCAATACATGTCTAAACTTTTGCATGTTATACAATGATGATTTGTAAATTTCACCGAGTACAAAACCTATCAGCTTATTTAGTATAAACTAATTAGTTATAGAGGAAAGACTCTTACATATAAGAAATTAAAATTCTTCTCAATTATTTCTAGGCTATAAAGATTATTTATGTCTCCAAAGACTATTGAACATATGTAAAGACATCATTCACATGATGAGGTAGAAGGAGTCATGGTTTATCTTTTTAACGTTGAAGCTTTAAAGTAAATAGAGAACATCCTTAATTTTTAATGGAACAACGAAATATATATCTTGCCTTGTGTATAAATGGATTTAATTCATTTATGTTCTTTGTTGCACTCTATTCTTATTAATTAGTCATTCTGATAGCTTATAACTAACCCTTAAAGATGTGTTGAAGTTAGAATTCATGTTATTATCTATGATCATACCTAGTCCTTACAATCTAGTTAAGAATATAGAAATTTATCTTCAATTGTTGATTGATGAGTTGAATCAGTTATGGTCAGTTGGGGCATTGACTTATGATGCCTTAAGAAAATAGAATCTTTAAATAAAGACAACTTTAAATAAATCTAGTTCTTAAATATGATAATGTTTACATTCTAAAATGTTTTTTATTGTGAAGTGTGGGGACAAGTTAAACAATAATATATCCAAGATTTTGAAAGATATTTATGAAGTGTTTTTGATGAAAAAAAAATCCCTCCTCTATTATTCGTCTGAAATTGTTTAATGGAGGATGAAAACATATTTTCAACATGAGATTTAAACTTTAGAAATGTAGGAAAGACATTTGATTTATTATGTAATGGATACAACTTTGAAAATCATGAGAAATCATCAATAAATAGAATATAATATTGACAACCACTAACATAAACAAAAGGTGAAATGCATAGGTTAGAGTATGTTAAAATCAAAGGATTTGTAGACTATCTAATAGAGTTACTAAAAGGCAATTTTTTTACTTTTGCCAAAAGGATAATAGGAATTAAAAAAAAACGGTTTATTTTCATCTGATAATGGAAAAGTAGAATGTGAACATAGGAGACATTAGATAACAACTTAGGAAATACGCCCAAATTGACTATACCATTGCACATTAGTTGCTGCAAGACCATTCAATTTGTGTGAAAGACTAGGTACGTGCTGAAGTAGTATTTGATATGCCCTTAAAATAGTATTCAATTTGTCTTATTATACTTCATTGTAAAAATCAAAATCAATTAATATAAAGTACTAACTATTATCTAAATAAAATTTATAGATAGAGATTAAGTTTGTAGAAGCATGAGGACAATAAAGAATATTAGATAGGTGAAAGTTAGATTGGTCAATTTACAAAGATATAGATCAAGTACTTTTAATAAGCAAACTTATGTCATTCTCTGCAGTGATAGTTTCTCCTTTATTAAAAGACAATGAATGAGTGAGATTTTAAGCATATGATGTAATGTGGGCATTAACACTACTATTTATGTACCACATTTGATGTTCAAACTATATATTAGATTCAACCACCATTGCTGCAAAAATTCTTGGTAAATGATGACCCTGATAAGAAAAGTCAAATTTATAATAGCAGTCTATGGCAGCATAACTTACTCTATCAGAAATTTTATAAACAAATTAAGTGTCAATGAAGTGTTGAAATGAAGTTGGTTGCATAAATGTAAAATTAGTAATAGAAAAACTATGAATAGGCAGATATTTTGGAGAATAAGTAGATGGTTGAGCAATAGTAGGAACTAGATTTATTTTCTTATGTCTAAAGAAAGACTTTTTATAAGCAAAAAATGCAAAAGTGCGATTAGAGACTATTGTGTTATGTTAACTATCAAGGAAAGATTCATGACTTAATAACTTAACATTAAAATATTCAATAGCAAAGTCTTTATCCTTTAAAGCAAAATCATAAAATTTAATAAAAGGATGAAACTCCTTATCAAACCACCATGAAAACAAAATAATAAATCTTGATCATCAACAAGTTTCTGCAATAGCTAGTTGATCAACAATGGCTTTTGCACTTTCTAAATAAGTAGAAGTATGATACATTTTAGTAATGGTTTGCAATTGATGCTTCATGTGAACAATGTGAGAGCAAAACTAGTTGGTAACCATGTTTTAAGAGTAATGCATATCTGTTTAGAAGTGTTTAAACCATACATAGAAGCTAGAAGATTTGAATTGACAGATAATAAGATAATTCCTAACAAAACTTGATATTTTTTTATAATAGTTTGTATAAAAAGGATTGGAAGAATTACCAGGGTTAAATCTCTTTGGAATTGGTTCAAATCCTCCCATGAATCTTAAGAGATCATTGTTATTAAGGAATGACTAAAAAAGTAATTGCCATCTTAGGTAATTTAGGCCATTAAATTTAAAAAATGTCGGTAATGAGGAATGATTCATAGAATTATACAAGAGATTGAATGAAAAGGGCTAATAGCATCATTAAATGAATACGAAGATGACATGATGTTGAAGCATATCTAAAAAAAATTATATTGTTAACTTTGAGAGGCTCTCATAGTAAAAGAAAAAAAAGGTTTTGCCAACATAACTAGTTCTATTGAAATTATCATAATAAATAGATTCAATGTAACAAGATAATAAGATTACAAGGAGTGAAACGCTTAAAAGTTAGCATAATGGATTTACACAATTGAAAATGGATTTACACAATTAAAACTAATATATTATTGAGTATTTGTAGAAGAATAAATAACTTGTTTTGTAATGAAGTGTAAGTCAAGAAATAGAAATACTACTATAGTAGAGTTTCAAAATTTATAGTGCCTCATGTTAGAAAAATCATGAAAGAAAGTGTCCTTGTGAAAGAAAATAATTAAATTAAAAAAAATTTAAAATTGAAAAGAATAATAAATACAAAAACTCAAAGTAAAATTACTTGAAATTAAATAATGAAACGAATATTTATTTTGTAATGAAGTGCAAGTCAAGAAATAGAAACACTACTATAGTAGAGTTTCAAAATTTATAGTGCCTCGTATTAGAAAAATTATAAAAAAAAAAATATCCTTATAAAAAAAACAATTAAATTTAAGAAGTTTAAAAATTGAAAAGAATATTAAAAATAGAAACTCAAAGCAAAATTTCTTGAAATTAAATAATGAAACTAATATTATTCAAGTACATTTTGGTCAAACCTTTACAACTTTTTATGGTTCTTTTAATTTTATAATATCTCAAGGAATTATTGCAATTTATTCATTTTGGAAAGCCATTTTATTTGATTTTAAATTTTTTTGATAACTTGTTGTTTTTTTTATTTTTCTTAAAATAAAAAAATTGTTTTAAAATGTTTAAGAATAAAAGTAGAAACTGAGAAAGATATAAAACTATAGTTAAGTATTTAACATCCTATTAATTCACTGTGTCAATTGTTAGTTTAATATACCTTATAGTCAATTGATTAGTTACATCTGATATTATTATATTCATGTAAATACATATTTATTATTAAAAAAAAACTTAATTTATCTTTAATATTTATATAATATTATATTAATAAATTTAATACTTGATTTATGAATTTAGAGTAAAGATAAAGTTTACAAAACAAAAATATTTTGGAAAAAAAAATTATAAAATTGTTATAATTATGATATTCCTATTATATCAAAGTATTGTTACTAAAATGTTTATAGTCAATGCTCTCTTAAATACTAGATATTTATTAGAGCTATAAAGACTGATACATATTATATTCTTTCTTTTTTTTTTTCTGAAAGAAAGAAACTATTCTTATAAATTAAGGTATAAAGGATACTTAAAATTAATATGTAGGTGCTTGTCACAAGATATGTACAATAAACTGACCCGCATGAAAATTTTATATAGAGAGATAATCTATATCTATGAAAAGACTCATATGATGGTTGCGTAAATAATCTTTAGATTTGAGATTATTAAGTTATGTTATATAAAGAATGTTATGCTTTGATCCTGTTATATATTATCTTAATCGAGGTAATGAAGGGGTAGACATTGGATATAGAATAAACTATATGAAGGTATTTAAGTGACCAAGAGAGGATTCATCATCCTAAATGAATTAGAAAAAATATTTCATTTATTCTCAAATAGTATTGACTGAGAAATCCTTAGCCAATGTGTAATGAGATTTGAAAAGAGTTTCAAATCTTATTCAAATGATTAATAACTATTATTTAAAGAACAAACATGATTTAACATGGTAGACATATTCCATGATTTAATGTTAATCATAACATTATTGATGAAATGATATTAATTACACTGAAAAACCGGTAACTGAAAGGTTAAGTCAAACCACTAATGACTTATCTAATATTTGATGGATAATGACACATTGCTAGATTATGCACCTGATCTTCAATAATAAACTAATCAAATATTGAATTGATAATAAATTAAATTGTTTAATTTATTTAATTATAATTATAATTATAATTTATATTTGAGTCAATATATTAGGAACCTAATGAGTCATATGAATTAAAAGTCATTAGTCACAAATTAATTTGGGATGATTTAATTAAGTATGGCTAATTGAAATATATTTTAAAAATTAAGGACTAGAATATATTTAATACATAGATTATATTTCTAGATCTAAAAAAATCAAGTAAGGACTTGGTTGAGTTAATTTCTAAAATTATCCTGAATTACTATATGGATATTATTTAAGGGATAAATTGATATTTTTTTAATTTATAATTTTTTTCATATTTCCTTATAAATAACAAGCTATGCATTTTATTTTTCAGTTATTGTCTATTAGATGAAAAAACTATGAAAGTCACATAATAAAGATTTAACACTCTAGACATACCAATCTCTTTCCTCTAAATAAAAATTTAAAAAATTTCTCACTGGTTATTTGTATGGATCATCATTGAAGGTTAAACAATTAGATATTTTTTGGTTTATAACAACCTAACCTTTAAAGTATTATTTAAAGTTAAAAAAAATTAAATCTTTAAATAATAAATATAAATTCTATAAACTCTCAAATAAGTTTTTATTGTTTCTGCTAAATATATAATATTCAAGAACTCAACATAATTAACAGAACTTATTGGTTTTATGAGAAACTTAATTTCAATATGTTTTCTTTTTAATTTATAAAAAGAGAAATATGCTCTATAAATTAAAGCTTACAAAATCATAAAGTAACAACTCCACAAATATCACCGACCAAAACTTCAAAAGGTGCCTCAAAATATCAATAGATAGAGGATACGCAATTTGTACTTCTTTATAACTTTTTGATGAACATGAGATATCCCAAACCAGTCATGGTGCTGAAGCTTTATGCTTAATCTTGTGTGAATTTCTGTTCTTTTTTTCACTTCTTCGGTACGCAAAACTTACGTAACTATACGCGCGCGCGCGCGTGTGTATGTATATATAATTTTAATAAAAATATATCATATTACATAGATAATGCAGTTTCATAATTTTAAAAGCAAAGCATATTAAATTCTAGGTTTTTTTTTTTTTTGGCTTTTCTCAAATGTTCCTTTTCATATAGCCACGTCATAAATAACTTCTAAACTAAACAGGTCCTCATGTCATGTTGAATAACCTCTTTTATGCAAACAAATTAATTACACTATCGTTTTTTTTTTTATTTGGCCAAGATAAATCCGATTTCTCTGACAAAAACCAGATTGATATCTATCGTCTAAATCATTGTTGTGGAATCATTCCTGTTCGAAAATAAATTTGTTTCAGAGATAATTATACAATCTTTTAGCACCACATTGTGGGTAGGTTAGGCCAACATACGATTAGCAGCAAATTAAAAAAAAACAAAAAAAAAAACTTAAGCACTCTTTAATCAAACTATACAACTATGCATGCTCAACCATGCTCGTGAAGCTCACAAATCAAACCATCAGCATGGATAGACCATGTTACAAGCTTGGAACACAAATGTGGCCCGAAAATACCTTATATAATCATACTACGAATACTACAACGAAAATTAAAAAAAAAAGGAAAATACGAAAATAATTAAAGGAGGCTAAGTTGTATCGTCCCGTGAGGATGACGACAGAAAAAGAACTTGTCTTGAATAGCTTGTCTACAGTAGCATTGCCCGAAAAGAATTACACGACTCCCTGCAATTTACGCTGTAGACTCGCTCTCCAATTAAATAGTAGACATGGTCATTAATTAAAGCTCATTAAACACGAAAGCTATTTATTTTAATTTACCATACTATCTGTACTATAGATATAGGGAGGATTTTTTTTATCAGGAAAACAGCTTAAATGTTCTGTGGTAGCTAGCTTAGATGGAACCTAGGTTATTTCTCCATTATCGTTGTGGCTTGGACCAAAATTATCTTGAATTGTAAAAAAATAATATTTAGATTATATAAATTATTTTAATATTATTATGAAAGTAAATATGTTGGCTCAACTTGAAAACTTTTAAACCAACTATTTACTCAATCCAAATCTTAAATTAGATAGTGTAGAAATTACTACATTATTAGTTTGACATGGCCAAAGAAAAAAAAATTAAAGAAAAAAAAAATTAGTTAATCATAATCAACAAGCAACACTATAAAGCTGAAAATTAATAAAATAAAATATTATAAAATAATTAAAATATATTAATTTGGTTTAATATTTATATGAACAGTTAAACTGATGCCATATCATCCCGTTGTTTTGTTAATAAGGTTTCTTACCTTTAGGTTTGGAAATTGTTTTAATCCATCTGTTAAAATTCCTTGCATATGTGAGAGGAGAGTTTTTACGCTTCAACAAAGTAAAATCCCTTGCAAAAACACGTCCATACAAACTCAGGGTTCTTGTTCTTTGAAATAATATAATGGTGATTTTTTTTTTAATTTTAGTTTTTAATAATTTATTGATTATAAATTGAATTTTATAATTTTTTAAGATAAGATATTTTTATCTAATAATTTAAATTACTATTTTGAAAATTTAACACTGATTATCATCAATTTTTTATGTTTTTTATGTAACTTCTTTTTATCTTTCATGACTTGATGTTGTTTTTTTTTTTAAAAAAAAAAAAGTTTTCAAAATTTTTTTATAATTAAATTATTTAATCTCGTAACTTGAATAATATATTTATAAGGTTAATTCTAGTTGATTTGGCTCTTATCACCTAAGTTATAGGATTTTCATGCTAACTTGAATTAATTTATATTTTTCTTATTTTTGTGCATTTTATTTTTTTAATTATTTAACTGATTGAGAATTAAACTATATTTTTATTTTTTTAAATAATATCTTTTTCCAAGTTGTTGTAATCATAATTTTTTTAATTTATTCATCATTGTTATTTTTTTATATAATCTAGTTAAAATAAAACTAACTTATTTAATTTAGTGAGTTAATAAAATGATTTATAGATTTTTTATCTTGTTTTAAACATAAATATTATTTTTATATAAAAAATAAAATCCAACTCTACGACATTTCATGGGTCCATCCATTCAAGCAAAATCAAGGGGTAATAAACAACAGGATCCCACCTCAGATCATATGCATTTACTCATGAACCATGGCAGTACATTTTTTACTTGTATCCCTTTTATATTCATAAAGAAACTCCCATGAGACACCCTTTCCAGGAATAACATTAAAAAATAAAAAATAAATAAAACAATAAGAACAACATAGAGAGATTTCTTCTTCATTCTTAATTGGCATGGCAGTCATTTTCACATCATTAATTTACGTTGTTTTCTTAGGTCTTGACCTATATGGGAGAAATCATGCTGTATACATTATGGTCCAAACAACACTCTAAGAGGGATTGATTTGTCTCTTGGATGTATTATGTAGTTGTTAGAATTAAATTCTCAGCTGACCACAGCCACATTCCACGCGTGATTCATGGTCATTGCTGAATCATGGGGGGTATCTTGTGGGGTCTTGTTTCGTTATCTCTGTTTAATATATGCTTTCAAAGTTCTCAAGTCTTAAACGTGGCAACATATATGTGTAGACTTGCTGCCCTGAGTAGCATGTTTCTTCTCATTTTATTCTGTCCATAAAAATAAAAAAAACTGATATTTTTTATTTTTATATTATTTGATGGAACCCATGTCTTTTTTATCGTAAGAAAAAAGTTTTGGGATCCAATTGGCAGAGATGTTATGCCATGTTACGGCACCGCATAAAAAATTTACAATTTCTCTTGTACAAGTTTTGTTTTTTAATTAATAAAAAAAAGAAAGTGTTATTGTTTGAAGATTCTAGAATTGTTGTTGAGAATTTAAAACTATAAGAATTGAAATGAAATACATCTTAAATTTGTTGTGATTGAGACACTATTTTTTTGAATGGAAATATTGTATTGTATTTTGCTTAATCATATGAAGTTACGGGGAGACTTGCTTCACTATTGTTGAAGTTATAAACTTATATTAATTTTTTATAATTTTATTTCAAATATTTTTTTTAGTAAGTATACAAAAATATAACATGGAGTTTTTTTTTATATATATAGTATATATTTAAAGAGATCCTCTATAATATCTATAGTAGAAGTTTTTCTATAGTACTATAAAGTACCTTTATAATATCTATAGTGACTAGTGTATAAATTCTCAAAAGCAAACAAGTTTTTATGTTAAAGATAAATAACTAGTTATTTATTAAAAAGATGATGGAGATAGAGTTATAAACTTAAAAAACAAGTATCTTATGTAAATTATAAAAATACTTTGATGATTAAATCAATACAAGAATAAGGTTTTTAGAATAAAAAAAAATTTATGTGCATGTATTTACAAAAAATGTACAAGAAAATAGATTTTTAAAAGTTAAAAAAAAACATAATATGAATCGAGAGATTAAAACCCTTTTATTTGATGGCTCATGAGCGTTGTATAGTCATAAGTCATGCCAACTTGTATAAAAATAATGGTATAAAAAGGAAAATGTTATGGTATCAATCATAAAGGCTATGTTTTAAATAATAACCTGTAATAATTAATGCTTAACTATTCAGTAGAAAAATATGAAAGGTATCAACCATTTAGCATAGGTATACGTTAATGCTGAGTAAAATTATAAATAAGATAAGTAGAGTTCTTTGACGTTGCCTAATGAATATTCCTTTAAGCCCCACTAACTCAAGTAGATGTTACATATATATATGTTATCCAGGTAAGTTGGATAAGTTATCATAGTTACACGAGCCCTTTATTGTTTGTGGTGCTAATATAAAGTTGAGTAGGTTTCTTTGTTAGGTGTATTTGTATCCCTAAATATATTGGTTATCCCTCTAAGTCTTAATGACATTATGGCATGAAGATAAAGTCCTTGTCTAACCTTTTGACATTAATGTTACATGCTTAAATTTCATTAAAGGTGGTGAAATGTGTTGAAAAGGCTTACAACTTTATCTAAATAGCATGCATCCCATCTTATCTGAGTGAGAAGTCATCTTATTAATTGTAATTTTTCAAAGGTATGATTATGATGAAATATCATGGAAACAAGTCTACATAAAGGAAAAGTGATTGAGAGACCAAGGGTTAGCATGCGAGCACATATAAGGATATCAACAACTCTAAACTTTAAAAAATTTAGAAATCAATCATAAATGATGCCATGTTACAAAGGAAACAAGGAACTATATAGCCAAAATTGGATGAGGCAATAATAATTGAATGTTTGGTTGGTTGAGTTAGCTGGTCTGCTAATATAGTTAAACATTTGAAAAGTCTTCTATAAAGCCTTTATTCTTCATTATTTTTTTATTCTTACTCTTCTCATCACTTTTCTTTCTAGTTTTAGGCAATTTTGTTTTTAGAAATTCATTTACTACCCACCATGTTTTATACCATTTTTTTTTACTTTATATTAATATTTAAGCAATTTTAAATAGGCCTTAAAAGGCTCTATTTATTGTTCTAATTGTATTTGGGTTGTTGTCATCATCTTTTAAAAGTTTCAAAAAGAACTTTAAATTACTCTATTATTTTTTGATAAATGATGTTTATTCTTAGTCATGTAATTTCCAAAACCATTTTCTTTTATTTTCTAAGTATAATAAATTATTAAGTAGTTTATGGATTGGAGAATACCCTAAGTAGGAGAAACTCAACTCCCCATATTAGGCTAGGGAACCCTAAAATGATGTTAGAGTATCTTGAAAATTTATCAAAAGAAAAAGACTTTAACTAGACAATCCTTATAACATTATTATTTTTCTTAGTTAAATTGATTCTTTTAGTAGAGTTTTAAGTTTGAACTACTTAATTAAAGTACTATTTGAGGGGAAATTAATTAGTTGCTAGCTTAATGATGCCTATAAAGAAGAAGTATAAATAACTTCCTCGTGTTTATGTTTTCATATTGGTATAATTTTTCTTTAGTCAAATTTTTAGAAAAGGTCATTGGACCTTTATAGTTGTGTAACAAGAAGTTGTACTCTGATGACTAGGTCAAAGTTATAGCATTTAAAAACTTTTATAAGACATATAGGGCAAACAAAGGATGTTCCTATCTTGATATTACTCAAGGTCTATTATAAAATGATTAGTTATATAGGGTAAACAAAAGGATGTTTTGGTTCTATTCATTTCTTATTCAAGTTAAAAGTATAAGCTCTATTTATTTTTAATATTATTTGGTGTTTAATTATTGAATTGAATATTTAATTAATGAATCCAGAGTAACAATAAAGTCTTTAGGATAAAAATATTTGGAAAGAAAATTATAAAATTATTATAATTATAAGATTCTAATTACATCATATTATTTTTTAAATATTTCTAGTGCATATTACGCTATTTTTTTTATATGAAAGGAAGCAATTGTTCTTATAAGTTGAGGTATGAAGGATATTTGAAACTAATATGTAAATACTTATCACATCATATATATACTAAACTAACCCACATATGTATTCTATATAGAGATATCATATATGTTTATGGAAAGATTTACGTGACAATTGTGTAAATAATCTTTAAACTTGAGATCACAAAGTTATCTTATATAGACAATGAAATGTTTTCGTCTTCACTTTATATTATCCTAATCAAAGGTAACAACACATGTATATTTATACATACTTTATATTCACTATAACAAAAACTATAATATTGTCTTAAAAGCATACAATATCAATTTATCTTTTTTCTTAAGTTTATTATACAATCCACATGGTGTTCTTAATTTAAGTACATATGTAATAAGATTTTTACTATCAAAATTTAGTTTATACCAAAGTCTAACTAATACAAAAAAAAAAAAACTAGGAGCACAGTATGATGGTTATGGTGTTGGATGACATGCACCTTTAAAAACATATAAAGAAATATAATACATAATAAGCATATTTGTATCTATTAATCAAACTAACTCTCTATAATTTTAAAAATAAACATAAAATTATTTATCTTTATGTATACTTATCCACTATCACAATCTTTGATATTTTTGTAACAATCTTGAATGCTACTAACTTTTTTATAGGTATATTCAACTATACTATCTTTATAATTGGTTTCATTCTTTTCATCAAAAGATATATTTTTTACCATTCCTTATACATGATGTGCCATCAAACTTTTTATCCTTTCTATTGTAGTATTTTTCAATTGAGCTTTTAAAATCTTGTCCTACCGCACTAGTTTCACTATTATTTATAACAACCACACTTCCTTTATATTACAAACATAGATGTATCCTTAACATGCTTAATTCTAAAGATTTTACTTAAATTTGAAATTGTAACATTTATCTGTAACTTTTGTTTCATGTTTTAAAGCATCTAATATCACTTTCTTTTATTTTTTTGTGATAATAGTTAAGCATGCATTATCATCACCAATCAATTCCATCAAACTCCCTTTACACATAAACAATTCCTTTTATATTATCCAATACTTAAATATTTATTTTATTAACCCACTTCAGTAATTATGACTTATGCTTTAAGTTAATAGTTTTTGTTAATTTAATTCGATACCTCTAATTTGTGCTTTAATTCACTTATAAATTCATTAATATATCTAAATAATCATAAGCCCTACTTTAGAATGACAACATTCATTAATCCAATTCATTATTTATGATTCACACTTTACTCTATTTTGGATTTGTAAATTCATTTTAGAGATGAAGAATCTTATCCTAGGTTGACCATTTTCATTATTTAAATTCAATAACCATAAGTCGTGCTTTAATTTAATTATATAAATCAAAGTTTGTGTTTGATCTTTTAATTCATTAGTTGGGTTTGTTAACCTACCCAATGCCTATAATCCATGTTTTAACTCAATTATAGATTCATTAAACTCATTTATGCACTTAGCTCATATTTGAGCCAATTATAATTGCATTTCAGCTTGATATTCGTAACTCAAACGTTAAACATCAACCTTAGTTATCATTTAGTTTTCATATACATTGCTAGTACTTTATTTTGATTATGCATTAGTTGATTTTTTTCAATATTCTTAGCATGTAATTTATGTTAACCATATTTATCAATTCATTTCATTTTATTTATCAACAATTAAGTATTCCTATCTTTTATTTTATGTATATTCAAGTATAAGTTCACATTTCACAAACACTAACTTATCTACTCTTTTTAAGTTACTCGGACTTACGTTTTTCAAAATTTTCCTAGGCTTTCTTTTGTTTTGATTAATTTATCTTTTCTTTTTAGATATATCATTGGATTTGACTAAAAAACACATTATAACCCTCTCTCTTGTGTTTTTTTTTTATTTTAAATTTAATAGCCCCACCATAATGGTTAGCTTAACAATTAACATAATAACCCCTGCTTATTATGATCAGTTTAATTTCAAATCATATTCCCTATTATTATGATTGACTAGTTTAATTTTAAATGATTTATAAATCATAATCTTTGTTATTACGATTGACTGATTACAAATTATATTCTTTGTCATTATGGATAATTAAATACAAATTATTTTTTCTTGCTTTGAAGACATATTTCATAAGTTATTATTTTCCAGTTTTAAAGATATACTTCATTTGATATAATTTCCCTACCATAAAGGCATATTTCATAAGGTATCATTTTCCTGTCCTAAAGATATATTTCATTTAATAAGATTTTCCTTCCTTGAAGACATATTTCATAAGGTATTATTTTTCTCATTCATATAACATACTTAATTTTACTCATTATTTTCATGTTTGTGTATCGTACTTCATTTATTCATCATTTTCACACTCATACATTGTATTTTATTTACTCATCATTTTCTTATACTCATTCCTCGTATTAAAATCATATTCACACACTAACCTTTATTTCTCACTTGCTTACTTTCATTTATTTTTCATTTGTTTTCTTTATATTGATCTATCATTTGCTTACTCACATCATATTCACATTTATATAATTAAACAAAAATACTTTTAAAATAAAATAATAAAAAAGATAAAAATCTACTTGATGCTCCTTCTACACCAATTCCTTATATAATAGATTCTATTTTGGATGCTCCTTTTAATATTCAAGAAAATATCTAAGTCAACATCTAATTTATTCTAACTATTATCATAACTACTCTTAAACATCATTTATCTACTTTGTTTACAAATTTCATTTATTTTTATTCATTTTATCATTATTACTTATCAATTCATTCATTTCCATAATCCCATTTAATATCTAAGTTTTTGTCAACTATTTCTATATTGAAATTCAATGTCTAAATATCTTGTCAACTAATTCCATATCCTAATTTAATGTCAAAACATTACATGTAATTATTTTTCATAATACAATTAAATATCCATGCATTATATCAACCATTTATATAATCTATTTCAATACCTAACTATTTTATCAACTAAACTCAATGTCTAGATTTTTCATTAACAAATTTCAATGTCTAGACTTTTTGTTGATGAATTTCCATGTCTAACTTTCAAACACATGGAGGGGATTCAATTTAATCATCAATTTAATAAAATTTAAGCACATTCAATCTTCTATAAAACATCAATAATGGCTCAACACGCCACAAACCAAATTACAATGATCCTAGACAAACTTAAACATCTCATGCATCATTAAAATATCAAAACTTATATATTTTCATAAATTTCTATACCTCCACTTTTCCTCAATTAATAAACATAACTCATACCAAATGATTTATTCTATATGAATCACCATCAAAATTAAATATACTATTATCATTAGATCAATCAAGTTTAAGCATAGAAACATCATTTGAAACACCAAGAACCCATCCAATTTAGCCAACTTTTCATATTTCCATCATTCCAATATATAACATAAATAACTAAACTCTTAGCAATTCACAATACAATGTTAAAAATTGAATTCAAGCATTCTCCAATACCATTCAAGCATTATAATGAATCCAAATTTAGTAAAAAAATCAAATTTCTAAAATCCCTACTTATGACCAGCCACTTTAGTGTCTTAAGTTCTATAATTGGTTTTAAATTTCCTCAAAATCCTTAATCATGTTATCTAAACCATAATTAACCAATAATTACTCAATTTAATATTTTTCATGCACAAAGCACATAAACTCAAAAATTTTATATTTTAGAGGATTCTAAATCCCCCTAACAAATAAAAAGAACAATGAATTTAATAGAAAAGGAATATCTTATCATTATCAATTAACCCAAAACAATGAGCCTTTTCCAAAAACTCTAAGAATTCTTTTCATCTCTTTCTATTAATATCTTCTTCTCTTTGTTCCCCAAGCTCTCAATCCTCTCTCTCTAAAGTTTTGAAGTGAGGTTTGTCTTTATGTATGGAAACCACCACCCTTTTATCTCATTTGATTTGCAAAAAGAGAATTAAAAAAATAAATTTTTGCAAAAACTCTATCTTTCTCCCACTCTTGATATCATTGGCTTTAATAGAAGAGGTGTGGGATTTTTTTTTATTTGCAAAAATATCACTCATTTAATATCTCATATATTACTTCTATTAAATCTTTGATCGTTAGTATTTCTCGCATATAGATTTATATTGTTTTGTCTAAGGTTTCTTGCTAATTTTTCCTAGGATTTTCTACCTCCCATTGAAAAAAAAAGAAACTTCCTCTAATTTTTTATTATTTTTGGTTGATAATCATATTATTTAAAATGGGGTTTACACATCTTTTTTGTTTCATCTCTTACAAGCTTATGTTTTTCAAATTATGAATTTACCTTTTTATTCTCTACCATATATGTCTAGTTTTATTGATTTTTCAACCAAAAATATTTTTCATAGACAAAATTATTATTATGATTGGTTGGGGTTTATAGTTAGGATCAAGGTTCTAGTACCAAAACTTGGTTGACTCCTTGATGGTATTATGAAGTATTTTACACATGGTATTCATGTCTTAGAGGATTAGTTCCAAGAAATTCTTCACATTTTAAATATACTTATAAGAGTTAGATTGTTGTAAGTGTTCAGATTCATCATTATGCATAATTAACTCCTTTGAGAGCTTGATATCCAAAATATGATGGGTTATAGAAAAAGCTTCAATATGGTGAAGATCATGATAATTCAATTCAATTATCTTTCTAATTATGAACTTCACCCCAACTTGAAGTCATTTGAGGTTACGACTTACTAACAAATTATCAAACTAGTGATGGTGCATTCAATATTTCTTATAGTGACTCCCTTTGGTGTGGTTATGGATAAAAGTCTCTTCTACCTTTTTTCTAGAGGTTTTTCTTAGGAAACATGTATCATTATGGTGGAAGTGACTTTTATAATAGATAAAAGAAAGGTAGTGTTTCATTCGACTCTTAGCTTTATCTTGCAAATCCATTTTCCTCTTAAATGATACTTATCATTGTGCATTAACGAGAGGAATGGATGGATGAGATACAAGAGGAGTTTATTGTGCTGTTAGCAGAGCTCTGAGTTGTACTTGGATAGCTAAAAAGACCTTTCTACACTTATTATGTAAGTTATTAATGATTAAGAAGTGGTCAAACACCGGCGGTTAAGATATCTTTAGCATATTCTAAAATTAGTGTCTTGGTTGTTAGCTATGGAAGAGCTAGTGAAAGATCTAAAAGCTTTGGAGAAAAATACATGGATAAAAGATTATCTTTTAATGTATTATCTCCACAACTAGTATTACTAGTGACAATATAAATCCTTAATAAGGTGGTTGATCTTCCAATTAAGGTCTTTTCTGTTGGGTACATATATGCTATTTGATACATCAATACCTATATTAGAATAAAAGTTTATTATATTGTAATGAAAATGAATATAAAATTTTATAATAGTTGGAATAATTTTTTGTTTATAACAAAAATAATAATCAACTTAAATATCAATATCAAATATTGTTTGAGCATTATGATATTATTTTAAATTCTTAAGATTGTTCTTGAAAAAAAAAATCTAAATGGAATACATCTTAACTTTATAATGACTAAAACATAATATTTTTTAATTGTAATCCAATCTTGTGTTCTTTTTTATTTTCTTTTGGTTAATCAAATATAGTCTAGAGACCTGCATCATGATTGTAAGATTCTCTCTTTTAATATATCAATTATTTTTCATAGTACTTCCAATTTAGATATTATTTATTTATTTTTAGTCTTTTTTCTTTTACTTCAATAAATATTTACAAAGACTCCTATGATATTTATGATGTTTAAGATATATCCACGAATGTGAATAATTAGATATATATATTTTATTTTTAAAAAAATCATCAAATAATTTGAATACAAGATTAGGGTTTAATGAATTTTTTCTAATCAAATTGTTAGCTTATTTCAAATATGGTTAATAGAGTGAGATTTTGTTTGTTTCTTAATGCATTTTGTGTTTTATTCTAATTTTATATTTGAAAGTTTCTAGTTAATATATATACCATAATTTAAATAGAAGATCAAGATTAAATGAATTTTTCCTAATCAAATTGTTAGCCTATTTCAAATATGGTAAATATTTGTTTATACATGTTTGTTCTAATTATATATATATATAACACCCTTGACACTTTACCCTCTAAAAAGATATTTTATACTCTTAATATTTTATCATTAAATTTTACATTCTTAGCATTCTTTTCTCTAAATATTAATCTCATACCAAAGTCCATAGACCATGAATGAATTATGAATCCATCACTTATTATAAAGGTTAATATAAGAGTTTTCTTTTTGTTTATTGTCTTTTTAAGGACATTGCCAGCAATGTTAAGATAACCGGAAAAGGGAAAGGGTACTTTTCCTTCGAAGAACATGAAAGGATATATTTGTCCATCAACTATTATCGAATTCTTGATGGACTTCTCAAATAAAATATATTTTCAATCAGATCCCCATTTATTAAACAATTCTCAATTATCTCTCAATTGTGTTAGTGTGTTATCAACCCATAACATAAAATATTAAAATCATAAAACAATGCAATTTTGTTAAAAATTTCAGTTTTAAAATGAGCAACTTAAGCATTAAATTAAAGTTAAAAGACCAAAATGTGAAAATTAAAAAAAATCTAGACCCTTAATATTTTTTTTTTTATCTTCAATTTCACAAGAACCAGCTAGTCAATGGTTACAGTGGAAATTAGAGGTATTCAAGGATACAGTAAAGATGAATTTGAACCCATAATTATATTCAACTTAATTTTTAATATATTATCAATTATCAATTTTATTTTTATTTATTTGAATAAGTTAAATATATTAAACTGGACTAAATTTTTTATAAATATTATAAATATCTACGAATTAGGTTTATATTGTTAATTGTTATTAATCTACATTTAAATTTAGACATACAACATAAATAATAAATAACATAGTATTTCTAATATTATATCTAATTTTTATATATTACACTGGTATTAAATTTTAATCAACCCCCTTTCTTTCAACAAATAGACTAGACTTTATTTGTTTCATTAAAAAAAAGATAATAGAAATTATTTTTAAATAATATAAAAATAAATATTTAATTCAGAAAATATTAAATATAAATGCAAAATAAGTAGGAGTAAGGTCGATAGTATTTAAAAACTGAATCTGCCACTAAACTTGTAATATTTATATTTTAGTTTTTAAATTTATTATTTTTTATAATATTTATATTATCAGATTTTAAAGAGTTGATTGCAGTGATACGATACAAATATTACAAATTATCCTCTCTCTTTTTTTTACACCCATGTGAAAGTCAAAAGCCGACAAGACCCATCAATTCTCTAAAAATCAGTCAATTATGGGCCACCAAAAGTTTAATTCTCTGCCACTTGTTCATCATGGAAATCACTTGCACATCTGTATGCAGTCCAGATACTCACACATAAGAAAATCGCCAAAGCCTCATGCCGACCTTTCGTTTCTTCCATGTCTATTTGTTGTGCCCTAGCGTAAGATCCATGTTCCTCAGACCTATCTCATCGAAATACCCATACTATCCCCATATTCCTCCCAAATCTCCACAACTTTCCTGCTACAACGGCTATGTAATATCTCACTATAAGAAGGGTAAAATGTTGAACTAGATAAACCATGGAAAGCGACCCTACCCAGGCCTCTCTTTTTATTCCCAACGCATTGTTCTGTCGGACATTTTCCAGTCTGTGTCCTCCCTTGTCTTTTCACATTAGCCCCTCTCAGTTTCAGGCTCAGATTTCTCTCCCCCAGAGTTTCTCTTTTATATTTTTCTCTTTTTCCTGCTCTTGTTTTTTATTATTCAATCCTTTCTGGCTTTAAAATGGCAATAGAGATTTAACAAAGTCTCAGCTTCTTGAATGATTGTTAGCTAACATATTGTAATTGTTATATTTTCAAGGCGTTGAAGAGTTTCTTCCTCTTTGTAAGGTAAGTTCTTGAAGGTTGAAATTGGTTTTTGATCAAGTTTCCATTTTGGGTTTTGTTTCCTGCTTCCGCATATCTGATATGGTAGGTTAACAGTCAGTTATAAGATACCATATGTGTATTTAGATGTCTTTATGGTTTAAAGGGCTTAAAGGGTGCTAGTTGCTGTTGTCTTGGAAAGCAAAGGTTGGTGCTTTTGATAGTTTCCATTAGTTTTATCGTGGGATCACCGGTAGTCTTTGAACTTGTTTTGTGTTTGTTTCAAGCTTGTCTCTCTTTTGTCCTTCAATTTATTTTTGTTGATTTCCTTGCTTTTTTTTTTTCTTGTTTAAAATCATTGGTTTTGGCCTTTGATGCATCTCTCCCTCTCTGTTTTCTTTCTTTCAGCTCTGTTTATCATTTTTTTGAGCTCAAAAGTATTGCTATTGTCTGAACCCTTATTTTTGATCCCCCTTCCTTTTTTTGTTTGTTTGTTTTCTCTGATAACTTCAAATAGAGGGACGCAGTATATGTTTCTTTATTGTTAATTTTGAGGCTTTTTTTTTCTCTCCTCTCCTCCTAATAACGTGTCTATATATTTTATATATATCTGGGGTTTAATTGCAGGGTTTAGTCTCTTAAGACTTTGAAGGGGTCGGCAAGAGGCGGTGTCCCTTTTGTTTTCTTGAGGCGTACGTCCCTATGAAGACAATTTGACAAAGTCTCGCACGGTTCTTAAGGTATGATAATTTCTCGTGATACTTTCAGTAGTTGTATAGTATTTATTCCGTTTTCATTGACACGAACAGGCATTAACTTCATGAGTTATGATACGATGATTCTTTACCGTGTTGAGCTGATGTATGTGCACCTGCTTTGTGATTTCTGGGGCTGCTGTACACACGTGCTTCCCACGTTGATAGCATCAGTGATCATGCACGTGCCTCACATATCCGTGTGTTTATTATTATGCCCTCTTGTGTGAAGGATAAATTATTAGATACAACAGGAGTTTGTTTGTCTCTCTTACGAAAATATAAAAATCCTCCACCAGAAATAATTCATGTGTCTCACCCTTTTCATGTCAGAGGGAGGAGTACAACTCAGACATTCTGAATGAGTTACTATGCTAAATAGCATGTTTTTCTATGAAAAAAGGAGCTCCAAGATCCACTACAACTTTTCTTGGAAGAACTATGATCCATTTTATCCACTATTTATCATCTTTTTTGTGGATTTAAGATTTGGTTCCACAGGTTTAGGGGGCCTCCCCAGAACCAGAAATTAGTCGAGACATTTGGAGCCTGGGATGCAAGTGTTAGACTTGAGAAACCCTTAGAATAAATAATACTTGAGGTACCCTCATTTGAACAAGACTTGCCTGTCTTACCTATCATAGCTATTTATTTCATGAAATTGGAAAAATAAGTGTCCCCAAATTCTGGATTTTGAGAAATTTAATGCCTTATACTGTCATATAATAATGATCCTCATATCACATAAGCCCAACAAGATGGATGTGTATGTCGTGTAAGATCTTAAGGGCTATGATTATTATGGAATGGAAATTTGTCATAAACTTATTCATTTGCATGGATGCGACTCTAACTTCACTGTTATGGAGTCAATCGATGGTAATGTTAAAGGAGTTCAATTTTGCTGATTTGACATGTTTTTCAATCATAAAAATTAGTTGGATTAGATCCACCGATGCAATGGTTCTATGTGATGTGAAGGTGTGCTTCATTGGCAAAATTAATACTCATATATCATTCACAAATTAGCTTTATTGATAGGTAAATGTTTCTCGTGTATTATGGTTGTCAATGAGGTTGTAATTGATCCATTTATTGACAATACTAGCTTGTCTTACCTCTGAGAAGGAAATTCATGCATTTTTTTTTCAATTCTCACGAAACATTATATCGCTTGTTCTTCTGTTTATATTATCAAGGCCTTTCTTGTTAAGCCAAAAGTATCTCATGCTGCGACTCTTAATTTCATTTTTTTAAGGGAATTTTGCTTGTGCATTTGCACTTAACTTGCATGTTGAAAAAAGACTCTGGGTAAATGAACTTTTACACAGTCATTATCCATGGAGAGTAAATTGGTTTGTGGTGTTTTCATGAACATGGAGTTCAACGGATGAAAATTTGAAAGTATTTAGGGGTGTGCGCATGAAATAACTCCCAAAGTTCGTAAATTTGCCACTTGCTAGCATTTTTGTGACTGCGAGTTTCAAAGCTCTGCTACGTTCTTCTTAGACATCTCATTTGCTTTTCGCTTGCTGTTATTTCAGTGGATTGGATATCGCGGTCTGATATCTTTTTGTTTAGAATGAAGGCATGATTGTTCCAAGTGTAACCTAAACAATGCTGTGTGATACGATCCAAAAGCTCTAGTTCCTACTGGAGGATAGGATTCCAAGATATTTTGAAGGATTAATTGTATTATATTAGTTTAAGAACGTGGTTGGCCTACCCATGTTGAATTGAATAGTAGGTCTCACTTGGCCTGAATAAAAAAAGAAATGGAATAACCACAAAATTATGCAGAACCACGGAAAGTGCTATCACTTTGTTAATTCCCCAAAAGTTTTCTCTCAGCTGGATTCATAAATTATCCATTCCCACCGAGATGCCTAGTTTACAAATAGAGACAAGCATATAAAGCTTTCAACTTGTCTTTTTGTGCGTGTCCTTGAATTGGCTGCTGCTTCTGTTCTTCTCTCCGCCAGTTTCTTTTTTTCCCGCGTTTAAAGTCCGACTCCTTAATTCTTTCAATAGGAAAGCAAATTTGACATAGGTGCTGAAGTTTTTGCTTTTCTCTTTGCTTCAACTCCATCATCTTCACCATCATCATCCTCAAATCTTTTTTGCACTATCCTTTCGCTCTTTTGATTTGCAATCGCATAATTTCCGTTATCTGATCTTCTTACCATCTGTGGAATTGTCACTATTTCCAATAATTTCTGCAGATGGATTCAGTAAAACCATCCGCCGTGACACCTAGGAAGAGTAAATTTGCACGCACTGTAGCCAAAGTTCTTCATCTTCGAGCAGCAAGTGGGATTGCTCTTGTTGACGGGGTTCAGAAAGTTGCGGCCCAAGAAAAGGTCAAGAATGACAAGCATCGCCATAAAAGCGCAGCTAGCCGGCCGCAATCATTTGACATTAATGATAACGATGAACATGAAAAAAGCTTGGCCTTGGAAGTACTTGTTGCCAAACTGTTTGCTAGCTTATCATCTGTAAAAGCTGCATATGCTCAGTTACAGTATGCTCAGTCTCCTTATGATGCTGATGGGATTCAAGGAGCTGACCATTTGGTAGTCTCTGAGTTGAAGAATCTGTCTGATTTGAAGCGGTGCTACATAAAAAAACAGTTTGATCCTTCTCCTGAGACCTCTCTGGTTTTGGCTGAGATTCAGGAGCAGAAGAGTCTTTCAAAGATCTATGAGATAATGGGGAAGAAATTGGAGTCTCAGTTGAGGCTCAAGGAGTCCGAGATCATGTATCTAAGAGAAAAAATGGAAGAATCTAATAGACAAAACCGATTACTTGAGAAGAGATTAAATCAAAGTGGACATTTATCTATGCCTGGCAATCTACGGCAATCAGGCTTAAGTCCCAGCCATTTCATTACAGTTCTACGACATACAGACAAGTCCATTCGAAGCTTTGTCAAGTTGATGACTGATGAGATGAAATCTGCTGGTTGGGATCTAGATGCGGCCGCTGAATCTATTGTATCCGATGTGGCCTACTGGAGAGCAGATGACAAATGTTTTGCATTTGAAAGCTTTGTTAGCAGAGAGATGTTCGATGGTTTCCATTTGCCTAATTTCTCTCTAAAGGAAGAATCTCTACCAGAGAAAAAGAATCAGCAACAGTTGTTTTTCAGGAGATTCACTGAACTGAAATCCGCGAAAGCAACTGAATACATTGCCCTCAAGCCCAAATCAACATTTGCAAAATTTTGTCGTGCCAAGTACTTGCAACTTATACACCCCCAGATGGAAACGTCCTTTTTAGGCAATCTGAGCCAAAGAAGCCTCGTGAATTCAGGTGAATTTCCTGACAATAGTTTTTTTGCCACATTTGTTGAAATGGCTAGGCGGGTCTGGCTACTACATTGCTTGGCCTTTTCTTTCGACCCAGAAGCCTCAATCTTTCAAGTCCGTAGAGGGTGTCGTTTCTCTGAAGTTTACATGGAATGTGTTGCGGAAGATGCGCTTCTTTCAGAGAATGCACCGGAAGCTGATCCACCAGTGGCATTCACCGTAGTTCCTGGGTTTAGGATTGGTAAAACTGTTATACAGTGTCAGGTCTATCTCTCTCAGCTCCATACCAAGGTAAACCGTTGATAAAAACTTAAGCATGGACCTACAACATCGAAGAATGAACTGGTGCAGGCCACTATCATGATTCTTTTGAGTAAAAATCTGATGATAAAAATGGCTTTTCCTACTTAGTGTTTGTTGTGGGGTCTTGGAATGTGTTGCCGAACAGTGACTTGGGGCAGCTTGTCTTCGTCTTTCTCATGGCCATTTTGAATGCAGAAAGCGCGTGGACCGTAGTTAGGAAAGAACCTTCGCATCTTTTATATCAATCCACGAAACAATTTTGTTAATATTAGGCCATTGACAGAAGGCTTGCTTAGCTGTGTTGCACCCTTTCCCTATGTCCTGGATGCTCTCCATGTACATTGTAATATTCAAGTATAATATAAATGTGGATTTTCTATTCGCAGTTATGGCGTCCAAGTCATTCTCCAGTTCTTAAACTAGAAAACTGGCGTGTTACATTATGGGTTGGTCTGAAGCTTTTTTAATCATGAAAAACAAAAAATGTTAAATGCCGGGAGGAAATTCTTTTATAATGTTATTAAATTCATTCCAAGAATTTAATCTTGAAACTTTTCTATCTCAATTTTAAATAAAATTATTTAAGATTTATCTTATTATAACTCAAGAGATTTAATGATTCTAAAAGCAAAGTTAAATTAACAGTGAAAAAGGTTTAGCTTTTTTTAAAAAAAAAACAAACAAACTGAAGATAGGTTTTTTTTAAATATTAAAATAATAATATATTATATTAATTTTAGTTTTTATTATTTAATCTATTAAATTGAGTCATAAACTTTATTAGATTAATAACTTTATTTTTTTATTTATTTTTTTTTTTTGCAAAATTGAGTTACAACTAAAAGCCAAGATATTTATTTAAAAATATGATAAATATATATTAAAAACAAACCAAAAAAAATTTATAAAATCAAAATTAAAATTAAACAATTGTTCATGAATGAAGTTAAGAAAATTCAACAAAAACAAACAAAAAAAAGACTATACTGATAACCATGACTTTAATGGAATGGCCTATATATGTTTTAGAATTGAAATCTAGGCCCATGACTTGTTTTTTTTTTTGATTAACGTGGGTATCCGAGCCAGTTTACGCGTACCACGACTAATCTCACGGTCCACTGAACATCCTACAAGCCCAGTGAACAGGTAAGGCACCGCGAGGATGACAGGCGTACCACACAGAGAGGAGCCAACAGATATAGGAAGGAAACCACTCGCCAACCCCACTGCTACTGGAACTCGAACCGAAGTTCAGAAGAAGACGAGTAGCGCCTTACGCCATGGAGCCACAAGCTGCTTGGTGTCCATGACTTGTTTTTCTTTTACCTTTAGGAGTGTCATATGTTTCTTTTTTAAGTAGGTGATACGTCACTTGTAAAATCACAGACATAAAAATAAAAATCAACCAGATAAAATAAAAATCTAAATTATACTTGATCTACTTTTTCAGGTATATTTAAAGAAAAAAATTAGCATCATCAAACTTTTTTAATTGAATGAAACCATAACACAAAGAACAATAAATTTCATTGATGAAAGTGATCATTCATTAACATTTTTTGCTCCTTTAATATTTTCAGGCGGTGTTCTTCTTCTTTTTTTTTTTTGTGTTAGGTCCAAATATTAAAATATTAAAAAAATAAATTTTTAGATTAAAATCAAAATGAAAAAAAAAAAGGGATTGTGGAGCAAGAAAACGTGAAGTAGGTGGACTAAAGAAAATTTTTTCTATCAAAATTTAGATTAATCATAAAGTTTTTTTTTTATTTTACACATTGGTTTTTTATTGCTCCATATTTTTTAATTTTTTTGACAAATTGATTATGAAATTGAACACTGTAATTGAAAAAAAGTTATGAGAAAGAAATGAAAAAAGAAGAAGATATTGTGAGTTGATACAGTGATTTCCCTAGCTTTTCTTAGTATATATAATTATAATTGTAATGTAACTTTGCTTAAAGCTTTGGATGCCTTGGATAAACAAGCTTTTTGTCTGCTTCTTCATCTTAGTGATCTTTTTTTTCTCTAGAAGTTACTTTCTGTGCCTCGATTACTAATTCTCCTTTCTGCACCATCTCCCAAGAGTCCCTTGAATCTTTCAAGGTGTCCTTTTCCTTTATCCTTGTCGAATGCATGCAAAACGTAAATTGTGACTGTCCAACTCTCCTCTGGAGAAGGGCACTTGGACCCATAAGGCAAACCTCAAATGTATATTTAGAAATGCACAACCTTAATCGGACTGTGTATCATAGACAAGACAGGGCAGCTTGTCTGTCGAGAAATTGTGCATGATGCCAACTTTCTTTAATGTGGTCGGTCATGAGTTGACATGCGATGACATCTATTTGTTGCCCTCTGTTAACGGGGAAGAGGATGTTGTTGTTTGCATGATGGAGTCTATTTTATGAAAAATCCACTTCATCTAAATAAAGTCTTCCGATATTTAAAAGTAAAAATATATTAAAATAATATTTTTTATTTTAAAATTATTTTTGATATCAATATATCATAATAATTTAAAATTATTAAAAAATATTAATTTAAAATTATTAAAAAATATTAATTTAAAATAAATTAATATTTTTTTAAAATACTTTTAAATCATAAAGACGCACAACTAAAAAAAAAAGAATAAATTGGTATTAATGTTAGGTAGGGTTATCAATCCATGAAAACTGCTGGTGGCCCATTTGTTCTGCCTCTACACAGTACTGTACCACGTGCATTTGTTGCATAAATCTGAAGGGAGGCTTGGAATTGGGATTAGATTCATATATTGATCAATGAAAATGGAAATGGAATTGTTTGGTGTCTAAATTCATCATTGATATCACTCATTATAGGTTGGTGTTGCTCCTTTCAAAGTAATAAAAAGGGAAGAGATGTCAAGTTCAAGCGTTATCCTTGTAAATTCGTTGCTGATAATCTCAAAAACTCCAGCACTCAAAAACCGTCACCAATTCACATGCATCAAATTAAGACTTCTTACCTTAAAGGTGGTTATGGATATTTTTGATGGAAGGGGCAAAAAATCCCTTTTCACTAACCAATATCAACTTAGAAATAAAAAATATAAAATAAATTCACCCACAAAATGATACTCCGGTTAGAGATGTTTTTAGGCTAATTTTTACACATTTTTTTTTATTATAGTTAAAAACAAAATTACCCGTAAGTTCATTTTCAGTATGAAAAGGACTAATTAGTTTAAGCATATATTTTTTTTCTAATAATTTGTTTTCCCTAAAAGAGTTCAATTCTTTTTGTACTCCCTAAAATTCCCTTTCATGAATGACATATGAGTTTAACCCTAAATTATTTACTTGGATACGATTTTTTTTAATCTTAATTTTTTAATTATTAATTTTGCCCATTCCTTCATGAGCTTGAGTAAATTTTACATATTTTTTAGCTATTTATTCTTACAATCCTATCAACGAATTGTACCAACGCTTTATATATACATATGAGATCAATGTTTTGTTGGTAAGAAAAATCAGTATAGAACTACTTCAACACAATAGAGGAATGGTGCCGGGATTTGAATTCTCTAAAAGTTCCCACATTAGAGGAACAGGTTTATAGGAGTCTTCGACCCCCCCCGCCACTTGATTCTTTTGCCTTTTCTTTGCCATGCCGAGCTTGTTTGTAACTTGTATCCATAGCATGACTATCCATAGCATAGTCATGGATTGGCTTACTTGGCTAGCAGTCAATTTCCAAGGACATTATTTTCCCGTGCACTTCGCCCTTGTATAATTAGCATCCTTTTTTTGACAAACTTTAATAAAAACGGTGAGCTAAGGCAAACTTGTGCAATGCAACTCGTGACTATCCAACACTAGCAAAAATTTGTCCTTCGGATTCAATCATCGATCGATTTCCATAAAGTAGAGACAAGTGGCATGGAAGGAGTGGAATTGCTTGAGCCAACCAAGGTTAGGTTAGTTTATACGAGGATATAAAAATTACTGGGAATCTTATAAGGTGAATTATTCCTTGAAATCACCCCATTTCCTTTATGATGTATTTAATAAACTACATTTCAAGACTCTACGTAGGCTTTTTCTTGGAAATAAATATCTATACAAAGTCTCCCGGGGTATTGATGGAGACCCTCCAAAAATTAAGTCATTATCAAGTATTTTTTATGTAACAAGTATTTTTTATGTAACAAGAGACATTAATAGAAATAGCAATGAGTTTTTATAAAGATAAAGAAGAAGAGAAGGTAGAAAAAGCAAAGAGAATGTTTTTATCTCTCATCTAAGGTTTCCAACCCCTTTCTTGTATATTCACACTTCTTTTTGTATTACCTTACTTGACTTGCTTTATACAATATAGGAAGAATAGAGATGTAATCTTGTAACATTAGAATAATATTATTCTATTGCTCGTGTCGTCATATCTAATTACTATAAGCATGGGTTGTTTGTTCGTATCTAATAGGATGTGATGGGTATCATAATTACTAACCCAAACCTAGAGTATGAAGGGTTTAGTGTAGAAAAACTTGTTAGTTATGCACCCAATCTGAGGGATGTTGGGCTCAATCCACGCCCAAATTCTAGGAGAAAACAAGGCACGAACATATCCAGGTCTACTGTGGAGTTGGGTGCAAACACATTCGAGTACAACATGGGGTGGGGGGTGGATGTGTCCGCGCTTAACGTAGAGTAGGGTGTGGTAGCATCCGGGCCTAATATAGGACCGGGTGTGGACATGTTTATGCCCAACATAGAGTTGGGCGTGGTCGCATTCAAACCCACCGTAGAGTTGGGCATGGGTGTACCCCAACCTAACTTGGGGTTGAACACTTAAAAATATATAGCCCCATTTTGGATCATAACTTTCATGCATTACCTCTTAAGTAAGGTTGATTGGGAAACCATAACTCATTAGTAGCCCCTCAAGTTTGCTCATTTTTTGGAGAAATAGGGAGACTTAAGGCTAAAGAGACTTTAGATTGACTTTAGTTACTTTGTAACCTTAGTTAGGGTGTCTTTTGTACTCCCCTTGTCAAGGCCTCGCTGGTAGGGATGGTGTTCCTGAAAAGTTCATTGTTTGAATCTTTAGGATGTGTTTTTAGTTCTTCCTTTTAGGAACATTAGACACTCATTACTATCTTAGAAAAGTGGGTCATAGATGCTATAAGGGTGTGTAGCCTCATTTGGACCAGTAGGAGACGTTGTCAAAGGGCTAGTTTCAACACTTCTTGATGTTGTAGAGGCTAGTACCCATGCTATCCAGGAGAGGTGTGGGTCTTAGACCGTACACAAGTGTGTAACCCGAGTTGGATAAACAATGTGAGCTTGATAAACCACCTCAATCTTTTTAATGTTGGAGAGGTTGGTTAGTGATTAGTACTTAAAAGTGTATTTTTATCAAGGTTTTATATCATTATTTTGCACTTGAAGTATCAATAACTCCTTAACTAAAGCATGTTTTATAACAACATATCTAATAATATATGATACCTTTAATTTGTGGTAAATATTCATTTTAAATGTAAGCCTATCACATAAATAAAAAGATTGATTGATGAGTTTAAGAACTAAAATTGAAAGGATAAAGAGATGGCCAAACTTAGAAAAGAGATGTTGGTGCAGTCCAAACCGGAATACTGTTCGGTAATTGGATCATATCTGAAGTTGTAGATCTCGGATTTAGGTTTACTTTATATGGATGGAAATGTAAGATATAAACCTATAACTTTCATAGGAGCCCAAATTTAGAAAGGTCATTTTTAAGTTCAAATTGTAGCAACTATAAAGAAGTCTGAATCTGTCCTCCAGCCCATACACTGTTCAGTGTTTGGCCCATAATTGAAGTTCTAAAAGTCCAAATGACCTTTATTTTTTTTCTAGAAAGCTGAGACAATTTGATATAACTATGTTTGAAGTGGTTCCAATTCTGATGTTATCAATGATATTTTGGGCAGATAAGAATAGATAAGGATTGTCACCAAGTCAAGAGTTGACCACTCACTCATCAATTAGTCATCAAATCAATAGTTTCCATTTTTGGCCTATAAAAGGAGGCATTTTCCATACATTTAGGCATCTTGGTTTTCAGATCAAGATCATGCTCTTGCTTTCCCTTTTTGTATATTTTTGTATTGCTTATGTTTTGCTTTCATAATATCAATTTTATGCCTTTCATTTCCTTTCCTTTCCTTAATTAACTTTTATCTTATTTATTTTCTTATTTTATTTATTTATTTATTTTCTTTCATTATGTTTAACTAAGTTTATTATGTCAAGATGAAAAGGTTACACTAATGGTATAAGAATAAGTATAGTGTAAACTTAATATGGACTTTAATGTTTGACACTAATATGTTTTGTATTTGTTATCTTGTTCACTCTTTAATACTTTTCTTGTTAAATGAAGAATCTAGATTTATATTGTATAACATTTAGTACAACAAATGCTTGACACTTTCATAGCCCATACTATATGGTATAACCAACACCTAAGCTATGAAAAGAATTTGATTTGTTGTTAACATAAGTTATAATCATGAATGTCTGACGAGATTTACAAGTATTAGTATTAATCGAATAAGATGACTGATGTAATCATGTTAACAATTTATAATATGATTGGAATCTTCTTTGTGTGTGGTTTCCAATTGAATAATAAGAGTTTATACTATACTTGTTTGACATACCATTAGTGGATCCTCTAACCTTGATATTTATTGTTATCATTGTTTAATCCTTACGTTAATCTTCCATCTCAAAGTTCTTATCAACTTCTTCTTCTATTATTATTATTGTTGTTAGTATTACTATTATTATTATTGTTGTTGTTGTTGTTGTTGTTGTTGTTCTTATTATTATTATTGTTGTTGTATTATTATTATCTATAATTTATATAATTAACCTCCTTGTGGTTCGACCCCAGTCTTGCCGGGTTATTTATTACTTCAACACTCCTATATTTAGGAGAAAACATCAATCTTTTAGTCATATCAATTGGTACCCATACTATCCAGGAAGGGTGAGGGTCTCAGATCGCACACAAGGTGTGTAACCTGAGTTCGATAGACAATGTAAGCTTGAAAAAGCCGTCCTAATTCTCTTAATGTTATAGAGACTAGTACCTATGCTATCCAGAAGAGGTGTGTAACCTGAGATGGATAGACGGTGTGAGCCTGATAAGGCCGCCCTAGTGTTCTTGATGTTGTAGAGACTAGTACTTGTACTATCTAGGAGAGGTGTGGGTTCCAGACTGCATATAGGATGTGTAACTCGAGTTGGATAGATAGTGTGAGCTTGATAAGGCCACCCCAACACTTTTGATGTTGTAGAGACTGGTACCCCTGCTATCTAGGAGAGGTATGGGTCTCAGATTGCACATAGGATATGTAACCCGATTTGGATAAACAGTTTGAGCCTAATACCTCAACACTCTTGATGTTGTAGAGACTGGTACCCATACTATCTAGAAGATGTGCGTAACCCAAGTTGGATAGACGATATGAGCCTGCTAAGGTTGCTCAAGCATTCTTGATGTTGTAGAAGTTGGTACTCATGCTATTTAGGAGAGGTGTAGGTCCCATATCGTACATAGAATGTGTAACCCAAGTTTGATAGACGGTGTGAGCCTGATAAGGCCACCCTAACACTTTTGATTTTGTAAAGAGTGGTACCCGTGCTATCGATGAGAGGTATGAGTCCTAGACCGTACATAAAATGTGTAACTTGAGTTAGATAAATGGTGTGAGCCTGATAAGACTACCCCAATGCTCCTAATTCTAATCGGAAAGGCTAGACAGAAGGAAGCGAGGGGGCATTGACCGCCATCCTCAGGAGTAAAGCATTGATCCCCTACTATTGCCTCAGAGATATAGGTCTCAGACACTATAGGGGCGTGAAACCCTGATCGGTGATACTAGGACGTTGATGCTCACTTAGGACTTCGCTACCATCCTAAAGAAGTGGGCCCCAAGTGCCACAAGGGTGTGTGACCTCGATTGGATTGGTAGGAAGTATTCTTGAGAAAGGAATGTAAATAAAGTAAAAATAACTGATGATAAAGATATGCATTATTTATTTATGTATTTAACAATGATACAACTTAAGGTGGTTTGAGTGCCACGCATGAGGAAGGTCAAAGCCGCAGATGATAGGTGTTGACTTTAACTACCCTTGTCACCCTATAAGGACCATCCTATCTTGGAGCTAATTTTCCTTGGCTCTCTTTATTGCTTGTAACCTCTAGCTTTTTTAATACCAAATCCCCTTGTTTGAAGGTCCTGTTCCTCACTCTAGTATTGTGATATTAGGCGGCCTTTTTTCTGTAGGTCTCATTCTTAACAGCAGTTGTGAGTTTGGACTTTTCTAATAAATCAAGATTGACTCTAAGTCCTTACTCATTGTTTTGAGAAGAGAAATACAGCACCCTAGTGTTGGGGCATCCATTCTCTACTAGGATCATAACTTCAGTCCTATATATAACGAGAAAAAGGATTTTCGTTATTGAGTTCTTTGTTGATTTTCGTATACCTATATATGAGGAGAAAAAGTAGTCCATGGCCACTAGGATAAACTATCTTATCCCAGTTGCTTTAAAGAAGGGTCCTAGAATATCCATTCCTCAATGCTAGAAGGGCCAAAGAGAAGGGATTGTAGAAATCTCAACTGAAGGTTGCTTTGAGACTAGAGCAAATCTTTGACATTCATCACACTTCTTTACTAGGTTTTTGGAATCTTGTAATATAATGGGCCAATAAAAGCCTACTCTTGTGATCTAAGCAACCAAAACTCTAAAGCCTTCATGTAATCCACAGATTCCCTTATGCATTTCTCTTAAAACGTAAATGCTTTCCTCTAAAGACAGGCACTTGAGGAGCGATGCTGATATGTATCTCTTATATAATACCCCATCAATCATGTAGTAACCCGAGGCTCTCTTGGCCATCATAATAGCTTCTAGTCTATCAGAAGGCATATTCCCTGAGAGTAGATATTCCTTGATTGATGTTCTCCAATCATTAACTCTCATGATTAGAAAGGTTGTAGCACTGCTCTCTTCCTTGCTAGGACAATCCAAGACTTCAATCTATACATCAATGGAAAGGTCTGTTGGGTTAGTGCTGATTAGCTTGGAAAGATAGTTAGCTTGTGTATTTTCCTTTCTAGGCACTTTGATGATCTTGACTACCCCACCCTTCTGATCTAGCATGGCTTTAACCTTATCTGAATATAATATCATGGTTGGATCTCTAGCTTCATGGATTCCCTAGCATTGCCCTATAATCAGTCAGGAATCACTATACTGTTGTAGAGGATATACCTTCAAAGCTTCTGCCAAACCTAAACTTGCTATCACGGCCTCATACTTGGCCATATTATTAGTAGTTGGGAATCCAAACCTGAGCCTATATTTATACACCTGCCCCTTTAGACTGATAAGAAGGATTCCCACTTTGCTTGTTTCTTATGTGGAGTTGTTATCCATATAAGGTCTCCAATCTTGATAGAAGATCTGCTTAGGTGACCCAGGGTCTACTAGTTTTGGATTAGAAGAAAAGTCCTCTGTGGTAACCTCTCCAAACTCGTATTTAGCTATAAAGTCGGTCGAGGTTTGCCCTTTGATTACAGGCTTTAGCCCATACTGTAATCCAAATTCTCTTAGTTCCGCTGCCTATTTCAGCCGTATTAACATGTCTGGTTTATAAAGAATCTGTCTTAGAAGTTGGTCTATCAACACCATCACCTAGTGTATCTGGAATTAGGCCTTCAACTTTCAAAAATCGATCAACAGTGCCAAGGCTATTTTTTCTACTTTCAGTTAACAAGTTTCATCATCTAGTAGTGCTTTGCTAGCATAGTAGATAAGACATTGTACTTTTTTTTCCTCCCTAACCAGTACCATACTAATAGCCCAGTCGCTACCCTTAAGTATAAGAACAGGGTCTCTCTTTCTCTAGGTTAAGAGAGAACATTCAGGGAAGAGAGGTAAATCTTTAATTCTTCAAAATATTTTTGACATTCAGGTGTCCACTAGAAGTTGGGGATTTTTCTTAGAACTTTAAAAAATGGCAAACTTTGTTCCCTCAGTTTAGCTACGAACCTACTTAGAGCGGTTAACTTTCCTGTGAGACGTACTTCCTTAACTGTCTTGGTCGGATTCATGTCTAGTAGTACTTTTATCTTCTTCAGATTAGGTTCAATCCCCCTATAACTGATAAGAAAGCCCAATAATATCCCTTCTTAGATGGTGAACACACACTTAGAGGGGTTCAACTTCATATTGTGGTCCTCCAATACTTGGAAGACTTCCCTAAAGTTCTGTAGGTGCTGCTCAAAGGTCATACTTTCATCAATATATCATTTTCATATCCCTTCATGATCTTGCCCAAATGATGCTTAAACACCTTGCCGACCATCATCTGGTATATGGCCCTTAAATTATTCAAAATAAAAAGCATAACTATAGTAGAAGGTCCCTCCTTCAGTTACAAAGGATGTCTTCTCTTCATTAGTTGGGTGCATAGGGATTTGATGATACCTATAGTATGCATTCAAGGAGCTAAGAAACTCGTACCCACTATTGAATCCACTAGCCTATATCTATCTTGGAGAGTGGATAACTGTCTTTTAGGTAGGCCTTATTCATACCTGTGAAATCCATGCACATTCACCACTTGTCATTGTCCTTCATTACCATCACAATGTTGGCAAACCATTTAGGGTAGGTCACCTCCCGTATGAATCCTGCTGACATGAGCTTATTCACCTTTTTAGTATTGACCTTTTGCCTATCCCCCCTTACACTTTCTTTTTTTTTTTCCCTTCTAATGTACAAGGGGAAAGCTAGGATTTACACTCAGCTAATGTGAAGCTATTTCAGAGTTGATCCTTGGTATGTCCTTTGGATAGAAGGTAAAGTTACCTCTGTGTGAAATCAGCAACTCTATGAGGTTTTGTTTCTATTGGCTGTTCAAGGTGCAACCTATTTTCATGATCTCTTTTTCTCTAGCCCCTAAAAAAACTTCAACCATCTCTTCAGGTGACTCTATTCTGACCTCAGACTTCTCCTTATATGTTTCAGGACGATTAATCAATAGGGGCTTCTTGCCCTTTAGGCATATGTTAGCATACTTTTTTGAGACTTCTTGATTTCCCTTAATTGCTACTATTTCTTTACTGGTTGGGAATTTCAGGGTCAGATATTTAATGTTGATTACTATACTAACCTGATGGAATAGTGATCTCCCAATAATGGTATTGTATGGTAGGTAGGCATCAATAATCATGAAGGTCCATTGGAGAGTTATACAACAAGGTGTAGACCCCATAATGATGATCAACCCCGCTACTCCCTTCACGAGCACAATTGTCCTTTCTATCATGATGAGGGGTGTAGGCACTAGAGTTATTCTAGAGGCGTCTATTCCTATCTTCATCATGTCCTCAGTTAATAGGATGTTCACTGAGCTGCCATTATCTACTAGTATCCTATGAACCTTGTGTCCTTTTATTATAGTGGAAATCACTAAGGTATCTTCATACGAGTATTCAATCCTCTATCCATCAGTAGGGGTAAAGGTGATGGGTTCATGCCAAAACCTTTCTTGGTTCGCTACCATTAGGACTTGATCCCATATTCATGTCTTTTTATTTCTAGCCATACCTACATTGGTTGTTAAACCCTCTAGTATGATTAGGATCTCTAGAAGTGTTAGTCCCTGTTGTCTTACTTTGTCTCTCTCCCTACCTTGAGATGTATTGTTTTTTTCAAGAATTTTTTGAGGTATCCTTGAGTTAGGAGCCTCTCCACTTCTTTTATAAGAGCTTACAATCCTTGGTATCATTTCCCCTTTCCTTATGAAACTCACAGCACTTATTGGATAACTTAAAGTTGGGATTGGGCACTAAGAAATGAGAATATTGAAGCAAGTTTTGGCCTCTCAGAGCTGTATAGATCTTAGTATAACTGGTATTTACAGGGGTATAGACCCTTTCGGGTTTACTGGGATGTTCCTAGAAGGGTCCTTTCTTTCTAACCTCTTGTCATCTGATTAGGGAATGATTTTTGTTATGGGTTTATCAATGATGCCTCCTCTATAAACTTACGTAAAGCTTCTATGAGTGGCCAAGGCTTCCTCTACTTTTATGTGACTTTTAATTATCTACTTCACCTTTAGGAAAGTTTTGTTTTATAGTGGGTGGAGTTGCTTCCATAACTCTACATTTCTGACTCCTTTGATCAAAGCCTCACAAGTTATAGGCTCTAGTAGATCCTCTACCTGAAGCAATTCTTCATTGAATGTTCTTATATAGGCCTTGGTGGGGTTTTTCTTGCCTTAAAAAATTCCAAATAATTTGAGCTTTTCTTCATGGGGATGCTGGTGCTAAAATGTGCTACCAACTTGGCATATAGGTCCTGGAAGGCCAAGATTGAACCCCAGCTTCAGGTTATTGTACTACCTCTTCATGTTCCCCCTAAAGGTGGTGGGTAATAACTTACACATCATATCATTGTCATGGATGACTAGCTCAAGGTTCATCATATTCTGGATATGTTCCTAAGGATCTGTAAGTCCATCATATGTGTCTAAGCTCATCTTTGCGGACAAATACTCTTTAGGTACTTTGGCTCCTAAAACTCTTTTAGACACCATTCCACTAGATATTGGTGGGTTGGTCAGTGATGCTTTAAGACCTTTTCAGCTCCTTTTCCATGTCCTTCCTAATGTGGTCTAGATGAACTAGATGAATCAAACATGGAATGGCGAGAGGGGTGGTATTTTTCTCTCCCATAGTGGCTAGTTTGATTTCTGTAAGAATGCTCACTTCTTAACGAAACTATAAGGTGATGTGAATGTTCTCAAGTTGGATTACAAGAGCAACGCTTGAGTGGTTCCCTTTTATTTTGTCCATATCCCTCAGCGTAGTTGAGGCGTCTTCGGGCTTTAGGGGTTCTTTGTAGTTGAGGTGGTAAATCATGTACTAGGGCCTTATTAAGAGGTTGAGGATGAACCATGAGCTACCCTTTTAACCTAATGACCTCCTCGAACAATAAATGTATTTGCTTAGCCATCTTCTCAATTTGGGGTTGGGCGGACATAACATACCATAGTGTATATGGATCTGCCATAGTGGTGTAATAAATAGAGCTGCATGTCAAATTTTAGTTTTTTATTGGAGAAGTAATTAACTTTTCGTAAGGTTCCCATAGACGACACCAATTGATGAGATTATAAAACTCACAGGGAATCTTATGGGGTGAATTATTCCTTGAAATCACCCCAAATCCTTTATAGTGTATTCAATGACCTCCATTTCAAGATCATGCAAGCTTTTCCTTGGGTAAATCTTTCTCTAGGGGAATATCAACTCTTGCTAGAATAAATATCTACAAAGTCTACTAAGGGTATTGATGGAGGACCGTCTAAAAATCAAGTCAGTACCATGTATTTTTTATGTAACAAAAGACATTAATGGAAGTAGTAATGAGCTTTTATGGAGATAGAGAAGAGAAGAAGGAAGAAGTTGTAGAATTAAGGAAAAAGAAGCAAAGAGAATGTTTTTGTCTTTGAGTCTAAGGTTTCCAACCCCCTTCCTGTATATTCATGCTTCCTTTTATATTACCTTACTTGACTTGCTTCATACAATGTAGGAGGAATAGAGATGTAATCTTGTAATAGTAGAATAATATTATTCTATTGCTTGTGCCGTCACATCTAATTAATATAAGCATAGGTTGCTTGTTCATATTTAATAGGATGTGATGGGTAGAGTATAGGGGGTTTAATGTAGAAAAACCTGTCAGTTATACACCCAATCTGAGGAATTTTAGGCTGAATCCATGCCCAAAACATAGGAGAAAATGACACATAAACGTATCCATATCCATTGTGAAGCTGGGCGTAGACACGTTCAGGCCCCACGTGGGGCAAGGCATAGATGTCTTTGCGCCCAATATAGAGTGAAGCATGGTCACATCCAAGTCTAATGTGGGACCAAACATCATCATGTCCGAGTCCAATGTGGGACCAAACGTGGTTTTGTCCTAGCCTAATGTAGAGTTGGGTATAAGCGGTCCCCAACCCAACTTGGGGTTGAACACTTGAAAAGATATAGCCCTATTTTAGGTTGTGACGTTCATGCATTATCTCTTAAATGAGATTAATTTGAGAAACTATAGCCCATCAGTTTCCATTAAACTTTGTATTGAACATGTGGGAAAAAAGACTTAATTATACAAATATCAAAATTTCACAATATTCATTGTCAATGTATATAGTTTTTCAACAAATTGATCAAACATAGTGTGTTCATTAATGGAAAATCCATCCATGTGGACACGTTCACATGTTATATATTTATCATCATGAACTTTAAGCATACCTCCAATATAGCATTCATAAAACAAAATCTTTCCATTGCTAATTCCCATAATGAAACATAAGCATGTGTGTATATTGTTCTGCAACTAGACAAAAAGCAAACATAACAAACACATAAACAAGTAGATTTACGTAGTTCTCTAAATCAAGTATGTTTATAGAGGTAGAAAATTGTATATTATTTAAGAAATAATACAAATACTCAATTCAACCCTAATACAATCCCGAAAATCCTGTGTTTCACTCTTACACTCGGAGTTTCTCTCACATATGTTCTCTTAGTTGCACACTATGCACATTTCCTTTACTCTATTTTCTACTTTTATCTACTCACTCTATAACACTCTTCTTAGCGCCCTTTTATAAGTGAAAATAAGACAAACTTTTCTATTATTAGCTTTGATATCTAGGAGTAAATTATGCCACAAATTGAGGAGTAAAGATTGCCACAATTTGAGGAGGGTGGTTGGAAAAATGTTGATATATATCTTTTACAAATCTCCACCTTAGCGATATTTTCCATCCAATTTTAGTGATAAATCAATGCTACTTTTGATGTGTCATATGGTGCTGCACTTTAAAGGTGCTCAACATCAAGAAATGTGACTAACTCCAAATAATGTTGGAACTTGATCCTTAAAACATATTTTGTGAGCTAGTTAACAATATTATCTCAATTGCCATTCTTCTATAGTAGAATATCCCTTCATCTATACTTTCTAAAAAAAATAAATTCAGATGTCAATTTGTTTAGTGTGGGAATAATGAACTTAGTTCTTTGCAAGACAAATGACACTTTGGCTATCATAAGGGACATCTACGTGATCTTGAAAAATTACCAAGCTTTCAATCAACCTATGTAACCAAACACATTCATTGAAGGCTTCCGTTACTGCTATGTACTTTTCCATAGATGTTGACAAAGATACCAATAATTATAGCGTTGACCTCTAACTTACAAGCCCTTTTAAAAGTGTAAGCACATAGCCAGTTATAAAACAACTCTTATCTAAGTCACAACATAGTCCAAGTCCACATAACCAACTAAATTATGTTTAAGTCTATTGTCTCTCTTAAATTTCAAACTAATATTTTTTGTGCCATAAATATATCGTAGAATCCATTTAATTGCATTTTAGTGACCCTTTCTCGATTCATACATATACATGCTTCTTTATAGGAGAAGGGGATTCCATTATCAATCACCAAAAATGAATAAACCACCATGTTATGATATTGAACAAATTTTTTATAACCCTTTTAAGGGGGTGTTTACCATATCCAAATAGAAATATAGAGTCATAATCATTTATAGGAGATCTTAATAATACATTTAAGGGGGTGTTTAGTCATAATCATTTACAGGAGATCTAATAATACATTTAAGGGGGTGTTTAGTACTTAAAAGTGCATTTTTATCAAGGTTTTATATCATCATTTTGCATTTAAAGTATCAATAACTCCTTAACTAGAGTATATTTTATAATATCATATCTAATACTATAAGATACCTTTAATATATAGTAAATATTCATCTTAAATACAGGTCTATTACATAAATAAAAGGATTGATAGATGAGTTTAACTTCTAAAATTTAAAAGATGAAGAGAAGGCCAAGATTAGAAAAGAGATGTTAATTCAGTCCAAAATAGAATATTGTTCAATCATTAGATGATAACTAGATGTTGAACCATGTCATCATCTTGTAAGTAAGGGAATCTGTCGGTAAAATGGTCGAAAAAAGAGCAGATGTCGCGAACTATGACCTGTTTAACTTGTTATAAAACAACTTGTCTAATAAGAGTTATTAGTTCTACAAGTTGTGTCTAATTACTATAATGCATTACCTCATTAACGCTTCTAAATAAATTACTATGAATTTGCTACCATTTTCAAGATTAAATCCTTTACTTCTTTAGGAGTCTTTTCTATAAATGCTTTTTCACTTGCAACATCAATCATGCTATGGTCCATAGGTAATGATCCCTTATAAAAATATTGCAACAATAATTAATCATAATTTTGATGATGAGGGCAACTTATGTATAATTGATTGAAACGTTCCCATTATTTATACAATGTCTTGCTATTATTTTGATGAATTTCATTGATAACTTTTTAGATGGTAATTGCTTTTGAGGTTAGAAAGAACTTTTATAAAAACTTCATTTTCATATCATTCCTAGATATGGATGAAAGTAATAAAGCCAATCTTTTGCCTTGTCTACTAATAAGAATGAGAAAGCTCTAAGTTTGATTTGGTCTTTAGTCACTCATTATGACTTCACTATAGAGCAAACAACATGGAATTCCTTTAAGTTTTTATGTTGATCCTTACTTTTAAGACCATGAAAAGTAGATAATAAGTGAATCAAACTTAACTTTAATTTAAAAGCTACATTAATATTTAGAAATTCAATGCATAAGTGTTGTTGGTTCATGTTGGGAGTCGCTAACTCCTTTAATGTCCGTCTATGTCCTCAATTTTTGGTACTTATACCTTTAGTTCTTTTTTGGAATTTTCATCTAGAATTGATGAGCTTTATAGGCTATCTTCTTGTCTTTCGATCTTTCTATTTGTCTTAGTTATTATTTCAATCTCAGGATCGAATATTAATGCACCTATAAGGGAAGATCTTGACATATATTAGTTAGCTTGCATAGAAAATTAAGAAGAAATCTATTTCCTCGGCAATGGTGATAAAATTTGGTTGCTATCGAAACCACCAAAATTATTTTTGACTTTTTCCTCTCTTTAAAGAATTGATTTTTATAGCATGATAGTGAAAGCCATGTCAAACCCAAGGAAAATTATTCTAATTCCTTTTATAAGTAACTAAAATAAAGATTAGGGATTAATAAGAAAACTAAAGAAAATTAAAATTCTAAAAAGAAAATGTAAAAGATAATTTAGTGTTTATATGCACAGTTTAAAAAGGTGGTTCATTCATAATTAAATGTTTATATGCACAATTTAAACAGGTAGTCCATTTAACAAATTGATCATCAAAGTAAAATATATATTCTTTTAATTCAAGCAAATACTAAAATTTCTTGAAGCAAGGAAGATCCAAAAAATTAAATTTATTAGAAAAAAACCCCTAATTAATTCCCTATCACAAGATTTTAGAGCAAAAAACAACCTAATATTCCAAGTTATTGTTAAAAAGCTTAATGATTTTTACTTATCTTATTCTTTTAACCTAAAAGTTATATCAACAAATTCATTTATTTTGCTTCCTTCTTGATCCAAATCAATATGCTTATTGTAGAAACCATTCAAAAAGCTTGAATGAAAACAATAACTTATATACCAAATTCAAGTAAAGCAAGTATTTGAATGTCAAGAAATAAAGTTGAAAATATCTCTTCTCACAATCTAAAACAATAACAGAACCAAACTCCTCTGAATCAAAAGCCAAAATTTAGCTCATAAGTATTGACAAAATTGAAAAACAAAGAGGAAAATAATTCTGCACCTTGAACCCTCATGTTTCTTCCTTGAATTGCTTTTTTTTATTCTCTCTCTTAGTTGTTATTTTTTTTCAAGATTCTTTTGCTGCTTATGAGTCCTTAATGTTACTTAATTCCTTCTTATTTTATCTAGTCATTAAGGTTAGTTAGATCCATTGGAATTTGTGTTGAAAACTGACTTAGTTACTGTCACAACTCTAATGCAGTTTAGACTTTGTTTCTAACTTGATTTCCTACAATACCCAATCATCCCAACTTGATTCTTATATCCAAGACTAGAGGATTGATCTGTATCTTTTTTGGGTCGTAAGACTTACTATTTCTATATTAGATTTTCAGCCTTAGTAGGATGTTCAAAAACTATCCAAAAAGGGAAAAACAATCACTTTAATAAAAAATATTGTATGAAGTCCTTAAACTTTGTTGATTCTTCTAAAATAATCCCTAATATGATTATTTATGCTTAAGACATAGTAGAAAAAATATATCATAAGAGGAATAAAAATATAATTATTTTATTTTTATCAACGATGAAAATTTTACATTGTTATTTCTATCTAGAATTACTGATGAAATATTTTTCATCTATGTTTTCAATGCTAATTGATTTTTTTTGGAAGATTATATAATTATCTTTATTATTAAATATTGAATCCATCACTAATTAATTTTTATATTAAATCAATTTCTAATACACACAAAACATGAAACTATTTACAATTAGTTTTTATTAATATGTCCAACAATAAAAAATAACATATTTTCCTATAAAATATTAATTAATCTATTTATTGAAACAAAGTGATTTCTACTATTCATAGTGCAATGTCCACTTGACACAACTTACTATATATTTACCGTCTATATAAAATGGTTTTTTTACCATTATTTATTATTTTATAGTGTTCATATAAACATAATTAGCTATTCATGCAAGGCGATGTTATTATTCTGATGAATTGTATGGACATCACAATAGCTATAGTTGTTTTTATGTTTTCATTTTAGTTCCTAAATTTTATTTTGTTGGGTTTTGATCTTGTATAATTTAGTCAAGAGATGTGGTAGAAATAAGGATAGATAAAGGAAGGAGAGGGAAAATGATTATGATAGTTTTTCAACAATGATTTTGATTAAAAATAACATAAATAGGATCGTCATGATGATTAGATTGGATTGATAGCCATAAAAAACTTCGTGAGCAGAAAATGTAGATCAAAATTGAGATTAAACTCTTGTTTCAAAACTTTGATTTTACTACAATAGTAAGAGTTATGAGAACACTAATAGGCTATACACATAATTAAAAATTTCAAAGTAATCAATCATTTTCTACTAAGTGAAACTTTTAGCAACCAACCATACTTTGTGTATACCCATCAATAATAAAAAAATTCATAGAGGAATGCAAAGCAAAAGTTCCTATTTTTTGACATGGTTCCATGTCAAGTATTTCTTGGCTTCCTGAAATGTAATCGTCATTTGGTCTAACAAGGTGGACATTTGCAAAACAAAACAAACAGTTAGATTCATTATCTTGGACTTTTTTGGATGAAGAACCATGGAATGTTATTGAGGAACCTGAGTAAGAGAAGGTGAATCATTATTCAAGACCCACTAAACATAAAAATTAGAGGAATCAACAACCAAATTCAAGTTAGGAGATGAAACATCAAATGGGCATATCAATAAAGAACCCAAAATCTGAACCATGTTATGAAAGTGCAAGAGAAGTAGGAGAGACATGTGGACATAAAAAGACCGAACTTATACCTAGACAATGAGGAATATATATATATGAAGATAAATTGTCAAGACTAGTGATCATTGAAATAGGTGTAATAGGACAATATTTTTGAGCTTCGGTCTTATTAGGAGAGAGGGAGAGTGTGTCAAGATAGGAGAAAAGTATTCAGTGTTAGTGTAGGTGAATAAATTTTATGTTTGGAGTTGTCAAATGGAAAAATATTTTCATGAAACCAAATATGATGAGCAATATAAAAAAAATAGAAGATAGAAGATAGATCAAGATATTGATACCCTAAATGATATGAAATCTAGCTAAGAAAAACACAAGAAGTAGATAAAGAATCTAACTTATAAAAATTATGTGGATGAAGGAACAAAAAACAAAGACACCAAAACATACAAAGAAAACTATAATCATGTGTAGACTTGAAAAGACATTCAAATGGTATTTTGTTATTTAACACAAAAGTTGGAATGTATTTTACTAAATAAACAAATGTTTCAAACACATAACTTTAACATTTTAATGGAATATTATATTGACCAAGAAGTATGAGACTAGTTTTAACAATATATTTATATCAACATTCAACCATGTCATTTTACTCATGATTATATGGGTAAATCAATTGATGGTGAGTACCAATAGTTTTAAAATAAGTATTTAATTTTATATATTCATCACGTTATTCAATTTAATAGATTTAATTTTTGAAAAGAATTGTCTTTCAACTTGAGCTTGAAATTGTTAAAAAACACATTGAAAACATTAGACTTGTCAACTAAAGGAAAAAAACTAAATATACTTTGTTTGAGCATCCAAAAAATAAAAGAATAACAAAAACTATCATATGATGACATACAAAAAAGTCCTCAAACATCACTAAATATCTATTCAAGAGGAGCAAAATTTTTGTAATATTTAGGTTTTAATGACAAAGGTGATGATTATCCGAAAGAAAACGTTAGACAATTCAAATTAAATTATTTTGACATACATAATAATTTTTATTTGATACTAACAAAATTAAAACTTATAGACTAGGATGCCTAAGTTGATGTTATCATATATCAGTAGATGTAGAAACATATACAGATTAAAAAGCTTAAGGTAAAGATATTACAAAAAACTTTAACTTATCATCAAAACCATCTCTACTATGATAAAAAAGAAACATCTCCTTAGTTATTATGTCTTTAACATAAAACTTAAAATGATAAAATTAATAATTCTATTATTTTCAAGATAAAACTTTTGGACAAATAGCAATGACTTTTTGGTAAGGGGAATATGTAATATACTTGATAAGGTAAAAAAATATTTTGATAAGTGAATTTTATAATGATCAAAATTTGATATAACAAGTCCCTTATCATCTTTAACATGTAATTGATTATTACCAAGATAAGTTTATGAGCTTATCATACTCGCAAGGTTAGGTGTCACGTAGTGATTTACAACTGTATCAAGAAACCAAGTAATAAGAATGGACATAGGGACAATATTAAAATTAGCATTAACTTACAAATTTTGAGTGGTTTATTATAAACATTGTTGTGCTAAATGTCTAAAATCATAACAAAATTGATATTTATTGATCAGTTACCTTGTTGCTCAAATCAATTATCTTTTTGTCTAAAATTCTAACCCAAACCATAACCATTATAGTTGAAATTTTGACCTAAAATCATAGCCATTATTCCCATGATTATATTTATTATGATTATTATTTATCCTCTATAAAATTATCTTGCACAATTATGAGTGGAACTATTTCCATAAAAACTTTAATATATAGTGTACATATAATTAAAAGTACTATCAATGTGCAAAAAACTCAAAGAAAGATAAGTTGTTGTTCGAAATAATGGGGTTGTGATAGCAAAACTAGCAAGTCGAAGCGAGCTTTTCTAGAAAAATTCAAATATAAGTAGATAGTTGTGAAGATTAGTATAGATAAAGGGTTTTGCCTTCAAAAAGAGGTTGGTCACTAGGTCTTTAAACTTACCTTTCAAACCCAAAAACACATGGAGATTAAAATCCTCCAAAATGATTTGTCTACCATAATAGTTAATTCATCAAATAGCATCTTCATCTTAAAAAAAAAACATCGATAATACCATTATTTTTTTATAATTCTTAGAACATGCCATAAAGCTACATAATCTTGGAATTAAATAGTGAAGTAAGGGCTTCCTCAAGTGTTCATCATGTTATGTATAATTTAAGATAATAAACCACAAGATGAAAAGCATCGTTAGAGGAAGAGGACAAAACAAAACTCGTGATCAAATGGTTTTGTTGCTTCCATGAAAGAAAATAATGATTAATAATGGGAGAAGCCATATTTATAGAGGTAATATGAGATGGGGGACATGGAAAACAACCATGAACAAAAGAATATATTCCTTGGCCTAGTAAATAAGGCTTTATTTATATTGTATAATAAAAAATAATGGTTTTTTTTTTAGAGATAACTTGTTGAGTATTCGAAAGGAGAGTGATAACTACACCATAAGAAGATATAACAATAATTATTAATGGTAGTGAGACAACACCAATAACATATTCAATTAAAATCAAAAGAGATTTACATGAAAAAAAAAAAGAGGAGGCCATAGTTGAAAATAGAAGAGGGATTGTTGGTGTAGTCATGTTGGAGACCATAATATGATTGGTTTGATTATTAATAGAGTCCACTAAGAAGAGCTACACTAGGAAGACTTTGATACCAAGGTAAAAGAATTAAAGAGATAAGGAATGTATGAATAATGAGAGATGCTCACAATTGCAGTAGCCATGCTTTTGTATTTATGTCCTTAAAGTTGTGTAAAATAATAGTAGTGTAATGCACCACACACAAAAATAACACTATATAAAACATATACATATACAAAGTAATTTCCATAGAACATATACTTTCTAATTACTTTTTTAATAATAAACTAAAACTTGATTTTATAAGGCAAACATAAATCTTTAATTGACTATTTATTTTTCCAGTAAAAGTTATTCATTTTTTTTAAGTTTAGGTTTTAGACAAACTAGTTAATCTTTTTTCCCATGAATTAATTAATGTCGAAAATGGCATAAAAAACAATAGCAGAAAACCATTAAAGATGATGGCTTATGCTAGAAAAGGCAGCCGTATAGAATTAATTGCATGTGACTAACCCATCATAAGCTATCTTCGATGCCATTTTACTTCCTTAGAGTAAGGCTAAATTCCGCAGATTTGAAGCACTTGCTGAATGGTGGAAAAACACCTCAAAAAGGTGTCAACAATCACACCAAATATTCTTGTAGAATATTAATAAAAGTAGAAATTCAAGGGAGACTGGCACGACTAAAAGGTTGATATCTTCTCCCAAGTGCAGGAGTGTCGAAGTAATAAATAACCTGGCAAGACCGGGGTCGAACCACAGGGAGGTTAATTGTATAAATTATAGACAACAATTATAAGCAACAATAATAGCAATAATAACAACAACAATAACAACAACAACAACTATAATAATAATAATAGTAGTAGTAGTAGTAGTAGTAGTAGTAGTAGTAATAATAATAATAATAATAATAATAAAAAGAGAAGAAGAAGAAGATGATGAGAACTTGGAGATGGAAAATTAATGTAAGGATTAAACAATAATAATAACAAATGTCAAGGTTAGAGGTTCCACTAATGGTATATCAAACAAGTATAATATAAACTCTTATTATTGAATTGGAAACCACACACAAAGGAGGTTCCAATCAGATTATATATTGTTAACATGATTACATTAGTCATCTTATTCAATTAATGCTAATACTTGTAAATCTCGTCAAGCATTCATGATTATAACTTATGTTAACAACGAATCAAGTTCCTTTCATAGCTCAGGTGTCGGTTATACCATACATTATGGGCTATGAAAGTGCCAAGCATTTGTTGTACCAAGTGTTATACAACATAAATCAAGATTAGTCATTTAACAAGCAAAGTATTAAAGAGTGAACAAGATAACAAATATAAAACATGTTAGTATCAAACATTAAAGTCCATATTAAGTTTACATTATACTTATTCTTACACCATTAGTGTAACCTTTTCACCTTGACATAATTAACTTAGCTAGACATAATGAAAGAAAGAAAAATAGATAAACAAAATAAGAACATAAAAGCTAACTAAGTAAAGGAAAGGAAATGAAAGGCATAAACTTAATATTAATGAAAGCAAAGCATAAACATTACAAAAAATACAAAGAGAGAAAGGAAGAGCATGATCTTGATTTGAACACCAAGATGCCTAAATGCATGGCAAATGCCTCCTTTTATAGGCCAAAATTGGGAACTATTGATTTGATGACTAATTGATAAGTGGGTGGCCAACTTTTGACTTGGTGACAATCCTTATCTTCTCTTGTCTGCCCAAAACGTCATTGATAACGTCAAAATTGGAGCCAGTTGTAAACATGAAAGTTGTAGGCAATTGTCTCAGCTTTCTTGTGTAAAACATTCAGCTCATTTGGACTTCTAGAACTCTAGATATGGCCAAAATACCGAACAGTGCTCGGGCTGGAAGACAGATTCGGGCTTCTTTGTTGTTGCTACAATTTGGACTTGATAATGACCTTTTTAGATCTTGGGCTCTATATGAAAGTTGTAGGCCTATGTCTTACCTTTCCATCCATATAAATTGGACCTAAATCTGAGATCTGTAGCTCCAGATATGACCCAATTACCGAACAGTGTTCCGGTTTGGATTGCACCGACATCTCTTCTCTAAGTTTGACCATCTCTTTATCCTTGCAATTTAAGTTCTTCAAGTCATCAATCAATCCTTTCATTTATGTGATAGGCCTGCATTAAAAATAGACATTTACCATAAATTATAGGTATCTTATATTATTAGATACATTATTATAAAACATATTTTAGTTAAGGAGTTATTGATACTTCAAGTGCAAAATGATGATATAAAACCATGATAAAAATGCACTTTTAAGTACTAATCACACCCCTCAACCAGCTTATTACTAGTCCCTAGTAATCAAAGCGTTACAACAATTTGCAAATTTCACAAAGCAAGGTATTCATCATTTAACTTCCATTAATCTATCTAGATAAACAAACTCTCATTAAATTTATATATCTGCTCAATACCTCTTAACAAGATATTAATAAACCTTTTTTTTGTGCTCAATGTATCAACACATAATTATAGCGCTTTTCTTGGAAGAAAACAAAATTTTTGTTCTAATGTTTAAGGTTAACTTCCTTGGGTTGGGATTACAATTTTTGTCTTTTTTTTTGTTTTTTTTTTTAATCTATATATATATAATTTAAAAACATCATGCATCTTTAACCCATGTAACGAGCTTTCAGCTAATGACTCCCAGACCAGTTGGTCTTAGGGCATTAGGTGTTAAGACACCCCTACGAGCTTAGTAACTCGGGTCGCAGATACTGATATGTAGATAGTGCAATGTTTGATTCCCTTAAGCTTTTCTCCTCAACCCATGTAACAAGCGTTGGGCTAATAGCTCCCAAGTCAGTTGACTTTAGGGTATTAGGTGTTAAAACACCCCTTCGGGCTTAATTGCTTAGGTTAGGGAGGCTACGAAACCAAACTTATCTACATTTTTATTATCATCATTTTTTTTCTTTTTCTTTTTTCTTTTTTTTCTTTTTTTTTAATTATATACAATCCCTTTCCCTTAGTTCTTACCTTTAACAAAAAAACATAAATAATGTAATAATCCAATATGCAACCCACAATCATATGTTAAAGTGTGTGTGTGTAAATTAAGGTTTAAGAATACATGTTAAATAAGTATATGAGCAGAATTAAGCAGTAACAATACGAGAGTTTGTAAACCTGAATATTTCAGGAAGTATTATAATAGACCTTGTTAAGAATGGTTACTAAGATGCGTCTCAAGAATCACTTTAACAAAAGAACTCCTTTACTCTGCCATCCTAGTAACAACAATTATGCACATGCTTTATGAAATGAAAAACAATTTTTTTTTATCAACTACTACCCTCTCCCCCCAACCAAAACGAGACATTGTCCTCAATGTTCTAAGGTAGAAAGATAGAGTATAGAAGATATCACCTGAAATAACGAACACTGACAAAACCTGAAACACACTGAAACAAAAATAAGAAATAACAAAACACAATAATAAAACCAAAATACACAAAAATTCACAAATGAAGGCTCAAATGCAATCTAAGCTTTTTACGACTTCCCGTAGATGACCAATTTATGCGACTCATGGAAGGATCAATCACAGTAATGAAAGATTGTAGTTGGTCAATCAATTGTTTAGCAGTAGTAGCAGAGATTATGATTTGTCGTGCAGAAGATGTTAGAAATTCTTGTTCCACAGCATGATCAAGAAAAGACAACAACTTATCATAATAGCCATTAACATTTAACAAGCCAATGGGTTTATGGTGAATGTGCAATTGAGCCCAAGAGGAAATATGAAAGATCTCTTCCAATGTGCCTAGACCACCTGGTAAAGCAATGAAAGCATCAACATGGTTAAACATTGCATTCATTCGAGCCGACATTGTGGAGACCTGAAGTTCCTCTCCAAATGTTTTTCCAATAATGTCCCCTTGTGCCAAAGCTTCAGGGACGATTCCTAAAACTTGACTACCTCCTAAAAATACAGCTATTGACACACCTCTCATTAACCCAAGACTGCCTCCCCCATACACTAAATGAATCTTTCTCTCAGCTAGCACCTGACCAAGATGGTTTGCTGATTCTAAAAACTCCTTTTCTTTCCCAGGACTAGATCCACCAAAAACACATATATTTCTTATTTGATGACTTGAGGAACTTGCCATTTCTACACACTTCTGTATTTGTTGAATGTATGGGTTGAGTAGAAATGAAAGGAAGGAAAAGAGGGTTTTATAGATGAGAAAGTAGAAAGGCAATCATAACATCTATATGTAGGCCAGCTAGAGTCTCACACACTCTCTCTCTCTTTTTATTTATTTATTTATTTACTTTTGAAAAAAACATGTGTATGTACAGGTAGTTGTGATTGTGGCTCACATCTTCCCTTGGTTTTACGTCCAAGAACGGCTTAAACGCCCTCTATGGGTTGGGGATAGGCTTCCCATCCAGTTTTCTTAAAAACTGGCAAACAGGGTCTTTTTTAGTCAGATTCCCAAGACTAAGTCAATCATGTTCTTTATGAAATAGTGGTCATAAATCATGAATTGCACGATGCACATCTCTACTAGGATGCGTCTCAAGAGTCAATAGAAGATTATCTAAAGACTCCTTACTCAGGCCATCCTTAATGAATTGTATTTTATCTTCACAGTTTATAGAAACCATTCCTAAAGAACGACATTGTGTATTACAAGTCCATCTAGCACATCGATGACAGACATCCAGTCGTTTTGCACGACGCTTCTTTGCAAAAGTGCTTTTACCTGTTCCAAGCATGTGTGAAATGAAGTTAGAGGACTCACCTGATAATCGAACCTTTGCTTCAATCAACCAGCGAATATCTTCAGGAATTCCATGATTCATTAACAATCTCAATCTTGCACATCTAGCACGGTAAATTTTTGTAATCGCATTCTGAGGCAGAGCGGGAAAATACTTTTTCAATTTTTCAAGATTAGTGTCCATTTTTAAATGAGAATTGGAAGAGAGATTCAAAGAATTGCACAGATATATACACAGATATCAGTAATTATGGGAAACTGAAAGAACCGACTTAAGTCACGGAGTACCGTTATCCGCCATTTGACCGGGGTGAAAGAAACTTGCAAAAATCACTCAAAAAGAAACAAAAATAAAATAAAATAAAATCAATCTTTATATACAGGATCACCCAATTCAATAGAGTTATGTTCAACTGAAAAATTGTCAAAGTAAACTTTCAGACGATGTCCATTTACCTTGAAAACATTGCCATTCTTTGGATTCTCGATGTCATAGGCCCCATATGGATACACATGTTTCACAATAAAAGGACCGCTCCATCTTGATCTTAATTTTCCAGGAAATAAATGCAGTCGAGAATTATAAAGCAAGACTTTTTTACCAACATTGAATGTTTTTCTCAGTATTTTCTTGTCATGAAACTCTTTAATTCTTGCTTTATGAATTCTTGAATTTTCATATGCATCATTTCTTATTTCCTCAAGCTCATTTATTTGTAATTTTCGTAGTTGACTAGCATCATCTAGATTTGAATTGAAAGCTTTAATAGCCCAATAAGCTTTATGTTCAAGTTCCACAAGCAAGTGACAAGGTTTTCCATAGACTAGTCTATAAGGTGACATACCTAATGATGTTTTATAAGCAGTTCGATAAGCCCAAAGTGCATCATTAAGTCTTAAAGACCAGTCTTTCCTATTAGGGTTCACTGTTTTCTCCAAAATATGTTTGATCTCCCTATTAGCAAGCTCTACTTGTCCATACTTGCATGGTTTAGAATTGGAAAATCCATACTTGCATTTAAGGGAATTTGAGGAGGTCTGCAACACATATAATAATTTAAATTATAGCATGAACACCATCAGATTAAAGCTTTTTTCTTTTTCATTAAAAGATAAAGCTAAAACATGGCTATAAAATTTAAGACCAGGATCCATTCGTGTTTAGGATGAAATGCAATAACAATTTTTTAAAAAAAATTCCCATCTCATAGAACAAACTCTTTCAAAAGACAAATCACCACTTTCACTCAAAAATCAGGAGAAACATTTTACCAATGTTGGGATAGGTATCAAGACTTGCTTAGTACTTGCCCTCATCATGGTTTTGAAACATGAAGATTGGTTTCACATTTATATGAAGGGTTAACACCTAGAGATAGGCAAATGGTTGAATTGATGTGCGATGGAACTTTTAAAGATAAAGATCCTGATGAAGCAATGGAGGACACCGCAGGTACTTATGAGGCACCGAGTAAAACTCAACCTCATACATCTAGTGGAGGTATGTACAGCCTTAGGGAAGATCATGACCTTCAAGCCAAGTTTATATCTTTAGCTAGAAAAGTCGAGGCACTAGAATTGAAAAGAAGCAGTCAATTAAAATCTGTTGAAAACATTGTGTGTCAAATCTATGAAACAAATGAACACTCAATCAATAATTGTCCAACCTTGCTTTCTTTTAAGGAATGTCTCCATGAACAAGCTCATGCTTTAAACAGTTTTCAAAGGGCCAACCACAACCCATACTCCCAAACATACAACCCTGGTTGGAGGAATCACCTAAATTTCAGTTGGAAGAGTGAGAACAACAATGCACAAACTTCACAACCACCGTTTCAAGCACACTATAATTTCCAAAATTCTCATGGATATGCACCTTCTGATCCTTATTGTATCGCTTCTACTCTTGCATTTGTTTCTAGTTACCAAACAAGGGATTCTTTCTGATCCTTATTTATATTTTCCTTTAGATCTTCCAACACAACAAAACGATAACCTTGCCCAACTTTGTTCTTTTCCTTAATTCTCGATGGTTTCTGAACGAAATTATTTGCCTCGTTAGCTACCTCAATTCTTGATCATCAACGTGGAAGGCAAGAAATGAACTGGTGTTCAATAATGTGCTGCCGATCTGGGAGGACATCTTCTTGTTAATTTCTCATAAATTTGTGGATCATCATTTTGTTTATACAGGTAACAATTTACTGCGTGACAGTGCAGAAATCAAGCTATGGATAAACTCAATCAAAACTCGGCTGGAATAAACATGGGGTACCGCCAGCTTTAGGTTTCTTCAAATGGAAGATAGATGGATCGAGTTTTGAGAAATCTTGTAGTAGCTAGCAATTATCGGCAACTAGTTGAAGAATTTATTTGGACCGAGCCTTGTTGACAGCAAAATGAACTTAATTATATCTTCAACTTTAGTGTTGTGATATATCTTATTGCATGGTTCTTTTAGTATATCTAATCATACCTAATAGCTCTCTTTTAGTGATTACCTGACAATAGAAATGACTAGGATTGAAAAACCCTTATTATTTGGTTATCTATGGTATAAGTAGAATGAGATGAATTCTTTTATAGGATGTGGCCACCATATACGTTAGTGAAAATTTGGAGAGAAAATTAAGCTCTATGTGCTAGCCTTGTTCATGTCATTGTCGACATGGTCAAGTATAATAAATCTTGTTCCATCTTTGTCCATGAAGACGGCAACTTGGGCGAACCATGTTATAATTGATGCTCTTGTTTGTCTCTGATTAGTACTTAAAAGTGTATTTTTATCATGGTTTTATATCATCATTTTGTACTTGAAGTATCAATAACTCCTTAACTAAAATATGTTTTATAATAATGTATCTAATAATATAAGATACCTATAATTTGTGGTAAATGTCTATTTTTAATGCAGGTCTATCACATAAATAAAAGGATTGATTGATGACTTGAAGAACTTAAATTGCAAAGATAAAGAGATGGTCAAACTTAGAGAAGAGATGTCGGTGCAATCCAAACCGAAACACTGTTCGGTAATTGGGTCATATCTGGAGCTACAGATCTCAGATTTAGGTCCAATTTATATGGATGGAAAGGTAAGACATAGGCCTACAACTTTCATATAGAGCCCAAGATCTAGAAAGGTCATTATCAAGTCCAAATTGTAGCAACAACAAAGAAGCCCGAATCTGTCTTCCAGCCCGAGCACTGTTCGGTATTTTGGCCATATCTAGAGTTCTAGAAGTCCAAATGAGCTGAATGTTTTACACAAGAAAGGTGAGACAATTGCCTACAACTTTTATGTTACAACTGGCTCCAATTTTGACGTTATCAATGACGTTTTGGGCAGACAAGAGAAGATAAGAATTGTCACCAAGTCAAAAGTTGGCCACCCACTTATCAATTAGTCATCAAATCAATAGTTCCCAATTTTGGCCTATAAAAGGAGGCATTTGTCATGCATTTAGGCATCTTGGTGTTCAAATCAAGATCATGCTCTTCCTTTCTCTCTTTGTATTTTTTGTAATGTTTATGCTTTGCTTTCATTAATATTAAGTTTATGCCTTTCATTTCCTTTCCTTTACTTAGTTAGCTTTTATGTTCTTATTTTGTTTATCTATTTTTCTTTCTTTCATTATGTCTAGCTAAGTTAATTATGTCAAGGTGAAAAGGTTACACTAATGGTGTAAGAATAAGTATAATGTAAACTTAATATGGACTTTAATGTTTGATACTAACATGTTTTATATTTGTTATCTTGTTCACTCTTTAATACTTTGCTTGTTAAATGACTAATCTTGATTTATGTTGTATAACACTTGGTACAACAAATGCTTGGCACTTTCATAGCCCATAATGTATGGTATAACCGACACCTGAGCTATGAAAGGAACTTGATTCGTTGTTAACATAAGTTATAATCATGAATGCTTGACGAGATTTACAAGTATTAGCATTAATTGAATAAGATGACTAATGTAATCATGTTAACAATATATAATCTGATTGGAACCTCCTTTGTGTGTGGTTTCCAATTCAATAATAAGAGTTTATACTATACTTGTTTGATATACCATTAGTGGAACCTCTAACCTTGACATTTGTTATTATTATTGTTTAATCCTTACATTAATTTTCCATCTCCAAGTTCTCATCATCATCTTCTTCTTCTTCTTCTCTTTCTTTATTATTATTACTACTACTACTACTACTACTACTACTATTATTATTATAGTTGTTGTTGTTGTTGTTGTTATTGCTATTATTGTTGCTTATAATTGTTGTCTATAATTTGTACAATTAACCTCCCTGTGGTTCGACCCCCGGTCTTGCCGGGTTATTTATTACTTCGACACTCCTGCACTTGGGAGAAGACATCAACCTTTTAGTCGTGTCAAGTTTTTGGCGCCGTTGCCGGGGAGGTAATTTCTTGTATAAATTATAGTATTTATTTTATTTTCTCTTTTCACCTTTCTTGTATATAACTTTGTTTCTTTTCTTTTGTTTCTTTTTATTTTGTTTTCTTCCTCCTTCTTTTGCTTTCTTCTTTTTTTTTATTTTATTCCTACACGTGCATGAGAGTGTGGTCACGTACATCAAGTGGTAGACTTTGTAGGATATCCTCATCATTTTCAGAAAATATGGCCGAAGAAGATAATCAATCACTTCATAATGAAAATAATGAGAATAACCGTGCTAGAACACTTAGAGACCACATGAATCCCACAAGAACAAGTGCACCATCATGCATAGTTTTTTCTCCTGATGCATCTCATTTTAATTTTAAACCAGGTATTATTCAACTTTTACCTTCTTTTCATGGTTTAGAATTGGAAAATCCATACTTGCATTTAAGGGAATTTGAGGAGGTGTGCAACACATATAATAACTTAAATTGTAGCATGAACACCATCAGATTAAAGCTTTTTCCTTTTTCATTAAAAGATAAAGCTAAAACATGGCTACAAAATTTAAGACCAGGATCCATTCGTGCTTGGGATGAAATGCAACAACAATTTTTAAAGAAGTTTTTCCCATCTCATAGAACAAACTCTTTCAAGAGACAAATCACCACTTTCACTCAAAAACCAGGAGAAACATTTTACAAATGTTGGGATAGGTATCGAGACTTGCTTAGTACTTGCCCCCATCATGGTTTTGAAACATGGAGATTGGTTTCACATTTCTTTGAAGGGTTAACACCTAAAGATAGGCAAATGGTTGAATTGATGTGCAATGGAACTTTTGAAGATAAAGACCCTGATGAAGCAATGGAGTACTTAGACTTGTTAGCTGAAAATGCTCAAAATTGGGACACCGCAGGTACATATGAGGCATCAAGTAAAACCCAACCTCATACATGTAGTGGAGGTATGTACAACCTTAGGGAAGATCATGACCTTCAAGCCAAGTTTGCATCTTTAGCTAGAAAAGTCGAGGCACTAGAATTAAAAAAGAGTGGTCAATTAAAATTTGTTGAAAACATTGTGTGTCAAATCTGTGAAACAAATGAACACTCAACCAACGATTGTCCAACCTTGCCTTCTTTTAAAGAATGTCTCCATGAACAAGCTCATGCTTTAAACAGTTTTCAAAGGGCCAACCACAACCCATACTCCCAAACATACAACCCTGGTTGGAGGAATCACCTAAATTTCAGTTGGAAGAGTGAGAACAACAATGCACAAACTTCACAACCACCGTTTCAAGCACACCATAATTTCCAAAATTTTCATGGATATGCACCTTCTTATACTCCACCTTCTAGAAGAAATCTTGAGGAAACATTGCATGCATTCATTGAAAAGCAAGAGACAATTAATACTCAACTTGTTCAAAACATGACAGATTTTAAAGATACTCTTGCTAAATTAACATCTGCTCTTAGTTTCCAAGAGAAAGGTAAGTTTCCATCTCAAACACAACAAAATCCCAAAGGGCAATATAATGCAAATGCAAGTAGTTCCGGAAGCCAACACATGGATCAAGTCAAATCAGTCACTACTCTGCGCAGCGGTAAGGTTATTGAAAAACCCTCTCTTGAACCTTATGAGAAAGATGATGAGTCAATCTCTGAGGGTAAGGAAGGGGTTGAATCTGAAAATTGCAAAGAAACGACTGATTCACCGCCAGCACTTCCATTTCCTCAAGCCATGACCAAACAAAGGAAAGTTAATCACAACTCTGAAATCTTTGAAACTTTCAAACAGGTAAGGATCAATATACCTTTGCTGGATGCTATTAAACAGGTTCCTTTCTATGCTAAATTTTTGAAAGATCTATGCACTGTGAAGAGGAAACTGAATGTGAAAAAGAAAGTCTTTCTAGCCGAACAAGTAAGTGTTATTCTTCAAAATAATAATGCTTTGAAATATAAAGACCCTGGTTATCCTACAATTTCTTGCTTTATTGGAGAGCATAAAATTGAAAGAGCCTTACCTGATCTTGGTGCTAGTGTGAATTTACTTCCATATTCAGTTTTTCAGAGTCTCAATCTAGGTGAGTTAAAACCAACTTCTATAACTCTTTTACTTGCCGATAGATCTTTAAAAGTGCCTAGAGGAATAATTGAAGATGTGTTAGTACAAGTCGATAAATTCATTTATCCTGTGGATTTTATTGTCTTGGACACACAACCTGTTGAAGTATGTAATTCATTTCCTGTTATTTTAGGACGTCCATTTCTTCCAACTTCTAACGCATTGATTAATTATAGAAATGGACTCATAAAGCTATCATTTGAAAACATGACATTGGAGATGAATATTTTCAACATTTGCAAGCAACTTAGAGATGATAATGATTTACAGGAAGTGGACTTTACTGAAAAATTAATTCATTATCAATTTCCAACCACTTCTAGTGAAATTCAGATTGATGAATCTGATGATTTGCAAATAATTTATTTTCAGAAAGAATCAAAGACAAGTAATTGGAAGCCACAAATTGAGGAATTGACCTGATTTAAAGTTGTTACCATCCAATCATAAATACTCATTTTTAAGAGAAAATAAAACTTTTCCAGTAATAATCTCTTCCAAACATAATTCACATCAAGAAGGTAAGTTATTACAAACTCTGAAAATGCACAAAAATGCATTAGGATGGACCATAGCTGATATAAAAAGAATTAGTCCTTTGATTTGTACACACAGAATTTATTTAGAGGAAAATGCTAAATCCTCTAGAGAAATGCAATGAACACTAAATCCTAATATGAAAGAAGTAGTGAAAAATAAAGTTATTAAGCTTTTAGATAATGAAATCATTTATCCTATTTCTGACAACAAATGGGTAAGTCATATCCAAGTTGTACCCAAAAATTCTAGAGTCACTATGATAACAAATGAGAACAATGAGTTAATTCCCACTAGAACTGTTACTGGTTGGCGCATGTGCATTGACTATAGGAAACTTAATTCAATGACTAGAAAAGATCATTTTCCTTTACCTTTCATGGATTAAATCCTAGAAAGAGTTACAGGTCATGAATTTTATTATTTTCTAAATGGTTATTCGGGTTACAACCAAATTGAAATTGCATTGGAAGATCAAAAGAACACTACTTTCACATGCCCATTTGGTACTTTTCCATATTGAAGGATGCCTTTTAGACTATGTAATGCACTAGCCACATTTCAAAGATGCATGCTTAGTATATTTAGTGATATGGTTGAACATTTTCTTGAGATTTTCATGGATAATTTTTCTGTTTTTGGCGATTCATTTGATGATTGTTTGACTAACTTAGAAAAGGTTTTAACCAGGTGTGAAGAGAAGAATCTTATGCTGAATTGGGAAAAATATCATTTTATGATAACAAATAGCATTGTACTTGGTCACATTGTTTTATCAAAAGGAATTGAGGTTGACAAATCTAAAATAAGTTAATTACAATCTTGCCAACACCAAAATCTATTAAAGATGTTAGATCATTCCTAGGACATGCTGGTTTTTATAGAAGGTTCATTAAAGATTTTAGTGTAATATCTAAGCCTTTAAGTAACCTTTTAACAAAGGATACTATTTTTTAATAGACTAAACATTGTGAAGAAATCTTTGTTCAACTTAAAAACTTGCTTACTTGTGCTCCTATCAATCAGACCCCCCAACTCACTGAGAAAAACATTTAATGTTGGTCAAAAAGTCTTGCTTTATAATTCTCGACTGCATTTATTTCCTAGAAAATTAAGATCAAGATAGAGTTGTCCTTTTATTGTGAAGCATGTGTATCTATTTGTTTTGCTTTCTTTCATTATGTCTAGCTAAGTTAGTTATGTCAAAGTGAAAAGGTTACACTAATGGTGTAAGAATAAGTATAATGTAAACTTAATATGGACTTTAATGTTTGTTACTAATATGTTTTATATTTGTTATCTTGTTCCCTCTTTAATACTTTGCTTGTTAAATGACTAATCTTGATTTATGTTGTATAACACTTGGTACAACAAATGCTTGGCACTTTCATAGCCCATAATGTATGGTATAACCGACACCTGAGCTATGAAAGGAACTTGATTTGTTGTTAACATAAGTTATAATCATGAATGCTTGACGAGATTTACAAGTATTAGCATTAATTGAATAAGATGACTAATGTAATCATGTTAACAATATATAATCTGATTGGAACCCCCTTTGTGTGTGGTTTCCAATTCAATAATAAGAGTTTATACTATACTTGTTTGATATACCATTAGTGGAACCTCTAACCTTGACATTTGTTATTATTATTGTTTAATCCTTACATTAATTTTTCATCTCTAAGTTATCATCATCATCATCTTCTTCTTCTTCTCTTTCTTTATTATTATTATTATTATTATTATTATTATTATTATTATTATTATTATTATTATTATTACTACTACCACTATTATTATTAGTACTACTACCACTATTATTATTATTATTGTTGTTGTTGTTGTTGTTGTTATTGTTGTTTTATAATTGTTGTTTTTAATTTGTACAATTAACCTCCCTGTGGTTCGACCCCGGTCTTGCCGGGTTATTTATTACTTCGACACTCCTGCACTTGGGAGAAGACATCAACCTTTTAGTCGTGTCAAGTTTTTGGCACCGTTGCCGGGGAGGTAAGTTCTTGTATAAATTATAGTTTTTATTTTATTTTCTCTTTTCACTTTTCTTGTATATAACTTTGTTTCTTTTCTTTTGTTTCTTTTTATTTTGTTTTTTTTTCCTTCTTCTTTTGCTTTCTTCTTCTTTTTTTATTTTTACACGTGCATGAGAGTGTGGTCACGTACATCAAGTGGTAGACGTTGTAGGGTATCATCATCATTTTCAGAAAATATGGCTGAAGAAGATAATCAATCACTTCATAATGAAAATAATGAGAATAACCGTGCTAGAACACTTAGAGACCACATGAATCCCATAAGAACAAGTGCACCATCATGTATAGTTTTTCCTCCTGATGCATCTCATTTTAATTTTAAACCAGGTATTATTCAACTTTTACCTTCTTTTCATGGTTTGGAATTGGAAAATCCATACTTGCATTTAAGGGAATTTGAGGAGGTCTGCAACACATATAATAATTTAAATTGTAGCATGAACACCATTAGATTAAAGCTTTTTCCTTTTTCATTAAAAGATAAAGCTAAAACATGGCTACAAAATTTGAGACCAGGATCCATTCGTGCTTGGGATGAAATACAACAACAGTTTTCAAAGAAGTTTTTCCCATCTCATAGAACAAACTCTTTCAAAAGACAAATCACCACTTTCACTTAAAAACCAGGAGAAACATTTTACAAATGTTGGGATAGGTATCGAGATTTGCTTAGTACTTGCCCCCATCATGGTTTTGAAACATGGAGATTGGTTTCACATTTCTATGAAGGGTTAACACCTAAAGATAGGCAAATGGTTGAATTGATGTGCAATGGAACTTTTGAAGATAAAGACCCTGATGAAGCAATGGAGTACTTAGACTTGTTAGCTGAAAATGCTCAAAATTGGGACACCGCAGGTACATATGAGGCATCAAGTAAAACCCAACCTCATACATGTAGTGGAGGTATGTACACCTTAGGGAAGATCATGACCTTCAAGCCAAGTTTGCATCTTTAGCTAGAAAAGTCGAGGCACTAGAATTAAAAAAGAGTGGTCAATTAAAATCTGTTGAAAACATTGTGTGTCAAATCTGTGAAACAAATGAACATTCAACCAATAACTGTCCAACGTTGCCTTCTCTTAAGAAATGTCTCCATGAACAAGCTCATGCTTTAAATAGTTTCCAAAGGCCCAACCACAACCCATACTCACAAACATACAATCCTGGTTGGAGAAATCACCCGAATTTCAGTTGGAAGAGTGACAATGCACAAACTTCACCACCACAGTTCCAAGCACACCATAATTTCTAGAATTATCATGGATATGCATCTCCTTATGCTCCACCTCCTACAAGAAAGTTTGAGGAAACCTTGTATGCATTCATTGAAAAGTAAGAGACAATCAACACTCAACTTGCTCAAAGCATAATAGATTTTAAAGATACTCTTGCAAAATTCACATCTGCTCTTAATTTTCAAGGAAAAGGTAAGTTTCCATCTCAACCACAACAAAATCTCAAGAAGCAATATAATGCAAATGCAAGTAGTTATGGAAGTCAACACATGGATCAAGTCAAATCAGTCATTACTCTTCGCAATGGTAAGGTTATTAAAAAACCCACTCTTGAACCTTGTGAGAAAGATGATGAGTCCATCTCTAAGGGTAAGGAAAGGGTTGAATCTGAATATTGCAAGGAAAAGACTGATTCCCTGCCAGCACTTCCATTTTCTCATGCCATGACCAATCAGGAAGAAATCGAGGATGAAAAAGGCATCGAAAAGGTTGATGTGAATCTTTTATCAAAAATGACAACAGATTCGACACCCGACATCACACCAATCGATGATTACTTTCCCGATGAATCTCTACTTTCTCTCAATTCAATGCCTTGGTTTGCTAAAAATATTAATTTTCTTACTTCAGGATTTTTGCCAACTCATTGGAGTATTGAAGACAAAAGAAAATTTTTGAGAAACGAGCAAAATTTTTATTGGGATGACCCTTACTTATTCAATTATTGTCCTGATCAAATATTTCAAAAATGCATTCTCGACAATGAGGTAAGTAATTTCATTAAATTTTGTCACTCTAAGGCATATGGGGATCATTTCTCATCAAAAAAGAGGATTGTAGAAATCTTACAAAGTGGATTTTACTGGCCCATCATATTCAAGGAGTCAAATGCATTTCGCAAAAACTGTGAAAATTGTCAAAAGGTGGGATTTATTTCAAAACACAGAGAGTCTTTAGATAATCTTCTATTGACTCTTAAGTCTCATCATAGTCGAGATAAGCATCGTGTGATTCATGACTTATGAACCCATTTTCATAAAGAACATACTTGGCATAGTCTTGGGAATCTGACTAAAAAAGACCATGTTTGCCAGTTTTTAAGAAAACTGGATGGGAAGCCTATCTCCGACCCATTGAGGGCGTTTAAGCTGTTTTTAGATGTAAAACCAAGGGAAGATGTGAGCCACAATCACAACTACGATTTGAATTTTTTTTGTTTGTAAAAACTTGTGTCTTTTGGTTTTATTATTGTGTTTTGTTATTTCTTATTTTTGTTTCAGTGTGTTTCAGGTTTTGTCAGTATTCGTTATTTCAGGTGATATCTTCTATACTCTATCTTTCTACCTTAGAACATTGAGGACAATGTCTCGTTTTGGTTGGGGGAAGAGGGTAGTAGTTGATAAAAAAAAATTGTTTTTCATTTCATAAAGTATGTGCATAATTGTTGTTACTAGGATGGCAGAGTAAAGGAGTTCTTTTGTTAAAGTGACTCTTGAGACGCATCTTAGTAACCATTCTTAACAAGGTCTATTATAATACTTCCTGAAATATTCAGGTTTACGAACTCTCGTATTGTTACCACTTAATTCTACTCATATACTTATTTAACATGTATTCTTGAACCTTAATCTACACACACACACTTTAACATATGATTGTGGGTTGCATATTGGATTATTACATTATTTATGTTCTTTTGTTAAAGGTAACAACTAAGGGAAAAGGATTGTATATAATTAAAAAACAAAAACATGAAAAAAAAAAGAAAAAAGAAAAAAAATAATGATAATAAAAATGTAGATAAGTTTGGTTTCGTAGCCTCCCTACCTAAGCAATTAAGCCCGAAGGGGTGTTTTAACACCTAATACCCTAAAGTCAACTGACTTGGGAGCTATTGGCCCAACGCTTGTTACATGGGTTGAGGAGAAAAGCTTAAGGGAATCAAACATTGCCCTATCTACATATCAGTATCTGCGACCCGAGTTACTAAGCTCATAGGGGTGTCTTAACACCTAAGACCAACTGGTCTGCGAGTCATTAGCTGAAAGCTCGTTACATAAGTTAAAGATGCATAGTGTTTTAAATTATATGTATATATATTAAAAAAAGACAAAAATAATAATCTCAACCCAAGGAAGTTAACCTTAAATATTAGAATAAAAATTTTGTTTTCTTCCAAGAAAAGCCCCATAATTATGTGTTGATACATTGAGCATAAAAAAAAAGTTTATGAATATCTTCTTAAGAGGTATTGAGCAGGTATATAAATTTAACGAGAGTCTATTTATATGGATAGATTTATGGAAATTAAATAATGATTACCTTGCTTTGTGGAATTTACAAAGTATTTTTCTATTTTAACACTTTGATTACTAGGGACTAGTAATAAGCTAGTTGGGGGATGTGATTGATACTTAAAAATGTATTTTTATCAAGGTTTTATATCATCATTTTGCACTTGAAGTATCAATAACTCCTTAACTAAAGCATGTTTTATAATAATATATCTAATAATATAAGATACCTTTAATTTATGGTAAATGTTCATTTTAAATGCAGACCTATCACATAAATGAAAGGATTGATTGATGAATTTAAGAATTGAAATTGAAAGGGTAAAGAGATGGCCAAACTTAGAAAAAAGATGTTGGTTCAATCCAAACCGGAACAACATTTGATAATTAGGTTATATATGGAGCTATAGATCTTAGATTTAGGTCTAATGTATATGGATGGAAAGGTAAAACATAGGCCTATAACTTTCATATGGAGCCCAAAATCTAAAAAGGTCATTTTCAAGTTCAAATTGGAGCAACAACAAAGAAGCCCAAATCTGTCCTCCAGTCCGAGTACTATTCAGTATTTTGGCCATATCTAGAGTTCTAGAAGTCAAAATGAGCTGAAGTTTTTACCAAGAAAGCTGAGACAATTTCTTACAACTTTCATGTTTTCAAGTGGCTCCAATTTTGACGTTATCAATGACGTTTTGGGCAGACAAGAGAAGATAAGAATTGTCACCAAGTCAAGAGTTGGTCACCCACTCATTAATTAGTCATCAAATCAATAGTTCCTAATTTTGGCCTATAAAAGGAGGCATTTGCCATGCATTTAGGCATCTTGATGTCCAGATCAAGATCATGCTCTTGCTTTCTCTCTTTGTATTTTTTGTAATGTTTATGCTTTGTTTTCATTAATATCAAGTTTATGCCTTTCATTTCCTTTCCTTTACTTAGTTAACTTTTATGTTCTTATTTTGTTTATCTATTTTTCTTTCTTTCATTATGTCTAGCTAATTTATTATATTAAGGTGAAAAGGTTACACTAATGGTGTAAGAATAAGTATAGTATAAACTTAATATGGACTTTAATGTTTGATACTAACATGTTTTATATTTGTTATCTTGTTTACTGTTTAATATTTTGTTTGTTAAATGACTAATCTTGATTTATATTGTATAACACTTGGTACAACAAATGCTTGGCACTTTCATAGCCCATACTGTATGGTATAACTGACACCTAAGTTATGAAAGGAACTTGATTTGTTGTTAACATAAGTTATAATCATGAATGCTTGACAAGATATACAAGTATTAGCATTAATCGAATAAGATGACTAATGTAGTCATATTAACAATCTATAATCTGATTGGAACCTCCTTTGTCTCTGGTTTCCAATTGAATAATAAGAGTTTATACTATACTTGTTTGACATACTATTAGTAAATCCTCTAACCTTGACATTTGTTATTATCATTATTTAATCGTTACATTAATATTTCATCTCAAAGTTATCATCTCCTTCTTCTTCTTTTTCTCTTTCTTTTTCTTTATTACTACTACTACTACTACTACTACTACTACTACTACTACTAGTATTATTGGTATTATTATTGCTACTATTATTGTTGTTGTTGTTATTGTTACTATTGTTGTTATTTATAATTTGTACAATTAACCTCCTTGTAGTTCGACCCCAGTCTTACCGAGTTATTTATTACTTCAACACTCCTGTACTTGGAAGAAGACATCAATCTTTTAGTCGTGTCATGCATGAGGCTGGAGTTCATGTTTTTATCTACACTTATAATAGGTCTGAGCATTTCGAGGTGAAATACATATGTTTGTCTTCAACTATTGATTAATAAGTTAATGCAGTTGTTGTTTTCTAAAGCTTTGACTTGTGATATTTGGAGGAAACAAAATTTTGTTATGAGAGCAGTTTTGGTGTGGACTATTACTGATTTTTTAGCTTATGGAATGGTTTCTGGTTGGAGCACGCATGGAAAACTGGCATGTCCATGTTGTCTGGAAAATGACAAGGCATTCACGCTAACAAACAGGGCTAAAGCTTCTTTTTTTTACTGTCATCATTATTTTTTTCTTATCACCGAATCACATGTATAGAAAGAACAAAAATGATTTATTTGTTGACAGTGTTTAAAAGGATGTTGCATCCTGAATTCTTTTCGGTGAAGAATTGTATGATGTTGTCTCAAGGTACGATGACATAGTATTTAGTATCCAATAAGATAAGTATAAGTTTCCTGGTTTTAGTTTGACTCATAATTGGATAAAGCGAAGTATCTTTTAGGAGCTTCCTTATTGGAAGACCAATCTTCTCTGCCATAACCTTGACATTATACATATTGAAAAGAACATGTTTGAGAATATTTTCAACACCGTTATAGATGTGAAGAGGAAGCCAAAAGACATAAAACTAAGAGCAAGCTTCATGTTAGAGAAAAATGCATAACTACTAGTCTATAAATGACTTAAGAGTCTGTGTTTTCTCGATGGACATGCCTCGAATATATCAAGGCTGGTTAATACGGAGGAATGCAAATTATATGAAATGAAGAGTTATGATTACCATGTGTTTATATAGAAAATCATCTCATTAGCTTTTCATGATTTGTTTCCAAAGGGGATATGAGATGCATTTATGGAGATCAGTCATTTCTTCATAGATATATGCTCCAGCAAGTTGAATGTTGATATATTAAAAGGTTTGAAACAATTATCATCAAGATAATATGCAAACTTCAAATGATATTCCCTCCATCATTTTTTGACTTAATAGAGCATCTACCTATATATTTACCATTTGAGGTAAAAGTTGGAGGACTGATTCAGTATAGATGGATGTATTCATTCGAGAGGTTAGATATTACAATTGCTATATAATTTATAATTAAATTTTTTTTTATTTTTTTAATTAATATTTTTTGTTTAATTCTATACATACAGGTGCTTGTTCAATCTTAAAAAAAGGTTAAGAATAAGATGTATGCTGAAGCGTCAATATGTGAGCCCTATATTATTGAGGAGATTTCAACATTTATCTCATACTATTTAGAATCTCATTTAAGAACAAGGATCAACAATGTTCCACAACATAATAATGTTGGTGAAGGGCTTTTAAATGAAAACTTGTCAATATTCTTCAATCCTGGACAACCCACACCTAAAAATATTGTGAGGGGAAGATATTTGTCTAAAATAGAGTTCAAACAAGCACACAAGTATATCCTATTTAACTATGATAAAGTGAGACATTTTATTAAGTAGATGTTCTAGTTAAACTTTGGCAATAATGTACTATTTATATATTGTGATAACATAAACTCATATAATTTGGAACAACCTTGTAGGCAACATCAACGATACTTACAGTCCAATAACTCACATTTGACTGAAACTCAAATCTTTCAATTATAAGATAAAAAATTTACCACGTGATTTAGAACACAAGTAAGTCTTATCACAAACACATTATCTCTTGTTAGGTAATGAATTATACGTGAATATTATAGAATATCCATTTATTGATTATTATTTGATATACAAGGTTTATCAAATGAAAGGTAGGGCTGCTATTTCGCTGTCTTTACAAAGCCTGGACCTTGAAAGAAAAGTCAAGTGCTATAATGGATATTTTGTCAATGGATATGTCTTTCATACTAAAGAATATAGGAATAAAAGAAAGACATATAATAACAGTGTTTGTATTAAGAGATCGACTTCTAGTGAGTTTAAAATTGACTACTATTATAGATGAAAAGAGGTCATTAAACTGCAATATCATAGCGAGCAGAATAGAGTGTTTTTATTCAAATACTATTGGTATGACACAAATAACAGAGGAATCAGAGTAGATCCTCACTATGATCTTGTTGAAATCAACTCAAAAGCTAGACTCTGCAACATAAATGATATTTTTGTTTTCGCAAAGCAATGCCAACAAGTTTATTACACACACAGCCCTTTCTTTAAAAAATACAGATCAACTGTTGATTGGTTATCCATTTTAAAAACCAAATCCAAGGGTCGTGTCAAGGTTGTTTAGGATGAAAACGAAGACACAAATATGATAGATGAAGTATTTCAAGCTAGTGAGTTAGTTGAACTAAATCAAGTTTCTCCTTTAATTGACCTAAAACAAAATTTAATTTTTTTTTGTTTTCAATGATAGTCTTGTTGATATTGACGCAGATGAGTTGGATGGTGTTTTGAACTTTAATGGACTAGAGAATATTGATGAAGAGGATAATAACCATATTAAAAAGTGTGATGAAGCTGATAACAATTCAATTAAGGAAGAAGATAAAAATTCTAACTAAATATGTTATAAAGCCTTTTGTTTATATATAATGTAATATTATATATGATATTTTGGAACATGCAATATTTATTTTATAATTGTTTGCTCTTGTTATTGTGTTGTGTGTGCTATAAGTTTGCAATTTAGGCATTTCTACAAGAGGATAGACAGGCAGTACAAAAAAAACATGCAAAAGCTTGACACAAACACTGACAGATAAACCTATGAAATGTGTCCCTCGATGTTTTACCGAGAGTTGTAAAACAATTACAGCATTGTGCTACAATCACTAACGGTTTTATTGATGAAATATGTCTCATATTTTACTAAGAGTTGCAAAAAAATTGCAGCTCTTACCATAATCACCGTCGATTTCCTGACACAATCACCGATGAATGGTGCACATTCCAAAGCACATGACTATCACATTGCCTGGTCGGTTGGCACCATTACCGATAGGATCATCGACGAACGAGACAAATCCAATGGGCACCACCAAAAAAATATAAAGGGATTTTCATAATTTTAGTGAAAAATTCAATTAAATATCGAACAAATTTAATGTCACCACCCAAAAAAATATTATTCTATTTTTCATCGGTAATGTCATCAGAAAAATTTTAATATAAAACTGACCCCTCTCCACGGTTCATTTTTTCTCAACTCCTCTTCATTTCTTCTCTTCTCCTTCTGTAAATTCTTTGCATTTAGCATTGTAGTTTTATTGTTTTGATTGTAGTTTTCAACATATTAAAAGGTATGATTATCCTTTCTTTATCTTTGTATTTTTTAACTTTTTTATTTTAATTATGATTTTTTTGTGGTGTTCTTTGTTTTGAGTATTGTTTGTAGATAAAATCTTGAAATCAACACACTATTAAGGTAAACATTTTCATTCGTAAAGTCTTTAGTTTTTTCTTTTTATTTGTTAAATTTATTTTATTATTTGTATTTCCATAATAATTGAAAATTTTGTTAAATTTGAATTGTTATTATTGAATTCACCTTTAAAATGTTAATTGAAATATAGAATTAAATTTAATTAGTTTATCTTAATTTTATTGTATTATTGTTTGTTATGTTTTTAATTATTTCAATTCATTTTAATTTTTATTTATAAATTTCTATAGATGTTAGGTGTTTAGAGTTAATTGTGCAATATTTGTGAAATTATTAATATTTGTAGGTATGAAAACTATGGGTAGTCTCTAACATAAGGTAGGTGCTAGCAATTGTTTTTTTAAATGATTGAATTTAATTATTTAATTATTCATATAAATTTGTATACATGTGCTAAATGAAAATTTAATTATTTTATTCTATTATTGATTGTTTTTATTATTATTTTCATTAATTTTAATTGTCATTTATAGATTTCTATATATGTTAAATTTATATAGATGTTAGGTTATATAAAAGATTTTCTAATAGAGTCAATTGGTTTGTGGTTGTTATAAAGATTTGCAGGTTTGAAAACTATGGGTAGTCTCCAGTATAGAGGAGGTGCTGCTGATTTTTTTAAAATAATCAAATTTAATTATGTAATTATTTATATAAATTTGTATAAATGCATAGAATAAAATAAACAGCATGTCATCAACAGACAGTTGCAGCTAGTTCTTCTAGCAGTGAGGATGACTTATCTTTAGGTGCTGATCATAGCGAGATATCTACGGTAACTTGTGATGCTACCTCTTATAGCGTGGTTTCATAATGCAAAGACGGTGTGCTTTCACAGTGATTAATACTTTAAAATATATTTTTATCAAGGTTTTATATCATCATTTTGCACTTGAAATATCAATAACTCCTTAACTAAAGCATGTTTTATAATAACAAGTCTAATACCATAAGATACCTTTAATTTATGGTAAATACTCATCCTAAATGCAGGCCTATCACATAAATAAAATGATTAATTGATGAGTTGAAGTATTGAAATTAAAAGGACAAAGAGAGGGCCAAATTTAGAAAAGAAATACTGGTGCAATCCAAACTGGAACACTGTTTGGTAATCAGTACGTATCTGGAGCTATAGATCTCAAATTTAGGTCAGCTTTATATGGATGAAAAGTTAAGACATAGGCATAAAACTTTCACAGAAATGAAAGACTCAATTTTGCTATTTGGAAGTTAACACGATCAAAGAGTTAATGTCTTGTGCAGAAGTGTCAAAGTAATAAATAACCCGGTAAGACCGAGGTCGAATAAGAAGGAAGTTAACTATATAAATAATAATAATAATAATAATAATAATAATAATAATAATAATAATAATAATAATAATAATAATAATAATAATAAGAACAACAACAACAATGATGGTGGTGGTGGTGGTGGTGGTGGTGGTGAGTTAAAGAGGACTTTGAGATGTAAAATTAATGTGAATATTATACAATGATAAAAACAAATGTCAAGGTTAGAAGATACATTAATAGTATTAGAGATAAGTAAAGTATAAACTCTTTATAAATTATCAACATGATTATATTAATCATCTTATTTACGTAACACCATACTTATAAATTTTATCAAGTATTCATGATACTAACTTATATTGACAATAAATCAAGTTCCTCTCATAATAACGATGCCGGACGAAAACTATGAAGGATCAAGTATTTGATATACCAAGTTTTATATAACATATATCTAGATTAACCATTTAATAAGCAAGGTATTAAAAATTAATAAGATAAAAAATAATAAGACATGTTAGTAGCAAGTTGTTTAGGATATAAGCATTGAAGTCCATATTGAGTTTATATTATATTTATCCTAACACCATTAGTAAAACCTTTTCACCTTAATATAATTAGCTTATCTAGACATTATGAAGAAGAAAAACATAAATAAATAATATAAGAACATAAACATGATATAAGTTAACTAAGTATAGTAAAGGAAATGAAAAGTATGAACAAGAGAATAATGAAAGCAAAACTTAAGCATTACAAAAATATAAAAAGAGAGAGCAAGAACATGATTTTGATATGAAAAACTAGATGTCTCAATCAATGATAAATGCCTCCTTTTATAGGTTAAAATATGGAATTATTCATTTGGTAATTGATAATTGATGTAATGGTCAACTATTGATTTAGTAGACTTGGTGGACAGCAGCACTCAAGCATTTTGGCTGGATGAATTGACATTGATGCAATCAGACTTTGGCAAAGTGTTCTCATAAAAGTTGTTAGAAATGATCTTTTCCTTATGCCAATCAAATTTCAAAGCATTTAAAGTACTACAGCTCGAGATATGTCTAAAATACTAAGTAGTGCTGCTGGTGGATGTGGTGGATAGCCCTTATGCTCTTATCTGGATAAAATATCATTTCTACCATCAGAATTTAAGCAGATCTTCATATAAAAGTTGTTGAAAATTGTCTTCTCCTTCCACCCACCAACTTTCATGTCTTTTGCCTTCTAGAACTCTAGTTATGAGTAAATCTCTAAGCAATGTTTGGGCTGGATTGGAAGACAGATTTTGACTTCACTTTTGTGGCCAAACTTTGAATTTAAAAATGGAAAATTTAGGTCTTTCCATACCATGAAAGTTATAGGCCTATTTCTTATCTTTCTAGCCATGTAAACCAATTTGAAATTCAAAATCTATAGTTCTAGATATGACTCAATGACTGAACAGTGTTCAGATTTGAATTGACTCGACATCTCCTTTCTAAGCTTAGTCTTTTCTTTATCCTTTCACTTCCAATAGTTAATCACAATAATCAAACCTTTGAATTGTGAGAATACCTACATTTAAAATGAGTATTTATCATAAATTAAAAGTATCTTATATTATTAGACTTGTTGTTATAAAACATGCTCTAGTTAAGGAGTTATTGATACTTTAAGTGCAAAATGATAATATAAAACCTTGATAAAAATGCACTTTTAAGGATAAAGTTTATAAATTTATAAATATCTGTCAACTATTGACTTAGTGACAATCCTTATCTTCTTTTGTCTACCTAAAATGTCATTGATAACGTCAAAATTGGAACAACTTAACATAAAAGTTGTAGGAAATTATCTCAGCTTTCTTGTGTAAAACATTCAGATCATTTTGACTTCTAGAACTCCAGATATGACCAAAATACTAAACAGTGCTCAGGCTGGAGGACAGATTCGGGCTTCTTTGTTGTTGCTATAATTTAGACTTGAAAATGGCCTTTTTAGACCTTAGGCTCTATATGAACGTTGTAGGTCTATGTCTTAAATTTCTATCCATATAAAATAGATCTAAATCTGAGATCTATAGCTCTAGATATGACCCAATTACCAAACAGTGTTCTAGTTTGGATTGCACCGATATCTCTTTTCTAAGTTTGGTCATCTCTTTATCCTTTAAATTTTAGTTCTTAAATTCATCAATCAATCCTTTTATTTATGTGATAGGCCTGCATTTAAAATGAACATTTACCATAAATTAAAGGTATCTTATGTTATTAGATATATTATTATAAAACATGTTTTAGTTAAGGAGTTATTGATACTTCAAGTGCCAAATGATGATATAAAAGCTTGATAAAAATACACTTCTAAGTATCAATTAGACATCTTGATTTACAATCTAAATCCAAAGTCTTATTTAGAGCATTTACTAGTTGTCTCTAGCACTTTACACAAACTTTACACAATAAGCAGTTATTTATCAACTACAAGTGTAAGTTGTTCACTAGTAATGTTACTTTTCTAGATTTTGTTATATTAATGGATGGATTTCAGGTTGATCTTTTAAATTTATAGTGATTGTAGAATGGCCAATGCCAAAAAAATCTATAAAGTTTAGAGTTTTCATGGACTTGCATCATTCTACAGAAGATTCATTCAAGATTTTAGCTCCTTAATTGCATTCATTACAGAGTGCTTAAAGGGAAGAATTCCTAGTGGATAGATGATGTTGAAGATAATTTTTAATTAATGAAGTAAAAGATGATTAAAGCTCTTATATTTGCACCTTTTGACTTTGAAAAACTATTTAAAGTCAACCCTAATGCATATAGGATAGGCCTTAGAATTCTTATCCAAAATGGACGGCTAAATGCCTTTTTTAGTGAGATATTATCTAGTTCAAATAAAAACTACTCCACATATAATCTAGAGTTTTATGTTATTATTCAAGCTTTGAAGCATTACAAAATTACCTTTTATAGAAAGAGTTTATTATAATCATAAATCATGAAGCTTTAAAGTATACAAATAGGTAGTATAGGTTAAGTCATTGGCATACAAAATGGGTGTCTTTTCTATAAAATTTTACCTTTTTATTGATGCATCAATATAGCAATCTTAACAAAGTAACTAACATCCTCAATAGATGAGTTACCCTGCTTGGTACTATATATGCCTAGGTGATGGGGTTTGATACTTTTGAAATTTATATTCGGGTGCCTTTTTTTTGGGTAAGTTTATACAGAATTAGTGAATAGATATAATTGAGATAACTTAATACTTGTAAATTGTCATTTATGAGTTGCACTATAAGAAACTGTGGGTGTGATAAAAAAAAAATAGCCTGGGTTTTATTAAATTATTGTTGGCCTGAGTTGTCAAGTTAGGTATCTAGTTCTGTAAAGAGATGTACTATTTATTAAAGGTCTTAAAGTTCCTTATCAAAAGTGGGGCTATATACCGAATTACTAGTTCATGATGCTTTATAGTTAGATGTTAGTATGGATTTTATGCTGGGCTTACTCAAACCCAAAAAGTAATGGAATCTCTTTTTTTTTATGGACAAGTTCTAAAAAATAATCCATTTTATAGCAAGTTGAATGACATGATTGCATCATAGATAGCCCACATTTACTTTAATGAGGTGATTTTCTTACATGGTATCCCTAGGTCTATCATTTTAGATAGAGATGTGAAGTTTATGAGTAACTTCTAGAAGAGATTATAGGGAAAGCTAGGAACCTAGTTGAGTTTTAACAATGCTTATAATCCTCAAACAAATGAACATATATAAGTGGTTAACCGTAACCTCATATGCTTGATTTGAAGTTTGGTGGAAGAATAGTCAAAATAGTGGGATATTATCGCCTTTTATAAATAGAGTTTCGCTGATCTCCTAATTGAGTCCATTTGAGATACTCTACAGATAGAATACTTCTAGCGTGATACAGTTAACATTGTTCCTCATATTAGATGATTGAGTGTCCAAGCTTATGATACATAGATTACTTGTTAGGTATTCATGAGTAGGTTAAGAAGACAATCACATAAAACAATATAAAATTTATGGCCCTAACCCATACCCATTAAAAAATAGTAGTGTTTGAGGTAAGTAATCTTGTGTGGGTAGTACTCACTCGTACAAGTTTCTATTAGGAGATTATAACAAGTTGATGAAAAGAGAGATAAACCCTTGCCAGGTGTTGTAAAAGATTAATGATAATGCTTATAGATCTCATCTTTCTAACCATTTGAAGACTTTTAATATCTTTAACGTGCAACATTTGACATCGTATTTGAAGGAAGAATATAACTCAAGAATGAGTTCTCTCTAACTAGGAGAGAATAATGCAATCAGCCTTGTAAAAACTAAAGGTTTTATATAATTAGTGGGCATCTACTATAGCAAGATGAAGATTTGTCGCAAACAATCTATATGGATGAACTAATATATGCTTTTGTAAACCAATGAAATGAAATTGAAAAAAAGTTATTTAAAAAAACTAATTAGAATCAATCTAAGTCAATTAGCTAAATTCACAACCTGGTTGTGAGAACATGATAAGGTTGTAGAAACAAATTGAATAAAATAATGAAGCTTAATTCTTAAACCCACCAAATATTGAATGGCAAAATTAGAGAAAAAAACATTTAAAAAAACAACATAAAAAACTTGAGTTAACTTTGATCAACATGTCAAACTCGTGATCTAAGACATAAGATTATGATAACCCTATAAAATAAAATGTGAAAAAACAATGAAGCCCAATCTAGAACAAATAAAATATTAAAGAATGAAATTAAAAAAATTATAAAAGACCTAAGAAAGAGTCAAGTTAGGCTAATCTTCTGAATCAATGAGTTGGGTCATAAGCCTAGATTACCCAATGGATGAAAAACCCAAAAAAATCATGAAGTCAAAATCATAATCGACAAAATGTTGAGGAATAAAATTTAAAAAAGAATCAATTTAAAAAGGATTAAAAACAAAATGAATAACATTAAAAGAATAATGATCAAATTTGATATAAAAACTAAATGAACAAAATATTGAGGGAAAAAATTGAAAAACAAAATCAATTTTAAAAAATAAAAAACAAAACAAATTAAAATCAAAAGAATTAAGACCAAATTTGATGCTACAATAAAATAACATGACACCTTTTAACTTTTCTAGGCCAACACAATATTCAAGAAGAGAAAGAAATGAAGGAGAAGAAGAAACAAAAAGCCTTCAAAGTTTTATCGTTGGATTGTCGTGCACACACAACCTATTACTAGAAAGGTCTCATTGTAGCAATTCAAATGCATCCACAGATGGTGGTGATAAGCCATTGAAAGAGATCATACATGCCTTAAAAGCGTGACAACCTCTCCCCACACATTAGCGTGTTCAACGCATAAACCATCCAAGTTGTCCTCGTTGACTTTTCAAGCTCTGATATTTTCTTTTTTGATGTGTTGATGATGTGATTTTGGGTTGGAATGACTAAACAATTAGATTTTTTAGGCAAAATAATCATTGTTTTAGTTTTCGAGTCACCATAATGGTGTTTGTGATCTTTTTTTTTATAGAAAACACATCATCGACCTTAAAAGTCGTTCACGTCTTTCAAAAATTAAAAAATAAATAAAACCAAGTCTGGGCCTTTAAGCTTAAGCTTAAATCTCACCTACACGCCTGGGCTTTTCAGTATTGTAGCGTAGAAGTATTGGATCATAGGACCATGAGCATCGGCTATCTATATAAAAAAAAAATTATTAAACCCAATTGAATTTATTGTCTAGATCATAGGTTTAACGAGTTAAAATACGAAACTCGAGCTATTATTTATTTTCTAATATTGTTTTTTAATTGATATATTTTTTTTAATATGTCTCATTTTTTAAATAACTTTTAAATATATCTTTCAATTAATATTCTTTCTTTATTATTATTATTATTATTATTATTATTATTATTATTATTATTATTATTATTATTTATTTATTTTTCATATTTAACCCTTTTTTGATAAAAAAAAAAAACATTAATGTGGTTGTGTATATTTAATTTTTAGAAGATTATTTTAATTCATTTGTAATTGTTTTTATCTTTTGTATAGATGAATTTTGTTTTTTAAAATAAACTTATATATATATATATAATTATTATAATAAATGCAACTTTGCATAATATTTTTTTATCTTTTATTTTACTCAATCAATTTATTGTGTATTTCTATTTCTATTATTATTTGATTGAATAAAAAATAATTTTAATGAACAAATTCAATAAATACAATTGGAAAAATACTTCATCTTGCAAAATTAAATATATTGATCTATATTTATTTCTTGATTTTGTAAATTTTATTTTTAGTTATTATTGATGGTTTTATTTTATTTTTGTTTATTAACACACACACACACACATAACACTAGCTTATCAATTTTCCAAATCTTATTCTAACCTCATTTGTTTGTTGGAAAGTATTTTTTTTTTAAAGTGAATTATGGGGAAAGTGAATTCCAAAAAAGTATTTTTTGATGTTTGATAGTGTAATGAAAAATAAGTTGGAAAATATTTTTCATTGTTTAGTTATGTTATGAAAAATGAGCTGGAAAATAACTTATTAATGTTTTATTTTTTTCAAGTTTATTAAAATAATGAGGAACAAATTTTATAAATTAAAAAGTTGAATGGAAATGAAATTGAAAAAATATATAATTTCATAAATTATCTCAGATAAAATAAATAAAAATCAAAATTAAAAAATTAAAAAAATTAAAAGATGAAGAAATTAAAATAATAATAATTAACATTTCATAAATTATTTCAAATAAAATAAGTAACAATCAAAAGAATGAGGACCAAATTTGATAGATAAAAAATTTTAATAAAAAAATGATAAGGAAAAAACAAATAGTAATTATAAAAATAAGGACCAAAATTAATATAAAAATTAAATTTTAAGAGATGAAATTAAAAAATAAATATTAAAAATAAAATATATATAGTAATCAAAAGTTTGAGGATCAAATTTGATATAATCAGTAAATAATGACATTTCTAAATTTTTCACAACTTCCGAAAAGTGTTTTCCGCTCAAATTTTCAAAAAAAATATTTTTCTAAAAACTAAGCCAAATTTTTCTTTGACTGAAAAGTACTTTTCATTAACCAACTTTTCTAATGGCAAACAAACACATGAAAATTTGAAAAGTGGTTTTTCAAAAATTAATTTTCAAAAAACAAACATAGTTGAAAGGAAAAATACTTTTTTAGAAACCAAGTTAAATTTTCCTTTGACTGAAAAATATTTTTTATTGAGAAGAAAGTATTTTTTATTTATTATTTTTTTAATGATAAATAAATATATAAAAATTTATAAAATTATTTTTTAAAAATTATTTTTTAAAAAATAAACATAGCCTGAGACTAGTTGATTTGTGATGCAGTTGTGATCGTTTCCGCCTAAGTTCAAATCACTCATTGCTTCTTCCACAGAGAAGATCAATTTTTTTTAATCAACCTAACAGTTAAAAATAAAACAACTTGTAAATCAAACAACTATTCTATATACTTTTTGATAATAAAAACGATGGTTCTAATGCCAACGCATCTAGAGGTAACTAAAAACGAGAGTTGTACACCCATTATCTTCATCCGAGGGTGTAAACTAACCCTTTTGTTTAACTGTTTGAGAGGCCACATGGTTCTAATGCCACCTTCTCCTTCCGAAAGCACTGATGTTTTGAGCATTGATGATCATTGTATTTGAATCCATAGGGTCTTGTTTTATTATTTTATTCCAATGACACAAGCAACCGTTGGCATAGTTCTGATGTTTCAAGGGATTTTCATGATAAAAAATAATTGTTGAGGAGTCTGATCAGGATGGATATTTTCTTCCAATTAACTTTGATTGATTCCAATTAGAAAACATGGAGTCGTTGAAGGCAGCAATGAGTGCTTCCATGACTGCTCTAAAGATCTTTCAAGTTTATTCAATTGGAAGTTTGCAAGAATAGGTTATGGATGTGGGCTGCTGATTGGACTGATCATGGGATTTATTGTATTGTCAACAGGAAAGCCATAATGGTTCGTAAGGTTGATCTAGGTTGAACAATAGAAAGGGTAAAGAAGAAAGACGAAGAAGATTATTCATTAAAAACTTGTAATCTCAGGCTGCATGCTTCCCTATCTGTAGAACAGCTAGTTATTGTCCATTTCCTTTCAAGTTGTCTTACCTAGCTAGTTTTCTTGTCAGTCAAAAATATGAAGAAATGATTGGAAGGATAGAATTTTCATCAAAAAGAAGCTCTACCCAAATGTATTTGTTTGTTTCTCTTCACTTTTATTAGTGCATTGCCTTCTAAACAAGAACAGCAACAATCATGCTGTTTCTTTACCGTCACATACAGCGTCCTACAGTAAATAGCATTCATAAGAAGGAATGCTGTTTTATGGCCTTACGAAGATAGGACTTAAAGGTTGTTCAGTCTATCTGATGATTCATTTTAAAGTTCACTATTATGAAGCCATCCTTGGGATTGAAATCTATTGTATTTTTCCCAATTTAAATAGTTCTAATCAAACACGTAAGGACTCACAAACAAAGATTTTTTCTGCTACAAAATGGACCTGGATTGCTCCAAGTTCTCTGCACTTTGACAAAAGTTTTGTTAATGGGTTCCCAAACATGATAATTTTCACTGCCAGTGAACAGACTTCATTGAAATTCTCATGAAGGGAGATCCAGCACATTATAGCTTAACCCACAAACGTCTTGCAGAAGGATATGATAAGACTGCTTAGTTCCAAAGAACTGAACTTTCAACATCTATTTATCGTACGGTTCCTTGCAGAAAAATAAATGAATATATCCATTTATATTGTAAAGTTGAGTCAGAGTTATCCAAACTCAAGAATCAAGTTTGTGTGTTTAAATATGTATATACGTATACATACATGTATAGCACCTATAAACTTACCATAGAAATTCATTTAACTTCGTGGCATGTACGGCATACCTTCTAACTCTTCTAATTGAATACAGCACAATGCATCCAATTTTATTCCGTGCTTAATGCAAGACATTCTGCAAACAGAACCCGATTTCCAAAATTATAAAATACTCAAGAAAAAGTGGCTAATAAATAAATAGAGGAATCCCATGATTCCTGAAAGCTTTGGCGTAGAACATGAATTCAAAAGTGCACAGATCGATTGACTTATGCAAAGCCAAGGGCTATAACATTATCAGAAAGTTTTTTGTAATTTAGACAAATGAAAATGTGTGTAAGGAGTCTTTCAGTCAAGTAAGAGAAACCTCTCTATATGAAACACACATCGAAAGAGAGAAGTGCAAATACCAGGAAAGAGAGACATGAAAAACAATGACGGTTAAATTATAAGTAGACTACCTCAAGTATGTGATGTAAGAGAAATATCAGATTAGATCATCCCGGAATACTGAGGGACAGCCATGTGTCAATCATATCTTTGGATGCACCTAAACCAACTCAGGTATGAAAGGAAAGAGAGTGAATAATATAGTTGAAGGTCATTCAACAACTCATCATGTTTGCAGGAAACAGAACTTAGATTGCACGAAGAACAGATCAACCAAGAAGAGATACTTAGTCAATTGTAGACTGTAAAAGTTGTCCACTGATAGTCACTGAAGTTCCTTGATACATCCCACATAAGATTCCAATAACTGCAAGGAGAGGGAACCCTCGCATAAGTTACCTTCCCGTCCCAACAGCCAGGAAAAAATGATGCTGAAAGCAAAAATGACCAGGGCAAATCTTAACCAAAATGAATGGATGCATTTTCAGAGGATCACTATAATAATTGTTCATAATAGGAATTTAACTGAAAATGCAATCCCAAGAAAGATCTAACTCAAAGGCAGCTTTCACAAAAGATAAAGAATCGACATGTGCAGCAATGAATTGGACAGTACCTGGACAAAGATTTCCAATGACATTCTGAAAGTTTAAAGATCCAAAGGCTTCGTAAAAGGAGACTTTCTTGGAATCAGAAAGGGAACTGACATATTCATCAAATAGCACAACCCAATTCTCAAAGGAAACATCCATATTTTCATATCAACCAGATTCAGTAACTTTCACTGCGAGTCAAAATCTTGCAAAGCCTGATGTCACTTTTTAATTTATGGACCAGTCCGACCAATAACTTTGCAACCAGAAAGAAGTACACAGTCTGTACCCTAAGTGTTTGCGAGCATGTAGGAATGCAAGGAGTGGGAAAACACAATCATGCATGCGATAAATCTCTTACTGATGTTCACTCACACAAGAAGAAATTCAATCAATTACGTGCCTCATCAGAAAATAACTGGATAGAATATTATTGCCCTGGTGTCAGTTCATAACATCTATCAAACTATCAATGAGGTTAAATGAACTAGAGAGTTTATCATCCTTGAATACCATGGCAACAGCCATCCTCCATAAATCTACATTGACAAGTTTCCCCTTTTCCAGAGTATTAAAAGCTGACCTTAACAAATCTTCATTCTTTCCCTCACACAACCTATTAACAAACTTGCATATACTGGCAGAACAAGGAACAAAACCCTTGAAAATCATTTCATCCAAAATAAATGCTGCTTCCTTGAACTGCATCCCATTGCAAAACCCGTCAAAAAGAATCCTATAGGAAACAACATCAGGAGCACAGCCACGTCTTGGCATATCTTCAAATAAATCATTTGCTTCACCCCTTTTCCCTTCTTCAAACAGTTCTCGAAGTATCACATTGTAGCTGATAACATCTGGCTTACACCCTTTCTCCACCATCTCATCCAGCAATCTATAAGCTGCTTCAAAATCCTTATCCTTACAAAACAAGTTAATAATCACATTGTAAGTTACAGTATCGGGTTTGCACCCACGTTCTTTCATGTCCTCCCAAACACCTAAAGCCTCTTCCTTTCTCCCAGCCTTAAAAAGCCCACTAATCAAAGTAGAATAAATTGCTGGATCCAACTCAATTTTATTTCTAATCATCTCCTTCTTAAGCCTAAAAGCTAAGCTTAACTCGCCATTCTGACAAACCCCCTTAATCAATGACGCGTAAATATAAGCATTAGGATACACCCTATAGACCTTAACCATATCCGTCTTCAGCTTAAAAGCCTCCTTCAACCTCAAATGCAAACAAAACCCATAAATCAAATTACCGAATGTAATCACATTAGGACTAACACCTCTATTAGTCATTTCATCAAACACCTTGGACGCGTCATCTAATCTCCCACTCGCACAAAACCCACGAATCAATAAATTATAGGTACAAGCATCTGCTTTCCCCAATTTCTCGATAACTACAAAAAGTTCCTTCATTTTATCAAAATCCTTGCACATCAAGAATACACTTAGCAAGGAATTATACGATTTTACAGTCCTTTGGACACGAAACGAAGGCAATTCATCGAATAGTTTGAGAGCATTTTCAGGGAGGCGAGCACGGCCATAGAAATTGATTATGTCGCAAAAGAGAGCCTCTTTAGGGGTGAAAAGGGTTTCTTCTTTGAGTTGGGCAAGGATTTCTTGCATTTCATTGAACATTTTAGCACGGCCAAGCTTGGTAATGATGAGGTCATAAGAGAGAAGAGAGTAGCGAAAGGGTTTCGAAGGGGTCTTTGGGTTTGGATTTTTAAAGAGTTGGAGAGCGAGTTTAGGGTCTTTTTGGAGACGAAGAAGAGAGGCTAGCCTGAAAGGGGTGATGGGTCTTGATGGGTTCATATTTGCTGGGGCTCTCCTCTGTCCTATGTATTTGTTTATAGATGGCCTACCTAAATGAGTGAATTCTATATTCCCGCCAAAAAGAGGGCGAGAGGGAGGAGAAGATCGATAGGCGACATGCAGTTTTATCACTTGAAATGTGGATATACAAATACAAGACCGTGTCACGTGGGTTGATCTGGTGATCCAGAATTCTAGTTGGGTTTAAATTAAAAAAAACTCAAGCCCGTAATTAATTCTAGAAAAAATTGTGTGATACATTGAGTTAATTTAGAAAACTTGAAATAAATTCAATTTTATTTTTAATATCAATTAATTATTTTTTTGAAGGCAAAGGACCTTCTTCTTTTTTTAACATCTTAACATGTCAGGTTGTTATTTTTTTCATTACTTTATGTTATTCTAAAATCAGCAATATTTTTCCTCACACGCAATAAAAGGTAGAGGGGTTGGAAATATTGTACCTCTAATATTCAATTAGGTTTCTCCTCATTACTTTAAAGATATTAAAATTTTAAATAGAAAATAAATTAAAGGAACTCAAATAGAAATGTAGTAGGGTTTTGTAACAAATTATTAATAAGATTAGTTTTCTTTTTATCTTCTTATTAAATTCATTAATTAATTCTTTTATTTATGTTATAAGCTTGCATTTAAAATAAATATTTAGTATAAATTAAAGGTATCTTATATTTATTATATATGTTATTATAAAACATACTCTAGTTAAGGAGTTATTGATACTTTAAGTACAAAATAATGATATAAAACCTTGATAAAAATACACTTTTAAATACCAATTAGCAATTATGCTCATATACAAGTTATTAAGCTAGAACAATGTCATGATTTTTTGGTTAGTCCTTCTCAACTAGCAAAAATCAGCCTATATTGTATAAATTTCATCATAGACTCTATGCTCTATAACTACAAATGTAACTCCTACCTTGAAAGGAAATTCTACTTTAACCTATTTGTTGAAAAGTTACCAAAAGGTTTTCAATGAACTAAAAAAATTATTAGCTTCTAAACATCATGACAATGATATACCTTTTAAAAAAGAGACCCAACTACTCAACTTAAGATCTTATACGTACTTTAGGTTAAAAAATATGTTGTTAAAAAGATGGTCAGTGAGATAATGAAGTTAAGGGTGATTCAACCTAATAACAACTCTTTTGCTTGTTAAGAAAAGGGACAAATTCTAGAGACTGTGTTGATTATAGAGCTTTTAATAAACATACAATTAAGAAAAAAAATTCCCTATAACATTAGTGGATAAGTTACTTGAACAATTGGTGGGTGCTATTGTATTTTCAAAAATAGATTTAAGATCTGGTTATCACCGAATCAAGATAATTACATAAGAGTTCAAAATTTTTTTAAGGACCTATAATGGCCACTATGAATCCCTTGTTATATATACCTTTTGGATTGACCAACAACCCTACCACATTTCAAAGCTTGATGAATGATGTTTTCAGAAGCCACCTTGAAAGGTTTATATTAGTGTTCTTTGATGATATCCTAATTTATGGTCACTCCATTTCAAAACACTTAAAGCATTTGAAGATAGTGTTTTAGTTATTATGGGTCTATAAATTAGTAGTGAAAAGAAATAAATATGTTTTTTGCAGCATTCAAATAAAAGAATTTAGAGCATGCAATTTATAAAGATGAGTTATCTATTGATCCATAAAAGATCATAGTTATGGTGGATCGGCCATTACCTAAGACTATTAAGCAATTAAAAAAGTTATTAGGTCTCACTGGTTATTATAGGAGGTTTGTTAAAGGTTATGGGTCCATTAATAAACCATGGATACTGAAGCAAATGCTTTTATTTGAAATGAAAAGGTAGTTAAAGCTTTCAAAACTCTTAAGAAAGTCATGATTAGACCCCTGTTTTTGGCATTACTAGACTAAAGCAAACAGTTTGTAATAAAGATTGATGCTTTAAGAGTGAGTATAAGAGTAGTATTAATATAACAAGCATACCCTATAGCTTATATCAACAAGTCATTAAATCTTAGGCAACAGGCTCTTTTCATTTATGAAAGGAAAATTCTAATTATCCTCTATACAGTGATCAAATGGAGACATTATCTATAGGGAAGGCATTTTAAGATTCATATTGACTGTGTTAGCCTCAAATATCTATTGGAACAAAAGGTGACCTATCCATCTCATCATTTATAGCTATCAAAGTTATTGAATTTTGATTATAAAATCAAGTATATGAAGGGAAACAAAAATTTGGCAGTTAATGGTCTCTCTATACATACTAGTTGTGAAGTATTTGTCAAGGTGGTATCTATCATCTTTACCAATATTATGGTGGAGCTCAAGAAGTCATGGGAGACAAATAATGTCATACTAGAAATCATAAGGGACCTACTAAAGGATCCCGACTCTCACCCTCATTACAAGTGGGTGAATTATAACCATTTGAACTGAAAAGTCATGATTATGGTTGGCAATGATCTTAAACTTTAACACAAGCTAATTTTCATGTATCATGATATAGTTATGGGAGGACATTATGGGTTAATTATCACTACTAAAAAGATTGGAAGCTTATTCTATTGGAAAATGCTACATAAGCAAGTGAGGTAATGTGTAAGAGAATACACCGTTTATTAAAAGAATAAGTTCAAGTATGTGTTTCTTCTTATGCTACTATAACTATTACATATTCTTAAGTACCATTTATTGATATCAGTATGAATTTTGTAGAAGGGTTACCTAATGTCATAGCAATGCTGTCATTTATCTGGTAGTGGTAGACTCAGTAAGTACACCTATTTTATTACAATAGGATCCAGATGGCTTTCTCTAGCAAAATGGTGGTATAACACTAATTACCACACTTCTACAAGGTTCTCTTCTTAGAAAATTCTATATAGTCAGACTCTTCTACTTCACATTTCTTATTTTTGTAAGGACTTTAATATTGAAGCAAATGATGATTTATTAACCAAAAAGGAAAGCATGCTCAAATCATTTAAGAATAATTTAAAGTCAACTTAAAATAAGCATAATTAGAAAATAAAAAAAGAAGTGAATGGTCATTCAACATTCAACATTCAAGATTATATGTGTCTAAAATTGCAACCATACTAGCAAACATTCATAACTTAGATAGCCTTACACAAATTATTAGTCAAGTACTATGGTCCAAACAAAATTATAGAAAAAATTAGGGTGATGGCCTGGAAACTAGGATCTCCTACCTTTGTACTAATTCATTTTGTGTTCCATGTTTCTCAATTAAAGAAGCATATAAGAAATAAAAAGAATATGTACAGAATTACTCATTACAACCAGTGCACCAGCCTCAAGCAGTGTTGGATAGGAAGATAATAAAACTCTAAAACCGAGCTATGACTAAAATCCTTATTCTTTGAAAGGATTATCCTCATTTAAAGCCATATAGGAGTGTTTAGAATATTTTTCTTTTAGTTACAAGGGGAATTGTCACAAATAGTTATCACTAAAGAAGATTGAAGATAATGAAATTATGGCAGTTAGAATTTGAATAAATAACTGTTAATATTGTTTATTGAAATGCAATGTTTGATAGGGGCTTCTTGTGTTAAAATGCAACATTTTACTTATTGCTTAGTTATTTGATTAGTAAGCCACATGTTAACTTATCTTTGGAATTATTAATTGATATTAAAATTGTTAACATATGTAAGAATTGACAGAGAATTTTACATGAATGAAAGATAACCAATTCGGAGCCCCCCACACCCCCTCATTTTCTTCTATTTGGACTCTCTCTCTCCCCCTCATTTATGTAATTATCAATTTTTTCTCTATTGTTGGAATTGCTAACCAACACCCTTCTTTCATGGAAAAACTTGGAAGAAATTCAAGTAGACATTATCTCTATTAAGCTTGCAACAAACCAGCAACTCATCATTTTTATTATTATTATTCTTGTTTTTTTTAGTTTTTTCATTCTCATTTCATTAGATGGCTTTCTATGTGATTTTTTCCTGGATTATTTGATAGCCCTTAGATTTCTTCCTTTGTTTTTTCTAAAATCACATATAATGATTTATGTGTCTATTTATTTTTATTTTCATAAAAAAATGATGTGGAGGTTCCTATATAAATTCCTATTTTTTATTGTTTCTAAATGTTATTTTCCTTGTAGAAATTTTTAGAATTACAAATCTTAAATATATTTCTTTATTTTTAATTATGTTTAATATATCTCGCATAATATCCAATTATTCAAGATATTTTTTTTGTAAGGTTTTTCCATTTAAATTGATATGATTATATTTTTCATTCATAAAATCATTAAAATATAAGAATGGCTAGCAAAAAAAAAAAAAAAGAGGTTCATGCTCTAGTCACTTGTCCTTGAGACTCAGAACTCGAGGTTTAAAGCTGAGCCCAACCTAATTTGTTTATGCTTACTTATGACTCTTTGATCTTTTTTTATATAAAACATAATAAAATATTGTATTTATCCAATGTGAGATAAATAGTTTTGAGTTATATAAAAACATGTTAATAAATTGTTCTTTAAGATTAATTTCTTATATACTCATAATTTGTTTTAATCATTTAAACATTTCATTTTAAAGAAACTTTATTGGTTAATAATTTTCAATAAGTTTGTTAACCTAAAAGTGAATAGACTACTTTTAATTTGACTTAAATGTGACAATTATCTATATTTTCAAAACAAATTTCTCTTTGTACCATAAATGAGAAAACTACAAAGCCTTCTCAATTTTAGACTTCTAAGTCTACTCAGTATAGTTATCAAATCTAACCTCGTAATTATATAAGCCAAAACCTTAAATCATCACAAATCAACTCATTAATTTATAGATTATGATAATTTGAACTTTAACACGTAAGCGTGTCTCTAGTTAAGAAGTAATGAGTATATTAAATTAAAAGATAAAACATGTTTGAATTCTATAAAATACACATGTTTTCTTTAAATCTTCTAATATTTGAAATTATATATTTTATTTGTTTCAAAGAATTTGTTAATTTTTTCTCTCAATCGATCTTGATTAAATTGATTGTAATTGGTAAAATCATCTGAATGGATCTAAATACAAATCATATCAAGATTAGGTATTGGGTCTTCAAATTACCCCCATCAAATTGCATTGGATTTGACAATAAAGGTTGGGCATTTGATTATTGATTATAGTTATCAGACTATCTTATCTAAACCAAATAGTCAATTCACAAAGTCATTAAAAGAGGACCCCAATAAATACCAATAGAAAAAAATAGAAAAATGTCATGCTCAAGTTAAATGCACTAATTAATAAATGAAAAATTATTTGGAATTCTAATAGTTTAATCATTTTTTTACTTTACATCTATTCTTTTATAAATTATGATTTGCATTCAAGATCAAAGTAATTTTTTAAATTATATAACACTTTATATCCTCACTAAAAAAAATCAACAAAATAGTTTAAATTATTTACAAGATTAATATTATACCCAATTATTTATTAAAAAAGCCATTGAGTATTGACATTGTAAAATTATCATCTCTTCTCTCTTACCTTAGAAGTCATATCTTCTTCTTCTTTTTCTTTTTCTTTCTCAATTGTCTGCCATTATTATCCAATCAATTTTACCACACCACATCCATTATCTCTCTTAACTTCAATCAAACATCATGTGCCTAACAAGACTGTAAGTAACTAAACTAATCTCTTCCTCCACAAAGATTTACTAACAAAATTGCCAAACACTTGGTTTAAATTTAACTCACCTTAGGTAATGATGTGATATTTATTAGCTAGTAATATAAAACTTATTGTCAATTAAAGGAAACACCATACAAGCTATCTCAAATAGGTATTCCAAAAAAAAAAAAAAAACAATTTTGTTTGGACAGTTTGGGAAGTAGTTGGAGCACGAGATCTTAGCCTTGTCATGCTAAAAATTTTGGTTTAATAAAATTGACTCATATGTTATACAATTATAATAGGAGTACCAAGATCCAACCTTTGTAAAGGATATAAACAAAAATAACAAGAACAATATTGTTTGTATAATAATATAGATCTAAATTCAACTAGCAATCATGATGATAAACAAGTGATGGTAATTAAAAGGTCATCTCTCCTTCATGAATTAAGTCAAGCTAAAAGCCTTTATGTTGGGGTATATTTAGGGTTGGAAGAGATGAATGATAATAGTAATAAGAGAGAAAGGTGATGGTTTTCTTTTTTTTTTGTGGTAGGTTGTTGTGAAATGAATCTATTATTTTTATTTTGTTTTTTAAGCTATTTTCTTTAAAGTTGAATTTTAAATAGATTTTGAAATTGATTTAGGAATTTTTTTTAGAGAAAATTTTGATTATTTATATTATATGATATACAGGGGTAAATTCATTTTTGTCTAAATTTAAAAATTAAATTAACCTGGCATGTAAGTCCTAACTTCTAAAAAAATGAAGAAAAATCCAAAGAAAAGTTAAACATGAAGGTGATTTCCTTTAATATATGATTAAAAGAATCATTTCATTTTATGATGATTAAAGAAAACTCTATCAATCTTTTTATAAGTCTCAATTTTCTTTTTCATATGATCCTTGTCATAAAAAACCTAAGCATAATGTGCTCGAGGCTACACCACCCCCAATTCCTACACATCATTCCCACTAAATAGGAAAGTGTCTATTTTTTCATAAAATGTTACACACTCACCTTATCAAGAATTATGACACTACTAAAACCAGCTTAAATAACTATGATAACCTTAAAAATCCTAAATGACAAGTATAAAAGGTCAAAAACATCATGAAGCTAGTGAAAACAGAGAGTGATTCCATATGCAAGATTTTCCCTATAAATTTTTATAGATGTGCTAGGGCATGGTATCATAGCCTTAAACCTGACTTCATCCTAGGTATTAATGATCTTTATGTAAAGCTTATCTCTTATTTCGATAGCAATATTCCTACGAGGGCATGTCTCTAAATATTCAATAAGAAATTGCTAAGTGTGGAAAATTTGCTTAAACCTATCATTAAAACCCTTATTAGTAGAGTTTATAGCTATCTCTTATAGGGAAGGTTATACATATTACCTGATAAAAATCTTTGTGACATCAAAAACATAATGGAATATTATATTAGGGAAAAAAGCTAGTGTGATTAGACAAGGCCACACATGTTTTCACACACAAAAGGAGTATTTATCATGCCATCAATATCCAATGATAGAATAAAACAGAAGCATCTAGGGGCATATCCATGATTGCTTGATATTTCCTAAGCTTAGGACCACATCTTTCACAACCAAAGGTGCTAAGGTGTTGGCTTCCATAAAAGAAAAGGACTTCTTATTATACCCAACTCTAATGAAAAGTGGTTCAAATACAAGAAACTCCAACAAGTTTTATCTCTTTCATCATGATCATGAACATAACATAGAAAAGTGTCATGTACTTGTAAAAGAGTTAGAAAGATTGATCTCTAAAAGGTATCTTCAAAACTTTATAAATGAGGATATAATATAAACATATAAGAAATAGTCTTTATAAAGTACTACCATAGATAAGATAAATCTAAAAATTATATCTCTGTCATTTTTTGAATTTTGAAAAACAAAATAATGCATCTTTATGTCTCCAAACTTAAAGGGTCTCTATGAAATTTCCACGGAAAAGTTTTTATTTATATCCATTATGTTTCTGAGTCCCCATGACCAATTTTATCTAGGTCCAGTGATCAATTATCTCAAGGTCTTTATGACTAAGTATCTCCAGGTCCCTATGACCAAGTATCTCCAGGTCCCGCAACCACTTGTCTTTAAAAGATCATGGATCTTTCTCCATGAAATATTGATAAAAATTATCTTATGAAATTAAAAAATAGTAAATACCCAAAGGCATGCCTATAAAGACAACAATTTATACAAGTATGGATAGAGGTAGACTTTTACATTATAAGTATTTTGTGCCTGTTAGCTAGTTAAAGTCTTCCAAACATGTACCTTCACAAGACTTAAAACTCATCTGTAAAGCTTTCCCATGAATAGTACTATTTTAGGCTCTTTTTATTTTTTCTCTCTCTATATTTTTATTATTTTTTATATCGATTCTCTTCTATTTTGAGCTAGCACCACGTTGAGTTGTACAAGTTACAACTTCAACTAAAGCTATCATAGTGAAAAGGGTGACATGACTAAAAGGTTGATGTCTTCTCCCAAGTGCAGGAGTGTCGAAGTAATAAATAACCCGGCAAGACCGGAGTCGAACCACAGGGAGGTTAATTGTACAAATTATAAATAACAATAATACAACAACAATAACAATAACAATAACAACAACAACAACAACAACAACAACAACAATAATAATAATAATAATAATAATAGTAATATTAGTAGTAGTAGTAATAATAATAATAATAAAGAAAGAGAAGAAGAAGAAGATGATGAGAACTTGGAGATGAAAAATTAATGTAAGGATTAAACAATAATAATAACAAATATCAAGGTTAGAGGTTCCACTAATGGTATATCAAACAAGTATAGTATAAACTCTTATTATTGAATTGGAAACCACACACAAAGGAGGTTCCAATCAGATTATATATTGTTAACATGATTACATTAGTCATCTTATTCAATTAATGCTAATACTTGTAAATCTCATCAAGCATTCATGATTATAACTTATGTTAACAACAAATCAAGTTTCTTTCATAGCTCAGGTGTCGGTTATACCATACATTATGGGCTATGAAAGTGCCAAGCATTTGTTGTACCAAGTGTTATACAACATAAATCAAGATTAGTCATTTAACAAGCAAAGTATTAAAGAGCGAACAAGATAACAAATATAAAACATGTTAGTATCAAACATTAAAGTCCATATTAAGTTTACATTATACTTATTCTCACACCATTAGTGTAACCTTTTCACCTTGACATAATTAACTTAGCTAGACATAATGAAAGAAAGGAAAATAAATAAACAAAATAAGAACATAAAAGTTAACTAAGTAAAGGAAAGGAAATGAAAGGCATAAACTTGATATTAATGAAAGCAAAGCATAAATATTACAAAGAATACAAAGAGAGAAAGGAAGAGCATGATCTTGATCTGGAAACCAAGATGCCTCAATGCATGGCAAATGCCTCCTTTTATAGGCCAAAATTGGGAACTATTGATTTGATGACTAATTGATAAGTGGGTGGCCAACTTTTGACTTGGTGACAATCCTTATCTTCTCTTGTCTGCCCAAAACGTCATTGATAACGTCAAAATTGGAGCCAGTTGTAAACATGAAAGTTGTAGGCAATTGTCTCAGCTTTCTTGTGTAAACAATTCAGCTCATTTGGACTTCTAGAACTCCCGACATGGTCAAAATACCGAACAGTGCTTGGGCTGGAAGACAGATCCGGGCTTCTTTGTTGTTGCTACAATTTGGACTTGATAATGGCCTTTTTAGATCTTGCGCTCCATATGAAAGTTGTAGGCCTATTCTTACCTTTCCATCCATATAAATTGGACCTAAATCTGAGATCTATAGCTCCAGATATGACCCAATTACCGAATAGTATTCCGGTTTGGATTGCACCGACATCTCTTCTCTAAATTTGACCATCTCTTCATCCTTGCAATTTAAGTTCTTCAAGTCATCAATCAATCCTTTCATTTATGTGATAGGCCTACATTTAAAATGAACATTTACCATAAATTAAAGGTATCTTATATTATTAGATATATTATTATAAAACATGCTTTAGTTAAGGAGTTATTGATACTTCAAGTGCAAAATGATGATATAAAACCATGATAAAAATGCACTTTTAAGTACTAATCAAAGGGCCACATTTCATTATAAGTTACTCTAGAGTTTTTCAAATATCTTTCAATATAGACTATATATTCTCATATTTATTAAGAGAGAAAAATTATGTTTTATTTTTCATCTCAACAGCAAAAAGAGAACACATAGAGCTTCTCTACACATAACTAAACACTATTTTTCATCCTATTAACTTTATACATGATTATCACATGATCAACCAAACTCACTTAAACATCAAATTGTCCTTCATTCCACAAGAAACTTGTTTTAATAAGGATAACTCAGTCTCATAACTCAGCCAGGAAAATTCCATTTTTATATGAAGTTTTCTACCACTTTTTCATTTAAAAATGTTAATTTCATGTCTTTATGGTCTAATGGTGCTAAATTTTTTTTTTTTATCAATTTTCATTTAAGATAACACAAGTTTGTAAAACCAAGGGAAGTTTGTAAAACCGAGGGTAAGAAACAAATATTTTTTTAGATCCAATTTTCATTTACTAAAAAAGACACCTTTCTGAACATAGAAATTATATTGACATATTTGGAATTTGTTTTATTTTTTGGACCATTTTCCTGGTAATTTTAGCATGCCTAATCACCTTTTTAATTTGAAATCTACTAAAGAATTAGAAATTCATAAAATATTATTTTATAAAATAATTCAAAATTAAAACCCTTTTTCTATTGACAAGATAGGAACTGCTAATTACTATGAAAATCAACGATCTAATTCTTTGTTTAGTTCAACCTGCTTTTTATAGTGATTTTTAAATCATCTTAAAAGGCATCAAATTGATGTTTTTTTAGTTTTTCATGATTTTGATGTACTGATAATAAAAATAAAAATAAAACTTAAAAACATCATTTTAATGCATTTTCAATTAAAAATCACTTTTACAAAAGCAATCTATATTGTATTACCAAAAACGAGATAAAACAAGTTCAAAAGTAGCATGAATCATAAAAACCAAAAGATGAGCTTTAAAGGACAATTATTTTTTTAATGTTATGAAGAATTTTGTTTAGTTTATATTAAGACATATGTATATAAAGATACTAAGTTTACAAAAAACAATTCAAAAAAATGAGATCAAATTAAATTCTTAAAACTCAATAAACACGTTAGAATAAAATTAGCATAAATAATAAATATTATTTCGTAATATTTACTTGTTGAAAAACTTGTAATATGATTCATATGAAAATTTGTTGTTTTCAAAGATTAATTATTCATTTTAAAAGCTTTATCACTGATCTTTTGGTATAAACTAAATGATTTTAATAAGATTTTCAAAATTTTCATAACACCACCTTGTTTAATACAAGGTATGCAAATCTAAAGGAATAAAACTCAAAATGTTTCTACAAATAAGAAGAAACCAATCTCTAAAATAGAGAGAAAACAGGAAAAAAACTTAAGGGTAAAAAAAGCTGAGAAAATAGTAGAAAACAACGTAAATAAGTTGTTGCTAGATATGTCGAACATCTATCTCTCAACCTTTTTTAATACTAATTTTTGGAACTAAAACTAATGCAAAAATAATTATAGTAATTACTTGTAAACCCCTAAGTAAATATAGGACCTAAAGTATAAATAACTTGACGAGAAGTAGAAACGTGAGATGAAAAAAATCAGTAAGCAATATAAATAATAAAAAATATGATGTGAAACAGAGAAAAAAGTCTCCATTATTAAATAAAAAAGTATAGATGGGTTCCTACAAGAATTATGAATTTTAGTTTAAAATTCATAATGATGATGAAATCAATAACAATTTTTTACGAATTAAAGAGTAAGAAAAATATAAAAAAAAATGATACCAAGATATTAATATGGTAGTAATTAATAAATAATAAGAAAATATGATACAAAAGAAAAGAAAAGAATGATGGTATAAGTACCGATTAAAAGTGGTAACGTTACTATGAAACAGTAAAAAGTTTGTAAATGAAATTAATAATGAAAGGAAAATAAAAATATTCTAGGAATAAAAAATGATCTCAAGGATCTAAAGAAATGATTGATATGACTTATTCAAGAATAGAATGAAGAAATTTGAATTTTTGATGAAAAATCACAAACCTATCAATTTTATGTAATTGCACATAACTTTCAATCCAACAGTCGGATCGGACTGAAGTATTTTATGGAGTCTTATGACACGTTTACCTAATTTAATTTAGAATTTCAACTCAATAAGAGTTCAATAATACAAGACATAAAAAAGTAGTGGCAAAAGTATAAATAAGAGGAAATCTCCTTTATTTAAAAGTTGTTTTAGCCTAATAAAAGAAATAAACAGAGAGGATGAAAGGGTTGGTGTTCTAGATCAATAATTGAGAGAAAAACCTTAAAAAAATATGAGATTAAAAGAATGGGTAAAGTAGAATTATGCATGAAAAACATGTTTTATTAGTGATTAGAGGAGTTAAAGCAAGGGTTTGAAAAACTAGAGAGAGAAATAAAGAATTGAATAATGGAAGGAGAAGTCCTGAATAAAGCTTGTGTTTAGAAGGTAAGAAACACATTTAAAGTGATTATTTAAGATGATTTTATGTTGGATGAAAGAATAAATATGTTAATGTTGTGTAAATTTAAGTTATGATGTTAGTTTGTTTATATTGATGTTTTGTGTTGAAATGTTGATTTGTGTATGAAAAATAAATCAAGTACAATAAATTAAAAAGAAAAACCGCCTCTACTTCTAGTAATGAAAAATTCAATTTAGGTGTAGGAAAGTGAAATTGAGTTCGTTTGAAGTAATTGTTATATAAATTAAGTAGAATTGTGGTATACATACGAAATGATTAGGTTTTCTATTAATTTGTAAAAGATAAAAAGAAAAGCTATGCCTCCATTTAAAGATTAAGTTTAAAGGGATGAGTTTGTTTATTTAGTTGTTATGAAACATGTGTAAAATTGTGATAGTTTAGGTACAAAATGAATAGGGATGAAATAATTGAAAAGAAAATTAAAGAAAATAATGAGCTCATTTGAAATACATATTTTAATTATAACTAGTGTAGAGGGTTTGAATTTGGTGGTTCAAATTGGCATGAGATTTATTTTTAATTATGATATGTGATGTATTTAATGGTTGGATGAGATATTAATTTGCATAAAAATCTATACTTTTTTTTAATGATAGGTTCAGACTAGGAGAAAAATTGTTAGAGATTGAATGAGAATAAATGATTTATTTTTTATTTGTGTTTAGTGATGTTAAATAAGGATATTAATGTACGTGATGTGTGAAAAAAAGAGGGGGTGGATTTCTTTATCTTAACTAAAACTTTTTATGATGTAGGAAGGAAGGAATTCTTTGAAATTGTTGACTTAAAATTAATTTTAATTGTGATATAATGATATTAAATGACTTTGGACAATGTTGTTTATGTATAAGAATAAGTTAAAAGTCAAATTTGTTAATTTAACTTGTGAATAGAATTGGTTTAAGTGTGAAATTGAGGTTGTATGCATATGTTATAAATAAATTATATTTAGACTTTAATTTAGAAGATATTGTTGAGAATTTTGTATACTTAGCCTAAATGTATGTTTAGGCTAAGATTGATTGAAATAGGATGGTGAATAAAGGTTGAAATAAATATGTTATTATAAGTTATATGTACTAATATAGTATTATTATAAAGATAAATAAATGTGTTGTAATAAGAAAATAATGTTAGTGCCCGGCTTGCAAACTTGAATAGAAATACATACATATATATATATATATATATATATATATATATATATATAAATAATGTGGTAGAAAAGAATGATAGGTTAAGCCTAAACATGTGTGAAAACAAATAATTACAACATGATTTTATGAGTAAAGGGTTTAAATTGAATAGAAAAATTTAATGTGGAACAGAATAATGACACTTATATTAAACGAATGGATTAGTGATTAATCTATAATTTTGATGTTACAGGAGATGTTCTTAAAGTAAAACCCATGCTAAAGAGGGTGGAATCTTTGTAAGTAACAAATAGGTACCTTACATCTTTTTTTTGTTAAGAGTGTTTCTTAAGTTTTAATAATTGTAATTTATTTAAATGTGTTATGTATCTATTTTAATTATATTATATGTCATGAAAGAAAAGGAGAAGGATAGTAATTACTCAGTAATGAGATTAGTGTTCAATGAGTTATGCTATGGAACTAGTTATCTGGTAATATACTGATGGTATTAATTCATTTGATGACTAAAATATATAATTTAATTTAAATTGACTTATATAAAATTAATATTGTTTGGATGACTAATTTATTGAATTGTTAATAAAATGTCACGTGAAACCCAACTATTAAATAAAAATGATGTATTATGTTTATGGCATTGAATGCTTGATTGATAAGAATTTTATGATTGAGTTTATGATAAATATCATTAAATTAATAAATTCCTAACTTTCATAAAAGATAAAGATGAAGATTACATTATCTAAAAAGAATGTATAAAAGGATAAATAAGCTAACAATTTAAATACCGATAAGAAAGATGATTTATGTGAAGAGGAAGATGATGCCATAACATAAAGGGGACTTGACTATAAAAATGAATTAAGTGTATGTCTGTTTCAGAAAGTATAAATTAAGGTTGTGTTGTATGGATTTTTATGTAGAAAACTTTATGATAATATATACAGTGAATATAAAGATTTATTTAAATGACTTGTTAGGGTTTTTTTTGTTTCTTGTTAGTTTTTATTTTTAAATTATAATTGATTTTGAATATTATATATTGACTTATGAACTGAAAAGTATAATAGTTTGTATGTTTTAAAAACAAATTTACCTTTCTTTTTTAAATTCAAGGCTCAAAGTTACCATTACAAAAATTGCAAATCACCGTGGGTTACATTTCCAAAATTAATTCTTGTTGGTTTGCTTAAATTAATTCTTGTTGATTTGCTTTAATTAATCTCCATGAAGAGGAAATTTATTATTCAGACTATTCGTTTGTAGGCTAGCTAAACTAAATGAGCGGGTAAAAAATAATTTTTTATTATTCAAAATATAATTTTATATTAAATCTAAACTCAAATCCAAAATAATTTGATAAAAAATAATAATTCTTTACAATTCAAGAAATTATTTCAAACCTGAGGCTTGAGCCTACGCTCGAGAATATGGCTTATATTTAAAGCTCAATTTACTTTGTTTTATTTTTATTATTCAATTTTCCACTACATAAACTACTAAAAGAAAATCTTATACTTTTTTTTATTGAAATAGAATGTTGAGTTTTATAAAAAAATATTAATCAAAGTTTTTTTTTAAATTAATTGTTTTATTTACTCATAATTTATTTTAATTATATTATTAATATTCATATTAAAATAATTATTAAAAATTATTTTCAATGAAATATTAAATCTAAAAATAAGTAGACGTAATCCTAAATGTACTCATTTTTAAATATATGAGATCAATTAGATAAAATGAAAGCCATGAGAAGATTGAAAAAAGGAGAGTAAGGAATCTATTTGCTGGTTAGAGCATCTACCATAGCTGCACTTTAGAACCGACCCATGCTTTCATTTCCATACCGAAACAGTAAAGGAGAGGGAATCTTATTCAAGTTATCAGCAGACAAAAGAAGGGTCTTGAAAAACAGAAAGAAAGCTTATTACACCTTTGGATAATAATTGAACCGTTACTCAGTGTCCTCTTATTCGAAAGCAAATATCTGGCTTTTTAGCAGGAAACTCAGTCTGAAAATCCCTTTTGCTTGGTGTTTAGCTTGCAGACTCTGTCCCATGATGCGTCATTAATTGTACTCATTCAAATATATTCGACCCCATGGTATACTTTATTTTGGAATCAGATCATATATATAGAAACACAAATTAAACTGGTATTTAAGCAAGAATTTATAGGGGGACACAATTGTTAAAGGACTTAAAGTAAGGAACGTATATCATACAAGTAATTATATATAAAAAAAACTGGCATATACTGTTCTATTGGGAATAAAAGTGCATGAATTTATACCATAAAATTGTATAGAAACGTTGTACAAGACCATATACTTCAAGGGTTCTGTCTGGACTTGAAAACCCTTCTGACTCGGTTGATATATAAGAATGGTATCGTATATATGCTGCAGTTTTAGAATGAGAAAGTAGATAGCACAAGGTTACATGTAGCCATATGTTTCATAAAAAAACGCAGGTTTGTGCATGTATCGTAGCTAAACACAAATACTTGGGATTCATTTGTGAATCGAACCTTTTTGACAAAAGCTTCCCAATGCAGCTTGGGAATGGGGATTTGAGATAAAACATACCTTTGGAAAAGAAATTAAGGTGGGGATGGCACCAATTAAGGTTGTCGTCTTGAAGTGCGCCAAAAGGTGTGCTGCAAATAAATTAAGAAAGGGATTCAACATCAATTTTCTGGATAAAACTTAATCACATAATGTTACCCAGATGACAATTAATTTTAAAAAATATCAATACATAATCTTAACAAAGAGGGAATATTTCAGAAAATGCAGTGAACTAAATTGAAAGGGGAAGAACAAGCGTATGGTGTCATAGGAAATCGCTCACGTATAATATTTAAGTGAAAAATAGAGAAGTATAAAACATGATGAAGAGACCCTGGTGAACTGAAACAAACACAAATTGCATTATTAAAAAGAGAATTGCATAATTAGCACACATACATTGAAACAAGGAAAGCGCCTCCTACACGCCCTCTTTGCTTTCTTGAGCTTTGAGAAAAACTCATCTTCGTAGCATATATGGCCTGCTGGTGAAGCCAAAAAAACCCTTCGAGCTGGTATTAGTGGAGACCACAGGCTACTTTGCTCATAATCAAAACCATATTGGGACGCATCAAAGTACTTGCCAAGAAGCCTCTCTGAGTCTGATTTCGAAACCATTTGAATACTTGGACATGCCGATGAAGAACTTCCTGTTGATGATGAGTCCACTGACGGCGATGCTTCGGACATATTTTCCATCGAGAGAGAGATAGAGTGAGAGAGAGAGAGAGCCGGCTCTTATTAGATATGCTCGTATACTGTGTAGCAGAAGTGGTTACTTCTGAGGAGGTTTTGGTATTGTCTGGTAGAAAGTTAAGGCTTGGTCAAGGATTAAGATCCTAAAGTCATTTAAACATATGAGAAAAAACAGTGTATTGTAAGGTGACTGAGGCTATATATATATATATATATATATATATATATATATATATTGCTAATAAGTATAGAGGATTTGGAGACATGTCTATCCCTTTTGAGTTTTGATTTTTTTTATAAAAAAAAAAATGTTCTGTGGCGAAGTTGATGTCTATAGATTTCCAAAGTACTGCCAGTGATATTAATTACTGTATCTAAGGAAAGGCCTACAAATCACACATTTTTGGAGATCTCATGTTCAATCAAGTATAAGAAAGGCACTATCATGAAGCTTTTAAGAGTACCTTAAGTGTCACGTCATTAAAGTTCTCATGCTAGTGGACGTTATCGTTAAAAAAAATATGTAAAAAAAAAATTGTAATGATCCATGTTGGTGTATTTATATTTAAAGGGTTATTGTATTATTTTTTTATATTGACATTTTTGTACATTATATAATTGTTTTTTTTTATAATTTAGGTGTTTGGACCAGATTATATAAATCATAATTAATTTTTGAATTTATTAAATATTTTATAAGCTCAATAAACAAATAAAACACTACAAAATTCACTAAACCACCACCTTGATTTCATTATATAATTGTTATCATTACGTCTTCCTATCATTTACTGTCATCAACACTGTTAAATTATGACACTTATATGCTTAAAATATTCAATGTTTTATTGATGTACATTTTGATCTCTACAATTTCTTAAAGAATTTTCTTTTGTTCCATGTATTTTATTTCTTACAAATAAGTTTTAATTGGATTTTTTCAATCGTTATGTTTTATAATAAATACAATTTAATTTCTAACTGCCTTTTCTTTTAAATTAAGTAATCACAAACCAAATCTTAAATTTGGTCAAAATTAGGATAATAGATATATCTTGAACCATGTTCAATAATCCAATAAAAAAAACAAATTTTTTTTTTCAATGGGTATATCAATTTAAGTTTATTTAATTCTTTTTTTTTTCAATCAACTTATTTCAATTATATAAGAAAGATTATTGAAAAATAATAGATTTATGATAATATAAAACAACCAAAACCAAAGTAAAACAACTTCTCAGTAATTTATGCTGTCAAAATTTTGGATAGATTTATCAATAGAGTTTTTTATTGATATTTATACTTACAGTTTATTAATAAGAAATTTATTGACATAATCACATACAAAAATAATTTTTCATAAAAACTCTTGTTAAAAACTTGTAATTTATCAGTAAAAATTCTATAAATGAATTTATTGACAGATAAAATATATCAAAATAAACTTTATATATTTTATTTCACCGGTACTTTTATTGTTGAATATAATATATCAACAACAAAAAAACACACAAAACATACCACCTGTTATATAAATACATTATTTTATTACTTGATAGTTTTATTATAATATTAATGACTTTTTTTTATTTCTTAATAGTTATGTGATGTTATAGGAAACACATATTTCTATTAAAAAGTGTTTTTACTTTAAATTCTGTTTTTTTTAGATCATTGAAGTGTTTTTACTTTAAATTCTGTTTTTTTTTGGCTCTCATATCATCATAAATGTATTGTTTCTTAAATAATTTTTTTCTTAATTTTAAATTGTTTGATGGACAAGGTATTAATTAAGTGAATTTAATTAGATATATTCATTAAAAAAATAAAACTTTTGTGTCCAACAATATCATATATGTATTATCACAATTTTGACTTGCAGGGATTTAATGGAAAAAAATCATTTAAGTACTAAATCACATTTATTGTAAAATGTGAGGACAATACAAGACTTCAATTAAGGACCTATTTATAAGAAAAATAAAATATGTAGATCAAAATAAAAATTTTAAGAGCAAAATATTGGCACTATTTAATAAAGTTAGTGATGATAATTACAGAAAGCCTTATATATATATATATATATCATTAACACTTTATAATTTAGCTTCCAAGCTACTGTGCTTTTATGGACCAGACGTGTGTTGGTATCAAATATTTCAATTCTATCTGAAAGTGATGTAAATTATATATTTTTTAATTTAAAAAAATTATTTAAAATTAATTTTTTTATTTTTTAATATATTGAAATAAAAAATAATTTCTTAAAAAAAATATTTTAATATATTTTTAATAAAACACAATTTAAACTATAACCATTGTCAAAATCTCAAACATAATTATTCCCCTGCTGGAAGGACTAAGTTTCGATCTCACTCGTTGTGTCATTCAGGCCTTTGTAATTATAAATTAGGTTCCGTTCGTCGGTTGGGTGTGAAATAATTTGTTTTTTAAAAATGTCTATATGCGATATCTTTCCTTAATGAAACTACGTTATTATTTTAATGAAATCATTTGAAAATAGTTATTTAATATTTCAAAAAAATAAGTATTAAAAAAATGACAAGAATAGTGGAGGAATTCATGATTGAAGTAGTGTTTGAGATTATAATAGTAGTTATTTTTTAAAATATTTTTTTGTTTAGTAATATATTAAAATATTTTTTTATTTTTTTAAATTTTATTTTTGATATTAATACTTCAAAATAAAAATAATAATTTGAAGTAAAAAATTTAAAAGTTTTCAAAAATATCTTTTAAACACAAAAACAAAAACATTCTTAATAATAATATTGTATCACAAGATATTTTCTATTATTGAGCATAAAACATTTCTAACTAAATATGAAAAAATAAAGAATATATTTTATGTGAAATAAATGTGAACTTACTTAAAATTTCAATCTCAAATTTCTTATGTCTACAACTGAAACCAGAGCATGAAAATTTATTTAAAAAAAAATGGTAATTACAATAATAAATTTCAAATTCATGATAGTAGAAATCAAACAAGATTAATTTCTTTTTCCAATTGATTATATATATATATATATATATATATATATATATATATATATCCAAACCAACCATTTAAAATTAAGTACACCTTTTTGGACCGATAACCATATGCTTGATAAAAATATTAGATCCAATTATTATTTAACTTTAACCTTCTATCAATGATAGCCACCTGTGATGTCAAAATGCTCCCGATAGCTGTGTTTTTAAAACTTTTGTGGCGAAATAATTTTTTAAAAAATGACGGAAATCGAAATTGGAACCCTGAATCCCCTTTATTCATGTTTGATTGGACAGAATTTCATTCCCTCCCCCCTTTAACGGAATGGGATTTTCTAAAGTAAGGAAATCCGGCTTCCCTTTCTTTTAAGCATGGTTTTAAAAGCCGGTATGGTCTAGTGAGTAAACCTGAATCTTAACTCAGCACTCTTGTTTTATATCCTAGGACTCTTGTTTTATATTTCATGAACTTGTTTTATATCATATCTTAGCACTCTTGTCTTATATTTTATGAACCCATGGCATTTACAAAATTTTAATTCATGATTAGTTAAATTAAGATAATTATTTTATTTTATTTTATTTTAAATTTGTTTGAGAATACGGTTAAAACCATATTCTTTTAAATTTAAAAAAATACTAAAAATTATTTTTTATAATTTTATATTAATTTAATATGTTAATTTTAAAAATAAATTTTTTAAAAAATATTGTATTAATATATTTTTAAATAAAAAATTCATTAAACCATAACTGTTATCAAAATTCCAAACAAACCCTATAATATTGCCAAAGTAAACATTTGGAAAGAAGATTAAAATGTTGTTAAACTCCTAAAATATATTATTTTTATCTATAAAGTGAGATAATCTTAATTAATCAATGTATTAGAACTAAGTTGTTATCAGACAACGAATGATTGATTTAATACAGGCTTGGAGACTCTTGACTCAATCACAGGAAGTGGAAAAGAAACATAAGCTTAAATTCATTGTCGCCACATTATGTGCATGAATTAGGACTCTTCTAGACATGATTATAGAGGGAAATCATTCTTGAAGGGTACACACTGAATATCTTATTTATTTTTATATTTTAAAAAAATTTTAAAAAAAATATTTTAAATTAATTTTTTTAATTTTTTTAGATTGCTTTAATCTGCAATGTTAAAAAAATTTAAAAAACTAAAAAAATATTATTATAATATAACTTTTTAAAAAAACTTTTAAAAACAATTATTCGAGTAGCTTGCAAACTAATTATCGTCAGTGGGAATATAGACCAACGATTACAAAACCTGCTAACTATTGCCTGCAAGTACACCTAAAGAGTTTCTGGGTACTGAAACTTGATAAAGCTCTAGGAACGATGACCATCTTCTATTGTTTCAATTGCTCCTGTTGTCTGCCATGAACCATCCTTTAGTTATTGATGAACGATATCCCTTTATTTTACAACTGACCTCCCATATTTTATGTACCCAAACTCTTTAATACTTAAGTTAGTTTTTAGTTTGGTTACTCAAGTGAAAAGCAGGTAAATCAAAAGGATAAAAGATGTATTTTGTTGTGTGTAATTGAGACATAAGTGTTGTGACCTTGATAGGGATTGAAGCTCCTTTTAAGAAATTGTTTCATGACTCACTATCCCCAAGATGCTAGGTAGATGATGTATGGGTGGCATAGCTAGTCCTTGCAAGTGGTTGGGTAGGGTGGCTCGCATATGTAGTTAATAAGGTGGCGATGATATGTATAACTATAAGATAGAAATTTATTGGTCGATGGGCTAGGACGAGATAACCTTAGTGGTCTCGTCTGACCTAGCCAATAGCTCATCTTTTAGCATATGAGCAAGCACCCAGGTCGCTTTTGCTATAACAAAGGTGAGGTGGGTTTTTTTTCTTTTTTTTTTTTCTATCAACATTGCTCCTTTAGTCTTTGATTTTAGATATAAATTCAAAGACTCTTGAAATATTGAGTCTTGTGTGGAGGTAAAGGTTTTTGTGATGGATTTAGAGGTTCTTATCAAGAGAAGGTTATATGATCATTTTAGAGACAAATGATTGCAAGGATTTAGAGAAAATTCCTAATCTTTTCAGTGAAAAAATGGTTATATAGACTAGATACTTGTCTGGAGATATTAGACTTGTCTGGAGATATTGAGATTTAAAAACCAATAGAGACAAATTTGTTTTTAATGGAAACGTGAAGTTACATTGGAGAATTTTTAATGGAGCTAAGTGAAGCTATTTTAGAGATAATAGAGTATATGATAACATTGTTAATTTTGTTGTGTGTTTGTATGGAATGATTAAAATATTTTATGTCAATTCAAAAAATAAATTAATTTTTATCTTATTTCAAATTTTAGTACATTTTGGATTTTTCAATTAAATTTCAATCCAAATATTCTGGTTTTATTTCACATGTTCCGTTATAGGTTTGAAAAGTTATTGAATCAAATTGAACCTGATTCAATTTAATTAATTAAACTATTCAAGTATAAAATGTTCTTTTTTATTATTATTTTCAATAATAATGATATTAGTAATAATATTGAAAATAATTATTACTATTTTCATTAACAATATTTATCACTAATATATATATTTTATATTCATGTTATTTTTTTTTATATTTATACTTTGCAGGAATTTGAACAAGACAAGAAATACTTTAGATCTTATTAGTCTTAATAACATTGACCTACTAAATAAATGGATTTATGAAGAACTTATCTTTTTTGTTGGATAGGATATAAGTTAGAAAATTATTGAAGCACCTTTGTCTATTATACCTTTAGAGGATGTAGAAATATGTTTCGATGATGAGAATAAATTTAATGGAAATAATCAACTATTGAAATATTTAGTTAATAACTTTTCCTATATCATCATAAGATCAAGATTTTTATTTTCATGTTAATGATGGAGATGTTATTTTATTTATGTTTTTTTTTTCATGTTGAAACATTTTACTTTCATAATATTTTGATATTTTGTTTAAATTAAATAACTTTAAGTTAAATATTTATTTAATATTAATTATTTAAAAATATTTTAAAATTTTAAAATATATTTTTTTGATATTGTGTTGGTATTATATAATTTATAATTAATTTATCTTGAATTTGAATTATATTTATTAAATTTTTAATATATATCGTGGATTGCTATTATAATCAACAGTGCTAAATGTTTTCTTATACAGTTTAACGAGGTTTTTTTTTCATATTATACTATCTATAATTATATATAATAAGATAAATTAAAATAAATTATCACTTTTAAATTTTTATAGACTCAGGAATTAAATTTAAAAAAATCAATATACCCACCCCCGGGCAAAATTGTGTCCGTGGGCTAATTAGAATCCAGTATATCAAAGCCAGGCTAAAACCAACCCATCAACCCATTTAACGAAACCGGAAAAAAAATCCTCCCGCTCATTTGCCCATTTACTTTCCTTCCCGAATACGTATTATATTTTTTACACAGCACAAATCAAAAACCTACAATCTCCCTTTCACTCCAAGACCTCACTCTCATTTTCCATTTTTTCTAAAAATAAAAATGAGAGAACAGCAGATAGAGAAGCTTCGAGGGGTAGTGCGTGACTGTGTGAGCAAGCACTTATACTCCTCCGCCATTTTCTTCGCCGACAAAGTCGCCGCCTTCACCGACGATCCCGCTGACATCTACATGCAAGCTCAGGCCCTCTTCCTCGGCCGCCACTACCGCCGCGCTTACCACCTCCTCAACGCCTCCAAAATAGTCCTTCGCGACCTCCGTTTCCGCTACCTCGCCGCCAAATGCCTCGTAAATCTTCGATTTTGGATCTTTAATCTTGAAAACTAAAGACTATTTTTTTTTTTACTTTTAGGGTTTTTTGGTTAACTTTTAATTCTTTCTTTTAAAATTGTGACCAGGAGGAATTGAAAGAGTGGGACCAGTGTTTGTTAATGCTTGGTGATGCAAAAGTTGATGAACATGGAAATGTATATGACACTAAAGACTGTAATGTTATGTACTTAGATAAGGATAGTGAAGATCGCGAGATCAATGTGAGTTTTTGTTTTTTGTTTTTTTTCTCTTATGCTATTTTTAACTGGCAATAGTTTTTCTTTTGAGCATTTCAAGTCTTGTTCTTTGTCTTTCACAATTCGCTTATGATTTTTTGAAGATATTTTTTTGGTGCTTTATATTAGTTGATTGCGATAAAGATGTGGATTATGTATCTTGAATATACATAGATTAAACTTGTATTTATGACTTTGAATTTTGGTTGGTGAAATGCTGTTTTTCTGTTTTGGAATAGATTTCTTCAGCAATATGTTTTCTAAGAGGTAGGGCATATGAAGCATTGGAAAATCGTGTTCTAGCTCGGCATTGGTTAGCTTTTCTTAGCCATCTTATTTTTCTAGAAAGTTTACTGTGATTTTGGTCTTTAATGATTAATTTACTCTTTTGTGATGATTTAAGGTACAAAGCTGCTATCAAGGCTGATCCTTTATGTTATGAGGTAGCTATTGCACTTGGTTTACCTTTTTTTTCTGGTTTACTTTGTAGGTTGCATAAGAGAGTTTCTTTGCATTATAGTATTTGTGCATGCAAAAAGAATTAACATAGCTTTCCGTGCAAAGCTTCAAAAATCCATATTAAGAGGTTGATAAAGATTAAAGAGTTTTCTTGATAGATTCAACTGAAGTTTTTTGCCTTTCTAGTTTTGCTCATCTCTTTTACTGATTTTGGTTGGAAGTATGAATGATGATTGTATCTCCCTTGTTTGCCAGGCTTTGGAATGCCTTATTGAAAATCACATGCTCACATTTGAAGAAGGTAACAGTTCTCCAAACCTCATTTTTGAATCATGTGAAGAATATTGCTATCTGATTTGTAGTATTTACTGTTTAAGTGGTGATTGTTGAGAATTTCTCTATTCATTACCATTCTGGCATTCACTTCATTAACTGAAAGAATATAAATTGCTCCACATTGCTCGAAATAACAATGTCATTTAATACTCAAAACGTCTTATATTAGCTACTGCATTGCAGAAACTAGTCTACTTTCCTCCTTGCAATTGGGTCCTGAAGATAGGTGGCTCTCTTCATTCTACTCATGCTTGATAAAAAAGGTGAACACCACAACTACAGTGTATACTAGTCAATATGATCCAAACAACTATTTCTAGATAATCTATTTGCTTCAGTAAATCTATGTGCTTCTCCAAAACTAATGTCAGTCCCTTGTCACAGTATGACAAAGAGTGTGTCATAGAAGCCAAATTCAGAGAAGTTGAAAAAGAAAGCTGCAATAGCAATCCTTCTAGCCCATCTTTCACGCATACACTAAAAAACAACACTGATCTTTTGGCTTGTAAAGCTGAGTACTTCAATCAGTGTGGTGAATATCAGAAATGCTTTGAACTAACTTCAGAGTGAGTTCCTAACTTATTTCAAACAGAATACAGATAAGAACACACCCTAGATGTGTCAGTTGATCTGAGCTTTATCTTTTTTCTTTTGCAGTCTGCTTGAGAAGGACCCTTTTCATTTGAAATGTACATTGGTACATTTAGCAGCTGCTGTGGAGCTTGGAAATTCAAATGAGCTGTATCTCATGGCATCTAACTTGGTGAAGGATTATCCTCAAAAGTGAGTTTATATACCTGCATCTTCTTTTATGATATGCTCATATGACCTGTGTTCTTTGGAGTTGAAGGACTACTCTCAGGACCAGCTTCCTTAATTCCCTTTCACTGTGAAGGATTATGCTTAGATTGAGTTATCTATTTTCCCTTTTTTGCTTCCATGGCTTGCTCTCTAGATGTGGTCAAGGCACAGAATAATTTTCTTGTCATCATTGATCAAATGTGAGCATGGTGGTTATTCAAATAATTTGTTTTTCCAGTAACAGCTTGACTAATTAACACAAAGAAAGAAGTTAAAGAGAAGGAAGTAAGAACTCTTGGAAAACATGCATCTACTACACCTGAAATACCATTCATGAGTAACATGGGAAATAGTCATGTGGTTTGCCAGTGATTATTTGTATAGTCCAATAAAGGTACTAAAGAGCATAAGTCATTTTTTATGGTCATTGGACTTCTCATCCATTAGGACTGTCACTTTCTCTTCAACAAAGCTAAGATTCTCCTAATGTATAATTGGCTGCAACAGTTTTCACATGCATACATTTCTACCATTTTGCATGGAAAGATTGTAAATCCTAAGAAGTAATGTAATGGTGGGCCTATTAGAATCCTCTGTCCGTGTGAAACTTGCCCACGTGGTATTTTCATGTGGCCTGTTTTTCAATTCCTCAAATTGTCAACAATAAAATCATGGAAAGTGAAATCTACCGGTGTATAAGATTTTAAATTGATAAAATAAAATGGTAAATTAGAAGTGAAGATGGTTTCAGGGTTGCTAAAAAACATAGGAAAAATAAGTGCCTTCTTCCATTGGCTTTCTTTCAAATTTCTCTTGATATTTTGTCAAGTCTTGCTTGAAATTGTGTTTGAATGATATCCTGTGGACTCATCTGAATTTCATTGTCAAATGCTTTTGAATTACTAATTATAAAATTTTGAAGAGAAAAAGGAAAAAAAACAAGAGATGGAGAAGAGAGATTTTGTTTCTTTCTCATAGACTTCACTTCAGCTTAAGCATGAATATGAGTTTCTACTAGATATTGTGTAATTGAACATTTCCATTAAATAATATGCAATTGAACATCATGTTTACTTATTAGATCTTCTTGTCATTTAGGACTCTCTCATGGTTTGCTGTTGGCTGTTACTACTACTGTATCAAGAAGTATGATCAATCACGGCGTTATTTCAGGTAACTTTTGCCTGAAGCTCAGTAAAAAATGTACCTACTGTGCTCTTTTTGGCCATACGGATTAAATCTGATTCTTCTTCTCTTTGTTCTACAATACAGCAAGGCTACGAGTCTAGATGGAACCTTTGCACCTGCTTGGATTGGCTTTGGGAATGCTTATGCTGCTCAAGAAGAGGGTGATCAAGCAATGTCGGCATATCGCACCGCTGCTCGTTTATTCCCAGGGTAATTTGGACTAGAACCTCATTAACCTCTTCAAGTTGAAAATAATATAAAATTTTTACACTATTTGAACTGAAAGGTACATGTTTTTGGAGCATTATGTGCTTTTGTTAGGCTGCTGTTGTTCTAAGAAAATATTTTAGCATTTTCCTGCACACTTGAATTCCTCTGCATCCGTAACTTTAGGAAGTTGTTTTAGGCCTCCTTGACAGCTTCCAAGGGAAGACCATATATTATTATTTACAATCAATAACAAGCTAAAAATATAATTGACAATAAATATGAAAAAGGAAATGTGTATGAAATTGGTCGCAAGCAGTATACAAAAATTAAAGTATTCCATGTCAAAAAACTGTTAAAACAAATATATGGAAAAATCCTTAAGATAAAAATTATTTAAATAAATATGTGTTTGGAGTCAGATGGGTTTCCTCCATGCCAGCCTCCACTGGTGCTGGTACAAGCAGACCTCTATTGCCATTGGCCACCTTTTCAAAAGTTTCACTGTCTTTTAGTTTTCCTTCTACTTGTAAGAATTGAAGAAGTTCACCATAATTTGTATGCTGCATTCATCTTTCTTTCCTATCGTATAATTAAGAACGAACAAAAGCTTTTCTTTCCTCACCTTTCCTTCTCATTCTCTCTTATCCTTGCCTACATTGATTCAAAATTTTAGATTTATGGAAATTTTGTATACGTCCCACTTCTGCTTATGGTTTGCCCGATCTCAACTATTATGGGATATCATTTTAACCATATACCTTTTAGAAGAAATCCTAGTTTTTTTATCGTTAACCCACCTTTTCCATTGTGTGATGTGTTTTCGTGTTGTTGTTCCCTTTTGTTTTCTTAGTGTAATTATTGGTATTTCCTTTATAATAAGAAGTTGAGGTGGAGTTTTTTATATGTCAATGTTATAGTGTTGCCAGGTAATTTGTCTTGATTGCTTTGTTGTAATTAATTTTTTCTGGGTGATGAGCTAGCTTGGTGGCTGGCTAGCTATTGGGTCTTTTAGGTTTGGAGTTGTTAATTTAAACCAGAAAAATGGTGGTTGGTTTTCCCCAACTCAAAATCTCCAAAGGGTAGTTTAAGTTGACCTAAAGCTCCTATTTGATATAATGATTTAAATTAGTCTGTTTTATTGGTCCCAAGGTTATGCATTGTTGAAGTCCTCTTATTACTTATCAATTGTCTTTTTACAGGTTGAATCTTGATATTCTGTTATTCCAGGTGCCATTTACCAACTTTGTATATTGGGATGGAATACATGCGAACTCACAGCTATAAGCTTGCTGAGCAGGTGATGTTTTATCCTCTGAACATTGGCCAATTGCAATTTTGTTTGGTTAATTGATAAATTGTGTTTCAATAACACAATTAGCCCCTGGTGTTTTTTAGTGGCGCTGCATCATTCTTCCATGATGCTTGAGAAAACACTGCCTTCATATTCAATAAAAAAGAAAAATGAAGGGCTTTTGTTTTGTCATGTTTCAATTCAAGAATGCTAGTTTCGAACCCACATTTTTAGGTTAGCATTTGCTGCATTGACTTCAATTTCGTAGTTGTAATCTAAACAAATGATTTCCTTTTTCCTTTTGGGGAATTATTTGTAGCTTTCTTGCAAACTGAACATAAATCGAATGGACAGCAAACATCATAATATTGCACTTTACTTGTTTGTCAATTGAAATCCTGTTTCCTTTTTGACTCTTCTTTTTGTTTCTTGTTATGGTTTGTCAACATTCTGATTCATCATCTTTTTTCAGTTTTTCATGCAGGCAAAGACAATTTGCCCTTCAGATCCACTTGTATACAATGAACTTGGTGTTGTTGCTTATAATATGAAGGAGTAAGGATATTTCTTTCCTCATAATTTTGTCAAAGATTGACATTTTACTTACAGGGTCTCTTTCGCATTGTTAATGTTTATGGTGTTTCTTTGAAGAATCAAATAATCAATTTTGCAAACAGCATTTATTTTCTTTACTAAAAGCCATTGGCTGTAAACTTTTTGATCCCAGTCAAGCTGTTTGACTTTCATAATTTTGTTTCTCTAACACTTTCAGGTACAAGAACGCAGTGTTGTGCTTTGAGAAGACTTTGGAACACATTCCTACGTTGAGTCAATTGTGGGAACCCACTGTCATTAATCTTGCCCATGCCTACAGAAAGTTAAAGTATGTTTTAAAATTTGTTGGAATGAGCAATTTTCTTCTTGCCCATGCCTACAGAAAGTTAAAGTATGTTTTAAAATTTGTTGGAATGAGCAGTTATACTCCCTTTTTTTAGTTTCTTCTTGCCATTTAGGTACTCTAGGATGTATGATTGGTCTATTTTTTTCTAGAATTTTCCTTGTACTTGAAATGAATTATCTTTGTCATCCTCAATTTCAAATTTTTTTTTCTGTTTAGCGTCTTGATATTTTCATATTGTTGCAGGGATGATTAATATATGTTCTGCATTTGTTACTCAATGCACACTTGCTGAGGTCTTTGTCAACCAGAAAGAAAGAAAAGTAGTTCAACCCTCCAATTGCTTTGAACTTGCGTAACCATTAATTTCAATTAGTTAACTGAGCAAAACCATATTGATGAGTACTTTTTTGTTGTTAGATATGGAAAGCTTTGGCCATCTTTTTAGTTGTTAGCATTTTCTTATAAACATGTTAGTTTCTGTCTCTTTTCCTGTAGCTTTTTGTGGAGGTGTTTTTAAGGATCAAGTTGGGAGCTTTCTTGGTGCACTTGGTGAAATACAACAGATAATATCATGTGATAGAAAATACTTTTCAAATTCCATTGATGGGATGAAAGGGGGATAAGCTTGGCCCTTTGTAACCCTCAAAATTCAATAATACTATGGAAATTTTTTTAATGAATCCCTTAATGCTTGTGTGGTCAAATAGTGCTTTCTTCATTTATTGCATGATTGATTTGTTGTGAGCAAGCATGGCATCGTGACTTATGGTTTGACATTTTTACATATTTGAGTTGGGAGTTTCGTTCTCCTTTTCCTGTCTTTGCAGTCATTATTGTAGAAATAGAATGTTCTCTTATTACATGTATAAATGAATGGTATGGCATATTACTGTTCAGCTTAATAACATCAAATTATTATTTCAGGATTTACCATGAAGCAATTTCATGCTATGAGAGAGCACTTACACTATCAACTAGAAGCTTGAGTACTTATGCTGGTCTTGCATACACTTATCATTTGCAGGTGAATTGAGTTCTTTTCATTTTAATTTAAGTCTGTTAAAATGACATCATTTGGCTATTGTAGTTGAAAGCAATAGTTTGAGAAAGGTAAATATTATCCAGAGAAAATTAGGAGTACTAGAACGGGGAGAGGTATTGAAATGGGCTAGTGCAAATAATGAAAGTGGTTATGAAAGTTGAAGATGTCTTGGAAAGCTATCACAATATGATATCTTTGCTAATTTATGTTTCCAATGACTTTTTGCAAGGGTTTGATAACAATATTCACGTCACACGAACACGAACACGAACATGAACACGAACACGAACTAGCATGGGACTACAGTTCAGTTTCTCATGTTGATTGTTTGACAACCTTTTGCTATTATTCAAGTCATCCAACAACATCCTGTATTTACTGGAAGCTAAAATCATATTTTTATTTATTTTCAAGTGGTAGAGTGTTTGCCAAAGTGACTGATTGCAAATCATCTTTTGTCCGACTCAGGCTGACTTGGAAGAATGAGAACTAATTTTTAATGCAGATATAATGACTTGTCATTAGATTGCTTGAAATTTTGATCACTTTATAAATTTGGGAAATGTTACAATTTGATACCGTGTCATGATTTAAAAGCCATCTTATCAGTGCCTCTTCTTTGTCCCCTTTTTCTGCAGGATAACTTTACTGCTGCAATTACATACTACCACAAGGTAAGTAATCTGGAATAATGTGTAATTTCAAAGACAAGATTTTACTGCTTCCCCCACCTCTATCTTCTCTTCGTTGTCATAAAAGTTCCCTAAGATCTGGTCTTAATCATATCCACTTCTCAATCAGGCTTTATGGCTGAAACCGGATGATCAATTTTGCACTGAAATGTTGAGTCTGGCACTTGTAGATGAAGGTCGTCGAGGTATCGACCCCAAAATTGAATTTCGCTGAAGTGATACCGTTTATATTCTTTTTGTTGTTGTAATGCATGTGGAATATGAACTAAGAGTCCTTGAATGGGTCGATTCATTTTGTTCCATTTTAGAGTTAGGCAGTATGTATTACAATAGGGAGAGTTGGGCAATATTTATGATCTGTATCACTTGGTTTTATCAGTGGAAGCTTGTAACTTAGATATTCCAATTTCAACCCATCTGCATTAAATTTTAGCTGTGATATTGTTGCTGGGCAGTCTTGTTCATATTGCTAATTCTATTGACAAAGCATGTGGTGATAAGTTGCAAGCATGCTGCTAGTGGACTTTGGTTGTATATTCTGTATTTCCGAGTTCGCTGCTCGAGCAACAATCCGTTTCTGTGCCATCCATTCGTCCTGTTATTTCACTCACACAGCGATTGTGTTTTCTTGCCTGTCAAGTGGCGATTTAAAGCCAGAATTCATCCACCTATATGCGGCATAAAAATGCTGGGTTTGGTTACTTTTTTGCCAGCCTTTTAGAGAGAGCGTCGCTGCATGGCCAACCCACTTGTTCCGGCAGGGTAAGCTCTAAGAGCTGCAGATACTCGTTGTCTGACCTTCCATGCAGTATACTGCGCATATAAGATTTTGCGGAAGATGGCATGCTTCTCTTCAAGTCAGAGAAACTCTGCTAATAAGAACAAGTTGATGGATGCTCTCGGAGCTCCACCTAAAGGCGTTTTTGCGATGACAAAAGCTTTATTTTTGAAGGTTGCATGCGAGGGATGGATAGGCGTACAGCAAGGAACAGATAAAATGGTAATAAAATCAAGCAAGCGGCTTGATATTCAAGGTACAAACAGTAGTGACAAAACACAAGCATAGCGAGAACACATGCCCAGTTACATTTATTTGGAAAACGGACAGCCATGTGTCGCTGCTGCGACGCTTGCAGTGTTGTCTTCTGATTCTGATTGGGATGGTGAGATCAGCGGTCCTTTCAGGAGCCCTCCAAATAACTCAGCTGGGTCATAGTAAATCTCCACATCTTCTGCCCTTTGAGATTCGTCTATCTGGGAACCCATAAAAAGGTCACAAGCCACTTTGCTTTTGTTGAAGGAAATCATTTTAATCTTTTTTTTAATCAATGAAGATGTTCCACTCTGTAATTTCATTTTATGTATTGGGATTTGGGCTGTCCCTTTTTTTCTTTTCATGTTAGTAGAAATTCAGAGTTTTCAAGTCCATTGGCAATTTTTTCTGAACCAGAAAAAAAACAATAATGGCTTTTGGGCCCAGGATTTAATGACGAACGCACGACAGCTCATACCATTAATGGCTGCCAGGTGTGATTTCTTGATAAAAAGGCTTTATCAAATCTTATCAAGCAGTTAAGGAGGAATGCTTGTGGATAAAATCCAGAATTGTATGATTACGACACTGTTTATTATTATTTATTTTTACTTTTAAATTAATTTTATTTTTATTTTAGATTATTTAAAAAAATATTATTTCTATATATTTTTAAATAAAAAATACTTTTTAAAGGCCAACTTGAAAGTTGAAAGAGGCTGTGTGGACAATTTGGAGTCTCTCCTTTTTGAAAAAACCACTGAATAAGATCCATAAATGGTGAAAATTGTTGCATTTTCCAGATTTTCTTTTTACTTTTTGATATTTTTAGCATGCTAAGTGGTTGTGCTTCCCCCCCCCCCTCTAAATTAGATGAAAAGAGTAGTTATGGATTTTTTACCGGCGCCTTCCACAAGTTCTTATTGGTGTAGGGAATTCTTTTTAAAGCATACCTTGAGGACTCCGAGGCCATGGAACTCAACCTTCTCTCCAGTAGGAGCATGGCCTTTGAAAGGTCCTTCAAAGAAACCCCAATGCCTGAATTTGAAAGAAATCACGGGAGGTCCTGAATATACATTCAGCACTTCCCATGCGAATCCTCGAGGGAAGGCAGATCGAAAGGCATCATGGGATGATTCGAAGGTTTCTTCATCTGCTTTGTAGTACTGAAATTCCTTCGGTAGAGAGTTTTTCAACAAAGCATTGTAGCTCCCAAGCCTAAGCGTTTCTTCTCCTGATAAACCCTCTCTTCCTGTCACACAACCACATATTCATCAGAGTACTTACAGGTGAGGTAGAAGCTTCCCAATTCCCATAATTGATAATCCTGCCCTTGATCTCCTTAACCTTAATCTGGTTTAATTAAATCAGATAAGAACAAAGAATGGAAAAGAAAATCGGGTTTCAAGTTTGGCACAGTACCATTAACAACGAGCTTGAATTTGTCAGGATTAATGGTCTTGAAGTCCTGTAAACGAGTCTTGTGTGAGAGTTCCATTTCCCAAGACTTAATAGCATTTTGCACTACTTCTTCTAGAGACCCTTTTGGCCATTCCTACAAACCATGTTAACAAGCAAAGAGTTTGAGAGACAAAACAAGAAAGAAAACGAAGAAGAAGAAATCCTGACACACACGAGCACATAATTTAGACATATATGCACAAAGGAAAGGAAGAGAAAGGGTCGAGAACCTTTGTCCTGCCTTCTTCAAAGAGCTGGTTTACGGAATCATATACGGGAGGACCACCATGCCTCCACTGCGTGGTATTCTCAGCTTCGTCATGCAAGATGGATCTGTATATATCTCTTGATTTCTTAATCAAAGCTGCTTCTGCTGTCGCCATATCAACTTCCTTGGAGGCTCACTACAAAAGGCTTTAAGAGTTCTATACCGGAGATCGCTGTATAACGTTTGATAGAAAACAGTAAAGAATGCAAATCACTTGGTTTTATTGTGGTTGGTGTGTGTGGTAACCACACAATTTATGTAGCATAATTTATTAGGTCTATTATTATCACATAATACCACCATTTCTAGTGGTATGAATGACCACAATTTATGTAGCATAATTTATTAATTCTATTATCACATAATACCACCATACAAGTTTCATCATCAGACACTTAAACATCACAAATCCAAAATCTACAACACAAAGTTCATAGTCTTCATAGAAATACTTAATTTCCAACTACAAATCACCTCATTGTTACCCAGTAAGTGCCATAACAAATGGATATTTTTATTCATCACGCAATGCTAAAAAATATTCAAATAAGTGGGATGCTCACAAAACTTTAAGTAAGGATACAACTTTATCAATGTCCAAACCTACATCTTCGAGCACTTCTCCTAGCATCACCACGTTGCCTCGAAATGTGGTGGCCTAAAGTTTCAAATATACTTTTTTCCATGAAACAAATTATTAATTTTTAAACCTATATATTTTTTTTTTATGTGTTCTATTTTGCTAGATCATATTCTCATTTCAAGGGATATACTTCGGATTCTAGAAGATTAAAGGCAAAATTGATTATTAAGATTGAGATATCCAAAGAATGAAGTTTAGGGTGATTAATTACTTAGGATATACAATCATATTGCATTTATATTTGGTCATAAACCTCTTTGGATTGTTTGTAGTAAGGCATAGTGGCCAGCAAAATAGCTTATACTAGATTGGTGATTTATATTGTGCAGTGAGCTGAACTAATTTTTTTTTTAGTATATAAAAAAAAAGTTAAAGCACCACAAACATATTTTAAAGAAGCAACAAAAATCCAAAACTTGAGGGTATAAACTCAATTGGATTCAATAAGCTTTATTAATTTAATAATATGATTAAAAAATAGATAATAACAATAAATTAACCAAAATAACAAAACAAATTGACAATGATTGCCCGCACAAAATTAACACCTACTAATATTATAAAAATATATCTTATCAATATTCTTAAAAGGTCTCTAATACAGTCTTACTTAATGACTAAGAAAAAAAATAAACAAAATTTAATAAAATAACATCTAAAACACATTTCAAGTCATCTAAGAATAAAAAAGCAGCCAATCAACAAAATGTTGAAGGGCATAATGAGAAAAAAAAATTTGATTTAAAAAAAAGATAAAAAAACAACAACCCAAGTTAACCTAGGCTAAATTGCCAAATACGTAATTTAGGTCATGAGAATGAAATAACCCCATAAAAAATAAAATAAAAAAAATTTAAAGCATAATTTTCTTCAAACCAATATTGAAAGACAAAATTGAAAAAAAAAATCAATTTAAAAAGGACAAAAAAAATTGACCCTAATCATCTTGAGTTATGAGATTGAGATAACACTATAAAAAATATATAAAACTCAATTTCCAAACCAACCCATTGTTAAAGGGTGAAGCTTGAAAAAAAAATCAATCTAAAAAAGAAGTTATGAAAAAAGTCTTGAATTAACTTGGGTTAAACCACCAACCCTATAACCCAAGTCATGAGAGTAGAATAACTCCAAAGAAAAAAAAGTAAAAAAAAAAATTTATGAAGCCTAATCCTTGACCAACCCAATGTTAAAGGATGAAATTGAAAAAAAATTAATTTTAAGAAAGAACATAAAAAACTAAAGTCAACTCAGATTAACCTTCCAAACTAATTACTTATGTCTTAAAACCAAGGTTACCCTATAGAAGGCAAATTAGAAAAAAATTACAAAACCCAATTTTCAATCAACTCAATGATGAGAGATGAACATGAATACAAATTTAATTAAAAAGAGAATTCAAAATAAAATAAATATCAATCAAAAGATTAACTCGTGTCTTAAAAATAAAGTTACTCCCATAGAAGGCAAACAAAAAAAACCACAAAACCTATTTTCCAATCAACTCGATGATTAGAGATTACATTGAAGATAAATTCAAATAAAAAAGAGATTCAAAACAAAATAAATAGCAATAAAAAGAATGATAATAAAATTTGACTTAAAAATAAAATGACAGGACCGTTTTAATTTTTGAGAGAATGCATGCAAAAACCAAGGATAAAAGAGACAAAATAAAGGAGGAAAAAAGAAGAAGAAAGGGTCGCCATCCACCTCCATCGATTACATGTGACGTGCCACTCGAGAGACCTCACTAAGTCGTTTCCAACATTACCAAGAAAAGAGGTGTTTCGACACCAGAGAAAGTTGCACACACTATCAAGGCACAATGTATATGCTAGCATGTATAATGCACGCATTAGCCATTTTACCATTGCTTATTGGATCAAGTCCTATATTTTTTTTTTCAAATTTGATCCCTCAAATTTTAATTATTTTAGATTAGAAAAATTTAATTTAATTTTACAAAATTGAGCATCAACCGCTGATCAAACTTTTTCACTCAGCATTGTAGGATGGATCTAAGTAATCAAAAACGTAGTTAAATCCAATTCCAAATAAACTCAATATAAAATGATCAAATTGAAAAATAAATTGAGTGGCTAAAAAAATTGAGTTGAACATTTCCCTTTCCTTTGCAATTCAATCCTTTATTCTAGAAAGAACAGGGGCTTATATATTTGTTTGTTATTCAAACTTGATCCCAATTATTCTAATTATTTTATATTAATAAAATTTCATTTAATTTTGCAAAATTGAGCATGAATTGAGTAATCAATTATTTTATTTCGACTGAGTTAGTCAAGGAAAAAAGTATATCAATCTTAGATAATGGCACTTGAGAAATTAGTAATGCTAGAGACTAAATGATGCTTGAGTTTTCCAGCTGAGATATTAAAAGGACTAATTAAAGTGTTTATAGTTAAGATTCCTAATTTAAAGGATATTTATTTTATACGTCATTCAACTTGGTGTCAATCTTTATTGATAAATTTTTTATCCTTCTTAATTTTAAGCTTTGCTCAAACTTCTTCTTGTTTTTTTTTTTTTTAATTCTAGTTATCACATCCATGAAATGGGCTACCAAATTACTAATCAAGTATTCAAATTATAGATATTTAAATGAGTTAACAAAATTATATTTGATCTCTTTCTCTAATATAGAAGGGTGAATTCATGTTATCATTCAACGACACCTAAGAGTGTATTCTTTAAGTAACTCAATATTTCTTTTCTTTTTACTTTGAAAGTCAGACTTGTTTCGAGCCACTTACATGTTAAACTTATATTGGCAAGATTTGTCCATTTCTTAATTTTATTTTTATATAAACTTATAAACCAGGTCAAGATAAAACTACTCAAACTTTCATGTTCTATATGATATGTTTGAATTTTCAAGAGTCATAGAGATGTGCTATGAAGTGCATATTTCTATAGTGTTATTTTTATTAGAGGGCCTTTTCTAAGATGGCCTAGTTTGAAGGGTTTGTTTAAACAAGTTAGTGAGTTTAGATATCTTCTTTCTTATTTGTTCCATATTCTTTTGGTAGTTTAGCTTTAAGAGAGATTTCTCTTTATTGTTTATAACTCTGGGATGATTGAAATTTCAAAATATTATTTTTATTTGTTTCTTAAAAAAAACTAAAAAATAATCTACATAAAATAAATATTCACATGGAAAAAAAAGTATGATTGAATATAATAATATAGGGAGGAACACTAATAGAAGGTTCTAGTTATTATCTGTGGGTATGTTACTAACTAAATTGCTTCTAAAAAGATCCTCATTGCTCAGTAATAGATTTTAATAGGTTGAATCGAGGCCAACAAGGTGAAAGAGTATTGATCAGGACCAAGCTTTTTTGGTTTACCGATTCTAAGCAAACAATCTATCTATAAGAATTTGATGGTTTCATGAGTGGTATCCAAGTCAATGACCTATTAGGACATTACTAGTTTCCCAGTGTAACAAAAAAAAAATATGAAAAAGAAAAGTATATTTTGGGTACATGAACATAACTCCATATCCAACCCAGACAAAAGGATAGAGTATATAAAATACAAGTACATACAAAAATTTATATAAAATCAAACAATAAGCATATAATAATTAATTTAAATAAATAATCATAACAAAGACATTCATAGCATGAATCAAAGTGTAACAACATATATTATTATAAAACCAAGTAAACAACGCTTAGTCCTAAAAAGAATTCTTAGTAGTTGCTATTATATCACATGAGGCATCTCTGTGAATTATATGTAAAAAAGGTAAAACTAGAGAAAAAAGTTACCATTTAATTTAATGGTAACTAAAAACTGTAACTAATCTTCAAAGTTTTGTAGGTAAATGGCTAGTTATGTTTTTAAAAAATAAAATCATCCTAAAAAATCATATTAAAGGTAAGCTACTTCATGTTTATTTTTAATTATTATATACCTATTGTGCAAGCATGCTAATATTTTGCCTAAACTAGTATATATATTGTGGTCATTAGAGGTAAGAGACTAATAAGGTTTAAAATAGTGATGTGAGGCTTAGATCTATTAACAACGTTAATCCTTACCTTTTGAACACGAACCTTGTGATTAGTACTTAAAAGTGCATTTTTATCAAGGTTTTATATTTTCATTTTACACTTGAAGTATCAATAACTCCTTAACTAAAACATGTTTTATAATAATATATTTAATAATATAAGATACATTTAATTTATGATAAATGTTCATTTTAAATGCAGGTTTATCATATAAATGAAAGGATTGATTAATGAATTTAAGAACTTAAATTGAAAGGACAAAGAGATGGCCAAACTTAGAAAAGAGATGTCGGTACAATCCAAATCGGAACACTATTCGGTATTTGGATTATATCTGGAGCTGTAGATCTCAGATTTAGGTCTACTTTATATGGATGGAAAGGTAAGACATAGGCCTACAACTTTTATAGGAGTCCAAGACTTAAAAAGGTCATTTTCAAGTTCAAATTATAGCACCAACAAAGAAGTCTGAATCTGTCTTCCAGCCCGAGTATTGTTCAGTGTTTGACCTATATCTAGAGTTCTAGAAGTCCAAATGAACTGAATTTTTTACACAAGAAAGCTGAAATAATTTCTTACAACTTTTATGTTTTCAAGTGGCTCTAATTTTGATGTTATCAATGATGTTTTGGGCAGACAAGAGAAGATAAGGATTGTAACCAAGTAAAGAGTTGGTCACCCACTCATCAATTAGTCATCAAATCAATAGTTCCCAATTTTAGCCCATAAAAGGAGGCGTTTGCCATGCATTTAGGCATCTTGGTTTCCAGATCAAGATCATGCTCTTGCTTTCTCTCTTTGTATTTTTTGTAATGTTTATGTTTTGCTTTTATTAATATCAAGTTTATGCCTTTCATTTTCTTTCATTTACTTAGTTAACTTTTATCTTGTTTATGTTCTTATTTTGTTTATTTATTTTTCTTTCTTTCATTATGTCGAGCTAAGTTTATTATGTCAAGGTTAAAAAGTTCCACTAATGGTGTAAGAATAAGTATAGTGTAAACTTAACATGGACTTTAATGTTTGATACTAACATGTTTTGTATTTGTTATCTTGTTCACTCTTTAATACTTTGCTTGTTAAATGACTAATCTTGATTTATGTTGTATAACACTTGGTACAACAAATGCTTGGCACTTTCATAGCCCATAATGTATGGTATAACCGATACCTGAGCTATGAAAGGAACTTTATTTGTTGTTAACATAAGTTATAATCATGAATGCTTGACGAGATTTACAAGTATTAGCATTAATTAAATAAGATGACTAATGTAATCATGTTAACAATCTATAATCTACTTGGAACCTCCTTTGTATGTGGTTTTGAATTGAATAATAAGAGTTTATACTATACTTGTTTGACATACTATTAGTGGATCCTCTAACCTTGACATTTATTGTTATCATTGTTTGATCCTTACGTTAATATTTCATCTCAAAGTTCTCATCATCTTCTTCTTCTTCTCCTTCTTTTTCTTTACTACTACTACTACTACTACTATTATTATTATTATTATTATTACTACTAATATTATTATTGTTATTTTTATTACTATTGTTATTGTTTATAATTGTTTATAATTTGTACAATTAACCTCTCTGTGGTTCGACCCCGGTCTTGCCGGGTTATTTATTACTTCGATACTCTTGCACTTGGGAGAAGACATCAATCTTTTGGTCGTGTCAAGTTTTTGGCGCCGTTGCCGGGGAGGTAAGTTCTTGTATAAATTATAGTAGTTATTTTATTTTCTCTTTTCACTTTTCTTGTATATAACTTTGTTTCTTTTCTCTTGTTTCTTCTTTTTTTTGTTTTCTTCTTCCTTTTATTCTATTCCTACACGTATATAAGAGTGTTGTCATGTACATTAAGTGGTAGACTTTGTAGGGTATCCTCATCATTTTCAGAAAATATGGCCGAAGAATCTAATCATTCACTTCATAATGAGAATAACCATGCTAGAACACTTAGAGATCATATGAATCCCGTAAGAATAAGTGCACCATCATACATAGTTTTTTCTCCTGATGCATCTCATTTTAATTTTAAGTCAGACATTATTCAACTTTTACCTTATTTTCATGGCTTAGAATTGAAAAATCCATACTTGCATTTAAGGGAATTTGAGGAGGTTTGTAACACATATAATGATTCAAATTATAGCATGAACACCATCAGATTAAAGCCTTTTCCTTTTTCATTAAAAAATAAAGCTAAAACATGGCTACAAAATTTAAGACCAGGATCCATTTGTGCTTGAGATGAAATGCAACAACAGTTTTTAAAGAAGTTTTTCCCATCTCATAGAACAAACTCTTTCAAAAGACAAATCACCACTTTCACTTAAAAATCAGGAGAAACATTTTACCAATATTGAGATAGGTATCGAGACTTGTTTAATACTTGCCCTCATCATGGTTTTGAAACATGGAGATTGGTTTCACATTTTTATGAAAGGTTAACACCTAGAGATAGACAAATGGTTGAATTGATGTGCAATGGAACTTTTGAAGATAAAGACCCTGATGAAGCAATGAAGTACTTATACTTGTTAGCTGAAAATGCTCAAAATTAGGACACCGTGAGTACTTATAAGGCACCGGGTAAAACTCAACCTTATACATCTAGTGGAGGTATGTACAACCTTAGGGAAGATCATGACCTCCAAGCTAAGTTTGCATCTTTAGCTAGAAAAGTCAAGGCACTAGAATTGAAAAAGAATGGTCAATTAAAATCTGTTAAAAACATTGTGTGTCAAATATGTGAAACAAATGAACATTCAACCAATAACTGTCTAACCTTGCCTTTTATTAAGGAATGTCTCCATGAGCAAGCTCATGCTTTAAACAGTTTCCAAAAGGTCAACCATAACCCATACTCGCAAACATACAACCCTGGTTGGAGAAATCACCCAAATTTCAGTTGGAAGAGTGATAATAACAATGTACAAACTTCACAACCACCATTTCAAGTACACCATAATTTCCAAAATTCTCATGGATATGCACCTCCTTATGCTCCACCTCCTAGAAGAAATCTTGAGAAAACATTGCATGCTTTCATTTAAAAGCAAGAGACAATCAATACTCAACTTGCTCAAAACATGACAGATTTTAAAGATACTTTTGCAAAATTGACATCTGCTCTCAGTTTCCAAGAGAAAGGTAAGTTTCCATCTCAACCACATCCCAAAGGGCAATACAATGCAAATGCAAGTAGTTCTAGAAGCCAACACATGGATCAAGTCAAATCAGTCACTACTTTTCGCAGTGGTAAGGTTATTGAAAAACCCACTCTTGAACCTTATGAGAAAAATGATGAGTCAATCTTTAAGGGTAAGGAAGGGGTTGAAGCTGAAATTTGCAAAGAAAAGACTGATTCCCTACCAGCACTTCCATTTCCTCATGCCATGACCAAATAAAGGAAAGTCAATCACAACTCTGAAATCTTTGAAACTTTCAAATAGGTAAGGATCAATATACCTTTGTTGGATGTTATTAAACAGGTTCCTTCCTATGCTAAATTTTTGAAAAATCTATGCACGGTGAAGAAGAAACTGAATGTGAAAAAGAAAGCCTTCTTAGCCGAACAAGTTAATGCCATTCTTTAAAACAATAATGCTTTGAAATATGAAGACCCTGGTTATCCTATAATTTCTTGCTTTATTGGAGAACATAAAATTGAAAGAGCCTTACTTAATCTTAGAGCCAGTGTAAATTTACTTCCATATTTAGTTTTTCAAAGTCTTAATCTAAGTCAGTTAAAACCAACTTCTATAACTCTTTTACTTGCCGATAGATCTATAAAAGTGCCTAGAGGAATAGTCGAAGATGTGTTAGTACAAGTCAATAAATTCATTTATCCTGTGAATTTTGTTATCTTGGATACAGAACTTGTTAAAGCATGTAATTCATTTCTTGTTATTTTAGGACGTCCGTTTCTTGCAACTTCTAACGCATTGATTAATTGTAGGAATGGACTGATGAAGCTATCATTTGGAAATGTAACATTGGAGATGAATATTTTCAACAGTTACAAGCAACTTGGAGATGATAATGACTTACAAGAAGTAGATCATATTGACAAATTAGTTTATGATCAACTTGAATCTACTATAAGTAAAAATGAGTTTGATGAATCTGAAGATTTGCAAATGATTTATTCTGAGGAAGAAATCATGGATGAAAAAAGTACCGAAAATGTTGATGCAAATCTTTTGTCAATAGTGACAACAAATTCGACATCTAACATCACACCAATCGATGATTACTTTTCTGACGAATTCTTACTTTCTCTTAGTCCAATGTCTTGGTATGATAAAAATATCAATTTTCTTATTTCAGGAGATTTGCCAACTGATTGGAGTATCCAAGGTAAAGAAAAGTTTTTGAATGAAGTGAAGAACTTTTATTGTGATGACCCTAACTTATTCAACTATTGTCCTGATCAAATATTTCAAAGATTCATTCCCGACAATGAGGTAAGTAGTGTCATTAAAATTTGTCATTCTGAAGCATATGGAATTTATTTCTCGTCAAAAAAGACAGCTGCAAAAATCTTTCAAAATGGATTTTATTAGCCCACCATGTTCAAGGAGACGCATGCATTCTGTAAAACTTGTGAAAATTATCAAAAAGTTGATACTGGTTAAAATATTTTATTGTATAATTCTCAATTCTATTCATTCCCTAGAAAGCTAAGATCAAGATGGAGCAATCCTTATGGTACTTGTAATATTGAGAATTCAATGAATGATAATGTTTTTAAAGAAAATGGACATCGTTTGAAAGCTTACTTTGATAATTTTCCTTGCGAAAATGAATCAACTAGTTTGAATGATCTTGTAGATAAAGGTTGATTATTTTGTTTTTCTCACATTGTTTTTGTGTTTTTTTTAGTGATTTTTGCTAGTTTCTCTCACCCTGGTCAAATAGCGGACAACGGTACTCTGTGTCTTAAGTCGGTTCTTTAGTTTCCCATAATAACTGATATCTGTAATGCGATTATAAAAATTTACCGTACTAGATGTGCAAGATTGAGGTTGTTAATGAATCATGAAATTCCTGAAGATATTCGCTGGTTAATTGAAGCAAAGGTTTGATTATCAGGTGAGTCCTCTAATTCCTTCATTTCACACATGTTTGGAATAGGTAAAAGTATTTTTGCAAATAAACATCATGCAAAACAACTGAAAGTCTATCATCGATGTGCCACATGAACTTGTAATGCACAATGTTGTTCTTTAGGAATGGTATCTATAAATCGTGAAGATAAAATACAGTTCATTAAGGATGGTCTGAATAAGGAGTATTTGAATAATCTTCTATTAACTCTTGAAACGCATCCTAGTGGAGATGTATATTGTGCAATTCATAATTTATAGCCCCATTTTCATAAAGAACATGATCGACTTAGTCTTGGGAATCTGACTAAAAAAGACCATGTTTGCTAGTTTTTAAGAAAACTGGATGGGAAGCCTATCCCCGACCCATAGAGGGCGTTTAAGCCCTTCTTGGACATAAAACCAAGGGAAGATGTGAGCCACAATCACAACTACCTGTACATACACATGTTTTTTCAAAATAAATAAATAAATAAAGAGAGAGAGAGAGAGAGAGAGAGAGAGAGTGAGTGAGACTCTAGCTAGCCTACATATAGGTGGTATGATTGCCTTTTCAATTTCTCATCTATAAAATCCTCTCTTCTTTCCTTTCATTTCTACTCAACCCATACATTCAACAAATATGGAAGTATGTAGTAATGACAAGTTCCTCAGGTCATCATATAAGAACTATTTGTGTTTTTGGTGGATCTAGTCCTGGGAAAGAAAAGGAGTTTTTAGAATCAGCAAATCATCTTGATCAGGTGCTAGCTGAGAGAAAAATTTATTTAGTATATGGGGGAGGCAGTTTGAGGTTAATGGGAGCTGTGTCAATAGCTATATTTTTAGGAGGTAGTCAAGTTTTAGGAGTCGTCCTCGAAGCTTTAGTACAAGGGGACATCATTGGAAAAATAATTGGAGAGGAACTTCAGGTCTCCACAATGTCTGCTCGAATGAATGCAATGTTTAACCATGCTGATGTCTTCATTACTTTACCAGGTGGTCTAGGCATATTGGAAGAGATCTTTCATATTCCTCTTAGGCCCAACTGCACATTCACCATAAACCTATAGGTCTGTTAAATGTTAATGGTTATTATGATAAGTTGTTGTCTTTTCTTGATCATGTTGTGAAACAGGAATTTTTAACATCTTCTGTATGACAAATCATAATCTCTACTGCTACTGCTGAACAATTGATTGACTAACTACAATCTTTCATTCCTGTAATTGATCCCTCCATGAGTTGCATAAATTGGTCATCTAAGAAAAACCCTAAAAAGCTTAGATTGGATTTGAGCCTTCATTTGTGAATTTTTTTTGTCCTTTTGTTTTATTATTGTGTTTTGTTATTTTTTATTTTTGTTTAAGTGTGTTTTAGGTTTGTCAGTGTTCATTATTTCAAGTGATATCTTCTATACTCTATATTTCTACCTTAGAACATTGAGGACAATGTCTCGTTTTGGTTGGGGGGAGAGGGTAGTAGCTAAAAAAAAAAAACTAACTATGTTTTCTATTTCATAAAGAATGTGCAAAATTATTGTTACTATAATAGCAGAGTAAAGGAGATCTTTTTATGACTCTTGAGACGCATCTTAGTAACCATTCTTAATAAGTTCTATCATAATACTTCTTGAAATATTCAGGTTTATAAACTCTCGCATTACTATTACTTAATTCTGCTCATATACTCATTTAACATGTATTCTTAAACCTTAATTTACACACACACACACACACACACTTTAACATATGATTGTGGGTTGCATATTGGATTATTACATTATTTATGTTCTTTTGTTAAAGGTAACAATTAAGGGAAAAAGGGATAGTATATAATTAAAAAAGAAAAACAAAAAAACAAAAAGAAAATGATGATAATAAAAATATAGATAAGTTTGGTTTTGTAGCCTCCCTAACCTAAGCAATTAAGCCCGAAAGGGTGTTTTAACACCTAATACCTTTAAGTCAACTGACTTGGGAGCTATTAGTCTAACACTTGTTACATGGGTTGAGGAGAAAAGCTTAAGGAAATCAAACATTGCACTATATACGTATCGGTATCTGCGACCCGAGTTACTAAGTTCGTAGGGGTGTCTTAACACCTAATGCCCTAAGACCAACTGGTCTGTGAGTTATTAGCCGAAAGCTCGTTACATGGGTTAAAGATGCATGGTGTTTTAAGTTATATGTATATATATTTTTTTAAAAAAGAAATAAAATAATAATAATCCCAACCCAAAGAAGTTAGCTTTAAATATTATAACAAAAATTTTGTTCTCTTCCAAGAAAAGCTCCATAATTATGTGTTGATATATTGAGCACAAAAGAAAGGTTTATTAATATCTTGTTAAGAGGTATTGAGTAGATATATAAATTTATTGAGAGTTTGTTTATCCGGATAGATTAATGAAAGTTGAATGATGAATACCTTACTTTGTGGAATTTGCAAATTGTTTTTCTATTTTAACGCTTTGATTACTAGAGACTAGTAATAAGCTGGTTGGGGGGTGTGATTAGTACTTAAAGGTTTTATATCTTCATTTTGCACTTGAAGTATCAATAACTCCTTAACTAAAGCATGTTTTATAATAATGTATCTAATAATATAAGATACCTTTAATTTATGATAAATGTTCATTTTAAATGCAGGCCTATTATATAAATAAAAGGATTGATTGATGAATTTAAGAACTGAAATTGAAAGGACAAAGAGATGGCCAAACTTAGAAAAGAGATGCCGGTGCAATCCAAACCGGAACACGGCTCGGTAATTGGGTCATATCCGCAGCTGTAGATCTCAGATTTAGATCTACTTTATAGGAATGGAAAGGTAAGACATAGCCTACAACTTTCATAGGAGTCCAAGATTAGAAAGACCATTTTCAAGTCCAAATTGTAGCACTAACAAAGAAGTCTGAATCTGTCTTCCAGCCCGAGCACTGTTCAGTGTTTGGCCCATATCTGGAGTTCTAAAAGTCCAAATGAACTGACTTTTTCACACAAGAAAGCTGAGATAATTTCCTACAACTTTTATGTTTTCAAATGGCTCTAATTTTGATGTTATCAATGATGTTTTGGGCAGATAAGAGAAGATAAGGATTGTCACTAAGTTAAGAGTTGATCACCCACTCATCAATTAGTCATCAAATCAATAATTCTCAATTTTGGCCTATAAAAGGAGGCATTTTCCATGCATTTAGGCATCTTGGTTTCCAGATCAAGATCATGCTCTTGCTTTCTCTCTTTGTATTTTTTGTAATGTTTATGCTTTGTTTTTATTAATATCAAGTTTATGCCTTTCATTTACTTAGTTAACTTTTATCTTGTTTATGTTTTTATCTTGTTTATTTATTTTTCTTTCTTTCATTATGTCCAGCTAAGTTTATTATGTCAAGGTTAAAAGGTTACACTAATGGTGTAAGAATAAGTATAGTGTAAATTTAACATGGACTTTAATGTTTGATACTAACATGTTTCGTATTTGTTATTTTGTTCATTCTTTAATACGTTGCTTGTTAAATGACTAATCTTGATTTATATTGTATAACACTTGGTACAACAAATGCTTGGCACTTTTATAGCCCATAATGTATGGTATAACCGATACCTGAGCTATAAAAGGAACTTGATTTGTTGTTAACATAAATTATAATCATGAATGCTTGACGAGATTTACAAGTATTAGCATTAATCGAATAAGATGACTAATGTAATCATGTTAACAATCCATAATCTAATTGGAACCTCCTTTGTGTGTAGTTTTCAATTGAATAATAAAATTTTATATTATACTTGTTTGACATACCATTAGTGGATCGTCTAACCTTGATATTTATTGTTATCATTATTTAATCCTTATGTTAATATTCCATCTCAAAGTTCTCATCATCTTCTTTTTCTTCTCCTTCTTTTTCTTTACTACTACTACTACAACTATTATTATTATTATTATTATTATTATTATTATTATTATTATTATTGCTACTAATATTATTGTTGTTATTGTTATTACTGTTGTTTTTGTTTATAATTTATACAATTAACCTTTCTGTGGTTCGACTCCAGTCTTGCCAGGTTATTTATTACTTTAACAGTCCTGCACTTGGAAGAAGACATCAATCTTTTGGTCGTGTCATCTTGAACCCAAGTGGATGTTCATGGTTTATTAGGCTTTGGCTTATTTTCTTGTGTCATGGTCAAGCTTATTAATTGGGCTTGGGCTTTGATGTTTTCTTTAATTATATTCAAATAAGCTTGAATGTCATCATTTGTCCTTAATGAGCCTATATAAAATCATATCAATCCTATCCAAAATCACTCTATATATTAAATGAAAAAAATACAAAATGAGATTCACACACATCTTATTAACCTATTTACCATGCAATATTGGAGCAATAGCATAATTAGGATTTACAATTCTTAGGCTGATTTTGAATTACAAGAAAAAAATACAAATAAAAAAAAAATGAAAAAATAAAAAATAAAAAATATTGACATTTGTATTTACATGCACAAATTCATTTACCCTTAATCCGATATCCCAAAAAACAACCTAATTAGAATTTACAATTTCCAAATTGATTTTACCAAAAAAAAACATAAATCACACAAAAAAAAATGATATTTGAGGAGAAATTTATTAAGAATTTACAACTTCTAGGCCGAGAGTTATGGAAAAAATTAAATTAGACAACATACCTAAATCAACAAAAAACAAAAACAACAATAAGAACCCTAATTAATAATAATTCAAAAAATATATATAAAAAATCAATTAAAATAAACTATTTAATACGTTAAAAATTTGAAAAGACCTTTGAAAACAACTAAAGTCGATTGGAAGCTCCTAGAAGTTGAACAATTAATGATGATGCATGAGTTTTATACGTGGATAGGTGATCTAGGTTGTGATGTGTTTTTTCATTCGTTGATAATGTAAGGTCAAATAATTTAATAAATCAATATATTATAATAAAGTTAATTCAACACAAAAATAAGGGATATTGTTGTTATACCACTCATTTGGTGTTGTCGCTACAAGATAGTTAGGTTTTGATTAAAAGAAAAAAATATTGATAATATTTGAGGTTAAAGATGAGAGGAGGTTATAATTCACATTGTGATAAAAAGAAAAGTGAAAGGTGGTGACTCTTAGTGGTGTGGTGATGCTAATATGGTGTGATGATGCTAATAACATTGATTATAATAAAAGGATGAAAAGAATAGTCAAGGTTTTTGTTTTTTAATTAAAAAGGTTTTTTATTTACTTATTTTTTGTTGTTTATAGGGAATTTTTCTTCTCTTTTGTTTTTTTGGTGAAAGGGTGCTAGTTTTATTTTCTTGTCTTCTTTTTTGTATGGTCTCCTTTATTAAAAGCCTAAATAGAAAAATAATATTAAATATTTATATTATTTATTGCTTGAACTAGGATATCCATATAATTTTTTAATTTATTTATTTTTATCTTATATGCATAATCTTCCATTATAATATTTATTTCACTGTCATCTTAGCCACTTTTTTATTCCTTATTCATCTTTTTACTCCTTCATCTCTTTTTATTATTATTATTATTTAAAAATATGTTGGAAATGGAGGTTAAATAATGGGTTATCACATCTAATATAAATAATGGAGTAGAATTTGATGTTTAAATAGAACTCAAACATTGTATCAATATAAATAGATCATCTAACTACTTGAAGATATTTAGTCCCATGCAATTTTTTTTCTACATTTGATTCAATTTATCTTTATTTACAACTTTACTTGCTTTATTTATCTTTTTTTTTTTTACTTTCAATTTATTTCTTCCTTTTTTATGTATTTTTGTTATTATGTGGTGTGGCGTAGATTAGATATACTTATTTCAAGGTTTGAAAAACACCTATGGGGCTACTATCTACCTCTACTTATAATTCAGTTCAATTCTCGACCATAGTTTCTTCTTGTTGAAAAGAAAAAAAATAATTAACAGATATTAATAATTGGTTAGCTAATTAGTCAACAATCATAGCAGAATTATCACCTACCTTTGCACAAGCATTCAGCCATCCTCCTGTATGAAGGAGACTTGCTTGCAAGTACCGTTTAAATTGTAATGCAAAAATTGTCCTGCAATGCAATGACCGGGATTTTCAAATTCCTTAATTTTTTTATATTAATATATTAGAAATATAAAAAAATAATTTTTTTAAATCAAAATTTATTTAACTCTCAATCATAACGCAACTCCCATTTGAAATTACAACTCACACTTGAAATGGAATTTCAATTTGAAATTACAGGATAATAATTTAAAGTATTTTTTATTTAAAAATATATTAAAATTATTTTTTATTTTTTAAAAATTATTTTTGAAATCAATATATTAAAATAATTTTAAAATAAAAAAATTTATTTTAAATAAAAAAATTTATTTAAATAAAAAATTTTAAAATTTTAAAAAACACGATACAAACCAACCACCAAACACACGAGAGCCATCTGGGAGTCAGATTTAACTGCAAACAATTGGGAACAAGCAAAACAAATTCACCGACAAAGCTACTCAATGTTCTTCCACCTTGTTGGGAAACATCTGTCTCCAAATAAGGCAACCAGTCACGATCTGCTCGACTTACCAGTGTATTATTTGATTCTGGTACTAGAATTGAAAAAATAAATAAATAAAAATGAGCAGCTGCTTCTTTGTTGAACAGGAGCAAAAGCTTTAGCTCTGAAGAGGAGCGCGGCTTGGCGGCATATCGCTATTCAAATAGTGATGCGTTTGCAGCATGTACTGCTTGCATCAGGCGCATCAACAGTTGGCCAAATCAGCGTGTTCTCCACATCAGCAACATCATCTATCTATGAAACCTAAAGCTTGTAAAGGAGAGTCGTAATAAATCCATTCTGAGTTTGAATTCGCTTTGCCACTACAGCATAATCATGTAAAAGAATGATTATCAAAATTATCCTTCTTTCTAACCATTACTCAAGTGGCAACATTCAAGTCTGACAAACTATCTCGTATTAGGTCACTAAAAAGATTCCAGCTACCTTGGCAATTTTCAATCTTCTTTACTGCCAGTAATGCTCATGAGATATTGATTCAAATGCTGGCCAAAAGTTTTTGTTGAGAATGACTCAGCAACATGCTTCCTGGCCTCTCCACCCATTCTGCTTGCCATCTGAGGATCCTGAATGAGTTTAGCCATCGCCAAAGAGAAATCTTCAGGGGTGGGGTCACAAAGAAATCCTGTTTCTGCAACCTTAACAGTCTCCACAGGGCCCCCACTATTGCATGCAATTACAGGCTTATGGGCTGCCATTGCCTCCAATGGGACGATGCCAAAGTGCTCATCCTACATTTATTGAACAGTTAATATAAAACCCTCTTTTCATCTCAAAGTATGATCAATGTTATATACAAGTGAAAGGGATCAGACCTTTGGAGTATAAATGACACACAGGCACTGTGAAAGAAGTTTATTTCTCTCAGCTGTTGAGCAGGACGTAATGAAGCTAATCCGAGATGAGACTCCTTCCCTTGCAGCCAGGTGTTTAAGTTCATCCAGGTATTCAACATTCTCTCGCAGTCGACTATCATATCCACCTGAAAGACAAATTACAAGCAAGCACCTAATGAGCAAAGTTGTGGTATTACCATTGAAACACGTCTAATTTGTCTTCCCTACAAATCAGGTTAATATTCCAATAGCCCCATCTCAAAAAAAAAAAAAAAAAAAAAATCTCTTGTCATCTCATAAAAAAATTGCATATTTCACTATCTGTTACAAGAATATCTGCATTTTTCAGAACACAGCCTCCATAACATATTTTCTATCCATTCCACCCTTTAAAAAAATGCAATAGAAAATTGAAAAGTAATCATGTAAAGTGTGATTTCAATCTTAAAGGTCTTTAGTGAAGGTGCATGTATTCCCCAGTCCCTCCCTTCCTCTTTTTTCAAGAGAGGAAGGTACATGGCCCTTTCTGCAACAAGCATAAAGGGATAAAGAAACATTGCATCCCAAGTACAAAAACCATTTTCCAAACTCATCATTATATGAAATTCTTTAGTAATGCAACCCAGGAAAGAAGCAAATTGAGACTTGCCAGCAATGGTCAAAGTAGCTTCATTTAGTTTTTGACTTTGAAGGGCATGTTCCTCAAGGGCGTGAAGTCTGGCAAAGGCAGAAACTGCCAATTCTATGTTCTTTTTCCTTTCAAAGCGATTTATCGAGAGAAAATTCAACCTATGCCACATGAAACAGATAAGAATAAGATTCTGAACTACTGGTGGGAAAAATGCAATGAAAGAAATTCTTCTGTGACATTTCAAGAGCATGCCTAGAGTTACAAGATGCAATATATATACAATAATTTTCGTTACTTATAAGAATGTGGTCCATCAAATTGGTCCACGTTAACAGCAGGATAAAGAACAGCAGGTCGGATTCCCCGTGCATGAAGACGCTTGAATGTATTCGCAAAGGTAGATGCAGTGAATTTGCTGTTAACAAGTATCATATCAGCCATGCCTGCAGTCCCCAAGAGCAGTAAATGAGAATTGGTAGGTTCAACTGGAACAAAGTTAACACCAAAGAGATATTTCCTGTAAAAAAACAGCAGATAAATTGGAAACAGACCTGTTGTAATTTCTTCTACAAAGTCAATGGGTTTCCTGTAAAACCTTCGGAGAACAGTTGTATGGTGAGCAAGTAACAAATCTGGAAAATGACAATAAAAAACTACCTGGATATACAGGACTAGAGTGTAAGAAACCTGAGGCTAAAACCTTTAAACAACAGTTCAGTTCATATCAAAGGCATAGAATATAATACCTTCATTGATTTTTTAAGTTTCAAAAGTGGGATGACAACAGAAACCTGATCTGCCAATATAACATCAAAAGATGGCCACAGGAATAACACGCAAAGGGCAACGAAAATGCACCGCAAATACGCGCACAAGGCATGAAAACGGTAGAATACATGCCGAGGCAGGAAAGAACCATATACAGTAACCGGGAAGGTACCTGTGCAGCCAGCCAATATATATGAATCAGGTGCATCATAGAATTTATCCAAATCAAATACAGGAAACAGACCTTAAAGGAGAAGAAAATGAAAATAAACGCAAGTTACCGGAAACAGTTTCTTCAAAGCATCGGTTTTTATCATGATGAGCAGTAAAAATATGAACATCGTGGCCATGGGAGACAAGTTCAACGGCAGCATCGACTATTAATCTTTCGGCTCCACCTATGAATCATTTTAATATAAAAAAAAAGGAGCTTCATTCTGGTTATTCAATTCCTTTTACCATACAAGCATTGAATTCTTTTACAAATCACACGATTGAATTAGCTTCGTAAAATAAATAAACAAAACAAATTTCTAAAATTGAAAAATTGGAGAGAAGGGGAGTAGAAATTTACCTATACCAAGATCTGGATGAATGATGGCAATATTTAATTTTCTCTCCATTTCTTTGCTCCTCTTGATCTAATTCCAGCGATCAATCGTTAGGGGCCGCAGGCTGCGTTGAGGAAGAGAAAGACGTCGTTTAGTGCGTAAAAAGCGACTTGTCGTTTGACTATGAGCAGTAAAATAATAAAAAGAAAAAGAAAAGGAAAAAGAAAGAAAGGCTCCGCTTCCGCTCTCTCTCGTATAAAAACGAATACCGAAAGAAACAATTGATAGGAGGACTCTGAATCCAGTATAGGAGGACTAGAGATCACAATACAAGCGAATTCTTTGGGGACGATTGGAGAAGATGACAATAGAAGAGGCAGCGGCAGGCCCTGCCGGCCCTAAGGTTCTCCGTCTGCTCTACTTTGTCGGCGCTGGATGTAAGTGCTGCTTAATTCATGCAATCTATCTATCTATCTATCATCCAATTAAAATCTACTTTTTGGGGGTTTATTTGGCAGTTATTTGCACAGTTGGAATCAACAAGTGGAGAGAAATCGAGCGAAAATCAATCCTTGAACAACAGCAGCAAGAGAAGAAGATGAAGAACGATTTTCTGCCTCGAAGCTCCACAAATTCCGTGCAGAAGGCCATCAAATGATCATGTCTCTTCCTCAGGTGGTCCTTTCCTTTTCTTTTTGTTTTGCAGAATTTGTAGTAAATCTACTATTTTGTACTCGTAACAAAATAACTCTTAAACATTTAGGCAACACTCACTTCTTTTTATCTGTGATTTAATTTCTTGATAAAATATATAGTTTTGGCTAATTTATTGCTGGCAACAAATGTCACGGAGAGTTTGGTTGTTCATTGTGAGAGCTGGCAGCCTTCAATCCTGAAAATTTTGTATTTCGATCCAATTTCCTTTTGAGCTTAGTAACTTTCGATGCCTGTATGCTCATATCAATTTAGATTTATTTATTTATTTATTGCTAAGAAGCTTGATTTAGTTAAATTTTGGATTTGACCTCTAATTGAAGAAAGTCATAGCCGGGAGAGAGAGAGAGAGAGGAGTGTTTTTGAAGGTTGAGCTAGGTGAATCTTTCTTTCCCAAACTTTTTCCTAATGGACTGTCAAAAGCTTCATTTAAGCTTCCTTGACTGTTTTACATTTTAGTAATGAAGGTTTTTGATAGTATTTTATTATGTTTAGCATTGTCCCAATACTGCGTTTTGAGGACCCTTTGATTTTTTTAAGGGGCAGAAAAACTAGCATTACAAAACACCATTGGCATTACAAACAAGGTGTGCTTGGTAGGAAGGATGGGGAGAGGACTGATGCTGTGTTTTCTTTGCTTTCCACGATGGATCAAGACTTGCTTCCTATCCATTTTCAGTTGTAATTTACAATTCTCCCAATCTAGGCAGATTAAGTTTCAGCATTACTCTCCCTTCATACCCAAAAACTTAGATGAGTTAACGTCAATCTTTTTTCCTCACCATTCTACCTTTTGACTCTATTCATCTTTCTCTTTATCAATCCCTCGTGAGAAATAGACTAAGACTGGCATAGATGTTCCATTTGGATTGTTTCGTTTCTTAAACGTTATTAATGTTCAGTCATTTAGTATTGTGGAAAGAACTCGTTTGTAAAAGACCATGTCTCACCTTAGGCAAACAAGAATTTATCTCCTCAAAACCAAAATAAATCATAAATTCTAATAGACTTGAGCATGAGAAGAAGGTAATGCTTGAGTATGGAAACTTGATGATCCTAAAACTCTCGTGCTCCTTGGGAAAGTGTGCACCTCTGCTTGTGGAAGTGCATTGTCTGGAGTCGTTTATCTTTTATCTTACTAAGAAAGATTTGAACTCAATACCTCTTGAAAGGAAGAGGAATGTTAATGCAAGTGGAGCTACTTCTTAGCTAGCTTGTCCGGATAAATTTAACATTCTCCTCCTCGATCATGGGTTTCTATAGTTTCATTGACAACAAATTATAACTCTAACTAAGGGCTTAATGTAAACAATACTTCTGCTTTGGAAAATTCTGCACGTGTAGGAAGAAATACGTAACTTTGTGGTAGTGAACGATAGTGAGAGGAGAGGCAGTAGTGTTTTTTTTTTTTTTTTTGAAGTATTTAGTTTTGTTGATTCATGTCTAAGAGTGTTTTAGGCATTATGGTAACTTTTATAACTGTGATTTGAAAAAAATATGTATAAAAAAATATAAAATTGTAGTTTTTCTTAAACTCAAGTTTTTACTATAATTTGATATGAAAAGCAAATTTAAGCAGTAAAAATCAAATAAATTTTGAATTTGTGATCAGTTTAAAAACATCTTTAACCATCTTTAAGCCAAACATATTAGCATTTCATTTGTGCATTGCTGCATATCATAATTTTTTTTTAAAAAAAAAACCCTGGGTATGCAAGTTCATTTTTTTTTAAAATCAAAGTATAAATAAAAAACTCATGCAAGCATCTATTAAATAAATAAATAATTATTTATGTAAATAAATTAAACAAAAAAATTGTTAACAATAACCAAAGAGAGACTAAAAAATTAAAAGATAAATATAGATAAAGATATTTAATATAAGTTATTCACTCAATTATATCTAATGAATTTATTTATGAAAATTAATTTGTAACAGAAATTGATATATATATATATATATATATATAATTTATTGAATAAAATAAAAAGAAAAAAATATATATGTAAGGTTGTTTATATTAAAAATATTGAAAATAAATAAATGTTTTTATTTTAAAAAATAAATTTAATGTATATAAAAAAATTATAGATGAATCACATTAACCCCATAAAAAAATTAAATACATTCAACATAATAATAAAATAATTGCTATTTCAAAAATGATAAATAAGCCAAAAAAATAGAGAATGAGTATTAATCAAAACATAAATACAAAAATTATTTTTAAAAATACATATGAAAAACTATTAGTTTTCTAAAAAAAGAAAGTATGAAAAAAAAGAGAGAAAAGAATGACACCAAACGTTAAGGGTTTGGTAAGTCAGGTGTTGTGTGCTTACAAAGCTCAACCTGGTGCTTGCTAAGCTCAGCCTGGTGCTTGCTAAGCTCAGCTTGGTGCCTGACCCACAAAGAAAGGACTTGCTCGCATGTCTTTATTTTAAAAAAAAGTTAATGGGAGCGTACGACGTGTTGTTTACCCCATTCTTTGCTAGAAAAAATAGACGTGTCATTTATAACTGTCTAGAATCTGGTTATTGTGGTGGTTAGAAAAATAAAATTCTCGTTTTTTCAATTTAAAAACCTATTTTCAATCCATTTTTTAACTTAAAACACCAAGAAAACACTGTTGGAATATTGTCTAACCAACCCATGACCTTCAAAAAAACAACAAAAAAAAATGCCATAAAACTCATCATCAATACGAAATCAAAAATCTTTCATTACTCATATTTATTTTTTTAGGTTTTCCAAGATAAAAAAAAAACCCACATAATTTTAACTTTCCTGATCATATAGAACCTATAAAACCATTTGACATAAAAATTAAATATTTATTTTTTTCTAAAGTTAATGGAGCGTACAACGTGTTGTCTACCCCATTCTTTGCCAGAAAAAACAAACGTGTCATTTATAATTGTCCAAAATCTAGCTATTGTGGTGGTCGGAAAAATGGGGCTCTTGTTTTTCCAACCTAAAAATCTATTTTCAACCTATTTTTAAACCTAAAACACTAAAAAAACATTGTTTGAATATTGTTTAACCTACCCATGGTCTTCAAAAAAGCAAAAAAAAATGTCACAAAATTCAAAATCAACACGAAACAAAAAAAATCGTTCATTACTCATTTATTTTTTTAGGTGTTTTCAAGGTAAAAAAAAATACTTTATCTTAACTCCCCTAATCATGTAGAACCACTTAACATAAAAATTGATCGTTTTAGTAGCTGGAATCGTTGCTAACAACTTTCTCTTTTTAAGTCGGAATTTGACCCCCATACCCAAGCCTCTCTTTTTTTTATTGAAAAGGGACTAAAAAGAGAAAAATGAAGTAATAGCACCAAAATATAATAGGTAAAAATTATTGGAATCGATTACCTAATAGTTTAAAAAGATAAATCACTAAAATAAACTTTTCAAACAAATTATAGAGTTATCATCCAAGTTACTAATGTTTTTTTATTTAAGTTTTTTTTCTTTCAATTTAACCCTCACTAAAAAAAAATGCAATTGAGTTTCAATTTAAACTCAACATGGCTCAATTGTGTAAAAAAAAAAAAACAAGTATCAAATTGAAATTTTTCGAAAACCTCACTATTCAAATATATAATGAAATATAAGAAGATGAATAGTAAAATGGTTATACTAAAAAAGCCACACATTTTATAATTTTTTATAACTAGGATCGGTTAGTCTATGGTTTTCCTTTTTTGTTTTTTAAAACAAAAGGATGCTTTGCTGATAAATCAAGAGCTTATTTATTTTTGTGTTTTACAAATATTTTAAAAAAAATTATTTTTTTTTATTTTTTTGCTTCAAATTAATTGTTTCTTGGTGTTTTCATATCATTTTAATATAATAAGATCAAAAATAAATTTTTAAAAATAATAATAAAAATATTATTTCTATATATTTTCAAGTGAAAATTACTTTAAAAAACAATTATTATTATACTATCAAATGGACTCCAAGTGTGTGTTTTTTTTAATTAAAAAAACCTAATATGGGTACTTATTATTTAAGAATACATTATAAAATTTTAGTATTTATGTGAAATATCTTTTACTTTGAAAAAGTTATAAAAAACAGTGATAAAAGTTCGTTCATATATATATATATATATAGTTACGGAATTATATATATAAAATTTTAGTATTTATGTGAAATATCTTTTACTTTGAAAAAGTTATAAAAAACAGTGATAAAAGTTTGTTCATATATATATATATATATAGTTACGGAATTATATATATATAAGATAGTGTTAAATCACACACATAATTTTGAAAGAAAAAAAGAAAGAAAGAAAGTTAGTTTTGGCATCCATGTAGCATTAGAAAGTCATTTTTCTTTTTTCATCTATAGTTTTCATCGAAAAAAATAATAAATACATCAAAATTATAATTATTTTTATCAAAAAGTTAAAATTTATAATAATCATCTTAATATTTTTTATTTATGATAATTTAATTAAAAATATTAATTTTATTTCTTTCAAATTAAAAATTATAATGGAAAAGTTATACTTATTAACTAAAAAATAATTTATACTATAATTTAAATTTATGCCACTAACTAAATATATATAAAAATGTAAAAAATAATAATTTTAATATTCTAGATAACAAAAAACTATTTGCATATGAAAGAAAAATATTGTATTATTCATTATTTTAGTTTTTTATTTAAGAAATAATGAAAAAAATGTAAATAAAAAACTATAAAGAACCTCTAAAAATGTATTTTTCAAACTTAGTACAAATTTGAAAAACTTAAATACTAATCATTCCATTATCTAGATGGAGAAATATTGTTAAATAGAAAGATTCGGGTTTTTTCAACTTTTTTAGTATTATTATATTTTTGAACAACTCTTTCTTTTGTTTACACCTAATCTCACCTTCCCCTCTTTTTTCTAGCTTGAATTAATCCCCCATCAAGCTCATCCAAAATAAAAACCAATTCAACACCTTTTAACAATTGATAACAACAAGAACAATGACCACTTCTATCCAAGTCACAGAATTAAAGAGGCGTGACCTAATTTATCTCTTATTAACATCTCTATTGCTGCCTTTCAATTTTAGAAATGCCAACCATTTGAGTGCCACTTCTCTATCATATTGTCCATCTCCTTTGGCTATTCTATCAAATGATAAACCCAACAAAAACAACCATATCCTCTTTCTCTTTCCGTTAGCCTATTTCATAACCTCTTACCATCATCACAACAACAATAATATCATCCTGCCATCAAACATGATTAATGATAGCAACCACCTTTTCATCAAAAAATAAAAGGAAGATAAGAGAGCTCAAATCAAAATTATTTCTCATCTTCCTCGTTAGTTAGAGGTGACCCTCACTTTACTCATTGATGAGAAGAAGTGGTCAATGCATTTACAATTTAATGGTCACAAATCATCATCTCACCTTTTATTTTGATTTGATCTTTACTAATGTGATTGTTATGTTTTGTGAGGTTGTTATGAATTTGTAACATGTTTGCTTATTATTTCTTATTTTTTTTATTAAAGTTTGTTTTTATATTTTTATAAATATTCAAAGTGTGTTGGTGGTGATGTGTTTAGTGTTTAAGTTCTTGCTTATGTTTGTATTAGTTTTTATATTTGTATAAAACTCATGTTTTAGGTTTAAATCTTGAGTTTAAAAATGATTTGTTTATTGTCGTGTTGATTTTGATGTTAATTGCATGATCATTTTGTGTTTAGTTGGTTTTTCATGTTGAATTCTTGTCATGATAATGTTTTTTATGATGAACCATTAGAATTTGATGTTATGGGCGTATTTGTTATCATATTAGTTTTTTTTCCTTGTAAGTCATTGTTTTGTACTTAAAACTATAGTTTTAAAGCCTAAATTTTCAAGTTTTCATGTAGTTTCAATTTTATTTTTGTATTTGGATTGATTTAATAGATATTCAATGTAAAATTTACTTTCTAACTCTTCATTTGAATTTATTATTAAAACTAATATGCATAATTATTATGATTTTCACTTATTCATCAACAGTTTGCTTATAACTACCTATGAGTAGCTTGTTATATTTTTTACGTTTATATTGATTTTTGATATTTTTTTAAATATTTATGTAAATAAAGTTATATATAAATAATAGGTTATATATGCATAATGTCATGTCGCTTTTTTACTTATATTGTATGTATAAATTTAATATATTTTGATTTTCTAAAAATCTTGAAAACGATGACTAATGGTGAAAAAGTGAGTGTATGTTCGTGTTTTTATCAAGCGAAGTTTTATCTTATTCAAAATATATTATACAGTGAAGTGAACGGTTTAATTTACAACATGAAACCAACTTCATTGTAATGATTAAAGCTTTGTATATGTTTAATTGTATATTTATTTGATGAATTGTTATTTATCTCTTTGATCATTGTTATTTTTTTTTTAATTAATTCAATTCATGAAAACATCATATTATCAAGGATTGGATTTTATATGCATTGTTTATTTATTTATCAAATTCACATGTCACTAAGTGATTCTAGCATAAATGAGTAAAAAAAAATTATAATTATTAATTATCAATTATAATATTTGTTTTTCGGCGCACGCGCTTAGATATGTGTATTTAAAGTTACCCTAACCTTACCCTTTTTAGTTGCTCCTCTAATTTTGGAAATTTATTTTCTTCCCAAGTAGCAAGGTTATATGTGTGGGGTGGATCGACTTTCTTTTATTTTTTTATCTATTATTTATTCACACTTTGATTTAAAGTTATTTTTAAATATTTATTCTTTTATTTATGATTTATTTAAGATGTGTTGATAATTTTATTGTTACATGATGAGTAATTTTATTTAGATTTTTGAGTATATATATTTGTTATTGTTTGATAAGTTAATATAGTTTTGATTTTTTAAAAGTAGTTTCCTCCTTTTTGACTACAAGAGAGCTTGTGTTTAGCTCCTCCTTGCATAAGTCTAAGTAGAGTCTTATGACGCATTTTGTTTTAATAAATTAGAATGGATTGACATTAATTTTTATTTATGATCTTTTTAAGTTTACCTGTTAGTTTAATATACCATGTAAGTTGGTAATATGTGGCATTATTATATTCATATAAATATATATTTATTATTAATAAAGGTCTAATTTATATTTAATATTCATATAATATTAGATTAATGAATCTAATATTTTGTTTATTAATCTAGAGTAAAGATAGAGTCTATGGAACATAAATGTTTTATAAAGAAAATTATAAATTTGTTATAATTATGAGATTCCTATTATATCATATGATTGTTCCTAACATGTTTCTGGTTGATGATCTTTTAAATATTGAACATTCATTAAAATTGTAGAAATTAGTACATATTATGTTTTTTTTATATAAAAAAACAGTTGTTCTCATAAGTTGAGATATAAAAAATACATAAAACTAATATATAAGTTTTTGTTATAAAATATATACATTGAATTGACCCGCTTGAAAATTGCATATATAGATGTCACATGTGTCAATGAAAGGCTTATGTGATGATTATGTAGATGATCTAGACTTGAGATCACTAAATTATCTCATATAAGAAGTATTATATTCTAATCATGTTACACGTTATTTTAGTAAAGGTAACAAATAGACAAACATTAGATATAATATAAATTATATTAAGGTATTTGAGTGATTAAAAGAGGATTTATCACCTTAGGTGAGTTAAAAAAAATGTTTAACACATTCTTAAATAATATAAATTGTTGAATCTTTGTGCAAGGTAGAATGAGATTTGAAAAGAGCTTTAAATTTTATTCAAAAAATCAATGACTATAATATTATGAACAAATATGATTTGACATGGTAGATACACTCCATGCTAAAATGTCTAAATCAGAACATCATCGATGAAGAGATAATTACATTGAGAAACCAGTCACTCAAAGGTTAAGTTAAACTACTTATAACTTTCATAATATTTAAAAAATCTTGATATATTGCTAGACAGTGCACTTGATCTTCAAATATAAATTAATCAATTATGAAATTAATAATAAATTAAGTTATTTGATTTATTTGATTCTATTTATTTAGAATCATAATTTATATTTGGGCTAATATATTAGAAACTGAATGAGTCAAGTTTTTTCTACATGAAAATATCAAATCATATGATATAATATATAGTCATTTTTTTTTTAAAGTTGAGTATAATTGATAATTTGAAATAAATATGCAAAATTTGTATCTATATCAACTAAAATTGAAAAAAAAAACAATTAACAACATTATATAGATTAGTTGATAAATTTATTAACAACATTATAAATTTTATTAGTTGATAAAATTTATATCAATAGTTAATAACTTTCTATAAAAGTCAAGAAAAGTAAAATAAATCACATGCTTTTCATGTAATTAAACTCATAATAAATGATAAACTATAATTAAATAATTACTTTGTACCCAAAAATAATTCTTAATAAAATAGGTATTTTTAATTCTCTCATCTCTTGAACCTAGACACAAAAATGAAAAAGAAACCCTCAATTCTTTAAAGTTGTTAGACATATTTAAATTCAATAAAAGTTCTTAAAATTCAAAATAGAAAAATAAAAATAAAGAAAGGGGTCAAACTTTCTTATAATTAGTTTGTAATTTGTAAATGAAAGTAAATAAAAAATTAAGTGTGATTTGATAAAATAATTATATTATTATAAAATCATTTCAAATTATCAACTCAATTTATTTAATGAATAAAATATAATCAATTAACCATTGAACAAAACTATTTTTTATAAATAACATCTTGTTGTTGCATTGAAACATATAAATGATGACTAATTGAAAAAAGTAAAATAAAATGGTTGAATAATTGAAAGATGAGATTATTTAGGAATACATATTGAATGCTAAAATTACATATCAAATTTTTAGAAATAGATCCATGATAAAAAAAAATATTTATGATTGTTCAAGAAGAAATGAAGCATAAGATTATTGTATGAGGTTTATCCAGTGCTAGATACAGAGTTGTATAATAAATCAATATGAACATCATGAGCTCCTCATAATAAAACATGTTATTTCTAATATTTTTTTCTTAGTTCTTTCTTCTATACCCCAAGCTTGGAGAAGAAAGATATAAGAGATTTTCATGGAGAATGTGATTAAAAATCTATAATAAAGTACGACTACAACAATCAAATTGTTTATTTTTATGCAAAAGGATACTAGATTATCTGGTATAAAAAATTTCAAAATCATCACAAATTTTTTTTTTCTAAAGCAATTTCTAGATTATTATATGGTGATTTTGAAACTTTTCATATATATAAAAATAAAATATAAAAACTAAAAATATATAAAATAAAAACAACAACTTTGATGTTAATAACACAAAAGAAATTAGACATTGGCTGTATATATCATAAACAACACATCACGATATTCAAAATAATTTTATAATATAAAAGGATGATAAAACATAAATTATTTTAAAATATGATTCAGACGTTTTATTATTGTTATAAGATCTTTAATGATACTCAGATTTGGACTAAGCTATTTTAATTACCATATTATTACTAATATTATATCCATATATTCAAAATGATTGATATTTAAGAATTATATTATTTTTTACTCTTCAATTTTTTTAAAATAAAATCTCTTAAAATAGAGATAGAATAACTAGTTCCATGTTTCAACTTTTTTAAGACATACTTTTTTCACTCGCTGTATTTATAATTTTATCATGCTTTCCTTATGTTTATAAAGAGAAATAATTTTGAAGTAGAAACTGTTATGAATTCAAACTATGTGAAATATAAAAAATAATTCAATATTTATTTATTTATTTATTTATTTATTTATTTATTTGTCTTCTCTTGAAACTAACTTCAGCCAAGATTTGGAGGACAGTTTTGGACAGCATAAGACAGATTTATTCCATTCATCAAGTTGCGAACTTTATCGTAATAGATAGAGAATATTTTTGTTGCATACGTGGCTTATGGTCTATCATTTTCCCCGGTTATATTAAAAATTGAAATGATTATAATAATTGTAAGCTTCAACAAAAGTTAAAAGATGGATAAATAACATGCTTTTCACGTAATTAAACTCATAATTAATAATAATAATCTATAATTAAATAATAACTTTATATCAAAAAATATTTTTTAATAAAGTAAAAATGCTAATATGAATGTTTTAAAATGTAGTAATAATTATTTTTTAAAATATATTTTTCATAAAAATACATTAAAATAATATATTTTTTATTTATAAAAAATATTTTTAATATTATACATCAAAATAATTTAAGAAATATATATAAAATTATTTTAATTATTATTATTTTTTTTTTTAAAAAAATCGTTTGATATACCATTCTAAACCGCCCCCACACAAACACCGTTAAAACCACAGTTTTCCGCTTTTACTGTTCCTTTCTGTTTAATTTTCAGACCCAGTCAAAAAAATTCCTACCTCCATCACCATCGCTAGACCTTTCACTTTCTAATCACACTAGTCTCATGTCCCCATCTCCCTTCAACCAATACAGCCGCGCCACCTTTTCAAATCTAACATCTGTCATGCGTCTGTCTAAGTGAAAATCATACAGCCACGTCACTTTATAAACCGCTTTCGTTCCCAACCATAATAATTTAACCTAATATAAACTGTCTATCTCACTCTCTGTTATCCTTTCTATTTTTATTTTTAAAGTTTGAAGACGGAAACACTCAGAAAAACGAAAACAAAGAGGCAGACCGCCCCCACCCTCCTGCCTTAAAATGTCCCTGAGAAGATCGATTTTATCGCGAAGGTTCTCGAGATCCTTTAATAACCAGAACAGAAACGAACGAAATGCAGTGGAATCGGGGCGACTCGGAGGTGAGTTATGGGCTGAGTCGGATGGGTGGGGAAGTATGTTACCTGAGCTGTTAGGAGAAATAATAAAACGAGTTGAGGAGAGTGAGGATCGGTGGCCTCAGAGACAAAGCGTCGTCGCTTGTGCAGGTGTTTGTAAGAAATGGAGAGATGTTACCAAAGACATCGTGAAGTCTCTTCCTAATAGTAGTAGTAGTAGTAATGCAAGTCCTGCCAAAATTACTTTCCCTTCTTGCCTTAAACAGGTCAGATTTTTTATTTATTTATTTTGGTGATTTTTTATTTATTTTTTCAAGGAATAGTCTGTCATTGTGATTGGATTTGGTAATGAAGGTTTTGGTTTAAGATAATTGGAATTTTTAATTATATTGGTTGAAGCAATTGGGGATGTAGGGATTAAGATTTTGTGAATTTGTTTTAATCGTACTCCATAATTTACCTTAACTTTTTCTTTCAATGCTATTAAGTTATGCATTTTTTTTTTTGTGGAAAATGAAAAACTCAATAATTTAAATTTTGGATGCAACTGTAGAAAGCAAATAACTTTGATTTTTGAGCAGTGATAATAAAAAGGTTTGAATTATTATCATTTTTTGGGTTCTAACAATTGGTTAATCCAGCTTCTATGGTTTCACAATATGATAATATAGTCTTTCGTGTTTAAGGAATTGCATTTTAGAATATCCATCTATGTTTAGAGATTTTTGATATATTAGGGGGGCTGTTGATGTTTGCATTGGTGAAAGTTGTAGGTTTGCGACCTGCTTGTGGGTTTGAATCTCGGAAAATTGAAAACAACCATTTCTTTAGAAAATGCTGGAGGACATTGTCATCGATTACTACTTCCCAGATGCCACTTTGGATGGGTCTCCATCTGGGAAATTGTGTTTTAGATATATATGTCGATGGGATCATTCTTTTGCCTAAGATTTTGGAGATATTCTTATCAAATATCCATTAGTGGATATGGTATTAGACAAGGCAGGATTTACTGACATGTAAATTTGGAATCAAGAAATATTCATCTAACTAGTTGAGCTGAAATACGACTTGGTTTTTAAGAAATGATTCCTGCAGAATAATTGACGCCCTGTTTTGAATTATGTTTGTGTTTTTTAGGCTATAATTTTCTTGAAATTTTTCATTTCTGTGCAAGATGAATATCTGGTAATCTTGTCACCTTTTGGATTCTCTATTCAGCTTCCTGATCTGTGCTGCATGACTTGCTGCAATTGTTGATCAATTATGTTTGCAAATTTTGAAATTGGCGGTTCCTTTTCTTTTCATTTGTAAATGCAGCCAGGTCCACGTGACTTGCCCCATCAGTGTCTTATTAAACGAAATAAGAAGACTTCGACATTTTACCTATATCTTGCTCATACTCCATGTAAGTATATATTGGTAGACATGTTTTTGCAAATTATGAAGATGTGCGGAGGATCTTTCTATACACTTCTTTTGCAGCTAATTAGTTTGATTGAGTAAATCGTTGACATGTGGCTTGCTAGTACCAAAGATGAAAGAGACATGATTCATTTTGTCAACTTGTAGGATGACTTTTGTCTATGTAGATGTAATTGATTGTGACCCTATGCTTATTCAAATCAACTTGACACAGTCCTTATTCGATGTCAAGTATTCTTGTCAATAAAATAAACTTGGTTGCTTTCTCACCTATATATTGACAAGCATGTAATGTTAAATTGAGTTTTAAAAAATAGAAAGTAGGAGGCAAAAAAAAAAAAGGTAAAAAAAAAAAAACTTCCGAATATGGAGTTGTGTGGTGTTAAACCATGAGTGATAAAATGTTTTGGTTTCATCAATTGTGTATGGTTATAAGAAGTGCCTCATGATGGTCAATGGTTCAACATAAATTTGTAACTGTGCTTGGAAACTTTGATCAAATGTTTCTTATGTAAACATGATATCTTGTGTTAGATATGTTTCTTCAAAAATCTATTAGTAAATGGCCCTGGCATAACTTTGTGATATATTTTTCCAAATTTTGTCAAATAGACAAATTATGCATGTTCTTCATCCGGTAATTCACGTTTTATACCCAGGATGATGCAGGACAGCCTAGGGGCTGTTCAGAATCTAACTTTTAGAGGCTATGAAAAGTGATGTCAATAGTAATTTATGGTTTGAGCTGATCTTTTCATTGTTAAGATTAGATGGAATTGAATGCGTGGATGTTTAGAAACTCAGTGGAGGTTATTTGATGGTTGGAATATAGGATTTAACTTACTGAAATGTGTAGAAACTATTAGAGTTACTCTAATAGGTTATCAAGGAGTCACACCGAGAGGATAAAAAAACCTAAGCTTCACTCCTAGGAAGATTGACTCACACAAACAAAAGCAAATTGCTGTAATTTTACTAATAAACTGTAAATAAAATATTGAAAGACTACATAACCTTTATATAGAGATACCGGTTCCATTAAGGACTTGTTTTCTATATAAGAAATCTGTTTAGAATAGGAAAAACCTAAAAAAGATAATTACTTGAGAACTAAAAAAATACTAAATAGAAAATAACCTAGATCTAGGCAATTTTTCCAGATTTTCTAGCAAATCTAAAAATTACAGAAATACCCCTATATATAAAAATACATTAATCTGGCTTCTTTTGTTGTCTGCATCATAGGATCTATAACTTGAAATATTCCTTCTGTGTTCATCATCATGTGATAGGATGTGGCAATCTGGCAAGTTGTGTACTTTTAAGGGGCAGTTTGTGACAGATTCTGTCATAGCAGAAACTGTTGCATGCAAAGACATGTTTAGATTGTATCAATCAACACCTATGGGTTTTGCATTAGAAATTTCGTTGCTGCTCTGTTGAAAAATTCTGGAACTTGCAACACGAAGAGTTGGTGCTCAAGCAAAATGTAAAGTACAAAAAACAAAGTATAATTTTTCTGTCAGGTACTGGTTTCTCAAGCACCTATGGGAAGTAAATCATGAAAATGTTTGGTTGTAGAAAATTGGATTGGAATTGCAGTCAGATTTCTTTAATGATAGTGGTTTCAATTTTTTTCTGTTACAGCAGTGTTCACATTATTGTTCTTGCTTTTGTTAATTATGGAAATAATCATTTGAAGGATGTTGTAAGCCATTTATGGAAAGATACACAATTTGAGGTGCAAGTAAGCAATACTGAACAGTAAAACAGCAATACTTAATGATAAAGTTAATAATGAATGGCTAGATTTGGTATGCGGTGTTCACTGATGTTTGTAAACTTTGAGTTGCAAACTATGTTCTAGTCTTACTTACTGGTTTTCCATTGCTAGATTTCAGTTTGTCATCAAAAAATTTTGGCTGCATCATTAGACGGGCATAATGTAAAACAATTGAGCTTTGGCTCATTATTCTCTTCTGTTTTTCTTACTAGCATTTATGGATAAGGGGAAGTTTCTTCTAGCAGCACGGAGGTATAGGCAAGGTGCTCACACAGAGTATATCATCTCACTCGATGCTGATGAATTATCCCAAGGAAGTAATGCTTATGTTGGAAAGTTAAGGTAAGGTATTTTTGTATCAAAACAAGTTCTGTTTTTTTGTTTTCAAAATAATGCACTTCCTGGATATAGTTACCACTTCCCAGCAATTTGTGCCTGGGTGTTTAGGAACCATTTACTCACAGTTGCTAAGAATCTACTTAGCATTTTACATACTCGTTTTAAGTATGGTATTGTTTATTCTCATAGTCATGCTTTGCGTTCACATAAATTACAGTGTTGGGACAATCTAGTTTTCAGGTTTTTTTCCTCAAATTGTTGAGATTATTTATCTTTTGATTCATAATACATGCCATTTCATTGTAGAAGTAATGGGGATCTGATGTGGAACAATCCCTAGTTTAGAGTCTTACAAAAATAATATAAAAAGATGGGGGCTTTGGAATTATTAGTGATAATGTAACAAATCATATGAAAATAATTTCATTTTCAACTTTAAATATTGCAGTTCGGACTTCCTTGGTACCAACTTTACAATCTTTGACAGCCAGCCACCACACAGTGGTGCAAAGCCCTCAAGTAGCAGAGCTAGCCGGCGATTTGCAAGCAAGCAAATAAGCCCTCAAGTTCCAGCAGGCAATTTTGAGGTTGGGCAGGTCTCTTATAAGTTCAATCTCATGAAATCTAGAGGTCCAAGGAGGATGGTTTGCTCACTCAAGTGCCCGGTGCTGCAAGAAACAATCAATGACAAAAATCTTGACAATTCCAAGATGAATGGACTGGAGTCTGCTTCTTCTGGTTGTACAGTTTTGTGGAACAAAGCCCCAAGGTGGCATGAGCATTTGCAATGTTGGTGCTTGAATTTCCATGGCCGGGTAACGGTAGCATCAGTGAAGAACTTTCAACTAGTTGCTACTATGGACCAAAGCCAGCCAGGAGGGAGAGGAGATGAGGATACTGTCCTCCTCCAGTTTGGGAAGGTAGGCGACGATGCTTTCACCATGGATTATAGGTTGCCACTCTCAGCTTTTCAAGCATTTGCCATATGCCTTACTAGCTTTGGCACGAAACTGGCATGTGAGTAATTTATATGCTATTTTTATGACGTTGAAATCATGGATTCCTCTGCATGTTTTGTTATCAGTCCTGTTCAAATCATCTCTATAAATGCCGTTTGGCTGGAAGAAGCCAATGATGTAAATGTTATGTATTCATGACAGGAGTTTCAAAATTTTCCATTCCCAGCAATTTCTCTTTTCCAATCTTTGGTCTCTGCTTTCTTCACTAAAGCACTTGAGAGCAATTGTGTGCATCCATAAGGTAATCTTCAAGCATACCAAATCATTCTTCAAGAAAGGAAACACAATTATGTTTTAGACCTGTTTGTTTCATATACAATAATTTTTTGGAAACCTTTTTTTAAACTTTTTGGTGTTTGTTTAATAATAAAAAAATTGATTAATTAAAAATACTTTTTAATTAAAAAATATCAGGAAAGTATTTTTTTTATATTTCAAGTAAAATAAAATTTAAAAATATCAATTATATTAAATTTAATCTTTGATCTTTCTAAAAAGATCTGTACATTTCATGACACCCCTACACTCATAACTCATAAAGAAAGAATAGAGATCCGTTTCTCCAGTAAAATAAAAGGCACAGCGTCTCAAATCTTACAGAAATGTTCAAGCCCTTTCTCCAGTGAGGGGAAAAACACCATTGTCTTAGAGAACTAGTTTATCATGGTTCTGCTTGGCATTGTTTTCTAAATATTAATATATAAGACTGTTTAACAAAATATATCACGTCTTAATTAAAAAAAATTATAAATTTCTTTCAATTGATTTTAAAATAATAGTTAGTTCAGTAGTTAATTCCACTGAATGATTTTATATCATTTAGTTTTCTAATTTAATTCTTACATTCTAAAATTAATACTAAGAATGTCTTTACCCCAATTATAGCATAATGTATCCAAAGTTTTGAATCAAAATGAACTTAATAACTTCAATCTTTTTTGTTTGAATATCACAAACTATCTTCCGTGCATTAACTTTTCTTTTATTTTTTTTTCATTTTCATATCACATGCTTTCATAACACGTTTTGTGTTTCTATATTGTCATCCAAATTTCAAAATAACAAAAAGACTTTTTCCTAATAAAAAAATAATTCAGGGTACTTGTACCAAAGTTATCAGTTCCGTTTCGTTTTGCTTGGATTGGCCAATATATCTTATATTATTTTAAAAAAATATAACAAAATAAAATAAATTTCATCTAACTCAAGATCTTAAATCATTTTAAATTTCTCGACCCAATTCAAGACAAGATATATTTTGAGTTTAGTTCGTTCATTCCATTCTGAATAATAACTTTTATTGCTATTTATCAATAAAATATATTTCATTTTATGACGTTGCAAACTACCATGATTACCATCATTATGTTAGGGGACAAAGCCAGAGAAACTTCACATTAGTGTTCGAGTGTTTTGGTAGGTTAACATATTTTAAATATATATATATAAAATAAAAATAATTTAGTGTTGCAAATCCGATGTCATCTACAACTAATGTGTTATGGATGGTATATACTACAACTAATATGTTGTAGATAATATATACAACTCTTATAACATGGATTGGGATAAATTATTTTGCGATCAACCCCCCCTAAAAAAAATCACACAATTTTAAATAATTAATTTTTCATCAATTTAGAGTAAATGTAAAGAGTATTTTTATTTGTGTCTCCTAGCAGAGCTCGGACATATTAATTTTATTAATCTTTACAAATTTAAACATTGAATTCATATTTTTGTCACTACATATTAGTACAACGAGATAATAAGCTTTATCATCTCTAATTTATAACATTTTACAAGTAATTTTAATTTTTATTTTAAATATATTTCAACCAGATTAATCACATATTATTTTTAATAATTTATTAAACGACATGTTTGATGTTCTAATTAGAAAGTCATGATTTTTTTTGTTATAAATGATATCATTATGAGATATATTACCATTCAAGTATAATATTCCTAAATTATTAGATATTTTGTCAAACAACACAACAAAAAATAATTTTAATTTATTAATATCTTAAGTTAATTAAGATACATCAATTATCAATTAAAAATATATCTAATCATTTTAATTTATAATTTAACTTTAATCAACACTAACATTGTAAACACATAATTTTGTTAATTTACTAAAATAACTAATTATTTAACAAAATAACTTAACTATCAACTAAAAATATATCTAATTAACCTAATTTATAATTTATCCTTAATCAACACTAACATTTATTCTTTAAAATTTTGTTAATTCACTAAATAACATAATTAATACTAATTAAATATAAATCAATTATAGTTAACCTAATTTTATATTCAAAACCCGAACATTCAATAGAATAAAATCAACATTAATTAAATATAAATTACATGAAATTAATTGATGGGAAGTGTTCAATATACCATTAAAAGTGAAATGTGGCTAATGAGGGTGATCAATGATGGTATTTTAGCCTAAATATGGCTGCTCCACCACTAGTAAAGAGAAAAGAGAATTTGTTGCAAGTAGAGCAAGAGAGAAAGACAGGGGGTGATGTAGAGAGAGATGAGTGTTTTAGGGTTACTTGGGGTGTTTATGACAGTGGGAAGAGAGAGATCCAGATCCAGCCGGTGGTGAGATGGGAGGAGTGGTGGGAGAGGAAGAAAGGGGATCGTGTGATTTAAAATTTAAGACGCGTCGCAGATGATATTTGTGATTTGTTAAAATACATTAATTTTTTAATTATTTTCTTAATTGTGTTATTTTTTTTTAAATTGTGTTAAAAATCACTTATTGTGATTTTATTTATTTATAGAACTAACAAGGTAAAGAGGCAATTCTTGTAACTAATTATGCTATACTAGAAGTTATGATAACTGATATTACAATGTTTTCTTTGATGATTAGGGCTATTGGTTTCAGAAGAAGCTTCTATGGAATGTAATGGCATTTTTCATTTTCTAAACATTTTGATTGACTAATGGAACTTGCTTGATATTTATTATCCATATTAGAAAAAATACAGACAACACTGTATTTTGTATCATTAATTCCTGCTAACATCATGTTTCTTTTATGTAATTCAGAGGAAAGAGGGAGTGGGAAATCGTGGTGAGCAGCATCCAGGTTCCTACCATAATGCTACACAAGATCTTAAATCCAACTAGCTCTCAAACTGCAGAATGCAGGTTCCTGCCATATTTTCTAAACATGTTGATTGACTAATGTAATCTTGATGTACTTTTTATTTATTTTTTAAAAATGAACATGGCTTTCGATTTTCTATTGAAAAAAAAAAGCTGGAAATTTTTTTAAAAATATAATAATAATAATAATTATTATTATTATTAAATCTAAAAGAAGTCATCTCTCGCACATATTTACTATTCAATTTATTTATTTTTAAATTTAATTCTTAAAATTTTTTGCCTGATTTTTTTATGGGGTCAAATTAAAAAAAAAATCAAATTTATTGACTAAAAACATAATTGAAAAACATGAGATCAAAGAAGAAAAGTAACCACAAATAAATAATGGTTTCAAAGTTCATACAAAAATTTAATTTAGTTCTTAAATTTTACTAATTATACATATTCAGTCCCATAATGTTTCTTCAATTTAGTTTTGATAAAAAAAATATTTTTTTTATTTTTTAGTTCTTAATTTGAGAAAAGAGAGAGAAAATAATTGTTAAATTCTAATGATAAAAAAAGAAAAATGATATTAATTCTCATTTTTGCTATCAAAATGGTCAAATATTATGTTAAAAAAATGATATTGATACTTAAACGGTTGCATTTGACAAAGATGTTTTGTGCCTTGAAATTGTCTAAAAGTCTAAATTTAGATGTTTTGGTTTTCGGGGTGATTTTGATTTCTTAGAGCTATTTATAAATTTATCAAGGTATTGAAGTTATTTTTTAAGTGTTTTGAGTGTTTTCTGAAAAGTAATTGGCCAAATGATAATTATATTAAAAAGAATTATGGTCCTCGTACGAAGCCTTTTCTAAATGCGAGCATCTGAGCCTTTTCTAGATGAGATAGGCCTAGTGATTCTTTATCTTTTTTTCTTTGTTGTTTTATTTTTTACCTTGAAAAATAAACATATGTATTTTTTTAAAGTAGCTTTTTAGTAAACATATGTATTTTTTTAAAGTAGCTTTTTAGTTTATATTGAAATTAAAACATCTTTATAATTTTTTTTTGTTTTTTTTATATTTAATCCTTTTTAAATAATAGTTGTTTTTCAATTATTTTTTGTACAAGAATTATTGTAATGCATATAATTTTGTAAATGCATTTATTCTTGACTTTTTCTAGAATTATATTTAGTTATTGTTAATAACATTTTTTACACTTGATATATTTTTATTTTTCATGTAATAAAATGCCGTAATAGCCCTCTTTGTTGGAAAACTATCAATGCGATCTCATTTTCGAGAGTGAATTGTTGCAAATCTGAACCAACCCAAAACTTTCGTGGACACAAAAATACACGAGGAACCAGGACAGAAAGGGCAAATCCAAATCCAAATTCAAAGTCATCACACCAGTCGAATAAACTGTTTCTTACAAGCGAGCCATAACAAAGGTTGAAAGGGTTCATGTACACCACCGATTCCCAAGACTTAGAGACAGCAGAGAACAACTTTATAGCTCCTTGCTGTGTTTCGAATCCTACTTCTTTCCCCGTAGCTTCACACCAAGAGCCCTCTCCAGTTTTCCTATAATCTGCTGATTAGGAATGGCTTTTCCAGATTCATACTCCTGAATTATCTGCGGCTTCTCATTGATCACCTGCAAGAGGGGAAAAAAAATATGAGAGCCGTGAACTAAAATTTAAAGTAAGTTCGGATCTGAGAGAGTGAGAGAGAGGGACCTGTGCAAGTTGAGCCTGGGTAAGTTTCTTGTCCATTCTAGCCTGCATAATTGCTTTCTTCAGTTCAGTTGGCACTCGGTCATCTGAGGGAGACCAGAATGTTTTAGAAAGTTTTTCTTCCAATGGAAAGCATCACACAACATCTAGCAAAAAAAAAAAAAAGCAACTTGGAAAAGAAGTAAAACCATGTATAGGGGTATAGAAACATGCCAAAACACCCAATACTAAAGCATGCGGGGCTTATTTAGAGAAACATGGTCATCATTTCATACAACATTGCACATGAAGATGATCAAAGAAATGAGCACATCAAATTCAAGTGGGCAAGTTACATCTGGAATTTATGTGTGAAGCTTATTTGGCACATAGAATCATAAATAAGATATTAATTTCATGACTTGTTTTTTTGTATTTAGATTCCCAAGATGACTAAAAAATTCTGAAATTCAGGGTTTTCATTATGAAGAGTCATATTCTAAAACGATGACAAGAAAGAGGCAACAGAGATATACATATTCTTTTAGCAACTCTCTTCAGCTATATGTCAAAAAGGAACGGCTTATCTAGATGAGATTAACTACTACTATATGTTAAACCCAAGCAAAGTTGATTGAAAATTAAAACAGAAAGTCTCATTAACAAATAAACCTCAAGATCCTCAAAACTCATTAATCAGCATGTTACTTCTAATTGGAAACTGCGAAATCAGTAAACATTACTTGTAAACAGCAAGAAAACAAAACAATGGTAACAATGATGTAATGACTAGCATCCCCTTTCCCCTCCTTTCCCTTTTGGATCATATATATATATATATATGTATGTATGTATGTATATGTATATATATATATGTATGTATGTATGTATATGTATGTATATATATGTATGTATGTATGTATGTATATGTATGTATATGTATGTATATATATGTATGTATGTATGTATATGTATGTATATAAGAGTTGAAAGATCATTTTTGCAAATTTGACACTGGAATGTAGAATTCAATAGTAAATCCAACATCAGAGATGCAGGGAATGTTTTACAAGAATGAATTCATCTTTTCAAACATGAATTCAGAAAAGGAATGGATTACTATACTCACGAGCAAGGTTCTCTGTTTCTTCATCGAGCTTCCTTGTGTTCAAAGAAGTGCTGCTAGAAGCGGCCTTGTTTGTACCAGCAGTTGCTGCAGTCCGTTACAATAGAATCATTTTAAGTTGACAAAAAATAAACATCATCGCAGTTCATTGTCATCTCTAGCTGCCATGTTTCACTTTATCTTCTTTCTTTCCTGTACCATGCACCCACGTGCAAGCGTGTACTTGGATTTGGAACATATAAGATTAGGGTTTTTTGAAAGTCTTCGATTAGGAACAACAAAGATATATTAATTTGCTTATTATTTATAATAATAATAATAATAATAATAATAATAATAATAAGGTATAAAACTATCAAAGAAACCCTAATTCCTAAAAAAAAAAATCTACAGTTGCTTGTTGTCACAACAGATTACAAAATAATAAGAATATAGATAGATCCGAAACAAATATTAAATGTCCTTTAATTTTTTTGTATAAAGAAACAAACCCTAACTTCACTATCATCAATAACAGAAAAAATGAAAAGAAAAAAAAAGATTGTTTGGATCGATTGATTGAGTTAAATTAAGCATCTAAACAACACGGAGGGGAGAATGTAAAAGGGATGGATACATTTTTTGACGGTTTCGATCTCAGCACCAGCGCGACGGGCGGCGTTGACGGCCTTCTCATCCTTCTTGGCGGCGGCGTTGGGAGCTTTCTTACGGATCACCACCGGCTCCCAGTCCTGTGAGATTGGTCCACCTCCTGACATTTTTTCTTTCCTCTTAGTATCAACGATAATATCCTCTTTTATTTATTTATTTATTATTATTATTATTATGCTGGGGGAGTGATGGATATCTGGTTTTCGATGACACTCTCTGGTTTTACTGCCATTTATATTCATTTATATAGAGGGGACGAAGGGCAGCCCATCAGGAACAATCGAATTACGTGGCCAAAAAGGCTGATTTGGGCCCCACTCACAGTAACCCGAGGGCTTGAGCCGTGCTTTTCTTTTAAACCAATGGGCTCGTTGGAACCTTCGGAATTTTAGTGTTTTTCAAAAGTTGTTTTTTTAAATTTTTAACACCATAATATTAAAACCATATAAAACAACTAAAAAATATTAAATGATTATTTTTTCAAGCCAGAAAACACAAGATTGCCTGCTCCTAGAGCCAGCAAGAAGAGCATTTTCATGTTTGAATCCCAATTGCCAATTCCAATAACTAGTAGCCATTGGAATACTGATGCAAATTCTCCCCTTGAATTCGTTAGTTCATATTTGCTTTTCGAGAAGAAAATGCCACTTTATTTATTTCATATTTTCTTTTTGGGTAGTGAGGAGAGTAATTCTTTGACATCAGTACTTTCTGAACAGAACCATCAAAGCTCCATCTAAGATAATTCTTCCTAGCTGCTTACACAAGAACCGCTAAAAGTCTACACCTACTTCATCTCTTCCATCTGTATTATGTTCGAGCAGAAAGTAGGAACTCGCACAAAAATCTTGTATTTAATTTGGAACTGGATCCTCCTGAAAGGCATTATAGATGGAAATTAGTAAAACCATGATTCAACCCAGTTGAGGATGCTGAACCAAGCGAGAATGGGAGCCATCTGGGACTGGTTTAAATGAATAGATTATCATCCCACCGTCAAACACTTTGTTCAGCGATCTTCACCTTCACATCCCTCTTCTAATGGATTCGCTTTCCTCGTTGATTGAGACTGTTTTGTTTCAGGCCAACAACGATTGTTTACCCAGAAAGCTATGTTTTGCTTTTTATAGTTCCCACCCCTTTCCTTCAAGCTTGCCTGCAATAAATGTGTCATGCTGCTAATGAAGAACCGTTGCTGAAATGGCAGTGAAATCAATGCATTTAAGAGTTAAACTTCTACTTTGAAACACACACACATTACAGATATATTTGCCATTAATAATTAAAGCATCCAGGGCATGCAGTGATGATTATGAGATGGAGGATGCAGATGAAGAATCGATGGTGGGTTGTGTTGAGTTTGGGGAGAGAATCTCATAGTCATTAGTGATGAGAGTTCACTGCTTTTATGCTCTCCATTAACAACACCTCTTGACAAAACACTCCATTCAGGTGACCATTAAATAAAGCAACCACATCACCTGCTTCGATTGCCACCTTTGTTATGATTTACTTAACCTCTTTACCTTTCCTCAATACTACGCGCAAAATCCTTTGCTTATAGTGCAGTGATATTTTAGTGACAGGAAAACAAAAAATCACATGGAAACCATCAGTAGAAAACATCACATAAAGGACCACAAAGAACAGTCATCTCACCTTAGAACCCACCAAACTCAATTTATCAGCTTTGATGCTTTCCTTTTCAAGATCATTGCCATGTTCATTAACAATTCCTTCATTTGATGTGTTCTGCAATTAAGTAATTGCTCCCGTTTTAAAGTAATCAAATATAAAGATGGAAACTTCCCAAGTTTCACAGTTTGCTAACCTTGCAACTCACCTGCACACAATTTTTCTGATGAATACCAGAATACTCTCTTGAAGCTGATACACTCACATTACCATGAACAGTTTCAGTCTGGAGAAAACTTGAATCCTCATCACCACAACCAGCATTAATCTCAGGCTCACCCTGCAGTATATAACTCAAGGATCATTTGTATTTGTAAATTCAAGAATAACAACCAACAAATATAATGGACATAAAGCATGACTTTTTCATTTTGTTTATAAATCAAACCCAAGACACCTGCCTATCCCCCAACCCACTTAAAAAACAGCCAGGAGAAGAACGAGCCTTCATTATCAGAGACAAAAGATACCTGCAAGATGCCTGACTTTGCCATAGAGTGCCCTAAAGGTTCTCCTTTTAATACAATTCTCGGAAGCTGATCAACATCCCAACCAAGAACCCTACAGATAACCTGTGCATACGCTCTATGCGCCTTCTTCTTTGTCCTTGATATTGCAGTTGTATGCTGAAGCAGTCCAAGACACCCCTTGAACTTCTTCCAACCCTTCTTCTTTAAAGCACAACAAACCAAACAACAAAATTCCCCTCCTTCATAATGATTCACATAATAATTTCTCAGTTCATTACTATCTGTGAACAATCTCAAAAAGAACTTAAATTCTTCACATTCATCAGACCCATCTTCATCCATCCAATCATCTGGATCCCCATCTTCCTCACCTTCATCATAAATCGAACCAGATGGGTTTGCTAAGAAATTTTGGCATTCATCCAAAAATTTCTGCTGCAACTGCACCATGGAAAACCTCTCTAGCTCTTCAGCAGAAGCTTCTGAAGAGCGAAGGGTCTTCAAGGTGGGCCACCCCACAGTTGTTGATGGAGATTCATCAACACACTTTTGGGAAAGCCATTGGACATCAGAGACCAGTGGCGGCTCACATCCCTGCATGGCGTTTTCTTTAGTAATTGAGTAAATCAATAGCTAGCACAGATAATATCCATTAAGCCTGCTAATTCATGGATTGACCATATCTCAAACGCTACAAAATTAGTAAATTTGTTTTAGAAATCATTTTATTTGGAAATAAACCAACAAACTCAAAGATTGGCAGAAAACCACTCTATGGTCTATCTCAAGTTGTATACAAGTTTCCCCAACACTTGGCATACAGTGAAACTCCTTGCAGACTATCAGGAAGCATTAGATGCCCTTGCAGGTATATGATAAAAACAATGGCATTTGAGGTTTTGCCAGTATAGCAAAATGATGGATTTTACAGAATAGAGAAGTTGGTTCTTTCTTTTAAGGTATATTCCCACGGCCTTTTTCCAGCTTAAATGGACAGATGCCCAATGATGCAGTAAGATTAATTGTGCAGCAAATTCTCTCAATAAAATCTTTTATAGTTTGCTTTAAAAGTCATGTAGTTTTCTGTTCATGTTAGAGAACAAGTATGAAAAACATTATTCTAGGCAACTCAATATAAAGTAACAGGATAGTGTTTAGAAAAAAAAAGAATCACAGCAACATGAGGTATCATACTAAAAAAGCTGAAACAATATATTGTAGTTACACATCAAAGTAGCAGAAGAGCCATCTTACCAGGCACTCCGTGGCTCCCTCTTTACATGCTTCAATGTTTGGCACATCATTACTAAGATCTTCATGTACTTTATTACCATCACCTTCATCTAAAAAATTCTGCAAAGCAAAAAATCAGACAAGAAATAGATGCCATATATAAAAAGTAAAAACATCTAATCCTCAACACCCCCACAAAACAAACCTAAGCATAATAGCAATTGGAGGTCTTTGCATAGAAGAAATCATAATCCCATTTGTTTATCCATGCTGGGGAAAAATCATTATACAAAAGGTTCTTTAAGAACTTCAAGGGAATGCTACTTAAGCATCGTCTAACTTACGGAAAGCATTTCTGAAGCACAATATGCTCTTGTACTCTAGAGATGTTCTTTGCCATGACAGTATTTCTCAGGCACACAACTCAAAAGCATAGCATCCCTGACATGCAATTAATAGATGCAAATAAGCTGTTCTTTTAACAGTCACTGTGATTTTCTTTCTTTATGTATAGTTTCCATTTAATTCAAAAATATAATCCTAGCTTCATCATTTCCATACCAAATTAACATAGTTAATATTTTGAGAAAATCTAGTTTGATATAAACATGATCTAAAGCCATGATCATATGAAAGAACACGCAAAGGTAAAGCGCATTCGTAGTAGCATTTTTCATCTCATTTAAACAAGATCATCTCAGTTAATAATCTACATCTCCTCTTTACTTGCTATCATACTGGAAAGTCCAATATCAGAATCAATAAATTTGTTACCATTACCTTGCTTCAAACACAGTAATTACATAACAGCAATATCCTCATGTAAAACCCTTACATTCCAGAAAATTCCATAAGACTCGACAAAACAAATGGCGCATAAAAACATGCATAATTAATTTTGCAAACCACCATTCACCAGCATTCACATCGATCAGAAACCTAATACTCGAATGGCTCATTAATATTTCTGCAAATAACAGCACCAATATTATTCTTTACAGCAACAATTACATTCCATTCAGATTACAACACTTTTGAAAGCTCAAACACCACTGAAGTCAATATAAAACATATGTTATTCACACAAACAGAGTCACACAAGCACACAATTTCTGTTTATATACCTCAGTTCCGCCTGAATTTGCAAATGTGCGACTGAGAGGTTCACCTTTCAACACAATCATAGGAAGCCTACTACTATCCCAACCAAGAACCTTGCAAATAAGGTGACTAAAGGCCCTATGAGCCCTTTTTCCTTTTGTTTTCGAAATCGTTCTAGCATGCTGAACAAGGCCTGTACAACCCCTATATACTTTCCCTACTTTCTCTCCTATCCCTCCACAAATCAAGCAGTAAAAATCCCCATTTTCATTGTTCTTCTCATAAAAATCTCTAATTTCTTGATTTTCTAAAAACAAACTCAAAAGGAACTTAAATTCTTCACTCTCTTCAACATCATTATCATAATAATAACAGTGTTCATCCCCATCAACCTCGTCCATTCTGTTATTTTCGTTGCCATCTAAATCAAACCTTTTAACGAAAAACTGATTGCAACACTTTACAACCTTTTGCTGTATGTGCATTCCAGCAACCTTGCCCAGGTCAGCCTCGGAAACAGGTCGGGCTGAGATGCTCGGGTTGGACTTGAATTCTGGCCACCCAGAACCCGATCGAGGAGGAGATGGCTGTGGCAGGTTGACAGGCCATTCCGGACCAGGGTCGGGTTGTGGGTCGGGTACTGGCCCTGGTGGGGGGACATTGCTGTCCTTGGCCTTTTGGTATGTGGTTTTGTGTCTGTTGGTCTTTTTGAAGGATGTAGGGTTCGATACATGGAGATTTCTTGACGAATAATTTACATGGCTTGGTGGGTAAACGTAAGGGTTAGGGTTGAGGGCAGGAGGGCCTTGGTGCCAGAGAGAGTGAAGATAGATAACCTCATCTCTCAGTGTTTGCTCATGTGGGGTCAAGGGTCTCTCGTAAGGATTCATGGGTGGCAAAGATTGATCGCTTCGGCAGTGGCAAAGTTCTGGCTGTGAAGAAGAAGAAAATTTGCTTCTTCTCCGAAAGAAAATCGAGTTGTGATTTTGGGGGAGAAATTTATCAGGTAGATTTGGGGATGTTCCATCTTCTGCAGGAATGCTTGGCGTGCGGCATGTTGGAGTCAGTTGAAGAGGGAGAGATTAGAGCAAGCATTGAGGGTTAATGGAAGCTTTTTGAGTCCTGCATTGGTTTCCAGACAAGTAAGATAGCAATTTATATAATTTTTATTGTGATCAACGTCCTATAAATTACATTTATGTCATTAATTTATTTCAACAGCTCTTATTAAATTAAAACAAGTCTCTTTTAACTTTATCTCTTTTCTTCTTTCTCGCAGATCCAAAAACAAATAAAAAATACAGTAATTAAATTTAAAAAATAAAATAAAAACGCTCCCACTCTAAAAACCAGACCAAATTTTGCCAAGTCAATTGTAATTCGATAACAGGTATGATCATTGGATATTGCATAGAAGAAACATAATTCCCTTTCTCCTACGAGATTATTGAGAAAGACAAGCCGCAAATGTCACCGATTTGTTCATACCGAAGCATTCGAACTTCCCATAACACCACCACTTGATAAAAGAAATCGTAAATTTTGGAGGGTTTTCTTCTCTCTCTTTTTTTAAAGATGGAGGCACGGTCAAAGTCTCTCATTTGGCATCATAAATTAAGAACACAGAGGCATGAGAATTCTCTCCTCACACTTTCTGGCCTCACGGCAATCCGCGGGAAATCGGTCAGGGTCTAGAGCAGAGAGTCCAGTTTAGCGGGGTTAAGGATCAGGGAGGGAATGCAGAGAGATATAATAAAGTATTGATCGAGGGAAGCGATTACAATTACCAAGTGTAACGACAATTTCATTGAAATCAAATCTTTATATAGCAATTGTAGAATTTGGCTTTACTTCTAATCCTATATGAGTCATTAATTATATGTCAACGTGATATATATATATAACTCCCTATGTATATATATAGTTACATAACTCCTGCAACGCCGCGATGAGTAATTTTTTTTATAAAAAATATTAAAAAAAAATTAAAATTTAAAAGTGTTAGATTTTTTTATAAAACTATATTCAATATTGAAGTTGGCTATAGCATCTGATTTAAAAATAATATTAATAATAACATTAAAATTACATAATCCAAGTTTAAGTGATTGTATTTACCTGCAATACCAGATCCAATAGGTCTCGTTGTAAGAACGTGTATAAAAGTACAATAATTAAATAAAAAAAACTAATGAAGAAAAAAAATTTAAATTAATTGGATTAACCCTTTAAAACATGTTAACTCGTCAATTCTTGAATTCATGTCGTAAAAATTTGATAATTAAATAGAAAAAAATTTGACAGGTTACCTAGAATTAATTGAACTAACCCGTCAAACCAAGTTAACCAGTCAAACCTAAAATTCATGTCATGAAAGTTTAATAACTAAATAGAAGAAAATTAAACATTAACAAAATAAATTAAATGAAAAAAATTACTTAAAAAGAAAAAAAAACAAGACAACAGAAGCCATCAGCCTTTTCACTGTGGACTACATATAATATTAAAAGATGAAATTGAAAGAAAAAACTAATGAAAAAAAAAATCTGAATCAGCTGAGTTAACTAGTCAAATTAGATTAACTTGTCAAATCTGAGATTCATGTCATGAAAGTGTAATAACTAAATAGAAAAAAGATTTAAATTAATGAACTAAATTAAAAAAAAAAGATTAATTAAAAAGAAAAAAGAAAAGAGAAAAAAATACATGAAGAAAAAAAATATTGAAGAAAAAGAAAAAAATCTGAATTAACTAGGTTAAACCATCAAACTTGGGATCTAGGTCATGAAAGCTTAATAATTAAACAGAAAAAATTTAATACTAATAAATTATATAAAAAAATAAACTAAAGGCATAAGTTTTTTTACCGTGGACTGCACCATGGAGTTCATAGTAAAAGCTTAGAAAGAAAAAAAAAGTCATATGCTATGATTTTTTTTCTTGCATAAAAAATACAAAAAAAAAAAAGAAGCTAAAATCAAAGATTGTTAGGTCTTTCTGCAAAAATATACTCAAAAACCTTGGGTTTAGCTACAACACTTGATCCAAGAATAATATTTATAATATTAATAATAATATTAAACTTACATGATTTAAGTTTAAATTAGCTCAACTGCAATACCGAACCCAAGAGTATTAGATGTGGGTCTGGCTATAAAGTTGTGTCATAAAAGTATGATAATTAAATAGATTAATTAAAAAATAAAGAAAAAAACCAATAGGAAGAAAAAAATTAATGAAAAAAAGAAAAAAATTAAATTAACTAGGTTAACTTTTCAAATCAAGTTAACCCGTCAAACTTGAAATTCGCGTCATGAAAGTTTGATAACTAAATAGAAAAAAAAATTGACAGGTTTACCTAGAATTAACTAGGTTAACCCATCAAATCAAGTTAACTCGTCAAGCCTAGGATACATGTTATGAAGTCTGATAATTAAATAGAAAGAAATTTAATATTAACAAACTAAACTAAACAAAAAAAACTAATTAAAAAGAAAAAAATCTGGGTTAACTTGTCAAACCAGGTTAACTCGTTAAATCAGGTTAACTCATCAAACCTGAGATCCGTATTATGAAAGTCTGATAACTAAATAAAAAAAAATTAACATTAACAAAAAATAAAACAAAAAAATCATTGAAAAAAATAAAACAAAAAACAAAAAAAAAAGAAGAAGACAATTCTATAATATAATATAATAATTATAATAATATAATATATTAATAAGGGGAAAGCTATAATAGTTTCCCCACGTCTTTTAGTGTGTGCGTGTGTAATCCATATTTAAAACAAGAAACAAAAAATAAGATGATGACCGGACACATTTTGATTTGGTCAATTACTGAGTTCAAATATATATAGATACCATAAATAATTATACCTAATATTATTAAACTCAACTAAGCATTTAGCTTAAACATATATGGATATGGTAAGTTGTTAAGCTATTATTTTTAGATTTAGCCAAAATTAAATTCAAGTACACGTTACTCTAGCAATTTTATAATTTTTCATTTTAAACCACAAGATTTTGATGAATTAAAGATATTTTTCTTTTGATGAATCAGAGATGTTTTTTTTTAACACATAAGAGATGTTTTAATAGTATTGAGAAAATAACGTTTTAGTCCTCCCCTCCATCAAAAGGTAAGAATCATGGGCTATAAAGACCCATTGGATTCTTAAACAATCTTTTCAATGTAAATATTTTGAGCATGTTTATTTTTAGAATCTATTTCTCTAATATATTATTATTTTTTCTCTTTAAAAAAGTATACTTACTAAAGCATTGAATAGTCTCCAAAGCTACCCAGAGGAACCTATTGTGGGTACCAATTACCATCCATCGGCCATTTTGGCTTATCATGTACTGGTTACCAACCAACTTGACCAAGGAAAAGGAATTAGATTGCTAGAATTAAGATATTAACTAATTATCTAACATATAATTGTTACTTTTAAGCTATTTTGATTTGTTGGGACCTCATCAATAACCCTGTGAAAAACTAATCAAAAAATCATTGATTGTTCTTTCAAAACTGGTTTATTGATATCCATAATTACCATCAACATTATATAATCAAAACACTTCTAGAATGAGATATGTCACAAACTTTCCTACAATTGTGGGTATATCTACTCTATCAAAATTTTAACAACTCTTTAATAAAAAGTAGGAAAGGCTATGCAATAATTTAATCACTCTAAGGTGAAGTATGATTTCTTTTAGTTGTTCATGAGTTCATAAGACAAGCAAATTTAGGCTATATATTTGTCAATTTCATGAATGCACTTAGATCCTCAAAATTTTAGAAAGTTTTCAACAAGTATAAGTGAAATGTTAGTCTAAACCATAAAATATATAAAAGTCTATGTGGCAACCACCTAGAATATATTTATTAGAGAAACTTGATTCTTTCCTCACTTAAAATTGAGACCATGATCTTAATAGAAATATCTTCAAATTGATTATACCTCAAAGAGTAATAAAAATATATCGTGGTAAAATACTAAGAATATAAATTTTTTATATATGAATTAAATTATTCAAAGTAACGATATTTATTTTTCTCCAAGTGATATCTAGGGCAACAACCCACAAATTTATAAAGATGGGATAAACTTAATCTTCCTAATACTATTGCATAATTTACTTTGGAATAAATCAAAGTCTTCCTAGGATTATTGCATAATTTATCTTAGAAGGGATTATTCTAATGTGATTACACAATTTATTTTAGAAGAAATTAATATAATTATCCTAATGCCACTGTACATTTCTCCAATGATGAAATTGACACAACATTTTTCTCTAAAACAACAATCATATAATTTTCTAAGAATAGGATAGATTCAATCTTTTTAATGTAATTGTATAATTTATTTTGAAAAAGATTAATATAATTAATCATCTTTCATTGCAAAGACCTTTTTTTTTTGTTCTTTCTTCTTAAACTTTAGAGGATAATAACATTCTCTACTTGTAATGTCAGTTTCATGCATATAAATACAGTTGTGCTATATTTTATATAGAATTAGTGTATTTTTGTATTTTAAAAACACTTTTAAAAAAAATTAAATTTTTATATTTATTTTCTTTACTTTAAATTAATTTTTTTATATTATTTTAATGTATTAATATTAAAAATAATTTTTTAAAAATAAAAATATTATTTTAATACATTTACAAGTAAAAAATACTTAAAAAAAATCCTCCATTTTAATTCCAAATACCACTAGTATAACATGACGAAGCTGAGTATTAACTCAAGCAAACATGTCATCTGAGACACAGCTGACAAGGGATTCAACGTTAACAGCGAAACCACTTTAAAAAATTAAAATTGAAGGTAAAGAAAGGGCAATTTTCAAATTCTAGTGGCTGCCTGGGTATCTTTCTACTCTCTACTACTTCTGGCGATGCTTCTCTTCATTTCTGCACTGATTTGCTCCAAATTAGGTCCTTATCTTCTCTTCATTTCCATGTATTTCTTTTACACAAACCCAGATTATTTTTATTAAAATTTATTCAAGCATATTAACTCTCTCTATTTATTCTTCAATTATTATATATTTAAGTTTTTTTAAAATTAATAAAGGATTATATTATCATTAATTTAAAACTTATAAAATTAATCAAAATGTATATAAACTTCATTCATATTAATCATTATATATCATCTCTTTTTTTTTATGCTCCCCCGCTACCAAAACATCTCAATCACTTGGCAACCCATCGTTGTTTACACCACATCGACATCGACATTGGTTTTTTTTACTTCAATAAAATACATTATTAGGTATATTAATTACATCACATCTAATATGAAGATCAATAAGCAAAAAAGATATTTCAATAAAATATAATAATTGAAGAAATTTTATGGTGATCGTGAAATTCATCATGTATTTGTATGTATCTCATGTATCTTGCACGTATCATATTATTCTACAGAGAGAGAGTGACAAACTAAATCTTCCTAATAGTTTCTCAAATTGCACAAGTTTTCTATGGAAAATAATCACCAAAATAATGCTCTAAATAGCTCAAAGAAATTTTGCCTTCTTTTAGAAGATTAGCCGGTTCGTGTAAGGATCCCTTCATCCAATGGTGGAGTTCTTTCCCAAAATAAGGCAGTTTTAAATTTGTATTTCTAAAATAGGGCAGTTTATATTTTATTTATCATGATAGAGTATTTTATGCCATATGGACTTCAATTTTTGTGTATGTCATAACATGATTTTTTATTTTATTTTTTATTTTTTAAAATCCAAAAGTTCCAAAAAATAATGAAAAATAACAAAATAAATTCAAAAAAATATATTTTTAATATATTTGTATCATTTTTTATATTTTAATTATTTTTTATAAAAATTAAAAATTCATAAATTTATTTTCAACGTACTTGATTTTTAACATATTTATTTAAAATAAATTTTAAAAATATATTTTTAAACTTTGATGAAGAGAAACAAATTCAATGAAAAATAAAATAAATTATTTGTGGATTTTTCTTGGTTTTACACGCTCCTGTAGCTCCACCACCAGCACAGGAAGAAAAGGAAGTAGTAGATCCTGATCCACCCAATTGTTTTCCCACTGTCACCAGAAACAGCATATGGAACCACACATTGTTCCTCAGAAGTAGTAGATCCTGATCCACACATTGTTTTAAATTGTACATGGCAAAGTTTTCTAGAAAAAAATTTATAAATAATAAAAATAAATAAATAAATATAAGGCATAATTTAATATATTTAAATATAAAAATTCAAGAAAAATAGTTTTCTTTATATATTTGGATATATTTTTGAATTTAATAACTCGTTTATAAAATCTATAAGAACTTGACATATATTTTAAAAATACAAAAACAATTATTTTGTTTGTTTTAATATCAAGAATTACAAATTTATATGTAAAATATAGTTTTAATATTAAAAGAAAAAAAATACAAAAATAATATGTTTTAACTTTAAAGTGACTAGGTTTTAATCTAATAAAATAAAAATTTCTTTACTGATAATTAATTTTTATAGTTTATCTTTTATAGAGTTAGTCTCAAGTTTATAACCAAAGTCATCAATTTAAAAAATTAACACAATTTTTTTTGTTTTTTTTAAATTAATTTATTTTAATTTTAACTTTTAATATTTAATTTATTAAAAATTAATCTTTATTTTTTTCATTTTTTATCTATCAGATCATCCTGATCATATGACCATGATCAAGGGGTTAGCAGGTTAACCTCGGTTGAGTTAGATTTTTTTTATTTTTTAATTATTTTCTTTTATTTTTATTCTTCAATATTGAATTGTTTGGTAATCGAGTTTAATAAGTTTATGCAATTTGTTTTCAAATGTGGTTATCTAGGTATCACGACTAGGTCAGAGATTTTATATTTTGACTTGAGTAAGCTCGAATCAAGTTTTTTTTTTTTACCTTTTTTAAATGTGTTATTTTTTTTTTATTTTTACACTTTAACATTTTATTTGCTAGATATTGAGTTTTAACTTCTTGTTTTTTCACTTTTCTTTATATGAAGTAATCACATTTTAACTTGATTTATTAGGAAATGGTATTTAGACTCCCCTTTTATAAGATTATTTTAATCTCATGTTTATGGTTGTAGAGTTTATCAGTTAACCCGGTATAATCGAGGTCTTTTTTTGTTGTTTTTTTTATTATTTTTTTTAGTTTTACCCTTTAATATTGGATTGTTTAATAATTTTAATGGGCTTAGATTGGGTTCTTTTTACCTTTTTTATATTGTTATTTTTTTATTAGTTTATTTTTTGTTGTTTTTTTTTCTATATTGTTAAAATTATCAATTAAACCAATTACTCAAGTCTTGAATCTTTTTCCTGGCATTCTTTTTTTACGTCGAAACAAATTTGGTTAGCTGCGGTGGAACATTGGCCATAAATCTAGTAATGATATATTTTTTCTTTTTTAATATATTCTCATTATATTCCTTTTTACATAGTCTAAAAAAATGATGTCTTGGATGCCTAAGAGAACTTTGGTGGCACTAGATAAGTGACCTTTGCTTTGTTACCGCGCTTTGCCTTGGGTGGAGTTGATTTCTTTCATAACCTAAAAAAATGATGTTAGAGCGTAACTAACATGATTTAAAGCAAAAGAAAATTCTGCAAATCAAGTTTAGACCTAATGCTAAAGGAAATAGAAAAAGGAAAAATAATTCCTGACCAAATTCAAGTCATAATAAACTTATGATTCAAATTATTATATTGAGACATTCTCTTAAAAAGCATATAGAAAAAATAAATAAAAAAACTCATTTTTTTAATAAAATCATCATCGAAAGCTTAAATAAAAAAAATATTAGACATAAAAAAAGTACAAAAAAGTTTGATGTCAACCTATACTAACATCTTATACCAACAACTCGAGTTATAAAACGAGAATAACTGTATTGAAAAAAATAACAAAGCCCAATTTTTAATAATCCAATATTAACAACTAAAAATCCAATTTTTGTAATGCATAAAAAAACAATTAGAAAAATAATGAATAAATTTGATATAAAAATAAAATAAATGATATAAAAGCCTTGAGCCAATCCTAGCTAACATGAAAAATGATTTGGACCATAAGGATAGATTATCATCATAGAAAGAAAAAAATATAAAGAAGGTTAATATTCAATAAAATAAACTTAATGTTATATGATAAAATTAAAAAAAAAATTAGTGAAAAAAAAACATAAAAAACTGATATAAATTCAGGTTAAGATTTCATATTTGTAATTAGGATCATAGGACTAAGATCACTGCATCAAAAAAATATGAGCAAAGCATAATCCTAAACAAATAAAATATTAAAAAATAAAATTAAAAAAAATTAATTAAAAAAATAATGGTCAAATACAATATAAAAATTAAATTAAATCAAATGATAAGAGATAGAATTAGAAAATAATTCTTAAAAAATAATTAAAAAAATATAGATTGAATTTGATATAAATATCAAATGTTATAAAATGCTAAGGAATAAAAAAAATTAAAACAGGATTAAAAAAAAAGCAATAAAAAAATAAAAATTGTAATTAAAATAAGAAGAAAATGAAGATCAACATTTGATTTTGGCTAATTGACATGTTTTTGGAGGGAAAGTGAGATTGTTTAACCACTGTAAAATATCATATACACATCATCCCATTGATTTGCATTATCATAAAAGATGGAAGTTGGCTATTTTAGCAGCTCAGAGGCGTCACAAGCGAAATCTAAAGAACATAAGTTCCTCTTATACGATGCATATATCAATAATTTTTTTAAAAAAAATTTAATTCATCAAAAAACCTAAGTACCCTTACTCCCCTCAATCTAAGCTATAGATTTTTTTTATTCTGAGTATCTTGAAAATTGAAAATTATAATGTGTTAAAAAAGATAATAATTAAGTAAATTAAATTTTTAATGGTATTTTAGATATTATTCTATGTAAATAAAAAGTTCAATGATCCTTTCACCCCATTCAATAGTAATAATAAATAAATCCTGTGAAAAAGATAATCTTATTCTTGTGAGCAAGTTATATAATTTTTACCATGGAGAGCAAAATATTAATTTTACTGTGTAAATCCACTTTCAATCTGAGTGTTTGCACATTGATTTCCTAATATTTTTTTTTTTTACTAGATAGGGATTCACCTCACACAACCGAATTTACCATTGATGTTCTTCCTATAAAGCCTAAAAACATTCCTGATCCTACGCCATTACCAGCAAGATTTTCTTTTTATTTCCTTAAATTAGGACGAGCCTGGTAATATGTTTACAATTATCTTTTAAAAATGATTTTTATCTTAAAAAAGCATTAAATTAATACATATATTTTTGTTTTTCAATGTAAAAGAACCCGGATCGCAATAACAATAGAAACCTTAGTCGTTCTATATTTCTCAAATTCTTCATCAAAAAGACCAAGCAAGAAGAATTTGGTCCACCTGACCTTGGCTGGCGATCCCTTACTCGGACAGCATTTCCTGGACCATTGTGATACCTCACGCGTAATTCCAACTCTTACTCATTGTTTTCATCTTGAGTATTGCAATTCACTCCAACAACATAATTTCTTGTACAATCAACCGATGTGTAGTGTTGTTTCTCCAAAGAAAACAGCACTCCAAAAAGCGTTCTTTCTTTTTTCATCTCAAGGAAAAGAAAGGAAAAAAGAGAGTTAACAACAACCAGTCAATGGCCGCTTCTCTCTTCCCTCTCCCCTTCGTCTTCGTCTTCCTCCTCCACCCTCTTTCCTCCACAGCTAACATCCACAAAACCAACAATCTTCTCAGATCACATCTCTTTACAGAACCCACTTCCATAACCACAGCGCAACCAGCCCATAAACCCCTCAATGACACCCCACCAACTGTTTTCTTTGAAGTTACCAAACCCATAGATGTCCCCAATACTAAACCTTGCAAGCACTTTATTCTCCAACACGACTTTGCCTCTACTTATGGCAAACCTCCTGTTCTTTTAAACTATACCCCTCCCTCTCATTGCCCATCTCAAGATTTCTCCATGATTGTCCTTGAATGGAAGGCAACTTGCAAAGGGAGGCAATTTGATCGCATTTTTGGGGTTTGGTTAGGTGGTGTGGAGCTTCTTAGGAGTTGCACTGCGGAGCCTAGAGCAACTGGGATTGTTTGGACTGTTCGGAAGGATATAACAAGGTATTATTCATTGCTTCTTAAGAATGAGACTCAAGAATTTGCTGTTTATATGGGTAATATCGTTGATAGTACTTATACTGGTATATACCATGTGAATGTAAGTATTTACTTTTATCCTGCTGAAAAGAAATTGAGTCATAGTGATCATGGTTTTAATAATTTGGCATCTGGGAGGGATTCTAAGGCTGATTTGATCTTGCCCATTTCGCGAAATTTGCCGTTGAATGATGGGTTGTGGTTTGAAATTCAGAATTCTACTGATTCTGAGGCGAAGGAATTCAAGATACCTCAAAATGTGTACAGGGCTGTGTTGGAGGTTTATGTTTCTTTTCATGAGAATGATGAATTTTGGTATGGAAATTACCCTAATGAGTATATTATTGCAAATAATCTCACTGGTTTTCCGGGAAATGGACCTTTTAGAGAGGTTGTGGTTAGTCTTGATGGAGAGGTTGTTGGCGCAGTTTGGCCTTTTACTGTGGTTTTTACCGGTGGGATTAATCCTCTCTTGTGGAGGCCCATTACTGCCATTGGTTCATTTGATCTCCCCTCTTATGATATTGAAATCACGCCCTTCTTAGGAAATATATTGGATGGAAAGACTCACAAGTTAGGATTTAGTGTCACGAATGCTTTGAACGTGTGGTATATAGATGCCAATTTGCATCTTTGGCTGGACCATAGGAGCACAATTACAGAAGGAAAGCTTTTGAAACATGAAAGCAAGCCTCTTGCTTTATCTTTGGTATCAAATTTTACAGGTTTGAATGGAAAATTCTTGACAAGTGCACGCAGGTTCATATCCTCAAATGGATGGGTAAAGTCCTCTTATGGGAATATCACTACCCGTTTTAATCAACACTTTGGTTACAGCAACTTGATGAAGATGGGCAAGGATGGTGATTTGCAGATCGTGAATCAGACGATTGAATTTACTGATAATGTTTCTTTCAGGAAGCCATCCTCTAATGTTAAAGCATTCAAATCGTTAAAAAATTTCGAGTTTGACATGTACTCTGACTACATGGATCAAGGAAATGGCACTTCCTTGTCAGTGGCAAATGTTACGTTGGGATTCAATGAGAAAAATGTTAAACATGCTGGCTTGGGATTTGCTTCAAACATTCTCAGAAATCTGCAGAATGGGCAGGGTGTTATGGTTGTGAAGAATAACTTGGTTCAACGTGGTGTTGGGAGCACGCAACAGGAATACACATACAACAGTAGTGGCTTCTGCTATTTCAGGAACATAAGCAGCTCAAACTACACTATTCTAGATGACAATGTTGGAAATACATGCAGTGAAAGGAATCATTCTCATCTAGGTTTTGGACTTGGCAAATGGTGGCAATTTCCAGCTCGGAGGGCTTCTCTAGCATCTGAATTACTGGATAAGTATCATGATGGAGTTTGATTGTTTTGTCGAGCATGTTTCATGAGGGGATGCTCCAGAGGGTTCGACTATGTGAGAAAACTGTGAGCCAATAAAATTTTATGTAACTTTTTTCCTTTTAATATTTCAAATCGAACATAATTTGTGTTACAGTTTTAGGAGAATTTACAGTGAGATGAGCCTTGGTTAAACAAGGCACGATGCTGGTATGCTGTAAAACCTTGTCTTGTGGTGGTCTTCTGAAGCAATCACTACTGGTAGTGTTTTAGGTTAGTAGCTAAGTAAGATAGTTAGCTCTATTGGATTTCATGGTGAAAATCGAACTTTGACACTTCACCATGGCAATGACAATTGAATTCAGAGCCAGGGTGTTACATGTGGAGCTAAAGTTGTAGGCACGTGCAACTTGAAACATATTCCACAAACTTGGAAAATGATGGAACACTACTGGCAAGTCATCATTAAAAGCCCTTTTCATGCTTTAAGAGTCGAGGCGGGCTTCTGTCGCTCTCCCTGCCTTTCATTTCCCATACTTGCTATATCAAATATTGGCAGTGTCTTATTCCCCAATTCGTAGGATCTTCTCTTTGGGAGCTCTACCCTCTCATTTGTTTCCCAGTAGTTTCATCACTTAATCAATAATGCACCGATTGGATGATAATTGTATGGGATTCTTGATAGGGCACACCTTGCGGGAGCTATGGTATGGCATTAGACACCTTGCTGTTTGTCAAGACATGTTCCTTCTTCTCGTGTTAACTCTGGCCAAGTTAGAGAGGCTCTTGAAAATAATAGGGTTGTTTTGCCATTCATACGAATCATCATTGCATTTCAGCTATTTAGGGCTTCAATTAGCAATTGTTTGCATCTCAACCCCATAAGCATAATTTGGTTGTAATTCCTTGCAAATAGCTTTGCAGTCTACACATTTTTAATCGCCATAGCGGTCTGGTGAATAAAATTTCAAGTCAGGGTATGATCTTGAGTCTGAATGTGGATCTTCAGTGTGAGCTATACTTCGTTCCAGCTGAAAACGTGGATCGGATACGATTGCAGTAAGAATGTTTGGTGAACAAGAGCGACACATTAAGGACTTGGATAAGGTGGCTGCATGTACAGTATGAATGGACCTGCATTCTCTCAATGCCGACACTCCGCAGAAAGATATGTTGCAGCTGATGCTTGATGTTTAATAAGCGAAATTGAAGTGCTGGATCCATTCTTCGATGCTTGAAACAGAATGAAATTTGTTCCTGCTTCCTAGTGCTGTCCTTTCCTAATAGCAGGATTGAGATCTTCAAGTGGTTTTGCTACATGGAAAAGGAGAGATGGAGCTATGTCAAATTGGTTTTGCTACGACTTGGAAATGACCTCAGTTCCCACCTACGATATTTTAAAAATCCACAGTTGAGAAGTGTGGTATTTTAAAAAATACACATAAATAGGCTTACACAATAACCAAAACATGAGACAGAAAAGATAAAAAAAGAAAAGAAAAGAAAAAAAAGAATGAAAGAATGAGACCAGGGAGACAAGTTGAAGCTCCATGGTAACATTTCTAATATTATTGTATTGCAAGAAACATCTTAATGATATTAATTATTTAGATTTAGCAGGGTAAAATTAAATATAAGAGTCAATATTTAATTTTATAGTAATTAAAAATCATAACTAGTCTTTATATTTCCAATTAAGGGGTTAATTCTGTTAAAATAAAGATAAAAATCATCATAAATTATACTATCTAAGGTAAGTTTCCTTGTATTTATTTTTAAAGTGTTTTTAAATTATGTTATTGGAAAGTGTTTTCACCTAAACTAACATGTATAAATTTAGGATAAAAAAATGCTAAAAGACAATGATTTGAAACTTCACCTACAGGACTTAATCCTTATTTTTAAAATAAATGTGTTGGACTCAAAAAATAATGAATGATAAATTGGATTTAAAACTTGTTTTACTTTATTATGCTTAAAATAGGCTTAAAAGCTGCACTCAAGAGGTGTTTCTGGAGTCACATTAAATAAACCCAAATTTGTTCATAAAAATAGGGTTAAACGTATTGTAAGAATTAAATATTTATAAAAATGATCAAGTAATATTTTCAAAAAAATAATATTTTTTTTGTTTTTTGCTTTTTTTTTTAACACTTTTATCCCTTTCACATTTTCCATTTCTTTCTTATTTGGAGAGCTACATTAATTATCCAAGAGCTTCTAAAACATACTCCCAGTACAAGGGGTAATCTTGATATAGGATATTATATATATATAAAAAAAGATATTTAAAGCTAAAAAGAAGAAAATAATAAATGAACTTTTGTTTGTTAAAGTATATAAAAAATGATCTTTCTTTATCTCTAACTCAAACTTATTTATGTTGAAAAGTTTTAGTCTTGTTCAACTATTATTAATTAGGAAAACTATGAGGTTGATAGGATAATGAATCAAATGTATATTATTTATCATTGTAATTCATCAAATCATTCAGTTTTCATTGAATTATTTCAACCAAGATTTTTCTTTTAAAGGTTTATTGGGAGTGAAAAAAACATTATAAAATTTAAGAATAGAGCTCAAAGTAAGAGTTCAAAGTAAGAATTCACCCTTCCTGGGCTTATTAAAAAAAAACAGTATATTTTAAAAATTAAAAATAATAATAACATGGACAATACCTTTTAAGTTTATGAGATTTTAGGATTCATAAAAAGAAAGGTTTTCTTTGAAATTAGTATGACATGTCTTGGAATTTGACAAATAAATTTATTATTACTTTCATAAAAACATCTTTTAATTTAAAAAAAAGCAATTAGATCAAGAAAACAAAACAAAATTTATTAAAAATGTAATATTGTCATAAAAAAACAGAACCCTAAAACATATAAAAAAATCCAAAAAAAATAAAGTTTTTGATGACTTAATTTATAAAATTTAATAATAAAAATGGGTTGACAACATAACTCTCATTCTATATCATATCAATTTCGACTTGCCAAATATTTATAGTTTGGTGCCACATCAAACACCTTTTTCATCATCCTAGTTAATCACTTACCATGTCATTGATGGATTGGTGATGATACAATATTTACTATTATTCTTCACAAATGAAACATGGCCCCTGTTGACTAACTTTCAAACTTAATACTTGATATTCTTATAATTTTCAATTCAATGGTTGGAATCCCATCATGATATTCACACTTCACATTTGAGTTATACCATCTAGGATATGAGATTCATCATGAATAGGGTGATATGTCTGGTATTCATAAGCTATTGGTAAACAATGATGAGCTATAAAGATACATCAATCTTGGATAGTAGCATTTAAGAGTTTGATGATGTTGAGACACTCAACAATACTTAAAGTGGTTGGATAAGATATTTGTGGTCATGATTCTCAATCTAAAAGCTAAATTTTTATTTATTATTTGATATGATACCAAATCTCACTGTTAAATTATTGATCTTTTTGATTTCAAGCCTAACTCAATCTTTTTTGTTATGGTCACCACATCTATAAAATAAATTGATGAATTATCAATTAAATACTCATAGTATAAAGGTATTAAAGTGTCAATAAAAATAGAGGTGAGCTTTTTTTTTTTTAAATAGAGAGGGGCAAGTTTGTGCTATCACTTCGTATAACCTTAGAGTATATTTCTTGATTAATTTATTATTTATTTTCTTCATTTCTTAAAGGTAAAACTTACTTAGAGTCACCTTTAAGTTAAGTTCAATCTATTTGAAAATAGCCTCTACCATATTTATCTATATATTTTTTATTTTAAAGTTATCCAACCCTATATACTAGCTAAAAGTAGGTCCAACCAAGCTTTGTTGAAAGTAATGGATTAATATTTTTTTTTATGAATAAATTTAGTCATTTTATTATAGTACACTTTAAGATGAGTCTCTAAACATCTAGCTTCTATATACTTAATAAATTTAATGCCTTTGAATTATCTAGAAATGCCAACATTTAAAAAAGATTATACAAGTCTTCTTTTCTAATGGTCTCTTATCCTTTTCTGGTTATGTTGTATACACCATTTTCTTTCTTCAAATGATAATCATTCATGTTTGATTAGGTTGTTAATCTACTTCCTAAAGCCTCGAGAATGATCAATAAAATACTCTACAACTCTTACGTGGTACTTATGCTTGGAATTCTTATTGTATTATTTTGGAAAAGACAGTTGGAAAGGTTTGAGTGGTTGAGGCGTTATCCAATATACATTTATAAGATACTAATAAAAGAACTAGAAAAGAAAATGACTTGTGGCATTTTTCTTTATGGCTTGGACCATGCTAAAATAATGATGGAGGTGTTTGACCATGATGAGAGGGAGCATCATATCACAATATTGCACTAGTAGTTTGTGATGGATTTTTTTGCATGATAGTAGGGACTTTAATGGTCTCAGAGAAACAAATAACAAGTTATGATTAATTAAATATGCATTTAAAGTACTTTTCTAATGAAGATGCATAAGAGGATGAAGTGGAAAAATTGGATAAGTTTTTGTGTTCAATGTAAGAGGGCAAAATGATGATTTTTTTCATAATAGATTTTTTTATGAAGGTCTTTCATCAATCTATTTTGGAGTGAATAGTCTATTTTAACAAGCTAGTTATCCGAGTCATTTCATCCTTCAAAGAGTTGATCTGATTCAGCCCGACTTAGTTCTCTCTTTATCTTTCATGACTTTCTCTCTTGTGAGATTTTAAAAATAATCCAGCTTCTAAATTGTACTTTGTGTTTATTTCTTTATATATATATATATATATATACAATGAAACTCAAAATTATCCTGTATAAATATAGATATTAAAAAATGACTTTTTCTTCATCAATAAATGTGAAAACATTCTAAGCCTTATCTCATAAGAATTGAGAAGAAAACTTTAAAATTTTAATTCATTAAAAAACAAAGTATTATACAAAATGGTTCATTAGTAAGATATGAAGTCGTGGTATTTTCTTGCTCATTCTAGGGCACCTTCCTATCGTCTAAACTTACCAGTAAGTGTCAAAAGCTTATAATTATTAAGCTTTTTGTGATGTCACTTTTGCTTCTTTTTTCCCTTAAGAGTTTACTAGCTTTGATAATAGGATACAGATGTTTTAGATTGGATATTCCATATTAAAATCTTCTTACTCAAACAATCCCCGTTCATTTTTTTTAATGTTAATATTCCGATTAAAATTGTTCTTAAGTACACCTTACCATTTCACTCATCTTGTCACCTATCTTATAACATTTTATACACATCAAGCTTATCCAATGATATTACAATGAGATACCATAGGAGAAGGTTCTAGCCATTATATGTAGATAAGTTGACAAACTTAATGGTCTTATAGAGTCCTATATTGCTAAACAAACCTTAAAAGGCAAACACAAGGCCTACAAGGTGCAAAAAGTATAGACTAAGAAAATTCACATCGACTACTAATTATAACCTTGTAAACTTTTGATGAGAGTTTGACGTTTCATAAGTGTTACTTTAAGCTAAAGCCATATCAAGACACTATAATTTCTCATACTAACTTAAGTTAATGTGTGTGCAAAGAAGGTGTTGTGTAGTGATTAATATTTTAAAGTTTATTTTTATCAAGGTTTTATATCATCATTTTGTACTTGAAGTATCAATAACTCAACTAAAGCATGTTTTATAATAACATATCTAATAATATAAGATATTTTTTGACACGACTAAAAGATTGATATCTTCTTCTAAGTACAAGAGTGTCGAAGTAATAAATAACCCGACAAGATTGGGGTCGAACCACAAGAAAATTAATTATATAAATTATAAATTATAAATAATAATAATACAATAACAACAACAATAGTAACAATAACAATAATAATAAAAATAGTAGCCTTAGTAGTAGTATTATTAGTAGTAATAATAATTATAAAAAAGAAAAAGAAAAAGAAAAAGAAAAAGTTGATGACAACTTTGAGATGAAAGATTAACGCAAGGATTAAATAATGATAACAATAAATGTCAATGTTAGAGGATCCACTAATAGTATGTCAAATAAGTATAGTATAAACTCTATTATTCAATTGGAAACCATACACAAAGGAGGTTCCAATCAGATTATAAATTGTTAACATGATTACATTAGTCATCTTATTCGATTAATGCTAATACTTGTAAATCTCGTCAGACATTCATGATTATAACTTATGTTAACAACAAATCAAGTTCCTTTCATAGCTTAGGTGTCGGTTATACCATATAGTATGGGCTATGAAAATGCCAAACATTTGTTATACCAAGTGTTATATAACATAAATCTAGATTAGTCATTTAACAAGTAAAGTATTAAAGAGTGAACAAGATAAAAAATACAAAAGATGTTAGTATCAAACATTAAAGTCCATATTAAGTTTACAGTATACTTATTCTTACACCATTAGTGTAACCTTTTCACCTTGACATAATAAACTTAGTTAAATATAATAAAAGAAAGAAAAATAAATAAACAATATAAAAACATAAATAAGATAAAAGTTAACTGAGTAAAGAAAAGGAAATGAAAGGCATAAACTTGATATTAATGAAAGAAAAACATAAGCAACACAAAAATACAAAGAGATAAATAAAAAACATGATCTTGATTTGGAGACCAAGATGCCTAAATGCATGGCAAATGCTTTATTTTATAGGCCAAAATTAGGAACTATTAATTTGATGACTAATTGATGAGTGAGTGACCAAGTCTTAACTTAGTCACAATCCTTATCTTCTCTTGTCTGCCCAAAACATCATTGATAATGTCAGAATTGGAACCACTTAAAACATAAAAGTTGTAGGAAATTGTCTCAATTTTCTAGAAAAAAAATAGAGATCATTTGGACTTTTAGAACTCCAGATATGAGTCAAATACTAAATAATACGTGGGCTGTAGGACAGATTCAGACTTTTTTATTGTTGCTACAATTTGAACTTGAAAATAGCCTCATTAAATCTTGGGCTCTATATGAAAGTTGTAAGCCTATATCTTACCTTTCCATCCATATAAAGTAGACCTAAATAGATATCTACAACTCTGAATATGACCCAATTATTGAATAGTATTCTGGTTTGAACTACATTGACATCTCTTTTCTAAGTTTGGCCATTTCTTTGTCCTTTCAATTTCAGTTCTTAAATTTATCAATCAATTCTTTTATTTATGTGATAGACCTACATTTAAAATAAATATTTAATATAAATTAATGGTATCTTATATTATTAGATATGTTATTATAAAACATGCTTTAGTTAAAGAGTTATTGATACTTCAAGTGCAAAATCATGATATAAAACCTTGATAAAAATGCACTTTTATATACTAATCACCTTTAATTTGTGGTAAATATTTATTTTAAATGCAAGTCTATTGATTAGTACATAAAAGTACATTTTTATCATGGTTTTATATCATCATTTTGCACTTGAAGTATCAATAACTCCTTAACTAAAGCATGTTTTATAATAATATATCTAATAATATAAGATACCTTTAATTTATGGTAAATGTTCATTTTAAATGCAGGCCTATCACATAAATGAAAGGATTGATTGATGACTTTAAGAACTTAAATTGCAAGGGCAAAGAGATGGTCAAACTTAGAAAAGAGATGTCGGTGCAATCCAAACCGGAACACTATTTGGTAATTAGGTCATATCTGGAGCTACAGATCTCAGATTTAGGTTCAATTTATATGGATGGAAAGGTAAGACATAGACCTACAACTTTCATATGGAGCCCAAGATCTAACAAGGCCATTATCAAGTCCAAATTGTAGCAACAACAAAAAACCCGAATATATCTTCTAGCCCGAGCACTGTTCGGTATTTTGGCCATATCTGGAGTTCTAGAAGTCCAAATGATCTGAATGTTTTACATAAAAAAGCTGAGACAATTTTCTACAACTTTCATGTTTTCAACTGGCTCCAATTTTGAAGTTATCAATGATGTTTTGGGCAGACAAGAGAAGATAAGGATTGTCACCAAGTCAAAAGTTGGCCACCCACTTATTAATTAGTCATCAAATCAATAGTTCCCAATTTTGGCCTATAAAAGGAGACATTTGCCATGCATTTAGGCATCTTGGTGTCCAGATCAAGATCATGCTCTTCTTTTCTCTCTTTGTATTTTTTGTAATGTTTATGCTTTGCTTTCATTAATATTAAGTTTATGCCTTTCATTTCCTTTCCTTTACTTAGTTAGCTTTTATGTTCTTATTTTTTTTTATCTATTTTTCTTTCTTTTATTATGTCTAGCTAAGTTAATTATGTCAAGGTGAAAAGGTTACACTAATGGTGTAAGAATAAGTATAGTGTAAACTTAATATGGACTTTAATGTTTGATACTAACATGTTTTATATTTGTTATCTTGTTCACTCTTTAATACTTTGCTTGTTAAATGACTAATCTTGATTTATGTTGTATAACACTTGGTACACCAAATGCTTGACACTTTCATAGTCCATAATGTATGGTATAACTGACACCTGAGCTATGAAAGGAACTTGATTTGTTGTTAACATAAGTTATAATCATGAATGCTTGACGAAATTTACAAGTATGCATTAATCGAATAAGATGACTAATGTAATCATGTTAACAATCTATAATAAGATTAGAACCTCCTTTGTGTGTGGTTTCCAATTAAATAATAAGAGTTTATACTATACTTGTTTGACATACCATTAGTGAAACCTCTAACCTTGACATTTGTTCTTATCATTATTTAATCTTTACATTAATATTTTATCTCGAAGTTCTCATCATCTTCTTCTTCTCCTTCTCCTTCTTTATTATTATTATTACTATTATTATTATTATTATTATTATTATTATTATTATTCTTGTTGTTGTTGTTGTTGTTATTGTTATTGTTGTTGTTATTGCTATTGTTATTGTTATTGCTATTATTATTGTTGTTGTTGTATTATTGTTATTTATAATTTATACAATTAATCTCCCTGTGGTTCGACCCCGGTCTTGCCGGGTTATTTATTACTTCGACACTCCTGCACTTGGGAGAAGACATCAATTTTTCGTCATGTCAAGTTTTTGGCGCCGTTGCCGGGGAGGTAAGTTCTTGTATAAATTATAGTAATTATTTTATTTTCTCTTTTCACTTTTCTTGTATATAACTTTGTTTCTTTTCTTGTGTTTCTTCTTCTTTTATTTTCTTCTTCCTTTTATTCTATTCCTACACGTGCATGAGAGTGTGGTCACGTGCATCAAGTGGTAGACTTTGTAGGGTATCCTCATCATTTTCAGAAAATATAGCCGAAGAAGATAATAAATCACTTCATAATGAGAATAATGAGAATAACCGTGCTAGAACACTTAGAGACCACATGAATCCCACAAGAACAAGTGCACCATCATGCATAGTTTTTCCTCCCGATGTATCTCATTTTAATTTTAAACCAGGTATTATTCAACTTTTACCTTCTTTTCATGGTTTAGAATTGAAAAATCCATAGTTGCATTTAAGGGAATTTGAGGAGGTCTACAACACATATAATAATTTAAATTGTAGCATGAACACCATCATATTAAAGCTTTTTCCTTTTTCATTAAAAGATAAAGCTAAAACATGGCTACAAAATTTGAGACCAGGATCCATTCGTGCTTGGGATGAAATGCAACAACAGTTTTTAAAGAAGTTTTTCCCATCTCATAGAACAAACTCTTTTAAGAGACAAATCACCAGTTTCACTAAAAAACCAGGAGAAACATTTTACCAATATTGAGATAGGTATCGAGACTTGCTTAGTACTTACCCTCATCATGGTTTTGAAACATGAAGATTGGTTTTACATTTCTATAAAGGGTTAACACCTAAAGATAGGCAAATGGTTGAATTGATGTGCAATGAAACTTTTGAAGATAAAGACCCTAATAAAGCAATGGAATACTTAAACTTGTTAGCTGAAAATGCTCAAAATTGGGACACCGCGGGTACATATGAGGCACCGAGTAAAACTCAACCTCATACATCTAGTGGAGGTATGTACAACCTTAGGAAATATCATGACCTTCAAGCCAAGTTTGCATCTTTAGCTAGAAAAATCGAGGCACTAGAATTGAAAAAGAGTGGTCAATTAAAATCTGTTGAAAACATTGTGTGTCAAATCTGTGAAACAAATGAACACTCAACCAACGATTGTCCAACCTTGCCTTCTTTTAAGGAATGTCTTCATGAACAAGCCCATGCTTTAAACAGTTTCCAAAGGCCCAACCACAACCTATACTCCCAAACATATAACCCTGGTTGGAGAAATCACCTAAATTTCAATTGGAAGAGTGAGAACAACAATGCACAAACTTCACAACCACCATTTCAAGCACACCACAATTTCCAAAATTCTCATGGATATGCACCACCTTATGCTCCACCTCTTAGAAGAAATCTTGAGGAAATATTGCATGCATTCATTGAAAAGCAAGAGACAATCAATACTCAACTTGCTCAAAGCATGACAGATTTTAAAGATACTCTGGCTAAATTAACATCTGCTCTTAGTTTCCAAGAGAAAGGTAAGTTTCCATCTCAACCACAACAAAATCCCAAGGGGCAATACAATGCAAATGCAAGTAGTTCCGGAAGCCAACACATGGATCAAGTCAAATCAGTTACTACTCTGAGCAGTGGTAAGGTTATTGAAAAACCCTCTCTTGAACCTTATGAGAAAGATGATGAGTCAATCTCTGAGGGTAAGGAAGGGGTTGAATCTGAAAATTACAAAGAAACGACTGATTCACCGCCAGCACTTCCACTTCCTCATGCCATGACTAAACAAAGAAAAGTTAATCACAACTCTGAAATCTTTGAAACTTTCAAACAGGTAAGGATCAATATACCTTTGTTGGATGCTATTAAACAGGTTCCTTCCTATGCTAAATTTTTAAAAGATCTATGCACTGTGAAGAGGAAACTGAATGTGAAAAAGAAAGCCTTTCTAGCCGAACAAGTGTTATTCTTCACAACAATAATGCTTTGAAATATAAAGACCCTGGTTGTCCTACAATTTCTTGCTTTATTGGAGAGCATAAAATTGAAAGAGCCTTACTTGATCTTGGTGCTAGTGTGAATTTACTTCCATATTCAGTTTTTTAGAGTCTTAATCTAGGTGAGTTAAAACCAACTTCTATAACTCTTTTACTTGCCGATAGATCTATAAAAGTGCCTAGAGGAATAATTGAAGATGTGTTAGTACAAGTCGATAAATTCATTTATCCTGTGGATTTTATTGTCTTGGACACACAACCTGTTGAAGTATGTAATTCATTTCCTGTTATTTTAGGACGTCCATTTCTTGCAACTTCTAATGCATTGATTAATTGTAGTAATGGACTGATGAAGCTATCATTTGGAAACATGACATTGGAGATGAATATTTTCAACATTTGCAAACAACCTAGAGATGATAATGATTTACAGGAAGTGGACTTTACTGAAAAATTAATTCATGATCAATTTCCAACCACTTCCAGTGGAATCGAGATCGATGAATCTGATGATTTGAAAATGATTTATTTTTAGGAAGAATCAAAGACAAGTAATTGGAGGCCACAAATTGAGGAATTGCCACCACGATCAATTAAGTCCATACCTTCAAGTGTTCAACCACCAAAACCTGATTTGAAGCCGTTGCCATCCAATCTCAAATACTCATTTTTGGGAGAAAATGAAACTTTTTCGGTAATAATCTCTTCCAAACTTAATGCACATCAAGAAGGTAAGTTATTACAAACTCTGAAAATGCACAAAAATGCATTAGGATGGACCATAGCTGATATAAAAGAAATTAGTCCTTTGATTTGTACACAGAATTTATTTAGAGGAAAATGCTAAACCCTCTAGAGAAATGCAACGAAGGCTAAATCCTAATATGAAGGAAGTAGTGAAAAATGAAGTCATTAAGCTTCTAGATAATGAAATCATTTATCCTATTTCTGACAGCAAATGGGTAAGTCCTACCCATGTTGTACCCAAGAGTCTGGAGTCACTGTGATAACAAATGAGAACAATGAGTTAATTCCCATTAGAACTGTTACTGGTTGGCGCATGTGCATTGACTATTGGAAACTTAATTCAATGACTAGAAAAGATCATTTTCCTTTACCTTTCATGGATCAAATCCTAGAAAGAGTTGTAGGTCATGAATTTTATTATTTTTTAGATGGCTATTCGGGTTACAACCAAATTAAAATTGCATTGGAAGACCAAGAAAAGACTACTTTCACATGTCCATTTGGTACTTTTGCATATCGAAGGATGCCTTTTGGATTATGCAATGCACCAACCACGTTTCAAAGATGCATGTTTAGTATATTTAGTGATATGGTTGAACATTTTCTTGAGATTTTCATGGATGATTTTTCTGTTTTTGGTGATTCATTTGATGATTGTTTGACTAACTTAGAAAAGGTTTTGACCAGGTGTGAAGAGAAGAATCTTGTGCTGAATTGGGAAAAATGTCATTTTATGGTAACAAACAGCATTGTACTTGGTCACATTGTTTCATCAAAAGGAATTGAGGTTGACAAATCTAAAATTGAGTTAATTGCAAACTTGCCAACACCAAAATCTCTTAAAGATGTTAGATCATTCCTGGAACATGCTGGTTTTTATAGAAGGTTCATCAAAGATTTTAGTGTAATATCTAAGCCCTTAAGTAACCTTCTAACAAAGGATATTATTTTTGAATGGACTGAATATTGTGAAGAAGCCTTTATTAAACTTAAAAACTTGCTTACTTGTGCTCCTATCATTCAACCTCCCGATTGGTCATTACCTTTTGAAATAATGTGTGATGCTAGTGATTATGCCGTAGATGCTGTTTTGGGACAAAGAAAAGATAAGAAACCTTATGTAATTTACTATGCAAGTAAAACTTTAAATAGTGCTCAAATGAATTATACCACCACTGAAAAAGAATTACTTGCAGTAGTATTTGCATGTGAAAAATTCAGATCTTATCTTGTTGGCTCACCTGTTGTTGTTTTTAGTGATCATGCAGCATTGAAATATCTTCTTTCTAAGAAAGATTCTAAGGCTAGATTGGTATGGTGGATTTTATTACTTCAAGAATTTGATATCACAATCAAAGATAAGAAAGACAACGAAAATATTGTCGCAGATCTCTTGTCAAGATTGACAACAGATTCGAAAACTGACATCACACCAATCAATGATTACTTTCCCTATGAATCTTTACTTTTTGTCTCCACAATGCCTTGGTTTGCTAATATTATCAATTTTCTTGTTTCAAGACAATTGCCAACTCATTGAAGTACCCAAAATAAAAGAAAGTTCTTGAATGAAGTGAAGAATTTTTATTGGGATGATCCTTATTTATTTAAATATTGTCCTGATCAAATATTTTAAAGATACATTCCTGACAATGAGGTAAGTAGTGTAATTAAATTTTGTCATTCTTAGGCATGTGGGGGCTATTTCTCATTAAGAAAGACAACTGCAAAAATCTTACAAAGTAGATTTTACTGGCCCACCATATTCAAAGACTCACATGCATTTTACAAGTCTTGTGAAAATTATCAAAAGTTGGGATCTATTTCAAAATGTCACATGATGCCTTTAAATCCTATTATTGTAATTGAGATCTTTGATTGTTGGGGTATAGATTTCATGGGTCCATTCCCTCCATCATTTGGTTTCTTATACATATTAGTCGCAGTAGATTATGTTTCAAAATGGATAGAGGCAATTCCAAGTCGAAACAATGATCACAAAATAGTGATAAAGTTTTTGAAAGAAAATATTTTGAGTCGATTTGGAGTCCCTCGAGCCATAATAAGTGATGGTGGAACACATTTCTACAACAAGCCATTTGAGTCTTTAATGAAGAAATATGGAATCATACACAAAGTTGCCACCCCTTATCACTCTCAAACAAGTGGACAAGTAGAGCTTGCTAATAGGGAGATCAAACATATTTTGGAGAAGACAGTGAACCCTAATAGGAAAGACTAGTCTTTAAGACTTAATGATGCACTTTGAGCTTATCGAACTGCTTATAAAACATCATTAGGTATGTGACCTTATAGACTAGTCTATAGAAAACCTTGTCACTTGCCTGTGGAACTTGAACATAAAGCTTATTTGGCTATTAAAGCTTTCAATTCAAATCTGAATGATGCTAGTCAATTGTGAAAATTACAAATAAATGAGCTTGAAGAAATAAGAAATGATGCATATGAAAATTCAAGAATTTATAAAGCAAGAATTAAAGAGTTTCATGACAAGAAAATACTGAGAAAAACATTCAATGTTGGTAAAAAAGTCTTGCTTTATAATTCTCGACTACATTTATTTCCTGGAAAATTAAGATCAAGATGAAGCGGTCCTTTTATTGTGAAACATGTGTATCCATATGGGGCCTATGACATCGAGAATCCAAAGAATGACAATGTTTTCAAGGTAAATGGACATCATCTGAAAGTTTACTTTGACAATTTTTCAGTTGAACATGACTCTATTGGATTAGGTGATCCTGTATATAAAGATTGATTTTATTTTATTTTTATTTCTTTTTGAGTGATTTTTGCAAGTTTCTCTCACCCCGGTCAAATGGCGGACAACGGTACTCCGTGACTTAAGTCGGTTTTTTCAGTTTCTCACAATAACTGATATTTGTGTATATATTTGTGCAATTCTTTGAATCTCTCTTCCAATTCTCATTTGAAAATGGACACTAATCTTGAAAAATTGAAAAAGTATTTTCTCGCTCTGCCTCAGAATGCGATTACAAAAATTTACCATACTAGATGTGCAAGATTGAGATTGTTAATTAATCATGGAATTCTTGAAGATATTCGCTGGTTGATTGAAGCAAAGGTTTGATTATCAGGTGAGTCTTCTAACTTCTTCATTTCACACATGCCTGGAACAGGTAAAAACACTTTTGCAAAGAAGCGTCGTGCAAAACGACTAGAAGTCTGTCATCGATGTGCTAGATGGACTTGTAATACACAATGTCGTTCTTTAGGAATGGTATCTATAAACCATAAAGATAAAATACAATTCATTAAGGATGGCCTAAGTAAGGAGTCTTTAGATAATCTTCTATTGACTCTTGAGACGCGTCCTAGTGGAGATGTGCATCGTGTAATTCATGATTTATGGCCACTATTTCATAAAGAACATGATCGACTTAGTCTTGGGAATCTGACTAAAAAAAACTCTATTTGCCAGTTTTTAAAAAAACTAGATGGGAAGCCTATCCTCGACCCATAAAGGGCGTTTAAGCCGTTCTTGGACGTAAAACCAAGGGAAGATGTGAGCCACAATCACAACTACCTGTACATACACATGCTTTTTCAAAAGTAAATAAATAAATAAATAAAAATAGAGAGAGAGTGTGTGAGACTCCAGCTGGCCTACATATAGGTGTTATGATTGCCTTTCTAATTTCTCATCTATAAAATCCTCTTTTCCTTCCTTTCATTTCTACTCAACCCATACAGTCAACAAATAAGAAGTGTGTAGAAATGGGAAATATTTGTGTTTTCGGTGGATCTAGTCCTGGGAAAGAAAAGGAGTTTTTAGAATCAGCAAATCATCTTGGTCAGGTGCTAGCTGAGAGAAAGATTCATTTAGTGTATGGGGGAGGCAGTCTTGGGTTAATAGGAGGTGTGTTAATAACTGTATTTTTAGGAGGTAGTCAAGTTTTGGGGGTCGTCCCCGAAGCTTTAGCACAAGGGGACATCATTGGAAAAACAATTGGAGAGAAACTTCAAGTCTCCACAATGTCGGCTCGAATGAATGCAATGTTTAACCATGCTGATGCCTTCACTGCTTTACCAGGTGGTCTAGGCATATTGGAAGAGATCTTTCATATTTCCTCTTGGGCTTAATTGCACACTCACCATAAACCTATAGGTTTGTTAAATGTTAATGGTTATTATGATAAGTTGTCTTTTCTTGATTATGCTGTGGAACATGAATTTCTAATATCTTTTGCACGATAAATCATAATCTCTGCTGCTACTGCTGAACAATTGATTGACCAACTACTATCTTTCATTCCTGTGATTGATCCTTCCATGAGTCGCATAAATTGGTTATCTAAGGAAAGCTGTAAAAAGCTTAGATTGGATTTGAGCCTTCCTTTGTGAATTTTTGTGTCTTTTGGTTTTATTATTATGTTTTGTTATTTCTTATTTTTGTTTCAGTGTGTTTCAAGTTTGTCAGTATTTGTTATTTTAGGTGATATCTTCTATACTCTATCTTTCTAGCTTAGAACATTGAGGACAATATCTCTTTTTGGTTGGGGGGAGAGGGTAGTAGTTGATAAAAAAAATAAAAATAAAATTGTTTTTCATTTCATAAAGCATGTGCATAATTGTTGTTACTAGGATGGCAGAGTAAAGGAGCTCTTTTGTTAAAGTGACTCTTGAGACGCATCTTAGTAACTATTCTTAACAAGGTCTATTATAATATTTTCTGAAATATTCAGGTTTACAAACTCTTATATTGTTATCATTTAATTCTGCTCATATACTTATTTAACATGTATTCTTAAACCTTAATCTACACACACACACTTTAACATATGATTGTGGGTTGCATATTGGATTATTACATTATTTATGTTCTTTTGTTAAAGGTAACAACTAAGGGAAAGGGATTGTATATAATTAAGAAAAAAAACATGAAAAAAAAGAAAAATGAAAAAAGAAAAAAAATGATGAAAATAAAAATGTAGATAAGTTTGGTTTTGTAGTCTCCCTAACCTAAACAATTAAGCCCGAAGGGGTGTTTTAACACCTAATACCCTAAAGTCAACTGACTTGGGAGCTATTGGCCCAACGCTTGTTACATGGGTTGAGGAGAAAAGCTTAAGGGAATCAAACATTGCACTATCTATATATCAGTATCTGCGACCCGAGTTACTAAGCTCGTAGGGGTGTCTTAACACCTAATGCCCTAAGACCAACTGGTCTGGGAGTCATTAGTTGAAAGCTCATTACTTGGGTTAAAGATGCATGATGTTTTTAAATTATATGTATATATTTAAAAAAAAGAAGAAAAAAAAAGACAAAAATAATAATCTCAACCCAAGGAAGTTAACGTTAAACATTAGAACAAAAATTTTGTTTTCTTCCAAAAACACCCCATAATTATGTGTTGATACATTGAGCACAAAAGAGAGGTTTATTAATATCTTGTTAAGAGGTATAGAGCAGATATATAAATTTAATGAGAGTTTGTTTACCTCGATAGATTAATGGAAGTTAAATGATGAATACCTTGCTTTGTGAAATTTGCAAATTGTTTTAACGCTTTGATTACTAGGGACTAGTAATAAGCTGGTTGGGGAGTGTGATTAGTACTTAAAAGTGCATTTTTATCATGGTTTTATATCATCATTTTGCACTTGAAGTATCAATAACTCCTTAACTAAAGCATGTTTTATAATAATATATCTAATAATATAAGATACCTTTAATTTATGGTAAATGTTTATTTTAAATGCAGGCCTATCACATAAATGAAAGGATTGATTGATGACTTTAAGAACTTAAATTGCAAGGGCAAAGAGATGGTCAAACTTAGAAAAGAGATGTCGGTGTAATCCAAACCGGAACACTATTTGGTAATTAGGTCATATCTGGAGCTACAGATCTCAGATTTAGGTCTAATTTATATGGATGGAAAGGTAAGATATAGGCCTACAACTTTCATATGGAGCCCAAGATCTAAAAAGGCCATTATCAAGTCCAAATTGTAGCAACAACAAAAAAGCCCGAATCTGTCTTCCAGCCTGAGCACTGTTTGGTATTTTGGCCATATCTGGAGTTCTAGAAGTCCAAATGAGCTGAATGTTTTACACAAGAAAGATGAGACAATTGCCTACAACTTTCATGTTTTCAACTGGCTCCAATTTTGACGTTATCAATGACGTTTTGGGCAGACAAGAGAAGATAAGGATTGTCACCAAGTCAAAAGTTGGCCACCCACTTATCAATTAGTCATCAAATCAATAGTTCCCAATTTTGGCCTATAAAAGGAGACATTTGCCATGCATTTAGGCATCTTGGTGTCCAGATCAAGATCATGCTCTTCTTTTCTCTCTTTGTATTTTTTGTAATGTTTATGCTTTGCTTTCATTAATATTAAGTTTATGCCTTTCATTTCCTTTCCTTTACTTAGTTAGCTTTTATGTTCTTTTTTTTTTATCTATTTTTCTTTCTTTCATTATGTCTAGCTAAGTTAATTATGTCAAGGTGAAAATGTTACACTAATGGTGTAAGAATAAGTATAGTGTAAACTTAATATGGACTTTAATGTTTGATACTAACATGTTTTATATTTGTTATCTTGTTCACTCTTTAATACTTTGCTTGTTAAATGACTAATCTTGATTTATATTGTATAACACTTGGTACAACAAATGCTTGGCACTTGCATAGCCCATAATGTATGGTATAACCGACACCTGAGCTATGAAAGGAACTTGATTTGTTGTTAACATAAGTTATAATCATGAATGCTTGATGAAATTTACAAGTATTAGCATTAATTGAATAAAATGACTAATGTAATCATGTTAACAATCTATAATAAGATTAGAACCTCCTTTGTGTGTGGTTTCCAATTGAATAATAAGAGTTTATACTATACTTGTTTGACATACCATTAGTGGAACCTCTAACCTTGACATTTGTTCTTATCATTGTTTAATCTTTACATTAATATTCTATCTCGAAGTTCTCATCATCTTCTTCTTCTCCTTCTCCTTCTTTATTACTACTACTACTACTACTACTACTACTACTACTACTACTACTACTATTATTGTTGTTGTTGTTGTTGTTGTTGTTGTTGTTATTGTTATTGCTATTGCTATTGTTATTGTTATTGCTATTATTATTGTTGTTTTTATGTTATTGTTATTTATAATTTATACAATTAACCTCCCTGTGGTTCGACCCCGGTCTTGCCGGGTTATTTATTAGTTCGACACTCCTGCACTTGGAAGAAGACATCAATCTTTTCGTCGTGTCATCTATCATATAAATAAAAGGATTGATTGATGAATTTAAAAACTGAAATTAAAAGGAAAAAGAGATGGTCAAGTTTAGAAAAGAGATTTTGGTGTAGTCCAAACCAGAACACTGTTTAGTAATTAGGTTATATTTGGAGCTGTAAATCTTGGATTTAGGTCTACTTTATATGGATGGAAAGGTAAGACATAAGCCTAACATTTCATAGGAGCCCAAGATTTAAAAAGACAATTTTCAAGTACAAATTGTACCAATAACGAAAAAGTCTAAATCTGTCCTGCAACCGAAATACTGTTCAGTGTTTGACCTATATCTAGAGTGTTAGAAGTCTAAATGACCTTTATTTTTTTTCTTGGAAAGCTGAGATAATTTTCTATAACTTTCATGTTTTTAAATGGTTTCAATTTTGACATTATCAATGGCATTTTGGGCAGATAAAAGAAGATAAGAATTGTTACCAAGTTAAAAGTTGGCCACCAACTCATCAATTAGTTATCAAATTAATACTTTCTAATTTTGGCCTAGAAAAGGAGGCATTTGCTATGCATTTAGGCATCTTGGTTTCTAGATCAAGATCATGCTCTTACTTTCTCTCTTTGTATTTTTATAATGCTTAAGTTTTATTTTTATTAATATCTTGTTTATGCCTTTCAATTCCTTTTTTTTTACTTAGTTAACTTTTATCTTATTTATGTTCTTATCTTGTTTATTTATGTTTCTCTTTTTTATTATGTTTAACTAAATTTAGTATGTTAAGGTGAAAAGGTTGCATTATTGGTGTAAGAATAAGTATATTGTAAACTCAACATGGACCTTAATATTTGATATTAAAAATTTTATATTTATTATCTTATTCACTTTTAATACTTTGATTATTAAATGACTACTCTAGATTTATGTTGTATAACATTTGGTACAACAAATACTTGACACTTTCATAGCTCATACTATATAGTATAACTGACACCTGAGTTATGAAAGGAACTTGATTTATTGTTATCATAAGTTATAATCATGAATGCTTGACAACATTTACAAGTATTAATATTAATTGAATAAGATAACAAATATAATCATGTTAATAATTTGTAATATGATTGGAACCTCTTTTCTGTATGGTTTCCAATTGAATAATAAGAGTTTATACTATACTTGTTTGATATACCATTAGTGGATCCTCTAACATTGACATTTATTGTCATTATTGTTTAATTCTTACATTAATATTTCATCTCAAAGCTCTCATCTTTTCATTTATTATTATTATTATTATTATTATTATTATTATTATTATTATTATTTAGTATTATTATTATTATTGTTATTATGGATTTGTTGTTGTTGTTGTTGTTGTATTATTGTTATCTATAATTTATACAATTAACCTCCTTGTGTTTCGACCCCGGTCTTGCCGGGTTATTTATTACTTCGACAGTCCTGCACTTGGAAGAAGATATCAATCTTTTGATCATGTCATGTAGTGTGCATAAATACAAGTCCATATAAAAAAAATGTATTAAATGAAAGCATACAAATAGACAAATTGAAAAATCAATTAAATAATTCAAGTGAAAAACACCAAAAAGCACAATTAGGTAAATTACTCTTGAACAAGCAAACAAAGCCTAGCCTTTAATGATTCCTTAATATAGTCATCATTCTTTTGCAAGGAACATCTCCTCGGTCTTAATCGTTTAGATTAAATATGGTAAAATTAAATATGGAAGTCTCTACCTAGTTTTATAATAATTAAGAATCTTAACTAATCTTCAAATTTTTTGGTAAGATGATGATTATGCAAAAGAGAAGATAAGAATAATCTTAAAGCATCACACTTAAGGTAAATTATATTGTTTTTTTAATGATAAAAAGACATATTGTGCAATTGTAATTTTTTTTGCCTAAATTGACATATATGAATTTCGCTTAAAGGATTATTAAAACTTAAAAATTGATTTTGAACTTGGTGTAGTGATAAAGCCTAATTCTCACTTTTAAAGTAGAAGCATTGGACATAAAAAAATGGTAATGATAAATTGAGTTTAAAACTCATTTTACTTGATTATGTCTAAAATGGGCTTAAAAGTTACCACTTGCATTTAATAAGCCTTTATGGCGTCACCATAACTAAGCCTAAGTCTAATCGCAATGGCAAGGTGTAATACATTGCAATACCTGAATATTTATAAAAATGACTAAGTAATATTTTTGCAAGAAAGTGTTTATATTTTTATATGAAAAATAGCAAAGTTTAAACTTCATGAAGAGAAAAGCTTATTTAGAATTTTACCTTCTTTAGATTGGTTCTCCAAAAACAAAACTTTATATTTAAAAAAACTTCAAAGTTTTAACCTATTATGAACATAATCTTTTTAAGGATTATACCATTCATGAGTTGTTTTTTCAATATAAAAAAGAAAAATTTTCATTTGTATTTTAAAAAACCACCTAAATTTTTACTTTTCATGAATAAAACCCTTTTAAAGATTAAAATTTTTATTTCTCTCTCTCTCTTTTTAAAAAAATTCTTTTAGTCTATGTATAACTCATGCTTTACTTATCTTTCCTACCTCTTCTTATCCCTCATCTAAAAAGAATTTATCTCTTAATTCTTTGATATACTCTTTTATTTATATTTTAAAGTCACAATTATTTTGGAAAAAGAATTAAATTCTTATATTTATTTTGGACTTCATTTCTCTGCTCACAGAGGCGGAATCAAGGGGTGGCAAGCAGGGGCTCAGGCCCTGCAAAACACCCCTAGAAAATATTTTTTATTTTTTTATTTAGTATTTAAATATTATTTTATTAATTATTTTTAAATATAAAATTATCTTTTCATCCAAGTTGTTAGAAAAAACCTTTTCAATTTAATTATTTTTTTTTTACTATTTTTCTATTTTTTTTTCTCTAGAATCCTAACAAAAAAAATACAATAATACAAGTAATGTAAAAATGTTAAAATAAAGCTTGGAATTAATTCACTCTTCAACAAAATAAGCTTACTAGTGATGAGGTTAAGAATTTGATGAGTTATATATATATATATATATATATATATATATATATATATTTCTACTATTGTTTTTTAGATCTATTAGTTTTACTATTTTTTTATTTCTTGTTATAGTGAATTTAGTTTTTTTTTTAATAAATTGAATATACTTTATGGATTTGTTTTTTTATATTTTATTTTTAGTAGATTCATCAAAATTATTAAATTTTTTCTCATATGTACCTTACTATGATTAGGTCTTATATATAATTTGATACTATTTTTCTAGCTAAATTAAGTTATTTAAAAAACACATATCTAGTTTTAATTCAAATTTTTTTCTTTAGAAACCAATAATCTCATTTTTTATATTCAATTTTCTTTTATATATCAATTTTTTTAATATGTTAATTTTATTTTTATATATTAATGTAATTTACATATAAAAAATTATACCTTATTATATTAGTTTCGACCCTCCCCATTAAATTATCCCAGCTCCGCCCCTCTCTATTCAACTACTATTTTGCTCACTATTTTTTATTTTTCAAATCTTGATTTTTTTAAAAAAAATATATTGAAAAGATGGTATAAAAACTAAGTTATAACACCTTAAAGAAATCTAGATGAATTCAGTAGAAATCTAGATGAATTTAGTAACATTAAAGAGGGCCACTAAAGATGACTAAAGTTACCACATGCCTCACCTAATAGTAGGTGATGATGCCATGGGTGTTGTCATCATCTTTAAGGTCTCATTCATTCCTTGTTTCTTTCATTTTTCTTTTTTTTTTTGGGTTGCGGTTGTTGTGAAAGTCCATTTATGTGTGTTCTTTAAAATATCATATTTCTTAACGATAGTTTTTAAAAATATTACAGGTGAGAATTATAATTTTTATAAAACTGTAATATTTACCGATATTTTTTTTGATATATTAAAAAGGAAAAACACTACTTGATCTCTAGAAATTTCCTAAATGTATCATCAATTATTGCATCCCAAGCAAAAGCATTCATACATTAATTTTTAAGGATGTAAGAAGATAAATGGAGTTATTTCATAATTAACTAGTGGTTTTCTTTAAAAACTCACCAACTTCTTTAAATTTTTCCTAATTGTCATATTTGATTCAAAGCAAAATCACTCACCACATAAAAATAAACAAAGAAATTCAAAAGATAAATTAATACTTTTGGATTTAGTAACCAGTTTATGGAATCCATGAGAACTTAACCAATATTTCAATAACTTCTAAAAATTTTATTCCATGATAATTAATGGTTAACATTCTAGAATATATATGAAACCTACAAATAGGATGACATTTAAAACTAAAAGTTGACTAGAAAATTTCTAGAATTATTTCAAGTATTCATTAATTTTAATTAAGAGTGCTTTTAACCACAATATACGAGTTATGGAAAACTCTTTTACCTTTCAGGATAGGTGAACCTTGTTAGGGCATCTACATGAATTTTTACTATAAGAATTTATCTGGGCATACAAGCCTATAATGAATTCAATATGCTAGTTTTATTAATGTGAATAAATATTTATTTTGAACTATAGATGGACCATCAATTAGGAACCCATCAATATATTTAAGCCATATCTAGACCACACAAACTAGATTACCTCATATGAGGTGTGATAGGGGTGTTAATACCTTTTATATGCATAACCAATCCCTTACCTTAGAATTTCATATAAGATCAATATATCCAGGTCTCCTAGTGACCTTAATTTAAACAGCTAGATGATGACTGTTTAATCCCAACACTACAATTCCATATATATACGTGTGACACAGGCTATAGAGAACAATTTGAAATTTTTATCAAACCTGACTCAATGATGTTAATATTTTCCTTAGCCACAACCAATTCATTACCTTATAATTTCATATAAGATCAGTCTATCTAGGTCTAATACCTTAGAATTCTTATTAGTGTTGGGGGTGCTAATACCTTCCATAACCATAACTAGTCATTTATCTTAGAATTTCATACAAGACTAATCTATTTAGGCCTCGTAGTGACCTTGAACCAAACAACTATATGTTGATTTTTTGATCCTAACATTGCAACTCCGTATGCATAAGTGCGACACATGCCATAAAAGAATAATTTGACATTTTTATTAAACCTAACTTAATGGGATAACCTTAAATTTTTTTGATTCATCTCACTATCTTGTTTAGGCTTAAAATTAAACTGTGTGAGAGTTACTTAGATGTTTCCCAGTCAATTTGGCTGATCCAAAGGCATCTTGGCCAATTGGTAAAAAAGGTAAAAAAATTTTAAGGATAAAATTGAGAAAAAAGAGAGAGGATAAAATTGATATAAAAACCTCTCGATCCAACTTCTTTCTTAACCCAAGTTTAAAATTAAACTGTGTGAAAGTTGTTCTGATATGACCAAGTCAACTTAGTTAGTGCAAAGACAACCTAACTAATAAAAAAAAACATCTAAAGATAAAATTAAGAAAAAAAAGATGAAATTGATAGGAAAAAAAAACTCAAATCCTGACTATTTGCTCAACTTAGGTATAAAATTAAACTATGTAAAAGTTGCATTAATGTGATTCAATTAACTTAGTTAGTACAAAGGCAACCCAAATTAGTGTTAAAAAATTTTAAGAATAAGATTGAGAAAAACAAAATTGAAACAAAATAAAAGGGATGGAAAAAAAAGAGGGTTGAACTTATAAAAAAAATGAAGAGCTAAATAGTAAACCCATAATGATTCTCAAGTTTTTTTGTATATAAGTAATTAACATTAACATAAAAGCTAAATGGTGTGGTGAAATTAATGTGATTATAGACTTATTATCTTATAGATTCTAATATTTTAATTATGTTTTTGCCTTTCAAGCTATTGGATGGTTAAATAGCTTTAAAAGACTGTTTCAGGTTTTTATATTTTCTCCTTACCTTTTTTTTTCTTCGTAGGACAAATGAGAGAGGGATAATGAAAAAAGATTTTAAAAAAAGGTGAGAAAATGCAAACAAAAAAAATAGAAAAGAAGAGAAAAAGGATAAAAGATAATAGGAACCATTATAATCTTAAAAGAGAATAATGGGAGACAAAAGAGAGTGATGGATTTTAATCCCTTTTACAAGACTAGAAGCAAGGGGTTGATGAAAAAAGTAGCGAGCAACCTCGATTGGCATAAGTTTTGTTTATTCTAATTTCAGAAGAATAAGAAAATGAGTTATATAAAGGATAAGAGGGGGAAAGAAACAAAAACAATTTTTCTCTCTAAAAAAACATGCACGGATCTAGCCAAAAATCAACTACCAAGGTGTAATTTAAGGTTTTTTAGGTGTTAAGTATTATAAATTCTCTAATAGAAAATTATGATTTAGAATTGTTTTTCTCAATATTATCAATTTGATCATGTGTGTACCTTTTGTTTTAAATGTAAAATCAAGTTGATCCTTTAAACACCTTAAAATCTAAAATTTAAACTCCTTTTTGCTTCTTTAAAAAAAAGAGAAAAATTAGCAAAATCAAATCTATTAATGATAATAAGTCTTAGGATGATTTTAACAATTATAGAATTGATGAATTTTGATTTGCAATCATAACGAACATAATACATATCTGATAATATAAATAAAAAAGCAATGACTATGAAAAAGTACAATGTTGTCAATTTTAAAAAGGCTTGCTGCATGTGTACAATGTCACGATAATCGTCCTCTTAGAGCATAATTGTCATGGTGAGGATGGAAAGAATAAGGAATTCTTGATCTTTATTAGTAAAAAAAGAACAAAGTTACTATCTAATATTTTAGTTACTAAGAACTCTAACTGATGTTAGAGTCTAGATAACGAGAATGATTGTGTATAGGAATGACGTACCACTCCTAGTACATTTTATATAGAGTAAGTTATATTGTTTATTTGTCTAATATAAACTAAGGTGGTGTTGTATTTTCTAATAATTAGTTTGTTTACGGGTTTTTATAACAGACCTTTTCGATAAGAAAGTTCTTATCTTATCATGTTATAACCTAATCATTATAATATAAAAAACTATTGTATTTGCATTTTTCTTTTAATATCGGGAATACGTCTTATGTATAAGTTTGTAATTCTTGATATTCAAAAAATAAAATAATTTTTTTTTATTTTTTTAATTTAACTAAGTTTTCATGGATTTCATAAACTAGTTATTAAATCTAAAAATATATGCAAATATATCAACAAAACTATTTTTCTTTAATTTTTATATTTAAAGATACTAAATCATGCCTTGTATTTTTTTTATTTTTATTATTTATGAAAATATGACTTTTTATTTTTATTTTTGAGAGACTTGACTATATGCAATCTAAAATAAAATTATATTTTTGAAAGAAAGATTTTTTTTGTTATTTTTTTACGAGGAAGGAAACCAACTTACCTAATATCAAAAAAGCACTTCATGCGTAGGTCACACTTCCGAATATTAAATATACGAGGATAAAAAATATGAGAAACTCAAAATTAATGCCAAGGTGATTTTCCAAGAAAATTTGAAAATTTATTTAATTTAGATTAAGGCTATGTTTGAAAAAAAAAAACATTTTGAAATCAAACTATCTTAATTGAGATATTATCTAAAGACAACTTATCATGTATCAACTTAAGACCAAGCAAAACTAATAATTCATGTATCAACATTTAATATCAATAAAGCAATCATAATATAAAAAATAAACCCATAATTCAATACAAATAATCAATTTATTCCAAAATCTAAAAACATATCAAATCAAATTAATAATGCCTAAACAATTCAAATATTATATAAAATAATATTTATTTGGTTTTAAAATTTCATAATTTTAGTAATATGTTAACAAAAATAATTTGAGGTTATAGATTAATAGAATTAATTAGAAAGATTGTTGTAACTAAAAAACAATGTTAGAAGAATACGAGAAGTAGAATAACAATAGTAGCATGTTTTTTTCATACGATTCAGACGATATCAAATTTGAATTTTAATATACAATATAGATGGTATAATCACATAATTACGAGATTCATATCATTTCCTTTCCAAATACACATAAACAAATCCAAATAGGCAATTACAAATACAAACTAAAATATGAAAATTGCACACATTTTAATACTAGAAAGGTATCTTATTAGGGAAAATTGTCATTAGATTTCCTTGGCTACAACCCTCGCGTGGCTTTGGGTCATAAAGAACTCGGCAAGTTTTTGGCAAAATTGATTTTACATGGCATGTGCGCTGCATTCTTGAATTTATATAAATAAGTGTATAAAAAATCTTGATTGTGTGTTGTGAAATGAAATGCGGTTTAGGGCTTTTTAGGAATTTCTGTTAATTTTTGCGGCATAAGAGTATTTTTAATTTTTTTTAGATTTTTTAAAAATTTATTTTTTAGTATTTCTAGACCGTTTTGACTTGATATTAAAACTAAAAATTTAAAAATAATAAAAATATTATTTTAATATATTTTTAAATTTTTTTTTAAAAAATAACAGCTACCGTGATGCCAAATAAACTCTTAATGAGTTTATTGATAGGTCTCAAGAGTTTGCGAATAATACTCTGTTAAACTTGTAAAGTCTACATCAATGATTTCTTTTTTTTATTATTAACTTGAATGTTTATGTTAATTTATGTGTATATCAATTAATTTCACGGATTCTAAAATTAATAATTATATAAACTTTCAATGACTTTAAAAAAACTCAAATTTATAATCATTAAAAAATAAATTTAAAATATAACTACTTAAATTATTTCTTCTACTGCATTACGGATCAAGCAACTTTTTTCATGTTCAAATGTTACCATTTCAAGAAGGGGTTTGGATTTTCTTTCTGGGTATTTTAACATTGTTTGGTGCCGAATATGGATGGATATAAAGTTTATTGAATTTAATTTCGATAACATTTAAGAAATTGAGGCTGATTTTGCTATCTGATATAAATTAGGGATGTAAAGGATAATGTTATTAGATGACGTGTTTAACAAATTAAATTAAAGATTCATAATTAAAAAAGTAGGTTGGACCCCACATTTTTTCTCAAATCATTCAGCGGATGTGATGTGGCAAAATCACTGCCATTTATTGAGCTTACTGAAAGCAAATCAATAGTAAAACCACCACCCTTTCCATTCTCCCGTGAGAGAAAGAAGAAATAAGACATGCCTTGTATTGGCCGGTTGTGAAGTGATTAATTTTTAATTTTTTTTATTTACAAATATATTAAAATAATTTTTTTTATTTTTTAAAATTTATTTTTAATATTAACATATTAAAATAATTTAATATTATAAAAAATAAATTTAAAAAAAATATTTATTATAAAAATTTTCAAGATATGCTTTAAATATAAAAAATAAATACATTCTAACCTTTATTTTTTTAAATATTTTTATATAAAAATATATAAAAATAATATTTTTTATTTTTTAAAATTTATTTTTATCATTAATATATTAATACCTTTCAAAAATATAAAAAAATTATTTTTTTTTTTAAATTCAAAATTTTAAAACTAGTTTTGTTTTAGCGAAGAAAAACACTCTCTCTGTCTCTCGCTCGCTCGTTCGCAGACAATATGAACTGCTCTTCTTGTTCTTGTTCTAGTCCTTCTTCCTCTTCTTATAAGACTCTTACAAGGTAAAAGATGGTACCTTCGAATTGTCTCGCAATTTTCATTTCTTTATCTGCAGGTTTTCCATTTTTTTTTTTGAATTTGTACTTCTCAAGCTTTCACCAATTCGACTGATTTTGTTAGTCGCTGCAGTTGCTTAACATGGAGAACCTCTTCAATCGTGCCCGTACAGTTAGGGTTTCACTCCGCAAAATCTAAGTACTCTTCCGAAGACTCCACGTCGCCTGCTCATCCTCTTCTTATTCTTCCGGTATTTGACTACATCGTTTCTCTTTGCAGCTTCCTATTTTCTGCAAGCTCTTAAATTCACTACGACTAAACTCAAATCAACTTCTTTTGTTTCATTTTTTTTTTAAAGTGAAAATTTATGTTTCTTCAGCTCATTTCAATTACAGTTTTGGCTACTTCACTTGAAGCTAGAAAATTAATTAACAATAAGGAATTACTTGTAAAATTAAGCCTCGTGTAGTAATAATTAATTAATTTCAAGAAATGCTTAACCTATAATGAGAAATTGTTAACGAAAAATAATTATATTTTCATTGGATTCACGTCCATTCAGATCCTCTCTTGGTAAAGGCTGCAAAAGGAGAACCAGTAAGTAGACCTCCAGCGTGGATGATGCGTCAAGCAGGAAGGTATATGGCTGTCTACAGAAAGCTTGCTGAGAAATATCCATCCTTCAGGGAGAGGTCAGAGACAACTGATCTCATTGTGGAAATTTCTTTTCAGCCTTGGGAAGCTTTTCATCCTGATGGTGTTATTATTTTCTCTGACATACTTACACCACTACCTGCATTTGGTGTCCCATTTGACATAGAAGTGAGGGGTCCTGTTATTCAATCTCCAATTCGTTCTGAAGAAGGCTTGAAGGCTTTACATCCGATTGAATTAGAGAAACTTCAGTTTGTGGGAGACTCACTTAGGATATTGTGCCGTGAGGTATTTCTTTTTTTTTTTTATTCTGTAAAAAATCTCAGCTCAGTGTTTTTTTCCCCCTTACTTACGGGGAAAAATAGATCATATCAACTTGCTTCTCTAGATCATCCTATTTATGTCCTATGTAGGTTGAAGGGCATGCTGCAGTTCTGGGTTTTGTCGGAGCACCTTGGACAATAGCTACATATATAGTGGAAGGGTGTACAACTCGTACATATACAACCATAAAGAGTATGTGCCATACAGCACCACAAGTGTTAAGGGCTCTCCTCTCACATCTGACGAAGGCGATTTCTGACTACATTGTTTTTCAAGTGGAGTCTGGGGCTCATTGCATACAAATATTTGACTCGTGGGGTGGACAGCTACCTCCTGACATGTGGGATTGTTGGTCAAAGCCATATATTGAAGAGGTCAGGAGGATTTGATTCTATTAATTTAGTTGACATTGTTATTTTTTTGTTTAATCGAACTATGGAAGAGGTCATTAGGATTTAATTCTATTAATTTAGTTGTCAATATTTTTTACGTTTAATCAAACTAGTTAGGAATCATAGTCTCTGTTTTACCCATTACATTAACTCTAAGTTGGACAGTATGGCTTCTCAACTTGATGAAAGATAGTGCAGCATTCTCAAAATTATTTTCATTATTGCCTTTTCCTTTTCTTTTTGACAGAAAAATCGCTATATGTGTATGCTTCATGCATATATAAAGTTACTGGAAATGCTTTAGGAATATCTCCTGAATTGATCTGAATCTTTTGATTATGTAGTCTTTCTGAAATTGCAGATAGTCAGTACCGTGAGGAGTAAATGCCCTAAAACACCACTGGTTCTTTACATTAATGGAAATGGTGGCCTTCTAGAGCGTATGAAGGAAACTGGTGTTGACGTGATTGGGCTTGACTGGACTGTGGATATGGCAGATGGAAGGAAGCGTTTGGGGAGAGGGATCAGTGTGCAGGGAAACGTGGACCCTGCTTACTTATTTTCACCTCTTCTTGAGTTGACTGATGAAATTCAAAGGTTTGTCATACGAGTTAAATATCTGATGCTCATTCTCTCCAATTTAATCTTTACCCTTGCTGCCCATACTTGTGGTTTCAGTTCAGAGCCAAGGCTTGTTTGTTATCTGTAGCCTAAAGTCATTCCGGTTGAACCTCTACTACTCAATTACTTTAGATTGAGTCTTCGTATACAGTTCATGGACAGTTGTCCTTAGTGAATTTATAGGTCCTTGAATTGAGTTTATTGAAAGTTTTCCTTCTTTTGATATACTTCCTGTACTTGTATTTGTAATTATGGATTACTTGAATTAGCTTCTTTACAAATGGTTGCATACTAGTGTGTCAGCAACAATGCAATTGATGATTGCTAACTCAAGAGCAAGGTGCTCTACTACTTCCAAACCATTCTTCAGACGCCTTTCAAGGCACTATGATCATAGAGCTCAGATTGATATATGATGTGAGAGAAAACATTGGCAAAACATTACTCCCATTTTATGCTCATAAATTGCTTTGGCTCATGAATCTTGCGCTTCATTGTGCTTAACTATGACTTGGGTCCCAATTTATTAATTGGATTCCTTTTATTTGTTTACCTTTTACAGAGTTGTGAGATGTGCTGGGCCGAGGGGACATATTCTTAATCTTGGGCATGGTGTTCTTGTTGGTACACCAGAAGAAGCTGTTGCACACTTTTTTGAAGTTGCTAGAAGCTTGGAGTTTAGGACACCTCAAAGTCATGTGGTGGAAGAACCAAAATTTATAGTTTGAGGAGTCGTGTCAGAAATTTTGTTTTATAATTTGGTTGTTCATTTTGAGCTAAACACCTTATTCTTGCATTTTGACAGTTTAATCTCATTTTAGCCTACATGATTATGGTGCTGATTAGAGCTGTGAGGCTTTGTACATGTTTGTGCCAGAGCTAAATAGTTATGTTCAATTTTTTCTGTAATCAAGATGTTGAAGATGGTTCAATAAATATTTTATTGATTTTTTATTAGATCTGCTTATTTAATACTAAAGATACTTAGTGTCGGTGATGGCCTGGTAGATTTCCAAGATGAAAATTAATTTTGTCTTGTGTGATTGCTTTGCTTTGCCTTAGCTATTCTTTAAAAGTGGTAGTCTTCTATTTACAACACAGATATTTGGATGCCCAAGCGTGGTCCTGTGTGCCTTGTCAGATACTGTCAATTTCAAATTCATTTTCTGGAATCTTATCTGAATCTGGATGAACAAGACATCACTAACTCACTCATTCAATGACTGCTTGAACATAGAAGTCATTGTTATTGAATAGATGTGAGTTTAGGTTTCAGATGCAAATCAATGATCATTGTTATAGTTACAATAATTGTTATTTTGCTGGAGTAGATGATAGGTCCTGCTGCTCTGGCACATTTTCTTGCTCTCTGTAACAGAGATGCGGTTGTCCATGGATGGAAAGAGAGTGGAGGATGTTGAGATCAGATGCATGGGTGCAACACTTAGCAATGCATTCAGATGTGACTCGTAAGATAACCTTTTCTGTGCATCCTTTTCTGTTATTGACCTGTTTGTTCCATTGTAATGAGATATAGTCTTGAGATCCTGTTTTACAATTTGAGGTCCTTTGTTCTCTGCATGCATAAATCATGGGATATTCAAGGTACTAGCTGCCCCCCATCCTAAATCTTACTTAAAAGCTTTTAAATTCATTGTTTTCTTTCATCCTGCTCTAGTTTCATGTTTTCCCCTGCTATTTTCTGATTTTTTATTCTACTGGCATTATTATCTGGATTCAATGGATTTTTTTTCTATTTCTTCAACATATCATGCAATGGAACCAACTCTGATAATGGTTTTTGTGGTACAAATGAACCCTATTTGAATTGTGGAACAGGTATAACTGTTAATTCTGCTGATTCATATATAATTGTGTTTGAGCAAGCGCTAAGTTCATATGTTAGATTGGATCAATCATGCAAGTTTCCTAATAAATGTTTTTCATGGTAGGTTCTGAGGCCTAAGAGCCTTTGCTTAAAGATTTTTATGCATCTATTTATGATGCTCCATTGTGTCACTCCAAACCTAAATTTCTTGCGCTTTGAGAATTTTGTTAGGCCTTGTTTTGGCAATTATGTTTTGAAGAATTACATTTGTGACCTTCAAATTTTGTACTGTCAAAACTTCAGAAATGAGAACCAGATGTTAAGTTTATGCTGTAATTTCCTGTCAATTATAATGTATTTCACGTTGACATTTTCTTTAAAGCGTGTCTGCGAGTTATTTCTGCAATTATCTTTGAGGATCATATCATTAAGTTTATGCACTTTCATTTCTTATTTTCAATGTCTCGTTTACATGCATTCGGTGGTTCTACTCCCTTCTTTTGAATTTTTTGTAGGGGAGCTGGTGAGGGCAGGGGGTGTTGAAAGTCACTTTATAAACTAATTTTTGCTCTGTGAATTTTGCTCCTAGTTAATTTGACTTTCAAAAGAAAACGGGAAGAGGTCTAGCTTGCTGTAGCTAAACATGGAAAATAACAAAAATACATCATCTGTTCTGTACTTAATAAGTGATGATTTTAACTTCAAACATGGTTTTGACTTCAATTTCTTGAGATGTTTTTATAATCTTGAGTATGCATCTGTGCATGCGTGTTCTGATTACACTTGCTTCTTTCTTAAGGCAGCGATTTACAAGTATCTATTTTATTATGACTTTTAACTCTTCTGTATCTTCGAAATCTGGGTGATATTAGGGGTACTCTTCTAATAGTATGTGTACAATGGGATAGGATATACTAATTCTGAGGTAGGGCCAGTCAGATTTTGTCCAACACTTGGAATTTGATAAATACTTCCATCCTTCATCGAAACAATCAATCTATCCTTCGATGGCATCTGAGAGTTTTCCTTGCAAAGACAATTTCACTAGCAGTATGGAATATTTCCAGAAGTAGGAAAGGCTTTGTCATTCTTGTCTTTGCCTCATAAATGTTTTATATATTGTTGTTATTATTATTAAGGGTTCTTCTAATGAAGGAGAGATAGACATGGGTTTTGAAACAGCTTTCATGAGTCGGCTCCTCTAGCCCTTTCATTGCATCTTATGTGCATTTTGTTCCTGCATATGAACGTGTTTACTACATGCTATTTTCACAGTCTGGGTTCCTGGAGAAGGTTTTGGGTGCATTCATCTTTATCTGGGTATTTCCATAAATTCATCTGCTTGTATTATTTTGGAAAGTGCAGCCAGGGGATTGCTATTGGCCATACTTGGTGTATGTTTAATAATGCAGTGCAGGGTGCTATTAAAAAGTGTTTTTCAATTAAAAATGCATTAAAATAATGTTTTTTTTTTTTAGATTTATTTTTAATTTTTGACAACAACACATCAAAATGATTGAAATTTGATGTTTTTTTTAAGGCCAGAAAACAATTTGAAAAATAGAAGCTAACACAATGCCAAATGGGCACTAATAAAATTGATGTCATGCGTAAGTTATGTTTTTCACCAATGGATTTTAGATGATGTAGCTGAGAGTTATTTACTTCATTCTGCAGCCAAACAAAGCTTACGTGAAAGCTACTCAAAGGCATCTTCTCATTGTAGCCATAGCTATGCTAGCCAGCGATCCTCCCTGATGCGCTTGTTTTATTTATTTATTTGTGTGTTGGGGTTGGGGTGGGATTTCTGATAATTCTGCAGCTAGGAAATCCTGGTTAATTTTTCAGAGAGTTCGTTGTATGAACCTTCTCTATCATTCAAGTACCTGTGAAAGGGTTTTATTTCTCATTATGAATGCAGGAGGTTGTGCTGTTTTGCAGCCATTATGGATGTTTGGGACAGTGGACCGCATTAGCGACAATATACATGGATTAATTATGCCCAGAAGGAATCACTTTATTATGCCCAGAAGGAATCACTTTATGCTCTGGCAAGTAATTTTGATAGTTAATTTGATCAACAGCTGGTGTCTAACATTATTAGAGGCTATGCTACAGTTTACATTTGCTAAACTCTTTCTTCAACAATTTGTGCTATTGTTTTAAAAGGGAAGCTGTCATGTTTAAAATTGTTCACTAGCACTGAGTAAAATTTGATGAAGATCACTTGTTGACTTGTAGCAGTTCTTTGAAAAGATGATGACCTAGTCTTGTACCTCTCTATATGTCCTGAATCTTGTGCAATTCATCTAGTCTCTAATCATTCTTACCAGTCGTTTCTTTTATTATTTTGCAGAAATCGAATGGTGAATGTATTCATGGCTCTGCAGATGATGGGCCAAAAGCTCCACCATTGTAAGTTTGATAGCAGACAGCGGGATTAATCTTTCGCGTAAAAGTTTTGAGCTGTATCTAAAGCAGCGGAATCTGGAACCTTTGAGCCAATAATACTACTTTCCGAAAGTGTTTGTTCAAATTTGTTTCCTTAACATGGACAAAACTGTTAACATCTCACTGATATTTCTTGATATCTCTTTCCATGTCAAAAGCATGGTTGACAACGGTATTATAATTCTGCTTATGTTGCAGCCGCCATTCCCATCAACTCCATCAGACCAAAATTGGCCACATACGGCTTACCTTGCATGTATCTCTCTCTCTCTACCGCCACATAAGACAAATGAATCGTACGGCTTTCTTTATCAAGGCCTCCCAACTTTAAATCTTTCCAAATTTTCATTGATGACCTTTTCGAGTACCTCCTTATTTCTTTTTTATTTGGTTTTTTGCGCAGAAAATGGTGGAGATCCTGATTTTGCCTTGAGAATGTGAATGAAACATGGACAAACACGCATTTTATTTGTTTTCTTTTCCTTTTCGGCACAGTGGCAGGTCGAGTGAATAGTGGGCCTTGATGAACTTAATCCCGGAATGATACACATGTATCACCGAACGTTTTGTTGAAAAAGAGAGAGACAGGGAGACGGCTTTCCTTTCATGGCCCTCCAAAGCAGTATTTTGAAAGTTCTCCCCTTAATTTCTTCTTCCTTTTGAATTTATATAGGACTAGTTTCGACCGAGAAGATGATGAGCACTGAGTACTGAGATCAGGATTTTTGAAACATGTACCCTCAATTTCCGCATGCTCCTTGGCCTTCAATTCTTGAAGGTGGCCGCCGAAGTATTTGAATTTCTGGGAAAATAATCTGAGCACATGCATGCCATTTCCTTCAATCCGAGGTCATGGATTACAGGCTGAATTATTTGAAGGAAGGAAAAGTTCTGGGTCGAAATTAAAACTTACCAATTAATTATGAATATGGACAAGCATGCGTTAGCATGGTTGTCTTGTCTGGAGGTAAGATCACTATCAGACATTGAACACAAATCACAAGCACGTTCGAAGATAATGCATTTAATATTCCATGATCGAGACTGCAGTGTAATTCTTCACCAAACAAATTGATAGCCCAGTTGCGTGGTTTTGTTTCTTGTGCGTCGGTGATTAGATCATTTCCCACTGTATCAAAGCACCGGATCGCATCTGCACGAATCTGGTGTTTCTCACCCCAACTCAAGTGCAACAAGAGAACTCAACTAGCTTTTAATTCATTGAAGTAAACTCGTGAAATGGATTTAATTAACAATAAGCAGATTCTCTGGCAACTTAGTTCGATGGCGTAGTCCTTGAGGCCAACAGCATGGGCATCTGAAAAATCGCTTCACTTGGGAGTGTTTGGAGGGTGACAGTGATTATTTTTAAAGTGTTATCATCATAAAGACATTAAAATAATATATTTATTTTTAAATTTATTTTTAATATAATATATTAAAACAATAAAAAAATATATAAAATCTTCAAATTTTAATGTTGAAACAGACTCCGAAACGCGGAGTTTTGATTTTTTCCAATAAAGGGTTCGTATAAATTGGATTAGAAATACAAATTGGGTCAGGTGAACGTCGCAGCATTCCTGATAAGAGGTGCGTACCAGCTCTCTGTGGCCGTATTTTCGATTGGAGTTCGGCATTAGAGTTTTAATTTCTTTATTAAGACATACGTGCACATGCATGCATTGAGTACTTCTACGCAAGTACTTACAAGGCAGACACAACAGAAAATGAATCCTCAACTGAGGCTTTGACAATCAACCCTAGCCTTTACTCAGATAGGAATTTAATATGTTTTTATAAATAAAAGTAATTAAATGTAGATATGTTATAAAAATGCATCTGCAATCAATTCAGTGAAAATACTTTTTTTACCTAAAAAATAAAATTATAAATAAATCACCAAACATAAACTAGACTAAAAAGATTTCCTCGGTCACCTAAACTAATCTTTGATATTTTTTTTATTTTATTACCGATAAAAAAAAATATTTTTATTATTTTTCAGATATACAAAGAAATATTCTTTTTGATAAATGAAGATGGAAAGAAGGTATATATACATGACAAACAAATAGAGATGAAAACACATGAGTTGAGTTTTATATTATTAATATCCACGTTCAAACCCAAAATAAATATTTAACTTCAACTTGAACATATTAGGTATGAATTTTTATATTCAAATCTAATAGGATTAGATTTCTAGTATATAACCATCAAGCATTTATAATCAGAACCTAAGTACTATGATTTAGTATGTAATTAGTTGGGTGTGTAGGTATTTTTTTTGAAGTTATTTATTTATTTCAGGTTACGTTGGGTAAATCAAAAAATTTCCTTACTTAACAAATAACCATTTCTATCTAAAAAAATAATAGTTGAGCTCTTAAAATAATTTTATACTACTTCTCTAACATATTTTCTTAGATAAAAGCCTTTTCATTTAAAATTTATACAAATTCAATCTATTGTTGTGTTGAAATTTAATTTAATTAAATAAAAACCAAGAATGATAGGAATTGAACTTATAATCATTTGACCACTAAAATGATAAAATCATTTTAAATAATTATCTAAAGTCAAAATATTAAACTATTAGGTGAGGTATTTGAAATGAATTTATATTCATTAAAATTAATTGGATTATAAAGAAAGGTGGAATAATTTTTTTCTTTTTCTTTTTCTGAATATAAAAATCTTACTTTTACTCATGTTCTATCCTTCAAAACAGTCCACATTCAAAATTTTATAGTCTTTTTTTAATTCTTTTTCTTGTTGTTTTCGTGTTAGGAAACCTATGATTAGGACCTGAAGATTTTTTATTCTAATGTAATTGACTAGTACATAAAGTCTAACATGGGAAAATTATAAATTTTCCTAAATTTAATTATTAGCATAGATTAGAGCCCTTTGTAAGTTATCCTAGTGGACTTATAATTTTCCTAAATTTAAGTATTAGCATAGATTAGAGCCCTTTGTATGTTATCCTAGTCGACTCTAGGCAGGATAATGGCATGGCAGCTCTGCCTATAAGTTTCATGCATTTCTGAAAGCCTATACGTTTTTTTCCCTAAACTTTAAGGGCTAAACACGCAAAGTTTTCTTGATCATGGATGTAAGAATATAAGGTGTAAATTGGTTTGGATATAATGGGATCCATCTCTGGCTTTCTCGACTCCTAGCAGTTAACATAGCATTCACTCACAGATGTAGGTACAATAATCTCTCCTAAATATGAATTCTTTCCACATTGAGCATTGTTCTTTCTTAAACAAAGAACTCCTAATCACTTGGGATTTTAACTCATACTGGTCATTGTTCTCGTGGGTACAGGATGCCATGATCAGGGCCTTTTGACCTAGAAATTAGCCTGGGAGTTCGAATTTTGCTTACAGTCATTTTTTTTCACATATTAATTTGACTCCAAGGTAAAGATGTGAGAGGGAGTGGCATGGTGTGCACTGTTGAAGATATAAAAATCTGTCTTTGAGTTTCACCTTATTACAACTCTAGACCTGAAGTGTTCTGTGATGGTCATCATAATAGCTCCAATATGTGCGGTTAAACTAGGCGGCAAAGAGATCAAGAAAAGATACAGTGATTTATACAAGACTAAAACCTATACATTGGTTTTTAAATCCTTCTAAAATCTCATTGAATGGAAGCTTGAAGAAGGAAATAACAAGGTAAACTTAGGTTATTGTTTCAGAACAGAAAAGATAAAGACATAGTAGAGAAGATGGAGATATCCTATTATACTTTTTATGTTGAAACGTACATAAATTCATTTTAAAACTGTTTTAGAAATAAATTTATTTTACATCTTTATCTTTATAACGGAATATGTTTTTTTTTTTATATCCACTTAATAAATCTTAAAATACTAATCAAATATAATTCAAATATATATATATATATATATATATATATATATATATATATATATATATCTTAGTGTACGATACTGAAGTGCTGATTAGCTAGCACTAAAATGAAAAAAGGAATCACCCTTTTATTGTATGACCACGCACAAGCCTAAACCAAAACAAGTTGGAATCAATTATATAGATTTTTTTTCGTCATTTCGCACTATCATTTACCAAATCCACTTCAATATGAAGATGTTTAAAATACAAATCTTTGGCTCCAATAGGACTTCCTAGTGGTTAGCATTTAAACTTTTCATTAAGATATCTAATCTTGAGATTAGGGATAAGGAAGAGGGATTTGGAAAAGAGCTGCTTATATTATATATTTCTATAAACCTCCAACTAGATTAGAGAAAAGAAAAAAACTGCGCGCCATTGTAGCTAGCCTGGATAAGGTAACTAATACATATGGGTTAGACGTTCGTCACATGTGTTTTGGAGACAAAAAAACCTTTTTAGTGACGATTTTTTCAGTCTACCAAACCTTCAATTTTAATAGTGCAGCTAATCGTTTCCAAACATTGTAGTTCTACTAGCTAGACGTGCTTTCTGTAAGCAAAGAAGGATTTGAATCAATGGTATTTAATGAAGGGAGGTTAGAATTGTTGATTAAACAAATTAAAGTAATAAATTTAATTGCGGATGGATTCCCAGGAGGAATCCAATGATAAATGGAAGAACCAAAGCACATTATTAAGATGTGGGGCATTGCATTTTATCCTGAGTGGGGGGTACGGGGAGGGCTAGCCATCCTGAATGTTGTGCTACTTTTGTTTCAATGTTGAGGAGCTTAAGCAAACTTGCATAATGTTTAACTAATGCCACAAGGACACACATTGTTCGAGGATAGAAGTGTTTCGTGTTGGACCTTACTAATTTGTGTAGTAGAATGATGTTTTTGAATACAATCTATGAGAGAATTAATATATTCTTGAGAAAAGGGCTCTAGTAGGATGCTAGCTAGGCTCTATATATTAGCTAGATAGAGATATTGATAAGCAAACAAAATGAGAAAATTGCAATACCGTAGTGCTTATGCTTCAATAATGCATATCCAGATAGCAGTACATGACAACAAACTTGACTAGGCTTTGATATAAAATTAATGGACAAAAGGATGAGAAAACGTAACTTACCCACTTTAATCACTCCTGGTTTTAAGATCTTGGACCGACCTCATGCATTTTCTCATTCTAACTAAATTACAGTGCTTGAGCGATTCGAAGACCGATAACTCAATCTGATCGAGGAAGAGTTGATGAAGGTCCCAAATGCCACGCTTATGCAAGCCTTGAAAATTTAAGAGCCTGAAAAGGGTCATGAGTATTTCGGAGGTTAATTGCTAGACTAGACAAGGCATAATAATAATTGGTTACCAGCAAAGCTAGGTAAAAGAAAGCACTTTGATTAAAGAAATGCTTCTTGTGATCTTGGGTCTACAGCAAAGGATTTTGGAAATATTAGCTGCCAAAAAGCTAAGCAATGCACTAGCAAGATTCTTGAGCTACAAGGTCGTAGGTGAATCTCGTTATATGACTTCTAGCTAGGACCACACTCAATAAGTAATCTAATTAACCCTATCAATATTTTTATATCAAGGAAGTTGATACCTCCCATTTGATCAATTATTGAGATAATCTCCCTAAATGCTCCCTACCATAGTACTGTTAGCTTCAAAGGCTTGTGGGGCAATATATAATAGAATGTCCAACATCACTTCTCCAAGCTGACAAAACATGATCTGGTTCAGGTACAAATGTCAATTAATACATGTAGCTAGCTAGCATTACCAAGGAGAAAAAAAAAACATTAACATAATGCGGAGTTTAAATTACCCAGGAAGGGACAAAGGATGCCACTATAATAACATGTAGCAGCACATGAGCATTTTATATGGTGTCGTATACAATATCTTAAATATATAGCTGCTGTTAGTGACAACAATAACAACAACAAACAATGACACTGAATAAGCATTTAGTTTATCCCTCCTCATATCTTCAATCATCATATATTTTCTTGAGATTCTGCCAAAGATGAGTGTGTGGTCGTGTATATATATATATATTTGTTCCATCTATGCGTGTGCAACTACATATATTTATATATATAATATGCTCAAATGTTGCCCGTTCATGGCGGGCACAAGATCGTGCAGAATCCCAAAAGAGCCAAGACTGATTTGCAAGAGAGAGGGAGAGGGAGATCTTTACACCATCCTCTAGGTATATAGTATATCTTATGTTTGTCAATGATTTTCAGGTAATGATAACTAACAACTGTAGTATATAAAAAATGTACATGCCAAGTGCTTTCTCTTTGAAGTAACTAGTATATATGCAGATTAGGGTTTTGGAGCCCTTTGCCTAGGGTTTAACATTAAGGAAAGAGGGAAATGAAATGTACTAAGCTGTTGGACTATGATATATACACTGTATAATTAGAAAGATTTTTTTTTTTTTTGGTTTTTTTGATTTCTTTTTCCCTACACATGTTCTTGCATATGTTGACCGTGACACTTAGCTGAAAATTTTAATGAATTCTTATGTACTAAATCGCAATACTGCAGAACTTGGAGAATTTATATCATTAATATTGATCAATTACTAGCTGTATTTGGTCTTTATTAGATCCAACGTTTTGAATAAAAGCTAACCAAATAGAAAAATTAAATCAAGTACCATTGTTTTCTAGGGAAAACCACAGTAAATCAAGTTTACTGCATATGAAAGCTTGAGCTCTCATCGTTAGCTTTCGTCGGATTCCTCTTCTTCTTCTTCTTCTTATAAGGAATTCCTCTTGCCTTGGCTTGAGAATCCCTCACTTCTCGTAGATATACTCTAATAGCACCACTTGCAAAAGGGTTTGTCTCAGGCAAGCCACCGTTTTCTTCATAAGCAGCCCTAAGCCGGCCGATGAGAGCATCAAGGCTGCCCCAGGCTTGCTTAAGTGGGCAAGTACAAGGCCCCGGTGGCTCAGGCTGTCCAAAAAAGACACACCCTTGTAAGTGCACCTTAGTCTTGCCAAATTGATCGAGGTATCGAAGAAAATCAAGCACTTGGTTTGCGTTACACTGTGATAATGCAACTGGGGGCCTCTGGTTCCTCAAGTACTGACCAAAAGTGTTCCAATCGCGCCTTTTCTGAGACTCGTATCGACTCAAAGGAGGTGGACTTTGCTGGTCAGGAGCATTAGCACCAGCTCTTGACGAACCTTCTGCTATATCTTTCCCTTTGTTGCTTGACATCACCAAAAACAGTAAATTAATTTAAGCAACTTTTTTGAGGTTATGAGAAAGGAATGAAGAATATATTTCAGGAGGGGAAGGAGAAGAGAGAGAAGTTTGCAGAGATAAAAACAAATAATGAAAATCAAAATCAGACGGGACCAATGAGGAGACGTGCTATGGGTCCTATGAAAGTGCTTTAGCTTCTCTTTTTCTTCCTATCACATTATTTTCTTCCTTTAGTGGTACTATTAGCAATAAGTGATACTTTTTTCCCTTGTATCTATTATTGTCTTTCCATCAGCCAAGCAATGATTATCCGGTACATTAGCTTAATTAGCACTATGGTTTAAGATCGGTTACTCGCTAAGTAGCCCGGTAGAAATAAACCCACGTTACCGCTGGCTGGGCTTGCACGTTACTACTCTTTCTAGTAAAAAAAACACCAAGAAGAGAAAGGATAGGACCCGGGATCCATGGCCTATCCCATGCATGATAGGGGCTAGGTAGGGTAATTAGCCTTGTTCATATGATTTAATCGTATTCTCTCTTATTTACTAATTTACCTTACGTTTGTTTCGTCTCTCATTGGAAGTTATGTAATTTGAAGGTGAAAAATGATTCTAAACAGTCGTGATGAGGTTTTAGTAGTTGGTCAATACTTAAAATCGTAACTAGAATGATCTCTATTGAATCATCGACGAGGTTTCAGTACTTAGCCAATAAATTAGGAGTTTCTTCATTTCAATTGTGGGTTCTTAATTTTCTATTATTTTTATATACAAAGATTGGCAGCCACGAGAATCTCAATTATGAGAATAAACAAAATGAACTCATAGACAGCTTTCCCTCTCAAATGTAAATAACAAATCAAAATCTTGCGATCTCATCAAACATATCTACCATAAAGTACTTTTCCCGTTAAAAAAATGAAAAGAAAAAGCTCCTTGGGTGTTTGGCTTTTGTTCCAGATCTGGATTAAAAAACTATCTTAATGAAGAAGTTATAATTATTAATTAATATTAAAATATATTTTTTTAAGAACTTGAATTATTAAATGACTTTTAAAAATAATTTTCTATAACTATTAATATATTTTCTGTAATAAATCCATTTTAGATTCAAAACTTAAATTCAGTATAAACTTGTATTGAAATTTTAAAAAATAAATTTTTATTAATGACAAAAAATTATCTTAACCTAAAAATTAATTGTTAAATAATATTTTAAATTATAATTTATATTATTTTTTACCATACACCGTCAAGCGTTCACCCTTTAGTTTTCAATCTTCAATCTTGTAAGGACTTATGTGTTTAATTTTATTAAATAAAATAAAAATAATAAGATTTAAACTTGTAATTGTTCAGGCTCTAAAATCATGTAAAAAACTTAAAATATTATGTGAGATCTCAATATATAAATTATTTTACTCTTTAAAAGTTAAAACTATAATATTACATTAAAAAATTATTTTTAATATTAAAAATTAAAAATAATTAAAATCCCTTAGGGATGTAGTATAGCTCAATAGTATCTCTATTCATTGGATCAATTTAATTATGTTTTTGCTCTCCATTCAAAAATCTTAAAACAAGCGTTTAAGGGTATTAAGGTCTTTTCTCATTACTAATTTTTTATTATCAAATAAAAAAATAAATAAGTATTTTTTCATCTTAATTGTATATAAAAAACTATTCAAATAGCTTCGAAAGAAAGAAAAAACTTAGTGTCAAATGGTATTTTTATATTTTCATGCTATTATAATTTAAGCTAGAAAGAATTTTGGTATTTTACAAATATAAAAAAATAATAAATAATTAAAATATACAATCAAACTACAAAACTATCTTTAAAATAAAAAATTTAAACCTTAGGTTAAGGAGTGTTTTTGACTTTTAACAAAAGTTTTTTTTGTAATTACAAAGTTAACTCATGCACAATTCTGCATTTGGATAAATAAAAGAACAAAAAGCTAGGCGTGTGTTTATGACACCTAAGGGTATAAGTAATCCCTCCTAACATCCAAAACTTATTTATATCTTTTTTGTTGTGTTATTGGAAGAGCCTTCATGTTTTATTCCGATTGGTGTGGAGTGTGCCATTATTGGTGATCTAGCTTAGCTTTATCTTCTATTTCTTTTCCCTTAAAAATGATTGCTTGATTCTCTTGATTATTGATATTTTAATTTTATTTTTTATTCTTTTGATTTTTAATTTTTGGGTTGGCTCCTTTGTATAAGTTTTATTTATTTTTAATTTTATTATTCAATTCCAATTTACTAAATATTATATTCTCTAATGTGATCTTTATTCTTTTGATTTCAACTTTTTTTCCTTTGTCCTTTTGTAATTTTTATAATGATTTTTAATTTCATCATTCAATTTAAATTGATGGTATTATATTTTTCAATTTGGTTCTCATTGTTTTAATTTCTAATTTTTTCATTGACTTTTTTGTAAAATTTATTATTTAATTTAATTTTACCCTTTAATTACAAATTGGTTTTTTATGTCAGTTTTGATCCTTATTCTTTTTAATTTTTTTCTTTTTAACCTTTCAATTAAATATAAATTTAATTTTTTAATTTAATTTTAATCCTTATTCTTTTAATTTTTATTTTTAAATCCTTTTGTATAATTAATTTTTTTTTCAATTTCATCCTAGAACATTTGATTAATTGAAAATTGGACATCATGATTTGTTTGAATAGGTGTTATGGGTCTAATTCTTTTTTCAATTTCATCCTGGAACATTTGATTAATTGGAAATTGGACTTCATGGTTTCTTTAAATAGGTGTTGTGTGTCTAATTCTTTTTTCAATTTCATCCTAGAACATTTAATTAATTGAAAATTGGACTTCATGGTTTGTTTGAATAAGTGTTGTGGGTCTAATAACTCGGGTTATAAGTTTAAAAAATTAACATGATTTTTTTATTATAAAAAGGTTCTTTATAATTCTTTTTTTTATCAAGTTATTCAAATCTCTTAATTTGAGTCATGAATTTGGCAAGATATCTCGGGTTGGCTTGGTCCTGATTAACTAAGGCTATAAGTTTGTCATGATCAATTTTTTACATCATTTTTTTTCTTCTTATTTTAGCACCCAAACATCATTTTTAAATATAAAAAAAATCATGGCCTTGTGGCAAAGCATGAGCACTGGTGTGTTGTTCTAGGAAACCAAATATAAAATATATACTCCTAAAAGTACATGTAGTGTGACTCGACTAAAAAATTAATGTCTTCTCTCAAGTGCAGGAGTGTCAAAGTAATAAATAACCCGGCAAGACTGGGGTCGAACCACAGGGAGGTTAATTATACAAATTATAAATAACAATAATACAACAACAACAACAACAATAATAATAGTAACAACAACAACAACAACAATAATAAAGAAAAAAAAGGAGAAGAAGAAGAAGATGATGAGAACTTTGCGATGTAATATTAATGAATGGATTAAACAATGATAATAACAAATGTCAAGATTAGAGGATCCACTAATGGTATGTCAAACAAGTATAGTATAAACTCTTATTATTCAATTGAAAACCACACACAAAGAAGGTTCCAATTTGATTATAGATTGTTAACATGATTACATTAGTCATCTTATTCAATTAATGCTAATACTTGTAAATATCATCAAACATTCATGATTATAACTTATGTTAACAATAAATCAAGTTCCTTTCATAGCTCAGGTGTCGGTTATACCATACAGTATGGGCTATGAGAGTGCCAAGCATTTGTTGTACCAAATGTTATACAAAATAAATCAAGATTAGTCATTTGACAAATAAAATATTAAAAAGTGAACAAGATAACAAATACAAAACTTGTTAGTATCAAACATGTAAGTCCATATTAAGTTTACACTATACTTATTCTTACACTATTAGTGTAACCTTTTCACCTTGACATAATAAACTTATCTAGACATAATGAAAGAAAGAAAAATAAATAAACAAAATAAGAACATAAATAAGATAAAATTTAACTAAGTAAATGAAAGGAAATGAAAGGCATAAACTTGATATTAATAAAAGCAATGCATAAACATTACAAAAAATACAAAGAGAGAAAGCAAAAACATGATCTTGATCTGGAGACAAGATGCCTAAATGCATGGCAAATGCCTCCTTTTATAGGCTAAAATTAGGAACTATTGATTTGATGACTAATTGATGAGTGGGTGGCCAACTCTTGACTTGGTGACAATCCTTATCTTCTCTTGTTTTCCCAAAACGTCATTGATAACGTCAAAATTAGAGCCACTCGAAAACATGAAAGTTGTAGGAAATTATCTCAGCTTTCTTGTGTAAAATATTCAGCTCGTTGGAACTTTTAGAACTCCAGATATGGCCAAAATACTAAATAGTGCTCGGGCTGGAGGACAGATTCGGGCTTCTTTATTGTTGCTACAATTTGGAATTGAAAATGGCCTTTTTAGATTTTGGGCTCCATATAAAAGTTGTAGGCCTATGTCTTACCTTTTCATCCATATAAAGTAGACCTAAATCTAAGATCTATAGCTCCAGATATGACCCAATTACCGAATATTGTTCCGGTTTGGATTGCACCGATATCTCTTTTCTAATTTTAGTCATCTCCTTGCCCTTGCAATTTAAGTTCTTAAAGTCATCAATAAATCCTTTCATTTATGTGATAGTCTTGCATTTAAAATGAACATTTACCCCAAATTAAAGGTATCTTATATTATTAGATATATTATTATAAAACATGTTTTAGTTAAGGAGTTATTGATACTTCAAGTGCAAAATGATGATATAAAACCATGATAAAAATGCACTTTTAAGTATTAATCATAGTGGTACGAGTAAAGATCATTCTCATGAAGAGTATCTAGCTTAATCTTATACTTACGTGAATAAAGATATAGCGGTTGTGTATAACATAGAAGTTTTTAAGTAAAACCTTGGTCTAATTCAAATTAAAGAATCGAAATCAATCAAAAGAGAAAACCTTTATATAAATTAATGTCCACTATCAAAATTTAACAACTAATTATCGATGCAAGTATATATTAATTTAGACTTCAAGTATTCACTGTTGAAACTATTTTCTTATCTCTTTTTAGTCACAATTAATTAGAAAACAAGCAATCTAATGAACCCAAACTACTAAACAATCCAAGACAAGCATTAAAGGTTTAATCTAGTAGTAGCCTTAAGAGTTCAAGAGATCGATATCATTAGATTTGTTATCTAACCTAGTAGTAATTGGAATGGATAATAAACTAGTAGGTCTCCTAGTAATTAAACGAGATAATCGTGAAAATAAACATATAAAAACATCTGATACTCAAGCATAAATTGAATAATAAAAAAATAAATGTCATTATTTTATTAATTATGAGGCTTCCATTTCCTTTGATCAATTACAAAATTTTAGCCATACAGGGCCATGATAAAAACTCGAAAGAGAAATTAGACAAAAGTGGAGAGAGAGAAATCTCTAATATGCCCCCTTTCCTCTTTTTTACACGTTAATCTTGGCTTTTAGAAGCAAAAAAAAAAAAATCTTCTAAAAATAATCCAAGTATTATCCTAACATAATAACAAACAAATCTGACTAATTAATGAAAACATTAAATAATAATATAAAGTCCTAATATAACTAGGAAAATGATATTTTTAATATGTTTCCATCCACCAAATTAATGTGGAAGTTTCTAAAAAATAAATCACATTAGGGTTTATGTATTATATTTGCTAGCCAAAGAATGCTTTAGCATATATGCAGTACATGTGTAGTGACTTTATACCCTTTTTCACCTCATTGTAGTTAGTATCTATAACATCAAGAAATTTTCATATTCATCCAAAGCATAAATTCATTTATTTTCTAAGAATTTGGAGGATGTTGTTAGCAATACTTTCATATCTTGTAACTTTAACTATAATAATTTCCTTTTAAATTTGTTTTTTTTAATTTCTATCAAAATTTAAGCAGAGTCTCTCTTTAAAATGTAACAATCATAACCTTCATCACCTGTATTAATCTCACATAAATCAACACAAATTTGATTCAATCATCATAGATCATAATCTCATTATAATAAAACATTTCTCTTTTATTCTCATCATCCCATAAAACTTTCATTTTTTTATCAAATTCTAATTAAAATGATTGATACCCATAGTTTATAATCAAAGCATTATTTAATTAATATTTAAATACTTAAGTCAAATATGTGTAATAGAAAATATCTCAAAATAAAACACATGATCACAAGCTATCTAGTTTTATATCTTTAGTTTAATAAGTTTAAAAATACAAGCAACACTATATTATTACATGTTTTCATTGTTTAAGATAACAAAATATGGTATATTAGTCCAACTATTTCTGCTAGGATTGTAAAGATCTTGAAATATATGTATATATATGAGAATATTCATAGTAGCTGAACAATCAAATATATTAGTCCATTAAACTCTCTTGGATATTTATTACATTTCAGACAATCTAAGTAATTATAAGTTATGTTAACTAATTTCATGGTTCATAAAAAATAAAGCTACCCATTACATTCATCAAATCATCCATTTAACCTCATGGTCATTTTTTTTCCACCCAAGTGGATGTCGTAATTTTGGCAATCCCACACGAATGCCTTTGTCTCTGGTAACCTCTCAGGGATGCCAATAACTCTAGTAGTCACTTATAGATGCCTATAACTCCAACAATCCCTTACAAATATCAATAACTTTGCAATCCCTCATGAATGCCAATAACTCCAACAATCCTTTATGGATGCTAATATATTCATAAATTTCTAAGTTAACTTATTTCATTTCATTTTGTTTTTTTTTCTACTCCACAATCATGTGATTGAAATAAACAACCCATTTATAAGAAATATTCTAATAACTAATTTAAATTGAGATGTTGGATATCTACTTGTAATTTGATTATGTCCATTTCTTTCTGCCTACTATTCTATTCCAACAATTCCCCCTATAATTTTTTACATCTCATATCTCTCGTATCCTTTACCCAACGCATTAAGGTAAGCACATTATTTAAAAAAGTTGTATCATTTGTCCTTGACATCCCTGTCATTACTACTCGAACCATTTACATTAAGTAAGCTAGATCATGATAAGGCTTAGGTGCTTCTGTACATGCAATAGGTAAAGGCTTGTTCATTTGTTCATTGTCTGTTACTTTAGTTGTATATTCTTAGTTTTCTAGGAGAAAGATTCTCTGTTATGTCTTATTGATTTTTTTCTCTTAAACTGTATGGATATCGTAGACATATGAGATGTCGTATCTACTAGAGGATCGCCTTCTTGATCCTCATTGCCCTCCTTACCCAAAACTTTTCTCTTAATAAAAGATTGATTTGTCATAAGATCGCCTTCTTGATCCTCATTGCCCTCCTTACCCAAAACCTTTCTCTTAATAGAAGATTGATTTGTCATAACTCTTTGTCATGTGCAAATGATCCTGAATCAATAAATATTCTTAAATAAGAAATTCCTGGCTCTAATACCAATTATAACATCTCGAAATTTCTATGTTCATCCAAACCATAAATTTATTTATGCTTTAAGAATTTAAAGGATTTCTTTGGAATATTTTCCTATCTTGTACCTTTAACTATAATAATTCTCTTTTAAGATTTATTCTTCTCTCTGATTTTTTTTATTTCTACCAAAATTTAGGTAGAGTTTTCTTTAAAAAGGAACATTCCATAATCTCTTATAATAAAGCATTAATGTATTAATCCTATATCAATCATTAAGAATATGATCCAATAATCCTAAACCACAACCTCTTATAATAAAACATTTCTCCTTTATTCTCATCATCACACAACACTTTCATTCTTTATCAAATTCTAATTATAATGATAGGTGATTAGTACTTAAAAGTGTATTTTTATCATGGTTTTATATTATCATTTTGCACTTGAAGTATCAATAACTCCTCAACTAAAGCATGTTTTATAATAATATATCTAATAATATAAGATACCTTTAATTTATGGTAAATATTCATTTTAAATGCAGGCCTATCATATAAATAAAAGGATTAATTGATGACTTTAAGAACTTAAATTGTAAGGGCAAAGAGATGATCAAAATTAAAAAAAGAGATGTCTGTGCAATCCAAACCGGAACATTGTTCGGTAATTGGCTCATATCTAGAGCTATAGATGTTAGATTTAGGTCTACTTTATATGAATGGAAAGGTAAGACATAGACCTATAACTTTTATATGGAGCCCAAGATCTAAAAAGGCCATTTTCAATTCCAAATTGTAGTAACAACAAAGAAGCCTGAATCTGTCGTCCAACCCAAGCACTATTTAGTATTTTGGCCATATCTGGAGTTCTAGAAGTCCAAATGAGCTGAATTGTTTACACAAGATAGTTGAGACAATTGCCTACAACTTTCATGTTTTCGAGTGACTTCAATTTGGACGTTATCAATGACGTTTTGGACAGACAAGAGAAGATAAGGATTGTCACCAAGTCAAGAGTTGGCCACCCACTTATCAATTAGCCATCAAATCAATAGTTCTCAATTTTGGCCTATAAAAGGAGGCATTTGCCATGCATTTAGGCATCTTGGTTTCCAGATCAAGATTATGCTCTTCCTTTCTCTCTTTGTATTTTTTGTAATGTTTATGCTTTGTTTTCATTAATATCAAGTTTATGCCTTTCCTTTCCTTTCCTTTACTTAGTTAACTCTTATCTTATTTATGTTCTTATTTTTTTTATTTATTTTTCTTTCTTTCATTATGTCTAGCTAAGTTTATTATGTCAAGGTGAAAAGGTTACACTAATAGTGTAAGAATAAGTATAATGTAAACTTAATACGGACTTTAATGTTTGATACTAACATGTTTTATATTTGTTATCTTGTTCACTCTTTAATACTTTGCTTGTTAAATGACTAATCTTGATTTATGTTGTATAACACTTGGTATAACAAATGCTTGGCACTTTCATAGTTCATACTATATGGTATAACCGACACCTGAGCTATGAAAGGAACTTGATTTGTTATTAACATAAGTTATAATCATGAATGCTTGATGAGATTTACAAGTATTAACATTAATCGAATAAGATGACTAATGTAATCATGTTAACAATCTATAATCTGATTGTAACCTCCTTTGTGTGTGGTTTCCAATTAAAAAATAAGAGTTCATAGTATACTTGTTTGACATACCATTAGTGGAATCTCTAACCTTGATATTTGTTATTATCATTGTTTAATCGTTACATTAATATTTCATCTCAAAGTTTTCATCATCATGATCTTCTTCTTCTTCTTCTTTATTATTATTATTATTATTATTATTATTATTATTATTATTATTAGTACTACTACTACTACTATTATTATAGTTGTTATTGTTATTGTTATTGTTATTATTGTTGTTATTGTTATTGTTATTATTTTTGTTATTGCTATTATTATTATTTATAATTTGTACAATTAACCTCCCTGTGGTTCGATCTTGGTCTTGCTGGGTTATTTATTACTTTGACACTCCTGCACTTGAGAGAAGACATCAATCTTTTTGTTGTGTTAATAGACACTCATAGTTTATAATTAAAGCATAATTTAACTAATATTTAAATACTTAAGTCAAATACATGTATTAGAAAATATCTGAAAATAAAACACATGATCACATGCAATTTAGTTTTACATCTTTAGTCTAAATAAGTCTTAAAATACACGCAACACTATATTATTACATGCTTTCAATTTTTAAGATAACAAAAGAAAATATATTAGTTGTCCTAATTCAATTGGGAGTACAAGGATCCTAAAATTAAATAAAAAATTTATAAATTTGATTCTATAAATGAAAATATTCAAAGAAACATAATAATCAAATACATTGGTTCATTAAACTCTCTTTAATATTTATCACATTTCAAATGATCTAAGTTATCTTAACTAATTCCGTGTTTTATAAAACTCAAGCTATCTATTATGCTTGTTAGGCCACCCATTTAACCTCATAGTCATTTTATATTTATGGCCATTAGAGATGGATGCCTTAATTTCATTAATCCCACATTGATGCATATATCTTTAATAAAACCCCACAGATACTAAAATCCCCTATGAATGCCAACAAATTCTATTATCATGCATGGATGCCAATAACTCTAGCAATTTTTTATAGATGCCAATAAATCCAATAATCTTTTATGGATGTCAATAACTCTTGCAATCCCCTATGGATGCTAATATATTCTTCTTTTTTTTATGATCCACAATCAAGTTAGTGAAGTAAATAACACTTACAGCAAAAAATTCCAATAACTAACTTAAATTGAGATGTTGAATATCTACCTGCAGTTTGGTTATGTCTGTTCCCCCTATCTATTATTCTACCCTAATAATTTCTTTTATATCAACAAGATTTCTAATTTTTCATCATCTTATTAGGACATAATCATAATTTATACATATCAATAAACATTATATACCACATCAAAATCATTCATTTATTCTCAATTCAAAATCATTTACTTAATCTTTCATAATATTCTCCCCTCATTCTCAATTTAATCAATTAAACTAAACCACTTTAATTTTTACTTATAATTTGACAATCTTCTCTTAGAAATTCTCGATCATATTAACACAATTTCATTGTTATTTAATAAAAGAATTTACTTGTTCTCAAAAATCATCCATCTAGCAATGTACATTTCATATTACACGATTTCGCATGCATTTTCACAAGTAAAGAAAAAAATATTCGTATTCTCTCCTTTTCTCTTAGTCGAAATACGTAGTAAGGAAATGAAAGATACCATTGTTTTTCCACAACACATCAATAATATATTCATGTACATTAACCAAGTATAAATTAGTAAGAATACATGATAATTTCACTATTTTACCAATTCTTCCCTATGTTGATCGGCCCTAAACCTCTTTCATGCTAAACTTTTTCTTCAATTTCTTGCAAGGTTTTGCACCCATCAGTCTCTAATATACCCCAATTGATTTAAACAACAAACAATTTTCATTTCCCTCAATTTTCTATCATGAAAATTCATAAATTTAGCATTAGTTTTATTCCTTTTCACTCAAGTTTATGTAGGTAGGTTGAGAACCCCCTACCTAGCAAGAAAATAAACTTTGAAAGTTTCCGTCATGAGATTTTTATGCTCCTCCTCTTTTTCTCTCTCATTGCCGCCAACCCTCTCTCAAATTTTCCTTTTTTTCTCTTGATTCTTGTGGTAAAGTGTTTAATCACCCATCCTCTCTTTATCATAACCATGATTCATGATTTCCTTACGTATCTTTGGTTTTATAAAGCAAGAAATGAAAAAAACTCCTCCTCTCATAATAAAATTTCCATATTTTTTTTAAAGTTCATGGTTTTATAGTATCTATCAAAACTCCAAATATAAAAGCTTTAAAGCTTTTTCTTAGTATTCTATAGCATTTTGAATTATCTCAATCAGAACTCAAAACTCAAAAAAGAGAATTATGCCTAGATTATAAAGCAATGTTGAAAATATTTAAAATCATCCTATTAACTCTGTTATGCTCTTAAGGTCTTTATTTGCACTATAAATTATAATATAAAAATAATGAGTATATTTAGACATTAAATAATTATAAAATGCTAAATATTAATGATGAAAAATATGATATTTTGTATTCAACACCAAGACTAGTTAAATGTAAAAAAGATTTTATATTACCTTTATAGAAATCAATAAATTAAAGAATAATAAAACCATAAAAACATGGCAGCAATAGTATGCTTCTCACACAAACCATGTGGCGCTCCCTTCATCAGCAATAAATATTACAATATTTCATTAGTTGAGATGTGTCCACATCGCTTAGATTTTCTAAATTTCTTTGATATCCTTCATTAATTTGGTTCTTTATATATATATATATATATATAAGGTGACTATCTCTATTTCTTTAGTTGCTCCAACTTTAGTGTTGTAAAGTAAAAAAAATAAAAAAATGCGGACTTCCTGAATTTTAAAACTAATGGCACGCCCTTTTTCGGTAGATGGTTTAATTTTGACTTCGTTACGTGGACGGGAAGGAATATATAAAGTGACGAAGACGTCAATTTCATCGGTTGTATCTTGTATTATTATTATTCAATTCGATTAGATTGAATTATTGACTTGGTTAAGAGTGCTGTGCTATGTTGTGCCTGAAATATAAAAAAAAAATCTAAAAATTATATTCTAGTTAAAAAAAATTATTTGCTATAATTATTAAACTTGATTTAATATATTAATATTGAAATTTCTCAACTCAACTTTTTATATATCTCAAATTTAAAATTAAACCATTTAGAAGTTTTATCGATATAACCTTATTAACAAAACAGGTTGAAAAAAAAAAAGAAGCCAAGTTCATCTTGGTGAACCTGTTTAAGAGTGATCCTTCTTAAAAGTATATTTTTATCAAAATTTTAAATTATTATCTTGTATTTAAACTATCATTAAATTTCCTAACTTAAACATGTTTTATAATAACAAGTTTGATAATATAAGATATCTTTAATTTATAGCGAATGCTTATTTTGAATGCAAACATATCTAATAATTTAAAGGATTAATTGATATGTATAACTATTGAAAGTGAAAAAACATATAGAGGGCTAAGCTTAAAGAAGAGATGCTGATTCAATTCAAACTGAAACACTATTCAATTATTGAATCATAATTAAAGCTGTAGAACTTAGATTTTAGTCTGGTTTATATGGATAGAAAACTAAGACATAGGCCTAAAAGTTTCATAAAGAGTCTAAAATTCAAAAAGTCCATTTTCATGTTCAAATTACTACAACACAAAAGAAGTTAGAATCTGTCTTGTAGCCTAGAAACTATTTAGTGTTCAACCCATATCTTGAGTTCTAGAAGTCCTAATGAGCTTACTTTAATTTTGTTGGAAGACGGAGACAAATTATTAGAACTTTCATCAAGACTATTTGTTCAAATTCTAACATTAACAATGACTGTTTGTTTAGACAAGAAGATAATGGTTCTCACCTAGTTAAGAGGTGGCCATTCACTCAATAATTAATCATCAAATTAATAGTTTCAAATTTTAACCTATAAAAGAAAGCATTTGCTATGCATTTAGACATCTTGGTGTTCAAATCAATATTATATTTTTTCTTTCTTTTTTTGTATTTTTGTAATATTTAAGTTTTGCTTTTATTAATCTCTTATTTATGTTTTTCATCATAACTATGTTTTCATCTCATTTATTTATGTTTTTCTTTTTTATTATTTTTAGCTAAGTTTATTATGTAAAGGTAAAAAGGGTACACTACTAGTGTTAGAATATGTATAATATAAACTCAACATGGACTTTAGTATTTATATCCAATAAAGTTTGTTGTTAATTTGTCTTATCTTTTTATTTTATTAATTCTTAATACCTTGCTTGTTGAATGATTTATCTAGATTTGTGTTATACAACCCTTAGTATAATAAATACTTGGCACTTTCATAATCTACTATATAGTATAACTGACACCCGTGCTATAAAAGGATCTTGATTTGTTGTTAACATAAATTAACATCAAGAATTCCTAACAATATATAAAAATATGGTGTTACTAAAATAAAATAATTAATAGGACTATGTTAAAAATTTACAATGAACTATCAAGAATTCCTTTCCTTCTACACTTGTAGGAGAGTTTGAACACCTATATTAAATGATAGACTTTGTAGAGTATTCTTATCTTCTTCAAGAAACATGGTTAAAGAGGATAACCAGTCACTTTATAATGAGAATAGTTTGAATAATAATGTTAGAATACTTAGAAACCATATGAATCTAATAAGAACAAGTGCATCATCATATATAATTTTCCCTCTTGATACATCTCACTTCAATCTTAAATTGGACATTATTCAACCTTTACCTATTTTTTATGGCTTAGAATTAGAAAATCCACAATTATATTTAAGAGAATTTGAAGAAGTTTGTAATACTTATAATGACTTAAATTATAGCATGAACACTATCAGATTAAAGTTTTTTCCATTTCCATCAAAAAATAAAACTAAAACGTGGCTGTAAAATCTTAGGTTAGGATCTATTCGTTCTTGTGATGAAATGCAACAATAATTTTTAAGTTCTCTTTTAAAAGACAAATCACCACTTTCACTAAAAAACTAGAAGAAATATTTTATCAATATTGGGATGACCCTTATCCATTTAAATATTATCCTGATCAAATATTTTAAAGAAGCATTCTCGATAATGAGGTAAGTAGTATCATTAAATTTTAACATTTTGAGACATCTAAAGGTCATTTTCATTAAAAATACAATTGCAAAAATCTTGCAATATGGATTTTATTGGACCACCATATTCAATGACACACATGCACTTTATAAAACCTGTGAAAATTATCAAAATGTAAGATTTATTTGAAAACATAGAGAGTATTTAGATAATCTTCTACTAACCCTTAAATATTATCGTGATGGAGATGTACATCGTACAAATCATGATTTATAACTCCATTTTCATAAAAAAAAAATGCTCGATATAGTCTTGGAAATCTGATTAAAAAAGACTTTATTTGTCAGTTTTTTAAAAAACTGGATGAGAAATTTATCCTAAACTCATAGAGGGTGTTTAAGCCGTTCTTGGATGCAAAATTAAGGGAAGATGTGAATTACAATTACAACTACTTGTATATACACATGTTCTTAAAACAAAATAATAAAAAAATTAATTTGAAAAAGGTCACTCTAGCTAGTTTGCATACAAGTGGTATAATTGCATTTTCACTTTCTCACCTACAAAACCTTCTCTTTTCACTCATTTCTACTTAACCCATATATTTTATGAGTATAGAAGAGTGTATAAATGGTAGGATCCTCAATTCTGAAAATAAAAAAATATTTGTGTTTTTGGTGGATTTAGTCCTAGAAAAAAGAGAGGAGTTTTTAGAACCAGTAAATCATATTGGTCACGTATTAACTGAGAGAAAGATTCATTTAGTATATGAGGAAGGCAACCTTGGGATAATGGGGACTGCGTCAATAGTTATATTTTTAGGCAGTAGTCAAGTTTGGGGTGTCATTCTAACAACTATGGAAAAAATAAATATAATTGGAAAAATAATTGGAGAGGAATTACATATATCTATAATGTCAGAACCACTGTTTGTAATGTTTGATCATACTAACACCATCATTATCTTACTAGGTGGGCTTGGACACATTAGAAGATATATTTCATATTTTCTCTTAGGCCCAACTAAACATTCATCACAAATCTATAGGTTTGCTAAATCTTAATGATTTTTATAATAATTTACTTTTTTTCTTAATCATGCTATAAAACAAAAATTTCTAATATTTTTAGCATGAAAAATCCTCATCTCTACTACTACTAGTGAGCCATTGATTAATGAACTACAATCTTTCAATTGGTCAATCACAGAACGCTGTAAAAAACTTAGATTTGATTTGAGCTCTAGTTTGTAAAAACTTGTGTTTTTTTTTTCGTTTTATGAATAACATATTATTTGTGTTTTATGCTTTCTTATATTTATTTCAGTGTGTTTCAGGTTTGTTAGTAGTTGTTATTTCAAGTGATGTCTTCTATACTCTATCTTTCTATCTTAAGACATTGAGGACAATGTCTCGTTTTGGTTGGGGGGGATGGGTAGTAAAAAGAAACTAACTATTTTTCTATTATTAAAACCATTTGATAGAATTGTTTATTGAGTAAGCAAGGATTTTATTGACTTTTGAGATGTATCTTAGTAATTATTTTTCAATAGTTATTCATAACAAGGTCTATTATAACATTTCTTGAAATATTCAAGTTTACAAACTTTTGTATTGTTATCACTTGATTCTGTTTATATATTCATTTAACAAGTATTATTAAAGCTTCATTTTCACACACATACTTTAACATATGATTATGGGTTGCACATTGAATTATTATATTATTTATATTCTTTTGTTAAAGGTAATAACTAAGAAAAATGGATAATATATAATTTGCAAAAACAAAAACCAAAAAACATTAATAATTAAATGTGTTGTAACCCAAATTTGGATTCACTAAGATTTTCTCAAATATTATTTTATTTTATTATTCATAACAAAAAAATATAAATAAAAAAATTTTAAAATATATTTTCTCGAGTCAACCGCATCTTTCGATTAAAACCAAGTCCACCAGGTCAATATAGGTCCCACCATGTTGACTGAGATAAAAAATGAGTTTGGGGTCAAAACAATCATTTTCAGTCAAAACCAAGTCCACCGGGTCAATACGGGTCCCACCATGTCAACTAGGATGAAAAATAAGTTTCGGGCCATTTCGGGTTAAAATCATCATTTTCGGTCAAAACGAGTTCACCAAGTGAAAACGGGTCCCACCATGTCAACTAGGATGAAAAATGAGTTTCGGGCCAAAACCGTCATTTTTGGTCAAAAACCAAGTCCATCGGGTCAATATGGTCCCACTATGTTGATCGGGATAAAAAATGAGTTTCAGGCTATTTTTTGGTCAAAACTGTTATTTTTCTTGTCAAAAAAACCTAGTCCACCAAGTTGATATGCATATAAAGATATTTTTGGTAATTAAAGTTGATGTTTAGTGGTTGAAAAGCTTTTTCTAATACTGATTTGAGTTTTTTAATTTTACCCTTATAAATAAATATTATTATTGTATATATAATAAAACAAAAAAATAATATAATTTTGTCACAATAGGCAGAAGATTTTTGCCGATGGTAGGCGGTGCAACTGTACATTGAAAATTTTGCATAACTCATGATTTCTTTTCCCTCTTTATTGGTTATAAATAGCCAATGAAACTAAGCCTGGAGAGAAAAAGAAAAGAAAAGAAGAGAAATCCGAATTCGAGCGCTTATTATTTGTGTTACTATTTTAATCTGTTTTCTTATTTTCTACTTTTTCCTCATGCAAGTAAGTATTGATTTTTTTTTTAAACAATTTGAAAAATACCAAAAATATCCTAACTGTTAGATCCAATAGTATTTAAATTTGGGCCTTTGATTTTTTTAAGATACAATAGGCTTTACCACACCGGATTAAAACCCAAATCCATCTCAGCCTTTAAAATAATCTTTCCTTCGATCCTGTTGTGCCATGTCATCAGGTGTACCAAACACTCGGTACACCATGCCACACCAGAATAAAGCATAGACCATTCGAACCTTTTGATCAACTTGCAGATCAAGCCAATCATAGCCACACTATCCGTTCATTCGCGATCCAACGGTTCACAGGCTTCAGACGCACCGATGCACCATGCTCGTGTTCACACTGTAGCATAATCTCGAAGCATCTCTCTCCTCTCGCTAGCGATTCTCTCTCTCCTCTAATCTTTCATTTCCGGCCATTTTAAGCCGCAAAACCACTATAAAAGAGTGCATTGTCTCCTCTGAAGTAAAACCCCGTCCGGTTTACGCGTTTTCACTGTGGAATCTGGTTGGAAAAAGGTCGCGATAGAATGGGCCACCTGGAGCTTCAAGTCGATGATTCTCCCTTATTAGCCATCAACAGAAGACGAAACCACCATCATCAGAATCCTCTCTCTTAGATCTACCAGAATCGACCATTTGTTGGCTGAAATCTCACTGAAAAATTTCACTGCCTCCAACAGTAGCCGCGCATAAGCAACATGCGTCATTAATAGCATTTTCATAAATTTCAGAGAAATTCGAGGGTATTTCTGTTTTTTACCTATACAGTGACACTCAGGTAATGTTTTATGGTATTTTTGATATTTTTATATATAAATACTTGTAAATTTTTTTTGCATGTAAAAAAACAAAAATAAACAAAAATAAATAATGACACAGGTCCAATACCCATTTTTATCATGTCACTATTCATGAGTTCAAAGCTTGATTTTCAAGAATGGATATACCCATTTCTCAACGATATCAAAATAATTTTTGTTTTATAAAATAAATATTATTTGTTGACACGTCTCTTTTATTTATAGAAAAGGACCGATGTCAAAAATTTAAATACCAAATATGGATTATGTCCATTACTATTTTTTTGGTAAACAGACGTAACTCTCCTTTTTAGGGACAAACATTGACATTTTAGACAAAGTCTCCTAGTTTTAGGGACTGATGTCATTTTTAACGTGTATTCTATTTTTAGGGATTGATGTTAACCATCTTAATTTTTTTTTGCAAATAAGCTCAAAATATAATAGCATTTGAATCAAATGAAAAACACATAAGTAAGGGTAACCTTTCTCTTAAAGAATGTTTTAAGGGTGATGTCTACCTTCTCTTAATTATAACTAACCTAGTATCTGAATCTCTAGGACTAGTGTCTAATTTTGGATTTCTAGTTCTCTAAAATTACTAGATGACGACTCCAATAAAATCTTTATTCCCCTAAATCAAGAAAAAAAACATTATTCTTTTTGTTAAAACAAACAAAAAAGAGTGGAGTCGTCGCCCGACGTCGTGTAGCGAAAAAATGAATAAATAAAAAAGTAAATAAGTTTGGTTTCTTGGCCTCCTTAACTTAAGTAATTAAGCCTGAAAGGGTGTTTTAACACCTAGTGCCCATAAGTTAACTGACTTGAGAACTATTAGCCCAGTGCTTGTTATATGGGTTGAGGAGAAAACTTAAAGGAATCAAACATTGCACTATCTATATTTTAGTATTTGCAACCTGAGTTACTAAGCTCGAAAGGGTGTTTCAACATCTAATGCCCTAAGACCAACTGGTCTAGGAGTCATTAGCTTAAAGTTCATTACATGGGTTAAGGATGAGTTGTGTTTCAAGTTATCATAATGATAATAATAATAGTCTCAACCCAATAAAGTTAATCTTAAATATTAAAACAAAATTTTAAATTCTTCCAAGAAAAGTCCATAGCTATGTTTAGATATATTGATTAATATTTAAAAGCATATTTTTATCAAGGTTTTATATCATCATTTTGCACTTGAAGTATGATTAAATTGCCTAACTTAAGCATGTTTTATAATAACAAGTCTGATAACATAAGATATTTTTAATTTATGGTAAATGCTCATTTTGAATACAAACATATCTCACAATTTAAGGGATTCATTGATGTGTTTAACTATTGAAAATGAAAAGACAAAGAGAGTGTTAAGCTTAAAGAAGAGATGTTGGTTCAATTCAAACTGGAACACTATTTAATTATTGGATCATAACTAAAGCTGTAGAACTTAGATTTAGGTCTTATTTATTTGGATAGAAAGTTAAGACATAGGCTTAAAAATTTCATGAAGAGTCCAAGATCCAAAAAGACAGTTTTCAAGTTCAAATTATAACAACAAAAGAGAAGTTGAAATCTGTCTTGTAGCTTATATCTCGAGTTTTAGAAGTCAAAATGAGCTCACTTTTGTTTTTGTTGGAAAGCAGAGACAAATTTCCAAAACTTTTATGAGACTATCTATTCAAATTCTAACGTTAGGAATGATGTTTGGTTCAGATAAGAAGATAATGGTTGCTATCAAGTCAAAAGGTGGTCACCCACTAAATAATTAGTCATCAAATTAATAGTTCTAAATTTTAGCCTATAAAAAAGGCTTTTACTATACATTTAGATATCTTGGTGTTCAGATAAAGATCATATTCTTATTTTTTCTTTGTATTTTTATAATGTTTAAATTTTGCTTTCATTATAAAGAAGTAAAGTTTTATGTTCAGATACATTTCATATTCTTTGTATTTTTTGTATTACCCTGGTTTCAATAACCATGACTTGATATTATGTTAGAAGTTGTAAAAAATGGGATTGTTACATTATTTGAGAAATTTATAACAAGTTAATAATATAATGATGGAACAACTAGAGAAAAAATTAAATTTAAAATATTAGTAAGATTCAAAGAACTGTCCCTAATAATGAAAATCAAAGTACAATTAGAAGTAGAAATAAATTTTTATTAGGACAAATTAAAAGATGAAACATGTATAGAGTTAATTGTCATATAATTTGTAGCACAATCAATTATCCATGTACTACTAAAAATAAATGTATAAATATTTTAAAAGCTATCACTATTATTTATAGCTACTACTAATATAGAGGTTTTTCCCAACATCAACTTCTATCTTTGTTTCAATAATTATTGTTGATGGGGTCTTTATGGAATTTTTCTTCCACAAATCATGAGCATGATCTCACCACTATGGATATCCATATGGTTATAATACCAATTTTTAGCATAACCCATCTGATTGCAATTATCGTTTTTGTAAGTAAACTTGTTGGCACCATTATTGTTTTTAGACAAATTAAGCCTAAATTGATCAACGATTATTATAGCAGTCTCAAATGTCTTAACTAACTGATGAAATATATGTTTTATCTTATTATCACGCTTGAATTATGCTAGATACTAGTAATAATCACATTTATCTTATAATAGACACATGTTTTTCTAGTTATAAATGATGGAATGAGATGCTTATCAATTACAATTATAATATCATTACAAAAGTTAGTAACTCTCCTTACTCCTTCCTATACTCTTTGATCTTTTTCACATATTTTTTTCACTCCTTTTCCATCTTTGTACAAATCACATTCTTATAATTCATAAAGAATAAGTCTCTCTTTTATATTTAATTCATCAGAAGTTTTGCCACTTTCTTCATTACATCCATTATTTCATTATACCTTTTAACTTGCTCTTTGAGCTCGGCAATGTAGAAGAAGTTCTCATGATCTTTTGATAAATCTATATTTATTGTTAATTCTTTTTTTTTTAATTTGAGATTCCCAAATCAATAACACATAAAAAAAAATTCTTCTTTTTATGTGAATTATAACATCTCAATTACTATTCATGGCTAAAAACATATTTAAGCTAATCCATGTCATCTTTCTAAAGGTATTAACACATGTTATATTGTTTTAATTCCAAAAGTTGCTAGCAGTTCCTCTTTTACTGATTATAGACTTATTTGTTTATTAAAAATGTTATATAAAATTATTTCTAAGATTCTCGCCATTAGGCTAAAAGAAGTTATGCAGAGTGTGGTTAGTCCCTCCCAATCAGCTTTCATTGCTAGCAGAAACATCCTGGACTTGTCCTTATTGCCAATGAAATGCTGGATTCCATGAAATCTTGGAGCTGTCAAGATTTCCTTCTAAAACTTGATTTTAGAAAAGCTTTAGACACTGTGTTTTAGTTTTATCTTAATGATGTTATGGGCTACATGAAATTTGGTGCTCATTAAAGGAAATGGATTATGGCATGTGTCTTGACTGCAAGACTATTCATTTTAATTAATGGTTCCCCTACTTCCGAGTTCATAGCATTTTATGGTCTTCGGTAGGGGGATCCTTTCTCGCCTTTTCTCTTTTGTTTGGTTGCTAAAATTATCTTAGTTCTCATTAGTAGGAGCTTGAAAATGGGTGCTCTGTATGTCATAGATTCTGCAGGAATAACAGGTATACATCATTTGTAATTTATAGATGACACTCTTCTCTTCCTACCAAATGATCTTCAATACTTGCTAAATACTAAGAGAATGTTATGATGGTTCAGTTTATGCTCAGGGCTCAATGTCAGCTTCTATAAGAGTAGTTTGGTGGGTGTGAGCATGAATGAGATATATGCTGAAGGGATTTCTAGTGTTCCTATGTGCAGATATGATACTCTTTCAATCAAATACTTGGGGCTCCCTCTAGGTGCTAATCCCAAAAGGATTTCCACATGAAAACTTGTTCTCTCAAAGATTAGAGGGCGACTTAACTCTTGGAAGGGGTGGTTATGATCGATGGTAGGGAGAGCAATTTTGATCAAAGTGTAATCTCTATCATTCCTCTCTATTACATATCCATCTTCTGCATTCCAAAAATAGTGGCTTGTAAGATCACAACCATACAATCTCAGTTTTTATGGGGTGGGAGTGTTGATAACAGGAAAATTCATAGGTTTGCTTTGGATATAGTGGCAAAAGAAAAAGAAAAGGGCGGTCTGGGTGTTAGGAATATATTGAGAAAAAACAAAGCTCTCCTCTTTAAGTGGATTTGAAAATTGGGAAGCAATGACAAAGCTAGTTGGGCAGACTTTATTAAGGAAAAATATAACCCTTAGTTCATAAATGGGATGCCTAAATTCAGGAAAAAAATTTCAGGGATCTGGCGAGAAATCAGCTCTACCATTACCAGTATGCATCTTGATGCTCTCTTATTCGAGCTAGCTGTAAACTTAAAATGGGTAATGGTAAACATGTTAATTTTTGGTTAGATACTTGGTTGACCGATTTATGTTTAGCTAACTCTTATTGACTCTCTTTTGTCTGTCCTCCTTCAAAGCAGGGATTGTTAGTTAGATGGGATACTTGATAGAGGATACTTGGCATTGGAATCTGAAATGGAGAAGGCCTCTCAGAACTAGTGAGAACCTGCTGTTTCAAATATTATTGTCTAATCTTAATCTTGCATTTATTCATCAATTGAAAGAAGACAGTTTGATTTGGGAATGAGGGAAGGATGTAGGCTATATTCTAAACTCTTGTATGCTTTCCCTTGAAAGGATCAGGTATTCTAGTTCTACAACTTATGTCACAGATGTTTGGAAATCCATTTGCCCTTCAAAAACAACAATGACTATATGGCTTGCCTTAAATAAAGGCCTTTGGACAAGAGCCTTATTGTTGAAGAAACACATTCTAAGCCCTTATGAGGACTGATGCCTTTTTTATGAGCAACATTCAGAAACTATTTACCATATCCTTATGCTTTGCCCAGTGATTTGAAAAATGGAATAAAATGGTAGCCTAAAGAGGTTTAAAATGGGTAATGTCGTATGCTCTTGTCGACTTTTAATGTCAATGGCTAGGTCTTCTATAAGGTAATCACTATAAGTTTGAAAGATTTTTTTTTTTTTGGTTTATATTTAGCATTGTCTAGACTATATGGAATGCTAGGAACACCTTGATATTTGAGGAAAAAAAGCCAGTCTGGGAAGATATCCTATGTCTTTTGTTTTACTTTGCTATAGGTGGATCAGGAATCTGAATTCTTGTTTTTTGTTCATCTGTGCTAATCTGTACAGAAATCATAAAATAAATTTCAGCTTGGTCTGCTTAAATTCTGATTTCATGTGGTTTTGTATTACTTACCTTAATAATAGGTCTTATGTTTGCTTGTATTTCTTTCTGGTAATTAGGCTGCTGTTTAGGCTACAATCTATGTAGTTAAAGCTTTGCCTACACTGATTAGGTTTTCTCTTTTTATATTCTTGATTTCACAAAAAAAAAAAGATCCAAGTCCAATGGTTAATGTTTTTAGATTATAAAACCTCCCGTCTTGAACATGTCTATAAAATTTCACCTCAATCAGATTATGAACGACTCCAATTAAAGTGTTTGATCCAAATTGAATGAATCTTCAAATCATTATTTCTAGAAGTTACATTCTTTCTTTTTTTCTTCTTCTAGAAAATCACATTTAAATACAATATGTTTCTATTAATATATCAAATAAGGAATAATTCAATGTGTTTTTTTCTAGAGGATTTAAAAACTTTTAAGAGGGAAAAATATATAGGAGAAAAATCATAGGTTCAAAGATATAAGAAACCTAGCTCTAATATCATATTTTCAATAGAAAAAAAATACCCTTTTGATTTTTTTATTGAGAGAAAAAGGTACTATATGTATACAATACTAATTAAGTTAACGTAAAAAACTAATTATATTGGAAACTCAGGAATCTAATAATCAAGAAATTTAATTTAAATACTTATACTAGAAATCAAGAAATCTCAACAAAATATTTTTACTATTGTGTATTTTAATGACTAAATTTTATACCATCAAAGAAGTAACTACCAGTACTTAATACATATAAGAGAAATAGATACAATACAAAATACAGGAGAAAAAGATACGAAAATAGAAAGGAAAAAAAAAAAGGAAACTTGAAAATTTTATTTACAAATCCAAATGAAAAATATTAAAATCATTGTTGATGGGACTCCTTGTGAACATCTCTTATCTTTGAGCTTGTCTCTTTCTTATAAGTTGAACGAAGGAGTAACTATTACTAAATACTCCCACGGTATTATAAATCTCAAAGAACAATTGAAGTATCGATGACTCTGAGAATCAATTAAAATGCTGCCACGTGCATGTAATGCTTAGGCTCTTCTCCATTTGAAGTCACAGTCTTGTAACCTCAACAAATTTTCGTATGAACTCACTGCCATTAGTAGCACCACCAACACGAGCACTGCTGAAATGCTATCTTACGATAGTACCTAGTACTAGTGAGCTAGTGATGTTTTTGTTTTTGCTTATACAAGTTTCCTTCATGCATCCTTCCGTTCTGGTGTTTTTATCATTACAGACACATGAGGATAAGGAAGTCGGAGAAGCCCTCATTACCTGCTTCTTGAAGTTTAGCTAACAAATTACTAGGTTTCTTTTTTAGTGCATGCTTTCCCCTATTGACTTTCTGCACCTCTCGATGAAAAACTAGTAGAAAGATTAGGCCCAGTGGAGACCTACTCTATTGACATCTAGCATGATCTAGGCTAGTGCCTATTACTAACCAAATTAATTTAGACAATTATTGCGGAAATATAATTAGGGATGTACGTAGAGAGAAGCAGATTAAAGTCCTATAGGTGTTATAAACTTGATGATTACTGCGATTGTTTCAACTAATTTTCTATCTAGTCAAGTAGATAGCGTAATAGGTTATGCAAAGAAGTTTTCTCTTGTTGAACTTTCATTAAACAAGTATTAACCAACCAATTACTTGGAAATATTTCGTTATTAAAAAAAAGTGGACATTAGTTAATTAGTAATGGTTGTCTAATACCATCCCCACGAGTAAATGTATTCCCTCACTTCTACAGTCAAATAAATACCATTTCTCATACCTTCGTTCCATATAATATTATAAAAAATCAATTTCCTTTTTCCTTTAAGAAACGAGTTACTGTACCTTAAAATATGTAATGTAGAGACATTTATTTATATACTATATTAAATATTTGTTTTGCATAATAATAATTTACAAATAAAAGTATAAGTATGTAAATTTTTTTTAGCATAGTTTTTTATAGTGTTTGATAAGTAATTATGTGAAAGTACAATGGTAGCCAAATAATGAAAATATTTTGAAGATATATTTATGAACCAAATAAACAAAGTGTTCAACAATATATTCGAAAAGAAGCTTGGAGATGCTAAACGACATGTTTAATAAAAAAATTATAGTATTAGATTGTGCTCAAATTTATTTAGGAGGTTTTATACATCTAGTTCCATAAAGCATTTACTCATTATAACTATTTAAGGATGAGAAGCTATTTAGTTATATTCAAAAGATGTTGCTTTTGTAGTTTTTATTTGTATCTCTATAGTTTGTATGATTATCATTTAGGTTAAAGGCTATGTATATTTTTATTTTGATGGTTTATTTATTGAAATCCAATGCCTTAACTTCATGTAATTGATGATCCAAAGATTGAATAATTAAATATAGAGATGATTACTTATAAGGTAAAGCATATTATTGAGAAGTAAGGATTTTTTTGCCATTATTTTGGTTTTGTTTGATGATTAAAATTTGTGCTTGGTGGTTGCCAGTAACTTGTGATCAATTATAATGTCATCTTGAATTTCATTATAGGGTGACCTCCATTACTTTTATTAATAGAAATCATTTCATTATGTTCATTATTTTTTTTCCAGCTTCCATGCATTCAAGACAAAACAAGTCCAAGTCTAATAAGAGCATTATTTCTTTATCAAGTAGTATTGTTAATGATTGTGCCTTGAATCTAGATGATGATTGTGAAAAGATACTTTATGTAGAAGTTACCAACCAAGGCTTAACCACTGAGGACAACAAAGTATATATTCATTGTTAGAGAAAGCTTATTTCAAGTAAAATTATAGCATAATAGAAAAGTGACATATCTATATAATTAATATTTTGTCTCATGATATTTATTTCTATTGAGTTATTTTAAGAGTTACAATTACATGAAAATGATTTGTTTAATTTTTTTTCCAGGTTTACCAATATTGAAGTTGCTTGTTTCATCATTTTTATGATGAAGTGGTCATTTGAAGAGCCATTTGAAGTAATTCAGCTTCATAACCATCCTAAATTAATATATATATATATATATATATATATATATATATATATATATATTATTGAAAGATTGTAAGGTTAGATAAATAATCAATAATTTTAATTACTAGTTTCAAAAGTTTTTAAAACTAAATAATATATGAATTCAATTAAAAAAAACATTTAATGGTATGAGAGCAACAAGGTGCTTGTCAAGAAAGAATGAGAAAACCAAAATAGAACTGGGTGAGTTTAAATCAATTAATTTTATATTATTCAAAACTTATATTCTTTTATTTTCTTACCTAATTTTTGTATTAGATCGCATGATTTTTTGTATGATGCCCACAAATATGCAATTAGGAAGTGAATGACATAGGGAAGTGAAAAGGCTATAAACCATGCTACAGAGAGTAATTGGGTATTGTAAGAACAATTTATGTTTCATAAAGTTTTATAAAGCACTTATGATCTAGTATACATAATAATAATAATAAAGAAACTTATGGTTTGATGAGCAAGCACACTAGAAAAGTGATTCGTTTATCAACCATGCAAATGACCTCCTAAAAGTTTATTGTTATATATTTTATTGTTTTTCTTGAGGTTTTAATTATATATTTATTTGTGGGACTTTTATAAAAATATTTAATTTGTAGGAAAAACAATTTAGATATGAAATTTTACTTATCTCATTGATATGAACTATTTATATGATATTGTGAAACTTGTATAAGTTAACTTTTTAGATGCATTTTTGTTGTGGTTGGAGTTTATTTTAAGCATGCAATTATTGCTTAGGGATCAGAACAATATTTTTTTGCAATCTTTGATGGCATCGTTGAAAGAAAGGGAATTCCATTGGGGTTTTGATTGGGATTTTCATTGAAAATTTCATGCCTGTTCTAAAATTGTTTGTAAGTCATATAAAATATATAGAAATGTACCAACAAAATTGTTGATGGGATATTCTATTGGTGGAATAAATAGTGATGGGATTGTTGATGGAATAAATAACCTAATGAGATACTTTTCAATGATGCTTTTCTGTCAATATTGTTGTCGACATTTCTCAATATCGCTAAACTCTTCAATTTATGTAGATGGAATATTCCATTAGCATTTTTTATTTTTTAGTATTGAAATTCTTTTTTGTTTGTAATTTCTCAAAGAAAATTTTTAAGCATAATTTAAATTAAAGCAAATTTCTAATTATCTAAAGGTAGGATTTATAAAACACAAACTTAATTATGATGATGTGATTGAAAAGCACTATTAGCTTAATTTGAAATGATATATTAGTAAGTTTGTGTATTAATGCTATATTTTTCAAACCACCAAAGGCAAGAACAAAATACAAGTGTATATATGTCTATGCCTCTTCCTAAAAATATATGGGAAGTCCTATGTATGGATTTTGTACTTCGATTACCTTATATATAAAAGGAAATGATTACAAGAAGATGAATAATGCTTTTGCAATTGCTAAACTTCTCTTTCAAAAAGTATTTTGTTTGCATAGTGTGTCAAAGACTATTACATGTAATCAATAAGACAAGATTCTTAGTTTCTTTTGGTAAACATTATGGAGGATGATGATTTAAAATTACAATTTAGTAGTATAATAGATCTATAAATAGATGGGCAAATGGTGTCGCTAAATAAAAACCCTAGGAATTTGATTTTAGATAATTTATGACTGACCATAGTAGTTGAATTAAGCACTTTACAAGAAAAATTCACAATAAAAGTCTGAACACAATGCCATAAATAAATCAAAATTAGAGATAATATATTGGTAATGTTCTAGGCATATACTTGATCTTATACTTGTTTAGAAAGATGTATGGTGTGCCAAAGACTATTACTTTCAAGAAGATGACTATAAATGTGAAAGTTATACTAGCTTATATGAGATAAAAGTTGTAACAAACCAATACCAAATATAAAGAGGCTTCTCATAAATAATGTTGTGCTAAAGTATACATGAAAAAAGATAGGGTAATGATATTTCTATGCAATGAGAGATTTTTAATTGAGATGTATAGCAAGTAGTAATAGATTAAGTATAATTCTTCCAACATAATAAAGAACTTCAATGACAATACTTATATGATTGATCTTATTAGTAATATGATATTTGTATGACCTTTTATTCTTATTATGATGATGAGATGTTATATCTATATTTAAATGTTGACTGGAGGGTGAGTCTTTTGTAAGTAAAAAGAAAAAAAATGGAATTTCTTATGGTTGTATTTATGAATCAAATAGACAATGTGATGTACAAGAAAAAGTCTAGATGCACCAAATGACCTATTTGATGCAAACAACCATAACTTTAGACTTAATAGTTGTACCATACTCAAATTTATCTAGGGTTATACATGCTTATTTCTATATGGGTTCATCTTGTTGTAACTAGTTATGTTTGGAGATGCCCCTAAAATTACGTTTAGAAAATTTTACTTTTGTATTTATAATTATTTTTTCTATTCATTTTAAATTTTATTTATCTTTCATACTTCATTTTATTTTGTCTTTTTTTTTTTTTCATATATGGACTAAGTTAGTCTTTTCACTTAAAAACAATTGGTGTGTAGTTCTTAAGTTATTATATTAATTACTGACTTTTCATAATATGTTAGATTTTTTATATAGTTTTAGAGTTGTGATCTTGGAGTTTGAGAGCCCTATTTCTTTCTTTTTTACTATATGTTATGTCAGTAATGATATGTTATGGTGAAAAGTTGGTGCTACTTATGGTGGCAACAATGATAGAGGGACAAAGGTGATTGTAATCAAGTTAGTTGCAGTGATAAAAGTGGAGATGATGGTGACAACAACAATAACAAAAAACAAGTGATGGTGGAATGATGAGGTGGTGTGGTAGTAATGATTATAGTGAAATTGTAGTGGTGATGTTGTAGTGGCAAGATTATAGTAATGGTGGTCATTATAGAGTTATGATGGTTAATGTTATAAGTTGATTACTACTATAAAATATTTGATGAAACTTTATGAGCTATTTGTTTTTCAGTAGACAAACTCAAATAAATAAACCTAGTTTAAAGGTTGACATTAAAATATTTTACAACAAATGAATTTTGGTAGCTCTTTTATAATGCTAGAGCAATTATAAGAATTAAAATTTCAAAATAAAATGCAAAATGTTCTTTCTCATATAAAACAAATCTAAAAAACAAACATAGTTTCTCATGAATCCATCATCTAGCTATCATTAATGCTTTTCACTTACAACAATGTCTCTTCTTTTATCCTTTATATTTTAAGTTTATATTAATTTTTTTATATGTTTTATAGATCTAGATCTTAAATTTATATCTATATAGTTGTTTATTGCCTTTACTCATTTGAAATTTCTCCCATTTCAATGAAAGATTGATATTTATTTTTTATTGGATAAAGGAGATTAATATTGATAAGTGATTTTTTATCCTCTTTGTATCAACAAGACATAATATTGTAGTCTATTTCTTTGATGATTTTTATGGGTAAAATGTTTCTAAATATGTGTGATAAAATAACTTCATACATAAATATCCTAGATTATGGCTGATTGGAGGGGTGTGATTAGTGCTTAAAAGTATATTTTTATCAAGATTTTACATCATTATTTTACACTTGAAGTATAAATAACTCCTTAACTATAACATGTTTTATAACAACAAGTCTGATAATATATGATCCCTTAAATTTATGGTAAATATTTATTTTAAATACATACTATCACATAAATCAAGTGATCGATTGATGAGTTTAACTATTGAAATTAAGGAGATAAAAAGATAGCTAAACTTAGAAAAAAGATGCTAGTTGAATTCAAATTGAAACACCATTTAGTTATTAACATAATTGGTGTTGTATAATTTGGATTTATGTCTAGTTTATATGAATAAAATGTTAAGATATAAGCCTAAAACTTTCATAAAGTGTCCAAGATTCAAAAGGACCTTATTCAAGTTCAAATTGTAACAACAACAAAGAAGTCGGAATCTATCCTACAGCCTAGATATTGTTCAGTGTTCAGCCATATCCCTAATTCTAAAAGTCTAAATGACCTCATTCTTATTTTGTTGGAAAGCTGAGATAATTTTCCGGAACTTTCATGAAGACTATTTGTTTAAATTTTGATGTTAGCAATGATGTTTGCTGTAGACAAGAAGATAAGGATTGTTAACAAGTCAAGAGGTGGCCATCCATTCAACAATTAGTCATCAAATCAATAGTTCTAAATTTTGGCCTATAAAAGAACGTATTTTCCATGTATATAGATATCTTGGTTTTTAGATCAAGATCTTACTCTTCCTCTTTTTCTTTGTGTTTTGTAATGTTCAAGTTTTATTCCAAGTTATATTTTTCTTAATCTCTTATTTATGCTTTTCATTTCCTTTACTATGTTTATATAATTATATTCTTATCTTGTTTATCTATATTTCTCTTATTTATAATGTTCAGCTAAGTTTATTATATCAAAGTGAAAAGATTACACTTATGGTATAAGAATAAGTATAGTATAAACTATAGATGGACTTTAATGTTTGATATTAACATGTTTTGTATTTATTATCTTACCCATTCTTAATACATTGCTTATTAATTGATTAATCTAAATTTATGTTGTATAATCCTTCATACAATAAATGTTTAACCCTTTCATAGCCTACTATATGCTTGAACTGACACTTATGTTATGGAAGAAACTTGATTTTTTATTAAAATAAATTAACATCATGAATATCTGACAATATTTGCAAGTATTAACATTATTAAAATAAGATAACTAATATAATCATGTTAACAATTTATAATCTGATTGAAACCTTTTTTGTGTGTAGTTTCCAGTTGAGTAATAAAAAGAATTTACCATATACTTATTTGAAATATCATTAGTAGATCATCTAACATTGACAATTGTTTTATCTTTCTTTAATCATTGCATCAATAATATCCTATAAAATTCTCATAAACTCTTTGTTTCATTATATATATATATATATATATATATATATATATATATATATATATATATATATTACTTTTAATTTATATAGTTCACCTTCTTATGGTTCAATCCTAATCTTATCGAGTTATTTATGACTTCAACACTGCTACACTTAAAATAAAACATCAATCTTTTGATTATATTAGAGAGCGGTATCAAAAAATAGTAGAGGAGAGAAAAAATAATTAGTTGGCTAGACTTCATAAACTACAAAGCCAAAAATTGGTGCTAATCTTTTTTTTTTTTTGATAAAATGATTACTATTGAGGTATTTTTGAGCTTTTATATCGCTGAAAAAAGTAGATCATGGTTGTTAACAAATTTTTTTAGTACAATTGTATTTTTTTAGCAAATTTAGGGATATTTTATGTTGATAAATTTGTTTCTTAAGATTCTAAATTTGTTTATTTTTAGCTGAAAATCAATTGAAAAATAGTATTTTAAGCCTAAAAAACTCCAACCTAATCTCTCATCCATTTCTTTTATGAGGATAACTTAGGGAAGCAAATAATACATTTTTTGTTGTAGTTGTTGATATGTTATCTTGTTTATTTTTTAAAATATTAATGGGTGGATAACATTTTATTTATCCTTGAATAAAAAAAAAGCTAGGTATATGAGTCCTTTCTCTTTAGCCCCTTCCTATATTTTGTTTTGCAATATATTTTTTATTTTTATTGAAATGCACTATAAAAAAAATGCTTAACATAATATTAAAATTATTATTTAATTTTTGTAATGGTTAATAAATTTTCAATTATTGTGTACCTTATATCCAACAAATAAAATAAAATAAAATATTATTCATGAATATTAAATGAAAATATAACTTAAAAACAATTTTATATTCTTTTACGTGATTTAATAACATTTATTATTTTCCCTTTAATTACATGCAAAACATGCTTTCATTAAAATAATAAAATGATTCATTAATATGGAAATTGATTTTAGATTAAAGCAATATATTTTCCTACTTATTTCAAAATGTTGACATTTTCTGAAAAATCTTTATTTTAATTGTTGCTACTTTTTATTTTTAAAAAGAAACTTTGATGAAAAATTATCTTGTTTTTAAAAAGTTCATGAATTTTTATGATGTAATTATTGATTTCTTTGTAGATAATTATGTATTGGACTTACATGCAAAATCTTTAAAATAATTTTCTCATTAATTGTTTATGATGTTATTATTGATTTCTTTATTTTTTATTAATTATAATTTTTTTATAATTTCTTAAACTCATTTTTCTTATGTTTTTTAAGATAGTTGCGGCTTCATGATTTTGTTTTTAATTTTTTTAATTGACTTTTACTTTCACAATGTTAAAAAATGCTCCTAAAAATAATTTTTCCTCAAATGTTGAAAAAAGGGCTTGAATAAGATAATAATTTATCTTCTTCTTTTTTTTCAATTAAGGATATATGCCTTTTCCTTTTTATTTCAAATTAATATAGTTTTTTGATTTTTTTTTCTAACCGATGTTGCATTTTTTCAAATTAAGTTTGCTTCTAATAAAAAAATATAGTTTTGTAGTAAAAAAAAACAATCACATGAATCGAAAAAGACAATTTTGATAAAAATATAAATATATATTTCTCCTATAATTGTATTCGTTATCTTCCCTACAAATATTTATTTTTATAATTTTGTTAGTAAATAAAAAATAATTCTAAAAAGCAAGATTAATAAACTTGATTAGAGTCAATATTCTTGTCTTGGGTTGGATGAGCTAATATGTTTTGACTTAGGTAATCCAAAATCTTGTTTTTTCAATATTTTCTTAATAAAAATAACTAAATCAATGTCATTTATATTTTATTTTTGAAAAAAGTGACACCGAGTTTTAATTAGATTGTTGGAGTTTCATATACTTGCTAGCCAGCTGGTTAATATTAGCTCAATTTTCACTTAGTTTATTTTGAAATTTAACCTGATCTAGATGTTAGGTTGACATGTCATTATATTGATATATTAAACTTGATTAAATTTAATAATATTAATAATTTTGTAAAAACCAACCTCACTTAACATGTGATTTGGCTTGATGGTGAACATCTATGTCACAACTGATAATTTACTATGGTTCATGCAGCCATCCCATAATGGTTTGTCAGAATCTTTCAATAGATCAATAAATCTAGCTACATCTGCATTATGTTCTTCTTCTATGATTGGACATTGACTAATATTACCTTTATTCAGTTTTATTGCATCAATAGACATATTCATGTAAGGATTACTATTGTCATGTGCAACTCTATGCATGTTGCTAACACTAAAAGTTGACCCAACCTCCCTTTCTCCCATACTCTTATTATGAACAAATAGTTCTCCGTGTGCATACCAACACAGGTAATTTTTCATGAACCTTTTGTCTAGAAAATTCATCATTATAACATTTGGATGCAGATACTTTTTATTTTGATATTTCCTATATGGACACCTAATACCGACTCTAGTAAAATTTATGGGAATGAATGTTGTGAAATTAATAAAATCCTTAACCTCGTTACAATAATCTATCCTTTGTAATTATTGGGGTGAATCTTGATACATCTATGAATGATTATCCATGATTTTTATTGAACCTCTATAAAATTATGATGATAACATATATTAATTAACTATGTTAGGTAAATAAATTTTAAAAAATATTGGTTTAACTCGAGATTATCCAACAAGCTAATTACAACTTCTAAAAAAATATTCATCATCAATTATCAACAAACATACAAATTTATATATATAAATTTACAGAAATTACAACTCCGTAATAGCATTGATAAAAATTAAAATGGTCCCATTAAACAAGCTATTGATTATTTTATGACAACACATGTAATTCGGTAATTCAACAAAGTTTTAACAATTTACAAATAAATTCAATTTTACAAAATCTAAAACAAACCATAACATGTACAAAATTATATATTCATATTACAAGTCCACTTGAAAAATAACAATAAAACATGTATATACACTAACAAAATACATATACTAAAAAAAATGGACATTTAAAATTAACATTTAAATGTTAAAATTAAAAAGATAGATTTACTTATAGAAAATGATAAAATTCATAATAAATCAGAACACAGACATTGTGACTATAAAACTTAAAGAAATATGACTTATGTTCAGAAGAGGAGGATTTTTTTAGGGGTAGTTGTTTGCAAATTGAAAGGAAAGAGTTGAGATGTGAAAAAAGAAAGTGAAATAGGAGAGGAGAGGGTCGGTTGAGTGGTGATATATTAACTTTTACCAATGAAATTGCTAACGCACTTATTTTATCAGTGGTTTCCTCAACAATTCTGAAGGTGAATTGTTCACATAACTATATGGAGATCCCGGTTTGAATCACTCGGTAATTCCATCGATAAAATTGTCTGCAAAAACTTCCACGTCAATGAACTACCTTTTTTTTTTAATTCTGAATATTTCATTTATAATTCGGTCTGTATATACTAATAAAATTATGCTATCGATATATACCAATTGAATAACGGATATAATTTTATCTATTGGTAATTATTTTTGCAATTTACCAAAAGAATTATGTCGTTTTTAATTTCGTTGGTATTACCTGAATTTTTGGTAGTGTAAGTAATGTAATAAAAAATAATAATTAAGGGTGGCTTAGGTTTCTTGAGTTAAAAAAAATACATTTTAATGTCTAACTTCATTTTTGTCTTTGTGAGTTCTTTATTTTTTTGGAGGAGAGAGAGGGATTCATTGAATTCCAGTTTCGAGAGAGAAAAATATCATTAAAAAATATTACAACTACTAAAACAATTTTTTTGATGTCAAAACATTTCATATGATCAAGGAGGTTACATTTAGATGTTTTTTTACCTTCAAAAAATAAAATAAAATAAAATATAGACTTTGAAAGATGAATTGCAAAGAAAAATAAATGTACCGTAGCAAGTTAAAAAATCTCAATAAAAATGATCCTATAGGTTATTCTAATTAACTGGGATTGTTTTTCTAGCTCCCCTGTTATATATGTGTATGTATATGTTATGTTTAGACAGATATATTATTAAGTAAATATGAAATTTTCCCATGATTGAACTTTGATTGTGGGACAGCTAAATTATTATTCGTATAGTTTACAAGCATGCAAGATGAGCAGTGAGTGTAACGAATCGGGGACAAACTCTAAAGAATGCGACCTCTACATGTTTAATCTGTTAGATATTGTTTGACCTCTTACATCTACATCACATGGCTTTCAATTCCTGAAAATTATTTTGCCCTAATACATGGATTTGACTACCCCCTTTAATAATGGATGGATGGTGCTGTTGTGTTCCTCTTCTAATTCATATTTGCGTCAAGATTCAAGAGAAAGATTAAGAACTGCATGAATAAATCAGTTGACCATGTACAACAATATCTTTTTAGAACAAAGTACAACATCAAAAACACATAATCCCTCCTGCAATTTTCGTATTAAAATATGGGTGAAATTAGGGTAACAAGTCAATGGGAATAGCTGGGGGAGAGCACAATATTAGATTCTCTATTAATTTTTAATTTAATATACTCTATTTTGAATCTAAAAAGAAGTCAAGGAAGAAAGTATATAGTAGACATAAATACATGGATTCAAATGATACAAAGCAGCCGGGAAAGCCATCGGCCTGGTTTCCCGAGGCGAAGCATGTGACCATCGGATTGATAAAAATCAATGTTGATCACAGTTGTTGTGTGGTCCCTGAAATAAAACCACCAATGTCAATAATTCTAAGGAAATAATGACATCTAACCAACATTTGTGTGAAGCTTTTTAAGAATAAAATATGCATCGACATCATAGTCCATCTACATAATTAACCTTAGTAAAGTTTGCATCAAGTTTTTTAAGGATAAATTGCATCAAAATCATGATCTGATAATCTAATGGAGCATATATAAATTGTTTTTTCTTGGTAGTGAAAGATTAAAATATTCAAGAGCTCCAAGGGTAATAGAAAGGCAATCTGCCTTTAGCATCGAATCCAGCAAAGATATGAGATTGGCTTAAAATATAAAAATTCGTACCATAAAGGTTGATGCATATAATTATTGGGATTATCAGATATGGTCATCAATCATCTCATGGTGTTTTCCGACTTGTGATTTCATTTCTTAGTTTACGGTGAATCTTTTCACCGACAATTCCCAAATTCTATATATGTTTCAAAACTAGTTTGATTACGCTTGCCAAGCTATGAGATGAAGCATTCTTTTTCTCAACATCAAAAAACAAAAAATATTGCATGCATTGTTCAGGTTTTTTTATCATGCATAAATTTTTTAATTATTTATTTTTTTAAAAAACCAACATGGATAATTACTGCAACCCACAAGAAAACAATATTTTCATTCCTTTTCTTTTAATATTTTTTTCATATTGCTTTGACTCAGTTTTACCGAGGATTAATTTGACAAAACTAAACTATAGTTCTTACACGAAAAGTAAAAGGAACCAATAGAAAAAAAATAGGAAGGAAGAAATGGAACAAAAAACCTTGAGCTTATTCATATAAACACTGTTTTCACCTCAGTTCTGTACAATTTCTATCAAATAAGGTTAATTTTTCAAATTTAAAAGAAATCGCCCGTTCATTTAATGTAGTAGCTAGAGGTGGATGCTATTATTCCATTTACACATTCTTTTTCTTTTTAATTTCTAACTTTTCCAAATTCTATGTTTGAGTTTCTTTTCAATTTTGAAAAATTTTCATACAATAGTTATGTTAAGTGTGAAAATGTTGTCGATCCTTCAAAAATTATTTGAGTTAATTATGGTTCCCCTCTTGTCCTCCTCTTTTAAATTCTAACTTTTCAAGATTTAGAAAGCAACTTCAAATTTTGGCATCGTTAGCTATAATTAATGTGCTTTTTGCTATTTATATAAAAAATAAATAATTATATATCAACCAACTAAAAACAATAGTTGTTCATTGTCAAATAAAAAAATAAAAGATTAAATAAATCAATAAGAATAGTTGTTCCTTGTTAAATAAAAAATAAAAGCTAAAATAAATCAATAATAATGATTGATTAAGATTAAAGAAGATTCCATAATGATAAGAGATGATAAGAAATAATGGATGAAAAAAGATAAAAGTCATCATTGATTATAAGAGTTAGACATCATGATCAATTAGGAGATGATAATTGACCATAAAGTTAAGAGTTGGTGTGATTGACTAGAAGGCAAAGTTACACTAAATAAAAGTATCTTAAAGATTACACTAGCATAAATTATAAATTAGGTAGAAAATATATGATTGCTAGGAACAAGACTTATTGATTGTGATATAAATTGTATCTTGATTCATGTTGTGAGTTTCTAGCTTGCTAAATTGTATTATAATTCATGTTATGAGCTCTTAGTTTGCTATGAACAATTTGTATAGGGTTATGAAAAGTAGTTCAAATAATATTCCATCTTTATAACAATATAAAAAAACTATCCAGTTACTAAAAATGATTATCAACTCATATATATAATTTTTTTTATGCAATTTACATTTATTTTGAAATTTATCGTTAATGAAGCGCTTTATTTAATTTCATTTACAAGTTTTATCTTTATTTTTATTATTTTTTAAATTTGTTTCACACTATTTCAGTTGTATTTTCTTTCTAATATGTTAAAATCAAGTTTCCTTATATTTTGTTTGATTTGCAAGGTTATTATCTTTTTCTATTCAAGATTCAATTACTAATTGTAGTTTCTTTTCATTGAAATGAAAAAATTAAAAAACATATAACATAATAGATACAAAAAAAATCTAATTGATCAATAAATTAGTATATCTAGTGGACTTCATTATCTTAACAAATTGCACCATCAAATGCTAACAAATTGGCATGATCTATTTGTGATCTATTTGTGAATATAATAACATATTCATCATCTTGCCACCTAAAAAAGAAATTGGTAAAAATATCATTATTATTATTGATGAACAATCAATATAAGCAATTAATAAAGGCCAATTACATATCTATAAAGAATTTGACAACCAATCATCAACTTAGGGAGCCAATTGAACAAGCCTAATTAGACATACCACGAGATGATTTTTCATTGTCTAACTCTTTTAAGTAGCAGGAAAATAGATATAGAAAAAGTCCTATTGCACCTATATAACTTATACATCTATCATTATTGTCAACATCATTTCCTTCACTAGTTTTTAGAGGATATGATACTCCATCAACATAACAATATGCTTACCCTCTTTTAAGGATTGATATTGTAATTAAATGGATATAACCATTATAGTTAACTTTAAATTAACAACCTATGACTTCTCTTAAAGGATTATTTTTATCACTAAACACATTTATTTAATACTAATTGAAAACCATGTACTCTATGGTCCATCAACTCAATCAGATTTATAATAAGTTAAGAAATAATTGATCTCTTTAGAAGACATCAAAAGGTAAGTTTAGGTTATCTTCCAATAACAAATGCTTCAATAAGGACATATGAAAATTATTAGTTTAGAAGACAATCATAATTTATTTAAGTAGGAAAATCAACTCCATTCAATTCTTAGAAGGATGAAAATTATTGATTTTAAACAATTCTTTTAGAAAGATAATGAGTCAATGAGAGGACATGTTACTAAATTTAAAAATTAATATGGATATAGTATTGTTAATTTTTTAATGAAATTAAAGCTATTTGGTTCTTCATTAAAGAAGCAGACTTATAAGGTAAAGTTAAATAAGTCACAACTCAATAATAGGCTAAGACCATTAAGCCTAAAAGATTTGTTATTATTAATGGCACAAGAATCAACCACATTTTAAATGGCCCTAACGAAGGTAATGGTTTGGTTACAGACAAGGCATACAAGATCGTCACTAATTAATGCTAGATAGGATTGCCAACCTTACATAAACTAGTAGTGTTATACAACAATCAATTTTTATTAAAAGAAGGATAATACTATAAACAAAAACCTTTATGGAAAGAGTGAAAAAAGATCCTACAAAAAATTATCTTCATTCACTCAAAATCTTGCTTTAAATATTAAGCAGTTTAGGAGACAAATACCTAAAGAAGTTTCAAAAAAGTAGGCAATGATATCATTAAGATAGTTGATAAATTTGTAAAAAAACAACCAACCTTCTAATAACAATACTAAGGTTATTACTAGTGTCAATTATAACCTAGAAATATTAGGCTAACATTTGAAGAATTTGAATAAAACAAACAAGTAACACAATATCAGTTTAAAGGACTAATCCATTTTTCTCTTAAAAAACTTAACTGAATAAATAATTTATAAATTTTCTTATAATAAATAATTTTAATAAATTGGGTTAACCATGTGTAGACAAAAAAATATGAACATTTAAATATATTATTAAAAATAACCAAATAAGTTTAAAAAATAATAAAAAGTATTTTTAAAATATATTCCTTCATAAAATAAAGTGTTCCAACATGATATTAACAAAACATTATGGTATGTGAGAATTTATATGCAATAAAAAAATTATAATTACAGAATACTTACTATGTTTATAACTTACAAATTTACCATTATATATATTATATGTATGTAACATATGCCACAACCAGAGAATTGAAAAATATAAAAGAAATCACTAATAAAGAAAGATCATTGATAGATTATGGTGAATTGTACTAACAAAATATTTACTCACGGTATCCATCTGTGTTTACTAAAATTATTGTGGAAACAAATTGAATGAATTATGGTGGGAAATTTCTGAATATTCCTTCCCACAACAGTTTCAACCACCCCAACACTTAATTTGTCAACATCCTTATTCTAATTCAAATTTTATTAAGGATTCTCCACTTAAAATAAGTAAAACTACCCATTTATTTATCTGAACTCAATTTCAAAAGGTTAATTTTTATTGCAAATTTTTATAGTGCATGTATTTTATTCGAGGAGTTTATTTGTTTTAAAGCTTTTTCTTATAGAAATTTATTATACAAATATATGATTTGTATATGTCAAGATTTGTTTGAGATTTTGTAAAATTATTTTAGTTTGTAAATTGATGAAATTTATTTCACACGTGTGACTTGGGTGTTTTATGATAAAATAAATAATGATTTATTTAATGGATCCATTTTATTTTTTTTTCAATTTTATTGTTGAGTTAAAATATATAGAAATTTGAATTCATGTAAATAATTGATAATGAATCAAAAGTACTATTAAAATAGATTGAATAAATTTTAGTTAAATCAATGTTTGTAAATTTATTTAGTTTACATAATTATTTAATACATGTTGTTATTAATATTCTATATAGATTTGATATAAAAAATGGATGATCGTTCATTAGATGTATCAAGATTTACTTGAAGGGTTGCATATGATGAATTATTATGATGAAACTCTTAGGCTATGATACTAGAAAATTGACATATATCCAAGCTTCTACATGTTATACTTCATTTAAAATACATAGTTAACTAAGTGTAAAATATGTGGGCATGCCCATTATAAACCTAGAATTGGCAAAGAAAAGGCTCTTGTCTCACATAGAAAACTTAGATACTTCTCAATCACATTTACACTGCAAAGGTTATTTATGTCATCAAAGACTATTAAGTACATGACATGACATCATTCACATGATATAGTAGATAGAGTGATAGTGCACTCTTTTGATGGTGAAGCCTAGAAATATTTTAATAAGGTGCATTCTTAGTTTTTTTAATGGAATCAAGGAATATGCATCTTGGGTTATATATAGATAAACTCAATCCATTCGAGTTATTTGTTTCTCTTCATTCTAGTTGGTTAGTGATATCAATGGTTTGTAACTTGCCATAAAGAATGTGTATAAGATCGAAGTACATGTTTTTATATATGATCATACCCAGTCCTAATAGTTTAAATAAGATTATAGATGTTTGTCTTCGACTGATGATTGATGAGTTGAAGTTGTTTTGGTCATTCAAGGTTTCAACTTATGATGTATTGACAAAATAAAATTTTTAAATGAAGGCAAATTTGATGTGGAATATCAACAATTTTCTTGCATATGGAATGTTTTTTTGTTAGAGCATGCATGAATGAAAAACTAGTATGTTTATACTGTATGAAAAATAATAATGCCTTTATGTTAACAAATAACGATAAAGTATTGTTTTGCCACCAATAGTTTTTACTAAAGGATCACAAGCACATAAAGGACTTCTTTATTGGCAAAGTTAAAAGGAATGTTGCACTATTATTACAGTCGAGTGAAGAATTATATAATATGATATTGAATTAACTTTATGTTTGGTTTTAAATCTAATAAGTAGATGTTTCTTGATTTTGATTTGACTTATAATTGAGTAAAGCAAGATATTTTCTAGGAGCTTTCTTATTGGAAGAGCAATCTTCTATGTCATAATCTTGATGTTATGCACATTGAAAAAAACATGTTTGAAAACATTTTTAACATGGTTATGGATGTGAAAAGGAAAATAAAGAACAACATCAAGGCTAAAATGAATATATCTTTGTTTTGTCACTATAAAAATATGGAGTTGGTTTATAAGAGGTTATGGATTACAAAACCCAAAGCTAGATTTGCCTTAGATAAGAATACATAATTGTATGTCAACCAATGATTTAAGAGTCTACATTTTTTTTATGGACATACTTCAAACATATCAAGATTAGTGAATTTGGAGGATTACAAATTGTATGAAATGATGAATCATGACTGCCACATGTTTATACAAAACTCATTCCACTAGCTTACTAGGATTTATTGCCAAATAGGATATAGGATGCATTCATGAAGATCCATCACTTCTTTAAAGATATATACTCCTGACACGACGAAAAGATTGATGTCTTCTCCCAAGTGCAGGAGTGTCGAAGTAATAAATAACCCAGCAAGACCGAGGTCGAACCACATGGAGGTTAATTGTACAAATTATAAATAATAATAATAATATAATAACAATAACAATAACAACAACAACAACAACAACAATAATAGTAATAACAACAACAACAACAACAACAACAATAATAATAATAATAATAAAGAAAAAGAAAGAGAAGAAGAAGATGAGAACTTTGAGAAGGAATATTAATGTAACGATTAAACAATGATAATAACAAATGTCAAGGTTAGAGATTCCACTAATGGTATGTCAAACAAGTATAATATAAACTCTTATTATTCAATTGGAAACCACACATAAAGGAGGTTCCAATCAAATTATAGATTGTTAACATGATTACATTAGTCATCTTATTCGATTAATGCTAATACTTGTAAATCTCGTCAAGCATTCATGATTATAACTTATGTTAACAATAAATCAAGTTTCTTTCATAGCTCAGGTGTCGGTTATACCATACAGTATGAATTATGAAAGTGCTAAGCATTTGTTGTACCAAGTGTTATACAACATAAATCAAGATTAGTCATTTAACAAGCAAAGTATTAAAGAGTGAACAAGATAATAAATATAAAACATGTTAGTATCAAACATTAAAGTCCATATTAAGTTTACATTATACTTATTCTTACACCATTAGTGTAACCTTTTCACCTTGACATAACTAACTTAGCTAGACATAATGAAAGAAAGAAAAATAAATAAACAAAATAAGAACATAAATAAGATAAGAGTTAACTAAGTAAAGGAAAGGAAATGAAAGGCATAAACTTGATATTAATGAAAACAAAGCATAAACATTACAAAAAATATAAAGAGAGAAAGGAAGAACATCATCTTGATCTGGAAACCAAGATGCCTAAATGCATGGCAAATGCCTCCTTTTATAGGCCAAAATTAGGAACTATTGATTTGATGACTAATTGATGAATGGGTGGCCAACTCTTGACTTGTTGACAATCCTTATCTTCTTTTGTCTGCCCAAAACGTCATTGATAACGTCAAAATTGGAGCCACTTGAAAAAATAAAAGTTGTAGGTAATTGTCTCAGCTGTCTTGTATAAAACATTCAGCTCATTTGGATTTCTAGAACTCCAGATATGACCCAATTACCAAACCGTATTCTAGTTTGGATTGCACCGACATTTCTTTTCTAATTTTGGTCATCTCTTTGCCCTTGCAATTTAAGTTCTTAAAGTCATCAATCGATCCTTTCATTTATGTGATAGGCCTACATTTAAAATGAACAATTACCACAAATTAAAGGTATCTTATATTCTTAAATATATTATTATAAAGCATGCTTTAGTTAAGGAATTATTGATACTTCAAGTGCAAAATGATGATATAAAACCATGATAAAAATGCACTTTTAAGTACTAATCACACCCCCCAACCAGCTTATTACTAGTCCCCAGTAATCAAAGTGTTAAAATAGAAAAACAAATTTGCAAATTTCACAAAGTAAGGTATTCATCATTTAACTTCCATTAATTTATCCAGATAAACAAACTCTTATTAAATTTATATATCTGCTCTATACCTATTAACAAGATATTAATAAACCTTTCTTTTGTGCTCAATGTATCAACATATAATTATAGGGCTTTTCTTGGAAGAAAACAAATTTTTTGTTCTAATGTTTAAGGTTAATTTTTTGTTCTAATGTTTAAGGTTAACTTCCTTGGGTTAGGATTATTATTTTTATCTTTTTCTTTTCTTTTCTTTTTTTTTAAAAAAATATATATACATATAATTTAAAAACACCATGCATCTTTAACCCATGTAACGAGCTTTCAGCTAATGACTCCCAAACCAGTTGGTTTTAGGACATTAGGTGTTAAAACACCCCTACGAGCTTTGTAACTTGAGTCGTAGATACTGATATATAGATAGTGCAATGTTTGATTCCCTTAAGCTTTTCTCCTCAACCCATGTAACAAGCGTTGGGCCAATAGCTCCCAAGTCAGTTGACTTTAGGGTATTAGGTGTTAAAACACCCATTCAGGCTTAATTGCTTAGGTTAGGAAGGCTACGAAACCAAACTTATCTACATTTTTATTATCATCATTTTTTTTCTTTTTTCTTTTTTTTTAATTATATAGAATCCATTTCCCTTAGTTGTTACCTATAACAAAAGAACATAAATAATGTAATAATCCAATATGCAACCCATAATCATATGTTAAAGTATGTGTATGTAAATTAAGGTTTAAGAATACATGTTAAATAAGTATATGAGCAGAATTAAGTGATAACAATGCGAGAGTTTGTAAACCTGAATATTTCAAGAAGTATTATAATAGATCTTGTTAAGAATGGTTACTAAGATACGTCTCAAGAGTCACTTTAACAAAAGAGCTCTTTTACTCTGTCATCCTAGTAACAACAATTATGCACATACTTTATGAAATGAAAAACAATTTTTTTTTATCAACTACTACCCTCTCCCCCCAACTAAAACGAGACATTGTCCTCAATGTTCTAAGGTAGAAAGATAGAGTATAGAAGATATCACCTTAAATAACGAACACTAACAAACCTGAAACACACTAAAAAAAAATAAGAAATAACAAAACACAATAATAAAACCAAAAGACACAAAAATTCACAAATGAAGGCTCAAATCCAATCTAAGCTTTTTACAGCTTTCCTTAGATGACCAATTTATGCGACTCATGGAAGGATCAATCATAGGAATGAAAGATTGTAGTTGGTCAATCAATTATTCAGCAGTAGCAGCAGAGATTATGATTTGTCGTGCAGAAGATGTTAGAAATTCTTGTTCCACAGCATGATCAAGAAAAGACAACAACTTATCATAATAACCATTAACATTTAACAAACCTATAGGTTTATGGTGAATGTGCAGTTAAGCCCAAAAGGAAATATGAAAGATCTATTCCAATGTGCCTAGACCACCTGGTAAAGCAATGAAGGCATCAGCATGGTTAAACATTGCATTCATTCAAGCCGACATTATGGAGAGCTAAAGTTCCTCTCCAATTGTTTTTCCAATGATGTCCCCTTGTGTTAATGCTTCGGGGACGACCCCTAAAACTTGACTACCTCCTAAAAATGTAGCTATTGACACACCTCCCATTAACCCAAAACTGCCTCCCCTATACACTAAATGAATCTTTCTCTCAGCTAGCACTTGACCAAGATGATTTGCTGATTCTAAAAACTCCTTTTCTTTTCCAGGACTAGATCCACCAAAAACACAAATATTTCTTATATGATGACTTGAGGAACTTGCCATTTCTGCACACTTCTATATTTGTTGAATGTATAGGTTGAGTAAAAATGAAAGGAAGTAAGAGAGGGTTTTATAGATGAGAAATTAGAAAGGCAATCATAACACCTATATGTAGGCCAGCTGGAGTCTCACTCTCTCTCTCTCTCTCTCTTTATTTATTTATTTATTTACTTTTGAAAAAGCTTATGTATGTACAGGTAGTTGTGATTGTGGCTCACATATTCCCTTAGTTTTACGTCCAAGAATGGCTTAAACGCTCTCTATGGGTCGAGGATAGGCTTCCCATCCAGTTTTCTTAAAAATGACAAACAAGGTCTTTTTTAGTCAGATTCCCAAGATTAAGTCGATCATGTTCTTTATGAAATAATGGCCATAAATCATGAATTACACGATGCACATCTCCAATAGGATGCGTCTCAAGAGTCAATAGAAGATTATCTAAAGACTCCTTACTCAAGCCATCCTTAATGAATTGTATTTTATCTTTACGGTTTATAGATATCATTTCTAAAGAAAGACATTGTGTATTACAAGTCCATCTAGCACATCGATGACAGACTTTGAGTCATTTTGCACGACGCTTCTTTGCAAAAGTGCTTTTACCTGTTCCAAGCATGTGTGAAATGAAGAAGTTAGAGGACTCACCTGATAATCGGACCTTTGCTTCAATCAACCAACTAATATCTTCAGGAATTCCTTGATTCATTAACAATCTTAATCTTGCACATCTAGCACGGTAAATTTTTGTAATCGCATTTTGAGGCAGAGCAGGAAAATACTTTTTTAATTTTTCAAGATTAGTGTCCATTTTCAAATGAGAACTAGAAGAGAGATTCAAAGAATTGCATAAATATATACACAGATATCAGTTATTATGGGAAACTGAAAGAACCGACTTAAGTCACGGAGTACCGTTGTCTACCATTTGACCAGGGTGAGAGAAACTAGCAAAAATCACTAAAAAAGAAATAAAAAAATAAAAATCAATCTTTATATACAGGATCACCTAATTCAATAGAGTCATGTTCAACTGAAAAATTATCAAAGTAAACTTTCAGACGATATCCATTTACCTTGAAAACATTGCTATTTGTTGAATTCTCGATGTCATAGGCCCCATATGGATACACATGTTTCACAATAAAAAGACCACTCCATCTTGATCTTAATTTTCCAGAAAATAAATGCAGTCGAGAATTATAAAGTAAGTTTTGACCAACATTGAATGTTTTTCTCAGTATTTTCTTGTCATGAAACTCTTTAATTTTCATATGCATCATTTCTTATTTCCTCAAGCTCATTTATTTATAATTTTCACAATTGACTAGCATCATCCAGATTTGAATTGAAAGCTTTAATAGCCCAATAAGCTTTATGTTCAAGTTCCACAGGCAAGTGACAAGGTTTTCCATAGACTAGTCTATAAGGTGACATACCTAATGATGTTTTATAAGCACTTCGATAAGCCCAAAGTGCATCATTAAGTCTTAAAGACTAGTCTTTCCTATTAGGGTTCACTGTTTTCTCCAAAATATGTTTGATCTTCCTATTAGCAAGCTCTACTTGTCCACTTGTTTGAGGGTGATAAGGGGTGGCAACTTTGTGTGTGATTCCATATTTCTTCATTAAAGACTTAAATAGCTTTTTGCATAAATGTGTTCCACCATCACTTATTATGGCTCGAGGGACTCCAAATCAACTCAAAATATTTTCTTTCAAAAACTTTATCACTGTTTTGTGATCATTGTTTCGACTTGGAATTGCCTCCATCCATTTTGAAACATAATCTACTACAACTAATATATATAAGAAACCAAATGATGGAGGGAATAGACCCATGAAATCTATACCCCAACAATCAAAGATCTCAATAACAATAATTGGATTTAAAGGCATCATGTGACGATTTGAAATAGATCCTAACTTTTGACAATTTTCACAAGACTTGCAGAATACATGTGAGTCTTTGAACATGGTGGGCCAGTAAAATCCACTTTATAAGATTTTTGCAGTTGTCTTTCTTGACGAGAAATGGCCTTCACATGCCTCAGAATGATAAAATTTAATGACACTACTTACCTCATTGTCAGGATTGCATCTTTAAAATATTTGATCAGGACAATATTTGAATAAATAAGGATCATCCCAATAAAAGTTCTTCATTTCGTTCAAGAACTTTCTTTTATCTTGGGTACTCCAATGAGCTGGCAATTGTCCTGAAACAAGAAAATTGACAATATTAGCAAACCAAGGCATCGTAGAGATAGAAAGTAAAGATTCATCGGGAAAGTAGTCATTGATTGGTGTGATGTTAGTTTTCGAATCTGTTGTCAATCTTGACAAGTGATTGACGACAACATTTTCGCTATCTTTCTTATCTTTGATTGTGATATCAAATTCTTGAAGTAATAAAATCCATCGCACCAATCCAGCCTTAGAATCTTTCTTAGAAAGAAGATATTTCAATGTTGCATGATCACTAAAAACAACAACAAGTGAGCCAACAAGATAAGATCTAAATTTTTCACATGCAAATACTACTACAAGTAATTCTTTTTCAGCGGTGGTATAATTCTTTTGAGCACTATTTAAAATTTTACTTGCATAGTAAATTACATAAGGTTTCTTATCTTTTTTTTGTCCCAAAACAGCACCTACGACATAATCACTAGCATCACACATTATTTCAAAAGGTAATGACCAATCGGGAGGTTGAATGATAGGAGCATAAGTAAGCAAGTTTTTAAGTTTAACAAAGGCTTCTTCATAATATTCAGTCAATTCAAAAATAGTATCATTTGTTAGAAAGTTACTTAAAGGCTTAGATATTACACTAAAATCTTTGATGAACCTTCTATAAAAACCAGCATGTCCCAGGAATAATCTAACATCTTTAAGAGATTTTGGTGTTGACAAGTTTGCAATTAACTCGATTTTAGATTTGTCAACCTCAATTCATTTTGATGAAACAATGTGACCAAGTACAATGTCGTTTGTTACCATAAAATGACATTTTTCCCAATTTAGCACAAGATTCTTCTCTTCACACCTAGTCAAAACCTTTCCTAAGTTAGTCAAACCATCATCAAATGAATCGCCAAAAATAGAAAAATCATCCATGAAAATCTCAAGAAAATGTTCAACCATAACACTAAATATACTAAGCATGCATCTTTGAAATGTGACTGGTGCATTACATAATTCAAAAGGCATCCTTTGATATGCAAAAGTACCAAATGGACATGTGAGAGTAGTCTTCTTTTGATCTTTCAATGCAATTTTAATTTGGTTGTAACCCGAATAGCCATCTAGAAAACAATAGAATTCATAACTTGCAACTCTTTCTAGGATTTGATCCATAAAAGGTAAAGAAAAATGATCTTTTCTAGTCATTGAATTAAGTTTCCTATAGTCAATGCACATGCGCCAACCAGTAACAGTTCTAATGGGAATTAACTCATTGTTCTCATTTGTTATCATAGTGACTCTAGACTTCTTGGGTACAACTTGGGTAGGACTTACCCATTTGCTGTCAGAAATAGGATAAATGACTTCATTTTTCACTACTTCCTTCATATTAGGATTTAGCCTTCATTGCATTTCTCTAGAGGGTTTAATATTTTCCTCTAAATAAATTCTATGTGTACAAATCAAAGGACTAATTCCTTTTATATCAACTATGGTCCATCCTAATACATTTTTGTGCATTTTCAGAGTTTGTAATAACTTACCTTCTTGATTTGCATTAAGTTTGGAAGAGATTATTACCGGAAAAGTTTCCTTTTCTCCCAAAAATGAGTATTTGAGATTGAATGACAATGGCTTCAAATTAGGTTTACGTAGTTGAACATTTGAAGGTATGAACTTAATTGATCGTGGTGGCAATTTCTCAATTTATGGCCTCCAATTACTTGTCTTTGATTCTTCCTGAAAATAAATCATTTGCAAATCATCAGATTCATTAATCTCAATTTCACTGGAAGTGGTTGGAAATTGATCATGAATTAATTTTTTAGTAAAGTTCACTTCCTGTAAATCATTATTATCTCTAGGTTGCTTGCAAATGTTGAAAATATTCATCTCCAATGTCATGTTTCCAAATGATAGTTTCATCAGTCCATTCCTATAATTAATCAATGCATTAGAAGTTGCAAGAAATAGACGTCCTAAAATAATAGGAAATGAATTACATACTTCAACAGGTTGTGTGTCCAAGACAATAAAATCCACAGGATAAATGAATTTATCGACTTGTATTAACACATCTTCAATTATTCCTCTAGGCACTTTTATAGATCTATCGGCAAGTAAAAGAGTTATAGAAGTTGGTTTTAACTCACCTAGATTAATACTCTGAAAAACTGAATATGGAAGTAAATTCACACTAGCACTAAGATCAAGTAAGGCTTTTCAATTTTATGTTCTCTAATAAAGCAAGAAATTGTAGGACAACCAAGGCCTTTATATTTCAAAACACTATTGTTTTGAAGAATGGCACTTACTTGTTCAGCTAGAAAGGTTTTCTTTTTCACATTCAGTTTCCTCTTCATAGTGTATAGATCTTTCAAAAATTTAGCATAGGAAGGAACCTGTTTAATAGCATCCAACAAAGGTATATTAATCCTTACCTGTTTGAAAATTTTAAAAATTTCAGAGTTGTGATTGACTTTCCTTTGTTTGGTCATAACATGAGGAAATGGAAGTGCTGGTGGTGAATTAGTCATTTCTTTGCAATTTTCAGATTCAACCCCTTTCTTACCCTTAGAGATTGACTCATCATCTTTTCATAAGGTTCAAGAGAGGGTTTTTCAATAACCTTATGACACGACTGAAAGATTGATGTCTTCTCCCAAGTGCAGGAGTGTCGAAGTAATAAATAACCCGGCAAGACCGGGGTCGAACCACAGGGAGGTTAATTGTACAAATTATAAACAACAATTACAAAACAACAATAATAACAACAACAATAGTAGTAGTAATAATAATAATAATAATAATAATAATAATAATAATAATAATAAAGAAAGAGAAGAAGAAGAAGATGATGATGATGAGAACTTAGAGATGAAATATTAAAGTAAGGATTAAACAATAATAATAACAAATGTCAAGGTTAGAGGTTCCACTAATGGTATATCAAACAAGTATAGTATAAACTCTTATTATTGAATTGGAAACCACACACAAAGGAGGTTCCAATCAGATTATATATTGTTAACATGATTACATTAGTCATCTTATTCAATTAATGCTAATACTTGTAAATCTCGTCAAGCATTCATGATTATAACTTATGTTAACAACAAATCAAGTTCCTTTCATAGCTCAGGTGTCGGTTATACCATACATTATGGGCTATGAAAGTGCCAAGCATTTGTTGTACCAAGTGTTATACAACATAAATCAAGATTAGTCATTTAACAAGCAAAGTATTAAAGAGTGAACAAGATAACAAATATAAAACATGTTAGTATCAAACATTAAAGTCCATATTAAGTTTACAGTATACTTATTCTTACACCATTAGTGTAACCTTTTCACCTTGACATAATTAACTTAGCTAGACATAATGAAAGAAAGGAAAACAAATAAACAAAATAAGAACATAAAAGTTAACTAAGTAAAGGAAAAGAAAATGAAAAGCATAAACTTAATATTAATAAAAGCAAAGCATAAACATTACAAAAAATACAAAGAGAGAAAGGAAAAGCATGATCTTGATCTGGAAACCAAGATGCCTAAATGAATGGCAAATGCCTCCTTTTATAGGCCAAAATTGGGAACTATTGATTTGATGACTAATTGATAAGTGGGTGGCCAACTTTTGACTTGGTGACAATCCTTATCTTCTCTTGTCTACCCAAAACGTCATTGATAACGTCAAAACTGGAGCCAGGTGAAAACATGAAAGTTGTAGGCAATTGTCTCAGCTTTCTTGTGTAAAAAAGTCAGCTCATTTGGACTTCTAGAACTCCAGATATGGCCAAAATACCGAACAGTGCTCGGGCTGGAAGACAGATTCGGGCTTCTTTGTTGTTGCTATAATTTGGACTTGATAATGGCCTTTTTAGATCTTGGGCTCCATATGAAAGTTGTAGGCCTATGTCTTACCTTTCCATCCATATAAATTGGACCTAAATCTGAGATCTGTAGCTCCAGATGTGTAACCTTTTCACCTTGACATAACTAACTTAGCTAGACATAATGAAAGAAAGCAAAATAGATAAACAAAATAAGAACATAAAAGTTAACTAAGTAAAGGTAAGGAAATGAAAGGCATAAGCTTGATATTAATGAAAGTAAAGCATAAACATTACAAAAAATACAAAGAGAGAAAGGAAGAGCATGATCTTGATCTGGAAACCAAGATGCCTAAATGCATGGCAAATGCCTCCTTTTATAGGCCAAAATTGAGAACTATTGATTTAATGACTAATTGATAAGTGGGTGGCCAACTTTTGACTTGGTGACAATCCTTATCTTCTCTTGTCTGCCCAAAACGTTATTGATAACGTCAAAATTGGAGCCAGTTGCAAACATGAAAGTTGTAGGCAATTGTCTCAGCTTTCTTGTGTAAAACATTCAGCTCATTTGGACTTCTAGAACTCCAGATATGGCTAAAATACCGAACAGTGCTCGGGCTGGAAGACAGATTCGGGCTTCTTTGTTGTTGCTACAATTTGGACTTGATAATGGCCTTTTTAGATCTTGGGCTCCATATAAAAGTTGTAGGCCTATGTCTTACCTTTCCATCCATATAAATTGGACCTAAATCTGAGATCTGTAGCTCCAGATATAACCCAATTACCGAACAATGTTCCGGTTTGGATTGCACCGACATCTCTTCTCTAAGTTTGACCATCTCTTTATCCATGCAATTTAAGTTCTTCAAGTCATCAATCAATCCTTTCATTTATGTGATAGACCTGCATTAAAAATAGACATTTACCACAAATTATAGGTATCTTATATTATTAGATACATTATTATAAAACATATTTTAGTTAAGGAGTTATTGATACTTCAAGTGCAAAATGATGATATAAAACCATGATAAAAATGCACTTTTAAGTACTAATCACACCCCTCAACCAGCTTATTACTAGTCCCTAGTAATTAAAGCGTTAAAACAATTTGCAAATTTCACAAAGCAAGGTATTCATCATTTAACTTCCGTTAATCTATCCAGATAAACAAACTCTCATTAAATTTATATATCTGCTCAATACCACTTAACAAGATATTAATAAACCTTTCTTTTGTGCTCAATGTATCATCACATAATTATGGGGCTTTTCTTGGAAGAAAACAAAATTTTTTACTTGCCGATAGATCTATAAAAGTGCCTAGAGGAATAATTGAAGATGTGTTAGTACAAGTCGATAAATTCATTTATCCTGTGGATTTTATTGTCTTGGATACACAACCTGTTGAAGTATGTAATTCATTTCCTGTTATTTTAGGACGTCCATTTCTTGCAACTTCTAATGCATTGATTAATTGTAGGAATGGACTGATGAAGCTATCATTTGGAAACATGACATTGGAGATGAATATTTTCAACATTTGCAAGCAACCTAGAGATGATAATGATTTACAGGAAGTGGACTTTACTGAAAAATTAATTCATGATCAATTTCCAACCACTTCCAATGAAATGGAGATTGATGAATCTGATGATTTGGAAATGATTTATTTTCAGGAAGAATCAAAGACAAGTAATTGGAGGCCACAAATTGAGGAATTGCCACCACGACCAATTAAGTCCATACCTTCAAGTGTTCAACCACCAAAACCTGATTTGAAGCCGTTGCCATCCAATCTCAAATACTCATTTTTGGGAGAAAATGAAACTTTTCCGGTAATAATCTCTTCCAAACTTAATGCACATCAAGAAGGTAAGTTATTACAAACTCTGAAAATGCACAAAAAAGCATTAGGATGGACCATAGCTGATATAAAAGGAATTAGTCCTTTGATTTGTACACACAGAATTTATTTAGAGGAAAATGCTAAACCCTCTAGAGAAATGCAACGAAGGCTAAATCCTAATATGAAAGAAGTAGTGAAAAATGAAGTCATTAAGCTTCTAGATAATGAAATCATTTATCCTATTTCTGACAGCAAATGGGTAAGTCCTACCCAAGTTGCCAGATCAAACATATTTTGGAGAAAACAGTGAACCCTAATAGGAAAGACTGGTCTTTAAGACTTAATGATGCACTTTGGGCTTATCGAACTGCTTATAAAACATCATTAGGTATGTCACCGTATAGACTAGTCTATGGAAAACCTTGTCACTTGCCTGTGGAACTTGAACATAAAGCTTATTGGGCTATTAAAGCTTTCAATTCAAATCTGGATGATGCTAGTCAACTGCGAAAATTACAAATAAATGAGCTTGAGGAAATAAGAAATGATGCATATGAAAATACAAGAATTCATAAAGCAAGAATTAAAGAGTTTCATGACAAGAAAATACTGAGAAAAACCTTCAATGTTGGTCAAAAAGTCTTGCTTTATAATTCTCGACTGCATTTATTTCCTGGAAAATTAAGATCAAGATGGAGCGGTCCTTTTATTGTGAAACATGTGTATCCATATGGGGCCTATGACATCGAGAATCCAAAGAATGGCAATGTTTTCAAGGTAAATGGACATCGTTTGAAAGTTTACTTTGACAATTTTTCAGTTGAACATAACTCTATTGAATTGGGTGATCCTGTATATAAAGATTGATTTTATTTTATTTTATTTTATTTTATTTTATATAAAGATTGATTTTATTTTATTTTATTTTTGTTTCTTTTTGAGTGAGTTTTGCAAGTTTCTTTCACCCCGGTCAAATGGCGGATAACGGTACTCCGTGACTTAAGTCGGTTCTTTCAGTTTCCCACAATAACTGATATCGGTGTATATATCTGTGCAATTCTTTGAAGCTCTCTTCCAATTCTCATTTGAAAATGGACACTAATCTTGAAAAACTGAAAAAGTATTTTCCCGCTCTGCCTCAGAATGCGATTACAAAAATTTACCGTGCTAGATGTGCAAGATTGAGATTGTTAATGAATCATGGAATTCCTGAAGATATTCGCTGGTTGATTGAAGCAAAGGTCCGATTATCAGGTGAGTCCTCTAACTTCATTTCACACATGCCTGGAACAGGTAAAAGCACTTTTGCAAAGAAGCGTCGTGCAAAACGACTGGATGTCTGTCATCGTTGTGCTAGATGGACTTGTAATACACAATGTCGTTCTTTAGGAATGGTATCTATAAACCGTGAAGATAAAATACAATTCATTAAGGATGGCCTGAGTAAGGAGTCTTTAGATAATCTTCTATTGACTCTTGAGACGCATCCTAGTGGAGATGTGCATCGTGCAATTCATGATTTATGGCCAGTATTTCATAAAGAACATGATCGACTTAGTCTTGGGAATCTGACTAAAAAAGACCCTGTTTGCCAGTTTTTAAGAAAACTGGATGGGAAGCCTATCCCCGACCCATAGAGGGCGTTTAAGCCGTTCTTGGACGTAAAACCAAGGGAAGATGTGAGCCACAATCACAACTACCTGTACATACACATGTTTTTTTTTCAAAAGTAAATAAATAAATAAATAAAAAGAGAGAGAGAGTGTGTGAGACTCTAGCTGGCCTACATATAGATGTTATGATTGCCTTTCTACTTTCTCATCTATAAAACCCTATTTTCCTTCCTTTCATTTCTACTCAACCCATACATTCAACAAATACAGAAGTGTGTAGAAATGGCAAGTTCCTCAAGTCATCAAATAAGAAATATTTGTGTTTTCGGTGGATCTAGTCCTGGGAAAGAAAAAGAGTTTTTAGAATCAGCAAATCATCTTGGTCAGGTGCTAGCTGAGAGAAAGATTCATTTAGTGTATGGGGGAGGCAGTCTTGGGTTAATGGGAGGTGTGTCAATAGCTGCATTTTTAGGAGGTAGTCAAGTTTTGGGGGTCGTCCCTGAAGCTTTGGCACAAGGGGACATCATTGGAAAAACAATTGGAGAGGAACTTCAGGTCTCCACAATGTCGGCTCGAATGAATGCAATGTTTAATCATGCTGATGCCTTCATTGCTTTACCAGGTGGTCTAGGCACATTGGAAGAGATCTTTCATATTTCCTCTTGGGCTCAATTGCACATTCACCATAAACCCATTGGTTTGTTAAATGTTAATGGTTATTATGATAAGTTGTTGTCTTTTCTTGATCATGCTGTGGAACAGGAATTTCTAACATCTTTTGCACGACAAATCATAATCTCTGCTACTACTGCTGAACAATTGATTGACCAACTACAATCTTTCATTCCTGTGATTGATCCTTCCATGAGTCGCATAAATTGGTCATCTACGGGAAGCCGTAAAAAGCTTAGATTAGATTTGAGCCTTCATTTGTGAATTTTTGTGTCTTTTGGTTTTATTATTGTGTTTTGTTATTTCTTATTTTTGTTTCAGTGTGTTTCAGGTTTTGTCAGTGTTCGTTATTTCAGGTGATATCTTCTATACTTTATCTTTCTACCTTAGAACATTGAGGACAATGTCTCGTTTTGGTTGGGGGGAGAGGGTAGTAGTTGATAAAAAAAAAAAAAAAATTTGTTTTTCATTTCATAAAGCATGTGCATAATTGTTGTTACTATGATGGCAGAGTAAAGGAGTTCTTTTGTTAAAGTGACTCTTGAGACGCATCTTAGTAACCATTCTTAACAAGGTCTATTATAATACTTCCTGAAATATTCAGGTTTACAAACTCTCGTATTGTTACCGCTTAATTCTGCTCATATACTTATTTAACATGTATTCTTAAACCTTAATTTACACACACACACTTTAACATATGATTGTGGGTTGCATATTGGATTATTACATTATTTATGTTCTTTTGTTAAAGGTAACAACTAAGGGAAAGGGATTGTATATAATTAAAAAGAAAAAAAGAAAAACATGAAAAAAATAAAAAAATAAAAATAAAAAATGATGATAATAAAAATGTAGATAAGTTTGGTTTCGTAGCCTCCCTAACCTAAGCAATTAAGCCCGGAGGGGTATTTTAACACCTAATACCCTAAAGTCAACTGACTTGGGAGCTATTGGCCCAACGCTTGTTACATGGGTTGAGGAGAAAAGCTTAAGGAAATCAAACATTGCACTATCTACATATCAGTATCTGCAACCCGAGTTACTAAGCTCGGAGGGGTGTCTTAACACCTAATGCCCTAAGACCAACTGGTCTGGGAGTCATTAGCTGAAAGCTCGTTACATGGGTTAAAGATACATGATGTTTTTAAATTATATGTATATACATGAAAAAAAAAAAGAAAAAAAAAAGAAGTAAAAAAAAAAAAAAAAGACAAAAATAATAATCTCATCCCAAGGAAGTTAACCTTAAATATTAGAACAAAAATTTTGTTTTCTTCCAAGAAAAGCCCCATAATTATGTGTTGATACATTGAGCACAAAAGAAAGGTTTATTAATATCTTGTTAAGTGGTATTGAGCAGATATATAAATTTAATGAGAGTTTGTTTATCTGGATAGATTAATGGAAGTTAAATGATGAATACCTTGCTTTGTGAAATTTGTAAATTGTTTTAACGCTTTGATTACTAGGGACTAGTAATAAGCTGGTTGAGGGGTGTGATTAGTACTTAAAAGTGCATTTTTATCATGGTTTTATATCATCATTTTGCACTTGAAGTATCAATAACTCCTTAACTAAAATATGTTTTATAATAATGTATCTAATAATATAAGATACCTATAATTTGTGGTAAATGTCTATTTTTAATGCAGGCCTATCAAATAAATGAAAGGATTGATTGATGACTTGAAGAACTTAAATTGCAAGGATAAAGAGATGGTCAAACTTAGAGAAGAGATGTCGGTGCAATCCAAACCGGAACACTGTTCGGTAATTGGGCCATATCTGGAGCTACAGATCTCAGATTTAGGTCCAATTTATATGGATGGAAAGGTAAGACATAGGCCTACAACTTTCATATGGAGACCAAGATCTAAAAAGGCCATTATCAAGTCCAAATTGTAGCAACAACAAAGAAGCCCGAATCTGTCTTCCAGCCCGAGCACTGTTCGGTATTTTGGCCATATCTGGAGTTCTAGAAGTCCAAATGAGCTGAATTTTTTATACAAGAAAGCTGAGACAATTGCCTACAACTTTCATGTTTGCACCTGGCTCCAGGTTTGACGTTATCAATGACGTTTTGGGCAGACAAGAGAAGATAAGGATTGTCACCAAGTCAAAAGTTGGCCACCCACTTATCAATTAGTCATCAAATCAATAGTTCCCAATTTTGGCCTATAAAAGGAGGCATTTGCCATGCATTTAGGCATCTTGGTTTTCAGATCAAGATCATGCTCTTTCTTTCTCTCTTTGTATTTTTTGTAATGTTTATGCTTTACTTTCATTAATATCAAGTTTATGCCTTTCATTTTCTTTCCTTTACTTAGTTAGCTTTTATGTTCTTATTTTGTTTATCTATTTTTCTTTATTTAATTATGTCTAGCTAACTTAATTATGTCAAGGTGAAAAGGTTACACTAATGGTGTAAGAATAAGTATAATGTAAACTTAATATGGACTTTAATGTTTGATACTAATATGTTTTATATTTGTTATCTTGTTCACTCTTTAATACTTTGCTTGTTAAATGAATAATCTTGATTTATGTTGTATAACACTTGGTACAACAAATGCTTGGCACTTTCATAGCCCATAATGTATGGTATAACCGACACCTGAGCTATGAAAGGAACTTGATTTGTTGTTAACATAAGTTATAATCATGAATGCTTGACGAGATTTACAAGTATTAGCATTAATTGAATAAGATGACTAATGTAATCATGTTAACCATATATAATCTGATTGGAACCTCCTTTGTGTGTGGTTTCCAATTCAATAATAAGAGTTTATACTATACTTGTTTGATATACCATTAGTGGAACCTCTAACCTTGACATTTGTTATTATTATTGCTTAATCCTTACATTAATATTTCATCTCTAAGTTCTCATCATCATCATCTTCTTCTTCTTCTCTTTCTTTATTATTATTATTATTATTATTATTATTATTATTATTATTATTATTATTATTATTACTACTACTACTACTACTACTACTATTATTCTTATTATTATTATTATTATTATTACTATTGTTGTTGTTGTTATTGTTGTTTTATTATTGTTATTTATAATTTGTACAAATAACCTCCCTGTGGTTCGACCCCGGTCTTGCCGGGTTATTTATTACTTCGACACTCCTGCACTTGGGAGAAGACATCAATCTTTCAGTCGTGTCATTTAACATAATTTAATGATTTTTTTTCCTATTCTCAAGTTCACTCACAACTCACATTAAGGTAAGATTCTTCTTTTTTCTTTTCTTTTTTTTTTATGTTTTATTTTGCATCATCTTTTTTTTTTCAATTTTTTTCTTCTCTTAATAATTGTATGGATTTTGTTGGATTTTTAAAAAAAAAATCAAGTTTTTTGTTCTTTAATTATTGAAAATCCTCAAATTAGGAAATTAGGGTTTATGTGAAATTTTTGCATTATAATATGCAATTATTTGAATGACATGTTTAAGGAGTTTATTGAAGAAATTAAAAACCAATCATGGAAATTGAAATGTTAAAATGGTCGACCATGATTTGATATTCGAGGGGAAATCAAAAATTAAAATTCTATTATGGTGGTTTTGATATTTTAATGATGTTGAGAATGTTCTAAATTAATTTAGAAAATTTTAATATGGTTTACAAAAAAAATTACTTATTGTTTTTATATGTGAGAAAGATGAAAATGCATAAATTGGACTAAATCATATTGATTTTAATGTTTAAAATAATTTTGAGGGAATGTTGAGATTGGTTTTGAATATTATGATGCAAAATAAATTGATGATGTTGGTTGTGTTGGTTAATGTGGAAAAAAAATGGAAATACAATAAGTGATAGAATTATGTAAGTTTTAGTGTGTTAGCTAATGTTGTTATGATTAAATTTGATTGGTATGAAGATGATAATATGTTTAATCTTGATGGTACTTTAAGTTGAATAAGTAGTTGATATTAGTTATTTGGATTAACTTATTTGAAAATTGAAATAAAACCAACCAGTTTGTGGCCCTACATTCAAATTGTTGTGTATTTGTAAGTTTTACAAATTTTGAGTAATCTCCCATATAGGGGGTGCTATTAATTTTTTGAAAAAATATGAAGGGTTTACAATATTTTAATTCTTTAATTTGTATAAATGTCCAGAAAAAGTCAATAGCACGTTGTGCAGACATGATCGCTGCTAGTTTTTCTAGTAATGATTCTCATGGCTATGAGTCGTTAGGTGCTGACCAAGAACAGGAACCTAAGACACAAACATCCACTCATGATGAGAGCTCATCGAGTGTGATCCCACCACATCAAGGGGAGGTGTCGTTCACAGCATGATCCACTTTTCAATGTAAGTTTATTTTCTATTTACAATGAGAAATTAACTATTTTTTTTTTAAAATTTAGTCATTGTTTCATTGTTTTCCAATTTGGTGATGAAATCAATGATAAAAAATTAATTATTTCAAAGGAGTCAGGTTTTCAAACACCCCGAATGGAAACCTATGATTAATACATGGTTTTCAAGGTTTAAGGTTAGTATTAACTTAAATATTTTTTTATTTTGTTAATTTGGTTACTTTATTCATATAAATAAAAATTTTCTTTTATAAATTTTAATTACAAAGAAAAAAATGAATGGGATAGAACTGACAATGTTATTGCAATGAGGGTTTGAGAGAATCGTGTTGCAACTAGGTAAGATTTTAATCTTTTTATTCAATTTTATTTTTATCTACTAATAGATATTCATTTTTACAAAATAGGTAACGTGATTTTTTATACAAGGTGCTAAAGAAAGTGAAAAATTATATGAAAGAAAAAGAACTTCTAACTTGAAGAACATGGCGATTTGAAAGAATTTCAGATTGCTGTAAATCTCGAAGGTTGTGTGAGAGGAATATATTTAGCATGTTATGTCTATGTGGTTTATATGAGGCTGACGCTCTAGTGCGGAGATTCAGAAAAGTTTACAGCAGTTTATGGATAACCAAACTCAGCACTTTATAATATGTTGGTTTTCAACCTTTTTAAGTTATTTTTTTATTTAATTTTTCTAATTGTTTTTTAAGGATACATATAACATCCATTTGAAGAAGAGATGTAAGGAAGATCCTTCAACTTATTTAGATCTCGATCAAAATTTATGGTTGGATATAGTATTATCCAGTGGACCCGATAGAAATTGAGTGTACAATCTCTCTAATACTATGACTAAGAACTTGTGGAAGGCTTATAATGTTTCCACAATTAAATGCTCACAATTGGTTTTGAGCACTGAAACTCTAGAGTTTGAGATGATTTTAGATTAACGAGTACAGACTCGAACAACCCATCTTATTGATAAATATGAATGATTTACTACTAAGATGACCAAACTCCACCGATTGGTAAAGGAGATGAGATCACATATGGATGGTACATGTGCTCTACCTTACTATCCCTATAATCCCAACAATGATTTGCCACCTCATCCTCATCCTCTAGCGTCTCTTGTCTAGATTAATTGTATTTGAACTTATAAATTTTTAAATTTGTAATAAATATTTGAGTGTTATATTAATTTAATTAATTTTAATTTTTTTCTCCTTCTATTTAATAGATTTTTTTTGAAAAAAATTCTAATTTATTATTGATAAGGTTATTGAATGACTTAGTCCGTTGATATATTCCAAAGAGTTGGAAAAAAATTACTATAAATATCACTATCGTTGTTTAATCACCAACAAAATTATAGACAGTCCTTTTATCATTTATATGTCAAATTTACTGATGAAAAAATAACTGATGAAATCATATATAATTTTTATATAAATATTATATCATATTCATCAATGGAAATATCCAAAAATAAAGCAAGTTTTTTCTTTTTAGCTTGCTTATAACATTAATAAATCTATTAGTATAGTTGTTATTAACAAATTATTAACATACCACAAATCACCGATAACAATTTCTTTTTAAAAAGGTAATTCTATTCATAAACATGTCAATTTCTTTTTAAAAAGGTAATTTTATTTATAAACATGTCCGTAAAATAAATAGGTTGAAATAAATTCTTTAAATCAAAAAAATCTAGTAGTGTAATTTATATTTTGGTTAAAGTACAACCAAACAATAACCTTACCATAACTTCAAATATTTTTTAAAATTTAATCTAAAATACTAACAAAAACCATTTTTTTTCTTGGAAAAAAACAATTTATTGAGATCGAATCAAACGACATACATTGATAGATTAAATTTGAATACGACATACATTCAAATCAAACGACATACATTGGATTTGAATACGATTGCAATCCCTGTATAAGGAAATTTCCAGTAACCGCAGAATGCCCCAGTATAATTTGTGTAAATTAATTTAATGGCACACACTCGACCCAAGTTTGACAGGCGATCCTAGAATCACTGAGCTAGGCTAGGGCTTGCTTTAGATGAAGCCCAAGGACAAAAATCTGATAAATATAGAAAACCTAAACCCAAGTTAAAACCTATGCAAATGGGTTGGAATTTGGGGCCTGGTCCTCTATCCAGTCTTATGGAGGACAGATTTAGATACCGACAGCACATCTGGATTGTTTGTCACCTTTCATCCCGAGCATAACGAGATGCCGATTGTTGTTTCCTCATTAATCAACAAAATTATGGTCTCCAGTGACCATTCAAGAAAATTAATTTCTTAGCGCTTATAAGTGACAGTATTGGCGACACAATGACCCATATACCTTAAAATATTAATTTGTGTCAAGTAATCAAAATCGATACCGTAATATATATTTTTGAGCTGGAAAAAAAAAAGGTTGAGTTGGGATATCAAGCATGGAGCAATCCAGTGGGATTAAATGATTCATACTTGAGTTCTAAAACCACATTCAAGTATAATAATTAAGACAATATTATTGTTTGAAGTAACTCAAGTTGCCTAATATCATTGAATATGCTTGATTATAGAAAACACTAAAACTTTTGGAGTTTCTTGTAAAAACAAAATGCAATATTGCTCATATATTCAAAAATTATCGTGGATTTATTGTGTATTTTTTATTTTTTCCATTTTAGCTATCAAAATTTTATGTTGGCTGATTTGATTTTTATTTAAGGCCAATCATTTTTTATTTCTTAAGCAAATAAATAATTGAAAGATAAAGGATTGAAGTGAAAAAATTGATATTTGATCCTTCATCTTTATGGATAATGTCATCTAGGTACATTTAAATGTCAAAAGAGAGCTCATCAGATTTCAACGTTAATAAGAGAGTTTTTGTTCACAATGATTCCAAGAAAAAAGAAAGGTTAATTTTATATTTAATAGGTTCTATTTGATGAGTGTAGTTTAACTTTGGTGTTAACCCTAAAATTGCTTGAGAAAGTAGATATTTAGGTTTCAGGTTAGTTTTTGATTTTGAACTGATTTTAAGTTGTTTAAAGGTATAAATAAGTTTATTTAGATTTTCAAACAATTTTTTATGATTTTTAAAGTCAAAAAATGGTTGAAAACTAATTTTATTAGTTGAAAACCCATTGCTCTCCCACTGCCTTATATTTTCGCTGACTCTCTAGTCACTAGATTCTGGGTGTAAACCCCGATCTGAAACCCTTAAATTCAATGTTTAATTATATATATATATATATATATATATATATGTATTAAACAATTATAAATTAAGAGGATAAATATTATAATAAAAGGTGGAAATCATTAGATAATTGGTGAAAAATCTTAGATGAAATAAAAAAAATAAATATATAGAAAAAATATATTTATGGTCAGAGATTTGACCGAAATAACATATAGTCATTTAATATACTGGCATTGCTGTAAAAAGAGGAAAATCCTTTTCCCATTCTATAAACAAACTTGTTAGCCATTAAAGTAAAAAAGCTTGAAAAAAATTTCTTTTCTCTAATTTTATCAAAATTCTCTTAATTTACATTGTATGAAAGAGTGATCTAGTTCTTTCTTCTTATTAAATCAAATTTAATTAGTGAATTTTAGAGAGAGGTGGGGTTGGAAGTTCAAGAATTTAATAATGAAGTGTGTAAAATTTGAAAAGGAAGAAGAAATCCTTGGAATCCATATAAATACTTATTTAATTGGGTTCTTTGGTAGCAGTAAGAGATTACTTTTGCAATAAATGCACTTAATTTCTTGAAATACGATGGGAAATTGAAAATCTTAAAATTTAAAAATTGTTAGGGTTTATATAAATTTTGAGAGGAATGTCAAATTGTGTAGTTGATAGTTAATTGGGGTTGGATGGCATGATTAAGGATATAATGGAAGAGATTGAAAAACAATTTTGGATCTAACCTTGACTAAGTGGTTTTGGGGGTTTGTGAAATTAATTAAAATATGATATTTTTAATGATATATTGGGAATATTTAAGATTGGTTTTGAATGTTATAATGTGGGTTGCTAAAGGTTTACTAATTGTGGTTATATGTTAGAATGATAAAAACATAAAAAATTATTTAATTGTGTAAATGTTGTGTTTTGAATTATGTTATTATGCTTAACCTTGATTGATATAATGATGAAATTATGTAAAATCATGATTTTAATTTATGTAGAATAAATTATATGAGTATTGGTTTATTATGAATTTGTCAGAAGGGAAGCATGGAAATCAGTGAAATTGTTGTAGATGTTAGTGTTTTAATGGTGTTGTAATATTTAGAAATTGAGTTGGGAACTTACAATCAAAATGATTATTTATATATTGTGTCTAGTTTGGCAAATTGATAAAATAAAAAATGAAAAAATACATGTTGGATGCATAAGAATAGTAAAGAACATGAAATTGCATGTTTAATGCAAGATAGAATTTGGAGGAAATCTAAATATATTGGCATTAAGAGGAATTAATGACATGTTTAGATGCTCATTGACAGAGTAAAGATCAAGAATGATATAAATGAATATGTGTATTAAAAAGATTAAAAAATGTTGACACCATTTTGAGAGAGGTTAAACCAGTCGCAAGAGTGATGGATATGTTTAATTGTCAAGGTTACTCTGGCGACAACTACTTGTGTTCAAGTGTATTAGTTACCCTGGTAGGGATTAGTTATGTCAGGGAATGTTATTAACTGTAATGATGGAACTATGTTAGGAAATGTTAGTGACACTAATGACAAAACTATGTTAGGTAATGTTATTCACCATAATGTTGGAGTTTTTGGTTGAAATGGAGTCGTTCAAATAAAAATAAACAATTGTATTTGCATATACATGTAGGTTATAATATATTATATTGGTATAAGGTGTATTCACATGTGTTAACCTAAGTATTCACATTTATTTATTTATTTATTTATTAATATTTAATTTATTGAAAATTTATCTTTATGATTTTTTTTATATATAATATTTTTAATCAAATGACTTTTGCATGGGTTTTATTAGCTAATAAGGATTTATATTATTTTTTCTTGTTATCTCAAATTATAATTTGACATTGGCTTGGTTTAATTTTGATACGTATTGATATTTCAAAGGTCATTGAAGACAATATTCTTCATTAATAAAAATAATTTAATTCTATCAATGAATATTTTGTTTTATTATATACAATTCATCATATAAAATTTATAAAACAAATCTCAAATTAATTAAAAATAAATAAATTCTTATTAGCAATCTAAAAACCTATCATTTTAGTAATAAATTTTAAATATTTTATTTAAATTATTTTGGTATATTGATATCAAAAATAATTTTATTAAAAATAAAAAAATAATATATTTCTAAAAAAAACTTTAAAAATTAATAGTTGAACCGATCACAATCCACACACCCCTGGCACTCACAGATCGCCTGTCCACGTGAGAAAACCTTGTGCCTTAAATGTTAACGACCAAGCATCATGTTAATTTTTCAAAGATGTGGCCATGATCATTAGACATAAAGTAGCCTATCTTCAAAAAGCATTAAGCCCAATAAAAAAAAGATTGGATTGAAAAAAATAACAAAAAGATTAAAAAAATAACAATGAGGGTGAAAAGATTAAAAAACAATTAAAAGAGTAAAGAAAAAAATTGAAATTAAAAGAAAAATATTGGATTGAAGGGTGAAAAAAGTTAGAAATCAAAACAACGAGGACCAATTAAAAAACATAATAAATTTGAATTGATGGATGATATTTGAAATGAATAAAAGTTTTACAAAATGGCTAAAGAAAAAAAATTGAAGATCAAAAGAATAAAAATCAACTGGAAAAAAAAAATACAATTTATGTCAAAATAGGATTTATGGAAGGAATTGAAAAAAATAAAATTTTTATAAAAAAAATTAAAAATTAAAAGGATAAAGATTGGAGTTGAATTATAAAAAATAAAAAGTGTCAAATTGTACATTTTAGAGTTAAAAGAGAGAAAACAAAACCCGCCGGTAACAAACCGAACCATTATAATTGTCACGTGCTGCTCCATCAGGAAAAAGATGTGGTGGCATTTCTAATGAAATGATAAAAAGATATTTTTAGAAATAGAGATGTACTGCGCATGTTGATTATAGGGCTTAGTCGCTGACACGACTAAAAGGTTGATGTCTTCTCCCAAGTGTAGGAGTGTCGAAGTAATAAATAACCCGGCAAGACCGGGGTCGAACCACAGGGAGGTTAATTGTACAAATTATAGACAACAATTATAAACAACAATAATAACAATAATAACAACAACTATAATAATAATAATAATAATAATAATAATAATAATAATAATAATAATAGTAGTAGTAGTAGTAATAGTACTAATAATAATAATAATAATAATAAAGAAAGAGAAGAAGAAGAAGATGATGATGATGAGAACTTAGAGATGAAATATTAATGTAAGGATTAAACAATAATAATAATAAATGTCAAGGTTAGAGGTTCCACTAATGGTATATCAAACAAGTATAGTATAAACTCTTATTATTGAATTGGAAACCACACACAAAGGAGGTTCCAATCAGATTATATATTGTTAACATGATTACATTAATCATCTTATTCGATTAATGCTAATACTTGTAAATCTCGTCAAGCATTCATGATTATAACTTATGTTAACAACAAATCAAGTTCCTTTCATAGCTCAGGTGTCGGTTATACCATACATTATGGGCTATGAAAGTGCCAAGCATTTGTTGTACCAAGTGTTATACAACATAAATCAAGATTAGTCATTTAACAAGCAAAGTATTAAAGAGTGAACAAGATAACAAATATAAAACATGTTAGTATCAAACATTAAAGTCCATATTAAGTTTACATTATACTTATTCTTACACCATTAGTGTAACCTTTTCACCTTGACATAATTAACTTAGCTAGACATAATGAAAGAAAGCAAAATAGATAAACAAAATAAGAACATAAAAGTTAACTAAATAAAGAAAAGGAAATGAAAGGCATAAACTTGATATTAATGAAAGTAAAGCATAAACATTACAAAAAATACAAAGAGAGAAAGGAAGAGCATGATCTTGATCTGGAAACCAAGATGCCTAAATGCATGGCAAATACCTCCTTTTATAGGCCAAAATTGGGAACTATTGATTTGATGACTAATTGATAAGTGGGTGGCCAACTTTTGACTTGGTGACAATCCTTATCTTCTCTTGTCGGCCCAAAACGTCATTGATAACGTCAAAACTGGAGCCAGGTACAAACATGAAAGTTGTAGGCAATTGTCTCAGCTTTCTTGTGTAAAAAATTCAGCTCATTTGGACTTCTAGAACGCCAGATATGGCCAAAATACCGAACAGTGCTCGGGCTGGAAGACAGATTCGGGCTTCTTTGTTGTTGCTACAATTTGGACTTGATAATGGCCTTTTTAGATCTTGGGCTCCATATGAAAGTTGTAGGCCTATGTCTTACCTTTCCATCCATATAAATTGGACCTAAATCTGAGATCTGTAGCTCCAGATATGGCCCAATTACCGAATAGTGTTCCGGTTTGGATTGCACCGACATCTCTTCTCTAAGTTTGACCATCTCTTTATCCATGCAATTTAAGTTCTTCAAGTCATCAATCAATCCTTTCATTTATGTGATAGACCTGCATTAAAAATAGACATTTACCACAAATTATAGGTATCTTATATTATTAGATACATTATTATAAAACATATTTTAGTTAAGGAGTTATTGATACTTCAAGTGCAAAATGATGATATAAAACCATGATAAAAATGCACTTTTAAGTACTAATCACACCCCTCAACCAGCTTATTACTAGTCCCTAGTAATTAAAGCGTTAAAACAATTTGCAAATTTCACAAAGCAAGGTATTCATCATTTAACTTCCATTAATCTATCCAGATAAACAAACTCTCATTAAATTTATATATCTGCTCAATACCACTTAACAAGATTTTAATAAACTTTTCTTTTGTGCTCAATGTATCAACACATAATTATGGGGCTTTTCTTGGAAGAAAACAAAATTTTTGTTCTAATGTTTAAGGTTAACTTCCTTGGGTTGGGATTACTATTTTTGTCTTCTTTTTTTTTAACTCTATATACATATACTTTAAAAACATCATGCATCTTTAACCCATGTAACGAGCTTTCAGCTAATGACTCCCAGACCAGTTGGTCTTAGGGCATTAGGTGTTAAGACACCCCTACGAGCTTAGTAACTCGGGTCGCAGATACTGATATGTAGATAGTGCAATGTTTGATTCCCTTAAGCTTTTCTCCTCAACCCATGTAACAAGCGTTGGGCCAATAGCTCCCAAGTCAGTTGACTTTAGGGTATTAGGTGTTAAAACACCCCTTCGGGCTTAATTGCTTAGGTTAGGGAGGCTACGAAATCAAACTTATCTACATTTTTATTATCATCATTTTTTATTTTATTTTTTCTTTTTTTTTCATGTTTTTTTTTAATTATATACAATCCCTTTCCCTTAGTTGTTACCTTTAACAAAAGAACATAAATAATGTAATAATCCAATATGCAACCCACAATCATATGTTAAAGTGTGTGTGTGTAAATTAAGGTTTAAGAATACATGTTAAATAAGTATATGAGCAGAATTAAGTGGTAACAATACGAGAGTTTGTAAACCTAAATATTTCAGGAAGTATTATAATAGACCTTGTTAAGAATGGTTACTAAAATGCGTCTCAAGAGTCACTTTAACAAAATAACTCCTTTACTCTGCCATCCTAGTAACAACAATTATACACATGCTTTATGAAATGAAAAACAATTTTTTTTTTTATCAACTACTACCCTCTCCCCCCAACCAAAACGAGACATTGTCCTCAATGTTCTAAGGTAGAAAGATAGAGTATAAAAGATATCACCTGAAATAACGAACACTGACAAAACCTGAAACACACTGAAACAAAAATAAAAAATAACAAAACACAATAATAAAACCAAAATACATAAAAATTCACAAATGAAGGCTCAAATCCAATCTAAGCTTTTTACGGCTTCCCGTAGATGACCAATTTATGCGACTCATGGAAGGATCAATCACAGGAATGAAAGATTGTAGTTGGTCAATCAATTGTTCAGCAGTAGTAGCAGAGATTATGATTTGTCGTGCAGAAGATGTTAGAAATTCGTGTTCCACAGCATGATCAAGAAAAGACACCAACTTATCATAATAACCATTAACATTTAACAAACCTATGGGTTTATGGTGAATGTGCAATTGAGCCCAAGAGGAAATATGAAAGATCTCTTCCAATGTGCCTAGACCACCTGGTAAAGCAATGAAAGCATCAGCATGGTTAAACATTGCATTCATTCGAGCCGACATTGTAGAGACCTGAAGTTCCTCTCCAATTGTTTTTCCAATGATGTCCCCTTGTGCCAAAGCTTCAGGGACGATTCCTAAAACTTGACTACCTCCTAAAAATGCAGCTATTGACACACCTCCCATTAACCTAAGACTGCCTCCCTCATACACTAAATGAATCTTTCTCTCAGCTAGCACCTGACCAAGATGATTTGCTGATTCTAAAAACTCTTTTTCTTTCTCAGGACTAGATCCACCGAAAACACAAATATTTCTTATTTGATGACTTGAGGAACTTGCCATTTCTACACACTTCTGTATTTGTTGAATGTATGGGTTGAGTAGAAATGAAAGGAAGGAAAAGAGGGTTTTATAGATGAGAAATTAGAAAGGCCATCATAACACCTATATGTAGGCCAGCTGGAGTCTCACACACTCTTTCTCTCTTTTTATTTATTTATTTATTTACTTTTGAAAAAAAAGCATGTGTATGTACAAGTAGTTGTGATTGTGGCTCACATCTTCCCTTGGTTTTACGTCCAAGAACGGCTTAAACGCCCTCTATGGGTCGGGGATAGGCTTCCCATCCAGTTTTCTTAAAAACTGGCAAACAGGGTCTTTTTTAGTCAGATTCCCAAGACTAAGTCGATCATGTTCTTTATGAAATAGTGGTCATAAATCATGAATTGCACGATGCACATCTCCACTAGGATACGTCTCAAGAGTCAATAGAAGATTATCTAAAGACTCCTTACTCAGGCCATCCTTAATGAATTGTATTTTATCTTCACGGTTTATAGATACCATTCCTAAAGAACGACATTGTGTATTACAAGTCCATCTAGCACATCGATGACAGACTTCTAGTCGTTTTGCACGACGTTTCTTTGCAAAAGTGCTTTTACCTGTTCCAGGCATGTGTGAAATAAAGAAATTAGAGGACTCACCTGATAATCGGACCTTTGCTTCAATCAACCAGCGAATATCTTCAGGAATTCCATGATTCATTAATAATTTCAATCTTGCATATCTAGCACGGTAAATTTTTGTAATCGCATTCTGAGGCAGAGCGGGAAAATACTTTTTCAATTTTTCAAGATTAGTGTCCATTTTCAAATGAGAATTGGAAGAGAGCTTCAAAGAATTGCACAGATATATACACAGATATCAGTTATTATGGGAAACTGAAAGAACCGACTTAAGTCACGGAGTACCGTTGTCCGCCATTTGACCGGGGTAAGAGAAACTAGCAAAAATCACTCAAAAAGAAACATAAAAAAGAAAATGTGAGAAAAACAAAATAATCAACCTTTATCTACAAAATCATTCAAACCAGTTGATTCATTTTCATTAAGAAAATTATCAAAGTGAGCTTTCAAACGATGTTCATTTTCCTTAAAATCATTGTCATTCATTGAATTCTCAATATCACAGGCCCCATAAGGATTGCTCCATCTTGATCTTAGCTCTCTAGGGACTGCATAGAGTTGAGAATCATAAAACAAAACTTTTTGACCAGTATCAATCTTTTGACAATTTTCACAAGTTTTGCAGAATGCATGCGTGTCCTTGAACATGGTAGGCCAATAAAATCCATTTTGAAAGATTTTTGCAGCAGTCTTTTTTGACGAGAAATAACTTCCACATGCTTCAGAATGACAAAGTTTAATGACACTACTTACCTCATTGTCGGAAATGAATCTTTGAAATATTTGATCAGGACAATATTTGAATAAGGTAGGGTCATCACAATAAAAATTCTTCACTTCGTTCAAAAAAATTTTCTTTGTCTTGAGTACTCCAATCAACTGGCAAATCTCCTAAAGCAAGAAAATTGATATTTTTATCATACCAAGGCATTGGACTAAGAGAAAGTAAGGATTCGTTAGGAAAGTAATCATCGATTGGTGTGATGTCAGATGTCGAATCTGTTGTCACTGTTGACAAAAGATTCGCATCAACATTTTCGGTGCTTGTTTCATCCATGATTTCTTCCTCAGAATAAATCATTTGCAAATCTTCAGTTTCATCCAATTCATTTTTACTTAAAGTAGATTCAAGTTGATCATAAACTAATTCATCAATAAGATCTACTTCTTGTAAATCATTATCATCTCCAGGTTGCTTGCAAATGTTGAAAATATTCATCTCCAATGTCATGTTTCCAAATGATAGCTTCATCAGTCCATTCCTACAATTAATCAATGCGTTAGAAGTTGCAAGAAATGGACGTCCTAAAATAACAGGAAATGAATTACATGCTTCAACAGGTTCTGTGTCCAAGACAATAAAATCCACAGGATAAATGAATTTATCGACTTGTACTAACACATCTTCAATTATTCCTCTAGGCACTTTTACAGATCTATCGGCAAGTAAAAGAGATATAGAAGTTGGTTTTAACTCACCTAGATTGAGACTCTGAAAAACTGAATATGGAAGTAGATTCACACTAGCACCAAGATCAAGTAAGGCTTTTTCAATTTTATGCTCTCCAATAAAGCAAGAAATTGTGGGACAACCAGGGTCTTTATATTTCAAAGCATTATTGTTCTGAAGAATAGCACTTACTTGTTCGGCTAGAAAGACTTTCTTTTTCACATTCAGTTTCCTCTTCACAGTGCATAGATCTTTCAAAAATTTAGCATAGGAAGGAACCTGTTTAATAGCATCCAGCAAAGGTATATTGATCCTTACCTGTTTGAAAATTTCATAAATTTCAGAGTTGTGATTGACTTTCCTTTGTTTGGTCATGGCTTGAGGAAATGGAAGTGCTGGCGGTGAATCAGTCGTTTCTTTGCAATTTTCAGATTCATCCCCTTCCTTACCCTCAGAGATTGACTCATCATCTTTCTCATAAGGTTCAAGAGAGGGTTTTTCAATAACCTTACCGCTGCGCAGAGTAGTGACTGATTTGACTTGATCCATGTGTTGGCTTCCGGAACTACTTGCATTTGCATTGTATTGCCCTTTGGGATTTTGTTGTGTTTGAGATGGAAACTTACCTTTCTCTTGGAAACTAAGAGCAGATGTTAATTTAGCAAGAGTATCTTTAAAATCTGTCATATTTTGAACAAGTTGAGTATTAATTGTCTCTTGCTTTTCAATGAATACATGCAATGTTTCCTCAAGATTTCTTCTAGAAGGTGGAACATAAGGTGGTGCATATCCATGAGAATTTTGGAAATTATGGTGTGCTTGAAACGGTGGTTGTGAAGTTTGTGCATTGTTGTTCTCACTCTTCCAACTGAAATTTGAGTGATTTCTCCAACCAGGGTTGTATGTTTGGGAATATGGGTTGTGGTTGGGCCTTTGGAAACTGTTTAAAGCATGGGCTTGTTCATGGAGACATTCTTTAAAAGAAGGCAAGGTTGGACACTCATTGGTTGAGTGTTCATTTGTTTCAAAGATTGGACACACAATGTTTTTAAGAGATTTTAATTGACCACTCTTTTTTGAATTCTAGTGCCTCAACTTTTCTAGCTAAAGATGCAAATTTGGCTTGAAGGTCATGATCTTCCCTAAGGTTGTACATACCTCCACTAGATGTATGAGGTTGAGTTTTACTCGGTGCCTCATAAGTACCCGCGGTGTCCCAATTTTGAGCATTTTCAGCTAACAAGTCTAAGTACTCCATTGCTTCATCAGGGTCTTTATCTTCAAAAGTTCCATTGCACATCAATTCAACCATTTGCCTATCTTTAGGTGTTAACCCTTCATAAAAATGTGAAACCAATCTCCATGTTTCAAAACCATGATGAGGGCAAGTACTAAGCAAGTCTCGATACCTATCCCAACATTTGTAAAATGTTTCTCCTGGTTTTTGAGTGAAAGTGGTGATTTGTCTTTTGAAAGAGTTTGTTCTATGAGATGGGAAAAACTTCTTTAAAAATTGTTGTTGCATTTCATCCCAAGCACGAATGGATCCAGGTCTTAAATTTTGTAGCCATGTTTTAGCATTATCTTTTAATGAAAAAGGAAAAAGCTTTAATCTCATGGTGTTCATGCTACAATTTAAATTATTATATGTGTTGCAAACCTCCTCAAATTCCCTTAAATGCAAGTATGGATTTTCCAATTCTAAACCATGAAAAGAAGGTAAAAGTTGAATAATACCTGGTTTAAAATTAAAATGAGATGCATCTGGAGGAAAAACTATGCATGATGGTGCACTTGTTCTTGTGGGATTCATGTGGTCTCTAAGTGTTCTAGCACGGTTATTCTCATTATTCTCATTATGAAGTGATTGATTATCTTCTTCGGCCATATTTTCTGAAAATAATGAGGATACCCTACAAAGTCTACCACTTGATGTACGTGACCACACTCTCATGCACGTGTAGGAATAAAATAAAAGGAAGAAGAAAACAAAAGAAGAAGGAAGAAAACAAAATAAGGAGAAACAAAATAAAAGAGACAAAGTTATATATAAGAAAAGTGAAAAGAGAAAATAAAATAAATATTATAATTTATACAAGGACTTACCTCCCCGGCAACGGCGCCAAAAACTTGACACGACTAAAAGGTTGATGTCTTCTCCCAAGTGTAGGAGTGTCGAAGTAATAAATAACCCGGCAAGACCGGGGTCGAACCACAGGGAGGTTAATTGTACAAATTATAGACAACAATTATAAACAACAATAATAACAATAATAACAACAACAACAACAATAATAACAACAACTATAATAATAATAATAATAATAATAATAATAATAATAATAATAGTAGTAGTAGTAGTAGTAGTAGTAGTAGTAATAGTAGTACTAATAATAATAATAATAATAAAGAAAGAGAAGAAGAAGAAGATGATGATGATGAGAACTTAGAGATGAAATATTAATGTAAGGATTAAACAATAATAATAATAAATGTCAAGGTTAGAGGTTCCACTAATGGTATATCAAACAAGTATAGTATAAACTCTTATTATTGAATTGGAAACCACACACAAAGGAGGTTCCAATCAGATTATATATTGTTAACATGATTACATTAGTCATCTTATTCGATTAATGCTAATACTTGTAAATCTCGTCAAGCATTCATGATTATAACTTATGTTAACAACAAATCAAGTTCCTTTCATAGCTCAGGTGTCGGTTATACCATACATTATAGGCTATGAAAGTGCCAAGCATTTGTTGTACCAAGTGTTATACAACATAAATCAAGATTAGTCATTTAACAAGCAAAGTATTAAAGAGTGAACAAGATAACAAATATAAAACATGTTAGTATCAAACATTAAAGTCCATATTAAGTTTACATTATACTTATTCTCACACCATTAGTGTAACCTTTTCACCTTGACATAATTAACTTAGCTAGACATAATGAAAGAAAGCAAAATAGATAAACAAAATAAGAACATAAAAGTTAACTAAATAAAGAAAAGGAAATGAAAGGCATAAACTTGATATTAATGAAAGTAAAGCATAAACATTACAAAAAATACAAAGAGAGAAAGGAAGAGCATGATCTTGATCTGGAAACCAAGATGCCTAAATGCATGGCAAATGCCTCCTTTTATAGGCCAAAATTGGGAACTATTGATTTGATGACTAATTGATAAGTGGGTGGCCAACTTTTGACTTGGTGACAATCCTTATCTTCTCTTGTCTGCCCAAAACGTCATTGATAACGTCAAAACTGGAGCCAGGTACAAACATGAAAGTTGTAGGCAATTGTCTCAGCTTTCTTGTGTAAACAATTCAGCTCATTTGGACTTCTAGAACGCCAGATATGGCCAAAATACCGAACAGTGCTCGGGCTGGAAGACAGATTCGGGCTTCTTTGTTGTTGCTACAATTTGGACTTGATAATGGCCTTTTTAGATCTTGGGCTCCATATGAAAGTTGTAGGCCTATGTCTTACCTTTCCATCCATATAAATTGGACCTAAATCTGAGATCTGTAGCTCCAGATATGGCCCAATTACCGAACAGTGTTCCGGTTTGGATTGCACCGACATCTCTTCTCTAAGTTTGACCATCTCTTTATCCATGCAATTTAAGTTCTTCAAGTCATCAATCAATCCTTTCATTTATGTGATAGACCTGCATTAAAAATAGACATTTACCACAAATTATAGGTATCTTATATTATTAGATACATTATTATAAAACATATTTTAGTTAAGGAGTTATTGATACTTCAAGTGCAAAATGATGATATAAAACCATGATAAAAATGCACTTTTAAGTACTAATCAGTCGCCTTTCACACATCAAGGAAGGAGTTTCATGCACCTAATTTTTTTTTTATTCAGTCAAATATCAAATTATCCTTAAACTATATTAATAATAACAAAAAAACATTGTCAAAAAACCAAAAAATGCATTGACGCAAATTTTAAATTTTTTGTTTTTAATAAAATTTTCATTGTTTCAATATATATATATATATATATATATATATATATATATATTATTTATTACTTTTTATATTTGATAAAATACCAAATTATCCTCGAACTGATATTATAAAAATAAAAAAATCATTATAAAAATATTAAAATATCCTTTGATATCAGTTTTAAGTTTTTTTGCTTCCACTAATATTTTGATTGTTTTTACTACATAATTAAGATAAGAAAAAACTTATTTTTTCTTAATTAATAATAAATATATTTTATAAAAAGATTTCATTGCAATTAATAACTAATGTTAAGTTTTTTAGGTGAAAAAACAAAACAATCATTAACTATTTCAATAATGGGCTAGCCACTATAGTGTTTTTCTAAGACCTTATAACTTCATTTAATGAGAAGGGACAACTGGCCCTCTGATTTTCATAAATATTATAGCATTTTTATTTTCATAAATAATAATAATAAAAAATTAAAATAAAAAAAAAGGAAGAAAAAGAGCATAGTTGAGAATGTGATTATGGTTATTTTTTAAAATACTTTTCACTTAAAAAAAATATACTAATAATTTTTTATTTTTTAAAAATTATTTTTGAAATTAACACATCAAAATAATTTCAAAACAAAAAAAATATATTAATTCAAAACAAAAAAAATTCAATTTTTTTTAAAAATTCTTTTCAAATACAGTCCCAAACGTCCTCAAAATATACTTCTGAAAAACATTGTAAAACGAGAGTGCATTGAGATTAGTTTGGTGATTTTCAAATGTAAAAAAGAGAAAAAAAAAAGTAACTACTAGCATCTCTCATGTGCGCGTTTCCAAAAAAAAAAAAAAAAAATCAAATCCAGCACTTTTCCGTTAACAAGCTGCTACTACTAAAATTATATATATATATATATATATATATATCCATCCCTACACTCCTCCCCAGCTTCAGCTCCTAATTTCGCACTCAACATTTATATTTAACCTTCCCTAAAATATTCTAACTATATTATTACGTCTCTAAGGTTTATAATATAGTTCTAACTGTATTATTATGTCTCTAAAATATAGTTCATCAAACTCAATTATTACAATGAAATCAACACTACAAGCATAAAAGGATTCAATTAACTATTGTTGCAGTGAAGAAATTTCAGCACCGTTTGGGCAAACCATATTTTTAAAAAATTTAAATTTTTTTATTAAAAATTATTATATTTTATATATTTTAAATCATTTTAATGTGTTAATATTAAAAATAATTTTTAAAAAATAAAAAAATTATTAATATATATTTTAATATAAAAATTATTTAAAAAATAATTACTTTATTAGTTATTTTGTTGAAGTAGAGCGACATTGGAGTGTAGACACTAAGGTTGTGTTCTGTAACATTGAAAAAAAATAAGAAAGTTGACCATGTATTGTTTTTACCACAGCTTCTCTTTTGAGAAGCATTGTGTTTGTACTCGTGTTTAGACGCATTAAAAGTGAGTGTGTCTATATATATATATATATATATATATATATATATATATATATATATATATATAATTAAATTGATTGTAACAGCCCCAATTCACAGGACAAATACATTTTTAATTTTGAAAATATTGTAATTTTTTTTATGTGTCCTACCACAGTTTCTACCAAAATTCTGGTAGAACTTTCCCTATACTAGAATATTTCATGTTATTGACTTAAATCTATTTCACTTATGTACACGTTCTCAATTCCTTAATCCAATCATCCCAAAACATAATAAACATTAATCAATTACTATTAATTTCAATTCATCTAATATAAAATCCAATTAATTATATCACATTTTAATTATAAAATTGGATAATTTATATTGAATCTAGCATACATAATAAAGATGAATAAGTTCAGATTCATGCATCTACAAACAAAAGTGAAGCATTACTTATATTTACATGTTTAAACAAAATACATTACAACTCAAAATTAACATAACATATTTAATCTATGTGAACAAAAAAAATAAAATAAATTTATTTCTAATGTTAGTGTTATGGCCTAAAAAGTACAACAAACAAAACATAAACTAGTGAAGAAGTTACTACATAATTATTACACCAAAGAATACAATTAAATTCCTTTTTATTTTGATTTTCAACTGAAAAGTAAAACATTTTATCATGTATTCCTTATCATTTTATTATCTTTCTTGTCATAGCTACAAACATTAACATCATAATGCTATTAATAGTCTATAACTTGGGTTGACTAATCAATTTTGATATCAATTCAAATTTGATATCATTCATCATCACCTTGAATATGGTTAATCAAAGGTATACCAATACCAATCCATTTAGTATCATTAGTTTTCATTGTATTAAATAGCTAATCAAGTTTTCAAGGACATGCCAACACTAATATACATTAACATTAATAGCTTTCCTTACTTTTTTGAATCGGCTAATCAGGTTCATTTCCATATATTCCTTTCATGTTCATGTTGATACCAATGAACATTATTGGTGCCATAAGTCTTATGTACTAAAAATGACTAATCAAATATAGGTAAATACTAATACCAATATAACTCATCAATATCATTAATCTTATGTACTAAGAACAACTAATAAAGTTCAGGTAAATATTGATACCAATATAATATATTGCTATCATTAATCTCTCGTACCAAGAATGATTAATCAAGTTCTAATAAATGTCGATACCAATATAATCTATTATTATCATTAGCCCCCGTACAAGAATGACTAATCAAGTTCTTTACAATACTTTAAATTTTTCATTTGATAATGTTGATGTTAAAGAACTCATTGACATCATTAGCTTTGATTTTTGGTATGGCTAATCAAGTTTTCCATCCATTTATTTCTTCCATTAAGTTCATTGTCGATTTCAAACCAATTTATATCATTAGTCCATAAAATAAATGACTAATAAAATCTCAATTCTTCTTTTGTTTCTTTCATTATCCACAATTCATTTTTTTTCAATACCAAGTTTAGAAATCATAAAAAAGTAAAATTAACAGTTCTACTTGCATATTAATTAACTAAGGATAGGTGTAGGCACCTATTTATCGTACGCGATTGTCATGTACCTCTTTCAGCCTGTGGTACAACTGCTAGAATAACCCCTATCAACATAAGACTAATTTCATTACTATCATTTCTATAAAATTAGGAACCATATCTAGGTTCCAAACTAACAATCTTCATTGTTTCTATATAATATATGCAATATATACTTTTTCCCAATCTATTTTACATTTCTAACTAATTAAACACATCACACAACACAATCATAATTAAATGGAATCTTCTAGCAATCATAATGAAATTTACCATGCAAATCCTTGACTGAATACACCCCTTTTATTTTAAGAAACGATGTGTTTCTTTTTATTTTTTTTGTCAACTTCTTTTTCTTTATAAATCAATTTACCTCATCTCGTATACAATTTCAAATTTAAATAGTAAGCTTTATAAAGAAAAAAAGAATGAGAAATAACAGACTCACCATATCAAGAAATGATACATCTTTCTGAAAAAATTTGAAATGAGGGGTAGAAAAGTGTAATAAGAGGAAAAATCAAAAGGCTTTTTTTTTTAAGTGGCAGAGTTATACCAAAGAACCTGCTTATTGGAGAAATTCAGAGAGTTTAGAAATGGTCGAATTGTTATAGGTGGCCTAGGAAAAATGAAAAAGAGTTTTCAAGATGGTCTCATTATAATGGGTGACCTGCCCAAGCAAAAATTACAAGTGTTTTCAAAGTAGTGAAAAATATGAATGTTTTTCAAAGTGGTATTATTGTAATGGGTGATTAGTACTTAAAAGTGCATTTTTATCATGGTTTTATATCATCATTTTGCACTTGAAGTATCAATAACTCCTTAACTAAAGCATGTTTTATAATAATATATCTAATAATATAAGATACCTTTAATTTATGGTAAATGTTCATTTTAAATGCAGGCCTATCATATAAATGAAAGGATTGATTGATGAGTTTAAGAACTTAAATTGCAAGGGCAAAGAGATGACCAAAATTAGAAAAGAGATGTCGGTGCAATCCAAACCAGAACATTGTTCGATAATTGGGTCATATCTAGAGCTATAGATCTCAAATTTAGGTCTACTTTATATGGATGGAAAGGTAAGACATAGGCCTACAACTTTCATATGGAGCCCAAGATCTAAAAAGGTCATTTTCAAGTCTAAATTATAGCAACAATAAAGAAGCCCGAATCTGTCCTTCAGCCCAAGCACTGCTCAGTATTTTGGCCATATCTGGAGTTCTAAAAGTTCAAATAAGATGAATTATTTACACAATAAATATGAGATAATTACCTATAACTTTCATGTTTCCGAGTGACTTTAATTTTGACGTTATCAATGACGTTTTGGGCAAACAAGAGAAGATAAAGATTGTCACCAAGTCAAGAGTTGGCCACCCACTCATCAATTAGTCATCAAATCAATAGTTTCTAATTTTGGCCTATAAAAGGAGGCATTTGGCATGCATTTAGGCATCTTAGTTTCCAAATCAAGATCATGCTCTTTCTTTCTCTCTTTGTATTTTTTGTAATTTTTATGCTTTGCTTTTATTAATATCAAGTTTATGCCTTTCATTTCCTTTCATTTACTTAGTTAACTCTTATCTTATTTATGTTTTTATTTTATTTATTTATTTTTCTTTCTTTCATTATGTCTACATAAGTTTATTATGTCAAGGTAAACAGGTTACACTAATAGTGTAAGAATAAGTATAGTGTAAACTTAATATAGACTTTAATGTTTGATACTAACATGTTTTATATTTGTTATCTTGTTCACTCTTTAATACTTTACTTGTTAAATGACTAATCTTGATTTATGTTGTATAACACTTGGTACAACAAATGCTTGGCACTTTCATAGTTCATATTGTATGGTATAACCGACACCTGAGCTATGAAAGGAACTTGATTTGTTGTTAACATAAGTTATAATCATGAATGCTTGACGAGATTTACAAGTATTAGCATTAATCGAATAAGATGACTAATGTAATCATGTTAATAATTTATAATCTAATTGGAACCTCCTTTGTATGTGGTTTCCAATTAAACAATAAGATTTTAAACTATATTTTTTTGACATGCCATTAGTGGATACTTTAACCTTGACATTTGTTATTATCATCATTTAATCCTTACATTAATATTTCATCTCCAATTTCTCATCATCATCTTCTTCTTCTCTTTCTTTACTACTACTACTACTACTATATTATTATTATTATTATTATTATTATTATTATTATTATTATTATTATTATTATTATTATTATTATTATTATAGTTGTTATTGTTATTGTTATTGTTATTATTGTTGTTGTTGTTGTTATTGTTGTTGTTATTGCTATTATTGTTGTTTATAATTTGTACAATTAACGTCCCTGTGGTTCGACCCTAGTTTTGCCGGGTTATTTATTACTTCGACACTCCTGCACTTGGAAGAAGACATCAATCTTTTAGTCGTGTCAGTAGGTGACCTATCTTGGTGAAAAACACAAAGAGTTTTCAAAATGTTCTCATTGTAATTGATGAATGCCTGGATAGAAAAACACAAATATTTTTCAAGGTGGTGAAAAATACAATGATTTTTCAAAGTAGTCTTATTATAATAGGCAACCTACCTAGAAGGAAAAATACAAAGATTATTTAAAATGGTCTCATTGTAATGGGTGACCTATCTAGGTGAAAAACACAGATTTTCCAGAAATGGTCTTATTGTAATAGATGACCTACCTATATGAAAAATACAAAGATTTTTCAAGGTGGTGAAAAATGCAAAAATTTTTCAAAGTGATCTTATTGTAATGGGCGACCTGTTCAAGTTAAAAACACAGATTTTTCAAAGAGGTTTTATTATAATGAGTGACCTGCCTAGATGAAAAATAAAAAGATTTTTCAAAATAATCTCATTGTAATGGATAACTTACCTAGTTGAAAGATAGGAAGTCTTGATAGGGCTCAAAGGGAAATGAGGGCTCAAAGGCATAATCAAAATAAGGTAGAGTTAGAAAACACATTACCCGAGAGATGAGGGCTTAAAGTAGCACTCGAAATAAGGTAGGGTTAGAAAATGCACTACCCAAGGGATGAGGGCTTAAATGTGCAATCTAAAGAAGAAATAATATGGCTAGAAAGTGCCCTATCTAAATGATTAGGGATCAACGAAATGCTAAAAAAGAGGCACGATTAGAAAATATATTACCTAAAAGGTGAAGGCTTAAAGGCACACTTAAAAGGAAAAGATAGGTTTTGAAGGCATACTAACTAAGAGATGAGGGCTTAAAGGCACACCTAAGAGGAGGTAGGGTTAGAAAATACGCTATTCGAGAGACAAGGGCTTAGAGGCACATTCAAAAGGAGGTAGGGTTAGAAAACGCACTACCTGAAAGGTGAGGTCTCAAAGACATGCTTAAAAGAACAAGACAAGGCCTAAAGATGCTCTATTTAAGAGATGAGAGCTCAAAGGCTCACTCAAAAGGAGGTAGGTTAGAAAACACAGTATCCAAGAAGTGAGGGTTCAAATGCGCACTCAAAAGAAAAGAACAAGGCCTAAAAGCACATTATCTGAGAGATAAGGGTTCAAAAGGGCACTTAAGATAAGGTAGGGTTATAAAATGCACAAGCCAAGAGGTCAGGGCTTAAAAACATGCTCAAAAGAAGAAAAAAAGGTGAGACAGTAATTTGTCAAGGATAAAAGTAATACATTATGATCAATATGCATGTATACTTACCTAAGAAATATAAGTCCCCTTTTCTTCATGAAATTTTCTTTTTCTCAAAAGTTGAGTCTCTATGGTAAGTTTTAATGGCTTTTTTGGTCTTACTTGCTTAAGTCACATATCATGATTTTGACCTATGGAAAGAGTAGACTATTAACAAGCCTTTATCTCAAGGTTACCACCATTGCTTTAGATTTTCTATTTTCTTAGAAAAAGAATCATCGAGCTAACCTTATTATGTGTTTTTTGGATTACCCCTAACCTAATCATGTCCTCAAGTGTTCAATTCAGGTTTTCTTTAAGGACAAGGTTGTGCAAAAGAAGATTTAGTTATTTACAAGGAGTTGTTTGCATGGAGAAACTTTGGAATTTCAAAGCTATTTCGAATAAAAAATCATTTTGATATTGATTTAAAACAACTTGTTCTAAAAATAATTCAAGTAATCCCATGGGTAGGTGACACAACCAAAAATTGATGTCTTTTCTCAAGTGCAAGAGTGTCAAAGTAATAAATAACCTAGCAAGACCGAGGTCGAACCACAAAGAGGTCAACTTTATAATAATAATAATAATAATAATAATAATAATAATGAGTTAAAGAGAATTTTAATATGTGGGATTAATGTGAGGATTAAACAATGCTAAAAATAATTGTTAAGGTTAGAGGATCCACTAATAGTAATTCAAATAAGTATAATATATACTCTTTTTATTACTTAATTGGAAACCACACATAGAGGAGGTTCCAAACAAATGATTTGTCCTTAATAGTTCATTATAAATTTTTAATATGATCATATTAATTATCTTATTCAAGTAACACCATTGCTTTTAAACATTGTCAGGAATTCATGATGCTAACTTATGTTAACAACAAATCAAGTTTATTTCATAGCACAAGTATCGGTTATACCATACAATTGGCTATGAAGGATTAAACATTTATTGTACCAAGTGTTATACGACACAAATCTAGATTAACCATTTAACAAGTAAGGTATTAAGAATTAATAAGATAAAAATGATAAGATATGTTAATTGCGAACTTTCTGGGATGTAAACGTTAAAGTCCATGTTGAGTTTATATTATATATATTCTAATAACGCTAGTGAAACCTATTCACCTTAATATATTAAACTTAGCTAAACATCATAAGGAAGGGAAGTATAAATAAACTAGATAAGAATATAGTTATTATGAAAGGTATAAACAATAGATTAATAAAAGCAAAACTTAAACATTACAAAAATACAAAGAAAAAAAAGCAAGAATATGATCTTGATCTGAAAAGTAAGATGCCTAAATGCATGGAAAATGTCTTTTTTTAGAGGTCAAAATTCAAAACTATTGATTTAATGACTAATTGTTGAGTGGGTGGCTACCTGTTGACTTGATAATAATCATTATCTTCTTATCTGCAGAAAACATCATTGCTAATATTAAAATTTGAACAGACAGTCTTCATGAAAGTTTTGGAAAATTATTTTAGCTTTCCAACAAAATAAAAATGCCGTCATTTGGACTTCTAAAAATCATGATATGGTCTGAACACTAGATAGTATCTAGGCTGAAGGACAAATTCTAACTTCTCTGTTATTGTTACAATTTAAACTTGAAAACGGCCCTTTAGAATCTTGGACTCTTCATGAAAGTTTTAGGCATATGTCTTAGCTTTCTATCCATATAAACCAAACCTAAATTGAAAATTTACAACTCTAGTTATGATCTAATAATCTAATAGTGTTCCAATTTGAATTCAACGAGCATCTCTTTTTTAAGTTTAGCCTTGTCTTTGTCTTCTCAATTTTAGTAGTTAAACTCATCAATCAATCATTTGATTTATGTGATAGACCTACATTTAAAATGAATATTTATCATAAATTACAGGTATTTTATATTATCATATTTGTTATGTAAAACATGCTTAAGTTAGGAAATTTGTTGATACTTTGAGGGCAATATGATGATATAAAGCATTAATGGAAATGTATTTTTAAGTACTAATCACATCCACCAACCAGCTTATTAGTAGTCTTTAGGAATTGAAGCATTAAAATAGAAAAACAATTTACAAATCCAGAAAGTAAGGAATTTATCATTCAACTTCCATTAATCTATTCATATAAACAAACTTGCATTAAATTTATATATTTTCTTCACACTTTTTAATCAAGATATTATTAAACCTTTATTTTATGCTCAATATATTAAAACATAACTATGGGTTGTTCTTGGAAGAAAACAAAATTTTGTTCTCATGTTTAATGTTAACTTCCTTGAGTTGTGATTATTATCTTTTTTACTTTTCTTTTGACACACACACTCATACACATATATATAACTTAAAACTCAATACATCTTTAACCCATGTAACGAACTTTAGGCTAATGACTTCCAAATTAGTTAGTTTTAGGGTATTAGGTGTTGAGACACCCCTACGAGTTTAGTAATTTGAGTTGCAGATACTAAAATAAAGATAATGCAATGTTTGATTCCCTTAAGCTTTTCTCCTCAACTTATATAACAAGCACTAGGTCAATAGCTCTCAAGTCAGTTGACTTTAGGGTATTAAATATTAAAACACCTCTTTGAGCTTAATTGCTTAGGTTAAAGAGGTTATGAAACCAAACTTATTTATATTTTTATTTATTTATTTTATTATATTTATTATTATTATTTATTTTTATTTTTTTGTAAATTATATACTATCCTTTTTCCTTAGTTGTTGCCTTTAAAAAAATATATAAATAATATAATAATCCAATATGCAATTCACAATCATATGTTAAAGTGTGTGTAAAAATAAAGGTTTATAAATACTTGTTAACTAAGTATATGAGCATAATCCAGTGATAATAATGTGAGAGTTTATAAACTTGAATATTTCATAAGAAGTATATGATAAAGTTTGTTATGAATAACCATTGGAAAACATTTACTAAGATACGTCTCAAGAGTTAATAAAATTCACCATTACTCTACTATTCTAATAATAATAGTTTTGCTAAATGGATTTAATAATAGAAAAAAATATAGTTAGTAAGTTATTTTTTTAATGTTAACTAATACCTTTTCTTCCCAATAAAAACGAGACATTGTCCTCAATGTTCTAAAGTAGAAAGATAAAATATAGAAAACATCACTTGAAATAGTGAACACTAAAAAACTTGAAACACACTTAAACAAATATAAGAAATAACAAAAATAAAATAATATACTATTAATAAAACTAAAAGACACAAGATTTCACAATCGAAGGCGCAAATCCAATATAAGTTTTTTACAACTTTTCATAGTTTACTAATTTATGGACCTGTAGAGGGATCAATTACAAGAATAAAATATTGTAGTTGGTAAATCAATTGTTCAATAGTAGTAGTAAAGATTATGATTTGTCGTACTGAAAATATTAGAAACTTCTATTCCATACCATGATTAAGAAAAGATAATAAATTATCATAAAAATTGTTAACATTCAACAAACCTATAAGTTTATAGTGAATCTGAAGTTAGGCACAATAGAAAATATAAAAGATCTCTTCTGATATGCCTAAACCATCTAGTAAGGCAATGAAGGTATCAACATGGTTAAACATTGTAGTCATTCAATCAGACATTATTGAGATCTATAATTCTTCCCAATTATTTTAACAATGATATCCCCTTTGGCTAAAGTTTTGGAAACGATCCCCAAAACTTGACTACTTTTTAAATAATTATTTACACACTCTCCATTAACCCAAGGCTGCCCCATGCACTAAATGAATCTTTCTCACAACTAGTACCCAACCAAAATGATTTGCTGATTCTATAAACTATTTGTCTTTTCTATGATTGGATCCACTAAAAACATAAATATTTCTTATTTTAAAAGTTGATGTAACCTCCATTTGTAACATATTTCTATTATTAGTGGCTGTATGGGTTGAGTAGAAATGAGGTGAAGGAAAAGAAGATTTATAACTGTGAAATTAAAAGTGCAATCATACTACCTATATGTAGGCTAGTTGCACTCTCTCTCTCTTTCTTTTTTCTTCTTGGAAAAACATATATATGTACAAGTAGTTATGATTGTGGCCCATATCTTCCTTTGATTTTATATCCAAAAACGGCTTAAATGTCCTCTATGAGTTGGGGATAAGCTTTCAATCTAATTTTCTTAAAAATTACTAAGCAAGCTCTTTTTTAGTCAGATTTTTAAGATTATGTTGAGCATGTTCTTTATGAAAATAAGGTTACAAGTCATGAATTGCATGAGGCATATCTTTATTAAGATTTTTTCCAAGAGTCAATAGAATATTATCTAAGGACTCTTTATGTTTTGAAATAAATCCTAATTTTTGATAATTTTCACACATTTTGTAGAACACATATGTGTCCTTAAACATTTTGAGCCAATAAAATCCACATTGTAAGATTTTTTACAATTGTCTTTGTTGACGAGAAATGACCATCACATGTTTTGGAATGATAAAATTTAATGACACTACTTACCTCATTATCAAGAATACATCTTTGATATATTTAATTAGGATAATATTTGAATAAGGGTCATAAAATATTTGAATAAGGGTCATACCAATAAAATTTTTACATATCGCTCAAAAATTTTCTTTTATCTTGGGTATCCAAATGAGTTGGTAAAAATTCTCACACAAGAAAATTATCAATATTAGCAGGCCAAGGTATTAAAGCAATAAAAATTAAAGATTTATCAGGAAAGTAATAATCAATTGGTGTGATGTCAAATGTTGAATCTATTATCAATTTTGACAATTGATACACGACAACATTTTCGGTGCCTGTTTCGTCCTTGATTTCGTACTGTTTGAAAGTTTTAAAGATTTCATAATCATGATCAACTTCTCTTTTTTTGGTAATGGCATGAGGAAATGAAAGTATTGGTAAGGAATTAGTTTTTTCTTTGCAATGTTTAGATTTAACCCCTTTTTTACCTTTAGAGATTGACTTACTATCTTTCTCATAAGGTTCAAGAATGAGTTTTTCAATAAGCTTATCACTATAAAGAGTAATGATTGATTGGATTTCATCCATGTGTTGGCTTTCAAAGTTGCTTGCACTTAAATTGTATTGTCCTTTAGAATTTTGCTATGGGTTAGAAAAGAACTTACCTTTCTCTTGAAAATTAAGAGCAGATGTGAATTTTGCAAAAGTATCTTTAAAATCTATTATGATTTACGCTAGTTGAGTGTTAATTGTCTCTTGCTTCTTAATAAATACATGCAATAAGTTTTCAAGATTTCTTATAGGATGAGGAGCATAAGGAGGTGTATATCTATAAGAATTTTGAAAATTATAGTGCGTTTGAAATGGTTATTGTGAAGTTTATGCATTATTATTACTACTCTTCCAATTAAAATTTAGGTGATTCCTTCAATCAAAGTTGTATGTTTGCATGCATGGATTATAATTTAGCCATTGGAAACTATTTAAAGCATCAACTTATTCATGGATACATTCCTAAAAAGAAGACAAAGTTGAACAATCATTGGTTGAGTGTTCATTAGTTTCACAGATTTGATATACAATTTCTTGAATAGATTTTAATTGGCCTCTTTTTTTAAATTTAAGTGTATTGACTTTTCTCGCTAAAGATGGAAATTTAGCTTGGAGGTTATGATCTTTTCTAAGATAGTACATATCTCCACTAGATATATGAGGTTAAGTTTTACCTGGTGCCTCACACATACATTTTGTGTCTCAATCTTGAGCATTTTCAGCTAATAAGTCCATTTATTCCATTAATTTATTAGGGTCTTTATTTTTAAAAGTTCCATTGCATATCAATTCTACCATTTTCCTATCTTTAGGTGATAACCCTTTATAAGAATATGAAACCAATCTCCATGTTTCAAAACCATGATAAGGGCAAGTATTAAGTAAGTCTCAATACCTATCCTAATATTCGTAAAATCTCTTAGTTTTTTATTGAAAGTAGTGATTTGTCTTTTAAAAGAGTTTGCTCTATAAGACAGAGAAAACTTCTTTAAAAATTATTGTTGCATTTCATCCCAAACACTAATAGATCCCGACATAAGATTTTGTAGCTATATTTTAGCTTTATTTTTTAATGAAAAAGAAAAAAGTTTTAATCTAATAGTGTTCATGCTACAATTTAAGTCATTATAAATGTTACAAATTTTTTCAAGTTATCTTAAATACAAGTACAAATTTTTTAAATCTAAGCTATGAAAAGAATATAAAAGTTGAATAATGTCTGGCTTAAAATTAAAATGAGATGCATCAGGAGAGAAAATTATACATTAGAGTGCACTTGTTGTTGTAGGATTCATGTGGTCTTTAAATATTCTAACTCGATTATTCTCATTATTCTCATTCTGAAACGACTGATTATCTTCTTCGGCTATATTTTCTAAAAATAATAAGGATACCCCATTAAGTCTACCACTTAATGTAGGTAACCAAACTCTCAAGCACATATAAGAAGAGAATAAAATGAAAGAAAAAAACAAAATAACAAAATAAAAGAAACAAAAGTTATATAAAAGAAAAGAAAATAAAAGATAATAAAATAAAATATACAATTTATACTGTAATTTACCTTCCTCGACAACGACACCAAAAACTTGACAGGACTAAAAGATTGATGTCTTCTCCCAAGTACAGGAGTGTTGAAGTAATAAATAATTCGGTAAGCTTGGCATCGAACCACAAGGAGGTGAACTACATATAATTATAAATAACAAATGAAAAGGAGTTGAAGAGAACTTTGAGATATGATATTGGTGTGAGTATTAATCAAAGATAAAAGTAATTTTCAAGGTTAGAGGATCCACTTATAGTATTAGAAATAAGTATAATATAAACTCTTTTTATTACTCAATTGGAAATCACACACAAAGAAGATTCCAGTCGGATGATGTATCCTTAATAGTTCATTATTATTTATTATTCATGATGCTACCTTATGTTAACAACAAATCAAGTTCCTTTCATAGCAAGGATCAAGTATTTATTGTAAATCTAGATTAATTATTTAATAAATAAGGTATTAAGAATTAATAAAATAAAAATGATAAGACATGTTAATAGCAAACTTTCTTGAATGTAAGCATTGAAGTCTATATTAAATTTATATTATACATATCTTAACACCATTAGTCACTACAACATTTAATAGTTTTACCAATAAAATTTTTCTGTTGGCGTAAGACACATATTCTGTCGATAATTATTTTACCAGTGAAATTACCGATAGAAATGCTATGTCAGTGAAACTTTCATTGATAATTTTTTATCTGTTGGTAATAAAAAAAATATTATTACCGATGGATTTACTAACTGAGTAGCCGTGTAAAAAAAATTATCCACTTCATTCCGTTGGTGTATCCCTCGAAAAATACTATAGGTAATTCTGTCGATAATTATTTAAAAGCATTTAAAACAAATCCATTTTATAAAATTATAAAATAATTAAATTAACATCAATCAACACTCTATATTAGATACTCAAAATGCTTGAAAAAAAGAATAAGAAAATCAACTCAAACAAATTTGCAACAAAATAATAAATTCAACTAAAAAAATTCATATGAAAAAAATGAAGTTGCAATTGCTAAAAATTTAAAAATCTTATAAATAAATGAACTAAAAATTGATCTCATGTAAAAAAAGAATCTCACAACAACATTTGTACAATTATTAAGAATAAAAAAATTTAAAAATAAAATAAAAAACAAATATAGTGAAAACAATCATGAAAAAAAAAGAAGGAAAAAATCTTACTTGACTGTAGTTGTTAGTGAAGCTAGGGAGAGAGAAGTTTTTTTTTGTAAAATATAATAATTTAAAAAAACTAAGAGGATAAAAGAAGAAAGAAAAAGAAGACATATCCAAGTATGGAGGAGAAAAGAAGGAGATGAGAAGAGAAGAGAAAGAAATAGATATTAATGTTTTTTACATATAGTAAAAAAGAAGAAGAAGTATACGAAGAAGAATAAGAAATGAGTCTATCTTTTGTAATATAAAAAGATTTAGGCTTTTTATTGGTGCGTGTTAGTGATGGTTTTTCTGACGAATAATTAATATTAATATCTTTTAATTATTATGTCGATAATTTTGTCTATAATATTTAATTTAAATTTTCAATTTCATAAAAAGTTTTAAGAAACTGCCCATAATCATTGACTATTATTCAATCCATTGGTGATTCCGTCTGTAATATTTAAATGAAAATCTTAAATTAATTGAATTTTTTTAGAAAAACATCAAATAACACCGATGACTTTTCAATTTATTGATGATTTTATTCGTATAGAATAATAATTAATTCTATAATTGGAAAGAGAACAATTTTATAGCTCTCTAGAAAATACCGATAAAAAATTTCGTTGATAATTTTCTTTGTAATTGACATGATGAATTGTATTCATAGTTTAACAATACATTTATCAACGGATTCTACCATTCACAGTTTAACAATGAATTTATCAATGAAATAAATTCCTTCAGAAATTTCATTGGTAAAAATAACACGTCATTATTTTTTGAACTTTGTTTTATTTTTTTCCCACTATAATTCCCTTAGTAAATACCCAGAGAATATTTCTATTGGTAAAATCCCTCAAAAATTTATCGATAAAAATATTCCCTCGATATTTCTGTTTGTATTTATCGATTTTATGGTAGTGACTGAAACTTTTTTACCTTGATATATTAAACTTAGCTAAATATTATGAAGAAGAAAAATATAAATAAACTAGATAAGAACATAGTTATGATGAAAAGTATAAACAAGAGATTAATGAAAGCAAAAGTTAAATATTACAAAAATACAAAGAAAGAAGCAAGAATATGATCTTAATCTGAAAATCAATATACTTAAATGCATGACAAATGCTTTATTTTATAGGTTAAAATTTAAAACAATTGATTTAATGATTAATTATTGAATGGGTAGCCACTTCTTGACTTGGTAATAATCTTTATCTTCTTATCTACAAAAGACATCATTTCTAATATCAGAATTTGAATATATAGTTTTCATGAAAATTCTAGAAAATTATCTCAGATTTCCAACAAAACAAGAATGAGGTTATTTAAACTTTTAGAACTTGAGATATTGGCTGAACACTAAACAACGACGAGGCTGTAAGACAGATTCCAACTTCTATATTGTTTCCACAATTTGAACTTGAAAACAGCCTTTTTAAATCTTGAACTCCTATAAAAGTTTTAGGTCAATATCTTATCTTTCTATCTATCTAAACCAGACCTAAATCTAAGTTCTATAACTCTAGTTATGATCCAATAATCAAATGGTGTTCCAATTTGAATTCAACCGGCATCTCTTTTCTAAACTTAACCCTCTCTTTGTCTTCTTAATTTTAGTAGTTAAACTCATCAATCAATTTTTTGATTTATGTGATAGGCCTGTATTTAAAATGAATATTTACTATAAATTAAAAGTATTTTATATTATCAGACTTTTTATTACAAAACATACTTAAGGTAGGGAATTTAATGATATTTTGAGTGTAATATGGTGATATAAAGCCTTAATGAGAATAAATTTTTAAGTATTAATTAGTAGGTTTGAAAGTTTTTGTTTTGTTGTTTTTGGTAGAAGTGTGAAGTGATGATTTGTTGGTAAAGGGATTCAAACTTTGATTAAAGGGTTTTTAAGAACTAATGTTCAAAACATTCATTTTAGTTGTATGAATAATGACTTATTTTGCACGAGAAAATATTACCAACTGAATCAAATTGCTTGCTTTTGATCGAAAATAGCTTGATAGGGCACATAACATAGGTTTTGGCTCTTAGTTGTGAAGAAAAAGATATTTTTTGGCTCAAAAAATGTTTAAAAAATCTCAAGATTAAGGATAATTAGTGCTTGTTTCCAAACCTTTTGTCCTTTAAATTAATTTGTAAAATAGTACTTTGTACCCCTTAGTATTGGGCTTGGATTTTTTCTCTTTATTTTTATTTATATGACTTTAAGTATCATCATATTAATTATCTTTGGTGATGTGCTCAAATCTTTTGAATTATTTGGATTTTTCCATGCCCTTAAGCTTTGTTTGGATATTTTTATTTATTGAGTATTATATATATATATATATATCTTGCATTCCCCTTGTGTGTGGTATGGTCATAGCTAAGGTTTCTTCTTAAAAAATAAAATAAAACATATTAGGTTCAAAGAGGATTGCAAATGATTTGTTAGCATTGTAAAGGATTATGAAAACTGATCTTTCGTCAATTTCATATTATTTGGAATTATAATAATAAAATACTATAAAGATGATATTAAAATAATATAAGATGCTCTTACAGCAAACAAATCATTTTATTGAAGATTAATTTGTTTAATTACCATGATTGCAAATACTGATTGTTGATACAATCTTCATGACGAACCTTACACGCATGTATATATCAGTATAACTTAAACAACAGAATATTTCGTCTGCTGATCAACCAATTTGTGGAATATCTTTCACAATTCCACATTTATCAACCCACACTCGGACCCTGTCCTCACGGAAATCCATGGTCACCATCATTCCTTCCTTCACAATCACAGCACCAACCTTGGGATTCTCTCTTACGATGATTTTTGCTGCCACTTCTCCTTTTATTCCCACTAGCTCCGGCCACGAACGCTTTCCCGCATCTAAGGTTACCAAGAATTATAGTTAAATGTATCAAGAAGAATGGTTAAATTAAATGCACACACACACACACACACACACACACACACACACATATATATATATATATAAACTCATTGGCATGGTTCTCATGCACTGTTGTATACATAAATAAGCACATTACAATAAAATCAATCGCTTACCAGAGTAATCATCTGTCATCTTTCCTTTCTCTTGCGATGTGATGGATTAAGGGAAGGAGATGGAACTATATATAGGGGAGGCGAGGATAGTTTTCAGCTTTGAGAGCTTTTATCTATCCATTTGTCTGTTTGACAATTAAAATTGTCAATGGTCAACTTGTTGAATGCTAGCCAATTGCCAGCCACTATGTTTGCTTACACGTAAGGCCCACTGTTGAACTTATTTTTCTGAAATTAATTTAAGCAATCCATCGGAATCGTATAGAGTGATGTCTACGACGTTGGAATGTTGCAATGAGTAGTTGATCACAATGAGGACGAGGATGACGACGACGACGACGTGGAAGAGGGCGGCCTATCCTTTGATATATAACTGGTAAAATGTGGACGTAGTATATAAATGTTCCACCCCTCTAAAAGAATTATAAAAATGATATTATAATGATATATATTTTTGAGATAAGGATGTAATAGAACATTTCTGTTGCGTTGAACTACAAGCATCAAGATAGACCACGCGTGTTGCTAAAAACTTGATACAGAAAAATTTACATATTAGTTTACCATAAATACGTACTATCAGGTTGTGATGGAATTAATATATCATAAACAGGCTATAGTATTTTTTATGATTTTTTTAAACATAAGAAAGATTCAAATTATTTTTATGAAAATATATTTGGAAATGTTTTTAGAATTTAACTCTATACATGAAAACAAGATATTTTTTTATTTTTTAAAAATAAAATTAATTTAAAAGTTTTGATATTTTTTTTCAAAACTTTTTGAAATTTTTTTAAAATATTTTGAAGAAAATTAGGTATTTTAATGTCAAATAAATAAATAACATGATATTATAAAACATTAATAGAAAAACATGTGAAGAAATTATAATTTTTGTGAATGGATTTATGATTTTTTTGTTTTTTAATAATATATAATATTATAATATATATTATTATTATATTATAATTAAATATATTGTCTGGGCTGTCATGAATCCAGCATATTTGGGCTCATCTTTTTTAGGGTGGGCTGGCCCGCATGGAGTAAGGCCATCAAAAACATAAACCTTGGCTACTGCATGTAGAATTTATGCATGCAGTAGCCGGGGTGGGGTGTTTGGATGAGAAAACGATGTGATTGTCTTGCCTGTACGGGGGGAAGAAAGACTGAAGGCATTCCTAGTGTTTTGGGGAAGATCTTTAACGGTGGCTAGAGGTGATGGTGTCACCAGAGGTGGAGAAAAGAAGGGTGAAAGTGAGGCCCGTGGAGAAAATAAATCTTAATAACAAAATGACTTTTGATAAATTTTACACACTGATTTCTCCCCTCTCAGACAATAAAATGTAAATCTATTTATATGAAATAGAGAAACATTTGTTCAACTGCAAATAATCCTAACTACTGATTCAAAATGGGCATTATCAGTCGTTAAATTTGATAAAAAAAAATGTTGGTAAACTTGGTCATTTTAGACTGGCACTATGACTATTGTGATGTCAATCAATCTAATCAGATTATATTGGGGTAAAGTTAAATGTCAAGTGGTTATTTTTGTACAAGTTTTGTTAAATTTAATGAAAGATAAAGATATTAAATACACCTGCAAAGTAACCTTCTAAGCAATTTTTTCAAAAAAGTTTTTAAGAAAAAGATAAATAGTAATCAAAATGATGTTGTTATGGTAAACTTCATTGTAGTCCTTCAAATTTTGATTTCTCTCAATCACACCCCTAATTGACTTAAAATTTTTAATTTTATGTAATTCTACCCCTTATGAGCTTTAATTTCAACCCTAAGTTTCACATTGGTTTTTAGGTTTAGATTTATGCAATTTGACCTCCAATTGACCATTTGATTAGTACCTAAAAATATAATTTTATCAAAATTTTATATTATCATTTTGCACTTAAAGTATCAAAAACTCCTTAACTAAAGCATGTTTTATAACAACATATCTAATAATATAAGATACATTTAATTTATGATAAATGTTTATCCTAATACAAGCCTATCACATAAATAAAAGGATTGATTGATGAGTTGATGTATTGAAATTAAAAGGACAAAAGATGGTCAAACTTAGAAAAAGAGATGGTCAAACTTAGAAAAAAAATATTAGTGCAGTCTAAACTAGAATACTATTTGGTAATTGGGTCATATCTAGAGCTATAGATCTTGGATTTAGATCTATTTTATATGGATAGAAAGATAGAACATAGGTCTATAACTTTTATGCGAGTTCAAGATTTCAAAAGATTGTTTTCAAGTTTAAATTGTAGTAATAACGAAGAAGTCTAAATCTGTCATGCAGTCCATACATTATTCAATGTTCATCCCATATCTTGAGTTTTAGAAGTCCAAATGACCTCAATGTTTTTTCTTGGAAAGCTGAGACAATTTACTAGAACTTTCATATGGAGGTCTGGTTCAAATTCTGACGTTATTAATAAGGTTTTATTCAAACAAGAAAAGATAAGGATTGTCACCAAGTCAAGAGTTGGCTACCTACTCATTAATTAATCATCAAATCAATAGTTATCAATTTTGGCCTATAAAAAAAGATATTTTTCATGCATTTAGATATCTTGGTTTTTAGATCAAGATCATGCTCTTGCTTTCTCTTTTTGTATTTTTGTAATGCTTAAGTTTTGCTTTCATTAATATTTTATTTATATCTTTCATTTACATAGTTAACTTTTATCTTATTTATTTATATTTCTCTTCTTTATTATGTTTAGCTAAATTTATTATGTCAAGGTGAAAAAGTTACACTAATGATGTAAGAATAAGTATAGTGTAAACTCAACATGGACCGTAATATTTGATACCAATATGTTTTATATTTGTTATATTGTTCACTTTTTATACTTTGCTTGTTAAATAGTTAATCTAGATTTATGTTGTATAACACTTGGCATAACAAATACTTGACACAATAAATACTTAGCACTCTTATAGCCCAACCGTAAAGTATAACCTATACCTGTGCTATGAAAGGAACTTGATTTATTATTAACATAAATTATAATCATGAATGCTTGACAATATTTACAAGTATTAACTTTATTTGAATGAGATAACTAATGTAATCATGTTAACGATTTATAATCTAATTGGAACCTCCTTTGTGTGTGGTTTCTAGTTAAATAATAAGAGTTTATACTATACTTATTTGGAATATCGTTAGTGGATCCTCTAACCTTGATATTTGTTATTATCATTGTTTAATCCTATATTAATTTTTCATCTTAAAGTTCTCATCAACTTCTTTTTTTTTTTCTTCTTCTTCTTCTACTACTACTACTATTACTATTACTATTACTATTACTATTGTTCTTGCTATTATTATTATTGTTATTATTATATTACTATTATTTATAATTTATACAATTAACCTCCTTGTGGTTTGACCCCGATCTTGCTGGCTTATTTATTATTTCAATATTTATGCACTTAGGAGAAGATATTAGTCTTTTGGTCGTGTCACCATTAAACTTTTAATTTCACCCCTAATTTCAATAAATTAGCTTCCTATCATTCTACAATCCATTAGAACCTATAGAGTGATTTCCATAATGGTGGAATGATGATGATAAGGGCGATCTAAAGTAATTCTTAAACATAATTAAACTTTAATTTGACTCATGATTAAATCAAATTGGTCTATTAAAAAATCTAATTATCTCCTTAGGCTTATAATCTATATAAATTCATCTAATAATTAATTAATTTTATCTTGAATTTGTATTTTTCCTTCAATCTTGAATATAATAGTGTATAAATAGGCTTCAAAGTACATCTAAAATTACAGCTTAATTTTTCTATATGTTTGAAATCCTCGTCAACTTTCTTTCTCCATGTTACTAGCATTATTTTTTTTTTCAATTTTGGAAGAAAAAAAAATAAATTTAAAGAATAGTCCAGAAATGAGTTATGACAATTGCCCTCTTCTTTATAATGTTTATGATAGAAAGTCTTGTAAGAGACTTTAGATAATAAGCTTTATAAAGAAAAAATAATAAGAGATAACGGACTTATCATATCAAGAAATGATAAATCCTTCTAAAAATATTTGAAATAAGGGATAGAAAAGTGCCCTAAGAGGAAAAACTGAAAGGTTTTTTCCAAAGTGGTAGAGTTGTACCAGAGAACCTGCTTATTGAATAAATTTAAAGTATTTTGAAATGGTCAAATTTTCATGGGTGATCCGCTTAGAAAAAATAAAAAAGAGTTTGCAATGTGGTCTCATTATAATGGGTAACTTTCTTAGATGAAAAATAAAAAGATTTTTCAAAATGGTGAAAAATACGAAGGTTTTTCAAAGTGGTTTTATTGTAATGGGTGATCTACCCATGTAAAAAACACAAAAATTTTTCAAAGAGGTCTCATGGTACTCGACGATCTGCCTAGGTGAGAAACACAAAGATTTTTTAAAATGGTCTCATTGTAATGGATGACTTGTGACACGACTAAAAGATTGATGTCTTCTCTCAAGAATAGAAGTGTCAAAGTAATAAATAATCCGACAAAACCGGGGTTGAACCACAAGGAGGTTAATTATATAAATTATAGATAATAAAATATAACAATAACAATAGTAACAATAATAACAATAATAATAATAGTAGTAGTAGTAGTAGTAGTAATAGTAATATTAATAATAGTAGTACTACTAATAATAATAATAATAAAGAAGAAGAAGAAGAAGAAGTTGATGAGAACATTGAGATGAAAAATCAATGTAAGGATTAGACAATGATAATAACAAATGTCAAGGTTAAAGGATGCACTAATGGTATGTCAAACAAATATAGTATAAACTCTTATTACTTAATTTGAAACCACACACAAAGAAGGTTCTAATCAGATTATAAATTATTAACATGATTACATTAGTTATCTTACTCGATTAATGCTAATACTTGTAAATCTCGCTAGACATTCATGATTATAACTTATGTTAACAACAAATTAAGTTCTTTTCATAGCTTAGGTGTTAGTTATACTATACAGTATAGGTTATAAAAGTACCAAACATTTCTTGTACTAAATGTTGTACAACATAAATTTAGATTAGTCATTTAACAAGTAAAGTATTAAAGAGTGAACAAGAAAACAAATATAAAACATGTTAGTATACAATATTAAAGTCCATGTTAAGTTTACACTATACTTATTCTTACACCATTATATAACCTTTTCACCTTAATGTAATAAACTTAACAAAACATAATGAAAGAAAGAAAAATAAATAAATAAAATAAGATAAAAGTTAACTAAGTAAAGGAAAGAAAATAAAAGGCATGAATATAATATTAATAAAAGCAAAGCTTAAGCATTACAAAAATACAAAGAGAGAAAGTAAGAGCATGATTTTGATCTGAAGACTAAGATGCCAAAATGCATGGCAAATGCTTTCTTTTATATGCCAAAATTAGGAACTATTGATTTGATAACTAATTAATGAGTGGGTGATCAACTCTTGACTTGGTTATAATCGTTATCTTCTTTTGTCTGCCCAAAATATTATTGATAAGTCAAAATTAAATCCACTTGAAAACATGAAAGTTGTAGGAAATTCTCTCATCTTTCCAAAAAAAAAAATAGAGGTCATTTAGATTTCTAAAATTCCAGATATGAGCCAAACATTGAACAATATTCGAGCTGTAAGACAAATTCGGATTTCTTTGTTGTTGTTACAATTTAAACTTAAAAATAGCCTTTTTAAATCTTGGGCTCCTATGAAAGTTGTAGGCCTATGTCCTATCTTTCCATCCATATAAAGTAGACCTAAATCTAAGATCTACAACTCTAGATATAACCCAATTACCGAATGATGTTCCGGTTTGGACTGCACCAGCATCTCTTTTCTAAGTTTGGTCATCTCTTTATCCTTTCAATTTCAGTTCTTAAACTCATCAATCAATCCTTTCATTCATATGATAGGCCTGCATTTAAAATGAATATTTACCATAAATTAAAGGTATTGTATATTATTACATATGTTATTATAAAACATGCTTTAGTTAAGGAGTTATTAATACTTCAGGTGCAAAATGATAATATAAAATCTTGATAAAAATACATTTTTAAGTACTAATCAACTTGCAAGAAAAACACAAAGATTTTTTATAGTAGTGAAAAAAGCGATAATTGTTCATAGTAGTCTTATTATAATAGGTGACCTGACTATAGAGAAAAATACAATAAATTTTTAAAATGATCTCATTGTAATGGGTGCCCTGCCTAGAGAGAAAAATACAAAGATTTTTCAAAATAATTTTATTGTAATGGGTGACCTATCCAAGTGAAAAACTCAATACAAATATTTTTTTTTCATAAATTTGAATTGATGGATGAAATTTGAAACGAATAAAACTTTTACAAAATGGCTAAAGAAAAAAATTGAAAATCTAAAAAATAAGGATCAACTATAAAAAGAAGAAGAAGAAGAAGAAGAAGTTATATAAACTTGGAATTTATGGATGAAATTGAAAACAAATATAATTTCTATAAAAATATCAAGAATAAAAATTAAAAATCAAAAGAATAAATATTGAAGTTGAAATACCAACAACAAAGATGACTAAGTTGTAATTTTTAGAGGATAAGAGAAAAAAGAAAGAAGAAAAAATAGCCCACCAATAACAAATCGAAACACTATAGCTGACACACGCCACTCCATCAGTAAGAAGATGTGGCAACGCTTCTAATGAAATGGCATAAAGGTATTTTTGAACATAGAGAGGCACCACATATGTCGATCAAATAGCTTAGTCGTCTCTCACGTGCCAGGGAGTGTGCTTCACACGCCTAACCTTTTTGTTTTTTTATTTTGTTAAATATCAAATTGCTTTTAGGTCAAACTAATAATAATAAAAAATTTATTGTGGAAATACCAAAAATTCTATTGACTCTAGTTTTAAATTTTTTATTTTAAGAGCATTTTTATTGTTTCACTTTGCATTTTAGTTATTTATTGCTTTTTATTTGTAATCAAATAGCAAATTGTCTCTTAGCTGATATTATATTTATAAAAAAAACCATTATGAAAATACAAAAATATCATTTAACCCTTGTTTTAAGTTTCTTTCTTTTAATTATATTTTGGTCATTTCACTATGTAGTTAAGACAAGAAAAAACTTATTTTTCCTTAATTAATTTAATAATAACAAATGGGTTTTATAAAAAGAATTAAATATCTTTGATAACTAGTGTTAAAATTTTCAAGTAAATAGACAAAAAAGTGAAGTGTAAAAACTTATTTTCATCATTAACTATTCCAGTGAAGTGTTTTTATGTGTCAACATACAGTATTCTTCCAATCCCTTATAACTTCATTTAATAAGAGGGGTCCAATGACCCTCTGATTTCCTTAAAAGTAATAAAGAGAGAGAGAGGGGTATATATGGAAAAGAATTTTCAATTCATGATTTTTTGAACTGCTATAACAAGAACGATACTTCTGAAAAAAGTTGCAAAACGAGAGTGCATTGGGGTTAGTTTGGTGATTTTCAAATGCTACAAAAAAAAGAAAAAAAAAAAGCAATACCTGGCATCTCTCATGTGCTCGTTACAAAATAAAAATAAATAAATAAATAATAAATCCAACACTTTATTTGCACCACTACTAGTATTAAAATTTATTAATAGTAAAAACAAAATCAAACATTACACCAACACTCCTCTCCTGCTCCAACTCCCGCTTTCGTAGTTTATTAATTTTCCTGACACATTTATATTTTACCATATAAAGCTTATAATCTTAGCAAATATTCGAACTATATTATATTATGTCTCTAAAATGTCGTTCCTCGAACTCAATTATTACACTGCAATCAACAGTGTGTTCTGTAACATGGAGAAGAAAAAAATTACTCAATTTGTTTTACGAAAATGGATAAAGAAACATGAAAAGAGAGTTTGGGTTTAGATGTTATAAATTAGAAATTATAAAAAAAAAAAAGAGAAAAAAACTTCGTAGTTTTTCAAGATTTTAGATGTTTTTAAATTTCCCCATATTTGAAAAACACGTTTCTATATATATATATATATATATATATATATATATATATATATATATATATATATATATATTGTGTTTGTATGTGATTAGATGCGTTTTAAAAATACATTTAATATTTTAAAAACATTACATTGGTTATACCAACTCTAGTATTAAGGACAAAACACATATTTAATTTTGAAGGTAATCTAATTTTTTTATGTCCCTTGCTAAAGTTTCTATCAAAATTCCGGTAGAACATCCCTTGTAATAGAATTTGTCTTGTTATTAGCTTAAATCTGTTTTTACTTTTATTCACATTTTCAATTTCTTTATAATAAATATTAACAAATTACCATTAATTTCAATCCATCCAATTGATTATATAACATTTTAATTCTAAGGTTGGAAGCAATGATTGAGGATAGAGGTTTTTAAATCTGTGCGAGAAAGTAAAAAAGAAAAAGTTGGAGAAAATAGCTGGTTACAGGATTTGATGATGGGAACATGCTGTAATCTATAGAACATGATTGAATTTCATAAAATTTATTGTTATATTCTTTCATTGTATTCACGTTCTGAGACTTTATTATTAGGAATTATAATAATAAAATACTATAAAGATGATGCTAAAATAAGATAAGATGCTCTTACAACAAACAAACCATTTTATTGAAGATTAACTTGTTTAATTCGCATGATTGCATATACGGGTTATTTGGTACAATCTTCATTACGAACCTTACACGTATATATATCAGTACAGCTTAAACAACAGCATATTTCGTCTGCTGATCAACCAATTTGTGGAATATCTTTCACAATTCCACATTCATCAACCCAAACTCGGACCCTGTCCTCACGGAAATCCATGGTCACCATCATTCCTTCCTTCACAATCACAGCACCAACCTTGGGGTTCTCTCTTACGATGATTTTTGCTGCCACTTCTCCTTTTATTCCCACCAGCTCCGGCCACGAGCTCTTTCCCGCGTCTAAGGTTAAGAAGAATTATAGTTAAATGTATCAAGAAAAATGGTTAAATTAAATGCATAGCCACATATATATATAAACTCATTGGCATGGTTCTCATGCACTGTTGTATACATACATAAGCACATTACAATAAAATCAATCGCTTACCAGTGTAATCATCTGTCATCTTTCCTTTCTCTTGCGATTTGATGGATTAAGGGAAGGAGATGGAACTATATATAGGGGAGGCGAGGATAGTTTTCAGCTTTGAGAGCTTTTATCTATCCATTTGTCTGTTTGACAATTAAAATTGTCAATAGTCAACTTGTTGAATGCTAGCCAATTGCCAGCCACTATGATCGCTTACACGCAAGGTCCGCTGTTGAACTTATTTTTCTGAAATTAATTTAAGCAATCCATCGGAACCCTACAGAGTGATGTTTACGACGTTGGAATGAGATGAGGATGAGGATGACGGCGAGGAGGAGGAGGAGGAAGAGGGCGGGCTATCCTTTAATATATAACAGTTAAAATATGGACATAGTATGTAAATGCTCCACCCTTGTAAAAAAATTTAAAAGATATTATAATGATATATATATATATATATATATATATATATATATATATATATATATATTTGAGATAAGGATGCAATAGAACATTTGCATTGAACTACAAGCATCAAGGTAGAATATCTTTAGCTAAAAACTTGATACAGAAAAATTTAAATATTAATTTACCATGAATATATACTATGAGGTTGTAATGGAATTACTATATCATAAACAAGATATAATATTTAAAAAAAAACATAAGAAAGATTCAAATTATTTTTAGAGGGGTGGTGCATTTATATACTATGTCCATATATATTTTAACTATTGTATCCTAAAGGATAGGTCACCCTCATTTTCGTCATTCCAATACTGTAGAAATCACTCTAAAGCTTCTAATGCATTATAAAATTATAGCAACCTTGATTGAAATTTTGAAATTATGAACAAAATTAAAAATTTAATAGTTAATTAAAAATAAAATTACATAAATCTGAACTTAAAAATCAATGTGAAAAAATACTATTTGAAATTGAAGTTTGTAGAGAGTATAATTATATAAAATTAAAAGTTTTAGACTGCAATAAACTTTAGTTGTTTTGATTATTGTTTATTTAAAAAAAAATTATGAAAACACTACTTACTTTGTAAATATATTTAATATATCTATCCTTCATTAAATTTAATAAAATTTACACAAAAATAACCACTTGATATTTGGTTTCATCTAGATATAATCTGTTTAGGTTGATTTACACTAAAATAGTCATAACACCAATTTAAAATATAATACCAACTTAAAATAACTAATTTTACTAATCTTTTTCCTGCTAGATTTGACTATTTACAAATTTTTTTTTTAATAATGGTTGAGATTATTTGCCGTTATACTAAGAGTCAAGATTTAATACTATTAAAAAAAATATATAACCCTCTCGCCTCATGTAAATAGATCTCATTTCATTAGCGTGCATAGTTTGTGAAAAATCATTTTGCTAACAAGATTTTTCTTCTCCCCCGGCCTCACTTGTCCCCTCATTCTCCACATCCGGTGACACCACCACCACTAGCCACCGTGAAAGATCTTCCCTAAAACATCAGGAATGCCTCCAGTCTTTCTTCTCCCCCGTACAGGCAAGACAGCCACATGCTTTTCTCACCCAAACACCCCACCCCGGCCACTGCATGCATAATATTATATATTATATATTATTAAAAAAAAATCATAAATCCATTAAAAAAATTATCATTTTCTCACATATTTTTCTATTAATTATTTATATTGTAATCTTGTCAATTTATATAATAAAATATAAATCTGGTATTAAAATAACTAATTTTCTTCAAAATATTTTTAAAATATTTTGAAAAAAAAACTTTTAAATTAATTTTACTTTTCAAAAAATAAAAAATATCTTATTTTCATGCATATAATTAAATTTTTTAAAAAAATTCAAGTACATCTTCATAAAAGAAAATTTAGATCTTTCTTATTTTAATTCCATCACAACCTGATTGTACGTATTTATAATAAATTAACATGTAAATGTTTCCCTAACAGACTGCATCAAGTGTTTAGCAACACGCATGGTCTACCTTGATGCTTGTAGTTCATCGCAAAAGAAATGTTCTTTCACATCCTTCTCTCAAATATATATATATATATATATATATATATATATATATATATCATTTTTATAATACTTTTTTAATTCTTTTAGAGGGGTGGAGCATTTATATACTATGTCCACATTTTAACAGTTATACATTAAAGGATAGGCCGCCCTCTTCCTCGTCGTCGTCGTCATCCTCATCCTCATCGTCATCAACTACTCATTCCAACATTCCAACGTCGTAGACATCACTCTATAGGGTTCCGATGGATTGCTTAAATTAATTTCAGAAAAATAAGTTCAACAGTGGACCTTACGTGTAAGCAAACACAGTGGTTGGCAATGGGCTAGCATTCAACAAGTTGACTATTGAGAATTTTAATTGTCAAACAGACAAATGGATAGATAAAAGCTCTCAAAGCTGAAAACTATCCTCGCCTCCCCTATATATAGTTCCATCTCCTTCCCTTAATCCATCACATCGCAAGAGAAAGGAAAGATGACAGATGATTACTCTGGTAAGCGATTGATTTTATTGTAATGTGCTTATTTATGTATACAACAGTGCATGAGAACCATGCCAATGAGTTTATATATATATATATATATGTGGCTATGCATTTAATTTAACCATTCTTCTTGATACATTTAACTAAAATTCTTGGTAACCTTAGATGCGGGAAAGCGTTCGTGGCCGGAGCTAGTGGGAATAAAAGGAGAAGTGGCAGCAAAAATCATCGTAAGAGAGAATCCCAAGGTTGGTGCTGTGATTGTGAAGGAAGGAATGATGGTGACCATGGATTTCCGTGAGGACAGGGTCCGAGTGTGGGTTGATAAATGTGGAATTGTGAAAGATATTCCACAAATTGGTTGATCAGAAGACGAAATATGCTGTTGTTTAAGCTGTACTGATATATATACGTGTAAGGTTCGTCATGAAGATGGTACCAAATAACCAGCATATGTAATCATGCTATTTAAACAAATTAATCTTCAATAAAATGGTTTGTCTGTTGTAAGAGAATCCTATATTATTTTTATATCATCTTTAAAGTATTTTATTATTATAATTCCAAAATCTTCAATAAAATGGTTTGTCTGTTGTAAGAGAATCCTATATTATTTCTATATCATCTTTAAAGTATTTTATTATTATAATTCCAAATAATAAAGTCCCAGAACATGTACACAATGAAAGAATATGACAATAAATTTTATGAAGTGCAACTAGCCATTCTCTCCAACTTCTTATCGTTTACTTTTTCTCACAGATTTTAAAACCTCTATCCTCAATCATTGCTTCCAACCTTATAATTAAAATGTTATATAATTAATTGGATGGATTCATATTAATGATAATTCATTAATGTTAATTATGTTCAAGGATGATTGAATGAAGGAATTGAAATTGTGTATAGAAGTGAAATAGGTTTAAATTAATAACATGACAAATTTTATTATAAGGAAAATTGTGCCGGAAAATAATTGCAGCATTTTCAAAATTAAATGCATGTTTTTTCGAGATATTAGAGTTGTTATAATTAATTTAATGTTTTTTAATATCAAATGCATTTTTAAAGCTTCTAAACACAGACAAACACAGTGATATATATATAGAGAGAGCTGTTTTTTAAATGTGGGGAAATTTAAAAACATTTTAAATCTTGAAAAACTAAAAAGTTCTCTCTTTGTTTTTTTTTAATTTCTAATATATTAATAATAAACTAAAATTACTTAGTATTTCACTATGCAAGTACATAGAGAAAAATGCTTAGTAGTCTTCTTTTTCTTCTTTTTTTTGTTTTTTTTCATTTTGTTTTCTATTTTTATTTATTTTTTTTGTTTTTATTTTTTTTCATTTTCTATGCCTTTATGGTTTTTTTTTTGCTTTTTTCTTTGTGTATTTTTCTTTTAATGAATTTTTTATTTTATTTAATTTGTTAATGTTAATTTTTTTATTTAGTTATTAAATTTTCATAACACGAATCCCGGGTTTAATAGGTTAACCTAATTTAACGAGTTAACCTGATTTTTTTATTTAATAACATATATCAAAATTGTTTAGTGTTTCACTGTATAGTTCATGGTGAAACACTAAGCTGTTTTTTTTTAAATTGTTTTTTTGTTTTTTATGCTTTTATGGGTTTTTTTTATGTTTTTTTTCTTTTAATGATTTTTTTATTTTATTTTGTTAATGTTAATTTTTTTTTAGTTATCAGACTTTCATGACATGAATCCCGGGTTTGACGAGTTAACTTGGATTTATTTTGTTTTTTTTTTTCAAGTTTGACGAGTTAATCCGGAATTTGTTTGTTGCTTTTTTTCTTTTTAATTAATTTTTTTTGTTTAGTTTAGTTTTTTAATGTTAAATTTTTTTTATTTAATTATTAAACTTTCATGACACGTATCCTAGGCTTGACAAGTTAACCTGTCAATTGTTTCTTCTATTTAGTTATCAAACTTTTATGACGTGAATTCCAAGTTTGACTGGTTAATCTGGTTTGAAGGGTTAACCCAGTTAATTCATATTTTTTTCTTTTTTTTCTTAGTTTTTTTCTTCCTGTTGGTTTTTTTTCTTTATTTTTTTAAATTAATCTATTTAATTATCACACTTTTATGACACGACCTGCAGTCAGACCCACATTCAAGACTCTTGGGTCCAGTGTTGTAGCCAGACTCGCTTAATTTTGAGTTATGTAAGTTTAATATTATTATTAATATTATAAATATTATTCTTGGATTAAGCGTTGCAGCTAAGCCAAAAGCTCTTGGACATATTTTTGCAAAAAGATTCAATACTCTTAGATCTTAGCCTTTTTTATATTTTTTATGCAAGAAAAACTTTTAACACATGAGGTGTGCCTTTTTTTTATTTTTCTCTTTTCTTTTTTAAACCTTTTTCTATGGATTGCACAATATAGTTCATAGTGAAAAAGTTGATGCCTTTAGTTTTTTTATCTTTTTAATTATTTTTTAATTTATTTTCTTAATATTAAATTTTTTATATTTAATTATCAAACTTTTATGACATGGATTCCAGGTTTGACAGGTTAACTCAGTTTATTCATATTTTTTCTTTTTTTTCATTAGTTTTTTCTTCCTGTAGATTTTTTTCTCTTTGCTTTTTCCTCTATAATTAATCTTTTTTTTTTATTAATAGTAAATTATTTTTTTATTTAGTTATCATACTTTTATTATACGAATTTCAGGTTTGATGGATTAATATTGTATGCAGTTCACAGTGAAAATACCAAAGTCTTTAGTTTTTTTTTCTTTTATGTCTTTCACTATGTGCAGTCCACTATAAAAAGGCTAATGTCTTTTTTTAATTACTTTTCTAATTTAGTTTGTTGATATTAAATTTATTTCTATTTAATTATTAGACTTTCATGACACGGATCTCAGGTTTTATGGGTTAACCTAGTTAATTTAGATTTTGTTTTCTTTTTCTTCATTGGTTTTTTTCTTCTTATATTGTTTTCTTCTTTTATTGTTTTTTTATTTAATATTTTTTTATTTAATTTAGTTCATCAATATTAATTTTTTTTATTTAGTTATCGATTGTTTCCTTTAGTTTTTCTTTTGGTTTTTTTGTTGTTTTTATACCTTTAATTGTGGACTGCATATTGGAGTCCACAGTGAAAAAACTAATGTCTTTTTATTTGTTTTTTTTCTTTTTTGATTAATTTTCTTGTTTATTTTAGTTTGTTAATGTTTAATTTTTTTATTTTATTATCAAATTTTCATGACACGGATCCTGGATTTGATGGGTTAGCCGAGTTAATTTTGTGTTAACCCGTCAATTTGTTTTTCTATTTAGTTATCAAACTTTCATGACATGAATTCAAAGTTTGACGGATTGACCTGGTTTGAAAGGTTAATCCAATTAATTTAGATTTTTTTCTTTTTCTTCATTAATTTTTTTCTTCCTTTTGGTTTTTTTAATTAATCTTTTTAATTATCACACTTTTATAATATGACCTTGCAGTTAGACTCATATCGAAGACTATTAAGCCTAATATTATAACCAAACCCACTTAAACTTGGGTCATGCAAGTTTAATATTATTATTAATATTATAAATATTACTCTTGGGTCAAACATTGCAGCCACATTCAAGACTCTAGGGTATAACTTTGCAAAAAGATATAATACTTTTAGATCTTAATTTTGTTTTAATATTTTTTATACAAAAATCATTGACTTGCGGCATCGCGCGGGTCATTTAACTAGTAACATCTAAACCCAAACTCTCTTTTCATATTGAATAAGTTTTTTTTTCCTCCATGTTACATAACACATTGTTGATTGTAGTGTAATAATTGAGGTTGAGGAATGATATTTTAGATATATAATATAATATAGTTTGAATATATGTTTATATGTGTTCTTCTAGGTAAAATCACATGGAATCTCTATGCATTGCTGCGAGTTTATAAAATAAATATATTGAATAATGTTATAATTATAAATTAGTGATAGATAAGTAATAAAAAAAGATATGATGGAGATAATATTTCATAATAAAATGAAAATTTATGTTTGTGATAAAAAAACTTAAAGATTGAATAAAATTATTTGTAACAATTCATAGTATTTTGTAAAAAAAGATACAGTTCTTTCACCATATGATTTAAATTTTTTTTGTTAATAAAAAATAAAAAATTATAAAACTAAATTCTCTACCAACTTAACAGTAAAAAAAACCAATAAAGATAATTTTGGAAGAAAAAAAACCTATGAGGAAAAACATTGTAACAATTGACAATATTTTGTAAGGAAAATTATAATGTTTTCTCCAATAAAATCAACAAAGATAACTTTAGAAAAAATAAAAAAAATCATTTAGAAAAATAATATAGAAATTCATAATGTTTTGTGAGAAAAATTACAATACGTTCCCTATATGATTTAGCTTTATTATAATTATAATTCTTAACCAACTTAATATTAAAAAAAATTGATAAAGATAATTTTGAAAAAAATCATAAAGGAAACACTACAACAATTCACAATGTTTTAAAGAAAAAATTACTAAGCTAAATTCTCAATAAACTCAATATTAACAAAATAAAATTGATAAAGATAATTTTAGAAAAAAATAACAAAAAATGCAAATTTGATATTGGAATAGTTAATGATGATTTTGTCTATTTACTTGAAAATTTTATCACTAGTTATTAAGGAGATTGAAGTTTTTTTTTTATAATGCTCAATTGTTATTATTAAATTAATTAAGGAAAAATAAGTTTTTTCCTATCTTAACTACAGTGAAATGACCAAAATATAATTAGAAGAAAAAAACTTAAACCTAGGGTTAAAGAATATTTTTGTATTTTTATAATGATTTTTTCATAATTATAACGTTAGCTTAGAGGCAATTTGATATTTAATTACATATAAAAAGTAATAAATAATTATTAAAATATAAAGTGAAACAACAAAAATGCTATTAAAAACAAAAATTTGAAACTAGATTTAATGGAATTTTTGGTCTTTTCACAATGAATTGTTTGTTATTATTAATTTGATTTAAGGGCAATTTGATATTCTAAATAAAAAAAGCAAAAAGATTAGACATATGAAGAACACTCCTTGGCATGTGAGAGACAACTAATCTATTTGATTGACATGTATGATGACTTTCTATATCTAAAAATACCCTTATGCCATTTCATTAGAAGCGTTATCATGTCTTCTTATTAGTGAAGTAGCATGTGTCAGTTATAGTGGTTCGATTTGTTACTGGTGAGCCTTTTCTTTTCTCTTTCATCCTAAAAAAGTACAACTTAGTCATCTTTGTTATTGATATTTCAACTTCAATCTTTATTTTTTTTATTTCTAATTTTTATTCTTGATCCTTTTATAGAAATTTTATTTGTTTTCAATTCTATCTATAAATTCCAAGTTGATATAACTTTTATTTTTTTATAATTGATCCGTACTTTTTAGATTTTCAATTTTTTTAGCCATTTTGTAAAAGTTTTATTCGTTTCATATTTTATCCATCAATTCAAATTTATAAAAAAATCTTTGTATTGAGTTTTTCACTTGGGTAGGTCACCTACTACAATAAAATTATTTTGTGAAATCTTTATATTTTTCTTTTTAGGATGGTCATCCTTTACAATAAGATCATTTTGAAAATTCATTGTATTTTTCTCTAAAGGTAGATCGTTTATTATAATAAGATTACTTTGAAAAATCATTGTATTTTTCACCACCTTAAAAAAATTTGTATTTTTCCATCTAAGCAGGTCATCCATTACAATGAGATCATTTTAAAAATATTTTGCATTTTTCACCCAGGTATGTTGTCTAGTACAATAAGATTTCTTTGAAAAATCTGTGTTTTTTACTTGGGCATATCAACCATTACAATAAAACCACTTTGGAAATTTTTTGTTTTTTTCACCACTTTCAAAACTCATTGTAGTTTTTAATTTGAGTAAGTCACTCATTATAATAAGACCACGTTACAAAATCTTTTTAATTTTTTCTAAATGGGTCACTCATGACAATTCGATCATTTTAAAACTCTCTAAATTTCTTCAATAAGTAGGTTCTCTAGTACAACTCTACCACTTAAAAAAAAAAACCTTTAGGTTTTTCCTTTTAGTGTGCTTTTCTATCCCTTATTTCAAATATTTTTAGAATGATTTATCATTTTTTGATATGGTGAGTCTGTTACCTACCATTCATTTTTACTTTACAAAACTTACTATCTAAAGTATCTTTTTGCTTTACAAAGCTTACTATCTAAAGTCTCTTACGAGACTTTCTATTGTAAGTATTGTAAAGATGAGGGCAATTATCATAACTTATTTTTGGATTATTCTTCAAATTTATTTTTTCTTTCAAAATTAAAAATTTAAAAATAAAAACTGGTAATATGGAGAAAGCAAGCTGATAAGGATTTCAAACATATAGAAAAATTAAGTTGCAATTTTGGATGTACTTTGAAGCTTAATTGTATCCTATTATATCTAAGATTGAAGGAACAATACAGATTCACAATAAAATTAAATGATTATTAGACGAATCTGCATAGAAAATAAACCCAAGGACTAAATATAGGCCAATTAGATTTAATAATGGATCAAATTAAAGTTTAATTATGTTTAAAAATTATTTTGAGTTACCCTTATCATCATCATCATTCTACCATTATAGAAATCACTTTATAGGTTCTAATGGATTGTAAAATGATAGGAACCTAATTGATTGAAATCAATGATAAAATTAAAAGTTTAATAGTCAATTAGATGTCAAATTATATAAATCTAATCCAAAAACTAATGTGAGAAAAACACTAAATCCTAGGGTTGAAATTGAAGCTCGTAAGGGGTACAATTATATAAAATTAAAAGTTTTAAGCTAATTAAGGATGTAATTGAAAAAAATTATAATTTGAAAGACTATAAATGAACTTTATCATAACAATATCATTTTGATTTCTATGAATCTTTTTCTTAAATTTTTCTATGAAAAAACTGTTTAAAAGGTTATTTTGCAAATGCATTTAATATTTTTATCCTTCATCAAATTTGATAAAACTTGAATGAAAATCACCTCTTGACATTTAACTTTATCTTGATATGATGTGTATAGATTGATTGACATCATAACAGTTATAATGCAAGCCTAAAATGACCAATCTTACAAATCTTTATCTTACTAAATTTGATGGCTCATATTTTAAACCAATAGTTAAGATAATTTGTAATTGAACTAAAGACCAAGATTTATACAATTATAAAACAAATATTTCTGTTCCACCCCAAATAAAAAATATTTATGATTTATACAATTAAAAAACAAATATTTCTCTTCCACCCCAAATAAAAAATATTTATATTTTATTGTCTGAAAGGGGAGAAATCAGCGTGCAAAATTTGTATAAAATCATTTTGTTACTATGATTTTTACCTCCGCCGGCCTCACTTCCCCCCTCCTTTTCTCCACCTCCAGTGACACCATCACCTCTAGCCACCGTTAAAGATCTACCTCTAGCCATCATACTAGGAATGCCTCCAGTCTTTCTTCTCCCACTTACAGGCAAGACAAGTACATCTTTTTCTCACCCAAACACGTCACCCCGGCCACTGCATGCATAAATTCTTTATGCAGTTGCCAAGGTTTAAGTTTTTTGATCGGCTTAGCCCATGCATGCCAGCCCATCCTAAAACAATGAGCCCAAATATTCTGGACTGATGACAGCCCAGCCATTATATTTAATTATAATATAATAATAATGTATATTATAATATTATATATTATTTAAAAAACCAAAAAAATAATAAATCCATTCAAAAAAATTATGATTTCCTTAAATATTTTTCTATTAATTTTATATAATATCAGGTTATTTATTTATATAATAAAATATAAATCTAATATTAAAATACCTAAATTTGTTCGAAATATTTTTAAAAAATTTAAAAGAATTTTGGAAAAAAATATTTTTTTCATGCATATAGTTAAATTCTAATTTTTTTTCCAAATGTATGTTCATAAAAAATAATTTGAATCTTTCTTATGTTTTTTTTTAAATAATATATCTTGTTTATGATATAGTAATTCCATTACAGTATATATTCATGGTAAATTAATATTTAAATTTTTCTGTATCAAGTTTTTAGCTAAACATATTCTACCTTGATGCTTGTAGTTCAATGCAAATGTTCTATTGCATCCTTATCTCAAAAATATATATATCATTATAATATCTTTTTAATTTTTTTACAGGGGTGGAGCATTTACATACTATGTCCATATTTTAACTGTTATATATTAAAGGATAGCCAGCCCTCTTCCTCCTCCTCGTCGTCGTCGTCATCCTCATCCTCATCTCATTCCAACGTCGTAGACATCACTCTGTAGGGTTCCGATGGATTGCTTAAATTAATTTCAGAAAAATAAGTTCAACAGTGGACCTTGCGTGTAAGCGATCATAGTGGCTGGCAATTGGCTAGCATTCAACAAGTTGACTATTGACAATTTTAATTGTCAAACAGACAAATGGATAGATAAAAGCTCTCAAAGCTGAAAACTATCCTCGCCTCCCCTATATATAGTTCCATCTCCTTCCCTTAATCCATCACATCGCAAGAGAAAGGAAAGATGACAGATGATTACTCTGGTAAGCGATTGATTTTATTGTAATGTGCTTATGTATGTATACAACAGTGCATGAGAACCATGCCAATGAGTTTATATATATATGTGGCTATGCATTTAATTTAACCATTTTTCTTGATACATTTAACTATAATTCTTCTTAACCTTAGACGCGGGAAAGAGCTCGTGGCCGGAGCTAGTGGGAATAAACGGAGAAGTGGCAGCAAAAATCATCGTAAGAGAGAACCCCAAGGTTGGTGCTGTGATTGTGAAGGAAGGAATGATGGTGACCATGGATTTCCGTGAGGACAGGGTCCGAGTTTGGGTTGATGAATGTGGAATTGTGAAAGATATTCCACAAATTGGTTGATCAGCAGACGAAATATTCTGTTGTTTAAGCTGTACTGATATATATACGTGTAAGGTTCGTCATGAAGATTGTACCAAATAACTAGTATATGCAATCATGCTAATTAACAAGTTAATCTTCAATAAAATGGTTTGTTTGTTGTAAGAGCATCTTATATTATTTTAGCATCATCTTTATAGTATTTTATTATTATAATTCCTAATAATAAAGTCTTAAAACGTGTATACAATGAAAAAATATGACAATAAATTTTATGAAATTCAAGCATGTTCTATAGATTACAGCATGCTCCCATCATCAAATCCTGTAACCAGCCAATATTCTCTCCAACTTCTTCTCTTTTACTTTCTCGCACAGATTTAAAAAGCTCTATCCTCAATCATAAATACGTATTATAGGTTGTGATGGGATTAATATATCATAAAAAACATTTGATGCTGCCGAGTCACTTAAAATTAAAGGATAACCGGGTAAATATCTATCACAGTTATATAGAGATCTATTCCAAACAAAATATATAAATAATCTAGCAAATATTTTATAAACTAGTGGGATATAGGTAAGCCCTATATAATATTGATTATATCATACTTGAATAATGCTCCGAAGATGATATAATTTTTTATTTGATCATTCAATTAAATTTAATTTTTTAATGAAAATTTATAAGGCTTAGTTCTACTAAGAACCCGCTTTGCTTCTTAATCCTCTACACAGATTTCCTAAAATAAGTCTTAGAAAATAATGTTTTGTCAATTTTCTTTTATTTCTTTGAATTATTTGTGTTATTTTTCATTTTATGTTATTTTCTCCTTTACATTATAGGATTATGATTTTATTTTGTAGTATAGGTTGGTTTCATATCTATTTAAAGATATGTTAAACCTCTTTAAGGCAAATTTCATTTGTTTTATTTTAGAGAAATAAAATTAAGATTTAGAGTTCAAGCTTGCAGCTCTTTTCACTCATCAAATTTCTTTTTTTTTTAATGATTGTTTTATTGTATTTGTGCCTCTATTTACAACAAATTTATAATTATATTAAGAGATTTAATATAATATTTATCGCATGCGTGTGACATCATGGTGATTGACACAACTAAAATGTTGATGTCTTCTCCCAAGTGCAGGAGTGTCGAAGTAATAAATAACCCGGCAAGACCGGGGTCGAACCACAGGGAGGTTAATTGTACAAATTATAAACAACAATTATAAAACAACAATAACAACAACAACAATAGTAATAATAATAATAATAATACTAATAATAATAATAATAATAATAATAATAAAGAAAGAGAAGAAGAAGAAGATGATGATGATGAGAACTTGGAGATCAAATATTAATGTAAGGATTAAGCAATAATAATAACAAATGTCAAGGTTAGAGATTCCACTAATGGTATATCAAACAAGTATAGTATAAACTCTTATTATTGAATTGGAAACCACACACAAAGGAGGTTCCAATCAGATTATATATTGTTAACATGATTACATTAGTCATCTTATTCAATTAATGCTAATACTTGTAAATCTCGTCAAGCATTCATGATTATAACTTATGTTAACAACAAATCAAGTTCCTTTCATAGCTCAGGTGTCGGTTATACCATACATTATGGGCTATGAAAGTGCCAAGCATTTGTTGTACCAAGTGTTATACAACATAAATCAAGATTAGTCATTTAACAAGCAAAGTATTAAAGAGTGAACAAGATAACAAATATAAAACATGTTAGTATCAAACATTAAAGTCCATATTAAGTTTACATTATACTTATTCTTACACCATTAGTGTAACCTTTTCACCTTGACATAATTAACTTAGCTAGACATAATGAGAGAAATAAAAATAGATAAACAAAATAAGAACATAAAAGCTAACTAAGTAAAGGAAAGGAAATGAAAGGCATAAACTTAATATTAATGAAAGCAAAGCATAAACATTACAAAAAATACAAAGAGAGAAAGGAAGAGCATGATCTTGATCTGAACACCAAGATGCCTAAATGCATGGCAAATGCCTCCTTTTATAGGCTAAAATTGGGAACTATTGATTTGATGACTAATTGATAAGTGGGTGGCCAACTTTTGACTTGGTGACAATCCTTATCTTCTCTTGTCTGCCCAAAACGTCATTGATAACGTCAAAACTGGAGCCAGGTGCAAACATGAAAGTTGTAGGCAATTATCTCAGCTTTCTTGTGTAAAAAATTCAGCTCATTTGGACTTCTAGAACTCCAGATATGGCCAAAATACCGAACAGTGCTCGGGCTGGAAGACAGATTCGGGCTTCTTTGTTGTTGCTACAATTTGGACTTGATAATAGCCTTTTCAGATCTTGGGCTCCATATGAAAGTTGTAGGCCTATGTCTTACCTTTCCATCCATATAAATTGGACCTAAATCTGAGATCTGTAGCTCCAGATATGGCCCAATTACCGAACAGTGTTCCGGTTTGGATTGCACCGACATCTCTTCTCTAAGTTTGACCATCTCTTTATCCATGCAATTTAAGTTCTTCAAGTCATCAATCAATCCTTTCATTTATGTGATAGACCTGCATTAAAAATAGACATTTACCACAAATTATAGGTATCTTATATTATTAGATACATTATTATAAAACATATTTTAGTTAAGGAGTTATTGATACTTCAAGTGCAAAATGATGATATAAAACCATGATAAAAATGCACTTTTAAGTACTAATCACACCCCTCAACCAGCTTATTACTAGTCCCTAGTAATTAAAGCGTTAAAACAATTTGCAAATTTCACAAAGCAAGGTATTCATCATTTAACTTCCATTAATCTATCCAGATAAACAAACTCTCATTAAATTTATATATCTGCTCAATACCACTTAACAAGATATTAATAAACCTTTCTTTTGTGCTCAATGTATCAACACATAATTATGGGGCTTTTCTTGGAAGAAAACAAAATTTTTGTTCTAATGTTTAAGGTTAACTTCCTTGGATTGGGATTATTATTTTTGTCTTTTTCTTTTCTTTTTTTTTTCTTTTTTTTTTTTTGCTTTTTTTTTTCAACTCTATATACATATAATTTAAAAACATCATGCATCTTTAACCCATGTAACGAGCTTTCAGCTAATGACTCCCAGACCAGTTGGTCTTAGGGCATTAGGTGTTAAGACACCCCTACGAGCTTAGTAACTCGGGTCGCAGATACTGATATGTAGATAGTGCAATGTTTGATTCCCTTAAGCTTTTCTCCTCAACCCATGTAACAAGCGTTGGGCCAATAGCTCCCAAGTCAGTTGACTTTAGGGTATTAGGTGTTAAAACACCCCTTCGGGCTTAATTGCTTAGGTTAGGGAGGCTACGAAACCAAACTTATCTACATTTTTATTATCATCATTTTTTCTCTTTTTTTTTTCTTTTTTTTTTTCATGTTTTTTTTTTTTTTAATTATATACAATCCCTTTCCCTTAGTTGTTACCTTTAACAAAAGAACATAAATAATGTAATAATCCAATATGCAACCCACAATCTTATGTTAAAGTGTGTGTGTGTGTAAATTAAGGTTTAAGAATACATGTTAAATAAGTATATGAGCAGAATTAAGTGGTAACAATACGAGAGTTTGTAAACCTGAATATTTCAGGAAGTATTATAATAGACCTTGTTAAAAATGATTACTAAGATGCGTCTCAAGAGTCACTTTAACAAAAGAACTCCTTTACTCTGCCATCCTAGTAACAACAATTATGCACATGCTTTATGAAATGAAAAACAATTTTTTTTTTTTTTATCAACTACTACCCTCTCCCCCCAACCAAAATGAAACATTTTCCTCAATGTTCTAAGGTAGAAAGATAGAGTATAGAAGATATCACCTGAAATAACGAACACTGACAAAACCTGAAACACACTGAAACAAAAATAAGAAATAACAAAACATAATAAAACCAAAAGACACAAAAATTCACAAATGAAGGCTCAAATCCAATCTAAGCTTTTTACGGCTTTCCTTAGATGACCAATTTATGCGACTCATGGAAGGATCAATCACAGGAATGAAAGATTGTAGTTGGTCAATCAATTGTTCAGCAGTAGAAGCAGAGATTATGATTTGTCGTGCAGAAGATGTTAGAAATTCCTGTTCCACAGCATGATCAAGAAAAGACAACAACTTATCATAATAACCATTAACATTTAACAAACCTATGGGTTTATGGTGAATGTGCAATTGAGCCCAAGAGGAAATATGAAAGATCTCTTCCAATGTGCCTAGACCACCTGGTAAAGCAATGAAAGCATCAGCATGGTTAAACATTGCATTCATTCGAGCCGACATTGTGGAGACCTGAAGTTCCTCTCCAATTGTTTTTCCAATGATGTCCCCTTGTGCCAAAGCTTCAGGGACGACCCCCAAAACTTGACTACCTCCTAAAAATGCAGCTATTGACACACCTCCCATTAACCCAAGACTGCCTCCCCCATACACTAAATGAATCTTTCTCTCAGCTAGCACCTGACCAAGATGATTTGCTGATTCTAAAAACTCTTTTTCTTTCCCAGGACTAGATCCACCGAAAACACAAATATTTCTTATTTGATGACTTGAGGAACTTGCCATTTCTACACACTTCTGTATTTGTTGAATGTATGGGTTGAGTAGAAATGAAAGGAAGGAAAATAGGGTTTTATAGATGAGAAAGTAGAAAGGCAATCATAACATCTATATGTAGGCCAGCTAGAGTCTCACACACTCTCTCTCTCTTTTTATTTATTTATTTATTTACTTTTGAAAAAAAAACATGTGTATGTACAGGTAGTTGTGATTGTGGCTCACATCTTCCCTTGGTTTTACGTCCAAGAACGGCTTAAACGCCCTCTATGGGTCGGGGATAGGCTTCCCATCCAGTTTTCTTAAAAACTGGCAAACAGGGTCTTTTTTAGTCAGATTCCCAAGACTAAGTCGATCATGTTCTTTATGAAATAGTGGCCATAAATCATGAATTGCACGATGCACATCTCCACTAGGATGCGTCTCAAGAGTCAATAGAAGATTATCTAAAGACTCCTTACTCAGGCCATCCTTAATGAATTGTATTTTATCTTCACGGTTTATAGATACCATTCCTAAAGAACGACATTGTGTATTACAAGTCCATCTAGCACATCGATGACAGACATCCAGTCGTTTTGCACGACGCTTCTTTGCAAAAGTGCTTTTACCTGTTCCAGGCATGTGTGAAATGAAGGAGTTAGAGGACTCACCTGATAATCGGACCTTTGCTTCAATCAACCAGCGAATATCTTCAGGAATTCCATGATTCATTAACAATCTCAATCTTGCACATCTAGCACGGTAAATTTTTGTAATCGCATTCTGAGGCAGAGCGGGAAAATACTTTTTCAATTTTTCAAGATTAGTGTCCATTTTCAAATGAGAATTGGAAGAGAGATTCAAAGAATTGCACAGATATATACACAGATATCAGTAATTGTGGGAAACTGAAAGAACCGACTTAAGTCACGGAGTACCGTTATCCGCCATTTGACCGGGGTGAAAGAAACTTGCAAAACTCACTCAAAAAGAAACAAAAATAAAATAAAATAAAATCAATCTTTATATAAAATAAAATAAAATAAAATAAAATAAAATCAATCTTTATATACAGGATCACCCAATTCAATAGAGTTATGTTCAACTGAAAAATTGTCAAAGTAAACTTTCAAACGATGTCCATTTACCTTGAAAACATTGCCATTCTTTGGATTCTCGATGTCATAGGCCCCATATGGATACACATGTTTCACAATAAAAGGACCGCTCCATCTTGATCTTAATTTTCCAGGAAATAAATGCAGTCGAGAATTATAAAGCAAGACTTTTTGACCAACATTGAAGGTTTTTCTCAGTATTTTCTTGTCATGAAACTCTTTAATTCTTGCTTTATGAATTCTTGTATTTTCATATGCATCATTTCTTATTTCCTCAAGCTCATTTATTTGTAATTTTCGCAGTTGACTAGCATCATCCAGATTTGAATTGAAAGCTTTAATAGCCCAATAAGCTTTATGTTCAAGTTCCACAGGCAAGTGACAAGGTTTTCCATAAACTAGTCTATAAGGTGACATACCTAATGATGTTTTATAAGCAGTTCGATAAGCCCAAAGTGCATCATTAAGTCTTAAAGACCAGTCTTTCCTATTAGGGTTCACTGTTTTCTCCAAAATATGTTTGATCTCCCTATTAGCAAGCTCTACTTGTCCACTTGTTTGAGGGTGATAAGGGGTGGCAATTTTGTGTGTGATTCCATATTTCTTCATTAAAGACTCAAATGGCTTGTTGCAGAAATGTGTTCCACCATCACTTATTATGGCTCGAGGGACTCCAAATCGACTCAAAATATTTTCTTTCAAAAACTTTATCACTGTTTTGTGATCATTGTTTCGACTTGGAATTGCCTCTATCCATTTTGAAACATAATCTACTGCGACTAATATGTATAAGAAACCAAATGATGGAGGGAATGGGCTCATGAAATCTATACCCCAACAGTCAAAGATCTCAACGACAATAATAGGGTTTAAAGGCATCATGTGACGTTTTGAAATAGATCCCAACTTTTGACAATTTTCACAAGACTTGCAGAATGCATGTGAGTCTTTGAACATGGTGGGCCAGTAAAATCCACTTTGTAAGATTTTTGCAGTTGTCTTTCTTGATGAGAAATGGCCCCCACATGCCTCAGAATGACAAAATTTAATGACACTACTTACCTCATTGTCAGGAATGCATCTTCGAAATATTTGATCAGGACAATATTTGAATAAATAAGGATCATCCCAATAAAAGTTCTTCACTTCGTTCAAAAACTTTCTTTTATCTTGGGTATTCCAATGAGCTGGCAATTGTCCTGAAACAAGAAAATTGACAATATTAGCAAACCAAGGCATTGTAGAGACAGAAAGTAAAGATTCATCAGGAAAGTAGTCATCGATTGGTGTGATGTCAGTTTTCGAATTTGTTGTCAATCTTGACAAGTGATCTGCGACAACATTTTCGCTGCCTTTCTTATCTTTGATTGTGATATCAAATTCTTGAAGTAATAAAATCCACCGCACCAATCTAGCCTTGGAATCTTTCTTAGAAATAAGATATTTCAATGCTGCATGATCACTAAAAATAACTACAGGTGAGCCAACAAGATAAGATCTGAATTTTTCACATGCAAATACTACTGCAAGTAATTCTTTTTCAGTGGTGGTATAATTCATTTGAGCACTATTTAAAGTTTTACTTGCATAGTAAATTACATAAGGTTTCTTATCTTTTCTTTGTCCCAAAACAGCACCTACGGCATAATCACTAGCATCACACATTATTTCAAAAGGTAATGACCAATCGGGAGGTTGAATGATAGGAGCACAAGTAAGCAAATTTTTAAGTTTAACAAAGGCTTCTTCACAATGTTCAGTCCATTCAAAAATAGTATCCTTTGTTAGAAGGTTACTTAAAGGCTTAGATATTACACTAAAATCTTTGATGAACCTTCTATAAAAACCAGCATGTCCCAAGAATGATCTAACATCTTTAAGAGATTTTGGTGTTGGCAAGTTTGCAATTAACTCGATTTTAGATTTGTCAACCTCAATTCCTTTTGATGAAACAATGTGACCAAGTACAATGCCGTTTGTTACCATAAAATGACATTTTTCCCAATTCAGCACAAGATTCTTCTCTTCACACCTGGTTAAAACCTTTTCTAAATTAGTCAAACAATCATCAAATGAATTGCCAAAAACAGAAAAATCATCCATGAAAATCTCAAGAAAATGTTCAACCATATCGCTAAATATACTAAGCATGCATCTTTGAAATGTGGCTGGTGCATTACATAATCCAAAAGGCATCCTTCGATATGCAAAAGTACCAAATGGACATGTGAAAGTAGTTTTTTCTTGATCTTCCAATGCAATTTCAATTTGGTTGTAACCCGAATAGCCATCTAGGAAACAATAAAATTCATGACCCGCAACTCTTTCTAGGATTTGATCCATGAAAGGTAAAGGAAAATGATCTTTTCTAGTCATTGAATTAAGTTTCCTATAGTCAATGCACATGCGCCAACCAGTAACAGTTCTAGTGGGAATTAACTCATTGTTCTCATTTGTTATCACAGTGACTCCAGACTTCTTAGGTACAACTTGGGTAGGACTTACCCATTTGCTGTCAGAAATAGGATAAATGATTTCATTATCTAGAAGCTTAATGACTTCATTTTTCACTACTTCTTTCATATTAGGATTTAGCCTTCGTTGCATTTCTCTAGAGGGTTTAGCATTTTCCTCTAAATAAATTCTGTGTGTACAAATCAAAGGACTAATTCCTTTTATATCAGCTATGGTCCATCCTAATGCTTTTTTGTGCATTTTCAGAGTTTGTAATAACTTACCTTCTTGATGTGCATTAAGTTTGGAAGAGATTATTACCGGAAAAGTTTCATTTTCTCCCAAAAATGAGTATTTGAGATTGGATGGCAACGGCTTCAAATCAGGTTTTGGTGGTTGAACACTTGAAGGTATGGACTTAATTGGTCGTGGTGGCAATTCCTCAATTTGTGGCCTCCAATTACTTGTCTTTGATTCTTCCTGAAAATAAATCATTTCCAAATCATCAGATTCATCAATCTCCATTTCATTGGAAGTGGTTGGAAATTGATCATGAATTAATTTTTCAGTAAAGTCCACTTCCTGTAAATCATTATCATCTCTAGGTTGCTTGCAAATGTTGAAAATATTCATCTCCAATGTCATGTTTCCAAATGATAGCTTCATCAGTCCATTCCTACAATTAATCAATGCATTAAAAGTTGCAAGAAATGGACGTCCTAAAATAACAGGAAATGAATTACATACTTCAACAGGTTGTGTGTCCAAGACAATAAAATCCACAGGATAAATGAATTTATCGACTTGTACTAACACATCTTCAATTATTCCTCTAGGCACTTTTATAGATCTATCGGCAAGTAAAAGAGTTATAGAAGTTGGTTTTAACTCACCTAGATTGAGACTCTGAAAAACTGAATATGGAAGTAAATTCACACTAGCTCCAAGATCAAGTAAGGCTCTTTCAATTTTATGCTCTCCAATAAAGCAGGAAATTGTAGGACAACCAGGGTCTTTATATTTCAAAGCATTATTGTTTTGAAGAATAGCACTTACTTGTTCGGCTAGAAAGGCTTTCTTTTTCACATTCAGTTTCCTCTTCACAGTGCATAGATCTTTCAAAAATTTAGCATAGGAAGGAACCTGTTTAATTGCATCCAGCAAAGGTATATTGATCCTTACCTGTTTGAAAATTTCATAAATTTCAGAATTGTGATTGACTTTCCTTTGTTTGGTCATGGCTTGAGGAAATGGAAGTGCTGACGGTGAATCAGTTGTTTCTTTGCAATTTTCAGATTCATCCCCTTCCTTACCCTCAGAGATTGATTCATCATCTTTCTCATAAGGTTCCAGAGAGGGTTTTTCAATAACCTTACCACTGCGCAGAGTAGTGACTGATTTGACTTGATCCATGTGTTGGCTTCCGGAACTACTTGCATTTGCATTGTATTGCCCTTTGGGATTTTGTTGTGTTTGAGATGGAAACTTACCTTTCTCTTGGAAACTAAGAGCAGATGTTAATTTAGCAAGAGTATCTTTAAAATCTGTCATGTTTTGAGCAAGTTGAGTATTGATTGTCTCTTGCTTTTCAATGAATGCATGCAATGTTTCCTCAAGATTTCTTCTAGGAGGTGGAGCATAAGGAGGTGCATATCCATGAGAATTTTGGAAATTGTGGTGTGCTTGAAACGGTGGTTGTGAAGTTTGTGCATTGTTGTTCTCACTCTTCCAATTGAAATTTGGGTGATTTCTCCAACCAGGGTTGTATGTTTGGGAGTATGGGTTGTGGTTGGGCCTTTGAAAACTATTTAAAGCATGGGCTTGTTCATGGAGACATTCTTTAAAAGAAGGCAAGGTTGGACAATCGTTGGTTGAGTGTTCATTTGTTTCACATATTTGACACACAATGTTTTCAACAGATTTTAATTGACCACTCTTTTTCAATTCTAGTGCCTCGACTTTTCTAGCTAAAGATGCAAACTTGGCTTGAAGGTCATGCTCTTCCCTAAGGTTGTACATACCTCCACTAGATGTATGAGGTTGAGTTTTACTCGGTGCCTCATATGTACCTGCAGTGTCCCAATTTTGAGCATTTTCAGCTAACAAGTCTAAGTACTCCATTGCTTCATTAGGGTCTTTATCTTCAAAAGTTCCATTGCACATCAATTCAACCATTTGCCTATCTTTAGGTGTTAATCCTTCATAGAAATGTGAAATCAATCTCCATGTTTCAAAACCATGATGAGGGCAAGTACTAAGCAAGTCTCGATACCTATCCCAACATTGGTAAAATGTTTCTCCTGGTTTTTGAGTGAAAGTGGTGATTTGTCTCTTGAAAGAGTTTGTTCTATGAGATGGGAAAAACTTCTTTAAAAATTGTTGTTGCATTTCATCCCAAGCACGAATGGATCCTGGTCTTAAATTTTGTAGCCATGTTTTAGCTTTATCTTTTAATGAAAAAGGAAAAAGCTTTAATCTGATGGTGTTCATGCTATAATTTAAGTTATTATATGTGTTGCACACCTCCTCAAATTCCCTTAAATGCAAGTATGGATTTTCCAATTCGAAGCCATGAAAAGAAGGTAAAAGTTGAATAATGCCTGGTTTAAAATTAAAATGAGATGCATCAGGAGGAAAAACTATGCATGATGGTGCACTTGTTCTTGTGGGATTCATGTGGTCTCTAAGTGTTCTAGCACGGTTATTCTCATTATTTTCATTATGAAGTGATTGATTATCTTCTTCGGCCATATTTTCTGAAAATGATGAGGATATCCTACAAAGTCTACCACCTGATGTACGTGACCACACTCTCATGCACGTATAAGAATAAAATAAAAAAGAAGAAGAAAGCAAAAGAAGGAGGAAGAAAACAAAATAAAAAGAAACAAAAGAAAAGAAACAAAGTTATATACAAGAAAAGTGAAAAGAGAAAATAAAATAAATACTATAATTTATACAAGAACTTACCTCCCCGGCAACGGCGCCAAAAACTTGACACAACTAAAATGTTGATGTCTTCTCCCAAGTGCAGGAGTGTCGAAGTAATAAATAACCCGGCAAGACCGGGGTCGAACCACAGGGAGGTTAATTGTACAAATTATAAACAACAATTATAAAACAACAATAACAACAACAACAATAGTAATAATAATAATAATAATACTAATAATAATAATAATAATAATAAAGAAAGAGAAGAAGAAGAAGATGATGATGATGAGAACTTGGAGATCAAATATTAATGTAAGGATTAAGCAATAATAATAACAAATGTCAAGGTTAGAGATTCCACTAATGGTATATCAAACAAGTATAGTATAAACTCTTATTATTGAATTGGAAACCACACACAAAGGAGGTTCCAATCAGATTATATATTGTTAACATGATTACATTAGTCATCTTATTCAATTAATGCTAATACTTGTAAATCTCGTCAAGCATTCATGATTATAACTTATGTTAACAACAAATCAAGTTCCTTTCATAGCTCAGGTGTCGGTTATACCATACATTATGGGCTATGAAAGTGCCAAGCATTTGTTGTACCAAGTGTTATACAACATAAATCAAGATTAGTCATTTAACAAGCAAAGTATTAAAGAGTGAACAAGATAACAAATATAAAACATGTTAGTATCAAACATTAAAGTCCATATTAAGTTTACATTATACTTATTCTTACACCATTAGTGTAACCTTTTCACCTTGACATAATTAACTTAGCTAGACATAATGAGAGAAAGAAAAATAGATAAACAAAATAAGAACATAAAAGCTAACTAAGTAAAGGAAAGGAAATGAAAGGCATAAACTTAATATTAATGAAAGCAAAGCATAAACATTACAAAAAATACAAAGAGAGAAAGGAAGAGCATGATCTTGATCTGAACACCAAGATGCCTAAATGCATGGCAAATGCCTCCTTTTATAGGCTAAAATTGGGAACTATTGATTTGATGACTAATTGATAAGTGGGTGGCCAACTTTTGACTTGGTGACAATCCTTATCTTCTCTTGTCTGCCCAAAACGTCATTGATAACGTCAAAACTGGAGCCAGGTGCAAACATGAAAGTTGTAGGCAATTATCTCAGCTTTCTTGTGTAAAAAATTCAGCTCATTTGGACTTCTAGAACTCCAGATATGGCCAAAATACCGAACAGTGCTCGGGCTGGAAGACAGATTCGGGCTTCTTTGTTGTTGCTACAATTTGGACTTGATAATAGCCTTTTCAGATCTTGGGCTCCATATGAAAGTTGTAGGCCTATGTCTTACCTTTCCATCCATATAAATTGGACCTAAATCTGAAATCTGTAGCTCCAGATATGGCCCAATTACCGAACAGTGTTCCGGTTTGGATTGCACCGACATCTCTTCTCTAAGTTTGACCATCTCTTTATCCATGCAATTTAAGTTCTTCAAGTCATCAATCAATCCTTTCATTTATGTGATAGACCTGCATTAAAAATAGACATTTACCACAAATTATAGGTATCTTATATTATTAGATACATTATTATAAAACATATTTTAGTTAAGGAGTTATTGATACTTCAAGTGCAAAATGATGATATAAAACCATGATAAAAATGCACTTTTAAGTACTAATCAGTGATCATCCACCTTTCAGGAAAAAATGTATATGGTCTATCTCTTTTAAAATATGAAGAGATAAGCAATTCTTATCTCTTATTAGTAAAATATAATTCCTAATAATAAAGTCTCAGAACGTGTATACAATGAAAGAATATGACAATAAATTTTATGAAATTCAAGCATGTTCTACAGATTACAGCATGCTCCCATCATCAAATCCTGTAACCAGCCAATATTCTCTCCAACTTCTTCTCTTTTACTTTCTCGCACAGATTTAAAAAGCTCTATCCTCAATCATAAATACGTACTCTAGGTTGTGATGGGATTAATATATCATAAAAAACATTTGATGCTGCCGAGTCACTTAAAATTAAAGGATAACCGGGTAAATATCTATCACAGTTATATAGAGATCTATTCCAAACAAAATATATAAATAATCTAGCAAATATTTTATAAACTAGTGGGATATAGGTAAGCCCTATATAATATTGATTATATCATACTTGTATAATGCTCCGAAGATGATATAATTTTTTATTTGATCATTCAATTAAATTTAATTTTTTAATGAAAATTTATAAGGCTTAGTTCTACTAAGAACCCGCTTTGCTTCTTAATCCTCTACACAGATTTCCTAAAATAAGTCTTAGAAAATAATGTTTTGTCAATTTTCCTTTATTTCTTTGAATTATTTGTGTTATTTTTCATTTTATGTTATTTTCTCCTTTACATTATAGGATTATGATTTTATTTTGTAGTATAGGTTGGTTTCATATCTATTTAAAGATATGTTAAACCTCTTTAAGGCAAATTTCATTTGTTTTATTTTAGAGAAATAAAATTAAGATTTAGAGTTCAAGCTTGCAGCTCTTTTCACTCATCAAATTTCTTTTTTTTTTAATGATTGTTTTATTGTATTTGTGCCTCTATTTACAACAAATTTATAATTATATTAAGAGATTTAATATAATATTTATCGCATGCGTGTGACATCATGGTGATCATCCACCTTTCAGGAAAAAATGTATATGGTCTATCTCTTTTAAAATATGAAGAGATAAGCAATTCTTATCTCTTATTAGTAAAATATAATTCCTAATAATAAAGTCTCAGAACGTGTATACAATGAAAGAATATGACAATAAATTTTATGAAATTCAAGCATGTTCTACAGATTACAGCATGCTCCCATCATCAAATCCTATAACCAGCCAATATTCTCTCCAACTTCTTCTCTTTTACTTTCTCGCACAGATTTAAAAAGCTCTATCCTCAATCATAAATACGTACTATAGGTTGTGATGGGATTAATATATCATAAAAAACATTTGATGCTGCCGAGTCACTTAAAATTAAAGGATAACCGGGTAAATATCTATCACAGTTATATAGAGATCTATTCCAAACAAAATATATAAATAATCTAGCAAATATTTTATAAACTAGTGGGATATAGGTAAGCCCTATATAATATTGATTATATCATACTTGTATAATGCTCCGAAGATGATATAATTTTTTATTTGATCATTCAATTAAATTTAATTTTTTAATGAAAATTTATAAGGCTTAGTTCTACTAAGAACCCGCTTTGCTTCTTAATCCTCTACACAGATTTCCTAAAATAAGTCTTAGAAAATAATGTTTTGTCAATTTTCCTTTATTTCTTTGAATTATTTGTGTTATTTTTCATTTTATGTTATTTTCTCCTTTACATTATAGGATTATGATTTTATTTTGTAGTATAGGTTGGTTTCATATCTATTTAAAGATATGTTAAACCTCTTTAAGGCAAATTTCATTTGTTTTATTTTAGAGAAATAAAATTAAGATTTAGAGTTCAAGCTTGCAGCTCTTTTCACTCATCAAATTTCTTTTTTTTTAATGATTGTTTTATTGTATTTGTGCCTCTATTTACAACAAATTTATAATTATATTAAGAGATTTAATATAATATTTATCGCATGCGTGTGACATCATGGTGATCATCCACCTTTCAGGAAAAAATATATATGGTCTATCTCTTTCAAAATATGAAGAGATAAGCAATTCTTATCTCTTATTAGTAAAATATAGACTGGGAGTCGACACCTAGTGTTATGATCACTAGAAACCCTAACTAGTCTTAAAGATGGGGTACGGAAATTGATTGCATAAACAAAATGTATTAGCCCCCCAACTATGTTCTACCTAAAATAAACTGCATTGTTTTGTGTGATAAAATCTAAAATTTGGTTGTTGTGTCTAATTATTGATTTGTTTAAGTTCAAGACATGCCCTCCTTAATTATTGATTCGTCTAAAGTTCAAGACAAGTCTTTCTTAATAAGAAGGTTCTTATTTTAATATCGTAAAACCTAATAGTTCTATTGTCCAAAAAAAAATTACATATCTAGAATACATATTACGTGTAATGTCATATCCCAGATACTAAGAGACAAATAAAATAAATTTTTTTAAAACAAATTTGATCAATATTCTCTTGACTTTAATAAACTAGTTATTAAAGTCAAAATGCATGCTAAAACATTGTTTTTTGATATATGAAAAACAAAGTATGATTTTTTTTTTAGCTTTGAGACACTTGGGGATATGCAAAAAAATATTTTTTTTCATTTTTTTTCAAATTTGTTTGTATTTTAGAAGTTTTGATGAAAATCAGGTATTTTTAATATTGGATTTTTATTTTTACAATATAAAAATATTATCCGATATTAATCAAAATTACATAAAACACTACGTGGGAAAATTGTAAAATTTTAAACAAAAAATATTTTTGATTTAAAAAAAAAAACTAAATTGGCTGGACTTAGCCCACCCTTTCTAGGCTGGGCCTGACCCGATCCATCTATTATGGGCTCGGCCGATGTCCCAGCCCAAGCCCAAATGGGCTGGTTATTGTGCATCGGCGCAATAACCAACCCACACTGTTTTTTTTTTTTGCAACAAAACATTAAATCACGTTCTACATATAAAAACGCACATGACGCCGACAAGGAAATAATCAATGGGGAGGAGGTTTACCTAAAGCAGTAGCGCTGCCGGTGGTTGGAGGTGGTTGACAGTGTTGCTGGGGAGCTGAGGGTGGTAGGGACGGTGTTTTCTTCTTTCTCTTCTCTTGTGTTTCTTTCTCTTCTTCTTTATTCTTCTATATTCTCCATTTTTTTTTCTCTTTTTTGTTCTCTCCCTTCTCTCTCCTTTTCTATTCCTCTCGTTCTCTCTCAGTCTCCTCTCTTTCGGTGTCTATTTTTTTCTCTATGCCTCTATTTTTATATGTAGAAACAGGGGAGACATATGGACGGGTAGCCACTATGCTACTGCCCTTCCAACACGTGGCAAATGGTTGACAAGTCAACGTCTTTTTATAAGGGAGGAGGCATCTTTTTGATAGTTTGATGGCGGTGACAAAGGAAGGAAGAAAAATCTTTTATTTCCTCTGTTTCATGCATCCAGGGGAAGAAGAAGATAGTGTTGTTTCAAAACGACACCATTTCTAGCTTTCTTTTCTTTTGTGAATAGTGTATGAAACGATGTTGTTTTGAACAAAACACATTAGTTTATTTAAAAGGAAAAGGGGGGGAAATGTGTTAAATTTCACATTGGTTTTTAATTTCTAATTTGTTCAATTATATCCTCAATTTCAATTGTGATTTTAAAAATCAATTCAATTGCATCCCTGACAAAAATCCAACAACGACCCTAAAGTTGGTTATCTTTTTCACTTTAGTACTTGGTCTTAAATGTATGCAATTTGACCCTTAGTTAATCAATAAACTTTAAATTTCTTTAATTAGACCCCTGATCCAATTTTAATTTTAGCCCTTCTATTGGCGTGCCTTTTTATTTTGGTCATTGGTTTTAAATTTCTTTAATTAAGTCCTTAATTAGCCATCAAACTTCAATATTTATGCAATTAAATCTCTGATTTGATCAAATTAACTCTAAAAAATTATAATTTGACTTTAGAACTTTAATTTCTTCCAATTGAAGTCTGAATTGACTTCAAAATAAATTCTTATTACAATCAAACTCTTTATAAATTCATTTTAACCTTCAATAAAAATCAATTAAGTCTATAAATATCTAATTTTAGACTTTTCTTACTCAAATTGAATTTTCTTTGTCAACAAAGTTGTTATCAGTAAATAAAATACTACTTAATTTTTATATTTATATTTTTAGACCTCCTCAACCAATTGTTAACTATTTTTAGGGCTTTATAGCATCTTTTTTTCATTGTTTATATTTTTGATTTTTTTTTGTATTTTCTTATTTTTTAAAGAAAGAAATAAAATATGAATTGGAGAATAACCTAAAAATGAGTTATAATAGTGTTAACTAAGCTAGGAGCCAACATTGCGAGCCAGACTATTTTTTTGACAAAAAATAATTTTCAAGTGCCCCAAATGTATTTTTGAATAGGAAGAAAAATCTATAGCTTAAGTTATAAACTTGAATGGGTTGAATAAGTTTTCTTTATTTTAATCAGAGCTAAAATAATAGAAAATAATATTAGATTGATCAAATTTAAAAAGAATAGTGATTGGGATAATCTATGAAAAAAATAATTTCTTAAAAAGAAGCAAATGATGCAAATCAATTCACAACTGATTAAATACAAAATAACAAAGTAGGGTAAAAAATACATAAAAAAATCAAACCTAGTCAATTTGAGTTAGTATAATAAACTTAAAACCCTAGAATCTAGGCTGAGCTAACTTAGGATATTTCAACACACTCGCAACCTAGATTATGAAATTTGAATAATCAATTAAAAAAATAAAGAGAATTATAAAACCTATTTTTAAATAAATTATCAAATCATGTTAATTTTTTAAACATGTGACCAGAATCATTATACCTAAAGTACTCTATCTGGAAAAATCATTAACCTCAATTCCAAAAAAATAATTTCAATTATACAAAAGGATTTAAAAAATAATGATCAAAAGAATAATGATCAAATTTAAAATAATATATATATATTGGATTCAAGGGTGAATTAAAAAAGTTAGAAATCAAAACAATGAGTACCAAATTGAAAAACATAATACCATAAATTTGAATTAATGGATGAAATTTGAAACGAATAAAAATTTTATAAAATAGCCAAAGAAAAAAATTAAAAATTAAAATAAGGATCAACTTGGAAAAAAAATTATGCCAAATTGGAATTTATGGATGGAATTAAAAACAAATAAAATTTATATAAAAAATCAAAAACAAAAATTAAAAATCAAAAAAATAAAGATTGGAGTTGGAATACCAACAACAAAGAGGATCAAACTATATTTTTTAGGGGTTGAGAGAGAGAGAAAAAGGCTTGCTAGTAACAACCCGGAACACTTTAGCCAACACATGTCACTCTAGTAGGAAAAAGACGTGGTAACACTTCCAATGAAACACCAAAAGGGTATTTTTAGAGATAGGGAGGCATCACATATGTGGATCAAAAAGTTTAGTTGTCTCTCATGTATAAAGGAGGGCGTTTCATATGCCAATCTTTTTTTTTTTAATTTAGTGAAATATCAAATTGCCCTTAAATCAAATTAACAATAATAGAAAAATCATTGTGAAAAAGATCAAAAAGTCCATTAACTCTAGTTTTAATTTTTTTTCACTTTTAAGAGTATTTTCATTGTTTTACTATACATTTTAATTATTTATTGTTTTTTATATTTGATAAAATACCACATTACCCCTTAATTGACATTATAAAGATGAAATAAACATTATCAAAATAAAAAAAAATCTGTTGATGCTAGTTATAAGTTTTTTTTTTACTTTCAATAATATTTTGTTTATTTCTCTATTTAATTAAGATAAAATAAAACTTACTTTTTCTTCATTTATTTAATAACAATGACAAGTACATCCTCTAAAAAGATTTCATTGCCCTGCTAACGAATGTTAAGTTTTTTTAAGATGAAAAGACAACAATCATTAACTATTTCAATAACCAGTATGTACGGGTTAGCAACTCTTAGGTTTTAATGAGAAGGTCAACAGACCCTCTGATTTCCATGTAAGAGAGAGAGAATGCATTGGGGTTAGTTTGGTGATTTTCAAAAGTAAAAAAAAAAAAAAAAACAGCAACCATTGGCATCTCTCATGTTATCGTTCCAAAAAAAAAAAACAAAAATCAATTCCAACACTTTAATTTCTCTTAACAAACGACTACTTTTAAAATTTATTAATAAATAAAAAATCAAACATGATCCCCACTCTCCTCTCCAGCTTCAGCTCCCACTTTCGCACTTTATTAATTTTCTTGACAACATCTATATTTTACCTAGACGCACAAATATATGCATCCCTAAAATATTGTAACTGTATTATTATGTCTCTAAAGCTTATAATATAGTTCTAACTGTATTATTATGTCTCTAAAATATAGTTCATCAAACTCAATTATTACACTGCAATCAACAGTGCTAGCATAGAGGGATTCAATTAACTGTTGGTGCGGTGAAGAGACTTCATTAGTTAGTTTGTTGAAGTACAGCGACATTGGATTGTAAACAGGGGTGTGTTCTGTAACATGAAAAAAAAAAGAATTTTACTATGTATTGTTTTTACCATAGCTTCTCTTCGAGGAAGCTGTTTAGCATTGTGTTTGTACATATGTTCAGATGTGTTTTAAAAATGTATTTGATATAAAAAAAAAACAAGTAAATTGATTGTAATTACTCCAATACTTGGGACAAACACATTTTTAATTTTGAAAATACTGTAATTGTTTTTGTGTCTTACCAAAATTTTGGTAGAACTTCCCTATACTAGCATATTTCAAGTTATAGACTTAAATCTATTTTACTTCTATATATATTTTTAATTTCTTGATTCAATCACCCTGAAACATAATTAATATCAATCAATTACTATTAATTTTTCCAATTAATTATATCACATTTTAATCATAAGATTGGATCATTTATATTGAATCTAGCATGCATAATAAAGATGGATAAGTTATGATTCATGTGTCTACAAACAAAAGTGAAGCATTAATTATATTTACATGCCTAAAAAAAATACATTACAATCCAAAAATTAATATTGTATATCTAATATATGTTAACAAAAGAGATAAGATAAATCTATCTCCGATGTTAGTGTGATGGCCCTGAAAAGTACAACAAACAAAACATAAACTAGTAGAAAAGTTAATAAATAATTATTACACCAAAGAATATAATTAAATTTCCTTTTTATTTTCAGTTTTAGCTGAAAAGTAAAGTATTTTTTCATGGATCCCTTATCATTTCATTATCTTTCTTATCCTAGCTACCAACATTAACATCATAATGCTATTAATCACTTATAACTAAGGTGAACTAATGAATTTTGTTACCAATTATAATTTGATATTTTTCATTATCATCTCGAGTATGGTTAATCAAATGTATACCGATATCAGTCCACTTGATATCATTAGTTTTCATTCTATTAAATAACTAATCAAATAAGTTTTCAAGTTCATATCAATGCCAATATACATTAACATCAATAGCCCTCTCTACTTTTTAGGATCAAGTTCATTTCCATATATTCCTTTCATATTCATGCTGATGCTAATAAATCATTAGTTTCATGTATTTAAAATGACTAATCAAGTTTAGATAAATAATAATACCAATATAACCTATTGCTATCTTGAATCTCACGTACCAAAAATGACTAATTAAGTTCATGTGAATGTTGATACCAATATGACATATTGTTGTCATTAGTCTCTCATACCAAGAATGACTAATCAAGTTCTAGTAAATATTGATACCATTATAATCAATTTCTTTACAATACTTTTAATTTATCATTCAATAATGTTAATGTTAAAGAGCTCATTGACATCATTAACTTTCTTTTTTGGTATGGCTAATCAAGTTTCCATCTATTTATTTCTTCCATTATCGTCATCATCAATTTCAAACCAATTTATGCCATTAGTCTCCACAAAGTAGATGACTAATAAAATCTTAATTCTTCCTTTATTTCTTTAATTATCCATCAATTCATTTATTTTTTTCAATACCAAGTTTAGAAATCATAAAGAAGTAAAATTAACAGTTCTACTAGCTATTAATTAACTAAGGATAGGTGTTAGACACCTATTTATTATATGTGATGATCATGTACCTCCTTTGGCTTATGATATAATTGCTGAAATATCCCAAATTAACATAGGACTAATTTCATTACTATCATTTCCATAAAATTAGGAACCATATCTAAGTGTCAAAATAACAATCCTTATTGTTTCTATATAATACATGCAATAAATTCCTTTTCCCAATTTATCTTACATTTCCAACTAATTAAACACATTACATGACACATTCATAATTAAATGAAAACATTCAACAATCACAAAGAATATCACCATGTAAGTCCTTAACCATATACACCCTTTCTATTTTAAGAAATCATGTGTTTCTTTTTACTTTTTCTTCAACTTCTTTTTCTTTATATAAATCAATTTGCCTCATCACATGCATAATTTTAACGGTTAAATCAATTTCATCCCTCATTTCAAGGATTTCATTGGTTGAACCTACGCTACCAAGAAATACACAAGTTTTTCTTTGAGTTTTTATACCATTTGCTTCTTATCCTTTTATTTAATACCCATACTAACACAACTCATAACAATTAAAGTAATTAAATTCATTTCCTCACTTGTCTAGGCTAAATTTCACCCATCAAAAGGGAAGAAGACATATTTTCTTTCTAATTTTCCACAATTCTTACCTTATTCTTGTCAAAAAAACATAATTTTAAGTTAAAAATATCTTTCCAAATAGCACAACATATTATACTTAACTTTCCATATTGTATACATAACATAATGTGCTTATAAACACATCAAAACTTCAATTGATTCAAATTAAGGCTCATCACCTCTCAATAATGATAAATCAATGGGAAAATTGCAAAGAAAATTCAAGTTTTTGCTTCACTCTTCACTCTTCTGTTTTATTAACGATGAATACTAAGCGCTGTGCGTATCGACCTATACAGTATTGCAGCTAACATGTTAAGTATCCCGCTTGGGGAGTACATTCACAAGAATGAAACTCAAAGGAATTGATAGGGGCCTACACAAGCGATAGAGCATTATAAAGATCTGTAGTTCCTCTCCAATTGTTCTTGTGCTAAAGTTTTAGGGACGAACCCCAAAACTTGACTAGCTCTTAAAAACACAGCTATTGACACACCTTTCATTAACCCAAGACTGCCTCCCCCATATACTAAATGAATCTTTATCTCAGCTAGCACCTGACCAAGATGATTTGCTGATTCTAAAAACTCCTTTTCTTTTCTAGGACTAGATCTACCAAAAACACAAATATTTGTTATATGATGACCTGGGGAACTTGCCATTTCTACACACTTGAATGTATGAGTTGAGTAGAAATGAAAGGAAGAAAGAGAGGATTTATAGATGAGAAATTAAAAAGGCAATTATACCACCTATATATAAGTCAGCTAGAGTCTCTCACACACACTCTCTCTCTTTTTATTTATTTATTTATTTTTAAAAACTCATGTGCATATACAGGTAGTTATGATTGTGGCTCATATCTTCCTTTAGTTTTACGTCCAGGAACGGCTTAAACGCCCTCAATGGGTCAGGGACAGGCTTTTCATCTAATTTTCTTAAAAACTGGCAAATAAAATCTTTTTTAGTTAGATTCTCAAGACTATGCCAATCATGTTCTTTATAAAAATAGAGCTATAAATCATGAATTGCATGATGCACATTTCCATTATAATGCATCTCAAGAGTTAATAAAAGATTATCTAAAGACTCTTTACTTAGGTCATCCTTAATGAATCATATTTTATCTTCACGGTTTATAGATATCATTTCTAAAAATGACATTGTGCATTATAAGTCCATCTGACACATCGATGACAGACTTTCAGTCGTTTCTTTGCAAAAGTGCTTTTACCTGTTCCAGGCATGTGTGAAATAAAGAAATTAGAGGACTCACTTGATAATCTAACATTTGCTTCAATCAACTAGCAAATATCTTCAGAAGTTTCATGATTCATTAACAACCTCAATCTTGCACATCTAGCATGATAAATTTTTGTAATTGCATTATAAGGCAAAACGAGAAAATATTTTTTCAATTTTTCAAGATTAATGTCCATTTTTAAATGAGAATTGGAAAAGAGATTAAAAAAATTGCACAAATATATACACAAATATCAATTATTATGGGAAACTGAAAGAACCGACTTAAGTCATGGAATACCGTTGTCCGCCATTTGACTGGGGTGAGAGAAACTAACAAAAATCACTCAAAAAGAAACACAAAAATAATGTGAGGAAAAAAATAATCTTTATATACAAGATCACCCAATTCCATAAAGTCATTTTCAATTGAAAAATTGTCAAAGTAAACTTTCAAACGATGTCCATTTACCTTGAAAACATTGTCATTCTTTGGATTCTTGATATTATAAGCCCCATATGGATACAAATGTTTCACAATAAAAGGACCGCTCCATCTTGATCTTAGTTTTGTAGAAAATAAATGCAGTCAAGAATTATAAAGTAAGACTTTTTGACCAATATTAAATATGTTTCTCAATATTTTCTAGTCATGAAACTCTTTGATTCATGCTTTATGAATTCTTGAATTTTTATATGCATTATTTCTTATTTCCTCAAGCTTATTTATTTGTAATTTTTGCAGTTGATTAGCATCATCAAGATTTGAATTGAAAGCTTTAATAGTTCAATAAGTTTTATGTTCAAGTTCTATAGGCAAGTGACAAGGTTTTTCATAGACTAGTCTATAAGGTGACATACCTAATGATGTTTTATAAGTAGTTTGATAAGCCCAAAGCGCATCATTAAGTCTTACAGACCAATCTTTCCTATTGTTCACTATTTTCTCCAAAAATTATTTGATCTCCCTATTAGTAAGCTCTACTTGTTTACTTGTTTAAGGGTGATAAAGCGTGACAACTTTGTGTGTGATTTCATATTTCTTCATTAAAGACTCAAATGGCTTGTTGTAGAAATGTATTCCACCATCACTTATCATGGCTCGAGAGATTCCAAATCGACTCAAAATATTTTATTTCAAAAACATTATCACTGTTTTGTGATCATTGTTTCGACTTGGAATTGCCTTTATCTATTTTGAAACATAATGTACTGTGACTAATATGTATAAAAAACCAAATGATAGAGGAAATTAACCCATGAAATCTATACCCCAACAGTCAAAGATCTCAATGACAAGAATATGATTTAAAGGCATCATATGATTTTTTAAAATAGATCCCAACTTTTGATAATTTTCACAAGACTTGTAGAATGCATGTGAGTCTTTGAACATGGTGGGCCAGTAAAATCCACTTTGTAAGATTTTTGCAATTGTTTTTCTTGAAGAAAAATGGCCCCTACATGTCTCAGAATGACAAAATTTAACGACACTACTTACCTCATTGTCAGAAATGCATCTTCGAAATATTTGATCAGGACAATATTTAAATAAATATAGGTCATCTCAATAAAAGTTTTTCACTTCATTTAAGAACTTTTTTTTTATCGTAGGTACTTCAATGAGCTGTCAATTATTCTGAAACAAGAAAATTGACAATATTAGCAAACTAAGGCATTGTAGAGATATAAAGTAAAGATTCATCTAGAAAGTAGTCATCAATTGATGTGATGTTAGTTTTCGAATCTGTTGTCAATCTTGATAAATGACCTGCAACAACATTTTCGATGTCTTTCTTATATTTGATTATAATATCAAATTCTTAAAGTAACAAAATTCATCGCATCAATCTAGCCTTAGAATCTTTCTTAGAAAAAAGATATTTTAATGCTGCATGATCATTACAAATAACAACAGGTGAGTCAACAAGATAAAACCTGAATTTTTCATATGCAAATACTACTACAAGTAATTCTTTTTCAGTAGTGGTGTAATTCATTTGAACATTATTTAAAGTTTTACTTGCATAGTAAATCACATAAGGTTTCTTATCTTTTCTTTATCCCAAAACTGCACCTATGATATAATCACTAGCATCACACATTTTTTCAAAAGGTAATGACCAATTAGGAGGTTGAATGACAGGAGCACAATAAAATAAGAACATAAATAAGATGAAAGTTAACCAAGTAAAGGAAAGGAATTGAAAGGCATAAACTTGATATTAATGAAAGCAAACTTAAGCATTATAAAAATACAAAGAGAGAAAGCAAGCGCATGATCTTGATCTAGAAATCAAGATACCTAAATGAGAACTATTGATTTGATGACTAATTGATGAGTAGGTGGCCATCTCTTGACTTAGTACAATCCTTATCTTCTTTTGTCTGCCCAAAACATTAGTGATAATGTCAAAATTGGAACCACTTGATACATGAAAGTTGTAGGAAATTACCTTAGCTTTTAGGGAAAAAAATGGAGGTCATTTAGACTTCTAAAACCTAGTTATGTGTCAAACACTGAACAGTGTTTGGGCTGTGGGATAGATTTGGACTTCTTTGTTGTTACTACAAGTTGGACTTGAAAATGGCCTTTTTAAATCATGGGCTCCATATAAAAGTTATAGGCCTATGTCTTACCTTTCCATTCATATAAAATAAACCTAAATCCGAGATCTACAGCTCTAGATATGACCCAATTACTGAATAGTGTTCCAGTTTGGACTGCATCAACATCTCTTTTTTAAATTTGGTCATCTCTTTGTCCTTTCAATTTTAGTTTTTAAACTAATCAATCAATCCTTTCATTTATGTGATAGGCCTGCATTTAAAATAAACATTTACCATAAATTGAAGGTATCTTATATTATTGGATATGTTATTATAAAACATGCTTTAGTTAAGGATTTATTAATACTTCAAGTGCAAAATAATGATATAAAACTTTGATAAAAATACACTTTTAAGTACTAATCAATTTTCTATATATGGTGTTGCTAGCCACAAGCATTTTTATCGATGTTGATCTCTATAGGAATCATGAATGCATTTTGGCTTTGTCTACTTAAGTTCTGATTTTGTGTGGTTTTGTAGTGCTTATTTTAATAGTAGGGTCATAGGTTTTCTTGTTTTTTTTTCTTTCTTGTAATTAGTTGATGCTTAGGCTACAATATATGTAGCTAAAACTCTTCCCATACTGATCAAGTTTTCTCTCTTTATTATATATCTATTTTTGATTTCATAAAAAAAATTATTTTCAATGATTTATTATTCTTTCCATTTTAAGTATTTAATTAACCCATGTTGTCATTAAGTTTAATTTTTGATATTGTTACTAACATATTAAAATTATAACCAGGGTTTACAGTCCACCCTGTGGTAAAGCAATTTAACATACCTAATCCTTCATAATTTTTTTATTAGTGGTTTACATTGATGTTTGTTTTAGTTCTTTGCAATGGCTATGATATGATTATATTAAAAAAGAATTGAAAAGGAATTATCTTTCCAAATAACACAACACATTATACTAAACTTTCCATAATGTATATGATTAGTACTTAAAAGTGTATTTTTATCAAGATTTTATATCATCATTTTGCACTTGAAGTATTAATAACTTCTTAACTAAAACATGTTTTATAATAACATATCTATTAATATAAGATACTTTTAATTTTTAGTAAATGTTCATTTTAAATGGAGGTCTATCATATAAATGAAAGGATTGATTGATGAATTTAAAAACTGAAATTAAAAGGACAAAGAGATGGCCAAACTTAGAAAAAAAATATCGGTGTCGTCCAAACAGGAACACTATTTGGTAATTGGGTCATATCTAGAGCTGTAGATCTTGAATTTAGGTCTACTTTATATAGATGGAAAGGTAAGACATACGCCTATAATTTTCATATATATCCCAAGATTTAAAAAGACCATTTTCAGGTCCAAATTGTAGCAACAACAAAGAAGTTTGATTCTGTTCTCCAGCTTGAGCACTGTTCAGTGTTTGACCTATATCTGGAGTTTTAGAAATCTAAATGACCTTAATGTTTTATCCTAGAAAGCTAAAACAATTTCCTATAAGTTTTATGTTTTCAAGTGGTTCTGATTTTAACATTATCAGGGACGTTTTGGGCACATAAAAGAAGATAAGGATTGTCACCAAGTCAAAAGTTGGTCACCCACTCATCAATTAGTCATCAAATAGTCATCAAATTAATAGTTCCCAATTTTAGCCTATAAATGAAGGCATTTGCCATGCATTTAGGCATCTTGGTTTTCATATCAAAATCATGCTCTTACTTTCTCTCTTTGTATTTTATGTAATATTTATACTTTGCTTTCATTAATATCAAGTTTTGGCTTTCATTTCCTTTCATTTACTTAGTTAACTGTTATCTAATTTATATTCTTATTTTATTTATTTATTTTTCTTTCTTTCATTATGTTTAGTTAAGTTTATTATGTCAAGGTGAAAAGGTTACACTAATAGTGTAAGAATAAGTATAATGTAAACTTAATATGGACTTCAATGTTTGATACTAACATGTTTTGTATTTGTTATCTTGTTCATTTTTAATATTTTGCTTGTTAAATGACTAATCTAGATTTATGTTGTATAATACTTGGTACAATAAATGTTTAACACTCTCATAGCACATACTATATGGTATAACCAACACCTGAATTATAAAAGGAACTTGATTTGTTGTTAACATAAGTTATAATCATGAATGTCTGACGAGATTTACAAGTATTACCATTATTGAATAAGATAATTAATGTAATCATATTAATAATTTATAATTTGATTGGAACCTCCTTTATGCATGGTTTCCAATTGAGTAATAAGAGTTCATACTATACTTGTTTGACATACCATTAGTGGATCCTCTAACCTTCATATTTAGTGTTATCATTGTTTAATCCTTACGTTAATCTTCCAACTTAAAGTTCTCATCAAGTTCTTTTTTTTTCTTATTTATTATTATTATTGTTGTTGTTGTTGTTGTTGTTGTTGTTGTTGTTGTTGTTATATTGTTATCTATAATTTATATAATTAAAATTCGTGTGGTTCGACCCTAGTTTTGCCGGGTTATTTATTACTTCAACACTTCTGCACTTAGGAGAAAACATCAATCATTTGATCGTGTCAAGTTCCTGGCGCCGTTGCCGAAGAGGTAAGTTCTTGTACAAATTATAATATTTATTTTATTTTCTCCTTTCATTTTCTTGTATATAACTTTGGTTTTTTTTTTATTTTGTTTCTTTTGTTTTCTTCTTCCTTTTTTATTTATTGTTTTCTTTCTTTTGCTTTCTTCTTCCTTTTATTATATCCCTATATGTGCATGAGAGCGTGGTCACGTACATTAAGTGGTAAACTTTATAGGGTATTCTCATCATTTTTAGAAAATATAACTGAAGAAGATAATCAATCACTTCATAATGAGAATAACCATGTTAGAACACTTAGAGATCACATGAATCCCACAAGAACAAGTGCATCATTATGCATAGTTTTTCCTCCTGATGCATATCATTTTAATTTTAAGCCCAACATTATTCAACTTTTACCTTCTTTTCAAGGCTTAGATTTAGAAAAGTCATACTTGCATTTAAAAATTTTTGAAGAGATTTGTAAACACCTATAGTGACTCAAATTGTAACATGAACACCATCAAATTAAAGCTTTTTCCTTTTTCATTAAAAGATAAAGCTAAAACATGGCTATAAAATTTAAGACTAGGATCTATTCGTGCTTAGGATGAAATGCACAACAGTTTTTAAAGAAGTTTTTCCTATCTCATAGAACAAACTCTTTCAAAAGACAAATCATTACTTTCACTAAAAAACTAGGAGAAATATTTTACTTATATTGAGATAGGTGTCGACACTTACTTAATACTTGCCCTCATCATGGTTTTGAAACATGAAGATTGGTTTTATATTTTTATGAAGGGTTAACACCTAGAGATAGGTAAATGGTTGAGTTGATGTGCACTATAACTTTTGAAGATAAAGACCTTAATGAAGTAATGGAGTACTTAGACTTGTTAGCTAAAAATGTTCAAAATTGGAACACCGCGGGTACTTAAGAGGCACCGAGTAAAACTCAATCTCATACATGTAGTGGAGGTATGTACAACCTTAGGGAAGATCATGACCATCAAGCCAAGTTTGTATTTTTAGCTAGAAAAGTCGAGGCACTATAATTGAAAAAGAGTGGTTAATTAAAATATGTTAAAAACATTATGTGTCAAATATGTGAAACAAATGAACACTCAACCAATAATTGTCCAACCTTACCTTGTTTTATGGAATGTCTCCATAAACAAGCTCATACTTTAAACAGTTTTCAAAGGGTCAACCACAACTATTTGCAAACATACAACCCTAATTGGAGAAATCACCCAAATTTCAGTTGGAAGGGTCATAATGACAATGTATAAACTTCACAACTATCGTTTCAAACACATCATAATTTTTAAAATTCTTATAGATATACACCTCCTTATACTCTACCTCTTAAAAGAAATCTTGAGGAAATATTGCATGCCTTCATTGAAAAGCAAGAGATAATCAATACTAAACTTGCTCAAAATATGATATATTTTAAAGATACTCTTGCAAAATTGACATATACTCTTAGTTTCCAAGAAAAAGATTAATTTTCATCTCAACCACAACAAAATCTCAAGGGGCAATATAATATAAATGCAAGTAGTTCCAGAAGCTAATACATGGATCATGTCAAATCAATCACTACTCTTCGTAGTGGTAAGGTTATTGAAAAACCTACTCTTGAACCTTGTGAAAAAGATGATGAGTCAATCTCTAAGGGTAAGGAAGAGGTTGAATCTGAAATTTGCAAAGAAAAGACTGATTCCCCACCAACACTTTTATTTTCTCATTCCATGACCAAACAAAGAAAAGTCAATCACAACTCTAAAATCTTTGAAACTTTTAAACTAGGATCAATATACCTTTGTTGGATGTTATTAAATAGGTTCCATCTTATACTAAAATTTTAAAAGATCTGTGCACTGTGAAAAGAAAATTGAATGTGAAAAAAGAAAGCATTTTTAGCCAAACAAGTAAGTGTCATTCTTTATAATAATAATGTTTTGAAATATAAAGACCCTGGTTATCCTATAATTTTTTGTTTTATTGGAGAACATAAAATTGAAAGAGTCTTACTTGATCTTGGAACTAGTATGAATTTACTTTCATATTCAGTTTTTTAGAGTCTCAATTTAGATGAGTTAAGACCAACTTTTGTATCTTTTTTACTTGCCAATAGATCTGTAAAAGTGCCTAGAGGAATAATTGAAAATATGTTAGTACAAGTCGATAAATTCATTTATCTTGTGGATTCTGTTATCTTGGACACACAACCTGTTGAAGCATATAATTCATTTTCAATTATTTTAGGACGTCCGTTTCTTGTAACTTATAATGAATTGATTAATTATAAGAATGGACTGATGAAGCTATCATTTGAAAACATGATATTAGAGATGAATATTTTCAACATTTACAAGCAATCTAGAGATGATAATAATTTACAAGTAGATCATATTGAAGAATTATTTTATAATCAACTTGAATCTACTTTGAGTAAAAATGAGTTAGATAAATCTAAAGATTTGCAAATGATTTATTCTTAGAAAGAAATCACGAATGAAAAATGCACTGAAAATATTGATGCGGATCTTTTGTCAAAAGTGACAATAGATTCGACATTTGACATCACATCAATCAATGATTACTTTCCTAACGAGTCCTTACTTTCTCTTAGTCCAATGCCTTGGTATGATAAAAATATCAATTTTTTTGCTTCAGGAGATTTGCTAGCTGATTGGAGTACCCAAGACAAAGAAAAGTTTTTGAACAAAGTGAAGAACTTTTATTGGGATGACCTTAACTTCTTCAAATATTGTCCTGATTAAAATTTCAAAGATGCATTCCTGATAATGAGGTAAGTAGTGTCATTCAACTTTGTCATTTTGAAGTATGTGGGAGTTATTTCTATTAAAAAATAACCATAAAAATATTTTAAAATGGATTTTATTGGCCCACCATGTTCAAGGACTCACTGCATTCTACAAAGCTTGTGAAAATTATCAAAAGTCAGGATTCATTTCAAAACATAAGAAATCTTTAGATAATCTTTTGTTGACTTTTAAGACATATCCTAGTGAAGATATGTATTGTGCAATTCATTATTTATGGCTCCAATTTCATAAAAAAAACATGATCGACTTAGTCTTGAGAATCTGATTAAAAAAAATTATGTTTGCTAGTTTTTAAGAAAATTGGATGGGAAGCCTATCCCTAATCCATAGAGGGCATTTAAGTCGTTATTGGATGTAAAATCAAGTAAAGATGTAAGCCACAATCACAACTATCTGTACATACATATGCTTTGTCAAAAAAAGAAGAGAAAGAGAGTGTGTGTGAGACTCCAACTAGCCTATATATAGGTGCTATGATTGCCTTTTTAATTTCTCATCTATGAAATCCTCTTTTCCTTCCTTTCATTTTAACTTAACCTATACATTCAACAAATATAAAAGTGTGTAGAAATGGCAAGTTCGTTAGGTCATCACATAAGAAATATTTATGTTTTTTGTGGATCTAGTCCTGGAAAAGAAAAGGAGTTTTTAGAATCAGCAAATCATCTTGGTCAAGTAATAGCTGAGAGAAAGATTAATTTAGTGTATGGGGGAGGTAGTCTTGAGTTAATGGGAGGTGTTAATAGCTGTATTTTTAGGAGGTAGTCAAGTTTTGAGGGTTGTCCCCGAAGCTTTAGCATAAGGGGACATCATTGAAAAAATAATTGGAGAGGAAATACAGTTCTCCACAATATCTACTTAAATAAATGCAATGTTTAACCATGCTGATGCCTTTATTGCCTTACTAGGTGGTCTAAGCACATTGGAAGAGATCTTTTATATTTCCTCTTGGGCCCAACTATACATTCACCATAAACCCATCGATTCGTTAAATATTAATGGTTATTATGATAAGTTGTTGTCTTTTCTTGATCATACTATGGAACATGAATTTCTAACATCTTTTGTATGACAAATCATAATCTCTATTGCTACTAGTGAACAATTGATTGACCAACTACAATCTTTCATTCCTATAATTGATTCCTCCATGAGTCGTAAAAATTGGTCATCTACGGAAAGCCGTAAAAAACTTAGATTGGATTTGAGTCTTCAATTATGAATCTTTGTGTCTTTTGGTTTTATTATTGTGTTTTGTTGTTTTTTATATTTGTTTAAGTGTGTTTCAGGTTTGTCGATGTTTGTTATTTCAGGTGATGTCTTCTATACTCTATCTTTCTATTTTAGGACATTGAAGACAATGTCTCGTTTTGATTAGGGGGAGAAGGTAGTAGTTAACAAAAAAAATTTAACTAACTATGTTTTTCATTTCATAAAGCATGTACTTTGTTACTACGATGGTAGAGTAAATGAGCTATTTTATTAAAGTGACTTTTGAGATGCATCTTAGTAACTATTTTTAACATGCTCAATTATGCTCATATACTCATTTAACATGTATTCTTAAACCTTAATTTTCACACACACACTTTAATATATAATTGTGGGTTACACATTAGATTATTACATTATTTATGTTCTTTTGTTAAAGGTAACAACTAAGGGAAAGGGATAGTATATAATTTACAAAAACAAAAAAAATAAAAATGATAATGATAATAAATATGTAGATAAATTTGGTTCCGTAGCCTTCCTAACCTAAGCAATTAAGCCCGAAGAGGTGTTTTAACACCTAATACCCTAAAGTCAACTAACTTGGAAGCTATTGGCCCAACGCTTGTTATATAGGTTGAAGAGAAAAGCTTAAGGGAATTAAACATTGCACTATCTACGTATTAGTATCTGCAACCTGAGTTACAAAGCTCGTAGGGGTGTTTCAACACCAAATACCTTAAGATCAACTAGTTTGGGAGTCATTAGCCGAAAGCTCATTACATGGGTTAAAGATGTATTGTGTTTTAAGTTACATGTATATATATTTTTTAAAAAAAAAAAGAAAAAAATCTCAACTCAAGGAAATTAACCTTACACATTAGAACAAAAATTTTTGTTTTCTTCCAAGTCAAGACCCATAACTATGTGTTAATATATTGAACATAAAAGTAAGGTTCATTAATATCATGTTTAAGAGGTATTGAACAGTTATATAAATTTAATAAGAGTTTTTTTTTATCTAGATAGATTAATGGAAGTTGAATGATGAATACCTTGCTTTGTGGAATTTACAAAAACAATTTCTATTTTAAAGCTTTGATTACTAAAGACTAGTAATAAGCTAGTTGGGGGGTATGATTAGTACTTGAAAGTGCATTTTTATCAAGGTTTTATATCATCATTTTGCACTTGAAGTATCAATAACTCCTTAACTAAAACATGTTTTATAATAACATATCTAATAATATAAGATACCTTTAATTTATGGTAAATATTTATTTTAAATATAGGCCTATCACATAAATGAAAGAATTGATTGACGAATTTAAGAACTGAAATTGAAAGGACAAAGAGATGATCAAACTTATAAAAGAGATGCCGATGCAATCCAAACTGAAACATTATCTAGAGTTGTATATCTTGGATTTGGGTCTACTTTATATGGATGGAAAGGTAAGACATATGCATACAACTTTCATATAGAACCTAAGATTTAAAAAGGTCATGTTCAAGTCCAAATTATAGCAACAATAAAGAAGTCTGAATCTGTCCTCCAGCAAGAGCATTGTTCAGTGTTTGACCCATATTTAGAGTTTTAGAAGTACACATGACCTCAATGTTTTACCTTAGAAAGTTGAGACAATTTCCTATAACTTTCATGTTTAAGTGGTTCTAATTTTGACATTACTAATGACGTTTTGGGCAGACAAGAGAAGATAAAATTTGTCACCAAGTCAAGAGTTGGCCACCCACTCATCAATTAGTCATCAAATCAATAGTTCTCAATTTTGGCCTATAAAAAAAGGCATTTGTTATGCATTTAGGCATCTTGGTTTCCAGATCAAGATCATGCTCTTATTTTCTCTCTTTATATTTTTTGTAATATTTATGTTTTTCTTTCATTAATATCAAATTTATGCCTTTCATTTCCTTTCATTTACTTAGTTAACTTTTATCTTATTTATGTTCTTATTTTGTTTATTTATTTTTCTTTCTTTTATTATGTTTAGCTTAGTTTATTATGTCAAGGTGAAAAGGTTATACTAATAGTGTAAGAATAAGTATAATATAAACATAATATAAACTTTAATGTTTGATACTAACATGTTTTTTATTTGTTATCCTGTTCATTTTTTAATACTTTGTTTGTTAAATGACTAATCTAGATTTATGTTGTATAACACTTAGTACAATAAATGTTTGGCACTCTTATAACCCATACTGTATGGTATCACCAACACCTGAGCTATGAAAGGACCTTTATTTGTTGTTAACATAAATTATAATCATGAATGCTTGATGAGATTTACAAGTATTAGCATTAATTGAATAAGATATCTAATGTAATCATGTTAACAATTTATAATCTGATTAGAACCTCCTTTGTGTGTGGTTTCCAATTGAATAATAAGAGTTTATACTATATTTGTTTGACATACCATTAGTAGATCCTCTAACCTTGACATTTATTGTTATCATTATTTAATCCTTATGTTGATCTTTCATCTCAAAGTTTTCATCAATTTCTTCTTTATCATTGTGTGTTGTTGTTATTGTTTTATTATTATCTATAATTTATACAATTAACCTCTTTGTAGTTCGATCTTGGTCTTACCAAGTTATTTATTACTTCGACACTTTTGCACTTAGAAGAAGACATCAATGTTTTGGTTATATTAGTATATATAACATAAAATACTGATAAACATATCAAAACTTCAATAGATTCAAATTAAGTTTCCTTACCTCTCTTAATGATGATAAATCAATGGGAAATTGCAAAGAAAACTCAAGTTTTTCTTTCACTCTTCACTTTTATTTTTTACTTCTCAAAACCCTTAATTTACACCTTTAAAATCCTCTAAATCTCGGGTTTTTCTCTTTTAATCCACTCAAATCTCATTTAACCCCTTCAATCTATCTTTTTTTGGTGTTTTCCCATTAATTTTGTAGAGAAGGAAAAAATCCACTTCATTTTTTATGCATGGTGTTGCCGGCCACAAGCCTCTTTAAGAAAAGAAGCTTTTTATATATTGTTTTTTCAAAGACCACAATGCTTTTATATCTATTTCATGTATTTTTCATTTAATTAGAATCTAAATATTTATTCATTAGAAAATTTCTTTTTTATGATTTATTATTCTTTTCATTTTAAATATTTAATTAGCCCATGTTGCCATTAAGTTTAATTTTCAATATTATTATTAACATAATAAAATTATACCTAGGGTTTATAGTCCACACCGTGGTAAAGCAATTTAACATACCTAATCTTTCATGGTTTTTTTTTACTAAGGGTTTACAGTGATGTTTTTTCTTAATGCTTTACAATGGTTACCATATGATAATATTAAAAAAAATTATTTTAATATATTTTTAATTAAAAAATATTGTTAAAAAGTATGATTCATTATAATTCCAAACACACTGATATATCTATGCAGCAGTTTTCTTCTTTACAAAAGAGAGGAGATTGAAGGCAGTTGTGCAACCGTCATTTCAAAGTAAGAGGAATTGGAGGTAGCTCCAACAGAAAAACAGAGGGGAAACCGACCCGAGTAGCAGGGATGATTAATTTTATAGCTTCAGCAGAAAATCACTCCTTTCTCTTAAAATCAATGTCCATCTCTGTTTATTTTAATTAATGTGTTTTAATTCATTTTATATTATATAAGAAAGAAGGTCATTTCTTAATGAATTTATATTCATAGTAATTCATTAATCCAAACTTAGTTTAGGCAACATTTTGTTATAAATCGAATTGGAAATTAACCAATTAAGTCCCCAATCTAATTAAATTTAATTAACTCAGTTGACCTATTTAAGTTTAGGTGAGACTTGGTTAAGTCAACTTCAATAAAAAAATTTTTTTAACTTTTGTCTAAAATAACAACAATATGCTTATGAGATGCAAATACAGATTCCAAATTGTCCCTTGCAGCCTAATCATGAGATTTAATTTACACAATCTTGGACCAAATTTGGAGCATTAATTCAATCATGATATTGTACACTTACAGGAATGTGCCAGCCAAAGGGGAAAAAAATTATAAATCTCGCCGAGAATATAGGTAAGCACCTCTTAATTGTATTATTAGCTAGGTTTAGTTTGTCTCTTGAATTATTTAGGCAAGTGCTTAACACATGGGACCAGTCCAGCTTCATCTAATTTAGGTTGCCTCTAAAAACATGTAACCATGTGGTTTATGTTAATTGCGATCTTTTGATATCATTAATTGACATATTAATGATTTTCCTCAGGATACGATACGTTAATTATAAAAAAAAAAAATCACAACTATTTATCATAAAGTCATTCTATCTCGATTTACACATAAATTAGTTTTAAAATACTCTTCAATCATTAATGAAATGATTATTAAACTAAGATAATTTATCGTATTATTATGGACATTAAATTCGGTTTCTTGAATTTTATAAATAACTTACTTAAGTGACTAAATGAATTTTGTTCCCAGTTATTTCTCATGGAGACAATTACTTAACTGTGAGCCCAATGAAAAGTTCTGGATGGAGAATTTGGATAATGTTTTATCCTTCGGCATTTCTGCATGAATCGGCTGGTCCCCGGGACTTGAACATGCATGCACCCCTGTGTTTGCAAGCCCAAGACTTGGTGCAATGCCTCCTTTTAAGCGTGGAAGTGTAACATCTGCACTTAAATTGCTGTTTTATTTCTTACAATATTTGATAGATTAGATTAAATGATCATCTTACCAATCTACAAATGACTACGAGGAAGAAAAATGATCAGACAAAGACCTAGTACCTGGACGTTTTTCAGCATTCGCTTGGGACAATGTCCATTTTTTTTTTTTAAGTGCTACTAGCATTTACTTCTGTAGAAACTGAATTAATTAAGCAACCCATTAAAGGAGATGAGCATCTAGAAATTCGAGGTAATCCAAATTGTTATTCATATTTTGAGGTATATATGTTAATTTTTTAAAACAATCATAAGCATGTGGTTCTTGATTAATTAAATATATGCAAATCTAGAGTGATATTTTTTAAATAAAAAGATGTAGATGCAGTTGATAGAACTCGTGTTGCTGCTTTGTCTGTTGCATAAATAAATAAATAAAAAATTCATGGTAAAAGAGCTTCACCTGTGACGCAAAATGTCATGGTTGCTTATTCTCGTATGACGTTCATGTTTGTCAATGGTGGTGGGGAAGGAATAATTAATGATGCATGTGCATTTATGGATGCATTATCTTCATAAGGAAATAATTTTTCCATGACAGGTGGTGCTACATGAGCACGTGCAACATTCAAATAATTAATTTTTGTATGTATTATGACTGCTGATGGCTATCATAATGTTCCTGGTGCATTGCATATTAGATCTGATCGATTATTTATAAAATATAATAGAGAAAGACTAAAATTTTTAAATGAGGACGGTACTGATATAGTACAAGTATGAAAATAGATATAAGTTTAAATGATATATCTTAATTAAATTTACTCTTAAAAAATTATTAATTTAAATTTTATAAATTTTAAAAATATTAAAAATTTATATGATTATTAACTTTACAACTTGAAGAACTAATCAAAATATATATAAGCTGGTTTAAATATTTATATTAATAAAAATATATTTAAATAAATATATCTTGACAATAATAAATTAATTTGATGAAAAATGTTATTACAGATTAAATTAATTATGGAATGATTACAACATTCACTGAAAATTTTAATTAATATTGTTTATAAATGTAAAATTTTATTATTAACATACTCTAAAAGTATTATAATGTTATGTTTATTCTGACATCTCATTCAATTTAATTAGATGAAATATTTAAATGATCTCATTCAATTTAATTAGATGAAATATTTATAATGATAAATGATGATAAAAAAATATTTGTGTATTTTAAAATGTTAACAATATCATATTTTTTCTCGAATGAAAAACAATATAACATGAACACATTTTTTTTTAACTTAAGAAGAAAAGAAAAGAAAATAAAACTAAAAAAGAAAAAAGAAAAATTGTTTTGAATTAATTAACAGTACCTACATCTTGTCTTGTTAGCCATCGTATTCAAGAAGGGGATAAGGGCGCCGAGTCCCCTTATGGGCTATATACGGATAACTTTGTTTAAGGACGTCAGCTTTGACCGCAGGATTTCTGAGCTGTTAGTATTTGACCAGAAGTCAAGCGGCATCTATCATTCAACGCTTCTAGTTCCTGCCATGTTCGAAGCCGTCGCGCGATTTACATTTTTTTATTTTGCATAAAGCAAGCTTCACTCACTTGCATCATAATCAAGAGTACTTTTCTCACTGTCAAATGATTAACTTTTGCCATCTACGTAATATTAAAAAAGTATTTGGCGCCGTATTTACATTGTATATAAAACTGTTTCTGAAAATGTATTTAAAATATAAAAAAATCGTCAAAATTGGTGGTTTTTTTGAGGTGATTTAGAAATATTTTCATTGGTTGACGTTAAAATAACAAAAATTATATTTGACATTTTTCTCAATTTAAATGTGTTTTTTATAAAATCTTTTACACTCTGTTACTAAATTTCCTCATTTATTCAAAATCATGTTAAAAATGGTATCATGTAGATCGACTTGTAGAGAACACATGCTGGTAATATATCCACAGAGCATCGCCACAAAATTAGAAGGAAAACAAAATTATCGAGTAAAAAAAAAGAAGCCACCCCCCACCTTTATCACAGATCAAGGAAAATAATGGCCGGGCTATATCCCGTCAATCTTCCATCCCCATTATCCTCTCTTTTCTTGAACAGCAAAGCGCCCGCCAAGAAGAATCTTTGATTTAATTATAGAAAATGGAGGGCGTTTCGAATTACAAAAATGCCATCTAAAGGGCTTATAAAAGGCGACCAGTCTCCGCCTTGGTTTCATATCAAAGCCACCTCAATCAAGCAAGCAACCAGAAATAAGTGTCCTCCAATCCAATGGAACTGCCATTGTTTTCTCTTTGTTTTCTCCTCTCAATATCCTTCATTGCCCATGCTACTGTTCCTCCTTCTGCAACATTCAAGTACGTCAATGAAGGAGAGTTTGGGGAATACATTTCGGAGTATTTTCCAGATTATCGTCCATTGCCCATAGGTACTTCCCCTTTCCAACTTATCTTTTATAACACCACCCCAAATGCATACACTCTCGCTCTGCGTATGGGTACTGTGAGGTCAGAATCAACAATGCGTTGGGTTTGGGAAGCCAACCGAGGAAACCCAGTTCGCGAAAATGCCACTCTCACCTTAGGGGGGGACGGAAATCTTGTATTGGCAGATGCTGATGGCAGGGTCGCTTGGCAAACCAACACAGCCAATAAAGGTGTTGTTGGCTTGCAATTGCTGTCTAATGGCAACATGGTGCTTCATGATTCCAAGGGAAAGTTTATCTGGCAAAGTTTCGACTCTCCTACAGATACCCTGTTGGTGGGCCAATCACTTCGTGTCGGAGGTGTAACTAGGCTTGTGAGCCGAGCCTCTGAGACGCACAACTCCGATGGGGCCTATAGCCTGGTCATGGAACCCAAAAGACTGGCCATGTACTATAAGAGTCCGAATTCCCCTAAGCCATATATCTACTACGCTTTCGATTCAGTGTACAAGGGTCGTCTACAGAATGTGACTCTAAATTGCGCTCCAAACGGCTACGACGAGGTTGCTAGTGACCTGACTTTGGATCTCTCTACCGGGAACGGATTGACACTCGCTAGACCCAAATACAACAGCACGTTGTCGTTTCTTAGAATTGGGATAGATGGGAGCCTTAAGATCTACACATACAATAATAAAGTGGACTATCAAGCATGGGAAGTGACCTACACTCTCTTTTCCAGAGATGGTTTTCCGGAGGGAGAGTGCCAATTACCCGAGAGATGCGGTAAGTTTGGGCTTTGTGAAGACAGCCAATGTGTTGCTTGCCCATTGCCAAGCGGACTCATGGGCTGGAGCAAGGACTGTGAGCCAGTGAAGCCTCCAGCCTGTGGTTCTAAGAATTTTTACTACTATAAACTAGAAGGTGTTGATCATTCCATGAGCAAGTATGCAAGTGGAAGCGGAGCAATGAAGGAAGACGACTGTGGAAAGAAATGTTCAAGTGATTGCAAGTGTTTGGGTTATTTTTACAACAAAGACACATCCAAGTGTTGGATTGCTTATGATCTTCAAACCCTCACCAAGGTTGCAAACTCTACGCATGTGGGTTACATAAAGGCACCAAAGCACTAAGGAAAGCTCGACCTCCTTGTATCTTTAAATTAACTCCAAACTTCCAAGTTTTCTCGTTAATGGTGGTGATTTCTTATAATTATGCTTTCTTGTTCTTATTTCCGAGTGGAAGAGTGAAAACTGTATACTGCTGAATAATGATAATAAAAGACGACTGTATGCTTCAGTTCTCCACCAAAAATAATGTGTCCCTTTTAAAGTGCTGCTCGATGCCTTTCAAACTCTCCATCATTATATTATATATTTTATTGACTGATTTTATTAATATATGTCACACAGCACCCCAGTACTTATTGAAATCAGTAATTACTATTTACTATTTATTGAAAATTAAGAAAGGAGAGAAAAAACAGTTTTCTAAATCCATCGTTGCACCTGTTCAAAACACCATTAAACGAAAGAGCTCATTTAAAATAATTCTTAGATATAAATTAAATAATTTTATTGCCGAGATTAAGAGTTATTAGCATTTGAAAGTTTTTAATCATAAAAGCATAAAAGTATAAAATTGAAATTTTGAGTTAAAAAGTTGTTCCAAAATGCTTTCCAAGTTAGATAATTTGTGTTTAGAAGGTGCTAGATTTTGAGAATTTTTTTATTCGTTAAAAACAAATGCTCAAGGGATGTAATCATGTTTAAAAAAAGAAATTGGACCCCTACTGAGCAGGAAAAAATACTAGTATAATTTAATTAGATAATAAAAAAAAACTAGATGATGATAATAAATGAACTAGTTTAAACAAAATATATCATGAAAAATTGAAAAAAAAAACTTATTAAAGCTAAGATTCCAATAAATCAAATGGAAAAAAAAATTAAAGAAAAAAAACCAACATGAATCAATCAAATGAGCATGTCAAATATAAATGTAAGATAATAAAACTAGAATAACTTAACATAAAGCACAAAAAAAAAAAAAAAGCTGAAATACAACTCCAAATAAATCTAACATAAAAGGATATAATTAAAAAAAAATCAACTAAAAAAAATTACCAAACTAGACAAGCATACTAGACTCTATGACTTAGATCATTTTTTTTTCCCAAGAAATGTAGGGTATGCTAGCTAACTTTCACATACCAGACTAAAGCCTATCAGACTTTGCTACTTAGATCATTTTTTTCCCCCAAAAATACAAGGTATATTAGCTAGTTTTCACATGCCATACTAAATCCTTATAACCCAAAACTAGCCTTTACACCGGGTGCTTTTCACCCTGCGGCCCATAGTCCTAAGAGTTTTTGTTGGTAGAAAGATTCAAACTTGAGATCTAGAGAGAGCAAACACCCAAACCTCTAACTATTTTTTGCTAGACCAACCCTTTAAGGTTATAACCTAGATCATATAAATGAGATAACTCAATAGAAGGCAAGTGGGAAAAAATTATGAATTTTAATTTTAAAAAAATTTAATGTTGAAAGATGAAGAGTAAAAAATATTAAATTAAAAAAATTATATAAACAACATAAGTCAACTTAGACTAATTCGTGAAACTCGTAGTTTAAGTAATAGGATTAAGATAAATAAATAGAAAAAAAATTAAAAAAAATCATGAAGCCTAGTATTGAAAAACTTTAACCTTGAATGATGAAATTAAAAAAAATTCTCAACTAATTAAATATTGAAGAATGAAAAAAAATATTAATTAAAGAAATTTACCAAAGTAAATTCAACAAAAAATGATAAATAAAATGAACATAGATAACTCGGGTTATTTCATAAAATAGTAAAGTTTTTTATTGAAAGAAAATAAATAAAATAACAGATCTTAATCTCAAATCAAATAAATACCAAAGGATTAAATTATATATATATATATATATATATATATGAGCTTAAGAATTGAAAAAAAATCTAGTGAACCTTCTAAATCTAAGTTGATATCAAAAACTCACAACTTGTAAGATTTTAAACCGAAGCTCTGTTAAGAAGCTCAATTTTTAATGAATTTAAAGTTGAAGAATTAAATAAGAAAAAATATCAACATAAAAAAAATTTCAAAGAAAAAAAAGCATTAAAAATAATAAATATCAAATTCTAACCAGTAAAATCCTAGATATATGTTCAATCAAAAAGCTCAATTTCGAACCAATTTAATGTTTAATAATAAAATTAAAAAAAATTCAAAGTGAAAAAATAACAACAAAAAAAATAAGAATCAAATCTAATTGTAAAAAAAATTAAAAGAGAATTAAATAAAAAAATAAAATTTAAAATCCATCTCAAATAAAATAAACTTACCTTTAGACAATAACAGATAAATCGAACAAAATAAACTTAGCCGAAGTCAACATGAGTTAAGCCACGAAACTTGTGACACGACATAGAAGATTGAAATAACCCTATTGAAGGATGAAATAAACAAAATTGATTGTTAAAAAGACTTAAAAATATAATTACGTTAATTTGTGCTAACCTTTCAATCTCACAACTCGAGTTCTAAAATTAAAATTGTACTATAAAAAGCAAAACTAAAAAAAATTATGAAGTTAAATTTCCGAAGGGATACTATTAAAAAACAAATTCAATTACCAAAATGAACAAAAACAAAAACAAAAATAGCAAGTAGAAAAATAAAGATTAAATATGATAGATAAAAAAAATCAAAGGATGATCAAATTAAAGGAAAATTCTAATTCTATGAATCATTTAAAATAAAATAAATAGTTAAAAAAGGGGCCAAATATGGAAAAAAAATAATTGAAGGATATTTTTAAAATTTTAGAGGGCAGACATAAAAATCAAAGAGGAAAGAAGGAAAAAAAAGATTGTTAGTACTGAATCAAGAAAAATTTGATCACATGGATTGCCTAGTTATGGAGCGACTACTATGAGAATTCAAACGACACCATCAAAGCTAGTGTTGGTCACCAAATGTCACTGTTCAAACAGTCTAAAAAAAGTGGAAGCAGGTATATGCGCTCGCTTGAACATCATGTACCATCAATTTTTTAATATTAAGTAATATTTTATCTTTTTTAAAATACTAAATTGTCATAATCCAACTCAAAAGGAACAAAAATCCATAGTGAAAAAACCAAAGAATCCCTAGATATAAGCTTAAAAAAATTTGATTTTCAAGAACATTGTAGTAATTTTATTGTGCTTCTGAAAGGGAAAATTCAAAACAACCCCTGTAGTTCATTTTTTTTAAAATGCTCAATGTTATTTTAGTCATTTCATTAAGTAAAAAATAAAAATACTTTATTACCCCAACTACAAAGGCTATTTTTTTGTTGAGAAAAGAAAAATTATTATTTTATTATTCCAAACTATAGTGTCAGTAAGTTTAATGCCACAGTAAAATTATTACAATAATTGTTCCGTGAGTTTTAGTTTTTTTTTTTTTTGTTAATTTGAGGAGTGTGCAAATGTAGTTTTGGAGAAAAAAAATGGAAATGTTGATTTTTAGTGATGTGTTAGATATGGTTAGAATCTTACAAAATTTCTAGATTTTATTGTGTAAAGAAGACAATAGCAAACAATGTAGCCCATGTTACCTCGCAAATTAGACCAGTTTTTTTTTTTTTTTTTTTTAAAAAAGTATGCTCATGTAAGGTAATAGTTTTAAAAAAGTAAAAAAAAAATAAGAGATTCAAGTTATTAACTTAACTATATTCAATAAGTTTAGTTAATTTAATATTATGATAAAAAAAATATAAACAATGATAGTAAATCAATAAAAAAATAACAATAATTAACTATAAAAAATAAAATATTAATATCATACTTGAAAAGAGTAGAAAACAAAAAGAAGCAATTTTGACACTCACCACCACTCCTCCATGCACATCGCACCATGACAAGAAAGATTTTATTAAAACAATTCTAAAGCCTCTATAAAAGCCTATGAAATATCATAAAAAAAGTTCATATATCTTGTTAGAGTAATGATTATGAAATGAATATCTAATATTTATATTTAATTAATTAATTTAATTTAATTATAAAAAATATAATTTCTTTAAAAAAAATAAAATTTAACAAAGAATGACAAATATAAATACTTAAGATAAGTTGAGCTATTTTTAAAATTAGTGAAAAATTTTATAGGAAGAAAAAAAAAGGAGTCTAATATCTAATTAAATAAATATTGAAGAATGAAATTGTTAAAAAAATATTTTAAACAGATGTAAAAATAAAACCAAGCAATCTAGGGTGAAACTTTTAAACCTAAGTTAATTTTTTAAATTCATAACCCATAAAATCTGAAATATATGTTTAATTAAGAAGCTTAATTCCTAACTAATTTATTATTAAAAGATAAAATTTTAAAAAATAATTTTAAAATTTTGCCAAAGTAAAAAAAATCAAATCTAATAAGAAAAAAATTTAAAGGATGAAACCGTAAAATAAAGTCAATTTTAAAAACTATATGAAATGAAACAAATAGCAATCAAAGATTAAATTTAATAGATAAAAAAATAAAAAATGATGAAAGTAAAAGGAAATTTTAATTTTATAAATTATTCTAAATAAAATAAATAAATTAAAATAAAAAGAACATGAACCATATATGAAGGAGAAACACATTGAAAGACTGCTTTGAAAATTTGGATTGTTAGGTGAATAAATCAAGGATTAAAAAGAAAAAAAAAATCATCAGTATAAAACTGAATGTCAATAAGCCACTTAGAGAGGGAGGGTTTACCAAAATAATTCTAACTACATCAAAAAAGTTATCTTTAAACATTCTAGTCCCACGTAGTCTAAAAAGCGTAAAACAATGCACTAATTAGCAAGTATAATTCACTTTTTTTTAATCTCATTACTTGTTATTGATTTTTTTTAAAATAAACTTCATGGTTTTTTTTTTAGAGTTAACTCAATCTCAATTCCTTTTCGAAGGATCTAATAGGTTAACATAAGTTGTTCATGCTTTTTGCCTTTTAATAATTATTCTTTTTTATTTTTGGACTCTTTTGTGTTATTATTTTTTTTAATAAAAAAAAATTAGTATTTAATTTATTAAAAATTGATCTTTATAGTTTTTTCATAAATAATATTTTTAATCAAATAACTCGTGCATAGATTTTATAAGCTAACAAGGATTAACATAGTTTTTTTTTACTTATTTTTGTCCCAAATCATAATTCAACATTGTTTTTTTTTTTTTAAATTAGGTTTCATGATTTTCTTTGTTATCTTTTCATTATAGGTTTATCCTAATCTCATTATTTAACTTGTGGGTTTGACGAGTTGACCTGAGTCGACTCAAGTTATTTTTCTAATTATTTTCGTCTCATGATTTGACTTTCAACATTGTTTTTTTTTTTAAATAGGTTTTATTTTTATTTTTTTAGTTTTTATTGGATTATCTTGATATTATAACATGCCCTGTAGGTTAGGCTGATTGGCCCAAACAGCCTCGAGTCTTTTTTAATTTATAATTGTTTTTTTTTTTAAATGTTTGATTTTTTTCAATTTAATCCTTTAACATTTGGTTAGTTGAAAATTAGACTTTAAGGTTTTTCTAAGTTTATAATTTCTAGTCATAAGTTTAATATATTAACATATATTAATTTTATTTTTTTTTATTTTTTTTATTTGACGTTGTTTTTCTTAATCTGCTTTTGTCAGCTGAACATTTTTTTTCTTCAAATTTTGTTTTTATTCAACCTGCAGCTGAATGTAAGTTACACAGCCAGTAGAAGATGTGAACTGTAAGGTACAAAGAATTAGTAAAAGTTATTTTACTTTTAGACCGACCTTATTAAAGATATCAATCGATCGGAGTTGTTCTTATTTTGAACAATACTGGCGGCTCATTCTAATCGCTGAGAGAGGCTGAGTTTATCCTAAACATGCACATAACTAAGATTATTTTTATTAATGATAAATAGTAAACATTTTATCAGGTTAGTGATTCTTAAAAGGTAATTGAAGGCAATATTCATCATTAATAAAAATAATTCGATTCTGAATGAATATTTTGTTTTGTTATATACCAGTCATCATATAAAATACATAAATGTGTTATTTATTATAGAATTTTTAAATTGAGATAAATAACATTGTAATAATATAGATTAAATTTAAAAAAATAGGGTGGATTCTTTTTATTAGTATAACCGCTAAAAAATAGTATGATAAATTTATGTATTTTATGTTTATTTTAATCTAGACAGCACAACAATATACTACGTTACCATATATTATAATTATTTTACTTCATAGCACAATGAGCACAACATAGCAATATGCGAAAGGAAGCAAGCAAAGAAAGATAGCAAGCATGAAGAAGGATAAAATTCTATGTATAAAAAAAAAGTTATTAATTCCAATTTAAATTTTTATTATTTAATATTTTTCCTAATCAAAACTCAATAGTATAGATCTTATAATCTACTTATATATTAGAGAAAAAATATCATAAATAAAATTAAAAAAATAACAAAAAATCTCTAAGTAACATGTAAAAAAAAATCTCAAATCAAGTAAAAAAATAAGACAAATCTTGAATAATAAAATTCAGATTTTATTTAAATACCTTTCTGATATCATACAAATTTTAACCATATTTAAAATAGAATCTCTAAAAAAATATTTTATTTCAATCTAACAATCAAATTATAATTTATGCCTAAAGTTACAATTTAAAAACAAAAATAATACTTAAACAAAAAACACTCACGATTGAAGTCTTGAAGGCATCAAGTCTTCATTCCACAGTCGAAGGCAAAGGAGAGTGGCGTGATGGCTTTGGAATCTTGACGGTTTATCCTAACTTTATACTTTAAGTCCATAGCTGAGATTTAGCCGTAGGTAACCTGTTCTTCGGAGAGGTAATGGACACCAGGAAAACAGTCGGTTCCGGCGGAATTAACACCCACAGATCGCATGTCTACATGATAAAACCTTGTGCCTTTAACATTGACGACCAAACGACTTGACCGAGCTCAAGTACATTGGTTTTTTCAAAGACATCATTATAGACCAATCCTGAGTCGGCTACGCGAGAGTCAAGGGATAGCTTGCCTGCATCCTTACATTTCTTATTTTTCCTGGTCACAAGCTCTCATTCAAGATCGACTGGGCAGTACACAACATGCAAGTTACGTAGATAGGCACCCTGTTTTTTGTTCTTCCTTTTCTTGTTCCTTTTGGGGCACCCAGTTCGCTTGTTTTCTATATTTCCTTCGGGGCCACCCTGTTTACTTTAAACATGGTCTTGTCTATGTAAATTAGGATTTAAGGACCGACACGTTAGTTTGGTGGACTTTTGGATTATAATTTAATTTGCCGATGGAAAAGAAAAGAAATTTTTGTGTGCTTAAAGTGGCATATAAACCCTAACAAACTCTGATATGATTGGAATAGAAATTAATTAAACACTTTATAAGAATTCATGCTTTACAACATGCTTTTAATTTTAAAATCCTTGCAGGGGAAAAAAAAAATTAATAGTTCATCACCAAGCTGACTTGTCTAGCTATCTTTTGAAAATTTTATAATGTTCTATTAGCTTTTCAATGCCAAAAGCACATGACTATTCTCATTTATATACAATTATTGAAGAAGTTTGAAATGCAAAAATATATAATAATAAGAATTCAAATAAAATCAAGAGTTATATTTTAAAATAGATGAATATTTATCTATAGCTTTCAATCATGGTTGTCTAATGGATAAGATAAAGAGAATCCAGGAGAGTTTTGGAGGAGATATTTTAAAAATGGATGAATATTATAAATTAGACAACCTGTTTTTCTTTTCTTTTTCTTTTCTTTTCTTTTTTTCTTTTGAGGCACCTAGTTTACTTGTTTTCTAATTTTTTTTTTGGGCCACCCTGATTATTTTAAACAGCAGCCCGTACTATACTGTTCATCAATCTTTGATTTGACATAAAAAATATAAAAAAATAAATATTTTTTTTTAAAATATAATATTTAGGTAATTATCTCAAGTGAGTTTAATATAATCTATTAATTTAATAATATCATTAAAAAGTAAAATATGGACAACAAACAAAGCAATTAAAAAAACAATTATTCAATGTAAAAGATGAATTCTTGCCGACATTATGGAAATATATCTTTATAATATTCCAAAAAACATAATAATAATCTTATTTATTAACAAAATAAAAATTAAATAAGAATAGAATACCTTCATAGAAAGAAAAATAAAACAAATGTGAATATAAAAAATAAAATGAAAAAAATCAATTACTATTAACTTTTTAAACCATGACCTTGGTTATAAGACTGAAAGTACTATATATGATAAATTCATGAAGGTTAAAATCATATAAAAAAACTCTAAATAAAAAAATAGAATAAAAATAAATAATTTTAAAATTGAAATAAAAAATAAATCAAAAGGCAACAATAAATTTTAAACTTAAGAGTGAAATTGAAAAGACTAAAAAAATTAAAAAAAAGATAAAAATCAAAAGAACAAAAACTAAAAAAAAAAATACTATAAACTTGGATAGAAGGGTGAAACTAAAAATAATGACACTTTCATAAAAAGATTTAAGGAAAAAAAATCATAAGAATAAGTATCAAATCCTAAACATCAAAACATAATAAAAAAATGCATATACAAAATTATTCAAAGTGTTTTTTTACACTGAAAAAGCTATTAGAAGTAAATAAAAAAAATACACGCATCTAACTAAACAACCCAATAACCATTATGTAAAGCAATAGAAAACAAATTCATCAACAATAAACAAAAATAAAATTGAAAAACTAAGCAAAAATTGAAGATTAAGATATCTAATATCTCAATATGAGTAATCTACATAATTATATTTAATACATTTCTCTATCAAAATAAATCTATAATAGAAAAAATATAGCATTTATAATAGTAACTGACAAATACATAGAATTTATTGAACAAAAATTAAAAAAAATACAACATTGCACATATTAAAAATATTATAAAAAATCAATATTTAAAAGAAAATTTTAATCTATATAAAATTAAGAAAAAATCATAGTTGAATCATGCCTATCTTTGTAAAAATTAAACACACCCAATATCTTTTAAAAATAATCACAATCTAATTAAAACATAAATCCAAAATTTATTTGAAAAAATATACACAAATAATACATTATTTAAAAAAAAACTAAAAATTAATAGAATAAAATGCCTAGCCCAATAAAGCAACAGGTCAAGCCTAAGTGAAGGCCTCTATAAAAAAAAAAAAAAAAAAGGAAGATGTTTTGCTTGTTTTAGGAGATGATAGTCACCTGAAAAACCTAGAATCTGGCCATTATGGTGGGAGAGAAACAGAGTTCTTCATTTTTTCAACTCAAAATCTCATTTGCAACTCATGTTTTACCTAAAAAACCTATATAACACCCTAAAGACCTTGTTAAACAAATATATAGCCACCAAAAATCCAACAAACCGCCCCAAAACAAGAAATTCACTTGAAAAGAAAATTCATGAGTTCAGATATGTTGTTTTCCTTGTTTTCATAAAAAAACACTAAAACATAATCCTCTTATCATATGAAACCTCCTAACATAAAAATCAACCATTTTAATGGTCAGAATATTCCCAAACAGCCACTCTCTCTCTCTATGTCAGAATCCGACAATTTCCTTTCTCTCCTCCTAACAGAAAATGACTAAAAAAAGAGGAAAATAAAATTAGATATCAAAATATATTGTCCTGAAATTCAAGGTACTAATCACCTAATATCTAAAAAATATAGGGGATTAAAATGAATATTTTAACGAAACTTTCAACCCACCTCCATGTTATCCAAGATTTTCACTTTAATCTCTTAGCTTTCAACTTAATCCTCCCTCCTAAAAACATATGTAATTAGAGGCTAATTTGAGCTCCAAAGGGCCATGTCATATAAAATAAAAGTTCAAAAACCAAAATAAAAATTACATTACTCCAATCTACAGTGTATTGTAAAAGAGTAAATAGTAATTCAAGCATAGTAAAAGGTTGATGTGTTTTACTTTATAGTTAATGGTATTATATATGTAAATTAGGAGTTAGGGCTAACATATAATTTGGTGGACTTTTCATTAGAATTTAATTATCAATTAAAAAGAAAGGAATTGTTTTATGCTGTTAAAGTAGCATATAATCTCTAACAAACTCTGATCTAGTTGGGAATAGAAAGTAATTAGAAGATTTATAAGAATTTACACTTCATAACATACTTTTAATTTTAAATCCTAGCAAGACAAAAAAAAAAAAAAAAGCAAGATATTTCCTCACTAGGCCGACTTATTTATCTATTTTGTTGAAAACTTTATAATGTTCTATCAAATGATCTTATCTTCTTAATGCCAAAATCATATGACTATCCTCATTTATATAAAATTACATAAGATGTTTGAAATGAAAAAATGCATGATAATAAGAATTTAAATACAGTCAAAGTTATCTTCTAAAATAGATAAATGTTTCTTTATAGCATTTAATCATGACTAGTTTGGTAAAAAAGATAAAAAGAATCCAAAAAAATTTCAAATGAGATATTTGGACAAGTCTGAATCTTATGGCTACCATCCTTTACAAGCTAATAAGAAGAGAAACCAATATTAGCTTGTCGCTTGTGGGCTACCATGCTAAAAATAGAAATCTTTACTTTTGAGTCACCGGGGAACTCTTGCAAATCTTTCTACAATATTAAACCTACGAGGGCTCTCGTAATTTTTTCTTTCGTTTTTTTTTTGTAGTTTTTTTTCTTTTCTTCTTCAGTAAAAAAAAATTTTCATTTCTTAAAATATCAGAATATTTTCTTAACTCATAAAACTAGAAAAAGTGTTCCTGTTATATTGTTTTTCATTTGAGAAAAAATATGATATTGTCAACATTTTAAAATACACAAATATTTTTTCTAGCATCATTCATCATTATAAATATTTCACCTAATTAAATTGAATGAGATATAAGAATAAACATAACACTGCAATACTTTTCACTATTAGAGTGTATTAATAATAAAATTTTACACTCATGAAAAATATTAATTAAAATTCTTAATGATTGTTATAATTATTCCACAATTAATCTGTAATGCCTTTCCGATCAAATTAATTTGTTGTCGAGGAGGCGTATATATTTGAATACTTGTACCATATTAGTACTGTCCTCATTTAGAAATTTTAATCTTTCTCTACTATATTTTATAAATAATCGATCCAAATACACCAGGAACATTATGATAGCCATTTTTAGTCATAATACAAAAATTAATTGTTTTACCGTGGTGTGTACTCTAAACCTGGGGTAGAATTTTATTAGGGGTGAGAAAAAAATTAAAAAACTGATTAAACTAGGAAAATTAGAAAAAAAAATAACCAAAAAAATTAAACAGTGAAAAAAATCGATTAAATCGAGAAAACAGAAAAAAATAGTAACTACAAAAACTGAATGGTGAAAAAAATCAATTAAACCAATTAAAATTTAAAAAAAAAAGCAGGCTGGTTCAATTTGTTTTTGGTTTATAAGCCTGAAATCAAAAAAACTAAACCAAACCCAAACCAAAAAAACAAGGAAAAAAATTGAGTCAAAACTAAGCCAAATTGAAAAAACCAAGTCAAACCGGTTTGAACCAGTTTTTATCCTAAAAAACCAAGCTGAACTAAAACTGGTTGGTTTGAACCAGTTTTGGTTTTTTTAAAAAAAAATTAGTTAGGTTATTTTTTAATAAAAGCCAAACTAAATAAAAAATGATTACCCCAAAATTTTACCATCTTAGTAAAATATCAAAAATTAAATTTAATGATGTCATGGTTTAATTAAATATTTAAAATAAAAATAATAATAAATCATTGAAAAGAAAGTTTTCTATGAATGAATATTTAGAATCCGATAAAATGAAAAACAAATGAAATAGATATAAGAGCATTGTGGCCTTTGACTAAAAAAAATAAGCTTCTTAGAAAAGCTTGTGGTCAGCAACGCTATAAATAGAAGAGGGTGTGGATTTTTTCTTTCTCTACCAAATTCTTAAAAGAAAAAACATAAAAAAAGATAGATTTAAGGGTTTTTAAGGGTGTAAATTAAGGGTTTTGAAAAGTGAAAAAGGAGAGTGGAGAGTGAAGGAAAAACTTGAGTTTTCTTTGCAATTTCCCCGTTGATTTATCATCATTAAGAGAAGTAAACTTAATTTGAATCGATTGAAGTTTTGATATATTTACGGGCATATTATATTTTGTACATGTTATGGAAAGTTGAGTATAATGTATTGTGTTGTTTGGAACAATATTATTAACTTAAAATTATGTTTTTGGACAGGAATAAAGGTTGACTCAAGTAAGAATTATGAAAAATTAGAAAGAAAACATGTCTCTCCTTTTAATGGGTGGACTTCGCCCAGACAAATAGATGAATTTAATTACTTTAATTGTTATGAATTGTGTTAGTATAGGTATAAATTGAAAGGATAAGAAGAAAATGGTATAAAAACTTCAAGAAAAACTTGTATACTTCTTTGTAGCATAGGTTCGGCCAATGAAATCCTTAAAAGGAGGCATGAAATTGATTTAACTGTTGTATTGAATTGTGTATGTGATGAGGTAAATTGATTTATATAAAGAAAAAGAAGTTGAAGAAAAACTAAAAAGAAATACAAGTTTCTTAAAATAGGAGGGGTATATTCCGTTAAGGACTTGCATGGTGAATTTCTTTGTGATTGATGGAAGCTTCCATTTAATTATGAATGTGTCTTGTGATATGTTTAATTAGTTGAAAATGTAAAATAAATTGGGAAGAGGTATTTTTGCATGTATTATATAGAAACAATGAAGATTGTTATTTTAGAAACTATATATGTTTCCTAATTTTATGGAAATGATAGTAATGAAATTGTTCCTATGTTGATAGGGGGTATCGCGACGACTATCAATTGATTTCGGGGTTTCTTAGTTTTGGTTTTTTACATAAAAGAAAATCGCCACCTAGTATTATGGTCACTAGAAAACCTAACTGGTCTTTCAGAGATTCTAAGGCAAGGGACTAGTTACGTAAAGGGAAGGTGTTAGCTCCCCTAATACATCCTACCTAAGATAAGCTGCTTGGTGTTTGGTTTGTCTTATAATTGCTATGGTGTTGGTATTTACTAATTTCATCAGTTTTTCTCGGTTTGATTCTAACTAAATTTATTAAGAAAGAAATCCAAGGAGATTCGATGTGCTTTTCAAACTTATTTTTTTTCTTGGTATTTCAAGAGTTTACGACTCGTAAATCGCAAGGAGGAGGGATAAAAATTAGAAATCTTAAGTGCTTTAAAAATCTATTTTTTTGTCTTAGTATTTTATACTCTCACGACTCGTAAACCGTGGAGTAAAAAATTTGAAATATCCTCGATTATAATCAAGGATTCTTTCAGGGATGTGTGTGGATTTATTATTCCTAGAAAACTATTTTGGATATTTACCACTTCGGGTTTCTTTATTCAAATATTAACAATGAATAATAACAAATTATTCCCAATAATATTTTGGATATTCATCCTTTAAGGATTTTCTTATCCAAACATTAGCGGTGAATAATAGATGAATTTCCTCCAAAATAAGATTTTTTATATTTTTCTGAATATTGGCCAATACCTTTTGGAGTTTTACAAACATGTTGTAAAATCCAAAAATGCAAGAAAATATTTTTTGTGTTTAAGAAATCCATACGAAAACGCATTTTCAAAAACTTTCAATATTTATATTTTTTGTATATAAAAAAAATCAAAACAAAATGTTAGGGTATTGGCCGAATACAACACACAAGAAAAAAATATATTCTTTTTTATCGAAACATAAAGATCACAGTTAATCACAATTAAAGACCGCAAACCGTGCGCATGTGTGTGTGTGTGTGTGTGTGTGTGTGTGTGTGTGTGTGTGTGTGTGTATATATGTATGTATATTCTCAAAATTCTGTAAAAATGAATAAAATATAACACAACAAAGATGATCCCTAAAAAAACTAATTTTTTTCCTCAAATAAAATTTGGTTCATTCTTAAACCTAAAAAAATAATATTAAACTATATTATTGTTCAAGTGAATTATAATTCACTTTAACAATAACACAAATATTTTCTTTTAACAACCCCCCTTTTATAATCTACCCAAAACCTTACTACAATTGTAGAAGGTTTCCCAGCATATTTCAATTTCCTTTCCCAGACTAAACCTATCAAAGATAAGCCCTCCTAGATTATGCAGCAGAGAAGAAAAACTTATGAACTAAAGAGGGGTTGATGGCAGCCCCTTCTCCCGGTTCCTGAAAATCATTTGAACTAAAAAGGGGGTTGATGACAAACCCTCTCTCCCGGTTCCTTATGTAGTAGAAAAAAATGAAACAAAAAAATCACAACTATAACACAAAAAAAGAACATCTAAATTCACAGCCACGGGAAGAAACAAAAGTTAGCATTCATTTTATGGCAATAAAGGAAAATAGAAAACAAAAGTGAAAAGCCAGAAGATAAAATAGTTTTTTTAAAACATCAAAACAAATATCTGCAGGTCTCGCTGAAATGGTTTACTACACAAATGAAATAAAAACCAAGTGCACGTTGATGTCAAGGTTTAGAGCAAAACCCTTTCTTTATCTTGTCTTTTTCTTTTGTTTTCTCTTAAGGTGACACCTCTTTGTTTTTCTTTTATTTTTCTTCTTTCTTTCTTTCTTTCATTCTTTCCTGCTCCCTTTCTTGCTTTCGTTCCTCTCCCTTCTGTCCTCTCTTTTTCTTATTTTTCTACTGCTTTTCTGCTCTTTTTTTGTTATATTCTCCTCTCTCTTTTTTTCTCTCACCCTAGGTCATTAGAGGGGCTTATATATAGTTTAACATATATCTATTTAGGAAGGATTCAATGCATTAAACCTAGGACGCAAATCCCTACTGATTTGCAGTGAAACCTGAATATTCTGATTTTGTGGTGGTGCTTTACGTCTAATTTCTTTCCAGTTTTGGAGGATGGTGTGGCTCTTTTCTTTCCTTTCATAGGGCCAGTTGCTCCCTTTGAAATGAGGCAATAAAAATGTGGTCTTTAGCTCCAACAATCACACGTGATGAGAAAGGAAAACAACAGAGAAAAAAGGGAAAGAAATCAGATGGAGGGTGCAGCTGCAAAATCTTATTTTTCTTATTTGGTGTGGTAAAAATCCTTCCATTTGTGATGAATTAGCCCCATCTCCAGCTTTCCATATCCTTCTTCACTTAAATCCCTTATTTTAACACTTTTCAATTCAGTCCTTGGTCCAGAAAAAATCCTTCGAATCAGTCCCGCGAACTTGGGCTATATCCTTCCGAGGCAAAAAATTTCTGCCTTCACGTTGGATATTCAAACAGGAATATCTTGAGCTTCTGATATCGAAATCAAGCGATTCAAAAGCCCAAATCATCTACGCGTCTAGGACTACAACTTTGATGAGAAATCAAAGTGAGATAAAATCTTTTTATAGAACAGAAACTAGCAGTAATCTAGTTGGTCAAAAAGGATTTCCGGGTCTAACTCAAAAATTAACGAATGTCGGGAATCCTGACATGACTGAGAGTATGAACTAAGAACAAAAATCACAAAAACTAAGCCAAAAATAGAAATTTTTTAGTGCAGACTTGGGTCAATATCCTTCTTGTGGCAGAATTCTCTACCTTCACGTTGGATATTCAAACAGGAATATCTTGAGCTTCTGATATAAAAATCAAGCGATTCAAAAGCTCAAAATCATCTACACGTCTAGGACAGCAACTTTGATGGGGGAGTTAAAGTGAGAAAAAATCATTTTATAGAACAGAAACTGGCAATAATCTAGTTGGTCAAAAAGGTTTTTGATCTGACAATGCTAAAACATCCAAATCTGACTGAGAATCTGCCCTAAAAACAATGATCCCTAGGACCTAATAAAGGTATAAATCAATTTTTAAACATTTTATGAGTGACATAATATAGCTAGGATGGTCAGATATCATACAAAACCAAGACAGAATCAGAGCCTAAGTTGAAATAAAAAAAATTGCGACAACAGCAGAACCCTCTTTTTTTCAATTTTGTCAATTTTCTAGCAAACATGAGATACACTCCCACACTTGGTTCAAAATGGGTATAATCTCTAGCATGTGAGGTCCAAAATTGAGTAATAACACGGGGTATTCTAGCAGTTATACCACTAGTCGAAAAAGGTACATGATCATCACGTACGATAGGTAGGTGTTTAACACCTACCCTTAACTAACTAGTATGCTAGTAGAACTGTTGATTTTACTTCTATATGATTTCTAAACTTGGTATTGAAAAAAATAAATGAATGATGGATAATGAAAAAACTAAAAGAAGAATTGGGATTTTATTAGTCATCTACTTTGTGAGTAATGATATAAATTGGACTGAAATCAACTATGACCTTAATGGAAAAAAATAAATGGATGGAAAACTTGATTACCCTTACCAAAAATCAAAGCTAATGATGTTAATGGGTTCTTTAACATCGACATTATCAAATGAAAAATTAAAAGTATTGTAAAGAATTTGATTAGTCACTCCCTATATAGGTAATTAATAATATTAGTGGGTTACATGGGTATCGACATTCTAGAACTTGATTAGTCATTCTTGGTATGAGAGACTAATGATAACAATATATTGTGTTGGTATCAACATTTACCTGAAGTTGATTAGTCATTCTTGATACGTGAGATTAATGATACCAATGAGTTATATTGGTATTAGTATTTACTTGAATTTGATTTGATACGATCTAGGCAAGGTCAAATTTAGATTTTTGATGTAGAATGAGAAACTATCCAGTTTTATGGCAACAATCATAATTCTCAATCCGACAGTTGGAGCGAGCTGAAATTTTATGTGGTGTCTCTTGACATATTTTCCTACCTTGGTTTAACATTTCAGGTCAATCGAAGTTCATAAAGGCATCTCAATACGGGTCAACAGAGTTTGTATGAATTTTGTTATTTACTTCCTTTTGACTTGTGAACTTCCTATTTGACTAGGATTCTTTTTCTAAAAGAATGTGGTAGCTTATTTTGAAAATATATTAATTCTACAAAGATCTGTAATGGGCTACCATATAATCTCTAAGTGTGGCAAGGATTCATAATTATTTCAAAATCCTTTTCTTATAAGGATTCCTTATTCATTCTAGTTACAGAAGGAAAGAAGACTTCAGAATAAATTCCACCTTCAAATCAGATTTTCTAGTCTATTTGGGACTTTTCATTGTGACAAATCTGATTCTAGCATATTGAGGATGATAATTTTTAGATTTTTATTCTTTTCTTCTTAGTCTTTGGGTTATTATTACTTATTTGGGTCAATTGTAAGTGGGTTTCATGTAAGTCCACCTAAAGGAGGTCCATTGTTGTAACCCACTTTTGGGTCCCCGCGTAAAATACATATATATATATATATATAGAAAAATAAGAAAATGAAAAATAATTAAAAATAATAATTGTAATAACTAATTTAAAAAAGAATAACAGTAAAAAAAAAAAGAGATGTCAGAATGCTCAGAAAATGGTCAAAAATTAGTTGAGGAGCTTTACAATTACAAAGATTAAAATTTGGCAGTATTTTGTTAACTAATGAGAACCCTGTTGAAAAAAAATAATAATCAAAAAAATCAATTTTAGGAAGAAAAATCCAAAATAAAATGTTTATGGATTCAATTAAATTTTAATAAAGGTTTAATTGAATTTATAGAGGTTTTGCTTGTAAGAAAATTTGATTTTTAGTTAATTTGGGCTTTTATTAGAAGAAATTAAAGTTCTGGGGTCAAAATATAATTTTTGAGAGTTAATTTGGTCAAATCAGGGACTTAATTGCATACATATTGAAGTTTGATAGCCAATTAGGGACTTAATTGAAGAAATCCAAAACCAAGGACCAAATTGTAAAACACGCCCAAATGGAAGGCCTGATTTTGAATCTGATGCATTTTGGCGCCAAATCTTAGTTAAATGAAACGACGCGTTTTGGGAAAAACGACGTCGTTTTAAGCACTGTTCAGATGCACTATTCATAAAAAAAAACAGAAAACTCAAAACGGTGCCGTTTTGAACAGTACCATCATCTTCTTCCCCTGGACACGCAGAGAACAGGGGAAGAAAATGTGTTTTTTCTCCTCTGTTTTCACTAATCTTTTTACCGACAATTCAACTTCAAAAAGACGCCGACACAGCCCACTTTCCACGTGCTCGAAGAACGGTGGAGGAGCAGGTGCATAGTGGCCGCCCCAGCCACGTCCTCTCCCCTGTTTTTTGCCTATAAAAGCAGGGGAGGCAGCAAGTGAAAGAGAGAGATACGAAGAGAAGGAGAAGAAGAAAGAGAGAAGGAAACCAAACACGAGAGAGAGGAGAGGAGAAGAGAAAAGAAAAAAAAACAAAAGAGAGGGAGAGAGAAGAAGAAGGAGAAAACTGTGCAAAACCGAGAAGAGAGAGAGAAGAAAAACACACCAAAACACCGGCCACCGTGTCTCCGCCGCCAGCAGCACCGCCCCGACACCAATCCCAGGTAATCTCCGGTTGCCCTGTCATTTTATTTTTTCGGTCTACATTAGCATGCAGAATGATTAGTACTTAAAAGTGCATTTTTATCATGGTTTTATATCATCATTTTGCACTTGAATTATCAATAACTCCTTAACTAAAATATGTTTTATAATAATGTATCTAATAATATAAGATACCTATAATTTGTGGTAAATGTCTATTTTTAATGCAGGTCTATCACATAAATGAAAGGATTGATTGATGACTTGAAGAACTTAAATTGCAAGGATAAAGAGATGGTCAAACTTAGAGAAGAGATATCGGTGCAATCCAAACCGGAACACTGTTCGGTAATTGGGTCATATCTGGAGCTACAGATCTCAGATTTAGGTCCAATTTATATGGATGGAAAGGTAAGACATAGGCCTACAACTTTCATATGGAGCCCAAGATCTAAAAAGGCTATTATCAAGTCCAAATTGTAGCAACAACAAAGAAGCCCGAATCTGTCTTCCAGCCCGAGCACTGTTTGGTATTTTGGCCATATCTGGAGTTCTAGAAGTCCAAATGAGCTGAATGTTTTACACAAGAAAGCTGAGACAATTGCCTACAACTTTCATGTTACAACTGGCTCCATTTTTGACGTTATCAATGACGTTTTGGGCAGACAAGAGAAGATAAGGATTGTCACCAAGTCAAAAGTTGGCCACCCACTTATCAATTAGTCATCAAATCAATAGTTCCCAATTTTGGCCTATAAAAGGAGGCATTTGCCATGCATTTAGGCATCTTGGTGTTCAGATCAAGATCATGCTCTTCCTTTCTCTCTTTGTATTTTTTTTGTAATGTTTATGCTTTACTTTCATTAATATCAAGTTTATGCCTTTCATTTCATTTCCTTTACTTAGTTAACTTTTATGTTCTTATTTTATTTATTTGTTTTCCTTCCTTTCATTATGTCTAGCTAAGTTAATTATGTCAAGGTGAAAAGGTTACACTAATGGTGGAAGAATAAGTATAGTGTAAACTTAATATGGACCTTAATGTTTGATACTAACATGTTTTATATTTGTTATCTTGTTCACTCTTTAATACTTTGCTTGTTAAATGACTAATCTTGATTTATGTTGTATAACACTTGGTACAACAAATGCTTGGCACTTTCATAGCCCATAATGTATGGTATAACCGACACCTGAGCTATGAAAGGAACTTGATTTGTTGTTAACATAAGTTATAATCATGAATGCTTGACGAGATTTACAAGTATTAGCATTAATTGAATAAGATGACTAATGTAATCATGTTAACAATATATAATCTGATTGGAACCTCCTTTGTGTGTGGTTTCCAATTCAATAATGAGAGTTTATACTATACTTGTTTGATATACCATTAGTGGAACCTCTAACCTTGACATTTGTTATTATTATTGTTTAATCCTTACATTAATATTTCATCTCTAAGTTCTCATCATCATCATCTTCTTCTTCTTCTTTTTCTTTATTATTATTATTATTATTATTATTATTATTATTACTACTACTACTAGTATTACTATTACTACTACTACTACTACTATTATTATTAATATTATTGTTGTTGTTGTTGTTGTAGTTGTTGTTGTTGTTGTTATTGTTAGTGTTATTGTTGTTGTATTATTGTTATTTATAATTTGTACAATTAACCTCCTTGTGGTTCGACCCCGGTCTTGCCGGGTTATTTATTACTTCGACACTCCTGCACTTGGGAGAAGACATCAATCTTTTCGTCGTGTCACAGAACGTGAATTAATTCACGTTCTGCAGCAAATGAAGGAGGGGGTGGTTACTGTACACGGGTCACTGTTTGTGCAGTACCCAACCCATTTGGTTTTGGGCCGGGTTCGGCCCAACCCACTGATCTGGGCCGAGTCCGGCCCATTAAAAAAATTATTTTTTTATATTTTTATATTTTTTTTTCTTTTTATTATTTATGCCTTTTTTGCTTAGTATTGGTCTATATTTTTTGTCAAAAAAAAATAATAATACAAATACGGTATTAAAAATTCCCGAGTTTTTTTATCAAAAAAAATTAAAATCAACAAAAAAAAAATATTTTTGTGCATACGGCCAAATGTCTCAAAGCTACAAAAAAAAATCATATTGTATTTTTTATACATAAAAAAAAATATTTTAGCATGCATTTTGGCTTTAATAACCAGTTTATTAAAGTCAAGAGAACATTGGCCAAAATATCAAAAACAACAAGAAATTTTTTTGTTTTGTTTAGTATCAGGGATTATGAGGTTATACGTAACACGTATTCTTGATTTTAACAGTTTCTTTGGTTTTAGATACACATATAATTAGATACCACAACATGATTTCATATTTTATCAGACAAAACAATGCAGGCTACCTTAGGTAGGGCGTAGTCGGGGTGCTAATACCTTCCCTTTACGCAACCAGTCTCCGTACCCGATCTCTAAAGACCAGTTAGGGTTCCTAGTTACCAGAATACTAGGTGGCGACTCCCATTCAATGTTTTCACTGATAAGAGACAAGAATTCCTTGTCTTTTCATATCTTGCTAGAAATACACCACATCCCATTGTTAGCATGGATGGTGGATGATCGCCGCGACGTCGCACACGTGCGACATCCATTAAGGTTTCTTTAAGTCTATGGTCGGTATAAACAGAGGCATAACCAAACATGTAAGGTTAGACAATTCAGATTAATAAAACTTCTTATTTGTCACACTTTGTGTGTGTGTGTTGGTGAGATAATCTCCCTTCCATGGTTCTCTAATAAACTGAAAAAATAAATTATTGAAGAACACTGTCTTTGTTGCATCATCCTTACACTTCTCGTTCGTGAATCAATATTCGTGGGTGGGAGTTTTTTGTTTTCAATAGTGTTGGTGCCTAGGTACAAGTTATTTTTGTGTCACACTCCTATCAAACCTGATTTACTTTGCTTTTCTGGGGTTGGTGTCTTTAAGTGTGGGTTGCGTGACCATATGAATTGGTGTCTTTGGGTGTGGGTTGCATGACCATGTAATCACGAGGTTCGCATCATGATGAGTCATTTTTAATACATAAGACTAATGATACCAATGACGTTTATTGGTATCAACATGAACATGAAGCAAATATATGAAAATGAACTTGATTAGCCAATCCTAAAAATTAAGGAAGCCTATTGATGTTAAGGTATATTAGCATTGACATGTATATGAAAACTTGATTAGCTATCTAATAGAATGAAAACTAATGATACCAAGTAGATTGATATCAGTATACCTTTGATTAACCATACTCGAGGTGATGGTGAATGATATCAAATTAGAATTGATATCAAAATTGATTAGTTGACCCGAGTTATAGGTGATTAATAGCATTATGATGTTTATGTTTGCGACAAGGATAAGAAAGATAACGATATAATAAGGAACACATGATAAAAATGCCTTACTTTTTGGTTGGAAATGAAAATGAAAAGGGAATTTGATTATATTCTTTGGTATAATAATTATTTATTAACTTTTCCACTAGTTTATGTTTTGTTTGTTGCACTTTTCATGGCCATCACACTAACATCACAAATAGATTAGATATATTATGTTAATTTTTGGGATGTAATGTATTTTGTTTTAAGCATGTAAATATAATTAATGCTTCACTTTTGTTTGTAGACGCATGAATCATAACTTATCCATCTTTATTATGCATGCTAGATTCGATATAAATTATCCAATATTATAATTAAAATGTGATATAATTAATTGGATGTTATATTGGATGAATTGAAATTTATAGTAATTGATTGATGTTTATTATGTTTAGGATTTTTGGATTGAAGAATTGAGAACATACATAGAAGTGAAATAGATTTATGTCAATAACTTGAAATATTCTAGTATAGGGGAAGCTCAAGTGGAATTTTGGTAGAAACTCCGGTAGGCCAAATAAAAAAATTACAGTATTTTGAAAATTAAAAATGTGTTTGTTCTAAGTATTGTAGCCGTTACAATCAATTTAATATTTTTTTATATCAAATACACTTTTAAAACACATCTAAATATAGGTGCGAACTAAACAGCTTCTTTGAAGAGAAGCTATGGTAAAAACTATGAATAAAGGTGAATATATATACAAAGTAAAATTTTTTTTTTTTTAATTTTCATGTTACAGAACACATCCTTAGGTAGTGTTTGGCATTGTGGTTGGAAAGTATTTTTAAAAAAATTTAAATTATTTTTGTTTTTTTTTTAAATTAATATATTTTTAATATTTTCATCTCATTTTGATGTGTTGACGTCAAAAATAATTTTTAAAAAATAAAAAAATATTATTTTAATATATTTTAAAATAAAAAATACTTTAAAATATAACCATTATCGTACTCGTAAACAATAGTTATCAATACTTAAACAAAATAACTAATAAAGTCTCTTCACCGCAACAATAGTTAATTGAATACGTCTATGCTAGCAGTGTTGACTGCATTGTAATAATTGAGTTTGATGAACTATATTTTAGAGACATAATAATACAGTTAGAGACATAATAATACAGTTAGAACTATATTACAGGCTTTAGAGACATAATAATATTGTTAGAATATTTTAGGGATGCATGTATATAGATGTTGTCAAGAAAATTAGTAAAGTGCGAAAATGGGAGTTGAAGCTGGAGGGGAGTGTTGGGATAATGCATGTTTGATTATTTTTTTATTATTATTTATTAATGAATTTTAGTAGTAGTTTGTTAAGAGGAAAGTGTTGGATTTTATTTTATTATTATTATTATTATTATTATTATTATTGGAATTGAGCACATGAGAGATGCCAATGGCTGATGCTTCTTCTTCTTCTTCTTCTTCTTCTTTTTTTACATTTGAAAATCATTAAACTAACCCTAATGCACTCTCGTTTTGCAACTTCTTTCAGAAATATCCTTCATGTTATAGCAATTCAAAAAATCAAGAATTCAAAATCAGAGGGTCTGTTGACCCTTCTCATTAAATCAAGTTACAAGGTATTAGAAAAACACTATAGTAGCTGACCCATAAATACTGTTTATTGAAATAGTTTAAATTATTTTGTCTCTTCATCTAAAAAACTTAACATTAGCTATTAAGGGCAATGAAATCTTTTCATAGGACTTATCTATCATTACTAAATAGATCAAGGAAAAATAAGTTTTTTTTCTTATCTTAATTACATAGTAAATAAACCAAAATGTCATTAGAAATAAAAAAAAAAAACTTAAAACTAGCGACAAAGGGTAATTTTGTATCTTCATAATGGTTTTTTCAAATTTATAATGTCAGTTAAGGGGCAATTTGGTATTTTATCAAATATAAAAAGCAATAAATAATTAAAATATATAGTGAAACAACAAAAATGCTCTTAAAAGCAAAAAAAAAAATTAAAACTAGAGCCAATGGACTTTGTGGTCCTTTCACATTGTTTTTTTGTTATTATTAATTTAGCTTAACGGCAATTTGGTATTTGACTGTATCAAAAAACAAAAATGTTAAGCATATAAAGCACCCTCTTTAACTCATGAGAGATGATTCAGCCCTTTGATCAACATGTGTGGTCTCTCCATGTCTAAAATACCCTTCTATTATTTTATTGGAAGCATTGCCACGTCTTCTTCCTTGTGGAACGGCACGTGTCAGCTATAATGGTCTGGTTTGTTACTAGCAGAAATTTTTTTTCTTTTCTCTCTAAACCCCTAAAAGTATAGTCTGATTCTTTTTGTTGTTAGTATTATAACTTCAATTCTTATTCTTTTGATTTCTAAGTTTTGTTCTTGAATTTTTTTTCACTACAACATTGAATAGTTTTACTTACGATCATTTTTTGTTGGTGTAAGATTACCATTATATCTGTAAAAAGTTTACCAACGATTTCACCAATGGAATATGTTCATCGGAATACCATTCATCGATGATTCCATGTTTGATCGCTACTTCTGTCGGAAAAAAAATAAAAACCGATGGTTTTACAAATAAAAAATGTCTGCCAAAGGAAAAAAACATTCCCAATGAAATTATTTTGTCTTTAACGATGTCGGTAATTGTGACATATACAGTAAATATTTTGCAACTCTCTATAAATTACAGACAAACTAATTTCGTTTATATCAATGTCGGTGATTATGGTATATGGAGTAAATATTCTGCAGCTCTCTATAAAATATCGACGAATTAATTTTATTTGTATTGACGTCGGTGATTGTGATATATGCAGTAAATATTTTGTAACTCTCTATGAAATACCAATGGACTCATTGGGTTTGTAAATCCATCAGTTAGAATTTAAAAATATTTTTAAAAATAAAATTGTGTAGACTAAATAATATAAAATAATATAGAATAATAGTTAAAAAAACCAATTAAGCAAATAAAATTGTATAAAACATTAAAAATATAAAAATAAAGTTAAATAATATTCATTATAATTTTAAATTGTTTTTTTTTAAATTAAACTAGAACAATGGTGGAGCTACAGGAGGAGGAGAAGGTTGGTTGTTCCTAAAATCATACGGCCAAAAAATAGGCACAGACCTACCACCCATTTGTGATCTCATGTGCATGATAAGATGGAAAAATTGTTCATAATCCACCAAGAGTTACTGATATTGTTGTTTCAAGGCCATGATCTCCTTAGACTAGGTGCTCGATATAGATTGAGAGCTCCTAACGATTGAGACACTAGGAGCCGCATGCAAGTTATCGTTTGTAGTGTTAGAGAGTCTATACACCCTACTTTAATCAGGTCCACTAGACGATTTTGCCTCCATCCACAAATCCAGATTGAAATCTAGGTGAGTTGAAGGATTGTCCCCGTATCTCTTCCTCAATCGACTATTATATGTCTTCTAAAAATTAAAAAAGAAATCATTATATTCAATTCAAGAAAATAATAACTTACAAAATAAAATGGTTGAATGAACATACCACGGAGTATTGAGCGCAGTTGTCAACAAACTATTGCACCTGCCTTAGGCGATCTTCACTCCGCACATGTGTTTCCACAAACAGCTCCATTTGGTTTGGCTCACATCCAAGAGACATAGCCTGTAAGAAAGAAAATATTGCAAGTTAAATATATTTATAAATAATAACAAATTAATTAATGATAGATTTTATTCAAACTAATCTTACCATCTGCTTCGCATATACAATGAATGGAATGAAGTAGCCAGTGTGTGTGGTCATCGAACCATGAATTTGCCAGTTATAGTTGTCGGCACCGGACTATGAGTGTCATATGAACCGCTCAAACGTCACAAGCTAAATATATTATTACCATATATCCTCCAGGATGTATGGCGGCTTGAAATTCCTCCAAACCGTCATGCAATTTCAGCCTCATAAACCGTTCTCTCTAACGTATTTTTTAGCTTTTTTGTGCTTCATATCAAAAATCACACAACCTACTTCTATTAACAAATTTTATATGATTTAATGACAAATTAGATTTTAAAATATAACTTTGTTTAAAAAAATATCGTATTGTTTCCAATGTTATCTAGTTGCCACATGATTCTCCCACACCCTCCTCACAACATTTTCATGTGCGCTATCCCACTTAATTTTTTTTTTGTGTACAAATAATTTATTAAAAATAAATAAAATTAAAAATTAACACTAACCTCAAATCTTGAAAACCATGCATCGATATAAGATCTCTAATCAAGATATTTGGAAACCTGGCTCCAATGAAATAATAGAATCTACATTAACGATTTAAATGTTGATGTTATTACTCGGGCAAACTTAATGTTCGTGAACTTGAAAATAAATAAAATTAATGAAATATTAATTAGCTGTTCATAAATTATGTTATAAAAAAACTAAAATCACAACAAACTTATATGAAAAGGTCGTCTTTCTAGTGTGCCTTGTATTTTCAAGTAAATTGACTTTGCTATGAAGGCACACCGCCTCTACATTGTGAAACAATGCTAGAAAAGGCAGCAGGTGCCTTTTTTTAATCGGCACCTAAGGATAAGTCATCCTCATTGCTAGAATTATAGCTAGAGATTACAAGGAAAAAACAAGAGATGTTTTGAAAGAAGGAAAGCAAGAAAATGGATAAAACAAACGAGCGTAAAAAAATAAATTGAAAGGGCTCTATGTGGGAGTTATACTATGATTTTTCTAATAGAATCATCGATGGACTAGTAAATAATATTTTTTTAATTATTCTGTCGATTATGTCATCAATGAATTCACTTTAAAATTTTTAATTTCATATAAAAAATTTTAAATAACCCTAAAAACTTTTCACAGCCCGTTGATAAGTACACGCTATCAAAGATATATTAATTACCAGTGCTTTGGAAATCACTTTCGGTCAGTGTGTTCGTTAGTAATTATGGACTGTACCAACATAGGAGGTGAGTAATTCATGAACGATCATTCATGATTTCAATTAAACTTCTATAAAATAATAATGATAATATATATTAATTAACTATGTTAAGTAAATAAATTTGAAAAAAATATTTTTTTAACTCAAGATTATCCAAAACACTAATTAAAACTTCTCTTAAATATTCATTATCAATTATCAATTACTAATTATCAATTATCAACGTCCATACAAATTTATGTACATAAATTTACAAAAATTGTCATTTCACAATAGCATTGATAAAAATTAAAACGGACCTGTTAATCAAGCTATTATTTATTTCATCACAACATATCTAATTCAATAACTTGACATAAGTTTCAACAATTTACAAATAAATATAATTTTATAAAATCTAAACAAATCATAACAAGTATAAAATTATATATTGATACATCATGTTTGTTTGAGAAAAAACAATAAAACATATACATACCCTAACAAAATATATATAATAAAAATAAAATTAAATAATAATAAAATTAACATTTAATGTTAAAATTAAAAAAAAGATAGATTTACTTTTAAAAAATGACAAAATCCACAATAAATCAGAATATGGATGTTGTGACTACAAAAAATAAAGAAGGATGATTTCTATTGAGAAGTGATGGATGTTTTGGGTGGTGGTTACTTGTAGTTTAGGAGGGGAGAGTTTGTTTAGATGCAGGGATGGGGAAGAAAAGGGGAAAATAGGGGAGGGAAGGGTTGATAGCTTGGTGATATATTAACTTTTACTGATGGAATCATCGACAAAAATATTTCATCAGTGATTCCATTGACGATTTTGACAGTAAAGGGGTCACATCACTGTATAGAGATCCCGAGTTTAATCCCTTGGTAATTTTGTCAATAAAATCGCCTACGAAATCTTCCACGTCAACGAACTATTTTTTTCCTTCAAAACTCTATATATTCCATCTATTATTTACCGACAGACGTATTCTATCAATATGTACCGATTGATTTACATCCATTGGTAATTATCACTGCAAATTACCAACCAAAAAATTTCATCGGTAATTTTGTTGGTTTTAGTTGAATTTCTGGTAGTGTTTATAAAAATATTTTTTTTTAATTCCATCCATAAATTCTTATTTGACATAAATTATTTTTTTTTTCAAGTTGATCCTTATTTTTTTGATTTTTTTTATTTAGCCATTTTGTAAAAGTTTATTCTTTTCATATTTCATCCATCAATTCAAATTTATGGTATTTTGTTTTTTAATTTGGTTCTCATTGTTTTGATTTCTAACTTTTTTCACCCTTCGATCTATTATATTTTTTTTGTTTCAATTTTGATCTTCATTTTTATAATTGTTATTTTTTTAATCCTTTTGTATAATTTAATTAGTTTTTGGGAATTGAGCTTATGATTGTTTTAGATAAGGTGCTTTAGGTCTAATGATCCTAGTTACATGTTTGAAAAATTAACACGATTTGATATTTTTTTAAAAAATAGGTTTTGTAATTCTCTTTTTTATTTTAATTGGTTATTCAGATTTCATAATCTAGGCTATAAATGTGGTGAGATATCCTAGATTAGCTTAATCCTGATTCCCAGGGTTATAGATTTATTATGCTAACTCAGATTGACTATGACTGATTTTTTAGGTATTTTTTACCCCATTTTGTTATTTTGTATTTAATGATTTTTGTTTAATGAGTTGTGAATTGAGTTGTATTATTTGTTTCTTTTAGAAAAATTATGTTTTTCCTAGGTTATCCTGATTATTTTTCTTTTTAAATGTGATTCATCTATTATTATTTTTTATTTTTTTACTCTAATTAAAATAAAACAACTTATTTAATTCATTCGGGTCTATAACCCGAGCCGCATATTTTTCTTTCTTATTAAAAAATACACTTGCGGCATAAGAACATTATTTTTTGTGCAAAATATAATATGGCCTGAGTGAAGTGCTGGCACCGAACATAGCTAACACTATATTAAATCTCTCAATATAATTATAAAGTTGATGGAAGTGAAAGCATAAATACAATAAAAAAATAGTAAAAAAACAAATTTGATGAGCGAAAAAGACTGCAATCTTGAACTTTAAATTCAAAGTTTATTTCTCTATAAATAAAGAAAATATTTGTTTCCTTATAAAGATGTTTAAAATACCTTTAAATAGATCACGAAACCAACCTATACTAAATAATAAAATCATAATCCTAAAATGTAATGGAGAAAATAACATAAAATGAAAAATAACACAAGAAATTTAAAGAAATTAAGGAAAATTGGCCAAACATGATTTCCGGAGACTTATTTCGGGAAATCAGTGTAGTGGATGAACAAGCAAAGCAGGTTCTTACTGAAAACAAGCTTCAGGAATTTTCTGAAAAAAATTAAGTCTGATTCAATAATTAAATAAAAAATCATGTCATCTTCTAAGCATTATACTGGTCACGATCAGATATAATTTTTTTGGACATACCCATGTCTCACTAATTTATAAAATATTTACTAGATTATCTATGTATGTTGTTATCCTTCAATTTTAAGCCACTCGGCTGCATCAAATGTTTTTTATGATATATTAATTCCCTGATAATACGTTTTTACGGTAAATTAATATGTTAATTTTTCCCCAACGGAGCGTATCAGGTTTTTAGCTACACACATGGTCTAGTTTGATGCTCCACGTCGTTCAACGCAAAAGAAATGTTATATTACTTCCTAATCTCAAATGTATATCATTTTTATAATATTTTTGAACTTTTTTTTTCAGAGGGGTGGAGCATTTATATACCGTGTCCACATTTTAACTGTTGTATATTAAAGGATAGGCCGCCCTCCTCATCCTCATCGTCATCAACTACTCATTCCAACGTTCCAACGTCGTAGACATCACTCTGGTTCCGATGGATTGCTTAAATTAATTTCAGAAAAATAAGTTCAACAGTGGACCTTACGTGTGTAAGCAAAGACTTTCAAACACAGTGGGTAGCAAGTGGCTAGCATTCAACAAGTCGACTATTGAGAATTTTCATTGTCAAACAGACAAATGAATAGATAAAAGCTCTTAAAGCTGAAAACTATCCTCGCCTCCCCTATATATTGTTCCATCTCCTTCCCTTAATCCACCACATCGCAAGAGAAAGGAAAGATGACAGATGTTTGCCCCGGTAAGCGATTGATTATTGTAATGTGCTTATTTATATATACAACAGTGCATGAGAACCATGCCAATGAGTTTATATATATAATTTAACCATTCTTTTATATACATTTAACTATAATTCTTGTTAACCTTAGATGCGGGAAAGAGCTTGTGGCCGGAGCTAGTGGGAATAAACGGAGAAGTGGCAGCAAAAATCATCGTAAGAGAGAATCCCAAGGTTGGTGCTGGGATTGTGAAGGAAGGAATGATGGTGACCATGGATTTCCGTTGCGACAGGGTCCGAGTCTGGGTTGATAAATATGGAATTGTGAAAGATATTCCACATATTGGTTGATGAGCAGACGAAATATTTTGTTGTTTAAGCTATACTGATATATATACGTGAAAGGTTCATCATGAAGATTGTACCAAATAACCAGCATATGTAATCATGCTAATTAAACAAATTAATCTTCAATAAAATGGTTCGTTTGTTGTAAGAGCATCTTATATTATTTTAATATCATCTTTATAGTATTTTATTATTATAATTCATAATAATAAAGTCCCAGAACATATACACTATGAAAGAATATGACAATAAATTTTATGAAGTTCAAGCAAGTTCTACAGATTACAGCATGCCCCCATCATCAACTCTTTTCTAACCAGCCATTCTCTCCAACTTCTTGTCTTTTACTTTCTCTCACAGATTTAAAAACCTCTATCCTCAATCGTTGCTTCTTCTCTCAACTTCACCACTCCAGATCTAAAAGCCACTGTTTTTGCCTCCCTCTCAACTTCAACGTCGTGAGTGCTGTTGGGGGAGGAGCTTTTTATTGCATGGTGAATTGGTTTATTGGAGAAAATAATGATTCAACATCCCGAGTGCTGCTGTAAGTGGAGACCATTAAAGAAGGGCTTAAGCCTGATTACGCTAGTTTTGTTGGGGTTCCTTTTGCTTGTAGTCATGCTGGTTTCGTTGAATAAGAGCTGAAATATTTTGCCGCAATGACTGAGGTATATTACATTAAACCAGGAATATAGCAACAAAATTGCATGAAGTAACTTTTAGGCCATGCTGGTTTGTTTGAAGAAGCAATAAATTTGATAGAGAACGCAGATTGGAGAGATGACCCATCTTGGTGCTTGTATAGCCAGTTCACGCTCTACTATTGCAGAGAGCATTGCAAAGAAAGTAATGGAATTGAAACCTGACCACCACTTTAGCTATGTTTATTTAATTAACTAATGTCTACAGAGTGGTTGGCTGATGGGATGATGCTGTTAAAATTCGGAATTTAATGACGAAAAAATGTGTTGGCAAAATGACAGGCAGGAGTTGTATCTCTGTAAAGCATCTTAGCAATTTTCAAGTGTAAATGATCTTGGCAATTTTCAAGGCTGAAGAAAAGCTTCAAGTTCTCAAGATATCCACGGACCCAATTATCTCAGGAATCTAGCAATAGTTTCGAAGAGCCCAATTAACTATAAAAAATTGCATTTATGAGTTTTCTTGATACATACTAGATAAAGACAAGATGGTATGCCGCGTGCTGCTCTGAATTTATAAAATAAATATATTTAATAATATTATAATTATAGATAAGTGATAAATAAGTAATAAAAATTAAAGGTATGATTGAACAATATTTTATGATAGAAAAAAAATAATGTTGGTGATAAAAAATTTAAAAACTAAATAAAATAATTTGTAGTAATGCATAGTATTTTGTGACGAAAGATATAATGATTTTCCATATGATTTATTTTTTCTGTTAATAAAAAAATATTATAAAGTTAAATTCTTTACCAATTTAATATTAAAAAAATCAACAAAGATAATTTTAAAAGGAAAAAAACCCATAAGAAAAAACATTGTAGCAATTGACAATATTTTGTGAGGAAAACTAACATGTTTTTCTCAATAAAATCAGCAAAGATAATTTTATAAAAAAATTATAAAAAAATCATTTAGAGAAATATTATAGCAATCCACAACATTTTGTAAAGAAAACTCCAACCCTTTTCCCATAAAAAAAATAAAATTGACAAAAATAATTCTTAAAAAAATCATGTAAGAAAACACGACAGCAAATCACAGTATTTTAAAGAAAAAAATTACAAATCTAAGTTCTCAATCACCTCAATATTAAAAAAATAAAATCAAAGACAATTTTAGAAAAACAATATAACAAAAAAGATAAAAAATAAAAATCATATTGGGAACATTGTAGCAATTTACAGTGTTTTATGATGAAAGCTATTATATTTCCCCATATAATTTAACCTTATTTCTAATTATTTCTAATTTTATTTTTCTATTAGCTTAATATTAAAAAAATTAATAAAGAGAAAAACAAACTCATGTGGGGAGACATTACAGCAATCCATAGTGTTTAATGAGGAAAGTTATAATGTTTCCCCCAACATAATTAAAATTTATTACAAAGTTAAATTTTAACCAGTTCGATATTAAAAAAATAAATTGATAAAGATAATTTTGAAATAAAATATTACAAAAAAAGAAAACACAAAAGAAACAGGAAAAAACCATATGACGAAAAACTTTAGTAATCCATAGTGTTTGTGAGAAACACTGTAGCAATCTATAATATTTTAAAGGAAAAAAATTACAAAGCTAAATTTTTAACCAACTCTGTATTAAAAAAGTAAAATTGACAAAGATAATTTAAAAAAAAATAAAAAAAAAAGGAAAGCATTGTAGCAATTCATAGTAAGATGTGAAGAAAATTACCCTACTTTTCCCATATGTTTTAACTTTATTTATAATAATTTTTTATCTAAAACTATTGTTTTTAACTATATGGGATAAACAATAACAAGGTCATGTTCAATTAAAAATAAAAAAATCTCACCAAACTTCTAAACTGGAACAACTTGGGTTACCCTAGTAAATAGAAAAATCATTTTAACCCTATAAAAAGGCAAAAAGAAAAGAAATAAATTACAAAACTTAATTTTTAATTACATCAATATTTCAAAAAAAACAAATTTTTAAAAAATACTAAAAAAGTGACAAAACAAGAAAAACAAAAAAGTGACAAAAAAAAGAAGGACAGTGGAATGGATGTGAGTGAATAGTGAATGGTGAATAGTGAATTTCTCATACCCTTTGGCTTTTGTATGTATGTGCGCGCATAAAGTAATCCTCCTACAAGATATAGATCACTATTCGGTGTAATAATTAAAGTACAAAACTCGCCTTGCAAGAAAAATCCATGGCTGAGGTACGGGGGCAAGATTGTATTTTTATCATGATATAATTATCTTTAAAATATTATGTGGGGTTAGATTTGTCTATTTTTTATGCATGGTAAAATCACTACTATAACTTTGGATTAAAAAATTCTTGTGCTTTAGGCTCAAGGGTGTTTAAATACTTTTCTTTTCTTAAAAATAATGAAATTACTTTGATGTTCTTCGAGGGGGAAAAAAACTCTCATAATGGTGTTTTGGTCATTTTGCATTGTTTTGTTGTAATTTTAAAGTTTGCTCAGGGGTGTTATTATAATTATCATATATTAGATATTAAAAAAACATATTGATATGTGTGGAATTTGTGCTAGTATGTGGGCGGCCCTCATGTTATTCTAATGGTACATGAAGGTCAACCAATCACCAAACACTGACTTTATAGGCAGAATTTGAAAGGTCTCGACATCTCCAACCACATGAGATGGCATGTGTGCCACCATTTACAATGGTTTGACGTTGGAGACTATTTCTTTTTCCCTCCTGTTTCTTTACCTCCCTACTTAGATTTTTGCAGCAAACCTAAACAATTCAAGAACAATCTTTTACTTTATTAGTTCTTCAAATTTAGTCCATTTTCTTTTTATTTGGATTTTTTATTGAATAATCTATAAAATTAGTTTGCCTTTTCAATTCCATCCTTCTTAGATTTTTTTATATTTTAAATTTGGTTCCTATTTTGTTGATTGCTAGTTTTTTTTTTTTTAGTCATTTTTTAAATTGATTTTGTTTTTCATTTTCACCTTTCTTTATTTTTTTCCTATCAAACTTAATACATGTTCTTTTAATGACTAATTTTTTGGCCTTGACAAGTTGTATTTAGACATTTTAAATACTTATCGATGGATTGTAAGTGTAAATATCGATGAAAATTTTCATCAATAAAATTGTTAAATCTAAGTAGTGGTAATTACCATCTCTTTATTAATAATATTCTAATTTAGATATTTTAGCTTTTAGTGTGTCTATCATATCAAATTATATTTATTCATAACATTATAGTCATTGATCATCTAAATAAGATTTGAAACTTTTTTTCAAATCTCATTCCACCTTACACAAGAATTTAACAATCAATACTATTTAAGAACATGTAGAATATTTTTTCTAATTCAATGCATGCTCATTTGTTACCTTTACCAATATAATGTTTAATATGATCAAAACACAACATTTCCTATATAAGATAACTTAATGACATCAAATATAAAAATCATTCACACAATCATCACGTGAGCTTTTTTATGAACATATGCCATATGGAATTGTCATGTGGACTAGTTTAATATACATGTCATCTGACAAGCACTTACATATTAATTATAAGTATCCCTCATACCTCAGTTTATGAGATTAGCTACTTACTTTTATAAATAAAAGAACATAATATATACTAAACTCAACAGTTCTAAGAAATGTTCATTATTAAAAGAGCATTAATTAAGAATATTTAGAATAATACGTTGAATCCTATAATTATAACTCTTTATAATTTTATTCGCAACACATATATTTTTTTCATGAAGTTTCTTTACTCTAGATTCACTTATCAAACATTAAATTCATAAATTAAATATTAAAATTAAATAATTTTTTTTATTTAATATAATTAAATATATTCTACATAAATAAAATAATGTTCCGTATAACCAAGTTATTAGTTCCACGGCATATAAACTAACAATTTTCTCCTCCCATTTTTTGTGACAGGGTGAAGCTTTGGTGCTTATGCATGGCTTTCTTGACGGAAATTCAGTCATTCAAAGGAAAAACGGAGAGGAATTAGTCTCTTGTATGAGAGCTTGCAACCTGCAGAAGTTCAGAAATGGTATTTGTAAAGTTAACTTTGGTCAAACAGTAAACTTTTGGTCCATGTTGTTTCCTTTAAACAACTTTGTATAACTTGTACTCACTTGACAATTGGCCCCTGCTTGCCTCTTTCCTTCCTCTTTTAGATTGAAGCCATGCTGTAAAGGAAAATAATGAAAACAACCCGTGTAATAATTGATCAAGTTCTTTGTTTAATATTTATGACCAATACTCTCTCCCTCTTTCTATGTACATTCATAATATGTTACCTCGTTTTATCAAATAAATAAATAAATAAGTAAATAAAAATAGAAGGTATAATTACGATGCTTATAATGTTCTATTCTATTTTTAATTGTTACTTTAAAAACAATTCCTGATTTGCATGTAGCTTTCTGACCATATATTAATATTTAACGAGTTTAATATATCCTATAGTTTGGCTTTTTTATTTTGTCATATTTATCCTTGTAATTTCAATTTGCTCAAGGTCACCTTCTTATTTAAAAGTTTTAGTCATGATTATTCCTCCATCTCACCTAGATTTATTAACGGTTGTGGTTAAAAGTATTATTTTTAGAAATATATTAATATAAAAAAATTATTTTTTATTGATTTATCAAAAAAAATTTCAAAACATAAAAAAAATATTAATTTTAAATATAAAAAATCAAAATTTAATTAAAGCAACATGATTTACACTGAGTTACAAACATGCTTATAAAAATGGATGCCTAATATCAATAAGTTATAGTTAAATAATCAATTTAGTTAAAAAAAACAAAAATAAAATAAAAAAGGAAAAAAATCCAAAATGAAATTTCAGTTAAAAAAAAAAGCATGGAGTGATTCCAAGCTATAGCTTCATAACAACAAATTACCAACTAATAATTTTTCTAATAATTCCAATTCCCTCCTGCCTATAATAGTTTCCCAACTTATCGTTTGACTTATAGCTTCTCTTGGAAAAATTGTAAATCTCCCTCTCAATACACCATCGAGGCACCACATTACACTTTCTAGCTCGAGATTTCTAGCACTATAGACAATGTAGGCACCTCATTTTGGATATGCACAGAATTAGGGATAACATGATACCCAAATATCTTACCAAACATAGTCACAACCTTATCTTATAGTCACAACCTTATCTTTTGAAAAAGAACTTGAAAGCTCCTAGAAAAAACCAAAAAATATATTAAAAAAATAAAAAATCTAGAAAAAAAATGAAAATTTTGATTAAAAAACCAAAAATATAAAACTAACATGTGAAATCTAAAAGAAAAAGGTTTAAAAAAAATATTAGAACATCTATGTAACCAGTTTAGAGAAATTATATAGAACAAAATTGTTTATCTTTATACAAAAAAATAACAAAAGCATCATGCACATACACATGGTAGAATCTTGCAGTTGATTCTAAATAAAAAAAGAATTAATTAAACAAATTATGATTATTTTCTTAGTCTTCTAAAACTACCGGTATCATAGTAGAAATTTAATTTAAAATGATGAATAATTGATACTAGACTTGAGTCCGTTGCAAATTATAAAAATAATACGAGTCATCGAAACACTACTCATTCTAATTGGGCTTATAAGGGATCCATAGGATCTTTCTTAATTAGTTCCCTTTATGAAATATGAAATATATGAGATAATAAAAGAAACATGCCTTATATATGTTTTTCAAATAAATACAAAGATTAGTTAGTATTTGAAAAAGATCATATATATATATATATTCCAGACAGAATTACAATTTTATTTGAAGTTTGCCTTAGCGCTTCATATTACTTATAAAGATTATTTTATTTTTTCTTTTTAACGAATTTGGATAGATCATATGTTGAAAATATGATCTATAAGAACAAGAAGACACGCGAGCTCAATTGGTTATAGGGAATAATGCCACTTTATTATTATACTGGACGGCTTAAAAGTCTTGGAAGTGTCACCAAAAAGGCTTAACGTTTTGGTGCCTTTATGTAACCTACATGTGTAGAATTTGAAACCTTGGTTAGGGTTTGGAGATCATAAGCAATCGTACACTTGGATGTCTCCTTGTTGTAGAAGTAACCCATACACTTACAGTCACTTGAACATTTTTTTCCACAGTCATCCTCCTTCACTGCTACGCTCCCACTTGCATACTTGCTCATGGAATGATCAACGCCTTCTAATTTATAGTAGTAAAAATCTTTAGAACCACAGGCGGGTGGCTTTACAGGTTCGCAATTCTTGCTCCAGCCCAGAAGACCACTTGGTAATGGGCAAGCAACACATTGGCTGTCTTCACACAACCCAAACTTACCACATCTCTCTGGTAACTGGCACTCACTCTCTGGAAAACCATCCCTGGAGAAGAGATTGAAGCTCACATCCCATGCCATGTAGTCCAACTTATTGTTGTAAGAGTAGATCCTTAGGTTCCCATCTATCCCAATTCTAAGAAATGACAACGTAGCATTGAATTTAGGTCTGGCGGATACGCTCCAACCACCAGAAGATAAATCCAGAGTCACCTCGCTGGCCGAATTGTCATAAGGATCTGGGTACCAATTCAGAGTCGCATTTTGTAGACGAGCTTGGCGTGTATCGAACGTGTAATAGAAATATTGTTTCGGGGAATTCGGACTCTTATAGTACATCACCAATCTTTTGGATTCCATGACCAGGCTATAGGCGCCATCAGAGTTCTCCGTCTGTGAGGCCCGACTCACAAGTCTAGTCGCACCTCCAACCCGAAGAGATTGACCCACCAAGAGAGTATCAGTAGGAGAGCCAAAGCTTTGCCAGATAAAGTTACCCTTTGAATCATGAAGCACCATGTTACCATTGGGTAGCACTTCAAACCCAGCAACACCTTTATTGGCAGTGTTGGTTTGCCAAGCAACCCTGCCATCAGCATCGGCTAAGACAAGGTTTCCATCCTTTCCAAAGGTAAGAGTGGCATTTTCGCGAACCGGGTTGCCTCGGTTGGCTTCCCAAACCCATCGCCTTGTTGATTCTGACCTCCTAGTACCCATAAGTAGAGCTAGAGTGTATGCATTAGGGGTGGTGTTATAAAACATAAGTTGGAATGGGGAAGTGACTAGGGGAAGTGGACGATAATCTGGAGCATACTCACTACTGTAGAAGCCAAACTGTCCTTCATTGATATACTGAAATGTTGAAGAAGGAGGAACAGCAGAGTGGGCAACGAAGAAAATTGATAGGAGCAGACATAGAGAAAACAATTTTGACATGCTTAAATTTCGGCTTGCTGGGTAGCTGGAGATAGCGTGGATATTTATCAGGGCAGAAGGGTCCCTTTTATAAGCAGATAAGGATAGCATTAGCTCCATGTGACAGAGATACTTACAACATCTCTTTCCAAAAGTAAATTATATAAATTCAACAGACAATTTATGTCTTTGTATTTTAGATTAGCTTAGCGAAATTAATTTCCCCGATAAGTTTTCGGTTAAAATCGCTTTTTCTAAACAGAAAAAAAAAAGAGTTAGAAAAATGAAACCATGAAAGTACTCCATTTTTATCATGAATGTACCTGGTTTATGTGAGGTTGGGGCTTTGTGCCTATGGTTGATCGCCTTCTAATGGAAATTCGACTGTTCAAAGAAAATAAAAGAGAAGATGTGAGATGTCTCTCTCATGACAGATTGCTTGCAAGCTGGAAGAGATCCGAAACATTATTCTCAAGGATGGATTCAAATTGAATTTGGTCAAAGTGACGGCTAACTTTTGGTCCATATGGACGCTTTTAAACAGTTCTTCCCTTCAAAATATCTTGGATTCCAGCGCATGTAAAGGATAAAAAAATATAACAAAACAAGAAAAGACTCTGCGTCTTTTGATCAAGTTGTTTGGCCATTCACGACCAAGAAATTAAGGAATGGTGTGTTTATGTGTATTTGGTAACGTGCAATACTTTTTTAAAATGTATTTTTTAATTAAAAATTTATTAAAATATTTTTTAATATTATTTTATTAAAATAATAAAATAAATTTAAAAATACAAATTTAATATTATTTTAGACCAGTTAATCCGTGAAAATAAACACAATTTAAAAATACCAATGTATGTTACTTGATGAAATTTTGATTTATATGCACGCCAATCATTAATGTGATTCTTATGTCCATGGAAATAAAAATGACAAACCTACAATTAATATGTTGAACACTATGTCAAAATATGTCGTTATGCTGGGGATATTTTCTGTGTAAGTGGGTGAAGCATGTGTTGGACACCACAGAAAACATGAGAGATTAGCAAATGTGGAAGGTCCCATGCCAACCAAACACCCAACTCTTTTTTCTATTTATTTGAAAAATAGATATCAAAACTTGCTATAAATAAGATGATTTAGTTTAACTAATCATGTTTTGAGTTTTCTTTTTAAAAATTACTACTTCAAGTCCTACAAATTTCAAAACCACTAAAAATTTACATGTTTGTTAACTTTAAAACTCGTGGAATTAGTCGAGCTACATATAAGCTGGTCTAAACACCTACATTAATAAAAAAAAATAATCTTTAATAAAAAGAAAAATGATCTTTAATAAGAAGAAAAGAGATGGAACACTATCAAAAAATAATAACAAAAATACCAACAAAAAATATTTCATCACTAATTTTTAATGAAAATTGCGACGAAGAGCTTTATTGTCAGTTTATGATAGAAATAACAACAAATTATATTTTAAAAATAATTATTGATGGAATTTTTGACATAGTAAAAAAATAAAATTAAAATTAATATAACTTTTAATAGGTTTATACTTATCATTTGTTCACCATCCTATTGATTTTAAAAGTGATTATTGAGTCTTGTCATCAGAGCTACATTCTAAATCATTTTCTTAGGTAATTGTAGCTTTTACTATTAATAAAAAAACACATATATTTAGGCAAACTATTGGCATATACACAAGGCATATTTATTTTTAAAAATAAATAATAATATAATTTATTTTAAATAGAATATTTATAGTAATGACTATCGATCCTATTATATAACCAGACATTTATCTATAATATCTAAGGATCAATTAGAGTTCTCAATTACTACAAAAATATGTCTTCTTTTTTTTATTTTTATCTTTTTTACATGTAGTTTGCCTCAATATACCTATGATACAATGATGACTCCACCAAGAACCTTATTATGGACAAAATTTTGTTTGATTGATTTTGAATAATAATGTGCCATAGTTTTTTAAAAATATTTTTAAGATATATTTTCTATAAAAAAATAAAATAAAATTTAAAAAATTCTGTTTCATCCTTTTGTGAATCTAGACATATGGTTTCAAGGGCATATCTAACAATACTACACCATTAAACAGTTTTACCAACGGATTAATTATGTCAGTGTAAGGCATGAAAATCCATCAGTGAAATTCTTATCGATAGAAGGCATGAAAATCCATCGATGAAATTCTTATCGACAATCTCATCGATGAAATACGTCCATCGGTATACTAATCATCGATAATTCCTCATTTCATCACTAATTCTATCAGAAAAAAAAAACCTACCATCAACGTTCTTACAGACAGTGATGTACGGCAAAAAAAACTTCCCACAAGAAAATTATCGATGAAACAAATCCATTTGCATTTGCAATGGTAATTACCGACGAACTCTCCATTGGTAATAGTGATGGTAAACCTCGACAAAAATATCTCATTGGTAATTATAGCATGGGAGGTAATTGTTTGGCAACTCTTAGTATAATACCGACGGCCGGGAGTTGTTGCTAAAGCCATCTTTATATATTTTAAATATATAAAAAAAATTTATTAATAGTAAAAAAGTTGAATAAACAAATAAAATTGTATTAAATATTAAAAATATAAAAATAATGTTAAATAATATTCATCCAAATATTTATTACAAATTTAATGTGTTTAAAAAACAAAATTAAACTAGAATAGCAGCAGAGCTGGAGGAGGCTGGTTGTACCCGGGACCGTATAGCTAAAAAAGAGCTGCACATGTATCATCATCTATCATTGATTTCATCTCTATGACCATTTGATAGAGCTGATCATAATTCATCAAGAATTGTTAATATTGTTGTTTCAAGGCCATGAACTCCTTAAACTGGGCGCTCAATACTAATGGAGAGCTCCCAACAATTGAGACACTACGGGCCGATGACACGACTAAAAGGTTGATGTCTTCTCCCAAGTGCAGGAGTGTCGAAGTAATAAATAACCCGGCAAGACCGGGGTCGAACCACAGGGAAGTTAATTGTACAAATTATAAACAACAATTATAAAACAACAATAATAACAACAACAGTAGTAGTAGTAGTAGTAGTAGTAGTAGTAGTAGTAGTAGTAGTAGTAGTAGTAGTAGTAGTAATAATAATAATAATAATAATAATAATAATAATAATAATAAAGAAAGAGAAGAAGAAGAAGATGATGATGATGAGAACTTAGAGATGAAATATTAAAGTAAGGATTAAACAATAATAATAACAAATGTCAAGGTTAGAGGTTCCACTAATGGTATATCAAACAAGTATAGTATAAACTCTTATTATTGAATTGGAAACCACACACAAAGGAGGTTCCAATCAGATTATATATTGTTAACATGATTACATTAGTCATCTTATTCAATTAATGCTAATACTTGTAAATCTCGTCAAGCATTCATGATTATAACTTATGTTAACAACAAATCAAGTTCCTTTCATAGCTCAGGTGTCGGTTATACCATACATTATGGGCTATGAAAGTGCCAAGCATTTGTTGTACCAAGTGTTATACAACATAAATCAAGATTAGTCATTTAACAAGCAAAGTATTAAAGAGTGAACAAGATAACAAATATAAAACATGTTAGTATCAAACATTAAAGTCCATATTAAGTTTACATTATACTTATTCTCACACCATTAGTGTAACCTTTTCACCTTGACATAATTAACTTAGCTAGACATAATGAAAGAAAGCAAAATAGATAAACAAAATAAGAACATAAAAGTTAACTAAGTAAAGGAAAGGAAATGAAAGGCATAAACTTAATATTAATGAAAGCAAAGCATAAACATTACAAAAAATACAAAGAGAGAAAGGAAGAGCATGATCTTGATCTGGAAACCAAGATGCCTAAATACATGGCAAATGCCTCCTTTTATAGGCCAAAATTGGGAACTATTGATTTGATGACTAATTGATAAATGGGTGGCCAACTTTTGACTTGGTGACAATCTTTATCTTCTCTTGTCTGCCCAAAATGTCATTGATAACGTCAAAATTGGAGCCAGCTGAAAACATGAAAGTTGTAGGCAATTGTCTCAGCTTTCTTGTGTAAAAATGCAGCTCATTTGGACTTCTAGAACTCCAGATATGGCCAAAATACCAAACAGTGCTCGGGCTGCAAGACAGATTCGGGCTTCTTTGTTGTTGCTATAATTTGGACTTGCAAATGGCCTTTTTAGATCTTGGGCTCCATATGAAAGTTGTAGGCCTATGTCTTACCTTTCCATCCATATAAATTGGACCTAAATCTGAGATCTGTAGCTCCAGATATGACCCAATTACCGAACAGTGTTCCGGTTTGGATTGCACCGACATCTCTTCTCTAAGTTTGACCATCTCTTTATCCTTGCAATTTAAGTTCTTCAAGTCATCAATCAATCCTTTCATTTATGTGATAGGCCTGCATTAAAAATAGACATTTACCATAAATTATAGGTATCTTATATTATTAGATACATTATTATAAAACATATTTTAGTTAAGGAGTTATTGATACTTCAAGTGCAAAATGATGATATAAAACCATGATAAAAATGCACTTTTAAGTACTAATCACACCCCTCAACCAGCTTATTACTAGTCCCTAGTAATCAAAGTGTTACAACAATTTGCAAATTTCACAAAGCAAGGTATTCATCATTTAACTTCCATTAATCTATCCAGATAAACAAACTCTCATTAAATTTATATATCTGCTCAATACCTTTTAACAAGATATTAATAAAGCTTTCTTTTGTGCTCAATATATCAACACATAATTATGGGGCTTTTCTTGGAAGAAAACAAAATTTTTGTTCTAATGTTTAAGGTTAACTTTCTTGGGTTGGGATTACTATTTTTGTCTTTTTTTTTCGTTTTTTTCTTTTTTAAAAAAAAAATCTATATACATATAATTTAAAAACATCATGCATCTTTAACCCATGTAACGAGCTTTCAGCTAATGACTCCCAGACCAGTTGGTTTTAGGGCATTAGGTGTTAAGACACCCCTACGAGCTTAGTAACTCGGGTCGCAGATACTGATATGTAGATAGTGCAATGTTTGATTCCCTTAAGCTTTTCTCCTCAACCCATGTAACAAGCGTTGGGCCAATAGCTCCCAAGTCAGTTGACTTTAGGGTATTAGGTGTTAAAACACCCCTTCGGGCTTAATTGCTTAGGTTAGGGAGGCTACGAAACCAAACTTATCTACATTTTTATTATCATCATTTTTTTTCTTTTTTTTTTAATTATATACAATCCCTTTTCCTTAGTTGTTACCTTTAACAAAAGAACATAAATAATGTAATAATCCAATATGCAACCCACAATCATATATTAAAGTGTGTGTGTGTAAATTAAGGTTTAAGAATACATGTTAAATAAGTATATGAGCAGAATTAAGTGGTAACAATACGAGAGTTTGTAAACCTGAATATTTCAGGAAGTATTATAATAGACCTTGTTAAGAATGGTTACTAAGATGCGTCTCAAGAGTCACTTTAACAAAAGAGCTCCTTTACTCTGCCATCCTAGTAACAACAATTATGCACATGCTTTATGAAATGAAAAACAATTTTTTTTTATCAACTATTACCCTCTCCCCCCAACCAAAACGAGACATTGTCCTCAATGTTCTAAGGTAGAAAGATAGAGTATAGAAGATATCACCTGAAATAACGAACACTGACAAAACCTGAAACACACTGAAACAAAAATAAGAAATAACAAAACACAATAATAAAACTAAAAGACACAAAAATTCACAAATGAAGGCTCAAATCCAATCTAAGCTTTTTATGGCTTCCCGTAGATGACCAATTTATACGACTCATGGAAGGATCAATCACAAGAGTGAAAGATTGTAGTTGGTCAATCAATTGTTCAGCAGTAGTAGCAGAGATTATGATTTGGCGTGCAGAAGAGGTTAGAAATTCCTGTTCCACAGCATGATCAAGAAAAGACAACAACTTATCATAATAACCATTAACATTTAACAAACCAATGGGTTTATGGTGAATGTGCAATTGAGCCCAAGAGGAAATATGAAAGATCTCTTCCAATGTGCCTAGACCACCTGGTAAAGCAATGAAAGCATCAGCATGGTTAAACATTGCATTCATTCGAGCCGACATTGTGGAGACCTGAAGTTCCTCTTCAATTGTTTTTCCAATGATGTCCCCTTGTGCCAAAGCTTCAGGGACGACTCCTAAAAATGCAGCTATTGACACACCTCCTAAAAATGCAGCTATTGACACACCTCCCATTAACCCAAGACTGCCTCCCCCATACACTAAATGAATCTTTCTCTCAGCTAGCACCTGACTAAGATGATTTGCTGATTCTAAAAACTCCTTTTCTTTCCCAGGACTATATCCACCAAAAACACAAATATTTCTTATTTGATGACTTGAGAAACTTGCCATTTCTACACACTTCTGTATTTGTTGAATGTATGGGTTGAGTAGAAATGAAAGGAAGGAAAAGAGGGTTTTATAGATGAGAAATTAGAAAGGCAATCATAACACCTATATGTAGGCCAGCTGAAGTCTCACACACTCTCTCTCTTTTTATTTATTTATTTATTTACTTTTGAAAAAAACATGTGTATGTATAGGTAGTTGTGATTGTGGCTCACATCTTCCCTTGGTTTTACGTCCAAGAACGGCTTAAACACCCTCTATGGGTCGGGGATAGGCTTCCCATCTAGTTTTCTTAAAAACTGGCAAACATGGTCTTTTTTAGTCAGATTCCCAAGACTAAGTCGATCATGTTCTTTATGAAATAGTGGTCATAAATCATGAATTGCACGATGCACATCTCCACTAGGATGCGTCTCAAGAGTCAATAGAACATTATCTAAAGACTCCTTACTCAGGCCATCCTTAATGAATTGTATTTTATCTTCACGGTTTATAGATACCATTCCTAAAGAACGACATTGTGTATTACAAGTCCATCTAGCACATCGATGACAGACATCCAGTCGTTTTGCATGATGTTTCTTTGCAAAAGCGCTTTTACCTGTTCCAGGCATGTGTGAAATGAATGAGTTAGAGGACTCACCTGATAATCGGACCTTTGCTTCAATTAACCAGCGAATATCTTCAAGAATTCCATGATTCATTAACAATCTCAATCTTGCACATCTAGCACGGTAAATTTTTGTAATCGTATTCTGAGGCAGAGTGGGAAAATACTTTTTCAATTTTTCAAGATTAGTGTCCATTTTCAAATGAGAATTGGAAGAGAGATTCAAAGAATTGCACAGATATATACATAGATATCAGTAATTGTGGGAAACTGAAAGAACCAACTTAAGTCACGGAGTACCGTTATCCGCCATTTGACCGGGGTGAGAGAAACTAGCAAAAATCACTCAAAAAGAAACACAAAAACAATGTGAGAAAAAAAAAATCAACCTTTATCTACAAAATCATTCAAACCAGTTGATTCATTTTTATTAAGAAAATTATCAAAGTAAGCTTTCAAACGATGTTCATTTTCCTTAAAATCATTGTCATTCATTGAATTCTCAATATCACAGGCCCCATAAGGATTGCTCCATCTTGGTCTTAGCTCTCTAGGGAATGCATAGAGTTGAGAATCATAAAACAAAACTTTTTGACCAGTGTCAATTTTTTGACAATTTTCACAAGTTTTGCAGAATGCATGTGTGTCCTTGAACATGGTGGGCCAATAAAATCCATTTTGAAAGATTTTTGCAGCTGTCTTTTTTTACGAGAAATAACTTCCGCATGCTTCAGAATGACAAAGTTTAATGACACTACTTACCTCATTATCGAGAATGAATCTTTGAAATATTTGATCAGGACAATATTTGAATAAGGTAGGGTCATCACAATAAAAGCTCTTCACTTTATTCAAAAACTTTTCTTTGTCTTGAGTACTCCAATCAGCTGGCAAATCTCCTCCCTGGCAACGGCGCCAAAAACTTGACACGACTAAAAGGTTGATGTCTTCTCCCAAGTGCAGGAGTGTCGAAGTAATAAATAACCCGGCAAGACCGGGGTCGAACCACAGGGAGGTTAATTGTACAAATTATAAACAACAATTATAAAACAACAATAATAACAACAACAGTAGTAGTAGTAGTAGTAGTAGTAGTAGTAGTAGTAGTAGTAGTAGTAGTAGTAGTAGTAGTAGTAGTAGTGGTAGTAGTAGTAGTAGTAGTAGTAGTAGTAGTAGTAGTACTAATAATAATAATAATAATAATAATAATAATAAAAAAGAAAGAGAAGAAGAAGAAGATGATGATGATGAGAACTTAGAGATGAAATATTAAAGTAAGGATTAAACAATAATAATAACAAATGTCAAGGTTAGAGGTTCCACTAATGGTATATCAAACAAGTATAGTATAAACTCTTATTATTGAATTGGAAACCACACACAAAGGAGGTTCCAATCAGATTATATATTGTTAACATGATTACATTAGTCATCTTATTCAATTAATGCTAATACTTGTAAATCTCGTCAAGCATTCATGATTATAACTTATGTTAACAACAAATCAAGTTCCTTTCATAGCTCAGGTGTCGGTTATACCATACATTATGGGCTATGAAAGTGCCAAGCATTTGTTGTACCAAGTGTTATACAACATAAATCAAGATTAGTCATTTAACAAGCAAAGTATTAAAGAGTGAACAAGATAACAAATATAAAACATGTTAGTATCAAACATTAAAGTCCATATTAAGTTTACATTATACTTATTCTCACACCATTAGTGTAACCTTTTCACCTTGACATAATTAACTTAGCTAGACATAATGAAAGAAAGCAAAATAGATAAACAAAATAAGAACATAAAAGTTAACTAAGTAAAGGAAAGGAAATGAAAGGCATAAACTTAATATTAATGAAAGCAAAGCATAAACATTACAAAAAATACAAAGAGAGAAAGGAAGAGCATGATCTTGATCTGGAAACCAAGATGCCTAAATACATGGCAAATGCCTCCTTTTATAGGCCAAAATTGGGAACTATTGATTTGATGACTAATTGATAAATGGGTGGCCAACTTTTGACTTGGTGACAATCTTTATCTTCTCTTGTCTGCCCAAAATGTCATTGATAACGTCAAAATTGGAGCCAGCTGAAAACATGAAAGTTGTAGGCAATTGTCTCAGCTTTCTTGTGTAAAAATGCAGCTCATTTGGACTTCTAGAACTCCAGATATGGCCAAAATACCAAACAGTGCTCGGGCTGCAAGACAGATTTGGGCTTCTTTGTTGTTGCTATAATTTGGACTTGCAAATGGCCTTTTTAGATCTTGGGCTCCATATGAAAGTTGTAGGCCTATGTCTTACCTTTCCATCCATATAAATTGGACCTAAATCTGAGATCTGTAGCTCCAGATATGACCCAATTACCGAACAGTGTTCCGGTTTGGATTGCACCGACATCTCTTCTCTAAGTTTGACCATCTCTTTATCCTTGCAATTTAAGTTCTTCAAGTCATCAATCAATCCTTTCATTTATGTGATAGGCCTGCATTAAAAATAGACATTTACCACAAATTATAGGTATCTTATATTATTAGATACATAATTATAAAACATATTTTAGTTAAGGAGTTATTGATACTTCAAGTGCAAAATGATGATATAAAACCATGATAAAAATGCACTTTTAAGTACTAATCAGCCGACTATAAGTTTTCAGCCATAGTGTTAGAGAGCTTGTAGACCTGATTTTTTTCAGGTCCATTAGACGATCCAGCCTCCATCCATAAATCTAGATCGAAATCTAAATGAGTCGAAGGATCGTCCCCATATCTCTCCCTCAACTGGCTATTATAGGTCTCCTGAAAATTTAAAAAAATCATCATATTCAATTCAAGAAAATAATAACTTAAAGAATAAAATAATTGAATGAACATACCATGAAATGCTGAGCACAGTTGTCCACGAACTACTGAACCTCCTTTTAGTGGTCTTGACTTTGTATATACGTCTCTACAAACAGCTCCATCAGACTCGGCTCACATCCAAGAGACGCAACTTGTAAGGAAAACATAGATTGCAAGTTAAATATATTATAAGGAATGATATATTAATTAATGATATATTTCATTAAAATTAATCTTACCATCTGTTTTGTGCGCTCAATGGGATGGAGTCGCCGATATGCATGGTCACCTAACCATGAACTGTGAGCGCCGTGAGAACTGCTCTGAGGTTATGTGCTTAATATATGCCATCCATATATCTCCTGATATTAATGGCAATTTGAATTCCCGAGAAACCACCACCTCATTCCATCTTTCAAGACTGTTATCCCTTGCATGTCTTTTTGATTTTTTTTGGGTGCCATACTAAAAATCACGCAACATACTTTCATAGTAACAAAATAGAATTTAGAACATAAAATTATAAAACAAAAATAAATATTATTTTTGATGTTACCTAGTTGCCTCGTGATTCTCCCATACCCTCCTCACAACATTGTTGTTCGCCCTATCCCACTCAAATTAATGTTGTGTTTATAAATAATTCATATAAAATAAAAATAGAACAAGATATAAAATTATAAAAATAATTTAATAAACATAAGTTAGAAATTAAAAGTTAACATCGACCTCAAATCGTTGAAATCATGTATCGAGATTAGCTCTCCACTCAGGATGTCTAGAAACCTTACTCCATTGAAACAATTGAATCTCCATCGATGATTTAAATAATAATAATGAAATAATGTGTTGAATTAGGTGTAAAAGTATTAAATTTTCTATAGTTATTGGGAAATTTTTATAATAATATGAGATTCCCTTATAATTGTGGTGAATTAAAAGTTTAGGTGGATGTAACATTGTAAGAATTATTTGTGGAATTATTAAAGAACATGAAAAAAATGATGATAATAATTTCGAGTATTAAAATTGTATTGATAAAAAATTTTCCTATATGGAGAAGTTATAAGTAAATTATTGGACGATGAAGTATTGAAATCATGTGATCTTTTAAATGAAACAAGAGAGGTTAGAGGCTCCAAACAACAACAAGGAGCTGCTAGTCAAGCATCACTAATAGATAGGTATCTGACATCTTGAACTTTTATAAAAAGATTAAATGAAAAACATGTGTTGATTTTAATTAGAAATTTTATAATTATCAACTAATGAACATATTTTGGCGGATGAAATAATACCTGGTAATTGGACGAGTGAACTAATGTCCGGTTATTGGGCAGGTGAACACATTTGAGCTTATGAACTAATTCTCGTTAATTGGGCGGGTGAACACATATGAGCAGATGAACTAATGCTCGATAATTGGGTGGGTGAAATAATGCTTAGTAATTGGGCGGGTGAACACATTTGAACGGATGAAAAATATCTGGTAAATAGGCAATTGAACTAATGCCCCGTATTTGGGCGAATGATTTAGTGCCGATAATTAGATAGATGAATTAATGTTTGATATTTGAGAAAATGGATTAGTGTCTCTAGTAAGGGAGTAATACCCTTATAAAATAACTAAGATTGGAATTAATTGGATGAATATGAAGGTGTAAGATATTAATGATTCATAATAATATATATACGAGAAATATTTTTATATGGATATAGTGAAATGATACATTGCATTTATTGATAATTATGTTGATAAAATGTTAATTTTATTTTCAAGACCCTTGCAGTAGTAGAATAGATTATGCTTGAATATATGACACTTTTTATATATTTAAATTGATCAACATGTATTTTGAAATTTATGAATGATGTAAAAGAGGTTGAATGAATCTTTATATTTATAGAACAAAATTGTTATATGTAATTAATATGAATGTCATACTTAAAAATATCTTTGTGTTGTATTAAGTATTTGCATTTTATCATAGTTGCTCATAGGATTAGAAATGTTGTAATGATAATAAAAAAAAAGTAGAATATACCCTAAATTTTTATATTTAACTAAGAAATTGTCTAGGATAAAATACTGGTAGCATTACATTCATAATCTATAATTTTTTTATTTTTTTTTATTATAATCAATTCATTTTGCAAGTTGTAAACCTTAGTATTATTTATTTATTTTGTTTTTATTAATTGCACCTTTATTATCGAACAAAACATGTCTATTATTTTTTTAATATATTGATTGGGAAAGAGGTTTAAGATGATTGGACCATAATTATGATATAAATTGTGTTAGAAATGAAGATATTGATAACTTTGTATGGTCGTTATAGGGGAAAATTTATTGAATTTTTTGTAAAAAAACATTACACCAAATAAAAATTAACACTTATAAATAAAAATGTTTTTTTTTCATGACACCGTCGATGACCAATATCTCTTAGGCTTAGGAAAAAAACAATGACAAGGTCAACTAACCAATACCTTGTTCAAAAGAATGTAATGTCTAAAAACATATATAAGGATGCCATAAGACCATATACCAAACCAAGATAATAGGTTTTAGAAATAGAAAGGACCAATTGTTTGGTCTATAATCAGCAGCGACAAGCACTTGTCAGATTGATAATACATGGTGTTGAAGATTAACCGCACACAGGATAGATGCTAGATATAACTCAATCTAATCTTGTACCATATTAAGCCCAACAACACCATAGAATGGTCAATTTTTGCTAAAGACCAATTAACTCTGCAACAAATAACTGTTGGTAGAAAGGTGAACAAGGTTAAAATCCAAACATGGTGCCTAAAGAGAGGACTTGCATTTAATTAATGAGTTGTTAAAGGTCTAGTTGGGTAGAAGTGTCTGTGGTAATGGATAGATTCCTTAAGCATCCTAGCTTAGGTATGCTTTTGTTGGTGCTGAAATGGCTTGGAATTAAAAACAAGTTTTAGGAATAAACTAATGGTTTTTTTATTTAGATTCCCACAAACAACATCAATGATGAGGTTTCTAAAATATCCAAGTAGATTGAGAACCAGGCTTATATATTAGATAATCAGTTAATCTTTTAGTTTTAGCAATTCAATTTATTTTCTATAACCAATAAGATAAGTATATAAAAACAAGTTTTAGGAATAAACTAATGGTTTTTTTATTTAGATTTCCACAAACAACACCAATGGTGAGAGGTTCTAAAATATCCAAGCAGCTTGAGAACAAGACTTATATGTTGGATAATCAATTAATCTTTTAGTTCTAGTAATTCAATTTATTTTCTCTAACCAATAAAATAAGTATATAAAAACAAGTTTTAGGAATAAACTAATGGTTTTTTATTTAGATTCTCACAAACAACACCAATGATGAGGTTTTAAAATATCCAAGTAGCTTAAAAACAAGACTTATGTGTTGGATAACCAGTTAATTTTTTAGTTCTAACAATCCAATTTATTTTCTCTAACCAATAAGATAAGTATATAAAAACAAGTTTTAGGAATAAACTAATAGTTTTTTTATTTAGATTCCCACAAATAAAACCAATGATGAGATTCTAAAATATCAAAGTAGCTTGAGAATACGACTTATATATTGAATAATTGGTTAATCTTTTAGTTTTATCAATTCAATTTATTTTTTCTAAATAAGAAGATAAATATATATATTAATAGTAACAAGAAGAAAACAGAGCACGGGTTAAAAAAGAAAAGTATATGAAAAATAAAAAAATTTAAAAATTAAATAAAAAAATTAAATCATTTGATTTATAAATATTAATTTTTATTTTTGAGAATGGATGCAATAAATTTATTAAAAACTTCTATTTATCATAACTATATTATTAGAGCTAAGAATATTCACAAAATAGATAGATATGTTCCCTAAAACCATATGTTAATTACATTCACGCGTATATATACTATTTTTAATCTGTATACGTGGGTCCCCCGCGCAAGTGAATTAAGAAACTTTTATCTAAACTGATTTTATCTCTGAAGCATATTTTAATTATTTTAATTTTTGTTGACTCTATTTTTCTATCTAATTCTTTTTTATCCACTTTCTAATGTCGCGTCTAAGATTCTAAGCTAATCCCATGATAACATGAACAATCTCTTTAGATAAACCCGATCGTTCTTGTTTTTTAGTTCAAAAGGAATTCATTTGACCACATGCACTTCATTCCAAAAGGATAGTTGGAATCTTTTAAATTGAGATTATTATATTTCATATGCAGCAAGTGACATCAAAGAACTTCTAGAGACATTATTTTTTATTTCATTCTCTCCCCTTTCAATTTAATTTTAATGATGTTCCTCCAATCTACGAAAACTACAGTGCATTGTGATTCCAGTAGAAGATAATATTTTTCTTTAAAAAGTGTAAAAAAATATTATTTAGATAATAATAATTTAAGATAATTCAGTCTCATAATGAACATAAAACAATTCTTAAAAACTCACTTAACAATTTAAAAACTTCTAAGTTGAGATTCTTTAAAAGTCAATCAAAATAAATTAATCAAGATAGAAATTATGATCTATCTACGTGATTTGGTCACAAGGACTAAATTAATGAGTAGAATGGAGAAATAAAAGTGAGACGGTCATGAGTAAGATTCTTGGACCCCCAGCAATCAGGACTCTTACAGGAGTACTGGTAGGAAGAACAAATTACCAAGAAATCATGGAAGGCCGGCAACTTTCTTCAAATGTTCCAAATCAACTCAATTCCACGAGGCATTTCTTAGACAGGCCTGCAAATTTCGTGTAGCGAAATCAACGAACTTAAGATATTCTTTTGTCAGCTCCACAGTTATTGACTTAGCCACTGATAGCTTGAATCTTTCGCCTCTCTCACCTTATACACATGCTTATAAATAGCTACCATCCAACATGTGTCACATATCTCCTCTGCTACATATATAACCCAGATTTAATTCTTTGTGTAGCAAGTTTTTCATAATGGCTCGTCTAAGCACGATGGCATTCATCTTCATACTCATTTTGATCTGTCGTGTACCGTCTTTTGAAGCCAGAAAGTTACTGAGCCTGGAGAAGAAAGAAAATTCTGCTTTGGTAGACAAGTTTACACCATCTTTTCCCCCTGTTCGTGATGCGCAATCAATAGTCATCGGTAAAAGGTTCATCACGTCCCAACTTTCCAAAATCGATCGAATTTTGCAGTCCGTCCCCAGTCCTGGAGCAGGAAACTAGATCTCTTGATTTCGCATCACACCATTGATATACTTATTCTGTATGGTGTCCTACATATACCTAGCCGCTTGAACTTTATCATCTCTGGATATACATATTTTGAAGCATTTCTTTTAGAGAACTCGTCTTGTGGGGGCATCATTGGTTATGTATTTTATGCTGCAACTTTCATTATATACGGTCGCAGAGTATATATTATACAAAGATTGTTTTAATAATAAAGTTGCTCGTTTCGCTCTTAGTAGATAGAAGATGGAATGGATTGGTTAGATTCCTTATTGTATCGCTTCTACTCTTGCATTAGTTTCTAGTTACTAAACAAGGGATTCTTTCTGATCCTCATTTATATTTTCCTTTAGATCTTCTAAGACAACAAAACGATAACCTTGCCCAACTTGATTCTTTTCCTTAATTCTCGATGGTTTCTGAACAAACTTGTTTGCCGCGTTAATTTTTCATAAGAGAGTCAAACTAGGCCAAATTTGTGGATCTTCGTCTTGTTTATACTGCGTGACTGTGCAGAAATTAAGCTATGGGCAAACTCAATCAAAACTCGGCTGGAATAAACCTGGGTACTGCCAGCTTTAGGTTTCTTCAAATGGATGATTAATGGATCGAGTTTTGAGAAATCTTGAAGTAGCAATTATCGGCCCTTTCTCTTTAGCAACAGAAGTAAAAGAATCAAATGAAATGAAGGTAATGATAATCCAGAAAGCCATGGAGCTTACTGCTATCTCCCCTTCTGCAAGGGAAGTAGAGTGGATCTTCGAATCTGGTTCTGTATGTCGCACGTGTATGCGGTGTCGCGACGAATCATCCACCCTCGAGTATATGTAACCACGACGCTGCACCACGTGCGACACTTTATATGCCACCAACTGGTTGAAGAATATTTCTGGACCGAGAACTTGGAGACAGCAAAATGAACTTATTTATATCTTCAACTTTAGTGTTGTGATATATCTTATTGTATAGTTCTTTTGGTATATCTAACCATACCTTAATAGTTCTCTTTAAGTGATTACCTGACAATAGAAATGACTGGGATTGAAAAACCCCTTATTATTTGGTTAAGTTATCTATGGTATAAGTAGAATGAGATGAATTCTTTTGTAGGAAGTGGCCACCATATACACTAGTGAAAATCTGGAGAGAAAATTAAGCTCTTTGTGTTAGCCTTGTTCAAGTCATTGTCGACATGGTCAAGTATAATTAATAAATCTTGTCCATCTTTGTCCGTGAAGAAGGCAACTTGGTCGAACCATGTAATAATTGATGCTCTTGTTTGTCTCCCTTGAATTTCTCCTTCTATTAATATTCTACATGAATATTTGGTGTGATTCTTGACACCTTTTCCAGGTGTTTTTCCAACATTCAGCAAGCGCTTGAAATCTGCGGAATTTAGCCATAGTCCAAGGAAGTAGAATGGCATCGAAGATAACTTAGTTTATGATGGGCTAGTCACATGCCAGTAATTCTAGACGGCTGCCTTTTCCAGCATAAGCCATCATCTTAAATGGTTTCTGCTGTTATTTTTTATGCCATTTTCGACATTAATTAATTCATAAGAAAAAAAGATTTAACTAGTTTGTCTAAAACCTAAACTTAAAAAAAAAATGACATAACTTTTATTGGAAAAATAAATAGTCAATTAAAGATTTATGTTTGCCTTATCAATCAAATTTTACTTTATTATTAAAAAAGTATTTAGAAAGCATATGTTCTATCAAAATTACTTTGTACATGTATATATTTTATATAGTGTTGTTTTTGTGTGTAATGCATTACACTATTATTATTTTACACAACTTGAAGTACATAAATACAAATGCATGGTTGCTGCTATTGCTGAAAACATTTATCCTCTTGTTTTATCTTATCTTCTGACAAATATGAAAAGATAAAGAATTTTTGTTTTTTTTAATGGAAAAATAAAATGAGAGTCGCTACCTAGTATTTTAGTCACTAGAAACCCTAACTAATTTCAGAGATCGGGTACGGAGACTTGTTGCATAAAGAAAAGGTATTAGCACTCCAACTACGCCCTACCTAAAATAAGCTGCATTATTTTATTGTCTGATATATGTTAAGGCTTCATCGTATTTTTACTTGTTGGTCTATCTACAGTTTAAGAAAAGTCCTTCTCAATAATGATATTCTTATCGAGTAACACCTAGTCGTTCTAACATCAACAAAAGAACTACCTTTTTAATATCAGGAATATATTTTACATATAAATTCATAATTCCTGATACTAAAACAACACAAAATAGTTTTTTAGATTTTTTAAAATATTGGTCAAGTTCTTGTGACTTTAATAAACTGGTTATTAAAGTCAAAATGCATGCTAAAATATTTTTTTAAAAAAAAATTATGTATGAAAATATGATATGATTTTTCCTTTGAGAGACTTGGTCGTATGCATGAAACAAAAAAAAAATTTTGTTTTTTGATAAAAACCAAATATTTTAATACCAAATTTATATTTTTATGATATAAAAATACAAAATCATGTTAAGAAAATTCAATAGAAAAATACACGAAAAAATCACAAACTTTTAAAAAAATTAAATTTTTATGGGCCAAGCCCTGCCCACTCATTTTGGGTTAGGCCACCTTGTCCGGCCTAATGAACAGTGGAGACAATGCAATGAAGAAGAAAAGGAAGAAGAAAGAGAAGGGGGAAGAGAGAAAGGTTGACCTATTGACGCTCATAATGATGCTAGTGACAATGGAGAGGAAGCCAACGATGGTTCATGGTGATTATGTTGGTGACGGGCAATATTTGCTACAATTTTTATTCTTCTTCCCCATGTAGAGGCATCATCCTCTATTTTTTTTTCCTTCTTTATCTGCTTCTGTTTGGTTCCTCTCCTTTTGGTCTCTGGTAGGGGTAGAGGTACTAGTGGCTTTTAAACAGTGCGGTGAAGGTTATTGACCAGTGGAGATTGTAGAGTTGTTGTGGGGGGCGATGGTGGGTCTTCTCCTTTCTATGCAAAAGCATGGGCCTCTTTTTTTTCTGTTGATCGATGTTCCCTTCTTAGTCTTTTTGTTTGCTAAGTTTGTTTTCAATACAATCTTCTCGGTAGCAGCGTTGTGGCAGTGGTGGAGAGGAAGAACAATGGTGGCTTTTCTTTTTCCTTCCTTCTTCCTTTGTAATTTTCTCTCCCCATCTCTTTGTTTTTTTCATTCTTTTCAAAAGACTCCCCCCCTCTATTTTCTTCCTCCTCCTTGTTCGGTCCTTCCTCTAGCTATTGTAGCCAGAGAATGCATACGTTATGGCAAGAACATGGTAACAGCTAATGTGCATCATGGTAATGAGAAATATCAGCGCGAGACATACCTCCCCTTGATTGCAGCTCCCCTATATTCCCCTGTCCTCATTGCCAGAAAAGAAGGCAATGAATAGTTTCGATACCTTTTTAAAATTTCAAATGGATATTTCTAATTTAGTCCATGGATATTTTTATAATTTTATAATCAAGCCCTCTGGAAAAATTATTATTAGATCCTTTGATTTTAGCACCTTTTTTAGTTTGGTCCTTGGTTTTAGATTGTTTCAATTAAGTCCTTAATTTGCCATCAAATTTTAATAATTATACAATTAAGTCATTGATTTGACCAAATCAACTCTTCAAAATTATAATTGGACCCTAAAACTTTAATTTCTTCTAATAAAAGCCTAAAGTAAATTTAAAACCAATTTTTCTTACAATCCAACCCTCCATAAATTCAATTAAACCTTAGATAAAATTTAATTGAGTATATAGACATCTAATTTTGAATATATTTTTTTTTAAATTGAATTTTCTTTATCAACAAGGCTCTCATTAGTCAATAATATATTGTCAAATTTCAATATTTTGCACTTTTGAACCTCCTCAATCAATTTTTGGCCTTTTTTCAGCATTCTAGCATCCTTTTCTCACTCCTGTTACTTTCTAGATCTCTTCCAAATATTGTTTTGATATATTTTTTTGTATTTTCTCTTTTTTTATATGGGAACCCAAAAATGAATAGCAATAACTACAATATTTTCTATATAGTATGCCTATAATATTTCCTAGATAGATACATTAATATGCCCCCTCAAGCTGAGGATGAAAGATCAATCTTAAACTAAAAGGCAGTAAACGGAGTAGTATGGAGTGGTTTAATAAAAACGTTTGCAAGTTGATCATGAGAGGGGATAAAATGAATTCGAATCTCTTTCTTCTTAACCTTGTCTCATACAAAATGATAGTCAACCTTAACATATTTAGTATTAGCATGGAAGATAGGATTTGTAGATAAGTAAGTAGCGCTTAAATTATCACACCAAATAGTAGGAGCAAAGCTATAAACAATCTGCAGATCTCTTAATAGATATTGAAATCAAATAACCTCGGCAGTACCATCAACCAAAGCTTTATACTCAGCCCTAGTGAAGGAACGAGCAACTGTGTGTTGCTTGCTAAATTTCTATGAAATCGGAGTCTAACCAAAGAAGACAAGATAACCACTCGTAAATTTGTGATCATTAGTACTACCTACCCAATCCATATTTATAAATCCATGGTGAGAAAAGAAGGAATTGCGAGTGATATATAAGTCATAGGTGGTCATACCTCATAAATAATACAGAAGGCGTTAATGACACCTCCAATGAGAATTTGTAAGAGCATGTATAAACTAACAGACTCTTGAACAATAAAGCAAATATCTAGTCTCTTAAATGTAAGATATTGAAGAGCACCTATAATTTAACGAAACCATGTAGGGTCAAAAAACAAGGGATCTGGCAGTATGGTGACTTTAGAAGTAGACATAGGAGTATCAACTGGTTTACAATAGGTCATGCCCGCTTGAGTAAGAATGTTTAGAATATACTTATACTAGCATAACATCAAACCTATAGCAGTGGGTTGAACCTCAATGCCTAAAAAATAGTGAATGAAGCCTAAGTCACGAAGCTTGGACTCTGAACTCAATAATTGTATTAAACAGTGAAGCATAGTAGAGTTGTTACCCGTAAATAGAATGTCATCAACATAGACCAGAAGATATCAACACCAATAAACAAGACAAATAAAAAGGTATCAACCTTGGAAGCATTAAAACCAATAGAAAGCAGAAAGTCAATCAAACAAGTGTACCATACTCGTGGAGTTTATTTTAAACCATATAAAGACTTATGCAACCGGCACACATGAAAAGCAGAGTCAACAAAACCTCGAGGTTATCTCATATAGACCTTTTCGGCAAGAACATCATTAAGAAAGCCATTATGAATATCAAGTTAATGAATCTTTCAATTACAGGAGACTGCAATAGATAACAGTAATTTGACTGGTGCATACTTAACAATTGAACTGGAGGTTTCAAAATAATCAATGCCTTTTTATTAAGTAAAGTCTCTAGCCATCAAATATGCCTTTTACTACAAAACATTGTCATCCACATGGTGTTTTATCCTGTATATCTACCGACAACCAATAACATTCATCAAATAATGAAAAGGAACCAAGGACTAGGTGTTATTAGAGCGTAAAGCCTGAATTTCATCATACATAGCATCATGTCATGCCTTATACCTATCAGCATTAAAGAATTTAAAAGGATCACAAGCAAAAGAAGACATTACCCGATTGTTGGGTGCAACAAAGGCTACTGCATACGTTGTGAGAAGAGCAATCTTTGATAACAAAAGATAAAGAACCATCGAATGCTAACGAGCACCAAACCGAGGGGCAGAAGGATTTGAATTAGGGAGTTGCTAAAAAGGATAAGATGAGAGATCAACAAAAAATTACAAACCTATAGGAGAATCAGAAGAAGGGTCGAAGCTGATAGCAAGCAAATACAGAAGAATTGGTAGCAAAATCAGAGGTGGCTACAGTGATAAACCTAGAAATATGCAACTTTGAAAAAGGTGAACCTATTCCTGTATAATGATCATTAGAGATAAATGCAGATGATGACATAGAGGTAGGGCTGGGTGGTGATGGTATGGTGGCAAACAAGGGTAGGGGACGATGGGGCTGTTTGGGTGGAGCTGGAGGTGTGGTAGAGAAATTGGGTGAGGCATTTGACGGGTTAGCTGAGAGAAAAGTGTGGGAGGTGATCAAGGTGGGCAAGTGAGTGGGCTATAAGGGAGTGGTTAGGTTTTATGCTAGCTATTTAAAATTTGCAAAAAACACATTTTCATAAAACAAGCATGACGTGAGACATATATGTTAAGAGGTGAAATTAGGACAACAATAACCACGATACAAGGAACTATAACCTAAGAACAAATAAGTAGATGAATGAAAATCCAACTTATGGGTATGATAAAGACGCAAAAATAGAAAATAAGGACACCTAAAACTATGTAGAAAATCATAATTAAAAGTAAAATTAAACAGACATTTAAAAGGAGACTAATTTTGGAGGATGAGAGTAGCCATGCGATTGATGAGATATATGAAAGATTCAAATGTATAATTCTAAAATCATAATGGAACACTATATTAGCCTAAAAGTGTAAGACCAGTTTTAACAATATGATGATGGTAACGTTCCACACTATCATTTTGCTCATGTGTATGAGGACAAATTAATCGGTGATGAATACCAATAGTTTGAAAGAAATGTTTCAACATATGAGATTCACCATCCCAATCATTTTGGATAGATTTAATTTTGCGGGAAAAATGACACTTAACAAGTACTTAAAACATTGAAATATAAAAAACATATCAAATATTGCAACAAGTGGATAATAAAATATATATTTTATATATGCATCGATGAAAATAAAAAAAAAAAGTAATGAAAACCATTAAAAAAAACATAGGAGCAAGGCTCAAACATCATTATGAAAGGCATAGAACTCAGTTTGCTATTTTGAAGCCCAAAAAACAAGTCGAAAAACAAGGATTAAATCAAACCCTAAATTCCTGCATTCCAAATGTTATCTCTGGTTATGGCCCATATCTCAAGTCTCAGAGATCTAAAAATTACAAGATTAGCATCGTTAAAATGAAGATTCGATTTTATACAATTTCTCTACAAATAAAGATTTTTAAATTCGCATATTTTCTATCTCAAATCTAGCCCACAATATCCAGATAGGAAGGAATACAAAACAAAAAAGGAAACTTTCTTCATTTTATTTAGGGGTAAAGACCAGAATATAAAAGAAAAATAAAGGATCAGCGAGGGTAATGTGAGACAGGAAGAGACCCTACAAGACACAAAAAAGAAGAGAGGAGGCAGCACGAAAGTGGAGACAAAAATAGAGAAAAATAGGGGGTCAGAAAATCAGAGCAGATTGGAAGACACCTAACTATTCTACTGTTATTCTTTGTTTTTGAGTGATGTTCATCGTATTAAGTTTGTTTCTCTTTCAGCTTCTCTTTATATCCCCAACCCATAATTCATCTTCAAGCCTTTCCCTGCTGTAATCATTAATCCTTTCTCTTGAATTTGTGTATATGTCATCTAATTTGTCAATCCATTCTTTTTTATAGAGATCTGGTCACACTTATTAAACCTTACCTAATGAGTGTTTTAAGAGAGAGAGAGTGGAAGTTGTTACACTACTGGTATTAGCCTAATAAAGTTAAGAATGTGAGATTTGGGCAAAAGGCAAAGCGGTTAAGAAGTGGTGAATGTCAACTGTGGACTTGGGACTCAGAAGGTTGCAACTTTTATCAAACTCGTAAACTCAATCCGAGTTAATCAAGTTATTGGTTTTCAAGTTTTTAACCTAATTTTACATACTATATATATGTTGACTTGAAAAATTATATGATTTTACGAGTCAACTCATAATTTTAACAATAATAATCACAATTAAAAAAGATGTCATGAACACTAATGAAATTCTTTATTATTTTTTATTTTACGAGTTAACTCATAATCTTGACCATAATGATCACAGTCAAGAAAAACTTGATGTTTTTCTTTTTGTTCAAAGTGTTGAACGTGACTTGCTGTAAAATGTTGCCTTTAGAATGGGAGTTGTTTTAGCTGGCGCATCTCTGTTCACAAAGCCTTGCATTCATATTGCTCTTCTGTCAATATTTTGAGCTATTCTCACTACCAAACTTTTGTCTTCCCATTTTACTTTGTCTAAAAAAATCTCAACCTAAAATCAGACCATTAGATATTTTTACTTCTAATTGTTCACATGGGCATGTCCACTGAAGAATATTGTCATAGCATGATTTTTTATCATATTTTTTTATAGTTTTTAAAAAAAGCTAAAAAACAATTAAAAAATCCAAAAATATATATATTTTTAACATATTTGCATTGTTTGTTGTGAAATTTGTGAAATTTAGAACAAATTATTTATTGTTGTGTTTATATTTTTTTAGATATGTGAGACATGGTTTATTGGGATTGATATGTGTTTATGATTTGAGATTATTTGATGATTTTGTGGTAGATTGTGAGTTTATTTTCAAAGTTATAATTGATAATTGAATATTAAATCTTGATGCATGAATTATATTTGAGTTTATATTGATTTATTTGAATTAGCATGAAATTTTAACAAATTTCATAAATTAAAAAGATTCTTGGGAATTTTTTGTCGTGCTTGGTATTGAGTTAGTGAACGATAACTTGTTTCAAGTTGATATCATGGTTAAAAAGTCTTTATTTGTGTTTTGTCAAACATGATCATAATCTAATTTTAATAATTTTTATAATAATTTTTGAAAAACTATTTTTACAATTAATTTTGAATTCCCCACTTTGTTGCCCCCCTCAATTTCACATGTGAAATTATGATCTACACTGGAGGTGTTTTTTAGTATTAAATAAATCTATTTCCTTCCATAAAAATCTTTTTTTCAAAAATAAAATTTTAACTTTAACTTTTATATAGTCAAGTTTTTCAAAAATAAATTATATTTTCATAATACAGCATACTAAAAAATCATAAAAATAATATTTTTATTTTACATGCATATTAGATTTAATAACTAGTTTATTAAAGCTATAAAAATTTGGCTATATTTCAAAAACGCCAAAATCTATTTTGTTTCTTTTAACATACAGGATTATAAATTTATAAATAAGATATGTTTCTAATATTAAATAAAAATATTTTATTTTATTTTTATGTTTTGATTTTAGAATGTTTAAATTTTAATCTGATAAAATAAAAATTTCTTTATCGAAAGGAATCTTTTTAAACTTTAAACAGATTAATGGTTAGAAAATAAAATAATATCTTAATTTATAAAAAATAAATTTTTTATATACCATCAGTTTTTTTATCTATATTCTATAATTAATTAAAGTTTTTGATAACTAATAATATATTAGGTGATGTTTTTATTTTTTTTACAACTAAAAAACTAAATTTCTTTTTTTTAAGATATTCGATGGATCGCAAACGGGCAACAAATATAATACAGATTATTAGTGTTCTGTATCATAAAGGATGACATAAAAAATAGGCAACATAAAATAAACAATCAAATGCATGTTATTGGGCACGATGGAAGCTTCCAAGAGGGTAAAAAGACAAGCGGAACCCCGTCAATCAGATAGAACTCACAAATGAGAAATAAAGAGACTCGCATCATTAAAGCATCTTGGCAAAGAAATCATGCGAATAAAAATAAAAAATTGTCACTTTCATTGGCTGGAAATCTTCCTCACAGGTAGATTAAACTAACAACAAAACCAAAATGCGAAAACAAAGCTTAAGCTAGAACAGCAAATGAACCAAATCATGACCATGGTTTTTTCAAAAAAAAAAAAAAATCAAAGTGAACTGGTTCTTCACTGTGAACAAAGTTGATCTATGCAAACCATTTATGATCCAGCAGGTTAGTATATTCATTACATGTATTTTTAATAAAATCAATATTACAATCTTGAAGGGTGTAATTTAATTGTTTAGGTCTTGAATTTATTTTTTAAAAATTATTTATTTAAATATTATAAATCTTAAAATTACTAAAAATTTATATAATTATTAACTTTAAAATTTTAAAAAATTAATTAAGATATACATAATATCCATATTTGAAAAAATAAATAAATAAAATAAAAGTATTATCACCCACAGAAAAATATAGATTATAGGTGAAAGAAAGCACCAATTTGATTCAGAAACCTACAACGAAGATCAAAACCTTCCCTTCCATCAGGAAAGGATACAGAACACAAAGAAAGTTTATCGACAAGAAAGTCATTCGACAACAATTGGTTTTAAATCTCTTTTATTCTTCCGAAGTTTATCGACAAGAAAGTCTATTAAACAAGTAAGTCCAAGGCCAATCTTTGCGTGGACTGCCTCTAAGCTGGACTAGCCAGGCCCATTGAAGATGGGCCAGCCAATCTCTAAGTTATGAAAATGCATTTTTGGTGCAATTCCTAATTATAATTATTTTTTAAAGTATTTTTTTTATTTAGAAAAATATATTAATAATATTTTTTATTTTTTAAAAATTATTTTTAAGATTAAAAAATTAAAATAATTTAAAAATATCAAAAAATATTAATTTAAAAAAATAAAAATAATTTAAAGTTTTTTTAAAATAAATTTTAAAAACACTCCCAAACAAACACAGAAAGAAAAAAGCTAATATCTTTTATAAGCCGGGGGACCTTCCAAGATTCGAGGGCACAAGGAACGGTGGGGATCTGAGGTTTATGCTTTTCATGATTGTTGGAGAAAGCAAAGGGTAGCGGGAAATCTCGTGAGTCGTGATAGAGGAAGAGCTACAAACAAATTAGTATATTGTGTTATATTTTAAAAATGTTTTTTCATTTAGAATAATTATATTAAGATAATATTTTTTTATTTTTCAAAATTTATTGTTACATAACTCGTCAGAACAATTTAAAAATGTAAAAATATTAATTTAAAATTTAGAAAAATCAAAATTTAATAAAAAAAAAAAAAGAAAGAAAACGGTTGAACCAAATCACTCCCATGATCCTTCCATCACAGATAGACACGTGAACAAGGATAGAAAAAAGAGCAGAAGAAAACAAAAAAAGAAAGCATATGGTGCCGCTGCTAGCCGGCTATTCCGTACACCCACGAGAACCTCTGGTACTATCAGCTGTTGATTCACTTCTCGTGAACTTTGTTTTATTATTGTTTTAGTCCTTGACTTGTTGGTATTTTGATATTCATCTCTTTGCTTGCCTACATTCTGACTGTTACACGTGTTGTTCGGTTACATGGCCATCTAAAATCTTGAAAAAAGCATGGGCGTTTTTGCATTGACTTCCAATTTTTTGAGGTTAAAATTTGATTTTTTTAATAGTTTTATATTATTTTGATAAACCGATATTAAAAATAAATTTTAAAAAATATTATTTTTTATATATTTTTAAGTTAAAAATACTTTAAAAAGCAATTACAATCATACTTCCAAATATTTTATATAACATTTTAAATATTCATCATTTTAGTTATTTGGAAATAATAATTATTATAAAAATTCTAGAAATTGAAAAAATTAGATATCCAAGATTTTATGTTAATTATGATTTGAGACTTTTAGTAGTGAAATAATGGGTTTCCATATGGAATTCAATGAAGATTAGGACCTCAGTTAGCATACCATAAAGTTTAAGTATTGAAATAGGAAAAACAAAATTAAAGGGTTTGAATAAATAATACCTATAATTCAGGGTATTCAGCACGGATTGCCCATGTATACTGGGCTTTTTTCCTTAACGTGAACTTGTAGCCTGTGCAAATAACTGTTTCCGTCGAAAGTTCATCACCAACATTATCATGTTTAGGAGCATGGATATGAATATTTTTTTAAATATTTTTTATTTTAAAATATATTAAAATAATATTAAAATTTTTAACAATACTAAAATGATTTAAAAATGTTAAAAAATATCAATTTAAAATAAAAAAATTAAAATACAAAAACAAATAAAATGATTTGCATGATAAAATAGATGTCATCGTATATGTGACACTAAAAGGATTTTTTAATATATATATATATATATATATATATATATTATTTTTTTATTTATTAAAACATACTTTTCAAATCATGATAACTTTCATTCAGAAAAACTATGCTACAAGTTAAAACATGCTTTCAAATCATGATAAATTTCATTGAAAAAAACCATGCTGCGAGTAAAAAAAATATGTCTGTGTATATATGTGTGTTTGCATGTGTATATTCTTTTTAAATCATGATAAATTTCATTAAGAAAAACTATACTAGGAGTTAAAATATGCTATGAGTAAAAAAGATACGTTTGTGTGTGTGTATATATGTATATGATTTAATTATTTTTATTTGTATATATACAAAAAATAAAAGAATAATTAATTTGAGCAGGTTGTATAAAGGATTTACAATTTAAAATAAAATAAAATTTTATTTTTATTGAATATTCTTTAGAAATATAATTATTTATAAAATAATTAACAACATTATCATAAAAATAAACCTCTGATTTTATTTGAAAAATATAGCATCATCATATTATTTTCAAAATATTATTATAATTGTTTTGTTTAATCAAGTCCAAGTCCAATTATATTTAGTGAATATTTGGAAACATAGTTATATTTTTAAAAATTTTAATTTTTTTGGAAATATAATTATATCTGTGTTTTTAAAAAATTTAAAATTTTTTTTGAAAAATAATTTTTATATATTTTACATTGTTGTAGTATGTTTATTTTAAAAATAATTTTTAAAAAATAAAAAATATATTTTTATTATATTTTAATATAAAAAATAATCACAACTGTCCCTCCGAAGAAATACTCGAACCTTAAAGGATAGGTGAGCCCAGCTTAGGCCTGCAAGGTTAACAGGTTCGTTTGGCGGTCTTTAAAAAACAGTGTCTAATTGTGTTTGGATTTGTAAGGACAAGTTTGCTCGAATAGTTTTTTAGAAGAAAAAAAAAAAGCAACAAACGACGTTGTCCTTTTGTGCAAATAATTTATCATCCGTTATAAATTTCAACTACTTTCAGTACCTGAAAAATTAGGATCCGATATTTTTTTTATTTTAAAACTCAAATTTAACACTAAAAAATATACCATAAAACCCATTATAATTGTATTTCCAATCCCAAAACATTTTTTGATTATTTTAAAAACTCAAAGTCAGGTAAAAACACACTTTTCAAATTTCAATCAACATTTTTCATCATTATATAACGTGGTTTTTATTTTATTTTTTTATTTTTTTATTTAAAATTAATAATTTATTTATATATTTTATATTATTTTGATGTATTAATATTAAAAAATTAAAAATTTAATATAGTTTAAAAAATATATATTTTATGAAACAAGATTTTTAATACTTGTTGGACTTGAAATTGAACATGTTTTTATTAAATTTTTACAATTATTTTAATATATTAATATTAAAAATAAATTTAAAATAAAATAAAAATTAATTTATATATATTAAAATAAAATAAAAACTTTAAAAAACAATCTTCATTCGTTACCGTTTATCACCTCCTGGTCTCATACTTGCTTATTGAGTGAGGGCTTATCAATTTTATATTGAAAATAAACGAGGAACTCTTTTTAAGGATGAGAGCTTGACAGTGACAATTAAAATGAGCTATCGGCTCCCAACCTTCTCATATAAGCCAATCAATAATACCTAATAAATAACAACCATTATCTAGTGGTGGCCAAATGATAAAAACTTGGGATTAAGGGGTTTGTTCCCTTTATAGTCTCAGGTTCGAGTCCTGGTTACTCATATGATAGCCATTGAAGGCTTACATGGTTGTTAACTTCAGGACCCGTGGAATTAGCTGTGATGCGCGCAAGCTGACCCAAACACCCATATTAATAAAAAAAAATGCCCAATAAAAGAGCTCGTTGAGGTATTAAAAGCTGTGTTAAGAGTGGTGGTTTAACGAAAATCTATTTTGTTTTTATATTTTAAAGATATTTTTTAAAAATATATTTTTTATTTATTTTAAATTAATATATTTTTAATATTTTCATATCATTTTAATATATTAATATTAAAAATAATTTTTAAATAAAAAATAATTATTATATATTTTAATATAAAATATTATTTAAAAAATAATTATACTCACACTACTAAACAACCTACCACCTCAATGGAAATTTTAACCAAAATATGTATTCAGATCTCACACTCTGCCCAGACTACTATTCAAGTGCTTTAGTATTGCTATAAAGAAATGTTGCTTTCTTCGGTTACTGTAGTTAGCAGTCTTAATTAAAAAATAATAATAATGTTTGAGAATGTTACAGTAGTTATTTTTTAAAATGTTTATTAATTGAAAATGTATTAAATTATTGTTTTTAAAAAAAATTAATATTTAAAAATATAAAAAAATGATTTTAAATTTTAATAAACCCCAAATGCAGTACCAAACCTGAGGGTAAGGTATAAATGCCTTGCCATCAACTTGATTGAAGCACTAATTCATTAGATTCAATGAACATGGACCTGACAACAGTCTATGACACAGGAACAACTTGTAATTTCTTCCAAAGGAAACCTGTTGTCCGGTTGTCAATTTTTACATGAAAAACTTCATTTTTCCTTCAAGAAAATAATAATAAGTTTTTTTTAAGTAGTTATTTTTTAAAATATTTTTTATTATTTAAAATTTATCTTTTATAATATTAAATTAAAAAAAATAATAAAAAATAAAATTTGAATAATTACTCCTTACATTAAAGTCTTAAAAAAAACACTGAATAATTTTAAAAGATATAATTTAATTGATCAGCTTTTAAATTTATTTTTTAATAGTTAATAGTTCGAGTTTTATAAATTTTAGAATTACTTAATATTTATATAAATATTAATTTTAAAGCTTATAAAATTAATTAAAATACATATAAAATTAAAAAATTAATACAGATATTTACATTAATTAAAATAAAATAAAAAAAGACACGGAGTGCCGGGAGTCCATTCCCTTGCTTTGCACGCTTTCCTTGATGAGCTTGTTTCGCGGTGAAAGTGCATCACAACAAGAAAAACGGCAAGACTTTGGCAGCATCTTCAAAACCCAAATGGAATATGCCGAATCACAGTACAAAAAAATAAAAACAAAATATATAGTTTCGATACAGGCAGAAAAGGTTCCCTTGACGGTACTCCAGTCTCGTATGTCAACGTGGTCCAATATCTTTCGTACAACCATTGAAGATTCCGACATTCATGGTCATGGAAAAACCCAATCCGTAATTTGCTCTACGGTACATTATTATAACTGTTTTTATCAAAACAACCTTCTTCCAAAGTATTAGGTGTAGAATTTGAAGCACACGTTACGCCCTCCTGATTATGCTTTTCAATGCATGATAAGATAAGCCCCCTCAGATGGCATATTCCTAGTACCAAAAAAAAAAAACCAAGCAGGCATTGTATAAACAATTATTTTTAATCAATCATATCTTACCGAAGGTTACTTTTATTTATTTTACATAAAATAATAAAATAAAATAAAAATAAATGACATATTTCTCAAAAGTTGTTAAAACTTTTTCAGTTTGGAATCGAATAAAATTTTGTTTAATTAAATCTAAATATTTTATACAAGTAATTTAATAATATTTTAAAAATAAATTAAAAATAATTTTCAAAAATATAAAATACCAAAATCTATATGCAATACATGTCTAAATTCATGTTTCTATATAGCATAAATCTTGACTAGATTTAATAAATAAATAAAATCATTATATAAAGTCAAGAAAGAATGAAATAGTTTTATTTTTTATAAAAATATTTTAAACAAAAATTATATTAATCAAATACTTTATGCTTAATTTTTATTTGTATATCAGAAATAAACGTCAACCTTATGAGCCATGCCCACTCATTTTGTCAAAGCACGGGGAATTTATGCACGTATTTTCAATCGTGGGCCCAGACAGGATTTAATTTTTGGTTGAGGATTTCTTCTTGCGTCCAGAAGCTGATAAGCAGTGCTCTGTATCACGACGGAGAACTGAGTTGTTGTGCGCACGTATCAATAGGCTACAATGTAGTCATGGACGAAAAATAAGTATAATAAATTTAGCAAATAGAAATCCTGAGAGAGAGAGAGAGCGGGGGCCCCATAGCTTCCGAAATACGCGAAATGCCACCATTATATCTGGTTTTTAAAGAAATTTGATTTTTTTATTTTATATTTTTTTATATTTTTAATGGATTAAAAAAATATCCTAAATATTTTTTTCTTTTTTTTTGAAAAAATTATTTTATTTTTGTTTCTGACGTTCGATTATGTGCATAAATATAATAAAAAGGCCATATAAAGTTCATGAGTACAAGAAACTATAGGTAAGTAATTAATTAGGAATGGATGTGTTCGTCTGAACGAATGTGATATTCTTAAAATAATACAAAATCTAATAAAATAAAAATCATGTAATAAAATTTAAAACCTTAACATGTGTTGTTGAGGATTTTAGGGTACATCACGAGAGTTTGGGGTTTCCATAGAGACCCTTCCTTTTTTACCCCTACCCTTCTTTAAAAATATTTATCAAATAAAATTTGGGGTTACAACTTTACCCTCCCCCTTCATTTCCTCTTGAAACCCTCGATTCGAACATAGTTTTATGGTTCATTTAGGAATGAGATTGCATAACATGCTTTTGTAAATGAGATTTAGTTGTAGATATTATTTTATAAAATATTTTTTATTTATAAATATATTAAAATAATATATATTTTTATTTTTTAAAATTTATTCTTCACATCAGCACATCAAAACAATTTAAAAAAATAAAATAATAATAATTTAAAATAAAATAATCTAAACTTTTTAAAAAACATGGTTGGACTATGCTCCCAAAATACTTTTTTAATCTCAAAACCTAAACATTGTCTGTATAATATTTTTAATAAAAAAAATCAACACTAAAGAACTTCATAATATATATAGATTGATTGTGAATTTAATATTCTTAGAATAAAATACTTAAAAGATATCTTAGAAAGTGTCAAGCATAATTTTCAAAAAGAATCTCAATGTATTTATAAAGATGGAGATTCCTCTAAAATAATTTCATTACATTTGAAAGTTATTTTAATATATTGAAGATTAAACGCCTTAAGGATAAGATGTATATATAAAATTTTTAAAATGGCCTAACATCCACTCCTTATGAAAAATTGATCACCATACCCTTATATAAAACATATAGTCTCCTAAATAGGTCCTTAATAAAAAAAATTACGTTGATTAAATCCTAAATTCATTGGAGCCTTCAATAATTACATTAAAATTATCCAATTAAATTCATATGATTTCATTGGAGAATCCCAAAATGGGTAACTTTCAACTTATTTTTCATTTTTATTATTTTATAATTTTTAATATTTAGAAATACAACAATAAAAAAAATGCTTTCTAACCAAAGCAATTTTTTGAAATATTTTTTTATAATAGATTGAATTCTCATAAACATCTCAAAGTATATTTTTTAAAGAGCAATATTTGTCCAAATATAATAGTTGAAGAATGTTTCTTTAGATAATATGATTTTGAAGACATAAATTGAGGCAATAATGAATTATTTAGTGTTAAATTAATTGAGGCAATAATGTTTAGAGTTTGATTCTAATATAGTTTCTCAAACCCTCAGAGTCATTTACCAAATAAATACTCACAGGAGTGAAAAGGCTTATAAATGTAACTTTTTTAAAAACATGTGTAAAAAAGAAAGAAAAATATATTGGTTTTTGATAAAAAAGAAAAATAAAAGGAAGAGTTTTCTCAACAACTTTTTTATATATCAAATATCAAAAAAATATTTTGTGTATTCACAATTCTAATAATATATTACCATGTCTTTTATCTCTCTTTCTTATTTAAATTTAAAAATAAACTATTTTATTTTAAATAGACAAAACTCTATTCTAAACATGATTTCTCATTTACTAGAGTCCGTTTGGCTATATATTTACGGTAATGTTTTTATTTAATTATAATTTCATCTTATTTGGTTACAAAACAAAACACAATTTTTATATATAGGCCCTACCATTAAATGAGCTCAAAACTCAATTTCTAAAAAGATATTTCTAGTTTTTTTTGCTATATTTCTTTTTTGTTTTATTTTTGTAGATAGAGAGAAGGAGAATAGCAAAAAAAAAAAAAAAAAAAAGATCATCGTTCATCATTGAAGAGTAACTTCCTTTCACCAGTAGCCTCTACCATTTCCACTATTTTTTTTCTTTCCTTTCCTATTTTTCTTTGTTTTTTACATTCTTTACCACTGTTTGTAAATAATGGAGAGCAGTTCATCATCGACCTCTATTGTTTTCATCATTAGCCACTATTCTTCCTTTTCCTTTTCCTCTTCATCTTCCCTTTTATCTTCTATATTCTTCATTGTTATGCAAGTGAACAATTAAGAGTGAATTAATTCGCCCTCCATTATTCATGATGTATATGATTAATGAAGAGTAGCTCACCACCAATCTTCACTATTTTCACTACTAACTACTACTCTTTCTTCTCCTCTTCTCTTTCTCCTTCGTCTTCTATATTCTTCATTATTCATGTTGCGTGTGAACAGTAAAGAACGTTTTCACTGTTCATGGTTGGACCGGGTATGACCTTGTAAAATAAATAAGAAATCCAAAAATAATTCTCAAATATTGTGTTTTATTTAAAAAAAACTAGTGTTTAATATTATTCAATAACACTACATAATTATATTAAAAGGAAATCACATGATGACGTAGTATTTGTAAAATTTAATCGCAATTTTAATTTTATTCTTGATGATATTTAACCTAATGTGATGATATCTTACCGATATTGTTGCACGCTTAGGAAATCATGAAAACTATTGTCCTTGTTAGATGTGTTTTGTATGTGATGGAATTACAAATAGCTTAATGGAACAATAAAAAATACTTTATATAAAGTATTTTTTATTTCACGGTGAAATAACAGTAGTTAAATCTATAATATTTCAATTAAAAACCATCAATATTAATATATATATTTTTTAGTTATTTTATAACCTTAATTTGAAAAGCATTGTTAACCATATATATTAAACTATTTTTTGTTGAATTTCAATTTCAACCACAATTTTAACTACACATATATTTTTCCAAACCAACCGTAATTAAAAATATTTTTTATAAAATAATTTTTTTAATCCACAACCACAATAGCTATCACAATACTAAACATACTCTAAATATCTTAGTGTATTTATATCTAATTGAAATTATTTATAAAAATGATTTAATTTATATTTTTTATTTAATATTAATCATATTCTCAACTAGATTACATATTAATTGATATCAGATATATTCTGGACAATTTTATTAAGACTGTATCTCTACATAAGTCGAGTATATTAAGAGAAATAAATTTTACAAGATACTATATAATTCGTTTGGTGTTATAATAGCTATTATTTTTTTAAATATATTTTAATTAAAAATATATTGAAATAATATTTATTTTATTTTCAAAAAATTTTGACATCAGCAAATCAAAATAATTTAAAAATATAAAAAAATTTGAAAAAAAATTATTTTTAAATAAAACAATTTTCCACTGCAAAAACAAACAGACAAAATTTACCCTTAACAAGTAAATAAAAGAACTTTTTCAAAAAGAGGAAGAAGAAATGAAATCATTTCCCTAATCATCATATTAATACTTTAATATTAAAATGTTCAATATTCTCGATATAGACAGGTGAGAATCTTTGTACGAGTATAAAACATGCAATAGTACGTATATCACAAGTGACCTTTCTGCTGCGCAGGGCTTCATGCTGCCTTTGGTATTAGCCGGAAGAGCCCATAGTCTCGAAAAGTTTCCTTGAAAAGGATTTGAGAGGGAAATAATACTTTTCCATTATCATATGCATATTTCTTATCGCACGTGTAAATGTATGTCTTTAAATATTAATTTGTGCAAAGAGAATTTGAAATTAAATTCAACTTTATAAGGTTAACGAGTATGATTTTTAGACAGTTTATGTTATGTAGTTGGATGGCACGAGAACAAATAATTTGACCTAAAACCCCATTTAAATTAGCACAGAAGGAATTCTTTTAGATAATACTAGGGATATTATTCACTCTTCCTTTTTACAAAAGTTTGTGCTACATGACGTGTCCATCTTTGATTGGTAGTACATAATTCATTAATATTAATTTTCATATTAATTAAATGGTACAATCCCAGATTATAATTGCGAATCCAATGCCATATCACATAATATTATATAGAATCTACTATATAAGAATAAGTAGCCCGCCGATTTTATCGACTTAAGAAAGGTGCTCAATCACTACTAGGGTGTTTGAAAAAATAAAAAAAAAATATAAGTTATAGATTTTATTGGATATTTAATTTAATTATATAATGAAATAATAATAACAAAATATTTAATTTAATTATATAATAAAAAAACAATAAATGTATCAGATCTACAAAGAAAAAGGTGATAATGATATTTATATATAAAAAAATATTTTTCAAAAAAATAAAAAATTATAAAGTTAAATTCCTTACTAATTTAATATTAAAAGATAATATTAAAAAAATTATAAGATTTAACAAAGTTTCAGCAGATTCTCTTTATATGATATCCTATCGAAAATTTTACCTTGTCATATCATGTAAAAACTCATTCCCATGATCATTATATAGATATCTCATGCATAACTTTAATTCATTTATTAATTCATTAAAATCTCTCATAATTCATTCATAATTAATTATGTTGATCCTTGTCTTTCTATTGTTATTGTACTATAAAATTATCCTGATGGATGCATGGAGGAATTTAACACAAAAGAGTTTGATTTACAATATTTAAGTAAGGTTACATAATTAAGCATATCTAAAAGGAAATTATTACAATGACATAATAATGAAATTACATAGTTTATATACCGAGGAAAATAAAAGCTAATAACTAAAATTAGTATATTTTATGGAATGAGATAGACTTGCAAATAATATAGTATTTTAAAAATAAAATTAGATATTAAGTTATTATTTCATAGCTGTATTTTCAAAATTAACACAATCTACTAAATAATTGTAATGATTCTAAATTTTCACCATCATATTAGAAATTTATTAAATCATATATATATATATATATATATATATATTTCAAATTAATCGCTACTAAATTATTCAAACCAAGATTGTATCGATTTCTTTAATCATTATTTATAAGAGTAATTAAATATCTTATCACTATTATAATTATCATTTATATAAGTCATTGTATAATTTTAATTTATTTATTCAATTATTATATATAAAAATAATAAAAAAATCTTATTCGCTATTATAATCATCATTTACATAACTCACTAAATAATTATAATTAATCTCTTTAGTCACCATCCATAAAAATAACTAAATATCATATCCACTATTATAAACATTATCTACACAATTCATTAAATAATTATAATTTATCTTTTTAGTCACTGTCAACATAATTAACTAAGTATCAGAATATTTTACATGTTTATTAATATATCACTTAATATTAACATCATTTTCCTAGCTATCATCAACACGGTAAATTAAATTTCAAAATATTCTACATGTTTCTCAATAAATATTAATATTATTTTCTTAATTGCCGTCAACATGGTAAATTAAGTCTCATAATATTTTTACATGTTTATCAACATATATTAGTTAGCTACCATCAACATAGTAAAATAAGTTTCAGAACATTCTATCAATATATATTGATTTTTATTGATGTTATCTCCCTAGTTATTGTCAATACAATAAACTAAATTTTAGAACATTTTTATATGTTAATCAACATATATCATCTAATATCAATATCATTTTCTAAGCAACCGTCAACATGGTAAACTAAATTTTAAAATATTCTATCAATATATATCGATTTATATTGATATTATCTCCTTAGCTATTGTCAACACAATAAACTAAATTTTAAAACATTTTTATATGTCTATCAACATATATCATCTAATATTAATATTATTTTTTAAGTAACTGTTAATATGGTAAATTAAGTTTCAGAATATTTTATGTGTTTTTCAATATATATTGATTTTATTTCTTTAGCAATCATCAACATGATAAACTAATTCTTAAAATATTTTTACATTTCTATCAATAAAATCAACAAGTATAAGTGGGCATACATTTTTACATAATTCAATTCAAACCTTTATTTCAAATTTAATTTATAAATTTTCACTCCAAACCAATTCATTCATAAATTTCCTTTTAGACCATAATTCCCATAATTTTCATTTATAAGTTCAATCATAAATAATATAAACATTTATGATAAACAACAAATATAGAATAAATAATAAAATCTAAATTGAATAAAGCGTTTGGCACCTAACTATTCCTCTAGTAGATTTAACCATTATATTATTAACCAACTCTCTCGACACTTCTTTTTTTTTTTTAAAAAAAAATACAATCTCAATAAATACATCTTCCAAAGCAACTTATATCCATAACAAACTACTTTTTATTTATTACTAATAAATTTTATTTTTCCTCGACGATATACTAAACACATAAATATCATATATTTTATCTATAAATCCTATCTTCACGAAATCTCATAACTTATAACAATGCAAAATCATATTTAAAGCCTCCATTTATAATTTCTAACAAGTAAACTCACAAATTTTTTAATATATAAAATTAATTATTCCTTTTCAACCATCACTATTTCACTAATATTACAAGATTAATCACATTTGATAAAATTTATTACCAACTATCTAATTTTCTACCAATTATCTGTCACCAAAGTCATGATTTGTTTTTTTTTTTTTTTTAAGTTAGCAATGCCTAATTATTACTTTTTTAGGTTTTTTTTTTTTTTAACGACCGCGGCATATCACGGTATAGAGGAACGTTTACTGAAAGCATATTCCGTGAGTTATAGAGCACAAAGGTACAAAATAGAAGATAAGGCTCTCTAAAAAGTAAAGAGTAAAAGACTTTAAATGTTTAGAGAGAGAGAAGGAGTGTAATTCATCGGTTTTAACTAAAGTTTCGGCTGTTTTTGTGTTGTGCAGGCAGCAAGTGGACATTGTTTAGAGCTTAGACGCATAGAACGAGAAAGAGACCGATCTTTTCTATTATAAATAGTCTTTACTTGTTCTGTCTTTGTATCTCGACCTCACTCTCTCCTTCACCCCTTTCTTTATCTCTCTCGTCTTGTCTCTTTCTCGTCAAATCTTACTTGCATAGACTCAGGTATTCCATTGTTCCCACCTGTGCTTCTCCAAAATCTGAACTTTTTTTTTTCTTGGCATCACATCAGTGTCCTCGCTTACTCCATTATTTCCATCTGGGCTGCTCCAAAATCTAAGCTTTTTTTTTGGCATCACATATCACTGTCCTCTGTTTCTACGTGCATCTTATTGCTTTTATCACCCGCCATTTTTTATATATATACACACGAGGGTTTTCTATACTAAAACTTTGATTTTATTGGCTAAACTTTAGTGGGTTGCGGTCAGATTTTGGGATTATCGCTCTATTTTTTTTTATCTATTCGTGTTTGTCTAACTTTTGATGTTGCTTTCTCTTTTTTTTTGCGTGCTTGATTGAAACAGAGAGTTCTTTTATGGCAAATACTAGGAATTTAGAGAAGTTGGCATCGATTGATGCTCAGCTTAGGCTTTTGGTCCCTGGAAAAGTTAGCGAAGATGACAAATTGATTGAGTATGATGCTCTGCTTTTGGATCGGTTTCTTGACATTCTTCAAGATTTACACGGAGAGGATCTCAAGGAAACGGTGAATATTATTGAACTTGACATACCTTTTGTTTTTGTTTCTATCTTATCCTGATCATTATGTGCTCAAACTTGATTTCTCCATCTGCAAAAGACTCAATGCTCCTTTGAATATGTTTTAAATTTGAGATATCTGTTGATTTTTTTTTTGGGTTTTGCTGGGATTGTGAATGATTTATCTTTCATGTTGTGTATGATCGTACATAGTTACATCAGAATTTTCACGTACGTGCTTTTTGGGCCTTGATGAGTGATGTTTATGTACTAAGGTATATTAATTTACAGAACTTCTAATGTGTTCTACTTAGGTCCAAGAGTGCTATGAGCTTTCTGCTGAGTATGAAGGGAAGCATGATCCCAAGAAGTTGGAGGAGCTTGGAAGTGTCTTGACTAGTTTGGATCCTGGGGACTCCATTGTTATTGCGAAGTCTTTCTCCCACATGCTTAACTTGGCCAACTTAGCCGAGGAAGTTCAAATTGCGTATCGGCGACGGAACAAGTTAAAGAAGGGAGACTTTGCTGATGAGAACTCTGCTACCACAGAATCAGATATAGAAGAAACTCTCAGGAGACTGGTTGTTGATCTGAAGAAGTCTCCTGAAGAAGTTTTTGATGCTTTGAAGAATCAGACTGTAGATCTTGTCTTGACTGCTCATCCTACGCAATCAGTCCGTAGATCTTTGCTTCAAAAGCATGCAAGGTTTGTTCTTTATCTTATTGTTGTGTTTTGTATTTCAGTTCTTGTTCTTTCTCACCGAGGATTTAATTGTAGTTGTAGTGCATGTCTTCTTTTACTGTTCCTCAGTCGAATTAAACACAACATCTGGGGTTTGCTTTGCTAATAATGGCGTCCTGTATTACTTATTCTCGTTGTCCAGGTTACGGAATTGTTTGGCCCAGTTGTATGCCAAAGACATCACTCCTAATGAAAAGCAGGAGCTTGATGAGGCTTTGCAGCGAGAGGTAAATGCTTTCTTAAAGTCTGTTTTGATTTATCCGAAGTACAGGTTATTCTACACAGTTTATAAATCTTCCTTTCTGTTCATGTTATGTTCACCTGAAACTTGAAATTAGGATTTTCTTAGATGGGAGGAATGGTTTTGAAGGCCAGCAGATCTTTGCATGTTTGCAACGAGCAGTGATTTATTTACTCCAGCATACATAAGAATACATGCCCAAATGGCATTTTTCTAAATGTTTCTAAATGATGAAAGAACATATTCTTATTTCTGTTTATTTATATGGATATGAGTTTAAGCATTATTTTGCATATGTTTTTAACATTGATGTACATAAACTGGCCATAAATTTATCAAATTCCTGGACAAACTTTTTTGTACCTATCACGTGCTTCCTTTTTTTTCCCCTGACTATCTGGCTTCTTTGTATGATGCAAAGTACAAGTTTTACTTCAGAAAGTGACTTTTTGTTGTTTTGAAGTTTTCCATAAGATCTAAGAAATAATTTGCAGCGTGTTCCTACAGATGCACACATACAGATCAATTATGTTTCGCAAATTTATTGAAGCAACAGGATTGCTGATCTTCTTTTCCCTTTCATTCATTTTTTTCCCCTCTGTGTAGATTCAAGCTGCTTTTCGTACAGATGAGATTCGAAGAACCCCTCCAACTCCCCAAGATGAGATGAGGGCTGGAATGAGCTACTTCCATGAGACAATCTGGAAGGGTGTTCCAAAGTTCTTGCGCCGTGTTGATACTGCTTTGAAAAACATTGGGATTAATGAACGAGTTCCTTACAATGCTCCTCTTATTCAATTCTCTTCCTGGATGGGTGGTGATCGTGATGGTATGATCTTTCTCCTTCTATGAAATTGTTTCCATTCTCCGTGGGAATATTAAATTTTTTATATGAAGTCAATTCTGTAAATCTGACTTGCTTGTAGCTCATTGTTTCCTTGATATGAAAGTGTAGGTAATCCAAGGGTGACTCCTGAGGTTACAAGGGATGTTTGCTTGTTGGCAAGAATGATGGCAGCTAACTTGTACTACTCCCAAATAGAGGATCTGATGTTTGAGGTTTTTAGTCTCTGGAAATATTTTGTTGTAGCTTCATTGTTTGTGAAGAGACCTTTTCTAACTTCTTACCTTTTGTTGTTATCATGCTAATTTCCTCTCAATGTTTTCCTTGGCAGTTGTCAATGTGGCGCTGCAGTGATGAGCTCCGTGTTCGTGCAGATGTACTCCATAGATCCTCAAAGAGAGATGCAAAACACTACATAGGTAACATTTGGAATGTCATTTATGAGTGAATTCTTATTTCCATTTCACATGAATATGTTAGGGAGTTGTTCCTTTCTTGTTATGTAACTGAGCAAAAAGAATTAATATAAACAGTCGTGATGCTTTATATTTATCAGCAAAACATGTTTTCTATTCTTTTTTATCTTCACTTCATTTGGAGATCAACAGGCTATGGGTTGCATGAATGATAGCTTCGCTATCCCATAAAACCTCCAACCCCATTGGCCAACCAATTTTGACGATGAGTTATGCTTAACGAACAGGGTCCTGATATTTTGTTAGAGTAATGCCTTGTAGTTTTCCCTTGCTTCTAAGACAAGGGCATTTAGTATCCTCAATGAAGGGAATCCTACTAAAATTCTTAAGCATACTTTTGTATTTATCAAATGGAACTTTCTCTTATTTCTGTAATTTTGATTCGTATTCCACAGCACTCTTTTACCATAAATTAGCTATCTTATTGATGCCATAATCGTTCACATCATTCTTGCCGCAGAGTTTTGGAAACAGATTCCTCCAAATGAACCCTATCGTGTGATTCTTGGCGAACTGAGGGATAGGCTGTATCAGACACGTGAACGCTCTCGTCAATTGCTATCTCATGGGATCTCTGAAATTCCAGAGGAAGCAACTTTCACAAATGTTGAGCAGGTATCATATCTTTGGTTCCCCTTCTTTAATCCTTCTAATTGCAAGTGTATAATCATGCAGTCATCCCTGTTTGCATTTTGGTTTCTGTGTAGTATTCTGGTCTATCTGTTGCACACAACTGAAGACTATGAAAACCTAATCATAGTGCCCAACCTCAATCTCTTACTTATTGAAATTCTCTCCAGGCTGGACTTTTGGTCAAAATCAATAAAAACCTTGCATGGTCAGCTTGCCTATTAAGAGCCAAACCTGTCTTCAAATGATAAGGGAGCATTTTATTTTAGTTTGATATGATGTTGACTGATTGTGTTGTCAGAGTATCCTTTAGTGCATTATCAAGGCATACCAGGAACCATAAATTGGTTGTTTGCATACATAGTGGTCATGAATGTAGAATCCATTAACTAAATCCAATCATGATGGGATTGAGGATTTGTTGTGTGTAGTTATATATGTAAACAACACAGCACTTATTGGGTTCTTACTTTTATGTAGTTCTTGGAACCTTTGGAGCTCTGTTATAGATCACTGTGCTCTTGTGGTGACCGACCAATTGCTGATGGAAGCCTCCTTGATTTCTTGAGGCAAGTCTCCACCTTTGGACTTTCATTGGTGAGACTTGATATTAGACAAGAGTCAGATCGTCACACAGATGTCATAGATGCCATTACCAAGCACTTGGAAATTGGTTCCTACCGAGAGTGGTCAGAAGAACAAAGGCAACAATGGCTTTTATCTGAACTCAGTGGCAAGCGCCCATTGTTTGGTCCTGATCTTCCCAAAACTGAAGAAATTGCTGATGTTTTGGACACTTTTCATGTCATAGCTGAACTGCCAGCTGATGGTTTTGGAGCATATATCATCTCAATGGCAACTGCAGCATCAGATGTGCTTGCTGTTGAGCTCCTGCAACGAGAATGCCATGTAAAACAACCATTAAGAGTTGTTCCGCTGTTTGAGAAGCTTGCAGATCTAGAAGCCGCCCCTGCTGCTTTGTCTCGGCTTTTCTCAATAGAGTGGTACAGAGATCATATCAATGGAAAACAAGAGGTCATGATTGGATATTCTGATTCTGGTAAAGATGCAGGAAGATTCTCTGCAGCCTGGCAATTGTACAAGGCTCAAGAGGAACTTATAAAGGTAGCTAAGCAGTATGGTGTGAAGCTAACAATGTTCCATGGTCGTGGTGGGACTGTTGGAAGAGGAGGTGGCCCTACTCATCTTGCTATATTATCTCAGCCACCAGACACCATTCACGGTTCACTTCGTGTCACTGTTCAAGGTGAAGTTATTGAGCAATCTTTTGGAGAGGAGCACTTGTGCTTTAGAACGCTTCAGCGTTTTGCAGCTGCCACTCTTGAGCATGGTATGCACCCCCCAGTCTCACCAAAACCAGAATGGCGAGCCCTGATGGATGAAATGGCAGTTGTTGCTACAGAGGAGTATCGTTCTATAGTTTTCAAAGAACCAAGATTTGTCGAGTATTTCCGTCTTGTAAGTAAAACATGTACCATGTTGTTAATAATGTTATTTGAGTTGTTGAAGACTATATAAATAATGCTTATTTTTGTTATGATTGTAGGCCACACCAGAGTTGGAGTATGGGAGGATGAACATTGGAAGTCGTCCGTCTAAGCGAAAACCTAGTGGGGGCATTGAATCTCTACGTGCAATACCATGGATCTTTGCCTGGACACAAACAAGATTCCACCTTCCAGTATGGCTAGGATTTGGAGCAGCATTTAAACATGTCATTCAGAAGGACATTAGAAATCTCCACATGCTGCAAGAGATGTACAATGAATGGCCTTTCTTCAGGGTCACCATTGATTTGGTTGAAATGGTGTTCGCCAAGGGAGACCCTGGAATAGCTGCCTTGAATGACAAACTCCTTGTTTCCAAGGAGCTATGGCCATTTGGTGAGAAGTTGAGGGCCAACTATAAGGAAACCAAGAGCCTCCTTCTTCAGGTCAGTCACCAGGATAAATTTCTTCTTAATCTTTTCAGTGTGTGTGACAAATTAAAAGGAATATTTAGAAAAGAAGAACACCGGACATCTTGCCATCCTTTTCTGTATTTTTCTAATATCTCATTCAAATTTGTTTGTTCACTGAGCCTTTCAGTCATTCTTTTATTCTAATACAAAGTAGAATGTTGAATCAATCTCTACCAGAACTCAATGCGCACCAGAATTAACATCCCCTGTATTTGTCCTGCACCCAATCACAAATTTGTCCTGAATAGATACTAGCAGTTGTCAATTTAAAGCAGTAGAAAAGCCTAATGCTTTCATCTTCTTTTCAGATTGCTGGACACAAGGATCTTCTTGAAGGAGACCCATACTTGAAACAAAGACTGCGGTTGCGTGATTCATACATCACAACCCTCAATGTTTGCCAGGCTTACACCCTGAAACGGATCCGTGATCCAAACTACAACGTTACACCACGACCACACCTATCAAAGGAAATAATGGAGTCAAGCAAACCAGCTGATGAATTGGTGAAACTGAACCCTACTAGTGACTATGCACCTGGTTTGGAGGACACTCTCATCTTGACTATGAAGGGTATCGCTGCCGGCATGCAGAACACTGGTTAGAAAACCCAGTAGGTGGTTCCGGGCTGTTATCTTTTCGTTTCCTTCTACAGATGGATTTTGCCCAATATATATATTACTTAATGCCAGCGGGCAATGTTGCCCATCGTATGATCATGTATTATAATTTTGCAGCACTTGAATATCTTTTGAGGCCAATGGTATATGTTCTGGCCACTCAATGAGCTATGGTTTAATGCAAAATACAATATATATATGCTTTAAATGCAGTATGTTCTATTCGGCTATTTGTTGCCTGATTCCTTGATACACTGCGAGTGATGATCTGAGAATTTTTGGTGATGGTGCTTGATCTGAGAATCTAACTTACTGTTGGATCCGTTGAGCTTAAATTAATCTTCTTCCACATGGAAAAGTGATAAAGTCGGAAGTGATAAAGTCGGGAGTGTGGGTACAATTATGCCGTTATCTCCATTGATGTACTATCCTTGATCCAACTTTTGTTAAAGCAGAAAAGCATTTCTCAGGATAAGAAAAGAAAGAATGGACAAGTGTTCTTCGATCTACATGGGTGAACATGGTGAAAGTTCCTCCTATCCTAACTTACATTTTGTTAAAAAAGACTTCGCAAGAATTCTCCCTTGAGGCTCGAGCCCTTCAATTAAAAAAAGAAGAGAGCGATTGTAGATCATATTGTTATACAATAAACTAAAAGATTTTATTTATGTAATTCCAATTATTTCCTTTCTTAGTCCTTGAAATCTTTACTTATTTTCAGTTTGGTAATTAAACTTAGTTTCTTTTCTATTTCATTTTTACAAATTTTGTTTCCATTAAAAAAATTTATAAATGCATATACAAATTATTGTGAATTAAAACAATATAATAATATTATATTTTTACCAATCTTAGCAAAAATCATTAGATCAAACAATGGAGGTGATATAGTTATTTTATAAGATTTACAAATTATTATCAGATTAATAAGAAATGGTTAGATCTTTTTATAATATGATAAAATAATTAAATTATCTTTAAAAACAAAACTTAATTAAAATGTTTTTGTGAGCTTTTTTAAATTTTTATTTTTTTAAAACATAAAAAATAACTAAATTACTCTTAAAAAATTATTTAACTGATGTTGATGAAATATTTTATATTTTCATCCTAATATATATATATATATATATATATATATATATATATATATATAATCAAGATAATTGAGGGTTATTTGAATTATTTTAATAAATATAAATATTATTTAAAAAAAATGATCGGCACCAAGTTTGTGCTATATGGAAAGCATGTGAGGTGGTATTCGACGTGACTTCCAAAATGATGCCTGTCTAGAAAACTTTTGAGGCAACTCCTATTGAGTATATTTGGTCAAGATTTTAGAGAATCCTAATGTAGAATTAGTATATTAATAAAATTGAAAAAGGGTATCCATTTCTCTTCCTTCTTTATCTCTTTAATTTCATGGCTTTCCTTTTCATTTTCTTTCTCCACTCTTTTCAATTTCTCTCTCGATTTTTTTATTTTATATTCTTTAGGCTCACACTTGATTTCTTTCTCAAGCTTTTCTCTCTCTTCCTTTTCTTTTCTTGAAACCAAAATAAAATATGCAAAAGAAAATAGCTAAATTCGTTGTGTAATTTCTCAAAAAAGAAATGGAAGCTTTGTGCATCTACTATACTATCCTTTTCCAATCCATGCTACTCGTCATTAAAATACTTCATAATTACTATAGTTGATCGTATGACATTATCTTATGTTTAAAAATGAGGCAAAGTTTGTTAAGTTACTATTCATGCTTGAATTGCAATGATTTGATATTGGTGTTCAAAATTTAGATATAAGACTCAATCCGGTTCGATAGGTTAATTAATAAGTTTGGTTCAAGCATAGATAATACTTTCATTTGGATTGATTTTAGAAAATTAGTTCAAAAATAAGATTATTTTATTATTTAAAAAATTAAAAACAATAAAAGTTAGTACCTTATGTTCACAAAACCTTATATTTAATCTTTACATTTCTCATTTTATTTACAATATTTTTTTTATTGTTAGATATCTATTATCATTATCGATTGAATTACCTTGTAATATATGTTAAAGTATTTTTAATTAAAAATAAATTAAAATAATATTTTTTATTTTTAACATTAATAAATTAAAACAATAACAGTAAAAATATAAATATAAATTTAATATTTTTTTTAAATAGGCGAACCATGAAAAAAAACACTAAAAAGGTAACGCGTGGTAATTATTTTATGGTCAAATCAACACATGACATTTGGTAGAGAAATTAACTTATGGTGGCCTCCCGTGCATTTTTGGTGGTGGTTTGCCTTGAAAATGGGCCGACAGCAGCCTTAAACACGGGCCTTGGTTTCTTCTTGCTGGCCTGAATTTTGGGCAATACAGTAATAAAGCGGGCCCAATAACGGTAAAAATAATCCAGAAGAAAGAGGAGCAAACAAAAAGTAAAAGCTAAAAAAGAAATCCATATTATATTTATACCAAAAAGAAAAGAAAAACTCTAACATCACGCCACCAAAGTGAAGCGAGAAGCAATCATCTCCACTCCCACACCACGCCGGAAAAAGGGAAAGCCTCCTCCTCTATGGCGCTATCATTACCAACTCGGCAAAGACGTGGAGTAGCGTCTGATCTCCCATCGCCGTCCTCCTCGCCATCAAAACCTTACGAAAAGGAAGACAAACGAAAGCGATCAGAGGAAGGGCAAGAACAAAAAGCAATAGGATGGTTCTTACCCTTACTCGCTTTAGGAATGTTGCGCTACTTGAGTGCTACATCAAATATCATTCATGATTGTGATGAGGTTTTCAATTATTGGGAGCCTCTTCATTTTCTGCTCTATAATTCTGGTTTCCAAACCTGGGAGTACAGGTGATTGAAATATCATTATTTTATCTCTTTTCTTAATTAAAATTTTATTTTAAAAGTGTTGTTGGTTTTGCAGTTCTCAGTTTGCGCTGAGGTCGTATCTATACATTAATTTCCATGAATTAGTCGGATTACCAGCTTCCTGGTTGTTTCCTGATGACAAAGTAAGATTTTATTTTTACTTTTGGCTACTTCAATTATTCACTGTTTTTGTCGAGGGTTTGTTAAGGAGAGAGTTTCTTTTTCTGTTTATGCGCGGTGCAGGTGAGAGTGTTCTATGCAGTAAGGTTTTTTCTAGGTTTCGTCTCAGTTATTGCTGATGCTACGCTAGTAGTAGCACTTTCAAGGAAGTATGGTAAACGACTTGCTTCCTATGCGCTCGCAATGTTATGTTTAACCAGTGGTTGTTTCTTTGCTAGCACGAGTAAGTGAGCATTTTGTGTTTTTGTTTCTATTATTCTTTATTTATTTTTTGGATATTGATGTGTTCATTTTGTCAATCTATGCTGTGTTGGATGTGATTGGCAGGTTTCTTGCCGAGTTCGTTTTCTATGTATGCCACGAGTCTTTCGTCGGGATTATTTTTACTTGGGAAACCTGCTTTTGCTGTTGCCGTTGCAGCAGTTGGAGTAATTCTTGGCTGGCCGTTCTCAATTTTGGCTTTCTTGCCGATTACAATTTACTCTCTGCAAAGAAAATTTAAACAAACATTTTTAGCTGGGGCAGTCACTTCGCTTGTTCTTCTTGTAAGTGCCTTGTTGATTTGATTTGATTATTGATGTTTGTTATTGTTACACTTTAAAGAATGTTATTCTTCCAGGTGCTCTCGGTGCTTGTTGACTATTACTACTACAAACGGTGGACATCATCTGTTTTTAATCTCATAGTATATAATGTCCTAGGAGGTGGTGAGAGCCACTTATATGGGATTGAAGGCCCTTTATTTTATCTGAGGAATGGATTTAACAATTTCAACTTCTGTTTCATCCTGGGTTTACTCTTCCTTGCATTTTTACCCATTGCAAGGAGAAAGTATGCTCCAGACCTGCTAATTGTGGTTTCACCTCTTTATATATGGCTGGGGCTCATGTCTTTGCAACCACACAAAGAAGAAAGGTTTGTTTTTCATACTATGGCCTCCAAATTCCTTGCAGAGCTCTTTGTGCCAGATTTGGTTGTAATCACCCAAGCTATCTTCCTGTACAAAGTATTGATATGGATTTGAATGTTTCTGCTAATCTTTCCATATTTTTGTGTCCTGGCATTCTTTATTCCAGTAATTAACTCTATTTCTCTCTAGTGAGCAATGTTTGTCTCCTTACCATTTATAATGTCCAGTCTTAACTATTAGGGAAATTCTAGTGGATAGAAAAGAAATTGTTTTTCGATAAATTTCTTATATTTGAGTTTGACTGACTTCAATGCCTGTTAAGTTTTCTTGCAAGGCTGACTTTCTGTATCGCTGCATTGGTACAAGACCATTTGCTTTCAATTTATTGAAGATACTCTGTCTCGGTTTCAGGAAGTAGTTTAGTCTCAGATAAGGTTGAGGTTGTCATCTGCTTAGAGTGTAGTTGTGTACATGTTTTATGGTCTACTTTTGGTTACCATAAACTCTAATGCTGAAGGAACCTCAAGTTAGTAGCAATTGCATTCCATTTGTGTTGCCAAATCGCCCTACTACATATACATCAAAATGATTGGTATCGGGCAACTTTTTAAGAGTTGTAGTTGACTGGATGAATAATTTGAAATGATTTAGAATTCAGATTTCGTATTCTATGTAACTTGCATTTGAATTTTTTTATGAAGTGAGTTTGGGGGGATGTTTTCTAGTGCTAGAAAAGCAAGAAAGGGGGTTGGAAGTTAAGAATGTGTGTGAAGCATCTAATAGGGTATCTCTAGTTGAATTGAGTGGAAGTTTGTGAATTACACACGATGTTAAATTTTCCAATTCTTGGGATGCAATTTTAAAATAAAGAACAAAAGGGAAAGGTCTTGTCATGAATAGGAACTATGGACTTTGTTTTTTCCAAAAGTCTATGGCAAAATCAACTAAGAAATGTCAGAGTGAACCTGATGGTCTTAGTTTGCTCTCCAAGAAGAATCTGAGTTGCCACTATAACATATGCATTGGAGTGAGCTTGAAAGAGTCAAGGAAAAAACTTTCAAATAAGATGGATGTTATGAGGATCGTGTCATCCAGTCTGAAACTCTTCCTCTAATCAGTACTATATTTTGTGGATGAGGAAAGTCCTGGAATTTTATAAATGATATCCTGCTTTTGCTTCCGCACATGTAAATTACCCAACTGCACTATTAAATCTTCCCTGACAAAAGTGAATATGATTTTTTCTTGTCCAATCACAAATTCATATGTGATGCTGATAGAGGGTTTAGATCATGAAACTATATGCAAACTTTATATCAGAAACCTGTGCAATGTGAAATACTTTGTCGAGGTTTGGATTGCCATCCCGTGTCTTTCTAATCTTTCGTTTGCATGCTGTTGGAAAATGTGCCATCATTTTTAAATTATTTGCTTTGTATAAAACAATGTTCTTTTGGTTGGTTCATATATATTTTATGGATAAAGAGATGCTTGATCATGTGTAGAGTGCAGATCTAAGTAGAGAAGAAATGGTCAAATGTTATGATGATTGATGCATTTCCAACCACCACTGCAGGTTCCTTTATCCAATATACCCTCTTGTCTGTGTTGCTGCTTCAGCTGTCATTGAGAGCTTTCCTGATCTTTTCAGAGACAAATATAATCCCCATGACAATTCCTGGCCAGTTGTGGTAGGCTTCTCATCTATTCTTCTATATTTCCATGCCTATTTTATTAGCTTTAAACTTACGTTACTTTTTCATGCAGATAGCTAAATTTGTCAGGCCTTTGGTTCTTGGCCTAATATTATCTGCATCCCATGCTCGTACATTTTCGTTGATTAATGGTTATGGTGCTCCTTTGGAGGCGTACAAGATTTTGGAGCACTATGATGATGTAGAAACAGGTATGATCTGTTTTGGAGTAATACACTGCTGGAACATTCCCACTTATCTTGTTAGTCTTGTATTTTTTGGGTGGTTACTGCTCTGCAACATTTAGTGTTGGAAAAAGTTTGTCTGGTGATTTAGACCTTCTAACTCTTTTATATATATATATATATATATATATATATATCAATTGTCAAATTTTTGTTTAACTTTTCTGCTGTGGCTTATTTTGGTGTTGGAGAAAGTGAATTGTGAATATTCAACAAGTCATTTGTAATCGAGAATACTTATAAATGTAGTAAAATGCATGACAGTAGCTTCGGGATGGCACAAGAACCAGTTCTACTTGTAAAGATTTGCTGAACTTGTTGCCCTACCGTTAGATCAGGCTAATACACTTTCTGCAATTATATAATCAGTAAGAGATGATCCTCTGGCAGTCTTGCTGGTAGATATTATTATTGGAGAGTTCTCTGCCTTGGTCAGGATTACCATTAAGTTGATGCAGATGATCCATTCAGTTGCAACTTGCTTTTCTTTTAAGGAACCGCTGTAGGACCTGATTGCCATCTGCTCCCCAATTTTTGTTTAGAGAATTAATTATCACAGTTCTCAATGTATTTAAGGCAATATAAATCTCATTTACATTTTTTTGGAATTAAACACATCCTAGTTTTGGTTCCTGTATATCGCAGGTTCTACACTTTGTGTCGGAAGTGAATGGCATCGCTTTCCTTCATCATTTTTTGTTCCGGAATACATCAGTGAAGTTCGGTGGATTGATGATGGATTCCGAGGCCTTCTTCCATTACCATTCAATTCTACCCTCGGTGGGACTGCAGCAGCACCTCCTTATTTTAACAACAAGAACAAGGCATCGGATGAGCAATTTGTAATTGATCCCACACCTCGTTTTGCTTTCTTTTCATCATCATTACCTTTCCGTTATATAGTTAACAACACAAGTTTTGCATACAGATCAGAGATATTGAAGCTTGTACTTTCCTAGTTGAGCTGCAGCTTAATCGACCTTACCCTACTCGTGGAAGTGACTTGTCAACCTGGGAGGTATAATATATCAGAGTCCTCACCCCGTTCCCCTAACCTCTGTTTTCCAGTTTTGACGTTTTTATGTTCCTTAGAGAGTGTACTAAAACTGTATGCGTTGCAGCCAATTGCAGCATTGCCCTATCTAGACAGGGAGTTCTCACCTTCCATGTACCGGTCCTTTTTCATCCCCTATCTGTGGCAAGAGAAGAATGTTTTTGGAATGTACAAGTTGTTCAAAAGAGTATCAAAATGACATTAATGTGAGCTTGAGCTCAAAGTCCTGTCCCCTGAGCTCTGAATTTTGCAGCCAAGTAGCTGTTCATAGCTTGACTTGACCCCCGGATCTGAAAAGAAAAGAAAAACTTGCAATTGAAAACTGGAGATGAAAATGTAGTCGCTGCACTCAACAGATATTTTTTTTTTTAATTCCATGCATAGTTTAACCTGATTGGTCCGTGATCTGTTGATTATATTCCTTAGATTAATTGTACCAAGATGCTGTTTTGGTTATGTGCAGTTGAGAAACATGCATGGCTTTCTACCATTCAGGAAAATACGTTATTCTCCTGCACAAAGCGCGAGCATGACCATTTTCTCTTTTCGTAAACCGGAGCATGATAGATGCCATTAAGGAAAACTGGGATGGATTATGTTTACGTTGCGTTCTCTCCATGAAAATGTTTCCTTTCTTCCATTAGTGCATTGCATTGTAAACTGAAGCCAAATGAGTAAAAAAAAAAAAAAGAAACAAAATGTCTAACCGTTCATTCACAGTGGAGAATCTTGATGCTTGACATACAGAAGGGCAAATAACTACTTTGATGCGTGAAATTTTGCGATGTCCTTGATGCACCGTTGTGAGTCTCCAGTAGAGTTGTAGAATGGAAATGAGCTCCTACAGATGGTGTCTGAGCTAAGTGTAGTTAATAATGAACAGATTTACTTTGACGCGTCACATTCATTAACTCTCGACAGATGATGATTTTCTGATTTCGGCGGTGCTTGATGTTTACCGTGTGGGGGCATTGCTTTCGGGTTCAAGGGTGGTTTATGTTTTAAAAGTATTTTAAAAAAAGTTTAATTTTTTTTTGAAAATTAATATAAATATTTTAATGTATTGATATTAAAAATAATTTTTTAAAATTTTAAAAAGTTATTTTAAATTATTTTCTAAAAAATATTTAAAAAAAACAACAATTAATACCCACAAACATTTGTTTCCTTATTAGACTTGGAGGCGCAGATCGGAAAGGTGAATGAATGGTATCACTAATGTTTTCAGAGTTGCTATTTTCGTATCACGCAATCTATAAATTTCTCTACATTGGTGGCCCGGAATAATTTTCTTTTTAACTTGAAAATTTTTTTTAGGAGAATATTATATTTTAAAGAAATAAGAGAAATTCAATAATTATATTAAATATTTTATTAATTTAATAATACAATAAAAAAATAAGCTATGCAAATACTTGAAATTATGACTTGAACATGAAACATGTTCAAATTACATGTATATTGTGCCTTTTAGATCAAGGTTGAAATAATTTAATAAAATTTTTTGATAATAAATAAAAACAAAACTGAAAAATTAAAAGATAAAAATATATCAAGATAGTTAATATTATAACACAAGTTATTTACTTGGTTTTATTTAATAAATTTATTTATTAAAATCAACTTGTAATAAAAATCATCACACACATAAAATTTATTGAATTAAATAAAACAAAGAAATAACATGCAAGGCTGGATGAATTACAAATATTATAAAAAAATTACAAATTTAATTTAATCTATGTAAAAAATATATAAAAAATTACAAATGAATCATATTAACCTCTTTATAAATTAAACACCCCTAATATAATTAAAAACATTATTGCTATTTAAAAATGACTAAACAAGTAAAAAAAATCAAAATATTAATTAAAATATGAACTTAAAAATTATTTAAAACAATATATAAAAAATTTATTAATTGAAACAATTAAAATTAAAAAAAAAAAGAATAGAATGGAGCTAGTAGCTATTGGCTTGGTGAGCAACGTCAAATGCTTAGACCATAAAAAAAGGCATGTGCGCATAAGCCTTTAATTATTTTTTTAAGTAAACCCAATTTCCTGCAGAAAAAAATAGACAGGCATGTCGTTTGAATTTTCTAGATTTCAATTATTGTTATGGTTAGAAAAACAGTATTTATTTATTTTTTTCACATAGAAACCCATTTTAAACCCATTTCTTTACCCAAAACATTTAGAACACATCGTATAAATTATTTCAAATCAATTTATAGTCTTACAAACAATCTTCTCAAAACTTGAAATCAAACTATAATAAAAAATCTTTTCAAACTTAGATTTATTTTCTTAAACATTTTAAAGATAAAAAATACTTAACATGAATCTTCCTATCATACAAAAACATTTAATATAAAAAATAATTGTTTTAATAGTTAAAATTGCTAATAACAACTTTTTTTTCATTGGAAACTGAAAAACCTCTTTCTCTTCCCACTAAATAAAATAAAATAAAATAAAAAAATAAAGTTTAACATCAAAATATAATTTTATAAAATTAAAAAACTAATCACTTAATAGCTAAAAAAATAAAGAACTAAAATGAAGTTTTCAATAAATTTTAAACATACCATCTATTTTATCCAAGTTTTTCATTTCAATTATCAGTTTTTTAATTTAACTCTTACTCAAAAAAAAAAAAGCAATTAGATACCAACTTAGGGTAAAAAATTTTAATTATACAAAATAAAAGTTAAATAATCAATTTTTTTTAAATTATTACTTTAATTCTAAGGCATGTAAGATGATGAACAATACTTATGATATAGTGGAAGTAGGAGATCTTTCAAGCTAATGTGTACCCAAGTAGATTTTTGCGTCAGAATATACCTAACAAAACAAATTGTTATGTCACATTTACACAAATTTACGAAGACTCGATCACGTCTGTTTCGGGATCAAAGTTTAAAATAAAAGTTAACCTAATACATGAATATCATCCAAAGAATGGAAGACCGGATTGAAATTTAAGATTTAAGTAGCCGTGGTGTCGTGCACTGCGGTCCGGATCAAAAGTTAATTCTAGAATTAAAAAACATATGAGCATTGTTATTTTTTCAAACATAAAAAAAAAACTTGAAATGCAAATTGAAAACTTAATTTGTATATTTAATAAAATTAATTGATCATCATATGTGTTAATAAATATTTTAAAAAATCATTAATAATAAATAAAAATTAAATCAAGATACTAAACAATATATACAAGTAAAAAAGTATGATCTTGCATCACGTTGTGCTATTCAACATTTTTATTTATTTATGTTTCAATTTGTTTTTTTTTAATTATAGAATTTTTTTTGAAAAAATAAAATTTAATTATAAATTGATCAAATTTAATTAGATTAGATTATAGTTGAGATTAAATTTAATAGAACTGATGAAGATCGGTCAAAAAAGAAGTTAGGCACATGATATATAATTACATGTAATTAAGTAAAATTATTAATATATATTTATACGAGGAAATGTTTTTTAAAAGAATTGAATTATTATTTAAGATTTTTTTTGAAATATTGTTATATAGTTGGAGATTTTATTAACATATGTACATTGATTTTAGATGCTTAAATAAAGATTCAAGTGTGTGTATAGAATTTATTTGGTAACAAATATGATAATTTGACATGCCTATTGATTTAAGAGAGGCTTTGAGCTATGCTGCAGCAGAGAGACACTCTGAAATTTTTTATCATAAGTAGGTGTTCTAGTGTTTCATACCTTCATATTTTGTTTTGTAAGATTGTTGTTATAATATTTTGGATATGTTATTTTTAATTTGTAAAATATATAGTGGAAGAAAGTAATTTCTTAATGATGAGATTAATGTTGACTAAGAACAATAAAATTAATTATGGTGATGGGATTAATACCTGATAAGAGGAATATAATTAATGTAGGTGATGAGTTTAATGCACAATAAGAAACAATATGAATTAGTACTAAAAATGAGAATAAGATCTAGGAGCAGACATGAGGAGCTAATCTTTTCCAATATTAGAATTAATGTTTAGTAATAAGAAATGAAAATTCAATTTCTGAATGTAGGAGTTTTATCCACTGATGAATTGATAATTTAAATTGTTTGTAAGTGAAAATAATATCTGCATCTAGGCGAACCAAGAACTATCTAATGTTGGATATAGGTTAAAAAGAGCTTAATATAAAGATTATAGTTTAGGAAAAAGAATGTGTATTGGAAATAATGATAAATAAGAAATATTTACATAGACAATAAACCATATAAGTTAAAAATAGATTGTGTGAATGGTAATTAAATAAATTTTATGATGAATTGTGTTCAAACATGCCATTATATTTATTTTAATTATTTAGATAAATTATTATTACATACTTAATATTGTTTATATATTCATTTATTGGTACTTCTCAACTTCGAGTTGCATAATAGATATTTAAAAATCTTTGTTAATTTGGTAAAGGATTGTAAGAATTACTTTTTTGTAACTGAATGTCAATCCACCTTAAATTATGTAATTATAAATGTAACTTAATCATGTTAGTGCATGATGTTATACTTATGCTTTTGTTCTTCCTAGTAGTATTATATAATTTATGATTATAGATTTTAATTTAAATATTAAATATGATAACTACATATATATCATTAAAATGAATTATAATAATTGTGATGAGATAGTTAGACAATATCTGAGTTTCTTGAAATCTCCTATTATAGAAAAGATTTTGCTAAAATTTTAGTTAATTTTTATTAAACTATAAAAAAATCATCTTAAAAATAGTAATTATTTATAAAAAATAAAATTTAAAATGCATAAAAATATTAAGGCATTACAACCCAAATAAATCTGGATGAAGTTGAGTTACAAACCTAATTAGTTTTATAATTAGTTTTTGATAAATAAAGTTTTTGATCAATTAAAGAAAAAACATGAAGAAAAGTGATTGCATTAGATGTTAAGAAAAAACATATTATATGAGCTAGCCTATTTAAGCCATAAGTCTCTTTTCTTTATCTTTTTTTTTTATTTTTTTTTCTAGTGGGATTTTTATTGGGCTTAAGTGTGAGAAGACTTGAGACTAAATTTAAAAATCATTAAAAAAATCAAAAACTAATATAAAAATAATTTGATATTTATAACACACACATCAACATGTGACAAAAGCGATCACATTGATGAGGCGTGTATGACTTTCTCATAGCTCCAATGGTGGCCTTCCCCGGTATCGGTAAAATCATCTCAATTGACGCTTACTTTAGGGTGGCGCGTGGCGGTATCTTAATACCATCGATCCAGTCTTTGTTTCTTCTCTCTCTCTCTGGGTTTGCCCGCCTTATTCCTTTTCTTCTTTCCTTCAAAGATGAAGAGAAAGGGTTGCATTGTTTCCTAAAATCAAATTTTGTCTGTGGGAGTGGGTGTTATCTCGTCAATGTATACTGTGAGCTTCACAGATGCTTAGATGCCGACGTGGCACTCACGCATCGCTTTCCACTCAACCATCATATCCGACCCCACAAGCTGACTCCGAGCTTGCATGTCCTCACTGGCACAGGAAAATCCACGTCACCTATAAAATCAACGAAAGATGCTCACTTAGGTCTCTTCTAATTAGTATATTGCAGTTAGTGCCACTCAATTGAGTCCTCTTCGAATTAATCACTGCACTGTTTGCCTCATGAAATGCTTACGACATTAATTTTTTTAATTAATTAATTGTACAAATATTTATTTCTTTAATTATGATATTAGCATAGGAATCAGGTTTATTAATATTTTTTATAAATTATGCAAAACACAAGGCTGTGGAACTTATATTATGAGTATGGCAATGAGAAGGACCAATTGAAATTAAAAATAAATAGAAGGACCTCTAGAATGATAAAAAAGCTAATAGGGCCCCAATTGAAATTATAAATAATATTCAGAGGGCTGTGTGCACCTTTTCCTCGCTAATGAAACCCCAAGGAAAGAAAGACAAAGCAGGGTCTCTTTTTTCCACTCTCCTTTTTCTTTCTCTCCGTTCGGCTCATTTTGATAGCTAGCTGCTTTTTTCTAGAGAGAGAAAGAGAGGAACGGACAGTGTTTGTTTGCGTGTGATTTGCTAGGGATAGATCAGAAATAGCCATGGATTCATCAAAGGATCGCGAGAACTTCGTCTACGTCGCTAAGCTCGCTGAGCAAGCTGAACGCTACGACGGTCAGTCTCTCCCTCTAGATATATTTATATGCGTGTTTGTTCTTTCTCTCTCACTCTAGATCTGTGCTTTCACGTTATGTTTTTGCTCATTATAGAACTCAATCGTACGACCGATCGTAGATTTATGGATTGATTAACAGGTTTAACTTACATTTCAATACTTATTACTTTTGATTTAAAAAAATTATTGAAATATATTCGTCTTCTTTTTTGGGAGATTATAAGTTAATCACGTTGAATTAAGGTTACGGATTTTAATTATTTTGATTGATTTCTTCTTTCATTTGCAACTACTTTGATGTTGATTTTTCTTCTTCTTAATTTCACTATTATTATGTCTTTTAATGTAGGTTTCTGTGCTTAAATTTAGGATCTTTCAAAAAGAAAAAATTAACAATAGAGGAAATTTAGTAATTGCTGATTCAGTAATTATCAACTAATTAATTTGTTTATTTGTGATTGCATAGGTGAAGGGTAAAATAAAAATGGAATTATTTCTGTTCATCGAAATTAGTTTCTAGTGGAAATTCAAAACAATAAAAGAAACAAATTTATGATGTTGATACTTTTGTTGAAAGTTGTTAGAAAACTGATAGTTTATTGTGTGATGGCATGTAGAAATGGTGGATGCCATGAAGAAAGTGGCGAACCTTGATGTTGAATTAACAGTGGAGGAGAGAAACTTACTCTCTGTGGGATACAAGAATGTGATTGGTGCGAGGAGGGCATCATGGAGAATCTTGTCATCAATTGAGCAGAAGGAGGAGTCAAAAGGGAATGAAACAAACGTGAAGAGGATCAAAGAGTATAGGAAGAAGGTGGAGGCAGAGTTAACTGGCGTTTGCAATGATATCATGACTGTGATTGATGAGCATCTCATTCCATCATCTGTACCTGGGGAATCCTCCGTGTTCTACTATAAGATGTAAGTGTGGATTTGTTTGTGATTTTATTAATTTGTTTATGTAGATGATGTGGTTTAAATTGTCAAGTGAAATTTATGAAGGTGTTTGGGTTTGGTGCAGGAAAGGTGATTATTACCGGTATCTAGCAGAGTTCAAGAGTGGTAATGAGAGGAAAGAGGCAGCTGATCAGTCCCTTAAGGCATATGAGGTATGTATGCCTATTTTTTATTCTGTTTTCCTTTGATGCCATGATTAAATTCTAGGGTTTGAGAGCTTTGACTTGATTTTAAGCACTCATCTGCTCTAAACTGAGTCACAGATGGTTCTTTTCTCTCCCAGACATTTGCACTTTTGCTGTCCGGATTATCTTGAAACGTGAATTTTCTTCATGTGCAACCTATTTTTGAAAACCACAGGCTTTACATCCTTTCCTTGACATATATTTTCTTGTGTCTCTTTAGTTATTTCTTAGAAGGAGAATGGTATTGAAACTTGCATTTAGGTAGCTGTAATGTCTTTGTTTACTGTTAAATTGATCAGGGATTGCTTTCACTTGCATAAAACGTTGTACAGCTGTGTTTTGATGTTTTTAAATTGACAGAGCCCTGTTTGATATCTACCAAGGCTCTTTACCTGTACAGATATTCTCCATGTGTTTTTCCCATGGGAGCATTCTTTAGTTATGGCCATTCGATTTTCTGCCAATTTTATATGGTGCTTCTTTTTCATTAAATCTGCCACCTCTACCCTTGTTTTCCTTTAACCTCGCCTCTTCCATATCAGTTTATTCATCTGCATAAGGTTGACTATATAATTAGTTCTGCATGTTTGTTGGTTTTTGCAGACTGCTACATCAACTGCAGCAAGAGATCTATCTCCCACCCATCCCATTCGACTGGGTTTGGCACTGAATTTCTCTGTGTTCTACTATGAGATTATGAACTCACCAGAACGGTATGCAGAATGTGATTGCTTATATGTGGGAAAAGCTCTAGACTATAATTTTATTTGTGTATTGGAAAAGCTTATGCATTTAAATTCTTATTGCATTTTTGGGGTCTCTTAGGGCCTGCCATCTTGCGAAGCAATCATTTGATGAAGCTATTTCAGAGCTGGATACCCTGAGTGAAGAGTCTTACAAAGATAGCACTTTGATTATGCAACTGTTGAGGGACAACCTCACTCTGTGGACTTCTGATATTCCTGAGGATGGAGGTATCTGTCGATTCAATGCATGAAAGTTTGAAAGGGTTAAATTTTCATTTTATTTTATGAAGAATAATGGTGATCTGTTCTCTCCATCGAGTATAATACTGGACTTGGTCTAAAATGTATTTTTGCTAGACTCTTTCTCCATAACAATAAACAAATAAATGGAAAAATTGATATACTTGACATTGTCTCATTATGAGGTTTGTGAATTCTTTAGATGCTGCATTCATTGTAAGGACTATTCATGATTTCGTGTTTTTACTTGGAGCATTTGGGTGTAGTAATATCTTACTAAATCAAATGAGCAGAGCAAAATTGAAAAGTGATGGCCCATGGACCAATTAAAATCTATATGCATTTGATTGTTTGAGTTCACAGGTACAAAATGCTTCAGATTCTTTGTAAGAAATCATAGTGGTTTTTAGTGGACATCTTCTTTAACCTGAACTTTTTGCAGCATGAATTGTCCGTTGTGCACATATGAATACAGATGTTTGTATACTGTAGGTTTTTAGTGGACAATTGACTTAGCTGAATTCTTATTTTGACAGAAGACCAGAAGATGGAAACCTCTGCAAAAGCTGGTGGGGGTGAAGATGCTGAGGTTGGTCATTTACCTATTGTGAATTGTCTGTTCTCTGAACCATTTATTTGGATTTGCAGATCTATGAACATTCATTGAATTCTTTTGTTGTGCAGTGATGATGCGACTGGAACTCTGACGCGTGAATGGGAGTAGGATGATTTTCCCACGTTGTTGTGTCATTGCTATACTTTAAGAGAAGTTTTTATGATTTTCTCATTTGTTGTACCTTACTATTGTCACTTGGTATTAGTCTTGTTGTCCGTCAACTATGTATTAGCAGGAATATTTGTTGGGTTGTAATATGGATGACCTACGATTATTGCTGGTTTTTAAAATTTCCTTGCAGGCCAATTATATTTCAATTGGTTGTTTTGGGTAAAGAATTCATCTTTTATTCAGTGATTACCATCTCTTCAGGATATCATGTTGGAGATCTCGGTGGGTTTCTAGAAATAAACTTATGAATAGAGTTTTCTTACAAAACTGAAGTTGCGAAACTGAATAGAGTTTTCATGCTTGCAATGCTATTAGAGACGGTGAGGTCTATCTCAGCGTAGTGTTCGGGACGCCAGGTAACTTTCTCAAGTGACCATGGATAATTCTGCTAGATAATATCATCTGTGTAGTGAAAGCTTCTTGGTGGATGATGAGAGTGTTTCGGCTTTACTGCTGCTGCATTAGAGCTGCTTTGTCTTTTGGATGAATCAGGAAGTCCTTGCTACATGTACGATCTTCATTTAAATTTCGAATCGATGCTGACGATGAAAAGAAAAGGCTTTTAAATGGGTAGCAAAATTATCCAGCAATGGATTTTGCGTTCTGTTGATTTTGATCATGATTCTTCATGACCTTATACACAATCCAAAAAAATAAATAATACTCTAAAAAGCGTGTCGCTTCCCAGGCCTTTTAATAATACTTATATATAATAATAATAATAATAATATTAATAATACTTATATATAATAATAATAATAATAATACTATTATTATTATTATTATATATAAGTATTATTAAAAGGCCTGGGAAGCGACACGCTTTTTAGAGTATTATTTATTTTTTTGGATTGTGTTATTATTATTATTATAATGATAATTATATTGTATTATAATATATATATTTTTTTGTTTTTTTTTGTCTTTATAGGGTTTTTTTTGCCTTTTTTTTCTTTTTTTTTCTTTTTAATAAATGTTTTTATTTAATTTATTTTGTTAATGAATCCCAAGGTTGACGAGTTAATTTGAAATTTTATTTTTTTATTTTTTTTTAATTATTTTTTTTATTTAGTTTAGTTTATTAATGTTAAATTTTTTTTATTTAATTATTAAATTTTCATGGCATGTATCCTAGACTTGACAGGTTAATCTAGTTAATTATGGGTTAACCTGTAAAATTTTTTTCTATTTAATTATTAAACTTCTATAATATAAATCTGAGGTTTGACGGGTTAATCTAGTTTGAAGGGTTAACCCAATTAATTCTAATTTTTTTATTTTTTTATTTTATTAGTTTTTTTCTTTCTGGGAAAGCACTGTAGCTTCCCCACGCCTTTTAATCATACTTATATATTATTATTATTATTATATATTTTTTTCTTTTTATGCCTTTATGGTTTTTTTTTTTTTGCTTTTAATATTTTTTTTATTTAATTTAGTTTGTTGATGAATCCCGAATTTGACGAGTTAACCCAATTTGATGAGTTAACTTGGAATTTTATTTTTTTCTTTTTAATTAATTTTTTTTCATTTAGTTTAGTTTGTTAATATTAAATTTATTTCTGTTTAGTTATCATATTTTCATGACATTTATCCCAAACTTGATAGGTTAACCTAGTTAATTATGGGTTAACGCGTTAAGTTTTTTTTTCTATTTAGTTATCAAACTTTTATGATAATATTAAACTTACATGACTCAAGCTTATAGGGTCCAGTGTTGCAACCAAACTCACTTAAGCTTAAGTCATGTAAATTTAATATTATCATAAATATTATAAATATTACTCTAGATTCAAGTGTTGCAACTACACCAAAGGTTCTTAGATATATCTTTGCAAAAATACATACCACTTTTAGATCTTAGTATTTTTTTGATATTTTTTATGCAAGAGAAAAAAATAACTTGTGGTGTATGCATTTGTTTTATTTTATTTTTTCTTTTTAAGTCTTCTACTATGGATTGCACAATGCAATCCACAGTGAAAAAGTTGATGTCTTTAATTTTTTTTATTTTTTTTGTAATTATTTTTTAATTTAGTTTCTTAATATTAAATTTTTTATATTTAGATTTTCATGATACTAATCTCAGGTTTGATCGGTTAACCCGATTGATTCAGATTGTTTTTCTTTTTCCTCATTACTTTGTTCTTCCGATTTCATCTTTTAATATTGTATGCAGTCCACGATGAAAAGATTGATGACTTTAGTTTTTTTTTTTCTTTTTATGTCTTTTACTATGGACTACATAATACAATCCACAGTGAAGAAGTTGATTTTTTTCTTTTTAATTAGGTTTTTTTATTTAGTATGTTGATATTAATTTTTTTTGTATTTAATTATTAGACTTTCATGACATGGATTTCAGGTTTGACGGGTTAACCTAGTTAATTCAGATTTTTTTTCTTTTTCTTCATTGGTTTTTTCTTCATGTTGGTTTTTTTTTATTGTTTTGTTCTTTTAATTAATCTATTTAAGTTTCACACTTTTATGACATAACTTTGCAGCCAGACCCATATTTAAGACTATTGGGTTTGGTATTGCAGTCAGACCCATTTAAACTTGGATTTTTCAAGTTTAATGTTATTATAAATATTACTCTTAAGTCCGATGTTGCAGCTAAATATAAGATTATTGGATATAACTTTGTTAAAAAACCCAATACTTTTAGAACTTAGCTTTTTTTAATATTTTTTATATAAAAAAAATTAACCCGCGGCATCGGTAGGTCATTTAACTATTAAGATCTATTAGCTGTATGAACCTCTCTTGGTCATGAGATGGTATGCTTCTCGCCAGCTTCAATTTTCATGTGGTTCTCGTGCTCATCCTTCTTTGATTTCTTACCCTGGAGGAATTTAACGATGTTTTAGAGGGAGTTAGTGCTTTGAGTTAGCTATTGGACTATCTTTGAGGGTGGTGGGTTTTAAAATTCAAGATGTTTAGAAATAAAATAGTTGTATTAAATAATCAATTAATTTCTTCCTTCAAGCAATTTAATTCATTTTTCTTAATTAAGATGTCTAATTACTTGATATAAAAAGTCTAAGTAGTGCATGATAAACTAAGGTAACTAGTAGCTAATATCTACAAAAAGTTCTCTTTGATGTATGTAGAGATTCTTTGATGCTTGATTTAATAATTTTATAGAGAAAGTACAATGATATCTTAGAGATATAGATTCTGAATATATGTATGTTGAAAGTATTAACAATAAAGAGATTGTGAATCTTAGGCTTGGAGGATTTATAGTGCATATATAATTCACGAGTCTTGTCCTTTTATGAAAAAGAAGGGTTGGAGTATAATTTTATCCTTATGATATTTTGACTTGTACTCTACTTAAAATAATATTGAGGGATCCACGTGGGGTATTAAAAAAACTCTAAAGGGAGTGTTAGGCTCGGGCAAGATACTCAAGCCAATTAAAAGTAAAAAAATGGATTTAGGTGTGCTGTCTGGACTTAAACACATTGGGCTTAAATATGTTAGTTTGAGTCCACAAGGGTGTTATGGTGCACAACAATATCAACTGGGAAATATACCTAGTAAGGACAGATGTGTCACTTTTATCACCAGTCAGGTAGGACACATATCACTAGCTGGGTGTACACTTAACAATAGGCATACACCTAGATGGTGGGATTAGGCTTTCATGGCCAAGCCTATGCTTATTGGTAAAAGTTGGGCTTAGGTGTGGTACCTCGATTCCATGAGAGGATGTTTTTGGAACATTTAAGGGTTTTTTTTATCCTATAAGATCTAGATATATAAGCCCAACATACTAGGTGTATGCTCAACAGTAGATATGTGTCCTGATGGCGGGTTTAGGCTTCTATGCTTAAGCTCAAGCTTACACCCAACATAGTAACCCAAGCCCATGCACCTTGGTAGAATTTAAGCTTAGGTGTGGTACCTTGAACTCGTGAGGATGTTTTTAGACCTTTTGAGGTTCTTATAGGCTTTTAGGGGGATTATTTAGGCCCATTAAATTTAGATCCATCAATAGCTCTCCAAGTCTTTATGGTATTACTGATCTACCAAAACTTATAAAAACACTTAGTTACCATGATGAATTCATCATACTTTCTTCATATGAGAATAATTATGGAAACCTAGAGTAATATAATAGAGAGCTCGTGTGTAGAGGCATGCATCGGGTTATAGGAACTTACAAAGTATAGAAAGGGGAACCATGAAGGAAACCATACTTAGAAATATTCCTAAAAGAGTAAGGTGAGATATAAAGGATTTCATACTTAGAAAGTTTTTATAAGAGGTTAGGGGAAACTTATAAAGAAGAAATTTATACTTAGAAAAATATCTAAGTGCCTGGTGAAAACCAATGGTATATTTTAAAAAGCCAAGGGAAACCCAAGGAGGGTGACCCATGTCAATGCTTATATTTAAAAAAATTTCCAAAAGGCAGAGAGGAGCGAGCCCATGTCAACACCCATATTTAGAGGAATTTCTAAAGTGCGAAGGGGATGAATCCATGAAAAGTGGTTCTATTGCACCAAAGAAGACAAGTCTATCTTTTGAAGAGTGGTCATACTAGATTATAGAAGATATGTGACTTTCCTATGATGGTATAAGATATGAAAACCGTCAATTAAAGAAAAGTCTCACAGAAAAGTGGGAGGTTTGTAGCCTCTTTGATGATGGCGTAGGTGCTTGCAAACCCCCAACTAATGAGTGATAAATGATGTGTAAGGGTTATGTAATCTCATTAGAATGACATTAAACATGATGATGGCGTAGGTGCTTGCAAACCCCCAACTAATGAGTGATAAATGATGTGTAAGGGTTATGTAACCTCATTAGAATGACATTAAACATGAGAGCTTTTCACTATAGAGTAGTGTCAATTTGAGATTGCATTAGTGAATAGGCTTTTAACATTAATTGAGAAAGTGTCAGTCCGAGACTACACTAATGAGGGATCCAAGATTAACTCTTAGTGAATTAATGAAAGGCATTTAGGCATCATTTGAATAAAGTGCTAGTTTGAGACAACGCTAGAGAATATAACATCTAAGATCAACCCCTAAATATTTTATAAGAGGTCATTTGGCATCACTTAAAGAATGTATTAATATGAGACTACACTGGAGGATAAGGGATCCAAGTTCAACACTTAACAAATTAGTGAAAAACCATTTAACATCACTTGAAAAATGATGCTATTGCAATAGAGAGATCTCATACCAACCCTTTGAAGATTGTGGGGCTATTACCCTAGGAAAATCAAGTTAATCCCTTTCAAAAAGAGTGATTATATTGCACTAAGAAGACTGAGTCAATCTATTCTTTGAAAGCCCTACTAAAGGTTTGTAGTTAGAAAATGTATATCAAATATACATTATTTTTATTTTAAAAATAAACTTACATTTCTATTATACATCCTAATGTGATCTAAATGATATATATGTGAGTTTCTTAAGAGGAACATGTCTTGGAAGTGGTGCTAAGATGTTTGGTTTGACTACCTTGATAACTTTAAATGAGTGATTTTATTTTTATTCAAGAGAGTTATAAATCCTTAGGATACACGAAATGCCCATGGATGTATCCCTTATGGTTCTTCATTAAGCTTTTATTTATATTAGGAGAATGATCTGGTTTGAAGGTCTCTTATATTGGTTTTCCTTGTAAAAACAAGGAGACCCATATCATAGCAAATTAGCCTCTTCCATATATATGTTATTTTTTATGACTTGCTTCACCTTGAGAAAGTTTCTGTCTAGGAAGGTATAAAGTTTTCTTTAAAGGGCATGTTCCCTTACCTCTCTTATTAAAGTCTCGAAGACTACTCACTCAGGTAATTGTTCCACCTTGAGCATCTTTTCATTGGAACTCTTCATATATGCTTGTATAGACTCGCCCTTTTGTTGGGTAACACCAAATAGCATCATAGAGCTTTTATTGATGGGTATACTGGTGTTGAAGCATACCACTAGTTTGGCGTAGAGTCATTAAACCCTTCACTGGAGTTTAGCTCCAAATTATTGTCCCTAGAGATTATGAGGAGGATTTTGCACATTTAGTCATTGTATTGGATGACCAACTTTAAACTACAATGCACATTATATACATACTTCCTCGGGTCTCCCTAACCATTATAATTGTCCAGACTCAATTTTATGAATTATAGTCCATTGGGAATCAAATGGTCAATACTTGTTTGGACAAAAAAGAACCCTTCCACTGATAGGGGTTCATCATTCTTCTAAATATGCTTATGTATAAACTATTTCTTAATTCTTTATTTGTTAGGCTCTTGGGAGCTTAAAGAGTTTGGCATGGAATGAGAATTATGGTAATTGGTGTCCATCTCATTGTAGTTAAGGAAAGTATGTTCGAAGTACTGACTTTATACATAAGTATCACAATAACATAAGTGACATCTTGAGGGATTCTTAAGAATGTCAATCTTTTTAGTCTCTTTTGAGTAGTGTAATCGTTTATAAGCATTTGGTATGGTTAATGGTTGTGATGCTAGAGCATTATATGTTGCTGGGGGGTGTCAAGACTTGTTGGAGTGACAAGATTTGATTTTACTCTTGGGTTGTCAATATGATTTAAATGAGGAGTTTCACTTGATTGATAAGTTATTGAAGGTTTGGCTAAGTAGATGTGTTTTGTTAACTAGTGGATTTGTTTTACTTCTTGACCCACATATGTTTTGGTTATATGCCATGAAATGACCTGGAAATGTCAAAAATGAGTTTTAGAAATTGATGCCTTTTCTATCAATTCCATAAATGGCGCCAATTAATTAGTCTTAAAATTTAATATGCTTAGAAATAAGACTAATGTGTTGGATAATCGATTGATCTTCTAGTTCAAGTAATCTGATCAATTCTCCCTAACCAAGGTGTCTGATGGCTTGATATGGAAAACCCGTATGATTGGTAGCTAATAAAAGACAGTGCCTGGTGAACTAAGGTGATTGGTGGTTGGTAGCTAATGCTTGCAAAAAGTCTCTTTTGATGGATGTGAGGACTTTTCGATATTTATGTTAATAATTTTATAAAGAGAAAAAATATAATGATATTTTAAAGAGATAAACTTTAAAAATATAGATGTTGAAAGTGTTAACAATGAAGAAATTATGAAGCTTTGGCTTGAAGAATTCATGATATAGTTATAGTTTATGCTATGGAGAGAAATGGTTAAAATATAATTTTATCCTTGTGATATTTTGAGTTATATTTTATTTAAAATAATATATATTAAATTAATATAAAATATTAAAAAACCTCTATAAAACCCTTAAAAAATTCCTCAAATGAATGTTGAACTTAAACAAAGCAACCAACCTGAGTACATGCATGTGCTAGGGTTCACACCTAGCACTGGTTAGGTTTTACATGTCTAGTATGCTAAGCATGTATCCAGACACAGAGCTTGAGCTTCCAGCCCAGGTGCATGCTTAACATGGAATCAAGATATAATGCTTGGGCTCTGCCTATTAGTTGAAGTTGGGGTGAGGTGTGGTGGTATAAAGTAAGCTGGAGGTTTTTGAATTTTATTGAGTGTTTTTAGTTTTTTTTATATTGTTAGAGAAGTTTTTGGGCAGTTAAATTTGATTCCATTTGCAAGGTTGGCTTCAACTTTCTCTGGAATCTCTTAGAAGAGCTGAGAGTGATAGATGTCTAAATATTTGGCTGCTAATCGCTTGAAAGTGGAGAAGGTATTACATGGCATGTGAATGTGCATGTCCATACGACCAGGCACTAGCTTATATATTTTCAAAAACATCAACTTCTTGATTTATGTCAATGACGATCTCTGGTTCTCTCTCTCTCTCTCTCTCTCGCTTGCCTTTATTCGTCGAATGGATGATGCCGATTTAGTGCCCAAAAAAGTTTCAGCAGCCACAAATAATTTTTCGTTGTACTGCTCTTGTTCATATCCTTCTACGACAAGAGTGACTTGAGAAGAAAAATGACGATAAAGAATGCAGAGATTGACAATGCTTGGAATCAGCACTGCTGAAGCTGCTACCATATATAGAAAGAACTGTTTTTGTCTTAGGAATGTTATGGGGAGACAACATCCCCCAGGAATTTCTTAATGTAGGGTTTGTTATCAAATTAATAATGATAAAAATGCAGTTTGTGAAAAGGCTTTGAAATAGGCGAGAGAGAAAAATGTGATCAAGATTCTGAAGTTAAAACTTCATGAATTCTTCAGTGAGCTCTATAAAGCCTAGCTAAGAAAGGAAAGAAAATTACCCATAAGACTAATTTATCAATCCTCTGTGCTGGTCATGGTTTGTCCAGCAAATGTTTCTAGAAGAACATGCACTGAAATTCAGAAAGGATAATTCCAAGTCTCTGCCTTTCGAAGACTATTCTAGTTGAAGAGTACTTAGCCAGCAAAGCTTGGACTTTTATGCAGCAATACAATTGTTCAACCATTGATCCTATAATCAGTGTCCTTATTTTCCACCATTTCTTCCATTGTCATCGTCCCAGAAAGCGTCCTTGAATATGTCAAAGATTCACAAGTCGGGAAAACCAAGGAGGTATGCTGTCAACTTCACTTCATGTTAATGAGCATTGCCGCATGCAGTAAGGTATTAAGGCACGCATCCTTCCAGGATAGCTCCAAGGGACCTATAAATTTCTGGAATCTTGTTTTATGAACTAGCAAAGTCCTAATACAAAGAGGAAAAGTACTCATGGCAAATTTTTAATTCCAGTTACGAGGCTCTTTATAGAAGTCATTGCTTGCTAGCAGGAAGATTTGTTAAAAGAGAAGCAAAAGCAAACCTCTGTTAACCCCAATTTACAGCTTTCTTGAAGAACTACATCATCATAATACATTAGTACCACATCTACCATCACAAAAACCTACAAAAATGTTATCCTCTCTAAAGAGCCAAGATACATCGAAAGTTTTCACCACGCTGGCCTCTATTGCCGCTTCCGCAATTCTTGTCCGAACCATTTACGAGGTCCGAAGACACTTCTTCGCCTCCAAATACAAATCTTCTCCCTATTTCTCTAGTCGAAAGACTATCATTATAGAGGAACACAAAGAGGACGACTTGCTTAACAAAGAATTTCAGGCTATTGATACATATTTGGTCAATGAAGTCAGCTCCTCTGTAAGCAGACTAAAAGTGAGAAAGGATGAGGATATGAAGAGATTGGTAACCAACTTGGAGATAAACGAAGAGATAGTTGATATTTTTAAGAATGTGGAAGCAAGATGGAGATTGATTTTCAAACATGAAATGTCAGATCAAGGTAGACATGCAAAATATATGAAATCTTATGAGCTGACTTTCAACAATAAACATGAACAGATGGTGTTGAATTCATACTTGCCATACATTATGGAGCGAGGCAAGGCTATTAGAGAAGAAAGTAAGGTAATCAAGCTATATCCAGTGGACTTTGCATCTGGAATCTCAGAATATACCTTCAATTTTGATCACCCAATTACCTTTGAGACCCTTGCAGTTGATTCGGAGCTTAAGAAAGCAGTATTGGATGATTTGAACACCTTCATGAACGCAGAGGAATATTACAGAAATTCTAGCAAACAATGGAAACGTGGTTACTTGATATACGGTCCTCCGGGCACCGGCAAGTCAAGCTTGACCGCAGTAATGGCTAATCACTTAAAATATGACATCTATGACTTGGATGTATCAGAATTTGACAACAATTCAGATTATTTAGAGCGCTGGTTGATCCCTGGACTGCCCAGTCGAACTTTAATCGTAGTTGAGGATATAGACTGCACTATCAAGCCACAAAACCAAGGAGAAAAAAAAAGGTGAGAATCATGTTAGGTTGATTGTCATTTCATGTACAACAAATGGATGACACCAACCATTGACTATTGGTAGCCACCATTGTTGAATGGGCTAGAGTTGGTAGCCACCAATGTTGACAACAAACTAAGAAGAGCTTCCATAAATGCCTATAAATAGAGGCATATATGAGAGAGCAAAATGAGAGAGAGGAAGTAGAGCCAAAGAGGTGAGAAATGTAGGAGAGAGTGGGCTGCCATTGCAGCACAAAAAGAGAGAAATAAAGTGAGGTTAAGAGTTGCTTAAAGAGGAGATGATTCCTCCTCCTCTATTGTTGTAAATCTTGTACTCTTCCTACATAATGCAATGGCTTCTCCCGTGGATGTAGGCGGTTTTGCCGAATCACGTTAAATATTGTGTCAGTGTGCTTGGCCTCCTATGAGCAAATAGCAGTACATCACCGGTCGGAATTCTCAACAATTGGTATCAGAGCTTTTGGTTTAAAGTAGTGTTTAATTTTGCTCAAAAATAAAAGTTGTCAAAATTGTGTTTTGACTATACCACTGTGTAGAGGAGGAAAAAAAGAAGCCACTGGTGAAAACTGCGTCGAAATCGGACGTCGGAAACCGTCGCACGCGCCGGCGGGGTGACTGTCCACGTCATCAGCCATGCTAGCAGTTCTGTACAGCCATCAGGCACGTCATCTGACATATCAGTACTCTGAACAGTCAAACCGCCACGTCAGCTCTGCCATGTCAACACAAGTCATCGGCCACGTCATCATTATGGGACCCACTGCCACGTCACCAGCCGCGAGCGGAGCCGAGCCGCGAGCCGAGGGACAAGATTCTGTGTGGTGGAGTCTACGTGCAACCGGTTCTGAGATTGAATCTGGACCGTTTATCAGGCCAGAATTGTTTTGATCAAATCTTAGCCGTCTGAAGTGCGATTTGGATGATTTCAGATTTGTTTCCAGCTAATTTGATCATTCTGGATGCAATGGTACGGTCCGATCGTTGAGATTGAGATCAGAAATGACAGTGGTGAATTATTAAAGAGATTGCCCGATCAGGAGGCATTTGATGGTCATCATGGTGGTTGATGGAGTTGAAGAAGAAGAAATCACACATGTTTGCCCAATTACATGTGTTGAGCTATTATGAGGGGAATTTTAATTGCCTCAAGGGAAGGTAAAATTGGGACACTTTAGACACCCAATCATATGGACAATTTGAGGTGGAGAGTGAAATTTGATGAAGACCAATCTTGACGAATCTGAGCACTGGTAGTCTCGCCAGATGTTGAGAAATCAGATATAAAACCAGGATACCCCAGATCACTTGTAAAGGAAAGCCGCGACAAAGCTAGCAAATGGTTGTATATATGAAAAGACAGTACGATGGATAGATATGGCCTAAGAAGTTCCGGCTAGGAGATTGGGTTTTAAGCGGGACCGTTGTGACCCCTCCAATCTTTCCTGGGAACTTGCTTAGTGGAAGGATTATCCATACGGTACTATTTTTGTATATGTGACAGTTTGTTATGAAATTGTTGAAGACTAGCAGGATGATGGCACAAAGGAACAATTGGGTTCCGTATGATCAAGGATTTGATGGAGTGGTGATTTCTCCAAGGAAGTTAGATTCGGTGACTGTAATTTCTCGAGGGGAGAATTGATGAAGACCCTGATAATGGAAGAGCAATACAGTAAAGGGATAAAGATTGGCACTCTATTTTGACTTGGATAGATGTTGTGACAGGATGAGCTGCTGTCAAACATAAGCAAGGAATAGGGAGAAATTTGGAGAACCAAAATGGCGCGAGAGCACACGAAGATTGTGTAGGAGTACCCGGAGGATCCAACGAGGTACTATAATGAGACAACAGGTGCAAGGAGAAGAAGAGTTCCCAGATGAAGCTCAGAGCAGAGACTATGAAAAAGTTGTACAACAAAAAGTCTCTTGTGCTCTTGATAAAGGCAACAAGCAAGGACCTTTCCAATGCATGCAAGGATGGAAAGATGAGCTGTTGCAGATGCACCTAATTGAGGGGGTGCAAACGCCTGTGATAAAAGGCGATTGCCTATGATGAAAGGCGAAGACACCAAAGGGAGTTGGTGTGGGTGGAGCTGTTAAGTAGAAAAGACGTAGAAGCTCCAAACATAAAAATTGAGGTGGAGGATTGCGAGGAGTATACCGCAATTTTCTCTTTCTATGTAATTAGTGGCAAAGAATTTATGGAGCCATTTTGAAGCATCTCAGATGAAGGAGGATGCAACCGCCTATGAAAGGCGAAGACACTTTAAAAAGAAGGTGTGAGGGCTATGAGATGAGCCCATAATCAGACCGCCACATGAAGACGAGCAGAGACACCTCAGGAGAAGGTGTGAGGGCCGTAGAAAGAGCCTAGTTCAGAACACTCCAGAGCCAATGTGATGGCTAGGTATAAGTGGACAGATGGATAGCCAATGAAAGGGCTATAATGAGTATGGAGACAAATGCAGGATTGACTTTCATGGATATTGCCCCCATGCTAAAGATCAATGAGCTAAAAGACATTTGCCTTGGATAATAAGTGGATGACTTGTGGAGCATTAAGACGCGGTTGCTATGAAGGAGCAGAGAGCATGCGCAGGTTCCGGGAACAAGTTAACTCTTGTCAAGGTGGTGAGCTCGGTAATGGCATTGTAATACTCAGAGTATGAAGACAAATATGGACCAACCTTTTATGGGCTGCCCCCATGGTTAAAGGTGGAAAGCTACCTGGACTCTTGAGACTAAGAGTGAGAGACTCATGGAGAAGTAGGGCGTGGTTCCTAGGGTGGAACAGAGGGCAGACGCAACTCCTGGATGAGTAGACTCTTGGAAGAGTGGTGAGCTTATGATCATATTGAGATACTCAGATAATAACTGTCTCACTTGAAATATCCGTTTGAGGGGGTGTTATAAGCCTTGATGTGAGGCTTGATGAATCATTCCGGACCGAGCATGGTTGATACGCTCGAAGAGGAATGTTGTTTCCGAGACAAGCGTTAACACTATTCAGATGCGATGTGGCAGACCATCTGGTTATAATGATCCTTTTATGTGAGAAAAGGTGTGCTTTGGTTACTCTGATGATTGAAAGGTTTGGCAAGTACCTATAAACTTGGCCAAATATGCTCTCAAAATGGAAAGCTTGGAAGAGCTGCAAGATGCAAGCTTATGTTGAAAAAACAAGAGGACAGTTACCCCACATGAATGACAAAGGGGGTGATTGTTAGGTTGATTGCCATTTCATGTGCAACAAATGGATGGCACCAACCATTGACTATTGGTAGCCACCATTGTTGAATGAGCTAGAGATGGTGGCCACCATTGTTGAATGAGCTAGAGTTGGTAGCAACTAATGTTGACAACAAACCAAGAAGAGCTTCCATAAATGCCTATAAATAGAGGCATATATGAGAGAGCAAAATGAGAGAGAGGAAGTAGAGCCAAAGAGGTGAGAAATGTAGGAGAGAGTGGGCTGCCATTGCAGCACAAAAGGAGAGAAATAGAGTGAGGTTGAGAGTTGCTTAAAGAGAGGATAATTCCTCCTCCTCTATTATTGTAAATCTCGTACTCTCCCTACATAATGCAATGGCTTCTCCCGTGGATGTAGGCTGTTTTGTCGAACCACGTTAAATATTGTGTCAGTGTGCTTGGCCTCCTATGAGCAAATATTAGTACATCACCGGTCGGAATTCCCAACAAATCAATATACTTCAATGCATAGCTATTTGAACACACATGATTTCAACAATCAATCTGCACATTCATGTTTGAAATTAGCTTTTAGATCAATAAAAATCTGATGTACACTTTATCTTATTATTACACCATCAGGTAAAGGTCTCGGATATACTTAAACAACTTCGGTTGTGCGCTGGAGATGGACAGGTTGTTGTTTTCACAACCAATCACATAGACATGCTCGACCCAGAATTGTTGACTCCTGATCTGATGAACATGCACATTCATATGCCATATTGCACCATTTCTGCTTTTAACCAAATAGCTTTCAACCATTTCAATATTTCCCATCACATACTCTTCAAGGAGATTGAAGGTCTTATAAAGGAGGTTGGAGTTATTCTTGCAGAAATTTCAGGAGAGCTTCTGAAGAGTAGCGATGCTGAAGTTTCCCTCCAAGGCCTAATCAAATTTCTTCATAACAAGATTGCTGAATATGCCAACTTCAAAGCTTAGAATCAGTTATAGGCATTGAAGCACAAAAGTAGAGGAGTTGTTGTTAATTAACTTGTTCTTCTCATACATGTAATCAACTACCATATGATGTTATATCGACCTTTAGGCTGGAAGATCACTCAAAACTTCCCTAAACTTTTTGTGCCATATTAGATTACGTTGATTATCCAATTCGTGAGTATCTTTGATAGTCTATATAGATGCTAACTGTTGACATCAAGTTGGGATAGTTGTCCATAAACAACCCAGTGATAGTCTATTAAGCACTAATTTTGAAGGTGGGTTCATTATCTATCCATGGTTAATGCTTAAGCCCAGAATCCAAAGGGTAATGGATCTTTTTTTTTCCTGTATTTGATGTGCCTTTATATCTGTTTGATTTCTCTCTGAAATTTAATTTACGTTTTTATCTGGCATCCAGTTCAAGCTAATTAAGGGATTTGAATCACCAAAACTGTAAAGCTGTCTTCCAGATTTCCTTTGATTTGCGGCCAAATGAGCTCATAAACTTGGACCCTTGAAATTTGAACTCTTCTTTGCCAAAAAAAGTAAGAAAAAATTTTGAACTCTTCCAGATTTCAACTAAACTATGCTGGTTTACTCTTCAATGGCGTTGTTATGCAGCCTTGACTAGCTGAATAGATTAGAATATCTTTCTCTGAAAGCGCCAAAGAACTACCTGGTTAAAAAGCATGTTGACTTCCAAATTTAAAGCTGGAAAAGTCGTCTCTACTCATGCATAGAATAGCCCTAAAATCAAGACTAGGAAATATCAAAACCTATAGAAACATCCATAGCAATGAAAGACCAATCTCAATGGAAAAGTCTTGGAAATATAATTTTCTTTGCCTAGAATTGTAAAAATCTCTAATGAAATTGATTGAGGAGCAAGCGACTTTGCTAAACACGCACCCTTTCTTTCGAGGCCGATATAAGCCCATGCCTTGAGATTTGATAATTTGATAGCTGATAGCCTTGAAAATGGTGTCCCTTCAAAACAGGCAAACTATCATTGCATTTGCCACTCTTGCTGCTTCCATAATGCTTGTTCGTAGAATTGCCAGTGCCTTCGTCCCTTTTGGTGTCCGAAAATACTTCTCCAACCTCCATAGCTTCTCTTCCCATTTCTCCACTAAACTACTCACTGTTGTTGTAGAAAAAGATCGAAGGCCAGAGTTTAACCAATTGTTTCAGGCAGCTGATTTCTACTGGGGCACTCTGGTTACCTCATCAATAATCAGGGGTAGAGAGGCTGAGGAAGAAACTGCCGTCGACAAAGATCTTGAGATTCTTGATGTTTTTCTAAATGTGAAAATAAGGTGGAAACTGGTTTTCACAAAGGTTGAGCAATTTGATACTGAGAAAATAAACACAACCTTGCAATCAGGTAGCAGAACCTATGAGCTAACTTTTCACAAGGAACACAAAGATACTGTGTTGAATCTATACTTGGCATACGTTTTGGAGCAAGAAAAGGCCATTAAAGAAGAAAGAAGGGTTCAGCGGTTTCAAAAGTTCCGCAACAGACGGTGGGAATTGGACGACACATTTGAGCACACAACAAACTTCAAGACCCTTGTAATGGAACCACAGCTGAAGAAAATACTATTGGATGATTTGAACACCTTCATGAATGCTCAGGAAAAGTACAGAAGAATTGGGAAAGCTTGGAATCGTCGGTACTTGTTATGTGGCCCTCCTGGCACAGGCAAGTCAGGCTTGATTGCTGCCATGGCTAATCACTTAAATTATGACATCTACCAGCTGGATCGAACAGATTTTAATATTCACTACATCATGCATCACGAAGTCCCCAATAAATCAATTTTGGTGTTCAAGGATATTGATTGCAATGTTGAGCTACTAGATCAAGAATATGAGAACGGACCAGAGAATTATGATGAGCATAAGGTTAGAACTTCTACCAGAAAAGTGTTTATTTAGAACTTGACTGATACGCACAAGTAAACATAATGCACTTAAGACAGTGAAATTTGATAGCTAGTTCAGTGGATGATTGACGAGCCCCACTATGAAATCTACAGAATCATAACCTCTCATTGCATGCTTTCCTTGGGCTTGATGTAGAAACTTTAGTGAGGCCTGCTAACTTCAATCTACATAACATGTATTATCACTTCTTTTTATAGTTCTAAAATTGATATGATGGATTTTCTGTGTTCTCATGATTTCTGCAGAGGATGATGTCTCTGTTCCTCGAAGCCACTGATGGACTATGGTTATCTTGCAACAATGAACGCATTCTCGTTTATATGGCCAATAACAAAGCAATGCTTGATCCAGCTTTACTTGGTCGCACGGACATGCACATTAACATGTCATCTTGTACCATCTCTACATTCAAGCAACTAGCCTTCCAGTATCTAGCAGTTCAACATCACAAATTCTTTGAAGAAATTGAAGGGCTCATAGAGGATGTTGAAGTCGCCCCTGAAGAAGTCTTACGATAATTAATAAAGAGTAGTGACATAGTAGCTTCTTTCCAAGGCCTTGTTAAATTCCTTCGTGACAAGAAATTTAATCTTGAAAAACCTGAAACCAGCATGAAAACTGAATCTATAGAATAGAAAAAGGGGAGGAAAAGATCATCCGCTAGTAGATTGGAAAGGGCTATATTCCAAAGCACAGACATGCTCATGAGTTTGTTCAGTTGATGGGATGGTTCGAATTTGTTTATAGGATTCAGGGATGAATGCCACAATGTAAGCTTGGCAAACTGGAAAACTATCAGAAAGCTCTAAAAGGAAATAATATTGTTTTTTTGTACTCAGATAATCTTGGTATTTTATTGTTAAGATATTAATATGACTGCTTTTAATATTTGTTTTTAATATTTGCTTTTGATTTTTATTTGTTTTTTGAGCTAACTGAGTGAATAATTTTTTATATATATGAGAAATAATATAAATATTTGAATTGTTAACACGAATTAGACCATGCTTTTTAATAATATATATATTAACTATTATTATTGTTGTAATAAAACATGATCAATTATTGAGTTTGAATTTTTTATATGAGTTAATATATACTTTTGAATTGACTTCTGAATTACTAGTTTCTCATTTGATTGATGTCATAAGTTGAGTCTTAAGATATAAATGTATCTATTTGATTATGATATGAACTTATGATAAGCTAGTTAGAATATCCATACTAATAGGATAATATTAGTCTTTGTGCATATTGTATCTAAAACTCTAATTGGTTGGAGGAGTCACCAACCTATGTAGACTGATCATCCTATAGTACAGAGCCTCATATTCATTGCATTTTGATTTTCTAACAAGTTTTATCTTATGATATTCTTGTTGTTGCCTGTTTGAAAAAATTTTATATAAGAACCTAAAGCCATATTTTTATATATATTCCTTATTGTTGTATTATACAGTGTATATATATTGCACGTTATCTACTCATTGAGTTGTTGAACTCACCCTCTTATTATTTATTTTTTTCAAGCTTATAACTTGTTAGGAAGTTATTTGTATTGGATCTTCAGAAGTTGTTATTTTGATTGTAATTAATATTCTTTTTTATGTGTAGTTAGTGTTCCACAACTACAAATCAGTATTAACTCTTATATTAAGATAAACAATTTATATTATATAGTTAGTTTTGTTATTATTGTTGTATTGAACTCTAATTAAGTTATTTAAATAATAAGTTCATATGTAAGTTTGGGTTCGTATATGTATGGAACCCCTAGAGGGGAACCTTGCTTATATGCTGGTCATAAATATAAGAATCGGATCGTGACAAACTTGATATCAGAGCGTTAGGTTAAAAAATAATAGTAGAATAATTTCATAATAAGTGGAGCATTAAGGTCTGTTGTCTTTTAAATTCAAAATTCTCATCAAGTATGTCTTCTTCCTTTATGATAGACATGATTTCCTATAATTCCATGCTATTTGTTTTGGCATGATTTAAATTCTCTCATTTCTTATAAGATATACTAAGGAATAGACATGTAGCTCATACTATTAAAATAGATGACAATTAACATGTTGAGGAGATACCTCTAGTAGTGGAGGAGGAGCCTTATAAGTTATAAAAGGACAATTTTGTTGGTAAAACATGTATATCGGTAGCAAACCCTAAGCCTATTACAGAGTTTTAGCAGCTCAGCTAGGTAATTTAGACCTGGATAAAGTTTAATATGAAAAGAGATAGAAGGAAGAATAAAGATATGCCATTATCATCCTATATTGTTCAAGGAGTCAATGTGTCGTTGAATAATTTTATGAAGTTGTCACCTCATATCTTCACTGGGATGAATAGTTCAGAAGATCCTTAGAGGTTCCTAAACAATATGTGATGATGGTGTGAAGTCTTAGGATGTACAAACCATCGGAGAGTGAGTTTAGCATCATTCAAGTTAGAGGAAGATGTGAAAATCTCTTGAATTAAGTCTAGGTAAAGAGCAAGGCCAGCAGAGGCTTAGTGTACATGAAATGAGTTTAATATCATGTTCTTAGAAAGGTTTCTCTATCACAATGTTAGGGATGCTCAACTTTATGGGTTTAAGAGGCTACCTTAGAGGAGCATGACAATGAATGAGTATAATATAAAGTTCACTTGGTTGCCTAGGTATGCAAAATATCTTCTACCCACTAAAGAGTGAAGAGTGAAGAGGTTCATTAGAAGACTTAAATCCTTGATATATGTGTTTATGGTATTTGACACGACTAAAAGATTAATATCTTCTTTCAAGTGCAGGAGTGTCGAAGTAATAAATAACCCAGCAAAATAGGGATCGAACCATAGGGAGGTTAATTGTATAAATTATAGATGACAATAACAACAACAACAACAATAATAAAGAAAAAAAAAGCAAAAAAAAGAAGAAAAAGATAAGAATTTTGAGATAGAATATTAATGTAAGGATTAAACGATGATAATAACAAATGTCAAGGTTAGAAGTTCCACTAATGGTATGTCAAACAAGTATAGTATAAACTGTTATTATTTAATTGGAAACCACACACAAAGGAGGTTCTAATCGGATTATAGATTGTTAACATGATTACATTAGTCATCTTATTCAATTAATGCTAATACTTGTAAATTTCATCAAGCATTTATGATTATAACTTATGTTAACAACAAATCAAGTTTTTTTCATAGCTCAAGTGTCGGTTATACCATATAGTATAGGCTATGAAAGTGCCAAACATTTGTTATACCAAGTGTTATACAACATAAATTAAGATTAGTCATTTAACAAGCAAAGTACTAAAGAGTGAACAAGATAACAAATATAAAACATGTTAGTATTAAACATTAAAATTCATATTAAGTTTATACTATATTTATTCTTACACCATTAGTGTAACCTTTTCACCTTGACATAATAAACTTAGTTATACATAATGAAAGAAAGAAAAATAGATAAACAAAATAAGAACATAAATAAGATAAAGTTAATTAAGTAAAGGAAAGGAAATGAAAGGCATAAACTTGATATTAATGATAGTAAAACATAAGCAATATAAAAAATACAAGAAAGAAAGCAAGAGCATGATCTTGATCTGGACACCAAGATGCCTAAATGCATGGCAAATGCCTCCTTTTATAAGCCAAAATTAGGAACTATTGATTTGATGACTAATTGATGAGTAGGTGGCCAACTCTTGACTTGGTGACAATCCTTATCTTCTTTTGTCTGCCCAAAACATCATCGATAACGTCAAAATTAGAACCACAAACATGAAAGTTGTATAAAATTATCTCAACTTTTTTTTTGTAAAAACTTCAAATCATTTCGACTTCTAGAACTCCAGATATGACCAAAAATATTAAACAATGCTCGGGTTAGAGGACAAATTTAGACTTCTTTATTGTTGCTCCAATTTGAACTTGAAAATGGCCTTTTTAGATCTTAGGCTTCATATAAAAGTTGTAGGCCTATGTCTTACCTTTCCATCCATATTAGACCTAAATCTGAGATCTACAGCTCCAGATATGATCCAATTACTAAACAGTGTTCCGGTTTGAACTACATCGACATCTCTTTTCTAAGTTTGACCATCTCTTGGTCCTTTCAATTTCAGTTCTTAACTTCATCAATCAATCCTTTCATTTATGTGATAGGCCTGCATTTAAAATGAACATTTACTATAAATTAAAGGTATCTTATAGTATTATAAAACATGTTTTAGTTAAGAAATTATTGATACTTTAAGTGCAAAATGATGATATACAACCTTGATAAAAATACACTTTTAAGTATTAATCACACCCCTAACTAGCTTATTACTAGTCCCTAGTAATCAAAGCAATAAAATAGAAAAATACTTTGCAAATTCCACAAAGCAAGGTATTCATCATTTAACTTCCATTAATTTATCTAGATAAACAAACTCTCATTAAATTTATATACCTGCTCAATACCTTTTAACAAGATATTCATAAACCTTTCTTTGGTGCTCAATGTATCAACACATAATTATGAGGCTTTTCTTGGAAGAAAACAAAATTTTTGTTCTAATGTTTAAGGTTAACTTCCTTAGGTTGAGATTATTAGTTTTGTCTTTTATTTTTTAATATATATATATATATATATATATACATATAATTTAAAACACCATGCATCTTTAACCTATGAAACGAGCTTTCAGCTAATGACTCCCAGACTAGTTGGTCTTAGGGCATTAGGTGTTAAGACACCCCTACGAGCTTAGTAACTCGGGTAGCAGATACTAATATGTAAATAGTGCAATGTTTGATTCCCTTAAGCTTTTCTCCTCAACCCATGTAACAAGCGTTGGGTCAATAGCTCCCAAGTCAGTTGACTTTAGGGTATTAGGTGTTAAAACACCCCTTCGGGCTTAATTACTTAGGTTAGGGAGGCTACGAAACTAAACTTATCTATATTTTTATTATTATCATTTTTTCTTTTTTCTTTTTTTTTAATTATATACTATCCCTTTTTCTTAGTTGTTACCTTTAACAAAAGAACATAAATAATGTAATAATCTAATATGCAGCCCACAATCATATGTTTAAAGTGTGTGTGTGTGTAAATTAAGGTTTAAGAATACATGTTAAATAAGCATATGAGAAGAATTAAGTGATAACAATGTGAAAGTTTGTAAATCTAAATATTTCAAGAAGTATTATGATAGACCTTATTATGAATGATTACTAAGATGTATCTCAACAGTCATTAAAAGTTCTCCTTACTCTATCATCATAGTAACAACAATTTTGCACATACTTTATGAAATAGAAAACACAATTAGTTTTTTTTTAGCTACTACCCTCTCCCCCCAACTAAAACGAGATGTTGTCCTCAATGTTTAAAGTTAGAAAGATAGAGTCTAAAAGATATCATTTGAAATAACGAACACTGACAAACCTGAAACACACTGAAACAAATATAAAAAACAACAAAACACAATAATAAAACCAAAAGACACAAAGATTCACAAATCAAGGCTCAAATTCAATCTAAGCGTTTTACGGCTTTTCTTAGTTGATCAATTTATGCGACTCATGGAAGGATCAATTACAGGAATGAAAGATTGTAGTTGGTCAATCAATTGTTCAGCAGTAGCAACAGAGATTATGATTTGTCGTGCAGAAGATGTTAAAAAATTTTGTTCCATAGCATGATCAAGAAAGGCATCTTTCGATATACAAAAGTACCAAATGGACATGTGAAAGTAGTCTTCTCTTGATCTTCCAATACAATTTGAATTTGGTTGTAACCCAAATAGCCATTTAGGAAACAATAAAATTCATGACCTGGAACTCTTTTTAGGATTTAATCCATAAAAGGTAAAGGAAAATGATAATTTCTAGTCATTGAATTAAGTTTCCTATAGTCGATGCACATACGCCAACCAGTAACAGTTCTAGTGGGAATGAACTCATTATTCTCATTTGTTATCATAGTGACTCCAGACTTCTTGGGTATAACTTGGGTAGGACGTACCTATTTGCTGTCAGAAATAGTATAAATGATTTCATTATTTAGAAGCTTAATGACTTCATTTTTCACTATTTCTTTCATATTAGGATTTAGTCTTCATTGCATTTCTCTAGAGGGTTTAGCATTTTCTTCCAAATAAATTCTATGTGTACAAATCAAAGGACTAATTCCTTTTATATCAGTTATGGTCCATCCTAATGCATTTTTGTGCATTTTCAAAGCTTGTAATAACTTGCCTTTTTAATATGTGTTAAGTTTGGAAGAGATTATTACCGAAAAAGTTTTATTTTCTCCTAAAAATAAGTATTTGAGATTGGATGGCAACGGTTTCAAATCAGGTTTGGGTGGTTAAACACTTGAAGGTATGAACTTAATTGATTGTGGTGGCAATTCCTTAATTTGCAGCCTCCAATTACTTGTCTTTGATTCTTCCTGAAAATACATCATTTACAAATCATCAGATTCATCAATCTTAATTTCACTTGAAGTACTTGGAAATTGATCATGAATTAATTTTTCAATAAGTCCACTTCCTGTAAATTATTATCATTTCTAGGTTGCTTACAAATGTTGAAAATATTCATCTTTAATGTCATGTTTCCAAATGATAGCTTAATCAGTTCATTTCTATAATTAATCAATATGTTAGAAGTTGCAAAAAATGGACGTCTTAAAATAACAGGAAATAAATTATATACTTCAACAGGTTGTGAGTTCAAAACAATAAAATCCATATGATAAATGAAATTATCAACTTGTATTAACACATATTCAATTATTCCTCTAGGCACTTTTAGAGATCTATCGGGAAGTAAAAGAGTTATAGAAGTTGGTTTTAACTCACCTAGATTGAGACTTTAAAAAACTGAATATAGAAGTAAATTCACACTAGCACCTAGATTAAGTAAGTCTCTGTCAATTTTATGCTCTCCAATAAAGTAAGAAATTATAGGACAACCAGGGTCTTTATATTTCAAAGCATTATTGTTCTGAAGAATAACACTTACTTGTTCGGCTAGAAAGGCTTTCTTTTTCACATTCAGTTTCCTCTTCACAGTGCATAGATCTTTCAAAAATTTAGCATAGGAAGGAACATGTTTAATAGCATCTAGCAAAGGTATATTGATTCTTACCTGTTTGAAAGTTTCAAAAATTTTAGAGTTGTGATTGACTTTCCTTTGTTTGGTCACGGCTTGAGGAAATGGAAGTGTTGGCAGAGAATATTTTTTTTCTTTGCAATTTTCAGATTTAACCCTTTCCTTACCCTCAGAGATTGACTCATCAACTTTCTCATAAGGTTCAAGAGAGGGTTTTTCAATAACCTTACCACTACGAAGAGTAGTGACTGATTTGACTTGATCCATGTGTTGGCTTTCGGAACTAAATATATTTGCATTATATTGCCCCTTGGAATTTTGTTATGGTTGAGATGGAAACTTACCTTTCTTTTGGAAATTAAGAGCAGATGTTAATTTTGCAAGAGTATCTTTAAAATCTGTCATGTTTTGAGCAAGTTGAGTATTGATTGTTTCTTTCTTTTCAATGAATACATGCAATGTTTCTTTAATATTTCTTCTAGGAGGTGGAGCATAAGGAGGTGTCTATCCATAAGAATTTTGGAAATTATGGTGTGCTTGAAACGGTGGTTATGAAGTTTGTGCATTGTTGTTCTCACTCTTCGAACTAAAATTTAGGTGATTTCTCCAACTAAAGTTGTATGCTAACTAAGGTTGTTGTGCAAACTTGGCTTGAAGGTCATGATCTTTCCTAAGGTTGTACATACCTTCACTAGATGTATGAGGTTGAGTTTTACTCGGTGCCTCATAAGTACCCGCGGTGTCCTAATTTTGAGCATTTTTAGCTAACAAATCTAAGTACTCCATTGCTTCATCAGGATCTTTATCTTTAAAAGTTCCATTGCACATCAATTCAACCATTTGCCTATCTCTAGGTGTTAACCCTTCATAGAAATGTGAAATCAATCTCTATATTTCAAAACCATGATGAGGGCAAGTACTAAGTAAGTCTCGATACCTATCCCAACATTGATAAAATGTTTCTTCTGGTTTTTAAGTGAAAGTGGTGATTTGTATTTTGAAAGAGTTTGTTATATGAGATAGGAAAAACTTCTTTAAAAATTGTTGTTGCATTTCATCCCAAACACAAATGGATCCTAGTCTTAAATTTTGTAACCATGTTTTAGCTTTATCTTTTAATGAAAAAGGAAAAAGCTTTAATCTGATGGTGTTCATGCTACAATTTATATTATTATATGTGTTACAGACCTCCTCAAATTCTCTTAAATGCAAATATGAATTTTCCAATTCTAAGCCATGAAAAGAAGGCAAAAGTTGAATAATGGCTGGCTTAAAATTAAAATGAGATGCATCGGGAGGAAAAACTATGCATGATGGTGCACTTGTTCTTATAGGATTCATGTGGTCTTTAAGTGTTCTAGCATGGTTATTCTCATTATGAAGTGATTGATTATTTTCTCTGGTCATATTTTCTGAAAATGATGAGGATATCCTATAAAGTCTACCACTTGATGTATGTGACCACACTCTCATGCACATGTAGGAATAGAATAAAAGAAAAGGAAAATAAAAGAAGAATAAACAAAAGAAAAGAAACAAAGTTATTGATTAGTATTTAAAAGTGCATTTTTATCAAGGTTTTATATCATCATTTTGCACTTGAAGTATCAAGAACTCCATAATTAAAGCATGTTTTATAATAATATACTAATAATATAAGATACCTTTAATTTATGATAAATGTTCATTTTAAATGCAGGTCTATCATATAAATGAAAGGATTGATTGATGAATTTAAGAACTGAAATTAAAAGTATAAAGAGATGGCCAAACTTAGAAAAGAGATGTCGGTGCAATCCAAAATGGAACACTGTTCATTAATTGGGTCATATCTAGAGCTATAGATCTCGGATTTAGGTCTACTTTATATGGATGGAAAGGTAAGGCATAGGCTTACGACTTTTATATGGAGCCTAAGATCTAAAAAAGCCATTTTCAAGTCTAAATTGTAGCAACAACAAAGAAGCCCGAATATGTCCTCCAGCCCGAGCACTATTCAGTATTTTGGCCATATCTAGAGTTCTAGAAGTCAAAATGAGCTGAAGTTTTTACACAAGAAATATGTGACAATTTTCTACAACTTTTATGTTTTCAAGAGGCTCCAATTTTAACGTTATCAATGACGTTTTGGGCAGACAAGAGAAGATAAGGATTGTCACCAAGTCAAGAGTTGGTCACCCACTCATCAATTAGTTATCAAATCAATAGTTCCCAATTTTGGCCTATAAAAGAAGAAATTTGTCATGCATTTAAGCATTTTGGTTTTCAGATCAAGATCATGCTCTTACTTTCTCTCTTTATACTTTTTATAATGTTTATGCTTTGCTTTCATTAATATCAAGTTTATGCCTTTCATTTCCTTTGATTTACTTAGCTAACTTTTAACTTATTTATGTTCTTATTTTTTTTATTTTTTTCTTTCTTTCATTATGTCTAGCTAAGTTTATTATGTCAAGGTGAAAAGGTTACACTAATGGTATAAGAATAAGTATAGGGTAAACTCAATATGAACTTTAATGTTTGATACTAACATGTTTTATATTTGTTATCTTGTTCACTCTTTAATACTTTGCTTGTTAAATGACTAATCTTGATTTATGTTGCATAACACTTGGTACAACAAATGCTTGGCACTTTCATAGCCAATACTGTATGGTATAACTGACACCTGAGCTATGAAAGGAACTTGATTTGTTGTTAACATAAGTTATAATCATGAATGCTTGATGAAATTTACAAGTATTAGCATTAATCGAATAATATGACTAATGTAATCATGTTAACAATCTATAATCTAATTGGAACCTCTTTTATATGTGGTTTCCAATTGACTAATAAAAGTTTATACTATACTTGTTTGACATACCATTAATGGATCCTCTAACCTTGATATTTATTGTTATCGTTGTTAAATCTTTATGTTAATATTCCATCTCCAAGTTCTCATCATCTTTTTCTTCTTCTCTTTCTTTATTATTATTATTATTATTATTATTATTATTACTACTACTACTACTACTACTACTACTACTACTACTACTACTACTACTACTATTATTGTTATTGTTGTTATTACTATTATTATTGTTGTTATTGTTATTGTTGTTAAATTATTGTTATTTATAATTTGTACAATTAACCTCCCTAAGGTTCGACCCCGGTCTTGCCGGGTTATTTATTACTTCGACACTCGTGCACTTGGGAGAAGATCTCAATTTTTTAGTCGTGTCAGTTATATATAAGAAAAGTAAAAAGAGAAAATAAAATAAATATTATAATTTATACAAAACTTACCTCCCCAACAACAGTGCTAAAAACTTGACACGACTAAAAGATTAATGTCTTCTTCCAAGTGTAGGAGTGTCGAAGTAATAAATAACTCGGTAAGACCGGGATCGAACCACAGGGAGGTTAGTTGTATAAATTATAGATGACAACAACAACAATAATAATAATAAAGAAAGAGAAGGAGAAGAAGAAGAAAAACATGAGAACTTTGAGATAGAATATTAATGTAAGGATTAAACGATGATAATAACAAATGTCAAGGTTAGAGGTTCCACTAATGGTATGTCAAACAAGTATAGTATAAACTCTTATTGTTCAATTGGAAACCACACACAAAGGAGGTTTCAATCGGATTATAGATTATTAACATGATTACATTAGTCATCTTATTCAATTAATGCTTATACTTGTAAATTTCGTCAAGCATTGATGATTATAACTTATGTTAACAACAAATCAAGTTTCTTTCATAGCTCAAGTGTCGGTTATACCATATAGTATGGCTATGAAAGTGCCAAGCATTTGTTGTACCAAGTGTTATACAACATAAATTAATATTAGTCATTTAACAAGCAAAGTACTAAAGAGTGAACAAGATAACAAATATAAAACATGTTAGTATCAAACATTAAAGTTCATATTAAGTTTATACTATACTTATTCTTACACCATTAGTGTAATCTTTTCACGTTGACATAATAAACTTAGCTAGACATAATGAAAGAAAGAAAAATAAATAAACAAAATAAAAACATAAATAAGATAAAAGTTAACTAAGTAAAGGAAAGGAAATGAAAGGTATAAACTTGATGTTAATGAAAGCAAAGCATAAGCAATACAAAAAATACAAGAGAGAAAGCAAGAGCATGATCTTGATCTGGACATCAAGATGCCTAAATGCATAGCAAATGCCTCCTTTTATATTTTTAAGTATCAATCAGTATCACAAGTGTTTTAATCTTGCTCCTCAGCTGTTGATAGCACGCGAGGTTGATAATGATACAAAAATTAGGGGATATAGCTACAAGCCGGCTTAAAAGGTCTAGAAAAAAAGGTTAGTCTTTTAAACAACAAGTATCGAATGTAGGTTTGTCTAGGAGATGAAGTGATTATCAGGGTTAATGGGTTCCAAAAAGGTTTAGGCAAAGACCTTCAACTAATAATTCAAGTAGTCAAGGTAGTAGTAATGATACTCAGAATCTAGTTCAGACTGCACCTCAAAGCTCATTTATTCCATCTAGAGATAGTTCTGCATGTTAGTACTGTGAAAGAGGTCATACTAGTGCAGAGTGCTATAAAAGAATTGGGGCTTGTTTTGGATATGGCCAGATAGATATAAGATCAAAGAGTGTCCTAGAAGACAGTTGTCAACTTCAGGGGCATTTTCTTCAGTCCAGCCACCCATTCAAACACCATTAACAAGTTAGTCTATGGCTCATGATAGTAAAGGTTTTGGTGGTCGTGGTTAGAGAGGTCTTCAATCAAGATCACATCGTCCAAAATAAAACTTTGAGGATTAAAATGAATTTTAAAAAAATAAATAGGGTCATCCATAATTTTTTGTAAAGACATAAATAATGTCGATTTGACGATATTCACCCCACACGTTTTAGTTTTTATGTAATATTTATCTATCTTTACAACAACTCATGTCAAATTAAATCATATTTGTCTTTCCTCAATCAAATCAAATAAATATTCAATCCACTAAAATTGGATAAATCAGATGAAATTTTTACATTTATACTCACAATTCTATGTCTTTTTATTTTTTTCTATTTTGATCCAAAATTTTTGTATTATTTAGAAACAACTGGTATTCAATTAACTTTATATTGATGTTAAAGAGACTAGTGAGGGTGGGTCGCTTTGAGTGGATGTTAAATATTAATAATTTAATAATTTGTTTCATTGTTTTTTTGAAACACCATTTTTTTTCATTTTAAAAATATTTTTTAAAAAAAAAATTTAAATTAATTATTTTTTTATTTTCAGATCATTTTAATATACAAATATTCAAAATAAATTTTTAAAAATAAAAAAAATATTTTTTAAATAAAAATATTTTAAAAATAACTATAATTATAATATCAAACATACGGTCTCAAGACTCTAAAATCACACCGATATATTTGCTTTAAGAAAATATTTATTCATGCATGCATACTTAATGATGGATTGATTTATTAATTAAAAATTAGTAATTTTTTAATTAAAATTAAGAATTAAATTTTTTTAAATGTAAATAAAAAAAACTAATTTAGCTTATATATAAATTGATCTATATAAATTGATCGAAATCAAAACCCGATAAACGGTTGGCAAGGCAGAAATTGAAATATAGATAGAAGAAGGCACGGGCACAGCAAAGAAGGTTTTATGGACTGAGGTTGAAAGGAAATCCCTAGTGGGCTTGTATTATCTGATCTGTAAAGCTATTATTGGGCCCTAATAAAATTCATTGCTTCTGTTGATGCCCAAAAAATGTCCCGAACTCCTATTCAAGAAAACGGCAAATTCCTCCACCTTGGAGCTCAGTCTTCACCGAAAAAAATTGTTTTTTCTTTATATATATATATATATAAATGGTGTTTGGCATAAGTGCATTTTATATATATATAAATAAAATCAAATTGAAATTTTTTAATAATTTTAATGTATTAGTATTAAAAATTAAAAAAATTATAAAAAAATTATTTTAATGTATTTTAAAATAAAAACAATGCTAAATAAAATTAATTTCTACTAATAATTATTGGAAAGAGATGGAAATTCTTCTGTCAATGCATAAATTAAAAATAATAATAATAACAACCCTTATACCTATTATAGTGGACAAAAAAAGACAGCTTGAAAACATTTGTGATAAAACCGTATTTTCCGTTGGAAACCTTGGGGAATGGTCAAACCTGAATAACAACCACACAAAAACAAGTAGCTTCACCTCTCTTTTTCCCTATAAAAGGAATGTTAATCCATGCATATTCCATCGGAACCCTAAGAGTAATCATAGAACAAAATGGCAAAGGGTTTCACCGTGGCTGCCTTCGTTTCTACAGCTCTCTGCTTCTCCTCCGTTCTCATCTCCGCGTACGCTGCAGATTACTTAGATGTCGAAGGCAAGGTTTACTGTGACACTTGCCGGGTTGAGTTTCAGACCAAGATCAGCGACGCTCTTCCAGGTAAACGATGTGGTTAATAGTTTGATTATCGTTTATTAAGGTATCGAATGCTCAGCTTTTATGCACCAATGTTACTATATCAAGAAGGCCATCAGTATACATATATATTGGTCTTGTTAACAAGCACTATCAAGTAATATGCAATTTCGTTTTTAAATTCTGATCCAAAATTTTAGCTCCTCTTCTTATATGTGTGTGTGTGTGTGCATGGTGCAGGTGCCAAGGTGAAACTGGCATGCAACAACCGTGAGAATGGCACCTTGACATATACCGTGGAGGGCTCAACTGACAGCGGGGGCACATACCGCCTACCCGTGGCGGGAGATCACGAGGAAGATATCTGTGAGGTTAGGTTGGTGGAGAGCCCCAGAGCCGATTGCAATGAACCATTCAAGAGCGTTGATTCTGCTAGGATCCTCCTCACCAAGAACGTTGGAGTGGTGAATAGCCTCCGATATGCCAATGCTCTTGGGTACATGAAGAAGGTTGCTCAACCAGAATGTGCAAAAGTACTCGAAGAAATGGGTTTCCTTCCTGTTGAGGCGGAAAATTGATTGATTAAATCTTCATCATTATACTTCCTTTTTTGCCTCACCTGAATAATAAAACTTGACATGTAATGCCATTTTTTTCTGTTGTGTAGCTATCGACAATTGTAACCCAGTGTTTCAATGGATCTATAGCAATTATTTGATACAACGGAAAATTTCTTCTTCTTCTTCTTGTTTTTTTTTTTTACTATCTCATCTAGAATTCAAACACCTTTGGCTCAAGAATGGTACGTACATGATCATACACAAGAACGAAACAATTTGCGAGCTAGAGAAAAAACCAAATTGGATATGTTCATACACTGAAGAAATTTAGTGGACGTTCCTTAAGATCATTCTCAGTGGTCATTCAAAATTGAAACCAGAGCTAGTAACAATACCATGTACAATAATTGAGCGTGTCAAGCTATGTAAGTTCATAAATTTTTGTCATGTTTTGAACTCGTTGAACATTTTTTTTCCCAGAATTCACTCCATGGCGGGCAAGATAAACTGGTAAAATATATGGGTTTGTTGAAAATGCAGTCACAAGCTCATAACAATATTGTAGGCTCCTGCCAGGAACACCCCACCCTCCTCACCATTGTTAAAAGTCTCAGACAGACAGGTCCATGCCATGTTCGACCTGTTTGATGGAACAGTCCTGAACCGAGGAATTTCGTTTACCATGTCCAGGTTTGGACTTGTAATTTTAACCATTTGATTGACCCAGTCTGCCAACAGCGTGTACAATTTTTTTATTTTTTCTTCATTTTTTGATAGATGAACTTGTATAATTTAAGATTTAAGAACCTCCAGACACGTTCTCTCTCTGGTCTTTGCTGGAAAAGGCAATGGCAAATGGCCATATATCCTATTAAAAAGCTTTTTTACATCAACATTTTGAAACAATAAGAAGAAAAACTGAAACGTTAAGCCCGGGTTGGGTAGAGTTTATTTAGATCTGTATGCTTTCTTTTCTTATCTTGTGTACAGATAGCTAGATGGTAGTTTAGATTAATCGAATAATGAGGATTAGTTTTAATATGAGAAAATTGGCACAGTAATATCGTGACCACTATATATAAATAAATTTGTGTATTGTTTGTCATGATTGGGTGCCTATATATAGATATATTAAATTCCCCATTAATTTATTGATGGTTGTTAAGTTTTCACACGACTCACGAGTGTCTTCAATTTTAGCCAGATCTTGACACAAAATTGATACTTCATGAATCATTTCGATACTAAAAATTCTTTAACAAATATATTAGAGTTTAGTTATTGGTTATTGTACTTGCGTAAAAGAAACGTAGATAGTTTGGTTGAAGACAAAAAACTAAAAATTAAAAATTAAAATAAATTTATATCTCGGATAATTTTTAAGTGGATTTTTGCACTTCCAATACATGAATGATAGAGGGAACATATCTCTAAATACAATATCTTTTATTTTTATTCTTAAGATATTTATATAAAAAAAAATTAATTTTAAAATTATCTAATTAAAATATATTAAAATAAAAATAATTATCATCATAATTTTAAAACTCTTCTCAAGAAACGATCAAAGGCAAAGTCGGCGTCATAGTTGACTTAAGTTAACCCTAATAATTTTTTAAATAAAATGATGTTGTTTAGATAAAAAAAAATATTACTAGAAAATTGATAAATACAAATGAAAATATTAACCAAATATTCGGTAAATTACAATGAATTTTACCGTCGAAAATATTCTCTTGATATATACCAAGGGATTTACAGTAGAAAAAATAATTAAAATAAAGATAAAAAATACAATGATATGTTATTTATATTAACAGAATTACCGACAAAATTAATTTTATCGGTAAAATTATTGGTAAACTATTAAAACTATTCATTATATCGACTACAAAGAAAATCACCAATAGAATTTTCTAAAGAGTTTTGGAACTGTTTACTTTTTAATTATACTGTTAATAATTGTTCTTTACAAACAAAATCATCAATGAATTGAAAAATCACCAGTGTTATTTGACGGGTTTTTAAAAAAAATTAATTAAATATTATAGATGAAATCACCGATAAATTATAAAATTGTTGGTAATATTTGACGGTTTCTAAAAAAATTTATTAAATTAAAAATTATCGGTGGAATCACTGATGAATTTTTTTTTTCTCTTCTCAGCTTCACTAGTAACTATATTAAGCTAAGATTTGTTTTCTATTTTTTTGTTTTTTTTGTTTTTCTATTCTTAATAATTATATAAATATTGTTGTAGGATTTTTTTTCATATGAAATTAATTTTTATTTGATTTATTTATAGGATTTTTAAATTTTTAGCAATCACAACTTTATTTTTTTCATATGAATTTTGTTTAGTTGATTTATTTTTTTGTGTTATTTATTTGTTGTAAATTTATTTGAGTTAATTTTTGCCTCTTCTTTCTTCCAAGCAATTCAGTTCCTAATATTATAGAGTATTGATTTATATTAATTTAATTATTTTATAGTTTTGTAAAATATATTTTTAAATAATCACCGACGGAATTATATATGGTATTTTTCAAAGGAAATACCGATGGAATGAAGCAGGTAATTTTTTTTACATGTTTTTTTCATCAGTAAATCTATTGGTAATAATATTGTTTTTATTATTAACAGACTTTCCAATGGATAAAAAATTACCTATGAAAAAATCACCAACGGAGCATTTTCGTTAGTGATTATCAGTTAATTAAGTGATAACAAAATGATAATATAAATAATAATAGAAAATTCTATTTGTAAATAAAAAAATTCTGGTAATGAATAATCTTTTTCAAAAAAATATTAATGAATGTTTTACCCAAGTTTTGTTTATGATATATCAAGTCAAATCAATCAACTCCTAAGTTAGAGTTATGATATCATTATTAATTTCAGCACTCAATATAAATTATAGTAAAAATATATATTATTTATTTTTTTTTTAAATATGTAAGTTTGATAATAATATATATTAAAAATAAAATATATTTTTTTGATTTTATTCTATTTTATCTACTATTAACTAAACAAAATGTAAAAATAACCATTTTATTTTATATATCATTGTCAAACTGAATTTTTTTTTTTCATCTTTATTTAGTCTGATATTATTTGTCTTAGCTGTATTTATCTCTCTCATCTTGAAATAGTATCAAAAGTTACATAAAAATCATGTACATGATACACAGAATATTAAATATTACAGCGTCTCCTATGTATCAAGAGGATGAATCACCCGACTGTCTAATTTTTAATGCTAATAATTAAATTTTAGAGTCTTATGCTGTGTTCAGTTTCATGGAATTATTTTGCTTATCTCGATTTTTCTTAACTAATAATCTATTCTTAAGGAAATAAATAAGAAAATATATTTATGAAACAAAATTTTTTCAATATATATAAAATAAAAAAATATTCATAATAAACTAAGTGAATCAAACAAGAACATATATATATAGTTGTTAAATCTTACATAAGACATAACTTGATTAAGTACTTGAATGTGAATTATATTGAGTTAATCCATGGATATAGTTTTTTATATATTTTTTTAATTTAATTGAAAAATATCCATATAAAAAATATTTTTTTTGTTTCAATTTAGTTGAAAAATGTAGAAAACATGGTATTTTCAATATATAAACATTTTTTATATAATTATCTATTTCCTAAAAGAATTTCTCAAAAACTGGATTATCCTCAACAAATAAACGCAGGCATAGTTTTCAACTTTGAAGCATGGGCTTGTGGGCCTGGGCCACCAAACAGAAAAGAGCGAGTAGCGTTGAACCACCGCAAAACACCCCACCCCACCTCCCAAATTCTAAAACTGAAAATTCCTCCCAGTACGGTGCCCCCAACGGAGAGAAGAGGAGCACCGTCTGACTTCTATAATGGACCCACGCGCTGTCGCACATGAAGTAACCGACACAACAAGCAACGGGGCAAGTTTAACTACCTCCATTGGCAATGTGTTTCTTACTCCTTCAAACTCCAAGTCAACTGAGAAATTGGAATCAGAAACATGGCGTCATGATTCATGAATTGTTTTGTTCCTTTTAGGTTGCCTAATACACTTTCATTAGCAGTGTTTAGAAATGAAGTTAAAATTATATTTTTAAAAATTTTAAATTTTTTTATTTAAAAGTATTTTTTTATATTTTTATCTCATGTTAACATGTTAATGTTAAAATAACTTTTTATATAAAAAAATATTTTGATATATTTACAAGTGAAATATATTTTGAATTACAATTACTATTATATTTCCAAATAGTTTTTTAATCTACTTTAAATCATGAGATAAGAATTTATAAGCTTGTCTAGCAAGGTAGCATTTCATTATTCTCTCAAAATAGAAATAGAAATAGAAGAAAAAATAATAATAATTAGAACAAAAACTTGTTTGGTAGTTAATGAAGTTTGAGAAAAACTTTATATATATTTATATATATTTATATATATATATATATGTGAATGAAAATTTTGTTTTTCTGATGACTAAGAATGGATTGGACTGCACTAATAGGTTACTAATAGGTTGTTAATACAATCTAAATAATATTAAAAGATTTATTAGAAATTCTAGTTTGCTCACCGACAAAAATTAGAATTAAAAGATTAAAAAAAACTTTTAATGGATTTTTCCAAATACATGAGTTAAGATAGGCTTCAAGTAAATATTAAATAATAAAGTACAAGTCTTGATTAATATAGCTCATGTTTAAAAAGGATTTATAGAGGGACATTCAGACATTACTAAAAAAATTAAAATTAAAAGATTCAAATATGTTAATTTTAACCTTTAATAATTTTTTTATCATAACTAGAGTTATATAAATAATTTTAATGTGATTTTAGATATATTACAAAATAAATATACATAGCTATTTATTTATATATAAAAACTCCTCTAATAAATCAAGACAAAAGAGAATATTACATTTAAATTTGGGCTTCCATTATGTCAATAGATTATAAAATGACTTTAATCATATTTAAATTAGTTAGACTATTGTTTTATTTGCCTTTTAGTTATTATTAGGTTTTTTTTAGATATAAGGGTTGTTTATTTAAATTTTGATTTATTTAATTATTATTATTATTTATTAGGTTCATTTATATTTATTAGAAATATCCTATTTGACTTGAAATTCTTTCTAGTATAAATACCTTTTGTAGAGATTTTTTAAAAAACTATTATTTTTAATTAAAAAATGACATTCTTGTTATCTTTTATGTAGTTGAGTGATTTTCAAACTAAGTTCTTAACTTAACATACAAACTCTTTAAATGATTGATCAATTTCTTTGTTATTTAATACCACTCGTTCATATTTCTTTGTAGGTATATGATGGGAGTGATCATTACGTATAATTTTGATTTTTTAAAACAAGGTTTTATTAGATCAAGTTGCAAATCATTCAAATATGATTTTTATTATATCCTGGAATATGCCAGCATCAATTGATATCAGAACTTATGCTATTATCATGTTGTATCCCTTTAATATTTAGTTTGTGTTGTTTCTTGATTTTGTTTTTTTTTAGTTTTGACTGGGGTTTTGTTTCTTTTCTTATTTAAAAAACAATTTATTCTTCTCTTATTATTTTAAAGTTTGTGTTAAACCCTGTATTAAAAAAATCATCTTACTTAGTGTCTTGATTTTTTCCAAATATATTGAAGAAAAATTATTGTCTTGATCTTCATCTTTTATCTTTCTTGATTTCAACCTAGAGTAAAAAAAAGATTAAAGAAAGATTACAAGTTAGGGTATAACTAAATACAAACCTTTAAATTTTAAGGCTGGCCAAGATTTTCTTAAATATTTTCTTGATTTTTTCGAATAGATACATTCCAAATCTTTATTGAATTGAATTCTTAAAATTCTTGAAGTTGAATCTTTACTTCTTGAATTAGTTAGTTTTCTTTGAATCTTTAACATAAATCTCATTGATTTTATTTTATATCTTTTTTTCATTATATTTGCTCAAATTTCCATTGATATTCATAAATTTATCCTCAAGTTTTGTTTTGATTAGTTTTATATATTTCTTGATTTTTTATCATTATAAAATCATCACATTATTTTGATTGAAAATTTGATAAGTTACCTTTAATAACTTAAGTGGGAGAACGATGAGGGAAAGGGAATAGTAAGATTATTATAGCCAAAAACCCAATTGAATTGTGTAAAACACGAGTGAGTGATATTAAATCAAATGTAAACACATGAGGGAGTATGTGAGAAAAAAATTGCTACTAAACTTTATTACAAGTGTTCACAATGTCATCAAAAAATGTGACACAATTGAAGATGAAGAATCTTGTAGAAAGACAAAATATATTAGAGGTAATGATGGAGGTTTTAATGAGAAAACTAGATAAATTGAGTACTAAGATTATTAGTAGACATGACATAATATTCTTAAGGAAATGAGGTTAAAAGGTCTACTACATAAGGATTTTCTTTTCCTAATAAAAATGTAGTTGAAAACTCCAATGATGATAATGATAAGGAAGAGGATGTAGTTAATCATGGAAGAAAATCTTGTACACATAAAAATTTCTTATATGAGACATGACTAAAGACAAAGTTTGGTGGTAGTTTTCATCCAATAAAGAGATTTTGATGATCACAATAGTTTAAATCATAATTTAAGTATCATAAAACTTAAATTTCCAGTATTTCAACAAAAAAATGATCCAAATGCTTATTTGGATTAGGAAAAGAATATAGAATTTGTATTTGATTGTCATTGATATTTAAAGAAAAAAAGTTAAAAACGTGTTCTAGTTGATTTCATTAATTATGTTATTATTTGATAGAATCAACTTATTATAAGTAAGAGGTGTAATGGAGAATGACTCATTGACACATGGGAAGAGATAAAAGTAATCATAAGAAAAAAGTTTGTCCCTAATCATTACTATAGAAAAATATATAATAGATTGCAATCTTTATCTCAGGATTCTAAAAGAATTGATGAGTATTTTAAGAAGATGAAAATAACTATGATTAGAGTTAATGTTTCTGGAAAAAAAGAGCCACAATGGCTAGATTTTTAAATGATTTAAATAATTATATTGTTAATATGGTTGAATTGAGCATTATTTAGAAATGAAAAATGTGGTGCATATAGCTATAAAAGTAAAAAAAATAGTTGAAAAGAAAAGATATTATAAGACCAAATGGTTATTTAAAAGATGTAGGGACGAGTTTTCGTGTGATGTTGTTCCTATATATATTACATACTTATTATTAGGGAGATCTTGTTAATTTGATAGGAAAGTCAAGCATTATGATTTTAAAAATAGTATACATTAGAAATAGATGGGAAAACATATATGTTTGCACTATTATCACGTGGACAATTGTATGAAGATCAATTGAAATTGAAGAAAGCAAAACAAGTCCTATTATAAAATAATGGTGAGGATATGAGGCTAAGTGAAAATAAAATTAGTCATTAGTGTGAAATATCATAGGGTAAAGTTTTGGCCATTAAAGACAAATTTAAAAGCTTTGATCAAGAAAAAAAAAAGAATGGCAGAGTATGGAAAGAAAATAGTAAAAAGAAAAAAGGAAAGGGTAAAAACCTACATAAATAATCAACCTCTTTTATTTTTCATCTAAATTATAAACAACATCTCTTTTTACAATTTTTATGATTATATTTTTTTCTCTAGTGTAGCAACCCAAATAGCCTCATTATGGACCACTAATAGCTCTCTCACCCATCGAGAAAGGTAATTCTTTGATTTCCTATCTTTTAATTGATATTATTGAATAATACATAGAATATGAAATAATTTACATTCTACAAATGACATAGCAAGGTTACTAAATTAGGTTGGTGATCAAGTTGTATCAATTGAACTTATATTCAACTCATATGGTTGGATTGGGTCTAACTCGCATAATAAAAAAGAAAAAAAAAGTTTGTTGGGTTATCTTTTGACCTAAAGAATTAAGATAGATTAGGCATGAATCAAACCCTTACACATAGGTTACATAGGTTTTAAAATTTTATAATCACTACTACAATATTATTTTAATATATTTTTAAATAAAAAATATTTTAAATAATAATCACTACCACAATATTAATCAAATTATTGGATGGTAAGAGAGAGAAATCACTTCCTGAGAGGGTTTTGTGAGAGTGAATTTTAAGGTGGAAGTTGAATCAATAGATATACTAACGGTTATTAAAATAATATTATGGCCATTGAATGACTCTGAATAATTGAAAGCCTGGGTAAAATATTATTTGTTGTGAGATGGTGAGCAATGACTCGTAAAGCACTATAATTCCAGCATTCTCAAGAAATACAACAATCCATTTCGTTATAGAGCCCATTAATGGAGGTAGATTATGATGAGGTTAATAAAAATTGAAGAAAATTAACTAACTAAAATAAAATTTAAATTTTACTTCATTGCAAAAAAAAAAAAAAAACTAACCGAGGTAAATTACAATTTATTAGACATTTATGAGATAAATAATATTTTTAAAAATAAATAATTTATCACAAATTTAAAAATAATAAATATTAAAAGTAAAATCATCTTTCTTGTATTTTGATGCGCATCATCGTATATAAACTTGAAAGAAAAAAAATTAAAAAAAATACTTGCAAATCACATTTTCAAGAGAAAAATGTGGAAAGGCTTGCTATAAAAGGCGCCCTCTCCCAGGAAGCAAGCCAGCTACCAAACAAGGCCTTAAAGTAGTTTCAACGTATCGTGTTCCTTGAGAGAACAAGCGAAAAAAGGAAAGAAAAGCTCCTCTCGCTCTAAAAAACCCTTAAGAAAAGTAGCGTGGTTTGCAATCGACCTCGAGAACGAAATGGCCAGCAGTAATCTCCCTCGTAGAATCATCAAGGTCCGTCCTCGATCTCACTTCTCAATCTTCCCGATCCATCGCTTTCTCTCTGTTCCGCAACGGAATCTGATTTCCCTAATTTTCAATTACTTAATTATTACTCTGTTTTTCGGAGATTTTCCTTTTCTTTCCTTTATTTTGATTTCTGTTAACTTTGGTGATTTTATTTATAATTGTGATCTTACAGGAAACTCAACGTCTTCTCAGTGAACCAGGTGGGAAGTTGACTCCTTTTCTTTTTAGTATTGTTACTATGTAATGGTGTTTTTTAGTTAATTTTGTTTTCTTGAAATATTAATTTTTGGAAAAAGAAATGTGGAATTTTTTTTAAGGGATTTAGCTTGTTAATTTTGTGATTTATTGATACCGTCTGCAGCTCCAGGAATTAGTGCTTCCCCATCGGAGGATAACATGCGATATTTTAATGTCATGATTCTTGGCCCAACACAATCTCCTTATGAAGGTATTTTAGCTTAATGTTTTTTTTTTATATTATTTGTACTGTATAAATAAATTAGCATTCAAAACTTCTATTTTATCTTGGGCATCATGCTTTATATTCTTTTTCCCTTTAGTGTGTTACCTTCTTATTTCATTTGGGAGAGTAAATTTGTAGTATTTGTTGAGATTGATAGCAGTATCACTACAGCACCTGAACTCTCGTGTCTTTCTTTGGGGATTTTGTGTCTTAAGTCTCCTCCAGCTTTAATTTGTTTATCCAATAGCTTTTTATGCAGAACTGAATGATGCTAGTCATCTTAATGCTAGAGTGGTTGTAGGCTCCAGCCCCAACACGTAGTGTTATGAATGCTTGAACTCTTTGCTCTCTAAGGGATTGTCAATAATTTCTGTGCGCTAAATGCGAATTTTGCAATTTCCTTTATTATTGTGTTTTCTTTTGTAATTACTATTTGCAGCATAAAGAAACTAAACAAAATCTGGCAATTTCAATGCCATGGATAAAAATACCTGATTAAGAGAGCGCACCAGAAACTGGAAAAATAGCTTATCACGCCTTCTTCTGTATTTCCCTTTGTGTATAGAGTAATGCTTGTGCATAGTGATAATGAAAACTGATAGTTGATTTGAGGCAAATATTGTATTACATATTGCAAGTTGATGTAAATGTGGCAGATGTTCTGTGAAAAAATTAAAGAAGTTTTTAGGTTCCCGTCATTGATCACTATTTAGTTCAATCTATTGCTAGTAAAATTTAAGGTGGGGCCATTTGCTTATTTGCTAGCAAAATTAAATAATCATATATCTTGCTGTAGTATACAGTAGCTACAGTTATTTACGAGTATAACTAGCATTTTTTCTATTCTGTGTGAACTGTGTGACATGTTGTTGGATAACAATGTAAACAAGGTCAAGGGAACTGGAAATCTTCAATTACATCATGTGGCGTGGAAATCCACAGTATGGGGGGATAGACTTTAACGCGCTGTGTGAAATGATGTTTGAACAGTCATCTTGTTTTTTAGGAGTATTACATTAACCATTACTTCATGAGCATTGGTGTGCTGCCAAGGCCATATATGTGAAGATTCTTGTAAGAATGGAGACAGGTGTTGGCTGTTAACAACTGCTTATTGCTTACTGCTTATTGGGACATGAATAGGCAATTGTACTGATTTGGTTCAACAACTTGGTTTTTATGCGATGGATAATTCTAGCTGTGTCTCATTACTTGGTGTGCTTGGATGCCAGTTACTGTTTAGGGTATTACTTTCATTCAGCATTTTAAGCATCAGTATATAAAGCATTGTTTGAGTTATTGAAAACGAAAAGTTCTTGTCATGCTTGAAGAAAGCATGGTTACATTTCCTTTGAAGGCAATCAATTACTTTTCTCCAGTGCTTAGAACTTCCAGGAATAGTTAAGCTACCATTTGTGATACTGCAGAATGGTAGGTTGGATTAGAGGTGCCCCATGTATGTTTTTGAGAATTCAACTTTAACATGAAGTAACTGTTTGTTCAGCTTCTTTTAGGGTTGAGTTTGAGATAAATAATTGTGAAGGGGATGACTGCAGTTGGACATTTGTTTAATTTTGCTATTTGCTTAGGACACTAAAATGTTATAGCGTTCTGGAAAGAAAATTTTATTTTCCATGATATTATTTTAATCTCTTTTCTTTCCAGCTTTTGTGTTTGTCTGTTTTAATGGGTGCCTTGGTTTTGTTCTTTGTTTAGGAGGTGTTTTCAAGCTGGAATTATTTCTGCCTGAAGAATATCCAATGGCTGCGCCTAAGGTACCCACAAGTTGGTGTTTTCCTTTGTGGTGCTTTTTCAGAATTTCACTTTTATGTTTACATTGGATGATGAATTACAAATAATTGAGAATTTGTTGCTAAGGTTTAAAATGCTTGGTTCTTGGTCTGGTGGATTTTTTTGAATCACAATTGTTTTTCATAATACTGAATTTGCTTATATTAGTGTATGGTTTAATGCATTGCTTAGTTTTTGGTTCTTAATTAATAACAATACCTCATCTTTTTTTATTTATTTTCTTTTAACTGGTTCTCTAAGTTTATGGTAAGGGTTATAGCTTGTACACCCAGGGATCCCAGGTGCATTTCAACATAGTAGATTCTTAAAATTACAGATTAGGGTGGTTGGACTTGGAAGACAACATTCTGGGTTGAATAAGCATGGTGTTGGGAGAACTTATTAAGTGGCCCATGCCATTTCTTTATCCATTTAGGTTGAATGATAGCATGTGGATTTGTAATAAATATGTTATAAGAGATTTGCTTGAGCTTGTTACTAGGAGTGTTTTGGCCCTTTTGAAACCCAAAAAAGGAAAAGAGCTGGAAACAACCATGGTCATCCAATTAATTAATTGAGAGAATTCAGACCTGAGTGACGTCCTATGTGGACAAATGTTTATCTAGCATCTTAACCTAGTTGATTTAATCTAATTGGTTAGTGGTGCAGTTTTGAATTCACCTTGAATCATACAAATCATGCTATCTTAGCCTTCTAATATTGCCTGCATATCCTAACATGGTCTAATTTACAAAATTGGTCATGTGGTGCTGCTTATGGTTCATGCAAGCTGGGATGCTCTATGTATGTGATCTTTCCCTGACTCACAATCTTGAGAATGTATTTTATGCCAGGAGTTCTCCGCTGTTACTTGTTTATCATAGTTTGCTCCAGCATTGTCTTTGCTATTTTTCTCATAAGTACTCTGTTACAGGTTCGATTTCTGACCAAAATATACCATCCTAACATCGATAAGGTAAGCCTCTCTTACCTTTTCTTCCCTTTTTTTATAGGCTTAGCATTTGATGTTTCCTTCCTCCAACTCTGTAAGCTTTTTATGTAGCTTGGAAGGATATGCCTTGACATTCTGAAAGACAAATGGAGTCCTGCTCTTCAGATACGAACTGTGCTTCTGAGGTACTATGAGCTGCAGTTTTATATTGTGAAACTTGTTATTGAGATCAATCCCATGTTGAAGCTTGTGGGGCAAGCATTTATGTTTCAATTGATTGAGGAACTGATCCCTAGCATTTAGGGACTGATGAACTAAGCATGAAAGGATTCTAACCTAGTACTATTTCTTAACCCCCCAACCCCCCCCAAAAAAAAAATCCCATTGAAGATTTAACTGTTGCTGGGAGGAGAAAATTTAGAACAGATATTTTATATGTTATACATGAGAGTATTTAATTTTCTAATGTTGGGTTTGATAGCATCCAAGCACTTCTCAGTGCTCCAAACCCTGATGATCCACTTTCTGAGAACATCGCAAAGCATTGGAAAACGAACGAAGCAGAAGCTGTTGAGACAGGTAATAAATATAAATATCAATTATTAAGTTTACACCAGTTTCCATGGAATTTACTTTCCTCACAAGCTTTACGATAAACAACACTGACAGCTGTGTTGGTTTACTCCTAATACTTTTGAACTCTGCAGCTAAGGAGTGGACCCGTTTATATGCAAGTGGTGCATGATTGCATGGTGGAAACTTACCTTCAAATGACATGGGATGCATGCTTTTGACTTGATTTGAAAGGAAATTTGGAAGATACGATGTTTGAACAAGCTGTAGTCTAATATTTTTCAAAGCTTCCAGATACTTTTTGTTAAATTGCTTTGCTGTCGGAAGCATCGTCTTTGTGACTTGTATGATCAGATAAGATACGTTATTCATCTCATTGTCACTCTGCTGCTATCTCAATCCCTTAGCAATTGGAAATTTCATGAATTTTATCTTGAGAATCTGAACCCTACTAGTTAACGATAAATAAGAAACCAACGTGCATGAGCATAGAGTGTCTTGGATATCGTTAGTAGCCTGTGCGTTCATCTTTTATTTCTTATCAACATCTTCATGCTTTTAGGTTTATTTTATCTATCATGATCCCTTTTTTATCTTCCAAGTAAAACCAAATACATCTGAAATCGTTGTGCAAGGTTTTCATCTGGGTTTCTGGTTGTGTTTTAGCCATATGCAAGCTTGACGTTGATTTTCTTTCTGTTTTAATAAATGGTAAGAATTATATTAAGACCAACCAAGTTTTAGTTTCTTCATATATGGCAGCAAACATTCAGTAATTTCAGAACGGGCGAACGAGCCCCTGGTTTCTATAGCTTTCGCGAGCAGCTTGAGTTGAGGCGCTTCCCAAGATGGCTTTTCCTGTTCTCACCCAGCGCAGTCGGGCATAATAGCTTCCTCATTGTCAAATAGCGCACCGATTTCTGAGTAAAAAACATCCCCTTCTACGTTGATCTTTATATTGCCATCAGGTAGGTATTCAGGGCTGCGGGAGGCCATTCGCCATTGCCCACTGGAATAACAGAGGATGTAAGTCTCGTTCTACCACCAATCTCAATAAACACCTTCCAATATCAAATTGTTAACAGACCTCACCTTGTATCGTTCTGCTCTTCTGAACACCTCGATTTCCGATGATTTAAGAAAATCAAATCGCTCTCTTCCTTCTCCTTGCATGTAAGAGGTTGCAAATCCCTAACCCTAGATTTGGAAAGCCAGGAGATGGAAATGAGAGGAGTATGCAAGGGTGGCGAAAGAGTCTAGAAATTCGTTGCTTTTATTTCCAAATTCAAAGACTGGGATTTCCGAGTTGACCAGGGGAAGACGCGTGGCTTTGGCTGGGAAGTTGTTGTCTAGAAATGCCAGTATTTGGCCTGGTCAATTTGTAACGGTCTTAAAATATTTGGCTTGGCTAGCTAAACTGGATTGTGGTTTGAATTTCTAATCAGTTATGATCATTGCTATTTAAACCGAACCAGGCAAATAAATTAGATATGGAAGGTTTATGGTATTAGTTTAGTTCTTAGGAAGCCTAAGCACTTGGTCACCAAGTTACTTCTCTTTTTCAGTTATATCCTTTGATCCTTATAATTGAAGTTTTTTTGTTTCATTAAGTCCTTAATTCAGTTTGATTTTTCTTTAACTACAATTATTTCACATAAAAATTACAATCCAAAATTACAATAATCAAATTTACACAAATTCAAATAAAAGATTGTTATAAGTTTGGTACCAAAACTGCGATGCATGGCTAATGAAACTCAAACTTTGTAGTTCTTGTAAACGATGGCAAATATGAAACATCAATAAAAGGCGTGGCAATACCAGCAATAAGCACAACAGAAAGTGTCAGACGAGTTGATATAATTATTACACTAGATTTCATCTAAGATGGATCATATAACCGAAGTACAAGGAAATAGATCAATTGAGTCCACTTTTAAAATCGCTATTACATTGGTCAATGCACAAAGTTAGTAGGAGTTTGAATCTCATATAAAACAATAATTATACCTTAGACCAATAAAACTTGGAGATGGAGAAATCAAGGATAATTACTAGTAGAGAAACATTTGTCAAGGATTTCCATAATAGGTGACTTCAACAATAGAAAATTATAAAATACATATTGAAGTTATACCAAACAAAGTTCAAGGATTGTTAAACGACCATAAATAATGTTGTTTTTGTGAGGCTTCAAGGAAAAAATTAAATTAAGAATTTGAATGTTGAACCTTTAAAATCTATGGTAGCCTATGGTTTAGCTAGGATGCAAGAGGAGCATCTCTTGATATTACGTCAAAGTTGAAGGCCTAATACAAGTAGAGGTCCAAGTTCAATAATCTAATTGGCTAAGATTAACTTTAAGAAAAGTCAATCGGTTTAGATACTATTCCAAACCTAGTTGAGAGAGAAAAAAAAAGATAAAGGACTTTGATTTAAGTGTAATGGAAAATGAAGTTCAAGTAATAAGTGTAGTGATCTAAAACTATTTATGATTGAAGAGACATAAGAGGATCAAAAGGAATAGAATTTTGTAATTATAGGGAATCTAATTAGTTTGGAAAATTTTAATACTAATAAGATAGAAATTTTCATCTGCACCATGTTAAGAAGGCCAAATCCTAAAACTATAAGGGTTAAGGCAACCATTAACAACCAAATAATCATAGTGTTAGTTAATACTGGAAGTATACGTAACTTTATTAGGGTTGAAATTTCTATTGTCATTAATTTTTTTAGTGAGGGCTATAATTCAAGGCTAAACGTCGAGGTGTAAAGAATCTAATTTCAGTCATAGGCTTTACAAGTTTGACTTAGTGGGTATGATCTAATTCTTGAAATTCAATTATTCAAAGAATTGGACCTTATTATATGGGACTTTGCTTAATTAACTATAGATATCCAATTTAATGGGCTTTAGATTCAACTTAAAAGCTTGGAGTCAAAGAGTTTATATTGATAATGGACCTAGCTTTTTATAGGAATTGAAAAGAAAGCTAGTGGTCTACTATTATAAATATAGGGAATGGAAGCTAAGATTAGAATTTTACAAAGATCCTTAAGCAAATTCAAGATTTATTAAAGGAGTTTGAGAAGGTTTTTAAAGAACTTACAAGTTTACCCTAAAAAAAAAGCCGTGATCACATAATAAACTTACAAGAACAAACTCCTTTCATTAGGGTCTTTTATTATCAAATGTTCAAATTAGAAAAGATGGTTAAAGAATTGCTAGAGTTGGGCACACCATCAAGTATAGCCAAAATCAATTTTCCTTACCAGTTTTTCTAGTAAGGAAGTCAAATGGCTTCAGGAGAATAGATATTGATCATAGAAATCTTAACAAATAGATTGTTAAATATGGGTTTTTTATACCTATAATTGAGGAGCTGTTGGATGAGATTTGTGCTTCACATTATTTTTCTAAACTGGATTTAAGGTTTGGTTACTACTAAATCAGGATGAATTCAGAAAACATCTCTCAGATTTTTTTCAGAATATATAAAGGGTATTATAAGTTTCTAGTGATGCCTTTTAAGCTAACTAATACACCCTGAATGTTGCAAGGCTTAATAAATGAGGTGTTTAAACTCTATCTAATGGAGTTTATATTAGTTTTTCTTTAAGATATCTTTGTCTATAGTTTTAATTTTGAAAAGCCTATAAAACACTAAAGATAGTCTTATAAACATTAGCTAAATAAAGCTCTATACTAAAAAATCTAAGTGCAAGTTTTCTAGTAAGGAAATTGTATATTTAAGGTATATAATTTTTAGAGATAAAATTAAAGCTAATTCTAGTAAGGTAGAGGTAATGGTTAAATGGATTAGGCCTAGTAATCTTAAATCTTTAGGAACATTTTTAAGACTGACAAGATATTATAAAATATTTATTAAGAGGTATAGAACTATAATTAGCCCTTTAACTAGAATAGTTAAGAAATGAGGGTTCGTTTAATATAAGTTAGCAAACGATATCTTTAAAAGATTAAAGCAAGTTGTTACTAATCCACCAATCTTAAATCTACCTAATTTTTCTAAGTCTTTTTATCATAGAATATGATGCATTTACGGTTGGAATAAAAGAATTGTTAATAAAGGATGGTAGACCCATCTCTTATCTTAGTAAAAGTTCTTAAGGTTAGGGAGGTTAACTTATTCATTCATGATAAGGAATTGCTTACCTTTTAGGCTATTAATTTTTAAGGCTAAATACATGAACTTGACCTTTCTATCCTTAACACACTTAGCCCATCCGTTCAAACATTAGCATACAAGTTTAGTCTTTTAAGCCTAGGAGCACCTAGCTCATCATTTTTATCCTATTTAAGTTGTTTTATTTTTTTCTTTTTAAATAAAATAATCATAATGATATTTTAAAAATTATACAATGATATCATACTTTTCAAATAAAGTAACAATGTCTTCGTAGTAGTGTTAACAATTACTTCACACACACACACACACACACACACTTAATATGTATAATTTGTTTTAATTTTTTTCATGAATATTTAATGAGAATAAAATATATATTTTCCATTGTTTTATTTTGAATTTTTATACATGTTTTTAAAATTAATTATTCATGTATTTCACATACAATCACATTAAAAATATCAACATATAAGTTTTTTTACTTTTTTTATTAAAACTTACTTTTCAAATCATAATAAGTTTTTATTTAAAATTCATGCTATTAATAAAAACAATATTTGTAAGAAAAAAAAAAGAAATACATAAAAAAGGAAAGGGAATTTTAACTAAAAAATAAATTCATAAAAATTCATTAAAAAAAACTAGTTGACCGACAAATGATGTTTTGACAATTTCTTGAAGTAAAACAAAGATTTTTTTTAACAAAAGTGTGTTATTTCAATTTTATGATAAAATTAATTTGATATTCACATGTATCGAGATGAACTTTCTATGTAAATAACATTAAAAAAATTATACATATACACCAAGTTTTCATTTTTTGATAAAAAAAATTTAAAATTGAAAAGACTATCATTTTTGTCCATTACTTTTTCAGCATATTTATAAATTAAAATAGCAGGTATCAATAAAAGTAGTTTAATTAACTAAATTAATAAGTGTGGGCTCCATGATGTTAGTGAAATGACCTTTTTTAAGAATTAATAAAAATGAATAGGCTTTAAGTTAACACAAGTAAAGAAATTATTATAATTTGATAATCTCTCTGTATTATTTCTTTTCATATATTATTCTATTATAGAAATAACTAAAACAAATGAGCGAACCATTTTTCTTTTTGACACAATCTATAGTGGATTCTCTTGTTTATATAAACATGATATTTTTCTCTTCTTTTATTTTTATTATTTTTTTTTTTGGTCATTGAATTTTTAAATGTTATAATCTTGAAATTTACAATATCATGGTTTTTCTTTATGTATTACTCTTTCAATTTAAATAACCTCTTATGTTTAGGCATATTTAAAAATGGATTTGGTTCTGATTTTGAGTAGTTAGAATTTAATTAGAGCTGAAATAGAAATTAAAAAAATAAAGATTTTATTTGACAAAGAACAAAAACACATGCTCTATTTAGATATGGGTGCAAGATATTTTAGTTTAATTCTTAAATTTTTAAATTTTCTATCATTTGATCCCTAGATATTCGCATTTTAGTAGAAAATATCATTTTCTTTACTTTTTTAGTTCCAAGTCTTGAGATAGGAGAAAAAAGTTGCTCAAAGATTTTGAGAAAAGGCAAGACAATCAGATGGCCATATTTTGACCACCCAAAAAATTAATATTTGTGTTAACAGGTTCGTCTTCTCAATAAAAGTTGGTCCCTATAAACATGTGAAATTTTTATTTTTATTTTTTGGAGTGATTGGATGATGTTTTGAGGGTGGATATTGATTTATCAAGGTTTTTAATGTATTTTTAATTGAAAAACAAGTTAAAAATTAAGTTTTGAGTATCCAAAAGTTTGGACCTTGATTTTTTTTAATCGCTAGAAGTGATAAAAAAACAAGGCAAAAGGTGTATCTCCTAATTATTTATATATATATATATATATATATATATATATATATATATATATATATATAAAGACAGACAACATCCAATGCTGAGAAAAAAATGTCAAGCATGAGTTGATTTTTTGATTTAAGGCCAAACACATGGGTCTAACTTGCCAAACCCATCAACGTCTGGGTTCTCTTTTTTTTTTCTTGCATTATTTTTTATATTTAAATATTCATTAATGTCATTTTATTTTTAAAAAATAATTTTTATATTTATTTGTAAATAGTAATTAATATATTTATATTTTTTTTAGTTTCATGATACTTCAAAGAGATTAGTTTAATTTGTCTCTAATTTTATTTTCCTCCTATATTTTATATAAATTAGTTGTTTATATATGATGATTTTATAGAGAGAAAAGACCTTTTGTTATTAGTAATAACAATTGATCTCTAAAATAAAATAAAAAGGCATTTGATATAAAATATTTCCATTCACATCTATCTTCAACTTCAACTAAATATATTAACTTCTCACTTTAATATATAACTAGTGTTAACAATTAGTTTTTTTATTTATCAATTTATATATTTTTTTAATTTATTTTATAAAGCATAAACAACTATTTGTTTCTTAATCTAAGAATATATATGCGTGATACATGAAAATGTATCCATAACATAATTTTTATTTTTTTATATTATAAATTGACTCGAAATCATATGCACAATGCAGTACAAATAGGTAAATGACTAGTAGAAATAACTTAAAAAAGTGAGCATTTCATTATAGATCATCACACAAAACACTACGTGGATTGGCATATTCATTTAAATATTTTATTCTTTTTTATTCAACCATTAAACTTTAAGACTTTACAATTTCATTCTCACAAGTTAAATTACCATAGGTTTCTTTTTAAAAAAATTCAGTTTGCATTATCTAGTGTATACAAAGTTTTAAACTATTTTTGCAAATTAATTTGACATCAATTTAACAAAATCTAATTTTAATTGTAGTTAAAGATAGCTATTAAAAAAAAAGGTCATCTTCAAGAAATAACCCCAAAAAAAAAACTTTCTTACTATTTTTTCACATGAAACTTTAGTTTAATCTCTAAAGTTGTAATTTTATTATTATTTGATCTTTATTATTTTAAAAATTCATATTTTATTATAAATTTTTTTCATGTTTCAATCCTTGTATGGTGAGAGATGATAAAAGAAACTCATTTAATAATTAATTTATAAAATATCAATTTTTATTTCAATGAGTTTATCTTCTCCATGAGAGTTTAACAGAGATGATATTTTTCTACAAACATATTTTACTATTTATTTATAAATGTATTTAAGAATCTAGTATATCCATTTAATCAAACTCTATTTTTAAAAGGTAAATGAAGTTTTATTTTGAATATTTGAATCATAATTGGTAAGTCAAATGTTTAACTCTTTAGATCATCATTTATTTTTTAAATCAATTAAGAATTACGTTAAGATTGAAGTTTATATTTGTTTTTTAAAAGTTAATTGGGAACTCAACTCGTGTCGTTTCTCGTATGGGTCAATAGTAGTCTAATAATCTACACACAGTAGGAAGGCTAGATTTTCTGACTTAACGGACCCAAAACAAATTGACTTTTTTATTTTCATGGAAGCCGTACTAAGTGAATTAATGAACAGTAACTGTACCACTCACCCGTGCACAGTACTACTGTATGTGTCCATGTGCCAGCAACAGGAACAAAGGATGCTCTCTATTATTGCTAGCTCCCCTTTATTGCACCCTCCCTGCTTTCCTTTTTGTCTTCTCACTCTTTTTTTTTTTTTTCCCCAGATATCGACATGCTGCATTATTTTCATTTTCACCGCTAGAATCCGATGTAAAAAAGAAAAAAGAAGAGAGAAGCCCTCTTGTATGATCTTGCAAAGATGATTCAGGTTGTTTTGAAAGAGTATCAATTGTTTTCTAATTATTAGTCTATTTAGAAAAAAATAATTCAGGTTGTTTTGAAAGAATATCAATTGTTTTCTAATTATATTAGTCTATTTAGAGAAAATGGATAATTTTCATGTTTTAAATCTTGATTTTAATCTTGATTTTGTAAAGGTTAAAATGATTTATTTTTTTATAAATAATGTTGTAACTCAGCGGTGAGAGAGGCTTATCTCCTTTCTCTACACCTGGATTCGAGCCTTACCATACACGTCTGTCACCCCTGCGGTGCCTTACCTGTTTATTGGACTTGCAGGATATTCAATAGGCCATGAGAATTAATTGTGGTACACGTAAACTGACCCGAATATCCACCCGAATATCCACGTAAATAACAAAAAAAATTATACATCAATCGGACATGCTTTTTAAAATTTATTTTTTAAAAGTGTAACTAAAAATAATTTCATTATTATTAAAGTAAAAAAATGATTTAACCATGAGCACCGACATTAATTTGAGAATGAGGTGGGGCCAGAGAGGGTAAAATAAAATGCAAAGCGCTTGGGGTTAAAGTAAAAAGGTCAAAAAAAAAAAGGCTGACAAGTTGTGCGTTTGGATCTTGCTAGCGTATACTAATAACATAAAAGATTATTGAGGCGGCCGCTGCTGCTGTTTATGTGAAGGTGGGGGAGCTGCTAATGTTATTATTTGTCCGCTACGCAATCAAGAGTTTTGTTCCCCTGAATACCTTGAACGGCCACCTAAAGTACAGCTACACCACACAGGACAGCTTCATTATTAATTAGTACAGCACCGCATGCACGTAGCTAAAACCAAGGAGTATTTCACTCCCCAAACTACCCTCGCGGCTCCGATAAACGACAGCATTCATTTCCGTTCTCTTTTAGAGATTAAGAAAAGAGAGGACACCTACACGTGGCCACCAGCTGACCAAGGTCCACCAAGGACAGTGCCGTCACCTCCAGCACTGCAGACGTAAGTTCGCACCGACCCCATCGGCGCTTTTTGGACTTTCTTGGGGGAGAGGAGAGAGTGGCAATGCTCACATGTGAATGGCTAAGAACCCTTCGCATCATATCCTCTGTGCCACCACATTGGGGCAACATCGAAAGTCTTGTGATGATGCTGTCTAATATTAAAGTTATCAATGTCACTAAACCAAGACGCACGCACATAATGGGTTTGGTTTTTTTTTTTTTTTCTCTTGCAGAGGCCAGGAGACTCCTCGCTATTTGGGAGAGGAGCAACGAGTTTTACAAGAAAACCCAACCCCTTCATTTATAATGACCACAAGACAAGTCAATCAGTGTGTAATCGTGCTGTCCAACCTTCTACTAGATGAACATCAGATGCAAGTGTAGAACATGGGAGAGTTGAATATACGAAGTGGAGGGAAACAATGGGGGAAAAAATTATTGATTGATAAAATGGGTGGCATAAGTAACACAAGTATTAATAAATAACATATTCATCCTTCTTTCACTAACCCAGTAAGTACCCACCAGGCATCCAATCTCACTCATGGCTTCCGATATCTCTGTATTATATATCACATAAAATGTACAAGACCCTCCTCTACCAGCCTGCCATCTCTCTCTCTATATCTCTCTAAATCAATTGTACACATATCTCTCTCCCTGTTTTCTTTTCATCTGGAAGGAAATGGGGGGTTCAAGTACAGGCTGGTCTACAACAGAAGAAAAACAAAGGTGACAAAAAGATGAGGAAAAAGAATAACAATAACAAGACGGAAGGGAGAACATGGAACCGCAGAGCAATGAGGAATGAATAAATAAATTAAAACTGCAAAAGGCGAACTAAGCTATCCCTCTGGGTTCTTTCTGGCATTGGCCGCTAATAGGATTATTATGTGTAGCTCTGATTTATGTCGTCGGTATCTGGTAGTCCTTATATTGTGGGAGAACGAGATTGGAAGGGCAGTGAAGAGTTTCCCATCATGTAAGAATTGGGAGTTGTAGTAGTAGTACAATCACAATCACGAGTTCTAAAAGCTGTAATACCTCAGCGAATGTTCCAGCACATCATGACTTGGGCAGACCATCTCCTTCACTCGGTTGCCATTTTTGTATATCCTGAATGTTGGAACAATCCTCACATCCTCGGCATTTGCAATTGCTGGATGCTCCTCCACGTCCACCTTTAAGAAAAGAAGAAGCGGGTGCATGTAAACTTAAAGAAAACAACTTGTTGATTTCATTTCTGACTAAGTTAAGGTCAGGAAGAATCCCAAAACTTAATAAGAGTGGGATGGTCATTTACCTTGAGAAAGTTTATGGATGGATACCGACCACATAATGTATCCACAAATGGAGATATCTGCTTGCAGTGCACATTAGAGGATGATTTGAAATGAACCACTGAAACACCTATAGTACACAAATTCAATATCCATTAGAATTTTGGAACTCAAAACATGGAAGAAAAGGAAGCAGGCACAGAGAATATGAATGTTCAGAACATGAAAGGGAGGACTTGCCAGGTAATGATATTGCAGCTCTGAACTGTTCAAACCCCAACACTTCCTCTACTTCACCACCAAACTTCATATTATACACTTCTTCTCCACGAGATTTCTTCAATGCAACTTGAGCATGAAATAGAGATTCAGCTACTCCATTGTCATCTGGAAGTTCCCTTCTCAAAACTTCATAATCTCTCACGGCATCAGCCCACCTTTGTAACTGCAATTTACAAAAGCACATCAATTTCAAGTGAAAAAAAATGAGCCAGTGGGTCAGTACAAAGAAAAGCAAATTATACACAAGCAAAGACTTTTGAGGAGACTGAGACTTTACCTTGCTGTTTGAGGCAGCTCTTCTAAGAAGGGCTTTTGTGTAGTTAGGTTGGATTAGTAAAGCTTGATTGCAGTCATCGATGGATCTCTCCCATGATCCAAGCTTAAACCAACATGCTGCCCTGTTGCAATAGAGAACAGAGTTTGCAGGATCAAGCCTAAGGCCTTCCCCATATGCTGAACAGGCTTCAGTGAACCTTTCTGATTTGAAGAGATCATTGCCGCGGGTACGAGCTCTCGCAACTAGTCGCACATTTTTAAGCAGCACTGCTACTTCAACATTTCGTGAATCAATCTGTCCAGCTTTCTCGGCAGCTGCAACTGCATTCTCAAACCTGCAAGGCATCCATCATCCTGTCTTAAGCTCTCCAAAACTGTTTATTATATCTTGTAGTGGTTTGAAATTCTGAACTCACCTTCCTAGAGCCATCTCGATCTGTGCTTGGACCAAGAATGGGTATGCTTCAGAAAGTATCCCAAAAAATCTAGTCTGCAAGCAGTTGGCATATGGTTCTAATTTTGGAAATTTCAATAAGCATGATTCTGCATCTTCTAATTGGTGGAGCTTCAAAAGTGCTTCAGCTCTACACATAAAGAGCTGTAAATTCAATTTGAACCAGTTCAAACATTTGTTAATTTACTCCGGTCATCAATTTTGCCAGTTTTACACAGTAAAAAGTACAGATAGACATTTTATACCTGGGGGCAGTAGTCTGCTCCAGCAGCAATTGATGCTTCTGCTTCCCTTAATGTACCATTCCAATCATTAACCTTCCGTGCATCAGAACATTTGCTAAGATGTTTCTCTACTAATTGCAACTTCTGCAATTCAACAGGATCTGGATGCTTTCCAGGGAAGCATAGGTGCTTCCGGGCACCCTCAACCAGTCCTAACCTGCAATGAAATCAAGCTCAATGCTTCCTGTCCCCACAACAAATATCGAACTATTTGCAGCATACTGTTGGGGAAATAAATAGAAAATTAAAGCTCGAGGAAAATTATAGACCACAATAAAAAATGTCAATCTGACAGCTTAAACAAAACAAACCAATAAAGGACCACAATGGATGGATCAAGGTTACACATAGTTCTAGAATGACAAAGTGTTTGATCGTTCGAGACTACTTAATCAGGACAGCGCGGCAAATCAGAGCTCAATAGTATGGTGTAAGTTGTTCAGAAGCAACTCAGCATGCAGCAAGCCAAAAGCCATATCAACCACAGCTATGTTTCTAGGTCATCAATACAAAGAAACAAATTATCTCAACACTCTTAGAAAAATAACACAACATAAAGAACCGAATCAAACCAGATTAGAACCAGCAAATGCAGTAGGATCAATAGCAAGTGAGGAAAAAATTAAAGCATCCTAAATCCAAAGAGCAAAAAACAACATAAAAATAGTGTCAACAGCCATAACAAACAAAACAAGCAAATATGAACAAATGAATCAGCTTTGGTATTCTATCAGCAAACTATTTGCACCAAGTGGATTAACACATTATTAAACAGAAAAACCTACTGCAATCCACAACTTATTAAATCCTCAAAACATTTAGAAGCTGTAATGTAATTATTCACCAAGCATTAGAAAAAAATGATTTTCTCTCCACATCCATCTACCTATCAAATCCTAATAATATACATCAAAACATCAACAACAATGCAGATCATAAGATCACAAAACATCACATTCACCTACTAAATGCTCACAAATTCAGCAATCATAAAGTAAATAAAACAGATAAATTAGAACTTGGTCAACACAACTTAGAACCCAATAAATCTAGACTCATCATCGTCTTTATCATTCATCATATTCCATAAAATCAATTGAATGGTCAAAATCAACAAGAAAAAGCAAAACTTCTTTAACTTCATTAAGAAATATAACAGCCAATAAACAAGCATCCCAACAATGCAGATCAAATCACCGCTAAAACTCAAAAAAAATCCCCCAAAAATCAAGAACCCCACCACAGACACACCCCACAGGAAAAGAAAGGATCAAAGCCCCATCATCAAACTCACCTAATTAACAAAACCCCCAACCTCTGATGTGCTCTCCAATAATTAGGATCCAACCTAACAGCCTCCTCGCACTCTTTCACCGCCTCCACAACTCTCCCTAATCCCATCAACGCTGCCGCCCTGTTACTCCTATAAGCAGCATTCCCAGGTGCCAAAGCAATAGCCTTGTCATACAATCCTAACGCCTCCCCAAAACACCCTTTTTTATACATCTCATTTCCAGTCCTCTTCAACTCCTCCGGATCCACACTCCAGGCATTCCTACTTGCCGAATTAACAACATCCAAGTTAGCACATTTTGCGCTCCCTCCGCCCCGCATTATGCTCCCGTGACCATAATTTGCGGTCCCGGATCCTAAAACATCCGCTTTGGCACTCCGATTCGCCATTCCCATGCCTGTCTTCAAGATCCTGCCCGACGGGCAAATGTTACCGGTAGGTAACACATTGCCAGTTACAGGAGAGTTTACAGCACTCTGGCTGGTAATTTGACCCGAATAAGTTAAAGAATCGGATCTAGAATGACCCGGTTGACCCTTTTTGGCACCAGCAGTGGGGCTGCTCTCACTCGAGTTTGATAACTCGCCTGAGTGGTTGCTATTGTTGGGTTTGTGAAGTGGGTTTTGAGCACCGGATGCGGATCCGGAGGAGCTGGAGCTGGAGGAGGTGGTGGTGGTGGTGGTGGTGGCGGTGGCTGTAGTGATGAGTCCACCACGAGTTCGGAGAGGTGAAACTGGTGAACCCAGATCGAGTTCACGGAAATCAGGCTTGTTGGCTTCGAATGAAGAGAGTGAGTCACGGAGTTGATCAGTTAGTGAATTGAGGTCTAAGTTTCCTCCTCCAATGGAGGGTTTCGGTGAATGCGACATCATGTTTTTTAATTAATGATAACAGTATTAAATAGAAAGAAAAAAAAAGGGATATCTTCAATATGTTGGTGTCGCTCTTTCTGGGTATGTGATGCTGTGTTTTAGTCAGACGATGTTAGAAATGTGAGCGAATGGAGATTGAACAAGGAAATGAAAGGAACCCAAAATCAAAAATGTTGTCTTTGAAGAAGACATGAGAGAAAAAAAGAAAAGATGGGGGGGTCTCGTGATATATAAAAGGAAGAAGCAAAGAATGAATGCGAGAGTTTAGAGAGAGAGAGAGAGGTGTGTGTGTGTGTGGGTGTCTGCAGCCTGTTTGGTTTTGCAGGGAGAGAGAGAAAGGAAAAAGGAGAGGAGAAGAGATCTTTTATTTTCTTTTTTATTATATTTTTGGGCTACAAGACTTCACGAGACAGGTTTTCTCTCTCATCACTTGTCGTTGCTGCTGGCTTCTCTCTCTAACCTCCTCCTCCTCCTCCTCCTCTAAGTTCTAACTTAGAATCCTCCACCCTCTCTTTGTCTCCCTCTCCTAATTCTTGAATTGATTTTTGTTTCTCGTCGTCTCTCTTGCCTTGCTTACGCTAAAACCTTTAATTCATGAGATTTGTATACTTTATTTTTTAAAAGTGATTTTTATAAAAAAAAAAAATATTAAAATAATATTTTATTATTTTTAAAATTTAATTTTAGTATTAATATATCAAATTCATCTAAAAAATTTAAAAAATTATTTAATTATTTAAAAAAACACTTGTCACTTCAAAAACAGTAATTGACTTAACATGATTGTACTCTGTTGTTTTCTTCTAGAAGAAATCATTACTAAAAACTACGAAAATCAACCAAAACATAGAAATAATAATTTTTTACTCATAAATTATATCTTTTCATAAAATAATAACAACAATCAAGAAAATTAAAATATAAATCCATAAAAAATCTAATAAACTATTATAGAAATCTAGGTCATTTCAGATCCATAAAAAATAATAAACTATTATAGACAAATAGAGTAAATTGTGAGCGGAAATCAAATTTTACATTGTTTGATTTAGTTAAATAGAGTGTAAATTATGTTTAATTAAATTAAATAATGTTAAGGTTTGTTGTTATTGTATTTTAAAAGTGTTTTTAAAAAATTATTTTATTTTTTATTTTGAAATAATATATTTTTTATGTTTTTAAATAATTTTGATGTGCTAACCTTAAAAATAATTTTTAAAAAATAAAAAATATATTATTGATATATTTTTTAAATAAAAAATAATTTAAAAAATAACTACAACCACACTTTAAACATGCTTTTAAATATAAATATTATCCTTATTACATTCTTATTTATTACTAATGTTAATTTTAAAAAAATGACATCTAGAAGAAGAATTACATGAGTCGTCATAGTAATTAAATCAATATATCACAAAATGCATAAAAAATCTTGATTTATCTGCATAAAAAAATTATATCAGACGATACAGCTCAGTTATTATTAGCTATACAGTTAATTATTGCTAAATGAGCATGAGAAAATGGTAGTTTTTAGTCCTAGTCTTTTTATTCAATCAATTAAATTAATTGGGTTTTTCTCATTGGATTTGAAGCTTTGCTTTCATATTAGCCTGCTGTTTTATTAACTTTTTAATATTTTAATCAATATTTTAAAAAATATTTTATATTTACATTTTCTATAATAAATATTAATATCATACCTTTTTGAAGATAAATAAATTTTTGTTTATGTTAAAAAGAAAAAGTTGCTGGGTTTTTTTAATTCTCATGTCACATAAAAGGAAGAGTATCTCATTTAACATAAAGATATAAATAATAGTGTATTTGAAAGTATGGTATAATTATTTTTTAAAGTATTTTTTATTTAAAAATATATTAAAATAATATTTTTTATTTTTTAAAATTTATATTTGATATCAACAAGATAAAACAGCACACAAAATTAAAAAATAAAAACAGTAATTTATTTCTATTTAAACCATAATCCCAAATATAGAGATTAAGATTTCTTCAACAATAAGTAATGATATATATATGGCATTGAAACTCTAGTCCAAACAAATGCATTGAATGAGTATTAATATCACGTTCCACTCCATAAAAATAATAAAGAATTACCGTCCAGGATTTATTTAAAAGTATAATTATAGTTATTTTTAAAATATTTTTTTGTATTAAAATATATATTAATATTTTTTTTATTTTTAAAAAAATATTTTTGACACTGACACATTAAAATAATTTAAAAATATTAAAAACATATTAATTTAAAATCAATAAAAATAAAATAATTTTTTTAAAATACTTTTGAGACACTTAAACAAACATAACTTTAAAACAAGAAAGACTTTAAATGTTTCCTACTTTTATGCTTTTTCTTATTACACGAAGAATATTAAATTTGCTAATATAATATCTCAAGCATAGTAAATTAGTAAAGATAAAATTTCTAAAATTTATCTGAAAAATACACTAAGTCCTTAATTAAGAATTTATCTCTCAAAAATCTCTTGGCATTCACAGTAATAAAAAATAATTAAATAAGAATTTTAGGGTAATTGAGAGTATGGTTATAGTTATTTTTTGAAATATGTTTTTTAGAAATATATTAAAATATGTTATTTATTTAAAAAAAATATTTTTAATATTAATATACCAAAACAATAAAAAAATATTAAATTTTTTATAAAATACTATTTAAAATCCACTTCCACACTATTCCTACAGGACAAGTCCAATGAGCCTAAAATGGTGCGTGGGCAGATAAATTGCGAGGGGGGGGGGGGGATTATACTATTTCTAACTGGGGTATTTTCTTCGAGGGTGATTTGTAGGTAGCGAAGTGCGCAGGTTATGCCTCTTCTGCACTCGGGCTCATGGTAGACTCAACTCCTACTTTCATGCAATAAATACCGTGTGTTTGTGCACTCCGACAACAGCAATGAATCACTCCTCTATCCCCGAACAAGCCATCTCTCTTCCACGTGTCAGTCACCAGCTGGATCTTGATCATGCCTCGGACAGTCCCACTGGAACCGACGCGGTATAACACTGCTTCAAACTCGAACCAACAGAATTTTAAGACCGTTCGATTCGAAGCATTCCCATCATACACCTGACACTAACCGATTCATCACGGGACCCACATTTTCAAACTGTCCCACACACAAACTAGGCTTTCTAATTTTCTCACTTCTATTTATCATAGATTCCTGTGCTTTCTAATTCTGTTAGGTGTTTTCTCTTTCCTGCGCAGGACAAAAGCCCCAGCATGATTTAAATACCCCTGTCTCAAATTACTAAAACACCCTCTCTTGACACGTCCCTTTTTTACCTCCAAACGTACCAATAATTTTGCGGTCGTCCTTTGCATGAAAAAACCGGAGAATGCTGAATTACATGTTTGTTTTTTAAAAAATAATTTTTAAATTTTTTATATTTATTTGTTATTAGAAAAATTAATTAACGAAAAATATTTTTTAATTAATAAAAAATATTTTTTAATCAAAAAAAATATTTTTTAGTTAATAAAAAATATTTTCTAGTCAATAAAAAATACTTTCTGGTCAACGAAAATATTTTTTAGTTAAAAAAAAATTTTAACTTAGTTTTCAGGAAATTATTTTTTTTTCTAGCTGTGTTTGTTTTCTGGAAAGTGATTTTTAGAAAAATACTTTTCAAACTTTCTTGTGATTATTTTTTAGAAAGTAATTTCTAGAAAATCACTTTCTAAATTTTCTTATGTTTATTTGCTACTAGGAAAGTTGGTAAATAGAAAACATTTTCCAGTCAAAAGAAAATTTGACTTGATTTTCAGCAAAGTGTTTTCTTGAAAAATTTGAGAGGAAAATTTTTTTTGAAAGTTATGATAAATTTAGAAATGTCATTATTTGTTGATTATATCAAATTTGATCTTCAAACTTTTAATTGTTATATATATTTTGTTTTGAATATTTATTTTTCAATTTAATTTTTTAAAATTTATTTTTTTATATCAACTTTGGTCCTCGTTTTTATAATTGTTATTTGCTTTTCTCCTATTATTTTTTTATTGAATTTTTTTATCAAATTTGGTCCTCATTCTTTTGATTGTTATTTATTTTATTTGAAATACTTTATGAAATATTAATTATTATTATTTTAATTTCTTCATCTTTTTTTTTAGATTTGATCTTTATTATTTTGATTATTAATAATTTTATTTGAGATAATTTATGAAATTATTTTTTAATTTCATTATTATTCAACTTTTTAATTTGTAAGATTTATTTATTATTATTTTAATAAACTTGAGAAAAATAAAATATTAATAAATTATTTTTCATAACATAACCAAATACTGAAAAGTGTTTTCCAATTTATTTTCCATAACACTACCAAATATCAGAAAATACTTTACTTTTCAGGAATTCATTTTTTTCGAAATTTACTTTCCTGGAATTTACTTTTAAAAAAAAAACTTTATTGTAAATAAACGGAGCCTAAAACTTCTATCTTTCTTGGTATTTTTAACAAGAAAATACAGCTCGTAGTTTAGAATTGTATTATAAATAGTGTTTTATAAAAAAATATTATTTTATTTAATTTTTTTATAATTTTAGATTATATTGATATTAAAAATAATTTTAAAAATAAAAAAATATTATTTTAATATATTTCTAAATAAAAATACTTTAAAAATAGTTAAAAAAAACTCATTTGAAAAACATTCTTACCATTTTCTGTGTCTTTTCTCCAACAAAAGATTCCATCCCAGAGAATTTTTTTAATGTTCGTCCATGAAATATCATAGACAACAACAACTAATTTTGCTTGTTTGGCTATTTTTCCCTGCTTCTTTTCCGTATTAATTTTAGAGTGGATTCTTTGTGTGTTTGTCGATAAATATAAATACTTAAATAGTTTAGTAATATGGCTAGTATTATAGTAATGATTGTTTTTTAAAATATTTTTTATTTAAAAATATATTTAAATAATTAAAAAAAAGTATTTTTAATATATATCAAAATAATCTAAAAAATACAAAAATTAATTTTAAAAAAAACATTCAACCTCTTACAAAAGCACTTTTCAATTATAAAAAACTAGTTAAATGTTATTATATGTTGTTTTATTTGGGTCTCCCAGTCGTTAAAGGCTTGTTTCTCTCATGGCCGGTTTGGTTTATTTTTTTAACGAGGATTTGATGATTGTTTCCGTTAAGATTTTGGTATTGGTCGGTGACGTGGAAATTAGTATACGAACAGTGGCTTCAACGTATCTAACAATTATATGAGCACGCGTTGTTACAGGTTGAAATATCATATAATTTAATCTCCTTTTAAATAAAAGAGACCGTTCCTCTTTTCATTAACAACACGATATAATTTCATTACTTTAGTTTCAAAATAAGTCAGGTTTTTATCCAAACACTGATTATGTATGTGGTATTACAGTATAAGATAAGATGTTTTTTGAAAATATTTTTTACATGAAAATTTATTAAAATAGTTTTTTAATATTTTTTATTCTTAATATTAATATATCAAGATTATTAAAAAGATATTTTAAAAATAATTTGATATATTTTTAAATAAATATTTTTTTAAAAAATAAAGATGTTTGAATTTACAGCTTCCATCAAAATAATTTATTTATTTATTTTAAATTATTTTTAAGTACGGAATATATGTTATTTGATTTAATTACCCCGGCATGATTTTAAGTACGGAAATGAGTGGAATAGCTTAAGAGTATGTTTCTTAATTTGATACCGATTATTTTTTAAATAATTTTTTGTATTGAAATTCATATTAATAATATTTTTTAATTTTAAAAAATTATTTTTAATATTAATATATCAAAACGATTCAAAACATATGAAACATATTAAATTTTAATAAAAATAAAAAATAAAAAATAATTAAATTTTTTAAAAACATACTTCAACCGCATTCCAAACACTGCCTAGAAACACCAGATGGGGTGAAATAATACCGAAGAGGGAAAGGGTCACTGTAGGTAAAGAGAGGGTGATATGTGCATTAGGGTGCGCAATGCTAGACAGAAGTAGCTGGCCACGTGCATTATGGAGCTGAGTGCCAGCTGGCCCCATAAGGAGGAAGCCCACAGTGGCATCCAGCTAAGCAAATAACGGAGGATGGTGATGACGTTAGGATGATACCGTGAATATTCCCAAAATAGCAAGGTCAGGTCGTTGTTTGGGATTTAACGGGGTTAACGAGAAAGGAAAGAATAGTGACAGGGAAGGACACCATACCCGGCGGTGGCAGGAGAGGGAATGATGAGCAGGCCACCCATTTCATGACAGGTAAACAAGTCGATACATGCATGCCTTTTTGTAACAGAAGATTGGAGAGGGAAAGATGCAATGCTTTGTGGTGCGTATAAAATTAACGTTAACTGAAGCCACAGTAGATTATTATAATAACTTCCGTTTTCTTTTCTTTTTTTCTTTTTTTGGCCTGGCAACCCTTTTTTTTTTTAATTTTGTCTTTTCATGATTAAATTTTCAAGAATTTGACTTTCTTATTTATTTCTATTTAGTTATTATTGTGTTAAAAAAATATTCTGTTGATATTCTATTTTACAAAAAAAATCTATTTTATTATTTAAAATAAATTTATAAATAAAAGAATAAAAATTGAAAATGGATGAAAATGCAGCTACTGTTTTGTCAGGGTATTGTCCATCCAAATGACTTGAGGTTTTTCTTAAATTTTATTTTAACCCCTTTAGTTTAACAATATATAATTAGATCTAAATTTTTATTTTATTTATGTTTAAGTCCTTAGTTTTGAAAGAAAGGAGAGAAAGTTTCCGGAAAACAAGAGATGAGAGAGTATGTTATTAGTTATCCACAATTAAAAAAATCATTTTTTATATTAATAAATTTCATTTGATAATGAAAATTCTACTAGTATATTTTTTACTTTTAATCTTAATGAGAAATATAGGGTGTTTTGGTTGAGAGATTGGTTTTATTAATGTTCTATGGGTGATTTTCAGGTTTTTTATATTGAAATAGTTTTTGAAGTTGAAAAACTCATTGCATGATTTTTCAACCATTCTTTTGATAGTTGAAATTTAAAAATACAAACAACATATTAAATAAATAAATAATTAATAAGTAGTATAAAATAAAAATATAAAAAAGAGAGCCAAATACATTGGCTTTGACTCTTTTATATATCAGGTATGTTGACCTGTTCATATTCGTGTATCTAGCTTGTTTTGTTTTTTATTTAGTTTTTTTTTTATTAATTTTAATTTAAACCCAATAAATAAAATAATTAAAATTTTATTTTTGATTTTTTTCATTGAATTTTTTGTATTTTTTACTAAGAACGTGGTATTTTATTATTATGTTAAAAGATGTTTTTTTGTATTGCCCTTTGTAATGTTTTTTTAGAAAACAATTATTCAATAGCTTTTTTATATATGTTTATTTTTATTATCATACAATTAAATAATACATAATATATGTGTGTATATATAGTTGTTAAATATAATTTGATCATTTATTTAATAAATTAATTCAAATTGATCTAAAATATTATTATCTAAATATTTTAAAAACAATATTTGTTAACCAAGAGGTTATATTTTATATACAATCAAATCCATTCCATTTTAGTTTAAAACATGGAGTAGATAAGTGTTCATCCTAATAAAATTTTTATTTAAGTTGAAATTTATTAACAACGTCTAAAATGACATTCTTTTAAGATAAAAGTTAACTTTTGATATAACAGATATTGTAATTGAAATTACTTTTTTTTTTTTTAATTTTGTCCATATAATATTTTTCAAGTGTATCCTTTCATGTATTTTTTTTCTACCACGTTATTACAATGTCAAAAATATACTTTCATCTAAAATGTTTTTCAATTGTAATTAACATGTGATTTTTTTCAAATTCTGTTTTGATCTATGTCATTAAAAAAATTATATGTTTTGGTCTAAGATTTTTCTTATTTTTTTCTAACAAGTTATTGTAGTGTCAAAAATATACTATAGTGCACCCAAGGCACCGGCTCAGCGGTGGAATGGCGCTTTGCGCCTTCTGCTGTCACGAGTTCGAGCCTTGGAGTTGCATGCCTGTCAGCCCCGTGCTGCCTTACCTGCCTGCTGGGTTTGCAGGGTGTTCAGTGGGCCGTGGAGATTAGTCGTGGTGCGCGTAAGCTGGCCCGGACACCCCACGTAAATCAAAAAAAAAAAAAAAAAAATATACTATAGTATTTGATCAATGCTTGATTTTTCTTAGATTCTATTTTGATGCAGTTCATTAAAAAAGATTATATGTTTTGGTCCAAGATTTTTCTTGAATACGAAAGAGATGAGACGAAGTAGTCGGAGAACACGAGAGGAAATAAAAAGTCATTATTTCTCATCTTCATCTCATCTTCATAGCTTATTCTTTAGCCGGCATTAACATATATATATTTATATATATATATATATATATAAGATTTATGGGTGCATGTAATGCTCTATTTATTTTATTAAATATATATATTAGATTTTGTCTTTGCAATTAAATCTTTTTTTAGAAAACATATTAATAATGTCTAAATGTTTTTTCTCTAAAGTTTTAAATTTGTTTTTTTATTAGATTTGCAGGAGATGGCGGAGCAATAACTAGCTGGGTCAAGTTGTTTATATATAAACAAATTTGTGTATATATGTTGAATTTTAGGGCATAAAGAATACAAAAACTAGGTCAAGTTGAAACTACAGTGTCAGTCGATATATGTACTTTTCCCTTGTTGAATTATTTAGAATCTTTCTTTACACATAGAATTAATTAAAGCAAAATTTACGAGTCTCTGCCATCCTGACAAGTTGGCCGTTGAGTTACATGTAAGTTAAATAAAATAATACATCTATTAAAGTGACGTGGCAGAGAATTCCAAATGGAGATTCTCCAATCTATGCCATTAATTGTGTCAAATAACTTTCAATGAAAATCTTGTTAAGTGTATTTTTTTTTATAATTATTTTCATTTTAATCAAATAAAAATTAATATGATATGCTTTCACTGGGAATTTATATTGTGTATTTTTGAGGGGAAATATTTATGATATCACATCAATTCCTTGAGTTGTTTAAAATTTTATTTTAATGTAAAAATAAATTACATTTCATTTACATTCTCATTATTTTTCCATTACATTCTTCTCAAAATAAATCAAATGATGTAACATGTAATATTTGTTTTATAAAAAAAAAACACAATTAATAATTTCAAATAAATACGTGTCAAGTGTATAGAATATTTTACATGCACTTGTTCTTGAAATATTCTCTTATATATATATATATTATATTTTTTTATTTATATGTTGTGGGTAAGATTCCAAGCCAATCTATAACGTCAGTCGTTGACATTGTGGGTACGTTTTTTGGTATAATAAAGTTTTTTGATTGAGGATTGAAAAAAATGATGTTTTTATTTTATAAAATGTATTAAAAAAATATATGAATTTATAATTTATAAATTTGTTTATTAATATTGTAAAAAAATTAAATAAATTTGATCTTCATTATAAGAAGTAATATATATAAACGGATTAAAAAAAGTTAATTAAAAAAGGTCAATTTATTCATTAATTAAAAAAAGAAGAAGAGGATTTCGGTGTAAGATTTAAAAAAGTTAGTTGGGCCTTGGCAGCCCTATTACCTGTGATCCAATTTGAGCCCTACCAATCACTTCAATAGAAAACCGGTAAAGAGCTATTCTCAAGGATAAAAACTCATCCGCGCTCCTCTCAGTCTTCCATGCTACCACCTGATACTGTTTGGAAATTTGGTTTAATTTGTAATTTTAAAAATTTTAAATTAATATTTTTTAATATTTTTGAATCGTTTTAATATATTTATATAAAAAACAATTTAAAAAATAAAAAAATTTTATATTAATATATTTTCAAATAAAAAATAGTGTTTTTTCTGTTAATATATTAAAATATTTTTTTAACTTTTTAAAATTTATTTTTAATACTAATATATTAAAGTGACTTATAATAAAAAATTAATTTTAAAAAAAACTTTAAAAATATTAAAAAAAAAACGCTTTTCGACACAAAAAGAAGCGTATGGTTGATGCCTTTTATTTTAAAAAGAAAACACAGTTAGGTGGGTGACACAGCCAGCAGCTGGCCTTTTTGTTTTTTAGTATGATCATTAATTGTGAAAACTTGGTCGACAAGTAAAAGGTTACGTTTTCGACATCCCAAACCAGACATCACCATCTACAAAACAACACACAAGCGTCTGGGGTTTGGAGGGGTGGTCTTGTCTCTCACTAAAGTCGAGCAACCTTGCAATAGAGAAAATATTTCTGCCATTTTATTTATTTTCTTAATCATAACAATCCCATCTCCTTTCTTCTTTTTTCAGGCAAGAAGCGTCACAAATGCAGCTTTATGTTTTTATAAGCAGTGTTATAACTACAAGTAATGGCATAATCTTGTTGATGGCATGGTTTCCCAGCAAATTCACTTAAGCGCAGAATCATGCATGCGTTCTAGGGAAGGTTCAATGCACTGTGCCCAAAGATGGATCCTCAGAGGGCATGCATGCATCATCTTTATATGATTATATCAGTCTCTTGATTTCCTCAACATGTTCTTGCGTTGGTTCTTAAGCTAAACTTGGAAAGCGGTAAAGATCATTTCTTTATTTTCATTTAGCACATGCATGTACCATGGCCATAATACATGCACTTTGCTAATTGCTACAGGAAATGGGCCATGGTGTTTGACTGTGTGGCCACTTGAATGAAAACTGTCAGCGTCCGTTCTTTACAGATGCTCTTAAAATCCTTAAACAGTAGCTAGCTATTACTGTGTTTTAGACTAACCATTGTTGGCTACAAAGAGAGACGACAGAGGACTCGAAATAATTAGGGTTTTGTTGTCTTGTGATCGATGATTCAAGGTGTATGATCATGATCGTTTTGTTTTGGCCTGGTTTAGTTGAAGGGTCGAAGAATAGTTAGCCGGCCAATATCTTTCTAGAAACTTTTAATTTTCATCCTCAGAAAATCCTGCATGTTCCACGGTGCATGCATATGCCTTGCTATCAGATAAGGTTTATGATGTCAAGTTGGCAGAGGACCATGCCTCTCTTGATGCGTCACGCTGACAAAAGGGCCATGACTCGAAGAATTACAGGCCCAGATCAGTTTAATTGTCCCCAACAGTGCTACCTAGCTAGCTACTCCCACAGAATTTATAATTTCTCGTAATTTCATTTACAGATGTGGGCAGACTCCTCACACGTATATATTGTTCTGCAATGCCGGAACCGGATTAATTTTTTTAATATATATATATATATATATAAAATGTTTGGACGATTATTAGACTAATTAGATTAACATGTAATTGAGATATAAAATCAGAATAATCTATATAAAAAAAATTAAAAAAAAACCCATAAAAATTAAAATTTAATTATTTAATATTAAAAAAAACTTAACTTAGCTCCGGTTAATTTGACTAACATTATAAAAGAAATATATATATAAAATTATGAAGTAAAATCTCTAATAATAATAAAAATTTAAAACAAAATAAATAGCAATAAAAACAATGAAAATTAAATATAATATAAAAATTAAATAAAAGAAAATAATTAGGGATTAAATTTTAAAATAAAATAAATTAAGAAAATGATAGAAAATAAAAATTAAAAGAATAAAAAATAAAATTAGATAAAAAATAAAATAAAAAATTGAGAGAAAAAAACTGAAAAATAATAAATCAAGAAAAGAATAAGAAAATAAAAATTAAAAGAATAAAAATCAAATAAAAAATAAAATGATCAGGATAAAATAAAAAAATATCATAAAAAAATAAAACACAAAAATAATAATTAAAAAATAAAGATGAAATTAAATAAAATAATAAAATAAAATAAAATAACTAGAAAAAAATTGAAAAACAATTTAAACCACTAAAACACATCCAAAGCAAAATAAATTGAAATAAAAAAAATGCAAGCCAAAATTGAAAGAAGTAAAAATTGAAGGACACAATCTATTTTTTAAAAGGTCAGTGTGAATTTTTAGATAAAATAAAAAAAATAAATAAAAAAATCAATAAAACATAATCACACCTTTATTGCGAGCATGTGCCCCACCAAAACGAAGATGTGCCACTCCAAACACTATAATAAATGGTAAATTTTTATAATTGAATGATTCTGCAAATGCTAACATGTTAATAATATTTTTTTAAATTGTATTTAGTTTTTTAAAATTATCAAATTGCCTTCAAATAAACCTTAAAATTATAAAATAACCATTAATGACAAAACTAAATTGCCATTAAAACTAGCCTTAGAAATTTTTTATTCTAAGAGCAACTCGATCACTTCATTGTTTAAAACAAGAAGCAAAGATGAATAGGCCACTCTATATTTTTTTTGCTTTCAAGGGTGTAGATTTATTTTAGTGTGTTTAGTATTATGGTAACTGTTATAATTATAATTTGAAAAAAAAATATTTTTATAAAAAGTATTTTTAGTTAAGATTGGTTTAAAAAATATATATTTGGTTAAAACTGTGGCTAAAATTGAGATTTAAAAAAAAATAGTTTAATGTATTTGATTAAAAGAATGCTTTTCAAATTGAGATTATAAAATAATTAAAAAAATATTTATTAATATTGATGGTTTTTAATTTAAATATTGTAGATTTAACTATTATTATTACATAATGAAATAAATAATATTGATATTAAATATTTTTTATTATTTCATTAAATTATATATAATTTTATAACATATGAAATCTATCCAACAAGAGCTATATTTTTCATGATTTCTTAAGCACGTAACAATATCAGGTAAGATATCATCACAACTAAAAATTGAGGTTGCGATCAAATTCTGTAAATGTTACGTCATCAAACGATCTTCTTTTATTTATTTTTAATAAAACACAATTAAAAAAATAAAAATATTTTTTTTAACTAGGTCAGACCCTGCAAGAATAAAATTGGGATTGCGATCAAATTCTGAAAATATTATTTTATCAAGCAATCTCCTAATTTTTCAAATAAAAAATAATTGAAAATTAAAATTAAAATTAAAATTTTTGACTAGGTTGAACCCGACAAGAATAAAATTGGGATTGCGATCAAATTTTGCAAATACTATGTCATCAAGTAATTTCCGTCTAATTTTTCAAATAAAATATAATTAAAAATAAAAATCAATTTTTTTAACCAAGTTGGACCCGACAAGAATAAAATTGGGATTGCGATCAAATTTTACAAATACTATGTTATTGAGCAATCTCCTTCTAATTTTTCAAATAAAACACAATTAAAAATAAAAATAAAAATTAAATTTTTTTAACCAGATCGGACCCGACAAGAATAAAATAGGGATTGCAATCAAATTCTGCAAATACGATGTCATCAAGCGATTTCCTTCTAATTTTTTTAAATAAAATACAATTAAAAAAATAAAAATTAATTTTTTCTGAATCAAACCCAATTCAATGCATTTAACCTTGGATTGAACTCGAGCTGACTGGAACCGTGAAAAGTGACTTTACTATTCACATAAACAATGAAGTTTTGCTCTCCATTATTCACTCAATTAAATGGACAGTGGAGAGCTCTTGCTCTTCATTATATAAATATATATTTTTTTGTGGGTCCCGTGTATCAAAACATAACCACACCTTATAACCAAACATTGTATTATTAAGTTTGAAAAAAAAAAACAACAGCTACCACATAGCTAAATACCTATTAATTATGCAAAACACATTGAAAGAATAAAAAAGCCCCTAGGAAAGAGGGTGCCTCTCTCTCTCTTTTTATACATACACTTTATTTTTTTTTAAAAAAATAAAATTATTTTAGCATATTAAAAATAAATAAATATACTAATTCATGCATGATTAATTTTGTAATCTCCAATAAATCTCTTAAAAAAGTATCAAATACAAGTGTAATTTTTTATAACATAAAAAATATCATTAAATTGTTTGAATGATCAATATAATGTGTTTGGTGTACAATAAATACTAATTGTTTTTAGTTTTTTTTTTAATGCATGCTTGCTAGTATGTGTGTCTATTTTAATTAATCTTGACCCTTTTTATTTTAAAAAGAAGAAGAATAAAGAGAAGAAGAGATTACTATATATTATTCAATTATTGTATTTTTAGGATTTTTAAGCGTGATTCGATAAATTAATCCAACGAGAAATTGTATTGAAAGTTTAAGCTTACAGAAATTGTTAAATGAGTTTTTTAATAATAGATGGACATGATTGCTTTGCCTACATGTTTTATAAACTTGATTTTATAAAAGGATAGCTAACTAAACACGTTTATCTAGTAATATGGATTATGAACCTAGTCAGGTTTAATAAGTTTGTTTTTTAAAATTAATTAATTATTTATTTAGAAAATAATAAAAATAAACACACAAAGGATAGTGGATAGTTATTGAATAAAGAAAAAAATGTAGGATTGTACAAAAACAACATCTGCTGGTATTATTAAAAAAAAAGTTATAATTTTATTTAAAAACTAAGCAAAAACGAAATGCTATTTAATTAAAAATATATCATAAAATTTTTAATTAGTTTATTTTAATATTTTAAATTAAAATTGAATACCCACCATGATATCTCACATTCTTTTAATTAATCTATTTAAATTAAGTTTCATATATTTAAGAAAAACACAAAACTTTAAAAATGAAAAGCCCATGTGTCTAACCCAATAAAAAAAAAAAACGTTGCACTTATGCTTTCTTTTTTCCTTTAAGAAAAAGAAGCATTATCCACATTGATTTTTTTTTTTAAATAACATAAATAATACATTATTTATATACCCATTCTTAAACTATTCCTTTGATGGTTGGAAAACCAAGCAAGGGTTTTTTAATTTAAAGATTAACTTTTATTTTATTTTCATCTAAGAATAAACTAGGAAATGTTTTTCTCTCTCAACTCTAATATATTTTTTCAAACAAAATAAAGGTAAAAAAAAACATTTTAATGTGATTCCTCTTATTGAATAGAAACTGTAAAATTCAAGAATGACTTTTTTAAAATCATAATATGATCAATTATTTTTTTTTTCATTGTTTTTTTAAGTTTCTTTTTTATCCCTTGAAATAGAGACTAAAAAATAAAGTTTTAGATCAAAATAAAATATATAAAAAATTAAAAGAATTGTGATGAAGGAATAAAAAAATTAAGAAGACAAATGTTTTTTGCTATGTGAATTTTAGATTGGAGATGTTATTTTTTTATAATTTACATTTTGATTCATTGTTTATAAATTGTTTCTTTACATAACAATTTATCATAATTTGATCATTATTTTAATCATAAAAAGATGTAATTATATAAAAAAACAAGTATTATAACAAAAATAAAAAGTGGGTGCTACAATGAGAACTGCATGCTTTTTATCATTACTTTTAATGATGATAAAAAGGTATAATTATAAAGAAAAAAATATAAAATATAAAATTAAAAAAATAACTAAAAAAAATGTTTGGGAATTTTTAATGTTACTTTCAATTATCATAATATAATTATTATATTAGATGTGAATGTGTGGCCTTGTATGACTATTGTAGTTGTGTGGTTGTATATGATTTCTTCGTTATGTGTTCAAGCACCGACACTATAATTATGTTAAATTCTTATATATTTGGGGTTAGTTATTTGTTAAGCTCAAAACAATATAGATCTAATAAGTTATTAAATTTAATATACTTGGATTCAATCATTACTAAGTTTAAGATAACATGGATCTGACAAATTACAAGTTCTAATACACTTAGGTTTAATTATGATCGAGTTCAAAACAATATAAATTTAACAATTTACTAAACCCAATATATTTAAATTCAATTAAAGGATAAGTTCAACTTTTTTGAACATAACCATTTAAAAAACTTAAGCTTTATTAAGTGCAGCTAAAAGGAAGAGCTCAACCTCTATAAACTCAACTCTATTTGGTGTTATATTTTCTTTATATCTTTAAGTGTTTAAAAATTTTTTAATGACTTATAATATTTATTTCTTATTAATACACGTGTAAAAGATATTTATCCTTTATTAAATAATATCAGGACAAAATAACACTCTAGCTCCTCATCTTGTTAAAAAAAAAAGATTCATAAATTATAAGTATCTAATATATCTTTTAAGATTTAGTTTTATAATCTCTTTATTTTAAATATTTTTAGTATATATAATTATATATTTTTAAAATTTATCTTTTTAAAATATTATTATCTTTTTTTTTTATAAAAAAATATTTATTTAAGTATTCAAAAGTTTCAAAATCTAAAAAAAAAAGTTTTTACAGATACTAGATTTTAGTCATTTTGATCTATCAAACACTAAACACTAATTACTAGTTATTTTAACTAAAAAAATTGATCAAATTACGAGAATAAAAATACTAACTATTTATCCAATACATAAATCTTATATCTAACCTATTTAGATTTTTTTTATATTATCAATAATAATATTTAAAAAAACCGAATTTACATGAGATATCAGATCCTTACGTGCCCACGAATTAATAGCAAAATAAAGCCCAATGTATAGCATATAAATAAATATTGGCTAAATATAGTTTTTTTTTTTTTTTTCCATTTTCCAGTAGAATGTCTCGAACTTTGGATCCTCAGTTTGTGTAAGAGTACGGACTATATTATTAAATTGAAGTTTTATTTTTGCTGGGGTATCCATAAAGAAAGGTCGGAGAGAATTCCAACTACGCGGTAATAATAGTTTTTAAAGTATTTTTTATTTAGAAAACTATTAAAATAATAATTTTTTATTTTTTAAAATTTAATTTTAACAACAACGTATAAAAATGATATAAAAAATTTAAAAAATTATTTTTTTTAAAATTCAAATTATAAAAAGAGGTTGAAATTCATTCAGAAACACTGTATTCCTCGTTAGCCAACCTAGTCTCGCATGCTGTAAATTTTGTCCTCAGCAGAGCAGATTGAGGTCAAAATTAACATGATTTCTTTATTGATGTTTCCTTGCTTCTCTTGTTGTTACTGTATACAATATTAAACCCAAAAAAGTTGAACCTTGTTATGCCAAATTTCTCGAGTTAATAAAAAAAGAAAAGTAGAACTGATGAGCCTGCAACAACGGATTAGAGATCGAATGGAAGGTATCCATTTTTTTCTTCGTGATCATTGTTGTTATCAAGTGCCAGTAGATGGATAGCAGTGAATTAACCTGACTTGAATTATAGCACTTGGAATCTGGCAATTTCCAGGATGAAGCAATTATTAAGCCATGTGACCTAAAGAAGAGAGGATGACATTACTTGGAATGTCTGGTTAGTGAGGAACCTCAAATGGCAGGCAAAAGAGTACGGATTTTAAGGTAATTTTCAGCCACCAATAATCATGTGTTGCAGTTCCATTTGATCACTGGAGGGTCAGTTGGCTGGTAGATACGTTGTTTGCTTTGCTATGTTTCACAAGGAAGGCAAGACCCCGTCCCTTTGGGCTTTCATGTCCCACAAGGCGCCTAAGGACATGCCGGTTTATCACATATTCAGCTAGCTATCATACCCCAGTCCCCTTTCTCTTCTGGGTCATGATCCTATTATAAGAAGAGGAGGTTCTTCATGATGTTATCAAGCTTACGCCTCGGTGATATGTCTAAGAAATAAAAAGTAGTTGCTTTTATTGATATTTGATAGTTTACCTTCTTTGTTGGTCCGTAAAATGTCACAGAGATATCCTATCGAAGGTCACATTGGATTCCTCCTTGGAGGAAGAGGGAGTAAGACTTGATCATGGCAATACAAAGGGACGTGGAGCCTGTTGTTTTGTCCTCGAGCCCGTTTGGCTCTGTAATTGTCTTTTTATTGATGGGATTTTCTTACATTCTTTGAAGATTTACTTTATTCAAGTGGTTGTCTCTAAACATCAGAGAGATCCCTTCCAAGGAAGAAACATCCGGTTAAATCTCATATGAAAACTTGGCCTTAGTGCAGAAAAATCACTGATAAGTGCAGTGAGATGCAAAAAATCAGAATCCAAGGAAACATTCAATATTCTGTCATCCTCTTCTTTTCCCTCTCCCTCCCCTCGTACAATGAATTAATTTCGAGCATTGTAACTCATCTACTTAGATTTTATTTTTGCTCATCTTTAAGTATCATAAATTTAAGAATTATTAGTAGATTTATATAGTTATTAACTTTAAATTAATAAAATTAGTTTAAGTATATACAAATTAGTTCAAATACTGATATTAATAAATAAAAATAATAATAAAAGGAATTGGGGAATGATGAGGCACATGATACCCACTTGGCCAGGAAAGAAAACACAATTATATTTCTTGTCCTCTTTCTCGTGGGTGTATGCTTGCAGAATTATTGTATTTTGTATTTAGTGTGAAGTGCAGCTAGTAATTTCTTTGTCATTTCCTATTTGATCATTCGAGGATGATTAACATGACAATAATTCAGTGAGGAAATTCCTCTGGTTACTTTAAGCAGAGACATCGAACCAAATATCTTGTCATTCTTTTCCTTGATTTGAATCCTACATGAATTGTTCAAAATGAAGAATATATAACCAGCACCCCGATTTATTCATATCTTATGAGATAGCAGATGAAATCAAACTATTCAAGGTACATGATGTTACCCAAATAGAGTTAATTTTGGCTGGTAAAACTAGAAATTCTATCAATGTCAACCGTAAAGGAAACAAGGTAGGTGTTATAATGTTTGCCTTGCACAGTTTACTGCAAGACTTGCATCCTTGAGCTTTTCTGGTGCCATTGGCGGGGCGTAAAGCTAGCTCAAAACTATTTAGACAGCATTTAATATTGCACTGACGAGATCTAAGTCAATCCAAGTGTCTGTGTGGTATTGAAATTATAACTGAGCGTCACAGTTAGTATCAAATATTAATAATTGATTAACTTATTCATGTGAATAGTTGATTGGGCCTTTACTAGAGATGAGTTCCAACTCCAATCTAATGTATTAGATTGGGTCTGATGAAATAAAATAAAAAAAAATTAATAAATTTTTATAAATAAATTTTTTTAAATATTATGTTTTATTTAAAAAACTAGTATTAATATTATTTAATGATATTATATATTTATATTAGAAGAAGATTTTATAATAAAATAATATTTATAGAATTTATTCGTAATTTTAATTTTATTTTTAATAATATTTTACTTAATATTATTGCATGTTTAGAAAGTTATGGAAAATAATTTTAATTAAATATATTACATTTTTTTATTTAATTTAATTTTAATTATATTTAATTAAAAATATTTTTTATAAAATATTTTTTGTGAATCATCATCATTAAAGATACGCTTGATTCTCAGGAGAACATGGGCACGATTGTAGTTTTATGGCCCAATCAAATGCCCCATCATTCGTAAGCCTCTACTATCACAAATTCCCTTCAGTGGCACTCCTCTTCCCTCCCCTTGCTGTTCGATGAATCATTTCCATATCACTGTGTTATCATTACCTTAATTGCTCTGTCTGTTAAGGCTTCACTTCAACTACACTCTTCCGATACCTAAATCAGTATTGATTCTAAGGCTTGTGACTTAATCTGAGAATTCTTACGTTGGAAGGTGATGTTCACTTTGGATAATAACTTTAAAATCACTCAAGTGGGAGCAGCTGATCCTCCCCACTTCACATCAGAAAGAGATTTGTCATGAGAGAGTACTCTCACTTTCTATCAAATTTACATGTAACTCATATCCCATCAGAAAAGAAGGATGGGACTTAAAGATTCACATAGCTTGAAGGCAACTCAGTAGGTATTGTTTTTTCTCCTTGACAATGCCATGATCACTTCTTAATTCTGGGTTCGGTGGAAACAATTACTTGAATAGCAGCATATGGATTTTCCTGTCAATGATGCCTATTTTATTATAAATTATTGAGCAACATATTGATGAAAATGATAAATGAGCCAGCCATGTGAAGCAAACGCAGCAATAAGAAAAGTTGAGGCAAGATTTGTGTAGCCAAGTGATTCAAAAATAATATAAAATGGAGCTGGCCTTCAATGGTAAACCTCTCTGATATTTCTGTGCAAAAAGTACAAAATCTTTATCACATTGTATAACAAATCCATATTGACATTAATCTAGTAACAAATCCAAGAGCTTCTCAGTGAGAGAGATAGAGGATTATGCCGTATAGAAGATTAAACTCTCATTTGAGATTGTGTTTTTAATCCAAAAATACTTTTTAAAAAGCAGTTTGCACTACAATACCAAATAGATGGGACCAGGCAGCATAATTCTATAACTAAACCACATCCATTCTTGGCTTATCAAGGCAAACATCATTCATGGATGCAAAAGTAAATGGGAAGCAATTATGGGCTCCTAACACATGGGCACGCATTTGATGAAACCTAACAAAATGGATGAGATATGGGAAGCAAATAAGCACTCACATGGTGCTTGTAGCTGTGCTCCAGGGCGGGAAGAAGCTAACAAAAATGGGTGCTTTTGTATAATTGACATCTCATATGTCCACCACCAAGAATTTTCAGTGAACGTTGTTTTCGTTTTCTAATGATGTTCATGAATATCCATCGTTTAGTTAGAATCTGAATTAGGCAGACAAAAACAGAAAAAGAAAAAAGAATTGCAGAAAGCAACGGGGCATCTCGCAGTATCACATGGCAAACACTTCTCTGTAAAGTATTGAGTGAATAGACTTGAGCACATGGAAATGGATCATGAGGTTAAGGGCTGGCGCATAGGAGAGGAGATTGAAACACAACACTCTAAAGACAGCAAAGGGAAATAATTCATGTGGTCAGGCGAGAAGCTAATTTACAAAAGCTAAATTAGTAATATGATTTTTGAAATAGTGTAAATTAGCATTTCTCTATATATATACTCCAATGGAAAAAAAAAACCATTTTAAAAAATCAATTTTATTTTAATATATTTGATATTGATACAAATATTTATCAATAGCAACTAACTAATACAATTCCAATCAAAACCTTTTTTTTTTACATAATATATATTAAACAAAGAGAAGTAAAAAACATAAAGAAATTAAAGCAAATTTTGATTTTCATAAGTTATTTGAAATAAAATAAATATCAATTAAAAAATCAGAGATAAAATTAAAAATAAAAAAAAGTTAAGGAGCTTAATTGAAAAATTACATAGCATAGTGCAAGAATCAAAAGAAAGCAGGAAAAAAAAAAACCACTCAAGCCAAACCAAATTTCTATTTTTTACACGTGTCACCTTAATATAAACAAAAAAAACTAAGACAAATCTAATAATGCTATAAAATAATATTTTTAGTTGTCGGAATCAACTACACATATAGTTAATAAACAACAAAGTTGTTGACCCGCTAATCTATATTTAGCAAAAATATATTTTTACCATGTTTATATAAAAAATAAGACACAAACACCCCTCCTTTTGTACTTTATAAGTAAAAATATAAATCTATTTCTATATGACATCAAACAATGCATTAATCTTAATCTTAAGAATATTTATAGTAATTTGCAGTGGAATTTTAAAGCCAAATACCCGTCTTGCCCTCTGTCAATTTAAAATGTTAAAATGTTCTTATTAAAAAGACAATTATGCCCTCAAGGCAAAATGTTTTTTTTTTTTCATGGGTAAAAAAGGATGGGGAATTAAGTGTTCCCATCCTGTATTGTGTCTTAGGGAACAATAAATTTCCCATCTCTTTTAATTTTATTTATAATAAACTTAAAATACATGAAAGTTAAACTTCTCTTGGAACAAAATTAAGAAAGAAAAACAAAGAAAGAAAGAAATGCTTGAAAATTTGTTATGTCTTCCGACTAGATAAATGTTAAGACTATTCCATTAGGAATGTTTGTTTTTAAATTGTTTTTTATAGTAAAAATTATCAAAATCAATAATTTTTCAGATTATTTTTAATGATTTTGATGTGTTGATATAAAAAATTAAAAAATATATTATTTTAATATATTTTTAATTAAAAAATCATTTTAAAAAATATTTTGCAATGCACACCCTGCACACACTCAAGTGGTTCTCATGGGTCAACAGCTGGCCAAATGCCCACTTCAGGTGCCAGCCTCCCAGCAGTTGGGCTGTCCTATCCTAAATGGAGTGCAGATGTAAAATAGGTGGATGGGGAAGAATTTAAGAAACAATTCTGAGGTCGTTTTCCAGAATAGCATTCAAGGCTATTTATTTCTAGGAGGTCTCTTTTCAAGAAAATGAGCCAACTTATTGACCTCTAAATGCAGGGCCAAAAAACTAATTTGAATGCTACAAAAGCTATTTGGTCTTGCATCATAATGCATGCATGTAAGAATCTGGCGTGCAGATGAGTGCACACACAACCTAGTACTCACGCTTTACTGTGCTTATGACATGGTCATTCACTGATGGCGAAACAATTTATGGGATTGTATATCCAACAATGGAAGTTTACAGGGTTAATCATTCTCAGTAACTCTCATTTCTGAAGATGTATAAAACTTTGTTCTCTTGATCTACATCACTGGAAAAAAATTGCAAATTACAAGAAAGAATAAAAAAATAACCTTCATTGTGTAGGCAAAATTCATAAATCCCTCTCCAGTCTAATGCCTTCGGAAGAAAAGGATAACCGAGAAGCTAATCATCTGGTTCCATAGTTGGACTCTTTGAGCAGCTCTCCTGTTGATGGAGTTCTAACAATCTGGCTTCTGGATTACAGAGACCTGTATAATAATTAATAATTGTGTCATCAGATCACCATATATGCTCAGAGTCTGACGAAAAATATTCAACACCAAGTCTTGTGAGAAATCAAATGATGCAGTTCCAAAAAATGATTTAAAAGTTCTGCACAAACGTCTGAAGCAAGGCAACTTTTTCTTGCATCAGAAATGAATCAAAATCACCCGTGTATATGCTCATGTCTGTAAACTAATAGCAGAAGTTGAACTGATATTGTTCATTTTGATTCTATTTTCTATATGGCTGATAAAGATACCAACCTGAACACTTGGGAATGTCCCATACTGCAATTGATGATGGTGTACACTCTGGTGAGCATAACGCTCTGTTATCCTCGTGATTGACATTCATTGCCAGCATCCATGCACCAATTGTAACATCCTCATTGCTGAACATCCGAAAGCTGATAATTCAAGAAAACAGGAAGTGTTACATGGAATGAAGTGATCGTCTCCAACCTAAATTGAGATTCTAAGAGTCTAGAAGTTCCTCAGCATACATATTATGATTGTCTACTGAAAATTTCCAAATATAATGTGGTATTTCATGTTCTTATCTGTACAACAAGCAAGCAGGGGGACCACTCATGGTATGTTCTTGCTATTTCAAATCAGAACCGAGGCAAGTCCCAATCATGCTTCAATAGGTCATGGGCATGGTAAAATCAACCATAAAAGGCTTGTTAAGTATAAAATCCAACAAAGCTTTTTCTTGGTTGACTTGGGCATTGGGTTTCATTGTGTCAGTTTGATTGATCATACAGTTTATTTGAAGTGAAAAACATCTTATCAGCTACTTTACTTACTAAATAATAAAAAATCAACCCGATGGTTCTTTGACATGAAACCACTTAACTGCCATGAAGATTTTGTCAAAAAACATGTATGACAATTACAGAGATTAAAAGCAAAGAACATTTTTATGCAGTGAAGAAAGCTCACAAATTAATTTTGAGCAAGTAATTGTGTGGACTGCATATGTGCTTGAGTGAGGGAGAGGAGAAACAAGCAAAGTATTCTCTCTATATGCCTGACACTCCATGTTTTGGGGTTATGGTGCACAAGCCCAACTTTGAGATTAACACTATCGCCTCAAGCTCCCCTCCATCACAAACTCAAATTAAATAGTTAAACACAAATTGAGAGTACTTGGTGCTAAATGGATGGCTTTAACTTGATCAGTTGAAAAATGATAGTTTACCAAACAACACGAGCCCCATTCTGTTGCTTTGTTGCAATTTGGCAAGAGTCAACCTCAGAGAATTGTACTGCTATCTTAAGTGCAGTGCATACTTCTATTCTCTAATACGCAAAATATTAAATAAAATATCAACTTGCTTTTGGATGCTAACATTCAAGGTCGACAGGTTCTTGACCAAAACCGGAGCAGAGCCAAAGCAAATTTATAATAAATTAATAAGCAAGTGAAAATTTTAAAATATTAAAATTGTGAAATAAAACTAATTTGAAAAATAAATTGTGACAAAACTTTATGCATAAGAAAATGTACATTTCACAAGACTTTTATACTACAGTTACAGTCGATGTGTTTTCATGGAACTAAACCAGTTTCTATCCAGATTATGTAAAGTGTTCTAGTGACTAAAGAGGTCTACATTAAAATTAAACCCATGATATAATAAAATTAAAAAATTTATGGTCAATGATTAAAATTCTTAAATTGCGATAAATCATAATTAATATTTCTTCTTCAGAAAAAAAATTTTCAATTCCAATAGACCAAATTATTTGATTTTTTTTATCAACATCTAATTAAAAGATGGGAAATGGAGAGTCATCTTGTGTCAAGAAAATGTGAAAACAAAGGAATTTTGGTTTGTAGAGAGAATACATTTTCATTGTTTACACACACACACACACATAAAATTGGTGATGTTTATACAACTTAAAGAAACTAGAATTGACAAGGACTACAGTTAAGAAGTTATAGCTCGTCAAAACAAACAAGTTCAGAAAGTATATTTTGTGCTATATTTCAACGATTCCCATGGAAGGATTTGCTTGCATGCCCCAACATATTGGTTATCAAACTAGGTCAAACGAAGCCTTCCACCTATAATATAATGAGGCAGGCAACCACAATTAAACAACATCACTTTAGCAAAAGCCTAAGCCACTTGAAAACGCATAATATCATCACAGATCATACGTTTGTTTGATTTCTTGTTTGATTTTTTTTTTTTGGAATGTGCAAGTGCTTTATGTTGGAAAGGAAATGAAATGCAAGTGGTAAAGGATGGCATACTTTACATATACTATAACATTATACATAGAAATATTTTCTGGCAGGGGTTGCAAGGGACCCCCTATGCCACCTCCAGCCTCTGTTGTGCCAAAATAACACAAGATAATTCAAATGTTGCATGTGCCATCCAAACAAAGAGAGGAAACACTATTTTTTTTTTTTTTGAGAAAAAGCAAGAGCCTTTTTCCTAAATGGTGACAAAGCCAGCAGCTCTTGAAAGGCATAGGAGAGTTGCACTATCAGCTCCATGCCCTTAAATTTTAACTTGAATAATCATTATTGTACATCATATTTAGACAAGCTATTAAATGCTGGCCAAAAACTTAAGGGCATGTCCTGATGAAGGTAACAAGCAACTCACCTGTTGTTTCTGAGTACAACTAAACTTGCAACAACATCTACAGAGAGAGCATATATCGGACCATACGCGTGGTAAAAGTACTCCTTACCAAGCAAATAGGATAACGGTTCATACCTGCAGAAATAGAGATTATAAGATTACTGAAAAGGTCATGGCTAACTGCAATTTGGGATACTACTTTTCGAGATTATCAAGCCCAAAAGTCTTTATCCAATACTTTTTGGATAAACCAACATCTCCAATAGAAGTAGGCATTATGGATGACACACCTATAATGCTTCCAAATAGTTCATTTAAAAAGGATGACTTTGAAGTGGATTAAAATTTGTGTATGATTATGGTACTAAATTTACAAAATAGGGAATTAAATAAAGCTGGATGATTGGGGATTTCACTTAGACTCCAAAACCCTATAAACATTAAATCCTAATGCTACAGAACATCAAATCATGATGTGGGATTCTAGTTAACTAAGTCAAAAATACAAGAACAAACTTTTCACAACAACAGCACCATGAACAGCAGCATTGCCTTGGATTAGTAAACATTTTCTGCTATGGTATCACTTCAGTAACATAACTTTAGGTCAACTTTTAAGTATAAAATGCTAAATCTAGTAAGAACAAGATTCAAACCACCTATAACTTTAGGTCAACTTTTAAGTATAAAATGCTAAATCTAGTAAGAACAAGATTCAAACCACCTAATAAAAAAAAGGTAGTGTGATTGATGTACAAATTGTACTGTTTAGGAATATCCATTGCAAAACAAAAATGGAAAATGAACTTACCATTAAATCTAGTAAGAACAAGATTCAAACCACCTATAACTTTAGGTCAACTTTTAAGTATAAAATGCTAAATCTAGTAAGAACAAGATTCAAACCACCTAATAAAAAAAAGGTAGTGTGATTGATGTACAAATTGTAGTGTTTAGGAATATCCATTGCAAAACAAAAATGGAAAATGAACTTACCATTTGAGCTTTGGATCAGTGAAAACTGGTCCCTTTTTCATGCATCCAAGGTAAGTTTGAGAATGAGTACGCTCTTTTGCCAAAAGAGTCGAAAGACGATCTGAAAATATATTAAAATACAAAAATGTGATTTACAGGGAACTGTACTACCAAAGTTGATCCCCGGAATAATGCTACTGAATAATATCAAACACCAAAAGTTTCACATTTTACCCACCTGGCCTCAGATAAATATCATCATCAGCTTTGACATAAAACTCGGAGTCGAAAAGTGCATAGGCAGCTTTAAAGAATGCTAACCTGCAAAAAACCAGATGAGTACAGCCATCCAATAATAAACTTGATGGGGAAAAAAACAAAAGAAAACCACGCAGTTCATCATCAGCACTAACGTTTTATATGGGAGCTTACTATACTGTTCCTCTATATCTACTAGCAAGAAATCATCATATTCTGCAATCTCCTTTCTGAGCTGTGCCATCTTTGATTTATCATTAGTTCTACCAATAATAAACCTGAAAGCCAAACCAGTAGATTCTTCCAACCTGCAAGCCAATTACTCTATAAATTACCGCAATACGATGGGAAGAAAAGGCCTTCTACAAGTTAGTAGTTTTCAGCAATTTTCAAAACCATGGACAACCAGAATCTGTTAAAAAAGGAACCATATTGCACAGTTTTTGCCAGGAAGTACATCAAGAGCTCAGCAATAGCAACAGTATATTATATAATATATACCATCCAACAAGACTATGATGTACAGATTGCTGTTCAAGATCACATTCACACCTCTTTTTGATTTTATTCTCCTAAAAAATGGACAAATTATATCCCCAAATGCACATTCCTTAATGAAAAAACATCAAATCCTCAATTGTTTAGCTTGAAATTTAGATCTTGAGATCTCTTGTTGTTGGACGCTAAAATTTATAGAAGATGAGCAGCATATCAGCATTGTTTCTTTCTTTTAGAGTTCTTTGTTTTCTATCAATGAATTAAAAAAAGTAAAAAAAAAAAAAATCCTAATTCATGAAACAAGAAAACCAAGAACTCAAGATCTCATTTCTAAATCTACAAGCAAAAGAACCTAACAAGATTCAAGCGATAACTAGCTAAAATGTCAAACCTTTTCTTTTTTAAGAAAGAAAGAGAATTGTTCGATACCGTTGAAGTCCCTGTCGATCGGACGGCATCCAAGTGTTCCTCAAAGACCGCCTCCGACCCGATGACTCGAACCCAGTTTGAATCCCAACAAACCCCATAACCTTATGCCTTTCCTTCCTGTCCTCACCATCCAAAACGACAGCGTTTCCACCGCCATTATCATTTCTATTGTTGCTGGTTTCCCAGACGACACGGACCGATCGCGGCGGGGAGTTATTGGAGCAACGGTAGTTGTGGGAGGAGGTAAGAAAAGAAGTGAAGCCGAAGATGAAGCCGGAGATTCCGATTAAAAGGAAAGTGAGAATCAGAGGCGTTGATCTGCTAGGATTAAAGGGCTGTGAAATGCGGGAGTGAAAGAATTTAGGAGAAGAAGGCATTCTCTGAGTTTGAGATAATTATTATTAGAATGTTTGTTTTGGTTATAAAAGAAAGAAAAAGAGGAAGATCATGGCTGGCACAGACAGAGAACAGGGAGATTTTATTTTTATTTTTTTGAGGTTTCTAAGAATTTAGAACTGGAAAAAAGTGTACGAGAATGAAGTTTAAGTTTGAAAGAAAGAGTAACGAGTTTGGTAAGAAGAAAGCGTGGAAGTGGAGGAGTTTGTTTCCGTTAATGGTAGTTGCATTGTTTGTTTGTACCTTGCTTTAGTATTTTTTTTTTTTTTTTTTTTTTTTTTTGCTTTAGTATTATTCATTGCATAACCTGTGGTGTACTGTACCCAAATTTTTTCTTCGACGAGCACTCTTTCATATGTCAAGTATTGTAATAATGTTTTGGAAATAAATTAAAATAGTATATTTATATTTTTTATATTATTTAAAATAGCACTCTTTCATATTTTTTATATTAATATATCATAATAATTTAAATTCATAAAAAATATTTTTTAAATTTTTTATAAAATGTTGTTTGGACTGTGACATCATAAATTATATTTATGGTTTGATCAATTCTTTTTTTTTTCTACTGAAAATATATTTGTTTGTTCATTTTTTATATTTGATTAACTTTAATTTATTATTATTTTTGAAAAAAAACTTATTTTTTATTGAATCTAGGCAAAAAAATGACTATGTTTTTTAAGAATATTATTTCATTATTTTTTAGGGAGATTTTCATAATAGTAGAATTGAAGTTAACTAAATGTAAAAAATAAGAATCAAATAAAGTAGGTAAAGAAGAAAGAAAGAGAAATAGATTGATAACCAAATTAAAAAAATAATAAAAAAAAAAAATGAGATAGAAAAGACACAATGATGCTGTAAAGACATTCTAATACCATTATAAATATATTAATGGGATGAATATTCAATCGACATCAAGAAAATTCAAATTTAAAGTCAGAGATGACTCATATGCATCGCTTAAAAGTAGTAGCATCCTTACTTGTTGGAGTGTGAGCCACACGTGCCAGACACAAAAATTATGTGTTGGCGCTCGAGCAACAAGCACCAAATACAAAAATGTCTTGTGTTTGGTTTATATAGAACAACACCTAACACAAAAAAAAAGAAAAAAAAAGTTTTAACATGTTAACGCAAATATCACATGTGCTAGACAAATAAAATCATGTGTGAGACATAATTGTGTTATTTGTGTCTCTAATTACACATTAATTCAAGAATTATTTTTTCAATGATACTAGTTTGAGAAAAATATTTCTCCATTGTGCTATTGTTGGGGAAAAAACTTTATAATAAGTGTCCTAGAATATAATGCCTATTGAGAATTGAGTTTCATAATTTGTTTTTATTTATTTTATATTGTGTTATTTTGGTCTTGTAATCCAGGTTTGACTGGTTCACTAGAGTTTTTTTTGTTTTTTTTAATTTTATTTTTTAACATTGAATTAATTGAGAATTGAGCTTCAATATATTTTTTATTTGCTTTTTATGAGCTTATCATGATCTTATAACTTAGATAATGAATTTTACATGTTAACCTGGATTGAATCATGTCGATCTAATATGTTGTCATCTTAATATTTTTTTTTTAAAAAATATCATTTTGAAATTTTTTCAAGTTAAACTATTTTTTTTTGTTATTCAAGTTGCTTTTAGACTTGTTAAGTTGACCATGTCATATTGGATTAATCTCTACATGATTTTAATTTTTTTCCTTCTTCAAAACACATTAGCAATTCTTGGATATATTCTTTTGAACTTTTAAAAAACATTTAATAAGACTCATAGTATAGTATGGGTAAATAATCTATGATTCTACTATATAGCATTAACTTCTGTTGTTATGTTAATTGTCTAAAATGACCATGACTTGAACATTGTATCAATGTTTATGCCTTTCAAGAATTTAACACTTCATTAGATGTTATCTTGTGAGATATAAAGATATTAAAGCTTTTAATTGTATTATTCACTTTATTAAGAGAGTTAGTTACGAGAACAAAATCACTCTTGTAAAGTTATGTAAATTTTTTTGGTATTAATGAGGTGATTTCATCAAAGAAGAAATCTTGAAGAAAAAATATCTTCAAGTGAAAAAAAAACTTAAAAAAGAAATATTTTCAAGTGGTATAAGAAGCTTGGTGTGGTTTTATCAAGTGGCTATTATACTCTTAAACTTGGACAAATAAAAAAAATATAATACTTAAGTATAATTTGATATTGGATATATAGATGTAGGTTTACCGAACCATGTTAAAAACGAGTTTATATATTCTCTTCCATTATCTCTTTTCTTTAAATACTTTAATTATATTGTTGGTTATTGTGTTAACTTGAAGTAATTTGTTTTATTTGTTAACATTAATGTACACCCAATTCACCCTCTCTTGGATGTTAAAGTTGCCTTAGTCCTTAAACAATATTTGATATCAAAGTTTAGTTCTCGTATATAAAGTTTGCTTAGACTTTGAATATAATGACAACTACCAATTATAATATCTAAAATAAAGGATCATCCATATCTAGACTAACTTTTTTTATGGTAATGATTGGACATATTATAAAGCTAAAATAATTATTTATCTTTAATCTATTGACTATTGTTTATGGCTATCCATAAAGAATTAACCTTATATACCTATTAAAGTTGAAAATGGTATTGAGATTCCTAAAGCTAGAAGTGAATATATATGAATAATGATAAAAGTTGATTTTTATGAATATTTAGGTTATGAACACTCTATATTGTGCATTAAGTAGAAATGGATTCAATATAATTACATCATGCAAAAACGCTAGAAATATATTGCATGCTTTAGAAGTAACTCATGAAAGAACTAACCAAGTTAAAAAATCTAAAATCGACATGTTAGGTCATCATTATTAATTGTTTAAATTTCTTTTTAGTGAATTCATAACGAGCATGTTTACTAGAATGATTGTCATAACTAATAGTTTGGATGTACATGATAAGACTTATACTAATGTGGAAATTGTGCATAAAAGTTTTAGGTCCCTACCAAATACCTAGGAAGCACAGGTAATAGCAATTTGAAAAGTCAAGGATCTCACAAAACTTTCATAGGAGGAGCTCATTGGTTTTTTGATGTCTCGTGAGATTACCATGGAGAAACAAGAACAAGAAAAAAAGCCAAAGAAGAATTTAGTATTCAAAACTGTTTATTACATTGAAGATAATAATGATGATGAAAATCATAAAGATATTGAAAAGGATGTTACCTTAATTACAAAGCAATTCTAAAATTTTCTAAGGAAAAAGTAGGGGAATTAAAGATTCTTAAACTTCAAAAAAATGTAGATAAGGAAGAATCAAACAAGAGAGTCTTAAGATGCTACAAATATAACAAAACAAGACACATCAAAATAGATTATTTATTTTTTCAAAATAAAAAGAGTTGTCATTAGAAAAAAACAATGAAGGTTACTTGGAATGATGATTCAGATGTAAGCTCAAGCGATGAAGAAAAACATGTACTGAACACATGCTTTATTGCAATTGAAAGCGAAAATGAGGTACAATCTTTGGATGATGAATTTGGCCCTACGTGGGATGAATTGCACGATGCACTTGAATCTTTATACGAGGGATTTAAGAAATTAGGTTCAACATATAGCACATTGAAAAAGAAAAAAACTATGCATGTTTACTTATCGAAAAACAAACTTTGAAAAAGAAAACTTGTATTATAATTGATGATAATGATAAGATGAATAAACTTGAGAGTGGAAAAAAATTCTTAAAAAAAAAGACAAACAAACAAAACATAACCTTACCTTGGCTAAATTCACATAAAGCTCTAAAATTATAGAAACTATGCTTTCAAACTAAAAATGTGTATTTAATAAAGTAGGTTTAGGTTACAAACCTAAAAAAACTAAAAACATTTGCAAAAGTATTTTTTTCAAACTATACAATCTTTTGACCCTAACTATAAACCCCCTAATAAAATATACAAGGATAATGAAGTAGGAATTATGTTAAGCAAGTAAATTGAATAATTATAGTTAGAGGATGATAATGAATTTTGAGAATTTGAAATAAAATACTTATATGGCAATTTTAAAATAAAAATATAAAAAGTGATTGAAAAATAAAAAGTCTAAAAAAGTGAATAAAAATTAAAATAGAAATGATGTAAGAGGAAATGAAAGTGCTGGCATGTAATTTCAAAAAATTTAAAATAGCCTAGCTTTAATTTGGTATAAACAAATATTGGAAGCTCGGTATTTTTATCTGAAAATATAAAATGATATGAAGGAAGAAAAAAATAAAAATAATTTAATTTGTTGTGCGTGTGCGTGTGCATGTGTGTATGTTTGGCCAACCATTAAAAAAGAACAAAGAAAAAAAAGAAAGGAATTTATAAGAAAAACTTAGAAAGTCTTAAAAAAAAGAAAAGCCTAGAAATTAAGGGAAAATCTAAGAGAGTTTAAGAATTAAACATAGTAAGCACTTAATTTTTTTTTTAAAAAACTCTTGGGCAAGTGATTTTTCAAGGATTGGAGCTTGCAAGGGAAGTCTGGAAACATGGAGGGAGAGGAAGAAAGAAGTGAAGAAATTGAGTTTTTCTTTCATTTTGTGTCTTACAAACTTCCAACCATAATATATATTGCTGTAATGATTAAATTATGTATTTGCTTAGGATTAATTTGTATAGTTTGTATTAATGTTGTGTAATTATAAATTAAGGGTTGGTGATGTTGAAAATAATGATTTAATCTTTAGAGTGTGTAAATGATCATATATAAACAATGAATCAAGTGAGAATTTGAAGAAAATCTTAACTTTTTTCTAATATTTAGTTTCAGCCAAATACAATTAGAGCGGGGAAGGATTTTTCTTAGAAAAAGATGTGTTTTTGGATTCTTTTTGAAAGATTTTAATGATAAAGTGCTTATTTGTTGTAAATGATATATATTTAATGTATGTGGTGGTGTTGATTATGATTATGAATGTATGAAAAATTATGAAATAATTGTGTTTCTTTCGATGATTAAGAGTATAAATTTTTGAAAAATTGTATTATTAATGATATCTTATTAAGGGTGATTTAATGCACATTTTAAAGTATGTACGAATGGAATAAACTGTAGGAGAATAAAATTAACATAAGAAAATAATAAAATGAATTTGAAAATTAAATGAGTTTTATGAGTTGGATTAGATTGAAGATTTTCTTTATGTGTGCCCTGAATTAGGCATATAAGGATTATTAATAGACTAATAATATGAAAAAACTAATAATATTGCATTCAAGAGAAATTGCTAAAATAGAAGCTCATATAGGAGGAGTCGGATCATCACAAGCAGCAAATAAGTGTTCATTATCTTATTTGAATTTAAAAACTTTTAACACATGTCATTACAAACATGTTGATTTGTTTAATATATATTAATGGTTGAAACCTATAAATTATAAAAGAAATAATGTTATGAAATCACACATCAATTTTATCATAATATGATTAATCACAATGAACATATATGAAGCATGACAAGGAATTTCTTTGAATAATATACAAATATTCCCAATATAACAAAGAAACATCCTTGCATTTTTCTTATAATACATATAGTATTTAAACTTAATTACATATAATAAGTTTATTACATGATATACGTGAGGTTTTTTTTTATAAAATTCTACTTAATATAAGATGATTAGGAAGATTCGGTGTATCGTATCATAACTCAGGTAATAAATGAGATATACCTGTAAAGCATATAAATAAACAGAATACATGATAAACATGTGTATCTCCATGTCCATATTCATTGCTTCAAATAGATTTGCCACAACTCTAAAAAATTCATAAATCATCATTAGTCCTTTTATAAGAATATTAAAATGATGTCATCCTTCCAATTTAATTCATTCTCTTCATCGAGTGGTAAAATTCCTTTTCATTTCATTTACTAATTATGCCACATTTTCATTTAATATGTTCTCTTCTAGTTTAACCCATGATTCGGGCAATCCAAAACTTGAACTAGGACAAGTTCTAACAAAAATAAAGAATGAAGTGACTTGGTTTGATTCGATTAAAAAACGGGATTGACTTGGAACACAATTAGCCCTTAAAAAACCCATTCAAAACTCTGACCTTTTTCTTTTTCAAATTGATATTGTTTTTATATGTTTATAAAAATTTAAAAAATGAGTTGAACCGAGTCATCCCACCTGACATAGGTTAACTTAGATCAATTTATATGACTTAGAACTTGCCTGAAATGATCTTCAAATTGAGTTTGAAAACAATGCAATAGATAATTTTTTAGATCCGTGACATTAGTCATCAAACCAGAAGCACCATATATGAGAAAAAATGAGTAGTCCAATCCTAAAAAATCAAATACTAAAAGATATAATTAGAAAAAAAACCAATTACATAAAAAGGGTTTAAAATAAAAATAACAATTAAAAAACAAGGGTTAAAATCAAAATAAAAATAAATTAGAGGGCAAGAACAATTATTTAATCAAAGGGTTAACTTGTAAAAAAAATTAATGAAAGGACAAAAAAACTAAAAGTATAAGGATTAAATTAGAAAAAACAAAATGAAACAAACTTATATTGAGTGATGAAATTGAAAACCACCAAAATTTTGACAAAAAGACTAAGAAAACAAATTAGAAATTAAAAGAAAAATAACTAAATTGAAAAATATTATATATAACAAATTATAATTGAAAATTAAATTGAAAAAGTTGACCAACGGAAAAAAATAAAAAATTTAAATAATAAAAACTAAATTGAAAAAAAATATCAAATTAGAATTAAATGACTATATTAAAAAAATAAAACTTTTATAAAATAATAAAAAAATTAAAAATAAAAAAAACTGAAATTGAAATATTAAAAAAGACAAGCCTGTATTTTATATGGGAAACAAGAAAAAAGAAAAAAACAAAGAAAAAAACCTATTAACAATAAACCATCTTACCACAGCTAACACTCGTTGATACGGTGAAAGGGTTAGCGAGGTTACATGCTGGCTTTCTAAAAGGTGCAGGTGCATGATAAGCATGCACCATTAACTTTAAATATTAAAAAATAAATATTCAGAGTAAGAAGACCTACTTACCCTTTATGTTATTGAGAATAACAATAAAACCTGCTTGGAAAGACCAAAAAGCTCCCGTGTCCATTGTTCATTTCTCCATTTATTGTAAGGGCAAGTTTGAAGTTTTACTTCATTTTAAAAAAATAAATAGACACAAATATTTTTAGCAAACGATGTTTATTTGTTTTTGAGATTAAAAGTAAATAAATTATTTAACTGTTTAAAAAAATTATAGATAAGATATGTATACCCCTATAGTTATTAAATGACTAATACATCATTTAAAAAACAAAAATACTTCAAATTCAATTCAAAGGCTATTTTTTTAAATAAAAAATAAAACTATATTATTACATTGAAGAGTAATTTGTATATGAATATTCAATAAAAAAAGCTTTATATTTTAATTGTTTTGTTATAATATTATAAGTATGTTTGGTATTTTAGTATATTGTGCTTTTTAAAAATATTTTTTATTTAGAAATATATTAATTTTTTTATTTTTTATTTTTAAAATTAATATATCAAAATAACCAATAAAAAATTATTAATTTAATACCTTTTAAAATAAATATATTTTTAAAACAAACCGAAAATAAAGCTGGAATGCCTCTACGTAATGAGCCCTGGCCCCGCCAAATAGCAAGGATAAAGTCCATTTTGATTAAACTGATGACGTGTCCACATCACACCCACATATCTGAATCAACTTCACACAGCCCCAGGGCGAGCTCGAAATTGAAAAGCAGAAGACACGTTTTGTTTTAGCTTCGCAATCAAGTTATTATTAAAAATAAAATTAAAAATTAACAAAGAAAAATGTCAATATTATTACGCCACGTAATCCCTCCTCCTCACTCTGTTCTCTGCTCCACTTCAGAAAAATCGAAACTCAACTTCCCTTCTTTCCGTAATCCTCGTTTCTCTTTCTCAAAGATCAAAGCCACTGCAGCAACTCTGATGGCTTCCACCACCAAGAAGGTTTTTCGAACGACGTGTTGTTTTTTATGTAAAAAATGATCGATGTTTATTAACCGTGGAATTTCTGTCTCAGGTTTTGGTGCCGATTGCCAATGGAACGGAGCCGATTGAGGCCGTCATAACTATCGACGTCTTAAGGAGAGGAGGTGCCGACGTGACGGTCGCTTCCATTGAGAAACAGACTCGTGTTGACGCGACTTACGATGTTAAACTCGTTGCTGATTCTCTTCTTTCTGAGTGCAGCGACGCCGTTTTCGACCTCATCACTCTCCCTGTAAATATGTCTTTAGTTATTGTCTTTATTTTTATGTACGCCCTTTGTGTTTTTAATTAATTAATTAATTAATTTCATGTAGGGAGGGATACCTGGTGCCACAAATTTTAAAAATTGTCAACTTTTAGAAAAATTAGTGAAGAAACAAGCAGAGGATGGGAAGCTTTACGCGGCGGTCTGTGCTTCTCCTGCAGTTGCGTTTGGTTCTTGGGGTTTGCTAAATGGATTGAAAGTGAGTGTAGTGTTTGATCATTGATCCTAATTTGTTTAATGAAAATCACATATATATATATTTTTAATTTTTTGGGATAGGCGACTTGTCATCCGTTTTTTATGGATGAATTGAAATCAAGTGGTGCAACAACTGTTGAATCGAGAGTGCACGAAGAGGGGAATGTGGTGACAAGTCGGGGACCAGGAACTACTATGGAGTTTGCTGTTGCTTTAGTTCAGAAATTGTTTGGGAAAGAGAAAGCTGATGAGGTTTCGGGGCCTTTGGTAATACATTTTCTCTGGACTTGTGTTTTGTATTTGCTTTAATTAATATTCGTGTTTGATGGTTGTAACCGTGATTTAAAGTATGTACCAAACTAATCAGGTTGCTTTGTTTTATCCGATTCCACTCAATAGAGATTATGGTTCATGTAAAAAAAAAAAAAAACCCTGCTTGTTTGCATATTGAATTTTGCACTTGAACTAGTAGAGAGTAGATGTGACTATGAGTTCAAGAATTCTAATTGCAAATATTGATTCGCATTTGCCATTTACTATAAATGAATCCATTAGAGCTACTGGCATCTTAATCTCATACTATATGGGTTTTGAGGTTAATATTATATGAAGTGATAATCTTCAAGATTAAAAGAATAACTTAAAGTCCTACTGCAAATGATTAACTGTTTTGAACTTTGACACCCTAAGTTCAGCGAAGTGTGCAGAGAGGAGTTTGGAGCAAAGCTGAAGGGTGCACGTAAGAGCACTTGGAGATGATGTTGAGAAACCTATAAATGTATGCTACCCTTAAAAATATTGTTGGTCTAATGGAATCTTTTGTTTTGTGCTTTGAGTTATAGGTTGAGAATTTAGACATGAAGGCTATATATATAAAAGATTTTCAAACTAGAGCTCTGATCTTTGTAGAGTGAGTGGTTGAATGTGTGATTGCGTATTTGATTGAAGCATTCTTGCCTCAGAAGTTATTAAAAGGGAAGTGGCAAATAGCAGGATAGTTTAGTGTGTGTTTCTTCACCACAATTCTACTGTGTCTTCCAAAAGTATTAAAACTAAACAGTGATTGCGATAAGATTCCATGCTATTGTGTCTTTGGGTATATTTAGTGAGATGAAAGAAGTTGTTGTATTTATTTAAATCCTTGTCTGAGATAAATTGGTTTGCTTGTGCTTTCTATTCTTCTTTTCTGGTTTTGGTGGGCAGTGTTAGTGTATTTTCTTTTTCTGTTTGCTGGGGTTTCTTTTGTGCGCTTCATCTATTTTGAGTTTTGTCTTCTGTTTTGTGTTCTTTAACGTACTTTTCAGCTATCAACAAAAGAAATGTAAGGCCTGTGCTTTAGTTATTGTTTTCTTCTATCTTAAATATATAGTTTGTACCATGATAGTATCCTTGGCTGTTGATGATTATCTGTATGGAGAAATGCTTCTGCAGTTATGAACACATATTTCTTGAATTTTGCTGCATTAAAATCTTCTGTACATGTAATGTGTTTTTACTTGATAATGTATCTCCATTGGGCTATTCATTACTGTTATCTTGTATGTAGGTGATGCGTTCCAACCATGGGGATGAATATAGCATAAAAGAGCTAAATCCAATGCAGTGGACCTTTGACAATGTTCCTCAGGTTAGATTTCAGCAACTTTTATTTTCCTTGTTCTTCATCTTTAATTCCCATTTCCCCCCAACCATTCATCATGGCAATCTTCATTCTTTTCTGTGAGTTATACATGTATAGATCAATATATAATAAGCAAACATGAAATTTATTGGCTTCAGTGATGTCTGGTGCAATTTTTGAGTAGTGACTGTAGCTGAGGGGGTAAATTCTTACAGTCTAATGTTATCTATTGCTAACAAGGACTTGTTAAATAATAACTACTATGTTTTATACTGTGGATGGTGTCTCATACAATGAGAGGCATTGTCTAACAACTGTGGTTCAGATTTGTGAAAGAGCAAATCTTATTCATCTCCATAAATGTAAGATGCAAGAAGTGGAAACCTATAATTTATACCACGTAAACTAATTGCCAAGTGACTTTGTATCCACAACTGTTGTAACTTTTGCTGAAGTTATTCGGATTCTTAGAAATGTCTTGGCATATGATATATTGTAAAGCCCAATTCCATTACTATAGAGTCTAGACTTCTTGAAGTAATAATTTGCAATGCCTTATCTTGACTGGTCCAGTGACCTGAGTTCATCCAACTGGTTTTATCCCAAGGTCAGAACTAGATAAGAAGTAAATTTTGAATAATCATAAATAACTTGTTTTTTGTTGAAGTGTGGGTGAGAAAGTGGTTGTGATACTTTCTGATGGTCACAATTCATATCCAAATGATGGGAAGCAATTACTTAATGCCTTGAAGTTAATCTTTAACCCGTTGCCACCCTTCAATGTAATGACATTGCCACTGATGCAAATTGACATCATCTGTTTGTTTGTGGAAAATGTGTTTGATGTTTTATGTATATTTAAATTTTCTTTCCTTGCAGGTTCTTGTACCCATTGCTAATGGCACAGAGGAAATGGAAGCTATTATAATCATTGACATTCTGCGACGAGCTAAAGTAAATGTAGTGGTGGCCTCAGTTGAGGACAGCTTGGAAATTTTGGCCTCTCGTAAAGTTAAACTAGAGGCAGATATGCTCCTTGATGAGGCTGCTAAACTTTCATATGACCTAATTGTCTTGCCAGTAAGTTTTTTTTTTTCCCGCTGTTTTGGTGATAGGCATCTATAGGCATTACCACTTACCAAAACTTTTGCATAATTGCATTGTGGCAGGGTGGGCTTGGTGGTGCCCAAGCATTTGCAAAGTCCGAAAAGCTGGTGAATATGCTAAAGAAGCAGAGGGAATCAAATAGACCGTATGGAGCTATGTGTGCATCTCCAGCTTTAGTCTTGGAGCCTCATGGCTTACTCAAGGTATCACCATGACCAGCATCAATTTAATTGAGTATCAACAACATTTCTTGTACAATATTGAGTTATTTAATATTTTCTCTCTGGTTTAATCAAGATAGCACAAGTTGATTATAGAGCTGTTAGGTTCTGATTGCTTTTGGTGTTATGATTATTTACGTGGTAATTATTAAATATATTCCTGTGCTGCTTGGCAGCTGAGGTGGAAGGCAGGTGATTCCTTGCTTATCATTTGAATTGGTTACTTGCTTATCATTTGGATCAGGCTACTTGGCCACCTCTATTTGTGCTAGGTTTCATCATTTTTTATTACCATATTCTTGCCTCTAATGTCTCTTTGGAGCTAGTTGGTCCTTTCACCAAAAACAATTTGCCCCCCTCCCCACAGACACGAAGAACCATTCCTACCCTAATAAATTAAACATGTTTTACTTGTAGCACATCTTTAAAGTGTGTAAAATGGAAACAACTTAGTCCAAATATTTACATTGAACCTCCAAAGTGAGATTTACTTGAGAGATGATGATAGTAGAAAAATTGCTGGTTCTTCAGCTCATGTAAACCTTGACACTGAATGGTCAGATTCAAATCACATTCAAACAGCCATGTGGCCTTGCAAACTTAGCTGCCAAGTGGCTTAGAACTAAATTTGGTCATGATGTCGCAGCATATGCCATTTGCCTTCTAATACCATTTAGATAGCTCATTTCTACACCATTGACACCACTGGAGTGAAAATTCTGGATTTCAAGGTGTTTGAAGTAATGTGGCTTACTATTACATATTATGAGATGGACAATTTTACTTGAGATCGTTATAATTATACCTTTATGCTTCTTGTTTCACAGATAAAATCCTTAGCCTACTACTTTAATTATCATCTGGAGGTAATTGGTGTCAAATAGCTCAGATGGCCTTGCAGGAGCATTTCATATTCATTTCATATTTATGACATCCTAAATAGCAATGACGTGGTTGTAAACTATTAATTAATGTTGTTTGAGGTATTGAGATGATATTGAAAGTCGGTAGAAGCTACAAGGGCCAAGTTAATTTCCACTTGTTAGGCCGACATAATCCAGAACCAAATTGATCCTGCATTTCATGTATTGGATCTTATACTAGTTTCCGCCCTTAGCATATGAAACTGTGTCCTACTTGATAAATTGTGTACATCATGGTGATGTCCCCCCCCCCCCCCCCCCCCCCCGCCCCCAAATTTTCGGTCTGAGAATTTGCCAGCACTGCTTTGAGATCACATATTTGTTTTCCTTTGGTGTAGGGTAAAAAGGCCACAGCGTTTCCTGCAATGTGTAACAAGCTGTCGGATCCAAGTGAGATTGAAAACAGGGTTGTGGTTGATGGCAACCTCATCACCAGCAGAGGTCCTGGCACCACAATGGAGTTTGCCCTGGGAATCGTGGAGAAGCTGTTTGGGCGTGATAAAGCGCTGGAGCTCGCAAAGCCAATGCTTTTCACACATCCATAGTGCTATTATGTTTGTAACAGTCTATTTTCGGCTCCTTGAAACATGTCTTCGATATAAGAAAATGGAATAATTGAATTCATATTTGATTATGAATTCAATTGCTGTCATTCCCTGTACAAATGAGCATTTTCTTTTCTTTAAGAGGATATAAATAACTGGCTTGAAAACACTGATTTGATTTTATGTTTCTTTAAATCCGTCTCCGAGCAGTCATACTGGTCGCAACACTGATTTGATTTTATGTTTCTTTAAATCCATCTCCGAGCAGTCATACTGGTCGCTGCAGTCTTGCAGGGTTGATTGGATGCGTTGGCCTCCTCCTGCCCGTCTATTGCATCGAAGGTCTCCGGCTGATGGGTTTGTCTATGGTTTAAATGAGTCATCTTTTCCTCGAAACTAACTGGAAAGATTGGGATTATGGTGGAGCTCATCTCCTTTGGTTGCTTGTCATTTTCTTATCCTCCTTTAGGTCCCATTTGTTTCTGCAGCAGGAAAGTTGTTTTTTTAGAAAATAAATTCCAAAAAAAATGAATTCTAGAAAAATAAATTATAAGAAAAATAAATTCTTTAAAAATAAAATATTTTCTGATATTTGATAGTTTTATAAAAAATGAACTGAAAAATACTTTTTAGTGTTTGGTTATGTTATGGAAAATGAACTGGAAAATAATTTATTAATATTTTATTTTTCTTAAGTTTATTAAAATAACAAAGAATAAATCTTACAAATTAAAAAGTTAAATAATAATAAAATTGAAAAAAAATAATTTTATAAATTATCTCAAATAAAATAAATAATAATTAAAATAATAAAGATCAAATCTTAAAAAAAAAAATGAAGAAATTAAAATAATAATAATTAACATTTCATAAAGTATTTCAAATAAAATAAATAACAATTAAAAGAATGAGGACCAAATTTGATAGAAAAAAATTCAATAAAAAAATAATAGGAGAAAAGCAAATAACAATTATAAAAATGAGGACCAAAGTAAATATAAAAATTAAATTTTAAGAAATGAAATTGAAAAATAAATATTTAAAACAAAATATATATAGCAATCAAAAGTTTGAGGATCAAATTTGATATAATCAGCAAATAATGACATTTCTAAACTTTTCACAATTTCCGGAAAGTGTTTTCCTCCCAAATTTTTTAGGAAAATACTTTCCTTAAAATCAAGCCAAATTTTTCTTTGACTGGAAAGTGTTTTTCGTTTTCCAACTTTTCTAACAGCAAATAAATACAAGAAAGTTTAGAAAGTGTTTTTCTGGAAATCACTTTCCGGAAAACAAACATAGCTAAAAGGAAAACACTTTTCTGAAAATCAAACCAATTTTTTTTATTAAAAAATATTTTTGTTGACCAGAAAGTATTTTTCGTTGACTGGAAAGTATTTTTCATTGACTGGAAAATATTTTTTATTGACTGAAAAGTATTTTTTATTAAGCGACTTTTTTAATAATAAACAAATATAAAAAAATTTAAAAAATAATTTTCCAAAAATCAAACACATCGTTGGTCTTGTTCTAGTCGGAACAGGGAAGATAATTCAATAATGACGGGAAGCTTCCTCGAACTGCTCAAATTACTCCCGGCAGGTGCCTCCACCTCAAGAAAGAGAAGGAAAGAAACTTTCTCCGGTTCGTGGTGCGTCAAAATTCCAGTCCAGTAATTGTTGCAGTCATTATCATTTGACTGGTCGGAACTGAATTGTCTTGTCGATTAGCGAGTTGTGATTGATCCTTATTTGCGTGAGATACAAGAAAGAAAATATTTGACAGATACCATCATTTGATGGTATTGTGTTTAAATGGATATCAGGTAAAATTTGTTTTTTTATATTTCTAAATTATTTTTATATATTAGCATCAAAAATATATTTTAAAAAATAAAAATTATTATTTAAATATATTTTTAAATAAAAAATATTTTAAAAAATAACTATAACTATAACTTTACTTTCAAACAATATCTCAAAAATTGTTCTTCTCTATTCCTGGATTGATAGGGCTGGCTGTCGTCGTCTTCTTCTTCTTCGTATGAACTGCTTGTATAGAATTAGGTGGAAACTATATATCTCATGCCGGGACCCGTAAGATCGGTTTCATGACAGAAACTCATCGTTGACATATCAATGGACATTTCGAACAAAAACAAAATTTGCAGATGCTTCCTTCCTCCTCCTTTCAAAACTCTTCTTATTTTGTCAAATATTTAACCTTTTAAATATTTTTTCTTTTTTAAAGTCTGTAATCTAATAGATTTAACTGTGGGCAATGGAAGCAGCACCATGAAATGATAGAGGTTGTGTTATTTTTTATTTGAAAATATATTAAAATAATATTTTTTATATTTCAAAATTAGTTTTATATAAATAAATTAAATTAAAATTTAAAAATTAAAAATTAAAAAAATTGAAATAAAATATATAGCAATTAAAAATTTAAAAAATATAATCAATAAATTTTTATAATTTATATTTTTAAATTTTTTATAATTTTTAAAAAGTTTGACTTCTTGAAAATTAATTTAATTTTTGTTAATCAATTGTTTTAAACGAACAAAAAAATAATAATTAGAAAATGATTCTAAGAACCCATTTTCCATGAGAGAAACCGTATTATCACCGGAAACAGTGGTTGGAGACTTTGACTTGATATCTTGTCATGTGGAACTATTCAACTCAATTCCTAGTTTAGATTTATGGATGCCCAAAACCCTTTCACAGCACCGTGTCTAAAATTCTTTATGTTTTTTCTGCTCTCTTACCTCAACGACCGGATTTCTATAAGACTCTTCCTCTCTTACCTCATCTGCTTCTGCCTGCATTAAAACTTGCTTTGATCTATCCATTTATGCTACTGCCATTAGCCAGCACCAACCGACTGAGGTGATGTAGAGCCATTTATTTGCTAATCTTTTTTATTGCCAAGAAACTGTTGCATAATGGAGAAACAAAGAAAAGTCATCAACTTGTATTTCAACAACGGCTTAAACAACGAAGTCGGAATCTTTATTTTTTATTTGTAGTTTTGTGTCTTTTCAGCTATCAAAGGAACAAGAAAGAAAGTTTCTTGCTTCTCAATCGTTTGTTTAATGATGTTAAACTAGTAAGCTAGATGATTAGACAGTAGGGTAGGGCTGACATTATTATTTCCTGATGGCTTTAGAATCTCTTGGATGAAGAGTCTTGTTATCAGGGGCTTAAATTGTGCAAATCCCATGTACAAGTTTAACTCATAAGTTCTGATCCATGTTTTTAGTTCAATCCCATAATGGAGTCATCTGGTTCAGCTCAATGAACATCACCACCTTCATGTGATTCAAGTTTTGTTATTTGTGTTTACTCCTTATTTCTCATTTTGGTTGTTCAAAGACCATTGTCTTAGTGCCCTTGTTTGAATTTGTTGTGCTTATTTACTCATGCTCTTTGAAGATATTTGTGTTCATGGAATCTGATTTGGGTCTGCTTCAAGTGCTTTTTAGGTCTTTTAATTCGTACAAATATTTTTCTCAGTATTTTGCTTAAAACGTTTATGGAAGACTCTCATGTTATTGAGACGCCATGGTCATTTGGATGCTTTAGAAATTGGAATCTGCCAAATAACTCTTTCGGTTTTTTGGGTTCAATTATTGGTTTGCCAACAGTTTTATACTTCAATTTAATACCTTCAGAATACTAAAACTGGAAGAGTATTTTATAGTTTTCAGATTCTCAGTAAGGAATATTCTAACTGGTGTCCAAATGTGATCAGGAACTTCTTTGAAAATTTGAATGCTTGTTATGGAAAAAGCATTACAGTATTTCCTGTAATTTGCTTTGCTGGTAGTTTGGGCACTCAGATTTAAGTCCTTTCGGTACCAGATTCTTTTTTCTATGGAAAAAAGCTTGCTTTCGTATTCATTGCTTACCTTCTATAAAGTATGAGAAACTGTGAGAATGTGCTATCTGTTTGCATGCGCAAAACGTATTGATTAAGAGGGGAAAAAAGAACATTTGCAATATGATTGTCGTTGCCATCATCATTGGACTGACAAATGACTCCATACCTTTTTCTTTTCAATCTGTCAGGAAATAACTATCAAGTTTTGATTGTGCAAGAATAGGCTTGCGTGAATGGGATTTCATAATGATTCATGATTTAATTTTTGGCAGGGCTGGGACTTGATTTTGGTGGAGGCATTTGTCCATCCTAACAATCTGCTGATGACTTGTTTTTCTTTTTTATGCAAAAGGAAGGGAGTTTCCAGAGCTACACAAACCACAGAAGTTGATGGTAGGCAACTGATTAGACTAATTGTTGTCTCTGTTAAAGAGAAAATATTCGTTAACTGACACGCTTCCTTTTATTATGATGGTCTGAGAATTTACCGAAACAATTTCTCTCAGGCCTCTTTCTATGACCAAAAAGTTTCTGAGGTGAAATAGCAGTCGTCACATAAGCTGCGCACAGCACGATTCTCTGACTTGCTTTTCCTTCTTGTTTTTTTCCCTCTCCTCTTGTTCTTCGGCAAAATGGGCACTTTCTCGATCACACACAGAGCTCAGTGCTCATATTAATTATTTTTATCCTATTTACTATGGTACAGAGGTTTCATGGGCACAGAACACTTGCTCTTACACTTACAGGGAATTGCGAATGGCCACTGACAATTTTAATCCAGACAATAAAGTTGGACAGGGAGGTTTTGGCTCTGTTTACAAGGTGATTTTACATGCTTATGGCTTTGTGAACAACCTCTTAGGGGATTCTGAGGGTTTTAATGCGTTGCTATCGGATTTCTCCTTGATCTGAATTCCAGTGATTTAATGGACAGGGAATGCTCAAAGATGGCACCATGGCTGCCGTAAAGGTACTGTCAGCTGAATCAAGGCAAGGTTTAAAGGAGTTCTTGACAGAAATAAAAGTGATTGCAGATATAGAGCACAACAACCTGGTTAAATTGTACGGTTATTGTGCTGAGGGAAACCATAGGATTTTGGTGTATGGCTATCTTAAGAATAACAGCCTTGCACAAACACTTCTTGGTAAGCCCACCATTCATTCATGATTTTTGTTTGCAACAGCTCATGTTATAAATTTCCTTCATCTTTTAGGTGGAGGCTGTAGCAATATCGAATTCAATTGGCCTACAAGGCGCAAAATATGCATTGGAGTTGCACGAGGGCTTGCATTCCTTCACGAGGAAATCCAGCCACATATTGTTCATAGGGATATTAAAGCAAGTAATGTTCTCCTTGATGATGAACTTGAACCCAAGATTTCAGACTTTGGTCTTGCAAAACTTTTCCCAGCCAACCTGACTCATATTAGCACAAACGTTGCTGGAACTGTGTAAGTTCATGAACTCTGTTATACTTTCTTCTCACAGGTATTATATTTGATGAATTGTAAAATGAAATGCAACTCCTAGCAGTTTTACTAGTGTATAGCCTAATTTCTGCTGCTTACTTTCCTTAACAAATAAGATGGATGGCCTCAAAAATGCCATACTAGTGCATCTCCTCTCATATATTTCCCATGCTATATCTCTGAGGTGGGCGGGATCATCTAACAGTGACCCATACCCTCCTTCATAAGTTGGGTGAACTTACTGTTATTACTCTTAATTTTTTATGCGTCATGATTTAATTGAACAATTGAATATGCAGAAATTAAATTGAGACAAGCTACTGTGGAGCCTGCTAAAATATGCAGTATGCTTATCGAAAAGTGATAACTTGAGACTTTGACAAAATGGTTATTTCCTGTTCTTGTTTCACATGTGCAGAGGATATCTGGCGCCAGAATATGCAATTCGAGGTCAGTTGACAAGGAAAGCTGATATTTACAGTTTTGGTGTTCTATTGTTGGAAATTGTTTGTGGGAGGTCCAACCAAAATAGGCAATTTCCTCTAGAAGAGCAATATCTGGTTGAAAGGGTATGAGCCTTTTGAACTCACTGCAATTTTTTCTTCAGTGCTTTTAAAGAAAATTCAGGTCTTATTCTTAATAGAATATCAAAGATAATTCTCTTTAACGAAGAGCAGAGATTCTTTCCTTGATAGCTAATCATTATTGAGTACATACTAGTTAATTTGCTCCTATCTGACTACTCACTAGCTGGGTTATCGATTCCTGCATCTAACATTTATTTCAGTAATGCTGTATTTTCCTAAAGTGATCCATCTTTGTAGGCTGCATTTGCATTGGCTACACTCAGTTTCCTTTCTCTGTTGAGTTCATGTAAATGGGACTAAATCTTCATTTTCAAATGGTATGGAGTGTTAGAGTACTCTTATTTTGTGCATATGACCATGATGTTTTCTTCATGGTGTTGCATGTGGGCTTTCTTGACTTGTGATGACATGGAGTACATTGGTGGTGTTCAGTAATTTCCTTGTAAGATAGGAATCCATAGGATTAGAAGACAAAAACAGATTTCAGTTTTAATTAGGTAGCCAATTCTTTTTCCAGTGAGACAAATGTTACTTGTATTGAACTTCGTGTTGGGGGAGTGCTGCTCTGATGTCGTTTCTTATGCATTATTCTGTAGAATAACACTGCAACTGTATCTTTGCAGATCACTTCAAGTTGAAGCATCAGCCATCAAAACCCTCTAGAATAATTGTTCATTTTTGCTCTATGTTGGATGGATCAATTGCCCATTTCAGACTAGAAACACCATTCCATCTTCAATCTACAATTCTACGTCTTGAACTTTGAGCTCTTTGTTATTTTAGGGAGTCGGTATACAAACATTATTTCTCATATGAAGCATCGATCTTTCCTTTTCTGCCCTGCTCTAGTTTCATAACCCTTACTTCCCTGTTCCTCATGTCAGTTGGAGCTGAATGGATTTTGCAATCGATTCCTAAAGCATTTATTAGATCCTCTATAGATGTCTGTTTCCTAAAGCAGTTCGTTCTAGGTTTAAAAAAGAAAAAGAGGCGCAGTCAGCTCTTATTTAGCGCTTCTTTCAGTAATCAATGGCTTTTCAGCTTAAATGGTGCAATAATCTTATTTCATCTCTCAAATCAAGTTTAATGGGCTTCAAAGTAGTTGTCTTTTGAATTTGGTCACACAGATCTTGTTGAGTAAAGATGCAATCTGCAGGTATGGGATTTTTATCAGAAGCAGGAGCTGGTTAATTTGGTGGACACATTGTTGGCTGGGGATTATGATGTCGAAGAGGCTTGCAATTACCTGAAGATAGGTCTTCTTTGCATCCAAGACGTGCCAAAGCAGCGTCCATCCATGTCTACTGTTGTCATGATGTTAATGGGTGAGATAGAAGTGAATGACAAGATATCAAGGCCTGGCTTGCTGTCTGAATTCACGAGTTTTAAAGGTGACAAAATGCCGACACACAAAGGTGGAAAAGATCAGAATAACAAGTGGGAAATGAAGAATTCATCTTCGACTTTAGGCAAGGTCGAAAATTCATCTTCATCATCAGGAGTGGACACTTCATACGCTACCATGACCTTCAGTTCTATATATGACCGGGGCAATTAACAGCATTCTCCAAGTCTTATTGTTGGGAGCTAGTATGAGAGCCAGGTTTGCTTTTAAAAGAGATTGTTTTGGTAGCGTTAGCTTTTCTAGGAGTGAGAATCTCCTCGTAAATTCTTTTGTAAAAAAAGATGATTTTCTTTCTTCCCTTTTTTTTTCCTTAATAAAGAAGAGAAATATGAAGTGATCTGAAAAGATTTACTAACATTATCAGTGTCATACCACCATTTTTGTTGATCTTTTCTTTTCATTTCGTTTTGTCTAGAAAGAATGCAGACATGAAGCAGAGCTCTTTATCACAGTAAACTTCCAGTCTTATATTAGTGGACGCTGGTCTGTAGCTTAACTGAAGACTTTGGGAAATAGTTTGCAACAGTTAAGAATTAAAATAGGCATCCTATTTATAGTAGCCAGCCTCAGCTCCACCTTGTTGCTGCTGTGACTTGAGCATCTATCTATCCACTTAAGCAGGACTTCAATTTGTTGTTGTTCAATGTAGACAATATTCATAATATGAACATGAATGCCAAGGAAAACGAATAAAACAAGAAGCGGCAAATGCAGCCTACAAAACGAGGTGCATCTAAACAAAATATGAATCAAGGAGAAGATGATCCCTACTGCTGAGGGCTCTCAGTGATCTTTGGAATTGAGGTCGGGCGCCAAGGGATATTATCTGAAACTGATGAAAACCCACTTGGGACGATCATGAGCTTTTTCCAAATCCATTTTGATACCCATGTACCCTTTTTCTTCCTTTCATGCATCTCATAAAATGAATGATCTCCCGAGTCACAATAATATTATATGTAATCTGCCTCCCTGGAACAAAGCTGCTCTGAAACTTGGTGACAGAATTCGGCAATAGATTTTGGTGTCTGCTCAGCAGGAGCTTAGTTTCGGCAGATTATAGATGGTTCAGTTAATGTGGTAGACATGAATTAAGCTTACTTGGTGTCGCAATTCTTTTAATTATTATTTGTTTTTTTTTATTCTTTATCATTTTTTTATTTTTTTTAATTTATTTTTTATTTTTTAATGCTTTTTTTTTCAATTTTCTTGATTTTTTTATTTTTCAATTTTATTTCTTATTATTTAATTTAATTTAATTTTTATACTATATTTGATTATTTTTTTATTGCTATTTTTTTATTTTCTAATTTTTTTCTTGATTGATTTTTTTTTTTAATTTCATGACTCAGTATTTTGAAAATTGAGAATTTTGCTTTGTGATTTTTTCATATTCACTATCTACAAGATAATCCTGATCTCATAACTATGATTGCAAGTTTCAAAAATTACTCTAATTTGATTTTGATTTTAACTTTTGATATTAGATTAATTATTTATAATTTTGTTTTTTTTTTATATGATTATTCCGGTTTCATGATTTAGGTCACGGATTGGTCTACTTAATTAGAGTTGACTCAAGATTTTGTTTTGCAATTTATCCTTCCATCATTTAATTTGATTGAGAATTAACCTCTAATATTTTATTTAATTTTTTTATGGGGTTATCGTGATCTAATAACTAGATTTTGAATTTCACATGTTTACTCAAGTTATTATTTTTTTGTCTTTTAAAAATTAATTTTTTTAGTTTGTTTTTTTTGTGTTTAATTTGCTGATAATTAAGCTTTAAAATCTTTTTATGTTTTATGAGGTTATTCTATTTTTATATAATTTTTTTGTTAACAAATAATATTATTATTGAGGTATTTTAATAATATTTAAAATGTATGTTTCTTCACGAGTGCTGTCATTTTAAGCTACCAGAAAGTGACTTACGCTGTGAAAGTAAACGATTTCAAGAAATCTGAGCTGGGCATTTATAAAATTTACGAGGACAGCTTTTTAGCAGATAAAATTTTGTTCTTTCATTTTGTAGATGTTGTCTCGTATTCGTATGAGCAAAAGCTATCCTTTTACAGTTACCGTAGCATTGAAATGATCCTCGCATTTGACTACTTGAGGATTCTTTCGGCTTTTCTGTGCCTGTTTTTCGTCCCCTGGAAGCAAAATCCATGGAGGTATCGATCCAGTACTTGAAATTCTTGCACTCGTTTGAATTTTTGGCAAACAAAAACAGGGCAAGCTTCTCTTTTTATCAAAGCATGTACATGGATAATTTTTTTTGTTATCTTTTACTTATTATCACATGTAAATAGACAAGTAATGTAGAGAGATTGTATAGGCTGGCTTGATCTTCGAAGAATATCGAGTAAAAACAATAAAAACAGGAACAAAAGGCTGATGAACAATTTCATCTTCTCCTGTAACATCTAAACCACAAAATCACAAAACATAGCACTCTGTACCCAATAATAAAACCCAACATCACAGCTAAATTGCTCCATTTTCGTGAATCTTTCAGGCCTCGCTGTCTTAGGAACCCACTTCCATAAAGTTTGCATTCCCCTTTATCATCATACTCTATGCACCTCATGTTGCCTTGCTCTCCTCCATATTCATTTATTAAAAAACATTCAAATGGGTACTTGAACAAACTCAGATAGTGCATGAAAATCCAGTAACTAGGAATCTTATTCTTCGATATGAAGTAACCGGAGAAAAGAAAGAAGGATCCCATCAGTCCTGAAATCACTGACGTCCCCATTATGAAGTTAGGCACTAGTGCACTGAAACAAGCAACGAACGAATTCGACATCAAAATCACCATCCACACCACTAGAGAAAAGTACAGAAATCCATCAATTGCCCTCCTCAATCCGACAAGCCAGTAAACAGGGGCAGAGTAGAGAAGAGCAACCATTAAAAGGAAAGGAAGAAAGATGAGGGTGTTTGATAAAACATAAGAAGAAACTCTATAAGCTCCCCTTGAGGTCTCTCTTGTCAGTATTCTTCTTTCTTGCAAAAAGATAGGCAGGCCTTCTGTTGTGGAAGATAGCAAGAAGGTGAGACTGAAGGCAAAAAACCCGATTCGAGTCTGCAAAGCAACTTCCCCTGTTTTCTTTCCAACATTCAAGTATATGGTTCCAAGTATAAGTCCAGCGGCCAGCGCTTGTATCACTCTTGTAGCAAATAGTTGCTTGGTTCTGAAAATGTTGCTGCAAAACCTTTGTCCTAGTATGAAAACCTCCCCCAATATGGAATTAGGATAGCAGAGAGGCTTTTCTTGATGATTGTTAAAGTTTGGGGTCCTCATGGTATGACCTCCCTCATTTCTGGTCTCATGAGAGCATTCATTGGTGATAAACAATGAATTTTGCATTTCCAGGCTTTCTATGGCATCGATGGAAAACTCAAGCACGTTGACATGGAGAGGAATTTGATGACCATAAAACTTCAGTCTTTCTTCAAGAGAATGCAATGAGCCATCGTGGACAACATATCCATTGGAAAGCAAAACAAGGCGATCAAACAGCTCGAGAATTCGAAAGCCTGGTTGGTGGATGGTTAAAACAATTGTCTTACCTTGATTTACCACCATTGACTTGAGCAGAGTCGATACATGAAGAGCTGATGTTGAATCCAGACCTGAAGTTGGTTCATCAATGAAAACAACGGCAGGGTCATGGACTAAATCAACTCCAATCGAAACTCTACGCCTTTCGCCACCGGAAATGCCCCAATTTGATCCCTCACCTATCCTTGAATCTGCAATATGTTCCAGTCCAAGCTCCTTCAGTAGCCTTCTCACCCTATTAGCAGCCTCTTTTTTCCCTCCTGGAAGCCTTAAAAGTGCACTGTACAGTAATGTTTCCTTAACTGTTAGCGATGGAAATAGAGAATCATCTTGAGTCACATACCCGGATATTCTCCGAAAATGTTTTTCTTTCATTGGCTGGCTATTTACCAGAACTTGACCGGACACCTTACATGAAGATATCTTTCCAGCAAGGATCTCTAGTAATGTGGTCTTCCCTGCTCCACTAGGACCAGCAATTGCGGTAATCTCTCCAGGCCTAGCTGCACAGTTCACGTCCCTCAGAATGAGTTTTGGAACTCCTCTTGGAGTCTCTCCACAGCAGATCCAGTTGAACTCATCAAATTTGCTGCATAACTTGTAGGACAATTCTTTGGTTTCTATTGTATACGAAGTTTTCTGGCCACCAGACACTGGTGCCTTCACTGGCAATTCCATTGAGAGGATAGAGGTCTAAAGAAAGTCTAAGCGGAAGACGATGAATATAGCATATGCAAGATATGTGAAGAAAAGACGGGAGATGAGCTAACTCACCAAACTGGGTGTTGGACACTAAGCTTGAAAAAAATGGCATGCATGGGCTTAGGCAGTTTACGCAATGCACTTAACTTGGCAGCGCTTTCTAGTTTCGTTCGGGGAAGTGGATTTCTGGTAAAGGTTTGGAGAGTTGCAAGAAAACCCAAGAATGGAAGAAAGAAGGAGAAGAAAGTGTTGGTCATGAAGTATTTCAGGTGAGCTGATTATTGACTGTGTAAGGTTGGTGTTGGTGGCCTTACCATCTTCCCTACCCGAAATTGCCAGCTCAATAAATTGGTTGTAAAATAATAAAAATGGCCTGAAAAATCGATGTGTAATGCTAGGATGCTAAAATGGTCATGTTGGGATTTGTGTGCTCATCCTCACAGGGAAATTAATATTAAACTACAATTTTTTCTTTTAAAAAATATGGCATTTGAAAACATTATAGATTATGAGAGAAACACTCTGAATTTCAATAATGTTTCTTTTCTTTTTTTTAGTGCTTGGAGAATTTTCTAATTTCATTACATTTTTTTTTGTAATTCCATTCTTAAAGAGTGTTTTTACTGAGATTTAGGGCTGATAATTTTTTTATTAATTTTTTATGAGTTCTTGCAACTTGCAAAAAAAATATTTTTATATTAAATTGATACTTGATTGATTGGCACAATAAAACTCAATTTCATTGTAAAAAAATTAAAGCTTTAGAGTCAACAATTAATAGTTATTTTTTTTTTTTTGTAATTTCATTTTTAAAGAGTGTGTTTATTATGATTTAAGACTATTAATTTTTTTATTAACTTTTTATGGGTTCTTGCAACCTTGAAATTTTTTTTTATATTAGGTTGATATTTGATTTGACATAATAAAACTCAGTTTTATTGTAAAAAAAATTAAAACTTCAGGAGCCAAAATTAAAATTGACGACAAAACAAAAAACAACCTCTTTTTACAACATAAGGTGTGAATTTAAAAACATTATTCTTGAATTTTGTTTTGTTTTATTTTGGTCCCTTTAGTTTTAATTATTTTTTCAAACTTCATTTTATTCACATTTCAATTCTTGAATTAAATAAAAAAAATATCATTAAAAAAAATAAAGCAGAGAAAAAGTAGCCAATTGACCACAATCTAGCAATAAAAAAAAACATTTTTAATGTTACTAGGTTCTATTTGATAAGAGAAGTATCACTAAAATGTTTTCACCCTTTATCTTGTTGAAAATAATATATTAGGGTTTGAGATTGTTTTTGAATTGGAATAATTTTTAAGTTTTTTGACCGATTAAATGTTGGTTTAAGGTTAAAGATGAGTTTATTGAGATTCATGAGAGTATTTTTATATATTTTTAGGTAAAAAGGGGTTGAAAACGAGTTTTTCAGGTAAAAATAGATGGAGCCCGAATCATATTAGTAAATAATATTTTATCTATCACTATAAACATATTGTCATTTAATTTGTTATAAAAATTTGTTTTTATAAGAAAAGCACCTTGTTTGCCCATTTAAAAGTAAAAAATAGATGATATTGCACACGAGCCCGACCTTGCAGACCCATGTTCACCGGGCTTCCTTTATTATAGCTCATACATGCTACCTTAGCTAAGGTGTTTGTTTCTTTTTTTAAAAGCTTTTATGAAAAAAATTTTCCTTCTATATTAATTAAACTTTATCAAGATTAATTGATAACCAAATATATCATGGATATTATTTTATCAAATACCATTCAATATTTACTTAGTTTTTGAATTAAATTACGACATTCTTTTTATAAGATTAATAAGCGCTCTTTTTGTATACCCTTGAAGATTTTTTTTTATTTTTTTGGTTGCTTTTATACACATGTTTGTTTTTATTATCATGTAATTTGATTAAACAAAATAGATCTAGAAAACAAAGTTATTAGTATTAAAATATAGACTTGAATCATAGTTTGGTGAGTTAACATGGTTCAATTTAATCCAGAACATTGTTATCTTAATATTTTTTAAGATATTTTCTAATTATTGTGAAAGAATTATCAAATATGATATTTTTTTTTATTTCAAATGCTAATGTTTAGAATTAGTAAACTTTGCTCTTATCTATTATGGTTGGTTGAACATACAAAATTATTTTCATTATAAATTATTTTTCATTTAATTAAAACTTGGCTTCAAAGTTATTTTAGGCGGTATTTGATTTATTATGTTTGGACATCTCACTGAGAGATTACTTGAATTCTCAAAACTCGGTTGTTGAAATCAACATCAACTTGACTTTATAATTTATACTAATAATTTTGATTTTCCAAAAACATTTTGATCTTTTGTGAAGACATAACAATAAGGTTTTTTCAGCCTATATGATCATAAGAATTGATGATTTATTAACAAAGTACATTATGCATAATATGTTTTTACAACATCTTACAAGTTTAGGTAAATTATCTTTGTCTATCTTGGTCAAAATCAAGACTCCTCTAGAAAAGGCTTTCTTCATTATATATGGTTTTTTATAGTTTGATGTCCATTTACTCCGATCTTTACCCAATGTTTGCAAGATCTTTTTCAATATTAGGTCTTTTTCTTTGAATACCTTTATCTTGACCTTCCTGTTGTATGTCATAGTCATTTTGTTTTGGTATAATTGATGATGATAAATTGTTATCATTTTCTACTAACTAATCACATTCAACTGCTCAAATTTTAACTTTGTTTATTCTGATATTTTTTAAGATATATTTTTTTTAAATTTCAAGCAACACTATATTGAATTTCTTTTAAGTCAATCCAAGTTTTTACAGAATTGATTGGATCATGTTTAGATCTGATTGATCGAATAAGTCATGTTAAGACAACTCAACCTAATTTGATTTTAAACTTAGGTCAAATAATAGGTTGATTCAGGAGGTCTCCATGTTAAGCTGTAAAATCAGGTTTAATAACTCTAGCAAGAACCATGACAATACATGAGCAATGTATTTTTTTATATTTTTTATTAGTCAAAATTATCATGATATTATTTTTTATTTAAAACTTGCTTTTATAACTATGATAAGATGTTGATTGAGAAATAAATATTTTGGTTAAAAATAAAAAAAAAAGAAGAAGAGGATTTTGTTAATAAAATAAATGGGTATATAAATATATATCATTGTTTCAAATTGTCCAAAATTTTTTATATTTGTTTTCATTGCTTTTTATTTTTGTTAAGAACATACAACAAAAAATTTATATTTTTTTTATGGAAAAAATATTTATAATAAAAGGAGAAATCATATTGGTATATTATTTTTTTTTAATAGAATTTAAATTACTTCTCTTCTTATAAAAAATTAAAAAATATTTTAAAATAATTAAACAAAAAACTTTTAAAGAGCTCCTCACAATACAAATCAAATACCTTACTTTATATTTATCTCTCAACTCCCCAATTAAATAATTAGTTATCATTAATAATTCTTTCAATGTTCATTGATGTATATAATTCTCTATTATTTTTTTTATTAAATACATGCATCAAGTTTTCAATCACAATTAATTTTTATATTAGCAAACATGTTAACAATATCTTTATATTTTCTTACATTAGTTTTTTTTTAATACGCAGCAAAGCATGGATAAACTAGCTAGTTAATTAATATAATCCCAAAAAAATTATTGCCTTTCATTATTCATATTAACATTGCGGTGTTATAGATAGCAAAACCACTTGGTTTTTAAATAACAAATGATGTAGTTTTACACTTAAAAATTGAAGTAATTTTTTATAATTTTGCTTCATTGCTTTCAATTTTATTTAAGAATTTTCCAGCTTTACAATGCAGATGATGTCATTTTGACAAAAAAAATATTTTATTTTATTTTATTGCTTTTTTCTGATTTACAATATAGTTCGTATTTAGAAAAAAAAAAAGAAGTTTGGGGACTTGCTAACAATTTTTCTTATGCGAGCAGTCAACCAAGAGACCATCCGTATTGAACTACACTATCTTCCAAAAGATTTGTAATTGAAAACATCATTAGATTCATATGTGCTTAATATAACAAAGTTTCATTTGTCATAACTGTTTTATGATTTGTTTAGTTTAATGAAATAATTTTTAATATTAGTAAATATTGTAAAATTTAAAAATATAATAAACCTGTAATGTAATTTTTTTATTTTGATTATATATGTTTAGTGATATATATAATTAAAAAAATCCTTGAGAAAGAACTCCAAGAAAAAAAAAACATTTGATCTTGTACACTTAGATAATATTACAAAACATATTCTCTTATTAAAATTATTGTCATAATACTATATTTGTGGAATACTTTTGTCTAATGAAATTCTTTTTTAAAATAAGATCTATACATAAAATAAATTTAATCACAAAAGATCATTATACAAAACAAAGAAATTGATCTAAGTGGTGGGGATTACCACATCAAAAAACAATTAGAGCATTGGTAAATAAAAAGAAAAAGAAGGAAATTAAGAAATTGAATAAACGAACTAAATAACTTACCATAATTCTTTCTACTATAAAGTTTATTATCTAAAAGAAACATCAAAATTCATGTTTTTCACTACTAGGAATTGGGTTTTAGATTTAACTGGATAACTACTTTATGCTATTTTGGTGGATCAAGTTTTTTATTTTAGCATATATAAAAAAAAAAAGGAATGTCATGGACATATAGAATGCTATGATAAATCTTTGCGAGAAATCAAAATCACAACAAGAAATAATTTTTTTATGAAGAAAAGAGTGTTGAACCATATGGACTAATTATACCATTGAGTATTAAAATTTACTAAATTATCACTATCTAGAAATAAAACCAAAGTTTTATAAAGTTAAACACTTGATTAAACTAAAGTATTTGAAAAAAATAAATTAAAAGAATAAAAAATAAAAACTAAGGTTTTAGATATAATGAGAAAACAAATCTAAAGCTTTAGATTTCACTTAATTAACTCATGATTTATTATTTATTGTTATAAATTTCAAATCTTTATATTGATGATTAAAAGATCCTTAAATTATTCAATGTTTTTCTCTCAAATAATATTAATAATATCTTCACCTAATAATTCAACATATCTTTATATAAATTAAATTGATTGAAGATTCATTCAATTCTTTGTATTTTTCTTAGTCTATAACAACACTAATTAAGGTAAAGTTTCTCTATCTTTTGTTCAATTAATGGTTTTTAATTTTGAAAGCTTCTAGTAAAAAAAAAACCCTAGTCTCATTATGATTCAATAGATTACACAATAATTGGCTAGAAAAATATAACCAATAAGATCAAGGATAAACATTTAACATGAAAAAATTAGAAATAAAATAACTTGAAATTTAAACTATATAATCAAAACTAGACAATATTAAACCCATAGAAAAATAAAATTTTAATTCATAATAAATCTTTTATAAACCATGTTCTTAGTGGAATACATCAAAGGAAAATTAAGGAGAAGAATAAAACGTTTTTGCTTGGAATAGGTTGAAGAAAAACTCCATTATAACACCTAATTTTTTCTAGTGCTCTATATTTAGTCTCTCTCCTCCTTTAATGGTAAAAATAACCTCTTTTATCAATTTTAGTCATGGTTACTTCCTTGATTTTGTCTATTTTTTTCAGTCCAAAATCTCTTTTACTTGTTTTTTTTTTATTTTCTTTTCAAAATCAGTAAATTCTAACCTTTTACTTTTAACCATATTTTCTCCATTAGGTCGACTTATATTGAGAAAAAGATAAACATAAAAGTCTTAGATTTTTCTCTTAGTGTTATTTTGAAACTAAGAGAGCATAATTTAGATATCTATAAAGAAAGTTATGCCTTATTATCAAGACTTGTTACTAAAATTTCTAGTAAGGAAATTTTCTTATTCTTACAATAAAAGATTTCAGTTTTCTCATTTCTTTCCTTTCCAAAGCATGTACACAATTCAATAGCCTTTTCAAAGAATATTTTCTCATTTAATTTTCTTTTAAATGGGCTTCCTCAATACGATGACGAGCCTAAATCTAATTAAAGCTAATGTTTGGCTAGAATGGAAGGATTGAATGTTGAATTTTTACTCTAAAACTCATGATTTCATGAATTTATTTCTTCTTATATATAAATAAAAACTATATAAAATTAAAATATTTAAGATAAAATATATAAAATTAAAAGTAAAGGTATGAAAAAATCAAACATATGATCAAGGAACTCTTTGATATTGTTATAAATTGTTAATATGATCTAAACTATAGCAAATAATTATTTAAAAGTTCTAGTTGGGTTAATTATAAGATCAATAGCGAAGAAGCTCAAAGATACATTTAATAGACTTATTCAAATTATTTGGGTAAAGATAACTTTCAAGAAAGATACATATTTAACAAGTGATGATTAGACCTTAATTAATTTAATTAATGTATAAGAAGAACTTAATCCATCTACTTCATGGGTTTAGCTTAGCTTTTCTAATGCACAATGTTATGCTAATAAGAATAATGTTTTATCTAATTAGTAGATTAGGATAAAATTTTACTCGAAATTTTTAAATGTATTGTTTTATAATAGGTTAAAAGTCAATCGAACACTAAGAAGGTCTTGTGATAAGGTCTATAAGTTACTATATAAGATTTGTATTAGTTTTTTAATTGATTTAGAATTATTTATTTTATTTTATGTAGAACTCTTTTATTTTTATTTTGAAACCTCATTTAAGATGTTTTTACCTATTATAAATAAGACTATTTAGCTTGTATTTATATTTTTTTTTTCAAACTTTGATTTCAAAATAATTTATTATGTGATTGTTAGGTTTTTTTTTAATTTGATTCTTAATTAAACTACTATAACTTATTAAAGAATTAACCAAGTTCTATAGCATCTTCAATACTTTTTTCTTTGTGTGTCTTTTCATTGGTATTGGGTGGGGGGTTTGTTTCTATAGTTTTGATGCCTCGATATAGGTTATCATTGTGTCAAGCTCAATCACAAAACTTAAATTTAGATTTCTTAGGAAGGGTTAATTTGACTATGAGTTTTTAGATCTTTACATACATAGGGTTCATATTAGTTATTGTTAAAGCAAGACTCTAAAATCATGTTATATCTTTTTATCTTTTAGTTTCCATGTTATTTTACGTTGTTACCATCTAGAACCTAGTTACAACAAATGTTAAAAATATAGAATATTATTTGTGGTCTAGTTGTCTACAATTAAAAAAAAAAGATTAAGAAAGATCAAAGAAATTTCATCAAGGAAAAAGTAAGGTTTAGCCAAAAAGTTAAGCATTTTTTTCCTTTCAAATCTTGGATTTGACAACTCAAATATAAAAATTATTTATTATTAGGATATCTTAGTGACATGTCTTGATTTTGGGATTATTTAGATATACCTTTTGGGTTATTTATGTAAATTAAAAAAAAAACATAATGGAAAACTTTGCATAAAAAGATTTTTTTGTTGTTGATTTCGGGTTCGGTATGCAAAAATCAATCCAAAAATAATGTATTTTCTTAGTTTGAGTTATTTAAGTCTTGTTTCATTAGTTTTCTTATTCTAGTAAATTTTTTTTTCATACCTTCATATTTTTCATATTTCACATGAATTTGCTTTATTATTTGTGATTTTGCATTCATAGTTTTGTAATAATAGTTTTTGGTTTTTTTTATTGCTTTCTAAGTCTACATATTTTTTTTGGATTGCATCACTAAGTAATTAATTTTTCTAACTTGTTGTGAATGAGTTCCTTAAAGAACTAAGATTTTTAAGATTAAGTGGTAAAAAGCAAAAGATGAGTTTATTATAGTGAAAAAGTAGAAAGATTATATGAAACAGAGTAACATTTATTAAATGTAAACATATGAAAGAGTATGTGGGGGTATATTTTTTATTGCTATTAACATGATTTTTAGGTTTTGATGATGTTAATAAAAACTGGATCATTATTGTTGAAATATAAAAATAATCTAGAATAGAGTTATTTGGCTAAGCAACAACAATTAGAGAAGATGAACAAGAAATTTAGAAAGGTTTCAAACGGGATAGATAGATTAAAAACTGAAGCAGCTAGGCTTCAAAATGAGCAAATTCAGAAGGGTCTTAAGGGTAAAAAATATATATAAAAAAACTATTACACCTCTGATGGAATCTATAGCTAAAAATATATATTAAAAGGTTGAGGATTTTGATTATTAATAAGGTGCTAAGTTTTGATAGCATAAGATCCACAAATATAAAAGAGTTTGGCCATATGATTATTTCAGTCATAAAGAAGCAAGCTTATTCTTTAAGGATATAGTTTGACTTCGTTTGTGTTTGACTTGGAGATGTGATGGTTTTTTTTCTCTAAAGATACAACTTTTTTTTAAGTACAAACAACACCTCTAAAAGCAAAAAATATATATTTTTTATATGGATCCTATAAAAAGCCAAAGCCACCTCCAAACAATGTATGCTCTTTTATATAGTTCTTAAAAGCATGTTTTCTTATCATGATGTAATTTTTTAATGATTTTTGAAAGATTTTGTAAGGTTAAGTTAGGAACTAAATTGTTATTTTCTACTACTTGCTATTCATACATAGATGGTTAAATTGAAGTAGTTATTAGGACTTTAACTATATTGTTAAAAACTATCATTTAAAAATTTTTGAAGAATGCCTATTGTTAGTTGAATTTTCATACAATAAAAGTGTATACTCTACAATTGATTATTCACCTTATAAATTGTTATAACTTTAATCATTTAACTCATTTGAATATAATTTCTTTACCTATTAATGAAAGGGTTAGTTATAATGGTAATAGAAAAAAACAGTTAGTAAAGGTTCTTCATAAGAGCGTACGATGGGAAAAAAAATGGAATATGCATTCAAAGATAATAAGAAAAGAAAAAAAAGGGTTATTCTAAATGTATGATATTTAAGTTGATGCCAAAAAGAGACGGTCCATTCCAAATCATTGAAAGAATTAATAATAATGCCTACAAATAGATCTACCAAATAAATAGTATCTTAGTGATAATTTTAATTTTTTTTGTTTCTTTTTGTTTAATGTAGGTAATAATTTAAAATAAAATCCTTTTGAGAATACCGGGAAGAATATGATCCAAACTACACCAAGGCATCTATTAGAAGTTTTAGTTTGGTTAATTACAATATCAAGGGCAAAAAAGCTCAAATATGTATTTAATAGGTTTATTCAGAGTATTTAGGCCAAAATGAATTTCAAGGAGGCTACATCTTTAATAAGTGATTATCAAATCTTAATCAATTTAATCTATATACAAAAAGGGATGCATCCATTTACTTCATACGCTTAGCTTATTTTTCTAATATAGAGTTTTATTCAAACAAACATAATGTTCAATCTAACTGTTAGATTAGACTAAAATTTTATCAAAAGTTTTCAAAGGTATTTTGATATATTAGGCTAAATTTCTAGGTCAATTGAACATCCAGAAGTCCTTAGATAAGTACTAGAATCTACTGTGCGAGATTTATATTAGTTTTCTAATTGATTTAAAATTCTTTTATTATTTTTTTAGCCTTGTTCAAGGTGTTTTTTACCTATTATAAAAGAGTTATTAAGCTTGGATTTATATTGTTTATACAAATTTTGATTTCAAAATAACCTATTGTGTAATTGTAAGAAAATTATTTTAATTTGGTTTTTTATTGAACTACTCTAACTTATTAAATAATTAACTAAACTTCGTGACATCTTATACACTTCTTATTTGCATCTCATCATAGACATTGAGTAAGGGTTTAACTTTTATAGTTTTGGTGCACGGTATCGATTATTGTTGTGTCAAATTCAATCATAAAGTCTGAATTTAGATTTTTTTAGAAAGGTCAGTCTGATTGTTGATTTCTTGATCTTTATATCGGGTTAAACTTAAAACCTCCCAATCTAAATCCTTGTCTGGACCGAGTTTTAATTAAACCATGTGGAAGTTGCTTTGACATTATCTAATCAACTTGGTAGTTTTAAAGGAAACTCGAAAGATGAGTAAAAATATGGTTTAATCTTATTTTTTTTTTAGATGACATCTTTTCTTAAAAATATTGAAATGGTGAAATATTGGATCAACTTAGACTTCATGACGTAACCCACCAAACTGGAACTAAGGGAATGGATTCCATTAAATTTAATAATTTTATTTTTCTAAACTATTTTTACTTAATTATATTATAATAAAAATAGACACTTGTGAAATTAAGCATCATCCCTAAAGATACAATGTTTGTTTGAGATCTCAGTAATCATATAGAAAGCAAAATAAAATAAATTATTAAGCTTAATTTTCAATTAATTGAAGTTAACCAATCAAATCTACAATTTTGGTTAGAGATTCAACTAGATTTAATAACTTTTTTTAAGATAATTTTTATATAATTATACAATAACAAAAGTAAATGCTCATAAAATTAAGCATTAACCCAATGTTGAGATATTTGTTTTCAGACAATAATAATATCATAAATGCAAACCATAATAATTTATAAAGCCATATTTAAAACAAGCCAAATATTAAAGGCGATACTAAATAAGAAAGTCAGTCAAAAAACTAATATCGATGTGTCATTTGCTTATCTAAAATCTAGCAACCACAATAATGGTAAAAAATTCATAATCTTTTGTTTTTTCTTTAAAATCCATTTTCATCTCATATTCACCTGAACATCTAATAAACACCTTTAGAATCTAAAAAAACAATTTGTCAACCCAAAAAATGGTTCAAAAATATAAAATTAAACTGGAAAAAAGTTTTCTCTCTTAACCTCGAAATACTTTGTTTTAGGTAAAATGAAAATAGTCATTTGTCAACTTTCTCTTTCTTATCTCAAACTTACACACTAAAGTTAGAAAACAAACTTATGAATCAAACGTAAAATTGAAAAAAACCAAAATCACTTAATAGTAAAAAAAAGGAAGAAAGTGGGCTAAACATAATTTTTTCTACTGAATTCGAGATTGACCATGCAATTTCTTCTTGCTTTAGAATTTCTTCCTTTTTTTTATTAATTTTGTTCTTTTCTTAACAAAATCTAAGAAATTGTTTATTAATTTAAGCATAAAAGGTTGCAATTGAAAAAAAAAGTTGGAGAATGAAAATAAAAAAATCTAAGCTATAATAAATTGCTAAGATATTTTACTTAGACATTTCAGTAGATTTTATAAATATAATATAATAATAATTTTAGATTTTCTTATTACACTAGAAGTATAAATTAAGTAACCATAATACAAGTATATTATCTAAAAATTACCATAATTCATGTTTTCTACTATTAGAAAATGAATTTTAAATTTAACTAAATAATTGGCCCACACTATGCTTTATGTTGGATAAAAAAAAAATTGAATGTAAAAAACATATGTTCACATTACTAATTAATGCTTTTCTAATAGAAAAATATATTAAATTATATAGGGCTTGACTCGATATGACCGGTTGAATTGACGAGTCCAAAAACAACTCAGAAAATCGATAAAAACAAAGTTTAATTAAAAACATAGCTTGATTAAAAACATAGTTTGGCGACATCCTTTTGTAAAATATTGAAGACAATATATTAGATTGACTTGAGTTAATTTGTCAAATCTATAACCTGAGTTATGAGACCATAATAACTCCATATAAAGAAAAGAAAATTAAAATAGGAGCTCTAATTCCCTTTTAATCCAATGTTGAAGGATGAAATTGAAATTTTTTTTAAATAACTTACAAAAATAACCTGAGTCAATCTTAGTTAACCAATCAAATTCATAACCTAGGTTATATGACTAAGATATCCTTATAGAAAGTAAATTAAAATAAATTATAAAGCTTAATTCTTAATCAATTTAATGTTGAAAGATAAAATTTAAAAAAATATAAATTAAAAAATAAGATAAAAAAAACTGACTTGAGTTAACTTGGGTCAACTTGTTAAATTTATAAGTCATAAAACTAAGATAACCTCATAAAAAATAAATAAAAAACCAACTTGAGTAAACTCAAGTTAACTTATCAAATTCATGATCTGGGTTATGAGATTAGGATAACCTCATATAAAACAAAACGAAACTAATTATGAAGTTCAATTTTCAATCAACCTATTGTTGAAATATAAAATTAAAAAAATATCCAACATTAAAAAGGATGTAATAAAATGACTCAAGTTTACTAAGATTAACTTGCAAAGCTTATAATTCGGGTTATGAGATTAAGAAAACCTCATAAATAGCAAATTGAAACAAATCATGAAATATAACTCCTAATCAACCAATATTAAAAATGAAATTAGAAAAAAAAAAACTCAAGTCAACTCATCAAACCCGCTAAGTTATGAGATTGAGAAATCACTTAGAAAATATATCACAATAAATCATAAAATCTAATCTCCACTAAATTAAATATTGAATAATAAAATTAATATATATATATATATATATTTAAAAAATATATTATTATGATAAAAAATAATATTTTGTGAGATCTTGCATGGTAAAAACAATGCTTCTTTTAGGGTTTTTTTTATTAAATTAAATTTCAGATTTTTTTATTACATTGAAAACATAAATTATTTACAAACAAATGCACCCGGTCATTATATAATTTTACAAATTTAACACCTTCTTCCTTAAAAAAGAAACCAAAAAAGGAAGCGTAAGATATTTTAATTTTGACATCACCGAAATGCCATTCCAGTAAAATGGAAGGGCATTTCCTTATCTTCCTCTATAAAACCCCATCTAAAACCCTACCCTCTTTTATCTCCATCAGGGTTATCTCCATCAGGGTTTCAGTTCCAGAAATGGCGACTTCTTTCCTCACTCGTTCCCTCCTCCTCCAAAAAATCACCTCCAAAACAATAATCTCCTCCATTCTCTCCCGACCCTTCACTTCCCTCTCCGCCACTTCCTCCACCTCCTCCACTCTCCTCCGCCGTGCTCTTCGTCCTCTCTCCGCTGCAGCCAACATCAGTCGCTCTGTCTCTCGGATTTCATCCAGGTCGTTTTCTGTCAACCCATCATCGTCTTCTCTTAACGACCCAAGCCCTAACTGGTCCAACAGACCTCCAAAAGAGACTATCTTGCTTGATGGCTGCGATTTTGAGCATTGGCTCGTCGTCATGGATAAGCCTGAAGGAGATCCCACTCGTGACGAGATCATCGATTCTTATATTAAAACCCTTGCTGAAGTTGTTGGCAGGTAATTTATTACAGTTTACACCTAAATTTTATTTGTCATTCAATTTAATTGTTTTTTCACTTAATTTGTTTTTTTTGTGTTAATTGTTAGTTTTAGTGGATGAAGTATTGATATTCGTTTTTTTACTTGATTTATTTTTTTGTGTTAATTGTTAGTTTTAGTGGATGAAGTATTGATATTAGTTTTTTTAGAAATTATGGGCTTTGTATATTGATTAATTTTTATTCTATTTCAATTTAACAGATTGTATGGAAACCCAAGAATTGGCGATAAATTATTTCAATTCTTTATTTTTAAGAAATTCTCAATTTCGAACTAAATTTACATCTTGAAATGAAGTCAATGAATTAAAAAAAATGTGATTTCCATATAGCACCCAAAAGACTGTTATTTACTTGGAATTCCATACAAATAGTCGTTGTATATTTCCATTATCCAAAATGCCCCGCTATACGTTGTTTTGAAACCTACCAAATATAGCTTTCAGCTTTTCACTGCCAGAAAATTATAGTGTTATTTATTTAGTAATTAATTAATTTAGATCAAATAGAAATGTTAGGCTAAATCCAAATAATATTTAAATTGGTTTCAAATGGAGGGATTGAATTAGAACTGAATAGAAATCACCTCTTCATGTAGAATTGATGTCAATTTTATCTTAGAATTTGTTCCAAGCTAGTGTGAGTTAATTGTTTTTTGTCATTTTTATTGTATTTTATGTATTAATGTGCTGCTTTTGGTTGCTTATTATTGAGGGTTTATGCATGCTCCCATACATGTTATTGATGTATTTTGAGGTTTCTTTATGATTTGTTATACTTTGAAAGGTTGCAGTTTGCTGTTTTGTAAGTTTGTTTGAGGTTTATGAATTGTACCTAACCTATTGCTAGAGGGGTTTAAGTGCATTTTAATTACACTTCTATAAGAATCAGGAGTTTGATTGCTTAATTGTTCTTTTATCTGACTTCGATTGGAATTGTGTTTTATAGCTTAATATTTGATTTGTGTTTTAGATTACAGTAAGTAGAGTGCTATTCTCAGCGTTTGAATATTCCTTGCTGCTTTTAATATTTAGCATGTCTATCTGTTCTCTTTCAGTTTAGGGGAGCTGCAGAATTTATTTATTTATTTATTTATTTATTATCTTACTGGAGGAATCTGGAATTAAATGGGCTTTTTTGATGTGTGAAGTCTTGGTCGTTTAAATTTTGTGGCTTTATGACAGTGAGGAGGAAGCGAGGAAAAAGATCTATTCAGTTTCTACTCGATGCTACTTTGCCTTTGGAGCTCTGGTGTCCGAAGAGGTTTCATACAAGATCAAAGGTATATATTCTTTCAAGCTGTGGGTCAAGGGGGGGCGGGGGGTAGCCCTGGCCTTACCAAGGATTAAAACTGTTCCTCTTCCTCGTTAATAATATCTTGCATTTGGTCCATTTTAACCCAACAAAACCCTTAACTTGGATTCTTAAAATATGTTCTTAACCTGTGTTAAATCCTAGATGTAAATTACCTCCCTTCACCTTAACAAGATGACATTTGGTCCCTTTCAAATTCTTGAAAAAGAGTAACCAAAAATGGACAACTTTGTTCACTTCTATGTTTTCCAAAAAAGGTTATTTTCCCTAAAAAACATATTCAAGTGTTTATTGATAATTGCTTTTAATGGAAAAAAAATGGGCCACTGCGTAGATGTTACTTTTTTGAAGTTTGAATGTGATGGATGTGCTCTGTTGGTCACTTTTCCAGAATTGAAAAATGTTCGCTGGGTTCTTCCAGATTCGTACTTAGATGTGAAGAACAAAGATTATGGAGGTAAGGGATTTTTTTCCCCTTTTTTGTATGTGATACCAATATATTGTTGTAGACGTGTGTTTTATTGCATTTATCAGTACTACATGCATCTTCTTTTTTATTATCTTTTTTATCCTTAAGGAAACTTCTGGCTTAAATGTTTTGTGCACCAAGAACTCATTTTGAATATTCTGCTTCTCAATCTACAATTGTTGAAGCTTGTTCTGGTCAGGTTGGATGCTATTTAAACCCTTCTAGACTTTGACCAAATGAGGATTGAACTAGAATTTCTGTAACTTCTCTAGGGTCTGCAGGCAATATTTTGCTGGATTGGCTTTTCTTTGTGGTAGTCACATTTGAGTTGCGAGTCTTTGTTTTCCTTATTTTTCAAAGGTAGAAGATAAACAATGCAAAATTCCAGGTTTTCCTTTCTTAGTTTTCTAAAATAGAAGATAAACAACGCAAAATTCCATCAAGATCGTATCTCACCAAATAGTCTCTGATGCAGTTGTCAAACGATTGCATGCAATTGTTAATAACAGTTTAACAATCCTAATTTTAAATGCAAGTGCACAAAGAAAGCAGCATGTTTTCCATTTCTGAGTTAGGGTAAGATGATGGTGCCCTGATTATGTTTTCATACTGCTAGGATTTTGGTCTATTTCTGCAGAGTCGCACATTCAGAATTGATCATTTCTTTTCATTTGAAACTGTGATAATGAATGCCTCCTTTGATCCCCAAGTCATGATTGTTGCATGATGGCTTTTTTCCTTTTAGGGGAGCCATTTATTGATGGGAAAGCTGTGCCCTATGACCCAAAATATCACGAGGAATGGATAAGGAACAATGCGAGGGCAAATGAAAGAAATAGGCGCAATGATCGACCTCGTAACGTCGACAGATCAAGAAATTTTGACAGAAGAAGGGAAAACATGCAGCAGCGTGATGGAGCTCCGCCTCCTCCTATGGCTAATCAGGCTATGCAAAACCCTGCTCCCAATGTGGCTGGACAACAAAACATGGGCAGACCACCACCGTTGCCACAGAACAGCTACAGGGTGGGACCAGGTGGACCACCGCCTAACAACTATAACATGGGTGGACCCCCGAACATTGGTGGACCAGGCGGACCACGGCCTAATAACTATGCAGGTGGGCAACAGAACAATATGAATAGAGGGCCACATAACATGCCCCCACAAAACTACATGCCACCGCAGAACAACATGCCACCGCAAAACTATGTTCCCCCTCAAAACAACTACATTCCCCCACAGAACAACATGCCTCCACAGAACAACATGGGAGGATGGTCCAGTGACATGCCTGGGAACATGCAGCACAACTTCCAGAGTGGACCTAATGATGGAGGCTATCAAGGTGGGCCACCAAACTACCAGAACAGCTACCCTCCAAGCAGAGATTGAAGCATGCATGGTTGAAACACTTATGCAGCTTATATAATCCCCTGAATAGACCATATTCTTGATGCTGTGTAGATATGCAAGATATTTCAATTTTCTAGGACTTGTGGTGTTGATGGTACTTTTCGCTTTACCTGGCACGATGCTGTTTAAGGCATGCTTTAATATCTGATGTTCTATCTTGCGATTTTAATGGTAGGATTCAGTGCCTAGTCTGTCTGTTGGATATTGAAAGCTGTCAGCAGGTACGAGGTATAGCATTTAAAAAGGATAGAATTATTGTTGTCGACCCCGTGTTTTGCTGCCTTTAGTTTGTTCCATATTTGCCTGTCATGATGCTGTTTAAGACCTCGTTTAACGTCTGGATTGGTAGCTTACAAGTTTAAGGAAAGGCTCCAATATCATCAGTGAAAAAAAGGAAGCCTCCCCTCACAGTACAAGGCAGTCCTGAAGCGGTAGAACTCGTAGCTCCCTTGTTTGCTGCAGTCAAATCTCTTTCAGATTGCTCTTGAGCGTATCTTCTTTCTCCTTGAACGTGTGAGGAACAGATGATGGACGCTTTTGAAAGTGCAAGAAATTGCTTTCGGGATATTAGATTGTGGTTTTGCGAGCCCAAGAGTAGTGCAGGACTGCTGTGTTATGTCTCCTGATTTCTTCTCATGCATTATTATCATTTGTGATTTATAAAGTGCATGCTATGCAAGCTATACTATTAATTTGAACGATATGACCTTGTTGGGGCTGTATTTGTACCAGTATTTCAATCAAATTTGATTATTTGTATTGGAGTTTCAATAAAATTTATTTATTTTTATTTTGATATTAAAAACAATTTTTAAAAATAAAAAAATATTATTTTAATGTATTTTTTATTCTTAAAAATCAACTTCAGATTTCTATGAGAGAACAGCAAGAAAGAATATTCTCAAAAATTAGCTGAAACAGTAGCATACTCGTCAAAATTACAATCCAGGGATCCTGCCTTTCCCCATGTTCTGCCTGGGGCAACATTCTCCCGCTGTGCTGCCAAAATCGCTTCATTAAATAGTTTCATACATAATTTGAATTTTGTTCCCGACAGAAATGTGAACACAACAGCGTAAGTTCCTCAACTGAGTTGCTGTGTAAAAGCATGATTTGGAATTCTACCTAATGCCAACATTAGCAAAAAAATAGATTCAGAATAAAAAAACAAAAAATTGGGGTTGCTAACTTCCTATTTCTGTGAAAAGGTGACGGGAAAAAAAAAAACAAACGATGAATATAGCTCAAATTTTTGCCAAGGGGCATGGACAAGAAACAACTATTAGTGCCAGAAATCTGAGATCTAGAGTCAACTCTAGTACATATCCTTTATAGTAAAGGCCCAGATTTCATCCCTTCACAGAGAGCTTCTGCGCAGTTGACAATTGCTCAAGCGTAAGCAAAAACAGCAAGTAGATGGAAATCATAATTAGAAAAGTGCGACTTGAGTTTCTCTGTTACTGAACATAATGCAACTCTTACTGCATTCATCTCCCAGCAAATAAATGCTGCGTAGATGGTGCTGCCAAAGCTTCCCTAGTAATGGATTCAGTTCTTTTGTTTTTGGCATCTCGGATCTGTTCAGCGAGTGAAGCTTCTCTTTGAATTTTTTCCCTCCTTTTAATCTCTACATCGATTTTCTCCCAAGCTCGGCTATGGGAAGTCAATGATGCCCCTCGGCGAATCATCTGATCATCAATGGATTTTCTTTTTCGAATCTATAGAGAAACATATAGCCTTGTTAAGACAAACATATAAAACAAAATGTGAGGAGAAAAAAAAAAGAATTTTAAACAGTAAACATTAATGTGAACAACATTTTGATGTATAGGAACCCCACAAAGCATGGTCTCATCATGGAATTGCTTGTTTCATGCGAAAGATACCAAGAACAGAGATAGCAATTGGATCGTAAGAGCATGTCCAGCCTCTATATATTAGGTTTTAACAAAAAGGGTTGAAGTATATGAATAGCTAAACAGTATACAAGATAGTCTGCAGTGTAAACGTCTTCGATGGTGTGACTCCAACATAAAAACCATTTCATAAGATTCCCCTCCTTGTATTTGTCTTGTTTTGCATCAATTTTCTAACAGTTATGGAATTACCAATTAACTTTGCACCATTCTAAGAATTAATTCCAAGTTAAATTCTAAGCATATGATTTCTAATCTACCCAGCAAATCTACAAGATTCCAAATCTACTGAGTCAATCAGGATCAACTATTCCTAATACAATTCTTTGCATCAAAGTGCATCCCAAAATATAAATGCCATGCACTAATCCTCAAATTGGTAGTGTGGTTTTTCAAGTTGCACTGTAGCCTGTATGTTACCTTTGTTAATCTCCGCTTAAGTGTCAGCTTTCGGGCAACAGATGACTCTTCTGTTTTTTTCTTTGATTCTCTGTGTGCCTTTCTCTTTGCTTCTTCTCTTGCCTTCACTTTCTCTTCCCGCTTCTCTCTTTTTTGAGCAACCCTCGCCATTTCTTCCCTTTCCTTTGCTTCTCTCTCAACTGTTCTCTTAGCTCTCTCCTCTGCCTTTTCCTTTTCAATGGCAACTTGAAGCTGCTTGAGAGTTATTTCTTCTTTTATTTTATCATAGCCATCCCAGTCTAGCTCTTGCTGGTCAATGCCTCCTTCCTTAGCTGCTCTTGCTATGCTTTTAGACCATGAAAGAAAGAATTTCTCTCTCATCCTTTTCCATTTCAAACGTTTACCCCAAATTTGTCTGAGTGAAGAGCTTATCTTTGCCCGGATCACTTCGCTGCAAGGAATTGGTTTGAATTGTGATTTCAGTCTGAAAAGCTTATGTGGTTGCAGAGCCTATAGAGGTTATAGAATACTCCCAGCAAATATTAAAGCCAGTGATCCTTAAAGTTTCATTTAAACAGTCAAGTTTTCACAAAATCATCTACTGAGTTAATTTAGCATAGACCATATCCAAAGTTATTATAAGCTTCAATTTGCAGTCATTATCCGTAAAAGTTTGCAGGTGGATGTCAACAGAAATCTGGTTATGCAGAGAATCATCTATTTGGCAGTTCCCTTTTTCCACATACAACTTTCACAACAATGCTTAGTATGTTTATAAAGATTGTGTCCAGATGGCATCAACTGTACCTATGAGCACGAGGATGTCCTGACATTTTCTTCCTAACCTGGAAGTTGTGATGGAAGGAGATGAAGTTTTAGATGAAAAAGACGAGTAATATACAAAGTAAGATAATTAATTATCTAAGAGAAGAGGGAGGGAGGATTATTCGTTACTGTCTCTGACTCTTAGAAATAAAGGATAAATCAAGCAGAAAACAAATTCAAAGCTTTTTGTCAAGAGAAAAAAGAAGAAGAGTTTTAAGTAGTCATAGTAAGTTTTATTACTATTCTACGAGCTGCAACATATCTGAGTGCCCATACTCATCAATGAAGATCCTAAATTTGAGAAAACAACTGTGTACTATTCTAAACCATGCAGTAGGAACCCATACTGTGCCAAGAATTCCCATGTACAGAAGACAAACTGTGAGAAAACTAACTAATCCTTACGTGACTTCACCTGGGGGTTTGTCAAGGCTTCAATTGTTCTTTGCTTGATGAGTGCACGGGTCTCTAAACAATAAATGAAATTAAAACCACAGAATTAATCAACTTCACTATATCCTCGGTGGGACTAATTCAATGTAAAATTGAAATGAAAGTTACCTGCAGTATGTTTTCTGCCTTTGTTCCAGGGAATTCTCCCTTTGTTACAATGTTTTTTCTTTCCTTTTCCCTTTTTGGGAAGGTCATTGAAACTTTCTGCTGTATCACAGTACCCATCCAGTTGAACCTCCTCGATGAGAGTCTGCTTCTCAGCTGAATCTAGGCTAATTTTTGAATGGAAATGCTTGCTGGAACCTGTTGTCTCCCTGACACTAACACTGATTTGCAAGGCTGCAGAATCATAAACTCTTGGGAAGGTACTAATAGATGCATATGCGGGACATGTGTTCATCATGATAGAATTATGATGGTTTGACTGCTGTACATTTGGTTGAAAATGTGTGTGTTCCAACACATAACCCAGAGCTGGCCACAAAAGATTGTTTGAGACACGGTTGCATGGTAGATGTGGAACAGACAAGCTCCTGACAGATGGTTGAAAGAAACCAGAGTCACACATCTTATATAACTACCTATCCAGATACTATTGTCACATCCTAATTAGAACCATCCATTCAAAATATACAAGTTGCAGACATCCCTAATTACTATGACTGCAAGGGACATAGACAAGCAGTCTAGAACTTACCATAACGTCAATCTGATGAAGCCCTTCAAAGAATTTTGCAAGAGAAAACAACAAACTGGATAAATCATTCAATTGAATCCTTCAAATGCAAACCATTATCAATAAAATGACATCTACCTGTATGTGAGAACTTGATGAATGATATACACAAAACTTAACGGGAGATTTGAAAGACAAATACAACCAACTAATCGCCCATTGCCTCTAAAATCACAAAAACGGAACCTAATTTTATATGTATTATGGGTGGCATTTTAGGTTCCGCAGATACATCAATTTCAATAGCAGCGCAGCTAAATAGTGTTCCAATGGATGACCATGTGTCATGATCAGCTCTACAAACATTTGTCCTTTCTGGGTAGTTAAATTGTTTCTCAAGTGCCACAGAAGTCAGAGTAATTAACTAAAATCGCCAAATTTAATCAAGATCCAGTAATGGGGGGAAATTTACAGGGAATTCCAAGTTCCGGTCCATTTATTGCACGCTCTCTTCTTTCTTTCATGTTAAAAAACTTGACTCGTGCTAATGGAACCTCATGAAACCAAAACCTATGGTTATATCTGAAATTGACAGCTTCATTCTCAAACTACAAATCAAACACGACAGACAATGCCACTAAAAACATTAAGAGAGTCAAGTTCCTCTAGTTAAAGCAAAGCATCACGCTATCAATGCTAGCAAAAGTATATATCATTTGTGGTTTCATAGTAACAAAAAAGAAGAAGCCCATTCATCATTTCAAAGAATAGACAAAACCCATAAGATTAAAAGAAAAGGAGGACTTAAAGGCCGTTTCTTTATGTTCAAGATGGTACTAGAAGGAACCTTTTAGAGCACAAAGACCTGAGAATAGCAATTAAGTAATTTCAATGAACTGAAGTTTCTAATCATTTCTTTTCGCTTAGAAACAAGAACAGAATTTACAGCAAACCCATCTCCAGAAACAAGTCTTCAAGCATACCAAGACAGAAACTTACAAATGAAAGAATGGCATTCTCAATGCATTGTCTCTGCTCCAGAAACCTAGTGAGAGACTGAGTTAGTGTTCCAGTTGAGAGATCATTTCTGGAAAACTGAAACTTTATAAACAAATTTATTAATTTTAGAAGCAATGTGGAGATCAGATAGTGAAGCAAAGGAAAGGGAGAGGGAACTGCTAAAGTCCAAACATTTTGAGGATTGGATATCTTTTTCAATGCGCTTGACAAAAGTTTGGGTACCAAAGTCTGGATCATCAAATGCTCACTATTCTGCTTCTGTATCAGGCCTTCGCCCCCGGCTTACCATATCTTTAAAAAATTTATTATTTTATTTTGAATTTAGAAGATTGTAGAATTTTTCAATCGTGGGTTGCTCTAGCCAGAAAGATTGAGACATGTCGCTAGGGTTTTAAAAAAGAAACAAGAAACGTGCAGCACCCTCTTGTTGTCGATCCAAGCTCATTTAAAACCAATATTATGAAACCTAGTTTGACATATTATTTTTACCCAATAATCAATCCATTTAAGACAGGGCTTGGGTCAGGTCTCATATTGCGCTGGGTGGAGTTAACCCGGTTGATCTGATGAGCTAACTCGTAATTTAATTAATTCTATTAAAATTTGTGTAAAACTTGGTTTGATTTTTAAAAAATTAATATTATTTTAATTTTTTAAATAATATTATTTTATATTAATTTGAGTTAATTTAACTAACTTATATCCTAAACCTTAGCAAAAATATGAATTGGACGAGGTTTAATAAGGTAAAAAAACATCTGGACCATTATAGATGTGTTCCTTCATGTTATTTTTTCTAAGTTACACCCAATTTGGCAATCATGTTGTTTTACTTATATCTAAACTATTGAATCTAGAGAGAAAAATAAAATTCTAATCCAATTAATAAATTCATATGTTTATTTAAAATACTCTGATTGTCATGTAGTTCTATCTTTTTGCTACTTTGCAATTGATTTTTTTAAATTAAATTTTATATCCTGAAATTTAAAGCAAGTAACTCTTCACATCCTTGAGAATTGGTGAAAAATAAAAGATAAAATTATCTATTTATTTATAAGATTATTATTATATTTTAAATAATAACTGAAGAGTTTATGAAGCCTTAAAATAACCAAAAAAAAAAAACACTCTAAATCTATTTTCCTTAAATAACAAGTTAAATCCTAAGTGTCATCATCTTTCTCCTCCATATCAGGCACGACACATCTACACATTAGATTTTATCACTTTGTATAATTTTTAAGAAATAAATTTTCATTATTACAGTGCACTGGAGAGCAAGTTAATTTTATCAATTTCTCATTCAATACTGCCATTGATTTCCAAACCAAACTCTTTGCAATATTACCTTATACCCAGACAAGCAGGAGGACTTCTAGAATAAAAAAAGAAATTTATAGGTTGCTGTAATATTTTTTAAACTAATTTTTATTGATTTTATTTTTTTATATTAAATTATTTAAGAATTTAGTTTTATAATTTTAAAAAAAAACACTCTGAATTATTATAGTGTTTTCTCTATATGATTTTTGTTTTCTTGCAGTGTTTCTCTATATTTTTTAAAATTATCTTTATTGAATTTTTTTTTCAATATTGAAATGATTAAGAATTTAGTTTTAATTTTTCCCCACATGTTTTTTTCATTCATTTTTTTTTAATTTTCTTTTTTAATTATTTTCTTCTTTTTTTTGTTTTTTAGAATTTTTTGTTGATTTTTTTTTTACTATTGAGCTGGTTGATAATTTAGTTTTTTCTTTAAAAAACTGTGAATTGCTACAATATTTTATGATATGGTTTTTTTAATGATTTTTAGTTTTCTTTTTTTTCCTTTTTGTTCCAAAATTGTCTTCTTCTTTCTTTTTATTTTTTTGTGTTTTTTTTATAATTGTTTTTTTTTAATATTGAACTAGTTGAGAATTTAGCTTTGTAGTCTTTTTCTTTAAAACACTATAGATTCCTAAAATATTTCTCCACATGATTTTTTTTTATTTTATAATTATTTTGGTTGATTTTATTTTGTTTATATTAAGCTAGTTGAGAATTTAGCTTTGTAGCCTTATTCTTTAAAACACTCTAGATTGTTATAGTATTTCTCCACATGTCTTTTTTTATTATGATTTTTAAAAAAAAAATTATTGATTTTATTATTTTTAATATTGAACTGGTTGACAATAACAATTTTAGAATTCCTCATGAAATACTATAGATTGCTATAGTGTTTTCTTACTTGGTTTTTTATCTTTTCATTTTTTTTCTAAAATTATATTTATTGATTTTATTTTCTTAATATTAAGTTAGTTAAAAATTTAGTTTTGTAGTGTTTTTCTTGAAAATATTGTGAATTGCAACAATTTCTCTCCATATAATTTTTTTCATAAATCCATGACAATGTACAAGCATGCCATAAGCCCACGGCATTGCGTGGACATGACTTCTAGTACAATTTAAAGGACGTCCGTATTTCACTGTGAAGCGGGCACAATGTATTTTTTCACAATTTACTATACATGGCATTGTGTATTTTTCAAGAATTTATTTTGGTCCTTGAACTTGTATTTTGTGCGATTCCATCCTAGTTATAGGTCAATTGCTGCTGATTTCTTAGTCAAGGGTGAAATTGAAAGAAGAGGGACTAGAATGAAAAAAAAGCACATTACATTGATGACAAGCTAAAAGTTTCAGAAAAGATACACTTTGATCTTAAACTTTAAAAATTACATAAATTATGCAATTTTAGTACCTTAATATTTTTCCAATTTAATCTTGGTACATAAGTTCATTATTGTTATTTTTTATTCTCTAGTTCGGAGTTGATATATATGAGAGATAGAGCTCATCGGATTATAGTGTTAAAGAAAAAAAAGAATCATTGATATCGATTTAGACCACCAAAACAGTCGATATTTATATCAAATGGTTCCAATTGATAAGAATATTATGTATTTCTTACCTTTAAATTTATAGAAAAATATATCTGATCTTTGTTTTATTTTTTATTTTGAATTGATTTGGGTGTTTAAAATGTGTTTTTGAGGTCATAGATAGATTTATTACAGTTTCTAATATACTTTTCTAGGTACTTGGGTAAAAAAATAAGTTAAAAAACCAGTTTCTAAATTAAAAAACCTCAAGTCTTGATTTTATAGTTACCACAATGACTAAAACCTAGATAATTATAGGTGAAGCATCATCTATTTTTTTTTCTAAAAACAATGAGGCAAAAGACATTTGTCCTAGATGTAACAAAAAAATAAAAGCCTAGTCACGTGGATCCTAATCAAATTGGACTAAATGGGGTGACCTTTTCTTTTTATTTTTTTTAAATTAAAGCTTTTTTTTTTCTTTTCAATTATTTATTTATTTATATCTAGTTTACTATTCCTTCTCTTTTATTTTTTTGGAGAGCTTGTTTTCAATGAAAGTTATTTTTTTGATTATACATTTAATTTTTTAGGAGGTTTTCCTGATTTGTTTATATTTTTTTTATATATAGATAAACTTTATGTTTGAAAAAAAAATTGCTTTCATGTAATATTTCTAATATATATGGTTATGCATAATTTTTTTATTTTATTCAATTAATTTAGTATTTGGGTTTATTTTTATTATTTTTTGATTAAATAAAAAAATATTTGATAAATAAATTTAACAAATATAACCAGGTAAATATCTTATCTTATAAGATTAAAAATTTTGATATAAACATGTTTCTCAATTTTTCCAGTTTTTTTTAGTTATCATTTGTGTTTTTTATTTATTCAATAATACATGTAGTTTTTAATTCATTTGATTATATGCATGTATAATTTTGTTTTTATTTTCACTTAAAATTTATTTTAATTACAAAAATATGTTGAAAGTTTTTATAGAAAAAAATATTGAAACATGAGCCAAGTGTTTTGATAGAAACAATTATGAAAAATAAAAGTGAGGTGAAAGAGAGGATGAAACACGTAATTAGCTTTTATTCTTTAATAAATATAAAGATATATTATAATTATTTTGTTAATTTTTAAAATCTATTTTTATCTAGTTGCAAGATATAATATTTGAAAACTCGATAGGAAAGTGAAAAAGAAAAATTACTTCTTGTTATTTAAAAATAAATCACAATTTTTTTATTCATGTATAATGCACAAATTACTAGTTATTTTTTATAACTTTAATATGAAGCCTATTTTATGTGCTATATCATGTTTAATTTGACTGCATAATATAATTAGCACATGTTCAATTCAGTATAAAATTGAATTTGATAAATTAATAAAAATTATTTATAAATAACATGATTTAAATTTTATAGAGTTTTTGAATAATAGTAAAAGGTTTAAGACTTGCATAACAGATTTCAAGTTTAAATCAAAGCATGCAGCTCTTGTAAAAACCTAGAATAGCCAGGATTTTATCGCTCATCTGAGTTCACAAAATATACTTTTTTGGGAGATGGGGTTTTCTCGAATCCAAAAAAAAATAAAAAGTAATTTAAATTCTATAGAATTTATTTATGGAATTTATTTAAAGGCAAGCAAATTGCATTTCCTTAAAATGGTAATTTTCCAAAGTAATTTTCTTTTCAAGATTTATAAAAATATATCTGTAGCTAAGCATGGAGAACATGTTATATTAATGGGCACTGCCTAGGTACTTGCTTAGCAAGTATTTGTAACATTACTTTATTTTATGCAATCTGCAAATAAGATTGAAGCAAATTGACTATGGTTTCCTCGCAGATCAGTGCGAAGTCCACCGGCGAAATGGCCCTTGCAAAGGCAATTTTACTTATTCGACGTCTACCGGTCATTTCATAATTTTCAATCATTTTACTTATTTATTTTTTAAGTACACTGTACTAATATCTCATTTTATTTTACATTTTAAAAGTATTTTTAAAAAGTATTAAGATTTTTTTTTATTTTTTCTTCACTTCATAGTATTTTTTTAATATTTGTTTGTATTGTTTTGATATATTAATATCAAAAATAAATTTAAAAAAATAAAAATATATTATTTTAATACGTTTATAAACAAAAAAACACTTTAAAGAATAATCATTATCACAATATCAAACAATCTTTTATCAACCAAAACACTAAATGCATGCATTAAATGCAATGTATTTAGACAGTGTTTGAGAATGCGATTGAAATTGTGTTTTTTTTTTTAATTTAATTTTTTTTTATTTTTACATCGTTTTGATATACTGTGTTTGTTTTGATATACTGATGTTAAAATAATTTAAAAAAATTAAAAATATATATAATTTTAATGTATTTTTGAGTAAAAAATATTTTAAACTGTAATCATTACTGTACTCTCAAGCACCCCTTTAATAGAGACTCCTAGCTAAATAAAAGGATAATACATGCAAAGGGATAACTTTCAATAAGGCAAATTTTTTTTTTTTATGATTTTCCAATTAACCATCTGTAGCAGTTTCACAATATATATTTCAGGGTCCAAGTTTTTCCAATGAAAATCCATCCTCATTCCATTTAAATCTATTAGCTTTAAAAAGAGACCATATGACAATCATCCTAGGTTTTTAGATATTAGTCCATCTAAGAATTCCCTCTGCTAATCTTAATAAATCTAAAGTCGTATAGAGAAAATCATAATCTATAGTTTTTAGCTATAAACAGAGTCTAGTAATAATAAGAAAGAATAGTGTGTTATAATCTGAGATCTTCTACTTAAAGATCACATCATTATAAAATAGCCAAATGGACCATGAAACTAAAAAAAAAAAGAAGCATGAACCAAGTTTTTTTTTTGGAACTTGCCATTTACCAAAGAATTATACTAAGAAAAAAAATGGTTAATAAGCTTTTCAAGCAACATCATGCTAACCCCCACCAATTAGTATAATTCAAAACCAAGACTTTTGACCAAATGATGTAATGATTATAGCAATGCATAAGAATGTGATTAGTTTATTCTTCCTCAACTAAATATATAGAGCAATTAGCAGTTGTGATGTCCAATATACCTCTTCTGACCAATATATAATTGATGCTATTTTGTTGATGATGGTCATCCAACAAAAGACCTCTATTTTTAGGTGGGACAATCCCTTTTCAAATCCTAGCAAATGATAAAATAATGTCCATGGAAGGATACGAGCTAAATAAACTGTAGAGGGATTTAATAGTGAATTTGTCTATAGAATTGTTTTTCATTACTAGTCTATCCTTTTAATCTTTATCTAAATTCACCTAGACAAAATAGCTTGTAATTGGTCTAATAAACCAATAGTTCTTCCTTATAAAGGTCTAGACCAAGAAAAGTACAAAAACCATTCGTATCCATCTTACACTCTTATATTGTTGAGATTTGCTTTTTTTATCATTGGATAAGCTAAAAAGGGTAGAAAACTAATATGTCAAACTACTATCTTTTACTAACACATTATTAAGGGGGATCATGAATATAAATATGGATTGATCAACAAAGATTGGATCGAGTTCATCATTTCATTTTGATTAAATAACTATCATGATATATTAAGAAAGTCAATGCCTAGACAAGTGATAAGGTTATAAGAAGTTGAATGTGCCTGAATAGTTTAGTAGAGGCCCCTCCTCATCAATTACGCGGACTAGTATTAAAATAAAATAAAAAATATTAGAAAGTCATAAAGCTTAAAGGCTTATTGATTATTTTAAAGCTCTACTGAATTTCGATCAAATATGCCATTTAAAGATAAATGTAATGGTAAATTAAGTTTAGAAGCTTAATTTAGACTTAATTGAGAATATTGAAATTTTAGAGGATAATATTTAATTTTTTTAAGTTCAATTGAGTGAAACTAGAGAAATAATTCCAAGAAAATCAAAGTTTAGGGGTCAATTAAGGGCTAAATTGAAGAAATTAAAACCATTGATCTTTTTGAAAAGGTGCATAAATTTAACAACTAAATTCAATTGAAAATGCTGCTACCCAATTTTTGACCCATGTTTTTGATAAATTTTCAGAAAAAAATCAAAAATAGAAAAAAAATAACAAAAACCCTCAAAAATGCGTTTTTGATATATTTGCATCGTTTTTAGCATTTTCAACGTCATCTCAAAAGAATTTAAATTTTTAAAAGTGTTTTGGAACGCGTTCAACTTTTAACGTGTAAATTTTATGATCATTGATTTTTCTTGTTGAGTTGACATTGATATTGCTCACTTTTAAAAATACAAAAAAAAAATCAAAATTTACAAAAAAAAAAAAAGAAAAAGAAAAGGAAAGGAAAAGTTGAGGGACTAGTTTGAAAACTTAGCAAAACTTCTCTTATAAATACCATGCTACAATAAAAAAAAGGGAAAAGGAAAATTTTTGGGGGGAGGAGTGGAGAAAATGTGGGGGAAAAGAAAAGAAAACCCTAAAACCTAATCTTCTCCACTCCAAGCAGCCGCAACCCCTTCTCCTAAGCAAAAAAACCAAGGTCGCCCCTTTCCCTCAGCAAAAGTGAACTAGAGGTGGGCGACCCGTCTCCCTTTGAAACAAAAAATCAGATCCCCCTTAGCTGCCACTTCTCCCTTTTGGCCATTTGGTCTCCCCTCTTTTCATGTTGAAACCGATCGACCTCCTCCCTTTTAAGAAACGAGAAACCAAGACAGGTTCCCTTGTTCCCCTCTGCCATTTCTGGCACCTCCCCCCTGAGCCAGTGACCTCTTCCTAAACATAAAGCATTTCCCTCACCTAAGGCAACACCTCTTTGATTCTCTCCCTCACCTAGCCAAATACAGCCCTGCTTACCATCTCCTTCCCTCTGCCACTATGCAATAACCTACCCATCGGGCCCCCTTTCCTGGTCGCTGGCCCCTGTTTTGTGATTTTTACTCCAAAAGCCATCCGGTCGCACCCCTTTTCTGGCTGTTGTTCTCCCTAGCGGCCAAGGCGACACCACTACCCGCCGACATAGGAGGCCAGCCCCACAACCGTTCCTTTCTTCCTGAGATTGAACCTGGGTCAGTTTTCCCCCCATATAACCAACCTCTCCCTGCCAACTGAACCAGGTCCTCGTCTCCCACAGTCGCCAGATCTAAAAAAAAAAAGAATGAGAACCAACCTGTAAAAATAATTAAAATCAACTGTTGTTGCATTGCTTTTGTTTTTTTGTTTCAGGTGAACATAAATCTACGCTAACGGAGAATATTTGAAAGGGAGAGAAGGCCGAACCTTAAAGCAGCTAGATCTCTTTTCTTGAGAAGTGGTGGGGTTCACCGCCGCTACTATTCCTACACCATAAACCTTCCACCACTGTTCCAGTAGATCCCAGAAGATGTTCCTAGCAATTCCTGGAGTTTGGGGTTTATTTTGTAATTTTTAAATTGTATTTGATATTTTGAATTTTGTTATTTTAAAACATGTAAAAAATGATGAATGACTTGAGCATAGTAAAAAGATGTGGGTGGGTGTTTGTATTTTTATTTATGTTATTGAATTATAAAAATAAATAAAAAAAGATAAAAAGAATTAATTGTTTAGTTTGAATATGGTTAAATATCTCAATGACAAATAAAATCATGTTATATTTTCCATAAAAATGTAACAACATGTTTCAACATATATTATGGGATTTAGTAGTTGATTTATTAAAACCTTAAAATTTGATTAATTTTTCAAAATTTCAAATTATATCAGACTGTAAAGCAGCTTATCTCAGGTAGGGTGTGCTAGGGGTACTAATACCTTTTCTGGTCACAACCAGTTCTTTATCATCATATCTCTGACGATGACCAGTAAATCTGGGTTTCCTAGTAACCTCAATCCAATACTAGATGGTGATTCCTAAAGAACAAATCTAGCAAACATAACGAAAAATCACTGAATCGTCGTTTAAGGGACGTGCGATAGAAAATATGGGTGAAATAAAAAAAATTAAAAGTCTGAAGGTCAGTTAAGGATAAAATTAAAAATATCAAAGACCAAATGACTAAGATGAAAAACGCATTGGAATCAGTTGGTGCTTTTAAAACTTGACAAGGGGGAAATTAAATTGATTCTTATAATCAAAATTCAATTGACTTACTTTAATAATTGAAAGTTTAAGGGTTGAAATTAACATAGAAAGTTTTAAAAATAATTCTACATTAAACACCAAAACAACCCTATTTTATTTAAATGAAGCGATGCGTTTTGGCTACATTTTAGTTACAAACAATGTCGTTTTGGTCAATACCAAGTTAAAAATAAAAGTTAGACTACATATTGTTTGGCTATTATTTATCATCTTCCCAAATGAACCCAAAAATGACAACTCTGATGCCATATTTCAGCCTCCTCTCTCTCTCTCTCATACCTTAACCATACAAGAAAAAAAAAACATGTCACTATTGTGACTTGACAATGTATTGCACATTTCGCTTGAAAACTGTCAATTTATCATCGAAAAAGTCAATGAAAAAATGTCTTAAATCCCCTAACTTGGTCGGCTTTACAATGCAGTTTTACAGGACCAAGTTGTTGGTTTGTGGCCAACAAAATGGATCTTTCTCAGACGAATCAATGATCATAAACCATGCTCATGAAATCCCTCATGCTATTCTCTCACCTTCTATAAATAGAGGTGAGTTTCATGCAAGAGGGAGGGAGAAAAATGATAGTAAAAAAGCACTTGACACTAACCTAAAAAAGCCAAAAGCTATCATTTTCAAGCAGCTCTTCTTTCATATCAAACCTTTAAAAAACTAAAATCAAACCACCTCTATCATACCTTGTAATAACTTATAATTCACCCTATCAAAAAGAACCCAAAAAACACCTTACACCATCACAATCTCCTTCATTATTCTCCTTTGATAATCTCATGGGTATTTCCTTCTCTTCTCTTGGTTCCAATGCCACCAACAACGCTAGCTACACCTCAACCTAACAACTACAACATCGCTACAACTTCCAACCTCTAGGCTAGGTAACTTCCCTTCTTTCTTCATTTTAATTCCTTATTGCTTTATATAAAGCATGAAATAATTCATATTCTGTAAAAGCTAGAAACTTGGTCATTAGGTTAGACTGGTGACCAAGTTTTGTGAGTAGGACTTGAGCCCAACCTTTATGGCTAGGCTGGATCCATCCTTCTTAAAAAAAGTTAGTTATGTCATTTGCCAACCTAACAAAATGAGTTGGGTTGTGCCTTCTCCCAACTTATATAAAATGGTCTGGGCCCTTGTCGCTACACGACGTCGAGCGACGGCTCCACTTCTTTTTTGTTTGTTTTTTTTAAACAAAAAAAAGAATAATTTAATTTTTATTTGATTGGGGGAAATAAAGATTTTATTGGAGTCGCCATCTAGTAATTTGAGAGAACTAGAAATCCAAAATTAGACATTGGTCCCAGAGATTCGGGTACTGGGTTAGTTATGATTAAGGGAAGGTAGACACCACCCTTAAAACATCCTTTCAGAGAAAGGTTACATTTACTTGTGTGTTTTTTCTTATTTGATTCAAATGCTATTATATTTTGAGCTTATTTGTAATTTTTTTAACATGGTTAACGTCGGTCTCTAAAAATAGGAGACACGTTAAAAATGACATTAGTTCCTAAAATTAGGAGACTTTGTCTAAAATGTCGACGTTTATCCCTAAAAAGGAGAGTTACGTCTGATTTACTAAAATAAATAATAATGGACATAATCCATATTTGGTATTTAAATTTTTGACATCGGTCCTTTTCTGTAAATAAAAGAGACGTGTCGACAAATACTATTTATTTTATAAAATAAAAAATTATTTTGATATCATTGACAAATAGATATATCAATTCTTGAAAATTAAGTTTTTGACTCATAAATAGTGATATGATAAAATGGGTGTTGGACCCGTATCGTTATTTATTTTGGTTTTTTTTTGTTTTTTTTTTCACATGCAAAAATTTATAAGTATTTATATAAAAATATCAAAAACAATACCATAAAATATCATAGACAATTACCTGAGTACCCCTATATAGGCAAAAAACTGAAATACAATCGGATTTATCAAAAATTTACAAAAATGCCACTGCTGGCGCGTGTGGCTCACGCGCGGTTACTATTGACGGCGGTGAATTTTTTCGGTGAGATTCCGGCCAAAAGATAATTGATTCTGGTAGATCTGAGGATGAGGATTCTAATGGTCGTGGTCTCGTTGGTCGTTGATGGCTGAGGAGGGAGAATCGACGACTTGAAGGTCGATTGGCCGATGACGGTCGCGGCCTTTTTCCGGCCAAAATAGCCAGTGAAAAAGTGTAACACGGCCGGGGTTTTGCTTCAGAGGAGGCGATTCACGTTTCTGTGGTGGTTTCGCAGCTTGAAACGGCCGGAAATGGGAGATCGGCGGAGAGAGAGAATCATCGGCGAGAGGAGAGAGAAGCTCTAGGTGTTGCTACGGTGTGGACGAGTGTATGGTGCACCGATGGGTCTGAAGGCTGGTAACCATTGAATTTTGGATGAACAGATCATGCGGCTGTTATTGGTTTGATCTTCAAGTTGATCGGACGGTCAAGATGCACTGGGCTACGATCTAGTGTTTCGTAGTGTACCGAGTGTTTGGTACACCTGCTGACGTGGCGCAACAGGATCGAAGGACAGATTATTTTAAAGACTGAGATTGATTTGAGTTTTAATCTGGTGTGGTAAAGCTATTGTATCCTAAGAAATCAAAGGCTCAGATTTAAACACTATTAGATCTAACAGTTGGGATATTTTTGGTATTTTTCAATTTGTTTAAAAAAAATTTAATATCTTACTAGGGTGTAAAAAAAATAGATAAAAAAAGAACAGTAACCAAATAGTAACACAAATAGTAATGTAAATAGTTCCACTCAATTCAGAATTCACAATTCTTAGTTTTTCCCCTCCATTGTGTCTTGATTTCATTGGCTATTTGGAGACAATAAATCACATGATTATGAAAATAATCATGGGATTGTCAAAATTTTCAACATACACCGATTACCATCGACAAAATTGAATTATTTTTTTTGTTTTATTATATATAATAATACTAAATAATAATAATAATATTTATTTATAGGGGTAAAAATTAAAAATTCAAATCAGTATTGTAAAAAGTTTTTTATCCGCTAAAAATCAATTTTAATTACAAAAAAAAATCTTTATACGGGTATCAACTCGATGGACGGGGTTTTTTTGATCAAAAATACCAGTTTTGACCAAAAATAGTCTGAAACTCATTTTTTTATCGCGGTCGACATGGTGGGACCCGTATTGACTCGGTGGACTCGGTTTTGACTGAAAATGACAATTTTGACCCGAAAATCAGTTTTCATCCCGGCGACATGGTGGAACCCATATTGACCCAGTGGACTCGGTTTTGATCGAAAATGACGATTTTGATCCGAAATGGCCCGAAACTCATTTTTCATCCCCGTCGACATGGTGGGACCCGTATTGACCCGGTGGACTCGGTTTTTACCGAAAATGACGGTGTTGATCCGAAACTCATTTTTCATCCTGGTCGACATCGTTTAACCTGTATCGACCTAGTGGACTCGATTTTGGTAGGAAGATACGGTTGACTTGAGAAAATATATTTTAAACTCTCTTTTTTTTCTTCTTCTTTTTTTTCTTCTCTTTTTTTTATTTATTATATTTTTTGTTATGAATAATAAGGTAAAATAACATTCAAAAAACAAATTTAGTGAATCCAAAATTGGGTTACAACAGCTCTCATGCCGAATAGCCCCCCAGCCCACGTGGTTGGGCTAAGCCCAACCTTGGACTTGAGGGCACGTTTGGCCTACCTTATTTTTTCTTAAGAAATAAGGTTGTGTTTGGCTCCTTAAAATGTGTTTGTAAAACATGTCCTTAAGGAATTTTTTATGTCTTTAATTTTAGGCTAAAAGCGTGTTTAAAAAACACGCCTTAAGCTTTTTTCTTTAATTATAATTTGTCTATATTTTTGTGTTTAGCTAAATAGTCCTTTGAAATTTTCAAGAAAAATCTAAAAAAATTCAAGGATTATTTTGAAATTACTTTTAGGTCCTTTATGTATAATATTAGGCTATAAACTTACATTGTAAGATACAAACGATACATTAAAAATATGTAATTTTTTTGAAAAATATTTCAAAAAAAATCAAAAATTAAAAAAATTCTCTTAGTGCAGAAAACACAAAAACATGTTTTTCTTCAAGAATTTCATTTAATATTAGGCTGTAGACTTATATTGTAAGATACGAACTCGATATTAAAAATACCTATTTGTCTTTAAAATTTTGAAAAATTCTAAAAACTTTTTCAAAAAGTTGTCATTTCAAAAACACAAATATATATTTTATTTTTGTGCATATGACCAAATTCTAAAAGGTTTTCATATATGCTTTCTATAAAAAACAAAATCTTATTTTGCCATACAAAATGGATATCATAACTAGTTTATGATTATCCATTAGGATTTGACCAAAATATCAAAAATATCACAGGAATTAATTTTTTTAATTAATATTTGAAATGTTAGGATTTAGCTATAAACTTTAATATTTTAGGTATAAAATCACACAATAAAGTATACTCTTATGTATTGAAGATACAAAAATAGAACATAAATACAACGCTAAAATTTGGGTCCTAATATTGTCATGATTTAACTCAATAAAATTGAGATTTTCTTAGAAAGTGAAATTTACCTTAAACCTTATATGAGACCAATAAATAGAAATATACCTTAGAGTAACAATCAATTATCTATGCAACTTACCATAGTTAAAATATACTAGGGATGATATACTTTAACTTGCACAACTAGTTTATTTACCTAAACTTTCTCAGGTCATAGATTTTCTAATAACTATGATATTAGACGGTGACTTCCTTTAATTATAACTTTATGATTACTCCAAATATCCTTTTCAATTGAGAAGACAAATCTGTTATTTTATGTTATATATGTCATGATAGGATGATGATTTTATTGGAGACTTGTCTGGTTAATTTAAGTTAAAAAGATAACAATATTACAAAATAATCGAGTTTTTAGATAAATTTAGAAAATTTTATGGAAAATGTTTTTTGTTTTTGAGAATTTGTTTTTTAAAAAATAAAGGTAAAAAACGAGTATTAATTATATTCGAGTAATTTCAGTCAATAATTAATTAGTATTTTTTGAATGATATAATGAACAAGTTGACAGATTAGCAAAGGAAGCTTGAAGTAGGTAAATGTTCTCTTTTTTACAATGCCAGTCATATACTCGATGGGTAAGATTATTTGCTAATGCTAAACACACACTTAACATAAATTAAATGGCATTAGAATAAGCACCATCATTCCTAATTTATTACACTTGAAGCTTGCAAGGTATTTGCGACCAGATCCAGTAAAGAGAGAATTTATGAATGCAAGAGGTGCAGGAAGAAGAAGAAGAAGAAGATGATCTTGGGGCTGACGGGTTTAGGTTTTAATAAGTTCTAGTGTTGATGGGCTGGATCACATCTGGCCGGAAACCGATTAATTTGGGCTGTCCCAAGGCCTGGAGTTTGACTGTTGAAAATGGCTGAAAACGAAGTCAGTTCATCATTTGCTCACTCAGTGAAAGAGAGACCTAAAGGATGCAAAGGGAATAATGCCAAGCCAAGCATAAAATATCTCCATGTGGGCCTAATGGACATATTTCTTCATTTTCTTTTTCCAATTTTGGTTCCTGAATTGCCGCTTCGATTTCATTTAACGTAAGGATTTCATCCCATGAAAAAGGAAAGCTCTCGCATTGCATCGAGCCATTAATTGCAAAGTTTTCACCTTTTTTTTTTTTTATAGCAATTCCTTAAAAGATCTTCACTATGTTGCCAACAATACACTATATTTTTATCCTCCCAAATTTTATTTTTTTAATTTAAATTTATATTATTTTTTTTTGCTTCATAATGATTATATACCAATCTCATAAATTTATTTATTTTTCATGATTTCAGCTTTCAACGTTAAATTAATTAAAAATAAAATTTTATATTTATTTATTTTATATAAATTTATCTTAATCTTATAATATAGAGTAAAAGTTTAATGGATTAATATAAATAAATAATTTTTTTCAACCTTTTCTTTTTCCTAACTAGGACATCCATTACCATGCTTGGATTTTCTTTATATAAGAAAATTGAACTCACAATGCAACATGAGCCAGCATTCTAAACAATAGGGAAAACCAACTAAGAACAAACAAGACGTGCTGTTTAGCCAATGAAATATGAATTTCATCCATTTAAAAAGTTCTTAGCCAACGAAAATATATAAATCAAAATTGGAAGACTTAGAAGTTAAAATAAGTTAGAAGCGACCAAAAGTATGCTGCATCACATCATGCATGACGTCCGTGCACCAAGAAAAACCGTCACCTGGTCTGAAACAAATAATAAAGTAACTATCTCTTTTGATCCAAGGGTGGAAAATCCCAAGATCATTTGTAATTCTGGATTATATGGTAAACTTTTTATTTTTATTTTTTCAATGAGAAGACCAATGCGTCTTAATTACTATATATCGGAGGATATTTCCCCGCACCTTGTCTATATCCTCACAAAACCTAACTTCAAACCTGTTGATGATAATAACATATGTACTCAGTCAATTCTGTCTTCAAAACCAAATTTTGTTTTGGCAATCTTGAAGTCCTTAGCAACTATTTTAACGGGAAGAGTCAACTCGCATGGAAGGAAGATATAGAAAAGGTAAAACCAGCCGAGAAGACCAAATTCCAGAAAGAACAGTAAAAATAAAAGAGCCCAAAAAATGTCAGAAACGTAGCATATTTGATTCCCTACTCTCCTGATCAGTTCTTTCTTGGAAAACATTTGGCAGCAATACATTGGTTGAAAATCAAGCAAGAGCATGACATCTTTAAGCAAAATAATTAAAGATCCATTGATCGGCATGGTGGAACTCCACCACATTTGCTTTAGAGCTTTTCCCCTAACACGGTTTGTAGGCTAAGATACATGTGAACGTTAAATCCTCTTAGTCCCCCAAACAAATCCATTTAATTTGTACGTCTTTCTTTTCGAAGGAAGGCTTCCCATTCAAGAAATAAAACCATTAAAAAGGTTAGAGCTTGGACAAACGGGTAGAAGAGAAACCTAAGTGGATGCCAATTCACATTCCAGAACGTGAAGATGTAGGAGTTTGTGTGAAGGATTCTAATTTGACGTTTCATTCGCTGGTCTCCTCGCAGAAATCCATTTAATTACTTCTTGACGTCCAAGGAAGATTTTCATTCGATGAAAAATATAGTCAAAAGTATAGAAAGTTGATATGCTAATTCATGACCTAAAACTCGCACAAAAAACATTCAAAACAGAGCTTGCGTGTACTAAATAAGAAGTTGAAAAAATCCATTTGGTTAGTCCTTGGTGCTGAGATACTGATGAATGTCTTCCAATATATTAGATAAGATAAATTAAAATTCAACGGATTCATAGCTCCTACTCGGATTCCTAGTACTGCTATGAAAAAGTAATGTAATAGATATTATATGTCCAAATACCATGCAACTCGAATTATAATTGGATCCATAACAATTATATTTGTTATTATTATTACAGGATGGATTATTATAATACAGATTTAAGGAATCTTGAGATAAGAGTAGCTTACAGACAGCTTTCCTTGTTAGACAAAGCAAAATGCATACCAAATTATACAACAAGTTAGGAATTTGATTGATCTTATCAAATTATTTTCCCTTGATCAACGAGCATTTCTCGGAAACTTCCGACGCCAAAATTGCTGCCACGAAGGAATAACGTATCGTAAATATAATTATAAAGACTCGTAATTGACCACATCAAGGTAGGTAAAGGCCATAAAAGAAAGAGGGGGGAGGGGAGGGGGGACAATCAACATCCTCCACTGTGCAAATGTGTCTTGGCATGATCTCAAACGATAGCAGGAGGAGCAAATCTCAGTGTGGTCGGTATATAAAGGCAACAGCAGTAGATACCTTTTTTATCTTCAACAGTAATCATTACAGAAAGTTGGGTTAGTGCTTTATTTTTTCTAGTGCGAGAAAAGTTGTGTTTCAAAATGGTTTTTTTATTTAAAAATATATTAAAATAACATTTTTATTTTAAAAAATTTACTTTCAATATCAACATATAAAAAAAACTTAAATGAAAAATAATTTAAAACTAAAAAATATTTTTCAAAATAACCCTAACACGCTGAGATTCAGCGTTCCCAAGCTTATCAGTTTGAGTCAAGAACACGGCGTTGGACACGCGTCATGAAGCGTATGATTATTGAAAGTTTCGGACACGTTTTTCCATGTGTCGAATTATTGTCGGAAAATCTAAGATTGACGTGGCGGGATTTAACGACTATGATCCCTGGCGGCAGTTTTGACTCTGCAGCGGTGAAGTGCTAGCGTTTGCTAGAAGGGCGTAATTATTGGTCCTCCAGGAAAGGAAGGTGGTCAAAGACATGGACAGCCATGATGCGCTTGCTTGGCCACGAGACTGGAGCCTGTAGAGAGAGTATCTCTTGGAATGTTTTGATTGGACTTCGGAATGGATTGATTTGGTGGAAATATCTGGAGATTAACGATCTTGATTGGAAGAGCGTGGATGGTTTGCCTCAAGAAATTGATTTGAGAAAACTGTCTGATTGGCCCTTCATTTTCTTCAATCTTGATGGGGATACCGTGGGACCGATTTTGCATGGGGTTAAAATTATTGAGGGATATTTTACGAGACTTTATAAGGAATTAGTGTCCTTTAACACTTAACACTTAGGGGAAAGCGAAGGACATGCCTAGCATTATTGGGCGAGAGAAGCAAATTGTTTTCAAGAACTTTCGGCTTCTCTTCTCGATTGTGGGGGAGGAGAGGATGAAAAGGAGTTAAGAGTTATAATTATGTTTCCTCGTCCGTTTCTCCCACGTAATGAATAGCCTTAAGATTTGATAAGGTGTTTTAAAAATATTTTTAAAAAATTTATTTTTTTTATTAAATTAATATATTTTTAAATTATTTGGATATACAAATCTTAAAAATATTTTTTTAAAATAAAAAATATTATTATATATCTTTTAAATAAAAATTACTTTGAAAAACAAATATATCCGCACCCTAAAAACACACTTAAAATATTGGGAATTTCTTTTTGTACGTCTTGTCTTTTGGTTAGAATTGAGATATCTTCATGGTTTTGTTTCTAAAAATTAATAATAAAAAATTGAATTTTCATCAATCCTATCGCACTTGCCAAATTCTGATGAATCTCTTTCGAAACCGACAAAACTCACAAGATAAGAGATAAAAATAAATTATATTTTAATTATTCAAACGGTATATCATATCTTTTTCTTTTTCTTTTTAACTCAAAACATATCTTGAGCAAAACTCTCTTTCTCTCTCTTTCATATTTACCTATTTTAAATTTACACATACACATTAAAGGGTATTATAATTTTATTTTATTTAGATCAATTAAAAAAGATAAGCAACGTAAACTACAACTTACAATACATTTATTAGATAAATAAAATGTTTATAAGAATACATTAAAAATAAAATAATTAAAAATGAATAAGTTTTTGAAATTTAAATAAAAAACTAAAATAATTATAAAATATATAGTTTATTTTTAGCAAGTGAAATGAAAAAACATGTCACTATTAGAAAAATGAAGTAAAGCACACATAATAATGAAATGAATATTTTGTCTAGTGTTTCAGATATATATGTTATAAAAGGAGAAAATAATGAAGGGATAAAAAACACTTTTTATATTGTTTTATATATCAAATATGATATAAAAACTCTCACTCTATTTTAAATATCATTATCAAATACACAACTTCGTTTTCACCTCGTCTTCTTCATATTATTCCCTTTTCTTCAATCTTGAAATTGTTGTCTGAAAGACACAAAATTAAACGAATCAAGATCGAGTAGGGTATCATCATCGTTAGCTTCTTACTTCGAGTCATCATGTAAAAGAGGAATTATTAAATGGAATAATATAAATTCCTAAATCGCAGTAACACGAGTTTATGACCATGGAGTTCATAAAGATGTTAGGCGAGATATATAGTAATTAGTGGTCTTCAATTGATATTCTACGACAATGAATGTGTGAATGTAAACTCATTGCACGGGCTCAATCCGACAACGACTGCCTACATTTCCTAATAGAAACTTTTCAAATGAATGGTAGGTAACACATGTTCATTGTCCAATACACTAAGCCTTTGCCACTATCCTCTTCTTCTTCCCTTACAACAATCTAGTTGGTCACATAGTTTGGTAATATATAGTTGTTGAACTCTGTCTAGCTTAGCATTGATTTGACAATATGTTAAGTTTGGCACGAATGATTAATATATGAATTAATGTCATATAATTTAGTCCCCTTAGTAGGTATAAAGACAATTTAGTCAAATTAAAATATAATTTAACTTTAAAAAATCAAAATAATATATTTTTTAAACATTCAAATAATAATATATTATTAAATTAATTATTCAAGTTATGAAATTCTAAAAACCTTAAAAATTAACATCAACTCATAATAGATCATAAAACTTTATAAAAAATAAAAATAAAATTTATTAAAATAATATAGTTTTATAGGTACACAAGACCTTCATCCAGTAAGATCTCAAATCTTAGAATTATGATTCAAAATGCATTCTTATATTGCAACCTACTAGAGTTACAGGTATACACATAAGCTCATGTACCTATATGGTCATTTTAAAAGAGTCAGCATTCTAGTTTTTAACTTCAAATTTTATTTTAATGTTTACTATATGCGAAGTGTGATGCAGATTAAACACTGAAATAAAGTAAATGTTTACATGGGAATAGATGGGATTTTCTGAAATCTTTCGGACTGAATCGAGTTCCAATATTGATTCGAAAAATGCACGAGTTAAATTAATCTACATCATGTCTTCAAAAGGCAAAACGGTTCTAAAAAGTGGCAACAAATTAGTTTATGTGGTAATAAAGCATTTCCCGCGTTAAAGGTGTGGAATCAATTTTCATTTTTAATATAAAAGATTATATATATATATAATGATTAATTTGATATAACTTCATCTTGACAAATTTATATATAACTTAGATAAATTAATACAAATATAGTTTGATTTTAAAAAATCAAAATAATATATATTTTAAATATTAAAACGACAACATATTAGATTTATTTAGATAAACTCGCGTTAACCTGTTAAATCTGTTACTCAGATTATAAAACTTTGATAATTTTGTAAACTTATATCAACTCATGACCTAAATTATAAAACTATAAAATCTTATAAAAAATATAAAAAAATAAATCATAATTCTCAATCAACCCAATATTAAAAAGATTCAAATTAAATAAAAGACAAAAAAAATTTCGAGTCAACTTAGATTAACTTGTCAAACATGAGTTAAAAGATTGAAATAAATTCATAAAAAGCGAGTTAAATAAAAATATAAAACTTAATTCTCAATCAAATTAATTAAAGAAAAAAAATCAATTAAAAAAATAATTCAAATCAACATGATTTACCTACAAAACTTACATCTTTCATTATAAAACTAGAATAATTCTATAAAAATAAATTAAAATAAATTATCAACATATATAAAAAAACTTGACTTTTCAACATAACATTAACATGTACTAAAAGTGCTTGACTTTTCATTGCAACAATCAAGAAAGACTCTTTATTTATTTAACTCCTTAAAATTTATGAGAATTTTTTTTATTAATTTTTTATTTAATATTATTTTTTAATATTCAATTATTGAGTATAAAAATTTATAATATATATATATATATGTATATATATAACATTACATAGTATAGGATCAATAAACTTAAAATTAAAAGATAAAATTAAAAAATAAATCTTATAAATTTTAAAAACTAAAATATAAAATGGCTTGACTTTTCTACAATGAAAACCAAGCGTTTATAGTATATGTTAATATATTAATGATATATTCCGTAGAAAATCAATGTTGGATTACGTATAATTCCTCAAAGAAAAAGAAATAAAAATAAAAAACGGAGATTGCTGAACTGATCATCCAATAATTTAGTGTTCATTTTTGTATATCTTCAAGTGTATAGGGTCATGGAGAGAGCGCCAGACTCGAAATGCTCCTTGGAATATCCTGCTATTGATTCCATTCTAATCGTGAAACAACGAGGGCCTCTGCCGACTTCTGCTTCAGACACATCCATTATTGCACCAGACAAATTACCGTGCCTCCATTATTGTACACTTCGACCTCCCTCTCTAGTGCTCGATGTTGTGTAGTTACCCACTCCAGAAAACAAGAAAATCGGAGCAGACAAATTTCCGTGCTTTCTTATCGCAAGCTTGGCTGCACTAGCAATGGAATCAAAGCGTACAACATTTTCGGACAGAAGCAAAAAGGACATTCAGGATAAGTTCAACTCCAGATGGAGATGGAGATGGAGATGGCACTACTTGTCAACGAGGCTTATTTATCCTTTCGCTATTTATTATTTACTGGTCCACGTACAGTGGATGATTCTTAATATATATCATTTAAATAATATATTTAAGTAAATCAAGAGTTATTTTGAAACCCCCTTGAGGATATTTGAGATTTTTACATTTATGAATGAAAGTTTAGATTATTTGGTGCTGGGTTCATTTTCATAGATAATCAAATTACAGTGTGCAAATTTATTTCTTAAACTAGCATGCATAAAAGAATAATTTTTATTCTAGCCTAGAAACAGTGGTCATACATGTAGCAATTGCGCACCTTTAATTAATTCGTACACGAAGTACATGCATGATTTATTAAAATTCCACCCCACTGTATTCTATTTAGTAAAAACATAGTTTTGCATGATCGCATAAACAAACGCCTATAATTTAAGCACATAAATTTATATAAAAAAAATAAAAATAATCTCGACATCAAAATATTTTATTATAATAAACAATATTAATTCAATTATATAGTTAAATATTATATAAATTAACCTCAGACTTACACCGTCCAAATCACATATATATTATCATCATGCATTATACATATAATCATCCTTCTCTATTGCGTTGTCCAAATATTGAACTTCCCCAATCTCATCAAGTCAAAAATGGTACAATGAGGTGCTTATAAGCGACGGCGGCGACGGTGGCTATGATAGTAGAGAGAAATTGACGGTTATTATTGGTGGATGGCTAAAGAGAGAAAGGTGAGGTCTATTATAGGGAAAAGAGATAAATAATTTTATGCTTTGAAGAAAGAGATTAGCTTGTCTGAGTTGAGAGCGGTGCATGATTATTATTTTTATTCTAGAATAAAAATTATTTGTAATCATGGTAGTTTGAGAAATAAGTTTGTTTATTTAGCTAATATGAGAAAAAAAAACTCTAGTTTTAAGACTTCAATTACCTAATTTAAAAATACGTTTCATTTTGTCATAATAAGATTATTCTTTATATAGTCTCTTGTAGTTGAAGGAATAACTAGTTTTTTTGAATTTTTTTTAAAAGATATAATTTATGATTGTTTTTTCAATGAAGTGACTTGAATGCTTTGATTATTATACAACAGAGGAGATTATTCCTATTATATAATCCATGATCCAAAGAACAAATTTGATTTGAATGCTTTGGCGATTGCAAATTTAAAACAAATACATGTTTTATTTTTAAAAGCAATGAACATGAGGAAAACCGGAAGAAGGTTGAAAATAATAACTCCACTTCAGAAGCTGTTTGGAAAAGTAGAGGGAAGGGATAGCCGCGGCACAGAAAGCTAACAAAATGAGCCTTACCTGCATCTGAAGAGGCTTGAATGTTTGGAAGTTAGTTTTATCTTTTATTTTTAAAAAAATAAAAAACTTGAGATTTTTTAAATGTTTTTGGAATGTTTTGAATTGTTAATATTAAAAAATAAAAAATTTAGTATTTTTGAAAGTAAAAAACATTTTAAAAAATAATTGTGTCATCGTACAGGATGATGGGTCCCAGACAAAAATACGACATCAAAGGACCCACATCTGGAAGCCCAATTTGGCCCTTTGGATAGGTCCAATTTTATCAGATGCCTTTATGCTCACTCATTCCCTCTGCCATTGGCCCCAATTATATCATCTTGCTGAAGGCCAGTGAAAAACGTCACCCAAATATCAAACCCATACAAAAAAAAAAAGGTAAGCGGAGGAGTACTGAAAGTTAGGTATCACCTAGCTAAAGCTATGCAAGGTGGGACGTCCACGTGTCTATTAGTCATGACGACAACATGCCACCTAAGTGAATTTCCACGTAGGCATGCGGCAATTGCTTCGACACTTGGAAGGACTGACCACCAGTGTTCGTAAACACCTTGGCGTCATATGTTTTGTAATGTTGTGTTATGATCGTTGTTTTTTCTTTTTTCAGAATTATACATACATGTGGCAATCTCGTATTGGCTGTCGATGGCACGTAGACCACTCAGTTGCAATCCATGGAAGTTAACTTCATCAACGTAATCAAGTGACTCTCTTAATTCTTCCTTCCATAAAAATCAAGCAAAGGGCCCGGGTTGCAGCGTCACACGAAGCTAAAGAGGAAATTACCCCCTCGTAGCCATGAAGGCTTAGATGACTGTTAATAGTCTATAAAATTAACTAAAATATATATAAATTAATTTGAACACCTATATTAATTAAACATAATAATTTTATATGTGTTTATATGATTGGCACACAGTTTTTTGTATTTTAATCTGCTACTGACTGAAGCTGGGTACACATGCTTGTATGAATTTTGCGTCAAGCCTAATAAGTGAGTTCTTCCTTCATCTGTGCTCTCATTTTCAAGTGTCAAAAAATAATAATCTTTTTTGTACAGAGAAAGAGACCCCCACTCTTGTTTTCCAGATATCCAACCGCCTCACATTTCCTTTCCTTTTGTTGTCCCTCCATGTGCCTGATCTCCATAACAACCCTTTCAAATGGGCCATGGCGAGAGACCATTTCTTGACACCTGATCTCTCTCTCTCTCTCTCTCTCTCTCTATATATATATATATATATATATATATATATATATATGCCCGGTACCAGAATGATGCAATGTACATATTCAGTGAAGGAGTCCCAAGACAGAGCAGGCACCCATGGTTTTCTTGAACCTTACGTGTAGCCTTCCATTCAGGCAAAAGAAACGGAAATTAATTTATAGATTAACGTTCCATGTGGTCTGAAGGAACGGCATGATTAGTTGATAGATTAGTCCTAATGATGTACAAAAACGAGGTCCTGCCAGGTTCGTTGGTCCTGGCAGTTAGTCAGTTTTTTCAGGTAAAGTCGGTTGGTCCAACAACGTCAACAAAATGCTAGCTCCAATTTTTTTTTGGGTAACTTGTCCATAACCACCAGAGACACTAACCTTACATGCTATCCATCTACGATATATATATATATATATATATATATATATATATATATATAATTTGAAATCCATGTCTCTTTTTAAGATTTTGGCGGCGACATATATATATATATATTAGAGTCTATGTTCTTGGGTCTCATGCATTGTAAGATTTGTTTCTCGTGGGAACATGATGGAAGATGAATAGAGACCGTTTCAAATGAATTATTCACCGTCAAAGATCCTGTTCAAACAATACAAAAGCAAGTGAGAAAAGGAGTTTAAAAGAATATATTTCAAGATTCGTATCCCAAATTCCACGCTTGCTGATTAATTACCCTAATTTAGATTAACCTAATCTTACCTTTCAAGTCTTCGTTTGTTATAAAATACTCCATTGGAAGAAATAAACAAACTCTTTTCCCCCTTTTCCATTGACCAAGAATTAAATTAATAAAACTTTGGTTATCCGGCTATTCATTTGAAACATCAACATGCTAATTAAAGAGAATATATATACAAACACCACCGATTTTTTTTTTTTAATTTTTTCCCATTTATTCTTCGTTCTTTCTTAACAATAATTGATCAAGATCTTTAATATTGGATGGCAAAACAACAGAACATAAGCATGTGGTACCATGTGCATACGGTGATCAACCCCCCATGCCTTATACATAGAGTGCCCAAATCATGTGGTTCCTTGCACGTGTTACATGTGCGGCGACCCTACGCTGGTGATTTGCCCCAGTGGCGGAAGATGACCATGCTGTATTGAATTACTTGGATTTCGAAATTTAATTAGCATAATCATTATCCAACTTAATTAAACATCGATCCTTTAAAACCGTCAAAAGTTTCGTAGGTTTATTTATTCTCCATGAATTTAGTGCATTGAAAAAATAATTAAGGACATATAATCAATGTGTTAATGTCTGGTGTTTATGTGTTCTTAAATTGAAGCTCCTTTCTTTTTCTCCGGGGAAGGTTAATTTGACGGGGGATGTGGCTGTATAATCAACAATTGATGACTTTGCCTCACTAAATATATTCGTAATCGATCAAAATCTCCAAGGAAACGCATCTCATGTGCCGACTTAATCAATTCTGGAAAAAAAAAATTATATAACGTCAATAATTATTTGTAATCAAAGATGTCAAGCTTGATAAATTTCTCATAATGCGATAGACCCCATGCATGTCGACTGCATAACTATAATCACGTGAATTTTTCCACTTCTCATGGATCTCGGGCATCAATAATTTATCAAATCATATTAATTCATCCTTTAATTATACCTCAACCAGCCTCTATTAATGAGAAATGTAATTCTTATTCACACAGACACTGAAAATTGACAAATACAATATAAACATTAACTATAAATTTCAGTTGGTAATTAATTACGGTGAACTTTAGCACCGAAACAGTTTATACTTTTATTTTTTAGTAAATACAGATAAAAATACCTTATTGGTATATATTGAGCGAAGTACAATTAAAAAAAATCAAAAATTATAATAATGTTTTATTTATACAGATAAAATTATTGATGAAATAAATTCATTAACAAAATTCATCTATAAATATTTCAATGATAATAATTAAGTTATGAGCTAGCAAGCGACCCTTCTTCCCCTCTCTCGTTTCTTTATCTTTCTCTATTAGCTTTCTAAAAATAAACAGCATAACCCCTTTTTATTTCAGATATTAACCTTTTATCACAAATTTAGCCACTCCAACAATTAACTTGTTAGTATTTCTATTCTAATTTAATATTTTTTTAAGATTCTTCACATTAAGTAAGTAAAACTATTTATTTTTTGTTTAAACTCAATTTTAAAATATTAATTTTTATTATATATTTTTATAGTATATGTAGTTTGTTTATGTGTTTACTTGTTTTATTTCATTTTATCATAGAAATTTATTATATGAATATATGATTAGTACATGATAGGGTTTTTTTGAGATTTTAAAATTTTGTATTTATTTATAATTTGATGAAATTGATTTTGAATTTATAACTTAAGTGTTGTATAATGAAATAAATAATGATTTATTTAATGGGTATGTTTTATATTTTATAAATTTTATTTTTGAGTTGAAAATTTCGGTAAATGTATAGGAATGTGAATTTATATAAATAATTAATAATGATTTAAGAGTACTATTAAAATAGATTGAATAAGTTTAAGTCAAACTAATGTTGTCTAATATATTTAGTTTATATAATTAATTAATACATGTTGTCGTCAATATTTTTTATAGGTTTAATATAAATATTTAATGGATAATTATTTATAAATGTATCGAGATTCACTCAAAAAGTTATGTAACATGGATGATTATAATAGGTTTAATGGTTTTACATAATTTATTGAATTTCTTTCATAAAGTTTATTTGCTCATTAAGTTTTTATTTTAAAGATGCAATATATTGTAACACATGAAAGGAAATACTTGATTATAAAATATGATTGTTATGATTCATATGTTATATTCTTGATTTAAGTGTTAGTATTTTCACCTACCATGCATTTTAAATTCTATGAAGATATTATCATTTTTATGGTGGTGTCATATTAATGAAATAAGAAAATGTTAGAAAGATATCCTTAAATTGGCCTTTTATGTAGATTTTGAATTAAATGATAATTAAAGCTTAGAGCCCAATGGGCCAAACACATCCATGATGGATGAAAGTATAAAAATTATGTTGTATAAAAAGGTTTTTAGTCTAGCCAAAAAAGGATTAATGAAAAGTGGTGTGATAACCATAAAGTTTGGTATGAATTAAAAGATTTTTTATTCTTTAAGGTATAAAGATTTTTGGATAATTGGTTGAACACTTAATCAATCATAAAAAAAAATATGTATCTTATTAATTTTTCTTTGTGTTTATATGCTTGATATATTAAAATTATCTTACATAATTTATTATAATTAAACATAGGTCTCTCTAACATAAATAAGAAATGAAGTCTACATAAACATGTATAAGAAATAATTTTCACAAAAAAAAAATAAAATAAAATGAGAGTAGAAAAAATCTGCTCTATGTTGTGATATGACCCCCCCCTCTCTCTCTATATATAGATATATAACCTATATTTTACCGCTTGTTAGATATTTTTTTTCTTAGCAAAATATTATATATAGTCTGTTTTTAACACCTTTTTTATTTAAAAATATCTAAGTGAAAAAAATTATACATACATGCAATTAAATAAATTGAGAACTATGTGTGTTAATAAGTGAAAAGAACCATAAATAATGATTAAAAATAAAAAATAAAAAACAAGATATTTAATTTTACAAAATGTAATATTTACAAAATGTAATATAATAAAAATAGATACAAATAAAATTAATTGAATAATATAAAAGGAAATAAATAATATGCAAGGCTACATATATTAGAAATGTTATTTGAAAATAATTTTTTTATTTTAAAAAATAAAGTTCATCTATACAAAGAGATTAAAAAATATAGATTAATAAGAAAAATCTCCTGAAAAATTAAATACATAATTAAAAAATAATTATAATTTTAAATATACTTTCTAAATAACATAAAAGAGAAGAAAGAAGGGATATTAATTTAAATATAAATAAAAATAAGATTAAGATTAAATTTATAAAATAAAAACAAAAAAAATATAGAAACTTTTTTTTCTTAAATAAAAAAGGATGAAAAGTGCCATCCACAATAAAAATTTATATGGTGAACCCGGATCATAAATTCAAGGTTTAATATTTTTTTTCCTTTTAAATTTATATCAAACCTTTAAAAAAAAAAACTTGCCCACAGTACAATATAAGGAGATACAATGCTCACTCATACATTTTCCTCTTGAATTTATAGCTTAACCTTTAGAAAAGAGCAATGACTAGTGGTGTCCCTGTTAAAACATGAACAGCGCGTTTGCATAATATTAACCTTATATATTTTCCCTTTAAAAAGAAGGAAACAATGCATCCATATTGAGAGATTAAATAATACTGTTCCACAGTATTCACTCATTAAATTATATATATATATATAGATGGATGGATGGATGGATTGATGGATCACGATTTGAACACCAATCAACTAGCAATTATGTGAAGTGACCGGCCACGATCGACATGCACCAATTTGTACGTTCAACAGATAATGCATACACAGTCGAAACGTAGAATACTTTTAATATCACAGACAGGTGGGTCGGTTCATGTTAATGGCCTCCATAACACAAGAGCTTTGCACACTGTGCTCCTTTATATATATATATATAGAGAGAGAGAGAGAGAGACACACACACACACACACTGAGCGTTCATACATCATCATGAACTCCAAAGGCTGTGAAAATGGAACACTCACGCAAAGCACAAAACAAAAGGAGAAACAGCACATGTGTTTAATTATCTGCATGATATATTTTGTGGGAGCCCTTCAAAAAAGTATAGTTTCTCTCTGCAAGGTCAAGACATTGCTTAGTGGGATAAAATCCACTATTCTGTTGATTAATTAATACACACCTGCCGACGCCATTCTTCTAGTTTATTCAAGTTCATCTCCAGTTTCGTCATTAATTTACTTTCCCAAACCTAATTACCTAATAAAATAAAGCTGAAAGAATAATTAAAGAAAAAGAAATAATTAAAACTTGCCGAAATAAAGTGCACTGCAACTCTAGGTAGTTAAACTCAGCCTTTGCATTCTTAGGGCTTTGCTAACTTATACACACACTTTTCTTCTTCTTCTTTTTTATGCTTTATCACATATCAAAGATTAGGGATTTGTGATCACTCACAAGCTTGAGAATGTTGGAGCTGTGAACAGTAGTGATTAAAGACGAGATGTGATGGCATATGCCAAAGAAGATCATCTCTGTCAATTATCCATTAATGTTTCGTAATATTACAGTCATTAATGAATAAAATATTATGCTCTCACAGTGGCTTAGGGATTAGGGCCATTCGTGACATTACCGAGACTAAACCCGCTAATAATATAATGCTATTCTTTATATTAAAGAGCATGAATGGAGGATATGGCAGTTAGACCACGATTGGAAGTTGTATACTCTTCAATGATAAACTATGAAGGCTCTGTCTAATTACTTGATAAAAAAAGGAATCTGTACCTTTTTTCTTTTTCTTTTTTTTTAATATATGATAGTCGACCAATATTATTGATGGTAACTCACCATATGTAGGAATCTGCACCTACAGCATCATAGAACATTTTTTTTTTATAAAAAATAATAATACTGGTAATAAAAACAAAAGAAACTACAGGGTGCACGTTAATTTTAAAGCAAGCAAATGTCATTAAATAGGGCATCTAATAATTACAGTATTTTCAGGATATACATACATACATACATACATATATATATATATATATATATATATATATATATATATATATATTTCGGTAGTTAGTTAGCTAGTCGATTTTTACAGGAACATAACATGTTATGTTGATTGTCGGATTTTTTGTTTTTTAGTATAACAAAAAGTATGCAAGTGGTGAAGAGTTATTTTATATTTTTATAAAACTTGTTTAGTAGATTAATATTAAATTTTTTTGATTTGATATTTTATCTGATTTAAATTTATAATTAAATTTTATTTATAATTTGATCGACTTAATTGGTTTAAAAATATCCGAGTCAATTGATAAAAAAATATAAAAATTAAATTAAAAATAATAAAATTAACATAAAAAATATCTTTTTATCTAATTTCTTATTTAATCTGAGTTTAAAATTAAATAATACAATAGTTAACTTGATTGAATATGTTTCAGTAAATTTAGCTAATTCAAAAGTAATTTTAATAATTATTAAAAAAATCTGAAAATAAAATAAAAATAAAATGAAGAATGAATTAAAGAAGAAAAAGAAAGAGACCATCACTATTCAACTGCTGTGAAACATAATAAATCTCAAAATTTTTATTATAAAAGTAATTACCACAAACTTTTGTTGTTTAGCGAACCAAACTGCTACCTGAAGCTAATTAATTAGTCAATATTCAATGTTTTAGCATGACTTGCCCCGCTGGCAGGAACAGGGCCAAGTATGGGTGATTGGCGGAAGATATTTTTTTTAATATTTGTTTTTTAAAAATATATTAAAAATATTTTTTATTTTTTAAAATTTATTTTTGATATTAATATACTAAAATAATTAAAAAAAAATAAATACTTAAAATTACTGTTGCACTAAAAGAAAAAAAAAAATCTATATACGAACTTTTGAATCCCCACTCACCTACAAAATTATACTGCTTTTTATAATTTGAAATTAATGACTAGTCGCCCTCCGCCATTTTCATGCAATAAATTATTCGTGAGAAGAATAATTAAAAAAAAGGAAAAGATATACGAACTTTTGAAATTTACAGAGGATCTTTATGAAATCTTGGGAACCCCACATTCAAAGGAATATTTTTTTTATTAGCACGTTATATATATATATATATATATATATATATATATATAAATAAATATGAGTGAAACAATATAGAATTTTTTTAAAATTATTAAAATATTAGAATTTATATCTTACAATTAAAAAATAATATGATATTTCAAGCTTCTTATTATTTAAAACTGTAACTTAAAAAAATTATAAAATTTTACACATAAAAAGAGAGAAGATATGAGAAAGAAAAATAAAAAATAAAAAAACCCTTAAAAGTAAGTTAAAGTTTAGATTGCAACACTATTTATACTATAAAAAAATATTTAAAAAATAAATTTAATAATACTAAAAAATCACCAACATGAACTTAAGTGTGCTATACTTACTTTTAGCAGAAATTATGATATGCTTTATTTATTATTTATGATTTTTTTATGGTGTTATTAGATTCGTCTAAGGATCTTTTAAAAACATTAATGATATTATAATAGAATTTTTAGTGTGTTTTAAGAATTTTTTTATTTTTTTCTTTTATTTCTCTTCATACACAATATCTTTTGCATAGATTGTTTATTGAAATTTAACGATTATAAACAGTGAGAAGTTTGAAAATTGTCTTTCTCAATCATGACATATATACATCATGCTATTTCATTAAAAATAAATAAATTCAAATTGCATTATGTAATCAATTTTTTTTTAAAGTGCCAATTTTTTTTAAAAAATCGCATGAACAATTTCCATCATTATGAACACATCACATGAACATGTAGAATGCTGTTGGAAGTTCCACAAAAAAGAATGCATCTTTTCACTTATGCTTAAAAGAATTTATTCATCATATTTCAAATCTCTAATTTCCCAGAAATTTCAGAGATTGAACTTCACTCATCACATTCTGGAGGTTGACTCGATAATGTTGTTTAAAAAAAATCCTCCAAGGAAGAAATGAAACCAAACCCAAACGTATGAACCAGGGGAGCCTGCGTGTTTCTGTCAAGCACTTTCCGTGAACCATGAAGGCAATCGATGGAACAGGAAACTTCATCTGCGGCAACGTATCAAACTGGTTCAAGCGTTTGGTATGGAAAATGTGCATTGCAATATTCTCACGCACAAATAATTATTTATGGAAACAAAAAATAAAAATAAAAATAAATGTGGGATGAAAGGAACTTTCACTCACCATTATGGCGAATATAGTGGGAAAAAGAAAGATTAGATGGAGGCAAGGCGTGTGGGGTACGTGATGGGTGACCTAGATTTTCCTTGTAAAGGGCAGCGGCAACACAACAAACAAGAGCTTCTAAGAGGCAAAAACGCGGGGTTAGACATGTTCAAAGGTGCCATTAAAGGCACCTTGGTAATGGCGTGTTCGGATTGCAGCATTGGTGGGGAGCGCGATGTTAATGCCTTCTATCGTAACTTCCTTCAAGTTGTTTTTTAAGATTTTTCTTGTTTAAAAATAATTTAATTTTTAAAATTTTTAATTAGTGTATGGTTAAGGTTTTAATACTATGGTATAAATCTAATAGTTTAAATTATTAATTAAAATTTTAAAATATAATTTATATTATTTTTTAATAAATTATTTGGATGTCAACAGTAGCATGACATTATGCAAATACACGTTCATAATCAGGAATTTGATAATAGGGAAAGAGGGTGAAAGGAGGGTGGTCGTGTCAAAGTCTTAAGCAAGCTATGCCCCGCAACCCCTCCACCTCGATTATATCACTTTGTCTCTCTTTCTACTACTCCCTAACACGTGGTGTTCTCTAGCAAATTTGAGGCGGACCCCCTTCTCTCTCCTCTCTCTCTCTATATATACCCCTCAGCTCTCTGCCTCTGTCCTCAGATCACACAACGCTGAACTCAACGCTCGAATTTCATACGGGGACTCTTGTCTCTGTTCTTGTTTCTTACAGCCAAAAACCATACAAGAGAGCTCTCGCATCCCAGCAAAAGCAGCATACCAGAAAAAAAAGAGGGTAGCCTCCTTGCACCGATCACAACTCACTCAACCTTAGCCAATATACAGAAACATGGCTTCAGCAGCAGCAAACTTGGGCTCATCATCTTTATCTTTAAAGAGGCCCGGTAAAAAGCCCAACATCAATTGCTCTCTCCAAACACCTTCCACTCTTCATTTCCCGAAGCAATCCACCACATGCACACCAGCATCCACTACTATTTCCACTCCCACTCCCACCACCAAACACCCGAAACTAGACACTCCCTCTCCTGTTGCGCCTTCCCCAAAACAACAGCAAAAGCAATGGAATTTCTTACAAAGCGCTGCAGCTATGGCTTTAGATGCTGTTGAGACTGCTTTAGTTTCACATGAACGTCAACACCCTCTACCCAAAACAGCTGACCCCAGAGTCCAAATCTCTGGCAACTTCGCTCCGGTACCGGAGCAACCTGTCGTTCTAGATTTACCGGTCACCGGAAAAATCCCAGATTGCATTCAAGGTGCTTATCTAAGAAACGGAGCCAATCCATTTCATGAGCCAGTAGCTGGTCACCATTTCTTTGATGGGGATGGCATGGTTCATGCTGTTCAGTTCAAGAAGGGTTCAGTCAGCTATTCGAGCAGGTTCACTGAGACTAATAGGCTTGTTCAAGAACGTGGGTTGGGACGTTCTTTGTTCCCAAAGGCCATAGGTGAGCTACATGGTCATTCGGGCATAGCTAGGCTCTTGCTCTTTTATGCTCGTGGAGCTTTTGGTATTGTTGATCCTAGCCATGGCACTGGTGTTGCAAACGCTGGTCTTGTTTACTTTGATGGTCACTTACTGGCAATGTCTGAAGATGATTTGCCTTACCATGTTCGTGTACTTCCCTCTGGTGACCTTCAGACTGTTGGAAGATATGATTTTGATGGTCAGCTTAAGACAACAATGATTGCTCATCCAAAAGTTGATCCAGTTTCAGGTGAATTGTTCGCACTCAGTTATGATGTTGTTCAAAAGCCTTACCTCAAGTACTTCAGATTCTCCCTAGATGGTAAAAAGTCGCCCGATGTAGAAATCCCACTTGATCAACCTACTATGATGCATGATTTTGCTATCACAGAGAGGTTTGTTGTGGTACCTGATCAGCAAGTTGTGTTCAAATTGTCTGAAATGATTCGGGGAGGGTCTCCGGTGATTTATGACAAGAATAAGATGGCGAGGTTTGGGATTTTAGACAAGAATGCCACTGACGCTTCCAATATTAGGTGGATTGAAACACCTGACTGCTTCTGTTTTCATCTTTGGAATGCTTGGGAGGAGCCTGAGACTGATGAGGTTGTTGTGATTGGTTCATGTATGACTCCGCCGGACTCCATTTTTAATGAATGTGATGAGAGTTTGAAGAGTGTGCTCTCAGAAATCAGGCTCAATTTGAAGACAGGCAAGTCTACTCGCCGTCAGATCCTGTCTGAAGCTGATCAGGTCAATTTAGAAGCTGGAATGGTGAACCGGAACTTGCTCGGTCGAAAATCCCGGTTTGCTTACTTAGCACTGGCTGAGCCATGGCCTAAAGTTACAGGTTTTGCAAAAGTAGACCTCTCAACTGGAGAGGTACACAAGTATATTTATGGAGACCAGAAATTCGGTGGAGAGCCTTTGTTTCTTCCACGAGACCCCAATTCAGAGAGGGAAGATGACGGGTACATTTTAGCTTTCGTGCATGATGAGAAGGAATGGAAATCAGAGCTGCAAATTGTGAATGCAATGAATTTAAAGTTAGAAGCCACAGTTAAGCTTCCATCCAGAGTTCCATATGGCTTTCATGGCACGTTTATTGGTGCCAAGGATTTGGAGAAACAGGCCTAGTGGAAGTGATGGTATAGCCTGGAGACAAAAGGGGATTATCTTGTATCTAATTTTTTGTTAGCGGATTAGAGAGAGGAGATTTTACCAGAGGGATGCTTTGCGGATACGTCCCCGGGATCTCCTTCTCTATACAGAATTATCATACCTGTTTCTGGGTTCTGTTTCAGTTTTTTTATCCCCCCCCTTTTTTTTGGGTTTATCTCAGAGTGAGGTTTTGAGGGACCAGCTTGTAGCTCGTGTGGGTTTAGGTAGATGTTGAGCTCAGCTGGTCTTCTGCATATTCTTTCACTTTTCACTTTTTTATGTGCCATGAATATATATATTTACGACAGCTTATGTATTAAATCTCTGGTCTCTCTGTTTCATTCTGTTCTCACTAGCAAACTTCGCAATCTAAATATCACAAAACCAGTTTCGTTTTACATAATCAATATTGTTTCATGCTCAAAATGTTACAGGATTATTAATATTAACATGGGCACCAATGACATGGAAGATTTTTATTCATATTCCCGTTCCTCTTACCGGATACGAGCTTGCTTCAGCTGGCCTACCGACGAGTTGACTGAATTATCGTCATCTGCATATTGCCCTCCCATTAAAATGGACCAATGAGAGTCCAAGGGAAGGCAGATTGAGAAAGCATTCAAATTTCAAATGAGTATATTGAGATAATTGGCCTAAGTTAGGTGGATAGATGACAGTTGGTCAATTTTTTTAAAATAAAAATAAAAGGGAATTCGAACATTGAAGAAACGAGAGAGGGTCATGACGAAACATGTTAAATCGCTAGAAACATTGCAAGTGACCTAGTGGATTAATCCTAAATGCCATCAACTTTGTGAAGCAGTAATATGCTTTTCTTCATTGCTCTTGGTTTCAATAATGTTAGCATTGGCAAAAGTCGATCGTGGCGACTTGTTATTGGTTGTTTCGTAATCGTTAGGCTCATCCACCTCCCAATCACAGGAGGGAGCATCATGGTACCCAGCAACTGGGAATACCCAACAAATCCTACGCTTTCCACGTAAGTATCAACGAGTGAGGTTTTGAAGTGGGCTTGCAATGGTGATTTGACTCTATAATATTCGAGTCTCAACTTGGAGAGGGGAGGATAAAGTTTCCTCAAGTCAACTTTGCAAAGCTTAGAACCTTGTGACGTCGGAGTTTCCTTTTATGCAGATTGCGTGTAAGCAATGATGCGGCTGGAAAATGTGAATATAAATGTCAACTGCAATTGCAGCATAATGATCTAAAACGCGAAGATTGAGCTTGAGGTAATGCTTCGGTGATCTGAATGGAACTGCAGATATAAATATATTAATGCAACAGCGACAGACAGAGTTTAATGGGATTACGAGGTTTCTGCAACAAGTATATATATATATATATATATATTGGCAAAACTCTCTCCAACAATTTGTCAAGTGCTTAAGAACTGGTGCTTATAAGGTCCAATCAAAACAACGTCTTCATGGCAAGACGAAGGTTTCTCATCATGATCTCGCCCACTACACAAATCCATGGAGTGGAGTGTGCTTTGGAGGATGGGCTTCTCTGGTCATTTTTAGCTCGGGCAGTGCTTTTCCATTGATGATCAGCATGCAGGATAGGTGTCTTTCATGTTTTGGCTGAATGCTCGGGAGCAGCCCAGAGTAATTCTTTCATCCATATAGTGGAGGCTCAGTCATGGCCATGTTTTGTTTCTATTGAGAAGCAATGTGCGTTGTGCTTCGTGAGGGTGAAATCAAAAGACACCAGGCCAATAGGACTAGCTTGTCAAACATAAAGCCCCTCTGTCTCTGTCTGCTACTTGCATGGTGTTGTCTGTGTGTTGATAGTGTTCTGTTCTAGGTCAACTTGCATCGATCATATGCCTTTCGAATTAACTTCTCACAAATGAAGTCCACAACTTTCGAACTTCTTGTAGCCAGCCATCGATTGGTGCTTTGCCAGCAAACTGGCAACATGCCAAAATTAAACCCTTCACGATCAGCGTGCTCTGTTGTTTGCTTAGCCAAATGAGCTGTTCTACATTGAAAATATATGTCAGAATATGACTCATCGGGTTTCTGTTCTGTGAAGGGACATTTATCACATATATATATATATATATATATATATATATAAAGTTTAATTTAAAAAATTTAATATCTAAAAAAATTAATAATTATTTATGTAAATAAATTTAAAAAATGATTAATAATAACTAAGAGCAAAACTAAAAAAATTTAAAGGCAAAGGTAGATCAAGATTTTGGTGCCTAACATGAGATATTTACTCAAATATGTTTACTAAATCTGATTATTAAAATCAATCTTTTATTAAATAAAATGATAATAGAAATAGACACACATAAAAATGATTACATCAAATAAAAAAAAATATTATGCAAGGTTGCACATATTAAAAATATTATCTAAAAATAAATATATAATATTTTTAAAATAAATCTTATTTATATAAAATATAAAAAAATCATAGATAAATCAGAAGAATATCTTCAAAAATTAAACACACACTAAACAATTATGAAAAAAAATCTTTTTATTAAAAAAAGATTTGTAAAACTCGTAGACTAGATTATGAGACTATAATAAACCAATAAAAAAATTAAAAATAATCATAAAATATTTTTTTTATAAAAAATGATATCGAGCGATGAAATCAAAAAAGAAAATGAGCAAAAAAAAAGGATGTTGACTTGAATTAACTTCTCGAACATGTGACCCGAGTTATTAGATTAGAAGCACACTAAATAAAAAATTATAAAGTTTAATTTCCAGTAAATCAAATGTTGAAGAATGAAACCAAAAAAAGAATAAATTACACATAAGGATCTAAAACAAAGAAAAATATAATCAAAATAATGAGGATGAAAATCAAAATAAAAAGTAAATTAGAGGGCAACAAAAAAAAATCCAATTGGAGGGTTACATTGAAAAGAAAATTTACTTTAACAAAAACAAATCAAAAGAATAAAAGTCAAGTTGAAAATGATAAAACACCATAAATTTTGATCAAATGATGAAATTAAAAATCAATAAAATTTTAAAAAATAAAAATAAAAAGAATAAAAACTAAATTTAAAAAATGATAATATGTAACAAGTTGTTATTGAATGCCTAAATTAAAAACAAATGAAACTTTTATAAAATAGTTTAGGAAAAAAATCATAAATAAAAAGAATAAGAATTGAAATTAAAATATTAAAAATAGGAAAGGTTAGGTGTATATGACAAATTATAATTGAAAATAAATAATTTTTTTAATAAAATAATCAAGGAAAAAATAAAAAATAAAAAGAATAAGGATTATAATTAAAATGCTAAAAAAAAAGGGTTAAGGTTTCCTTTTTGGAATACAAGAGCGAAGAGAATGGAAAAAAATAATTATTAATAATAAACCACTTATCAGACATTGCCACACACTACAACAGGAAGAAAATGGCAAGGTGATAGTTTTAAAGACACAACGGAACAACAAGGTTTCACATATATTGCTCAAATAATACAGCAGTCTTTCATGAGCTGATAAATGAATCCCATCATCTTGAAGTTTTTTTATTTAAAAATTAACTATTAAAAGCAAAAATTTTAAAATACCCTTTATGATTATGAAATTAATAAAAAAGAACTCCTGTAAAAGGATGAAATCATCCCTAAACACACACCGTATTTTATTTTTATTTTCTAAAAGCATAAAAATCATTTTACTAATTTGTAAAAAAATCAAAAAACAAAAATACTCTTATTCAACAACTCTATTATTTTAATGTGGGTCAAAAAAATTAAAAAAAAAATAACTACCCACAATTCTCTAAAGATCAATTGACTATTGTTAAAGATATCAATCCACCCTCGAAACAAAAACATCCCAATTTTCCTTCAAAGAAACCATAATTTAATTGTTGTAATGAATAGTGTCTTGTGCCTGTGTGCACAGTGTTTTACACATTGTTTATGTTAATATAATAAAACAAATTATATATAATGCGTCCTCATGTCTTTCAATTAAATAATATAAATAATTTCATGATTGATTTGAGTTGATAAATTCTTGAATTGTTTTTCAAAGGAAATATTTAGCAACAACAAGAAGCTAATCATTCCGAATTAAGTAATTGAAAAGTATGTTTCCCAGCATTGTGCCCACTCAACTTATGGGTCTGAAGGATTTTGGCAACCAAACAGTGAAAGAGCTGCCGTGGAACTTGAAGATTTGCTGCTAAGTCGTCATCATTTAAATGAACACGTAAATGCAAGCTCATTCACTCATATCGAATGTCAACGCTGGCCTTTCACTGCTGCTGGTGAGCATTCATCACCAAGGTGCTGCTGATATATGTTGACTGCAACTCCCCGGAGATTCTCTGCCATTACACTCAAGCAGGTCGGGGGCACATTTCTCCCACGCTCGTCCGGTGCCGGAAATTTCTCATGTAAGTCATATTCCAGAAGTCGGGTGATTCAATGCTAAAATGGAAAAGGAACTTCATCCTGTAAATCATGGCACAATATATATATATATATATATATATATCTATTAGATTGCGTAACTTTCAAATAGTCGTAGATTTGTTTTTTAGAAAAACTTCAAATGATTTAGCAAAGTTCTGCATAATATTTTCTCATCACAGCAAGAACAAAAAATAAAAATAACAATTTCACAGATGCACATGTATAGTCTTTCATTCTCGGAACAACATGAGGTATCGAAACTATATAATTTGAAGAGGTTTTAGCCCTAATCAGTACTAATCTCACACCGACGTGAATATTGTATCTAACATGCTATAATCAAACATACATATTGAGGATATGTTAACCTTAATGGTAGGGGGCATACGCTCTCCCTCCCTCCCTCCCTCCCTCTCTCTCTCTCTCTCTCTCTCTCTCTATATATATATATATATATATATATATATATATATATATATAATGTTGATAAAGTAGACGTGTATATGTTAACCAAACTAATTGTATGAGACAAATCTCGATGAATATACACCATATCATATACAAGACAACCCACTGCACAATAGCGTGGAACATTACTATGTGAGATATGCATGTCACATCCTCATCTAACTGCAAAACTCTAAAATGAGCATCAGACTCACTATTAAGATATGCTTTCAGCTTGTGAATTCCTGATAAATTTTCTCATGTATAGCAATACGCTTATCATATATGTACAATACTAAATACATAAAAGAACTATACTACAATTTATTAAAATAAATTAACATATCAAAATAGCTCTGAGGTTATTGCTTGTAAATTAATATTTTTCTCCAATTCTTCATGATCTCGCATAACCACTAGTAATTAATATTAGAAATATCATTTTGCCAAAGTTATATAATTTTGAAGAACTCGCAACCCTAGTTGTAAGCACACTCAATTCTCACAATACATAATGAATGTTTTGTCTAACATTCTACTAAACCGAGAAATATCACTTTATTTCTAATTTGAGTTTATATATTTCCTTTAAAAGCTAATAAATGATAAAAAAAATTCATAATTAAAAAGATTATGGATGGAAGAGTAGGACACTAAGATATCAAAGTTAATTAGTTTAGATGGGAGGTCAAAATTTATTAAGTACTTTATTAAAGTATTATGATGAAGTCAAGAAAATAGAAATAACTTTTTCAATAGTTATATCATGAGATGTTAATATAATTAGGCTACTTTCTAGTTGATGGGTTATGTCTCGACTTTATATGGTGGCCAGATGTTCGCTTGGAAAATAAGTTCATTATAGAAGAAAGGACTCTTTTATGTCTAAATCAGTAAAATATAGTAGAGAAATATATAAAAAGATAAAATTTAATAAAGGTGAAAGGAATGCGTATTTTGGAGTGATTGCATAGCTTATAGTTATGGAATATAAAACTTGTATTGGCCTAGAATGACTTGTATATTGCCTAGGTTTGGCTTATATATTACTTGGTTTTCAATTAAATAGCTTTGATATTTAGTGGTTGAGTGCAACATTGGCTCTGGCTATCTATAATTTTATGTAACTGTGTGTATTTATATATCCAAATCTTGAACTTTATACATTGAGAATGAGACATATCATTAGTGGAGAAATTAATATGCTGGTATTGGATAGCCATGATGGCTCAGTAGTTATTGTGTTATGCTATGGTTGTTGTCTTATGCAAGCTATTGATGGAAATATTGGTGATAGACAATATTATTAGCATAGAAAATGATGCCTATTAATCTACATAGAAAACATTGTGTGTGCTTAGAAAAGAATCATATGAATAAAAAGTTTGTGTTCTTGGCTCTTAAAAACTCAAAAGATGCATAGACAAATGTATCGTGCAGGAATGGATATATTAAGGTTGGTGTCAGACTAAAAATTCGAGTTGTTAGGACTTGAAATCCAACCATTTAGGTTAGCATAGATGGCTAGACAAATTTCATTCATCTTAAATGGTTTGAAAAGTTTAGCCCAAACGACTAGATTTTTTTTTATATAAAAAATCTAGGTATTATTATTTACCTCTTGAAGTCTTTTAAATAGTCATGTTTGGAAGACTTTAACTAGTGAAAATAAAAGAGGAAAACACAGATTATATAAAAATTACATTTGTGGCTATGTTTGTATCTCACATGTATGGCGTCATGATGATTGTTCTTTTAAAGCGGGATCTTCATGGTGATTGGTGGAAAGGATAAGAAAATTCTTGTTTCTTATAGAAAAAAGGGGATAGAGTTGCCACCTAATATTTTTGTCATTATGAATCCTAACTGGTCTCAGAGTTTATAAAGGACTTATTGTGTATAAAGAGGATGTATCATCCCTAGTACATTTACCTAATGTAAGCTGTATTATTTATTTGTTTGATTTCCTCGAGCTAGATGGAGATTGGCCCTCGAGTACAAAGACAAAAGGAAACTTGATTGCAAGACCCACCCGTCGAGTAGGGATGAAAGTCGGCCTTTGTGATATGACAGTGCTGAGTGGAAGGGTTGTCGCTCAATGGATAAAAGTTACTCTAGGGATAACAAATTGATCTTCCTAAAGAGCTCACATTGACGGGAAGGTTTGACACCTCGATGTTGGCTCTTCGCCACTCGTGGTTGTACTATGTTTCAAGGGTTAGGCTGTTCACCCATCAAAGTGGCATGTGAGCTGGGTTTAGAATATCGTGAGATAGTTTAGTCTATAGTCGATATGGGCATTAAAGCATTGTGAGGACCTTTTCCTAGAACGAGAGGGTCGGGAAAGACGCATCTCTGTTGTACCAGTTATTCTGCTCATAATAAACACTGGGTAGCTAAGTGCGCACCCCAAGATGAGTGCTCTCCTATTCTAATTTCCCCAGAGCCTCCGGTAGCACAACCGAGACAACGATGGGTTCTAGGATGGAGCGATAGAAGTTTTGAGAATTCAAGAAAAGGTCATGGCGAGATGAGTTGTTATCATTATGATAGGTGTTAAGTTGAAGTGCAGTGATCTATGCATCTAAGACATCCTAACAGACCAGTAGACTTGAAGTTCCTATATGACTCGATCAATTCAATCAAGTACTTGCCATCTATCTTTATTGTTCAACTCTTTGACAATATGAAACAAAAACAAAAAAACAAAAGCTCCGCCCTCCCTTTTTATCGATCCAAGTGATGGAAGGGTAGAGGCCTTTAGTGTCCCCTCCAATCAAGAACTGGGGCCTCACAATCACTAGCAAATATGCTTTTCTCTTATGCCTTTCTTCGTTTATGGTTCGAGATTCTTATTTCCTAGGCATAGAGGAACCACACCAATTCATCTCGAACTTAATGGTTAAACTTTACTACGCTGAAGATACTGTAGGAGAGGTCCTGCAAAAAAATAGCTTGACGCTAGGATGATAAAAAGCTCAACACCTCTCATTCTTATTGCTTTTTCAATATGAAAAAAATAAATAAAATGAAAAGGTCATCTTATTCAAAACCTCAATTATGAAATCCTCTCTCTTCTACTTCACACCTCGGAACACACCATTCTTATAGAGAAAGAGGTGTTTTCGCATCTTCTTAACCCTAAATGAAATGGCGATAATGTTGTGTTTTCTAACCATTAATTTTTCTAAATTTTAAAAAAAGTTCTTATAGGTAAGGAAATTCTTATCTTATCAGATTAAAACAAAAATGTTCTAATGTCAAAATATATAAATAAAATAAATTTTCTTTTTATTCAATATCAGGAATATATCTTATGTATAAGTTCATAATCTTATAAATTAAAAGAAAACAAAATAATTTTTTTGATTTTTTTAAAATGTAAGTCAAGTTCTCATATCTTTAGTGAACTAATTCTTAAATCTAAAATTACATGTAAAAAAAAATAAACAAAACTATTTTCATGAATTTTTGTATTTGAAGATGCTATCATGCCTTGTATTGTTTTTGTTTATTTTATTATTATTTATGCAAATATGATTTTTATTATTGTTGTTGAGAGACTTGGTCATATGGACCCAAATAAAAGCATGTTTTTGAATTTTTATTTAAATAAGAAAATTTTGATTTTCTTATAATTTTCTAAAATTTTAAAGAAAAGAATGTATATTTAATATCGGATTAGCATTTTACAATAAAGTCTACAACCTTAATATTAAATAAACTAGTTGGAAAATAATGCTAGGGACCCAAAAATAATTTTAAAATGGTTCTTGAATTTGTTTATAATTTTCTAGAAATTATCTCTGGTAAAAACAAAAGTAGTTGTATTTAATACTGAGTCAATATTTTACAATATAAGTTTACAACCTAAATATTAAATAAAATAATTGAAAAACAATGTGAGGGACCTGAAAGTAATTTTCAAAATCATCCTTGAATTATTTTAGAATTGTTTGGAAATTATTTGGGATTTGTTTGGTAAAAGCACAAAAAAATAAGAAAATAAGCTTTGTTAGAAAATTAGTATAGCGTGTTTGTCATACATGTCCTTAACTAAAAATCAGATGCTAAAAACTATGTTTGGAAAACATGTCTTAATGATAAAAATAAAAAATATTTTTTTTGGTAAAAACTAAACTCACCAAACATTACCTTATTAAAAAGATGAGCTAAACGCAACCACGTGGGTTAGGCTCTCTAGCCCAAAGGCCTAAATCCATAAACAAGTTTTAGAAACAAGAAAGAAACATTGAATATCAAATAGGTGTTTTTGCTTGAACTTGATGAAGAACATAAAAAACAACAAGAAATAAACCTAAAGCGTAAACTCAATTTCAAACTAGATTGCCAAAATTAAAGGCACACAATCAGGCACATCATTCAAACAAGATTTGGGTGCTAGATAATTACAATAATCCAACAAAATTCACAATTAATTGAATTTTATGTAAAAAATAAAAAGATTAAAAAAAAAGATTAAAAGCCATAAAAACAATGCTTTTAAGCCATGGAAACCTCATATTAACAATAAATAAGTATACATGCACATGTAAGAATCAAATATTGACCAAAATAATACCAAAATCAAGAACCTAAAGTAAAGTTCATGGAAAAATCACCAACCCAGAAAATTTATAAACCCAAAAACCCAACAAAAAAACATACATCTATATATATAAAAAAAAAACAATAGAACCCAGAATAACAACTAAACCTAACAAACATAGCTTAAACATTCTCAATACAACATACTTGAATCATCAAAACAAACCCAATACGATATCTTAAAAAACTTAAACCATAACAAGTTCAAAACTTAAACACATTGCAATATCTTCAAAAAAGATCACCTTAACATAAAAAGATGTATAACATTACTCTATACTAACATTTAACACTTTTATGAATAGATTTAATTATTCAAATAAAATTTAAACAAAACATACATATAAACACATTAAATTATGTCCTAACTAACCATTAAAAATTAAAAACAAAGTATTAATTTCATCAAAATTAATAACTACCTAAAAGGAGAATGAATAATGAACCTCTAATACCAACATTTAACAAGTATAATGGAAAGGGAAAAAAAGGGCGTGCGCTCAATGAGTTGTAGCCCCCATGAAAATTTGAAGATATACCCTATAAAGAAGAAATGTCTTTCTCCTTTCGATCCTTAGTTTCATTTTACTAAACCTAGAAAGGTTATTTGGAGTGGCGAGATAACAAACCTTTCCTCTTATAGCTTTCATTTTTCAATCTTCTCTATTCTAACTTCTATTTTCTGACTAATGACCTACTTATAGTCATCTTTCTTAGGCTTATACCTGAGATTAAATATCTGGTCTGCACATTTTAATTTCATCAAGTTGACTCGTTTTGGTATTCTAGTTCAGGATCATACAGGAAAGAAACCCCATGCTTTAAAAATCAATTGGTAGCGATCCTTACAATTTTGAAAAGTTTCAGCTTTGTTAACACCGCATCCTCATTTAGCATTCATAATTTTAAAAGAATAAATATTCTTGTCTCTATAATTTTCTATCTTGATGAATGGTACAACCACATTCTTGATCATGAAAACTGTCTTTTCATCCTTGACATTTATCAACATTCTTGGCATTTATTAACATCCTTTTCATTATATATTTTAGACATTGGTGTAATGAGAAGGCTACTACTAGCCATATGGATTCACAATCTTTTTTATAATGTGTTGTAGAATGGATGGATATTCAGTTTTATTCTTCAATATTGGGTTGATGATAAATTAATTTTTGTATTTTTTATCATATTATAAAATTAAATAATTTATTCAACATAGTAAAATCCATAACCAAGGTTATAAACTTGATAGGTTAATTAAATATTAATCAAAAAGTCGAGTCGAGATTTTCTTATTTTGTTTTTAGATTTTATGTTTTTTTTTTTAAGTTTATCATTTAATATGAGTTTATATTGAATATTAGCCTTGGTTGATATTGAAGTAATTTTTATTTTTTTTATTATATAATAAAATAAAAAATTAATTCAACACAGAAGAATTTATAAATCAGATAGCAGATTTAACATATTGTCTAAATATTAATTAAAACATTAACTTAAAAAATTTTAAGTTTGAATTATTACATGGAGCTTATTAACACTACTGGGAAGTTTATAGCCGTCTAGATATTTTTTACAAAGAAATTTAAAGGAGTCTAATGGCAGCAAAAACGCGGGGATAAAGTAGTCTAATCTAGATATCAAAATGCATGACAGAATTCCCAAAGTTACAGGGAAACTGACAGAGAAATTATGGAGGGCAAGCTTTGTTTCTTTTGTATTATTATTCGGATGTTTTCTTTTCTGTCTTTTTATTAGCTTTTTCTTCTCCTTGTGAGTTGTATTTTCTCATTGGGTGCTTTCAATGAATTCTATGCTTAAAGAAAAAACAAAGCTTAAAGCACCGACCTCTTTGACCTAAGAACTTCAAAACCAATGATTTGAACGTGTTAGTAACATCTAGTGGTTCTGGTTTTTTTCGGCATTTTGATTCTGAGACCAAGTTTACAGCATCGCCATGTGAACATGGCCCCCGCCTTGCAGCTTTAGCTTGACTACAATGCGAGGGAAACCACAGCAAGATACTGCCATCGGTAATAATAGAAGAAGACAGATTCTTGACTATAATGTTCAAAAGCTCCAAAACTTCCATTCAGAATTATTACAAAGTTTTCCAACGCACTGTCTCTTAATTTCTTTACCTCATTGCACGCGCGAGGACTATTAGAAGCATGAAAAGAACAAGTTAGAGGAGCTGGAAGACATTGCATATGGTCATGTATAGTCACTGTACACGTTGCGATCTCTAGTTGTGTGTAATATTCATTGTGGCAATGGCCGGTGTCTTATGATGCATCAAAAGTCAAAACACCAGAGATTCATGACTCATTTATCGGTCGAGGACGCGTCGATCACCGCTAAAAAGTGCTTGAATTTCTATAAAAAGAATTATAAACAGGAAGGATTTTAATTTTCTGTGTCATCGGTAATTTTTTAACATAATCATCCATTAAATATTATTTTATAATTGATAGATTATTTCCCTCTTTGTCTTTGAAGGCTTCACATTAAAATATTAATATGGGGTGTTTTTTTTTTTTTGGATAGTCCAATTTCCATGATTAAAAAAGAAAAATAAAAAAAAGGGAACTTTGTAACTATGGTTTCTGTAGTCAAATTAAATTAACTTGCAAGTCAGTGATACTCCAAAAACGGTGGCATACTATATATTCAAAACATTCAATTTTAGTTGAGGTCAGCTATGCAGTGCTGTTGTGTTAGGCCACAGACACTCCTGAGTACAGAAAGATTATTATAGATTTTTCATGCATATATACCTTGAAGATCACTGGAAACATCAAAAGGTTTGAGACATCGTTAATTATTAAATACAGATCTCATCAGCATGACTACTTCTGAGTCTCTACTTGGAGATTGTTAAATTATTATTTGCAGCTATATATAGCGTGAAACGTCAAGATGCATGATAAATTAATTGCTGGCTTGTCAGCTGCCCATGCAGGATTTCACCATCGTGGCTTTACTGCATAGAACTTGTGTTGGCGGGAAGCTTAAGCATGCACCAGTAGCAGGTTGATACTTCATATATATATAACCAGAAATGCATCACCACGGCCATATGTAAGCAATCTGTGTCAAACTTGTAAAATTTTATGACCTCAGATATTATTATAAATCCAAGTGTACACTGTAAGGCTAGAATGTCCCAAGAATTCCAGCCGCCGTAGAGATGTGTGATTTTGTTGGACAAATTGAAGTTTCCACAGAAGCTTCATATTTTCCACGCGAGTTATTTGAGCCTGTTTGTGAAAGGGGTTGATGGTAAGTTTACAAGTGCGAGGAAAAACCTTGAGGAGAAAATAGGTCCAAGACTATTACTTATCATACGGGATTGGCAGCTTAAGTCAAGGTCTAGAACTTTCCTAGCCTTTTTTGATAAATTCAGGAACAGAACAGAAGAAAGTGACATACGAAATTGTTTGTCAACTTTAAAAATCTGCAAATTAAGCTTGTGCATTTGAAGGATATACATACGTCAAAGAAATATCACCCAATTAAGAATTGGAATATTAATAAACAATGTGTAGTTGATAAGTGTGTTTGTGCAAGCACAATATGTGTAATAGTCTCAGGGGAAATTAATCATTAATATATATTGAAATGGCAGCTGAGCTTTGAGGAGGAATTGTACACCATGCATCGATTCTTATAAACACGGGATTAAAAAATGGTGCTGGGTTTCAGCAGTCAAAGGTGGCTGGATTTGATTAAAATTAACATGGGACTAAAAATTTGCTTGATCCTTCAAGCACAAGCAAGCCAAGATACACAAGTTCTGCTTCAAACTGAAGCTGCAGACAGCCCTTGATCCGCCATGTTACCACAGTGATGTCATCTTGGAAACAGCAGACAATCAGTAGACTTGCTTACCGTCAAGGCTGATAACAACCGAACAAGAAATGGTCCAGCATCGCCATGGAAGGGACAGAACGATCGAGAAGGTAAAGAGGGAATGGAAAACAGCTTTCCAAGAATGCTGACAATAATTAAATACAGATACTCCACTGCTTACACCCACAATTTCTGATTCTACGATGGACCACAACGTCACCCGCAACTTTTCTATACAGGCTCCTAGCTACTGCATTTCGATTGGAGCTGGACTGATCCAATCAAAAGCCGCTTTTCTCAGAAAATTCTGAAAGCTCCAAATTTTCCCACAATGGGAGAAAAGACGACTGCAACATACGTGTCAAGAGCCTAACGGCTGGTCGGTTTGCATCAGTGGTGACTGAATATTTTTGCATAATTGTATAAGTATTCTGTTTTTTTTTTTTTTCCGACGAAAACGACTACCTGTCATACATCTTTGCAGCCACCTCCCATACCTTTTGGTGACTTCGTGGCGTGCCTCATCCACACGAACGCCACCACATAAGAATCCAAGAAATAAAAATCATCAAATATCATCATCGTATGTATCCATCATCATCTCTCTTTGACTTGCGTAGCCAGTGAAATTAAAATAGCAGGCGGAGATGGAGGTCTCATTGCATTATTTTTTGTTGCATACACCCACACACGCGTCTGTGTGTGAATATGATATTTTAATTTGGGTTCGTGTCGTATGATGATGCTAAACTTCAATCATAGAGCTTTGACGTGGCGATCCGAATATCAGAAATAATCAAGAATTTGTTTTATAGAGGAGAAATAATTATTTTTTATTTGAAAATATATTAAAGTAATTTTTCATTTTTTAATTTATTTTTAATAAACAGAATATAATAATGATTAAAAATTTTATTTTAAATACAAAATTAATTTTTTTATTTTTTTAGAAACCAGAAATAACTAAATAGTAATAATATGGTCACACATGTTACTCTTTATTACAATCCAATACCAAATAATAATGTCTTGTTTGAGAGTGTAGTTATGTTTATTTTTTAAAATATATTTTATATTAAAATATTTTAAAATTATTTTTTTATTTTTTAAAAATTATTTTTAAAATTAGCATATTAAAATAATTTAAAATATATAAAATATTAAATTTTAATAAAAAAATTAAATTTTCTAAGAAAACAATTTGTATGGCATTCCCAAAGTCAGAAAAAGTTGGTGAGGATAGGAAATCAAATATGCTGAATGGAAAAATATGACAACCCAACACTCATTGTTGTATTTGGTATCATGTTTTAAAAGTTTTTCAAAAAAATTAAAAAATTTGGTATTTTTTATTTTAAATTAATATTTTTTTATATTTTTAAATCATTTTGATATACTAATATTAAAAATAATTTTTTTAAAAATAAAATAATAATATTTTAATGTATTTTAAAATAAAAAATATTTTAAAAAATAAATAACACTACACTCCTAACGCGCTATTCACATCCATCAATTCGTAACATTCATGGCGTCGGCAGGTATCTAATGCCAGCCATTCAATGTTAAATTAGACCAAGCCCAGATCGGTTTAATGCCAAGGATGAGAAAAAGGGGGAATCGACCACGTCTTGCTAGTAATAGCCGCTTACGCCAAGAGTACAAATTGGCAGGTATGCAATCCATGCACGTGAGGTTTTGGTCAATTTGCAGCCAGAGAGAATTTTGGGTGTCGGCTACGGAAATGTTATGCTATATTGTGGAGGCATGCGATGAAAAGTAAGCTGTTGAAAATTGGAAAAGAGGACGATAACTTGAGATTAATCTTGAACACAGTCAGTCCAGTTCAGGCGCTTGCAGGATGAATAAGCAAGGGACCATCCATGGCGGTCATCGCCGCCGCCCATGGGATGACATCATCTGAGAACTCATTCAATACATGGAAGAAAACAAGCCTCTGGAACTGTACATGGAGAGCAACGGTGAATGTGATCGTAGAATTTCCGGGGCATTAATAACTTGCACCATGCATTGAAGAGAATATTTTAGCAGAAAGGGAAACAAGAACGATTAACCATGAATCTATGTTTTGTCATCAAGCATCAACTTGAGAACATGTTGTCAACTCAGAGAAGTATTTAGTGAGGCCAGCGTAATCAATCTATAATGTAGCAGTATAGAAGTTAAATGCAGATGCCCATGATGCCAAAAAAAAAAAAATTCATGTTTGTGAAAGGAAAAAAAAACCCTTCATGCAAAATCAAAACGTAAATAAACATTACATAGGAATCTGGTTAATAAAAAAAGGATGATACAGGAGTGAAATATCCAAAACTATTTTGCTCTATCTGAAATTCTTCTGGCTCTTGATATCTAATTAATTGCATTTAAAAAAAATATATATGAATTCACCCAAAATACATGCAAACATCCATGCATATCGCTTCATTATAAAATCTTTGGGAACCTGCAATGGAAACATGACGTCAATTAGCTAAAAAAAAAGAAGCTGAATGACTTCCAGTACCATACCCTGGCGGGTAAGCCAGGATTAACACTGAAGTTGTTTGGATGATTACATCCATACAAGAAAAGGGCAAAATCTAAATCTTTTTAGCTAACATCAAAATAAATAGAGGATGACTGTCATACCAAGGCTAAGCATTCAGTCCTCCTCCATAGGTACTTCTGGAATATCAAACCTGTCTTCCTCAATTGTTTTATTTATCACCGAAACAGGAGATAGTGATACGGAAGTCAAGGAATCAAAAATTAATCCAACTGAGAAAAATTGCAGGACCAGGGGAGAGAGCATGTAAAATGTCAATTAGCAGTAACAATTATTTTAGTTGTTTTTAAACAAATTGCACCATTATAAAATCATTGACTTCATGCTTATAAAAAGCAAATCAGCACCTTCATATAGAGGATTTGTGATTGAAAATCTCATAAACCTTGAATAAGGAAAATAAACAAACATGACCGACTTAACCAAATGCATGTAAAATCATTGTATTACAAGCATGCAACACAAGGGTTAAAACCATCAATATCCAAGAATAGAAAGGAAAAATGATTTGTAAGAAGACAGGCAGGCATGCAATTGTTTTTTACCCAAATAATTTCTAACACGCTCGTCACAGGACTTGTGAAACTACACTTCCTAGTTTCTAATCAATAAATTAAATTCAGTCTACCCAATCTCTTTACTATTCACCAAGAACATATAATGACCATGCAAACCTTAAGGGTAGAATCAAAATTAGAGGCCTTAAAACTCCACTAATCCATCTCATTGTCATCCCTATGACTTCTAAGAAGATGGCATTTCATGAATTGCTGATAAATCAACACCCACAAGTTATTATGCAGAAAACCATAAAAAAATGCTACCTCATACAAGCATAACATAACATAACATAACAAAAGATAAATAAACAAAACAGGCAAATGACCAATAAAGAGGTATAAAGCTCCAAATTTTGCAAGCAAAGGATATTTATTGACATGGGATCATCCTTCTCTCCACGATTGCGGCTATTGTCTAGCTCTCTGATTATTTCTGGAGATACCTGAAATCAAAATGAGCACAGAGATTAAACATTTCTGTGAAATAAACAAAATTGACCCATTTTGAATATTATGTATGTGTAAACATAAAAGAGAACTATCAGATGGATGGTCTCACTAGTTTATGCTTTTGCCTTAGAACTAGTCTTCTAAGGTTATCTTTATCTTCCTTCTGCAGTTCATTCTTATACCTGTGAGGATTTCAACAGCAATTGTATGAGTGAAAAGGCAAGTGTGAATTTTTTTGATGTAGCTACTTAATTTTAATCGCACCAACACTAACGATGCAAGAGAGATTTTACGAAGAAACATCCCATGTCATACTGTGTTGCTCAAAGGAGAAACTGTGTGATTTTCAAGGGTTATTTTCAGTTTATTAATGATTTTGTTAATTGTATAGTTTTATCATTACTAAGAAGATCTCTGATTGCAATAGGTGCAAATAACCAAAATCTCATTATTGCTGAGAATGCTTTTGGTGGATTCTGTTCCCTTTGTTAGTTTATGTAACTTTTGGTGGATTTTGTTTTCTTCGTTAGTTTAGGTAACTTCAAGAGTTCTCATGTGCCTATATAAGCACATTCTATGTAATTGAATGGCCATTTTAATCAATGAAATCAATTATCAAGACCTTGATCCACTGTGTATAACACCAGATATTGCGAGATAGCAATAATAATGGATTTCATTCATCAAAATGGCCTTTCGATTGCAAATGATATGAGTGCTTCTATGGGCACACAAAAACCAAGAGTCCAAGACTTAAGAAGGAAACAAAATCCCTTCTTGAGCAAAATACCAATAAAATGTCCTAACAACAATGACATCCTAAATATTGCAAGTATTTTAAAATGGAGAACTTGCTATAGATGCCAAAAGTACACAATAAACTACAAATAATTTGAAAATACTAATTATTTGTAATTTCCCTTCTCAACCTGCATTTGATTGATTTGGCAAAACAGATCCACATTAATTACTTTGCTAAATTAATTATCACTCATGAAGCATCAGATAGAGAAGGAAATCTGTTAAACACATGAAAACACAGTAAAACAGAACCATCTCCAATTAGCTGCTGCAACCCCTTTCTTGGTACCTCAGGTTACATGTACGCATAATAAAACAAAGCAAAAGGGAACAGCCTGTACAAATAACATAAAAGAGTACATCTGAAACAAATGCAAAAGAGAGAATAGATATGGCTAAATCTAAAAAGAAACACCCTTTAACTCGCATTCAAAAATTAAGCATTTATAGATTATACACTCTAGATAGATTTCACACAACTAAAAAGCAAAGAGGCAAGAGAAAGGAACAAGGAAAAAATATCAACCTTTGCACAAATGAAAGAAGTGATTGATGCCAAATTACAGGCATTATTCTTGTATCCTCGAGAAATCTCATAAAATGACCAACAACTGCATCAACTACACGATATGGCAAGGCATATTTCTTGTCCAATAGAAGCTTGATAAAATAACTGCAAATAATTTACCAATGTAACAAGTAATATTCAGATCATTTAGCAACTAAAAAGGCATGAGATCCAAAATTGAAAGGAATTTTTAAACAGGTCCGCTCTTGAATTAGTTATTGGCTTATCCTTTCTTGAATTAAACCATGGAACTACAACTACAAAGGTTCATGCATCAACAATTGTTTCATTACTCAAAAGAGTACTATACTTGACATTGCTAATCATTTCATCTCTCATCTTCTCTTACAAGTTTTCTTCTCAGCATTTTCTAATGAAGTTTATTTGCGACCATCAACAATTCTTTGGACTAGCATCACATCAAGAAACCCACAGGACATATTGTTAGGATTTTGCTACATTAGTCATGACTTGTTTTCCTGAATCCATGTTAGGCATGCATTCTCTTGTAAGGTAAGACCGCAGACTGTTCAAGCGCAGAGGCAAACCAAATGCATGCATAGCATGGATGAGCAAGTAAATCTGCTAACTGTTACACACTCCTTTTTTATCTTTATTTTTAATACATGTTATACATTTACATACCTTGTTGTGCCGCAATAATCCATTTCTGCAAGTTTCAACAGTGTAACACTACAATCCCATTTAAAAAAAGAGTTAGACTCTTTCCCAAGTATTTGAAACTTGGGAAAACAAAAGGTACAAAGTTTCAGCTGCTACAGAATCATCTTATCCATGTGTGCTGAATGTCGAAAATATCACTTGGATGTCTTCAAAAGAGGGCGGAAAATTAAAGCAGAATGGTTTGAGATGTTTAAAAGCACTGGTGTAACTTTGTAAAATGATATGTAAATCATGAAACATGGCAGAATAAAAGGTGCAAAGTTCCAGCTGCTACACAAGAATCTTATCCTCCTGTGCTGAATGTTGAAATTACCACTTGCATGCCTCAAAACAGGAGAAAAAAATAAAGAAGGGTTTGAAATGTTTAAAAGCATTGGTGTAACTTCATAAAATCCATTTGTAAATCATGAAATTCTTATCTTTCTCAACAAGAAATTCCAACTATACAATGAAAAAGATGTGAACAGGTAACAGAATCATGTTGATTTACAGTGGGTCAAAATATGCAAGTGATTCAAGAACTTTGGGATATGGAAAGTAGTGTTGGATCCACTGGGTTTGAAGGGTCATCAGGAGGATTATGCAGCGGGGTTATTGTGTCTCCCTAACAGTTAACAAGATGATTTTATAACTAAACATATGGATACTTTTGATTACCAATTAAGACCTGCACTGAGTGTACATGGTTGTCATCTGCAAAAGTAATCATACCATGAATGAAGCATAGGAATGGAGACCTTCTGAATAATACTTCCAACAATAACAGCTTCCCTAAGATTGCAGGTCCCTGACTGCATGTCAAGAAAGGAAGAGTTTCTATTAAAGCATAATCATTGGTTCATTAAATAAAAAATTATCAGAATCAGGCATCATATGAATTAAAGGTCAGTGAACTTCTTGTCAGAGAGTTTAGTTTTGTCTATCCTGTCAGGTATTTGTTTGGGGTTAAGTTTTCTTTTGTTGGCCTCTATTCTTTTGCAATCACTAATTGGAATACAAACTATGCTTTCAACTCTCCACCAAATAAAACCATAAAATTTTAATCTGTCTAAACCCTAATCGGTCCAGCCACTCTGTCCTGCATTGTAACACATAATTATAAAATAGCAGTTTGGATTTAAACAAAAACAGGGAAGTGTAGGAGATACAGAAGATAGCAGTGAATTACTGCATCTGATCAATCTCAGAAGAGCAACATCAACAATTTATCATGATTAAGAGAAGTGAAAGCATTCAGAGACTACACCATCACTGATTAAAAAAAAATAAAAAATGTAGAAGATTTCAGTGCTAATAAATACCTTACACAATGGAAGCAATATTCCCTTGTTGAATGCAGCTGGTTTATATAGAGACTTTTTTAAAGCTTGATACAGACTGAAATGCAGCCTCTTATTCATCCTAATATCATCTCTCACTCTAGGAAGTAAGACAAGCCTATAGAAGCGCTCAGCCTTCTTAGCACCCAAATTCGAAGAGAAGATTCTTGTGGCTTGATACATTGCAGCTGGTGACCATTTTTGAGGTTCGGTCAGGTACAAGACATCCTCCCAAAGTTGCATACAAGGGATGTGTTTAAAAGCTTTAGGTATCTTTCCAGCTGTGTATTTACTAAGATACTCGCCAACTCTACACATAATCATACCAAAGTGATTTCATTACATTCAAAATTATTTCGTTCACAGATCTGTTTTGAAGAAAGGTTCTAATAAGAGAAAATGGAAAAAATATTGTCAAGAAGAGGATAGCTAATTTACCCCTTGTACAAATCTATGAGAGACTGGTCCAGCTTAGGCATAGGCTGTGTCTCTGCAATCAAACAAAGATATACAGTATAAACAGTTAACTATACAGATTCAAGCATGTATACTAGAGTAATCACCAGTTAAAAATCTAAATGAAGGGTTCATAAAATAAACAAAAACTGATTTAAGGAAAAAAAAAGGGTGAATCATGTAATAATATGAACCTGAAGAAACATGAGCATCCCTCTTTTTGATTTTTTCAATGATAAGGTCGGTAAGTGTTTGTTGTGGACCAGCATCCTTCGACAAGAATGCCTCCAGCAATTTCTCATCGTTCTCATCAATCTCCTCCTGTCAAACCACCCAATTTAACTTCTTTTACAAACAAACTAAAGCTCCAAAAAAATCAAATGAAGGAGAACAAATATTCAACAAAATTACAGAAAATAATAAGCAAAATAGCCGAAACAAAAAAAGAATTTATGAAAACAAAAGGAAATGCTAACAGGATAATCATTAAATTGGCTTTGAGTCTCGGAAAAACCACTAAAATCGTCAATTTCATCCTCAGCGTATTGCTCTTCCTCACGCTCAGGTAATTCTTCCTCCAAAGCATTAAAATTAGGGTTCCTCTCTTCCGCTTCCTCAGCTTGAATCTCCTTCTGCTGAATCAACGCCACTTTCAAGATTTTCGAGCTCATCCCCGACGATATCATCTAGAACAGAAAATCATTAAAAAAAATCAGAGACATAAAGGGGGGGTAAGGGCGTCAAAAACAAAGTGCAGATTACTTTTTGTTGTCTCTGGTGGTGTTTTGATGCTTTGGTTCGTGTCTTTGTGGAAGCAATAGAGTCTGTATCCTCCTTGAGGAAAGGCTCTGGGTTTTGGTGCCTCTCTCTTTTCTTCGCCATTGATGGAAGATAGAGTGGGTTGTTCTGCAGATAAAACTTCTTCTCAGAGAGACTTCTGCTTGGTGATGCGAAGTTAAACCCTTGTGCTACGAGGTTTTAGGTTAAGCTATGTCTTTACGCTTATAAATTTATCCATATTCTCTACTTCTAGCCCTATAGTTTAAGAATTTTCAATGTTACCCTTATTTCATAGAAAGTTTCAATTTTACCCTTCACTACTAACTAAATAATACAAATTAAGGAATCCTTTGGTATTTGTTGGTTTTTATTTTCTGTTTCTGTTTTCATTTTTTTTTAGGAAAATAAAAATAAAAACTGAAACTTTCTTGGTTACCATAGTTAAATTGAAAACTAAATTGTTTGGTTGCATTTTTTTTTCTTTTATGAAATAGGATAATAATAAATTTTGAAATTAAATTTGTTTTTTAATAACTTAGAATAAGATTAAGGTTTACTAAGAGAAAGTAAAAGTGCAAATTTAAAAAAAAATTTAATAGAAAGTAGTTGATAATTTTGTTTTAATTAGCATAAGTTTGGGTTAGTTTAAGTTTATTTTGATTAATTTTATGGGTTATAAAATTAATAATTATATAAATTTTTAACAATTTTAAGGTTTGTAAGATTTGAATAAATAATTTTTAAAAAGAAAATTTTATAAAAGAAAACTATAATAGTTAAATAACTTTTTTGGGAAAAACCTAGTGTTCTCTCTTTTCTTCAGTAATCTTGTAGCTGTTAACGTTTTTCTAGATATGGTGAAAGAAAGCCTATCATATTAATGTAGTCAAAGCTTGCAACATAGAACTTTTACTCATAAGAAAAATAAAAGCAATAAGAGTGTAAAGTTGAACAGAATGATAATTCATAATAAATAAATAAATTTGAAGTTCCTCACTTGTGTGTGTTTGTGAGCTTTCTTTAATCAATACAGAAGCTATCTTTTTACCTATGTTTTTTTATTTCTGGGAGGTCTTTCTCCATTAGCAAGTTCTTTTTAAAAAAAACAAAAAAAAAACTCCATTTATTCTATTAGAGGTTGTTGGCAAGCCTATATTTTTTCGTTTTAATTAGATTTTTTACGGGTATTATTTACTCTTTCCACTAAAACCATAATCATAGCTACTCAAAATAAATTTGGTCGATATATATATATATATATACATTCTTTATAACCAATTGAATATGTAATAATAATTTTTTTTACATAAATATATTTAATTATTAATAAAAGCTTATTTATTTTTAGTATTTATTAAATGTTTGATTAATAAATCTAGAGTAAAGATAAAGTTTTTATAATAAAAAAAATTTACAAATAAAATTATTATAATTATAAAATTCATACTACATTAAAGCATCATTACTAAATGTTCTTGATCAATGCTATATTAAAATTAAATATTAATTAAAATCACTGAGATTAGTATATATTATGTTTTTTTTTTAAGTAGTTGCTTTTATATGCTAAAATATGATGAATATTTAAATCTAATATGCAGGTACTTGTAAAATAACATGTATACTAAATTGACCTGTGTAAGAATTTCTATAAAGAGATCACATGTATTCGTCGAAATGCTCAAATGATAGTTGTGTAAGTGGTTCTTAAATTTTAGATCACAAAGATATTTTATATATGAATTGTTATGTTTTGATTATGCAACATGTTGTTTTAATGACAAATAACAAATAGATATATGTTGGGTGTAACATGACCATATGAAGGTATTTAAATAATTAAAAGAGAATTTATCATCTTGAGTGATTTAGAAAAAGTCTTTCATATGTTTTTAAATAATATTGATTGTAAATCCTTATATAAGGTAATTAGATATTTAAAAAAAGTTTTAGAGCTCAAACAACCTTTTTTTGCTAAGCTAAAGGGTCAAAAACACTATATTGAAATTTCTTTTGCGACATGGAATCCATTAACACTAGGAAATGCCTTTTGGATTGTTGAATTGTGATCAACTAACCCATTTCTCGCTCCTTTCTCATTTCCCGATGATCCCTTACTCCCCTCTCTTAAATCCAAGGGCTAAAATGTAAACAAATAAAGTTTTGAATCAAAATATAAAAAATCAAGAAATAGGGACTAAAAAGTAAAAATAAAACTTTAGGGGTTAATATAAAAGATATACTTTATGCACAATGAGGAAAAAGAAGTTTAGTATTCGTTTATATTTCAAATACAATCCTTAAAATTTTAGTTTCTTTTAAGACATTACCTTAAAGATTGCAATACTTTACAGCCACTTTGTGAGGTAGGCAAAATATTAGGCTCTAACCCATTTTATATAAAAGCCCATTTTATAAATTCTCTTATTTTAAAACTTCTAGAAAACATATAAGAGATCTCAATGAACTTGTTAATAACCTCATGTGAATCAAAACAATAAAAAAAAATGGAGACCTAATCAACTTTCTCCATCAATTTAAGGGTTAAAAACACTATACCAAAACTCATTTTGCTATATAGAATCTATTAACACCAAAAAAAGCTTTTTTAACGGATAAATTATGGATAACCAACCCTCTTCATCTCCCCCCTCTTGTTCCATGATAATCCTCATTTTGTTTTCTCAAACCTAGAACCAAAATATAAAAAAAATAAAGTTTTAAACCAAGAAATATGAACTAAAAACAAAAAGTTTAGGGACTAAAATAAAAAAAAAGTTCTCCATTCATGGTGAGGAAGAAATAGGTCAAATATTCATTTCTATTTTAAATTCAATTCTTAAAGTTTTAGGTTTTTAGAATTAATAAAATAAAATTTTATTTTGTCAAATTAAATATTAACTTAATATCAAGATTTATTTTTTACGCTATAAAAACCTTACAACAAGCTAACTAGAATGAAACCATCAAGTTCAACTTTGAATTAATTTAATGTGAAATGATCCAATTAAAAAAATTAAAAAATTAAAAAAAAAAACATAATATTACAGGCAACTATTATAATCCACATTGGATTTTGTTTTTCTCATATGCTTCATTTCCACCATCTAATAGATTTTTTACATGCTAATGATTCAAAACACCATTATTAAATGTAAATAGGTAAAATAAAAATATGATTGTTGTTAAAAACAACAATTAGAATGAGTATCAAATTTATTATTAAAAAATTATACTCCACTTTGCTATCATGAAGAGAGAAAGATGTAAAAACTAAGTAGAGGTGAGAGAAAAAAAGAAATTTTTATATTTTACTTTGTTATATCACGAGATTTTTGTATTTAAATAATTAAAATAAATTATAAAACTTGATTAAAAACTAATTTAATATAAAAAGAATAAATTGAAAAAAAAATCCGAGTGATCAGGAAAAAAGAAAAGGAATCATTATGGACAATGTGTCTGCTGCGTTTGAACAGTAAAACAATCCTGCGAGGAGAAAATAAAAATAATACCACGTGAAGAAAAACCAACGGCAAGTCCAGGTCTGCTTCCTCCATCGTACTAAACAAACTGAAGCTTATGGACTGAGGCAGGATTTCAATACCTGTGAACCTCAACTCTTCGAGCAGCTTCGTAGAATTATGTGAAACTCTAAACGGGAAAGTCCCGTGCTTGTTTCAATGTATGCCAACTCATCGAAGCTGCACAACTCTTGCAAGATTAAAGCATCTGAAAGAGCAGAGTTACCTTTCCCTTAGGTTGCTTCAGAGAAAGCAGGAGGTATACAGCTTTTCAGCACAACAATGGCAGCTTGGCATCCAAACTATTGGAGCGTATCAACATGCAGATCATGCATCCAATATCAACACTTTTAAGGAGAACTATAGTATATGATAATTTTGTTTAAACAAAGAATATACAGCGAAGGCAGCAGTAGCCATAAGATTGTAACCATCCATCATCCATAAAAAAAAAAAAAGCTTAAAATTTCCAAAAGATCTGCAGACCCATCAACAGTGAAACGACAGCTTTACATAACAAGGCATGCTCTCAAGTGCCCAGAGTAAATTACTGCGCATGGGGCTGCTGGACACCCAGGGATTGCTTCTATAACTTCGGAGCTAGGCGAGCACGAGGATGGTCCCAATCGGTTACAATGTGGTCACGAGTGATTTCCTTGAGGGAACGGCAGCCACTTAATGCCATAGTAAGTTCAAACTCCTCACGCAGCATTTGAAGCACTTTCCTCACACCAGCTTCTCCTTCAGAAGCAAGTGAAAACACCACTGGTCGGCCAATCTGTCATCAAAACCACCACCGAATAATCCTCAATTCTCAGTTAATTTCTTCAATAGATGTTAAAAATGGAAAAGGTGCATCTTGTTAAACGAATGCTATCCAAAGTCCAGTGACTTAGAAAAATGAGTTGAATCTACAAATTGATACTGAGCCCCTGTTTGTTTGCAGGGAGATAGAGCCAAAAGGACAGCGTGATGCTTAATAGAGAGAGCCTATCAGCTTAATTACCAGTCAGGCTAGCTATCACCTTGGGAAGGTTGTGAATGAGGCCATGGATTTAGGTGCCTTAATTAAAACTAGCCATGCATCGTGATCAATATTAACTCCTAGCATATATGTGGCTCATTTTATGCAGCCCTTCTCTTATGATTGCCATACGAAAGCTGTGGTTAAGTCAATGTGTGATACTTACAAAGATGCCAGAGGCTCCAAGTGCCAACGCCTTGAAGACATCGGTTCCACGCCTTACACCACCGTCCAAGAAGACCGGAACTCGTCCTTGTGCAGCCTTGACAACCTGACATCATTGATGCAGAAATGAAATATAATCCCCCTTCTAGAATGTGATGATTTTTTAGTCGACTTGGCATGTGTCAGTTATGAACATGTTGAAGTACCTCTTCCAGTGCCATAATAGTGGAAGGCACGTAGTCAAGTTGGCGAGCACCGTGATTCGACACTATAATTCCTGCTGCTCCAGCTTGAATCGAAAGCCTTGCTGCAAAACCACGCAAAAAGAAAAGAAAAGAAAATGTTCAAGCATTTGTAAAAATTATACAATGACTGTCGATATTGCTACTGTTTGTATTGTTCTTACCATCCTCAGCAGTGAGTACACCCTTCACCAGAATTGGAAGTCTGGTGATTGTCTGAAGCCACTCCACATCCTATAAATATTTCAAAAAAGCATATATATAAATACATCAGTGGAGCAACTCATCTATACAAAGAATTGGTACGTAATCATGCTATATCGATATCACAGGCTACAACTCACATATTTGGATTGCCTAACAATCCTTAACAAGCTTTGGTAGTATTTTTTAACTATCAATGAAAAGAACTCGAAAAGAAATTTTATTTAAAATGCTAACATCTTGAAGTCTTAAATGTCCAACCCTATTTATGACATTGATGCAGACTATGAACTGGTAACCATAACAAATCTAGCATACCTTCCAGCTCAGAGTACGATCAATTTGACCAGCAACATATGAGGCAAGTCCAGAGTCATCGGCCTGTACAGCCCAACAAAGCAATCATGAGTTGTATAAAAGAGAGAGATCAATTATTCAGTATACAATTATTGTCTTGAGAATCATGTAATTATTCACCACAAGAAATATATTGGAACTCACCTTGTCCATCTTGCCAAGGTCCAAACCTTCGAAGTTCTTCAATGTCAAAAATGGTGGCAAAGTAAATCTTTAAGAGAACAAATCAGCAGAAACTATATTTAGTCAGAATCAGGCACTCCTTGCACTAATGGTTTGTTAAGGTCAGTGTTAATTTGAAATCTGCACCTGTTCTTGATGTCAGACTCCCTGCGGCCCAACCTTGGGGTATCAACTGTAAGAGCAATAGCCTTGAAACCAGCCCTCTCAGCTCTTCTGACAAGCTGAGCAACAACATTCCTGTCCTTGTATACCTACGAGACGAACAGCAAAAGCATTCGTGAAGCAAACTGTTGAATCTGCATGCACACCTGAAAACCAAGACATGTTGATCCAACAAATAGAAGGACATCAAACATATTATTTCAAGCTTACATAGAGCTGGAAAAAGCGGATGCCAGGTCCAGTGGACGCGACCTCTTCGACACTGGAAGTAGCCCACGAGGATAATGTCTGAAATAATCGGAACATTTAAAAATTAAGTACGGCAGACATCTATGATTGAGAAGTCGAAGAGGCAAGGACATGTATGAGAAGCATGTCAATGCTCAAAATTTGTCTAAAACTTTCCTCAGGGAATTTTTTTTTGAAAAAAAATGAAAAAGCGCGAAGGTATAAAACAACCAGAAGAGATTTCTGAAACACTTCGAAAAATGTCATCATAGCACTATTTCAATGTTTGAGGGTATATACTTCAGTTAAGGGTTTCACATAAAACCATTTGCATTTGACAGTTCAAACAATCGCATATCCCATAATTGTGAGCAAAAAATGAGCATTGGAACAGTCTTCAATTACTTGCAATCAGCAAAATTATCAGGGAAGAATGTGATAGAACATGAACAAACTCGCACATGACGTTAGCTCCTCTATTTTTGGTGTCAACTCGTTGAATTGATGCTCTCTATCCTCAAAAGAGAAATTCAGGCTTTGAATGATTGCAGCACACATATCTAAATGAAACACAGAAGGTGGTGAAAAAACAAACCATGATTGTCCCAGCAGCTGATGCAGCTCTTGCTGTAGCATACTCCCCTGCATTAAACGAAAATGATTTTATCAAACTACGGACCACGCCCTTCTTTCAACAGATTCAAGGGCCAGATTAAACCATTAGCAGAAGAGACCCGTTACCACTGACAGAACAAAACTGAAGCACACTGCTGCATACCTTCAGGATGAGCCATTTTCTGCATGGCAGTTGGAGCAATCATAATAGGCATTGATATTTTGAAGCCCAAAACAGTGGTGGCCATGTCTATTTTGCTCACATCAATAAGAATACGGGGTCGAAACCTATGTATCATTCAAACCAAAGGAAACACATTACTAAACATATTAATGCATAAAAATTACCTCAGCTACGAAGCAAAAAGGATTCCAACGACAATCAAGTTCCACATCCAGCGTTGTCTATAAACTACAAAGATAAAAAGACAAAGGCTCACAGAATTCTTGAGAATGCGTTTCTGTTTTCTGCTAGAGTCCACTGGTCCTCTGCCCCAGAAGCATAGTAGTCGAAGACCATCTTTGGTAACTTTTGCTTGGCGATGGCCTCGTACTCCATGACATTGGTTATCTCCATCTTTAAAATCAACGGTTAAATCCCCCCCTTACACAATCTGTATTTAAGAATCAGCACACTGATCACCGATCAATAAACACAAGACGTCATATCAAAGTTCAGCGACGGGGACAAAAGCACAAATTAACACACGAGATGGGATCTCAACTCTCAACTAGTATGTACTACTATTATTACTCTTGTCATGCTGAAAGAATCTTCCTCAGAGCATCTAAAATCACGGATACAGAGAGAACAAAAACACAAAGAAACAAAAAGTGAATTTTTTTTTTAACAAAGTATGGACTTCAAAAAAATACTTGCACTGTCCAGGTACAAGGAACCGAAGTGTATCAACCTACAAGTGGAACTCCACATACGATAGGTGTATAAAATATAGATAAAGAGAAGAACAGGCATATCTTTTATCTTTTGTCCTCAAAGTAAATATAAAAAAGGTCTCAAGCGTAAACCAAGACACTTTACCGCTTAAATTAAGTATTCTATGAAAGAACAAATTGCAGCTCACTTTGCACAGCTTAACTTTACCGCTTAAATTAAGTATTCCATGAAAGAAGAAATTGCAGCTCAATTTGCACAGCTTAAAGTTTTAAAACACTCAAAGACAAACCAAAATCTCTAAAATTAACCAGCTAATTATTGATTAGCTTAACAGAATAGGATATAAGTATCTTGTAGCACCATGTAAGGAAATGAAAAAATCATAGCTATGCTGGTAAACAGGGACTCAAAATGAAACAGGGTAAAAGATAAAAAGACCCACAAGAAAGAAATGTGGAAACTTGAAAAGTACTGTAACATAATAAGCAAGTTAAGGAAGTGAAAGCGAGAAAAACAGACCTCTGATGAGAAGCAGGAGTGTGCACTAGAGTCGTAGTGCATGCAAGGAGAGGAGTGGAGAGCAGTCTTGAGAGATTTGAGTTGGAGAAAGAAAGAGAACGCAAAGAGGAGGTTAATTATATGAAGGCTTTTGCATGGAGACAAAAGTGGTGGGGCTGGTATGAGACCATATTTGTGTACAGTGGATAGTGATATAAGAGAAAAGAAGAGAAGAGAAGATGGGGAAATATGCATGGTGATGGGAGTGGATGAGCATTTGGAGGTGAGAATTCAAGATCAAATCCTATCACTGCGGATTGGATGCTTCTCATCCACATAGCATTCGTGTGTTTCACAGCTTTTTCTCCTTCATTATCTTTTCCATGCGCTTTTTTTTTTCTTAAAGAAATATTGCGGACAATCCAAAAATGATGAAAAAGAGGGATTGGAGAATGAAACCACATACAGGGTGGCTCTCCGTTCTTCTTAAACGATTATACCGATGACGTACGGCTCGCAATTGGCGGCTTTTCCTGCCCGGCCGAACCATAGTTCCCCTGCCTATCAGTTTATCCTCGACCACGGTGACGTAAGGTCAAGTGGGATAGTGGGGTTTTTTTTCAATGTTTTTAAAATTATTTTATTGATATTAAAAATAAATTTTTTAAAATAAAAAAATATTATTTTTTATATATTTTTAAATAAAAATATTTGAGAAATAATTGTAAATACTCCTTTATCTTTTATCACACGACTTTATTTTATTTTCAAATCGTTGTTGGAATATTATATCCTAATAAATTAAAGTGGAGAATATAGAATTTTTAATTAGTCATGTATATTTGTTTGTACGGTTATTTATATATAATAAATTATGTCATGACTTGAAATCTTGAATATATTTTTAATTTGTTATAATATCATATGTTGACGCAATCATAGGTAGAAAAATGAACTAAAAGGAAATAGATTTCTTTTGTTTTTTATTTTCTTGAACTTCTAGTGGTACAGTAGAAAATAAATACAATTTGAATTCAAGTTTAAAATATAGGTTCACCAACGTAGCAGTGATAACTAGTGTCCATCGTAGCAACAACTGATGTCCATCAATATAGCAGTTCCAAGAGCTAACTAAAACCTTAATCACATATGAAGTAATTGAATATCTAATTGAAACTCTAGAAAAAAAGCAATTTAAATTCAAACCTTGTAGCTGTAATTTTCTTCTTAAATGTCTGTGATCTTTCCATGCTTAACATCACCCCTGCAAACTGATATGTGTCAGCCAGCAATGTTCACAGTGCTGGTCTTTAGGAATATTGATGTTGTATAATTAGGACTCTAGTGTTTTAAATTTGAATTAATCTTCTGTTATTAGGTTCTTAGGATTGTTCATTCTCCATGGCTGTATATATATCCTCATTGAGTTAATAAAAAGGCAACTTTCCAAGACATTCTAACGTTTATAATAGGGACATGAATCGCCATTAGTTTGGACTTTAAAAAAGTAAACTGGTTTAGTATGGCTTTGGTGAAGACATTCGATATTGATCATATGCTGAAATATATATTATCAGGATATTTTCTTGAAGAACTTTTTCATAAATAATAATTCACCTTTATATGTTTAGTTTTGACATGAAAAATAAGATTAAATGCTAAAGATATTGCTCCTATGTTATACATTATAGTATAGGAGATGATGACAATGAAATTTCAAGATCTTGTAATAACATTCTAGTGTAGTTTAGTAGTTGCAATAGCCATAGATTAATATTCAACCTCCGTATTCGACACAGATACAATGCTTTATTTGTTTGCACTCCATGATATGACATTTCACATAGCAATATAATGTAATAACCTCTAGATTTTCTATCTTTTAGATTCTTAGCCCAATTTGCATAACTAATGATATCTAATATAGCATTGTACTGAGTATAGTAAATATCATAATCAATTGTTCCTTTCAAGTAATAAAGAGCTTTTTTGGTAGATTTTCAATGTTGTTCTTGTAAAGCATACATGAATTGGTATAATTGATTGACTGCATAACTAATATCAGGTCTTGTTAAAGTGCAATACTGAAAGACATTTACAACCTATCAATATTCAGTTGGATGATTTAACAATTTTACTTCGTGAGCTGGAAGTTTGGGTCCTAAAACTATTGGTGTAGACAAAGATCGAGTTCTAATCATTTATGTCTTATCTAGTAGGTCAGAAATATACTTGGAATGTTTGAGATGAAGTCTGTTTTTATTTCAAGTACTTGAATGCAAATGAAATATAAAAGATTTCCAAGATGTTTAGCTTGAAATGTAACTTGTAACTATTTAATGAAGTCTTTAATTTTTGAATTATTAGTTCCTATGATAGTGATATTATCTACATGCATTATAACAAATAGTTTAAATTTTATGTGTTGTAGTGTAAATAAACTATGATCAACAGAAGATTCTTGAAATCTAATATCAATTAAATGATTGGAAAACCTTTTAAACTAGACTAATTAGGCTTATTATAGTCCATACAATGACTTGTGTAGTCTATAGACAAAATCTAGTTTAGATTCATCAATGAATCGTTGTGGTTGTTCCATATTTTTTTTTTTATTAAGAAAACCATACAGAAATGTATTAGAAACATCAAGCTATTTGATAGGCCAATTGAATGTTACTGTAAGTGGCAATATCAATCTAATGGTGGAAGATTTGATTACTAAAGGGAAGGTTTTTAAGTAATATATCTCATTTTGTTCATCGAGGCCTTTTGTTACTAGTCATGCTTTATACCTGTCAATCTAGCCATCAAAAGTTCTTTTAGTTTCCCATTTATTTATTACCACATGAAAACTTTATAGTCTTAAATATAGAGATCAAGTCCCATTAGCTATTAATGCATTAAATTCTCTTCTCATAGCTACTCTCATGTTTATTTGTTACTGCTTTATTATAGAAAAATGGTTTTTCTTAATTAAAAACATGGGAAAAAGATTTTTAAGGATGACCACTTGAGCATAGAACTTTATATTCAGGGAATTGTTTTGGTCTTGAGTGGCTAATTTTTTATCAAGTGATAATATAGGATATAGGTTAAGGTTGCAAGGCATCACTTCAACAAACAATATGTGTTTTACTGATGTCTTTATGCAGTATATGCATTGATATAAAGAGTTGTATTAATGTATTTAAGCTAAGAAAAGGTTGTTTAAATAGACTCTCAGTAAGTAAGTGCTTTATATTAATTACTTTGTCTTTATTGCAAAGGAGGTTGTGAGAGTTTCATTGGTAAAAGCATTAGCGAATAAAATGAAAGGAATAATTGAACGGGTGAGAATTATCAATTTGAATAGTGTTGGAGTAGGTTGAGTTCTAGTTTTTAACCTTTGCTAGAAACACTCTTTTATCAAACACCAAATGTTTATAAATATAAACTTTGTTATTTTCTAAGTCTAAACATCGACATCCCTTTTAAGTGTGTGAATATCTGAATCCAAAAAGTCTATTTCTTTAAACTAATGTGATAAAAGTCTAAAAATATTTAAACTTTTGACTAACACATAACATTACTAATTATTGTTATGATCAAAATAATTAATTCATGGGTGTTAATAACCTTTTTGCTAATAAACATCCCTACTACTAATAACATTAATAAGAATAATTACTATTATGAGTGATATGACTCATAGAAATATTGATACGATCTAAGAAAGGTTGAATTTAGATTTTGAGTGAAATGTTTTACTATTCAGTTTTACACTATCAAACATAACTTTCAACTAAATTATTGGATTAGACTTAAAGTTTTATAGGCATTTATAGACATGATTTTCTATATTGAATTAAAATTTCAGGTCAATTAGAGTTCAAGAGTAGACTATTTTAGAGGGTCGAAGTTACGAGACAAATTTTGTCAAATATGTCTATATAAACCTTCATCTACTATTTAGACTATATGTAGAGCTATATAGGAATTATGTTGATATACCAACTAGGTTGGAAAGTATACATCCATAATTTTCTAATGGTTATGATGAACATATTAATTCATTTAGATGAGAGAAAATGGTATGTTTGAAATCAAGATTGAAATTTGCCAAGAATGTGTGAAAATTAGAGAAATATTATTTTTTTTATATATTGTTGATTCTAGTGAATATAAGGATTTCTTTATACACTTGGAAACATGTGTGACAGTTATTGACTCATGTATTTTATAAGGATTCCATGTCAAATAAAGAAACATTTATGGAAGCAATTATTACCCATAATTTGCAAGGATTTCATACCCATTATGGAATGTATGTGGTAGTCAGGAGGCTTGTGATTCTTCTTTTTTTTTTATGTTATTTTTCTTACTTTACAAGATTTCCTCGCATATTAAGGAAACTATAGGGAGGCAACTTAAGGGGAAAAAATTCCAACAATTAAACAAAAAGTTGTTTAGCTAATTTGGAGCATAATGTTTTGGAAAAGCCTCCATATAAAGTAAAAGGGGATATTTGGCTATGCATGGAGATTTATAGCAAGGGGAATTTGTTTTATAATACTTTTATTTATTTATTTTATTTTTGAATATTATTAGGTTTAGACTTTAGTCTAAATTGGGTTTGTTTTAGCCCATTAGATATTGTTTTAGAGTTTGTTTCAGTGTTAGACTTATATTAATTGATTACTAGATTGAGCCTATTGATTTATAACCCAAAAGAAATCTATTAGGGTTATTTAAAGGGGACTATATATTGCTTTTAATGCTACAAGTTTCAAAAGCTACAATGATATGAACAAGATTTTTCCTTTGTTTTATATGTTGCAAACAACACTTTTATTTAGGGATAAAGATCATTTACATACTTCAGATTTTTAGGTATAGGGTTATTTATGGGTTCAAGTTTTTTTTCCAATACTTTTGGTTCTTAGGTACAAGGTTATTTCTTGGTCGAGCTTTTAAACCTAATGTTTAACCTTTTTAGGTACAAGTTTGTATTCCTTAGAAACAAAATCTAGAAAAGTAATAGATTTTAATCACATTCATTTTATAGACAAGAAAATAAAAATGAATGATGATCCATTCCTTAAAATAACAATATAAGTGGATACCTATAATTTATAAGCTTATTGAAAAAAAAAACAATAAAAGGTAAAGTCCAATCAACCAAGAAAAAAAATAAAATTAATTGCGGATGTTGGTATTAGAAAATGATACACAGGATATGGTAAAGCCAAAAGATGGTTCAATTAGCCAGTAATATAGCTATTAATAAGGTATATACATGCCTTACCTATTTGTAATTCTTCTAAAATTTAAGGATTTAGGGAGTAAAACTAAGCTGGTTAAGACTCAACAATGAGCCAAAACATTTAAGTTTAAGAGACTAGCTGATAATGAGTGTCACAAATACCAACCATGATAGAAATCATCCAAGCCTAGTGATGAGGACAACAATGTCATTCCTAAAAACCATAAACATCTCCTAGACTTATAAAAGAAATAAAAGTAAAAGCAATTGTCTAAGATATAGTTTAAGAGAATACAACACCCAAACACATTGATAAAGATAGATGATGCATAACCTACATATAAACCCTATATTTTATTAGTATGAACTCCAACCGTAAATAATAATAAATTAGTATACATAAAATATTTATGGTTAACAACTTAACGAGAATAAACCAAAAATGATAAGTATTAGAAATAATTGGAGAAACAAAGATAAAATAATAATTCATAAAAAAAGGAATTTCATATAAATTTTCCTACCATGGTTTGTGACCAAATGTAAAGAAAAAAATAGGGAGGGTCTGAGATTCCTGTAAATGTTTGAGGGGACACAATAAATGTGTAGTTTCTTAAATATATATGTTAGGGAATTTTTAAACATGTGTTAAGAAAGAAACTAGCTATAAGTATTATGATGTTCATTTTATGCCATCAAAAAAGAAAAGAGTGATTGACACTACTCAATTTAAGTTTTATGAGAAGAACTTTGAGGCATAGAATAAATAAAAATCAAAACATAAAGATATAGTCTACTAAAGGACTCAGTTTGCTGCCTCACCAGGTTGTAATATGGTTCCAAAACTATAGAGCTTGTTTCAAGAACAAACAACTAAAAAGGGACCTTACTATTTGAGAATTTGCTTTAATAAACTCAAGGATAACTATCACAAACTCATTAACAAGAAGTAAAATTTAAGAGTTTGGAGTGATTGTGATAATACTCAAATTAAAACTAGTAGGATTTAGAGAAAAACAAGGGTGTAAAGTGGTTGGTTATGATTTATAGAGTCATGATAATAAAGTGCATTAAGGAAAGGTTAATTCTTGAAATTTCTCACAAAACCCTATAAATTTGAGTTTAATAGGTGCCACAAAGCTTATCTTCCTTTGATTTTATTTTATTCCATACATTTAACTATCTTTAAATTATATGGTTTATTAAGAGAAATGTTAGGTTATATGTTGATTAAGGTTATTTGATGGAAATTTGAAAAAAAACATTATTTAATTTTTATAGGCTTCATCATAAGAATTGTATAGTTTAAGAAATAATTTAGTATAATTAAGGTCAACCATTGGCTTGAAGCAATGAGTAGCTGACCATGATTAAGAAAATTTAGGGGAATCCTAGATTTTAAGTTTATCTAACTCGTAAATATTTTTGAACAAGTAGGGGTCATTGGTCGGTGTCTTTTTCATGATTTTCAGAGGAAGAAAGCTCCCTTCCCTTGTTTTCTGCACGTTTAAAGGAAGAAGATGTATGGTGTTATTCAAAATGGCATTGTTTTGGTCTTTTATTTTTTGGTAATGAACAGTAGATGAAACGATGTTGTTTTGGACAAAATGCGCTATTTTATTTGAAAGGAAAAGACACCCAAAACGTGTCAAAGTTCACATTGGTCTTCAATTTGTGATTTATTTAACTAAGTCCTTAATTGTAATTTTGATTATAAAAATCAATTTAATTGCATTCCTGTCAAATTTAATTGCTACCCCTGAAGTTGACCCTTTTTTTTTATATTGGTCTTTAGTCTTAAATTTATGCAACTTGATCCTCAATTGATCCATAAATTTCTAATTTCTTTCATTTGACCTCTGATTTAATCAATTTAAGGTCCTCCATTTACATGCATTTTTTATTTTGGTCTTTGTTATGGATTTTTTTAATTAAATCCCTAATTGGCCATCAAATTTTAATATTTATGCAATTAAGTCCCTGATTTGACCAAATTAACTCTTAAAAATTATATTTTGACCCTAGAACCTTAATTTCTTCCAATTAAAGCTGAAATGAACTCCAAAATCAATTTTTATTGCAATCAAACCCTCCATAGATTCAATTAAATCTTTAATAAAATGTAATTGAGTCCATAAATATCTGATTTTGGATTTTTCCTCCTTAAATTGAATATTCTTTATTAGTGAACCTTTAGCCATTTTATAATGTCAAATTTCAATCATTATATTTTTTAACTTCCTCTACCAATTTTGACTATTTTTTGGCTGTTTTGACATCCTTTTTTTCATCATCCTATTTTTTCATATTTTTTTATTTTTTATTTTTTTTAAAGAAAACAAATATGAATTAGGGAATAACCCAAAAATGGGTTATGACAATAATCTATGGTTTATTCGCATCAATAATATTTTTTAATGACTTTAAATCTTAGGATTTAGTTTTGGTACTAAAACCTATTTTGGTGAAATCATGTTAATTTGTTGAAAATTGAAGTAAATAAATGCTTGATTATTGATTTTTGCTTGATTCTTAACATGTTTATGTCTTTGGTTTACCCATGTTAGATCTAATTTGAATTTCACATTTGCTGGGTTCAGTTTTAGGTTGTTCTTCATGTTTTTCCCAAGACAATTATCTTAACTACATGATTATAACCAATTTTGGTTTATTTATTTAATAAAAAACTTCTCTAAAGATGATTAACAAGAAATCTAGAGTTTATTTACATGTTTACAACATATTTTAAGCCTTAGGTTTTGGTCTGAAATCAAAATTTATTTTGACAAAATCATTAATTTATAGTGAAAATCAAAGAGATTGGATGCTAGATTATTATTCCTTGCATAGTTTTCAATATGCAATTCTTTTTATTTGACCAAATCTGGTCTGAATCTGAGTCAACGTTGATCATTCGGGTTCATGCTTAGTGTTCTTCTTGTTCTTTATTTTTTATGTGTTTGATCCATTTTGTATAATTTTTTTTAGTTTTTTATGTTTTTGGCAAGTTTAATATGTATTTCTAGCTTTGGTTTTGTTTTCGATTTGTTTCAAGTCAAACTAGATTTTTTTTTTTTGTTTTATGGTTGAACCAAAGATTTCAGATCAACCTAGACAAGTCGACCCAGTCAAGTAAAAAACATCTGTGTCACAAGACTTATACCCTGTTTGGTTTCACCATATTTTTTTTAAAGGTCTTTTGATCTATTGGTGTGTTTCGCAAACATCCTTTAAGTTTATTTTGATTAGTTTTATTACAAGAAAAATGGGTTTTTTTAACCATAAATGGGTTTTTTTAACCATAAAAAGCCCTAAAAACATTTTAATTTTTTTTTCACATGGAAAAAATTCCCAAATTTATTTTGAGCATCTTTTTAAAGAAAATTTAAAACACTTTTGGCATTTTCTTAAAATAAAATATTGCATGGAATTTATAAAAAAATTTATAAGATTTTAGCTTATATTTAAAAAGTGTTTTTAAACCTTTTTTTTTTGCTAGAAAATATTATTCACTTTTAATATAAAAATAGAAAAAACCTAAAAGGTGTTAAAAATATAAAATATTATTAGGGATAATAATAATCATTTACTTTAATATTAGGATAAAACACAGGTGTTAACATACAAAATATTATTAAAAATAATAATTTTATTACTCACTTTAATATAAAAATAAAAAACTTGTATGGCTAATTTATAAAGGCAATCACCATTTGAATATGAAGAAACCACCTTGCTCAAGTATAAAGATAATCATTATTTGATAATGACAAAACATACACACACACATACGCGTGTGTGTGTTACAACTCAAAAAAATAAAAATTGTCATGAAATTTATGGAACATTACAATTTTATATCTAAAAATATAGTCCTTGTGGCTATGGAAGTATAACTTTTATACATGTGCAATAAGGTTTCCCATAACTAAAGGGCAATAACCTTTATACTTAGGCAACGTGACCTTTATATCTGGGAGAAGTATTGTTTTTATATTTAGACAAAGTAATTTTTTATAAGTAAATAATGATTATCTTTATTTTATAATAATAGTCTGAGATTTAACATCCATCAATTTCATCAATGGTATAATGATACACCATTATAGATACAAAGTCACAAGGTTACAATATTTTCTTGACTTTGTACATATAAATTTGTTTACAAAACTTTTATAAAGTCATGTCTAATATAAAATGTAAAATCTAAGTTATTCAGGAAAAGATACCTATAAAACATATAAGATCATGAAAACTAACATAAATATTTATATCATTATGATTACTAATAGTTGAAAAAACTAAATAAGCAATCACTGCATCTTTAATATATTTATAAGCACATCATTTTTTTTTACCAAATCCTTAATTTAATAATTTTTTTCAATAACCAATAAACATCATTTTTTTTTATACTCATTGAGTTATTATTGTCCTGTTTATAATGACTCTTTGATTAACAATTTATTTCATAGTCTATCTCAAACATTCATCACTTATATAATAAAATTAATAGTATTCATTATAACATGATAATCATCTTCATTCATGTTTTGATTTAACCATCTTCATGAAATTATCTCCAATAATGTAAATATAGTCTAAACCAATTTAAGGTTCATTACCCCTTACTATACCCATAGGTTATGCTTAGCTTAATTATGGATTTATCAATCCATATTACACCCTTATCATTTGTGGATATCATTTTAGTTCGTCATTCATATTCATTCATTTCAACACTTATTTTGTCATTTTTAACCAATTAATTTTTGTTTATTTATTTTGATTCCTATAGTGTCATTTATGGCTCAATAATATTACTTTTCAATCCAAACATCTATTATACCTTAAAGCCCATCCATATATTTTTTTTATTATTCAAATTTTTTATACCTATTAATGACTCAATCATTTATTTTTCATTTTGAATATTTCATCTGTCCATTTACAACACATTCAAGTACTTTTTATCTTAAATGTCTTGTAAGTATTTATGTTACATTAATATCTTTTTTGTAATTACTACTCTCTTTTTTTAATCACTTATAGCTCATACTTCAATGTGATATCCCTCACTATTATGGTTAATTTAATTCATATAATATTATAATTTATTGTTACGGTCCAATTAATTAAATTTCATAATTCTGTGGTTAATTTCAATTTCATGTATTAAATTTCATTATTGCAGTTCATTTAATTAAATCTTATTATTGTGTTTTAATTAATTAAATCTCAATGTTGTGGTTAATTTTAATTTCACACATTAAATTTCTGCTATTATAGTCCATTTAATTCACAAAATATTAATTTTCTACCACAAAAATCATATTTTTTCATATAATTTTTTCCATGTTATACTCATATTTTCATTTAATGTCATTATTCTACCTCAAATGCATAATTTATAAAATACCATTCTACTACTCTAAAGACATAGTTTACATAATATTATTTTCCTTTCCTAGAAGCATAATTCACATACACATTAATTTTATGCCTTATAGGCATAATCTACATATCATTTATTTATTATTTTGAAGACATACTTTTTCTAATATCATTTTTCTACCCTAAAAGCATAAATTCACATGATATTATTTGCATGTCCTGAAGGCATAATTTTTCATATGATACATAATTATACAATATACATATAATTTATATTGCATTCTAAAATTACAAAAGTAATTTAAACAATTAAAGAGGTAAAAAGGTGGCCCTTATCTAAAACTTCTAATACAAATATCATGTCACAACTTATTTTTCAATTGTGTTTTGTACACCCCTCAATGGTATAAATTTAATAGCCCATATGATCATCATAAACACATAGTTAATCCATCTATGAATATGCATTCTTCTATTAAGATTTCAACCCAGAAAGTTTTTATACTTCCAAGATTTTACATAATTTTCATCAATATATCAATCATTAATTAAAGTTCACACCACCAAATAAATCCAACCATAAAGATTTCTATTTTTTCTAGCATTCCAATAAATTTCCAACCATATTATAAACATCATTTAGTATTACAATTCATAAGAATCCATGTCATATTTTAAATCCTTAGAACTTTTACACTTTCAATTTTTAATTTCATGTTTAATACATCACAACCCAAAATTACTATTTACCTTATCAATTTACAATTTTATCAAAGAAATTTTCACATGTCCACAATTTCAATCCAATGTAATGTTCAACACACAATTTCTTATTTTTATATTGATGAATAACAACAACTTGACTCCAAATACCAAGTTATATTCAATTTCATAAATTTCTCACACTTGTAAAGTTAAAATTTCTCATTTCTTTGTCACACACAAAAATAATTAAACTTACCCCATTCATACTCAAAATCAAATATGTAAAATATTTCAAAAACATTAACTAACAAAATCTTGAGTCAATTCATATTTTAACATTTAAACCATAGTAAACTTAAGATTCCACATTCCTATATTTTCAAAAAAAAAAAAACATGAGCACAAATATTTAATTCATGAAATAATCTCAATTTCACCCCAATTATAATACATTAAACTCATACAAAATCAATTAGCATGAAAATCACATCATCAAACTAACTTCTAAATCTTCCATCTTCACAATTATAAATTCTTGGCCATATTAACAAAGATTCAAGACAAACCAAATTTCCAACCTTTCAAACCAACTCTAATATTTTTAACATTTTTTAAACATCAATTTCACATATTTCATTGAATTTCCATATGTTTTGTTTTTAAACCATTTAATGACGAATAGATAATTTTAAACTTGACATGTAATTTCTCCAAACTTACATACTTCATTTTATTCAATCTCATTCACAATCATTATCAACACATTTAACATTTAAAACAATGCAAATAAATCAAATAATCATAGTCAACTTTTAAAATTTCTTAAAATTCTTTAACCTTACAATTCAACCAGTTATAAGAAAACTCATAATTTATCATATCTTTATTTATTTATTACTCTAAATGTTAGTTTCAGTATCAATCATATAATACACATACCAATTCAACAATGTGTCCCCTAATTGAAAAAAAAATACCTAATTTCCATATAAGGCCAACCATTGTATGAGTGCAAAACTCATGTTCTTCTTTTAATTTTGTTTCATTTTATCTGTTTTTTTTATTGTTAACACAATTCAACCATTAACTCTATTTTATTGAGTTCAATCTATATTTTAACATCAAGGTTTCTAAACTTCATTGCCTATACTTTTTGAATATATGTTATAACATGTAAATATCCATTCAATCAAGAGTTTTTTTTACTTCAATTACAACTTCTAAGGCATTTCTTAACATTAATCCATGAACATTCAACATCCAAAGTCACATAAATTCACGTTCACAACATTTTTCAGAAACATATACAACATGTAATCTATATATCCATAAAAAATCTTTTCTAAACATCATTAATCATACCTGCACATTTAATATACATACAATACTAGCAAATTTAAGCAAGGTTTTCCATCTCCCTTAATTTCTTCTATGGCTGGCCATAAGAACATAAAAAATTATAATTTTTATCCAACCTTTTCCTTTAATTTTGGTTTCACCATTTACAAACTCATCAACCAATAATTCATCATCAAATCACACAAACCTTAGAATTGTTCCCCCCCCCCAGTTTATCTCTTCATCACTAAACAAAAAAAAAAACCATAAAAAACATCTTACTTACAAATTAAACTCAATTGATGGCTTACTTTGCAAGTGATCCGTCAATCCTTCTTTCTCTTTTAAAGAATGCTTGTCTTTCTCTTTAAGTTTTAACCCCTTGTTGTTCTTCCTAACCCATTGATTTTTGGCATTAATTTATTTCTATAAACATCACTACCCTTACCATTAACTCCTTTTATAACCGAGAAGAAAAGGAAGAAGAATAAAGAGATTGTTGCCTTTTTCCTTTCTTTTGTTACTAGAATTTTTGGCCAGCTTTAACAAAAAAAAAGAAAGGGAGAAGTTGTTTTCTATGTAATTACAAAAAATATAACTCATTTGGTTTTTAACATGTGTAGTTTTTGTAAAGACCCTAATTAAAAAATCTTTCATCCATAATTTTATTCTCATTTCATTTAGAGTTAATAATATTCATTTAGGACATTTAACCCTAATCACAGTAAATTTCCTTATGATTTTTACCATTTTTTATTAAAAAAATATGCAATTAAATACGGGGTTTATACCAACAACTGGTATGATTCATGCATACATTCATTTATTTTATTTATTATGGTACTTATCATACTGTTTTACCAATTTCAAACACCAATTTCAAACTAATGCCATGTGTATATTGTATGTAATGGTGTTAGTATAAATGTATATTGATTATAAAAGAGGTGAACTTAGAAAAGAAAAACCTACCGTTGAATGACCATGAAAATTTGATTAAAACTTGATAAAGTGGAAGGGTTTAATTATTTAAATGGTTGAGAGATTTATGTTTAAATATGGTACATGAAGTATTTAAGATATTAAAAATGAATTAGTTGAGAGAAATTAGAAAGAAAATTCACTCCTTTTTTAAATGATGGTTTTATCCAACCTTAGGTAAAAAAGTGAAACTATATTATTGAATTAGTTAATATATGAATTTGAGATTAATCATCTTGATTATAAGATAAAATGACTTGCTCATGGATGAATTAAGGAAATTTGAAAAGACTTTGGTATGTTTATCTTATATATAGGTGTTGGCCAAGGTTAAATTGAGAGATGAAAAATTGATTGATTTAATTAGTATAGAATGTACCAAGAAAAAATATAATGGTATTAATGGGTGATGAGATAATGAAAAAAAGATCTTGAAAAGTCATGTTACGTGTTTACAAGAAAAATTCAATGTTGTAAACATAATAGGTGTATTTAAGAAAGTTTTAAATTCCTTACTATTGATGTAAGATTTAAGATGAATTAGAAATTTAAAAATTATCTTAATGATAAAAAAAAACCTTGGTGAGGATGTATTATATACCTATGAATACAAGGGAGGTCGCTCAAGCTGGAGATTAAACAAGAAAAGAAGGATCATCATGAGCATTAGTTAGAAGTTGGCTCCTTAACTGTTATTATGTTAAGTTTTAATGTTAAATTTATGTTTTTTTCCTTAAGTTTCATAGTGGGAGAACGTAATATTATGAAATAAACATTGAAAAATAAGCTTAAAAATTGACTAGTACTCGAAGAGGTACTAGAGACTTCGATTAATCCAACAATTAGGAGTTTTAATTTGTTTAGTACCTAGATAGGAGGTGTTAACCGATCTGATAACCGAGAACATAAATTTAACTAGTACCTAGAGAGGCACTAAAAATATTAGCAAACTTAACGGTTAGGAAATAAGAATTTAACTAATACCAGTACGATATTGAAGACATCAACCGATCTAATAACTAATAAGTTTAGAATTTGATTGGTTCCTTCTATGAGACTAGATATATTGATTTATTGAGTGGCTGAAATGATTGCTCGCCATTTTAATTTTCTTCATAAGTTATTTATGATGTAGAAACCTAATAAAAAATTGATTATTCTATTATATTGATTATTATTTTATATCTCTTTAATATAAATTAAATTATTTTCAGGATTTTTATTAGTTTGAGATGTTTAATAGACTACCTAAAATTACATAAATTAGTTGTTAATGATGTTACTAGGATTGATGTAACCTCTCATGTAATTTTAGAAAACATCTCTTGTTATATAATTAAATTCAATGTCTTTAGTTATGACTATAAAACTTTATAATATTCTTCTCTTTACTAATTAACTTAAAATGTAAGAAATTTAGCTATTAGGTTTTTAATTTTTCATTTATGTTAAATTCTATGATGTGGACGTGACATAATTATTAAAATGATGAAATAAATTTTACGAAAAATAATCCATGAATTGAATTTTTTATGAAAAATATCAATGATATCGACACTTGAAATAATTACATTAAAAAAAAAACTCTTTTAAAATTTTAATAGGATCTTAACACATTAAAAAAACATGAATCGGTCAAAAAGAGTTTACCCTAATTATTTATGCTTTCACGTAAGTTGTATATGTTGAATTGAATTATAAGTTGAGTTGTTACAGGCTGAGCGAATAACACATCCTAAGAACATGTATCAAATAAATCCCATTGACTTACTCACCAATAATCCATGTCATTAAAGTCATCACATGTTTAAAAAACTGAGCTTTGTCTTAATTAGTTGTACGATTACTTCTTATAAAAAGCAAAGCCTATACTTTAAAAATCAGTTTTATATTGCCATGATTTATCTTCTAAGATCTTATTCCATAATAAATGCACGCAGTTGAAGTTTATATAAAAGGGCCTTGAGTCCTAGTGGAACTCTTTTTTACCGTGCAAATGGTTTTTTGCACAAGAGCCTCATTTTTTTTTTTTAATTTTACACAAAAAAACACATATTCAGTGTAGGTTTTTCCTTGACCTCGTGACCAGGTAAAAAAGCAACGGTCATCTATAAATGTAATATTACACCATTTCCAAGAATAAAATACCATATTATTTAATTTTAAAAAATATAACTAGGTGCTAGATTTGTTTAAGAGAACATCAATTTAAATATTATAAATTATAAATTTATTAAAAATATAAGTTAATTCAAATACCCAATACCATTTGATACAAAGGTTATGATTATAAAACTAGTCAAGATATAAGTTAATTCAAATACCCAATACCATTTGATACAAAGGTTATCATAATCAAATCTCAGAAACATCTCGGATAACTCCTCAATTATCTTAGAAAGCATCTTGGTTGATCATCAAGCTAGGACTATTCGGCATCCATATATGTTTGGTCGGTTCACACAGTCGAAACCATATGTCATCCTTCGAAGTCTCAGTTCATCCAAGTAACTCTTAAAATAAGATGACCAGAGTTTAAACTTGATGAGTTACATCTATAAAGCTCTAGTCTGTTTAAATTACATGGTGCACGTTAATTATTTTACATTTATCTCAAACTGAGTGGACCTTACTTTAGACATGAAGCAATTAATGATGGAAATCTAGGTATTACTACAAAACCTATTGGATTAGAAGGGGGGTGTAGAGGTATGGCTAGCCAACAGATAAAATCTCAATGACCAAGGGAGGGATAAACCCTCGAAACCAGAGAGAGAGAGAGAGAGGGTGAGAGAGAGAGAGGAGCAGGAAAAAGAAAAAAGAAAAAAGAAGAAGCCTTTTTTCGGTTTGGTGATCGGGGCCTGCAGCTTCTTCCTCCCTTAAAAAAAGCCTCAATTTTTAACTACAACCCTTCCCCTCGTAGTCAATAATCCCTAATTCTTTCTTTCTTTGGCCTCCCCTAAAAATATAAAGAAAGAAAAGCAAAAAGAAAATAACTACAATTCGTCTCGTCTCGTCTTGATTCGTTTCGATGCGATTCGCCTTCTCAAGGCGGCTCTGGTGGCGGTTGACGACAAGAATCGACATCGTTTCAAATGAAGAGGAAGAAACAACATAATCGATTTCGTTTTGCTCTTAATGAATGGGCGGGTTTCAGCTGCAAAAATTGCAAATGAGTTGGCAACCGAGTTTGCTTAGTCAAAAACGAAAAAATGGTCCTCCTTTAGGGTTAAAGAATCTCGGCAACTCTTGTTATCTCAATAGCGTCCTTCAGTGCCTCACTTACACTCCTCCTCTCGCTAATTTCTGCCTGCGCCTCCAGCACTCCTCTCTCTGTAAGCAATTTTCACTTTCAATTTCTGCGCTCTCTCTTTATTTTTTGTCAATATTTTTGTTAATTTCTTAAAAAAAATTTCAAGGTGATTCCGTTGCAAACGGAGATAGAAAGAGAGACTGTCCGTTTTGTATTCTCGAAAAACGGATAGTCCGTTCACTCAGTTTGGATCTCACGCTTGACGCGCCAGCTAAGATTCAAAGCTGTTTGAAGATTTTTGCCGAGCATTTTCGCGGTGGACGACAGGAAGATGCTCACGAATTTTTGCGGTATGTGATCGATGCGTGCCATAATACGTGTTTGCGTTTGAAGAAACTCAGAAGGAAAGGGATTGAGAACGGTGGTGGTGGTTTGAGTGTGGTTAAGGAGATATTTGGAGGTGCATTGCAAAGTCAAGTGAAGTGCTTGTGCTGTAATTATGAGTCGAATAAAGTTGATGAGATTATGGATATCAGTTTAGATGTTCTGAATAGTTATTCGGTAAGAGATGCAATGCAAAAGTTTTTTCAGCCAGAGGTTTTGGATGGGAATAACAAATACAAATGCGAAAAGTATGTAGTTTTAATTTATTTGTTCTTTTTTGTGTTTGTTGTTGCTGTTGTGTTTGAGAAACTTTGCTTGTTTAGATGTCAGAAACTAGTAGCAGCTAGGAAGCAAATGTCAATACTTCAAGCGCCAAATGTTCTTGTTATCCAACTGAAGGTGGGTTTTAACTTTCCTTGATCCTGTTCTTGTTGTTGTCATTTAGGTTTTTGGTGTTTAAAGTTGGTTGTGTTGCTGCTTTTGAGTAATGAGAGTTATTGTTGGATTTTGGTGTTTGCAGAGATTTGAGGGCATATTCGGAGCGAAGATTGATAAGGCCATTGCATTTGAAGAAGTTTTGGTTCTTTCAAGCTTCATGAACAAAACAAGCCAGGTACTGATGATTTGATGGGTTCAATCAGTCTGTTGAGTAGATTTGGGTGGTTGGACTTAAGTTCTTTACGATGAGTATAGTTTGTTATAAATGCGCTTCTCATTGTTTGATGTGTGTAATATGCATGCAGGCATACAATCTTTCTGACAACACACATTGACCTTGTTTGAAATTAAATAAAGTAAACTATTAGACTTGCAATTTCTTGATGGAGTGTAAATTGTAGATTATATCATTATCATATTTTTCACATCACCTTGAATTTACAAGATTCAAAAACATAATTAATGGGTTCAGACTTCAGAACCAGGCTTTATCTGGTAGAGTTGCATTTGCCTGAAACAGAAGGCTCTTGCAGTGGTTTCAAGTTTTGGATATCCTGTTATTTGCAGAATTGAAGTCTTAGACATCTTTATGCTAGACTCTGTCTTAAAACAGTGGAGTTCTGATTGAATGTGTATATAATGAGAATGGAAACACAAGCCCCTAACCTGTCATGAGCGCGATTTTATGGATAAGACAAATAAGCACCATTTTCAAAAGCTCTACGAAGTGTCCTTCCATGTGTGGTTATTTTCCATCTCACTTCTTGAAATATTAAAGCAAGCAACAACCAATCTGTGGTTCCATGTGCACCATTCATATTCCATTTGCTATTGTACTGTCATAAAGAATGTTATTTCCAGCCTTCCTTTTTAGTTGTTAAAAAGGAAGGCTGAAAAAGAGAAGACTCCTGCTATGCTGTGTATTATTTTTCAGTTGTAATCTCCCTATTCCCAATAACATCATGATACCTTAAATCATCTTCAACTCGTCTAGCACTGCTATTCAATTTTGTCTTCATGACTTGTGTCATAGCATCTCATAATGAATTTTGTTGATAGAGAGCATACAATAAATGAATGTGACTGTTTTCTTGCTCAACTTTCCACTTTTGTCGTAAATTAATCCCTAAATCGATTGAAACTTATGTCTGAGACTGATAGAACCAATTTAGAGTGTCAAGCACAAATGATTCTGCCATTGATTTTCAATATCATCATTTGTAGAAACAACAGAGGATAACAGTCCTTTACACAACTACGGGATCTTCTGTTAAATTAGTTTAGTGGTGGTTTGTAGAATTCCCTATTAAGAGAGATTGTATGCCAAGCCATTGCCTCCCATGCTTCCACACTCCACCTCAATCACCATTTAGTTCTCTTTATTGCCCCATTCTCTTAGAAATTGAGAAAAGAATGAGGGCAGTACAGCCTTTTGATGCTTTGAGACAAATAATTTTGAACTTAAGCAGAAGAGGACCATATTTTGTCAATGCTTTGAGCCTTTTAGTGTAATTAATTGATCAGAACCTTATGCTGCATAAAGGCTGCTACTTTTCAGATGAGACTGAATGTGCTTTCACAGTAGAAAACGAAATTAACAGATATAACATCTGACTGAAAGACAAAATTCATTGTCTTAGCATGTGTGCTTTCTCTTTTGAGATCAATTAAGTGGTATTTAAGTATCTTATTTATGATTTTTCTTTTAATTTACAAGATTTGGTTACTGGTGACAAATTGACAATAGAGAGAGATTTCAATTTGATGGTGACTGCCACCTCCCAACAAATAAGAAAAGGAACAATAAAACTATATAAAGAAAAAAGCTACCTGATTGGCACACATGTAATCCATAGTTTGCATTGACTTCATTTTGCTTTCTTCCTTTTTTTCTTTTTGGTAATTAATCGTTATCAATATTTCCTCTAGCTGATTATTCTCTCTCATGATTGTATCTAAAAATGATAAGGCATTACATATATTTAGGGTCCCATATATATATAGGAATTGATGGGAAGTCGAAGAACATTATGATAGCTAGTTAAATTAATTTATTTGATGCAATGCCTTGTATATGATTGAAACTCTAATGTTTGATTGAGCATAAGGTTCATCCTTGCTATAGTTGTAGGGCTTCTGTATCTTGCTATAGCATATTCTATATATTTTTATTTCTCTCTTCCTTTTTTAATCCATCACAGGACCCACAACCCGAGTATAATCTTTTTGGTACCATTGTGCACTCTGGATACTCCCCAGAATCTGGACATTATTATGCATATATAAAGGTCTGTTTACTGGGTTTTTTATGTACTTCATTATTAATTTTGGTTTGTGCTAGTTATAAAAGCAGCAGCTTCAATTGTTATTGATGTTGTTTCATTGTTATGCGTGCAGGATGCAATGGGTCGGTGGTATTGCTGCAATGATTCATACGTGACACTCTCTACCCTGCAGGAGGTCTTGTCAGAGAAGGTCTATGTTCTCTTCTTTTCTCGTACTAACCAAAGGCCAGCATCCACTGCCTCCTCTTTTGCTTCCTATGGAGCAAAATCACGTGACTCAAATGGATGTGTGGAATTTAAAAGTTCAAAGGGTGCTGTTGCTCTGAAAGTATTGCCTACAAAACCACATGTTGAACAATCTTCAAAAAAGGATATTTCAGCCGTGTCTAGGATTGATAGAGTGCCTTCAAGCCCACCGGTAAAGTCTAGCATTTGTGGGAACTCTGGATCCAAAAGTACCCCTCTATCTGTTAATGGAAAGGTTGATCATCTGAAGGGTCAAAACAAGGAAATGAATGGGAATGTGAAAGAGACAGTTCTTGTGGAGAAATGTGACAAAGATGTGTCAACATTAACAAGCAACAGTAATGGTTTTGAAAAGCATAAAAATGTTGATGCTGTAGAAGGTGAAAACTGTCATGCATTTGCAGCAGCAAGTGAAAATGGTCATTCTCAAAATGCTGCTTTTAATTCTGTAAAGCCCCTTGTCTGTGACAGTAATGGTACAACAAGTAAGGTGACAACAGGAAGAGTACATGATCACCTTGAATTGCAAAATGGCAGTATGAAGTGTAGTGCTGACATTTCAGGTTTGAAGAGAAAGCTAAAGGAGGACACATCCATTTTGCTTGCACAGGATGCTCAATCTCTAGCCAAAATTGAAGAATTTAAAGAAGCGTATGTTACATTTACTTAATCTGTTTTGAAGTCTTATTTATTAAACTGATTAGCTTCTGTGGAATAACCTAAATTTCCCAGTTTATATTGAAGTTTATTTTGTTGATTTGTGTTTATTAATTTTTGTTGTCGTGATTATTTAGTAATTTTAAACTCTCAAGTTAGATCCTGATTGTGACTAGTTGGATTGAAGCTGTGTTGGACTTTTAGATCTTAATACTAAAGCCTAGTTTTCTGATTAATTTCTTTTGAAATCGTTTCATTGGGGAGCCATTTCATGAATCAGTTGTTGAAACTGGATGTTGCTACATTAAACATTATTTGGATAGTTGAATGTTAATGATGTGCTTGCTAACAATTTTGGTTAATCATCTTTACTTTTCTTACTATTTTTTTGCTTGTTTGTGTGCTTCTATATTCTGTTTCAGCCTCAAGCAAGAAGCATCTTTGATTTTGGGATCATGCGGTTTATTTGATGAGGTTTATAATTTTATGCGTGCGAGAAAGAGGTTGTGTATTCATGAAGCAGGAATGAAACCAAGTGGTACTGAATTAAAGTAAGTCTCATTTAGTTCGATTTTGTGTACAGTTTGATTTATGTTCAAAGCTTTGACGCTAGTAATTTCTCTTCATATTCAATGTCACCAGAGAAACATGCAAAGCCATTTAGATTCTGCCTTTGCATGTTCAGAATATGTATAAATCTCCAAATCTGTGTCAAAAAGTTTTGTGGTAAACTTGTGCCATTCTTGTCATGTTTCTCTGGTGGTTGCATGTTTTGTACAATTAAATAGAGTTATCTAAATAGGATTAATGTTATGGCTTTAAACCGGTGTTCCCTTTGTTTTGAAATGCAGGAAGTTGTTGATTGCAGATGCCAAGAGAACCTTTATTTCACAAATACCCGAGTCATTGAAAGAGGACCTTGTCAAACGCCTCCAGTGTTTTAGTCAAGAGAAACGGCATTCCTCAGCAGTTTTGGGGAACTCAACTGGTAACTGAGGTTTTTGTTTTTTGGGTTTTTCATTTATTTATGTGGAGTCCTTGTATCACAGTTTGGCTGGTTGCATGACCATTACTTTTCTGCTATGATATTTTTGCAGTCTCTTGATTTTGTAGCTGGAGGAGCTTGGTGTATAATCTGTACCACTAATTGATGTATTGACATAGATGCCTGTTCTTGAGATCATAGCTGGGTATCTGTTGTGACCTGTATCTTTGAGCAATTGCTTGGAGTGACAAGAGGTCATTATCTTGTCTTTTTTATTCTTAATCGCGGCAATATGTTATACTGGTAGATGCACCATTGTTGGTGCTGAGAACGGCTGGGTTCAAAATCTTGCCAGAAATTTTCTTCCTTAAGGCTGTAAAGTTGGTTTTTGGCCGAGAACGAGTCAGAAATCGTATAGATTTTGTACCATACCTTTTTTGGCTATATTTTAGTATAAAATCCTCATTTTATGGATGCACTGCATTTCTTTTGGGAAAAATGTGGCTGGATAGCCCTTGAATCCATACACTATCTATGAATTTGCCCTTCAAGCATGACATGGTTTTATTCCTTTTAATGCCCTCCCGCTCCACCTTCTTTGATAACATTGATGCTTAATAAGCACATAGTTGTCTTTATTATTAGTATTATTATTATTATTATTATTATTATTTTGCTTTTGTCATGCATACATTTTGATCGCATTTTTTTCTGGGATGTGCATCTGATCCGAGGGCATGGATCTGTTGTATGTTGGCTTGTTACACGCCTAAAATCCTTTTCAAATTAAACATTTTCCATGGAAGCTGAACATGAATCTGGATTCTGGAGGCAAGGGGAAGTATCATATACCATCCTTATATGGCGTTATCAAGTAGAGATGCGTCGAATATACAGTGGTCATGGAGGGTCACGGAGACCTGGAGCGACGTTGCAGGTAGCCGTTTTACTTTTGGCTAATCTATTTGGAAGAGTGATGTTATCATGCATCTAATTTTATTTTATTTTTTCATTTGTTGCAGATAGAATTAAATAAAACTTAAGTGGAGGGATTATCTTAACTGAGTACAGATTTATTATTACTTCTTTTTTTTTTTGTGAGTTTCTATTAGTCAGGCATTTTGATGATTATTTATTTTGTTCGGCACGTTAATCTGCATATCTTTGGCCCTGACATTATAATATTGTTTTTAAAAATCTTGATTTTTTGTAAGTTTTAAATTAATTTATTTTTAGTGTTTTTAGATTTTTTTTATGTGCTATGTTAAATATAAAATTTGAAAATAATACTTTAACAATAACTTGTATTGTCAAATTGGTCTCCTAAGCAAATTCTAGATGGATTGAGGTCCTACATACAGCAGGCTCGGTTTATCTTTTGTTTGACATTTATGTTAAAACAGTGGATGGTTTGCTTCAGACCCAAGCGAGGGCGTTGAAATTGGTACGAGGATACTAGTATTGTCAAAATGATAAAAGAAAAGAAAAGAAAAGAAGATAACAAAATACAATTAGTCCGTCTTGAACATTCTTTAGCGGTCGAGTTTTTTTTTTTTTTGTTAATTTCAAGAAATACAAGGGAGGTATAGAAATCTAGTGGGTGAAATATTGATAGGAAATGAAAAACTAAAGTAATATGAAATTGTTGAAAAAAAATTAAATTAAATAAATAATAATTAAAAGAAGGAATTGAAGGGAGATGAAATTAAAATATAATTTTATTTTTATAAATTATTTTAAATAAAATAAATAATAAAACAAATTAAAATTAATTTTGAAGGAAAAATAAAGTGAGGAGTTATTTGTAAACTTGGAGTGAGTTGTGAGGTGAAAAAGGTTAAAAATTTCAAGTCAGACACTTATTAATTATTAGTATGATTTATATGTCACCCAGGAATCCAATTTTTGGTGGCACATGTCATTCAAAACACAACAATTTTTCTAACATGTTACATGACAATAACTCGAAGAAAAAGATGAAATATCTTGTGCATAACATGGGAGAGTTTGCATTTCCACCCATTTTTTTTTTATATAGATACAAGTCACAAACCATTTTTATTTATCGAACACTAAATATAAACTATTAATTATCTTAAATAAAATAAATAAATATAATTATTAGAATTAATTGATTAATTAATTAATTATTTAACTCTTTTTTATTCCTAAACTAAAATTTTCAGAGACTTTATCACTTGTGAAAGGACAATGAAGTCTTGGCTCTTACCTAGGAAAATCAAATGTTTTGATGTTAAGAATATTTTAATTTTTTTACATGAACTATGACCCATTAATCATTAAAGAATTAACTAGGAGTGTGTGTGTTTCTTTTGTGATTCTTAATTATATAAAATGATCTAAATGCTTAAAAAAATAATAATAATTACACTCAATGTTTTTTTTTATATTTTCACAATGATTTTTGTTTTTTGTATTTATAAGGTAAGTTAAGAGGTCATTTAGTATTTAACTAAATATAAAACATAAAAAAATAAAATGCATAGTAAAACACTAAAATACCCCTGTGATCCAAAAAATTAAAATTGACATTAAGAAATTTTTTAATATTTTCACAATATTTTAGAGGAATATACTTAATTTTTACAAGTTTAATTGAATGAAATTAGAGGTAAAATTATAAGAAGATTAAAGTTTAAGGGCTAATTAAGGGTTAAAGTGAAGAAATTTAAAATCAAGGATCTGCCTCCAAAAGGTGCCCAACATTGAGGACTATACTGAACTTTTTCAGTGATTAAATTGATAAAAATTAAAGTTTAAGGCTTAATTAGAAAACAAGGATTACTATGAAAAATGCGCCAAATTTAAAGGGTTTCAACTGATTTTTGATAGGGATTTAATTGCATAAAATTAATTAGTTTTATCCCGAGTGAGGATGTTTGAGCTTAAAATGGAAAATGATATAGACTAAATTGAAATTTATCACATTTCCAATTAGAAAATTCTAATTTTTAGGATTAAAATAGATGACATGTTATTTGTTTTTAATGAATAAACCAAGTGATACATCAACTATCTTTATTTTATTATCTTTTTTCAGTTAAGAAGGCTGATCAAGTTACCACCTTTAAGAGAATAAACGTGGATTTCCGACCATGCTAGATGCTTCAACTACCATAACTTGATTGATAAACATCTTCTCTACAAGTATTAGTTATCCTCATCACATGTTTATACCTCATTTGACTCATTGAACACAACAATAACATCTTGTCGTTGATCAACCTCTTTTGCATTTGACAGTTTCAAACTGATTGAGAACTCATCTTCCTATCAATGAATATGGAGTTCTAGAACTCTAAATCAGATAAGATTTGATCCCCATGCTAGATTACATCTCCTTTACAAGGTATATGGTGTTTTTGGCTTTAATAATCTTCTATTTACCATAATTAATTTATGAAAGGTGCACCCTTATCAACAATTTTTTGTCAAGTTTTTATTATAAGGTTCCTAACCTTTTCTAAAAATTCTAAGAGTTTGTTAGATAACTAAGAAAGGAAAAAAAAAGAGAGAGAAGAATGGCTTCCTAACATATCAGAGGAATGAATCCTTTGTGATTTAGTTTTGAAAAGCTACCTTCAAACCTATAAGTGGTTTTACAACCACCTACCATTTTAGAGCTATAAAAGGAGAAGAAAACATACAAAAGGGGGGGGGGGTAGGAATTCAAGAGAAAATCATAAAGTAAAAAGAAAATAAATACATAGAAATTAAGAGGATACCTAGAATATAATAGAAATGAAAATTATAAAGATTGACTTGTTGAGAAAGAAAAGGTGAAATCTAAATTGAAAAAAGGTTGAAATTCAAGAAAAAAAAAATTAAAGAATTTAGAGGAGGAAACCACATTTTCTTTTCAAGGTAAACTTCAAACTTTGATTATGGGGTGGAACTCATCCCTTTCTGTTTTATCTTTTAAATTGGTGCTTAAAATGATTGCTAAACATCCTTTAAAGTCATTGGCTACTTGTAAAAACTATTAAATATTTATTTTAAAATGTTTAAGCATGCTTTAAAAATAGCCTGTATTGTTCAAGTTTTGTTAGACTGCCTTGTTTAATATGCTAGAATGTGATTATGGTATGGTATATGATAATGTATCAAGTTATTTTGCATATTTGAATGTTTGGTTAATCATTTGTAAAACTATAACAAATTATGTTGAGTTTTGATATTGCTATGGATTAAGTTGTTTTATAATAGTTTGTTGAAGTTGTATGCATTTTGTTTAAGTTTCAAGATAGTAGGTTTAATCAATAGAACAATATTTATGTATATAAAATGCTATTTTTGCTTGCTATCATTATGTATTTTGCTTTTAATAATTCGTTGTTTTTTGTTATTTTAATGGTTTAAGCAAATTGTGTTGAGTATGTTTACACTTTGGTTGTTATTTTTGGGTTTTAGGAATGTTTTGATTTTAGAACCTCTACTGGGCATTTTTGGGTTCTTATACCTTATAGGTTTCACATTTGTTTATTAAAGATGGTCTTGGGTTCATGTTTTGCATTTTTTTTTTTATCAATTGTTGACTCTTGCACATGCATTTTATCTTGTTGATCATTAATTTAGGACCTTATTGGTTTAAAAACACTTAAATCATGATATTTGATCTTCAATTTCTTCATTTTATATTTTTTATAAAATCAAATAATCATAACTTGAGGTTGTTTGTTATGATAATCCAGCTCCAAAATGTTGCTATACTTTTAATTGTATGTATTTATGTATCTTCGATTTGATGTAATATGGTTTGATATTGAATCTTAGTCTTTGGGTTTGATTCGAGTGTTCATTATATTTTTGTGTAAATTTTGAATGTTTTCTCCTTTTTTGATTTTCATCATTTCTTTTTTTTAGTTTTGGGTCATGTTTGTGGGTTTGGACCTTGGGTCAAGAATTCTGCCCACGTGGCTATGCAGGGTCCATTTATGCTAAGATAACATTCAATTGACTTCAAATTCATAAAAGAAAAAAGCATCATATTTTATTCTTATAGCGTGTTAGCCAAACACAAACTTAAAACAATTTTTAAGCTCGTGTTTTTTAGCTTTAATTGATTTTACAATAGTGTTTCCTTTTTTTCTATGTTTTTGCCAAACAAATCTCAAATAATTTTTAGAAATTCTGAAAACCTTCAAGGATCATTTTAAAATCATTTGTGGATCTCTCATTTATTTCCCAACCATTTTATTTAATATTTGGATTGTAGACTTGTATTATAAGATATTAGCCTGATATTAAATAAACTTGTTTTTCTTTTAAATTTTAGAAAAAATGCAAAAAAATAAAAAAATTTCTATTTTGAAAATACACACTTTTATTTGTGTGCCCATGTTTATATAAAAAAAATTAAATTATATTTGCATAATTTAGCATATTAAAAATTTCAAAAATAATCCTTTTATTTTGCATTTTTTTGGATTTAACAACTAATTTATTAAAATAATAAGAATTTATCCTAAATTGTTAAAAAAGAGATTATAAACTTATAGGTATGATTGACGTATTTTCAATATTAAATAAAATAATAATTCTTTTATCTTTTTATATTTTGACGTAAGAATTATTATGATTTTAATCAGATAAAATAAAAACTCTTATTAATTTTTTTTTAAACTTTAAAAAAATTAACAATTAGCAAACATAATAATATTATAGTATATATTAGATAAAAAAAATAATACAACTCGTTATAAATGAAATACGTTAAGAGTGATTTCTCCTTACAAAACTAGTTCTTTTACCTAAATTTATCTAAACTTTTATAAATTATCAGATGTTTTTAATAATTATAATACTGGTAAAATCTTCTTCACCTTCCAAATTATATTTTTATGATTTTTTAAATATATCCAAAACCTCCTCTCGATTCAGGAACTATATCCGTAGTCCGATGCTGGGCACAACAAGAAGGTAGGAACAATTGTTTTTTGGCTAATGCATTATGTTATTTTTTTGCCATTTTTTGCCTGTCCTTTCTGTCATGTTGGGGTGATTTGTTTTGAATCTGCAATTGGATTGCTCATTCTGGCAATTAGTAAGTTTCCCTGCTTAGAAGATCCGAGTTTAATATCCAAGAACCCTTTACTATTATCAGGCTGATATAACCAACCGAATACTCTTCCAGAACAAGTTAAGAATACATAAAATGCCACAATAGAGACTTGGATACACTCTCCATTTGCAGTACTATATATTTATTCAACCCCCAGCTTCTGCTTGATCTGCAAAACGACTTCATAAACCTCCTTTTGGTCACTTAAAGACTTGGATACAGTCTCCTTTTGCAAGCATCTCTCGGCCCACTCCACGAGCTTAGGGAACTCGGCTGCCATGCTCCAGTTTCCTAGGGTCTCAAAGGTGTAAAAGAAGCTGTAGAACGGAACAAGTGCCAAGTCTATATAGCCAAAGCTCTCATCCCCAAAATATAGCTTGTCGCCAAGTTCTTCTTCCAAAATCTTAAAGCACTGAATCAAGTCCTTCTTCGATGATTCTTTGAGTTCACCTTTAGATGCCCATAGGTTCCTTCCAATAGGATAAATCTGTACGAAACCAATTTGCTTGTCATTACTTCAGTAATGTTTCCTTTCAAAAACTAAACACAGTACGTAAGACAGAGAAATTTTTTTTTGATCAGTTCTAGGAACTTACCTTCTTGTCGATGTAGTCGGCCCAAAACCTGGCATGTGCTCGTCGATAAGGATCAGAAGGCAACAACGAAGGCTTATGGCTCCAAGCCTCATCAATATATTGAACTATGACCATTGACTCGCATATGGGTCTCCCATTATGGATTAAGACAGGGATTTGCTGATGAACTGGGTTCATCTTGAGAAGAGTAGAGCTCTTGTTGCTCAAGTCCTCTACCTTAGATTTATATTCTATTCCCTTCTCTTCCAAAGCTATCCTCACCCTTGCTGCAAAAGGACTAACCTTCAAATCCAGTAGAACTACTTCATTAGCCATTTGTAGCGCACGAAAATAGAAAGATTTTTCTCAGTAATTTGTTTCCTTTTCAATTTGCAATGAGGAACCGAGGCGAAAACAAGAATTTATAGCAGAAGATGAGTCCTTAGTGGAGCTCTCAGTCTCCCTTGTGCTTCTAGTACTTCGCTTTTGTTGTCATTGCTTGCGTCAGAATGGTCACCATTATTTTTGAGCACTGGTTGCGATTTTCCCGGGAAACCTCCTCGCACCATTTTGTCAACAGAATGTTATAAATATTCTTCTTGTGCAAATATTAAAGTGAATTAGACTACGTCATCACAAGAGAAGGATCCAGAATCTCAAAATCTTGGAGAGCAATGCAAAGATTTTTTTCGCCTTTGTTTACTCGCCCAAGGCAGGATACAAATTAAAGCAGCAGCTCCTTGTAAGATTTCAACAAATAACCGTTTTTCTAGATTTATTTATTTATTTTTTCTTCAAAAGAAAGTAATAAAAATATGAAAGAAGTGTTCCATAAGAATTTTTAAATTAGCTGTTTAAATTTTGAGAGTAATTTTTATTAAAAAAATATTAAATGTACATTGGATTTCACTTCAAAAACTATGTTTTTTTATATATATAAAAATATAACGCTACTTAAATATTTTAAAATTAGCTAACCGCAGTCATATTTATTTCATATATAGTAATTACATAATATTTAGTTACATAGTTGATAATCTTAAATATCATAAAATTTAATAATTATAAATATTCTAAAATTAACTATCAATATCAATGGAGGAATGGCAATGTATGGCACACGTGCGCACATCAGCAAGAATATCTTCCTCGGGAGACCTGCATGAAAATAAATTTGATCCCCAGCCGATATAGTCTAAATTCATCTGCATCTTAATATTTTATATTGGCCTGTGTAAAGTGTGGCCGCCATGTTGGAAGGGAAGAAAATTGTTTTCTTAATAAAAAATAATAAATAATAATATTTATAATAAAAATAATATTTTATGAACCACACTGTTCACTGGCCTTATGAGATGAATGTTAATTATGTTCATCTTAGTAGCACAAATAACAACTTCATCTAAAATAAACTAAGTAAGATGAATGTTAATTATATTCAAACCAATGTTGTGTGTGATTATTGTTAATGAAATCACTCTATTATCAACTGCAAATAGGGAAGCCTTTTGCTAAACCAAATTTCAATGAAATTAACTACATGTACAATTTGAAATGTCAAAACAATCCTTATTTAAACTTATTTAAATATATTTATGCAGTATTTATTTTAGCTGTCCAATAAATTTTTAAAATAAATTTATATTTTTTTGCTTTAAATTAATTTTTTGATATTATTGAATTGTTTTAATATGTGATGTCAAAAATTATTTAAAAAATAATATTTTGATGCAGTTTCAAATAAAAAACATTTTAAAAAGTAATATTTACCATAATTTCAAACATATTATTAATCTCAATTAAAGAAATCACCCTAATATTTTATAAAGCAATAATAAAAGGGAAACCAGACCAACTAAAGATTTCCCATAGTAAAATAGAAGCCAACATTGGAGCAATTGCATCTTAATATTCCTTTTATGAAGCTGAGAGAAAATTCCTAAATATGATAATGAAAATTGGAAGTTGGAAGAGTACGAGAAAATGCCTTTTTAATTTAACAACATAAAATAAAATTACCACTTAAATTGAAAGATAAAGAGAGAGCAGTTTTACTATTGCACAATTGGAAATTTTTATTTTGAAAAATCTTTATGTGATTTAGGTGTAGATGTGAACTTAATGCCTTTTTTATTATAAAGATAATTATATCGTTGTGGTGTGAAAAAATAAAAAAACATGGAAAAGTCTTCTTTTGCAAGTTTAATAATCCTTTTGCTTTCAAGTGTATCGACATCATTTTATCGTGCAAGAAATTTTGAAAAGATAAGAAACCCTAAAAAAATGATTTTACTCTAAGGTAAGCTTTGTTTGTTTTTTATGGGCAAGGAAAGGTGAACGCCAAGAAGCAGCGAAGAAGGGTCTCATAGAAAGCTTCAAGGCATTGGAAGGAGAGCTTGGAGACAAGCCCTCCTATGGGGGTGAGAGTTTTGGTCTAATAGGCATTGCACTTATTCCCTTCTTCAGCTTTTTCTACGCATTTGAGACCCTCGGAAGATTTTCCATGGAAGAGGAGTGCCCCGAGATCGTGGCATGGGCTAAGAGATGCTCGCAAAGGGAAACTGTTTCGAAGTCAGTAGTGCTCGACCAGCACACAGCTTATGAATTTGTTTTGGAGCTCATGGCATGGCATGGGGTTAAGTGAGAGAGATAATCCGAACAATGACTTGTATAAAGAGATAGCGATTTTATTGAATAAAGCCTTAAAAAAAAAATTCCGGGAGGGCTAATCTTTCTCTTTTAAAACTATTATAAACATATATTAATTTATATATGATTCTACCATCAAAATTCAATCATAGCTTGGCATAAAATGGGCAGTGTGTGCTTGCCCATAACGTCACTAAATTGTTCACAGCCTAATCAATATGATCATCGAATACAACTAGAGAATTGAGCGGTTTCAATTGATTTCTGATGGGGTCTAATTACATAAAATTAATTAGTTTTGTTCCAATTAAGGGTGTTTAAGTTTAAATTGAAACAACAGAGACTAAATTAAATTTATTACATTTCTAATTAGAAAACCCTAAATTTATAATCTAAATTAATATTTTTTTATTTCTTAAGGCATATAATTTTTTATTTATTTGATTAAATATATGCATAAATTGTATTAAAATTTATATAAAAAAGACAGTTGTATTTTAGTTTTTTTATTGATTGTTAAAAAATTAAAAGATTAACATTTTTACAGTAAAAAAGCTATCGTAAAAATTCCATTATATTTTAGCTTCTTTATTAATATTAATTTTAATTAAGAAATGGAAGCCCTTTTCCTTTTCTTTTTTTATTTTATTTACGGAATGGGATGTTGCAAGCCTGAAAACTCCCGAGGCTTTTTTAATAAATAAACCGAGTGACACATCATCTATCCCTATTTTATTGTCTTTTTTAACTGACAAGGCTGATTGAGTAGTCACTTTCAAGTAAATAAATGTGGATCTCTCACCACACTAGAGGCTCTAATCACTACAACTCAACTGAGAAATATCTTATCTACAAAGACCAACTATTCTCATAACATGTTTACATCACATTTAACTCATTGAACTCAACAACATCTTGTTCTTGATTAGCCTTTTTTGTATTTGATAATTTCAAACTAATTGAGGACTCATCTTCCTATCAATGAATATGGAGTTCTAGAACTTCAAATCAGATGAGATTTGATCCCTATGATAGATATATATCCCCTACACAAGGTATATGGGTTTTTTTTTTTACTTCAATAATATCCTACTTGCCACGATTAATTCATGGAAGGTGCACCCCTTATCGGTAATTTTTTGTCAAGTTTTCATTCACCTTTCTATAAGATCTAAGAGTTTATTAGACATCTAGGGGAGGTAAAACAAAAGAAGAAGAGAGAAGAATACCTTCCTAACATATCTGAGGAATGAATCCTTCATGATTTAGTTGTGGAAAACCACCTTCAAACCTATAAGTGATTTCACAACCACCTACCATTTTAGAGAAATCATATAGAAAAAAAAGGTAGGGATCTGAGAGAAAATCATAAAGAAAAAATTACATAGAAATTAAAAGGATGCCTAGAATATAACTGAAAGGACAGTTATGAAGATTGATTTGTTGAGAAAGAAAAGGTGGAATCTAAATAGAAAAAAATTTGAAATTTAATATGAAAGAATCAAAGAATTTAAAGGAGGAAACCACATTCTCTTTACAAGATAAACTTTATGTGGGGTGCTCAAAATGATTGTTAAGCATCCTTTGAAGTCATTTGCTAGTTTTATAAACTATTAAATATTTATTTTGAGATGTTTAAGCATGATTTAATAATAATTTGTATTGTTTAAATTTTGTTGGATTGCTTTGTTTAATATGTTAGAATGTGATGATGGTATGATAGATGATAATGTATCATGTTGTTTTATATATTTGAATGTTTTTTTAATCATTTGTAAAACTATGACAGGTTATGTTAAGTTCGTTATTGTGGATTAGGTTGTTTTATGATAGTTTGATGGATTTGTTGAAGTTGTAAGCATTTTATTTAAACTTAAAGATAATAATTTTAATTAATAGAACAACATTTATGCATAGAAAAAACTATTTTTGCTTGTTATCATTATATATTTTACTTACTGTTTTGCTTTTGATTCATTGTTTCTTGTTGTTTTAATGGTTCAAGCAAATTGTATTGTGCGTGTTTAAGCTTTGGTTATTGTTTTTGGGTTTTACGAATTGTTTGGTTTTAAAGTCTCTACTGAGCATTTTTGGGTTCTTATGCTTTACGGGTTTCACATTTGTCTATTGAAGATGGTCTTGGTTCCATGTTTTGCATATCTTTTTTATCAATTGTTGGCTCTTGTACATGTATTTTATCTTGTTGATCATTAATTTAGGACCTTATAGGTTTAAAAACACTTAAATCATAAAATTTGATCTTTAGTTTTTTATTTTATATTTTGCATAAAATCAAATAATCATGATTTTAGGTTGTTTGTTATGATAATCTAGCTCCAAAATCTTGCTATACTTTTGATTGTACATGCTAATGTTCTTCGATTTGATGTAATATGGTAGATATTAAATCTTAGTTTTTAGGTTTGATTCGAGTGCTCATCATGTTCTTGTGTATATTTAAATATTTTCTTCTATTTTATTCAGTTAACTAAAAATTCTTAAAAGAAAAAAACACCATATTTTATTCTTATGGTATGTTAGCCAAATACGACCTTAAAACAATTTTTAAGTCTCTGATTTTTAGCTCTACTGATTTTCTAGTATTTTTTTTTATTTTTTATGTTTTTGTTAAATAGATCTCAAATAATTTCTAGAAATTCTGAAAACTTTCAAGGACCATTTTAAAATTATTTGTGGATCCCTCGCCTATTTCCCAACCATTTTATTTAATATTTGGGTTGTAAACTTATGTTGTAAGATACTAACATGATATTAAATACAATTGTTTTCCTTTGAAATTTTAGAAAAAAATACAAATAAATAAAAAACTTCCTATTTTGAAATATACACTTTGTGTGCAAATGGCAAGTTTATAAAAAATAATCATATTTGCATAATATCTCATACTAAAAAAAAATAGTAACAACTAATTTATTAAAATCATGAGAATTTTTCTTACATTGTAAAAAAATCGGTTTGTTTTTTAATATATGAGATTTTATAGGTAAGATGTATTCCTAATATTTAATAAAAAGACAATTATTATTATTTTTATCTTTTTTATGTTTTGACTTTAGAACAACTAGGATTTTAATCTAATAAGATAAAAATTTCTTTACCAAAAAAGACTTTTCTTACACTTCAAACAGATTAACAGTTTAAAAACATAACAATATTGTAGTTTATATAAGACAAAAAAAATAATATAGCTTATTATAGGTAAGGTGCGTTAGGAGTAATGGCTTTTTCCCTTGCAAAACTAGTCCATTTACTTGAACTCTTGTAAACTATTAGATTTTCTAATGAATATAATATTAGGTAGCGATTCCTTAACCTTTTAAATTATTTTTTTTTCAAATATGTCCAATATCCCTATCTGTTAAGAACCGTTTCAATCCAATAACTTAAGCTATTAAACGAGGTCACAATATATAATTTATATTATTTTTCAATATATCTTCTCAAGTGAAAGCTCTTTAAGTTTAAAACTTGTACAAATCTACTTTTACCTTATATTTAATTTTTATCAAATAAATAGAGATGTTGAAATTCGAACTCATGACTACTTGGTCATCAAAGTTCTGATATTATGTAAAAGAATATCTCAATTCAATGACTTAAGATGAGGTTTTAGAATATAATTTATATTATTTTTCAATACTATAATTATCAATTCAGAAACTATACCAGCCGTCTGATGCCGCGCACAACAAGACTGGGAGGAACAATTGTTTTTTTGCTAATGCATTATCTTGTTTTTTGCCGATTTTTGCCTGTCCTTTCTGTCAGGTTGGGGTGATTATCTTGTGTCTGCAATTGGATTGCTCATCCTGGCAATTAATAAGTTTCCCTGCTTAGAAGATCCGAGTTTAATATCCAAGAACCCTTTATTATTATTATCAGGCTGAACTCACCAACCGAATACTCTTCCAGAACAAATCAAGAAAACATAAAATGCCACAATAGAATGGACTTGGATACACTCTGCATTTGCAGTACTACATATTTATTCAATCCCCAGTTCCTGTTTGATCTGCAAAACAACTTCATAAACCTCCTTTTGGTCACTTGTAGACTTGGACACGCTCTCCTTTTGCAAGCATCTCTCGGCCCACTCCACGAGCTTAGGGAACTCGGCTGCCATGCTCCAGTTTCCTAGGGTCTCAAAGGTGTAAAAGAAGCTGTAGAACGGAACAAGTGCCAAGTCTATATAGCCAAAGCTCTCATCCCCAAAATATAGCTTGTCGCCAAGTTCTTCTTCCAAAATCTTAAAGCACTGAATCAAGTCCTTCTTCGATGATTCTTTGAGCTCACCTTTAGATGCCCATAGGTTCCTTCCAATAGGATAAATCTGTACGAAACCAATTTGCTTGTCATTACTTCAGTAATGTTTCCTTTCAAAAACTAAACACAGTACGTAAGACAGAGAAAAATAAATTTGATCAGTTCTAGGAACTTACCTTCTTGTCGATGTAGTCGGCCCAAAACCTGGCATGTGCTCGTCGATAAGGATCAGAAGGCAACAACGAAGGTTTATGGCTCTAAACCTCATCAATATATTGAACTATGATCATTGACTCGCAGATGGGTCTCCCATTATGGATTAAGACAGGGATTTGCTGATGAACTGGGTTCATCTTGAGAAGAGTAGAGCTCTTGTTGCTCAAGTCCTCTACCTCAGATTTATATTCTATTCCCTTCTCTTCCAAAGCTATCCTCACCCTTGCTGCAAATGGACTAAGCTTCAAATCCAGTAGAACCACTTCATTAGCCATTTGTTGCACAAAGAGAATCAAGATTTTTCTCAGTAATTTGTTTCCTCTTTGAATTTGCAGTGAGGAACTGAGGCGAAAACAAGAATTTATAGCAGAACATGAGACCTTTGTGGAGTTTTCAGTTTCCCTTGAATTTCTACGTGCTTCGCTTTTGTTGTCGTTGCTTGCATCAGAATGGTCAACATCATTGTTCACAGGTTGGGATTTTCCTGGGAAACCTCCTCGCACCATTTTGTCAACAAAATGTTACAAATATTCTTGTTGTAAAAATATTAAAGTGAATTGGACTAGTCATCACAAGAGAAGGATCCAGAATCTCAAGATCTTGGAGAACAATGCCAAGACTTTTTTCGCCCTTGTTTCATCGCATGAGGCAGGATAAAAATTAAAGCAGCGGCTCCTTGTAAGATTTCAACAAGTAAGAAATCAGAACGTTACCATGGCGAAGGAGCGGTGGAATAACTAAAAGCCAGTTTTAATCTCCGTTTGCTAGATTTTTTTTTTAAAAAAGAAAGTAATAAAAATATGAAAGAAGTATATGATAAGCATTTTGAAATTAGCTATTTAAATTTTGAGAGTAAGAGGGTAATTTTTATAAAAACAGATTAAATGTACATTGGATTTCACTTCAAAAACTATGTTTTTTTTATATACAAATAAAATGCTACTTAAATATTTTAAAATTAGCTAACCCCAATCATATTTATTTCATATATAGTAATTAAATAACATTTACTTAAAATTTAATAATTATAAATATTCTAAAATTAACTATTAATGGATAAATGACAACTTTTGTGATCCACTTATGCACATCAATAAGTATATTTTACTTGGGGACCACTTAAAAATAAATTTGATTGTTTACCAAAATTAAGTGTATTTGTGTGTTTGGTTTGAAGGTGTGATGATTTTATTTTAAAAATATAAAATCTTTTAAACACAAACTATACTGTTAAAAGTTAAAAAAACATGTTTTTTCTTTAAAAAAACAAAATTACCTCTCATTTAAACATTCACTATAATTTAAATTCATTTGCATTTTAATAATTTATATTAGCTTGTATAAAGTGCGGCTGTCATGTTGGAAGATAATAAAATTATTTTTTTAATAATTTATGCTAATATCAAAAATTGATATTTATAATAAAAAATAATATCTTTTCATACCAACTTGTAAAATTAGAAAAACAGCCCTTCAAATAAATTAATTGAATGAATTAACAAGAGTTGTCATATTTAATTAATTAATCTTTTAAAAAATACCTATTTCACACAATGTCAAGTAAGAGATTTTGTTATGTTTTATTGATTTAATGTAAAATATAACAAAATCTCCTACTTTTTCAAATAAAGCTCCCTTTCCTAGTGTATAAGCTATTTTATAACATCAATAACCCACCAAACCTTCATTTCATTACGTGGCTGCAGGAAATGCCATCCAAGTAGATCCTAAATTGAGAAGAACTGAAAAATTAAAGGACCAACCTGTACTTATGCCACAAGTATGACACGCGGCAAGGAAGGACTCCACCAGCACCCATCAGACCCAATTAGGAAAAGAGAAAAAAGTTTCGAAAAAGAAAAAGAAAAGCAAAATAAAATAAAATAAAAGGGGAGAAGAAAATGACGGCAAAAGTTGCCGAGGACTTTGACTGAGTATAAAATTACGTTGGATTGGACCGTGACACATATCAAGGGTGACCATTAATCTCTTTTTTATAAATAAAATTTTTATATTTTTTTTTATATTTTTATCTTATAATTAATTTTTGAAACATAAATTTATCAAAATAATATTTAAATAATTATCTGATTATGTTATTGTTTTCAAAAAATAATATTAGTATATTTCATTATAATATTAACTATTTCTTTTGAAATATTAGTATATTAACCGAATTTATTTATGAATATTCAACGTGAAGAAATATTTATTTTTTAATTTTTTATTATAATTTTTTTTATATATTTTCTCAAATTTATTATTCTCATACTTTATAATATATTGATTTTATAATTATTAATTTTTTTATTTTTATTAAAATTTATTTAATAATTGTGGGAAGTTTTTATTAAAAAAAATTAATAATTTCTTTTTTGAAAAGCAAAGGAACACATTAACAAGAGAAAGGATTATTATTATTATTATTATCATTATTATTATTATCAAAGAGATAGTCCTTATTTTAAATCATTAATTTTTTTAAAGATATTTATTGTAATTATTCAAACTTGATTGTGATAAGTTTTTATTAAAAAAACGTACTTTTGATAAATAAAAAATTATTTAAAAAAAAAAACAAAATAACACATCTATAAGGCAAGGAGTTTCCATAAAAAAAAAAAAAAATTCCAACAGAAAAAATGGATTATTCTCATTCACCGCCGCGAACGCTAGGAGGAGGTGGAGATGAAGAAGAAGAAGTAGGAATTGAATGTGGAAAGTGGTTGGAGCTGCCGGAGGATTTGATGGCGTCGATCCTGAAGAGGGTAGGTGCAATCGACATATTGGCAAACGTAGAGAGAGTGTGCAAGACATGGCGCTACATCTGCAAGGAACCTTCCATGTGGAGATCTATCGATATGCATAATTTGGGTGATATTTGGGACATGGATTATGATATGGTCAAAATCTGCAGGCACGCTGTCGATCGCAGCTCAGGTGCTTTGCTTCATATCAATATCGAGTATTTCGGCACGGATGACCTCCTCCTTTACATCGCCGATAGGTATTCTTGATAATTCATCCAATTTCTTGTGCTTATTTTTCAATGATTTTTTTTGGGATAGTTCTTGGAAACATTCTTGTGAGAGATGTATTCATGTTCAGATCTTCAATATGCATGTAGAGGCCCTTAGGATTGTTGAATTCCTAGTCTTGGAATTTAATGTTGTTTCTGTTAGGTCAAGGAACCTCAGATTCCTGTAACTGTATAAATATTGTGTTTGTTGGGTGATTGGTGATCTCACTTTCTTAATGTAAGATTTTTGAAGACCAAATTTTCCCCTCAAATGGGGAATTGCTTTCCCGTGCTAATTGTCCTCATTCTCGGGAATTTTACTTTAGTTGGTGTTCATGAATCCGTTAATTCCACAGGGAATATGACACTCTGAATTGAATGCATACGGTGTTAATTTGCTGGATTTTGATGATACCACGGTATTCTATGATTATTTTACAGATCAACTCAGCTCAAAAGTCTTCGGCTCGTATTTTGCCAGAATATTTCTGATGAGGGATTGATTGCAGCAGCTTCTAAAATTCCATTGCTGGAAGAGCTTGACCTTTCATACTGCTCATTCTCAAAGGTAGCTCTAGAAAAAGTTGGGCATTGTTGTCCTTTATTAAGATCATTCAAGTTAAACACCACAGGGTACAGATATCCATGTATAGAGTGTGATGATGAGGCACTAGCTGTTGCAGAAAGTATGCCCGGGCTACGTCACCTCGAAATGTTTGGGAATAAGTTGACAAATGATGGCTTGCAGGCTATTCTTGATGCTTGTCTTTACCTTGAATCACTTGATCTGCGCCAGTGTTTCAATGTTATTTTGGAAGGGCAGATGGGGAGAAGATGTAGTGAACGCATCAAAGATTTGCGGCAGCCTAACGATTCCACTGATGACTATCCATTTGATTCACGATTTCCTCACATTTTATGGTCTGATGAGGAAGACTACTTTAGTAGATTTTCTGACATTGATTTCATGTCTGATAACGATAGCTATGCGTTCTCATTTGGCAGTAATTTTACTGAGGTATATGATGAAGAAGATGGGTGGCTTTTCTGAAGCAGTTGAGGTCTCTACAGATGAGTAAAACCAAGCCATGCAAGTGGAGGCACTGACCCATCATTTCAGTGTTCTTGGTACCAGCTAGTTTTTTGTGAAGAGTTTGTACATGTGTTTTTTTTTTTTTTTTAAATTTTATTTCGAAGACTACTTTCTCATGTGGACCTAATATGTGCGTTATGGATTGTCTCTCAATTGACTTTGGATCCCAGTTCCCAGGTAGTGAGGACCATAATTTTAAACCATCTATTTTACTACTTTCCAAGTAAAATTTGTTTTCCGTTCCTTTTCATGTTTCAGGTCGTGTAAGGAAAAACGAATGTACCAAGTTATGATTATTAATAATAATGTTCCATTTATTATTAAACCTTGCGACTGTAAAGGAGTTTTTATTGTTTTTATAACAATTTTGAAAGGAGTTACCCAGTTCTCATCAGAAAACAGACTTTTCATTTGTATGCACCGCTGCAAGTTCCAAGGCACTTGACCCGACTGTAAATGGAGCGAACGTAAAAGCCCCAAACAAACTGAATTCAAAGCTGACATACTGTCAGGCATGCTAGGAATGATTCTCTTCGTTTGATCACAAGAGGGTTGCTGCAGGCGGTAAGGGCTCGGGGAATCATGAGAGCTTGTTAAAACAGGCGGTAAGGGCTCGGGGAATCATGAGAGCTTGTTAAAACAAGACTCGATATAGAGGATGCATATAAACATAACGCATGCTCTCACAATTTTCAGCTAGGCTACCAGCGATTAACCAGCACGGCTACGACAATTGCAGCAGGCAAGGTATCTCCAGCTCCAGTAGCGTAAATTGCTATGCAGCAGGCAAGGTATCTCCAGCTCCAGTAGCGTAAATTGCTATGCAGCAGGCAAGGTATCTCCAGCTCCAGTAGCGTAAATTGCTATGCAGCAGAAATAATAGAGTTGCTTGATTGACTTTCCCCGTCTGCAAATAAAGCCCAAACTTTGGCACCGAAATTTAACTTGCTTTACTCCCTGAACGCAGACATGTATATATTTCAGCACAAACTTCCAAATGAGGCTGCCATCTATTCTTCTGTTGCATCATCCACTATATCCAAGCTAATTTATTTAGAGTTTTAACCAAAAAATAAAAAAGCTATAGAAATAGAAATTCTGGTATAAGCTACTGATAGCTTGCCAAATTAAGTCCGTTCCACAACCATTACGTTACATCTACAACCACGATAAATAAACTACGGACCTTCAAATCCTTTTGGAATATTCAAGAGAATTTGTTCGATAATTTTTACTTTCATGCTCCTATTTCTTGCTTCCGTCCCATTATGACTAATACAATATTCCTGGATTCAGTTTTGCCAAGGACAGAATTTGCCTGATTCTTCAGCAAAGTTTAAAACATCAAGAACAACTCCCAAAGCAACCCTCCATTGCAAAGCAGAGGACACTGGCAGATCTTAGAATTTGAGTCCTACTCTCATTTTGAAAACACAAAAACAATACCTGTAAGTGGCGGTGCTAACGAATAAATAATACACCTGACCCAAGTTTTACAAACAAAAAATACCACTGCTGTTTCTAATCTAGCCAAGAGATACAAATTCAAGGCCCAATTATCAAAATGAATCACACATAATTCATTGGGGGAAGTAATATGAAAGAGTGAGCCACATGTAGTCTCCACCACTACTTTCAGGAAGGCACTAGAATTTCCGGTTCAATCACCGAGAATGTGGCTTCTTGCAAGCAGAGATGTGCTGAAGATTATTTTGTTGTCAGGTGCTAGGTATGCCTTCTTATCAAACTTCTCAACCTTCATATCTTTCAGGTTGTGTCACCACCATTTACAGTCACATGATTGGAGCTTGATAGGTCTACTATTTTCAAAAATTTAGATTGATACTGCAATCTAAGCACATGGTGTCCATAAACTTATGATCAAACAACTAAAATAAATAAGAGAGTCTAACTCTATTAAATTGTTAGAATCATGTTGTATATTTGAAAGAGGTTGACCACCTTACTCCTCTCAAGGTACATTCTTTTTGTCATCGAGCTCCTTGCTAGAACACATACATATTCTACAAAGACAAAACATAGTACTAATACCAATAGTTCATCATGGAAAAAAGGATCCACTAAGTCAATATCACCAACTACTTCTAATCTAATAATAACTAATCCTAATATAATATTGTTATCTAACACTAATAGAATAGAAAAAATAGAACAACAAAAAATAAAATAAAAAATTATTTTTTCTATATACTTTCTTCAATTTTGTTGTACCATGTTCCTAACGTAATTGATGAGGTTATATAGATATCCTTTTAATACAACATAAGTTATTGAAAAGATTTTAGAGACCCACCAAAGCATGAAAGCTAGGATATTTTAGAATATGAATACCTATTCAAAGGGTGTATAATTGCATAGGTAAGTTTATACTATCTGTTATTTTGGAATTCAATTCAGGATTTTTTTAAAAGGTGTCAGAAAGAATTTGGAATATAATAAAATCAAATCATACAAATAGAGAAGAAAATGTTATCTATTGATTCAAATGATTTACACATGGGATATGGGTAAAAAAAATGAAAAAACTAAAGATTTCATATAGTAATTTTGATTGAAAATTAAATATGATTTATTTCACACTCTTCATTAAATGAGAAAGTAAATATTCTACATGATTAAACTTATAGGACTTAAAAAATTATGGAAGGAATAAAAAAAGGAGGAGAGGATAATAATAAATAAAAAAGAGCTTAAATTCTCAATTAACAAATTCAAACTTGAAAAATCTTTCTAATTCTCAAATGATAAGGGGAAAAAAGAATGATAAAAAAAAATAAAAATGACTAGACTAGATTTGCGAAACTTGCTGAGACCATATGCTTTAGCTTTATTCATTTGGGGGTTTTTTAGCCTTTTCTTTTATCTTTTAACTTTTTTTTTAATTTGATCCTTTAAAATGAGATTTTTTAAATTTTACTCTTCAGTATTGTGTTGATAATAAATTATTTTTTATATTTTTTCTTATTAAATAATAAAATAAAAAAAATTAATACTACCAAGTGGAGTCCATAACTTAGGTTGTAGTTTTTATGGGTTAACTAGGGATAACATGGCCCATTCTTTTTCTTTTTTTCCTTTGATTTTTTTAGACCTATTTAGTCTACAAGGTCATATTGAAACAACTCTTACATATTTTAATTTAAGGCAGTATTTGTTTACGAGGTTGCGTCTGTGTTTCATTTAAAATGCAGATGCAACCTGTTTAGTAAAAAAACATAATTTACTATTCATAGGTCCTATAGTATTTTTGCATCCGAAACACAAGAGAAATAAAAGTAAATAATTGCTACTTCTTGCGCATTGTTCATGCTAATTATACTATTAAATGAACTGTGCAATTAGCATAGATAGTGAAGTTGGCTACACTGTTAAACAGTGTAGCCAGCTCTACTGTTTTAGGAGGACCAATTTCAACTAGACCGGGTTCGATTCAAAGCTTGACATGCATTGAATCAGGTCCGACCTAGTAAAATAAAAAATAAATTTTATTTTTTATTTTTAATTATATTTTATTAAAAAAAAACTAGTGTTTAACATTATTCAATGATACAATATAAATTAGACAAAGATCGTTTGATGACGTAACATTTATAAAATTTGATCACAATTTCAATTTTGTTCCTGATTATATTTTATTAGATGTTGTTGCATGTTTAAAAAACCAAAAAAATTTTAGTTCTTGATTAGTACTTAAAAATGTATTTTTATCAAGGTTTTATATCATCATTTTGCACTTGAAGTATCAATAACTCCTTAACTAAAGCATATTTTATAATAATATATCTAATAATATAAGATATCTTTAATTTGTGGTAAATATTGATTTGAAATACAGGTCTATCACATAAATAAAAGGATTGATAGATGAATTTAAGAACTGAAATTAAAAGGATAAAGAGATGGACAAACTTAGAAAAGAGATGTTGGTGCAATCCAAATCGGAACATTGTTCTGTAATTGGGTCATATCTAGAGCTATAGATCTCAGATTTAGGTCTACTTTATATGGATGAAAAAGTAAGACATAGGCCTACAACTTTCATATGGAGCCCAAGATCTAAAAAGGTCATTTTCAAGTCCAAATTGTAGCAACAATAAAGAAACCCGAATCTGTCCTCCAGCCCGACCACTGTTCAGTATTTTGGTCATATCTGGAGTTCTATAAGTTGAAATTAGCTGAATTGTTTACACAAGAAAGCTGAGACAATTTCCTACAGCTTTCATATTTTCAAGTGGCTCTAATTTTGACGTTATCAATGACATTTTAAGCAAACAAGATAAGATAAGGATTGTCATCAAGTCAAGAGTTGGCCACCCAATCATCAATAAGTCATCAAATCAATAGTTCTCAATTTTAGCCTATAAAAGGAGGCATTTGCCATGTATTTAGACATCTTGGTTTTCAAATCAAGATCAGGCTCTTGTTTTCTCTCTTTATATTTTTTGTAATGTTTATGTTTTGCTTTCATTAATATCAAGTTTATGTCTTTAATTTCCTTTCCTTTACTTAGTTAACTCTTATCTTATTTATGTTCTTATTTTGTTTATTTATTTTTCTTTCTTTAATTATGTCTAGCTAAGTTTATTATGTCAAGATGAAAAGGTTACACTAATGGTGTAAGAATAAGTATAGTGTAAACTTAATATGGACTTTAATGTTTGATACTAACATGTTTTATATTTGTTATCTTGTTCACTATTTAATACTTTGCTTATTAAATGACTAATCTTGATTTATGTTGTATAACACTTGGTACAACAAATGCTTGACACTTTCACAGCCCATACTGTATGGTATGACCGACACCTGAGATATGAAAAGAACTTGATTTGTTGTTAACATAAGTTATAATCATGAATGCTTGACGAAATTTACAAGTATTAGCATTAATTGAATAAGATGACTAATGTAATCATGTTAACAATCTATAATCTGATTGGAACCTCCTTTATGTGTGGTTTTCAATTGAATAATAACTTTTCTTCTTCTTTTCTTCTTATTTTTCTTTATTATTATTATTATTATTATTATTATTATTATTATTATTATTACTACTACTACTATTATTAGTACTATTATTATTATTATTATTATTATTATTATTATTGTTATTATTGTTATTACTATTATTATTGTTGTTGTTGTTGTATTATTGTTATTTATAATTTGTATAATTAACCTCCTTGTGATTCGACCCTGGTCTTGCCGGGTTATTTATTACTTCGACACTCCTGCACTTGGGAGAAGACATCAATCTTTTAGTCATATCAGTTTTTATCAGATGTATTTTATACATGATGAAATTGTAGATAGTTTAATGGAACAATGAAAAATATTTTATATAAAATATTATTTATTTCATGATATAATATTAACAATAGTTAAAGTTACAATATTTAAATTAAAAAATATCAATAGTAATATATATTTTTTAAAATTATTCTATAACTTCAATTTCAAAAGCATTGGTAACTAAACACTTTAAATTATTTTTTGTTCAATCTTAATTTTAACCACAATTTTAATCAAATATATATAAATACCAAATTAACCTCAAGTAAAAATAATTTTTATAAAATAATTTTTTTCAAATCACAACCACAATAACTACTATGATACTAAATGCGTTCTTAAAACTTGGATTAAGTAAAGAATTGAGTTAAGAGTTTTAAAGTTTAAATAATTATATCAAGTTTAAAAATAATATCAAATAAGTTATGATGGTCTAAATTTTATTTTTTTACTTTTAATTTTTTTCTGTCCTAGGCGTTACCATTAGCAGGATACATGACTTGGTTAAACCTATGTCATTTGCTAGAAAATTCAACATACAGAGTGAAACAACATGTGTACCCCCCACGTTAATCTTTGTACTAGCATGAGATGCTATTATAAACAAATTGTTAGGACGAAAACCTTTGAACAGGCCATCCAAATGAACGACATAATTTGATATTGGAAGTCCAACATGTCTAGATTTGAGCAAATTATTAATCACACATGGAGAAGAATTGTTGTTTAACATATTCATTATAGTAATTTTCGTGGTTATAATTTAAAAAAAAATTAGTTTAAAAAAGCACTTTTAATTATATTTAGTTTAATAAAATATATAATTGATTAAAACTATGAATAAAATTGATATTGAAAAAAAAATAATTTAAAGATGTTTGGTTAAAATTATTTTTAAAAGTGATTTTAATAATAAAATAATTAAAAAAGATATATAGTAATTTTATAGTTTTAGAATTAAAATGTTATAGATAGGATTATTAATATATTATGAAATCAAAATTTTATTATCTCCAATTCCATCTCATACATAATCGATCCAAGAAGATCTTTGATATCCAATACTAGTTTTATAAATCAGTTTCTTTTATATCCTTCAATTCATTTTACAACCATTCCATTTGTTTTTTAATTTTGACTTGATGAAAGTATGACTAGCTTGTTTTTTAAAGACAGTTGACAGAAATTTCCAACTAGTTTTATTAAAATGAGTGCTTTGTCTCGTTTTCATGTTAATAGCTTTGATGTAAATATTAACAAAAGAATGCATCATTTTTTTTAGTCTGAATAGCTTCATCCAAACTTTTAAAACAATCCATTACTTTATCAAAATACATAATCACTAATCACTAGAATAAGTATTAAATAGTAACTCGAGTTATTATATATATATATATAGGAGGCATGTAAGAGCTCAGGTGGGCTCTAGCCCAGATTAAAATTTTATTAATATTGTATTAATTAATTTTATGTTCAGGAAATGTTTAATTCTCAATTGAAGAATTAAAAAATTTTAAAAATTTACATAGAGCCTTCTAATATGATGTTTTAATTTAAGTTAAAATTTTAAAATTTTTGGATAAATTCAGAAATTTGATAAAAAAAAATTATAATTTGACCAGTTTTATATTATTGGATGTAATTTTCAATCCGACCATCAGATTGAGCTAAAACTTTATGAGAAATCTTAAAATATATTGAATAAAATCTGGTTAAAATTTTAGGATGAACAAAATTTAGTAGTGCTAACAAAAGAAAATGTCAAATAAAAACAAAACTACTCATTAAAGGTGAAATGATTATTTGCCATTAAAAAATAAAAAAATAAGTTTTCCTTCCTTTTATATATTGCTGATAGGGAGAAGCAGAATATAAAAGGAAAGAAATGAAAAGGCAAGAGAAAAAGAGAGAAAAGTAAGGGAAAAATATAAAAAATTCAAAGAAAAAAAAAGAAAATTGAGAGAATAATCTTGTAAACTTACAAAGTACAACTTATAAAATACTAATTTAAAAAAGAATCAAGTGAAGGAAGGAAGAATTGAGAGAAGAAAAAAATTTAATTACTTTATTTTTCAGTTGATGTGAGATTGTTATTTTATCCCGGTTAAGGAGTTGTTACAATATCAATTCAGATTTGATTATTGATAAATTATATTCTATAAAATATTGAAGGATGTAACTTTAATAGTAAGTTTATTTTTACTTTCATTTTAATTTTATATAATTTTAATTTAATTTTTTAATATTTTAGATAATGTATTCGAATTAAAACTTTACTGTTAACTTTAAAAATTCATATACATAAATTAATAATTTATCTTAAAATAAATTTATATATTTATTTAATAGTCGATGGCAGAAAAAATTTCTAACTCCACCCTTTGTATGATGGTATAAAGATTATCAAACTAACTTAATGTTTCTCTCTTTCTCTCCAATGTCATTTGTAAGTTTACACTATATGTTTCAATTATGCTAATTAAATGTGTGTTTTACAACCTCCATGGACAGCATGTTTTAGATTCCTTATAATATATATACTGTTTAGGTGCAAATAATTATACCTATTAAAGACTTTTCTTCTCCTCTCTTTTTTATTCACACATCTAAAGTTGTTAGTTCAAAATAAATGATGCATATAGAAGTAACCATTGGTATGCATCCAAGGAATTAGTCAAGTCAAATGATACCAATACCAAGCTGATCAGTAGAGTAGTTAATAGTAATCAAATGTTGTAAATAATTGAATAATCTTGAGTTTCAAATTAAGATATGATCATTTTGGACAATAGCTTGGTGTGACTTCTACTATAGAATATTAATTTGTTTTGCTAAACCAAAACTCCAAAGTAGTGCTATCTAGCAAGTTAAAGGAGAAGGGAAGCGCAATATGAGCGTGGTGAAATCAAAGCTTCCAACTTCAAGGACGAGTAAAAGATCACGTGAGAGGTCGAGGAGAAGAAGCACTTTGCCGCCGCTGCTGCCGCCGCTCATACCAAATGCAATTATATATGAGTTAAAAAAGGAATAATCTTAACCATCTAGGTGGTGGCTAAGTAATAAGAACTTGGGATCAAGGAGTTTGCTCTCTCTGTGATCTCAGGTTTGAGTCCTTGGTTGCTCATATGATGGCTACTGGAGGCTTACATGGTCGCTAACTTCAGGGCCCATGGGATTAGTCGTGGTGAGCGCAAGCTGGCCCGGACACCCACATTAATCTAAAAAAAAAGAAAAAAAAAAGGTATAATCTTTGTGTTGTTTAAAGATTTTCTGTAATTTAAATACATAGTTAAACTAATCAGATTATAAATTTATTTTATTGAAATTATTGGTATGAGTTTCACAAGATTACTAAAAATTTATATAATTATTAATTTTAAAATTTATAAAATTAATTAAAATACATACCTACTTGCTCAAATACTCATATTAATAATAATAATAAAAAAGTCTTTGGTCTGCTCTACATTTGTTGTCTTAAATTAAAATTTGCTTAGACCTAAACATGTCTACTTCATAACCTTTTCCTTTTCCCTGTCCCAAAAGTCCAAGCCACTTACCAATTAAACATGTCTACATTTGTTGTCTTAATTTTACTGTTAATTTTACAAAACAATTGTTCTGGTCTTGGACTACTAAGCATAGATCCACAGTACTGAATTATCAAGATCTTGTTATCTGTCAAAACAGACAACAACAACAACAACTTTTGAGCAATAGTTATTTGTAAGGCATCATATATAAAATCAAACATCATGATGCTGTAATAGGTATTCTACTATAGAGTCCTAAAATCTGAAGAAAATGCAACAAATAACAACAAACCATTTCAATTTAGTAAAATCTTTACTGTGGGTTTTAGATTTTTTAAGATAAGTAATATATTACCAGCTAATCAAGACCTCCTCTTCTTTTTCGCTGCATTTTTCGGTCTGTTCTTCTTTTTCTATACCAGGGAAATATGAGTTGATTGTCGTTTCTACAATCACAAAAAATACAATATGAAGATAAAAGCAACCCAACATAACTGCAAATGTTATAAAAAAAAATAAAACATTTAACAAGGGGCTAAAGAAGTAGTTCTTGACATTAATTCTTTTGTTTTCTTTTTAGAGATGTCAGTTTTTAAAAATGTCAGTTCGGCACTTCTGTTATTGCTACTGCCATTGGCTTAGAGATGGCAGTGTTTAGAGGACTCTTAGATATGGTAATCTATAGCAGGTATTTCTTAGAAAGAGTTTAGAGGCCTAAATTACAAACTAGAGACCAATTCTGCAGTAAACTGGATTGGAGTAGTCATTTTGTTAGGTCTAGTGCTAAATTCGGGGGAAGGAGATCACTTTACTTTCCTGGATTTTACTCATACTCTGGCCAAACTGATTAGCACATGAAGAAGCAAGTGGAGGGAAACCATGAAAGAGATTTGAGGAACACATTAGGAATTTTTTTGCAGAGGTTCTCTTAAGGTTGGCTTTGTTTACTGATTTGGGTCCTCATTAAAGGTCGGATCATGTATGTAATTGCTCTCTGTTAGACTAATATTTTAAAGAAACGCCTTATCAGATTTTTTGTTATGATCAATTACATGGAAGATGACATCCTTTAGCTCATACTATTTTGAGTCCAACTAAGGAGAGTTTGTTGCTTGCCTTGTTGTAGCGGTGAGGCAGTCACAAGGTTCCCAGGCTAGGCAATGAATTTAACAGATCCCAGACATGTAAAATGAACATTCCCTTGAATTTGACAGATTCTAGACATGCAAACTCACTTAAATGGTCCTAAATCTTCGACTTTGTGTTTGGAAATCCCAATATACACTGGGTATTGGTATGTCTACCCTTTGAGTTTATTGTCTACCCTTTGACTTCTCCTCCTCCATCTCTGAGTTGGTATTTCAGATCTCTCTAAGTAGTATCGCAGAATTCTGCTCCTTGCTCTAAATTCAAGCATGCACTATTTTGAATGTAAACCAGTAGGCACTGCAACATAATTATTTTCTTGGAAATTTATTCCCATCCTGTTGCATTTCATCATCATTTAAATTGGTTTTTGTTTTGGAATGTACTATTTCTTATAACATTGTTTGCATGCTTGCAATTTATAGCCTCATAATCTCTAAGATCATCTAAGACAACAAATTGTTAGTTTTAAGTTTATTAATAGTTAGTTAATAAAAATCTATAAACATGAATAATAATTTTATTGTATTTTAAATTACTAAATATTTTCTTGAATCATGTATTTTAAAATGTTTAAACTATATATAAAAATAAAATTACTTTGTATTTTAGAATTCATTTTTATAATCTAAGTTTATATTGTGTTTTTCATATCATGTTAAAAATATATTTTTGACAATGTTACAACACAAGTTGAAAAACATAAAAGGCCACAATATCTAGCTTCTTTTGCAGTATTATATATTTATTCAATCCCCAGTTCCTGTTTGATCTGCAAAGCAGCTTCAAAAACCTCCATTTGGTCACTTGAAGACTTGGAGACGCTCTCCTTTTGCAAGCATCTCTCACCCCACTCCACGAGCTTAGGTAGCATTTCACTCTTCAGTTAAAAAATTAAAGTAGAGGCTCCTGTTTAGATTCCAACAAATAAAAATTCATGGACATTACCATGGCAAAAAAGTGGTACAATAACTAAAAGCCTGTTTTTCCTAGCTTTTGTTGCTTTGTTTTAAAGTAATGTAATTAAATTGTTAAAACTTATTTGATAAAAAAAATTAAAAATCATTTGTTTACATTTTGAGAGCGAAAGGTAATTTTTATAATAACATATTAAAGACATATTAGATTTCATTTCAAAAAGCATCAAATTTTGTTTTCTAAATCAAATGCTACTTATTTTATTTAAAACATACAAACAAATTTAAATATTTTAGAATTAAATAACCTCATTCATTTTTGTTTTATATATAGTAATTAAATAATATTTAGTAACATAGTTAATGATCTTAAATATTTTAAAATTAACTAATCTTAATTATTTTATTTTATTTTAAGTTTATTAGTTCTCAATTTATATGGATTTCAATTAAATTATTTTGTATTTCTATTTATTTTAAGAAAACCATGTGATGTTTTGATTATTGTTTATTTTTTTATCTTATTTTTATGATATTTGTGTGTGTTTTTTTTCAAAGAAAGACTTCATTTTGTAAACAATTCATTTAGTTTTTTTTTTTAATGTTTATTTTGATAAAGAAAACTTTTAATTTAATTTAGTAATATTTATTTAGATTATCAAACAGGTGATATCACTTATTGCACAACATAACAATTCATTACTAAATAATTTGATAGGTTTAATCTCACATGCAAATCAAATTTTAATTTTATATGAAAAGATTGTAAAATACTTAAATATATAAATAAACTACACTATAAATACTAAAAAAATATATCAGTATATTAACTTACAACATAGCTGTATAGGTTTTCATACTTGATGTGTTGACACTACGAAGTGTTTGGATGGCTAAATTTACGGTAATGAAGCTTTGATTTATGACAAAATAAGTAAGAGTGACTGGTTTTTTGATTCGCAGTTCAAAAGGAAAAGGGAGGAGAAGAAGAGAATGAGGCTAATGTTAGTTATAATTCTTTTAAATTTGCCACCATAATATTACAACAAAAGACATTATTAAATACACAATTAAAATGCACTAGATAGAAAAATCCGTATTGTTCAGAAAAGAAAATGACTGAACAATTAATGTAAACTCAGATCTTGTAGCTAGCCAACCAGGGAAGCTTATCAACCTAGTTCAAGATTAGAAAAGAAGCACAGTGATAGTCGAATTGCTCTCTCTCTCTCTCTCTCTCTATCTCTATCTCTCTCTCTCCTGTTAAAATCATTAGTTTTTTAAATCACAATTTATTAGTCAGAGAATTAATTGAGCTGATATACAAGATCGACGTCCCATCCCCAGACTTGCTTTTCCTTTGGGTGCAAGGTTTCCGGCTTTATTTTTTCCAAACAATACATGGATTCGTTTATAGAGCATGCCTCCCCTGCTAGCGTAGATAAGATTAATCCTCAATCTTTTAGAAAGAAACAGAACGAGGAAGAGGGTCATTTTCTGGTAAATGGATTGCAAACACTCGGTGAGACAATTTGTGCAAACATGATTCTTGAAATAGTGTTTTGAGTATCTAGAAAGATAATTTATTACCATTTTGAAAAACCTCACCAGTTTTTAGCAGACAACAAAGTCTTGTCTGCCTTTCATTTATATGCATTTTTGCAAGTTTTTAGAAGTTGACTATGAGGAGGAGGAAGCCCTCAAAGGATCAAACAGTTTGGAGTAGATTTAAAACTGATGTCCGTTCAGGCATGCTAGGGATGGCTCCCTTCACTTGAACACAGAGAGAAGCTGCTGCAGCTGTAAATATTCAAGGGAATTGTCAGGGCATCATTCAAATGAAAAATGATATAGAGATGTATAAAATACAAACAAAAACGGCGAACACCAGTCATACCAGCAAATCTCATGCATTCCTCCTTTGTTTTGCCCTCCACGAGTGCCACAGCAAAAGCAGCAGTAAAGGTATCTCCAGCTCCAGTAGTGTCTAGGACTCTTGCAGCAGAAATTATGGTTTGTTTAATTGGTTTTTCCCCTTCTATGAATAAAGCTGACCCTTTAGCCCCAAGCTTCACCAGAACTTGCTTTACTCCCTGAAAGTACACATTAAACAATATAAAGTTCAGTGCCAACTGCCAAGCATGGTTTCCTCTCAGTGTAACTATCCACTATAACGAGATGATCAAGTTACTCAAAACAAAAACTCAAATGATCTTGACATAAATTCTGATTTTAAAGATATGACAAACATTTAGTTGGTGCAATACATCATTTGATGATGGTTGTCTTATTCAACCATAAATTTAAAAGCATTGAAATGGCCTTATTTATAATTTGTGAATGAATGTGTGAAACAGGAATCAAACAATTGATTTCCATAAACTGAGAACAAAAGCTATTAATTGTACTTGAAATATCCAAAATATGCCTTACAAAGTTGATAGGCAATTGTAAGAAACTACAGTCGTGTTTGGCTATGTTTGGTATGTTGGACCATTAATTTTTCATCCCCTTCTACTTGTGCATGACAAGATTTTGGTGGCAGGGGAAAACATCAAGGAGGGTAACAATTTTAAACCTTGTGCAGGGAAACATTTTCCCTCATTTTATATAAAATAATACAAACTTGTTATTCTTTTTTCTTCCTTTTTTCCATTTTGGACCACGAACATATATTATTTTTTTTATATAATTATATTTAACTTAAAATCTGATTTGATTTATATTGGGATCCGCTATTCTCCAAAAAAATTTCAACTGCTATCAAACATTCTTTTAACTTCAACCTTCAAAACTTTTTCATAACTTTAACATGTCACCCTTAAAAAATCACCCTCTTAGCATCTCTCCTCAAAACTTTTCACCTCATACCTGATGCAAGCAAAGCACTTGATGATAGGGGTCTCCAAACTCACCATTTTATGACACTTGACGACAGCCTGACCAATCTGTTCAAAGCTTTCAGTTGACATGCAAGTCAAACGTGCAAGTTCACTTTCATTTGGGCTGAAGATGTCAACAACATTCAACAAGTCTGGGGGCATTGGTGCGTCCATTCCCCCAGCATCCAAAATAACAGGAACACCAGCACTTTTAGCAGCCTAAAGACATAAATTATCCAATAGAGGTCAGAAATGATTGCAAGAGAAACATGAAACAAGCTATGAATAATAATAATAATAATCATGCCAGCAGAAACTTGGACAAGAAAATGCAGAACCATTAAAGTCAACTGGCAGCTGAGGAATTAGACATCTTCAAACCACAAGGTTACTCAAACATCCATGAAATTGATATAAAATTTGAATCTTAATATTCACAGATAGGCATCAAAAGAACAGAGGAGATATCTAGAAGATAAAAAAAAAAATGTTGAAAGAATCAAACTATTCAAGAGTAGGAAGTGGCAGCAGATACTAGAATGAGTGGCTATACTAAAATATATAATAAGCATATGCTCTGTCACACTTGTATTTATGATCAACTTATATCAAGCAACCACAAAGAGCTCAAGCATTTGGAAGATTTCGTGTTACCTTAATGGCTGTGTTACTTGTGTAAGCAAGTCTTTGGGTCTCCTCTAATTTGAGAAAAGAGTATAAGATAACTACAGTTTTTCCATTTCCAAATACTTTGTCCAGTTCCTCTAAATTTTTCCCTGCCTGGTTTCATCCCAGTTTTTCTTTGTTGACACAATCTCAAGACGTTTCAGAAGATCAGGTGAGCATGCATATAGAGAAAGCATTTATATGGTACTTCCAGTAATTCCACGGGTTCAAGTTATCATCTTCACCCACTTGCCTCTCTCCTTGTGTGTGAGTGTGTGTATGCTCAGTGTGAAGAAGAAGACAGCCAAAAACAAAACAAAAATCCCATGTCCATTCTGCATCAGGCACCCGATATTTCAATAGTGCAGTGACAGGTCAAATTTTCACCATTCTTTGCTATTTCAATTTCTTATCTACTGATATTTACAGAAGCCAAGGAGGAAACATGCTATAAAACAACAAGGAAATTAGTCATGTTGCTTAAAACAAGAACAGATGATCCTGATGTCTAAAAAGTATTTGCCCAGGGTCACAGATAAAATTTAACTGGCTAAACCAATACAAGCTAAAGCTTTCATTCATGAGAAATTAAAACAAAGGAAAATCTTCTTTATGACTAAAAAATCTCAGTTACAAGTTTAAAGATTTTACACTGACAGAGATATGTAATGGCTCAAAATATAGCTAAAATCCTGGTTAATAGATGAAGAACTACACTTAAGGTTGCCACTTAAAAGCAAAATCAGACACCAAACTGCTTAGCTAAACTTAATTAAGATGGAAATGTATTAGCAATACATTATAGTGGTTATCCTATGTGATAATGCAACAAAAGTCTTAATACCTGAGATATTTCCTGGAAAGGATTTTATAATGGAAGCTACTCCTTTTAATTGAAATCAGTCAGCAAAGCAGGGGCCCCTACCTTCCTTAAGAAATACCATTTGCTTTGGCTACAGTAAAACATTAACCTTGGAACTCAAAGAGAGGATTCTCTAAAATCTAATCCATATATTGTGGCAGACAGCATGAAGATGATGCCAGCTAGTTTTAGTCCTCCATAAGAGAACCATTTTTAACTTCACATCCAACACCTACAACACTACAATGCTAGTCTGCTAGTTGCATTTCTCTAAAGTAGCTTACTATTTCCTCAACAAGATGTGCAAAGGAAACCTTTTGAAATTCGGAGTGCGCAGCTAGTTATATATCATGAAAATTTCCAGGGCTCAGCAGAGCACTCTGCATAGCATAGAGCAATAACTAACTTCAACTATAAGCAAATATTAAATAACAATCTGGAAAAGGACACTCAAAATTTCCAGTGTAGAAGATCCTGGACCTTCTACAACCAGCAGTTCAAATGAGAAATTCCATACGGATCTATTTGTAATATCCCTAAAACAGAGAGATCCATTGCCTGAAACTTGGAATATCCCGAGTTCTTTCAACATTTACTGGTTCATGAAAAACATAAATATGGTTTATTTTTAAGAACTTTATCAACTCAATATGTATCCATTCTTTCATCCAAAATTTAGAATAACAAACAATCATTGACCTGTACATTACTCGTTTTTTTGTTTAACATGTGACCTCTCTATCTTTGAAGCTTCTAGCAAAAACTAATTGCGATGGTGGAGTAAGGTGCTGTATATGGATTCACCTTGTTCTATTCATATATTGATGGAAGAAAGAAAGCACCAAGAAAACCACATCTCAATCTAGCTGGATGAACCAAATTCCAAAAAGAAAATCTAGGAAAAAGAGCTCGCAATCCATCACCAAATATGGACAAACATCAATTCATTTCGGTCCCAAAGAAATATGTCAAGAATTAACGCAATCTCAACCACAGACATTTTCTTTCATCCTCCCATCATACCTTGATGAACAATGTCACTGTGATCAACAAAGCCTAATCCCATATTAATATTCACTAGGAAAAAGAAATCACTTAGTTCATTTACACAATTGCTTATTTAGATGCAAGGAATAAAAAGTTCTGACTTTAAACCATAAACATGATCAAATTAACATGATCGCCATTAAAAATGAATGAATAACGAGTGATACAGGATTTAAAAAAAAAATTCATTAAAATGCCTGACCTTTGCCACTTGAATATTAACTAAATCAGGTATTTCCCTTTGAAGCAAAACAACCCCAGCCTTCCTCACAACCTCCAAATACTCGTCGCTGAGCTTCTCAGGCCAGCAACTCATGTTAGCTCCACCAACAATAATAATAGAATTTTGCCCATCAGGCTGCAGCATCACCACAGCATGTCCAGTGGGCACATCACTCAGATTCCTCACACAATCAAGATTAACCCCACCATTCTTTAAAGCCTCAGTGATCAACTTCCCATGTGCATCCTCCCCAACTTGCCCCACAAAGTATGTTGGATATGAAAGTTTTGCACCGCATGCGGCCTGGTTAGCTCCTTTGCCACCAGCAAGAGTCTGCCCAGTCTTGGCTGAGATGGTCTCCCCTTCTTTTGGTAATCTATCAATCTCCACGTATATATCTGCATTGGCTGAGCCAACAACTACTAGTGGCGGTGTATTGGTATATTTGGTTAACGGGGTTTGAGGGGTTTTTGAGGCTCTAATGGAAAATGAAGGAAACTGGTGTTTTTTGTTGGATGGCTTCTGGTTTTGGTGATTATTTAAGTGAATTGGGTTTGCAAGTGTTGGTTGTTTTATGGGATACTTTTGGAGTTTAAGGTTGCAATGATTTGCTGGTGAAAATGACATTGTTTTCATGCTTTCTCTTATCAGATTGATTTGTGTTTAAGGAAATCTGGATCAAAAAATGAGCTTTGACTTGTGCTGTTAGCTTTTTGTTTGGTGTGCTCTTCAAAGGATAAGAAGGCCACCCACTCAGCAGTTCGTGGAATCCACGTCGAAAACATTATGAGCATTTTATCGGTTTCGCCTTTAAGGTAAAAATATCTATTTGTTTTTTTTTTAATATTTTTATATTTTTATATCATATTAATATATATATATAATAATTTTTTTAAAAAATAAAAATAATATATGAATGTAAAAAACCTAAATCAATTTGTAAATTTAAAAAGTTAGAATTTTTATTCTACATCTTGAAGTTACATCTATTCTTCGTAAACCATTTTTAAATAAATAAAAATCAAAATATGAATGTAGAAAATCAAAATCAATTTTCCAATTGAAAAGTTAGGAATTTGTTCACCATATATCATCTTCTAACAACATCCAAACTTTTGATATAGGTATCAATAATATTTTTAATTTTTTTATTAAATTAAATATTCAAATTAATTTATATATATTCCAATTAATTTTATAATTTTAAAATTAATAATTATATAAATTTTTAATGACTTTAAGATTTATAAAATTTAAACTATTAATTTTTAAAATATAAATTTAAAATCTAACCTATTAAACTATAATATTCACCACTCATGATTCATTTTTAATATCTTTAATAAATATGAAATGATTCTCTCTGTTTTAATTTTTTAATTTTTACATCCTAATTAAATGATTTTTCGTATGTAATCGGAGTGTCACATCATCGGTTGGGCTCTCCAACGTCATGGTTCTTTTCTCTTATTATTAACATCCCTCGTTTACTAAATAAGGAGTAAGCTCTGTAGAAGTGAGTTTCAATTATTATTATCTGAAAAGAAAGTTTCAATCAAATAATATTTATTTTTTTAATATTTTGTAAGCAATTTAAGGAAAAAATAATTAATATAAAAAATTATGTAAATAAATTATAATAAAGAAAATAACTTATTTTCATTGAATATTTATGATACATTTTAAAAAAATTTTGTATTTTAGGTTCATGTATAATATTTACCAAAATGACAACTAATATTACCATAAAAGCTATAATCTTATTTTAAAACTATGGAAAATTTTAATGATATTAAATTGAATAGGAATTTAAAAATTTATATTTATAGTGAATTTTAATCAAAATTAAGAAAAATTCTAAAAAATTAAAAAGCAAAACAAAAAAAAAACAAGACACTTAAGCTCGGAAGGGTGGGTTAGAGCAACTAGAAAAATAAAAAGAAACTCAGGCACATGTGGAAGAGCAGCCTTGCATGCATGGTTCTCTTGTTTTTTTTTTCATGAGTGGATGACATGTTGTTCAATTAATTTCTATCCTTTTAAAAAATAAAATAGATAATAAGTCATTTGTATTGTAAAATGATATGTTATCTCCTAATTAAGATCTTGATCATCAAATGTGGCCATTAAAGTTAGAATATGAGTTTTTAAATCCCAAATATCAATTTTTAACTTTGTTTTCACTTAAAACTTTTAAAAAATATCTTATAAACCTTGTCACTACTAAACATGAATTGGACCTCGAAAGATTAAACGAGATTCTTGAAAAAAAAAAGTTGCAACCTAGTTTTTTAAAAAACAAATAATTCTAAAATATGCGTTGGTTCTAAAAATTTAAATAAGAGATTATATATATATATATATATATATATATATATATATATACACATATATATGTATCATTTCAAACAAAAAATTACCCTAATTATATATTTCTTTTAAATTTATTATGGACATACCATTAAATGTCTAAATTATTTTCAATCATATTAATAAGTTATTTATTATTAATGGATATTTATTAAATTAGCATTGAGCCCTAAATCAAAAGTATCATAACTTGATTATTTTTATTATTTTTTTTATTTATTGTTAAAAACATCATCCTAGACCTAAGTCAACTTCTAAAAACTAATAGACACATTTTGCTAGTTATTTAAAAAACAATCTTTGATCAAAACATAATCTAAATTTATCAAAACTTGTCAATGCAAATTTTATTCTTGTTTTAAAAATAAATATTTACACACACACACACACACGCATATATCACAGGTGATAATATTGTTTATAAAATGATACTAAAACTATTGTGATGATATTAAAAAAAAAATTGTATATATATATAAGCAAAAAGTTGTTGATTTTTGAAAATACAATTTTCACATATACATACATAAAAATATAACATTACAAACTTCTAAAATGGAGCTCATGCTATTGTAAAGCCAATCAAAATAAAAAAATTTAGGCTAGATATCCTTAAAGAACACATGACAAATCCACCTTACAGGTTTGATGGTATGATAAACTAAGTTATTAGGTCTGATATTACCTATTGAACCCAATAATTATTTGGGTTTAGTTTTAGATAAACCTAGCAATTTTCAGTTTTAGATTTGATCAAATTTAATAATATTTAAGTTTGTCTAGTATTAGATCCAATATACCTTAATATAATTGAGTGATGGCATGTGTGAACCCAATAAGCTTAATAAGCTCAAGAATGCAAAAAAATTATATCTGTATATTTTTTTTTAACCTAGTATTTTTTTGAAAAGATACAAATAAAAGTGTATTGATAAAATTTTCATTCATCAATTTCTTACTGTTTATGATTAAAGTTTTTTTTTCCCCGTTAAAATTGTGCACCATCAATCATCAATCAATATGTTAATATGTTTCAATCTTTCCATGGGATGCATAACGTGCAATTTACGACCCTATAAAATATGAGCAATTAGGCATGTTCACTTGAAGGTAATATCATTTATTTTTATTTCAGCAAAAAAATCTGGACTTTAACATTGTCTCTGTTGTTCTTATCATAGCTATGGCAATGGATTTTGATATTGCTTTCCTTAACATCATCCTTTGAAAGTCACAGGCACCTCTTGAGCAGGTGATATATTGTGGTTGTGTCAGGGGCTCTATTAGTTTTTTTTTTTCCCTTCTAAACATTGGGTTTTGTAATGTCAGCATGTTCATAGACTTTCTTTGATAAAATGATAGTTAGACAATTATTGAAAAAATTCAGATTTAGATAAAATTATTTTACGTGGTTGACGATCGAAGTTGTTAACTTAGGACAGATTTAGATGCAGTTGCCGTTTCATGCAATAGATCATAGTTTCTAAGTGATCTTGTTGTGTATGGTCCCACACCATGTGATGGTGGGACCATCACATTAAATATCATGTGATGGCTGTCTCTTGGTGTTAATATTAGTGTGGTTCGGGTACTGTAGCAATAGATTTGAAAAGAGAAGAGAGGAGAAGAAAATCAAGAGAGAAAAAGAGAAGAAAAGGCAGCAGAGTAGCCTGTATTCTTTCTTCGATTTCCAGCTCGTTCACCGTTGGATCGGGCTGAGATTTTGACAGCAGCTTCTAGACACGTTGATCTTCATTCTGGACGGTTGGATCGAAGATTGGTGGTGTGGAAGCTGACCGTTTTGACAGAAAACGGGGCTGTCAGTTTTGTAAGTTTTTCTCAAATAATTCTCCTTTAATCTTGTTGTAATCCGAGAATAAGTTGTTCTTGATGATATATATGTTGTATCCCTTAGTTGAATCTGAGGAAGAATGATTGTGAATCCATTATTTGTTGATAGTGGAAGTTTTTAGGTGGATTACGGTCCCGTGGTTTTTCCCACATTGGGTTTTCCACGTTAAAAGTCTTGGTGTTGATTTTGTGATTATTTGCATTATTTTTCATCATTGTTTGATTCTATTTTACTGCACAAAGAGGGAAAGAATTGGGACTTGTGAATTGTAATTGTATTCCGCTAAATTGATCCGGGTAAATTGGTGTCCGGTTGTTCCAAGTTTTCCCAACAAAGTGGTATCAGAGCACTGGTTGTGTAGATTGAATTTCTTGTGCAGTTAAAATGGAAAAGGAAGATTCGGGCATGATAAAGCTTACTTCCTCAAATTATTTTTTATGGAAAACAATGATGGAGGATCACTTATATTGCAATGATTTGGCTTTGCCGATTGAATGTAAAGGAATAAAGCTTGATGATATGGATGATGCAAAATGGAATGGACTAAATAGAAAGGCTACTGCTAATGTTAGAAAATGGGTATCTTCTAAGTCCATTAATCATATTTCTCAAGAACATGACTGTTATACAGTTTGGAAGATGTTGGAAGAAACATTTGCTAAGGAGAGTGCAAAAAACAAGGTTTTTGTAATTAGAGACCTTGTGAATTTGAAGTATAGAAATGGTGAAGATGCTTCAGTGCATATAAATGTATTCCAAGGGTTCTTGAATCAGTTGTCATTGATGAATCTGGAGTTAGCTGATGAAATGCAAGCACTAATCCTACTGAGTTCATTGCCGGATAGTTGGGAGACTTTGGTGGTGTCACTTAGCAATTCTACTCCGAATGGGAAGATCACTTTGAAAACAGTGAAGGATTGTATCCTCAATGAAGAGAAGAGGAGGAAAGGCACAAGCACTTCTGAGTCTCATGCACTTGTTACAGAAAGTCGAGGGAGAAGTCCAAGCAGGTTCTCTCACAGCAAGCAAGATAGAGAATCCAGCAATAGAAAAGGCAAATGGAAGCCAAGAGGAAGATCTCAGTCAAGGAAGGGTTTTAAGTGCTATTATTGTGACAAGCCTGGGCATATGCAAAAGGATTGCAGAAAGTATAAAAGAGATAAAAAGGGTAAAGATGAAGACAAGAATAAAGAGAATGGTACAGCTGCAGTTGTATATGATGGTGATGTTGCCATTGTTTGTGATGATGGTTGTGTTAATCTTGCATGTCAGGATACCACCTGGGTTGCAGATTCAGCAGCTTCTTACCATGTTACACCCCAACGTGATTTTTACACATCCTACACTGCTGGTGACTTTGGTCAAGTTAGGATGGGAAATCAAGGGATGGCTAGTGTTGTGGGCATTGGAGATATTTGGTTGGAAACCAATACTGGGTGCAAGTTGCTACTCAAAGATGTTAGGCATGTGCCTGATATGCGCCTACACTTGATCTCTACAGGTACTCTTGATGAAGAAGGTTATCACAATTACTTTGGAGATGGTAAATGGAAGCTCTCCAGAAATTCCCTGATTGTTGCTAAAGGGAAGAAAATGGGTCTCTACATGTCACAAGTCAAGGTGATCAAAGGGGAGGTGAATGCAATTAAAGATTGCTCTACTGATCTGTGGCATAAGCGGCTTGGACATTTAAGTGAGAAAGGCCTTGGCATCCTTGCCAAGAAGAACTACCTTCCATTAAAAGGTATGAACTTGAACACATGTACTCATTGTTTAGTTGGCAAACAACACAGAGTTGCGTTTCAAAGATCACCTTCACATAGAAGATCACATGTACTTGATTTAGTTCATACTGATGTTTGCTCTATGATTGACAAGTCTCTTGGAGGTGCATTGTACTTTGTTAGTTTTATTGATGATCACTCCAGGAAAATTTGGGCCACTTGTTTGAAATCCAAAGATCAGGTGTTTGATGTCTTTAAGGATTTCCATGCTAGAGTTGAAAGAGAAACTGGTAGAAAGCTCAAATGTGTTCGAGCTGACAATGGTGGTGAATACAGGGGTCCTTTTGAGAAGTACTGCAGGGAACATGATATCAAGTTGGAGAAGACAGTTCCTAAGACTCCACAGCAGAATGGAGTGGCTGAAAGAATGAACAGAACCATTGTTGAAAGAATTAGATGTATGCTCTCTCATGCAAAGCTGCCTAAGTATTTTTGGGGTGAGGCAATGAAGACTACAGTTGTGATGATCAACCTTTCTCCATCAGTTCCTCTTGAATTTGATGTTCCAGATAAAGTTTGGAAAGGAAAAGATGTCTCTTATGCACACTTAAGAGTGTTTGGATGCAGGGCATTTGTACATGTTCCTAGAGATGAAAGGTCTAAGCTTGACAGCAAGACAAAGCAGTGCATTTTCTTGGGCTCTGAAGATGATGAGTTTGGCTATAGGTTGTGGGATCCAAAGGAGAAGAAAATTGTGAGAAGCAGAGATGTTATCTTCTTTGAAGATCAAACCATTGAAGACTTTGAACAAAAGGAGAAAACAGAGTCTACTATTTTTATTCCAACTAATTCAACTCCAAGACCTGCTCCATAGTTACCTTTGATGCCTGCTAATCATGGGGGAGACTTGTAAAATGATGATAATGGTGGTTCTCTTATTGAGCCATTAGTTGGTGATCCTGAAGCATCTAATAATGATGTTAATGTTATTCCTGAACAGGTTATGCAGGAAGCTCAAGATGAGTCACAATTGAGAAGGTCAACTAAACCTTGCCAACCTTCCACCAGATATTCTCCTCATAAGTATGTGTTGGTCACTGATGGGGGAGAGCCAGAATGCTTTGATGAAGCTATGTCACATGAGAAGAAAAGTGAGTGGTTGAAAGCAATGCAAGAAGAGATGAAATCCTTGCATGAAAACCATACCTTTGAGTTAGTGAAGCTTCCTAAAGGTAAGAGAGCACTCAAGAACAAATGGGTGTTCAGGTTGAAAATTGATGAACATTGCTCACAGCCAAGGTACAAGGCAATATTGGTTGTGAAAGGCTTCGGACAGAAGAAGGGTATTGATTTTGAAGAAATCTTTTCACCAGTGGTCAAGATGTCTTCAATCCGAGTTGTGCTTGGCTTAACTGCTAGTTTGAATCTTGAAGTAGAACAACTTGATGTGAAAACTGCCTTTCTCCATGGTGATTTGGATGAGGAGATCTACATGGAGCAGCCTGAAGGTTTTGAAGCAAAAGGTAAAGAGCAGCTAGTTTGTAAGTTGAAAAAGAGCTTATATGGGTTAAAGCAAGCTCCAAGACAATGGTATAAGAAGTTTGATTCTTTTATGGTGGATCATAGTTATGGCAGGACCACTTCTGATCATTGTGTATTTATAAAAAGGTTTCCAGATGGAAACTTTATAATTCTTCTGTTGTATGTGGATGATATGTTGATTGTTGGTCATGATGCAAAGAAGATTCAGATGTTGAAGGAAGAGTTGAGCAAGTCTTTTGCAATGAAAGACTTGGGACCAGCAAAACAGATTCTTGGTATGAAGATCACACGTAACAGGAAGAAGGGAAAACTTTGGCTATCTCAGGAGAGATATGTTCAAAAGGTACTTGAGAGATTCAACATGAGCAACTCCAAACCTGTTTGTTCTCCACTTGCAAGCCACTTTAAACTAAGTTCTAAGCAGTGTCCTTTAAATGATGAAGAAAAAGATGAGATGAAAAAGGTTCCTTATGCATCCGCAGTTGATAGCTTGATGTATGTCATGGTTTGCACAAGGGCGGATATAGCTCATGCAGTTGGTGTGGTTAGTTGGTTCCTCTCCAATCCTGGTAAAGAACACTGGTCAGCAGTGAAATGGATACTCAGGTATCTCAAAGGTACTTCTAGTTTCAGTTTATGTTTTGGTAATAATAAACCTGTGTTGGATGGATACACAAATGCAGATATGGCTGGTGATGTTGATTCTAGAAAGTCCACATCGGGATACTTGATGAAGTTTGCAGGGGGAGCAGTCTCATGGCAATCAAGGTTGCAAAAATGTGTTTTATTATCCACTACAGAGGCCGAATATATTGCTCTTACTGAAGGGGGCAAAGAGTTGTTATGGATGAAGAAGTTCTTGCATGAACTTGGCCTAGTTCAAGAGAACTTTATGTTGCACTGTGACAGTCAAAGTGCAATCCATCTCAGTAAGCATCCTACTTTTCACTCTCGATCAAAGCACATTGAGGTTAGATATCAATGGATTCGAGATGCTATGGAGATGAAGTCATTCGTTGTTGACAAGATCCATACTGATGACAACGTGTCTGACATGATGACCAAACCTCTACCGAGAGAGAAGTTTGAGTTTTGCAGAAGGGAAGCAGGCTTGTCAGAGCCTCCTAAACTGAATTTTACATATTGATCGCCGGTATGGCGAATTCCTCACATGGTGTGTGAGGGGGAGATTTGTTGTGTATGGTCCCACACCATGTGATGGTGGGACCATCACATTAAATGTCATGTGATGGCTGTCTCTTGGTGTTAATATTAGTGTGGTTCGGGTACTGTAACAATAGATTTGAAAAGAGAAGAGAGGAGAAGAAAATCAAGAGAGAAAAAGAGAAGAAAATCAAGAGAGAAAAAGAGAAGAAAAGGCAGCAGAGCAGCCTGCATTCTTTCTTCGATTTCCAGCTCGTTCACCGTTGGATCGGGCTGAGATTTTGACAGAAACTTCTAGACACGTTGATCTTCATTCTGGACGGTTGGATCGAAGATTGGTGGTGTGAAAGCTGGCCGTTTTGACAGAAAACGGGGCTGTCAGTTTTGTGAGTTTTTCTCAAATAATTCTCCTTTAATCTTGTTGTAATCCGAGAATAAGTTGTTCTTGATGATATATATATGTTGTATCCCTTAGTTGAATTTGAGGAAGAATGATTGTGAACCCATTATTTGTTGATAGTGGAAGTTTTTAGGTAGACTACGGTCCCGTTGTTTTTTCCACATAGGGTTTTCCACGTTAAAAATCTTGATGTTGATTTTGTGATTATTTGCATTATTTTTCATCATTGTTTGATTCTGTTTTACTGCACAAAGAGAGAAAGAATTGGGACTTGTGAATTGTAATTGTATTCCGCTAAATTGATCCGGGTAAATTGGTGTCCGGTTGTTCCAAGTTTTCCCAACAAATCTTTGCACTAGATTAATGATTATATTGGGTGGCCGGGCACAAATTCTGATACAGCTTAATGTATTTTAGAATCTAGTTAATGTTGTAAAACTGGTTTCCATCGTATTTTTTTCTTAAATGCAATGGATTTAGAAATCATACTTCACATTTTATTAAATACTTTGTGTAAATTGTTTTGACATTGCAAGAAGAAACAACTAAAGCTTGAAATGAAGACTATTCACCAAATTCATTGTCTAGTCTTGTTAAACAAGATTGTACGGAAATAACAAGGTAAGGTAAAATACACAGCAAGTAAACAGAATTGTTATTAATTTTTGGATAATTACACAATAATAACACAAATGGATTATAAAGAGAGAAGAAAAATCCATTTTGAATCAATGCAATTAGGGTTAGGGTAATCATATCAAGTCATATCCATGGCGACACAAGCATGAAATGAACAAAAGGAATGTTTCTAGCCAAGAATCAATGAGCAGTGTTTACTTATCAGAGCTAAAAAGTCAGATAGTATATAGCTAAACTACCAAGAAGAGACCTTAGCTTAGAACCCTAAAGAACCGAACACACTGACTCTCTCTCTATCGAACATCTCAAAATACTGATATATGACGCTGACAGCAAGAAGAACTCCAGTCCCCGAACCAACTGCACCCATCATATCTGCGCACACTGTCAAGGCACCTAGGCACATTCCTTCAAATGCTGCAGCTACGGGAATGTGGCGTTTAAGCACGGCTTCTAACTGCCCTTCGCGATAACCCGGCATTACCATTTTTCGATCCTGCATGCAAAAATCGCAATTGACATTATTTTTCAGCTCCAAATAATCTCACCGTTTCAGAATCTGAATGATACAAGGTTTAATTAAGGAAATGGTGAGAATTTCAAGGTAACAAGGAAACTTGCCTTGAGCTGTTTAGCAACATCTTTAGCAGAGGATCCAGAAACTTCAGTCCATTTTCTTGAGAACCATGCACATGCAAATAACATGAACACTAGATAAAAAAGTGCCCGCGTGGGACTGGCTGCCATATCAGCTAAGCTGCAAAACAATATCACAGGAAAATGTTCATAAGAAAGTCATTAGCATAAATACATTTTAAATGCAAAAGTAGATTTATGAAAAGGTCCTAGTTACCTTGATGGTGCAGTGATATAATATGCAAGACCACCAACAGGAATAGAATGGCTGGTCGGATACTGGGATTCACTCCAGCTACCGAGAAGATTCACCAAAACATTCCCACCAAATCTTGTGTGCAGTAACTGTAAAATCGAATAAAATAAAATTAGATTCCTTCAAAATAAGAATAAAAATAAACAAAGTATACTCTTGAGATCAAACCAGGAAACTCAACCACATCTGTACCTGAGAAAGAAAATAGATGTTTGATATGAATGCCGAGAGTAGAATGATGGGCATATTGGAGGTATAGAACAGCTTGATCGGATATGTGCCTCGCTGCCTAAAGCGGCTGTTAGGGTTATTACTCGTCACAGTCAAAGGAACACTGAATCCTTGTAAGTAGATGGCAAGTAGAGAAATAAAGGCTGAGGAGAGCACATTTGTAACATTAGGAAGATTTGTTCAGAAAAGGGCTTTTCAGAGAGCTAGCGTCTTGTTTCTCTGTTTTAGCAGTCCATGGAACAAGGCAGGGATAACACCTTCAAATTCAGGTCCATAAACAGCGTTTATAGTGGTGGGACTAAATGATTTCCATATGACATTTTCACTGCAGGATATCATCAGAAAACAGTTTTAAACAATGAACATGTTATGATGTGAAAGTTTGCAGAAGTATAGCCATTACCTTCCGAAACATTAGGCAGCATGTATTTACTAGAGACCAAACTAGAAAACTTAGAATAACTCACCACATGTGGGTTGCCGTAAAGAAGGAATTTCCAGAGCCTAGGCCATATCCAATCTGGAGAAGTTCATCTAAGCACATCATTAAGATACTGGCAAAGCAGAGTTGTGCAATGATGAGGATAGAATTTCCCACTCCAAGTAGTCCTAGAGGACCATACATTCCCATCAAAAGGTTTGCAGCCGCTTGACCACTAGCTATCAATGTGCTCAAGAACTTTTCTGCAGCCTTTCTGCGAGTGCGAATGAATGATATGTCAAACACACATGCAGCAGAAATCATAAAGTCCTAACGAAACCGAGCATATGAAAACTAAGAGCTTACAGAAGCGCGCGATCTTCACGAACATCTTTGTTTACTTTAATCAACTTTGAACCAGCTAAAAACTGCATCACCATCCCGGAAGTCACAAGAGGACCTATTCCGAGCTCCATGACAGTCCCACAGCTTGAAGCAAGAATAGCACGCATCCAGTGCATTGGATCTGCACCTGTTGTGGAGTGTACGCCATAGAGGGGAAGCTAGCTGCAGGCCAAGAAAATAACGAGAGAGATCCCTGTGTACATGGCCTTCACCCTAAAAGGACGCTGCACTTCCGGTATTAACGGAAGGAATGGCTTGACTAGTTTTAGAGCACTAAATCCACTCCTCGTAACTTTCCAAAACCGAACCTATTTGATCTGCAGATTCAACCAAAAGCAGTTTCATTAAATTAGTCCGATTAGTGAAAAATCAAACTTGACAAGTTTCTTGAGCTCAGAACAATCATCCGATGAGCGAAAACTAATGTTGTACTACATAAGCCATGCAAGTTAACTTCATTATAGAACCAAACAAACTTGAATTAAGTAGAGATGACTAACCAGAAGAATTTTATTTCTAAACAGTAATCGAGAGTTGTTCTCTTGAAAATATGCAAGGTGTTCTTGTAAGGATTGCAAGCAAAGCCGAACTAGTTTGTGACAAGACAAATACGCTTAGTCACCCTCTATATTTATATTTACAGCTGTAGATAGAGGCCATACCAATTCCGACACTGATTACTAGTTCTATGCGGATTCAGAGTTTGACTTGAAGTTGGATATGCTTGTGATACATGGATCAACTACTGTCTGTTACCCTATGAGTCCAAGTAATCCTTGTTTTCTTAGGAATGAAAACAAATCCTATTTCTAATCAAATTTTAAATATAGATTAAAGCTAGATCATAAAGAATGGAAGCACGTCATCTAAAGAAAGAGCGGATAGATTACTATGAGAAAAGTATAGCTTACAAGGCTGCTTTAATGGTAAACTAAAAGGAACGTTTTACCTATAATTAAGCATAAAAATACTAATTAAACAAACCCAAAAGAATATATTAATCCTTGCTGTGGATGAATGATTTTTCAAATATTTTCAGCTCTGACGCCTTTTCTTTGTGCTATTATGTAATGTTTGATATTATTTTTAATATTAAAATTTCAAAATAATCTAACAATATTAAAAAATTAATTTTAAATAAAAATAATTAATTTTTTACAAACACACGGTCAGCTGCAGCGCCAAATTAATTTGTATGGGTCCAAATTGGTTTGTATTGGAATGGATTAGAAATGTAAATACACACTATCCAAGACGTAGAAACTTCGCTAAGAAATTAGAAACAAAGGGTGCAATGGTTTTTATGGCCCCGTAGACTTACAATACAAAAAGTTCATTTCTTTATTTCTTCTTGGCCCAGAAGGATAGTTGATTGGAAGACTCTGTAAATCAAATAAGGATCATAATTTGTAAATGCAGTCGATCCAACCCAAAAAACCTTAAATTTAATAATAAGATTGGCCCAATTCTAAAATGTGCAATTATTATTATTATTATTATACAATATAGATTATATTAAGAGGGTTTTTGTATGGGTACTTCATTGTTTGTATAAATAATGAAAATTTTAATTTTTATGACTTAATTAAATGAAATTAAACTTGAATTTATGGGTAAACTTACCAAATAAACGCTAGGATTGAAGTATAAAATACTAAAAAAAACATAGTTAATTTAAAATTCACAAAAACATTCATTTTGATCCCAAAATTTATTTTGTTTATTATTTAGTTTCTAAGTTAGACAAGGAAAAAAAGAAGTTCATTGAAAAATGATGAAGAAAGAGAAAATTATTCATTGAGCCATTTACCAAGGAAGAAACTCATTATTATTGATGTTAAAGGGCTTTATTTGATAATAAAAGTTTGATGACGATGGTTTTGAACTTTTATCTTGCTTGGAAAAATAGATTGGACTTGATTTAGAGATTTTTTATAAGGTTGATTTTTATTTTCTTATGTGATTTTAAGATGGTATAAGGTTATTAACTAGTTTATGGATTTTGAGGTTATTAATGAAGTTTCATTTTATATAAGGTAGATTTTTATATTTTAGCCAATTTATTCAAGTTCACTCTAGTCATTTTTTTTCCTTCTAATTTTATATTGATTTTTTTTAATTTTATCCTCCAACATTAGATTTTTATAGGAATTAAACTATGTAATTTTTCTTAATTTTATTTCTATGGTGTTATCACCATCTCCAGATCCAAGTCATGGATTTTGCAAGTTTACCATGTTTAGTCCATGTCATTCTAGTTTGTCTCCATCTAATTATTAAAAAACAAAGGATTTCATCCATTATATCAATATCCCCGTGGGATCATTCTAGATTGTCATTGTCTCAATAATAATAATAATAATAATAATAATAATAATATGTTATCTAGCATGTTATTATCTTGATATTTATTGTCTAATATACATCAGATTTTGAATTTATAATTATTATTTTTTTACATAAAAACATGTTAGCAATGCATTTACTTCTTTTTTTTTTCATGTTTAGAGAAAACAACAATACAATCTCCAACATAATGCTAGCCATGAATCTAGTGTCATCTAAATAAGAGATATATGATGACATCCCATCATTTTATTTTATTGAAAAATACTAAATATTGGTTAAGGATATATGTTTCTTGACTTATTGATTCAGAACAAAAATTTCTAAAATTTTATTAAATGATTATGAGTGTACCAAATCAATATCAGAAATGTATTCTTAACATTGTTCATAGAGAAAAACATAGCTCGATCACAAAATTTAGAGTTAGTTAAAATATAAATTTAGAATTATCTAAAAATTAAATAAACAATATAGTATTTGAATTTATAAATTAAATGTCTAATATCATTCTATCTACTTTTTCATTAAGATATCTCTCTTTCTTTGTAAAGTTTTTTCGAGATATTTTTAACTTTTTAAAACAGAGTTATTTCCTTTGAGACAACATCCTCCTTTTAAAAGGCGAACCTCTCTTTTTTTTTTTCTCTTCGCCATCTTCTTCATTCACTAGGGTTGATAGAATATTTTATTGTTATGTTTCCCAAAATATAGATACCTAGTGAAGATAGTTAATTTTTTTTTTGAGGAGTCCTAAGATCTCATTAGATAAATTTAGAATTGTTTAGGGTTTATAAAAAAATTATTTGAAGATCATATATTTTTTATAGTTTTAAGTAATTGCTTCAAAGTTGAATTGTCACAAACCACAAGTCGGTTAAGTGTCAAACCTCTAATGGTAATTCACACAAACTATCAGTGAGAAATCTCTTAAATTTTTTTAGAAGAAAGGGATTGTTATGTTTTTGAGTGTAGCTTCTTTTTTTTGTTTTCTATTTTTTAGGTTTTTGGTATTGTACTATGTACTATACTAAAAAAAAATATAAGGCATAATATTTTATTTATAGAAAAACCTAAAAACTTTATAAATAAAAAATATATCAATATACTCCCTAAATAATATCACATATATTATTTTAGGATAATTTTATAAATTTATTCAATAAAGTATCTACTTGATTTTTCTAGGTTTAGAATTATAATTTCCTATATAAATTATATTGTAACCCTTAATTTCTAAAACTTATTTTCAATCAAGTCACACTTGATTAATCATCTGAGTTTAATTTTTAACCAATAGTTCTTATGTGTATGATCCATTAGGTTTCAAATAAATTGGACCAAATATAAATTAATTAAATAAAAAGATATTACATAAATTAATTTATTATTAATTCAACAATTGATTGATTTATATTTAAAAATCAAGTATAATATCTAGCAACATGTCATAATCTCCTAAATATTAGAAACATTATAAGTAATTTAGCTTAACCTTTTAGTGATAAGTTTCTTACTGTAATTATTATTCTTTTATCAATAATGTTCTGATTTAGATATTATAGCATGAAATATGTTTTCTCTGTCAAATTATGTTTGTTCTTAACACCATATTCATTAACACCATATTCATTGATTCTTTAAATAATTTTAGAATATTTTCAAATCTCATTCTACCTTATGCAAGGATTTACTATCAATACTATTTTAAAGCAATGAAACATTCTCTAATTCACCTAAGGTAATAAATTATTTCTTGATTACTTATATATCTTCATATAGTTCATATTATACAAACATTTGCTTGTTTGTTACCCTTGATTAAAACAATGTGTAGAAAGATCAATACATAATATTTTTTTATATAAAATAACTTAATGATTTCAAATCTAAAAATTATTTATACAGTTGTCATACAAGCATTTCTATAGAAACATATGATTTCTCCATATTAAATTCTCATGCGAGATAGTTTAGTATACATGTTATTTGACAAGTACTTACATATTAGTTTTAAGTATTCTCTATACATCATTTTATAATAACAACTACTTTTTTTCCATAAAAAATATAATATGTATCAATTTTAATAATTCTCTAATTAATATTTAGTTTTAATAGAGTATTAATTATTAATATTTAGAAACAATTATTTAATATAATAAAATTTTTATAATTATAACAGTTATTTTGTCATAACATTGATGCATGTGTTTTTGTTAAACTCCTAAAATAAATCCTAAATAGGGTGGATATGGTGTCGTTTTTGAAAAGCCAATTTGTGTAGTTTGAGTTTGTTAAGCTCCTAAAATAAATCCTAAATAGGGTGGATATGGTGTCGTTTTTGAAAAGCCAATTTGCGCAGTTTGAGTTTGTTGATGGGTTGGGTTGGTGACACAGTGATTGGTGCAGGCTAGCCATGGAGGAGCACACCTTCTCCCCCACCCACTGCCCATAATAAAGCCTAGAGGCAAAGCAAGACTTTATTTTGTTAAAATCAAAATTAGAGATGGAGCCCATTACAAAATCATACTTCCAATTCTAGAGATAAAGCATTCTCCACGCGGCAAATACAGAGCCTCCATTTTCCATCTGTCAAAGTCACTACAAAATGGCCACGTATCATCTGATTAAAGTTCCAGTGTTTCAAGGATCACAATACTCCTGAGAATCTACCCAATATAGCCCCCCAAATCAATAAGTCATTGATCATTTGTTGCTAATTGGAAAACGACATAGCCTCTCGTGCTATCGATACCAGTTGATCACTTCTCTGGTATAACTGTATATTACACGAAAGGAGCTCCACTCTGTTTAAGATTAGCCTCAGCAATGGCTTTGAGTCATAGTAGTATAAGCTTAACAACAACATTAAGTTCCATTTCTTCAAAAACCCAATTTGTTATTTCTCCAAAAACCAACCCTTTTTCCTTAGATTCTAGTTGCTTTAAACTGTACAAAAGAAGCTCCTTTTCTGTTCGAGCTATGGGTTCTTCCGCTTCTTCTTCTCAGAAGCCTGACAACACTCAAGGTCCACTCTTTCTCTACTTGATAATTCCTTTTCCTTTTGGCTTACATGATTCTTGGTTCGATGAGGTTTCTTCTTCTTCTTCTTCTTCCCCCCCCCCCCCCCCCCGCCCTTTTTTTTTTTAGTGATTCTGTTCAAACGAGATGACACTCGTTGCTTGATAATACTGGTATATGTATTGGATATTGTTCTGTTTCACTTGTTTGGAGCTTTGCTTATTAGTTTTTTCTTTGATAATTGGATTATAAGAAAATTTATAAGGGGATTGATGCAGTTTGTGTGTTTTTTTAATGAAATTTATTGGATTCTTGTTCTCTTATTCGTGTTAATAGGTCATGATGCTGTTTTCCTTCTTTCTTTTTTTCCCCTGAAGTTTTCGCCTTTTTGAAATTTGTGTGGTTTTGATGAAGAGAATGTCTTTATGTGGTAGAAACTTTTCATATGGATAGAAAAGATAGGGAATTTGTCTGAGTTTTTCCTCAAATATCACACGGTAATGGCATTCTTCATGGCAGTGCTGAATTTTCATTTGTTATTTTGTTGAGTTTTTCGATGGTGTCTTTACTGGGTTGTGTTATTGGAACTCTATATCACGTATTTCATACTTCAAGATTCTCTGTGAAAAAGGCCAGAATTTGCTGTTGTTTTTTTGAGATAGGATTCTTCGAACCAACTGGTGCGAGGATTGCAGTTGTTTACTCTTTCTTTCCTTTTCTTCCACCATGCTGAGTGATAGCTTCCTTACGAATCTTAATCAAATTTCACTCACCGAAGATCTTTCCCTTTTCTGCCCTTCATCATTTCATCAAATAAGTAGCAACTCTCTAATAAAATTCACATGGAAAGTTTGATAGTTGTGTTACCTCTGAAGTTAGAAAGATACACTTTTATTAATTGTAATGATACTCAATTCATATTGATTGTGTCTGACAATGCTGTGGACTATAACATGTCTTAAATCAATTGTGTTTTCTCTCTCTTGTATTACCTAGTGTGTTGTTGGAGAATGAGACCGCAGGTTTCCTAGTCTTGGAAGGGGATTCTCTGCATGTGTTAAACTTGTAAGTTTGAGAGAACATGAAGTCTATGAGATTGAGGACGGTAATGTCATTGAATTATAAGAGTGGGAGTGAGCTGATTCTGACCGAGTGTATCATCCATCAAAGTGATTTTGTTATGAGCTAAAACAGAGTTTGCTGATACATTCCTCCCCTTCCCATTACTTTCCTTGATTTCACCAAGTTCTAAATGATTTATTTGAATCAACTACAAGCGACCAGGTTGACACAGTATCAACTCTACTGATTAAATGCTTTGTGATTTTAGCTCATTATTTGCTCGTTCATTCCGTGCAGTGAGAGATCCTTTAACTGAAGTTCTTATAGCCATCTCTTCACAAATTGCAGCTATGGATTGAAGCACTTTTCGCATTGGATTGGTGTCTACATAAATCTTAACATATAGCGTGCACAAAAATCTATACATTTAATGCGTGCACGTGCAAAAATCTCCACATTGTTTATTTAAACTTTTTGGTTTCTCCATTAAGAAGCACCATTTTCAATATTGGACATCTGAGTGAAATTACCCCAAAAATCTCCCCCTCACACATCAAGCATTGGGTAAGAGCCGGGTGTAGACGTGTTGGTGAACCGAGGCTCAGATATTTATTGTTAGGTGATCTTGGGCCTATCTCCCCCACAAAAGCTAACTTGTGAGGCGAGTCTTTCCCTCGTACTTGTAAACTCTCGACCAGCCCCTTCCACAACCAAAATGGGATAACCCAACAGTTGCAGTATCCTCATAGGAATTGAGAGCATCTTGAAGAATGACAACTGGAAGGTGGAACAGTGTACACAAAGACATCATCCTTTACTCAGAGTGGAACTGGGAACTGTGTAATTTGCATATGATTACCTGCATGTGCACAACAAGGAAAAGGCAGAATAATCATCTAACTATTGCAAGTCTACTGTTTCTGTGTAATAAGCCTGGTGAAGTGCTCCTTAGTTTTACACCAGTAGCTTCGCATACTGCTTGACTTTTTGGCTAATGCGAGATGAGGTGGAATCATTATCTTTGCCACATCGTGGTTTAACGACAATAGTCCTGAGCTTTGGCTTGAGAAATAAGTATTTATAGGGCAGATCTGTTGTGGTTGGATAATTCCAAAGGAAGGAAAGCCCATCACTTAACAATTAATTAGTATTTGTTATATCGGTAATCAGGGGAATAGGGTTATTGATCTTCTTGGGCTTCTCAATTTGCATAAAAGATGATGCTCTCTAACTGTACTGTCCAAGCAATTGTCTGATTTGATTCCTTGTGGCATGGTGAATCATGTTGATTTAGGGAGATTATATTCTGATTGTTTTAATGACAAAGGAATTGATCCTTATGATCTCTGTCTATAATCTTCTTCATACCTTAAGGATTGAATGCTGTTTCTATTGTGAATCTTCACTACAATATGTTCTTCCTCTATTTTAATGTGAGATTTCAAAATGCATTTTGACAAGTACTAAGCGTTTTGTAGTTCTTTGTGTATTGATGTTTCTTGACACTCTACTGCAATGCTCCGAATGATCTTATTTGTTTTACGAATCAAATTTATTTGCGGCTTGTTTTGGAGACAGGAGATGTTAACTATGCCTCCGTGAGCGATGAAGAATGGAAGAAGAAGCTTACAGCCGAAGAGTTTTACATCACGCGGCAGAAGGGGACTGAGAGAGCTTTCAATGGGTATGATTTATTTAATGTGCTGTAAGTGCAATTTTTACATGACTAAACCTAGGGGGCTTCTGTGATCTTCTCTAATGTGTTAGAGGCTTCCATGCTTCATCATGATGAATACTTTTAAATTGAAAAAAGAAAAGGTAAATAAATGCAATCTTTCTTGTTGATTGAACCATTTAAGATTTACTTATTTCCCATATCTGTTCTGTAGCTGAACAGTCCTTTCTTATCTCCGTTTTGCTTGCCCCTTGAATTGTTAATGAAGAAAATACATTCATCCTGTAGGCAGGGGCGGAGCTGGGTTAATTTTATAGGGGAGGCCAAAATTAATATAATAATGTATATATTATTAAAAAATTTATTTATTTAAATTAAAAATATTAAATAATAGAAAATATTAAATTTTTTTGCAGGGGCCGGGCCCCTGCTTGCCACCCCCTGGCTCCGCCCCTGCCTGTAGGTAACATGGATTAGAAACACTGAAATTTGCCAATGCTTGCCATGTTAGAGGATGTAAAGTAGAAATATTTAATGTTAGAGGAAAATGACTTGGATTATATCATGGCTGATAACTCTAGGAAGCATTTACTACTATGATCTTTAAGTGCATGGTGGCAGGAAAAGTATACTAAATCTATGCTTATCATCATAAGTGAACGGAGCACCTACATATATACTGCTATTTTGTGCCACCACTAGTCGTCATTTTGCTAATATCTTAATTTATTCACTTTCAGAGAGTATTGGAACACCAAAACCCCGGGAACTTACCACTGCATCTGTTGTAATACACCTCTATTTGAGTAAGGATCTCTCTTCTATCTCTTGCTGGTGCAACTTTCAATAGAACTGATTGGAATGTGCCCTGCCCTGCAGGTCATCAACTAAATTTGACAGTGGAACCGGTTGGCCATCTTACTATCAGCCCATAGGAAATAACGTGAAGTCAAAGTTGGACTTGTCGATTATTTTCATGCCTCGTCAGGAGGTTCTCTGCGCGGCTTGTGATGCTCATCTAGGGCATGTATTTGATGATGGTCCACCACCCACTGGTAAACGTTATTGTATCAATAGGTAAGTATTTCTTCCTCTCCGGAGCTCTCAATTCTAAAATTACATCTTTCTTGTGGACTCATTTTAAACATTTTTCGTCATATTTGCAGCGCTTCCTTGAAACTAAAGCCCAAATAAGAGACCAGTGATCTGGTAAATTTCAATTTCATGTTAAAGTAAAGCGAGGCATTTGTTCTGTATGTGCACAAACTGTATATCACCTCATTAGCTTCTCAAGCTCTCAATCGGACAGATGTTCTAATGCAACTGTTATGAAAGCAAAAACTATTATACAGAATAGCTGGTGCATGCAATAAAATGATACCGATCAATTATCTTCCTTTCGTTTCTCTTTCAAAAACAACTATGTCGTTAGATGTTAACAGAAATTATTATGGCGTCGTATTATATTTTTCTTTTGTCTCATCCGAAGCCATTTATATTTTCGAATCCATTCCCGTTCATCTCACTCCCTTGAAGCCTGAAGGTAGACTCATATGTACATGCCATCAAAAGCTTTTGGCAGGAGGCGACTGTTGTTGGATATATGAATACTGCATATTCCTAGTTTGGATGAAAAAAGTCTTAGCTTATAATTTTCATGAAAAAAGCCTTAGCTTATAATTTTCGTTACTCTTTCTGTCTCTCTCAGTGTGTGTATCTGAAATTGGAGTGGTTTAATTAGAACTGCATAGCCGTGGAATTGGCGTGGCTTGATTGGACCTGCAGAATTATTCAACGAGGAGCTTTTCCTTTTTACTATATTTTTCTCGTTTTTGGCTGGCAAACCTGGTATTTGTACGCGTAATCTAGGGTATGTCATCCGGGCTGTTTTTCCACCCCTTCTTCTGATGTAAATTGATCTCAAAACTCGTTGGCATCGAGTTTTTAGACAAATATTTCCATGGATGATATAAGCATGAAATGAGAGACTGAGACATTTTTCTAGATATGGCATCAAATAATTTGCCAGCTAAGGTAGCTGCCACACGCAGACACGCCATCATTGAATTGACTTCAGTTTTCCTGATCTGTCTGAACAGCCCCCTTGTCTTCTCTCTCCTCTACCTCCATATTGCGTACCTGGCTCGAGACTTCGTCTCAGTGAGTGCCTCCCGACACCGTTCTTTGGCAAAAAAGAAAAACATATACTACATCATTTTATCATGTTCCTGAGTTGTCATAATCATGAAATGCAACAAATGAATTCAAATCCTGAAGAGGAATCACTGAACCCTATTTATACGATACTCTTGAAGGGTGGTCAAATTCGGTGCCTAATTAGTAGACATGTACAAGAGGAATCATTGCATTGTAAAGGTCGAAGCTTATTTATTGAGCAAGAACAAAGAAAAGAAAGACGAACAAATGATAAGCAGATTGCCAACTAAACTCATCGTTCCAACCTCCATGCAACCAGCCGTTAATTCCCCCCCACCCCCTCAAATATCAGAGCTCTTCCACTTCCTGGAAAATATCGCATAAGGTTGGTCATTGAACTGCTATATAAAAAGAGAACAGTGAGGCCTATTCCGGACTATTTAAGGTATTGAAGCTATTATATATAGAACTTGCATCAGTTAAAATCCATTTTAGAATAATAAATTGTGCAGATTTGTCAAAGTATACACAGTCGTGCGTACGTGCCTCAAATGTCAATCACTGCCGAATTATAATATTGTGAAATACACAGAGTCTGGCTGGAGTGTGCAAAGCAGTGACACAAGAGAATTCCAAAATGTCCAAGTTGCAGTAAAAATACGAAGCCCTTTTAGATGGCATCTCAAGTCACAGCTGGCTTATCCAAGCTTAAAGATATAGTAGATTTCTTCTGGTCAAAGCAGAGCCCCACACAGCTTTGATTGAATCAAGTTTGATCATCGACGTGACAGAGAAAAAAACCAACTCCAAACCAGTGGGCCTTCTCTGCTCCTCTTCCTTCTCATCCCCTTCTTCCTTTCCTCTCACTAGGAGAGGAGTGTTTCTTTAACTTAAGAAATCTTGTTTTTCCATTAAATAAAAAAAATATAAAAGTTGGTTTTGTGAAGCATATAGCCTTAATTAATTGTTTATATTATTAGAATGAAGATACCCTTAAATTATTAGTAGTCGCAACTTAATTCGAACAGAGAATAGCCAAAATTATCGTATTTTTTTTAATAATTGATCGAGTTTAGTTTGTGGCTTAATTATCAAATTTATATTTATATTATGGTATTGGAATTAATTCTTTTTTATATTATGATCTAGTTATTATTTACCTCTATAAGATTTGAAATTTTTATAATCTATTTTGCAGAAATCACTTATCCAAAAGAATGATTTTAAATGGGAAATAACATTGAGGTTATATTTTACACTGATTTCACTGAAACTTTTCTTTTAAAATCTTAGTGAAAAAATAACTATAATTTATAAATATTTTTTAAAAAATTATAATTATAAAAACTAGCACAATAATAAATAATGAAGCAAATAATAAGGATGATCATTATACAACAATTATTAAACTTTTTTCTTTTTTTCATCCACCTCTCTTCCATAACACTGAATTTATGCTTCAATTTATCAATACAAGTAGTTTAGATCACTTTGAGAAAACGGGATCAGCTTCTCATTAACTGTACGAACAAATTAATTACAGATCGAGTGTATAAATACAAGTTCTTCATCTCTATCCATTCAAAACTGGTACTTTGAGATTATCTTGACCTCACTGATATATAGTTATCTAACTAGCTAAGCATACAGCATCTGAGTTTGAACTTTACTTGATAGATGTTCTGATACGAACTTACAGGACTAACAATGCACAAAAACATGTCTAGAAATTAACTAATCTTTACATCCTTGATAATTACTCTTGTAATAATTCATCTCTGATTTAATTTTAATCCGTGTAACGCTCCCCAGTTCCTTACCTTGCCTTACTTTCGAAGAAAATTAAGAGAACAATTGATGGTTTGAAAGTAACATCAATGGCCACTAATCATAATTAATAACAAGTCAGTCTCTCCAACACTCAAGACACCATCAACCATAGGCAGAGTGTGTGTGTGTGTGTGTGTGTATTAGATATTCACAACAAAGTAGACTCCAATATTTGTGAAATTAACGTCTCATACTCAATTTGTTGGTGAGCTATCACATGAACTAGGTCCACTTAAGAGTTTCTCCACTCATGGTGCCGATCAGCACTTGATTCTGATGAGTCGTTATATTGTGACAGATGACATTTGTTGCCGCACCTTAATTAACCCCAAGTTGACCCACCAGAGCCATACAAACAAGCATAGAGCTCTTCAATTTGCAAGAACTCATCATTCGCTTCCTCGTGCAAGCTAGAGCTGCCTCCCTCATCACAAGAGGAGTTAGAAGAAACATTAACAGGAGGTTGACCTGGTCCTTGGTTCAAGTGGAACACCATTTGTTGAGCCCTCCTCAACTCCTCTTGAAGTTGTACCACTTCTCTTTCTAGTCGCCTCCTATCGGCTAATGCATCCTCTAGTTTCGCACGAAGTGTATTATAGTCAAGCTCAAGGCTCTGTGTCTTCCATCTTGCTCGCTTGTTTTGGTACCATATAGCAATTTGTCTTGGGGGCACCCCAAGTTGGTTTGCAAGCTGAACCTTAAGCTCAGGCTCGAGCTTCTTGGTGGTTGTGAAGGTTCTCTCAAGAAGCCTCACTTGGTCATGTGTTAGCCTTTTCTTGTTGCTGCTGTTTTGGTGTTTTGGCGAGTGTTGGTTTTGAGAATGGAAGAAATCCATGGCTATGGACGTCGGAGAATTAAGCTGAGGAAAGAAAATGTCCTGGAAATTATGCTGCATGAAGAAATTGATGAGTTCATTCCCCTTTTTATAGGGTAGAAAAGGGGTTTCAGACTTCCTAAATATATTTTTTTAAAAAATTGTTTTGAGGGATGGAGAGAGAAATACAGGCGGCTACATAAATATTCAAGTACACTACCGTGGGCCTATGGTACACTGCGAGTGGTCATCACGTGAAAATGGCCCTACTCAGTACCCATAATTATAATTACACAATTATCATCCATTTTACTTCTATTACTACCCTCTTCTATTGACAAGCGCTTAGCAGTGGGTCGGACGCAGAAATATTTAAAACGTAATAAAAACCGTTTAGGTATCCTCCAAAAAACCAAAAAGAAAGACAGATTTTAATTATATATTGAATGCTACTTTTTGTTTAATATTAAAATAAAAATATATTAGGTTAACTTAGATTCAAGAGTTGCAGGATAACTTAAAAAAACATATTCAATCCCTCAATTAACTTAATATTTAATAAAAACAATAAAGCATAGAACTTAATTAAAAATACTTAAATGAATTAAAGTTAATAAAACAAACTTATTATGCAAGATATGTATGTAATTAAATTTAATAAATTTTTATATCAATGATTATTCTTTATTTAATTACACAATGATAAAGCACACAGGAATGTTTTGTATAAAACATTTTTTTTTAAAGAAAAAATCATATTATACACATGTGGCTAAAATAGCACGACCAAATCATTAATAAAAAAGATGAAATTATATTTTTTTTTATTTTTGAACTAAAAAAAAAGATCATCAATAACAAATTGTAAAATTTTATTTTAAAATTAAAAAAAAAAGTATTAAAAAAACAATTCAAATGCTATGGATGAACCCATTAATCCTATAACTTGGTTTATAAATTCAATTGGATTCAATCATTTTTTTATTAATTTATTTAACCTAAACATAAAACAACGTAACTTCAAAAAAAAAATTAAAATCAAATAAAAAGAAATCAAATACATTAGGCCAAAAAAACTAGCCTAGACGCATGGGCCTCCAGGCGTAGACTGTCTTCCTGTGCCTAGCTTTATTTTTTAATTGCTTAATGGGTGGACAATAAGTTGTTCGATATCTTGACAAGTCATTAATCATCTGTTGTGTAGAATCTAGCGACCAAAGGTTGTCAAAAAAGTAATCGATTCTTTTGGTATGAAAACCTAATTTCTAATTTATTTTGATCTAAAATATCTAGAAAACACCTTAAACATCTTAATAAATCTATTCATGATCTCAAAAAATAAAATAAAAAATTAGCTCATAAAACCAAAACCAACCCAAATCCAATAACATTCTCATAGTCATATTTACCTATTTAGGCAAGTAGAAGGAAAAAACACCTAAATGGAAAGTTTTCTCATTAAATAAAATTTATTGACATTAGTTTCAATTATTTTAGTAGCCAAAATCATTATTAATAACCACTTTTTCTCTCTTTGTCGGAATTAGATGGTCACTCTCTTTCTTTCTTAACAAAAAAAAAAGACAGATTAAAAAATAAGTGAAATTAACTTTGACATTAAATTTGAATTTCTAAAAACTAAAGAAACTGATCACCTATAAACCAAAAAAATAAGGGAATCAAAATAAACTTTTTGCATAAAATTCAAAGATGCCACCTAGTTTACTTAATTTTTTTTTTCTAGTTTGATCTTCTATCTTTCAACTCAATCCTTTCTTCAAAAAAAAAAATGCAATCAAGTGCTAATTTGAGCTCAATAGCGCTCAATTGTATAAAGAAAAAACTAGAGGATCAAATTCATTTTTTTAAAAAAAATCATTATTTTAATCCATAATGATTTGTAAAAAAATAAATGATGATTGTAGCAAAAATAAAAATGCGACAAAGCTTAGTTTTTGTTAATACTATCATACACATAGACTTACGGCAATGGAAAATTTCAATGGAAATTATTTGTCTTCTTGTTTTAATTTTCTCGTTTTCAGAGTCTAATTAACAGTGTCATAAAAATTATTTTTTAAAGTATTTTTATTTAAAAATATATTAAAATTAATTTTTTATTTTATATCAATACATCAAAATAATAACAAAAATAATATAAAAATAATAATGACAAAAAGATAAAAATAAAATAAAAACACAATTGGACCGCAATTTCAAATGTTGCTTCAATTTGCTAGATCTATTTATAATAGATGTCTTAGTCTGGGGGTCCTTCATTCCCTCTTCCATGGAGAAATTAAAATTTCAAGCTCCTGAAGTTGATATAGTTTTCCATATATACAAATAGGAATTAATTGGGTTCAATTTGTTTAAAAAATGTTGTTGATAAATTGATATATAATTAATTTTGTTATCCAAAATTCAAAATCAAATCATGTTTACTGTTTGTAGGTTTCGTGACAGTGAAATCAATAAATATTTATGTTCGAGGTTTGAAACATGAAGCCCCGCAATTAGACTTTGTGACAGTGAGATAATTGATGGTAATCGGCCTTAACAAATAACAAATCTTGACTAACCCTGGCAATTAGCTAAAGAAGTTGAAAAAAAAACCCTAAAACTGACAGCCCTCCCACTTGCTTTTTAGGAGTACTTGATTCATACGGAGTTAAAAGTTTTGAACAGAAGAGTCGCCCTTCCTTCAAAATTGAAGAATTTGATCGTCACTTGTCGTTTATTTGCTCAGTGCTTGCGTTCATGTGGGGCGGCTGCACGCCACCTGAGGACAAGCAATGGATGAGCTAAGGCTTAGAATTCTGAAAGTCCATGCAACGAGGAACTTCAACACAAGCATTATTGATTTATAAGACATTGCTAGAAGTTTGAAAAATTGGTCGGTGATTTGTTGATAACTGGTTGAGAGAGAAGAAAATATGTTGCCGGGCCAAGTTGCAACTGTCGCCGGTAACATTACTAATAGAATTACTTACAGTGGTTTCCAACATTGATTTCATCGGCAAAGCTAAAAACTCCACAGCTTTTTGTAATTCTTCGAAGAAAGTGGCATTGGTATGCGTCAGAATCACTGATGGGATATCAATTTATATTGATATCGGTGATTCCATTGGAATTTCGTTAATTATTCATTTTTCATGTTTATTTGTTATAATCCCAATGAACAATTTTTTTTATATAATATTAATCTCACAGTTCATACAAAAACTCCTAACAAAACGAAGTTGGAGGGGGAGAGGGAGGAGAAAATCTTGAACCAAGAGGTTTAGGATGTTCAAGAGGAGAAGGATAATATGTTGTCATGTATGCATGTATGCATGTGTATACTCTCAATTCTTTCTAATATTTTCTTCCAGGTCAGAATAACAATTATTCCTCAACTTGTTCTCAAACTATCTCCTAAAGGGTGGTGATGGCTAGCTTTGTTCATATTTTGGTGTGTTTATTGTGAAAACACTAGAACTCACTCTTATTGGATCATAATCATAAATAAATATATTGTGAACTCAATTTCTATCAAGTTCATTAGTTTTTTTTTTTTTGTATTTTGAAATTATATCGGTGTTATATGTTCTGTATAAAAAAAATGTCAAAATCCAAAATTCATATGTATCCAAAATCTTTAAAATGCCTGTTATAATTATACAAAAATACTTATAATTAACATTTCAGCTCTGTTGTCGATAAATTGTTGCATCCCTTTCTTTATATTCTCCTTTCTTATATATGTTTCCATATGTAACGTTGTTGGAGCTGGTTTGTGTTCAAACCGTGAAACCTATAAAATAAATATTTTAAAAAAATATATCATAAATAAACACTAAATTAATATTTGAAGAAAAATAATTATAATTATAAAGCAAGGTCATACTAGGAACTTTGAATGGTTTACAAAAGAAAGCTATCACCTAGTGCGCTTACTTATAGAACCATGAGTTATTTATTTATTTATTTATGTTTTGTGACTTGGATCGTGATTACCTTCTAAAATCATCTAATGTCATATATTCTTAAAAAAATTTCCAATTAATCATTGTGACGTAGCTTAGCCTATAATATTTCTATAATGCAATGTCATCAGACTTAGTTATGCCCTTTATATATTTATGGATATTATACCACAAATCATGCAATTTGATTTAGAAAAATTATTAAAAAAATAAGGTAATGAATTTTTTTTACATATAATAATATAAAAAGTTTTGCTTGAAACTTACCTAATTACACTGTGATTTTCTCGTACTTTCCTAACCGCCATCTTGTTTACCAAGTACCACCAAAGTATTTCCTTATAGTTGATTTCATAAATAAACTAGTTTTCTATTTTTTTTTTAAAAAAATACTATATATCAAATCAAAGTAGAGTTTATTTATCAGACTTTCAACTTTCTTCATCAATCCATATACATACTCTTCCAATTCAAAATGATCTTGGAGCAAACTCCATTAAAACAATAGTTTTTTGAATGATAATTTCATCATTGTTGATATTATCATATGAGCAACTTTAATATTCATAAACTTGAAAATCACTTCAACAAAGCCATTTTCATTTTCATTAATTTAAAACTTAATTAACTTAATATAAATAGATAACATTACTAACAAGGAAAAAAACATTACTTACATGGAGTGGTCGACCTTCCACTCTATAATAATCTTTTTAGTAAAATCCTCTCTAGAATATAGGATTTCAACGTTGTAACTTATATTAGATGAATTGTGGTCGGTATATGACTTTTCATAGTTGATACCTAAATGCTCAATAGACTCATTAACATTACTTTTTAAGTAGATGTATTATCATGATATATTTATGGTGAAACTTTTTAGTTTTACACTTCATATATGAACATCTAATTTTATCTACACTAATATTTTTTGGATTATAAAGTATAATATTAATAAAACTCTCAACCTCTTAAAGATAATTCTGCCTACACAACCATTTAGGTGAATCTTGATACATTTAAAAACGATCAACCATGACTTATATACTTTTATAGAATATTGATGATAATATTTATTAATAATATAACCATCAATTTAAAATATAACTTTTTATTAAAAATAAATCGACAATCCAATAATCAATCATCATTTCTATAAAAATACAATTTTGCATCAAAATGAGAACTAAACAATCAAATTAAAAATAAATAATTGTTACTTGATTAATTTTCTATCATTTCTTCAATTCAAATTCATTCAACCTAAATTAATATCCTTTAATTATTATCAATTCCATAAAAAAATTAAATTTTCCTAAATTTTATCAAAATTCTAACTTAACAATAAAATTGATAAAATATAATTAATACCCATTAAATAAGCCATCATTTTGTTTTTAATTATAGCATACCTAAGTTACAAAATTAAACTCAATTTATTCATCAAATGATAAATAAAATTAATTTCCTCCAAATCCTAAAGGAACCCTAACATAAAAATCATGATTTAATACAAAACAATCATATAGAAAAAGTTGTAAAATACTTAAATAAATGGGTTACATAAAAAGTTGGTAGGTTTCTTACTTGGTATGGTGAATGGTCACAACAAATAGAACCAAGAGATGAAAGCTACTATTATTGATAGATATAAGTCGATGCCAGCAAGCTAGGTGGCCAGGTTTGTGAAAGGATGATTGGATTTATGAATTAATTGGGTGAGATGTGTTGTTGTTTTGAAGGAGAATGAAAAAGAATGAATTAATGGAAGAGTGAATTGTGGAGTTAAATTCATTTAAATTGGTAACAAAAATTTATGTCAACAATTCCATATGAATTGTTGACATGTCAAATTGTTGATGAAATTTTTATTTATCTTTTTATTCTTCATTTCATTATTGTTTTTGTTGAAAATTATCGATGAAAAATATTTCATGGCTATTTACATTGGCAATTACCAAAGAAAAATATCTCATCGCTATTTATATTGGTCATTACTAACATAAATGTTTTATCGTTATTGTCATTTGAAATTATTGATGTAATATTTTTCTTTAGCATTTCCATTGCTATTTTTTAATTTTCTAGTAGTGATCATCTAATCAATTGCAATCAAATACTAACTCTAGCATTAAGTCTACAAATAACAACAATTAATACAATCGAAGATCAAACATTAATCCACTAAGAGCAATCTACTCAATCAATATTCAAGTCAATCACAAATCATGTGAATGGTAATAAAATCAAGTGTACTAGAGATGATATTCAAAGTTAGAAAAAATGATTTAGAACTTTAATTCATACATTGTAATTATAGTTTAGATTTCAATACACAAACACATACACACACCATATATATAGTATTGATGTAACAAACTAAACTATAAATAACAATGCTTCATACATAAAAACTGTATTAAAGTTAATTTCCCAAATATTGATTTTCATAAATAGTATTAGAGTTGAAAATGATTCTATCCTTTTATAATAGCTTTACTTAATTCTACAATCTCTACTTCTATTAATAATTCTCTTTTTTCCTCTATAGTTCTTCTTAATACCATCCTTTCTAAAATTCAACTTACCAAGGATAATTATCTCTCCTCAAAATTTTTTTATTATCCCTTATCTTTGTGTCACTACATATCTAAATTATGTTGAAAGTCACATTCCTTCACCTCGTAAAACACTTCTTATAATATTAAAGAACTCTTCTTAATCTTCCCATAATCCAACCTATCTTTAATGGTTTAATGCTAATCAACTTATTCTAAGCATCCAAATTTATATTATTCATGAATACATCATGTATAGTATTATTGGTATTGATTTTTTTATCCTTTATAAAACTCACTTCAATAAAGATTTTTCACACAATCCCAAACATTTATTAGTCAACATCATCTTTATCTTCAATTAAACACCCTTGAGAAATATAGTTAAACCATCTTTGAATATTATCAAAAGAAAAAAAATCTTATCGATACCCTCAATGCTATTAGTCAAAACTAGCATGATTAAAAACATTCTCATATATTCTTGTTGGTTTTTGATTTGATTATAAACCTATTATCACTTCACTTACCATACGATATGAACTTCAGACTACACACTTTGTATGGTTTTCTCCTGCATAAATTATACATTGAACAATAACCAACCCCCACTGATCTCACTACTCCATTAGTGAACTTCTCAAATCAACAATCTATATTTATTTATAATGATACTACTTTTTATTGTGGCAATCACCAAGTCTTTTATGGACACTCACATGGTCATGGTCATTGATTTCCTTATGACTCTACCAATGTATTTTTTTCTTTAGTTTATTATGAATGTTATGTCAAATACGCTCAAAATCTCTACTTCGTCTCCTATATTATTAACTTTTCTGAGTTTTCTGATGTTGATGAAAAACATCATATCATATATAATCTAAGTGATCTTAATCTTTCAACTACTTTTTACAATAGTTCAGATCATGTTCAAATATGCAATAGTCAAGGTTTATACATCCATCATATTGGATCCTTTATTGTTCGTTCCTCCACTAAAAAAATTCTTTCTTCATAATGTTCATCATGTTCCAATATAAATAAAAATATTCTATCACTTCATTAAAAATAATAATGTCTATTTTGAATTTTACCCTTCATTATTTTATGTCAATGATCAATACTCAAGAGCCATTTTCTCAAATTTAAGAGTAAACATGGTCTTTATCCTCTTAATGGTCTTTTTAAAATTATAAAATTCCATACTTGTCTTAATCATCCCTCTTTAAGAATATATATAATTCAACCAATAACATGCTCATCTTAGCTATCCTTATTTAAGAATTGCTAAAAAAATAATATCTCAACATCATCTATCAGCAAAATTTAAAACTCTTTTACTATCTACCATGCTTGTTAACTTGGCAAGAGCCATTATCTTCCTTTTAAACTAGCATTAAATTTCTCTAATAATTCTTTAAATGATCTTTATTAATGTAGGAGGACTTGCTCCTCAACTATCTATCAATAAATTTCATTACTATGTTATTTTTACTAATGACTCCTTTAAATTTATCTAGTTATTTTCTATCAAAGCCAAGCCAAGTATTATGCTTTATCTACATTTCATTATTGCTAATGTCATGTTGAAAATCACTTTAATCATAAAAAAGGCTCTATAATTAGATTGGGGAGGTGAATATTATTGCTTACATACTTATCTTTAAACTTATGGTATTACCCATTATAAAACTTGTCTCTGTACTTACAAATAAATTGGCTATGTTAAATGTAAACATCAGCACATTGTTAAAAATAGTCTTGCATTTCTTGCCAATACATCTATCTCATAAACATATTAGGATGGTAAATTTCTTATGGCTACCTATCTCATTATTAATCTCCCCTCTTATATCACCTTTTATATTTCTCTTCTTGAACTCTTTTATCATTACATTCCTGATTATCAATTTTTAAAAACTTTTAATTGTGCATGCTAGCCTTATTTTCATCTATATCATCATCACAAATATGAATTTTTTTAACACTTTATATATTCCTTATCTATAGTTATTACTATAAAGATTATAAGTTTTTAGATCTTTTCACTGGTCATATCTATATTGCTCATCATGTTATTTTTTATGGAAAAAAATTCATTTACCAATCTATCATATTTCCAACCTTTAAAATCTAATTGAGATTCAATATGCCATGTACCTCACTTTTTACTTTTATATAATTTTTTTATTGCACAAGTACATACTCATGACAATCCTCAAGGTTCATCACCTCTAAGCATTAAGACTCAATCTCTATCACTATCTGTTGTAGAGAGTTCCATCATTTATTCATAATCATCTTTAAATTTACCTACTTCAATGTTACCATTAGATTATCCCACACCACTTATGTAATTCCATATCATTCAATGACAATAAGATCTCGTAACAACATCTTCAAGCCTAAACAACTTCCTCATGATATGATAGCTCCACCAAAACATGTTTTGCTCACTATCATTATAGATTCAACTACTGAACTAAAATGTTTAACTTCTGCTTCCAAACATCTAGAATGGAGAAAGGCTATGATTGATGAATTTTTTACTCGTATATAGGACATGGATTCTAAACCTCGCAAGCCTTATATAAATATTATTGATTACAAATGGATATTCAATATTATACATCACATCGATTGTAATATTGAATGTTACAAGATTGTCATATTATAAAAGTTTCCTTCAAATATAAAGTATTAGTTAAGATGATACATTCAAACCCATAATCAATATAATTACCATTTAGATCATTCTTTCTATTGTAGTTCAAGCTCAATGGAATATACATTAACTTGATTTTAAAAGGTAGCAAACCTTTGGCTTGTTCCCACACGCTCAATTATAATGACATTCAAGAAATAAAATGACAAGATAATCAAAGAAAAAAACAAATCATGTCCAAATAATGTGATATTTACTACACACAAGATATTTTTATAATGAGTAAAGCCTTTATATTGTTCTGATATAAAGACTTAGAAAGGAAATTGATAGATTTAAGACTTACACTCCTAATCACCAAGCCCATAACAACATGGATGAGACAATGAGTAAACCTAAAAATCCAATAGTTTATGAAACATATATAAGGGTTCAAGGCCTGAGTGTAAATTACACTATTTTAGGCTTAGAGCACGCTATGTGACCCAATACTCAACTTGATCTAGGATGGTATGCACAACTTTTATAAAATTTAGTTGACCTAATTAGTCTACAATACACTAGGCTTTAAAATTGGGTCTTAGTGTTTATATAGCCCAATAGGATAAATAGTTAGGGTTGTGGGATAAACCCACCTAAAGATGCAAGCTTAAACACAAACTTACAAATCTAGACATAAAAAATCTATTCTCGAATTACTCTACCTGCTTTCTTTATGTTTTATTTAGCATTTAATGCTCTCATATCTTTTTATCATAACTAAGCCTATAAAATGACATTAAGGATGCTCATATTTAGTGGATAACTTATATGACATCATTATTTCCACTCAATAATAAAACATTAACTATTAGAGGATGATACCCTAGATAATTGATATTAAATCAGGTATCACAATATTTTCTCCATTATACCTTTATCTTCACACAAGTTGGTATGATTCTTCGTTGTACATACATTTATGAACCACTAGGTAAGGTATGGTTTAATTCCAAAAGATCCATTTCTAGATTTATTTGTGCATACTCTTATCATTTTCTTTTTCATTATATTTGTAATACATACATTACATGGTTTTAAAGCCTTGGAGCCTTCATTTCTTTGATATCTTTGTTAACTTAAGCATTAGAGGGCTATCCATACTTAACAAGAATTTATTCTACACATGCTTATAATCTTAAAATCTAGTAGTACAACTTTAACCTTTTAGTCCATTCATTATCCTTTAAAAGAACTTGATTTTCATGTTCCTTATAAAATTATTAATATGGATGAGAAAAAATGTTATCCATTTCAATTTTTTATCTGATAAGTTAGTTGTTTTGACTCAATATTTTTTTCATTAAAAAAGCTCAGAACAATATAGGTCTAACAAAGTTGTTAAACCCAACACTCTTGGATTCAACTATCAGTTAAACCCAAAGTAACATAGGCCTAACAAGTTACAATATCCAATATAATTGAGTTTAATCGTCAACTGAATCCAAGTTAACATAGGTATAACAAGTTGCTAAACACAATATATTTAGGCACAACCGTCAATTAAACTCAAGGCAATGGAGGTCTGGCAAGATATGAAATCAAATACACTTGGCTTCAAACTTCCACTAAACCTAATGTGGTATGATTTTTTATGAACATTCATGCTCATTTCATTTGAGTTTGGCTACATGTTAGGTCCAATTGGTCTTAGAAATTCAAGATTGTAGAGTTCTATTTTAGATTAATGACATGACAAGTTCATATCACATATAATCATTTCTCTACATTTATAAAAGCTCTATCAAATAGCCTATTATATTTTTCACCTCATTAATGATATGTAATGAATATTTGTTTCTCATTAATAATATATAAGAAATATTTATCCTTCATTAATGTTACCAAGCAGAGATGACCTTTCCAGCCTTTTTATCTTTATCAAAACAACTTAGATAAAAAGTTTAAAACTTGTATTACTCTAAACACTTATATATTTTAGAGCATTAATCATCCAAAAAAAGAGAATAAAATTAGAGTTTAAAGCTTTTTCTTTCATTTATTTTTTTTCTTGTAAGAAGTATTAACTTTATCATCGAATGACCTTTAAGTCCATTCAATATGGATTGTCTCTGTACGTACAAAGACTTTTATTATTAATTTGGTGCTTCTTCAATTAAGAAAAAAAAACTAATTACATGAATATTTTAATTAACCACTATCTAAATATCAAATAACATGGTCCTTGAATATGCTGGATTTTGAGATATCGTCACTACCAATCATGAATTACTATTAAATAGAAAAAAAAATATTTGGTGCTCCAAAATAATATTCTTGCATCGATAAAAATGAAATCCGTGAACTGTTCTTACAATAAGCTTTATTTTGTTGAAATATTTCACAACAAAAATGCTATTATTCGAGGCCAGTATCAGCTAGATAACTACAACTAAAATGCCCTTAACGAGAACCACAACAACTTAGATAGTAGTTATGTATGAAGAAGCACATGAGCACAATACAAATATTCCTGTTTGCTTTTGTTTTCATTACACGAAGACACCCACATAGCATATGATTTTTGGTCTTTTCCCCCCTTCTTGCCTTCTTTAGACTTTTGTTCCATCACATCCATCAGGCAACTATATAAAGCTTTTGTCATGGGGTCATATCATGCAACCAATAAGTTCATGCATGGAGAGAACTGTTTACAAATAAACAGTGCATAATTAAGCCTATCAAACTAGATAAATTCAAATAATTGTGTTCGGATTGATGTCTTTAAGAAACTCTCTTTCATGCGTTAAATCAATTATATTTTGTGCGTTTGGAAGGGTACACTTTCCCCACACTCCGTCATGATGATTTGGTGTTTAGACTCTCTGTTCACGCACCTCTGAATGTGATGCGAGCCTTGGCCCTCTCTAGCTTGATGCCCAAAGAGTAGCTCGAAAGAGGTGGTGGCAATTTCTTGCGGGAATAAAGGGTTTAGGCGATAATTTCAAGGAACATCACACGAGACTCATTCAAACTTTTGAGAGCTTCTTCCCCTTCCAGATGCATGAACGATCTGAGAAGTCAACATGATCAGTTCTAAACTTGTCAGTATTTATTGTATAGGTTTATGGGCTGATTGTTTGTTGGTTTTGATTCCTTCGAAGTGGAATTTTGAGAGAGAGAATTTGGTCCCTCTTATTTTTAAACTCGTTTGCATGGATTGATCACCATGAAACTCAAAAAATATAGATGCAAATCCAGGATTTCTTTCCTTCATCAATGGCTCGAAATAGAGGTTTGAATGTGGAAATTACTGATTAATTAATTAGACAAGACAATAAACACTTTGATTCTTCTAGAACGCCATCTCATTAATTAATTATCGTACTATTCCAGTCAATAAATTTTGAATAGATGAATTATGTATTTCTTAAATTGATTTACAGCACCTTCAAAATCTATAAATTTCACATTCTATCATACTGGGTTTCTTAAGAATGGTACATTTTTCTTAACAATAATTTCTATATTTTAATAAATGAGAGAAGAAAACATTTAGGGATTCATTTGTTGGTTAAAGAAATGTGAATATTTTTTTTTTCTGAGTTCCAATATTAGAATTAATGTCTAAGGGAATTTATTTTTTAATATATTTTTAAAATCATATTAGAAAATATAATTTTGATGGAGTATAAAATGATATAATAATTTTAATTTCATCCTACTTTAATCTTCTTATCTATCAATTTTGATTTTTATTCTTTTAATAAACTTAAAAAATATTAAGCAATTATTTTTCTATTTATTTTTTATAATATAGTTAAACACTAAAAAATATTTTCATACACTAACAAATTATCATTTTATAATTACTAAGAATACTCGTAATAGAAAAGGAGTTCAGACAAAAAAAAGTTGTGAAAAGAAAATTTTGAACTTAGAACTTTTATTTTGACGAAAAAATACATATATACTAATGATAGAAGTGGGAACAGATACTAACCAAGTCTAGGATCAACAATATTTGATAATAGATTACCCACAACACGGTCTTCAAATTAACGATAATACTTTTGATTGAGTATGAAATGATTTAATAATTTTATTTTTATTTTACTTTAACATTTTTATTTATCAATTTTGATTTTTTTAATAAATTTAAAAAAAATATTTAAAAGTTATTTTTTAATTTATTTTTTATGGTATAGTATATTTTTCATGACACTAACTAATTATCATTTTCTAATTACTAAGAATACTCATAATAGAAAGAAAATTTTGATAGTAGGTTACCCACAACATGGTCTCCATGCCTTGTTCACATCAGCGACCATGCGTGTTTCATGCCTTCTCTTATTTATTTGCATGTGGACCACTGGCTTTCACACCTATCTTCAATCAATTTTGACTTTTCGTTCATCCTCTAAATCTATTCAGATCGATTTCTAAGGTTTTATCACATATGCTTTTCATTTTTTTATGAATTAAGTCTTTATAAAACGCTTTGTGATTTTCAATTTTCTTGTTGTTGTCACTATTTGATCCCCCCCCCCCCAATAGGCTACTTATTTCTCGTGACACTGTTGCCATTAATTGTCAACCTTGAAGCTCTTAAAAAAATAATGGTTCTTCTTCTCTAGTACTTCAATATATTCAATTCTTGAATTGTTTTTATTGTGCCTCTCGCATGGGGGTACTAGGCTTTCATTGACTTTAGTTGATGGAGATTGATGTTGCAAGAAATATTGGAGAATTTTGGAGAATGATTAAAATATAATATAGTTTATATATATATAAAATTGAGAGGACATTTAAGATAAAATTTATACTAGATTTAAAACAACCAGGCCTACATTAATTGAGATTGATGTTGCAATATATTAAAAACTAATGGAAGTTCATTGAAACGTTTTGGAAACGGCAGATGAAACCTCATTGAAATTTACCTTGTATTATTCATGTAGTTTATTTCTGAAATCCAACCCAGCTTTCAAAAATATTGTATATTTTAAAATTAATATTTTTTTTATGTTTTTAGATTTTTTTAAATTAAAAAACTAAGTGAAAAACACTTTGAAAAACAACCGTAATAAAACTTTCAAACATCACTGTAATATATTAGTGCATATTTCATATATTCAATCAATTAGTTTTATATGATATTGACTTTATTCATATAAATATATATAATTTTTAATAAAGGTTTATTTATCTTTAATATTCATCAATACTTGATTAATAAATCTAATATTTGATTAATAAATTTAGTATCGATAAATTTATTGAGATAAAAATATTTTGCAAATAAAATTATAAAATGAGTACTGGTTAATATTTTATTAAGACGGAGTATAAATGATGCTTGAACTTGAAATTATTAAGTTATCTTATATATGAAATGTTATATTTTGATTATACAACACGTTGTCCTAATTAAAAGTAATAAACAGAAAAATATTGGGTATAGCATAAATTATATGAAGATATTTAAATAATTAATAGAGAATTCATCACTCTAAATGAATTATAAAAAATATTCTATTTGTTCTCAAATAGTATTAATTGTGAATTTTTTATGTAAAGTAGAATAAGATTTGAAAATAATTTTAAATCTTATTTAAAAAATCAATAATTATAATATTAGGAACAAATATTATTTGATATAGTATAAATCAATAATTTATTTCTTGAAATTTTTAAATAAAAAATAGCAAAAAGGAAACAAATTGAGTATAAGCTTAAACAAAAAAAAAATCTTGTATATGAGCATACCATTCAATATAAGGGTACAATAAAAAAAAAAACCCAAAGAAACTTTATAATAAGAATCGCAGGTGGTTGTGGCAATAAACACATGATTAGGTAATATATTAATTTTCTTATTATTAGTAGATAAAATGATTTTTTTCACTTTTGAATCCCAATCATAATTGGAAAAGGTTAGCTAGATATCTTGTTTACTTATAACAAAGAAAAATGTTGTCAATGGCTTGACAACTCTCAGGAAGCTTTTAAGGTGTGCAATAGAAATTCAGAACATAAGTGGCTTTAGATGGATTTATATGAACAAAACATATGAAGTTGTGCTAAAAGTGTGGAGTGTTATGATTAAGGTTTGATTATTTTATTTGTATTATTGCATAATCTTTTATGATTTTATTTTTAAACAAGTACTCTTTTAAGATTTGTAGTTGATTTTAATCCATATAAGATCTCATAACTTTTTTTTTAAGTATTTAGAGTAAGGTTATGTGTTTTATGGATCAAATTCTTTAACATTTTGATTTTATATTTTAATTGATGCCTTCATTGTTTAAGTTTTTATCTTGTCATGTAAGCTGAGGTTTTTATTTTTAAAATATATGCAATCCTGTTTCTTATCTTTTTTTTTATGCAAATGTTTAAATATATATTGTTATAAATACATGAGCTTCATTGAAGATGATTACCTTGTGATCAAAGCTTAAATTTAATTTTTTTAGCATAGTTTGAATTCTTTGGGTTCTTATTCTAATTAAGAGCTTATTATTTTTGGAGTTTAGCTCAAAAGAGTTTTGTAACTTTCTTTGTTAGTTTGGAATACGTCAAGATATGAACATGTCCAACATATATTTTGTTCGAATTAATAGTTTAATAAAATAGGTGCATTATAGCTTAAAACTTGACCTAATTTTCATGCCAAGTGCTTTTAGATGGTTGAATGCCTTTTGATATGCTTGTTAATGATAAACTTAATGATATTAAAATGTTTTTGTTTCAGTTTTTAAAAGAATACGTAACTTATTTTGATAAGCATAAGCTTAGACACTTGTTTTTCATTTTGTTTCTTACTTTGGGCAGTTTTTTCTATTTATATATATTCAAGCCTGTAATTTTGGAGTTAATCAAAATATATAATTTTAACAAAATTTATTTTACAAAAACCATAATAATAACATAATTGATAAAAACTCAAATTCATCGATTCTCTTTATAAGTAATGATTAACTCAATTATTGTATTACATAGCTAATTAACATATATTATATCTCGTTAGGCAAAATTCATAACTTAATTTATAAAACCTTAACCCTAAACTTAATTTAGAATCAACAACAATAAAAAAATCATTGGCTTTCTTCACAAGTAACAAAATTAACAAATCAAGTTAACGTACTTTATATTTAATTAATATAATTTAAATTTTATTAACAAAACCTAACTTTTTATAATAAAAAACCCTAATTTTAAATCCTAAAATGATCAAAATTAACAATTAACACAAACCCTATAAGATTGATCGAGAAAAGGTGTGTAATATAGCTCTAAGTATTGAATATGAAGGGTGAAGGTGACATGAGATAGCAGTGTTAGTGGCGACTGAAATCCAACAAAGAGGCGCAGGTGAGAGGAGAGAGGATGTCTTCTTCGTTGTAGAGAAAGAGAGGGGTGGTGTCATGTTTTATAGGTGTCTTTTGTGATAGGGGAACGGAGAGAGATGGTGGTGGTGCACAATGATGGGTTGTAGCCGGAGAAAGGGGCACTAGAGGAGTACAAGAGAAATAGGGAAAGAAATAGATGGGAAATGAGGTCTTGGGTTTTGATTTTTTTGGAGTCATAGATGAGGCCAAATTGTTTTATTTTTCTATATTGTTTATGTACCGTATTGTTTTATTAATTTCCTTAGTTATTGTGCTAAATAAAAATAAAAATAAAAACTTTAGATAGCTAAAGATAATTTAATGTGAGATCAAAACATTCGGTAATATATTTTGTGGTATTTGACTTCCATGTCTACATCCAAACATTTTTAAAAAATTTTAATTTTTTTTTATAAGTTCATCACAAACTATACCTAAACCTAGTTTTATTTTGCAATTTTTTCTCTCTATCTTTATTTGTTTCTTCTGTATTCTATGTCTCTCCTTTTTAATAAATATATTTAAAAATATAATTATGATTATTTTTTAAAATATTTTTATATTAAAATATTATTTTTTATTTTTAAAAATTATTTTTAAAATTAACACATCAAAACAATTTAAAACATATAAAAAAATTTATTTTTATTTTTATTTTGAAATTTTGAAATAAAATTTTGAAATGGTTAGGTTAAAAAGTCTACCAATTATGTAACATGATATAATTTTTTTTATTTTTATTCACAAGTAATTTTATTTGTTAGAATAAAAATAATGAATTTTAAATTAATTTTTTAAAAAATCTTAACATTTAATTGATAGTACTTATTAAGTTGGAGAGCTATAAAATATTTCTAATAATTATTGATTAGAGATGAAAGGTCAACTTCTCTTGATTAGAAAACGTTCATTAGGCTACCAACTCAAATTAGAAATCCAGCAATCATCTGAGTTGTCTCATGCTACAATGGCAGCCCAACTGCCCAAGGGAAGGGTACTCGGGCCTCAGCCCCTGCCCAAGTTTTTTTTTTAAAAAAAAAAAAAACCTCAAAGCAGTTTGTGAATTTAAAATAGGGAGGAATCTTTGAAAGTTCATAAAAACATAAATAACTGACATTAATTACACCAAATTATTTCATCAGGCTAATGTTTATTTGAAAATGTTATAATAGTTGTTTTTTGAATTGTATTGTTCTAACAAGTATATCAAAATGATATTTTTTTTATTCTTAAAAACATTATTTTTAATATTAACCCATCAAATAAAAAAAATAGCAAATAAAATTTTAAAATTTCATGAAATGCAGACAATGCCCAAGAATGCAGAATAAAATGGACGGGAATGGAACAAGGAGATTTAAAAGATGAGGGGCTTTACACGATCTACGTGGTGAAGAGAATTAATGGAAATCTATGATTAGAGGACGACATGATCCCCTGAGTATACAACAACCGTTTCCCACAACCCCATTAAACTGCACTGATTAATCATACAAATAAAAATAATGAATTGTTGCAAAGTCACTAATTACAGCTACTGTCAATTATTAAAACTCCTGCACTGTTCTTCAAAACAAATCTGAAAAAAGAATGGGATATCCCAGCTATGGCTGCAAGAAATCAACATGGAATCAGATCAATAAACCATCTCATGACCTTCACGGGAAGCTTCACGAGGCTCACTGCAAAATTTGCCAGTCCAGAAAAACAAATGCAACAAGGGCAGAGGCAGCTCAGCACAGTCCTGTCATCAAATTATTCATTTTGTCAATGATCATCGACGATGCTCCAAATAAGAAATACGATATCAAACTGACTGGGATGAAGATCAAGTTCTAAAGAATCGGGAAAATGAAGAAGTCTAAATGTAATAACAACATGGAAACTTGAGGCAAGAAAAGTGATTTCTGATATAAAAAAGATTCGCATACTAATTTAATCTGTTCCTTTTTCCTGCACAAGACAATGAACTATATCTATGGGAATGAGAACCAAGAACGTACAATCCTTATTAAAAGGAAAATGAATTTGCTTTCGTCTTCTTTTTTTCTCTTTCGGGGTTGAGGAAATTACCAAGAATTTGCATTCTTGATTGGTTTATATATAACAAATGTATATTTGCATGGGTTACACAGCAAATGCAGAGTAAATTTCATCAAAAATAGAAAAAAAAAGAAGCAAAGCAGATAGGAAAGAAAGAGAAGAGTACTCACCCAATAACCCAAATAACAGCACCGACAAGAGACAAAACCAAAGCAACAAGAGCAAAGGGTAACCCAATCAAGAAACCTAAAGGCTTGCAATCACCCATAATATATATATCTTCTTCTTTATCTTTCTTTCTTCAGGTGCAAACAGGGCACAACCCTTTTAGCCACAAGGATACACTGTTTAGCGAGAGAAAGAGAGGTTAACTGTTATGATCGTGCAAATTAATTTTTATAGTAACATGCAAATGAGTAGTGGTTGGTTTAACGCGTAAACTTTGGTGCGACAAGAGCAATGTTTTCCAAGATTACCCTAAGTACAAAAAACTTTGTTCACAGAATAATGGCTATATTGGGAAATTTGAGTTTAGCATGGAAGCTTCTGATTAATTTCTTGGCAATACATTACTTCTTACGTTTGATGAGGGAGTTTGAATGTTTCTGCAAAGCGTGTTAGACTTTTCTTCAAGTTCAATTTCGAACTACTTTATTGTAGGCAACAACTTGATTCCATGGGCAGTGTAAGAACTATGGGGATCTAGGACACGATATGTCCTTCTCTGTCTCCATTCATTCCAAGGGATTGCATGTAATTTCCTTAGAACGATCACAGGGAATACGCGTTGATGAAAACAATACTTTAGGCGTCTTCATGAACGTGATGGCCGTTGTAATTTGATTTTTTTATTTGTTGAGGATGATTATAATATATTTTTTTAATAATCCAGCCAAAATTAAAATAAAAGTTCTACATTCATTGTTTAGAGACAGCAAGATTATCCATGTTTTCACATGAGCCAAGTCAAGTCAATCCTGGGAAAAGAACACCCCATGTGACAGCATGGATAAATACTTGTGTTTCAGTTTTCTAGAGGAAAATCACGGCCGGCTGCTTTAATGGGGGGGGGGGGGGGGGGGGGGGGGGGGGGAACCCTTCTCCGGCGCCTTAATTTGCTTAAAAAGCCAAAGATCTACACCTTTCTTTGGTCAAAATCCGCCAAAAAAAGCATATAATCAGTGTCATATTTAAACGAATTAATTTTGGGTGATGTGACGGCGATAATATTTGTATATGACTAGATCATCACGAAGACTTCAGCAATATGAGCAATATGGCCAGATCATGCAGAGACTATATAATTTGTGGAGTACGATGAAAAAATGGTTAAAAATCACTATATAATTTGTGGAGTACGATGAAAAAATGGTTAAAAATCATAGGCATAGTCATATTTTAACTACTTAGTCTACCACAATAAGGCCAGATCATGCAGAGACTATATAATTTTTACAACAACTAGAATTCAAGAAAGATATATCCCATGCAACAACTTTCTAAATGTGTGTTAAACAAGGAAAAAAAAACAATAGATTATTCCTTAAAAATAAAGATTTTTTAAACACATCCATGCAATTTAAAATATGCTGCTATTTTAATACCCTCTCTTAAAATGATTGTTAACAATCAATTTACATCCATCTATAAACACACTTTTATTAGTTTGCCCAACTTTACAAATTTATCAAGTTTCAAAGGTTTTATCATCACATCTATAACTTGTTCCTGAATATTACAATGAACTAATTATATTGTTTCATTTTTTGTAAGTTCACAAAGAAAATAAAAATATATATAAATGTGTTTGTTACGTCCATGCATCATATAATTCTTGGCAAGTATAATTGTTGAGTTGTTCTTACAATAAACAATTATAAAAGACATGAATTACACCAAAATATTTCATTTTGAAAACGTTATATCATTACTTTTTAAAATATTTTAAAAAAATATTAAAATGATAATTTATTTATTTTTAAAAAAAATTCTTTTTAATATTAATGTATCAAAACCATCCAAAAATAATATATATATATATATATATATATATATATATAATTTTAAGTGAATAAAATTTTAAATTTTCATGCAATTTGAGACAATGCCCAAGAATGCAGAATAAAATGGATGGGAATCGAACAATTTGAGACAATTTTCATGCAATTCAAATGCCTTTTGGAACTTAGATTAGGAGGTAATTATTAAGCAGATCGATCTTCTACTTATATAAAAATACCACTTTAATAATTATTTATGGATTATTCCATTATCACGCCAGGGAGGGAGTAAAATTTTTAAAGTAGTGTCATAATCATTTTTTAACTACTAGTCTACCACAAATTAATGCCTCTACGTATGAAATATGAATTTAATACCACAAAAAAAATCTTTTTTCCTTCCAATAAAGTAGCTAGTAAGTAGCTTTCAATAGATTAGTCTCCATTAAGATCTGCATTACAAATAACGATTTGCTAAAATTTAATTTTTTAAAATTATTATTTTTTTAGATTTTTAAATTATTTTGATATACTAATATTAAAAATAAATTTTAAAAAATAATTATAATTATACTTTTAAATACCTCACTGAATATATGATTCTAACACAATTAAAAATTAAGTTCTTATAAATAAATCGTATCATTCATTTCCGATTATAATATAAATTCTATAATAGTTTACTTAATGAATAGACAAAAGCAAATGAATGTTATTGCTATAAAACAAAGGCATTCATACTCTAGGAATAAATCAAAGAACATAGCCTTTCGTAAAATAATCATGTAGTTGTCTAATGATTGTAACTAATATTAAAAATTTAAGTGTTTTAAATAAAACTTTTAAATATTTGTTAAATACGAGAATTGGATTTTAAATAATCTTTACAAAAATAAGACTGTGAAAAAAATATAGTTCACGCAATAGCTTCTTAAATATGTGATAAATAAGTTAAAAAACAAAAAAAAATAACAAGCCATCCCTTAAAAATAAAGATTTCTTAAACACGTCCTAACTATGCAACTTAAAATATAATGTTACTATTTTTAATATCTTATCATAAAATGATTTTTTAACGATCATCACATCCATCAATCAACACACTTTTATTTATTTGTATAGCTTTACAAATATATCAAATTTTAAAGGCTTTGTCATTATATGCAACTTGATCCTGAGTACTTGAGTACTACAATGAACTAATTGTATTGTTTCATTTTTTACAAGTTCATGAAGAAATGAAGAAAATAAAAATATATATTAATGTGTTTGATACATCGATGAATCACATGATTCTTGACAAGTTTAATTGTTAAGTTATTCTCATAATAAGCAATTGTAGAATTGATATGAGTATAACCAAATTTTTTTAAAATCCTTCTCAACAAACTCAGATATTCTGGAGTAATTTTTTTATTATCCAAGTTTCCTGCATGATCATTATTTATATATCAACAATTTCTTTGTTTCCTTCCTTTTTGTAAAACACTTCATAATTAATTGTTTCAATCAAATACCTTAAAATCTTTTTTATTACCGGTAAATGCATCGTTGGAGGATGTTCCGTATATCTGCTAATAGAACTAATAACAAACATAATATTTGGCCATATAGCAATCAATATAAAAAGCTTTATACTATCTATCTACAATAAGTGTTATCAATTTTCTCATCATCTTCATCTTTTTAAAGCTTTTATCCTGGAATAATTGGATTGTGAATCAAAATAATTTTGTCTATTCCAAACCTCTTTAACCCTTCCATTGCATACTTTTTCAAATTAATAAAAATATTGTCAGTCTTTTGCACTACTTCAACTTCAAGAAAATATCTTATTTTTTTCAAATCAGTCACATCAAATTTGACCATCATGGATTTTATTTTTTTAATTCAACAAATATAGACTTATCTTTTATATTGGTTTTGATTAACAAAATGGGTTTATAAGGACACTTTTCAAAAAAACTTTTGATAAAATATAATTTTATATGATTGTACAAAGCTAGCATGAAAAGCTTGTTTTAGTTCATAGAGATTTTTTTTTTCAATTGTAAACTTTCTACTTGTTCCTTTTGACTTCATATCCAGATGGTTGTTTAACAAACACTTCCTCACTTAATTCACCGTGCAAAAAAGTTGATTTTACTTCTAACTAATAAATGATCCATCCTTTTCGAGTAGCAAATACAAGTACTAACTAAATAATATATGATTTTGTTATAGGTGCAGAGACTTCATTATAATCCACTATATGTTGTTAAGTACTCGTCGTAATGAGACATGCTTTATATTTTTCTACTTTTTTATTTTCATTTAGCTTTGTTTCATATACCTATTTCACACCAATTTTATTTCTTCCTGCTAGTAAATTTGTCAGCTACCACGTTTTATTCTTCTTTATTGATTATATCTTTAAATCGAGGGATTTCTTCACTTTTCACACTTTATAGCTTCTTCAAAATATATTGGATCTGCAACTGCAAATATAACAAGGTTAGTCATGTTTTCTTCTTTAGAAAATCCTTATCCATTCTTATAGTCCCTCATCTAAATAAGTTGTTGTCTTTTTAGTTTTCTATTTGAGCCTATTAAGCTTTCATCAATCAACTCATTTGAGTTTCCCACTTCTTTTATTTCTTTATTATGTCTGCTTTATTGTTTTTGGCATTAACAACTTCATCTTATTCATTTTCTAATCCCAAATTAGTTGTTATTTTTTCCTTATACCTTTTATCTCAATCATAGCTTTTTTTCTTTGAAAACATCTCTTTTCACATTGATCTTTTAAGTAGCTTGATTACATAACTTATATGCTTTTGATTTTTCACTTACTCTAAGTAAGACAACTCACACTCTTGTTATCCAACTTGGTTCTTTCATCAGGTATGTGGATATGTATTACACATCTAAAAACTCTAAAGTACTCAATTGATAGCTTTACTCCACTTCACGTTTCTTTTAGAGTCCTATCTTTCATAGTAATATTAGACATCAATTCAACACATGATAAAGCATAATACGAACCATATTCAACTTATTTTATAGCGGTGAGTATACAACTATTAATTGTCTACTTATATCATCTCATTACAAAAAATAGTAAATTCTTAGGATGTAAATTCATCATCTCTATCTATACGTAAACTCCTTATGGATAAATTTGATTTTTTTTTTCCACATGGTTCTTAAAGCTCTTGAAGGTATGAAAAGCTTGTGGTTTTTCTACTAAAAATACACCAAAGTCTTGTGTTATAATCATCAATAAAGATAATTTGGTACCTTTTTTTTCTATATTAAATAGGTGTGATTGGACCATATATTTCAACATAAATAAACTACAAAATATGAGATGCTCTCCATTTACTTCTTTTGGAAATGAATCCTTTTTTTGTTTCCCTACTAGATAAACTTTACAAATTGACTGATACTTAAAAGTGTATTTTTATCAAGGTTTTATATCATCATTTTGCACTTGAAGTATCAATAACTCCTTAACTAAAACATGTTTTATAATAATATAAGATATCTTTAATTTATGGTAAATGTTCATTTTAAATGCAGGCCTATCACATAAATGAAAGGATTGATTGATAAATTTAAGAACTGAAATTGAAAGGACAAAGAGATGGCCAAACTTAGAAAAGAGATGTCGGTGTAGTCCAAACTGAAACACTATTCAGTAATTGGATCATATCTAAAGTTGTAGATTTCAGATTTAGGTCTACTTTATCTGGATGAAAAGGTAAGGCATAGGCCTACAACTTTTTTATGGAGACTAAGATCTAAAAATGTTATTTTCAAGTTCAAATTAGACCAATAACAAAGAAGCCTAAATTTGTCCTCTAGCCCGAGCACTGTTCAGTATTTTGGCCTACAACTTTCATGTTTTCAATTGGTTCTAATTTTGATGTTATCAATAATGTTTTGGGCAAACAAAAGAAGATAAAGATTGTCACCAAGTTAAGAATTGACCACCCACTTATCAAGTAGTCATCAAATCAATAGTTCCTAATTTTCGCCTATAAAAGGAGGCATTTGCCATGCATTTAGAAATCTTGGTGTCCAGATCAAGATCAAGATCATGCTCTTGCTTTCTCTCTTTGTATTTTTTGTAATGTTTATGCTTTACTTTCATTAATATCAAGTTTATACCTTTCATTTCCTTTCCTTTACTTAGTTAACTTTTATCTTATTTATGTTCTTATTTTGTTTATCTATTTTTGTTTCTTTCATTATGTCTAGCTAAGTTTATTATGTCAAGGTGAAAATGTTACACTAATGGTGTAAGAATAAGTATAGTATAAACTTAATATGGACTTTAATGTTTGATACTAACATGTTCTATATTTGTTATCTTGTTCACTCTTTAATAAGCTTGTTAAATGACCAATCTTGATTTATGTTGTATAACACTTGGTACAACAAATGCTTGGTATTTTCATAGCCCATACTATATGGTATAACCGACACCTGAGCTATGAAAGGAACTTGATTTATTGTTAACATAAGTTATAATCATGAATGCTTGATGAAATTTACAAGTATTAGCATTAATTGAATAAGATGACTAATGTAATCATGTTAACAATCTATAATCTGATTGGAACCTCCTTTGTGTGTGGTTTCCAATTGAACAATAAGAGTTTATACTATACTTGTTTGACATACCATTAGTGGAACCTCTAACTTTGACATTTGTTATTATCATTATTTAATCCTTACATTGATATTCCATCTTAAAGTTCTCATCTTCTTTTTCTTCTTTTGCATCTCTTTCTTTATTACTACTACTACTACTACTACTACTACTACTATTGCTATTAGTATTGTTGTTGTTGTGATTACTATTGTTGTTGTTTATAATTTTTATTTATAATTTGTACAATTAACCTCCTTGTGGTTCGATCCTTTTCTTGTCGGGTTATTTATTACTTCGACACTCCTGCACTTGGGAGAAGACATCAATCTTTTAGTTGTGTCACAAATCCTAAAGGGATTCTTCCGTTATGGCAGGCCATTCACCATCTCTTTTTGTTCATAAGTGTTCAAACCTTTAAAACTCAAGTGTTCATATCTCTAATACCATAACTGAGTTGGATCTTTGGCGATAAAGCAAAAGCAAGTTGACACATCTAATTGAGAAATAGGATGTAGAAGGAACATCTTGTTTAAGGGCATTGTTATTTCCATAATTAAACCACCCTTCGAGTGATAAACCTTGTATATTCCATGTTGAAATAAAATTGGTAGTTTTTTTTCTTATGGTTTGTTGCTACATGACGTCGGGCGACGGCTCCACTGTTTTTTGTTTGTTTTTAACAAAAAGAATAATTTAGTTTTTTTTTGATTGGGGGAAATAAAGATTTTTTTAGAGTCGTCATCTAGTAATTTGAGGGAACTAAAAATCCAAAATTAGACACTAGTGCTAGAGATTCAGGTACTTGTGTGTTTTTCTTATTTGATTCAAATGCTATTATATTTTGAGCTTATTTGTAAATTTTTAACATGGTTAACGTTGGTCCCTAAAAATAGGAGACACGTTAAAAATGACATCACTCCCTAAAATTAGGAGACTTTGTTTAAAATGTCGATGTTTATCCCTAAAAAGAAGAGTTACGTCTGATTTATCAAAAGAAATAATAATGGACATAATCCATATTTGGTATTTAAATTTTTGACATCAGTCCTTTTCTGTAAATAAAAGAAACGTGTCAACAAATAATATTTATTTTATAAAACAAAAATTAGTTTGATATCATTGACAAATGGATATATCAATTCTTGAGAATTGGGTTTTTGACCTATGAACAGTGATATGATAAAATAGGTGTTGGACCCGCGTCGTTATTTATTTTTGATTTTTTTACATGCAAAAATTTACAAGTATTTATATATAAAAATATCAAAAAAATACCATAAAATATCATAGAAAATTACCTACGTACCACTATATAGGTAAAAGACTGAAATATCCTCGGATTTATCGAAAATTTATGAAAATACCACTAGAGGCACGTATGGCTCACACGCGGTTACTGTTGACGGCGATGAATTTTTCGGTGAGATTCTGGAAAAAAGACGGTTGATTCTGGTAGATATGAGAACGAGGATTCTGATGGTGGTGGTCTCGTTGGCCGTTGATGGCTGAGGAGGGAGAATCGACGACTTGAAGGTCGATTTGCCAAAATCGCCGGTGAAAAAGTGTAAAATGACCGGGGTTTTGCTTCAGAGGAGGCGATGCACGTTTCTGTGGTGGTTTCGTGGCTTGAAACAGTTGGAAATGGGAGATTGGCGGAGAGAGAGAGAATCACCAGCGAGAGGAAAGAGAAGCTCTTGGTTCTACTGCGGTGCGGACGAGTGTATGGTGGGTGCACTGGTGCGTCTGAAGCCTGAGAGCTGTTGGATCTCAGCTGAACAGATCGTGCGGCTGTGATTGGTTTGATCTTCAAGTTGATCGGATGGTCAGGATTGACTATGCTACGATCTGGTGTTTCGCGGTGTACCGAGTGTTTCGTACACCTGCTAACGTGGCGCAATAGGATCAAAGGGTAGATTATTGATTTGGGTTTTAATCTGGTGTGGTAAAGCCTATTATATTCTAAAAAATCAAAGGCTCAGATTTAAACACTATTAGATCTAACGGTTGGCATATTTTTGGTATTTTTCAATTTATTTTTTAAAAAAGTCAATATCTTACTAGGGCGTAGAAAAAGAATATAAAAAAAAAGAATAGTACTAAATAGTAACACAAATAGTAATGCAAATAGTTGCTCTCGAATCCAGAATTCAGAATTCAGAATTGGTTTCTGTCTCTCCGTCCTATGTATCTTGATTTTATTGGCTATTTATAGCCAATAAAAGGGGACAGCAAATCATAAAATTGTGCAGGTAATCACGGGATTGTGTAAAATTTTCAACGTACAGTTGCACCGCCTACAATCGGTAGAAATCCTCTGCCTACTGTGACAAAATTGAATTATTTTTTTTTTATTATATATAATAATAATATTTATTTATAGGGGTAAAATTAAAAATTCAAATTAGTATTATAAAAAGCTTTTCATCTGCTAAAAATAAATTTTAATTATAAAAAAAAATCTTTATACGGGTATCAACTTAGTGGACCGGGTTTTTTGACCAAAAATACCAGTTTTGACCAAAAATAGTCTGAAATTCATTTTTTTATCGCGGTCGCCATGGTGGAACCTTTATTGATCTAGTGGACTCGGTTTTGACCGAAAATGGCAGTTTTGACCCAAAACAGCCCGAAACTCATTTTTCATCCTACTCGACATGGTGGGACCCGTATTGACTTGGTGGACTCGGTTTTTCCCGAAAATGACGGTTTTGACCCGAAACGGCCCGACACTCATTTTTCATCGCGGTCGACATGGTGGGACCCGTATTGACCCAGTGGCCTCGGTTTTGACCGAAAATGATGGTTTTCACCAAAAATGATGGTTTTGACCCGAAACGGCCCAAAACTCATTTTTTATGTCGGTCGACATCGTTTAACCCGTATTGACCTAGTGGACTCAATTTTGATAGAAAGATGCGGTTGACTCAAGAAAATATATTTTAAACTCTTTTTTTTCTTCTCTTTTTTTTATTTATTATATTTTTTGTTATGAATAATAAGATAAAATAACATTCAAAAAATTTAGTGAATCCAAAATTGGGTTATAACATGGTTAACCAATGTTCAACGAGTTATTCTTTAGTTCAAGTCATAAAATACTCCAGTAATGATTTAGGAGATTTTATTTAACTAAAATCTCACATTTCTTTTTCTCATTACCACCATGCTAGAATTGCTTCCAAGCTTTACAATTTCTCTAAAATTCTCATCTAATTCAGAGAACAATTCTTTCTTGCCATACATATAGTCATTACACCCTGAGTCAAGAACCATTCATCTTCGTTCTTTGATTGGTCATTCTCTATATATGCCATCAAAAGCATTTCTTCTTGAGCTTTTGCAAAATTTATTTCCTTTTGTTTGCTTTGACATTCATATTGATAATGTCCAAGATTATGACACTAATAGCATTCGATAATGAACTTGTTAAAGCTTGATGAACCTTTTTCTTGAGCACAAAATCATTCATGACCTCGTCCTCTTACTTGTCATAACCTAATTCTGAGTTATTCTCTAAAACTCAATTTTTTTTCAAAATCAAAAAATAATAATGGTTGGCAACATGGAGAAAGCAAAATGGGAAACCAAACCACAATTTTAAAGGAATTTCAAGGCCTAATTATATCGTATTATGCCTAAAAATAAAGAAACAAATACAAATTCAAGGTCAAATCAAATGATTATTGGATGAATTTGCATAAAAATTAAGTCTATTAATATATTTAAATTTTTAATAGGCAAATTTGATTAAATCATGAGCCAAATTAAATATTAATTGTGTTTAAGAATTAATTTGGGTCCAATTAAAGGATTTAATTAAGTGCAAGAACTTAATTGTACTTTATATGGGTTAAATTAATTTTATTTGGGGCTTAATTAGTGAAAAATTAAGTTTGGGAGCCTAATTTGGGCTTAATTGAGAAGATTAAAATTTTAAGAGACCAAATTTATTTTGTACCATGTTAATTGATTGAAATTAGGGGCTAAATTGCAAGAAAATTGAAGTTTTGGGGTCAATTAAGGGTTAAACTGAAGAAAATCAAATCCAAGGATAAATCTACAAAATACCCCATAATTTAGGGGCTTAATTGATAAAAATCAAGGAAAATTAAAGAAATTGAAATTTTAATTATCAATTAAGGGTTTAATTAACAAAAACCGATACCAAGGACCATATTGTAAAAGGCGCGCAACTTTAGGGTTTTAATTGAAGTTTATCAAGGGCTTAATTGCATTAAATCAAAAATTTAGGATCAATTAGGGGTTTAATTGAATGAAATTAAAAGATTGAGGACTAAATTAAAAATTAGGTAAAATCCCTAATTTTAACCTAAAATGGCGTCGTTTTGGGGGGAAGAAAAGATATCAAGACGACGTGCCATCTAGTCATTGTTCATTATCTTCTTCATTTTTTTCCAAAAAATTGGTCCAGTCACCTACTTTTTAGGTGCATTTAATGCATCTAACGTCCATATAATTTGACAAAACATGCACGAAATTGATCCCCTGTAATTACTTTACAACCCTAACTAAACATTTCGGTTTGAATGGCAATGAGACGGTGCCGAGCTAAAGAAGTCAACTCAGGCAGCATTTTTCTACGGATTGAACAACTCATGAGGCACATTTTGAGCCAACAGTTGGGATCCTTCCCAACCAAATCAAAAATTGAATTTTTTATCCTTATGTAAACGAGATTATGCTTTTACACCGGCTATAAATAAAGATGGAGTTGATGGCATGAGGGCGGATAAAATCGAGTCCAAAATCAATCAAAAACCAGCCACCACCAGCTTCTCCACCACCATCTCCATCATAAGTGGCTAACCTAATCACAAGTCGGCAACCCTATGCCTAAAACAACCACTATTTCTTTTTTTCTCTCATCTTTGCAGAAATCTTCCTCTTTTTCCCATTAATGACATCAGCCATCATTCTTTGAATAAATGCTGCTAGAACCACTAACCAAGCCTCTTGATCATGGTAAAGACTCCTACTTCGAGTGAGTTGCTCCTCTATCAAGCTCTATTTTCTGCAACCATTTCGGTTGCATGCAGAGCATGAACCATTATTCACATTCTGCAAATAATTCAAATTGATTTTAGGCCAGGCTAGTGTTGCCCAGCCCAAGTGTGTTGGTTGGGTCTAGCCCGACCCCAAAAATATGCTAAGTTGAGATTGGCCTAAATGTTTTGAGCTGATATTAGCCCACTATTTTATGGGTTTATGCCTGGCCTAGTTTTTTAGGTCGGCCCGACCCACATGTTTAATAATATTAAATTATTATATTATATTATATATATATTTAAAAAAATGCCAAAATTTTTCATACATACAACCAAATTCTAAAAATTTTCCAAGCATGTTTTCATTTAAAATAAAATAATTACATCTGTCTCATGTTTTGTAAACCCAAAAAAAAATGGATATCATAACCAGTTTATGATTATCCATTAGGGTTTGATCAAAATATCAAAAACTATTTTTTATTTTTTTCTTCTAGGATCCAAATGCAAACTTTCATATTTGTGAAGTGTAAAATTATACAATAAAGTCACTACCTAACTTAGAATTTAGCCATTACTTTAGTGGTCGAAAAATCACAAGGTAGAGTTTTTAGGTGAAGAATTCATTTTCAACCATTTTAATAATTAAATAAACATTTAATAAACACCATAGAAGTCTTTCTAAACCACTTACAAATCTCAAAATAACCTAAAATCTCTCAAAACAACTGAACTCAATCGAAACTGAAAAAAATAAAATGAAACTCGATTTCTTTTCTGTATATGATTACAAGGAAAACCCATCTATATTATCAAACTTTCATTGTCAAATAAAACTTATTGGCACCAAGTTTAAGTATTTTTGTTGTTGTATCACGACAATCACCTATTTTCTCTCAATTATCGTTTTCCAACAACTTTCTCTTGTCTTTCTCGAACTCAAGGATTGAAAGTTGAATAAAAAAAATTTGGATCAAAATAAAAGTTATCATGAATTTTAGTTGAGCCAAGTATTTTTTATGTGTTTTAATTTGAAGCTTAATTTTATATAATTAGACCATAAAAGGATACAATTAAAAGGAAAAAAATAGAAATTAAAAAAAAAAGTTCATTGTAACATTTTTTAGTTGTTGTTAATAGTCACAATTAATCAAGAATATATTATAAAGAGGGGTTTTTTCATTTTAAAATGAAGTTTGTTACTTGTATTTAGTATTATCTCAAACAGTATCACTAATAACTAGTTTTTTATTTTCCTAATAATTGTCTTTCTTGAAATAAACAACTTAAAAATTGATTTTAAAAAACATAATTTCACAAGAACCTTATGTTTGGAATCAAATGCATTTATTTTTTAGGAACATTAGAAGGGGAAAATTTCTATCAACATATCACATTGGTCTTACATGTGAACAAGAATTATTTTTGCATTTATTCATCTTCATAATCTTTACATAAATTTTAAAATCTGCAAGTGATTGAGAAAGATGTTGTTTCATTTTATAACACATTCTATTAAAAATTTATTTTTCTATCAACAAAAGTGAATCCTCTTGCTGTAACTTGATTTTGATTCCTTTCTATACCATTTTTTCTACTTTTGTTTTAAAATACAAAAGTTCCTATGAAAAATGCATTTTTTATGCAATTCAACTAATTCTCGATCATTTCAAGATTTTTAATTTTTTTCATTTATTATTTTTTGTGTTAGTGAATTTTTAAAAATTGGAATATCAAAAACATAGAAAAAAATGGAAGAATAAATTGGTGGTAAAATCTAAGTTTTAGATGCTAATATTTTATCATTTATTTTACCGGTATTAGAAATTGGCAATGAAAATAAAATAAAAACGCCTACGAGATTTTTCTTTTTTTATGGTTTTTCATTGACAATTTTATAGTCAATGTAATTGCTAATGAAATTTTCCCTAAACACCGAGAGGTGGTAGTGTAGGTGTTTTATTGCTATGAATTATTTTTAATATTATTTAAGTTTTTGGCATTGAAACTCTTTTTGGTAATTGGGTTCCAGTGTATTTGGACCATTAAAATATTAAAATTAATTTTTTTAAATGATTTAGATGATTTTAATAAGAAAATATAAAAATTATTTAAAAATATCTTAAAATAATATTTCAGTTAAAACAACACTTTTACAAAAATATATACACCTTAATAATAAATACACATTAAGAAGCAATTGATTTACGGGTTAATATTATGGTCAAATTGAAGTGATGGAGCAATCAGTTGATACCACTGAACTAAAAAAAATAAAATTAATATATATATATATATATATATATATATATATATTATTTTAGTGCATTTAATTCAACTTTGCAATATTATAGAAGTCTCTTCAAAAATTGACCCATTAATATCATATGAAACAAGCTTTAATTTTGTGATTAAATCATACAAGTAATGATGAATTAATAAAGAAAGTAAAAAAGAATTATTCCATATGAAAGGAACATTGCATTAGGAATAGAAATGCTTTCAAGAAATGCTTTTCACAAGCATTATTTAAAAAAAAAAAACCTTGAATCCTACGTACGTAGGTATGTATGTATGTTTGTATGAATTCTAAGATATATGAGAGGATCTAAGTCCCATTTGATGTCTAGAATTTATCTTGATGATCATATCAGATATAGATCCTATGCCAGTTAGTAGATACCAATTATGTGAACGAGCTTTGCTGTATAAAATGTTTTATGGAAAGAAATAATCATGCTTGCCATTCACAAACTATGATTTCACACTTTCTTTCCATAAAATTGTGATCTCTCTGCGGTTTCTCAACCATCAAATTAGGAAAGACACAGAAAAATGAAATGAAATATTCCTTGTTTACATTTCTAGCATCATCAAATTAGGAAATTATAGCATTAGCAGAGAGAAAACGATAGCAGATTGTAGCGATATATAGGAAATAAGCAGCCAGGGAATTATCACACAACACAGAAGAAGCAGACAGGGAATTATCACACAACACAGAAGAAGGAAACCCTATTGCATACAAGCAACATGGACACCTGTAGTCTTCTAGTTCTCTCTCTCTCCCTCTTAACCTTGTCTTATCAGTTTCTGGCCATAAAATCTGATGAGGCTTTGATCCAAAACCTATGTCACAAAACACCAGAACCAGTCGTTTGCGCAGATTGCCTTCATGGTGATCCTAGTGGCATGGCTGCAGATGCTAGGAGAGCAGCACTGATAACAGTGCGCTGTGCCGAATACGATGCCGAACAATTATATAATTTCACGTTCAACCTCTGGCAGAACACTCCCAAATCAAATGCTGCACTGTACAACATCCTTGACACATGTTCAAGCCAGTTTCTCGTGGCACATGATAGTTTTCGCGGCGATACAGTTGCCCTTGAAGATCAGGGGTGGCGGAATTGGCGTGGGACTGCCATTTATGAATTAACTACTCAAGTCACTCCTTACCTGAACCGCTGCCTGGACCTCTTCAAAAAGCAACCGCAGCTTCCATTGCCAAACACAATCTTGGTCGGGACTAATGCTGTCAACCAAGGCATTGCACTTAGCTTGGGGGTTTTGAAGAATATTCCTGATAAGTTAACCCACTCATAAGTCATTACTGTTTGTCAAGGTTCCTGCTTAATGATGAGTTTACTGCTGTTAGGATTGTTATTCATAAGAATATTAAGGTCATGATAATGACGATTCAGTATATACATTGTCTACCAGTTTTTATCAATCAAGATAAATCCATAGTTTTAAAACTTGGTTCGCATTAAAAAATAATATAATTAATATAATTCGATAAAATTTGATAAAAAACTTGATTGCATCTTGTTAATTTTTTAATAAAATAATATTATTTTAATTTTATTAAAAAATTATCTGGACAACTCAATAAACCCTTCAAAATCTGGAATTTGAAATGGTGAGCAAACTAAATGTAAAAATATAAAAAATATAGACTCTTTTATCAAAGAATAAAGCCATTATCCCTGTTTTCATCTTCTCCTTATTGGTTTTTTTTTTATAATAATTCATTTTTTATCATTTGATGAAAAGATTGTACACTAATAATTTTTAAAGTTTTTTATTTAAAAATATCTTAAAATAATATTTTTTTATTTTTTAAAATTCATTTTTAACATTAACATATTTAAAAAATATAAAAATATAAAAAATAATTACAAATAAAAATAAATTACAAAACTTAATGAAAATCTAGTTACATTGCTGCTCAATCAAGCTATAACAATAATTGATGGACGGCTACAAGCAGCAATAAGAGAGACGAAACTACATCCGGATCGGGGTGCGCTTGTGTACTATCTGGGCTTTGGCCCGTTCATGAAAATAAAGTTGGCGCCAAGTTTCCATAGCCTATCTCTCTTCAAAAATGAATTAATAATACATTGAAACAAATGCGAAAAGTGTTGTCCCCGTGTTGCTGGAAAAAAAAAAAAAAACACTTGTCTTTATTTTTTTCGATCACTATATTTTTTAAATTTATTTTTTAATTTTAATTTTTTTATATTAACTTATCTCATATTGTGAATTTCACAGCTTAACTTGTTGGCTAAATTTTTATTTATTTATTTTTAATTTCATTATTAATGTTGTATTAGTTAAAAATTATATTTATTATTTTTTTTATTTTCTTTCTATTAAGTTATTTTGATCTCATTATCTAAGAATAATATTTTACAAGTTCACCCGAATTAACTTGGGTTGTTTTTTTGTATTTTTTAAAATTAATTTTTTTTAATTTTATTATTTAATATTGAATCAATTCGGAATTGAACTTCATAATATTTTTTATTTTGTTTTCTATAGAAATATTTTAATCACATGATTAAGATTGCAGGTATTTTAACCCTCGTTATGTTAGATTGTTTTTCTTAAAAAAATATTTAAAGATTATCTCGATTTTATATTTTTTAATAATAGATTTATTTTTTATTGGATTGTTCTTATCTCATGACACAGGTTAAGGTTTTGGCAGGTTAATTCAATTAACTTAGTTTTTTTTAATTGATTTTTTTTTCAATTTCATTATTTAATATTATGTTTGGTTGAGAATTAGATTTCATAATTTATTTTGTTTTGATTTTTATGAGGTTATTGACTCATTTTTTACCGTATTTTTTTCATTAAATTTTTTTAAAATTTCATTATTAAACATTGGGTCCGACAAGAACAATTGAGAATTAAACTTTATAATTTATTTTGATATGTTTATTATAAAGTTATCTCAATCTTATGACTAAAGTCACGTATTTGACAAGTTAATTTGAGTTAAATTAAGTTATTTTTTTTATTTTTTCTATGAAATTATCTCGGTCTCATGACCCAAATCAAAAGTTTAGAAGATTGACTTGAGCTAAAAAAAATTTAGTATCATCTTTTAACATTAGATTGGTTGAAAATTTAACTTTAAAATTTATCTTGATTTGATTTCTATTAAGTTATCATAATCTCAACACTCAAATCATGAATATAAAGTTGATCCAAATCAATCTAACATATTATCTTAATATTTTTTTTAAAAAAATACCATCTTGAAAAAAAAAATTAATCGAACTATATTTATATTTTTATGAGTAATCCAAGTTGCTTTTAAACTTGTAAAGTCAATTAAATTATATCAATTCAACCCTTGTAAAGTTTATATTTTTTTTTTTAAAAAAAAAGCAATATCAAAATAGTTTTTTAATGTTCAAGAAAAATTTGACCCAACCAATAAAATAGCACAGGTTCATGATTTAAAGCATATTTATATTTTAGAGTATGAGTATGTTTGAGAATATAATAGTAATTATTTTAAAAAAATATCATAATAATTTTAAAAAAAAAATTAATATCAACATATCTAAATAATTTGATAATATTAAAAAAAATTAAATTTCTTTTTTAATATATAAAAATAAACAATCCCTTAATGCTCGTCAAAACCCCTGTGCTTCTAGCAACTGTGAATAAAAAAATATATGTCTGGGCCGTTATTTAAGCAGCAAAACATAGATGGTAGGGGGACTGGCAACGATACGCAAAGACTGCTAAACCAGAGCACAAAACTACATTCTGTAAGGATGTGCAGTCAATAACAGATCATTACAGCAAAAGTTTCCAAACATGGAGGTCAAATCTCAAAAACCATAAAAGATATCATTAACACTCGTTTACATTCCAAGTTATGCACCTGACAACTGGCAAAAACCTCCTTCGTGGAGGTCATTTTTAAGGAAAAGAAAGCATTGCTTTGGCTTTTGTTATGTCTATGAACCAACCCAAGCTACATATACCATCCACAAAATAAACCGTAACCACATAAGAAGATTGCCCGAAATTAGAGTAAGTGCAGCCACAATTTTGAGATTTCTTAAACTACTCTGTATCACAAAATATTGGCCAATAGAGTCCCATCACTCTTCTGCAACATTCACAAGCTCATATTCAACAAGAGAGAGATTGTTGTCTTCCTTGACTACAAATTCTGCAGGCTCAGTGACTTCAACACGACCCCATTTGTCAACTGCTAGCCTCATAGACCCCTTAAACATGTCAATCTTTGCATTGCGGAGAATAACAGTTGTCCCTGGCTTCATCAGATCAACTGAGGGGAAAAAAAAAAGCGTTGTTATAACAATAATGCTGTAAAGGGGGCATTTATAACACAAAAAAAAGCGTTGTTATAACAATAATGCTGTAAAGGGGGCATTTATAACACAAAAACAAACAAACCTTAAATCGCAGAGGATCTAAATTATTGGTCTATACTGCTTGCTCCACAATTTCCAAAACCATTTGAATTCGAGGACAATGATGAATATTATATTGAGAGTTTAAAACACTATAATCAGGATCGGCAATCTAAATCCCCTGAGCAGAGTGCATCTGGTTATTAAACATCCCACATGAACTATCTCCATAAAATGAAGTTTGTTGCACTGCCAAAATCTGGGAAAGCAAAATATGATATCCTCTCCAATCAACAAGCTCAAACTATAAACAAAAATCATTTAAAACTCAGACTATAGTTTTAAGTATTTGGAAAACAAGGCTCATTTGTTAAAAGCCGCACCTCCCTAAATAGAGAGAGAGAAGATGGAACAAGTTTCACGAAACCCAACAACGAAAAACAACGGTTCAAAGACACATTGATATTGCATGATACAAACTAGTCAAAAACTAAAAACCAGTCCTTCAAATATATTCAACTTATTCATAGGGCAGAACCAGTGCAACATATAAACAGTAGCCAATAATGTGAAGAATAACACCTCTCAAGTAGAACATTAGGCTCACCAAGTAAAAAATAGCCCCCTCTAGTGGAAAAAAAAAAAAAAAATGTGGCCCTCATCCACTTCTGTTCCACAAAATCAATAACCATACTCACAAAAAGATCACATGTGCACAATCAGACTACCATTTTTGAAGGTCTGAATACTGTTATTATTTCTAGTTATGTACGCAGTTGAATGAAGAGAAACCCACTATCCATCAAGATTCTATAGATTAGCTAGTAATTCAGTATCTACCATTAGGGAACAGGGATTTTTTTATTAGCACAGGTCAAAATGGGAGAAATTATTATATGCATAATTGACCCCTTAAGTAGAGTTTCCCATCCAAACCCAGTTGTCATCATTCAGCTTCATGGAGTCACAATGAATCATAATTGTATCATCATACTTTAGGGAATCTTCAATCATCATAATCTAAACTGCAAATGTAAATTGTAATGACATTTTGAAGCTAAGGCCAAAAAATAATTCCACCAATCTCAGACAGAATCAATATCAACACAAGCAAAATCCACCCACCAATTGTAAGAGATCATTTCACTTTAAATTCATCAAGAATCCTAAAAGTCTTAAACAAAGGAAGAGAACCCATAAATATTTTACATCAAGACGTATAATTCACAGATAGATACATAAAATTCAATTCAAGCGAAACATGAAAAGCTGAATCTCCAATAAAGATGAAAAGAACCTTGATCGTTTCTTGCGGTGAAAATGACGGTACCAGTCTCGTCCCCAATAAGACATTCAGCTATTCGAGTCTGACGGACATGCAGAGAGACCGATCGGCGGTCCTTTCGAAGGACAGTATTGAAAGTAAGGACCTTGACAGTCAATGTGTGGCCTCCAGTTCCGGGCTTAAGCTGGTCCACTTTGATGAACGCAGGCTTTCTAAGTCCCGGTTTTGCACCCGCACTCGCACTCGCACTCGCACTGCTACTCTCCTGTTGTTCAATCCGTGTTTGTGTCGCCATTGATTTGATTGGATATGATATGATTTCCCTAACCCTAACTGTAATATTGATCCAAATGGATTTTTATTTTAAATCATTGTTCTGTCAGACAGCCAGGAAAAAGGCAAAAAGAAGAGAGTTTTAAATAAATGGTGATTTTTGGAGTGCTGTGGAAGAAATGCAATACAAATAATCAAATACTAGGCGTTGGCATGAATAATATAGATAGTAACAGCAGGCACGAGATTCAAACTATATTTCAGCGTTTTGAAAGTGATTTAAACTTGGAAAAATATTTTAATATTTCTTTTAGTATTTTTAATAATTTTATATGTTAATATTAAAATTAAAAATTTATTTTAATATATTTTTAAAAATATAATATATCACAATGTAAAATATAACACAATAATAATAATAATAATAAATAAATAAATACATGAAAGTCTAGCTTAGTAGCCTGTTATAAAACGTGCTTTGTAGTTGATATGAGTTTGATTTTTTTTGTATATCTGCTTGTTATCTTTGTAATATTTTATTTATTTATTTAATTTATAAAATATTTAATTGAGTTATAAAATTAATTTTACTACACAAACTGATTCGAACATGTATATTAATTAAAAAAACAAAAATGGATAGAATTGGAGCATTCTTATTAAATTATATTCTTTCGGATTTAGTTAACAACTAGTACATGACCGGCAGTGCACTATGTGGTGTGCTGGAAAAAAACATCAAGAGACCACGAACATATTTTAAAAAAAAAGTAAGAAAAAAGCCGGGATTTGGGTGATAGACCCGAGCGAATAAGTTTATTTTACCCCACAACATCATATGCATCAAACAAAGAAATAAAAAAAAAGTAATCATTCTATAAAAAAAAGGAGTTAATTACAAAGAAAAAACATAAAAACATATGACAATCTAATTGAGAGTGTCATAAAAAAACAAAAAATTAAAAAAAAATAACTTAAATAAACCTAAGTATACCTGTTGGCTTGCAACCATGCATAAGGCCATTGTAATTTAAAAATAATACCTTAACAAAAAGATAAAAAAACAAAGTTGAAGAATTAAAAAGACCAATATTGCTCGAATCAACTTTTGAACCCAGCATCTCAATTAAAAAGACCAATAAAATAAGAGGAAAATTAATATTTTAATGTTAAATAAAAAATTGAAAAATAATAATTTTAGTAAAAGATTAAAAAAATAATAATATAAAAAAATGAGGATCAAATGCTAAAAAAAATTAATGGAAAAAATTAACATTAATTGATTCAAGGGTAAAATTTAAAAAAAAAATCAAACATTTAACAAAACAAAACCCAAAATCAAAAGAAAAGGAATTAAACATGAAACCAAGAAAATTTTTGAAGAAAAATAACACTTCAATCAAGGGTGAAATAGAAATAATTTTAAAGTTTATAAAAAAAATTAAGACAAAAACTATACAATAAAAGAAAAAGAACTGAATCAAATACAAGATAAAATAAGAATACAACATTAATTTTCTAATTCGATAGCACGTTTTCCAAGGTTAAAAAGAGAAGAAATAAAGAAAACATCTTCGGAACTAAACCCATCATTTGAAAGAAATTACTGTGATTTTTATCATTTAAATTTTTTACACACGCTGCTTAAAGCATGTAAAGTGGCGTAACATATTATCATGCGAACATAACATGCTAACAAATTTTTTTAAAATATTATTTTAAAAATATTAAATTGCTCATGTATTGACTCTATAATTATAAAAAAAACCAAAATGAAAAGATAAATAAATCTTTATACCCTAGTTTAAATTTTTTTAACTAAAGAGATAACCGAGTAAATTTACTATTTATTTTCAAAGTAAAAGATAAACCTGCCCGTATCTTGACCGGATAATTACAAAAGGAACAAAAGAAAAAGGAGACAAAGCCCTTAGACACCAGTTAAAATATATTTCTTTCAAGTGATAACAAAGTAAATTTAATGGTTTTTTTTTAAAGGATAAAATCACCCCTATATCAAAGCATTTTGTTTTTTGCATTTCAAAGGCATCTCAGTCATTATAGTGTATAATTAAAAAAGAAATTCTAAACCTAATCAAAATGATAATGACTGATTGGTCCTTGTATAATTACAATAGTACACTGGGGGCCATGTCAAATGAACTTTTTTAGAAGGAAAAAATAATAATTACATCATGGTTCCTTGAGTCTTCATGCACAATTATTTCTCCACATTTTTAAGTTTTTTGTTTTTTCCATTTAATGTATAGGGATACAAGATTAAAAAACAATAGGAATTAAAATAATATTTTTTTATTTTTTATTCTAAAAATATATAAATTCATTCCATAATTATTTTCAAGAGAAAATTCTTTTGGTTAGTCATCTCTACCTAAATCAAGTTTATCTGATACTAGTATTTCAGTGTTTGACCTAACGGTGGAAAGGGTTTATTTTTTTTCACTACACTTGGATTCGAGTTTTGATTTACATGTCTGTCACCTCTGCCTGTGCTTTATATGCATACTGAATTTGCAGGGTATTCAGTGGGCCATAAGAATTAATTATGATGCACGCAAACTGATTCGGACACCCCACGTAAATTAAAAAAAGAAAATTTGTCTGGTACTGTAACGAAGTTAACCTGCATGGCTTACGGAGTACAACGGTAGTTAGCACTATAAAGTAGTCAACTTGAATGGATTTTAAGTTTTGGTTCATGTCTACTCTCTTGATGACTGGGTGTAGGATAAAATTTTGGTTCATCGAGAGATAAAATAGATCTACTCTCTTGATTACTGGGTGTTACGTAAAATCCAATGCTTTGTGCTTGCTTGTTTCAAAGATTGTCGAGCAGGACGTTTTCTTTAATGTTTAATCCATGCCTTTGCCCTCATCATTGCCATTGTTTTTCTTTGTTCTTTTTATTCTTTGCATTCAAACTACATAATTTTAGTAATCAATCTGCAATTAGATGGGTATCTCGTTAAGTTTCTGTTTTTAAAGCTTTCAAATTGTATATGCATGATGATGCTTTATTTGCCACTAACCGGATGATTGTTCTGAGCTTAAGAAACTTGTCAGGTTTGATTTTTCACTAATCGGACTAATTTAATGAAACTGCTTTTGGTTGAATCTGCAGGTTAAATAGGTTCGGTTTTGGAAAGTTATGGGGAGTGGATTTAGTGCTCTAAAACTAGTCAAACCACTCATTCCGTTCATACAGGAAGTGCAGCGTCCTGTCAATGTGGTTCCTTTCAGGGTGAAGGCCATGTACACTGGGATCCCTCTCGTTATTTTCTTGGCCTACAGCCAGCTTCCCCTCTATGGCATACACTCCACAACAGGTGCAGATCCAATGCACTGGATGCGTGCTATTCTTGCTTCAAGCCGTGGGATTGTCATGGAGCTCGGAATAGGTCCTCTTGTGACTTCTGGGATGGTGATGCAGTTTTTGGCTGGTTCAAAGTTGATTAAAGTAAACAAAGATGTGAGTGAAGATCGCGCACTTCTGTAAGCTCTAAGTTTTCCTTTGCACTCGCAGAAAGGCTGCAGAAGAGTTCTTGAGCATATTCATAGCTATTGGTCATGCCGCTGCAAACCTTTTGATGGGAATGTATGGTCCTCTAGGACTACTTGGAGTGGGAAATTCTATCCTCATCATTGCACAACTCTGCTTTGCCAGTATCTTAATGATGTGCTTAGATGAACTTTTCCAGATTGGATATGGCCTAGGCTCTGGAATTTCCCTTTTTACGGCAACCCACATGTGGTGAGTTATTCTAAGTTTTCTAGTTTGGTCTCTAGTAAATACATGCTGCCTAATGTTTCGGAAGGTAATGGCTATAACTTTCACATCATAACATGTTCATTGTTCAAAACTGTTTTCTGATGCTATCCTGCAGTGAAAATGTCATATGGAAATCATTTAGTCCCACCACTATAAACGCTGTTTATGGACCTGAATTTGAAGGTGTCATCCCTGCCTTGTTCCATGGACTGCTAAAACAGAGAAACAAGACGCTAGCTCTCCGAAAAGCCCTTTTCTGAACAAATCTTCCTAGTGTTACAAATCTGCTCTCCTCAGCCTTTATTTCTCTACTTGCCATCTACTTACAAGGATTCAGTGTTCCTTTGACTGTGACGAGTAATAACCCTAACAGCCGCTTTAGGCAGCGAGGCACGTATCCGATCAAGCTGTTCTATACCTCCAATATGCCCATCATTCTACTCTCGGCATTCCTATCAAACATCTATTTTCTCTCTCAGGTACCGATGTGGTTGAGTTTCCTGGTTTGATCTCAAGAGTATACTTTGTTTATTTTTATTCTTATTTTGAGGGAATCTGATTTTATTTGATTTGATTTTACAGTTACTGTACACGAGATTTGGTGGGAATGTTTTGGTGAATCTTCTCGGTAACTGGAGTGAATCCCAGTATCCGGCCAGCCATTCTATTCCTGGTGGTGGTCTTGCATATTATATCACTGCACCATCAAGGCAACTAGGACCTTTTTATAAATCTACTTTTGCATTTAAAATGTATTTAGATGGGTACTTCGTTAAGTTTCTGCTATGGCAGCAAGTCCCATGCGGGCACTTTTTTATCTAGTGTTCATGTTATTTGCATGTGCATGGTTCTCAAGAAAATGGACTGAAGTTTCTGGATCCTCTGCTAAAGATGTTGCTAGACAGCTCAAGGCAAGTTTCCTTGAAAAAGTACGATGGAAACCAGTTTTACAACATTAACTAGATTCTTAAATATATTTATATTAATCTAGTGCAAAGATCACTTAGAAACCATGACCTATATATTGCATGAAACTGCAGCTGTATCTAAATCTGTCATAAATTAAATCCAACTTCAATATATTATTAATCGCGAGAGGTTTTCCATTTAAATATGGATTTTCTCAACAAGTGTCTAATTACCTTTCTCTTGGAAAATGTCAAAGTGAGTTGCTCCTCGCACAAAAGAGATAGATAGAACTCTTTTTTGGCTAAAATAAATAAGTTTATGAATATGCAGAAACTGCAGCTCCATCTAAATCTGTCATAAATTAAATCCAACTTCGATTTTTTTTTTGTTCTTTCTTATTTGATTGTGTAGATCATCTTAGCTTCATGGCCTTTCTTGTTTCTATAGGAGAAATGAAAATACAAATACGAGGCATTGGCGTGAATAATATAGATAATAACTAGAAGATTGGTCATGCTAACTTTGGGATCGAAGTAAGATTTTCTTAAACATCCAAAAAAAAAAAACAATTCAGAGAAATTTTGTAGTATTATTATTGTGTGAAGTCAAGTTTCAAAACTGTTGATTTAATTCTCTACTTTACCTGAATTTTAAATTAAATTATATATTTAATAGTTATCTTAGCATGAATCAATCAATTCAATAAATTAAAATAAACCAAAGAAAACAATAACAAAAAAATATCATAGTATGTGAGTGAAAATGCAACCTAAATGACTAATAAAATTATTGTTTGGTCTTTAAAAAATATCTTAAGATGATTATTTAAAAAAAATGAGATGAGAATACATTTAAATTGACTCAATTTAATCTATCAAATTCATAATTCGGGTTATAGATTCACTAGCTCATTTATATATTTTTTAATTTAATTATAAGATAACAAAAATTAAAACCATTTTAAAATTAATAAAATATTAAAAAATAAAATTAAAAAAATTTAGGTCAAGTGTGCATAGCATGGTGACCCATTGTGCTTAAACCATGCTTCTTCTTATTTTTTTTTTTTTAAGCAAAAACAGATGACATGCTACTTTCTAAGTACCCATCTAAAATTTAAATATTATTGTGGTGACTAAAAAAATAAAATAAGGGGTTTTTTGGGTCTACAAAATCAATTTTTAACCCCATCTAACCTGGAAATAGTTAATAAAAACCATAGAACTCCATAAACCAATCACCAAAAAAATAAAAATCAATCTTGTGAAAAATCTATAAACCAAGCTTGATTAATTTTTTCAAGCAATATAAATAATCAAAACCATCACGATGTAACTCTCATTATCTAATGAAAGTATTTAACATTAATACTAATGAGTTTTTTCATTGAAAAGTGACTCAATCATTTTTTTTTCATCACCGTTTTTCAACAAGCTTCTTTCTCATTTGGTTAACTTAGATGTTGAATAAAGAACAAAATAAGCTTTGGGATTAAAATGAAAGTTTTTGTGAATTTTAAATTAGCTATATCTTTTCCTAGTGTTTAATACTCCAATCCTCATTGTGTTTAATTTGATAAGTTTACCTCTACATTCAAGCTTAATTTTAGGTCATAAAAATATTTAATTAAAAGAAAAAAAAATAAAAGAACAAGAAAAATTCAAAATGCTTCACTATTAATGAAGTACCATAAGCTAAACCTTCTTAATATAATCTATATTGTCTAATAATAATAGAAATAATTTCACATTTTAGAATTGCGCCAATCTTATTAAACTCATTGTTTTTTAGGGTTGAATCGAGTGAGTTAAAGCTTGTTTGGTAATATCATCATGGTTATTTTTTAAATAATTTTTTGTATCAAAATGCATGCTAATTATTTATTTTATTTTTAAAAATTATTTTTAACATTAGCATATTAAAATAATTTGAAAACATTAAAAATATATTAATTGAATGTAAATAAAAAAATAATTTTTTGAATTTTTTAAAAACACTTTTAAAATACAAAAATAAATAGGACCTAATTGAATACTAATGATAAATTGTGTACTGTATTTACAGATTTTGATGTTATTTTATTTTATTTATGGAAGCCTTCGATCAGTTTTTGCAACTGTCCATATGGGCCATAAATAATTATACTTTCTGTACTGTTTGTTGATGGGCCCTAAAGAACTATTGCACCCTAAATTTATATGGGCCGAGGCCCGGCCTAATTTCTTAGCAGAGTTTATACGGTCTTCGATTGTGTGCATGCTCGAATCTAGTATAAACGGAGCCTGCCAGACTGCTAGTTACATTTCTAATCCATTCCAATACAAACCTCCCGCTAGTAGTAATAGAGCATTAGAAGAGGAGCTGAAGAAAATATTTGAAACATTATTCATTCACGATAACGATTCATAAATTCTTTTGGGTTATATTAAATTTTTGTTTAATTAGTATTTTTTAGCTTATAGGTAAGACGTTCCCTTTAGTTTACTACTAGTTTATTGTTAGAGTTTCACTCCCGTTTGGATTAAAAACTTTTAAAAAATAAAAAAATAATATCTAAACCATTATAATTTTTTTTATGCTATTATTAATGTTGGTATAATAGTTTAAACTTAAAAAATTTTAACTTGATTTTTTGATTAGGAAAAGGTTCACCCACTCAAGTTATAAATTCTATCAGGTTAAATTATTTTTTTTTATTTTTTATATTAATAAAAATATAAAAAACTAATTAAAAATTTAATAATAAAATTTAATAAAAACAAGAAGTGAAAAAATAAAATTAAAAAAAAAGTCATGAGCCTATAAAAAAAGCTTATGTGTGTTGGCTAGAGATAAACTAGCGCTCGAGTCTTTATTTTTTATATTTTAACTTTATAAATGGATAAATAATATATTATTTGTTATTTTTTTAAGTTATATGACTGTTTGTTATATAATTGAGTTGAAAATATTAACAGCTGCAAGACACAAAATAATTATAGTATCAAATAATTAAAATAATATATTAACTTGACAATATATCTTTTAGTTATGTTAAAAAAAATAATCGAGATAAATATTTTTAATTATTTTATAATCAATAAAAAAAATCAAGGAATTGAACAAATAAAAATAATTAGAAAATTATTTCTATCATCTAATAAAAGGAGAGGTGATGCCCAAGCATTTTGAATAATTTATTATATTTTCTTATGTCTTGTTGTGAGATTGCATAAACTATATATAAGTTGAAGGTAATACATATAATCAAAATTATTGAATAATTTCTCAAAAAAATAATGTCATGTGTTATTAGCCAAAGATATGAGTGTACCTACATATCTCTAAGCCAGGTTAGAAACCAAGACAGATCAAATTCCTATGCCTCAAGGATTGAAGACTAATGCCAACTTAGTTTAATTTCAACACAAGTCTTCCATATATGGCCACCATTTTATTTCTAGTTCTGTCCATTTATTTTCTTGTTCATGCAGAGAGAGAAGAATGCTGACAGGAATGGCAGTAAAGATTAAAGAGTTCAAAGTTAAGTGTTTCAGTAGACTGTAAATAATAGCCACGTTGCGACCAGCAACTGCCATGACAAGAAGATGAAAATGTCCGAGGAAGTTGTTGTCGGGCTAGCGACGATCAGTGGCCTACAAACAGGGTGCATTTCACAGTAAAGTCTCACATAGATTGTGACTAGAAATGAACGTGAGCCCTACAGATGCACGATAATTGCAAATCTAGAGAGATGCTTTTTGAATGGTGTGAAAATGGCGTATTTTCAAAGCAAGCAAGATTCCCCACATGCACCCTCAATATTTTAACATATCTTGCAAAATCCGCGCCAAGAATCACAACCTTACCCTTCTGAGTTCTCCTATTCTCATACAGAGAGAGCTTGCTGGTAGAGCTGTGTCCAACTATTGTCTTAGATAAAATATCAAGATTGGGTTTTTTCTTAGAAAGGAAAGGCAGTCATGGATGCTTGTCGATTCATGATTGTCAGGACATTATTCTATGGGTTGGGTGGGATAGGGAAATTTGTTTTCAATCTCGTGAGGAATAGAGAAGAGCTGGGAGTTGCTCTGCAACGACACATAACTTCTGGCATCATCTGTGGAGATGGTTGGTGGCATCATTGATGCTATATCAATGGAGACTCCTTTTTTTACAAGCTAAAAACAAAGATAAAACAACTAGGTTCAGAGAAAACACTGAGAATAAAAAGCAAGATCTGCGGCAGAGAAGACATACAGCAACTGCACAGCATGCGGATCAGATCAGAGAGCTAATATATAGACCACCATTGGGCTGGGAAATCAAGAGCCAGTAGCATGGATGTTAAAGCCGAGTTCAAACATGATAAAACTGGAAGGCAGCAGCCTTGATCCAAACGAAAGGACAGGAACACCTACAGAAGAACCAAGGATGCAACTTAGAGATTTTTGCAGATATGGTAAGAGCCAAATCAATTTCCATTGAAAAAATCTATCAAGTACTTGGTGTTGTACATGCAACTCACAAATTAATGGTTTTTTCTCTCTATAAATTAAGGTTGTGCACAAATGTCAGCAAGTTCATGCATTTCAAAATGTTTTACTGGTGTAGACTGCTCTAATCACAAACAACAATGATGGATTAATTAAGAAACGATGCGTTAGTGGCATCAATTTGACTGAATAGATTTTTTTCTTGTCCAGTCTTTCTCACAAACCTGTAACTACGATGTGTAATCATAGTAAAAGTAGAATCTGAAGAGGTTGGAATTCTGTTCGATATCGTTCTGAAATCTGCTCACTGCAATTTTACATATTAATGCGGATTAACACGATGTGGCTGGGATTGGTGTCGTAGTCAAGAGGGGTTAACAAGACAAGAATCCTGATTAAACAAAGCAAGCATTTGCCAATTCATGCCGCAATAAGCAAAGCAATTTGAAATAATTACTTTGGCCTCATTAATTTCATGGTACGTGGCTGCCTCATTAATTTCATGGTACGTGGCTCACTACTCGTAAAGAACAGGTACCCTCTCGGGGCCAGCAACCATGTCATCCCAGAGCAGATCGGAAAGTGCCATTGTCAATTCTCCCACTTTTCCCGTCGAAAACATAAAGAAAGAACGCTGTATAAGAACATAATACCAGATGTCTCATCCATAGTTACATTGTTGGTAAAAAATAAATCAGTATTACTTTTTCATTAAAACGATGGTTTCAGTCTTTATTTCAAAACAATATTAAAACTTGGATTAACCCGAGTGATGGATCATCAGAGATTTGGGCTGAATTGATCTCCAAAACCGGTTCAGAAACTATTACAATATGCTGGATTCCTGTTGTATACATGAAATGGTTAGCTAGAAGGGGGGCTACCTGAGATGCGTTGCACAACCCTCCGAGTGCCCTAATTGATGAATTCAATTCTCACTTTGAGGTCCGTCCTCGGAAAGAAGGGCAGGCTTGTTAACAAAAACAGATCGTTGATGTTTCCTGGGAAGACTAATTAATGTAAGCCTACGTTAGCATTTAGTCTTGATAATTAACACAAGCTTGATATTATCATACAGTGCTCTGCATAATCTTCCTGATTTAATAGAAAAGGGTATTTTATATATTTTTTTTAACCATAGTAAGTGGGAGGTGATAAGAGTTTGGAATTAAAATGTTTGTTTTTATTAAGATTTTAAATTCAAATTTTATAATTATTAATATTAATGATCACTGAAAATTTATTTAGTTATTAACTTTAAGATTTATAAATATTATTGGAGATACATATAAGTTAATTCAAATATTTCACATGAATTAAAAAAAATTATTTTTGCAGCAGGGATGTGGATTTTGTAGACAATAAATTATAATTTAGCTTCTATGTTTCAAATGCAGTTATAAATTAGTGTTTCTTTTTTTGTTCTTTTTTTACAACGCTGCCTCCCTATTTCTTGTATCCTATTGCAAGGAAGCTCTTTCCCAATACATTATTAAATAATGTTTAGAAATATAATAATAATAATTTTTCAAAAAAATTTTAATATTGTTATTTTTAAAATTTATTGTTGACATTAATATATTAAAACACTATCGAGAAATATAAAAAATAATTTTAAATAAATATAAAATTAAATTTTATCTCATTTCTATTTGAAGCACAATCCCAAAAAAGAGTTAAAAATAGCATTGAGTTAAGATATTTTCATTTTCTTGGGTTGAAAACATATAAAAAGAAATTGTTTTGCATTGAAACTTACAATACAGAAGCAAAACAGTTTCACTGTTTCTATAAACAGGGAAGCACCTCCGAACCCTCTATCTGTTGCATCTTCTTCCTCATGCTCCATCTTCCTTCTAACTCGTTGATTTCTTTTCGTGCAAATGTCACACACACGTACAGAGAGAGAGAGAGAGAGAGAGAGAGAGAGAGAGGGTTTAGCATATTTTATCCAAGCTAATTGGTGGAGAAAAAACAAACAATCTCGAGGATAAACTCCTTAGGCTTAACATTAAAAAAAAAAAATAATAAGGAAAAGGAAAATTTCGGGGTAGAATATCTGGTGTATACTTGACTGAAGCTAAAAGTTTTATAAAGAAGCTTCTCTATAGAAACTACATGGATGTAAGAAAATTCAGATGGTGTAAATAGGTTTTTGTTATAACGTTGGGCATTTGGCCACTCTTGTTAAAAAAAAAAAAAAAAACAAGAAGAAAGAAGAGTGGTTTAATCATGAATCTCATGAAGGATTTCCCAGCAAATCCAAAACTCATAATTAATGATTGGATGATATTTGGAGTTAATATTAAAAGAATTTATTCCTCAAACAATATTTAGCATCGAACAAATTTACCATAAGATATCTTTCGTCGGTAAAAATCACGATATAGAAAGGGCCATATTGATAATGAACATTACAACATATTATAAGAAATTAATAAAATTAATAACATATTTTTACAAATCAGTCGATACATGGATCTCTTTAATTTCTTTTGCAAATCCCATGAGTTAATTACTCCATAAATTTACCAAACGATAATTTCAATTTTATTAAGATTTTAATTAATACATAATTTATAACAATTATTTGACTTTAATTGACATTTTCCTCTTTTTTTTTTAATTCTGATTGAATTTAACATACACAACTTTTTTATGAGCTACAACAATTATATGCACAAAATTGTATTATAACTCAATAGATAAAATTGGTTTATACATTTAAATATTATAATATTTTAGGATTCTCCATTCTTGTCAATATTGTCCGTACGATAATATATATTAAAATGGTTAAAAAAAAATTTATGATTAAAAAGAGTAATAAACTTTCAAAGTAGGTATTGAATGATATAATGTAATTTATCATCAATGACAACGATTTTCATTTTACTTATGATGCATTCTTGATAATGCTACCATTATATATATATATAGACACAGACAAAAGAGGGCATCACCAGAACTTGGCCACAATATACTCCCAAGTAAAACAAAAGAAAGACGAAGCAAACTTGAAAATTTTATTCAGCCTAACATGAGCCATGATTAAACAAAGCAAGCAATTTCTAAGCCATGCGACTAAAAGCAATGAGAGCCAAGAATCTTAAATCCTTTCTCCGGCCTCACTGGTTGATCTGTATGAGGTTTACTGCTCGTAAGGAACAGGAATCCTCAGGGTAGCAGGGCCAGCAACCATGTCATCCCAAAGAAGATTAGAGAGTGCCATTGTCAACTCTCCCACCTTCCCTGTTCCCACAAGAAAGAAAGAAAAAGTTGTGTAAGAATGTAGTCATAGTTAAGCATCTAATCCATAATTACTCGAGTGATTAATCTATATATATATAGGTAGGGCAGCCTTAAACAATGATTGCAGCATAAGTATGTGCTCGATGCACTAATGATATGGTAAGTCCAGTCTTTCCAGGCACACCTTTAAGAGGCAGGACGCTCTTGGTGAAAATATAATATAATTGAAGAAAAAAAGTTTGTTCGACACGTATTTTGGATTTCTATGAATTTATGTTGTGAATAAAGAGCATCCAAATACAAAGGTCTCCATAAAAAAAGAACAAGTTAAGAGGATAGTTGCGTTACCGTCTCCTATAGGTTGCTCATCCCACATGACAATTGGCAATATAGGAAGTGTGCTTCCGACATACATCATTTCAGCAGCCCCTTTGGCGTCCTCCACAGTAAGATTTCCAGTTTTAACACTTTTTAATCGCCCTTGCTCGATCAATTTAGGCGCTAGCTGAAGAAGCCTCAATGCAGTGCATCCGCTCAGGATTTTGTCGAAAATAGGCAAGATAAGCTCCTTATCTTGACTTACGAAAGCCACATTCACATTTGGACCCTCTGCAATATAGCCTTCCTCATCAACCCAGATGGAGGCAAATGCTCCCTGATCTTCAGCTTCCATTACTGATAGCACATTCGGGAGGTAGTTCACATTCTTCATTGTTGCAAACAAAGGTGTCTTCATAGGGATTGTGGATGTTATCACTTTAACCCCTTCTTTGCGCTGAGAGAAGTCCTCATCAATGACTACAGCATAGAATGCAGAAGTTGGACAACCTGCAGGCGAGAGTAAGAAGTTTCCAGGACCTGCACTTAGCCAATATCTTAGAGTTCCTTTCTTGCATTTAGATGCCGCAGCCAATTGAATAAGAATGCTTCGAAGAGTTGAACAAGGGAAGGGAGAGGCTATCCTTGCTTTTGATGCTGATCTTAAAAAGCGATCTAAATGAACATCCAGCTCATACAGATGCCTGCATTAAACAAATTGTTCAATGATCCTAACCCCAAATGCATTCTCGAAAGGAGCAAACTAGGAAGAATCCTAGAATTGCAAGTAATTGCAGAGAGCAGTATATGACATGCATATGGATGTTAAAGAATACCAAGGCATTATGCATACCCATCAAGAATGATAGCCGTATCAAACACACCATGCCCTCTATGAACCATGTGATCATCCATGGGTATTACCATCATTGCCGGATCGAGAATAATTCCGCCATATACACTGGAATACATTGCTGGGTATGCTTGCTTTTTCACTGAACCCCACTTCTCATGCAGGCTTTCAAGCAACTGATCGATAATATAATTAAAATGAAAAGGGAAGTTGAGTGGAATGGAAATAAATACAAGGAGGAGAATGAATAATACAGATATGCCACTTAAGAAAAAGTAAGGATCGCTCTGCAATTGCTTTGCAGTTGTAATCTTTCCTATACCAGCATAATAAAACAAAATCTCTGCTCGTAAGAGCTCGACTGACCATAATTCTATGGAAAATCTATTTTATTGGGATAAAGTTGACCTTTTTCATACGTGACATCCTGATATGCATATGGCCATACTTTTGATTGTCAGTTGATGAACTCAACAACTATATTGGTCAGTCCCAAAATCTTCAGTATCATGTTGCACCTTGGGATTAATTATCTTTCTTCTATTTGGACTTCAGAATTTACACCAAGGATTCTTGCCACTCTTTTATCATGGGAGTACCAAAAATTTATCCAGGGACGGCTTGCTAGTTGCTAATAGTAGATAGGATATATATCAGTATCTCATACAAATTAAGGCATAATAAAGTCCATTTTCTCATTGTAATTTGCCAAGATATCCCTCGGGATTGTTTAAACTCTTTGTTTAGTCAATTATTTGCCTGCCACTAGATGCTAGATCGGCAAGCAAGCTAATTTGTTTTTTCAGCAAGTTTCATAGTATGCCGTATTATGATAATTATTACAATCCAGAAAGCACTATCACTTGATAAGAGGACTTGAACATATACTTTTTCCCATGAACTGGATCTTTCACGGGGAAAAGGTCAGACGGAAAACGGATCCACTCTTTTACTCTGTAATTTGGGCAGATAAGGACTAAGGGACAAGGAGCATGAAAGCTACACCCAAAAGCTAAAGGAATTTCTGGATTGCACTTGGGACTCTGTATAATCCGAAGGTAAATGACAAGCTACATTCACTTTTTTCCCCCTCTAAACACGTGCAACAGCTACTAAAATAAGATCCGTGAGCACTTGTTTAGATGGGGCTGTTAGTCTACAGCAATACTGTCTGACACACTAGAGACCAGTTTGAGAGTTCACGCAAAAATCAACAAATGCCAAAAATGCATTCTTCACGGATCGGAATTTTTCTGTCTTTTAATTATTATTTTTATCTCCAGATCATAGGAACACCAAAGCAATATAAATAATACTCCATAATCATCTAATCATGGACACAGAGAAATGTTTTTGACATCTTATTCAGAAAGAAAACTAAAAAGGTGTCTATGCGATACTCCATGAAAAATCATTCAAACAGACGAAAACAATCCATTGCTAATTGTTATATAAGATCAACAAAAAACCACCAGGCTGGAGAAAAACATACCCAAACATAAAATAAAGATCAAGTATGTACGTAAATAAAATATGGGGTGTAGAGTTTTCAACCTCTGAGGATGATGAAAACACGTGAACCTTGATACCACTTCCATTTTCAACCTCCAAAGAAGCCATCGCACCTTCAAAACAATCAAGAAAACACAAAAACACCGAATAAGCTCAAGAATTCATCATAAAACACCAATTGAAGGCCAGAATTATCAATACAAAAAAGGAATTATGGAAGGAAAGGAAGTTACCAGATTGACGTGCCGTGAAGAAGCAAAGAAGGCACTGAAAAATAAGTGTCAACAAAAGATGTCTGAAGAGATAATCACTGAGAGACGATGTGAGCCATGTTTATAGTGAATGCTGCAGTGGTGGTTACTTTAAAATAAGGGTGTCGTAGGAGGTGGTGGGTGGAATCCATTTTTCTGTTAACTCTTGCAGTTTGTCTTCTAGTGTTTGGAGAGCGTACAAGATATCAGACAGCCTTATGGCACAGCTTTTGTTTGGTCTCGTTTGGAATCTTCTCTGGGATGGAAGATGTTGCTGATTAGGTTTGACTATGTAAGCAGTGGCCCCATAAGTGGTGGGTCCAAAATGAATGTGAAGGCTACAGATGTTCACCTACGGGTGTTCACCATATAGTTTGGTCTGTTGGTTTAAAATATCCAATTAAATTGGGATATTTTATTTCTCGAGAATATAACCTGCATCAAGCTGAAAATTAGTTTGAAAACCAAACCCCTTCGGTTCAATTAAAAAAAAAAAATTGGTTTTTTGGCATTACAAACTAGAAAATAAAAAAATGCCTTGGAAATTTTGTTATTCTAAATCCTAGATCTGAAGATCAAACCATTTAATCTCTGGTTCAGAATTGAAAACATATAATAATAAAAAAAATTATCCACACAGCTCTGCTAACTCCAACAATATACATCGAGTATTCTTAACATAATCATCGGTATTATCTGTAAGTATATTATTATTTAAATAAAAATTTCAATCCATAGTTTAAATATGAAAATTTATTAAAGCATGGATTCCCATTAATTTTTCTCCTGATACGGGAGCTTGATTTATCACCATTAATTTATGAATTTTATTTTAATACTCTTTCAAGAATTTACACAACCAATTTTGATTTCCCTTCCAACGCCAACATTTCCGACAACTTGGGTAGTTGTGAACAATCCAGCTACCTCTCATGATAGCCAAATAAAAACATGAAGCATGGCACACAAGCAAAGTTTTGAGTTCACAGAAGAGAACAAATCTATTGTGGCAAAGAGCACAGAATTATCTGAGGACAGCCTGCTTTTAATGTGTAGAAGAAACAACCATATCATTTCAAAGAGCCATTGGACCTCAATTACACTCATTTTATTAGGGTTTGCGTATGAGAAATGTTGTTTTTTTAAATATTTTTAATTTAAAAATAAATTAAAAAAATATTAATTTAAAAAAATATATATTTCTAACATCATGATATCAAAACAATTCAAAAACCCAAAATAAAATAAAAATTAGAAACAAATTATTATTATTATTATTAACAACAACATTATATTATTTCTTTTAGTAATAAAGATGTTCTCATTCTAATTTTCATGTAATTCTCGCACAATAGAATTATTTCATCTACTTATAAATAAGCGATTAGCCATTAAAAATATGTATTTATAAAAAAAATATTTTATTTCAATACCAGTTAGCAAAGAAACATATATTTGTAAAACCATTATGATAGATTAACGATATATTTTTTCTAAAGACCATTTCTTCTTTATTCATAATAATAATGAAAAATAATCCATTTCACTCCACTCCACTCAATAAAACTCAAAAAGACGATATATGTTCTTATCTTCATACATGCCTTTGTTGTCATGACACCACAATAGCACCAACCAAGAAACTGTATTTTATTTTCATGGCTTCGCTTCTTCTTTTCTATTTCTTTTCTCTCTCTTTTTTTTTTCTACATTCACTGCAGAGACAAACTGGGAATGCCCCACAAAACAATAATATCATGGAATAATACGATGGAAGACAATTTTCAATAGCCAAAAAACAAAGCTTTTGTTGAAGAAATGAAAGAGATAGTAAAGAGAAGTTGGAGGGTTTTCAAGAGCAAAGAAATAGAAGTATTTTGGAAGAATACTTTTTCTATTTTGAATCCCTATAGCAAATAATAGGGCCCCCCTCTGAATTGTTTTTGATATTTTTTAAATTTAAAATTCAAATTAATACCTTTAAAAATTATAAATATAAAATTGATGTAACCTTTGAAATTAAATTCAATTGAAAAAACCATGTCTATTATAATAATGTCGAACGGACTTTATGACAGCAATGGGCACTATCATATGCATACTTGGAGCTAAAAACAAAATGTCAAGTCATTTACCTTTTTGTTCTCTAGATGGACGCCTAACATTTGTTTTTTTGTGGAAGAACAAAGCCATTGTGCTTTCCCACAAGAATGGACATTGAAAGCCTTCAAGTAGAACGCTCAGAAAAGTTTGGTTTTTTATTCATCTCATAAAATTAGATTTGTTCTTCTTCCTTGAAATTTTCTGAGTCAATGATCATTCACAATTACCGACATGTAAGGAGCCTTCGTTACAAGCTCATTCTCCAACAAAACATGAATAAGGCCACTGATAGATTATGTTGTATGTTTATTAACAACGTCGTGTTCATGACTACAAGCTTTGCTGGGGATCTGTGAAAATATGGTCATCTAACTTTACAACAGCTTCACCATGAAAAGGAAACTATATATTGCAGGTAAATGTCCTATAATTTGGTTGACTCTGAACGCTAGTATCTTTCAAACTGTTTGCTATGCCTTAGACAGAACGATTTCACTCTCCCTAAAGCTTCTTCTAGGGATACTGGATCAACGGCAAAAGTGATACGGAGCCAATTCTTTAGCCCCACAGCAGTTCCTGCAAAAGTAACATACTTCTTGATTATTAATTTGCTGTTTGTCACCCTCTAAAAACTGGGAAAACAAAATGGCTGGTTCTTCAGGTTCTCTATGATTTTGTCTATGAATTTGTCATTTGCAGCTCGGTCAATGCAATGATGTATATCATGACACTAACATCAACTTGGAAGCAAGTCACAACCAGCTTCTGGCAGTACAACTGGTTTTTAAACCACAAAAATTGCAAACTATTCCTGATAAAAGAGAGGTTTGGAGAAAGATTATCAACACAAATTATAACAATCTGCTTGTTTAAGTTGCCTAACACCTACTACCTATACACGGCGGACTCCTATGTGTAATTGAGCTATGCTTTATCAGGAGTAGTCAATGCTATTAGTAAAACACTTATAAGTAAACTCAATCTCTTTTTGTGGTATTAGAATCAATTCCTTCTTGCCTGATAAAATCTTTTTCAGGAACTAGAAGCTTCTGGACAGGATTTGATTTTTTTTATTATTATTATTAAGATCTATATGTTTCACTGTTCATTTCTTACCTGGAAGAATGATGACACATTCCTCTCTGGCCAGTTTGAAGCAGAAGTCAATATCGTCACTGATATCTTCTAGTAGTGAAAGATTTAATTTCATCTGCATTTCATAGCCAGTTTGATTAGTGTAACTCCATTTATATTTCCGCTAATTAGAATACATTTAGAGTTGCAAATTGTGCTGTTTCCTTACCATCACAGCCATTGATCCCTCTGGCTTGTATGGGCAAGAAATGCAAGGGATCTCCTTTATCCTATCACAACATATATCTGAGGACTGCTTCAGTATGTTGATAGTTCTCTTGAAGAAAACCTCATCAGTTAGCTCAAGAATGCCAGGAACTGCTGCCTAACAAACCAAAACATTGTTGACAAGAGAACAAAATAAGCAAACTACTGATGCTATATCTAAAATTTGGTTGCAGATTTACAATATTAAATCTGGAAGTGGTCTATAGTCTATGCACATTAAACTTTTTTAAGCTCTGGATCGCTATTTGTTGAGGTGAAGCAATAAACAAGCAATAGCTTGATCAATAACATGCTGCAATGCCCAACACTCTTAATCATTTCTAAGATTAGCGGTAGTCAAGAAACCTAGATCAATGTCCCTCCACGCCTACCTGACCTCCTTTCTCATGAATTTAATATTATAAATGAGTTTTACGTATTTTCAATTGCTTTTCAACAAATCTATGTGAAAGCTAGAAGAATCTTCCTATTTAAAGCTTTCAGCAGCAGAGACTGCGAATTTCATCATCCAGATGCAATCAAACCTAACCAAAAGTTGGGAATTTTTTTTTTCTCAAGAAGATTGGGAGTAGTATTCAATCATGTATTCCAATGCACTAACCTGGATGAAGGTTGCAGGTCCTCCCAAAATGTCGAAGTACTTCTTAATGCGTTCAACAACCTGAAAGGAAAGAGAATGTTTAGCAAGTTTGGCTGAGTAAAATTCAAGTCATGTTACATTCCAAATATTCAACCATGTGAAAATTCCACAATGAATTAGGCAATATTTTTACATTACAAAGGTGTTGTATATTGCTATAAACAAAGATATCCAGATTAAGCACATCATAACCAAATATATTTGTTGACTGATAAAAAGTGAATCGAGAGTGAGATAATGCAATTCAATTTTTTTATGCTTGAAGTTGTCAAGAACTTGAAAAGCAGCATTGAATCTCTTTGGAAGAGACAAATCTTGCCAATGCAAACACTTGAAGGCAAAGGAATCCATAACTGAGGAACTTATACAAACACTTGCACAGCAATGCTATGCTAGCGCACACAAATATAGGAGATCAGGGAGTCAACCTTGGGATTTCTAAACATGCCAGATGGATCACTTGTCACAAACCAACCAAGTCGCCATCCAGGTACAATCCACCTCTTTGAAAGAGAACCAAGGGTAAGAACAGGAACAATGGATCCAAAAACTCCCATTGGCACAAATGGATTACGACCAAAGGCAAGGTGTCCATACACTTCATCAGCAATAACAAGAGTTTTGAGCTTTTCAGCAGTTTCTGCAATCTAAATCCAATATAGAAGCGAAAAAGACATCACATGAGATCAAAATCATGATCTTTTGGTAGTATCCACTGCACGATGCTTCAACTTGAATTGAAACACTTAACTGCTAACCTTTTTCAAATGTTGGTAAGAGTATACATTGCCGCAAGGATTCCCAGGATTTATAATAACCAATGCAACAGTGTTCTGATCTGCAAGGGCTTCGATAGCATCAAGATCAACCTCCCAGCCTTTCTCTGGGAGAAGATCAAAATGCCGAACTTCGAGATGCCTAAAAGCTGCACATAGTTCATAAATTGGGAAGCCTGGCCTTGGAAGCAAGATATTTGCACCAGGGCGAGCAAGCATCGCCAATGCAACATCAATAGCTTGAGTGCAACCGGATGTTATAAAAACATCATCAGATGATAACTTGTAAGGAAGATCACGAGATAGGTATTCAGCAATCGCCCTACAGAAGAGTAAGCATATTATAATCAAGTAGAAACAGATAAGATCCATGGTTGCTTGCAGACTCTCAAAGTTGAACATGTATGTATGTACTTTCAGATGCTTTCTACCGCAACCAAGTAAGAATAAACAGGCTGAACATAATGCAAATTGGTACTTTTAGATTGCTTTAGTGTCTAACATGTGCGGCCTTTTCATTTCTTCAAACTGGAAGAGAAAGAAAACATTTAAAGCTAAAAGAATCAATATCAAGTGGCTACTTCTAGATTATTTCAACAGAAACTGTAGCGGAAAGGTAATTAGTACTACATGAGTCAAGCCCAGACAGTATTTCTGGATTGTTTTCAGCTGCAACAGCAAAAAGAAATTAAGCTAATTAAAGATACCCAGATCATTCCTTTTAATTAATTTCATTTGAAAGCATAAGAATAAAGAAATTGAAACAAGTCAGGGAGGAAGCCACCATAGGTCTATCAATTGTGAGCGCAAGGAAGTACAGCTATAATAAATTATTTCAACAAAGAAGAAGCAGAAACAGTTGTTTCTTGCCAAGTAAATTCATCAAACTGAAATACATGCAAGCAATGAAGATTGGTCTCCAGGATTCAAGTTAATTTAGCTAGCAATCCACAAAAACCAGATTTTACAAAATAATAATCCACAAATTGACGAAGTAAAACTCCACATCATGAATTGCGTGTAACAAATACATTCAATAGAAGAGCCAAAAAAAAAAAAACAATGAAAGGAAATTAGTAAATTACCTTCTTGTTTGAGGAAGGCCTACAGTAGGTGCATAACCATTGAACTTGTCAGATTGAAGAGCATCAACAACAGCATCTTGAGCAACATGTGTGGTGTGAAAGCAAGAATGAGCAGTAGGGTCGCCCATGCCCAGTGAAATCACCCTCCTACTATGATTATTATTATCAATGCTTTCCATTAGCAGACTTAGAATTCCTTTGATGGTAATGTTTTTAGGTGTATCCATTTCATAACCATTCACTGTCCCATCCTCCATGCTTTAAATTTATTTTTCAGGTCCCTGCTTTGATTGAACCTTGCTTCTTTTGTGGATTGGAAACTGGGTTTTCGGTTCTCTTTAATTTATCAAACAGTCGAACGAGAGAAAATGAGTTTGAAGATAGAACGGGTAGGCGGTCAAAGTGAGTGCTTGCTTAAGACCACACATTGAAGTGGTTCCTGAACCAGCCTGTCTTTGCATGAGAACAAATTTGGCTGCTGATCTGGACAGAGCTTTGATACAGAGCCAAGAAAACACGAAACAAAATCTCAACTAGTTAACAAGGAGCCAAGATTCTACGGTGCATGCTTCAAAATGTCTCAGATATATTGTCGTTCTAGTTGGGGAAATTATAAATAATTATCTATGAATCCACTCAGCAATCTCGACATAACAAAGAATTTAATTAATCAGTTTTCGGATGAACTTATCATAATAATGTCGTTACCCATAGCAATGTTTTTAAAATCCCGTCGTACTAGTCCTTATATGATGCGAAACAATATTTAATTGTGGACATAATTTATAATATTTGAGTTAGATGTACGAGGATCAACTTTTAGGAACCCTATTAAAATTGCAATATTACAAAAAGGGGGGTCAAAATAAATAGCAATTACATCCTATAATATGGTATGAGATATCGTTATAATGGACTGTCGGTGTTTTTCCCAAACAAATGCAAGTTGCCACTGTGACCTATGTAGGGAATTATTATCATGCTCATAATACTATCTAGATTATTAACCTTATTACGCTACAAGTCGGGTTATTATTATTATTATTATTTTAAAATAAAAAAGTATTCAGAAGTTGCTAAATTTTTTTCTCGGCAAAGAATTTGCTTGATTCTATTCGGTTAAATCAGCAGCTTCAGAATTATAATTTATATAACTTGTAAAAATATAGTTGAATTAAAAAATAAGATAATATTTTATTATTAATAATATAATAATATATTAAATTAATTTAAATTAACTTGAGTTTATATATTAAATATGTGATCAAGCTCATAAAATTATAATAATCTTATAAAAATCAAATTAAAATAAAATTTTAAATTTAATTTTCAATCAAACTAATATTAAAGAATAAAATTAAAAAAAAATAAAAAAAAAACAATTCGAATTAACTAATCAAACTCACAACTCGGGTTATATAATTGAGATAACCCAATGAAAAAAAAATCAATTAAAAAATATAAAAATGACTCAAGTCAATCCATCAAACTCAAGACTCAGGTCATCAGACCCAGATAATCTTATAGAAAAAATAAAAAAATAGCTTGATTTAATTTAGGTTAACTTATCAAATCTATGACTTTAATCATGAGACTAAGATGCAATTTGTAAATATTTTAATTAAAGAAATGACACAAAAAATAAGTCAAGTCAACCCAAGCTAATCCATTAAATACTATTCTTGAGTCATGATGCCGAAATGACCTAATAAAAAGATAACCCAAATAAATTATAAAACTTAATTCTTTATCAAATACAATATTAAATGATGAATTGAGAAAAAATCAATAAAAAAAAAAACTGAGTCAATTTAGTTAATTCGTGAAACTTGCAATCAGGATCATAAAACGACAACAACCTAATAAAAAGAAAATCCAATGTTAAAGATTTCATGACCTGGGTTATGAGAATGAGATGATCACTTAGAAAAAAATTAAAAAACCACTTGATTTAATTATGGTTAAAATGTAAAAACTCATGACTTTAATCATGAGATCAAAATATCCCTGCAGAAAGTAAATAAAAATAAATTATAAAACTCAATTTATAATCAGCTCATTATTGAATAATGAAATTGAAAAAAATAATCAATTAAAAATAAAACATAAAACCCAACATGAGTCTACTTGAGTTAATCTTTTAAACACTATTTTTAAGTTATAGAGCCAAAATAACATAATATCAAGTAAACAAAATAAAATCTAATTTTTTAATTAATTCAATATCAAATGATAAAAATAAAAAAAATTAAGTCAACTGAGTTAACTGAGTCAACCCTTATTAGCCTGTTTTTGTCAAGTTGCTTGTTTTATTGTTATTGTTATTATTATTTTATTTAAAAAAAAGATAAATTTGAAGGAAATTTAAAAATAAATTATGATAACATCGATGTTGTGTTATATGAGATTGAGGATATTGATACCATAATTCTTCAATGCTTTATATTTGTTTTGGATTTAAAACTTGTTTAATAAATTATAAAAAAAGTAGTGAATTGTAAAAAAGAAAACTAAACATAAAAAGAAAAAAGAAAACACAAAACACTATTATTAGATAGTTAATGCTACATAGTATTGTCGTTGTAAAGACAAGGAAATGTTTTGTTTTCTTTCCTGACATAGGATAGATATGAGATTAAGGGCCACTTAGAAACACGCACACAAGAAAACAAAGGATAAAACACCGAGCAATAAAAGGTAATAACGCAATCGGTTTATGCCAAATAAGCATTGAAATCATCTTTCTTCATACTCCATTATGAAATATTAAATAGAATTGATCAAATTAAGTAATGATTACTTCAAATCATAAAATTATTATGATATTCTTTTGTTTTTAATGTCATGTAATGCAACTCAAAGATTCTTCATCTATGCCAACTCTCTCAATTTCGATTGGAAGGCTTTTCACAAGAAGGTTAAATTGCAGAGTGACTCTTTGGGTACGTAACTCTCGCGAAATCTTTGACAAATAAAAAATTGCTATGATTTATTGTTTCTTTTTCAAAAAATTCAAAATTAGAAAGAGGAAGATTTCTTGTTTTTATTTAAAAATATTTTTATTTAAAAATAGTAGAATTTCGAAGGAAAAATAAAGTAATTTTTTATAAATTTTATAAGGAAGAAATCTGAAAACTACGAATGGCACAAACTGCCCCATCTTTCGTTTTATTTATTTATTTATTTATTTTTGGCAACTATAGGAGATGGCAAAATGAACACCACTTCTATAGTTGTCGATATATTTGTCTTTTCTATTTTTTTATTTTTTTATATCCTTTTCCTTTGTGTTTCCCAATGGAAAGAAAATTAAACAATGGATGAGCGTGGACTTGGTGAATCCACTACATCTATAGTTGTCTTCACATGCATTCTTAACGTTTTGTGATGGGGTTGAAATGGAACTTCATAAAACAAAAAAAAATTAAATATTTTTATATTGTTATAATTTAATGATATAAAAATATTTAAAAAATAAAATAAAATATTATTTTAATGTTTGTCAAACATTATATAAATTGGATTAATTTTTATTTAATATAACTATCGTGAAAATAAATGTGAACAAGAAAATTAAGTAGACTAGAAAAGAAAGAAAAAAACAATTGTGATTGGAATCTAAGACCGGACAATAAAGATGATACTAGTTGTTTGCCAAATAAGAAAAAAGAATAAATATTTTTGGATAATAAAAATGTTGCTTCAAATAATGTTTTTTTAAAAGGTATAATATGTATAATTGGTGATCCAAATTAAAACGCAAAAATTGCTTTTCGTTAAGAGTTGGGCGTGATGGGCAAGTCATGTGACCCAATATTTTTGGTGATGCAGTTAATTTTTGAATTAAATTCTTAAGATATTTGAAGGTATTTAAGATTGTGGTGTATGGTTTTTTTTTAAGTAATTTTTTACTTTAAAGTGAATTAAAGACATCACCCTATCAAAATCCTTGTAAAACCAATAAAAAAATGAATTTAATATTTTTTAAGTTAAAAATACTTTTAAAAAACCATTTAATAAAGTAAACAGAAATTATATCAAACATCTATTATAAGTTTATCCTATAAAAATATGACAAATATAACAATATTGCACATATACTCACATCCCTTTTCAAATATGGTTAATAATACATGTTAATAAACCTCTTATAAAAAATAGCTAAACCAGCTAAACCATAGAAACTTAGTGTTTCATTTATATTTTTAATGTATCCTAGAAAATACAATACATCAATCATAAAAATAAATTTTTTTAAATTTATATACAATTTAATTTATAATAACACATCCAATACGTCTTAATGATTGATATGGGTTTTTTTATTTAATTATAAATTAAAATATCATTATAATATAAAATCACAAACTTATTAATGAAAGAACAACAAACCTAGTTTATTAGATATAAGAATGTGCTAGTTGAATTAGAAAAGCCAAACAACTTCATTAATCAATTAAATAACCTATATTTCTTCTTCACAGTTGACTTATATTCATCTCTTTATTGAATACGATGTTGCTAACTACGTAGATAAATCTTAAAAAATAATTAAGACTTATGCATTTAATCCAACATGTCATTTAAATAAAGATAAAAAAAATATTAGTCTATCATGCTCTTTTTTTTATATATATATATATATATATATATATATATATATATATATATATAATTAAGACTACGTAGATAAATCATTAGTCTATCATGCTCTTTTATTGAATACGATGTTGCTAACTACGTAGATAAATCTTAAAAAATAATTAAGACTTATGCATTTAATCCAACATGTCATTTAAATAAAAATAAAAAAATCATTAGTCTATCATGCTCTTTTATCTATCATGCTCTTTTATATATATATATATATATATATCTTTCTTTAGCAATGTTGAAATTATATATGAAATCATACTCTCTCAAATTTGCTTTTTTTTCAAGTATTTTATAATTCTAACAAAGTATAATAAAAATATTTTAAAAATAACACATGTTAAATTTTTTTTGAAAAATAGCAAGTTCGAACACAACTACCATTGAGAATAATAATTATTTTAAAACTTATTTATCAATCAAATTAATTAACAACTATAGAAGTAAATTTAAATTTTTATAAAAATTCAATGGTTAAGAAATAAAATTTAACATCTAATTATCAAGAAAGAATTGGTCATCAAGGACACATTAGAACTCAGTTTTCAACACACATAATATCATTAAAAATATCTCAACGAAAAGAAATCATACTTTGAAAGACCATCAAACATAATTTTTTTAAGGGTTTTGTTCGGGTTAATTTAAAATTAATTACAATCTCGTTTAGTGGTCTTCCAAAATATATTTAGAATTGTTTCGTCAAGATCTTTTTAACAATATCAAGTATGTCAAAAATAAATCCTTGATATGTCCTTAGTGACCTTTTTTTTTCTTTTTTATATTTCATAATTTTTCTTTTCTACCACATCACCTTATCTCCTTGGCTGTTGAATCTTTATATATTTTTGAGTTGATTTTTAATAAGTTTGACTGATTTGCAAAAGAGAAAACATCATTATAAAATTGTTATTCTCAACAATGTTTGCATATAAAATTAATATTAAAAAACACAATTGTGTTCAATTGTTATTTCCAAGAATAAGTATGTATAAATTTAATATTAAAAAATACAGTTGTGTTATTCAAACTATATTATTTTTTAAATACTTTTCAAACATGCCATTCTCCCAAAGTCTTTACCAAATTATATCATTTAAAAAAAAATCCTTTAAATAACTCTTTAAGCTTATCTCCAATTGTCTTCCTATCTCAAAGGTAAATATGATAAACTAACTTTAAGTATTAAATCAATATGATATTGTAGCCTCATTAGTTAACTAATTTAGCATGATTTGTTCAAATTATATTATTAGAGGTTTTACCATCTCCATAACATTAAATACTTGTTTTTTTTTCAACCATCAATTACTTTACAATTAAGCTTTTTGGTCTTTTTTACATCAACAATTAATTTCTTATTTAAATATGTTATTGTCAAGAAAGTATTCCCCTCTGTTTTAAAACTTTCATCTGAATTTCCCTTTTAATGACATTAACGTATAATTAACATTTTTTTTATATAAAAATTATACAGATTCTATCTATCTAGATGCTTAGTAACTACATCATACCATCAATTCCAACTAAAAAAACTTATTATATAAATTTATATCTATTGCACCATAATTGGTTTCATATTTATATTTCATTATCAAAAATAAATCATCCTAATTTATCCTACAACCCTAATTTTATAGGTTTGATGAGATTTAATTGTTAAGATTATTATTATTATATATATATATATATTTAATTATATTCTTACAACTATCATTATCAATAATTAAATTAAATAATATATTATTAATTGCTCACTTAGTACATAATACTTTTGGCATAGAGCCATTTAACATCTTAGCAATAATATTAAATATCACTATATCAACCATCCAAGTAGTAGTCAAATGATAAGGATTTAGAATCAAGAGGTTTGCTCTTTCTGTGGTTTTAGATTTGAGTATTTGGTTACTCATATGATAAACACTAGAGGTTTACATGATCGTTAATTTTAAGACCCGTGAAATTAGTCGTGGTACGCATAAACTAACCCAAACACCCATATTAATTAAAAAAATATATCTCTATATTAATATCTCTACTTTCAATACTATGTTTTGCGCATCAATAGCATGCATATTATCTGTATGCTTATTTTATCTCTAATAAAAGGTGTCAAACCATCCAAATACTTAATAATTAACTATACCTTAGCATGTAGCAAATAATTATTCTCTATGGCGTTCATAAAGTGAAGGATAGGTTTTATCACTATGGTCCATTAGTCATGTTAATCTCGCTTTAATGCCACCTGATGCATCATACAGTGAAGGGGCAAAGTTTATTGATATAAAAAAAACTAAAAATAAAACATGGTAATAAACTATAAAACTGAAAATTGGAATTAATAGCTAAATTTCAAGTCCCAAATCAAGAGTTTAAATAGTCTGCTCTAGATAACCATGGGTTAAATAAAAAGATATAAAATCTAAACAATAAAAGGTGGTTTAACGATCTAGATCATAAAAGGATCTAAAAATAGATATTCAAAATAGATCTTCCTTTAAACCAGGTTCATTTAGCCTTTGACAGGCTAAAATTTTTGAATTAGTAAGAATTACGCTAATCAAATGCTCAAATAAAAAGTTATAATCCATCAAAGCAAAATTATGTTTTCCCTTCGAACTATCATTTTAGACTTTCCGCCAATCAAGCTAGTCTATAATTTATTCAGCCACATGCTCCATGTCAGGACACCATAACCACTACTCTTCGAGCCTTCAAAGTTGTGCTAGTCATATTCATTAGTTTCAAAACATAGAACTAGATATATAATAATGGAAATGAAAATGCAAGTCACGGGATATTGTAGTTTGGCCGAAGAAAGATTGCATTTATGGTGATAGGACTAGATAAGACCATACACGTTTGAGCCAATCGCAGGACATGGCAAATTACCAGGCCAGACTTGGTCATACGAAATAGAGTCGTGGGAACGATGATCTTGATCATCACCGACCGCTTAATGAGGGTGGAGCACTATTTTGGAGTGGCGTGTGAAAGCTACTCCCGAGACTTCGATGACATATATTGGAAGCAATGATTTCACTATTATTACATCATATTCTTGAATGTCAATCTCATTTTGTGCCTGTTGATGTTGGGCGACTCTCATTTTCAAGAAAGAAATTGTTTTAATGTAGTTTTCACTGTGTGAGGAGTGGGGCAAAGGGTGGAGGAGATATGGTCCCATGAAGAAAATTTAAAATTTTTTTGAATTTTTTCCTTATCAAATTATTGAGATACTTCTTTGGATCACCGAAGAACTCCTCAACTCCAGCAATGTATGATATATCCTCGTAGGGGATAAGACATTTTACAGGAAATTAATGCTTGTCATTCTCTCCAAAATTCAAGCCTAAGTCGATCGTTCATATTATTAATGGCGTCGCTTTCTCTTCGATCTCTGGAAGATAAGTCTGATGAATCATTAACTACTTTCAATGCTTATCGAGGAAGGCGTCTTGAAAACTACCAACTTTACACGTCTACCCAACTGTGACCGCTCAATCGGATCAAGTCTAATCACGTCGTGATCCATTGTCCAGAAAATACGGAATCAATTGCAGTATATGTCGTGAAAAAAATATTTTTTTTCTAATGATAGACACGATTTGGATGGTTGTTTTTTAAATATTTTTTAAAAATTATTTTTTTATTTTTTAAAATTTATTTTTGATATAAATATATTATAATAATTTAAAAACATAAAAAAAATATTTGAAGTAATTTTTTTTTAATTTTTATGAAAACGTTTTCTAATAGTAAAAACAAACAACACTTAAGATAATATTTGATATTATAATAAAGATTACTTTTTAAAATATTTTTTCTTGAAAATATATCAAAATAATATTTTTTTATTTTAAAATTTATTTTTAATATAAACACATTAAAATAATATAAAAATTTTAAAAAACAATATAGCAATTGTTTCCCCCACCGTTCAAAATATATAATACTAGCTTTTAAAGATATTGAAATTTTTTTTCACCATAAACATTTGTCATTTTCAAATAAAATAAAAATAAATAATTATTTTTTTATTTTAATTTCATAATGAAATGATTTTAATACCATTGGATACAAAATAAAATACAATATAAAGGTATATTTTTGGATTTTCTCAAAGATTTTTTTGTTATTATAATTTAAGCTAAAGGTAATTTGGTGTTTGTTGATATATATATATATATATATATATATAATAATAATTAAAATATACAGTAAAATAATAACAACGATGCCTTTAAAGTCAAAAGGTTTAAGTCTAAGGTTAGGGGGTGTTTTTTTGGTTTTTCATAATATTTTTTTTATAATTATAAAATTAGCTCATGAACATTTATATATTTGGCTAAATAAAAGGTGTGTTTGTGATGCACCTTGAGGTGCATGAGTGATAATCGTGCTCATTGAGTAGCATGTGTGCAGTGTTTTTTACAATTTAAAAATGTTTTTTTTATTATATTATTGAAAATATCATTATGACATGTCATTTTCCTACTAATATGGTGCATGTCACTAATAATAATAATAATTCGGTTTAACACTAGTAGTTTTTTTTCTTTTTTTCCTTTATTTTCTCTAAAAAATTACATATTAATTCTCTTATTTATTGATATTTCTATTTCATTCCATATTATTTTAATTTTTAATTTTTGATTTGTTCATTTTATAAAAAAAATTTTCTTTTTAATTTCATCATTCAATTCCAATATATCAAATATTATATTATCCAAGATAGTTCTCATTCTTTGAATTTCTTTTTTATTCTTCTTAGCCATTTTATAAATTTTTTAGTGGTTTTCAATTAGTCCTCCAATTCAAATTAATGATACTATATTTTTTTAATTTTTTCTTACTGTTTTGATTTCAAATTTTATTTTAAATTTTATTTTTTAATATTTAATAAATTAAAAATTAAATTTCATAATCTTTTCAAATAGAATGTTTCTAAAGTCATGGATTTGAAAAGTAAGATCTTTTCTTATGTCTTACACAGTATGATTGCTAACATACAATTAAAAATAAAAGTAAAATCAAAAAATAAAAATAAATGAACTAGTGTTTAGGGGTTTTTTATATTTTTTATTTTTAATGAATAGTAAAATCACTAAATTAACCTTAAAACCATAAATTATTTAGCTTGTGTTTAAGGGTTTTTTTGTTTTTTCATCCTATTTTGTTTTTTGTTATTATCAAATTGAATGAGTTAATAATAATATAAATATAAATATTATTAAAAAATATGATTAATGTGTGAATTACAAACATCAATGCATGGGTTAAAGCTATGCAAAACTGATTAGTGTATTTAGGGTTGTGTAATGATCAAATGGTGCTTTCAGTATAACTTACAAATCATTTGAAGATTACTTGAGTTATTTCATGTTTTTTTTAATTTTATTCTTTGTTATATTTAGTTTTTTTTTAAGAATTTTTTTGAATTAATTAAATTATTTGATTAAATATAAATATGAAACACTCACTTTAAATATTTTTCTTGATTTGTTTTTTTCCTAGTTGTTGCCCTAACAATGCGTGGAACCTTTTTCAATGATATTATACAACCTTTTATAGTGGTGTTAAGATTATCTTAACTAGTTTTTTTTATAGTGGAACAATATGTAAATTTGAACAGTAATAGTCTCTAATAAGTTTTTCTTTTTTCTTCTCACCAATATGATATTGTTGGTTCTTTTCTGTATTTAATTATAGCCATTTTTTTTGCTTTATTTACAATTGATGTTTTTTTTTTAAAGCTGGCCAAATCTAGTCAAGAGGGGGAAAAGAAAAAAAAACAAAAATAATTTTTTTTTAATTTTGACTTCTCAATTCTCCCTCTTCGTACCATAAAATCTAGATCTAGTAGAAAAAGAAATGGTTAGATTAACAATTTTTGAAGAGTTCCACAGCTATTGTGGTGTTAATTAGTCTAAATAAATCATAATAGGGTTAAGTAGATGTTAAAAAATTATTTTTTTATATATTTTATTAAATTTAATAAAAAATAAAATATTAAATATACCTCTAAAATAACCCTCTAAATAATTTTTTCTACATTAATTGAATGATGTCAGTTGATGAACGATTGAAGAGAAGAGGGAGAGGCTGACGTTTGATCCAGAAAGATTGCCACGGTGACTCACTGCTGGTTTTGGTCTGGAAAATAAGGCTGGCATCCCAGGTTGGCTTGAAGAATCACTGACAGCCTTGGAAGGTGATTGTGTTTGGGGAGTTGATATGAGGGGAGTGTTATTATGTTTGTTCTCCCTGTCAATTCGGAAATGTAAGTTTTAAAAGGAGAGAAAAGGCTGGAATTTGGGATTTTGAATAGTTGAAGATTTAGGTTTTATTACTCAATGAACTTGGCTGGAAATTGAGTTTTAGGAGCTGTAACTGGACAATTTCATTTGATTCAATTGAAATTGATTGGACTGAAAAAAAAAGGACTGAAACAAAGTAAAATCAATTGGTCCCTGGGTTTTTTCCCTTTTCATTATAGTCCTTAGATTTTGAATTTTTCCAACATCATTCAATTAGGGTTTTAAATCTTGAATTTTTTTCAAATTGATCTTTTCAATTTGGCTACTTTCAATTTCAGTCGTTAGTATCCAAAAGATTGCAATTTTAACTACATTTTTCGTAAATCATATTTTTCTTTTCAGTTGTATCTCAAATTTAAACTCTTAGATTTAAGCCCCATAACTGACTCATCCTTGTTTTTTAAATTATGCAATTTTTACTAAACTAACTCCCCATCTTGATTTTTTTTCTTCAAATAAGTTCTTAATTGCAACCCAAACCATTATTGGATTTAATTGAACTTGCCAACTTAATCTTTGATTTGTAAAACTTAATTATTTGTTCAACTTCAAACCCAACTATATTTTTTATTTTATTTTGTATTTTTTATGATTATTTCTAATTTAATTTGACACAAAAAATTAAATAAAAATGATAAAATGATTAAAATTAACTAACAAACTATTTGGAACCTTTGAAATTGAATTTAATTCCAAGGGTTAAATCATTTTTTTTTGTTTGAAACACTTTTAAGGATACTGACTTGAATTCTAGATGGAATTCAAGTCATAAAAAATAGGCAAAAACAAATTAGAGGGACAACACTTTGATTTGATACAATTATGTCAAATAAAAAAATATTTTAAAAATACCCTGCAACTTCTCTTTTCTTTTTCTTTATTTTTTTTCATTTCTTCAACGTGCAAAAGCTTTGGGGTTTTTGCTGGATCCGATAAATACAGATGAAAATGAGTTAGTGCCAAAATTTGAACAAATGGAAATTGATCATAGTGGATTTGTGGAGGCATCCGAAGCTAGCAAAAGGGCAATTTGTGCTGTCAAAATGTTCAAACCTGAACATCCATTCTTCTTGATTATTTTGCAAGAACATAATATCCACCATGGTTATTTGGTAAGCCCCTAATACCATACGCTCATCAAGTTAAGGAGTTACTCAAATTTCAATCTTCTTTTGTGCAGAACGTGCCAACTGCATATGTTGGGAAGAATTTGCGTGAAGTTTTCAACTGTAAACTTCAAGTTTCTGAAGAAAGAGAGTGGTCTATCGACGGGGTGGATTGCATTATGCAAGGAAAATGGTTTAAAGGAAAGAGACATTTTTGTGTTTAAGCAGATCGAGGGAAAGAACAGTGTGCTTTACAATATTTCGTGCAGATGAAGATGTTGATCTTTGGATTTATGACTTCTAGGGAAAAATGAACTGTTCAGACTCGATTGTTATTATACATACATACATACATACATACATATATATATATATATATATATATATGCTTGCTTATATGTATGAATTATGAACTTCATACCTCCTGATTACAGTCAAAACACCCTCTATGTGAGCATTGATGAGTGCCATGCAATGCCGAATCAAGGGTAAAATAATCAAGATTTTTAATTCATATCAATTCTACATGTATTCCAAATAATATATTTGAATTTAATTATGTGATTTGATAATGTTTTTTAAATATAAAAAATATAATAGGCTATATATATATATATATGATTATGACATTCATATCATTTTAAATGTTGGGATTACTTTTTCATTTTTAAGAGTTTAAGAAAAATCTTAAACTTAATTACAGAAGAGTTTTTCAAAATATAATTAAAACTTATAATTGAAAGAAAAATCAAAGTGAAAAAATTCAGTATGATCCTAAAAACTTAATATCACATATCATTTTGTTTTGTTTTTATTGTTTTAGAATATTATATTTCAATTCTAAACATTATTTTTATTATATTTTAGTCCTTAAAAAGTTAAGAGATGTAAGAGAAATTCATTGGAGAAACATGATGCGAGAGAATATTTTTGGTGGCAGAAGTTCAGCTACAAATAACTTTGATTTTAATGTTTATGTATTTTTTTTTTGAAAGTAAAATCAATTGATGTAATTTTTAATTTTAATGATGTTGGAAAAGGTAAATCATGACTTGAAAAGCTTTTCTTAATTTGATTTTATTTTGTATTTTTAGGCTGATTATAATGTAATCTAAGGTTTTAAAAGGGATTTTAAAGGTTTGTATCAATTTTTAGATTAAAATTTGTGTTTTTAGAGTTAAAAAAGTTGACCCTAGTTTTCTAGGCAATAGAGCTACCCTCATTGACTGAGAATCTAGATTGAAAATTAAATAAAAAATTGGCATTAGTATGGATATGAAGTCTCAAGCACACTGCGTCATACTTCTAGGCCTTAGAGTGTTTGGGCTTTCCTTTCAAGCCTAGAAGCCCTTAAGCTAGCCTAGATTATTTTTTAAAGTTTTATTTATTAATTTTCAAAAAAATATTATATAAATATATAAGTAAAATAATGTTTAATGTTTTTTAATATCACTTCATTCTTTTTAAATAATATTTAAGCTTTCATAGTTATATTTTATAATTTTAAAAATATATAAATTTACATATAAATATTCAATAAGAATAAAATATATATTTTTTCTTTATTGTCATTTTTTTTTGAATGAACATATTCAAAACGTTATTATTTTTTATTTTTTCATTTAAAATTTATTTACATATAATGATAAGTTTCTAATTGTAAAAAAATGCTTCTAATAAAAAACAACATTTATGTCAATATTAAGAAGAAATTAATGAATAATGAAAACAGAGTTTTTGTTAAAAAAATACATTTTCCTAATTAATTTAAATTACTAAGTTTTTAGAAAATTAATTTTAATTACTTGAAGCTTACGTTCAAATAACCGTTTTTTAATAAAAATAAATCTTTATTTTATAAAATAAAATAAATGCATTTTTTTCAGAATTTAAATCCTTAACTTTTTTTATAAATATTTATTTAATTATTACAATGACTTTATGGTATGACACAAAATGTTAGATGATTACTGGTCATCATCACGCACTACTTTGCGAGATGGGAAAAAAAATTGAATACAAGGAAAAAAAATACAAGTGTATTAAACTAAAACTTAGACGTGCAATAATAATATATTTTAGATTTTAAAAAAAATTGAAGATATTAAACTCCAATTCAAAAAATAAAATAAATATTTTAAAAAAATTATTAAGACAATAACATATTGATCTAAATCTTATGAACTTACTTACAAATCTATCATTTAAACTTTATGACATTACTTAAGTTTAATATTTGTTTTTAAGAATTATTTTTAATATATAATAAAAAATTAAAAAATATTTTTTCTTTTGAAAAACAAGCAAAACAATGAAGTTGGAAAAAATAATAAAGAGAATAAAAAAATCAAGATGATATTTAAAAAAAATTAATATAATTATAAATTAAATTAACTTGGATTAATTTACTAAATATGTAAACCGTGATAATTTAATAAAATGCAATTTAGAATAAATTAACCTAATAAGGACTAAAATAAAATATATCATGAATATCAATTTAAAATTAAAAAAATACTTTAAAAACTTTTTAAATATGAAATCTTCTACTAAGAAAATATACAGAGAAAAATATATTAAATTAATCTAGGCTTGGTAGCCTAACTCATCAAATATGTGATTTCAATTATTAATCTTACCAAGGTATATTAATTTTATTTTTAAACTTTTTACATATATATATATATATATATATAAATAATAATAATAAAAAAAATTAGGCACAAGGGCTCAGACCAAGTGACCAAACATGCTTAGGCCTATAAGAAAAGAGCCTGGTAGCATAGGCCTTTCAACCCATGCCTGTGCCCTTGGGCATCGTTTATATTTGTTTTAATTTTGTAAAGGGATCAACAACATGTTATTAAGCCCTTTTTTTTCAAAAAAGAAAAAGAAAAATGAGTTGTTGTGTGTTGTCTACAATATCACCACGACAAAGATTGCTGCAAAATCGAGGGAGGTGATTTTCTTACCAAAACATTAACCTCCAGACTAATTTTATTCTAAAATATATAAAAGATCTATAAAACTCATTGTAAGTTATGAAAATCACTTGAAAAAATCAAAATTAATATAAAAAAATAACTAAGCTCGATTAAAAAAAAAACAAAAAGAAACACATTCAAACTCTTTTCATTAAATAAAATCTATTAATATAAATATTAATTTTTTATAGTCAAAATTGATGGTAATTAATTATTCTCTCTCTTCTAAACTTCCATCCAACAACCTTTTCTTTTCTTTGAAATCTATGATGTAAAAAATAAAAAAAATAAAATTTTAGACTAAAATTAAGTTTTAGAAAAATATAATATAGAAGGATGAAAATGATATTTTTCACTTAAAGTTTAGGTTGGTCATAATATTTCTCTAAATTTTTTATTTTAATCTTTCTATCATTGAATTTTTCCTTCCTTGACAAGATTTGATAAAATTGAGCACCAAATTAGGTGTATACCAATGCAATTGTTAAAAAGAAAAATGAAGACAAAAAAAGTTGTTATAGTATTTATATTACCAAGTACTATTATGTTTTAGTTTTTAGTACTGGATAATTAATTTATGATATGCTGTGGGTCATATCAATTTTTTTTAATATACAAAATATCTTTACATTGCTAATATTTTTTCTAGTAAAATATAAAATGTAAATCATGTTAAGTTGATTTGATATATTTCAGTTGGCTTAAAGAATTTAAAATCAATCTAAATAATTAGTAAAAATATAATTTGATACAAAATAAAAATATCTTTACATACCCAAGTCGTGAAACCCAAGTATTTACCTATCAAATTTGAAACCTAAATTGTGAAATTAAGATAACTCAATAGGAAAAAATTTTTAAAAAAAAATTATAAAATTTAATTCATAATCAACTTGTTATTGAAAAATAAAACTAGAAAAAAAATAGATTAAAAAGGGCATAAAAGATGACTATGGTTAATTAGGTTTAACTAAATAAATCTGTAACTTTAATCATGAGACAATAATACCCTTATAAAAAATAGATTAAAATGAATCATAAAGCCTAATTCACAATTAATTAAATATTAAAATAAAAAATAAAAAAATAAATTAGAAAAAGATAAAAAATTCTAGTAAGCTAAGTTAATTTGTTAAATTTTTTATTTGAATAATAAATGTAAGATAATCTAATAAAAAATAAATTTAAAAATATTATAAAGTTTAATTTCTAATGAATTTAATATATATATATATATATATATATATATATATATAGATAGATAAAATGAAGTTTTATATATATTAAAATACTAAAAAAAAGGAAAAAAATATTATTTTAGTTAATAGTACCAGATGAGATGTGCTATGCTAAAACCCTCTCTTGTTTTAGTATATTTTTTTTAATAATAATTCATTTTACCACTGTACGAGGCTTTTTTATAATCATTAATGGCAATAATTGATCAGCAATGAATCTCCTTTTTAAAATACAGTATAACTTCTTAAGCAAATAAATGAGAACAAGCCAGACGTTGACACATCACATGGACCATCGTGAAGATAAAGACGTGGCAAGATCATATCTGTACAGAATGATAAACATATGACCATTAAATTATTGGACTGGCAGTATATAGTTACCGCAGTAAGCATCTGACTTCTATTAATTGAAGGAGGGGGTGAGGGCGTACTGCGCCCACGGGAGAGGCTTAACCAAGAGCTCACGTTATAATACAGAAAGCAGATGTTGTGGCCCCAAAAGCTAAAGCCAAAGTGACTCGAACTACGATGCGCCGTCGGTGGCGGGCGGCGGGCGAGTAAGAGAGGCTGACATAATATCGTCGTCATGCATACCTTTGAGGTAGCTGTTTGGAAACGTAATGGGGTTGTTTTTTAAAGTAAAATATATAAAAATTAGTTTATTAAAATAATCCAAAATATAAACAAAATTATTTTTTAAAAAACAATTTGAATTTTTCGAAACCAGGACTTGCACTGTATTCGCAAACTTTACAGTAATCTCCTGATATTTCAGCACTCTGTCTTTTTTCTCCTATATTATATATTAATATAAAATTAAGATAATTGTTTTTTATTTCTCTCTTCTTCTTTTTTTACTATATTTATTTTTTTAAAAACATATTATTTAATATACTACAAAATTAATGTAATTATAACGAAACAAGGCAAAAATAATTAAAAAAAGAGGTGGTTATACATATAAGATAAGATGATGAGAAAAGTCAACTCGTCATCTCTTTCATTGGACATTGACACAGCGGGATACTTGCATCCAGGGGAGGACTTACTATGTTTATTTCAGTAGACTTTTTTGGGCACATTGATTTTAACTTTTCTGTGTATTTCTTTTCTTTGTTAGCTGCCATGTAGCTGGATGCATGTAAAGTTCCTACAGTGAAAGTTGAAAAGACAGGAGCAGATTAACTATTAAATATACAGTGAAAATTAGTGTAATAATATCAAAAATATTTTTTTAATGAAAAACTACAACTAATATATTTTTAAACACAATATATATATATATATATATATATATATATATATATATATATATATATATAATACTTAGTTATTATCATTTATTAAAGCCAAAATCTTATATCAGAATTCAAAATGTTTGCTAGTACTAGTTATATGTATGTTGAAATATTGGATATGTGAAAAATTGTATGACAATTCATTTGATTCGGTAATACTGAAATAATTGAACAAGATCCATCCTTTTCAATTTTTTTTTGTAAATAAATGATGTAATATTTCTTTGTTTTTCATGTAATTTTAATTTTTTAATTTAAATTAGATCTTTTTTAATATATATAATTAGCGATATTCTTATGATAATCTTTTAGTGTTTGTCCAAAACTTTGAAAACGTGAAAGCAACTCATTGATTTTAGTTATCAAACTAGTATTTAAAGATTAAATTTTACTTAATTTTGACAGGTATAACTAAATTAGTTAGATTTTAGATTTAATATCTAGAAATCATCAGTTCAAATTCCATAAATTTCAGAATTACTATAAATAATATGTTTATTAAATCAATAGGCTGCCAAATTATCACTACCATATTAAAAAAGTAGGTTAAATCTTAACCTCGCCTCCATGTTTGCAAAAATTATATTAGCATTTTTGAACATAAATTATATTAGCATTTTTGTTTTTTATTACATGAAGGTATTCAAAATGATGGAGTCGTAAAGAAATTCAAATAAAAATAGGTATAGTTATCTTCTAGCTAGACTTTGTTTGATTCTAGCTTGCGTTGTTTTTGTAAAATAATTACTTATAAAATAAGAAATTTTCTAATGTTTAAGTTAATATGTCTATAAAAAAAAAGATAATGTAAAACAAAAATATGTTATGTATGCTTTTAGGTATAACTTGTTTGTAGCTTTATTGTGTGGGGCTCTATGGCTAACCAAGATTTTATCTTCCTTTACTTAGTTGTTAGTAGATGTAACATAACATAACTATTAGTGATAAGAAAGTGATGCATATCATTCTTTTATAAATAAAACAATTGTGTGTTTTACATATAAAATTATCAATACTAAGAAAAAAAATATGAAGAAAAGACAAATAAAAAAAACATATGGAGAGAAAAAGAGAAAAATGAATTGGTCATTGGGTTAGGTCGGATGACTAATCAGTCTAGTAGTTTAATACTTTGGGCGATCATGCTAGCCATCAAAGCCTTAGGATCATGCTAGTCCTAATCTTTTTTATTACCCCACCCCGTCCAAGTTCTTTAAACAAACATGTTTGGAACACTTTGGATTAATTTTTGTGATCTTGTGTTACTTTTGTGGCCATAAATGTCATCTTTATAGAGATATAAAGATATTTTATGGAGTCTTGTAAATTTAAAGATATGGATTATAAAGATTTTTCATAGAGACATTAGTCAAGGAGATTTTCATTGGAGTTATAAAGATTTCCGGAGGAGACATGAGAGTACACAAAAAATTTTCTTAGGGAAATAGTACTATTTTATTAAAAAACTTAAAAGATGAAGAAAGAATTTTTTTTTGAGATAATTAAGGGATTATTTTATCTCAGGTAACACGTCAATTGCAAGTATGCAATCTTTTTTCCCAAACGCTTTCTCTCTCTCTCTCTCTCTATACACACACATACACACATATTGGTAAAGGTAGCCTTTAATAATCAATCATTCTATCTTCTTCTTTTTTTTTATGCATGGCACTTAGTGTTATACCTGTTATCAAAGTGAAAGAGTGAAAATTTATTAGGGTTTCCTCGTGTTTGAGTTACTTTTTATAGGAAAGAATATCATACAAATTGTATCCTTTGGATTATAGCTAAAACCTAGTTTGTGTGATGGTAAAAGGTATGGTCAAAAGCTAGGGGAATGTTAGATGATCACAAATATGCCCCTTGATACTTTTTTTTTTTATGCTGTTGTTGGAGATTAATAACGTGGTGAAAAATTTGTTTTTACATGGAAACGTGAGTGACCTTGTCTAGTCATGCTAGTTGTTTCCAACCTGATATAATTTTATATTATGTATTTGATGCTAATGAGATTTTCATCAAGGAGAGTATATATAATTTCTTATAAGAAATAGTTGTATACTTTACTAATTAGAGATGTTGTGGTTATAAGTCCAATGATTCTTTTCATATTGAGCACCTCTCCATTAAAACATTGGAGATAAGTCATAGTGCTTTCATCTTCTTGTTGTATGATTCTAAAGAGCTTTATGATACTTTTTTTTTTTGATAAAAATGTTTATTCTAAAGAGAGAGATTAGTTTAGAGCTATAACTTGTTATACCATACACATGCAAATCAATGAAGCTTTATTGTAAGAACTTCGAACACAAAATTAATGTCTTATGTGACAAGCTTAAGGATGCTTCTTATATTTTTGTATATGCTTCCAAGAGTTTATAAGTCCCTCATAGTTGTCTAAATTATTTTTTGCATAAACATAATCTTTGAAGAGTCAAGCATACATGATTCTATGACATAATAGAGATTCTTCGATTGGGTCCTGTTGAAGATCTTATAGATTTATAGATGTCATCTCATGTATAAGTCTTTTTTGGTATGTGAGGAAGACTTAGATGGAGATCAATAATGACTAGATCGTTTGGAGCGTCTTGTTTAAAAATGATATGTATAGCTTTTTTAAGTATAGGAGTGCAAAAGTTACTCATCAATATGTTATTTTTCCCTACCTCTTTAAGGAACTGACGTGTCTTTGTAATTTGGTGCACATAAAAGACCTTGTTGTTATATGGGAGTAAGAAAAAAAATATAGTTATATAGTTATGACAACATCATTAAGCACATGCATCTAATGAGAGAGATGTTGAACACATGGGGAAGCTATAATCCCTTTAAGGAGATCAAATACTCTCCCCTGTACTAGAGTATCGTCATCCATGAAAGAATATTTTTGATAAGAGGTGAAAGGAAAGAAATTGATTTTTTTTAAATCCCTATAAATGGCTCCATTGGTGAAGTTATGAAAAAAAAACTTCACATATAAATTAACCTAGTTACATTCTAGGTCTAATTTGAGTTGTTCCAGTAAAGTAATCCCATTTATAACAAAGGCATTCTGATGCTTTAGTTAGTATGTGTACAAAGGAGAAGAAGACTTTGTAAAGGAAAATTGAAGCTATTATACACGTTTGTAGATGTGATGTGGTTGTAATTCTGTTGTAGCTTTGTTGTGTATGGCTCTATAACTGGTTAAGATTTTATCTTTCTTTACTTGGTGAGCCTATGTGTATTTATATACCTGGTATAGTATTGTAATTTCTTTAAGGAGGAGGAATCTTGCTATCAGCCACTTAAATAGCTTATCGATTAATGTGATGCTCCCATAAATTTTATTGTTTTTTTAAATTATTTTAATGTATATCCAAGTAAAAAATATTTTGAATTGCAACTATTACTACACTTTCAAATACCTTCTTAGTTTATTAGTTACAAGTAGTTGATTTTATTATATATAGAATCAAGTTAGAAACATGTGACGCGGGTAATGAATGATAATTTTTTTGTAATAAGTTCTTTTATTCTTCTTCTTCTTTCTTTGTTTCATTCTTTCTTTACTCTCAATTCCTTTTAGTTTCTTAATAATTAAGACTAATAATAATTAAGGCCATAACATGGGGATACAAATAGGGATAGAAAAATACTTATTGATGGGGAAGAGTATTGATAACAAAATAACATGTTACAATAATATAATTCATGAATAATCAGAGTGTCTATTGGATTATCAATTTGTAATGTTTTATTATATAAGCAATTACCATTTAAATAAAATATTAAATTGTTAAGCATTAACAAAAAAAAAAAAAGAGGATGGAGTTTTATTGTACTTCTCCTCACAAAACACTATTTAGTGTAATAATGTCTTTTTTTTTTTTAATTTCAATTTTATCCTTCAATATTAGACTTATTAGGAATTGAATTTTTTTTTTCAATTTACTTTTTACGAGGTTATTATAGTTTCATGACCCAGATCATAGGTTTTGTGAGTTAACTCGGTTAATTTGAAGTTTTTTTTTCTTTTCCTAACTTTTTTTTAATTTCATCATTTAATGCCTAGTCGATTGAGAATTAGACTCTCTTTTTTTCTATCTTTGTGGTTATCCTCATCTCATAATTAAGTCTTGGGTTTGATAGGTTAAACCGGGTTGACTCAGGTAATTTTTAGGGTATTTTTTTTTTAATTTTATCATTTAACATTTAATTTATTAAAATTTAAAATTTAAACTTTATATTTGTTTTAATTTTTTTTCTACAGAGTTTTCATGATTTCATGACTCGAGATGTGATTAATAGGTTGACTCGAGATGTGATTGATAGACATGAAGCGATCTAATATATTTTTATTTGAATATTTATATAAAAAAGTACATTATTTTCATTTTTATATTGATTTTTATTTTGATGGATATTTCTTGAATCTTCTCCAATTGATCTTAGCACTTTGGTAATTTGGAAGCGTTATTAGAGAAAAGCAAGTCTTTTTGTACCAGCGACCATCATGATTCCAGCTTAGAATTAAGCATTTGGAATTGAGGTTAAAATAATGAAATTGAAGCATGGAAATACAAGGATAATGTATGTGATTATGTGGATTGTGGTGCCATTTTGTAACAAATGGAAACAGAAACTTCATAGCCATGAAGCCCTTGAGTCTTTTGGTAGTCGGTCAATTGGACAACTCATAACTTCTTCACAGAGAACAAAAATTAAAGTCTCCTACCAAGAAGGGATTCATTTTATGTAAATAATCATGGTAGAATAGTCAAAGGTTTATATGATAAAAATAAAATTGCATCAGTCCTTGTGAAGTCTCTGAAGAACTCGTAGTGCATGATTGATTGCAGATATTGGATCGGCATGTTTGCGCTATCACTTTGAAAATGTAATAATTTTATTGCTGATTCCGTGTATTGGTACAATGCTAACTGATGTGATGCTCAGGGCTGTTTGGTTAGGTCCTGCTTGTGTGAGTGTCTATATAATGAGTTCAGTTAGAATTATGGACTGCTGGAATAACCTTTCAAGAAGCAGCTTACTTCTAAACAAGGTAGCATCAAGTACTGAATCTTTTGATTTGTTTTGGTTCAGAAAGCTGCTTATGATGCTGATGAAGTGTTCTTGGCTGCATTAGACAAATTTGATGCCATGATGTCCAAAGGCAATTTCTATGCACCGGATGGTGAGGAACTTATTTTCTTGACTAAAAATCAAGTGTCTTATAGACATATAGTAAATAAACCAGTTTAAAAAAGATTGAAATCAGAAAAAAAAAACAGATTAGAATACCCAACTTCACTGTTTTCTTTAGAATGAATCACTACCAAAAAGCTAGATTTGAAACTGTGCTGATAAAAATCGAGCAATAAATTGATCAATAGTCACGCCAGCCCCATGTACTAGATGTAAAAATAAAATGACCATGTAACTCGTTCTTTCCATAAAATACTGCACATGCATTATCGGTACTGGGATCATGGCATTGCCAACAACCATGAAAGTCAAGGACTCGGCCTTGGTCTTGGTCTTGGTCTTGGTCTTGGTCTGATAGTGTTTGTTGCTGTACTTCCTGCCTTTTCTGTCGAGATGCATTTGAGGTATACAAGGCTAGAAAGTTGGAGTCTTATGTTGGGTCATGGGTGATGCATCTGATATCGTTGGGAGGAGGGTGCTTCAGATTTTTGTGATGCTTAACAATATTGGGGTCCTCGTTGCTTACATGATTATTATTGGTATATGTCCATATGACTTGATATTGGTTTGTAATTTGTTAATTATGGTTTTGCATTTTAATTTGTGGGTTTAAGAGCAGAGAACTCAATTGGTGATGGCTAATCTCAATGAGTAAATATTAGATAAGCTATTAGAAATGGAAGAAGAGAGCGAGAAATATACCAATTATTTGTGGGTTGAAGATTGATTTTTGCGATGTCAACATAAATTAGGGCATCAAACCCCTGGTTTTGGAGATGATAAATGGAATAGGATAATAAATAACATGCTCTATGAAAGTGCAATTACACTGCATAATGGCAGCTGTGAAATTGCACACCATGTCTCAACTTGCCAAGTCAAAAATTCAGTGGAGGATGTTACTCGACAGTTTGATTCGAATAATACAAAGTTGCAGTTGTAGAATGAATTTTGTATCTTATTTAGACAAGTTCAAATATTCTTACATGTTTCAAATGTTTACATAACAAGCTGATGTGTTGTCTGGAACATATTCAAGTGGAGTTCATCGAGCTGGTGTCTTGGAGGAATGGGCGTGCCTTTTTTCTTCTTTTCATTACCTTTCCATATTTTCTCCACTGGCATGCTTCAAGCACATAGGACCAGGTCTTTCATAACCTGTTTTCAACTTTAAAAGATAACACATGGTTTAAGAACTTGAGTTTTTCTCTTGTTATGCAATATCTACAACCAGTTTTAATTTCATATTTGCGCGAGTTCTTATTGTATTCATCGTACTTTACAAGATAAAATCTTATAGTAGCATTTAACATAAAGTAAGTTCTAGTTCTTATGTTCTCTTTATTCACACATTTAGCAAATAAATATTATAAAATTCTTATAGACAAGAAATATAAATTTGTATGTGAACAAATATACAAAATTTAACTATTATATAATGCATGAAAGGCACAAAACATACTAGAAGCTTATGTGAACCCACTAAAAGATTGTTTATGATGGTAAAAACATGAATGAAAAAAAAATCATTAAAATAAAAAAAATAGAACTAGCATCAATGCAATGGCAACCAGAACGACTAGTCTCCCAGCCTACCCAGAGAATAACCAAATTTTCTCTTTCTCCTCGTATTTGTTTTATATTTTTTTTGTTTTTTTCTCACTTTCTTGTTTTTTTTTTGGAATTTTAAAGAAAAATAAAATTTTTAATATCATATCAATATTTTATAGTATAAGTTTACAGTCTGATATTAAATGAAATTGTTGGAAAAATATGCGAGGGACCCATAAATAATTTTAAAATGATCCTTAAATTTTTTCAAAACTTTTTAAAATTATACAGGACTTATTTGGCTAAACACTATAATAAAGGACAAACTAAGGCTAAAAAGATGGAAGTGGGCCGAGTTTGCCAAACATACACTTATCTAAAAGTTAAAAGGCATGAAAAATCCTTTAAGGTTATGTTTGACAAACATGCCTTATGAATCAAAAAGATGAATTTTTCTTTGCTAAAAATCAAGCGTATCAAACATGCCTTTAAAGCTAGGTTGGGCTTACTAGGTCAAAGCCCACGAATAAGGGTTGAACTTAGGCTCAACCCAATTTGATCTTTTTTGGTTGACGGATAACCCAAATTTTTTTTAATATGGAACCCAACTAAGCCATATGGGTTGGGCCGAAACAAGAGGCCTAACTTTACTTTTTACTGTTAGCCCAACCCAATGACTATTTTCTTTGGTAAAAAAGATTTTCAACAATGGATAATTATTTCATACACAATCTATCTATATGCTCACCACCCAAAGAAAAGAAAGGAATGTTACCTAGCCTGAGGGAATGATATTTGTTGGCTGATGGTGCTTCCATCATAAGGATAATGAATGTCAGTGGAGGTTGATGGTGATCCACAATGGCTAATGGATAAGGAAAAAATAGTGGTGAGGATAGCTCATTGGTTGGTCTTTGAGAGTTGTTTTTTGCTAGAATGAATTATGGGTATAGTGTAGGATGTTATTGAGGCAGTATATTACTAGAATATAGGGTGAAAGATGTGTTTCAAGTTGGTTTTATGGTTGGTTTTCTCTTTCTTTTTTTTCTCTTTTCCTTTCCATTCCTCTTAATTTTTTTCATCTTTTCTTCACCCGAACATCACTGTTATTTTTAAGGGTGAAAGAGGTGTCTAGGGTCCCTTTAAGAATTCAATGCTAGCTAGTGATTTGCCTGGATAGGATCCTATTCATTGATAACAACCCAATAACCTGGTACTGTCAAAAGCTAGTCGAGGCAATGACTTTGAATCAGCATTATAGTGACTACAAGGAGATTACTCAATGGGAACTATAATAGGATATAGTACAATGTCAGGGCTACTAGGGGAGCATGCCCTTTGTCTTACTTGAGGAATGAGAGATCATTAAACGGTTATGTAAAGAAGGATATTTCACCAATTTTTTATGAGGTCAAAAGAAGAAGACAATAAACATTGTTTGATGATACATTGTTTGGCTTTTTTTTTTTTGACTTGGCATTACCAAAATGACATTGCTTTAAACCAAAACGTGTCATTTTGGTTAGAATGCACCGTTTTATTTAAATAAAACGGTGTTGTTTCGGTCGCTTTAGATTTAATGAAGACATAAATCCCCTTTTGATTTCACATTAATCTTTGAATTTGTTCATTTAAACCTTTGATTCTACCCCTATAAAATTTTAAAAAGGCCCTATGATTTTAGTGTTTTTTTCAACTTAGTCTTTGGCCTTGGATTTTTTTAATCTTGTATTCAATTGATCTTCAAACTTATAATTTTTTTTTTTAATTTCACCCTTATTTTTAACTGAATTGGGTCCTTAAATATGCATGTACTTTTTCAAAGATATCTTCATTCTTGAATTTCTTGAATTTAGCTTTTAATTGATCCTATAAACTTTGATTTTCTTATAATTTTGCCTTTAATTTCTTCCAATTGAGTTTGTAAAGATTGAATTTAGTCTTTAAAATTCCAATATTCTTAATCATTCTAGAATTAGGCTTCTAAACTTAAATTTTCACTAATTAAGTTTTTAATAAAATTAATTTTACCCATTAATTCTTAAACTTAATTAGATCTTTAATTAGGCTTATAATTAAATCAAAATGGCTTGTTAAAAGTCTAATTAAGTTCCCAAACATAATTTTATGCAAATTCATCTGATATTCACTTAAGTTAACTTTAGATCTATATTATTCTTCACATTCAAGTCCTTTAAGGGTATAATTGAGTTTTAAAATTTACACTTAAATCCCTATTTAGCCTATGTTTGTCAATCAAGTTGTTGGCCTTTTCTTATTTTTGTATTTTACCTTTATTTTCAAAATGAAAAGGATAATTGTTAGGAAAACCCAATATTAAGTTATGATAGTTACCCCCTCTTTACAATGTTTATGATAGAAAATCTCGTTAAAGCTTTTAAATAGTAAGCTTGTATAGAAGAAAAGAAAAAAAAGATGTGGATTTACCAAATCAAGAAGTGGTCAATTCTTTTTAAAATGATACAATATTGAAAGATATCTTTGAGAATGACATATCTAACAAAAACATTAAAATCGAGGGCTTAAAAGTGTACTTAGAAAGAAATAATGCCTAAACTATATAAAAAAGATAGGACTCAAAGACGCACTATCTGAAAAACAAAAACTTGAAGATGCACTTATAAAGAAAGAGATATGGCTCAAAGGTATACTATCTTAAATGTAAAGATTCAAAGACGCATTTAGAAAAAAATAGTGATGAAAGCATTATACAAAAAAGATATAGCTTAAAGGCATGATATCTAGAAGGCAAAGGCTTTAATGCGCATTAAAAATGGAATAGATAGGGCTCAAAGGTGTACTTTTTGAAAAATAAGGGCTTAAATGTGCATTTAGAAGATAATAATGATGAAAGCACTTTCTAAAAGAGATATGGTTCAAAGGCACACTATTTGGAAGGTGAAGGCTCAAAGACACTCTTAAAAGGAAAGAAATAAGGCTCAAAGACATGTTATCTAAAATACGAAGATTGAAAGGTGCACTTAGAAGGGAAAAATATCAAAAGCACTCTGAAAGGAGATAAGGCTCAAAGGCTTATTATTTAGAAGGTGAAGGCTTAAAGACATACTTAGAAGAAAATAATGCTTAAGCACTATGTAAAAGAGATATGACTCAAAGACCTATTATTTAGAAGGTGAGGGCTGAAAGATACATTCAAAAAGAAATAATGTCAAAATCACTATGTAAAAAAGATAGGACTTTATAAAGATCTATCTAAAAGGTGAAGACTCAAAAGTGCATTTAGAAATAAATAATGTTAAAAGCATTATGTAAAATACATAAAGCTTAAAGGTGCACCATTTGAAAGGTAAGGCCCAAAGTCACACTTATGAGAAAATAATTTCAAAGATGTCATCAAATAGTGAGCAAATTAAAAGTACACTTTAAATGATATAACTCCCCTTAAAGGTATCCCCTGATCTCATTTCTTAAAAATTAGGCTTTCTTCGTCCTTGTACTAACAAGAATTAAGTTATTTGCTGAAATAATTTGAACTTGCCAAAGATTTTTTCCTTAGACTCACCACAAGAATTAAAATACAATGCTTTAAGGTTAATATGCATATATTTTTACCTAAAATGTATAGATCCCTTTTCTTTGTAGACTCTATCTCTCAAAACTTTAATCCTTATAGCAAATTTTTATAGCTCCTTCAATTTTGCTTACTAAAGTCACTACTTATAAACTTATCTTTTGGTAAATAAATGCGTATTTTATAAGCTTGAATGATCTTATCTTACCCTATTATCTGTGGACTCTTTACTTTTTAAAGCTTACATGTTTATAACTGTAACCAAATGAATATACTATAACCACAACTTAGTATTCACCATGCATGTTTTATAATGGTTTTTTTCAAAAGATATTAGAGGACTTAAATAACTTGCTTCTTGTTTTCTATTTTTCTAGAAAAAAGGAATAAGTAGCCAATCTTATTAGTTTTCTTGAATTTCTCCCAATCTGGTCATGCCCTATAGTACTTTACCCTATTTTACTTGCTCGAGTTTTCTTAAGGATGATGTCATGCAAAATGGTGTTTAATTCATTATAAATATTGATTTCACAAGAAAATCTTTGGAATTTCAAAGCTATTACTAAATACAAAAATCATTTTGATGTAAGTTTAAAGAAAATATGTTTTAAGAAATTCAAGAAATTCTCATGGGTAGGGTTTCATAAAGGTTGAATTTTTACAAGTTCTTTTGTTGCTGAAAATATAAAGTGACCTTTTGTTTTCATGATTTTTTTGTCAAAAGGCTTGTGTTTTGATTCAAGAGTTTCAAATAAAAAAATATTTAAAACATTTATTTTATTTGTATAAATAATAAAATATAATTATAGTTTTATATATATCTAATTTTTTATAAGAACATTACTTACTAACCCAGATTGCTTGCTTTTTTATTAGAAAGGAATTTATCAGCCACATAATGTGGTCTTTAGCTGTTGGTTGTTAAAAAAAAAAGATGTTTATAAGCTTAGAACATGTTTAAGGAATATCAAGACTAAAGATTACTAATGCTCGTTATTAAGCTTTTTTTTTCAGTCAATAGCCTCCTAGACCCTATGGTTGACTTTGTAAAATTATTTTAACATCCTATTAGTGTAGGGTTTGGACTATTTAATTTTAAGGATCATCATCACACTCATTGCTTTTATTTTTGTACAACATGCTCATCCTTTTTTAATACTTGAAATTTTTTTATGCTCCCAACTTTAGTTGGCAACCCTTGGACTTTTCATTGATTATTCAAGATCATTCCATATAATCTAGTATGAGGTGGGATTTTAATTAGGGTTTACTTACAAAAACAACTTACTAGGCTCAACTGGAATTTGCAAAGGATATTTTTTAAGTATTGTGAAAGGATTATTATAAATAGTCTTTTTTTCATTTCAAACACATGATTTTAAGATTAATAAGCTTTTATTTCTTTCATTGTGATTAGTTAGACATGTAAAATCAAATTATGAATCATTATTTAGCTAACTAAAGCTTAACTTCAAAGTTAATTGAGCGGCTTTGTTTTTTATTTTTCAAGTTTCTAAATGTTTGGTCACCTTACTAAGTGATCATTTAAATTATAATAACCTAATTGTTAAAAATCAAATGTCAATTTCACTTTTGAATTTGTACTAATAACTTTGATCACTTGAAAACTTTTTAATATTTCAGGAAAACACAAAAACAAGGTTTTTTGAGCTGATAAGATCATGCAAAGTTTTTCTAGAGTTTATAAAAAATAAAAATCACACTAAATAATTCCTACCCAAACTTTTATCTTTATTAAATTATTGACAAATATTTACAAAATTAGAGTTTATTGTTTTAGTACATCATCTTTTTCCATCCCGGTCAATATACTGCCAACAAAACTATAAAAGACAAAACAAAACACAATAAGATAAAACATCTTAACAGTCCTAGTCAAACAAAAAGTATTACTTTTTGAACACGATAAAATAAAGTTCAAAAAATCCAAAGAGATCCTTCTTAAGTCCTTTTCTTAGTTAAATTCCATACATATTGGAAAGTACAACATGAAAACAGATTCAAACCCTTTTCATTCAACAAAAATAAATAGTTTATACAAGGAGTTTTTAAATTTAAGAATAAAACTCTCATACATCTATACTAATTCTCAAAAGTAATCCTCATGTTAGCTATATTTATGATAAAAGCTAAAACCTCGTTCAAATACTTATGTTTTTTAGCACTATCATGGATAAGAAAGGTCTTTACTCATAGATCATTCCCTTTTCGTGTCACTGATTAGTACTTAAAAGTGCATTTTTATCATAGTTTTATATCATCATTTTGCACTTGAAGTATCAATAACTCCTTAACTAAAGCATGTTTTATAATAATATATCTAATAATATAAGATACCTTTAATTTATGGTAAATGTTCATTTTAAATGCAGGCCTATCACATAAATGAAAGGATTGATTGATGACTTTAAGAACTTAAATTGCAAAGGCAAAGAGATGGCCAAACTTAGAAAAGAGATGTCGGTGCGATCCAAACCGGAACACTGTTTGGTAATTGGGTCATATCTGAAGCTATATATCTCAGATTTAGGTCCCATTTATATGGATGGAAAGGTAAGACATAGGCCTACAACTTTCATATGGAGCCCAAGATCTAAAAAGGCCATTATCAAGTCCAAATTGTAGCAACAACAAAAAAGCCCGAATCTGTCTTCTAGCCCGAGCACTGTTCGGTATTTTGGCCATATCTGGAGTTCTAGAAGTCCAAATGAGCTGAATTGTTTACACAAGAAAGCTGAGACAATTGCCTACAACTTTCATGTTACAACTAGCTCCAATTTTGACGTTATCAATGACATTTTGGGCAGACAAGAGAAGATAAGGATTGTCACCAAGTCAAAAGTTGGCCACCCACTTATCAATTAGTCATCAAATCAATAGTTCCCAATTTTGGCCTATAAAAGGACGCATTTGCCATGCATTTAGGCATCTTGGTGTTCAGATCAAGATCATGCTCTTCCTTTCTCTCTTTGTATTTTTTGTCATGTTTATGCTTTGCTTTCATTAATATTAAGTTTATGCCTTTCATTTCCTTTCCTTTACTTAGTTAACTTTTATGTTGTTATTTTGTTTATCTATTTTGCTTTGTTTCATTATGTCTAGCTAAGTTAGTTATGTCAAGGTGAAAAGGTTACACTAATGGTGTAAGAATAAGTATAATGTAAACTTAATATGGACTTTAATGTTTGATACTAACATGTTTTATATTTGTTATCTTGTTCACTCTTTAATACTTTACTTGTTAAATGACTAATCTTGATTTATGTTGTATAACACTTGGTACAACAAATGTTTGGCACTTTCATAGCCCATAATGTATGGTATAACCGACACCTGAGCTATGAAAGGAACTTGATTTGTTGTTAACATAAGTTATAATCATGAATGCTTGACGAGATTTACAAGTATTAGCGTTAATTGAATAAGATGACTAATGTAATCATGTTAACAATATATAATCTGATTGGAACCTCCTTTGTGTGTGGTTTCCAATTCAATAATAAGAGTTTATACTATACTTGTTTGATATACTATCAGTGGAACCTCTAACCTTGACATTTGTTATTATTATTGTTTAATCCTTACATTAATTTTCCATCTCCAAGTTCTCATCATCTTCTTCTTCTTCTCTTTCTTTATTACTACTACTACTACTACTACTACTACTACTACTACTATTATTATTACTACTACTACTACTACTATTGTTGTTGTTGTTATTCTTGTTTATAATTGTTGTCTATAATTTGTACAATTAACCTCCCAGTGGTTCGACCCCGGTCTTGCCGGGTTATTTATTACTTCGACACTCCTGCACTTGGGAGAAGACATTAATCTTTTCGTCATGTCAAGTTTTTGACGCCGTTGCCGGGGAGGTATGTTTTGTATAAATTATAATATTGATTTTATTTTCTCTTTTCACTTTTCTTGTATATAACTTTGTTTCTTTTCTTTTCTTTCTTTTTATTTTGTTTTCTTCCTCCTTTTGCTTTCTTCTTCTTTTTTATTTTATTCCAATACGTGCATGAGAGTGTGGTCACGTACATCAAGTGGTAGACTTTGTAGGATATCCTCATTATTTTCAGAAAATATGGCCGAAGAAGATAATCAATCACTTCAAAATGAGAATAATGAGAATAACCGTGCTAGAACACTCAGAGACCACATGAATCCCACAAAAACAAGTGCACCATCATGCATAGTTTTTCCTCCCGATGCATCTCATTTTAATTTTAAACCAGGCATTATTCAACTTTTACCTTCTTTTCATGGTTTAGAATTGGAAAATCCATACTTGCATTTAAGGGAATTTGAGGAGGTGTGCAACACATATAATAACTTAAATTATAGCATGAACACCATCAGATTAAAGCTTTTTCCTTTTTCATTAAAAGATAAAGCTAAAATATGGCTACAAAATTTACGACCAGGATCCATTCGTGCTTGGGATGAAATGCAACAACAGTTTTTAAAGAAGTTTTTTCCATCTCATAGAACAAACTCTTTCAAGAGACAAATCACCACTTTCACTCAAAAACCAGGAGAAACTTTTTACCAATGTTGGGATAGGTATTGAGACTTGCTTAGTACTTGCACTCATCATGGTTTTGAAACATGGAGATTGGTTTCACATTTCTATGAAGGGTTAACACCTAAAGATAGGCAAATGGTTGAATTGATGTGCAATGGAACTTTTAAAGATAAAGACCCTAATGAAGAAATGAAGTACTTAGACTTGTTAGCTGAAAATGCTCAAAATTGGGACACCGCGGGTACTTATGAGGCACTGAGTAAAACTCAACCTCATACATCTAGTGGAGGTATGTACAACCTTAGGGAAGATCATGACCTTCAAGCTAAGTTTGCATCTTTAGCTAGAAAAGTCGAGGCACTAGAATTGAAAAAGAGTGGTCAATTAAAATCTGTTGAAAAAATTGTGTGTCAAATTTGTGAAACAAATGAACACTTAACCAATGATTGTCCAACCTTGCCTTCTTTTAAGGAATGTCTCCATGAACAAGCCCATGCTTTAAACAGTTTCCAAAGGGCCAACTACAACCCATACTCCCAAACATACAACCCTGGTTGGAGAAATCACCCAAATTTCAATTGGAAGAGTGAGAACAACAATGCACAAACTTCACAACCACCGTTTCAAGCACACCACAATTTCCAAAATTCTCATAGATATGCACCTCCTTATGCTCCACCTCCTAGAAGAAATCTTGAGGAAATATTGCATGCATTCATTGAAAAGTAAGAGACAATTAATACTCAACTTATTCAAAACATGATAGATTTTAAAGATACTCTTGCTAAATTAACATCTGCTCTTAGTTTCCAAGAGAAAGGTAAGTTTCCATCTCAAACACAACAAAATCCCAAAGGGCAATACAATGCAAATGCAAGTAGTTTCGGAAGCCAACACATGGATCAAGTCAAATCAGTCACTACTCTGCGCAGTGGTAAGGTTATTGAAAAACCCTCTCTTGAACCTTATGAGAAAGATGATGAGTCAATCTCTGAGGGTAAGGAAGGGGATGAATCTGAAAATTACAAAGAAACGACTGATTCACTACCAGCACTTCCATTTCCTCAAGACATAACCAAACAAAGGAAAGTCAATCACAATTCTGAAATTTATGAAATTTTCAAACAGGTAAGGATCAATATACCTTTGCTGGATGCAATTAAACAGGTTCCTTCCTATGCTAAATTTTTGAAAGATCTCTGCACTGTGAAGAGGAAACTGAATGTGAAAAAGAAAGCCTTTCTAGCCGAACAAGTAAGTGCTATTCTTCAAAACAATAATGCTTTGAAATATAAAGACCCTGGTTGTCCTATAATTTCTTGCTTTATTGGAGAGCATAAAATTGAAAGAGCCTTACTTGATCTTGGTGCTAGTGTGAATTTACTTCCATATTCAGTTTTTTAGAGTCTCAATCTAGGTGAGTTAAAACCAACTTCTATATCTCTTTTACTTGCCGATAGATCTATAAAAGTGCCTAGAGGAATAATTGAAGATGTGTTAGTACAAGTCGATAAGTTCGTTTATCCTGTGGATTTTATTGTCTTGGACACAGAACCTGTTGAAGTATGTAATTCATTTCCTGTTATTTTAGGACGTCCGTTTCTTACAACGTCTAACACATTGATTAATTGTAGGAATGGACTGATGAAGCTATCATTTGGAAACATGACATTGGAGATGAATATTTTCAACATTTGCAAGCAACCTAGAGATGATAATGATTTACAAGAAGTAGATCATATTGACGAATTAGTTTATGATCAACTTGAATCTACTTTAAGTAAAAATGAATTGGATGAAACTGAAGATTTGCAAATGGTTTATTCTGAGGAAGAAATCACGGATGAAACAAGCACCGAAAATGTTGATGCGAATCTTTTGTCAACAGTGACAACAGATTCGACATCTGACATCACACCAATGAATGATTACTTTCCTAACGAATCCTTACTTTCTCTTAGTCCAATGCCTTGGTATAATAAAAATATCAATTTTCTTGCTTTAGAAGATTTGCCAGCTGATTGGAGTACCCAAGACAAAGAAAAGTTTTTGAACGAAGTGAAGAGCTTTTATTGTGATGACCCTAACTTATTCAAATATTGTCCTGATCAAATATTTCAAAGATTCATTCCCGACAATGAGGTAAGTAGTGTCATTAAACTTTGTCATTCTAAAGCATGTGGAAGTTATTTCTCGTTAAAAAAGACAGCTACAAAAATCTTTCAAAATGGATTTTATTGGCCCACCATGTTCAAGGACACGCATGCATTCTGCAAAACTTGTGAAAATTGTCAAAAGATTGATACTGGTCAAAGAGTTTTGTTTTATAATTCTCAACTCTATTCATTCCCTATAGAGCTAAGATCAAGATGGAGCAATCCGTATAGGGCCTGTGATATTGAGAATTCAATGAATGACAATGATTTTAAGGAAAATGGACATCGTTTGAAAGCTCACTTTGATAATTTTCCTAATGAAAATGAATCAACTGGTTTGAATGATCTTGTAGATAAGGTTGATTATTTTGTTTTTCTCACATTTTCTTTTTTATGTTTCTTTTTGAGTGGTTTTTGCTAGTTTCACTCACCCCGGTCAAATGACGGACAACGGTACTTCGTGACTTAAATCGGTTCTTTCAGTTTCCCATAATTACTGATATTTGTGTATATATCTGTGCAATTCTTTGAATCTCTCTTCTAATTCTCATTTGAAAATAGACACTAATCTTGAAAAATTGAAAAAGTATTTTCCCGCTCTGCCTCAGAATGCGATTATAAAAATTTACCGTGCTAGATGTGCAAGATTGAGATTGTTAATGAATCATGGAATTTCTGAAGATATTCGCTGGTTGATTGAAGCAAAGGTCCGATTATCAGGTGAGTCCTCTAATTTCTTTATTTCACACATGCCTGGAACAGGTAAAAGCACTTTTGCGAAGAAGCGTCGTGCAAAACGACTGGATGTCTGTCATCGATGTGCTAGATGGACTTGTAATACACAATGTCGTTCTTTAGGAATTGTATCTATAAACCGTGAAGATAAAATACAATTCATTAAGGATGATGGCCTGAGTAATGAGTCTTTAGATAATCTTCTATTGACTCTTGAGACGCATCCTAGTGGAGATGTGCATCGTGTAATTCATGATTTATGACCACTATTTCATAAAGAACATGATCGACTTAGTCTTGGGAATCTGACTAAAAAAGACCCTGTTTGCTAGTTTTTAAGAAAACTGGATGGGAAGCCTATCCCCGACCCATAGAGGGCGTTTAAGCCGTTCTTGGACGTAAAACCAAGGGAAGATGTGAGCCACAATCACAACTACCTGTACATACACATGCTTTTTTCAAAAGTAAATAAATAAATAAATAAAAAGAGAGAGAGAGAGTGTGAGACTCCAGCTGGCCTACATATAGGTGTTATGATTGCCTTTCTAATTTCTCATCTATAAAACCCTCTCTTCCTTCATTTCTACTCAACCCATACATTCAACAAATACAGAAGTGTGTAGAAATGGCAAGTTCCTCAAGTCATCATATTAGAAATATTTGTGTTTTCGGTGGATCTAGTCCTGGGAAAGAAAAGGAGTTTTTAGAATCAGCAAATCATCTTGGTCAGGTGCTAGCTGAGAGAAAGATTCATTTAGTATATGTGGGAGGTAGTCTTGGGTTAATGGGAGGTGTGTCAATAGCTGCATTTTTAGGAGGTAGTCAAGTTTTAGGAGTCGTCCCTGAAGCTTTCGCACAAGGGGACATCATTGGAAAAACAATTGGAGAGGAACTTCAGGTCTCCACAATGTCGGCTCGAATGAATGCAATGTTTAACCATGCTGATGCTTTCATTGCTTTACCAGGTGGTCTAGGCACATTGGAAGAGATCTTTCATATTTCCTCTTGGGCTCAATTGCACATTCACCATAAACCCATAGGTTTGTTAAATGTTAATGGTTATTATGATAAGTTGTTGTCTTTTCTTGATCATGCTGTGGAACAGGAATTTCTAACATCTTCTGCACGACAAATCATAATCTCTGCTACTACTGCTGAACAATTGATTGACCAACTACAATCTTTCATTCCTGTGATTGATCCTTCCATAAATTGGTCATCTACGGGAAGCCATAAAAAACTTAGATTGGATTTGAGCCTTCATTTGTGAATTTTTGTGTCTTTTGGTTTTATTATTGTGTTTTGTTATTTCTTATTTTTGTTTCAGTGTGTTTCAGGTTTTGTCAATGTTCATTATTTCAGGTGATATCTTCTATACTCTATCTTTCTACCTTAGAACATTGAGGACAATGTCTCGTTTTGGTTAGGGGGAGAGGGTAGTAGTTGATAAAAAAAAAATTGTTTTTCATTTCATAAAGTATGTGCATAATTGTTGTTACTAGGATGGCAGAGTAAAGGAATGCTTTTGTTAAAGTGACTCTTGAGACGCATCTTAGTAACCATTCTTAACAAGGTCTATTATAATACTTCCTGAAATATTTAGGTTTACAAACTCTCGTATTGTTACCGCTTAATTCTGCTCATATACTTATTTAACATGTATTCTTAAACCTTAATTTACACACACACACTTTAAAATATGATTGTGGGTTGCATATTGGATTATTACATTATTTATGTTCTTTTGTTAAAGGTAACAACTAAGGGAAAGGGATTGTATATAATTAAAAAAAAAGAAAAACATGAAAAAAAAGAAAATAAATAAAAAAAATGATGATAATAAAAATGTAGATAAGTTTGGTTTCGTAGCCTCTCTAACCTAAGTAATTAAGCCCGAAGGGGTGTTTTAACACCTAATACCCTAAAGTCAACTGACTTGGGAGATATTGGCCCAACGCTTGTTACATGGGTTGAGGAGAAAAGCTTAAGGGAATCAAACATTGCACTATCTACATATCAGTATCTGCGACCCGAGTTACTAAACTCGTTGGGGTGTCTTAACACCTAATGCCCTAAGACCAACTGGTCTGGGAGTCATTAGCTGAAAGCTCATTACATGGGTTAAAGATGCATGATGTTTTTTAAATTATATGTATATAGATTTTTTTTTAAAAAAAGAAAGAAAAAAAAAGACAAAAATAATAATCCCAACCCAAGGAAGTTAACCTTAAACATTAGAACAAAAATTTTGTTTTCTTCCAAGAAAAGCCCCATAATTATGTGTTGATACATTGAGCACAAAAGAAAGGTTTATTAATATCTTGTTAAGAGGTATTGAGCAGATATATAAATTTCATGAGAGTTTGTTTATCTGGATAGATTAATGAAAGTTAAATGATGAATACCTTGCTTTGTGAAATTTGCAAATTGTTTTAACGCTTTGATTACTAGGGACTAGTAATAAGCTGGTTGAGGGGTGTGATTAGTACTTAAAAGTGCATTTTTATCATGGTTTTATATCATCATTTTGCACTTGAAGTATCAATAACTCCTTAACTAAAGCATGTTTTATAATAATATATCTAATAATATAAGATACCTTTAATTTATGGTAAATGTTCATTTTAAATGCAGGCCTATCACATAAATGAAAGGATTGATTGATGACTTTAAGAACTTAAATTGCAAAGGCAAAGAGATGGCCAAACTTAGAAAAGAGATGTCGGTGCGATCCAAACCGGAACACTGTTTGGTAATTGGGTCATATCTGAAGCTATATATCTCAGATTTAGGTCCCATTTATATGGATGGAAAGGTAAGACATAGGCCTACAACTTTCATATGGAGCCCAAGATCTAAAAAGGCCATTATCAAGTCCAAATTATAGCAACAACAAAAAAGCCCGAATCTGTCTTCTAGCCCGAGCACTGTTCGGTATTTTGGCCATATCTGGAGTTCTAGAAGTCCAAATAAGCTGAATTGTTTACACAAGAAAGCTGAGACAATTGCCTACAACTTTCATGTTTACAATTGGCTCCAATTTTGACGTTATCAATGAAATTTTGGGCAGACAAGAGAAGATAAGGATTGTCACCAAGTCAAAAGTTGGCCACCCACTTATCAATTAGTCATCAAATCAATAGTTCCCAATTTTGGCCTATAAAAGGACGCATTTGCCATGCATTTAGGCATCTTGGTGTTCAGATCAAGATCATGCTCTTCCTTTCTCTCTTTGTATTTTTTGTCATGTTTATACTTTGCTTTCATTAATATTAAGTTTATGCCTTTCATTTCCTTTCCTTTACTTAGTTAACTTTTATGTTGTTAATTTGTTTATCTATTTTGCTTTGTTTCATTATGTCTAGCTAAGTTAGTTATGTCAAGGTGAAAAGGTTATACTAATGGTGTAAGAATAAGTATAATGTAAACTTAATATGGACTTTAATGTTTGATACTAACATGTTTTATATTTGTTATCTTGTTCACTCTTTAATACTTTACTTGTTAAATGACTAATCTTGATTTATGTTGTATAACACTTGGTACAACAAATGCTTGGCACTTTCATAGCCCATAATGTATGGTATAACCGACACCTGAGCTATGAAAGGAACTTGATTTGTTGTTAACATAAGTTATAATCATGAATGCTTGACGAGATTTACAAGTATTAGCATTAATTGAATAAGATGACTAATGTAATCATGTTAACAATATATAATCTGATTGGAACCTCCTTTGTGTGTGGTTTCCAATTCAATAATAAGAGTTTATACTATACTTGTTTGATATACTATCAGTGGAACCTCTAACCTTGACATTTGTTATTATTATTGTTTAATCCTTACATTAATTTTCCATCTCCAAGTTCTTATCATCTTCTTCTTCTTCTCTTTCTTTATTACTATTATTATTATTATTATTATTATTATTATTATTATTACTACTACTACTACTATTGTTGTTGTTGTTATTCTTATTTATAATTGTTATCTATAATTTGTACAATTAACCTTCCTGTGGTTCGACCCCGGTCTTGCCGGGTTATTTATTACTTCGACACTCCTGCACTTGGGAGAAGACATTAATCTTTTTGTCATGTCAGTTACCATATTGATCAATATGTTTGTTTGTTCAATCTTATAATGGAATACAATATTGTTTTAGAACATAACATTATTGCTTGCGGCTAGTGACATGACTAAAAAATTGATTTATTCTCCCGGGAACAGGAGTGTCGAAGTAATAAATAACCCGGCAAGACCAAGGTCGAACCATAAAGAGTTTAATTATACAAATTATAAATAACAATAATACAACAACAATAATAATAACAACAATAACAATAATAATAGTAATAACAACAACAATAATAACAATAACAATAATAATAATAGTACTAATAGTAATAATAATAGTAATAATAATAGTAATAATAATAAAGAAGAAGAGAAGAAGAAGAAGAAGAAAAGGATAATGATGAGAACTTTGAGATGAAATATTAATATAAGAATTAAACAATGATAATAACAAATGTCAAGGTTTTTAATTACCGAACAGTGTTCTGGTTTGGACTGCACCGATATCTTTTTTCTAAGTTTGGCCATCTCTTTCTCTTTTCAATTTCAGTTCTTAAATTCATCAATCAATCCTTTCATTTATGTGATAGGCTTGTATTTAAAATGAACATTTACCATAAATTAAAGATATCTTATATTATTAGATATATTATTATAAAACATGCTTTAGTTAAGAAGTTATTGATACTTCAAGTGCAAAATGATGACATAAAACCTTGATAAAAAATGTATTTTTAAGTACTAATCAGCTAGTAAACTTAATATAATCTCATCTAACTACACTTAATAGACCTTTTTGGGTTACAAGATAATGAGCTTAAACAAGTAATCAACTAACACAAGTCTAATAATAAAATAAACTCCTAAATAATGTCTAATGGACAAAAAAAATCTAATTTAAAAATAATTATTAATAAATAAATAAAATAGGATAATAAAACAAAGTCTTTTTGCAAAATTTATTTATGTAACCCAAATCTCTATTTTTCGCACATTCTTAATGAATTTTCAGTCTTGAATGCAATCACATCATTCTCTCTCGTCTGGATAAATTAATGAGCCTACTGACACGACTAAAAGGTTGATGTCTTCTCCCAAGTGCAGGAGTGTCGAAGTAATAAATAACCCGGTAAGACCGGGGTCGAACCACAGGGAGGTTAATTGTACAAATTATAAATAACAATAATACAACAACAATAACAACAATAACAATAATAATAATAATAATAATAGTAATACTAATACTAATAATAATAATAATAATAATAATAATAATAATAATAATAATAATAATAATAATAATAATAATAATAATAATAATAGTAGTAGTAATAGTAGTAGTAATAATAATAATAATAATAAAGAAAGAGAAGAAGAAGAAGATGATGATAACTTGGAGATGGAAAATTAATGTAAGGATTAAACAATAATAATAACAAATGTCAAGGTTAGAGGTTCCACTAATGGTATATCAAACAAGTATAGTATAAACTCTTATTATTGAATTGGAAACCACACACAAAGGAGGTTCCAATCAGATTATATATTGTTAACATGATTACATTAGTCATCTTATTCAATTAATGCTAATACTTGTAAATCTCGTCAAGCATTCATGATTATAACTTATGTTAACAACAAATCAAGTTCCTTCCATAGCTCAGGTGTCGGTTATACCATACATTATGGGCTATGAAAGTGCCAAGCATTTGTTGTACCAAGTGTTATACAACATAAATCAAGATTAGTCATTTAACAAGCAAAGTATTAAAGAGTAAATAAGATAACAAATATAAAACATGTTAGTATCAAACATTAAAGTCCATATTAAGTTTACATTATACTTATTCTTACACCATTAGTGTAACCTTTTCACCTTGACATAATTAACTTAGCTAGACATAATGAAAGAAAGAAAAATAAATAAACAAAATAAGAACATAAAAGCTAACTAAGTAAAGGAAAGAAAATGAAAAGCATAAACTTGATATTAATGAAAGCAAAGCATAAAAATTACAAAAAAATACAAAGAGAGAAAGGAAGAGCATGATCTTGATCTGAACACCAAGATGCCTAAATGCATGGCAAATGCGTCCTTTTATAGGCCAAAATTGGGAACTATTGATTTGATGACTAATTGATAAGTGGGTGGCCAACTTTTGACTTGGTGACAATCCTTATCTTCTCTTGTCTGCCCAACACATCATTGATAACGTCAAAATTGGAGTCAGGTGAAAACATGAAAGTTGTAGGCAATTGTCTCAGCTTTCTTGTGTAAACAATTCAGCTCATTTGGACTTCTAGAACTCCAGATATGGCCAAAATACCGAACAGTGCTCGGGCTGGAAGACAGATTCAGGCTTCTTTGTTGTTGCTACAATTTGGACTTGATAATGGCCTTTTTAGATCTTGGGCTCCATATGAAAGTTGTAGGCCTATGTCTTACCTTTCCATCCATATAAATTGGACCTAAATCTGAGATCTGTAGCTCCAGATATGGCCCAATTACCGAACAGTGTTCCGGTTTGGATTGCACCGACATCTCTTCTCTAAGTTTGACCATCTCTTTATCCTTGCAATTTAAGTTCTTCAAGTCATCAATCAATCCTTTCATTTATTTGATAGGCCTGCATTAAAAATAGACATTTACCACAAATTATAGGTATCTTATATTATTAGATACATTATTATAAAACATATTTTAGTTAAGGAGTTATTGATACTTCAAGTGCAAAATGATGATATAAAACCATGATAAAAATGCACTTTTAAGTACTAATCACACCCCTCAACCAGCTTATTACTAGTCCCTAGTAATTAAAGCGTTAAAACAATTTGCAAATTTCACAAAGCAAGGTATTCATCATTTAACTTCCATTAATCTATCCAGATAAACAAACTCTCATTAAATTTATATATCTGCTCAATACCACTTAACAAGATATTAATAAACCTTTCTTTTGTGCTCAATGTATCAACACATAATTATGGGGCTTTTCTTGGAAGAAAACAAAATTTTTGTTCTAATGTTTAAGGTTAACTTCCTTGGGTTGGGATTACTATTTTTGTCTTTTTTTTTTAACTCTATATACATATACTTTAAAAACATCATGCATCTTTAACCCATGTAACGAGCTTTCAGCTAATGACTCCCAGACCAGTTGGTCTTAGGGCATTAGGTGTTGAGACACCCCTACGAGCTTAGTAACTCAGGTCGCAGATACTGATATGTAGATAGTGCAATGTTTGATTTCTTTAAGCTTTTCTCCTCAACCCATGTAACAAGCGTTGGGCCAATAGCTCCCAAGTCAGTTGACTTTAGGGTATTAGGTGTTAAAACACCCCTTCGGGCTTAATTGCTTAGGTTAGGGAGGCTACGAAATCAAACTTATCTACATTTTTATTATCATCATTTTTTATTTTTTTATGTTTTCTTTTTTTTCATGTTTTTTTTTTTAATTATATACAATCCCTTTCCCTTAGTTGTTACCTTTAACAAAAGAACATAAATAATGTAATAATCCAATATGCAACCCACAATCATATGTTAAAGTGTGTGTGTGTAAATTAAGGTTTAAAAATACATGTTAAATAAGTATATGAGCAGAATTAAGTGGTAACAATACGAGAGTTTGTAAACCTGAATATTTCAGGAAGTATTATAATAGACCTTGTTAAGAATGGTTACTAAGATGCGTCTCAAGAGTCACTTTAACAAAAGAACTCCTTTACTCTGCCATCCTAGTAACAACAATTATGCACATGCTTTATGAAATGAAAAACAATTTTTTTTTTTATCAACTACTACCCTCTCCCCCCAACCAAAACGAGACATTGTCCTCAATGTTCTAAGGTAGAAAGATAGAGTATAAAAGATATCACCTGAAATAACGAACACTGACAAAACCTGAAACACACTGAAACAAAAATAAGAAATAACAAAACATAATAAAACCAAAAGACAAAAATTCACAAATGAAGGCTCAAATCCAATCTAAGCTTTTTACGGCTTTCCTTAGATGACCAATTTATGCGACTCATGGAAGGATCAATCACAGGAATGAAAGATTGTAGTTGGTCAATCAATTGTTTAGCAGTAGAAGCAGAGATTATGATTTGTCGTGCAGAAGATGTTAGAAATTCCTGTTCCACAGCATGATCAAGAAAAGACAACAACTTATCATAATAACCATTAACATTTAACAAACCTATGGGTTTATGGTGAATGTGCAATTGAGCCCAAGAGGAAATATGAAAGATCTCTTCCAATGTGCCTAGACCACCTGGTAAAGCAATGAAAGCATCAGCATGGTTAAACATTGCATTCATTCGAGCCGACATTGTGGAGACCTGAAGTTCCTCTCCAATTGTTTTTCCAATGATGTCCCCTTGTGCCAAAGCTTCAGGGACGACCCCTAAAACTTGACTACCTCCTAAAAATGCAGCTATTGACACACCTCCCATTAACCCAAGACTGCCTCCCCCATACACTAAATGAATCTTTCTCTCAGCTAGCACCTGACCAAGATGGTTTGCTGATTCTAAAAACTCCTTTTCTTTCCCAGGACTAGATCCACCAAAAACACAGATATTTCTTATTTAATGACTTGAGGAACTTGCCATTTCTACACACTTCTGTATTTGTTGAATGTATGGGTTGAGTAGAAATGAAAGGAAGGAAAAGAGGGTTTTATAGATGAGAAATTAGAAAGGCAATCATAACATCTATATGTAGGCCAGCTGGAGTCTCACACTCTCTCTCTCTCTCTTTTTATTTATTTATTTATTTACTTTTGAAAAAAAAAACATGTGTATGTACAAGTAGTTGTGGTTGTGGCGCACATCTTCCCTTGGTTTTACGTCCAAGAACGGCTTAAACGCCCTCTATGGGTCGGGGATAGGCTTCCCATCCAGTTTTCTTAAAAACTGGCAAACAGGGTCTTTTTTAGTCAGATTCCCAAGACTAAGTCGATCATGTTCTTTATAAAATAGTGGCCATAAATCATGAATTGCACGATGCACATCTCCACTAGGATGCATCTCAAGAGTCAATAGAAGATTATCTAAAGACTCCTTACTCAGGCCATCCTTAATGAATTGTATTTTATCTTCACGGTTTATAGATACCATTCCTAAAGAACGACATTGTGTATTACAAGTCCATCTAGCACATCGATGACAGACATCCAGTCGTTTTGCACGACGCTTCTTTGCAAAAGTGCTTTTACCTGTTCCAGGCATGTGTGAAATGAAGAAGTTAGAGGACTCACCTGATAATCGAACCTTTGCTTCAATCAACCAGCGAATATCTTCAGGAATTCCATGATTCATTAACAATCTCAATCTTGCACATCTAGCACGATAAATTTTTGTAATCGCATTCTGAGGCAGAGCGGGAAAATACTTTTTCAATTTTTCAAGATTAGTGTCCATTTTCAAATGAGAATTGGAAGAGAGATTCAAAGAATTGCACAGATATATACACAGATATCAGTAATTGTGGGAAACTGAAAGAATCGACTTAAGTCACGGAGTACCGTTATCCGCCATTTGACCGGGGTGAGAGAAACTAGCAAAAATCACTAAAAAAAACATAAAAAAAAGACAATGTGAGAAAAAAAAAATAATAATCAACCTTTATCTACAAGATCATTCAAACTAGCTGATTCATTTTCACTAGGAAAATTATCAAAGTAAGCTTTCAAACGATGTCCATTTTCTTTAAAATCATTGTCATTCATTGAATTCTCAATATCACAGGCCCCATAAGGATTGGTCCATCTTAATCTTAGCTCTTTAGGGAATACATAGAGTTGAGAATCATAAAACAAAACTTTTTGACCAGTGTCAATTTTTTGACAATTTTCACAAGTTTTGCAGAATGCATGCGTGTCCTTCAACATGGTGGGCCAATAAAATCCATTTTGAAAGATTTTTGCAGCTATCTTTTTTGACGAGAAACAACTTCCACATGCTTCAGAATGACAAAGTTTAATGACACAACTTACCTCATTGTCGGGAATGAATCTTTGAAATATTTGATCAGGACAATATTTGAATAAATTAGGGTCATCACAATAAAAGCTTTTCACTTCGTTCAAAAACTTTTCTTTGTCTTGGGTACTCCAATCAGCTGGCAAATCTCCTAAAGCAAGAAAATTAATATTTTTATCATACCAAGGCATTGGACTAAGAGAAAGTAAGGATTCGTTAGGAAAGTAATCATCGATTGGTGTGATGTCAAATGTCGAATCTGTTGTCACTATTGACAAAAGATTCGCATCAACATTTTCGGTGCTTGTTTCATCCATGATTTCTTCCTCAGAATAAACCATTTGCAAATCTTCAGTTTCATCCAATTCATTTTTACTTAAAGTAGATTCAAGTTGATCATAAACTAATTCATCAATATGATCTACTTCTTGTGAATCATTATCATCTCCAGGTTGCTTGCAAATGTTGAAAATATTCATCTCCAATGTCATGTTTCCAAATGATAGCTTCATCAATCCATTCCTACAATTAATCAATGCGTTAGAAGTTGCAAGAAATGGACGTCCTAAAATAACAGGAAATGAATTACATGCTTCAACAGGTTCTGTGTCCAAGACAATAAAATCCACAGGATAAATGAATTTATCGACTTGTACTAACACATCTTCAATTATTCCTCTAGGCACTTTTACTGATCTATCGGCAAGTAAAAGAGATATAGAAGTTGGTTTTAACTCACCTAGATTGAGACTCTGAAAAACTGAATATGGAAGTAAATTCACACTAGCACCAAGATCAAGTAAGGCTCTTTCAATTTTATGCTCTCCAATAAAGCAAGAAATTGTAGGACAACCAGGGTCTTTATATTTCAAAGCATTATTGTTTTGAAGAATGGCACTTACTTGTTCCGCTAGAAAGGCTTTCTTTTTCACATTCAGTTTCCTTTTCACAATGCAGAGATCTTTTAAAAATTTAGCATAGGAAGGAACCTGTTTAATTGCATCCAACAAAGGTATATTGATCCTTACCTGTTTGAAAATTTCATAAATTTCAGAATTGTGATTGACTTTCCTTTGTTTGGTCATGGCTTGAGGAAATGGAAGTGCTGGTGGTGAATCAGTCGTTTCTTTGCAATTTTCAGATTCATCCCCTTCCTTACCCTCAGAGATTGACTCATCATCTTTCTCATAAGGTTCAATAGAGGGTTTTTCAATAACCTTACCACTGCGCAGAGTAGTGACTGATTTGACTTGATCCATATGTTGGCTTCCGGAACTACTTGCATTTGCATTGTATTGCCCCTTAGGATTTTGTTGCGGTTGAGATGGAAACTTACCTTTCTCTTGGAAACTGAGAGCAGATGTTAATTTAGCAAGAGTATCTTTAAAATCTGTCATGTTTTGAACAAGTTGAGTATTAATTGTCTCTTGCTTTTCAATGAATGCATGCAATGTTTCCTCAAGATTTCTTCTAGGAGGTGGAGCATAAGAAGGTGCATATCCATGAGAATTTTGGAAATTATGGTGTGCTTGAAACGGTGGTTGTGAAGTTTGTGCATTGTTGTTCTCACTCTTCCAACTGAAATTTGGGTGATTCCTCCAACCAGGGTTGTATGTTTGGGAGTATGGGTTGTGGTTGGCCCTTTGAAAACTGTTTAAAGCATGAGCTTGTTCATGGAGACATTCTTTAAAAGAAGGCAAGGTTGGACAATCATTTGTTGAGTGTTCATTTATTTCACAGATTTGACACACAATGTTTTCAACAGATTTTAATTGACCACTCTTTTTCAATTCTAGTGCCTCGACTTTTCTAGCTAAAGATGCAAATTTGGCTTGGAAGTCATGATCTTCCCTAAGGTTGTACATACCTCCACTAGATGTATGAAGTTGAGTTTTACTCGGTGCCTCATAAGTACCCGCAGTGTCCCAATTTTGAGCATTTTCAGCTAACAAGTCTAAGTACTCCATTGCTTCATCAGGGTCTTTATCTTCAAAAGTTCCATTGCACATCAATTTAACCATTTGCCTATCTTTAGGTGTTAACCCTTCATAGAAATGTGAAACCAATCTCCATGTTTCAAAACCATGATGAGGGCAAGTACTAACCAAGTCTCGATACCTATCCCAACATTTGTAAAATGTTTCTCCTGGTTTTTGAGTGAAAGTGGTGATTTGTCTCTTGAAAGAGTTTGTTCTATGAGATGGGAAAAACTTCTTTAAAAATTGTTGTTGCATTTCATCCCAAGCACGAATGGATCCTGGTCTCAAATTTTGTAGCCATGTTTTAGCTTTATCTTTTAATGAAAAAGGAAAAAGCTTTAATCTGATGGTGTTCATGCTACAATTTAAATTATTATATGTGTTGCAAACCTCCTCAAATTCCCTTAAATGCAAGTATGGATTTTCCAATTCTAAACCATGAAAATAAGGTAAAAGTTGAATAATGCCTGGTTTAAAATTAAAATGAGATGCATCGGGAGGAAACACTATGCATGATGGTGCACTTGTTCTTGTGGGATTCATATGGTCTCTAAGTGTTCTAGCACGGTTATTCTCATTATTTTCATTTTGAAATGATTGATTGACACGATCAAAGAGTTGATGTCTTATCCCAAGTGCAGGAGTGTCAAAGTAAAATAACCCGGCAAGACCGGGGTCGAACCACAGAGAGGTGAATTATATAATTTACAAATAAAGAAAAAGAGTTGAAGAGAATAATAACAGAAAAAGAGTTGAAGAGAATTTTGGGATGTGATATTGATGTAAGGATTAAACAATAACAAAACATATGTCAAGGTTATAGGATTTACTAATAGTATTTTAAATAAATATAATATAAACTCTTTTTATTACTCAACTAGAAACCACACACAAAGGAGGTTCTAATCGGATGATTTCTCGTTATTAGCTCATTATAAATTACTAACATGATCATATTAATTATCTTATATAAGTAATACCATACTTATAAATATCATCAAGCATTCATGTTGCTAGTTTATGTTAACAACAAATCAAGTTTCTATCATAATAACGATTTCGGCCGAAAACTATGAAAGATCAAGCATTTGATGTACCAAATATTATACAACACAAATCTAAATTAAACATTTAATAAGCAAGGTATTAAGAATTAGTAAGATAAAAGGATAAAACATGTTAATAACAATCTTTCTTAGATATAAACATTTAAAGCTCATGTTGAGTTTATATTATACCTATTCTAACACCATTAGAAAAACCTTTTCACCTTGACATAATTAACTTAGCTAAACATTAAGAAGGAGAAAAACACAAATAAACAATATAAGAATATAAACATAATATAAGCTAACTAAGTATAGGAAAAGAAATGAAAGAGCATAAACAAGAGATTACTATAGCATAAAAGAAAACTTGAACATTACAAAGATGTAGAGAGAAAGCAAGAAGATAACTTTGATCTGAAAATTAATATGACTAAATACATGGACAATGCCTCCTTTTATAGGCTAAGTTTCAAAACTATTGATTGATTGAAGAATTGGTGGGCATCCATTGATTTGGTGGCTGGTTTTTGACATTAATGGCTGCTGGTTTTTTGATATTGTGGGCTGATTTTTGATATTGTTGGCTGGCCAAAACGTCATTGCTCACATCAGAATTATAGCCAACTGAATTATGGAAGCTGTGGGCAATTGTCTCAGCTTTCCATCAAAAAAAACCAGAGCTCATTTGGACTTCTAGAACTCAAGATATGAGCCAAAAACCGAATAGTGCTTGAGCTGCAGGACAGCTTCCGACGTCTTCGTTGTTGCTAAGATTTGGGCTGGAAAACGGCAGAACTGAGTCTTTGACTTCATATGAAAGTTGTAGGTCTATGTCTTACCTTTCCATCGATATAAAATGGACCTAAATCTGATATCTACAGCTCCAGATATGATCAAATTACTGAACGGTGTTCGAGTTTGGAATGCACCAGCAACACTTTGCTAAGTTTGGCCTTCTTTTTATCCTTTCAATTTCAATCCTTAAACTCATCAATCAATCCTTTTATTTATGTGATATACCTGCATTTATGATGAACATTTACCATGAATTAAAGGTATATTATATTTTTAGACTTGCTAATATAAAACATGCTTTTGTTAGGGAATTTAATGATACTTTAGGTGCAATATGATGACATAAATCCTTAATGAGAATGCACTTTTAAGTACTAATCACACCTCCCAACCAGCTTATTACTAGTCCCTAGTAATCAAAGCATTAAAATAGAAAAATAATTTGCAAATACCACAAAGCAAGGCATTCATCATTTAACTTCTATTAATCTATCCAGATAAACAAACTCTCATTAAATTTATATATCTGCTTAATACCTCTTAAACAAGATATTAGTAAACCTTCTTTCGGTGCTCAATAAATCAAAACATAGCTATGGAGCTTTTCATGGAAGAAAACAAAATTTTTGTTCTAATGTTTAAAGTTAACTTCCTTGGGTTGGGATTGTTATCTTTTTTTTTTTCTCTTTTTTTTTTTTTTTAAAAAAGCAAGAATTTATAGCACAATGTATCTTGAACCCATGTAACGAGCTTTCGGCTAATGACTCCCAGACCAGTTGGTCTTAGGGCATCAGGTGTTGAGACACCCCTACGAGCTTAGTAACTCGGGTTGCAAATACTGATATGTAGATAGTGCAGTGTTTGATTCCCTTAAGCTTTCTCCTCAACCCATATAACAAGCACTGGGCCAATAACTCCCAAGTCAGTTGACTTTAGGGTACTAGGTGTTCAAACACCCCTTCGGGCTTATTTGCTTAAGTCAAGGAGGCTACGAAACCAAACTTATCTACTTTGTTTTTATTTTCTTTTTTTTTATTGTTTTTTTTTTTTGGTTTTTTTTTTTTTTGCATATTATATATTATCCCTTTCCCTTAGTTGTTACCTTTAACAAAAGAACACAAATAATGTTATAATCCAATATGCAACCCACAATCATATGTTCGAGTGTGTGTGTGAAAATGAAGGTTTAAAAATACTTGTTAGATGGGCATATAAACAGAATCTATAGATAGCAATCCAAGAGTTTGTAAACCTGAATATTTCAAGAAGTATTATAATAGACCTTGTTAAGAATGTTTACTAAGATGCGTCTCAAGAGTCACTAAAGTTCCTCCATTACTCTGCCATCCTAGTAACAATAGTTTTGCAAATGGTTTAAATAATAGAATTTTTTTTTTTTTAATATCAACTACTACCCTCTCCCCCCAACCAAAACAAGACATTGTCCTCAATGTTCTAAGCAAAAAGATAGAGTGTAGAAGATATCACCTGAAACAGCGACTATTGACAAACCTGAAACATACTAAAACAAATATAAGAAACAACAAAACACAAATATTATGCTATTAATAAAACCAAAAGACACAATTTTTCACAAACTAAGGCTCAAATCCAATTTAAGCTTTTTATGGCGTTTCATGGTTGACCAATTGAGTTGACTCATGGAGGGATCAATTACAGGGATGAAAGATTGTAGTTGGTCAATCAATTGTTCAGCAGTAGCAGCAGAGATTATGATTTGTCGTGCCGAAGATGTTAGAAATTCCTGTTCCACAGCTTGATCAAGAAAAGACAACAAATTATTAAAAAAACCATTAACATTTAACAAACCTATAGGTTTATGGTGAATGTGCAGTTGGGCCCAAGAGGAAATATGAAAGATCTCTTCCAATGTACCCAGACCACCTGGTAAGGCAATGAAGGCATCGGCATGGTTAAACATTGTATTCATTCTATCAGACATTGTAGAGACCTGTAATTCCTCTCCAATTGTTTTTCCAATGATGTCCCCTTCGGCTAAAGCTTTGGGGACAACCCCCAAAACTTGACTGCCTCCTACAAATGCAGCTATTGAAACGCCCCCCCATTAACCCAAGACTGCCTCCCCCATACACTAAATGAATCTTTCTCTCAGCTAGTATCCGACCAAGATGATTTGCTGATTCTAAAAACTCTTTTTCTTTCCCAGGACTAGATCCACCAAAAACACAAATAGTTTTTATTTTAGAAACAGAAGAACTCGCCATTTCTACACACTTATATATATGCTGAATGAATGGGTTGAGTAGAAATGATGGGAAGGAAGAGAAGATTTTATAGATGAACAATTGAAAATGCAAAGCATACCACCTATATGTAGGCTAGCTGAAGTCTTACTCTCTCTCTCTTTCTTATTTATTTATTTATTTATTGGTATTATTTTATTATTATATATATATATATTAAAAAAATGTATGTACAAGCAGTTGTGATTGTGGCTCACAGCTTTCCCTTGGTTTTACGTCCAAGAACGGCTTAAACGCCCTCTATGGGTCGGGGATAGGCTTCCCATCCATTTTTCTTAAAAACTGGCAAACAGGGTCTTTTTCAGTCAGATTCCCAAGACTAAGTCGATCATGTTCTTTATGAAAATGAGGCCATAAATCATGAATTGCACGATGCACATCTCCACTAGGATGCGTCTCAAGAGTCAATAGAAGATTATCTAAAGACTCCTTACTCAGGCCATCCTTAATGAATTGTATTTTATCTTCACGGTTTATAGATACCATTCCTAAAGAACGACATTTTGTATTACAAGTCCATCTGGCACATCGGTGACAGACTTTTAGTCGTTTTGCACGACGTTTCTTTGCAAAAGTGCTTTTACCTGTCCCAGGCATGTATGAAATAAAAGAGTTGGAAGACTCACCTGATAATCGGATCTTTGCTTCAATTATCCAGCGAATATCTTCAGGAATTCCATGGTTCATTAACAACCTCAATCTTTCACACCTAGCACGGTAAATTTTTGTAATCGCATTCTGAGGCAGAGCAGGAAAATACTTTTTCATTTTTTCAAGAGCGGTGTCCATTTTTGTTTTATTTTTAAAGAGAAGTGGAGAAGAGATGTAAAGAAAAGAGAAGGAACAAGGAATTGAACAAATATATACAGAGATATCAATTATCATGGGAAACTGAAAGAACCGACTTAAGAGTCACGGAGTACCGTTATCCGCCATTTGACCGGGGTTGGAGAAAGACTAGCAAAACAAAAGTCACACCAAAAAGAAACACAAAAAAATATGAGAAAAACAAAATAATCAACCTTCATATACAGGATCATTCAAACCAATGGATTCATTTTCACTAGGAAAATTATCAAAGTAAGCTTTCAAACGATGTCCATTGACCTTGAAAACATTACCATTCTTTGGATTCTCAATATCAAAGGCCCCATAAGGATATACATGTTTCACAACAAATGGACCGCTCCATCTTGATCTTAACTTTCTAGGAAATAAATGGAGTCGAGAATTATAAAGCAAAACTTTTTGACCAACATCAAATGTTTTTCTCAAGATTCTTTTATCATGAAAGTCTTTGATTCTTGCTTTATGAATTTTTGAATTCTCATATGCATCATTTCTTATTTCTTCAAGCTCATTTATTTGTAACTTACGCAACTGACTCGCATCATCCAGGTTTGAATTGAAAGCTTTAATAGCCCAATAAGCTTTGTATTCAAGTTCCACAGGCAAATGACAAGGTTTTCCATAAACCAACCTATAAGGTGACATACCTAATGATGTTTTAAAAGCAGTTCGATAGGCCCAAAGTGCATCATTAAGTCTTAAAGACCAGTCCTTTCGATTAGGGTTCACTGTTTTTTCCAAGATTTGTTTGATCTCCCTATTAGCAAGTTCTACTTGTCCATTTGTCTGGGGGTGATAAGGGGTGGCAACTTTGTGTGTGATTCCATATTTTTTCATTAAAGACTCAAATGGCTTGTTACAGAAATGTGTTCCACCATCACTTATCATGGCCCGAGGGATTCCAAATCGACTCAAAATGTTTTCTTTCAAAAACTTAATGACTGTTTTATGATCGTTGTTACGACTTGGAATTGCTTCTATCCATTTTGAAACATAGTCTACTGCGACTAATATGTACACAAAACCAAATGATGGAGGAAATGGACCCATAAAATCTATACCCCAACAGTCAAAGATTTCAATGACAAGAATAGTGCTTAAAGGCATCATGTGATGTTTTGAAAGAGATCCTAACTTTTGACAATTTTCACAAGATTTGCAGAATGCATGCGTGTCCTTGAACATGGTGGGCCAATAAAATCCACATTGTAAGATTTTTGCGGCTGTCTTTTTTGACGAAAAATGACCCCCACATGCCTCAGAATGACAAAATTTAATGACATTACTTACCTCATTGTCAGGAATGCATCTTCGAAATATTTGATCAGGACAATATTTGAATAAATAAGGGTCATCCCAATAAAAGTTCTTCACTTCGTTCAAGAACTTTCTTTTGTCTTGAGTGCCCCAATGCGCTGGCAAATGTCCTGAAACAAGAAAATTAACAATATTAGCAAACCAAGGCATTGTAGTGACAGAAAGTAAAGATTCATCAGGAAAGTAGTCATCGATTGGCGTGATGTCAGATTTCGAATCAGTTGTCAATCTTGACAAATGATCCGCGACAACATTTTCGGTGCCTTTCTTATCCTTGATTGTGATATCGAATTCTTGAAGTAACAAAATCCACCGCACCAATCTAGCTTTAGAATCCTTCTTGGAAAGAAGATATTTCAACGCTGCATGATCGCTAAAAACAATAACAGGTGAGCCAACAAGATAAGATCTGAATTTTTCACACGCAAATACTACAGCAAGTAATTCTTTTTCAGTGGTTGTGTAATTTATTTGAGCACTATTTAAAGTTTTACTTGCATAGTAAATGACATAGGGTTTCTTATCTTTTCTTTGTCCTAAAACAACACCCACGGCATAATCACTAGCATCACACATTATTTCAAAAGGTAATGACCAATCAGGAGGTTGAATAACAGGAGCAGATGTAAGCAGGTTTTTAAGTTTAACAAAGGCTTCTTCACAATATTCAGTCCATTCAAAAACATTATCCTTTGTTAGAAGGTTACACAGTGGCTTAGATATTATACTAAAATCTTTGATAAACCTTCTATAAAAACCAGCATGTCCTAAAAATGATCTAACATTTTTAACAGATTTTGGTGTTGGCAAGTTGGCAATTAACTCAATTTTAGATTTATCAACCTCAATTCCTATTGATGAAACAATGTGACCAAGTACAATGCCGTTTGTTACCATAAAATGACATTTTTCCCAATTCAACACAAGATTCTTCTCTTCACACCTGTTCAAAACCTTTTCCAAATTAGTTAAACAATTATCAAATGAATCACCAAAAACAGAAAAATCATCCATAAATATCTCAAGAAAGCGTTCAACCATATCACTAAATATGCTAAGCATGCATCTTTGAAACGTGGCTGGTGCATTACATAATCCAAAAGGCATCCTTCGATATGCAAATGTACCAAATGGACATGTGAAAGTAGTTTTCTCTTGATCTTCAAATGCAATTTCAATTTGGTTGTAACCTGAATAACCATCTAGGAAACAATAAAATTCATGACCTGCAACTCTTTCTAGAATTTGATCCATGAAAGGTAAAGGAAAGTGATCTTTTCTAGTCATTGAATTAAGTTTCCTATAGTCAATGCACATACGCCAACCAGTAATAGTCCTCGTTGGAATTAACTCATTTTTCTCATTTGTTATCACAGTAACTCCAGACTTTTTAGGTACAACTTGGGTAGGACTTACCCATTTGCTGTCAGAAATAGGATAAATGATTCCATTATCTAGAAGTTTAATGACTTCATTCCTCACTACTTCTTTCATATTAGGATTAAGCCTTCGTTGCATTTCTCTAGAGGGTTTAGCATTTTCCTCCAAATAAATCTTGTGTGTGCAAATCAAAGGACTAATTCCTTTTATGTCAGCTATAGTCCATCCTAATGCATTTTTGTGCATTTTAAGAGTTTGTAATAACTTACCTTCTTGATGAACATTAAGTTTGGAAGAAATTATTACCGGAAAAGTTTCATTTTCTCCCAAAAATGAGTATTTGAGATTACATGGTAATGGCTTCAAATCGGGTTTTGGTGGTTGAACACTTGAAGGTATGGACCCAATTGATCGTGGTGGCAATTCCTCAATTTTTGGTCTCCAAATATTTGTCTTTGATTCTTCCTGAAAACAAACCATTTGCAAATCTTCAGATTCATTAAACTCAATTTCATTGGAAAAATTTTCAAATTGATCATAAATTATTTTTTCAATAAAATCGACTTCCTGTAAATCATTATCATCTCCAGGTTGCTTGCAAATGTTAAAAACATTCATTTTTAATGTCATGTTTCCAAAAGATAACTTCATCACTCCATTCCTACAATTAATCAATGCATTAGAAGTTGCAAGAAATGGACGTCCTAAAATAACAGGAATTGAATTGCATGCTTCAACAGGTTGTGTATCCAAGACAATAAAATCCACAGGAAAGATGAATTTATCAACTTGTACTAACACATCTTCAACTATTCCTCTAGGCATTTTTATAGATCTATCAGCAAGTAAAAGAGTAACAGAAGTAGGTTTTAACTCACCGAGATTTAGACTTTGAAAAACCGAATATGGAAGTAAATTCACACTAGCTCCAAGATCAAGTAAAGCTCTGTCAATTTTATGTTCTCCAATAAAGCAAGAAATTGTAGGACAACCAGGGTCTTTATATTTCAAAGCATTATTGTTCTGAAGAATGGCACTTACTTGTTCGGCTAAGAAGGCTTTCTTTTTCACATTCAATTTTCTCTTTACAGTGCATAGATCTTTCAAAAATTTAGCATAAGATGGTACCTGTTTAATAGCATCTAGCAAAGGTATATTAATCCTTACCTGTTTGAAAGTTTCAAAGATTTCAGAATTGTGATTGACTTTCCTTTGTTTGGTCATGGCATGAGGAAATGGAAGTGCTGGTGGGGAATCAGTCTCTTTCTTGCAATGATCAGGTTCAACCATTTCCTTACCCTTGGAGACTAACTCATCTTCTTTCTCACAAGGTTCAAGAATAGGTTTTTTAATAACCTTACCACTGCGGAGAGTAGTGACTGATTTGACTTGATCCAGATGTTGGCTTCCAGAACTGCTTGTACTTGAATTGTATTGCCCTTTGGGATTTTGCTGGGGTTGAGATGGAAACTTACCTTTCTCCTGAAAACTGAGAGCAGATGTGAACTTTGCAAGAGTATCTTTCAAATCAGCCATGGTTTGAGCATTTTGAGTGTTGATTGTCTCTTGCTTTTCAATGAATGCATGTAATGTTTCCTCAAGATTTCTTTTAGGAGGGGGAATATAAGGAGGTGCATATCCATGAGAATTTTGAAAATTATGTTATGTTTGAAATGGTGGCTGTGAAGTTTGTGCATTATTATTACCACTCTTCCAACTGAAATTTGGGTGATTTCTCCAACCAGGGTTGTACGTTTGTGAGTACGGGTTATGACTTGGTCTTTGAAAATTATTTAAAGCATTGGCTTGTTCATGGAGACATTCCTTAAAAGAAGGCAACGTGGGACAATCATTGGTTGAGTGTTCATTGGTTTCACAAATTTGACACACAATTTCTTGAACAGATTTTAATTGACCACTCTTTTTTAATTCTAGTGCCTCAACTTTTCTAGCTAAAGATGCAAATTTGGCTTGGAGGTCATGATCTTCCCTAAGGCTATACATGCCTCCATTAGATGTATGAGGTTGAGTTTTACCTGGTGCCTCACAAGTACCTGTGGTGTCCCAATTTTGAGCATTTTCAGCTAGCAACTCTAGGTACTCCATTGCTTCATCAGGGTCTTTATTTTCAAAAGTTCCATTGCACATCAATTCTACCATTTGTCTATCTTTAGGTGTTAACCCTTCATAAAATTGTGAAACCAATCTCCATGTTTCAAAACCATGATGAGGACAGGTATTAAGCAAGTCTTTATATCTATCCCAACATTTATAAAATGTTTCTCCTGGTTTTTGAGTAAAAGTGGTGATTTGTCTTTTGAAAGAGTTTGTTCTATGAGAAGGGAAAAATTTCTTTAAAAACTGTTGTTGCATTTCATCCCAAGCATGAATGGATCCTGACCTAATATTTTGTAGCCATGTTTTAGCTTTATCTTTTAACGAAAAAGGAAAAAGCTTTAATCTGACGGTGTTCATGCTACAATTTAAGTCATTATAAGTGTTACAAACTTCTTCAAATTCTCTTAAGTGCAAGTATGGATTTTCTAATTCTAAGCCATGAAAAGTGGGTAAAAGTTGAATAATACCTGGCTTAAAATTAAAATGAGATGCATCAGGAGGAAAAACAATACATGATGGTGCACTTGTTCTTGTTGGATTCATATGATCTCTAAGTGTTCTAACACGATTATTCTCATTATTCTCATTATTCTCATTATGAATTGATTGATTATCTTCTTCGGCCATGTTTTCTAAAGAAAATGATGATTTTCTAGAAAGTCTACCACTTAATGTACGTGTCCAAACTCTCATGCAAATACAAAAGAAAAGAAAAGAAAAAAAGAAAAAGAAAAAGAAACAACAATTAGAAAAACAAATAAAAGTGAAAATAAAATAAAATAAAATATTTAATTTATACAATAACTTACCTCCCCGGCAACGACGCCAAAAACTTGACACGATCAAAGAGTTGATGTCTTATCCCAAGTGCAGGAGTGTCAAAGTAAAATAACCCGGCAAGACCGGGGTCGAACCACAGAGAGGTGAATTATATAATTTACAAATAAAGAAAAAGAGTTGAAGAGAATAATAACAGAAAAGGAGTTGAAGAGAATTTTGGGATGTGATATTGATGTAAGGATTAAACAATAACAAAACATATGTCAAGGTTATAGGATTTACTAATAGTATTTCAAATAAATATAATATAAACTCTTTTTATTACTCAACTAGAAACCACACACAAAGGAGGTTCTAATCGGATGATTTCTCGTTATTAGCTCATTATAAATTACTAACATGATCATATTAATTATCTTATATAAGTAATACCATACTTATAAATATCATCAAGCATTCATGTTGCTAGTTTATGTTAACAACAAATCAAGTTTCTATCATAATAACGATTTCGGCCGAAAACTGTGAAAGATCAAGCATTTGATGTACCAAATATTATACAACACAAATCTAAATTAAACATTTAATAAGCAAGGTATTAAGAATTAGTAAGATAAAAGGATAAAACATGTTAATAACAATCTTTCTTAGATATAAACATTTAAAGCTCATGTTGAGTTTATATTATACCTATTCTAACACCATTAGAAAAACCTTTTCACCTTGACATAATTAACTTAGCTAAACATTAAGAAGGAGAAAAACACAAATAAACAATATAAGAATATAAACATAATATAAGCTAACTAAGTATAGGAAAAGAAATGAAAGAGCATAAACAAGAGATTACTATAGCATAAAAGAAAACTTGAACATTACAAAGATGTAGAGAGAAAGCAAGAAGATAACTTTGATCTGAAAATTAATATGACTAAATACATGGACAATGCCTCCTTTTATAGGCTAAGTTTCAGAACTATTGATTGATTGAAGAATTGGTGGGCATCCATTGATTTGGTGGCTGGTTTTTGACATTAATGGCTGCTGGTTTTTTGATATTGTGGGCTGATTTTTGATATTGTTGGCTGGCCAAAACGTCATTGCTCACATCAGAATTATAGCCAACTGAATTGTGGAAGCTGTGGGCAATTGTCTCAGCTTTCCATCAAAAAAAACCAGAGCTCATTTGGACTTCTAGAACTCAAGATATGAGCCAAAAACCGAATAGTGCTTGAGCTGCAGGACAGCTTCCGACGTCTTTGTTGTTGCTAAGATTTGGGCTGGAAAACGGCAGAACTGAGTCTTTGACTTCATATGAAAGTTGTAGGTCTATGTCTTACCTTTCCATCGATATAAAATGGACCTAAATCTGATATCTACAGCTCCAGATATGATCAAATTACTGAACGGTGTTCGAGTTTGGAATGCACCAGCAACACTTTGCTAAGTTTGGCCTTCTTTTTATCCTTTCAATTTCAATCCTTAAACTCATCAATCAATCCTTTTATTTATGTGATATACCTGCATTTATGATGAACATTTACCATGAATTAAAGGTATATTATATTTTTAGACTTGCTAATATAAAACATGCTTTTGTTAGGGAATTTAATGATACTTTAGGTGCAATATGATGACATAAATCCTTAATGAGAATGCACTTTTAAGTACTAATCATTGATTATCTTCTTCGGCCATATTTTCTGAAAATGATGAGGATATCCTACAAAGTCTACCACTTGATGTACGTAACCACACTCTCATGCACGTGTAGGAATAAAATAAAAAAGAAGAAGAAAGCAAAAGAAGGAGGAAGAAAACAAAATAAAAAGAAACAAAAGAAAAGAAACAAAGTTATATACAAGAAAAGTGAAAAGAGAAAATAAAATAAATACTATAATTTATACAAGAGCTTACCCCCCCGGCAACGGCGCCAAAAACTTGACACGACTAAAAGGTTGATGTCTTCTCCCAAGTGCAGGAGTGTCGAAGTAATAAATAACCCGGTAAGACCGGGGTCGAACCACAGGGAGGTTAATTGTACAAATTATAAATAACAATAATACAACAACAATAACAACAATAACAATAATAATAATAATAATAATAGTAATACTAATACTAATAATAATAATAATAATAATAATAATAATAATAATAATAATAATAATAATAGTAGTAGTAATAGTAGTAGTAATAATAATAATAATAATAAAGAAAGAGAAGAAGAAGAAGATGATGATAACTTGGAGATGGAAAATTAATGTAAGGATTAAACAATAATAATAACAAATGTCAAGGTTAGAGGTTCCACTAATGGTATATCAAACAAGTATAGTATAAACTCTTATTATTGAATTGGAAACCACACACAAAGGAGGTTCCAATCAGATTATATATTGTTAACATGATTACATTAGTCATCTTATTCAATTAATGCTAATACTTGTAAATCTCGTCAAGCATTCATGATTATAACTTATGTTAACAACAAATCAAGTTCCTTCCATAGCTCAGGTGTCGGTTATACCATACATTATGGGCTATGAAAGTGCCAAGCATTTGTTGTACCAAGTGTTATACAACATAAATCAAGATTAGTCATTTAACAAGCAAAGTATTAAAGAGTAAATAAGATAACAAATATAAAACATGTTAGTATCAAACATTAAAGTCCATATTAAGTTTACATTATACTTATTCTTACACCATTAGTGTAACCTTTTCACCTTGACATAATTAACTTAGCTAGACATAATGAAAGAAAGAAAAATAAATAAACAAAATAAGAACATAAAAGCTAACTAAGTAAAGGAAAGAAAATGAAAAGCATAAACTTGATATTAATGAAAGCAAAGCATAAAAATTACAAAAAAATACAAAGAGAGAAAGGAAGAGCATGATCTTGATCTGAACACCAAGATGCCTAAATGCATGGCAAATGCGTCCTTTTATAGGCCAAAATTGGGAACTATTGATTTGATGACTAATTGATAAGTGGGTGGCCAACTTTTGACTTGGTGACAATCCTTATCTTCTCTTGTCTGCCCAACACATCATTGATAACGTCAAAATTGGAGTCAGGTGAAAACATGAAAGTTGTAGGCAATTGTCTCAGCTTTCTTGTGTAGACAATTCAGCTCATTTGGACTTCTAGAACTCCAGATATGGCCAAAATACCGAACAGTGCTCGGGCTGGAAGACAGATTCAGGCTTCTTTGTTGTTGCTACAATTTGGACTTGATAATGGCCTTTTTAGATCTTGGGCTCCATATGAAAGTTGTAGGCCTATGTCTTACCTTTCCATCCATATAAATTGGACCTAAATCTGAGATCTGTAGCTCCAGATATGGCTCAATTACCGAACAGTATTCCGGTTTGGATTGCACCGACATCTCTTCTCTAAGTTTGACCATCTCTTTATCCTTGCAATTTAAGTTCTTCAAGTCATCAATCAATCCTTTCATTTATTTGATAGGCCTGCATTAAAAATAGACATTTACCACAAATTATAGGTATCTTATATTATTAGATACATTATTATAAAACATATTTTAGTTAAGGAGTTATTGATACTTCAAGTGCAAAATGATGATATAAAACCATGATAAAAATGCACTTTTAAGTACTAATCACCTACCATACATGGTTTGAAATCTTATGATGTCTAGTTTCTATAACAACATGAAGATCAGAAAATTTTCACTTATAGCTCCAAATGTGTCACAAACAGTACACAAAGATCTGGTTTGATATATTTGACAAGATTTATCTAGCAACTTCAACTCTCTAAAAATAATATATTCCTAAACTCTATTTGACCCAAACATTTACCAAAATATAGTTCAATATATCTAGTATCTCCCTATAAAATGTCAACTCATTCCAATACACAATTTGAGAGGTATCCTTAAGCAAGCAAAACTGGTCAACAAACATTTTAAAACCACATTCAGACCTAACTTGGTTCGTTTCATCCTCCCCTTATTTAAAAAGATTTGACCTCGAATATATATCATGGAAAACATCTTTTAAGGTCACTAATCAATACCAACCCAAATAATATCATCATTATCAAAATTAAGAAGAAACATCTTCTCTTTCTTGAAATTTAGTTTTTCTCATGTATTTGTTTAGGTGTCAAAGAAACAAGAGTTCTAGGTCTTTCATTCCCTTAAAAGGAATTCATATTTATCATTTTATCATGCATAACTCTCCAATCATACTACTATGGTCTACCATGCAATAAATGGCAATAAAAAAATGCAACCAAAACCTATTTATTTGCATTCGCTTCACCACAATCTTTCAACCACTATAATTTATAAAGTATAGGATGTTTAGTAGTATGTAAGTTCAACTTTCTCACTAATTTAGTACTAACTATATTATTATGAACGTGTCATCTTGTATGAAATATATTCTCCCTCTGACCTTCTGAATTATCCAACTTGATATGTATATTTAGTGTTCTCATCATTACAAGTGCTTCTCCCTTAACTGGATACTTGACATAAACATCATCAGCATCCTCTAATGGTGACATCTTTTCCTTTTCATCCTTCTCATCGGTCTTAACCTTATTATTAGCTTTTATAACCATGACTCTTTTGTTTGGACAATGTAAAGCAATATGACCAAAACTCTGACTTTGACAACAAAAGTATTTAATGTCACAGTTATAAGAAGTAGGAGTAATATTCTTACCTTTAATAATAATTAAGGTGTCTTTCTTCTCTCTAAAGTATTCGGCCTTACCTTTCTTATTTTTATATCATGGACTACCCCCAAGTTTAGCCTTCCAATCAAGTTTTCAAGGATAAGAAAGGCCTCATGTTTGGCCTTATCGAATGATACCTTTTTGTTTAATTTGTTTGTCCACCTTTATAACCATATATATCATCTCCTTCAACTTGATATAATGATGCAACTCCATAATATAAGCTATATTATGACTAGGGTCATTAATAAATCTAGTCATAATACCCTTCATTTCCTCCTTAACATTAGCTTAAATCATATCATGTTTTATCTCCTTGAAGTACTCATCAACACTCTTTGTATTTTGACTCAAACTCTGCAACCTTTAATACAATTCTCTATAATAGTGGCTAGGCACAAATCTCCTTCTCATAAAGGATTTCATCTCATCCCAAGTATCAACTTACCTCTCATAATTCCTCCTATAGTTTGTCAGTAATTAACCCACCATATAATGACATATTTAGTAAAATTAATCACAATAAGCTTGACTTTCTTTATATCCAGATAATTATGACATTTAAAAATGCACTTCACTTTCTCATCCCATTCTAAATGATTTTTTGGATCATTATTCCCTAAAAAGCTAGTATTTTCAGCTTAATTATACCTAAATCTCCATTTAACTCGGCATTATGGTCGTCATACCTATAATTATCCCTCTAGTCAAAATTATCACTATATATTTCCACTACAAATTGAAAATTTTATTGTTATCCAAAATATTCCTCGTATTCTATAGACACATCTTCAAAATCAATATCATTCATATTCGTAGTATCAACCACAAATGAAGTAAATAACAACTCAAAAAGTCAAAAATCATGTTTGATAAAATCTTGATCTGGATGTTACAATATACTTAAGAACCAAAGGTACTGCAAAAAAACATGGACCCATAGATAACCTTGCATCTAAGAACCTTAAGTATGTGAACGAGACCACATAACTAGTTATTATTTGATAAGTCAGTATATGATCTTTGTCCTTGTAAAGAGAGCTTGTTTTGCCATAAACAAACAAAATAAAAACTCATATTTATTCTTATACTCATTGCTAGGATTTGTAGATAAAAAACATAATATAGTCTCATCTAACTAACTCTAATCGACTCTTTTTGGGTTACAAGGTAATGGGCCTAAATTAGTAATCAACTAAAATAAGTCAAATAATAAAATAATAAAATAAATTCTTAAACAATGTCTAACAGCCTAGAACAAAACCAAATTAAAAATAATTATTCAATATTAAATAAATAAATAAAATAAGACAATAGAAATTAAGCCTTTATGCTAAAATTCCTCCATGTAACCCAAATATCTAATGTTTATATATTTTTAGCATATTTCTAATCCTTACTCCAAATACATCATTCTCTCTCATATGGATAAATTAATGAACCTACCGTATATGATTGGAAAGATTGAGATGTCTAGTGTGCATCCCAACTTAAAAAGTAGAAAACTTCACTTGTAACTCTAGATATGTCCCAAATAGTTCACAAAAGTCTAGTTTGGCAAATTTAACAAGATTTATCTACTACATTCAACCCCCTAAACTAATTTTTTTAACTTCATTTGACCTAAAAATTCACCAAAATATATTTTCATGTGTCTAATATCTCCAACTAAAATTTCATTTTATTCCAATATATGGCTTGAGAGATGTATTAGATCTCGCAAAACTAGTCAACAAACATTTTAACACCAAATCTAAACTTGACTTGGTTCCTATCACTCGCTCTCTAAAGTTTTTATTTTTTTAATTTCAAGCTCATTTATATTTATGTTAATCTATAAATTGAATCTGTTAATGTGATCTTTCCATTCTTTGAACTTCTATCTTAGCTCTTCATTAGCTTTTTGATACTGCCCTTTCAACTTTTTTAATGTTTCCTCCTGAATTTCTAACTTAGTCTAAACTATAGAGACTTAATCCCTCAACGCATTTGCTTTATCCTGATACTCTCTCATGTCTATTTTGGTTGTCTTTTTAGCTTCTATTTCATCATCAGTTTGGGCTTTATACTAAGCTTTTAAGTTTCTTTCTTCCTTGATATTGAGATTGGCCAACCTAGTCTTCTTCTTTTCAACTTCCAACCTCATTTTATCATGATCCCTTTCCTTCTTTAAAGAAGCTATTAATTATTTATTAGTAAGTCTTTACCTTCGAATGTCATTTTTAGGGTTATCAATTAATGTGAACCTCTTAATCACGTGGTAAAACAACCCTTAATGAAGATGATACTTTCTTAGAAAAACTAAAAATCAAGTTTGAGAATATTAACTTAGAGTTAATCTATAACTAAAAACCAGAGAGAGTAGGCTTATTACCTAGTCTTAAATGGATCTATGATCTGCCTAGTGTCCACCTCTCATAAAGGCAACATGGGAGTTCATAAGGATTGGTAAGGGCATAGAGTATAAATGCTTAGTTTATAATTAGATATTTCATGAATTTGAACCTCAACTAAAAGTCATGAGATAGACCGCTACTTTCCTACCTAACTTAAAATTGGTTTTATTTTCTAAAAATTAAAATGCATGAAGGCATTAATCTATATCTAATGTACTTATGCATGAGCAGTATATAAAAAAATACATGCTAAAATTAAATCACATAGACCAAAAAAATAAACAGGGAACCTATAGTTAGGAGTTTCATAAATTTAAACCCGACTAAAAGTTATGAGACAAACTGTTACTCCCCAACCTTACCTAAAATTAGGTTTATTCTTTTAAAATTAAAAAGCATAAAGGCATTACTTCATATCCATTGTACTTATACATGAGCAATATGTAAACAAATATATGCTAAGATTAAATCATATAAACCAATAAAATAAAATAAAAACCATGATTTTTAAGTCATGATTTTAGTGAATCATTATTCATAGTTATTTATAATAGTAGGGTCTTTAACAACAACAAATTAAAATAATGGCTACATAATAAAACTATGATTTTGAATTATAGTTACAATGCATATATAATCTCGCCTGTCTTTTTCTCCACGGTCGCCACTCCTGTAAAGTACTAAAAAAAATCTGAGAAATAGAAAAACACAAGAAAAACCAGTCTTTAATTACCCAAAACACCATTCATGTAACAACCTGCCATTTTCATAGCCAAAATTGGTGGAATTTGTTTTTTGTAAGTCGTTGGGTTCTCAAATCTTTTTACAATATCATTATGTGAATTTATCAATACATTTCATTCATTAGTAAGGCATAACCCACATGAGGTAAAGTAAATCAACATCTCATAAAGAGTGACAATACACATTCTTGCAATAGTGTTTAGGGTTTATCATAATAGAATTCATCTATTAGTGTAGTGCAATACTTTTGAGCTTTCTTAATACATTATTCTCATAAAAGAAAATATCATATACATCCATTTACCACATCATATTTATAAGATCGTACTTTCGCATCCATATTCCATTACAGTTTTTGATACAAGTCTTTAAAAAAGTGTTGAATGGCAAATATTTAACTAGTTCGTTTGTTCTTATCAAACCCAAAACACTTAAAACATATTATTATGTAGCATCGTTCAAAGTATATGAACCCGTGGCACAACTTTCCTATGTACTTTGATTGCGTAATTTCCCTTTTACAAAACAACATGGATACAAGAATTGTAAATAATTTAAACACAATAATAAATAACTAGAAGGACGTTATTGTTACTTTTCGCTATCAACTGGAAATGAGTACATTTTTTTATTTACTTCTCATATGCATTGTGTAGTTATTATTATTTTGCTAAATGTATTATTCTCACTCGTGTGGCCAAAACCCTCTATAGGAATGGTAAGGCTGAAGTTTAATCATTGGATGACGTTAATTACCTCACTTTAAACTAATCATCCATCTTGGATGTTTTTTACAGCAACTAATCACAATATATAAACTTGATCATCCATCTTGGATGCTATTAGCCAAAACTAATCACAAAATCAAACCTGTCATCTGTTACGGATGTCATTAGCTAAAGCTAATCATCATGATCAACTCAGCAATGCATTTAGGATGTCATTAGCTAAAACTAATCATTAATCACAACCCGGTCATCCATCTAGGATTCCATTAACTGAAGTTAATCATCAAACATAGCTCGGTCATCCTTCTAAGATTTTCTTAGCCAAAGCTAATCATCAATCATAGCATGATCATCCATCTCAAATGTCATTAACCGAAACTAATCATCAATCACTGTCCGATCGTTCATTTTGATTGCTATTAGTTGAAGCTAATCATCAAACACAACCCAACCATTTATATCAGATGTGATTAACCGAAGCTAATCATCAATCAAAACCCCGTCATCTTCTAAAATACCATTAGCCAAAGCTAATCAACAACTCAATCAACATTTTATAGTCGGTTTAGCATTCAGCAACTTAACCCACATTCTATAATCAGTTTAACACCCATCAACAATTCAATCAATATTTCATTGTCGGTTTAATATTCATCAACAACGCAATAATATATCATCCTTCAATAAGACATTTCAAAATATTAACATTTTCATTAACTCAATCAAAATTTCATGGTCGATTTAATATTCATCATAATGCAATATTATATCATCCTCAAACAAGTCATTTCTGAATAATAACATTTTCATCAACAACTCAATCAACATTTCATGGTCATTTTAATATTTATCAACAATGTAATAATATATCATCTTCAAACTAGTCATTTCAGAACAATAACATTATACAATACAAAGGTGGAACCACCTAACTACTCCTCTCATGGGACATCCTTATCTGGTTGCGAATCTAAGGTCGATTGTACCATCAACCATATCAATGGTCACAACTCATTACATTTGTATTTGGTAATCACATAACTCGTCACCATATAAATTTCAAGAATACACATATTCACATTCTGGTATTCATATATTTACAATCATATAATGTAATCATTTTAATCATTGACTAGTTCTCATATGTAATTTGTCACAGAAATTCATCAGCAAAACTGGTTTATGGGTGACGTAAAGTTGTTAGCGACTGATTCGTTGGGGATATTATATCATTAATGAAATTAATCCCTTGGTGATGCAAACTCATCAGTGAACTAATTCAAGAACACAAAACTATTAGCAAAACTAGTTCGCTAAAGACGCAAACTCATCAACGAACAGATTTGCTGGAACACAAAATCGTTAGCGAAACTGGTTTGCAGTTGACATTATAATTCAGCAGCAAAAACTGATTCGTTGCTGACACTATAATTCAGCATCAAAAACTGGTTTACTGCTGACACCTACTTGGTGAAAATTGCTAGCTCACATGGGCAGCTATCAACTTAAAAATTATTAAAAAAAATTAAGTCCCTACCAATTTAGAAATCATCAACGCAATATAATTTCATTGTTGCCACTGAAATCATTAGCACATATGGTTTACGGCTAATGCAAAAATTGGTAATGAAAACTAAGTCATTACCGACTCAAAAATCATCAATACGATCTAGTTCTACAACTGACGCTGAATTCGTAAATGCATATATGCCCTATTATCGACACAAGAATCATTGATGAACTGAGTCATTGTCGACCCAGAAATCATGAGCGTGATCATCTCTACGGCTAATGCATAAAACTCGAAATTCATCAATGACATCTAAGTCGCTAGTAACACAAAATCATTAATAGACTATTTTATGGTTGATACATTAAACTCAAGATTCAACAATGATAACTATCACTATTGAATCAGGAATCACTGATAAAATTTGAGTTGCTATCAACCTAAAAATCATCAATAACATTGCTTCTACAGCTAACACATACATTCATCAGCACATACATAACCATGTTTTCTATGTTTTCAATTGTATTATGTCAAATTCATCAACAAAAATTAATAATCAAATCACATCATGCAAGGATACCACTTGTGTCCTGTTTTTGTCCCTCTAAGGATCATGTAAGTTCTTTCATTGTTTCCTCAATTTTCATTACCAGCATTGGTGTCCATTTCTATTAATTTCACATGCAAAACATCATATTCCTCCTAGCCATGGTCAATATAGTAGTGCACAATTACATATTTATTATCATGATTCATAATCATACATGTTTATTCATCATACATAAAACCAAAGCATTAATCATAGTGAAATTCTCAATTCAACTCCAGCATGTATCTAATGATCATTATCACTTAATTTTTTCAGTTAACATCAAGCCAACATATTTTCATACAAGCTTTTCAACCATATATACAGAATTCATGTCATTAACATATATATAATTTTTGTTTTAGTTTCACATGATCAAACAACTCTAACAAGGTCATCATATTTGTACTTTATCTCTTTAACTCATATTTTATCCAACCTTCACTATGGTCAGCCATCCCTTCAAGTTTATGCATTCAAAATTGTTCCTCTCCTTTGTTAAGTATACTAAAATTATATCCTCTTATTTAGCCTAGTTTTTTTCTCGTTTTCTATTCTAGATTTCCTCAATAACTGGTGTAAGAATCCTAAGCCATTTACTTAAGGTTTTCTTGTTCCTTTTCAATCCTAAAGTCACAAGAATAATGGAGAAGGGTTTTGCTTTATACCTTACAATTTTAACAGTTTTAGGAAAGCATTTGGTGGTTTGTTCATCCCTTTTTATCCATCCTTTTCCTTTTCACACTTGTTGTCTAGCCAGTCCTCTAAGTTTTTTTTTCCCCTTTTTCTTCTTATCCAAACCATGAGGTATCCTTCAATCAAGAGATGAAATAGGTCTTACCTCACTTTTTGTTTACAGGTTCCATGTTTAGTTTAAAAATTATCTCCTTTTTTTTTGTTTTTTACTTTTCTTTTCATTTGCAGCTTAGCCAGCCTATTTCACCCTTCCTCCTTTCATGATTTTAGTCACTAACCTCACTCTTCAGGTCTTTTTTAGCTCATATATTCAATAAAAGCTGGATTGGGTCTGGTTTTCTATGGAGAAAAGGCAAAGGACCAAAAGCATACAACTGAACACGTTTAGTTGCTACGGCTGATCATTGGGAAGAGAAAGGGTTACCTTTTCTCTCTCCTTGTATTTATTGCCCCTATAAGTGTATTGGTGTGTTTAGGGGTTCTTCTACCTTATCCTTATTCCTCATTAAGTTATCCCAGAATTGGTTTTTCCTCCTTCTCAAGGCATGTCAAAAGCAAACTGATTTGGTCCTTTTAATTTTGTTAAGTGTCAGCGGCCTTTTGTTCAAGTTTCCATTGGGATTTACATTTTTTCTCCAAAATTATTCGGATTTTCACCCTTTAATTCCTCCTAGTATGGTTCAACCAAAGACAAGACCTATCGATGTTCAAAAATACATGGATTCATCAACATACCTAACCACTATTGACTTAGAAATCGATACCAAAAAATGTTTCACTGCTAATTTAGAAATTAACAATGACAAAATGTGTCGCTACTGACTCAAAAATTAACAACAATAAAAAATATCATTCTCGATTTAGAAATTAACTACGAAAACTATGTCGTTGCCTGATTGATACTTAAAAGTATATTTTTATCAAGGTTTTATATCATTATTTTGCACTTGAAGTATCAATAACTCCTTAACTAAAGCATGTTTTATAATAATATATCTAATAATATAAGATACCTTTAATTTATAGTAAATGTTCATTTTAAATGCAGGCCTATCACATAAATAAAAAGATTGATTGATGAATTTAAGAACTGAAATTGAAAGGATAAAGAGATGGCCCAACTTAGAAAAGAGATGTCGGTGAAATCCAAACCGAAACACTATTCGGTAATTGGGTCATATATAGAGCTGTAGATCTCAGATTTAGGTCTACTTTATATGGATGGAAAGGTAAGACATAGGCCTACAACTTTTATATGGAGCCCAAGATCTAACAAGGTCATTTTTAAGTCCAAATTATAGCAACAATAAAAAAGCTTGAATCTGTCCTCCAGCCCGAGCACTGTTTAGTATTTTGGCCATATCTGGAGTTCTAGAAGTCGAAATGAGCTAAATTTTCTAGCTGAGACAATTGTCTACAAATTTCATGTTTTCAAGTAGCTCTAATTTTGACGTTATCAATGACGTTTTGGGTAGATAAGAGAAGATAAGGATTGTCACCAAGTCAAGAGTTGGGCACCCACTCATCAATTAGTCATCAAATTAATAGTTCCTAATTTTGGCCTATAAAAGAAGACATTTACCATGCATTTAGGCATCTTGGTTTTCAGATCAAGATCATGCTCTTGCTTTCTCTCTTTGTATTTTTTGTAATATTTATGCTTTGCTTTCATTAATACCAAGTTTATACCATTCAATTCCTTTGCTTTGCTTTGTTAACTCTTATCTTATTTATGTTCTTATTTTGTTTTTTTTTTTATTATGTGTAGCTAGGTTTATTATGTCAAGGTGAAAAGGTTACACTAATGGTGTAAGAATAAGTATAGTGTAAATTTAATATGGACTTACATGTTTGATACTCACATGTTTTGTATTTGTTATCTTGTTTACTTTTTAATACTTTGCTTGTTAAATGATTAATCTTGATTTATGTTGTATAACACTTGGTACAACAAATGCTTAGCACTTTCATAGCCCATACTGTATGGTATAACCGCCACCTGAGCTATGAAAGGAACTTGATTTGTTGTTAACATAAGTTATAATCATGAATGCTTAATGAGATTTACAAGTATTAGCATTAATCGAATAAGATGACTAATGTAATCATGTTAACAATCTATAATCTGATTGGAACCTCCTTTGTGTGTGGTTTTCAATTGAATAATAAGAGTTTATATTATACTTGTTTGACATACCATTAGTGAAACCTCTAACCTTGACATTTGTTATTATCATTATTTAATCCTTACATTAATATTCCATTCCAAGTTCTCATCATCATCTTCTTCTTTTCCTTCTTCATTGTTGTTGTTGTTGTTGTTGTTGTTCTTGCTATTATTGTTGTTTATAATTGTTGTTTATAATTTATACAATTAACCTCCCTATTGTTCGACCCCGGTCTTGCCGAGTTATTTATTACTTCGACACTCCTGCACTTGGGAGAAGACATCAATCTTTTAGTTATGTCACTGCCGATACAGAAATTGGCAATGAAAGTTATGTTGCAACCATTGCAAAAATCAATAGTGATGATGGAGTCAATTTTTTCTGTAGTTTTTTTTTTTGGTGTTTACAATCCAATCCTTCATCAAAACACCATAATCATCTTCCCTTTATCTTTATGAGTCTTTCTACTACTTTTTATTGCAAAATGTCAACCCAAGCTTCCATTAATAGCCTCTTTGTCACCACAACCGATGGAACTGCCACTTAAACATAAAACAATCAAGGTAAAACATTTGCATTATCTTTTAGTTTGATGGGTTTTATTATTGAATTGATAAATTTTATGTTTTGATTTAATTAAGCATTTGTGTTATGTTTGATAATTAGATATTTGTGTTGTGTTTGATAATTAGATAATAGTAGGTTTTGAATGTTGTAATTATGTTTTTTTAATATAATTAATGTTATTTATGTAATCAATTAGGTTTGAATTAGAGAAATTAGGGTTTAAATTGATTATCGGGTTACTTGTCATATTTAATTATATTGTTTGAATTGATATAATTTTTTTAATCGATGCAATTAGTTGGGATTTTAATCAATTGATGTTATTAATAAAGTTATGGTCAAAATCATAGCAACTAAAGTTTGTTTTGAATTAAAAAAAATTATGTTGAAGATTTTGTTTAATTAAGATCATTTACTTTTTAATTGATATTCAATTATCATGATTAATATTTTAAATTTTTAAAATTATTCAATTGATATTTTGTTAAAATTGTTGTAATTGAATTTTTGTAATTAATTATTTTTTATTGCTATTATTATGGTCAAAGCAATAACAATTATTGTTTGTGTTAAATTTTGAGATAATTTTTTTTTTATGAAATGAGTATTTTTATTTTATAAAATATCCCTTCAAACTTCTTTACACTACGTAATTATAGTGATACTATTGTTCCTGGTATGAATAATAATATCATTTATATTAACAGAAGTAATGTATTCTTAAATGATACTAAAAGCGTATCATTTAAAGATACCCAAAAAGTTATATATGAAGGACTTGAGTTGAATTATAATAATATTGAAACAAATATCACTCGCAGGTATCTTGTTCGGGAGCATTAGTATTTTTCAATACCACTTACATGTGATATGGATTTTAAAAATATGATAGAAATGTTCATCCAAAATGGAACGAACACGATGGAGTTATATATGACTAGCCAACCTAAACTTAATAGCTCATGTAATGTAGAGCATCGAGATACTAATATATCTATACCCATATTTGCTCAGCCATTAGACAATTATCACATTCCATTGATGTTGGTTTATCTAGGACATTGGAAGATAGGGTTATTGGGATTTGTAATGAAAATAGAATTAAAATTAGATATTATTATTAGCATAGAAATGACACTTCTAATCCTAGTGAAAATAAAGATGAAAGTGTAATAGATTTAGTTGAAACATCATATGATGATGATGATGATGATGATGATGATGATGATGATGATGATGAGGTCTCTTGTTCTAGAATTGATCTGTTTATCATAAAAAATAAGTTAGTGGCGGTGATATATCGTAGTGGTATATGTATATGGCATTAAGTATGAAATGACAAAACTTTAGCCTGAATTGATTATATATCATTCATATTATGTTAGATACTTGGCAAATAACTTCAATCACAAATTCAAAAATTTATCAGCTAAGTTGTTTAGGATGTGTTATGAATCTTTAAAGCATAAATTTTATGTATGGTTTGATGTTATGAGTAATAGTTATCCAGAATGAAAAGAATAGCTTGAGCGGGGATCAAAAGAAAAATAAACACTTTTTTATGATTAGGTTCATCGATATGACAATATAATAACAAACCTATCTAAATCTTTTAATCATATGTTTGAAATGTGGATGTGTTTTCTTGTTTTTTGTTTTAGTCCAATTGACTTTACCCCTCATATTAAAAGGTGACTTATGGATATTAGTTGTCCCCTTCATATTTTTTAAGCTTATTAAGATAAATTGCCTTGACCATGTAATATGATAATTTAGCTTTAAGTAATATCTCTTGTATGATATAGATACAAGCAATTAGTTGCTTTCAATTAATCATTTAGGTAGGCACGCTAATTATAATTGAATGGTCCATCATGTTCAACATATATCAATGGAGGATGCATTAAGAAATTTTATTTTTAAAGATGTTCATTCTATAACTTTTAAGGAGTAATACATGGACTGGTACCTATGTATAACACATTGAATCATTACACCAAACTTAACGCAAGTTTCTCCACATTAGAAGATGGAGTATGAGTTGCATGCACATCGGATTCAAAATATTATAAGTATTTATTACTTTGTACAGGCTGTGACAAAACCATTATATTTTATTTACGGATTAATAATTTATATTTACTTAATATATGGTTGGATAGTTGTTACATGATTGTTAACGTGATACGGTTGATCTATGTGATCTCGATGATAATGGTGGACTTGCTCATTACTATACATCTTCTTAATTCGAGATATGTCGCACTATACTTGATGTGTTCGGAGAAACTTTTGAGCCTAGATGATTTGTCTTAAGGAATGAGACTACACAAACATGTGAAAGTTGTGCTATTGATGAAGTTGACCAATCCATTCATCGAAGTAGAAGACATAGATAAGCTCAAATGTATTATTATATTATGTATAATTATATTGTATTATTTTTTAGTTAAAAATTATTTTTATTATTATTACTTTTGTAATGATATTTTAGCCAATTATCATAAATTTGATTTCAATGTTGTTTTACATATTATGTATTTCAATACTTATTATATATATACAAACATGATTTAAAATCATTAATTAATAGATAAAATGTAAATAAGTTATTTAAGATTTCATATCATTCATTAATAACATAAAAAATTTCACATAAATAAAAAATATGTTTAAAAAACATACACATTAAATTGAAATTATAATTAATAAATAAAATTAATGTTAAAATATCACATTTTTAATTATAAGTTTGAGGTTTGATAATTTAAGATTTTGTTTAGGCTTTAATGATTTTGACTTTATTTTATGTAAAATTCATGATTGAGTTCTTGTAAAAGTTATGCTACTTGATACAATTGTTATTGTTATTAATATATAAGTTTATTAAGACTGCTATTGTTATTAGCATTGTTATTAGCAGTTGACAATTTGTAATATCATTACCTATTAATTAAAACAACTAATATTATTAGCAATTGTTTAATAAAATTTTATATTTTAATAACAATTAATTCAAAATATATTATTTCTCAAATACTTTTACGATTTATGCTATATCTTAAATTTTTCTTAAACAGTGCTAATTTGATAAAATAACCAGCGATTTTCTATCCTCGAAGTTTGGTTGCTCTACTCATTGACTAAACAGTATCAAAACTTTAGTGGCAGTAGATTTTTAGTTATTAATTGTAGGAGTTCCATGACATTTCACTTCAGTTGCGGCTTGGATGCGTCAGCTTTTCCTTCTAAAAGTTGATTGTGGCGTCTTTCTTTCTACCGTGAGGTTAGCTAAGCTCTTAATTATTATACTGTTAGTATCTTTCTATCACGATAGATTACTCTTATCAAGAGCCGGGGTTTGATATAGCTCGCTTCTCTATTATTAAGAATATTTTATCAGTCTACTTTATCAATATAATGCTGTATTCTGTTTTTGTAATACAACATTTTTATTTAATTAATAATAATCTTTTACGAAAGCGCTTGCTCCTGAGCACTTTTGTAAAACGCCAAAGCCTCGACAGATGACCAAAATAGGAGAAGATCGTGGGGGGATTTTTTTTGTCCTTTTAAGATAGGTACTGTTAAGTGGGAGCGAAGCCTTGACAACAAGAAAAGATAAAAATGGCAATGTGTTTGATTTTGATGGGGAGAGAGAGGGAGAGACCTTAGCATGCAGATTGACGAGGTGATTTGATATAAAGCCTGTTAGGAGGCGAAGAAACGGGCTGGCCATTGTGTCTCAAAATGCGAGCATGATGTGTCAAAATCCCATATCATCAATCTCTCACTCTCCCTCTTTTCATGGTTGATGGATGGATGGGATTGCTGAATAAAGATGGAAGCATGGTTTAAATAATCATTTCTTGAGTTGAACTCGGCACAGCATCACAAGTCTAGCAGTAAAATGGAAAACTCAAAAACCGAAACCAGACCTCACTTGAATGGCTCGCGTCTGTAACTTCTAAGTGGTAAATAGCATGGTAAAATTCAACAAAGTATAATTAAGTAAATCCTTTCGATTTTCTCCTTGTTTTATTATTAATTAGGTTTTTATTTATGAAGAAGTGAGGTGCATGTCTGGAGCAACCACATCTAATCTCTTTCCATGCAGGATCAGCTGGATCAAATCATCCCAACTCAATTTGAATCAAGTGAGCCAATCTCACTTAACTCGAAAGTCTTTGAACTGCCTGGTATCCTATGAAGAATAAGGAATGAATGTCTAAGATAAGAGTAACTGTACGATTTTGGTGTCACGAGCTTTATCAGCGGTTCTCCACTCCCTATTCCAATTTCCACTTTTTGTTTGGAATATCCTGTAGGAATTTTAAGCGTATAAAGCCAAGAAATTTGTCTCTTATTGAGCACCTGTGACCTTTGTGTATGGAATTACATGATAGCTTGTCTTGGTGGCAAGTCTTGAAGGGAAACTCAGAATTTAAATATCAGGAGGAAGAGACAATTGTGTATGTTTTCAAACATGATGTGCTAGATTTTAGAATAAAAAAAAAATTCTACTATCACAGCTCATACTAGAGCCTTTTGGGACGTCTTTATTCCCACTTAAAGTAATATTTCTTTCGTTTTATTATAAAGTTTCCAGTTTAGATGTGGTAAAAGGTACGAAGGTTGGATTTTTGGTCCCCTTCGTCTGAAATTATAACATGTCAGCCATTGATTTTCAAAGGGATATGATGTGGATCGTGATTAGGGTTGGCCTTAGGTTTCAATATTGAGACCAGGAACTTTTGCTGTTTCAAAGATAGATGAAAAAGACGGGCTAATGAACATCATGTGTGATTTGTAATATGAGGAATTCTTCAGATTTTCAATCAAAAAAGAAAGAAAGAAAGAGAGAACAGATAGAACAGTTAAATCGATCAATCAAATGACTGAGATGCATATTAAAGATTCCCGCACTCTCACTATCTTCAGTATTTTCAGCATCTACAATATTTTCTTTAGTAACTGATGCCTCCACAGTTTAGAGCGAAATGATTCAGAAAAAAAATTGAATCAGGTCATCTATTCATTTATTTTCACTAGAATAATGACATCTTATTTGTTTTTTAAAAAATATTGTTCTTATTTAAATCAAATTAATCAAGTTATTTAAAATTGTATAAGAATATTAAAAACTTGCTTAGATTGAACAATTTTAAGTCGCTTAATTTTTCCATTAGTTTAACTAGAAATCCAACTCAAATGAGTCAGGAGTCTAGAATTTCTCAATTAATCTATAAAAAAAAATTAGACCGGATGTAGAGTTTGTTTAAAAAAGTTATAGAAATTATTGTGATACTAGCTTTTATAATATTACTAAACATTTCAAATTCACAATAACAGCTAAAAATCACGGTTGCATCAAGTTAATGATTCCAAACGGATAAGATAAAGGAGGTACTTATTGCTATGTGAAAAATTAACTACTTTCACTGTACCACATCACAGATGATATATATATATATATATATATATATATATATATATATATATATATATATATTAGAGTAGATTTAAACATATCTCACTTGTTTTCTAAAATTTTAAAATTATTCATCATATAAATTTTTAATAGCTCTGATATTTATGACATTTAAACTAATAATTTTTAAAAAATAAATTTAAAATTTAATTAATTAAGTTATAACTTTTAAAATTAACACATCATAAATAATAAAACAAATTGGTGAATTAATGTATTTTTAAGTTGTGGCATATCAAAAAGGTGATAAATTGATACATCGCACATTTAAAATGCAGCATGTTGTGAAATTTACATCTCAGTCCAAATAAAAAAAAACATGGATATGACATCCACCTCTTTCTAAAAACAACAACAATGAAAACAACCCTCCTCTCACTAAAAAAAACACATCAATCATGATGTGCATCATGGAAATGATAATCCATCTCGTAAAGGTAAATCAAATATGCAAGAGGATTCAGATGGTCCAATGATAAGAGCAAGAGCGAAACAATTACAAAGGACCTTAACGAGTCAGATTGGAATGATTGAAACTACGTCGGAGTTAAAAATTAGCAATCAGTTTCAAATTGGTTTAAGGGTGCTTATTTGCCTACAATTAGAGCTTAAAGATGGGAAGAGCCCTTAATGGTTCATTTGATGTTGGGCTACTTGAATTTGGGTTAATAATGCAAATAAGTTAAGAAATTGATGTTGTTTACGTCAGAACAGTAGATGAATTTGAACCCGAATTTGAAGTCATTCATTGCATGTGAAAACAAGACTAATCTAGGTGGATTTCAAGTTCAGAACGTGATCTTTCCAGATTGTCCAACCATGATTGCATTGGACTTTTGTGCAAGAAGTTATAGCCATTTTAAATTCCGTTTGTTTATGTTTCAATTAAAATCAGAAAATATGTGCTAGTTTAATTTGTCTGGTTACTTTGTCAAAGTCTAATTTTTGGGCTTGAATTCTGTCATGTTGAATTTTTCTAAGTATGAAGGGATGTTCCAGTTATAAATATGACATTAGAATATGTAATAAATAACTTTTGGCCAAAATTTGAACTTAATTCAGAGAATTAAAAGTTGTTCTTCCAAATTGATTTGTGAAGAACCCTACCTGACTTATCACTCTTCAATCACAGAGAGTGTGGCGTCAAAATCTTAGATTGATCTTTGTGGCGTCCAGATCGACTTATCAAAGTATCACTCTAGTCTATCCTTCATTTTATATACCTTAAAATCACTATAATCCAGCCTAAACACCAAAAGAAAGACAACACAACCAGACCCATCCTTCTTCTATTTTCGTCAGATTCATTGTTGTCAATTTTCAAATCATTCACGGCACATCAAATCACTTATTTTTTCTTAAAACACTCAAAACTCAAAATTATCTTATTCTGCGAACATCTTAGGATATCTTCTTTTTAAAAAACAATAAAAAAATCATCATTATTGTCGCCTCCACAATACTTTCTAGTCCTAAAAATTAAGGTAAATATATTAGATTGTTATTAATTATATGTGTTTTATACTTAAGTTGTGATTGGTTTAGTTGAAATAAAATTATTGTTAAGGATTTAAGTTGAATTAATGATAAAATAGCTATAAATGCCAATAATTATAATTGATTTGATGCAATTAAACATGAAAATAACATCAATTAGGAATTAAAAATTTTAATGAGTTATATGTTGCGTTTAATTTTAGATAAGTTATCGAATTATGAATTGTGTATAAATTGGTTGGAATTAACTAATAATGCTATCAGTTATGTTTATGCTTGATGATTTCATACAATAGAGCATAAATGAGATAGAATATTGATTAATTACATGTTACATTGAATTGTGAATAAATTGTTGAATTTGGTATTTTATTTGAATGTTTGAATTTTCTATGAATTTGAATTTGATCTCATGCAATTGAGCATAAAAATATCAATTAGGTTTGATATCATAAATTATGTTGAATTTTGGTGAATTATGCATGACATTAAATTTTAGAAATTGATTTGAATTTGATATGAATTTTGACAATTAGGGTTAAGTTAATATAATTTATTTAAAATTATATCCTATTAAACAAAATTAGATTCTTTTCTTTTTTTACAAATTTTTTTATAGCATCTTTATGTTACAAAATTGTTCCTAATGTGAACAATAGTATCACCTATAATGGCAGTGGTAATTTACTGTTAAATGATAATTTAGACATATTATATGCAGAAATGAAAAAAACTATATGTCATGGACTTTGGTAGAATACTAGTGGTATCTTGTACCGATTGTATATGTTGGCAATTTTAAGACAATGATGGATTATTTCATCCAAAGTGAATTAAACATAATGATATTGTATTTGAGTAGTCAACCAGATTTATTGTGTATCCCAACTTCTGGTCAAATAGGTATAAGCCATCACAATCTGCCTGTCTTTCAAAGTTAGTTAGTAAATGAAAAAATAATTTATTATCAGATGATTTACTACTAATAAGTGATAATACTATGCTTGACAATTCATTTGTTGATCACTATATATTTGACTATTATGAGCCTAATAATAATAAAAATGATGAGATATTAGACCTCGAATATGATGATAGATGTTGATGATTAAATAATATCTCTTGTTATTAAATTTAGAGATGATCTTGGATCTATATTTGTTTTTCTCCATGGTTAGACATTATCATAATAGTTTGCTAAAAGGTTATGATTTAGAGGTTGGACAAACATTCATCAGTAAAAATGATTTAGTTAATGTAGTTAAATGGTAGCACATTACACAATCAATCTCGATCTTTGTTCAACTACAACATATGAAAGCACTAGAATATAAATGGTATTTATATAGGTGATACCATTAAGGTCAAACTCATTTAAGATATAAAAGCTAAAAAGGCCATGCACTTATACTCAACCTTTATCTAAAAAGACCATCATCAATTTGATGCAAATTTTATTGCTAATATTGTATCAACCCTTGTGATAAATTATATTTTCAATGACAGTTGTAAGCATCCATAGTGAAATAGAATTGTATTACAAGTATAAATTATCATATGATAAAGCATGAGTTGCAAAGTAAAAAGCATTTAGGTATTTGTTTAGTTCATATGATGATTCATTTGAAAAAAAACATCAAGGTTGTTGTTGAAAATAAAAAAATCAAATCTAGAATGGTTGTTGATTAGAAAAATAAAAGAAATCTTAATAATAGTAATAGTACAATAGTAACTAAAAGATTTTTTGGTCATTTGAACTATGTATTGAAGGTTACAAATACTATAGGTCACTAATCAATATTGATGGTATATATTTGTATGGATGATATGATGGAAAATTACTTATTGTAGTTGTTTTTAATTTAAATAATGGATATTTCTTTTGGCTTTTGTAATTGTTGATGAAGAAAATAATTACAATTAAAGATGGTGTTTTACTTTGCTTATACGTTACTAGTGATAGAATAAATATATATACAATATCATATAGACACACATACATTAAGAATGAAGTAAAAGAAATTGAATGTGAACCTATTGGATACCATTAATGTTATACCTGATGCTTTAATAATACATTCAAAGACCTATCTATAAAAAAAAAAATTGATAAAGATATGTTATGAACCGTGAAGACGTAAATCTGATTTATAATATAAAAGAATATGTAAGTTGGACCCGGCTTATCAAGAAAAGCTTGATCATGAACCAAAAGAAAAGAAGGCACCATATAATGATGATCATCAATATGATAATATGACAACAAATATTTCAAAATTATTTAATCATGTTCTAAAAAAAATGATTGTGCAATGCATGTTTATACTCTAGTGCAATTGACATTTTACAAATATAATAGTTATTAGGTGAAAATGAAACAAAGATAGATAAAGAGAATTGACAATGAAACAAATGTTATTATTCAATGTGGGATAATTTGGCCTCCAACAATTCAAATGGAATTGACAATAAACAGAGATAAAACAACAAATCATATTGTAATGTTGTTCAACTTCGAACAACAAGTTTTATAGGTCAACATCCTAGTTAAACCAGGTTTTGTCAAAGAAATAAAATTGACAATTAGATTGAATAATAAAACTTACACGAGTGGTAAATGACAAACATTTCACCATTCATGTTCCATATTCTTGCATGTTGCGTTGAGAATCACTTATACTTTATATAGTTTAGTGATGATTAATACATGATTTGCAACTACAAATCAGCATATGATATGTCATTTTATCCATTACTAGATAAGTTAGAATGAAGTGATTATAATGGACCCTTGAAGCAGACTCATGTAGAAGAAAACCTAGACATAGTTAACGAATGTTTGCTTGTTTGCACAACCAAATGGATGCAAACGAGGTTTATGCACATTATAGATGAGGTATGTGCAATAATAGAAAAACATGCCTTATTCAACAACTTATATTAAACAATATAATTATTTTTTAAAATATATTATGATATTTTTTAAAAGCATATAAACTTGTCAAAATTCATATTAAACACAACTAATATTACATATGATGTCGAGCACGGGCAAATCTTCTTCTCATGGTGGCTAAACACATTATAAGGTTGATATTCCTGGAGTGCATGACCATGTTTATCGATAGTTTAAGTCATAATGCATGCCTCTTAAGACCACTACATTTTTATCCTATGGTTGCAATATAGACATTAATCAAATGATATTGTCGTTAGGATTTTAAGTGTATTTAAGTTTAATTAATAATTTCATTACTTAACATTAAAGATATTTATGTACTTATGTATTTATATTTTAAATTATTATGCAAGATGAAGTTACAATTTATTTTTGGACATATAAGCAAATGAAATTACATGAAAGGGTTTAACTTTAAGTTTTTCAGGCTGGTTTTTTAAATATCAGTTATCTAGAGCACATCAAGCTTAACCGCAACTTGATCTATATACTAATTGAGCGATGAAGATGTGAGATTCATAGATTCCACCTCAGTCATGAGAAAATGACACTAAAACAACAAGATGTTACAATTTTACATGGACTTTCTATTAATGGACAAACAATTATATCTACTTGAATGTGTAATTTTGTTATGTTATACGAGCATGTATTTGGATTGACATTCCTTTCTACTGAATTGAAGGGGATAACACACATCATAAATTGATTAAAAAGACATTTATCATATCACCAAATGATAGTGATGAGGAACTCTTGTTGAGATATGCATTAAATTATAACTTGAATATGTTAATTAATTTGATCATTTGAATATGTTATGGAGGTATGTCAGGGCATATATAGTGTATATGTTTGATAATTTATTATTCATAGACCTTATAAGAAAATATATGAATTTAATTTATCTAACGCTTCTAGAGGATTTTGATGTGATTCCCACATATAGCTAGGGATTTGTTATCTTGATATGCTTGTACATGTATCAATGTCTTACATGCATGAATATGGCTAAACAGGTTGGGAATGTTTGCTACTTCTATAAGTATAAATAAAATAAAATAAAATAACTATTTATATTTTAACTGGTTGTTGTTAACATGAAAAAATAACTCATGATCTTGAGAGTATCTCCATATAGGTCGACCCTAAATTCTTAGACTATGGAGTTACACTTCAGCTCTTATTAGTATGTAGATAATACAACCTTTTCTTGCAATTATATGCATTTATATTATCTAATTGTAACTTTAAAAATACAATTAAGTTAATGTATTTATAACACTATATAATATGTTGTTAGAGTATTTAATAATAATTCAATATATTTGCTGTTATTTTATCAAAATAAGCTAGATATATAGCAGCCTTTTCAGATAAATTTTTAATCATTTGTTTAAATAACCACTGAATTTGGAATTATAATGTAATTCAATAATAAATCTCATAATAACCCTTCAAAATATGTTGAAGACTGAGAAATTTTGATATTGTGTTTTCACGAGATGGTTATTAAAATAATTATTAAAAATTAATTGATATTATAATTTAAAATTATGATATCTAATTAATATTATATTTTTTTATTACTACTATCTTTATCATCACAACACATCATATTAATTGACATAATTATCGCAACACACCATATTAATTACATGTCAATTTTAAAAATACAAGGACAATTAACACCATATTAATTACATGTCAATTTTAAAAATACAAGGACAATTAAACATCGCATGTGAGGAATACCGAACATGAAAAATTTATGATTCTCATCGTAGTTTTTAAATCTAATTGAGTGGTCAATTCAATTTAAAATCTAAATTTTAAATTTTAATTGGGTTAATAGATTAACCAAGATAACTTTTATTAAAAAAATTAAAATAATATTATATTAGTAAAATAAATAAATAAATTGCAATAATATTTTTAATTAAATTTTATTAGATCATTCAAATCAAATCACTAGATCAACTTATTAAATTAATCAAGTCACACCGTATTATAACTTTTTTTACTTTCTTTCCAATCTGATCTGATTTTTATATTAAGTTAGTTGAGTCTAGAATTAACTTATTACGCCGGATTATTTTTTAAAACTATAATTACAATGCTTCATCAAAACCTTTTTTGTTTATTTTTCCCAATGTAATATCCCAAAATAGCCTCAAATGGACACTTATATTTCCGCGGCCACAACATTTCCGAAGTTCTCAATTTGTAAAAAACAAAACACTAAGAAATATTACATCACCTGAAGCCAACAGTTTAGTAGCTGCAGAAGGCTAGAAAAGCCTAGATAGAACGAGGGGGAGGGGGAGGGGGAGAGTGGAAAAGGCTATTTTGCCACCTTACTTTTAGCTACCACTCCTGGGGAAATCTTTTTGTCCTATGTGTCAAAGCTGTGATCGTACCTTATTAGCATGAAAATGTAATGGTGCATGTCTAACTAGCAAAAAGCTAAAACTGTGAGGGCAGAAAATCCACATCATTAGAGGTATGGTTTTTTTGCAACTTTGCAGTGCAGACAGAGCGAGCCACTTACATGGGCATCCTCTTCATCTGGAGCTCAATAAGATCACCATAAATCAACAACAGCAAAACAGGAAAATCCCAAAAATCAGATGGTAAACATTTTACCAGTGAATCCCATAAAGCACAGAAACTAAACAAAAGAAGAGAAAAGTGAAGAAAGAAAGGCGATTGAAGAGATTGGAGGAGAAAGAGCGATGGCGTGTGTTACAATGTCTCTGTCAAGATTGATAATTTAATCTATGTACTCCGCTGACAGAGGAGATATGAAACAGCTTTATCGATTCATGGTGAAAATCTTCTCTCTCTTTTTTTCTTTTTTTTAAAAATTGTTTGTTTTTTTCAAAAGGACCTCTCTCATAAAAACTACTTTCTGTTCCCTCCCTTCATTTTCTTCACTGACAGAGAATACCTGCACACTTCTCACGCACGCACGCATACTCTTAAACAGAACCCCACAGCCCACTCCTCAGACACATACATCACCCTCCCCCTCTCTCCTATGGACCTTATCATATCCATAGCTCCTATAGACAGTAAGAGAGAGAGACAGAAGAGGACAGAGCAGAGAAAACACAGAGAGATTTTCCAAGGCCAGCTAGATCATACTTTCTCTCACACTATTATTTCGCCTTTTTCACCCTGCCCCCTCCTTTCATCACATCCCCCACGAGACCACCCCTTATAAACCCACACACGCTTCCATTCGCTCTCTCAGGTCTTATAACTAGCCATGGTCTCATAAATTAGACAACTGAGTAACAAATCCTGTACATCCCTTGTAGTAACCAACACAGTCTTGCATTGTTTAGACGTTTTACGATGTGGGTTTTGATAGATCCTTGAGGAAGCTTGGAACCTCAGCAATTTCTGTCTTTCTTGGGTTTTCTATTGAGCTTTGGATCGACTTCTGTTTTGTCAATTTGTTGACTTCTGTTTTTGTTTTTCAATGGAGAGCTACCACCACTTCGACAATGGTGATGCCCATTTGCCTCCTGGATTTAGGTTTCACCCAACTGATGAAGAGCTTATCACCTACTATCTCCTGAAGAAGGTTCTGGACAGCAACTTCACCGGTAGGGCCATCGCTGAAGTTGACCTCAATAAGTGTGAGCCATGGGAACTCCCAGGTAATTAAGATGCATTATCTTCTCTAATTCTTTCAATTTTACACAAAAAGCTGTTAACCTTTGTTTTCCTTGTGATTTGTGGTGGCAGGGAAAGCTAAAATGGGAGAGAAAGAGTGGTACTTCTTTAACTTGAGAGATAGAAAGTACCCAACTGGGCTGAGAACTAATAGAGCCACTGAAGCTGGTTATTGGAAGGCTACGGGGAAAGATAGGGAGATTTATAGCTCAAAGACCGGTGCGCTTGTGGGAATGAAGAAGACATTGGTGTTCTACAGAGGGAGGGCTCCTAAAGGAGAGAAAAGTAACTGGGTTATGCATGAGTATCGCCTTGAAGGCAAATTTGCTTACCACTACCTCTCTAGGTGCTCTAAGGTATAAACGAGCACTTGTGTTTTGTGTTACCTTATTCTCAATTCAAGCCATGTAAGATAAGCCTGTTTTCTAGGGTTTAATACATGTTTCTGGGTGCTATTATACGAGTACTACTAGCTAGATACCTCAGTCTTAGGTGCCATATTTCATGATTAGGGTTGCGGTAGTGCATCGAAGAAAGAGTTTAGGTTTCGTAGTTGCTTTAGCGACAAGTTTGATTATATCATTGAATGTCATGGAGGACATAATGTTTCTACTTGCTCCTAGATTTTTTTGGAAAAGCAAATTATTCAAGGATTACTCTAGCAAATAATTTTATGGTAGTTATGGTCTCTACAATAAATGGTCTGTAGCTATTTTCATCTAGCAGAAAGTACTCAATATTCATCTTTATTGGGATTTAGACAGATCACAGCATTTCGGCATCATTATTCTTGTCATTATTCCAGAGGCTACTGATTACTATTCAGTCATTTAGTTGCATAGTTTGTGTACGACTTGCATGCTTGTTTAGGTTTACATTTCCCACACGCTTGACTAAGTAATGTTGTTTTGAACTTCAAATTTGAACAACCATCATATATTCTTGTTTACCTCACAAGGAAAATCAGAGGCATCTGATAATATGTTGTGGAAAGTGTTGGCATATTCCCTTGTAGTCATGATAATTGTCTTTTGGCTAACAAATAACGTGATCCAAGTGCTTCCATTTTGAGACCTCATGCAAGTGATCATATCTATATTTGTATGATGTTTTGCACTATTTCAACTACATGCAATGATGGCATTTTACATTTTCAAACTTCAATCCTTGTCAGGACGAGTGGGTAATCTCTCGAGTCTTTCAGAAGAGCTGTAGTGGAGCTGCGAGCGGCGGAAGCGGAAGCGCCCCCAAGAAAAACCGCTTCAACACCACTATCAATCTCTACACAGAAGCTAGCTCCCCATCTTCAGTCTCCCTCCCTCCCCTCCTTGATGCTACCACTACTCTTACCACTGCTGCATCTACCACTACTCTCAATGACCGTGACAGCTGCTCTTATGACAGCCACACTCAACACGAGCACGTGTCCTGTTTCTCCACCATCGCAGCTGCTGCTTCTGCCGCTGCCAAGCATAACAGTAATAACTTTGATCTTGCTCCACTGCCTCCACCTGCAATGATCGATTCATTCTCAAGATTCCCAAGAAACACCGGGGCCAATGGTTTCCCAAGTTTGAGGTCTCTTCAGGAAAATCTTCAGCTGCCTTTCTTTTTTTCCTCCCAACCCTCTGCCGCGGCAGTACCACCTTTTCATGGCGGTGGTGCTGCAATGAATTGGATGGTGAACCCTGAAGATGGAAGGGTTGATGGTACCGGTGCTGGTATTGGAGCTGGCGGAAGGGTGGCAATGGGTCCTACCGAGCTTGACTGCATGTGGACTTATTGAGTTTGAAATGGCATATGTGCACCCCATCTATGATAACTACTAAATTATCTTCAATCTTTGTTCTTCAATGATTCCCTGATACTATTCAGATTTCTGTATTGTTCGGGTTTCTGTTTGTGCCAACTGGACTGATATTAGGGCAGGATATTTGTATATCTTGTTGTTACGTATCAGGTATTCAGTATCACTAGGATTTTCTGGTTAATGTATGATGACTATCTATGCTTTTAATTTGTAATATAATGGAATTAAAATGACTGTGTAATGGCCCGTTATCTGTAATGTTATATTCTCTACGAAAGTTTTCTACTGTTTCTTTCTGTATCAACAACGGCTGGTAGCTTTGTTCTATTAATTTTTAATCATCGTGTTGGATCAAGTCAGGCAAGTGTTTGCTTGTTGTAATTCTTGATGAAGTCGAAGCCTTGCATTTAGATATGTGATGCTGATATAGAGGATCAAGGTAACTTATTTATGGGGTAGGTAATGTGATTAATTGGAAAACCATGTTATGTTTTCTAGGTAAAGGGATGCCTGATGATCAAAGAAGAAAACCATAACTAGATTACACCAGATTACACTGTTATTTTCTTGCAATGAATACGAGGGGAAAGGACATTAAATAGGTAGTTGAGTAGTGGGGTTGTTGTTGGTACATTGGAGTTCACCTTTCACACATGGGTTCTGGTCTATGAAGGGACTATGAGAATACTGATGCCATAACCCTACTTGTAGAAGGGACAAGTTTAATGCACCTGTGACATTGTTTCTGTTCTGTCAGCATAAAACTTGCATAAGAGTAGGTGAAGGGCCAGCTGCAGGGTGAGAATTTGGTACTTCTTCTAGCTAACAAGTTAATAGTGCAGCATGCCTCCGTTTGTATTTGCTGTACGCGGAAGGAAAGAGGAAAGAAGCAGCAAAATGAAATTGTTCTGATTTAAACTTTAATCTGTCACTACGATATCATTTTTACTCGATTTTTCATATAGCAACAGTAGCGTGTACACACACACATATCCTAAGGTTTTCTTGTTCTTGAGGGATCTAACTAAATAAGTGGATCTCCCATTCATGGATCCCTCGATGCAAGTTCAAGATGTTGGTGTCTTTTACAAGACATTTTCTTTTGTTTCAAGAAAAATGCGATGGATAATCGGGATTCGGATTGTTTGTGCAAATTATGATCATAAAAGGAACTATCATCTACAAAATGCACGAGTTTTTTATATTGCTGACCCGGTTCTAAATCCGCAAAGATAGACAAGCTTCTGTGTTACAGATGAGATGGCTATTTCTTTGCTGGAGAACGAGCATGTCGGGGCTGGAAACCAGCAAAACAAGTCCTATGTGAAAGTCGTGGGACTCTCCAAGAGTGCATGGGTGATGTTTGTAAACAAAATGAGGTTGTGTTTATGTTGTAGAGAAGTTGTTAGGAAGCTGACTAGAGAGTTTGAAGAAGTGCAAAATTTACTCAGGGATTCATGACAGTTTTTATCGCTATGAACCACTCGGGTACCTCCTGCTATTAAAGCCCACTTTAACAGTCCTTATGAGTACAAGGATTATTGTGTTTTTTTAATTGTTGAGTTGAAGAGAGATGTTATATGAACATTATCCACTTGACAGCATTTTTTAACGCCGTGATCCTGTGATAGAAAATACGCACGTGCTCGACTGAGCATGCATTGAATACGCATTCATATTGAAAATTAAATTTAGAGTTACAGAATTCTGATTACTTCAACTATAATAATAATAGGTTATATTTTAAATATTAAATTTTAAATAAACATATTTATAGATATCAATATATAACCTTTAAAAACCGAATACAAGGTAACCGTTACTCTAATCAAAATAATAATATTTTATTTTATAAATAAATATCAAATTTTAAATAAATATATTTATAGGTGTCAATGAATAATATCCTAGAGTCCCAAGCAAACGGCTACTCTAACCACAATAATAATAAGTTAAATTGTTTTTTATGATAAAGCATAAAATTCTAAGAAAAAACTTTTATAGATATCAATGTATAGCCAAAAATCGGGTTTAAAACATATGATTATTCTAATCATGGTAATAATGGGTTATATTTTTTGTCTTATAATTAGGTATTAAATTTGAAATAAATATGTTTATAAAAATCAAAGTATAACCCTTATAGACATGGTCCAAAAATAATAATACTATAAAATATAATCAGAAAATGATAAAAAAAAATGCTTTAATTTAAAGTAAAGAAGTATGATAAGCATGATTAAAAAGGGAGTGTCTTAACTAAGACCATTTTTAGAAACTATTTATTAAGTAAATAAATTAATTCATATAGAAATGAAACTTTTTTATGAAACACCTTACATGTATTAAAATTCTACATAAAAATCAATTAATTTTAGTATATGGAAAGGTTTAAAATCAAATTATAAAAGTTCACTCTCCAAAACAAGTTTCGAATTCTTGACCAGTATATGTTTCTATAATTATAAATAATTATTTTATAAATTCATAAAAACTATTAAAAAAATATATTAAAACACACTAAAACTCTTTAATATCATACTAAACAGAAACAAGAAACTTTAGGGTCATAATTAATTTGAAGGGAATCATACTCTTAAATTAACTAAAAATAGGTTTCAAAGATGACCCTATGTTTTTATGTTTTTATAAACCCAAAAAATATAAACTCAAGTGATCTACTTTCAATCATCATAACTCTTAATATGCAATTTTGATTTGAAAAAATGACCTATCAAATAAAAAAACTTACACGGAAATACAACTATAATACTCATTATAAGACTAGATTTTGAAGGCCTAAACTTGCTGGATCATCATCTTTTTTTTTAATTTTTTAATTTCTCTATTACTTTAAAAAAAAACATATAAAATCATTTCCAAAGGATATCTATCAACCTATGACTCCAAGTATAATATTCCCTCCTTAAACCTTACAATTTTTGCAATAGAAAACATGTGACTATTTCGTTAAAAAAAAAAAAAACGCATAGCAAGGATAGAGATGCTCTCGACCACTTCCAACTTGTTCTCCAATTGTACCATAGGCTAGTTATGATTACATACTTTGCCTCAGCCACAGATTGGATAAACCAAGAGAGGACACAAGTGATTGTGTTGAAGACAGCTATAGTTGCAATGCCACACAAAGTTACAGATGCTACCTAGCTGTGAAAGCCACACTGAGTCACATTTGTTCAAATTTGTCTGGGACCAAGTAACTGCATCAAGAACGCTCAATGATGAATGGCTTGTGGCTTGTGATGATGAGCATGGTCAGCATATTTTTAACCTTAAAGTTGAAATAAGGCAAGTGATCTGTGCATGATGGGCAACGCAATCAGCAGCATAACATTTTGGGCTCTGTAGGGACCTGTGGATTCGGGTACAATTTGTGCATGGAAATGGCATAGCACGCTACGCCCATCAATTGGTGCAGATTTTGGACGCATAATGTATTTGGGCTATGCCAGTGTCTGATGGAGAGATAATTTGGCTGTGAAAGAAGGGTTAAGGCAGAAACATCCAAGCATCAAAATGCCAGAAGAACAAAAAAGCTGGGATCAGCATAAGAAGAAGGGAATTATGAGTTTGAAAGTATAGGTTGTCTTATATTCAAGCATTGGAAATATACGCTGCACCCCTGCAGATTTTCTTTGATTTTTTTGTGAGTTTCATTATTTGCTTTTGCAGTGAAGTCGCAAGGAAGAATCAGATGGGATGGCATCATGATTTATGATAATATGCACTGCTGACAAATGGACATCTTTGGCTGTTCAGTTTTGGTTTTGCTTATTTTTTAAAGTATTTTTTTATGTGAAGTTATATTAAAATAATATTTTTTATTTTTAAAATAATTTTGGATATCAATACATTAAAAATATTTAAAAATATCAAAAAAATATTAATTTTAAATAAAAAAATAAAAAATTTAATTTTAAAAAAAATATTTTTAAAATATAAAAATAAATAAAGTCTTATAAAAATCATGATCCAAAAAAACGCAAATTATGTGCTTTGCTTGTAATTTTATTCACTTCTGTTTTATGGGCCAGCTTCTTGAGCATCGAAGCCCAAGTGATGATGGTATGTATTAACCGGACACGATTACATGAGCAAACTTACGAGATTAGTAGTAGAACACCAAGAAATTTTAAGGTAATCATGATAGTTATTTTTTAGGATTTATTTTGCAAAATAGATAGATCATGTAAGAGGGAGGGAGAAAAAGAGAAGTATTAAGGGGGGGAATTTTTATATTTTTTATTATAAATCATGAGTTTTATTTTCTCTCTTTCGCTCATATTTATCTCTTTCTTTAAAATAGATTTTAAAAAGTAAATAATATGATATTAGTGGTTATTTTTTATATATCATAAAATTTAAAAAAAATTACATTTAATATTCTATGATTTAATGTGAGTTATACTTTGCTTTTATAGTTTGAAAAATTACACTTTGTCTCTTGTAATTTGATACTTGAATAATATTCTACATCTTCTTAAACAATTTATATTTTATTTTTGATAGTTTTATATAAAAATAAGATAAATATTTGCCTGATCTATCTAAAAGTTTATATTGTTATGAAGTTAAGGTGTAATTTTTTAAATTATGAGAGTAAAGTGTAATTAACAACATACCAAATAATAAGGTATTAAATATAGTTTTTTCGGAGGAACTTTAAGGAATATTTTGTATTTGATATTAAAAATTAGAATCAAAGATGTGAAAGTCTATAATGAAACTTGACAAACTAAAAGGAAAAGAATAAATCTCGAATCCCATGACTAAAATTAAAATCACAAAGAGAAGATGTCAAGGTGTCCTATCATGCTATCAATAGTGATTATTTAATAACAATTTATAACCTCTATATTGGGCTATCATTCCACACTTTATAATTGTTTTATTTATTTATTTAGGAATTTAGAAAATAAGTTTAGAATTTCAGATATATAATGTTAGAGACTTGGTCAATGTGTTTTTTTTTTTTTTGAATATTTAGTAGTATTAAGAGTGAAATTGATTCTCTAAATTGATAAAGGGGCCATATTGTGATCAAGCTAACATCCGGGAAAGGTATTTTTGTAGTTTATTCCTTGATTTAAATTAAAGGGTAGGTTTAAAGAGTGAAATAGCCACGTGTGCCTCTGATTTTGCTCACAATCCAGGTAGGTAGAGAAGCTAGGTTACTTTTTCTCAGCTTCATTTTAATACTTCGGTTCTTTTTTCTTTTTTCCTTAAAACATAATCCAGGCTTCCAAAACGACGCCGCAGTCAAGGAGTTCCTTGATTGTTTTCCCTTCAGACATCACCCGTTATGTTACTAGTATTTTATTATTTTTATAGCTAATTATTTATGGAGTTGTTTATTTATAGAAATTAGGTATTTGTTCGTTTATTTATTAGAAATAAATAAATTGCAGTGCCTTGCAAACAAAAGCAGACGAGCATGGATTAGAAGCTACTTTAGTGGTTTGTCTAGAAAAAAAAAGTGCTTGCATGTTAAAAGAAAAGCTAAAACATGGTTTTCTGTAGCTCAATATATAGATTAATATGAATATGAATTGTTATAATGAACTTATTCTTCATATCCTTGACTGAAGAAAATTCAAGCCTTAAGCTAGGGTTTTTGGGTTCTTTTTTTCTCTTTGAATTGTTTTTTAAAAATTATTTGAAAGTGTATGTGCTTTTTTAATTTTTTAATATAATAAAAATACTTTTTTATCTCTTCATCAACAAAATTTAGAATTATTTACCAAAAATTTTCTTGACTTTTCACAATTTTAAGCAAAAATACTTTTTTGCCCCTAAATTAAAAAAATATTGAGCTACTAGACAAGGATGTTTCAAATTTTTCCACTTTTCATATACAATAAAAGAATGTTTTTAACAGTAGAAAAGATAAAAAAATTATTTTTTAGGGTATTTTTACTTAAGTATTTTATGTAATTAAAAGGACCATGGGAGATATTTTGATATTTTTTATTTTTTTAATCAAAAACTGTTAGCACATGTTTTATATGCCTCAAAAAGTGGGTCACATCAATGTTATTTAGATGGAGCATATGACACCATCCAATAGCTAAATATATTATCTGCCTAGATATGTAGTTGTATCCTCTTTTATAGGGTGTAGCATGTTATGCCACCCAATAAATAAATCTCATCATTCGTTATCTTCTTGGATATACAGTTGTATTCTCTTCCATTATGTGTAGAGTGTATAGGCTTATAATGTTTGAATTATCACCAGTGATCGATTGTTTTTTCTTTTCTTTTCTCTCTCCTAACAACTAAAGTATACAATTGTCTTCTTTGTTTGTTGTTTTTCAATTTCAGTCCTTATTTTTTGAATTTCTTATTTCATCCTTATTCCTTTTATAGAAGTTTTTGTTTTTAGTTTTATTTTTCAATTAGAATTTCTCATATGTTTTTTTTCATTTTAGTCCTCATTCTTTTAATTTCTTATTTTTTTATCCTTTTATAGTTTTAGTTCTCATAAATCAATTTTTGTTAGTGTTTCAAAATCCATCCTCTTAGTTTTGATTTTTTATTTTAGTTATTTTCTCTTTTGTTAGAATTTTATTTGTTTACAATTTAGTTCTTCAATTCTAATTTATGTATATAATATTTTTTGATTGAGTCTTCTACTTTTGATTCTTATGTTTTCCCTTGACTCTTTTATCAAAAAATTTATAGTTTTTAATTTTACCCTTCAAATCAAATTTATGATTTTTTTTTAATAGTAATAATATTTATTTTAGTTTGGTCCTTTTTCATTTGTTTTATTTTTTATTTTGTCAATGTTTTTATGATTTATAATCTTATCCTTCAAAAGAAATTTATGGTTTTTATTATTTTAAAAATAATAACAATAACAACAGTAATAATAACAGTAATAATGATAATAATATTAATAATATTTTTAATAATATTACTAATAGTGAATTATAATGTTAATAATAGTGGTAATAATAAAATTTATTATGACAGTAATAGTGATGATGGTAATGATGATTATTGTTGTAATATTATTTATAATAGAAATAATAGTAATTATGATGGTAATAATAGTAGTAGTAATAATAATAATAGTGGTAGTGGTAATAATAATAATAGTAACGATAATATTTATTGTAGTAGTGATGATAATGATAATAATAATAATATTAATAACAACTATAATAATAAAAATAATGATAATATTTATTTTTAGTAGTAATATTATTCAAAATTTGTTTCGCTCAACAAAGGCGCGAAAGAAGAAAATGTGAAGGCATTGAGATAATTCATCATGATGTGATTTGTGTGGTTTGCTAATTACTAACATATTAATCACTATGATTACTTTAGTACGTGTGGTTTGCACAAGGAAAACAAATATTGTTGTCCTCTCAAACTCCTTTGCATATTTGCCATATTGCTGATGAGTTTGACGTGCCAAATGTGATGAAATTTGCTTTCTTGCAATATCTTCTGATAAATATTCATAAGTTCACACTGGTCAATTTCATTGCCTTGCCTTAACTGGTCATCTCTGTGTTTATTGCATTCCACGCGATGAACAATTTTCCAATAGGAGCTATAAGGGCTCAGATGAGAATGCAGAGATTGCAATGGTAAATAACTTATTTGTCGAGGAAAATAACTATATCTTGATGTGATTTTTTGTAATCTGAGCTTAAATTCATAGGAGCTGACTTATATATGTCTTATCATTTTTTTAATATGCAATTATACATGAGTTAAAACATAAATGATGCAGAAAAATAATTATCCTCCTGAGTTTTGCGACTGAAACTCCTTGCACGGGTGCTTATGAGGATTTATGTTTTGTTCTTTCAGCATCGGTCAAGAATTCATATCTTTGTTATATAATGAAGATATTTGCTTTGGTTCTTTTCTTTTTTTTCATGCATGGGTGTTTGTGAATATATTTTTATCTTTTTAGTATCAGTTAGGTATTCACTTGCTTCTTTTTTCAGAAAATGAGTTCACCTTCTCAAGGAAAGCGCAGGGATTCACTTCCTTCAAAATTCAAGAGCTTTTGCAGTCTAAAATTCAAGAACTTTTTGTGATTGTAGTTCTAATTTCATCATTATCCATGACGCAAAACAAGATAGACAATTAACATATGGCACTACAAAATCCTTGAACAGAAGCAGAGCTCACCGTCCTCAAGAATTCAGTCTCGTGACAAAACTGTAAAATTGAACCGAGTTGACTTTTTTCTTCATATATCTTCCCATGCACTTTAAAATTGAACCGAATTGACTTTTTTCTTCGTATTTCTTTCATGGGAAGACCTTGGCGATTGATCATTATTCCTTGCACTTTTTCCCCCTTCTTCCGCTTCTTTCTGTTTCCTCGTATTCATGGAATTGCACAATATCTTAGTCCTTGGCTCTGGCACCATTCCCTTATTTTCCATCTCACCAAAATAACGCAACGCATCCTCAAACCTTCCCTTTTCATAGAGCCAGTGTATCATAATAGTGTAGGATCGCCGATCCAGTCCCAGCCCATTTTTCTCCATCTCCTCCCAAGTATATCTTACTTTTTCCTCAGAATCCCAATCCGCATGCAATTTCAATAACAAATTATAAGTATCATTATTCATCTTGCATCCATTTATCTTCATCTTCTCCAGAACACCAGCAACTTCCTCAGGTTTCTTCAATGACTTTAGCAGGTAATTGAAAGTTATCTCATCGGGCATACAACTGCCTTTCTTCTCCTGCATTTCATCCAAAAGCTCATACACCTTCTCCATCCTCCCAATCTTGCACATATGCTTGATAAGAGAGTTGTAGGTCTCTACATTGGGAAGGCAACCTCGCTCTTTCATTCCCTCAAAAACAGCCAAAGCTTCAGGAACCCTCTTCTTGAAGCATAGTGCATCAATCACACAATTACAAATCACCACATCTGGCTTGCATTGCATCTCCCACATTGCCTCATACAACTTCATTGCCGTCCCTAATTTTCCCTTGTTCGTCAACGCCTTTATAAAAGTTCCATAAGTAAACACATCCGGCTTGCATTTAGAGGCAATGATATCTTTCCAAAACCTCTTTGCCTCTCGAACATTTCCCAGCACACACCACCCATTTAGAACAATATTCATGGTCTTCATATCGATACCAAACTCATGCCCCTTGCTATGCAGCAAAGTTTCCGCTACATCTACATGTTTATACCTACACAAATACATCAAAAGCTTTTGGAAAGAAACCAGATCAAGTTCTAGACCAAACTCTCTCCTCTTATTAAAGGCCCCAATTGCCTCTTCCACCATATGTGCACCGGCATATCTATTAACCAAAACCCTATAGGTGTCCTCGTCAACAAATCCCTCTCTTTTAGACATTTCGTCGAGCACCAGTTTGAATTCTTCAAACCTTCTCATTCTACCAAGAATATCAAGAATCTCATTGTAAACACAAGAGCTAAGTGAAATTGTACCTTCTTTAGAAACCCAATTAAAGAATATATAAGCTAGTTTCCAATCAGAGCGGTGCCTCTTTAGTACCTTTAAAACTAAGTCTTGTGTCATTGTGGAGCAGCACAGGTCAAGAGCGAGCTCAATCTTCCTCACTGGGCCGTCTCTATATTTCTTGAGGGTGTTTTGTACTCTAATTGCTAGTTCACTATCAGCGTCTTGCTGTTTTTCAGCGAGAGAGTGAGAATTTTCAAGCGAGTGAATAGAGCGAGAAGTTTTTGATTGAAATATGGAATTTTGAAAGTGATTTTGAGTATTCTGGAATTGAAGATTGTGAGTGTAGTAGACAAGGGTTTTTGTGGGTTTTATTGGGAATTCAAATTTGAATTTCCGGTGGGTGTTTTGCCGGCAAATGATTTTCAACGATCGGAATACGATAGGCATTGTCATGTTTTTAGTTGATTGGTTTATTTTGATGCAAGGAAATCATATTATTAGAACATAAAAAAGAAAAGCAAAATGGCGAGGGCAGGAGCAGGGGCATGGGCATGGGCATGGGCATTTTCCAAGGCTAGACTTGAGAGCGATTGCTACAGTTATTCGAGGTTACTTGGAGGTATGTGTCGTCATGTTTATTATTTATATTTCTCATTAGTTACTTTTATATATATAACTTTTTAGTTGAACAACTAGCTATTTTATTTGAGCACTACTGTGAAGTACTTTCCAAATTTTATTTTTAATGAAATAAAAATTAATATAATCATTTTTATATTTATTACACTTTGTATAAATTAATCACACTTTACATCACATTATTTATATAACTGATAATATTTTACATACTAAATTAGACACTTCTATGCTAAGAGTGTTTGCTTTTTTCATTTGAAAAGTATTTTTAAAAAAATAATTTTTTTTATTTTAAATTAATTTTATTTTATATTTTTATATTTTTTTAATATGTTATTATAAAAATAATATTTTAAAATATATGATTTTTTGTTGTAATTTCTATTAAAATTTTAATAGAATTTTCTTTATAACACATAGTTCTAAGTTATCAACTTAAACTCTATTCTTATGCATGCACAAATTAATATTTTAAAATATATAATTTTTTGTTGTAATTTCTATTAAAATTTTAATAGAATTTTCTTTATAACACATAGTTCTAAGTTATCAACTTAAACTCTATTCTTATGCATGCACAAATTAAATCATTGGTTGATCTTTTTTGTATCGTATAAACTGTATAAATTAAAATCATTTCTATTCATTCAAACAACATTAAACAAAATAAGGTTATGTAATGCAATAATTTTAATACTTTACACTTCAATATAAAATTCAGCATGCATGAACATTTAGTTTAAGTAACTACAATAACAAAATATAAACATTTATATTTACATACTAAAATAAAATAATTTATAATTCAAAATGTATATCTAGTCTATATAATCAAACGATGTTGAGTGAATCTACTCCTTTTATAATTGTGATGATCCTGAAACAAAATGCAACATTGAATACATTATTTAGAAAAATAATCAAGTGAATAGTTAAATACATTTAAGATTACAAATAAATTCTTTTTTATTTTCTGATAATTCTTATTTTCAATACTTACATCAACTATCATAAAACAATTAATTCTTCAATTACTTAAGCCCACTAAACGGGCCTATATCAGTTACAAATTGATATTTCTAATCATTATTTTGAACATAATTCAATTAAAATATGTCAATAATAATAACTATCATTAATATCATTAGTTTTTCATTTTAAAAAACAAGTAAACAAGTTTAGTTTATGTCGATATCAATTATTATCAATAGTTTTTCATATTTCAAAAACTACCAATCAAGTTTAGTTAATATTAATTTCAATGATTATTATTAATACCATTGATCTTTCAATTTTGAGAACTAATCAAGTTCAGGTAATGTCAACATTAATGACTACCGTTAATATCATTAGTCTCTCAGTCTCGAAAATAAATAATCAAATTCAGGTAATGTCGATATCAATAACTCTCATTGATGTCATTAGCTTCTCGATTCCAAGAACAACTAATCAAATTAAAGTAATGTCAACATCAATGACTCTTATTGATATCATTAGTCTTTCAATTTTAGAAATGACTAATAATATTTATTAATTATTTATCCATCAAATCATGTATTTTATATTGTCATTTAATAGGATATAAAAAATTACATAAGTAGTTTTGATGGTACATTAATTAACTATGATAGAAATTAAATGCTTATCTGTAGTAGGTGATATCCCAGCTCCTACTCTAAATTGTAGCTTGTTTGCAGTAATATTCCTTGCCAATACAAGATAATTTCATCTTTATTAAAAAAAAATTCAAAATATATGAACCCCTATACAAAATTCATTAAGTAAAACCTTTTGATTATTTTCCATAAACATGTATCAATTTTTATTCTTTTTTTTTGTAATTTAATATAAGTTGAACTTAATTTAAGTTTAAACCACATTTCTGTGATGATTTCACACATATTCCACATGATTTCATTCCTCTCTTTTTATGATGTAATAGCTCAAATATACAAAAAAAAAAAACCTATGAGTTCTATTTTTTATATATAAAATTTTATATTCATCGTTGTTAAATATTAAAACAATCTATAATATAATTTATATACTAATTTAGAAAACTAATCTCCCCCTCCTATTATATATACTTCGATGAACCTATAGCTATAGCTAATATGGGAGGGAAGACTTTTCTTCATTTTGCCTCAAATTAATACTTTACTCATTGTTTATTTTCACTAATATACATTTTTCAAACATCAATCTAGTCATGAAAAACAATCAAATCCTCTAATTCAATTTTTTCATAATGCAAAAAAATACATAACCAATAAAATTCATGTTAAACTTTAAACTAAGCTTTGATTACGGTTCCTTGTCTCTTAACCATAATTTCTTAAGAGAAAAATAGCAAGAAAACAAGTTTTCTTTCTTTCTTTTTCTGTCTCTTCTTGTCTTCTCCAAACCATCTCCTCTCAAGCAACCATTTTCATAATTTTTCCTTTCCTTTCCTAGCTAAATATCATATAACCTTTTTTTATATATCTTTTATTTCAAGTTTTTGCTTGGGATTTTTAAAGGAAAAATAAATAAATTTGACAAACACGTTCCCCTCTTTCTTCTCCTTAATGGTTAGTCACTTTTGGATTCTTAAAAAAGCCAAGAGTGTATTTATATTATCCATGTACTATAATTTACAACTATGCTCTTTTCTGTTAAATTCAAGTGTTTTTTTTTACTAGTTATCTTGTCTCATTGATGTTCTTAAAAATAAATCACATTCAAAAATTCTAATCCTTAAAACTTCATTTCTAAAATAATTTTCATTGCCACATTTGTTTTGTTGTCATTTTATTTAATTTTTATTTTAATCAAGGGTTTACATTCCTCTATTAAACTCTTATTATTGTCACAAAGATCGATCTTTTATGTTTATAATATGGTTGGTTGAATACTTTATCTTGTCTATCTCTTTTACTTCTATTTTTCTCTCTTTTCTCAACATCCAAGTACTAAAACATAAAAAAAATTAAGTTTATGACCGAATTATAAATACCTTGAAGAACATAACTAAATATGTAAAAAGTAAAACTTAAGGGATGAAATTGAGTTTTTTTCATGACTTTTGAATAGTATAAATGGAAAAGGTATCTAATTTTTAATATTAATTTAATTTCTCATTATTTTAATTCTTATTTTAAAAATAACTTTTAATTTTATGAAATTGATCTTTGATTTACCATCAGAATATTCCATGTCATATTAGGTATGCAAGAGCATGCAAATCAAAGCAAATCTCAATACATAAATTCATGTTAACATGATTTGCAATGATGAAATTAAAATAAATTAATTATCAAAGCAAAAAGAAAAAAAACACATTCAAGTACCTAAAAGAAAAGGGTGGTTTTAAACAATAAGGTGACATGATTTGCAATGATGAAATTAAAAAAAAAAATTATCAAAGCAAAAAGAAAAAAAACACATTCAAGTACCTAAAAGAAAAGGGTGGCTTTAAACAATAAGGTGAAGAAGAAAATGTAAAAGGGTGCACATAATAAATCAACAATAAAAGCTCCATTTATTTTATTTTTTTTTATTAGTAGATCATTGGTTTGAGTTGTGTTACAAGTCAGATAAAAATTTTCTATTATATGAAAAAAATCCAGGCATTTCTAAAGTTTTTTTCTTGTAGGAAAAAAAAAATAAAATCAAGTGAGGGTTGATATGATGTGACCTAGTTAACTTGGTGGGTCTAAAAGCAACCCAAACAACCAATAAAAATATAATTTGACTCAAAAAAATTCAAGATGATATTTTTTTTTAATATTAAGATAACAACATATTAGATTACCTCTAACTCGAGTTAACCTGTCAAAGTCATGATTCAGATCATGAGATCATGATAACCTTATATAAAATAAATCAAACAAATTATGAAGCATAATTACTAATTAACCCAATGTTGAATGATGAAATTAAAAAAAAACCAATAAAAAATATAAAAAACCAATCTGAGTCAACTCAGGCTAACTTGTCAAATTCATGACATAGGTTATAAAACTGAAATAACCTCAATTAAAGTAAACCAAAACGATGATCTTATTCAACTTAGGTTAACTTGTCAAACCCATAACTTAAATCAAGAAACTAAAATAACAATATTGAAATTATTAAGTTAATTTAAGCTCTCCATTAAATTAAATTTTAAAAGATAAAATAAAAAAATTTAAAAAATCAAAGGAAAAAAAAGACATTATTACAATGAATAATATTTTGTGAGATGACGCTATCTAATAAATCAAATGATAAAAGATATAAAAAAACAAATTTAAAAAAAGGTAATTAAAAAATATTGTAGTGAATAGTATTTTGGGAGATGATACGTAGTAAAAACACCTTCTCTTTTACTTTTTTGTTGATAATTATCATACTTATAATTATCATAAAAACTTGTAATGATGAAAAATAAACAAGATTTGTAGTTATTTTTGCTTATTTTATTAAATTCAAATTTTTATATTCACATTAGTTTATACTATATTAAAAAATTTAACCTAGCATAGGCATATTAAGTCATCTAAGCGAGCAACCTCGAGACAAGCCTCACCAAAGCTTAAATCTAACAAATTTTAAGTGTATTTGGTAATGTGATGTATAGTACTTTCCAATTAAAAATATGTTAAAATGATGTTTTTATAAAAAAAATACTTTTGATACCAGTATATCAAAACTATTAAAAAAACACTGATAATCATCAATTTAAGTAAAAAAAAATTAAAAACACTTTGAAAAATATAAGTTATCACAATATCAAATAGACTCTATATAAATTGAGTTTGAGCTTTATTTTTTTATATTCAGCATGAACACAAATTGATTTTAATTTTATTAAACTTTGACATCTAATTTTATTTATTTAGACTTTAATTTTACATTTAATTTTTCTTATAAGTGATTGGTGATTTGTTAAGATTAACATAAAAATTATAAAATTTATCTTTCACTTGATTAAGATAATTTTTTCTCAATTTTATGTTAGTGTATTGAATTATATTGTTCATATAGGCTTCAACATTGTGCTAGGTTTTTTTTTTTTATTAAAGTTTGAAATGAAATTTTAAGTGCATTTAGTTTTAGGGTAATATTTTATTTTCAAGGAATAAAGTTTTTGGTGAAATAATATTTTGAGCTGAGAATTTTAGGAAAAAAAATATCCTTATTGTATTCATCTTTTCAATGTTTGTTTATTATAATTATTTTGAAAATTAAAAATAAAATAGAAATGCAAAATTGGCCACAAACTTCACTTTTAATACCCATAAAAGCCCTTCTTTTGGTATATTTGTAGATAGATGGATAGGCTTTTATCACGACAAGAAGAAAACCTTTTAAAATTGACCCAAGCAAAGATAGCTGACCTTGGAGATAACTAATGGACCATGACTTGTAGATCATGAGCCATGGTCCTAAATCATGCTCTAAAAGGCTGTTACTTTCATTAGCCTATCCAACCCGAGTCTATACAGCTATGCCCGCAACGATCCATGTTGACTTTTAAAGCACTCCAGCTTTTATTGATCAAAGTCTAAAAGTTATCATCCTGAAGTCGTGATACGACGACGGATGATGGGTGACATAATTTTTCTTGTTGCTGCGGTTTAAATAAAAGTAATTAAAATTTAAATTTTAAAAAATTAATTTGTTTATGTTTTAAAATTATTTTGATGTTAAAAATAATTTTAAAAAAATTATATATATATATATATATATTTCTGAGAAAAAATAATTTAAAAAATAAATATATTATATTATTAAGCATTATTTTTGCTGGCTTGCATATGCTAAAATCATGTATTGAACATTAACAAATGTAAGTTTGTTAATTAAAATATCAAATAGCATATTTTATTAACCATATTTAAACAAATAAATACATATAATTTTAGCCATATTTAATTAAAATAAGAAAATAAATCAAAATATATTGATTTAAAAAAATCTTATTGTTAGAGTGAGTTTGTCATGAAAAAGTATCCATTGATGATATCAATATTGAAATGATGATTGCAAATCCTCTGAGGAAAGCATTACCACCTAAGAAATTTCAGGAACATACTCTTCATCATGCTTTATGTGCATATTTATTGAAATTTTAAAATATAGGATATTATTGCTCTCGCATTTTGTTAGGACCATTATGTATATCAACCTGATGTTTTATAATTCATACTAGTTTGTATATCCATGCCATAAAAAACAAATGTTAAAAAAATATGTTTAAGTCTTGATTAATTTTTTTAGCATTATTATTAAACCTAAAAATATATTTTTTTTGAATTTTTTTCAACAAGATTATTTTTTATTACAAAATAAAAAGTTAATACATGCATTCAATAAAATAAATAAAAAATTATAAGTATCTATAAATAATAACAAATATGTTGATTTTAACCAAAAATTGAGTTAAGAAGTTGAGAAAAAATACATATAATTATTTTTATCTCATGTCAATAAGTAAGAATCATTAAGTTATATAAAAAAGAATATTGTGATCATTTTGATTATGAATCATTTGAAACTTGTGAAGCTTGTTAAGCAAAAAATATCTATCTTAAAATATATTATTTTTCTCAAAAAAGAATTTATTATTAAAAGAAATAATGAGAAGAAAAATAGAACTTAAAAAAGTTTGAGGACTATAAACGAACATCCAAATTTAACCAAAACCTAAAGTTATGATATTGAATATTTAATCTAAAATTTAAGAAATATAAAAACTTTGTATACCTAGTAAAACATGTCATGTATCAATGAGATATCAACTTCTCGTGAAAGCTAATGATGATGAGTTGTTCATACATGGTAAGTCTATCAATTATATTGAAAAAATATTCAATATTGATTCCAATAAATGGATTGAGTTCATAAAATATAAAATTGATTTTATATACACCAATTAGGTGTGGATCTTAGTTGATCCATCTAAAGAGATAAAACTCATTATATTAAATGAGTTTTTAAAAGAGGAAAGTAAGGTATAAATAAAACTAGACTAATTACCACAAATTATAAAAAAAGATAAAAGGCCGACTTTAATGAAACATTCTCATCAATAGTTATATTGAAATCCATAAGTATTTTTTCTTGCTATAAACTCATTGTATTAAGTGAGTTTTTAAAAGAGAAAGGTAAGACACAAATAAAACTAGACTAGTTACCACAAATTATAAACAAAGATAAAAGACTAACTTTAATGAAACATTTTCATCAATAGTTATATTAAAATCCACAAGTGTTTTTTCTCGCTATAAACTCATTGTATTAAATGAGTTTTTAAGAGAGGAAGGTAAGGCACAAATAAAACTAGACTAGTTACCACAAGTTATAAACAAAGATAAAATATTGACTTTAATGAAACATTCTCATCAATAACTATATTAAAATCTATAAGGTTTTTTCTTGCTATAATTACATATAATGATTATAAAATTTAAAAAATAAATGTTAAAATTGCATTTATGAATGAAAATCTTCACAAAAATGTGTATATAATACAACTTGAAGGTTTTAAATCTAAGAAATTTATTAACAAAATATGCAAATTATAAAAATTTATTATGGATTTAACAGAACTTTACTAAGTTTAGATATTTATTTTGATGAGATAATTAAATAGTTTATTGTAAGTTTAATATTGTAATACAAGTTGCTTTTCAAAAATACTTTTTGCTTGATAATTTAATATTTAATATTTTTTATTTTTGATATTAGTACATCAAAATTATTAAAATAATATTAATTTTATAATTTTTTAATTAGACACACATTTAAAACATAATCTACAATAGTTAGAGTTACATTTGTTGAAGAAAATAAAAAATAGGGGTGAGCATCATGTGGTTATTAATTTTTTTTCTAATTATTTGGTTCTAAGCAACTTAGTATTATTTTAATCCCTTTGTTATTTTTTATCTGTTTTATATTTTTTATATTTTGGTTTTTTTCAAAAATAAGATTCAATATCAACTCAAATTAGAAAAATTAATCAAATATTTTAAAATGGACATATTGATAGTCAAAATTTTGAAAATAAATATTGAAAATAATAAAAAAATACACGTGTTTATTTATTTATGTTTTTTAAATATATTTTGAAAACAAAATATTATGAGAAAAAGAAGAAAAAGAAGCAAACACCTCATTATATTAAAGGTCAATATTTTCGCTTTAGTTTTTTTTTTAAAAAAGTAACCAAAGATAGTTTTTTTAAAATTAAAATTAGTTCAAACCAACTTGTTTTGATTAGATCAAGATATTTTAAAAAAAAAAATCAGTTTAAACCGGTTTTGCTCTATTTTATCCGATTTAACTCTGTTATTTTAGTTTTTTCTATTTAGATTTAATTTTTTTTTAGTTTCAGACTTATAAAATTAAATCAAACTAGTCAATTTTTTAAAAATTTTCAGTTGTCTTTTAACCATTTTTTTATAGTTCAATTTTTTCAATTATTTTTTAAATGTTCTCAATTAATCGTTTTTTTAATTTTTTCCTCGCCCCTATATTATTGGAGTAGATGTCTACGGTTAGCTTTAGCTGATTTGTAACCAGCGGCTTTTCAATTCCTTCTAGAAGGAGGGACTTGAGTGCAAAAAAAAAAAAAAAAAAGCGAACAGAAACGAAAAACAAAAGCAGGACAGCTCATAAAAAACTGAAAGAAAATCGAAGAACAATAGTGCAATGCGCGTGGAGGGTGACTTGTCAGTTGTCATCCACACAGAAAATTATTCCTGGAATCTGGACCGTTTCAATCAAAATCTAATAGGTGTCCAGATAGCAGACAGCAATTTTGTGGGCAAGAAAGGGTGTGGTTTTCCACCCTTGCGTGTGTAGAGTTTTAAGAGACTGTTTGGCCAGTGTTTTTTATTTATTTTAATATTTAAATTTTAAATTTTTTTATATCGTCTTTTTTGAAAATAAAATTTTAAAAATAAAAAATATTTTAATATTTTTCTAATTAAAAAAACACTTTTAAAAGTGCCGATCCTAAAGACAGCAAACCGTATCTAAACGACAAGCCTTTGTCCTTGATAGCGGCTGCCTGTGGACACCTATTTTTATCCCCTCCATGAAAAACCAACACGTGTCCAAACCACAACTACCTGTCCACCGTTAGATGTAATTGGACCGCTTCAAAAGCAAAACTAGGGATCTCAGCCCCACGCGACGAGTAGAAAGAGGATGCCGACAAGAAACACAAATGTTGGTTAGCTGCCGTCATCTAGTCTTAAATTTTTTTTGCCGTTTCAGGGAACTAAGAGAACAAACTGAAGACAAACAAACAAACGGCGGCAGACATCGCGCGTCACACGCAAAGCGAAGTGTTTACCAAAACTATGCCGTCTTGAACGCCGTTCAACCGACGCCAACCACGCCCCTCGCCCTTTCTGTTTGGTGGGTATTTTACGGCAAGACGTGTCCACGCAGCAAGCGTGCCACGTGATGCTTGTTTCCTCGTTATTCAAGAATTGAATAACAGGAGTATTAGAGTGAAAGGGTTTTCATTTATCTTTCGTTCAATTTTATTGTTAGCATGTCAATTTTGTTCATTTTAAGTATGTTTGATGCATCACATAACAAAAAAGTTTGATTGATCAATTAAATCAATTAAACTGATATAAAATTTTAATAAAAATCAAATTAATTTTAATAAATTGATTGATGATAAATATATTATTACCTAAATATGTAATAAAAAATAAAAAAAAAATTTAAACCATGAGAGAAATGATTTTTTTATTAGAAATTAGATTAGTGAGTTGAATAATTTACCTTTTCTCATCGTTCTAAACTTTTTTAAGTGTTGATCAAAGAAAAATAAGGTTTTTTTTTACATATTAATATCATGTTTTCAACTTTTATATCATTTAGAACTCTAATGAAATTTCAATAGAGTTTACCTTTAATCTAAACCTTTTTTAAGTTATCAACTCCAAATATATATTTATATAACAATTTCAATATTATTTAAATTTTATGAATCTTAAAATATCTCACCAATCAAGAATAAAAGTTATTTATCCTTCTTCATTCTTCATTTAACAATTCATATATAATTATGGCATAAATCATTTTACAATAAGTGACATCAACAAAATATATGAAACATTAAGAATTGAATACATATAGTATTAACTAATGAAATTAGAGTAGATTATTAATAATTAAGTTACAAACATTCTTAATAAAGTTATCCTCACAATTATATTATAAAAGGTAATTAATGTATTTAAAATTTCTTCATTATCACCCAATTAAAAAAAATGTTATAGAAAATTTATTATTCTATCTGAATCTATAATGATCCTGAAAACAATATATGTTTATAACATTATTATAATATATTGCAATGAATACATATTAAACACATATATTAATTATATAAACAAAAACCAATTTTGCCAACTTTTGGGTAAATATATCAAATGTATGTTAAATTTTAATTTAGAATCCTTCCTTTAATTCTTGATAATCTTACAATTTTATCATAATATTCATTTAACTATTATAGTCACATTATATAAATTTTTATTCACAATACATGTAATTCATCTCATGATATGTTTCTTCAAGCACATCTCACTTGTACAATTATATGTGTATTCCATGACTATATTTGATTCACATCATTGTTTTTATTTATAATGTGTGTAAATTATGTCAATTTTTGTTTGACAAACATATTCATGCCCTTTCAACTTTTAAAATGTTCAATTTATTCTAATTAAACACTCATGTTCATGTAATTTATCATTTTAACTTTTTGATTAATTAATTATCTAGGTTGATCACTTGTAATCCATACTTATAATCACCAAGTTCCATTGTTTCATTTTCTTTTTATACCATCTATGTTGTTTATCTTTTACACTATATTTTATTATTTTCTAAAAGAATTTAAGATTTACAATATACCTCGGCTTATTACTTTCAATAAAAACTTTTCCAACTTAATGAGATTTTGGTAAAGTTTCTCTCATAAAAAAACTCTATCCAAATATTTTTCTCTAGTTTCATGTACGAAACTTTTTATAAAATTCCAACATCATCATCACATAGAGTAATATTATATAACAATTTTTAGTTTTAAAGCACATCTCAAATAATTTACCGAACATAAATAATTGAAAATCCTAAAAAAATAATATTATTTTTATGTATCCTTAATCATTTCAAACAAATTCATGTTTCAATCATCCTAGTTTTTTTGTTGTTATATCACTATCAAAAATATAATTCAACAATTGCACTCAATCATAAAATTCTTAGCACTTAATGTCATGAATACAATACACCACCTCTATTCAACAATTGGATTTCACCTAATATTTCATTAGCAGTCCAACAAGTCAGTTTTTTATGTAATATTAACTCCACACAAATCCATTTAAATCAAATTATATATTTCAATAAACAAACAAACTAATGTCACTAGCCCATTACTGGATAACTAATTCCTCAACATAGCTTATCACCATACATTAGCTTCATTAACAAGTAACTAGTTAACATAGCTTATCATTTGATACTAACACTATTAACAAGTAACTAGTTCCTCAACATAACTCGTCATTAAGCATTAGCTTTATTATCAAGTAACTAGTTTCTCAACATAAAAATTTTCATCATTGTGGTCAAAGTAAATTTTTTTAACTCGATCCAATAATTGAATTGAGATATATGATTGATACTGTAAAATTAAACTCGTAATTTTATGCCAAAAACTCCAAATTTTGCATACCATTTCATTTACTTAAATCATCATGATTTTTAGACCAACCTTTTGATAACCTCCATCCATAACCATCATAAAAAGTTACTTAAATCTTTCACCATTTTAGGAAAAAAAGAAGAAGAAGAGGTGATTGTATGCAAGGTTTATACTACCGATCAATGTTTTTTACGTATAAAACCATACATCATTTGATTTAAAATTCTACTATATTATTATTGTTGTATAACTATTTTCAACCCAATTCATAAAGATTTCCCTTTACATAATTATTTTACCCGATTAGAGAATTTATGTGATTTGTCACTAGTTTACATTTCGCATATTAATTATTGTTATATTTCATCCAAAATTTAAGTTATTTTTATAAAAGTTTTTATCCCCATTTATAACTATTTTCCTTGTTAATTATCATTTTCAATAAAAAAAGTTATGATTTCTAACATTGATTTATTGGTTTTAGGTTGTAAGTTTATAGTGATCATATTTATAAATTTGATTAAATTTTTATTGGATGGTAAATAATCTAAAAAGATAAAAATTTTAGAAAGTTTCATCTTATTTATAAACCAAGCATTGCACATTATGAGTGATTTTCCTGGAATTCTAGGCATAGGAGGTGATAATATAATAATTTTTCAATAAAAAAAAAAGATTTTAGTTATTTGAGTTAGCTAAATGACTAAAATTTCAATTCAAAAATTCATTTTAAATTTGGTCTATTTTGACATATATTTTCATGCAATTTTTGCGTTCCTAAAAGTCATATATATATAAACTTTTTATACACATAATTTTTTTTATTAATAAAAAAGTTTTTATAGGTAAAGTAAATATTATTTTTTACACTAATAACATCGTTCATCGCCAATATTTTTATTAATAATATACATGATACACTAATATTTTTTTGGAGGAACATAAAATGGCTAGCCAATGATTTTTTCTCATGGATAACACTAATATTTTTTCCAAAACACCATTTTCTTCCCTCCAGTTAATGACTACCACCACTAATATAATCTCCTTCTCAATTAACAAAATTTAAGGGTTGGGTATATAAATATAACCAGTCATCAAGGAAAACAAGAGAGAGAAATTCCTAGCAAGACAAGTTCAACATACAATTAATTAATATTTTTTTCACCACTAATATATTCTCCTTCTCAATTAAAATTTTTTAAAAGCTGGGTGTATAAATACAACCGGTTACAAGGAAAAAAGAAAGAAAGAAATTCCTAATAAGATAAGTCCAACATACAACCATAGTAAGCCACGCCATTTCATATCGCAAGAACCACGCAATGCCATGGACCATCTCTCTCCAAGCATGCATTTTCTATTGCATTTCATTTCATATATGCTACACTCTTCTTACACTTACTAATTAAGTATCGAAGGATTTCATGTTTCAGTAAAAGATTTCAGAAAATTTAAGGACTCATCGCCAAGTCCAATCACACTACAAAGATGCTATTTTTGGCTCAGTCAATTAATCGGATAAAAAAATAATAACAAAAATATTAAAATTATAAAAATGAAATGCCTTAATGATATTTTTAATATCTAAAAATTTAATAATTTGCATAGTAACATGGTGTATACAATAGATAAAATAGCCTCGTAAAATTTTTATAAAAATTTGAACAAGATTAAACAGGATAAAATATTAGAGAATTTTTGAGGTATTATTCGGATAAAAAAATAGCAAGATTCAACGGTGGGACTTATGTTGAATGACACTGTTTATTTATTTATTTATTTTTTGAAGAGAACTCGTCGAATAAAGAATATAGGCGGAATCCCGCTGCTTCCATGGTGATAGGCGTGATTTGAATTAATGATGTGGGTGCGTGGCGGCAGATATGTAAACAGGTGACGTGAATTCAATGTAGGAGCGTATAGACGTAAGAGAATAAACAAATGTTGCAAATAATCTATTAATAAATGGCGGCAAGGGCGGCGGCTCCCTGCACACAAAGTAGTCAAACACATCGTTGACTGAGCCCTCCATCCACAGACCTCACTCGATTAAAAGAACAGGAGCTCCAACGCCATTTGTGTGGCCCGTGATTGAAACGCCCTGGCTAACACGGACACCTTACCCTACTCTTGTACACGTGTTACTCTTTTCTCGATTTGATTGCAGTTTGGATCAGAGCATTATTAGCCCGTGAGGTGGCTTCCACGGCCACTTTTATAATTGTTTTTTTCTGGATCTAGGCCGTATTTAGAATTGTTATATTGTTTCTTAAAATATATATCTTTAAAATATATTAAAGTAATATTATTTTTTTAAATGATCCCATATATTATTTTATTTGAGGTTTTTAGAGTTTTATTTTATTAGAATGAGGGATTTTCTCGTAAAGGCGTCAAACTTCCATATGCACGATATGATTAATTATTTTTTTTCTTAATTTGATTTCTAGAGTAATTGCCTGTGATTGACAGAATCATAATTCATTGGGTGTAATTTGCTTAGGCAATGACTCTTTCCTTTTTAGAGACCATTAAAACAAAAAAATATTAAATTAAATGAGCATGGTTTTGAGAGCACATGCATGTTCTTAAATGTCATATTTTATCTGGTTAAATGTGATTTTTTAATAACCTCGGGCGTGTAAGAGGGCTACAATAAAAAATATACGTGTGGAAAGAATTAATAAATAATTTTAAAATAAAAATATTTAAATCAAAATGATGGGTTGCATAGGAGCATTCATTAAACATGTTCAAAATATTAATGATTTTTTAAAGACTAATATTGTTTAATGCAGTTATCTTAAAGAGGTAATGTCTTCTCATATATATAACTCACCATGCCTTATGAGGTTAATTTGAACAAAGAGGAAAAGTTAGTGAACAATAATAATAAAAGAAAAGGGAGAAGTAGCCTTTGACCATTGTAATGAGCGCAAGAGTAACCTTCTTTAGGTGACATGACGGTGCTTTTATTAGCCACTTAATGACTGTCACGTGGTAGTCCCATTTCTCTCTTATTACAATCCCGAAGGCTGGAAAAAAAGAAGAAAGAAACGAAAACATTTATTCACCAAAATAAAACATTTAATTACGAGATTTTTATAAACGTAAGTATCTCCTTCTTGAAGAGCCTAACGTGCCACCATTTCATTAGCACATAAACTAACTAAACAGGTTCGTGTAAGAGAAGCCACATATCCTATCGTTGACTGGACCCACAAAACGCCAACAAATCACCCCCGGAAGCAGCAGACCTTTCTCTCTCCTCCTCTCTGGCTCTCTCCCTATATAAATAAACCAGCTCCCTGCGTCTTTCCTATCAAACCTCACACCTAACAGGCAAACAAACAAACAAACAAACCCCCCGAAAAATAAACGTAGGAAACCCCCAGCGCTGAAATGGCTCCTAGAGAAAGATCTAACAACAACAACAGCCCGAATAGCCCTAGATCGGAGATCCGTTTTAGAGGCGTCAGGAAGAGACCATGGGGACGTTATGCAGCCGAGATCAGAGACCCAGGCAAGAAAACGAGGGTTTGGCTCGGCACTTTTGATACTGCTGAAGAGGCCGCCCGTGCATACGATGCGGCTGCTCGTGAATTCCGCGGAGCCAAAGCCAAAACTAATTTCCCTACAATTGGTGAGCTAAATCCCAACCCCACGCGCAGTCCTAGCCAGAGTAGCACTGTTGAGTCCTCCCCGCCGCCACCACGCGCCGCTTCTCCTCTCCCACCACTCGACCTCACTCTTAACATTTCCCGCCATAAACCCGACCGCCAGCCGTTTCCCAATGGAGTTAGTTTTCCTGGAGGCGCGTGGTTTCCATTCCCTGCTGTTGCGCGTCCCGTTTTCTTCTTTGACGCGTTTGCTCACGCGAAGAATGATACTCCTAACAATAATAGTATAGTGAATAATATTAACAGGTGCAGTTTTGATCGAACGGTGATGGTAAAAGGAGGTGGGGCCCAGAGTGATTCGGATTCGTCGTCAGTCGTCGATTACGATCATCATCGTGATAGTAAGGGATTGTCCCTTGATCTTGATCTGAACCTGGCCCCACCACCGGAAGTCTCATGATCTTGCGGTTTTTCATGGAGAGATCTGATTTTGGAAGTCGTTTTATGGCTTCAGTGTTGTTTTTTTCCCTCTAATCTCCTGGTTACGACAGGAAGAGAGCAAGTTTTAGAGAATTAGAGCTAATTAAGGAAAAAAAAGATAAGAAAATCAGCTAACGTATTTTGTATATAGAGAGAGAACGGAAATTATCTGAAATATTTCCCTTTTTTTTTCTTTTTATCGCAACTGAGAAATTTAAGAAGTTTCGCAGAGTTGTTTGTTCTCTCTAACTGATATTGTTGCTACTCGCATTCATATATGCTCCCGCAAATCTTCTAATCAAAGCCCCAAAATATACTTGGCTCGTTTAAGATGTTGCTGTTTATCGTTACAAGTTTGGTTTATTGCACCAACCAAGAACAGCACCAAAAAGACCCTTATTTTGAGGGCTGGGGATTAATTTAGTGAAACTGAACTCTTTCCCATGAGTAGGAAATGGAGCGACGTTTGAAATATAAATTCAATATTTTTTGGTTCGCAATTTTTTACTCGAAAGATTTCTATTTCACTATTACGAAGAACTTGAGATGTTGAGTGAATATTTAACCAGCACGCCGCCGAGACTCGGGTCTGGTTTCATGGGTTCAATTTGTAACTGGGAATGGCTGGATCGGCAGAACGGAGATAAAAATGCCACCGTATTTTCCCATCACCAAGCAGACTTACTAAATTCTGTTTTTAATAATAAAGTTAACCTCTCGTTTGAAGTTATCCATCTCGGAAAAGATGCATTCAGGGAAAATACATAGGCAGCTACCCTGTAATCAGGTAAAATATGACCATAATTACTCGTATTTATTAATCAATTTGCTGGCTCCGCGTATTTGAATGTGTAGGTGGGCATCCAGGTGTCCAACAGACATGTTGCCGGCATTGCAGGTTGGGTTTGATTTTGATGCGCAAGCGTAGCGTAATACAAGGCGTATGTTAGAGATCTGTCCGATTACGTCATGCAGGGACCCATCTACATCGTACGGAAACCGCACTAAACCTGAACTACCTTTGGTTACCTTGTTATTATTTATTTCTTTATTAAAAAATCCGAGTTTTCTTTTTAATTTACAATTAGAAAAATAATACACAACAGGCTCATGATGAGAAACAAGGTCCTGTCTTTCTGTTCACTTCTCTCTAAAAATGCTCCTCGTGATTCATGTACCTGTTTGTCATTTTCTGTACAGATCTCGAGAGTATTTTTCAGAATCAATGGCTGGATGATGATTGCTTGGATGGCCCAGTGACGCGTGGTTACGTGTACGTTCTTTAATTTGTTTTTTGGGGGGTTTATATTGTTATTATTATTGAAAGCGGCACCGACGGCAGAACCACTGCTTTGTTTGGTTCAGAGAGAGAGAGAGAGAGAGAGAGAGAGGGACCGAATCATAAAGGCCGCCATGGGGGCCTGGGAGAGTAATTTCGTGTTGATGGGTTAATGTCGGGGGTCCGTTTGTCGTCACGTGCACGTCCACCGTTCGATAGTTTTAAATTGGCTTCTTTTTTTTTTTTTTATATATATAATTAAATATTCTTCCTTTTCTTTCTGTTTTTGGACACCTCTTGTTTTCAAAAAAATTGCGTTTTATATTTCCAACATTTGATGACTCCTTTCATGATTGAAGTAACATTAGCTATTGCTTGACGAGACGGAGAGGTTTTTTCCTTGTAGGAAAAGATGACGGGTTACTAAAGCAATCAATGTGTTGGCGAAAACGATCCATTAATTCTATGTTTAAAAACATGAGAAGGGAACGTGAATCTTCGAATCAACTTACATATATTTTAATTAATTATTTTTATTTAAGATATAATTTTATAATAATGAAGATAAAAATAAATATATAGAGTTAAAATTAATAAAAAAAATATCGGGTCTAATCCATAATAAATGACCAATAATTGAAGGATATCGTTTAATAGAGAAATAATAAAAATAAATTATAGATTGTACATGTTGGGCTAAATTAACAAAGGAAAACAAGACGATTAAAATGGAATATTATAATTGGAAAAAAGTGTCTGCTTAAAAAGTCTCCTGGAAAGATAAGATTCGTGCCATTACTCTTTTAAGAAATTGTGGCATCGGCAAGGGGTCCACGTGTGAAATAGTCAGGCAGAGGAGGCGCGGCGGCCGCTCATGGTGGGGTCCACATTTGTTTCTTGTAACCCATTTTCAAAGATTTTCATCTTAATGCCATGGTAAAGTGGGTGCCTATGATATTGACAACCGTCCAATAGATACAAGCGACGTGGCAGTTATCACGTGAATACATGTACGGATTTTCAGAGGAAGCGACATGCGTGGTGATGATGTGTTGGAAGGTGACAGACAGTTGAAACCGGCGCGTCTGCTGCTGTGTGGGGGAATTCAGTAAGGGACATGTGGGTGAGGGAAGGGATAACTTGTTGCGTGACACGAGGGGAGCTGTGAGAGAAGCTTGACAAGGACAGGGTTATAAAGGAACCGCCAAAAAGAAAATGAGGTGCATAACTTACAATGTTTGGGCGGCTGGCTGCCTTTAAAGCCGCGTCGCGTTTAGGTAGAAAACTACGGCATTGTTTATTTTTACATTTTAAATAATTTTAATTTTTTTTTTTAAATTACTATTTTTTTAATATTCTTAAATTATTTCTAATATTAAAAATAATATTTAAAAAATAAAAAATATTATTTTAATAATTTTTTAAATAAATAATATTTTTAAAATAATCACAACCATACTCTAAAACATATTAATAGTAGCTATCATATCATTTTAATTTAATTATATTTTTATGATTGAAAAATATTTTTATAAAATATTAAATTAAATTTTTTATATTTTTAAATAATTTTAATATACTCAAATTAAAATAAATTTACAAAATATTATTTTAATAATTTTTAAATAAAATAATTACTATAGTTATTCTAGACATCCTCTATAAAAAAAGGTTACGGGCTTATATGATAATTAATAAATAACATCTAATTTATTTTTGTTATTAAAAAATATTTTTTAAAAATCTCAAAATTAATTTTTTAAAAATATAAAAACTTACTTTAATATATTTCAAAAAAATATCTTTTAAAAATTAACCACTAAATTAATAAAAAACATCCTCTAAATCAACTGTCAAGAATATTGTCCAGACATCCACAATCCGGAGGGGCCTCTTTTTATTCATTGATCGCTGGTGGAGTTATATACCCCAACCTTACACTCTTCATATATATATATATATAAACGTTATGCAGGGATTGTCATCACGTCCTTTTGTTTTGTTAGAAATTGTTTCCAAAACTATCATATAGATGCCATCTTTTCTAAAATTTAACTCAATAAATAATTAATAAACTCAATTATATTTGATTGTGTTTTATTTAAAATCAAGTGCTTTGTTTTTTTTTTTTGTCAACCTCCTCTGATTTTTCCATAATGCTGAAGGGATGTTTATTTGCACTTGGAAAAAAATTAAATTAATTTCTTTTATTTTTCCTTGAAAAAGAGTTGAACTATTGGGATATTATAGACACAAATTCATTAAATAAGTCTTAAGAAATTATTAACTTATCATATTTATAAATAGAATTTAACTATATTGGCCATTTCTTTAATTTCTGATTTTTTGATGTAAGAGAAATACTACTTTTTAAAAAGAGTTATATATTTTACGCATTCTATAATTTCTTTATGAGAAAAAATCTCAATTTTTCTAATATTAAAAATATAAATAATTTAATTTTTTTCACATTAAAAATAAATTAGAAGAGTATATCCAAATTTAGTTTTACATCTTGGTATTACCATAATTATACTTAGGGTCTTTATTAGGTTTCAAATTACAAAAATTTAGGCTTGCAATTGACATGATCAAAGCTGGGCAACCCGTTGGGTCAACTCGAAACCCAATTGATGAGGGTAAGACTTGATTTTTTTTACATTTTTTTATAAATAAAAAGGTAAAATTAATTCCTAAATATTTGATCAAATATATACTTTTCTTATAGTTTACATTTACACGAATTGTTTCTTAACTTTATAATGTGGAATAACTATATATGGTTTACATCTACATAGATTGTTTCTTAATTTTTTTTTATGTGAAATAACTATACCACATTCAACATTTTCTTTTATAGCTTACATCTACTTGCATTATTTCTTAATTTTTTTAATATGGAATAACTATATATAACTATATTTATATGAATTTTTTCTTCATTTTTTGATGTAAAATAATTATAATATACTTTACATTTTTTTTTAATATTCCATGCCATATTAGTTTTGGGTTCCCCAAAACTATTTAAAAAAAACATAAAAAAAAAGATAATAAAGAGTTGATTGAAGGATGAAGAATCGAATTGAACAAAGTGGTATAAATTGGGAGCCCAATTTCAATAAAGGAGGGTTTAAATGAAGAAAATAGTGAGAATTTAAGATCAAATTGAAAAACATATTGAAGATTGGGGCAAACTTACAAATTAATTAAGTTCAAGGACTTAATCAAACTTTTATAAAGACTAATTGATTTAATCAAGAGCTTAATTAAAAATAAAATTAAGTTAGAAAGTCAATTTGGCTAAACTAAAAAGAATTAATAAGGTTCATTTGGATCGATTCATAAAAATTAAAAGATTAGGGACACAATTGGAACTTGAAAAGGTTAAAGTGGTGCAATTAGGAGTTCAATTAAAAGAAATTTAAATGTTGAAGGCTGATTGAGGCTCAAATCAAAGAATTTTAAGATTGAGGACCACTTTGTGAAAATCATAAAAATTTAAAGGTTCAATTGAAGAAGGCTAAGGATGAAATTGAATGAACAAGAAGTTTTAGGGACTAGTTTTGAAGTTTTTATAAATTAATTAACTCCATCAAGGATGAAATTGACTGGATTTCCTAATATTAAGTCCAATTAAAGACTTAATTGAAAAGTTTAAAGAGTTTAAAGTTTAAATTAAAAATAGATATTTTAGACAAATATTCTAATTTTCCTCCTAACAGGTATTATAAGCAAACAAAACCCACATGCTTATCTTACTCCAGAATCCTTATCTTATTTCTCTTCATTTCACTATTCTCGGTTTAACTTTTTTATTGATCTTTTATATCTCTTTAAGCAAACAAAACCCTAGCTGTTATAAGTAAACAAAACCCTTATCTTACTTCACATTTCACATTAGCTAAACCACACCTACACCCTTATATCCTCTGACTTCTCTCTTTCTCTTTTGTTCTTTTGATTGAAGACTTTTCTCAAAGTTAATCTTTAATTTTATCTTTTAACTTCTCCTAATTTGAAATGTAATTACTAATTAGTAGTTTGGGCTTTACCATTACTAATTGTAATTATTTTATCCTTTCTTTTATTAGTGGTTGTGAGTCTTGAAAGATCTACAATTTGGGATCTACATTAAGCTTTTACAATATAAAATCCACAAAATAAATTATACTTTGACACTTTATTCTTAAAATTTGTTGTTGTGCTTATCGAGATGTCAGTTATTTCAATTGTTGTTGTGTTTTTGTTATAATTTAATATGAGTGTTTGCTTGGTTAATTTTTAAAGATTTAGATGTTTTGTAATTGAATCTGCTTATTAATTTTGTGATTTAACTTTGTTGCTTGATTGTAATTAAAAGGAATTTACATTTGGGGTTTTAATGAATGCTTTGTAGTTCTTAATTTTTTTCACATTCTTACTTCGTTAATAATGAATGGTTGTGGAATTTGTTCATTTATAAAAAGAAGCATGCATTTGTAATTACTTTACGAGAAAGCAATTATTTTTTCTTTTTGTGGATATTTTATAAAGGAACTATTTAGAAATTATTGTATATTATTATTATACACATTACAGTTATAAAGCTTTAATGGGATTTTGGTTTAAAATTTGAATACATGAAATATATTACAAGAGATTGGGTTTTTGTTAATTTTTTGGCTAGGTAAATTAGAATAAGCAGTTTGATGATGAAATTCTTAATTCTTCAAAATGCAATTAAATAATTCAATATATGAATATTACTGGTTCAATTTGATTATTAAAATTCTTTATAATGTTATCATAGGGATCATGTGGGAGTTTAGCCTGTTGGAAAGGGTTTTAGAAATGATATTAGTTTAAAAAACTAAGCTTTAGGTGAACAAATCTAACATTTAAAACAATGCTTTTACTCTGATATGTATTTTTACTTTAGCTTAGATAGTAGCAGCAAAAACAACCATAACTTTAAAGTATAATAATTTTATTTTGTTGCTTGAATTCAATTTTTGTTCCATTAAGATTGTTACCAATTCCAATTAGAACCTTCATAGATTATATTGAAAATTTTATGTTCAAATCATGTAATTTATCTTACAAATTTAAATTTAGTTATATTATAATATCATTTCTTTATATATGTTTAATCTAACATTTAAATTTATAATTTTATAGAATTTGGTGAAAGTTTCAAAATCTCAACTGATTATAAGTAGTATTGATGATGTTGGTGTGATCATGAAATATAATTATTTTTGGTAATTGATTTAATTTACCTTATTAATTTATTTTAAAATGTTACATTGTTAATTCTTTTGCTAGTCATACTTTAATAAGATACTTTAATAAGTTACTAATTTGCTAGTCTTTTTTGTTATAGCATTAACCTTGTAGGATCTTTTAGCTTTTGCTGTTACTAGATTTTCAAACTATGTTGGATGTTTTTGTTCAAGTCTTTCTAATCTGGATTTGTTTATAATAGATTTGATAATTTGTTGTTTGCTCTTGTTTATTCTCACTTGTTGGATTTTCAAACTATAATGAATGTTTTTGTTTGATTCCCTCTAATTTGGATTTGGTCATATTACATTTGAAAATTGGTTTGCTTCTAATGTATCTGCACATATATTTTAACCTTTCTAGTGTAAACATCTCTGTTAATTTGAGGTGTCCAAATTTAATCATGTATTTTATATATTGCATTAATTTGACTAGGTAAGGAAAAATAGGTTCCTATTAAATTAGGTTAATGTGAATTACATAATGTAATTGGCTAATTAGATGAGTTCCTATTAAATTGAAGTTTTATTAAATTAGGTTATATATGTTTAAAAAATAAACTTGGCACAGTTAAAAGCTCTTCTTTCTAATTATTTAACAAAGATTACAAGGTTATTGATGAGTATGAAAAATATACTTGAACAAGTTATGAGTTATTTTTGTATAATGTCTAATGTATGGACTAGTGGATTTGTTGCTTAATATGGCTAGTTTTCTTAAAAAAACTAATATTTAAAAAGCCTGTCAACAAACTAAACCCAACAAGAAGATTTTAAAGCCTAATTTAATGTAAGCTCATTTAAAAACCCTAAAAGCCCATCTATATTGGTATTAGGTTTCCAAATATATATATATATATATATAAACCAAACCAAAACCAACTTAATTTGAACCAATTTTCAATTGGGTTTAGTTCCTATTCTCTGAACTTAGCTTGTTTCAATTTGGTTTGTCTTTATAACATAAATTGGATCGTGAACAGCCCTACCTAATAGATAATAAGTTATTTAATGCTTTCATAACCTCAAATTATTTTTTTGATAAATTGCTAAAATGTTGTGAATTTTGGGATAAATTACTCATTGTTGTTTATATTTTTAAATTGTCTAGACATTATTGATTTGGATTGATGTGTGCTTTTTGTTCAAAATGATTTCGTAATTTGTGTTGATTAGTGAGTTTATTTTTAGGGTTTTGATTTGTATTCAAACATTTAATATTGTTGCATGGATTATGTTTGGGTATGTGTTGTTTAGCTTGAATTAATATGCGATTTACATATAATTTATGAAATTAACAATATTTGATGTTTGATTTTTTTTTTGTTGGATTATTAAACCAAGTTTGAAAAATGTAAATTTTTATATGTAGTAGAAACCGATAATTAAAAAAATTCTATGAAGAAATGTGATGTGTGAAAATGTTATAAACCAAATGTTTTTAAAAGTAGGATTGAGCATGAATTAATGAAATGAAAAAAATGGAACAAATTAAAAGAGACAACTTAGAAACATTGAATATTTAAGGCCGACCATGGAGGAGGTATTAGGGAATTGAATTAATTGATGATAATCTATATGAATTCTGATTAGTTTTATGTATTGTTGATATGATGATGTTTATAAGGATAATGGCTAATATTAGTATACTTTCAAGAAAAGGGTAATAAGTAAAAAAAATGAAAAATAGATATGTAAGGATGATTTCCATGTTTGGGTTACACATGTGATGTTTATAGTAGTTACTTTCAATATGTAAACAGTTGAAATGAGCATTTATGTGTGTATTATTGAACCTATGATGGTAATATTAGGAATGAAATAGTCATAAAATTTAAATAAACTTTTAGTAATGTATTCCTAGAATTAAATAGCACAAGAGGATTTTCATGACAACTTTGTATGGTTAAAAAATGGGTTGTTGTAACAGCCCAACTAAGAGAGAATGAAGGATGGTATGACAATAAAAAAAAATGTGAAATTAGGTTGGTATGCAACCTAATTATCTGTGAATTGAGGGACATTATAGTAGCACAAAATGAATGAGTTGCGACTAGTTTAAGCAGTATAATATGTGTAATTATAAGTTGTTATGAAAGCTAAAAATGCTAAAGTTTAGGGGTTGTTTAACGATCTAAAAGTACTCAAACAAGGATTGTTATAATGATTATGAAAGTGTATTTTTAGGAACTATTATGAATGCGCTTATACGTGTGATTATGAACTTGTATAATAGTCATCAATATGGGTATATTGAACTATTATAAAAACAAGTGCTAAACATTTACTTGTGCTAATGTGGACAATTATGGTCGAAAGAATGTATGCCTGTGGTAGGTTGTTGAGAGAAAATAATTGTCAAACATGGAAATTAAAAAAGTGTATGATGGTATGGATAAATGGTTAAATTAGATAGTGTATTTTTTTTATATTGAAAGTAATATACCTAAAAAAATGAATTAAGGAAGTTATGACAAAATAATAAGTTTTGTTAGAAATGATCAAATTGTTAATTCAGTCAATTTTGTAAAAAATTAGGTAAGTTGATCTTAATTTTTGGATTTAATTATGTTCAAATACTATGTATAAGATGATTGAAATTCATTGATGAAAAAATAAGTCATTTGTTTATTAAAATTCATTGATAAAAAATTAAGCCATTTGGATAATGACATAATGTGTGGATATTAAGATAAATTATGAAAAAGAATAACAAAACATTTAAATAATAAGTGTTATAATAAAGATATAGATAATGTAAATGAATATATGCATTTAAGTGTTGGATTGAATTGTGAATTTTTATTTGAAAAATTCTATGTTAAAACCCTTAAATTGGTAACGTAAATATTAAATATTAGGTTATGACGTATTAAACATGAAATTATAAATTGGAGATGTAAAAGTATTAAATGAGAACTTAACTTGATGGCATGAAAATTGACTTAAGGATTGAAATATTAATTCATATTTTAAATATGGCTGGATATTAATAGAAATGTTGAAATGAATAGAAATTTCTATGGTTGAATTTGTGATTGATGATGTTAACATATAGAAATAAATTAATTATGTATATGTGATAATTAAATGAGGTATTTAATTTATACCATCATGATGTGCAAGAAGCATAACTAGAAAATGACATGTTATGGTAGGAGATATGCACTAGAAGCTTAAGATAAGGGTTGTTGCATGTCTCCCGCACGGTAAGCTTAAGATAAGGTTTGTTGCATGTCCCTCGCGCGGTATTTGATGACAATTTTTATTCATTTACTTGATTTGAAAGTCGTCACCTAGTATCTAATTAAAGACTGTTAGAAAACTTAGATGTACTGGTTTTTGTCAGAGATTCAAGAATAAGGAACAGATTATTGCTAGGGAAGGTATTAGCACCTGTAGTGCACCCTACCTGAGTTAAGCTGCTTTGTGGTTTGATGTAATTTGAAAAAATTAACATATTAACCAAATTAGATGTAGAAACATGTTATTATATTTTCACAAGAAATACAATATGATTTTATACGTGATTTTATTTGTCCTTAAAATACTTGATCATTTGCAAATTAAATATTAAATTCTATTTTTCCCTTTCTTTTGATTTAATGATTCAATAACATACATAATAAAAGTACAAACACATACATATCTCTTTTTTATTATTATTTAGATGCCTATATTTATATTACAAATCCAAAAAATTTAAAATAAAACAAAACAATGCATTAAACAAACTAAAAATTAAAAAATAGCCCCAAAATAATCTAGAATTACATGGAAAACCTTCTGCGCCACTAAAAAAAGGCGGTGTGTGAGTTCACAAGCTGCCGCAAGAAAACCCAAGCAAGTAGGGGGGTTAGTCACAACTATCTCTTGATTAGTATTTTGCTTATTAAATGGTTAATCTAGATTTATGTTGTATAACACTTGATACAACAAATACCTGACACTTTCATAGCCCAACCGACACTTGTGCTATGAAAAGAACTTGATTTGTTGTTAACATGAGTTGCAATCATGAATACCTGACAATATTTACAAGTATTAGTATTATTTGAACAATATAACTAATATAATCATGTTAACTATTTATAATTTGATTGGAACATCTTTGAGTGTGGTTTTTAGTTGAGTAATAAATATAGTTTATGCTATACTTGTTTGAAATACCATTAGTGGATCCTTTAACTTTAACTTTGACATTTATTTTTATTGTTTAATCATCACATTAATCTTAGATTTGAAAGTTCTCTTTTACTGATTATTATTGTTGTTGTTATTATTATTATTATTATTATATAGTTAATCTCTCTAGAGTTCGATCCTAGTCTTGCCAGATTATTTATTATTTTGACACTCCTATACTTGGAAGAAAATATCAATCTTTTGGTCATGTCACCTCCCTTCCTCACTATTGCGACATGTAAAACACCTAAAAATGCAATATGTAGTTGATTTTAGTTTTCTTCCCTTGTTTTCATATCTATATCTCTCCATTCTCTAATCCGCTTCTCTCTCTTCAGACTTGTTTTCTTTCTTTTTTATTTTCTTTTTTTTCTTTATTTCAGGTAGCTGGTAGGAAAGCCAAGAGGCTGCCAGTGACTTGGCTTTTGTCACTTCTAGATGCGGTGATGGAAAGGATTTCTAGGTTTTTTTTAGATGGTTTAACGTTTCTCTCTCTCTCTCTTTTTAAATTGTCCCCTATAAATTTTCTCCTCCTCTTTTTTTGTGTGTGTTATAACTTTTATTTAAAGGCAAAATGACTTAATCCCTAAAAAATATTTGTCCCTTAACTTCTCTATTTTTTGTTAATTTTGATTTTTTCTTATTTTTTTATATTTTTGAAAGTGAGCAACATCAACATTTACTCAACAAGGAAAATTAGTGATTGTAATTAATGCATAAAACGTTGAATGTGTTTATCTTTAAAAATTTAAATTCTTCTGAGATGATGTTAAAAATACTAAAAATAATGCAAATATATCAAAAATGTATTTTTGAGGGTTTTTATTTTTTTTTGCTATTTTTGATTTTTTTATCCTGAAAATTTATCAAAAGCATGGGTAAATAATTATGTAGCAATAAATGTCACCCCTTGCTTCTTTAAATATTCATGTTTTTGTAATGTTAGAATATAATAGAAATTTTATTTATTTTGTACTACCATATATCATGTGAATAATGCTTGCGACTATGCTATTATTATTATTATTATTATTATTATTATTATTATTATTATTATTATTATTATTATTATTCCGCATGAGTATTAGAAACATCATTATATGAATATTGGTTATAAACATGATAACACAACTAAAAGATTAATGTTTTCTTTCAAGTGTTGGAATGTTGAAGTATTAAATAACCTGACATGACCGGGGTCAAACTACAAGAAAGTTTACTATATAAATTATAAATGATGATGATGATGCATTAAAGAGAACTTTGAAATGTAAGATTAATATGAAAACTAAACCTTGATAAAAACAGTCGTTAAAGTTAAAGGATCCAATAATAGTATTTTAAATAAGTGTAATATAAACTTTTTTTATTACTAAATTAGAAATCACACACAAAGGAGGTTCCAATTGGATGATTTGTCATTAATAGCACAATATAAATTATTAACATAATCATATTAATTATCTTATTTAAGTAACACTAAAATTTTAAATATTGTTAGGAATTCATGATGTTAACTTATGTTAACAACAAATCAAGTTCTTTTCATAGTATAGGTGTAGGTTTACTATACGATTGGGTGTAAAAGTGTTAAATATTTTTTGTATCAACAGTCATACAACATAAATATAGATTAACCATTTAACAACCAAGGTATTAAGAATTAATAAGATAAAAATGATAAGACATATTAATAGCAAGTTGTTTAGGATATAATCATTGAAGTCCATAATGAGTTTATATTGTACTTATCCTAACACCATTAGTGAAACTATTTCACCTTAATATAATAAACTTAACTAAATATAATGAAAAAGAGAAATATAAATAAACAAGACGAGAACATGATTATATAAGTATAGTGAAGGAAATGAAAGACATAAATAAGAGATCAATGAAAGAAAAACTTACGCATTACAAAAATAAAGAAAGAGAGGAAGAACATGATCTTGATCTGAAAACCAAGATGCCTAAACACATGACAAATGCCTTTTTTTATAAGCAAAAATTTAGCAATATTGATATGAAGACTAATTATTGTGTGGCTAGTCATCTTTTAACTAGGTAATAATCTTTATCTTCTTGTCTGTAGAAAACATTATTGCTAACATCAGAATTTGAATAGATAGTCTGCATGAAAATTCTAAAAACTTATCTCAGCTTTCCAACAAAATAAGAATAAGGCCATTTGGATTTGTAGAACTTGAGATATGGGTGGAATACTGAATAATGTCTGGGCTGCAAGATAGATTCAGACTTTTTTTATGCTAATATTTGGACTATTAAACAATAGAATTGAGTATTAACTCTCATGAATGTTCTAGACCTATATCTTAGCTTTCTAGCCATATAAACCAAATTGAAATCAAAGATTTACATCTCTAGATATGATCCAATGACTGAATAGTGTTATAGTTTGAATTGAATCGGTATGTTTTTTATACGCTTAACATTTTCTTTGTCCTTTCGTATTCAATAGTTAATCATATCAACCAATCATTTGAATTATGAGACATGCCTGCTTTTAAAATGAGCATTTACCACAAACTATAGCTATTTTAAATTATTAGACTTATTATTATAAAACATGCTTTAGTTAAAGAGTTATTGATACTTCAAGTGCAAAATGATGATATAAAACCTTGATAAAAAACACTTTTAAGTACTAATCATACTCATCCAACCAGCTTATTACTAGTTCCTAGTAATCAAAATGTTAAAATAGAAAAACAATTTGCAAGTTCAACAAAGCAAGGCATTAATTATTCAACTTTCATTAATCTATCAAAATAAATAAATTTCTATTAAATTTATATATATACTTCATACTTCTTAAATAAGATAGTAATAAACCTTCTTTTTACGAGCTCAATGTGTGGAAACATAGATGGTGGGCCTTTTATTGGAAGAATTTTTTTTTTTTATATAGAAATGTGTTCTATCATCATTTATCATAGCTTGAGAGATTCAAAATCGATTCAAAATATTATCTTTCAAAAACTTTATCATTGTTTTGAGATTATTTTTTTGACATGAAATTGCCTCTATCTATTTTGAGACATAATCTACTACGATTAATATATACAAGAAATCAAATAATGAAGGAAATTGATCGATGAAAGCTATACCCTAATAGTCAAATATTTCAATGACAAGAATAGGTTTTAAAGGCATCATGTGATATTTTAAAATAAATATCAACTTTTGATAATTTTGATAAGTTTTACAGAATACATGTGACACGACTAAAAGATTGATGTCTTCTCCCAAGTGTAGGAGTGTCGAAGTAATAAATAACCCAGCAAGACCGGGGTCGAATCATAGAGAGGTTAATTGTACAAATTATAAATAACAATTATAAACAACAACAATAGTAACAACAACAACAATAAGAATAATAGTAGTAACAACAACAACAATAATAATAATAATAATAATAATAATAATAATAATAATAATAAGAACAACAACAACAACAACAACAACAACAATAACAACAACAATAATAATAATAATAAAGAAGAAGGAGGAGAAGAAGAAGAAGAAGATGAGAACTTTAAGATGAAATATTAATGTAAGAATTAAACAATGATAATAACAAATGTCAAGGTTAGAGGTTCCACTAATGGATGTCAAACAAGTATAGTATAAACTCTTATTATTCAATTGGAAACCACACACAAAGGAGGTTCCAATCAAATTATAAATTGTTAACATGATTACATTAGTCATCTTATTCGATTAATGCTAATACTTGTAAATCTCGTTAAGCATTCATGATTATAACTTATGTTAACAACAAATTAAGTTCTTTTCATAGCTCAGGTGTTGGTTATACCATACAATATGAACCATGAAAGTGCCAAGCATTTGTTGTACCAAGTGTTATACAACATAAATCACGATTAGTTATTTAACAAGCAAAGTATTAAAGAGTGAACAAGATAACAAATATAAAACATATTAGTATCAAACATTAAAGTCCATAGTAAGTTTACATTATACTTATTCTTAAACCATTAGTGTAACCTTTTCACCTTAACATAATTAACTTAGCTAGACATAATGAAAGAAAGAAAAATAGATAAACAAAATAAGAATATAAAAGTTAACTAAGTAAAGGAAAGGAAATGAAAGGCATAAACATTACAAAAAATACAAAGAGAGAAAGGAAGAGCATGATCTTGATCTAAATACCAAGATGCCTAAATGCATGGCAAATGCCTCCTTTTATAGGCTAAAATTAGGAACTATTGATTTGATGACTAATTGATAAGTGGGTGGCCAACTCTTGACTTGGTGACAATCCTTATCTTCTCTTGTCTGTCCAAAACGTCATTGATAACGTTAAAATTGGAGCTAGTTGAAAACATAAAAGTTGTAGGAAATTATCTCAGCTTTATTGTTTAAAAAATTGAGCTCATTTGGACTTCTACAACTCTATATATGGCCACAATACTGAACAATGCTCGGGCTGGAAGACAGATTCGGACTTCTTTATTGTTGCTACAATTTGGACTTGAAAATGGTCTTTTTAGATCTTGGGATCTATGTGAAAGTTGTAGGCCTATGTCTTACCTTTCCATCCATATAAATTGAACCTAAATCTGAAATCTATAGCTTGACATATGACCCAATTACCAAATAGTGTTCCGGTTTGGATTGCACCGACATCTCTTTGCTAAGTTTGGCCATCTCTTTATCCTTGCAATTTAAGTTTTTCAAGTCATCAATCAATCCTTTCATTAATGTGATATGCCTACATTTAAAATGAACATTTACCACAAATTAAAGCTATCTTATATTATTAGATATATTATTATAAAACATGTTTTAGTTAAGGAGTTATTGATACTTCAAGTGCAAAATGATGATATAAAACCATGATAAAAATGCACTTTTAACTACTAATCAACATGTAACTCATTGAATATGATGGGTCAGTAAAATCCACTTTAAAAGATTTTTACAATTGTTTTCTTGATAAGAAAAGACCCCCACATGCCTTAGAATGTCAAAATGTAATGACATTACTTACCTAATTATCAAGAATGCATCTTTGAAATATTTGATCAAGACAATATTTGAATATATAAGGGTCATCCCAATAAAAGTTCTTCACTTTATTTAAGAACTTTCTTTTATCTTGGGTATTCTAATGAGCTGATAATTTTCCTAAAACAAAAAAATTAACAATGTTAGCAAACCAAAGCGTTATAGAGATAAAAAGTAAAGATTCATTAGAAAAGTAATGATCAATTAATGTGATGTCAGATCTCGAATTTGTAGTCAATTTTGACAAATGACCTTCGATAATATTTTCAGTGTCTTTCTTGTCTTTGATTATGATATCAAATTATTGAAGTTACAAAATTCATCATACCAATTTAGCCTTGGAATCTCTTTCCGAAAGAAAATATTTTGAAGTTACATAATCATTAAAAAGGACAATAGATGAATTTACAAGATAAGATATGAACTTGTCACATGCAAATACTAGTGCAAGTAATTTCTTTTTAGTGGTAGTATAATTTATTTGAGCACTATTTAAAGTTTTATTTGCATAGTAAATCACCTAGGGTTTCTTATTTTTTCTTTGTCCTAAAACAGCACCTACAGCATAATCACTAGCTTTATACATTATTTCAAATAGTAATGATCAATCAGGAGGTTGAATGACTAAAGTAGAAGTAAGCAAAATTTTAAGATTAATAAATAGTTTTTCACATTGTTCTGTCCATTTAAAAATATTTTTCTTTGTTAAGAGGTTATATAATGGATTAAATATTACACTAAAATCTTTGATGAAACTTCAGTAAAAACTAGTATGTCTTAAGAATGATCTAATATCTTTAATAGTTTTTGGTGTTGAAAGTTAATAATTAACTTGATTTTAGATTTATCAACCTCAATTTCTTTTGACGAAACAATGTGACCAAGTACATTACTGTTTTTTACCATTAAATAACATTTTTTTCAATTTAGTACAAGATTATTCTCTTCACACCTGCTCAAAAGCTTTTCTAAATTTGTTAAATAATCATCAAATTAATCGCCAAAAATAGAGAAATCATCTATAAAATTTTTAAGAAAACGTTCAACTATATCACTAAATAAACTAAGTATGCATCTTTGAATGTAGCTAGTGCATTACATAATCTGAAAGATATTTTTTGATATGCAAAGGTACTAAATAAACATGTGAATGTAGTTTTCTCTTAATTTTCTCGTGCAATTTCAATTTGATTGTAACCTGAATAGTCATTTAGGAAACAATAAAATTCATGACCTGCAACACTTTCTAGGATCTAATCCATGAAAGGTAAAGGAAAATGATCATTTTTAGTTATTGAATTAAGTTTTCTATTGTCAATGCACATGCGTCAACTAGTAATACTCTTAGTTGGAATTAACTTATTTTTCTCATTTGTTATTACAATAACTCCAGGCTTCTTGGGTATAATTTGAGTAGGACTTACCCATTTACTGTTAGGAATAAAATAAATGATTCCATTGTATATAAGTTTAATGACTTTATTTTTCACTACTTCTTTCATATTAGGATCAAGCCTTCGTTGTGTTTCTCTAGAGGGTTTAATATTTTTTCTAAATAAATTTTAGGTGTGTAAATCAAAGAACTAATTCCTTTTACGTTAGCTATGGTCCATTTTTATGCATTTTCAGAGTCTGTAATGTCTTACCTTTTTGATATACAATAAGTTTGGAAGAGATTATTACTAGAAAAATTTTATTTTCTTCTAAAAATAAGTATTTGAGATTGAATAGTAATGATTTTAAATTAGGTTTTGATGGTTAAACACTTGAAGGTATGGACTTAATTGATCGTGGTGGAAATTCTTCAATTTATGGTCTCTAATTACTTGCCTTTAATTTTTCTTAAAAATAAACAATTCATAAATCTTTATATGCATTAAACTCAATTTCATTGTAAGTAGTTTTAAATTGATCGTGAACTAAATTTTTAATAAATTCTAATTCGTGTAAATCATTATCATCTTTAAGTTGCATGCAAATGTTGAAAATATTCATCTCCAATTTCATGTTTTTAAATCATAACTTTATCAGTCAATTCCTACAATTAATCAATATGTTAGAAGTTGCGAGAAATTGACATTCTAAAATAACAGTAATTAAATTACATGTTTCGGTAAGTTGTGTATCCAAGACAATAAAATTCACAGGATAAATAAATTTATCAACTTGTATAAAGACATTTTCAACTATTTCTCTAGGCATTTTTATAGATTTATCAGCAAGTAAAAAAGTTACAAAAATTGGTTTTAACTTACCTAGATTGAGACTTTGAAAAATCAAATATTGAAGTAAATCCACACTTCCAATATCAAGTAAAACTCTTTTAATTTTATGTTCTTTAATTAAAAAAATATAAGATAACTAGGGTCTTTATATTTCAAAGCATATTATTCTAAGGAATAACACTTGTTTGGTTAAAAAGACTTTCTTTTTCATATTTAGTTTTCTTTTCACAGTGCACAGATCTTTAAAACATTTAGCATGAGAAGGTACCATTTAATAACATCTAACAAAGGTATATTGATCCTTTCTTGTTTGAAAGTTTCAAAGATTTCAGAGTTGTGATTGACTTTTCTTTATTTGGGTATGATATAAGAAAATTGAAGTGCTTACATAGAATCAGTCTTTTCTTTGTAATATTCTGATTCAACCCCTTACTTACTCTTAGAAATTAACTCATCATCTTTATCATAAGGTTCAAGAGTGAGTTTTTAATAACCTTACCACTGTGAAGAGTGATGACTAGTTTAATTTGATTTATGTGTTGGTTTCCGGAACTACTTGCATTTGCATTATATTGCCTTTTGGGATTTTACTGTAGTTAACAGAGAAACTTACCTTTCTCTTGAAATCTAAGAGTAGATGTGAATTTTGCAAGAGTATCTTTAAAATCTATCATAATTTGAGTATTTTAAGTGTTGATTATCTATTGTTTTTCAATGAATGTATATAATATTTCCTCAATATTTCTTCTAGGAGGTAGAGCATAAAAAAGTGCATGTTCATGAAATTTTTAGAAATTATGGTGTGATAGAAATGGTGGCTGTGAAGCTTGTGTATTATTGTTACCACTCTTCCAATTGAAATTTGGATGATTTCTCCAACTAGGATTGTATGTTTACAAGTATGAGTTATGATTCGGCCTTTAAAAACTATTTAAAGCATAAGATTATTTATGGAGACATTCCTTAAAATAAGACAAAGTTGGACAGTCATTAATTGAATGTTCATTGGTTTCACATATTTGACATACAATATCTTAAATAGATTTTAATTGATCACTCTTTTTCAATTCTAGTGCTTTGATTTTTCTATTTAAAGATGCAAATTTGGCTTGGAGGTCAAAATCTTCCTAAAGGATGTACATTCCTCCACTAGATGTATGAGGTTGAGTTTTACTTTATGTCTTATAATTGCCTGTAGTGTTCTAATTTTGAGCATTTTCAGCTAGTAAACTTAGGTGCTTCATTGCTTCATTTAGGTCTTTATATTCAAAAGTTCCATTTCATATCAATTCCATAATTTGTCTATCTATAGGTGTTAACCCTTCATAAAAATATCAAATGAATCTCCATATTTCAAAACTATAATGAGGACATGTATTAAGCAAGTATTTATACCTGTCTTAACATTGGTAAAATATTTCCTTTGGTTTTTGAGTGAAAGTGATGATTTGTCTTTTGAAAGAATTTGTTCTATGAGATGCAAAAATAAGTTTAAAAAATTATCATTGCATTTCATCTCAAGCACGAATGGATCATGACCTAAGATTTTATAACCATATTTTAGCTTTATCTTTTAATAAAAAAAGAAAAAACTTTAATTTAATGGTGTTCATGCTATAATTTAAGTCATTATAAGTGTTACAAACATCTTAAAATTCTCTCAAATGTAAATATAGATTTTCTAGATTTAAGCCATAAAAAGAAAGTAAAAGTTGAATAATGCTTAGTTTAAAATTAAAATGAGATGCATCAGGAGAAAAAAATACATAATAGTGCACTTGTTCTTGTTGGATTCATGTCGTCTCTAAGTGTTTTAACACAATTATTCTTATTATTCTCATTTTGAAGTGAATGGTTATCTTTTTTTGACAATATTTTCTAAAAATGATGATGATACTCTATAAAGTTTACCATTTAATGTATGTGATTAAACTCTCATGTACGTGTAGGAAGAGAATAAAAGAAAAAAAAACCAAAACAAAATAAAAGAAGCAAAAGTTAGATATAATAAAAGTAAAAAAAATAAAATATAAGAAATATTATAATTTATACGGGAATTTACATCTATGACAACAACACCAAAAACTTGACATGACCAAAAAATTGATATGTTCTTCCAAGTGTAGGAGTATCAAAGTAATAAATAACTCGGCAAGACTGATGTTAAACCACAAAAGCTTAACTATATAAATTATAAATAATAATGATGATGATGATGAGTTAAAAAAGACTTTGAGATGTAAGATTAATGTGAAAATTAAATAATGATAAAAACAGTTGTCAAGGTTAGAGGATCTACTACTGATATTTCAAATAAGTATAATATAAAATCTTTATATTACTCAACTAGAAATCACACACAAAGGAGGATCCAATTTGATAATTTGTTACTAATAGCTCATTACAAATTATTAACTTGATCATATTAATTATCTTATTTGAGGAACACCAAACTTTTAAATATTATTAGGAATTCATGATGCTAACTTATGTTAATAACAAATCAAGTTTCTTTCATAGCATATGTGTAGGTTATACCATATGGTTGGGTATGAAATTGCCAAACATGTATTGTACCAAGTGTGATACAACACAAATTTATATTAACCATTTAACAAGCAATGTATTAATAATTAATAAGATAAAAGTGATAACACATATTAATAGCAAGTTGTTTAGGATATAATCATTGAAGTTGATATTGACTTTATATTATATTTATCCTAATACCATTAGTGAAACATTTTTACATTGACATAATAAACTTAACTAAACATAATGAAAAAAAATAAAATAAGAGGAGAACATGATTATATAAGTATAGTAAAGGAAATGAAAGACATAAACAAGATATCAATGAAAGCAAAAACTTAAACATTACAAAAATATAAAGGAAGAGAGTAAGAACATAATCTTGATATGAAAACCAAGATACTTAAATATATGGCAATCCTTATCTTCTTGTCTGCAGAAAACGTCATTGGTAACATCAGAATTTGAATAGATAGTCCGCATGAAAGTTTTGGAAAATCATCCTAAGCTTAGCCTTTTCTTTATCCTTTCACTTTTAATAGTTAATCATATCAATCAACCCTTTAAATTGTAAGATATGCCTGCATTTAAAATGAATATTTATCATAAATTAAAGTTATTTTATATTATTAGACTTATTAATATAAAACATGTTTTAGTTAAGGAGTTATTAATACTTCAATTATAAAATGATAATATAAAACCTTGATAAAAATGCACTTTTAAGTACTAATCACGTGAAAAATATAATTATTGTATAAATTTTGCCTATGAGTAAAAAAACATCCTTATATGAATATGCCTATGAGGTTAGAAATTAGAATGTGTGTGTTTGTATATATATGATTTGTGATTAATCACAACAAACAACATTCTTATGTAAATAAAAAATTGACTAGCCATTATTGATAGAGTTAGTGGCATCAATATAATTGAGTGCTAGGATATTTAAGCAACTAGTTGTTCTAGGTGGAGCTAGTGGCGTCAATGTAATTGAGTGTTAGGATATTTAACTAACTAGCCGTCCTGGATGGGGCTAGTGGCGTCAATGTAATTGACTTTCGAGATATTTAATTGATTAGTTGTCTTGGGTAGAGCTAGTAACGTCATCGTAATTGAGTGCTAAGATATTTAATTGACTAGCTATCCTGAGTGAAGCTAATGACGTAAATGTAATTGATTGCAAATATATTTAACTAACTAGCCATCTTGAGTGGAGTTAATAAGACTGATAGTATATTTAATTGACTAGTTATTTTAAAAGGAGATAATGACATCAATGTGATCAATTGTCAGGATCTTCATTATCTAATTATCTCGAGTGGAGCTTATGATGTCAATATAATCAATATAAAAAATATTTAATTGACTAGTTGTCTTTAAAGAAGCTAGTGATATCAATATAATTTACTATTGGGATACTTGATTGATTAAGTTACTTAGAGTGGAGTTGGTGGTATCAATACAACTAACTTGTTAGATTATTAATGAAATATAATAATTTACCATTAAAATAAAATTTTGTATCATTTTAAAGTTTTAATTGTGAATTGATACAATAAAAATAAAAATAGTGGAATATATGATATGTTATACTATTGTTAAATTCTGTTATTGATAAGTGATATAATGGTAAAGGTTCATGATGGTTTGACCATAAATTTGTTTGGAATATTTTTAAATTGTTGATGTTAATATTTGAGATTTTTTTATTTTTTAGAAGAAATTCTGTTAAAATTTTAGTAAAATATTAAATAATTAAAATAAGAGCAATATGTAGTCCCGAATGATGGATTATGAAAGGAAAAAAAATTGTGTAAGAGTTTCAATGATTTATATCTAATGATGTATTTAAAAAATGTTTTAGAAGTTAGGATTGTTACACAAAATCACTCCTTACTCGAGTAATAATCATATTGACATTTTATGATGTATTTTATATAGAAAATAACAACAAAATGTTTTGATATAATTTTTGTATAAAGAAAATCCTTTGAAATTTCATTCAATTGTATATTTTTATTTGAAAATAATAAGTGAGGTAAAGTATATAACTTAAATCTTAAAAAAAATGAGTAAAAATAGTATAAAGAATAATAATATGATTTATATAAAAATAAAATATAAATGTTCATGTGAAAGGTTTAATTACACATATTAATATTCTCTTGTCTCTCTTAAATTAGACTATTTAATTCAAACTCAATATTGAAAGTAAAAACATAATTGATCATATAGACATTAGAATATGAGTTCTAAGAGATAGTTATTTTAAAGCTTTTTTATATTAATTCTATGATAATTTCAACATTTTAATCTTAAATTTTGATTTATAAAAGTACTTAAACTTGAATTTAATAGGGTTTAGTAGGATTTGGATGATAAATAAATCATTTAATACTAATAAAACCTTGAGATTATTATTTGATTATTTATTTTAAATGAATTATTTTGGATCTTTTTAAATTTTTTAATATATTAATAAAAAATAAAATAAAAATTATTTTAATAATTTTTAAATAAAAAATCATAAATCAAGTTTATAATGACTCTTATGCGAGCTCGAGTCACAGCGCCACATGTAATACCAGACTCTACCTGGTGTTGAAGTAATACTAGCAGTACCGGCACAATATAAAAATATCTAATACCACTAACCTACCTTCTTCTAATCCATAACTCACTTTCGGACTTATGATTATTTGGTCTGCAACTGCAATTTCACCAGTGGGCTGAAATCAACAAAAGGTAAACAGGAAGATATGGGAAGGATATTTGTGGTGGAGTTAGAGGGTCGTTCTTACAGATGCAAGTTCTGTGGGACCCATTTAGCTCTCCCTGATGAACTTGTCTCGAAGGTAAAACCAAAACCCTCCATTCTTTTTTTTTTAAAGGGGTTCATGGAATTGTTGATTCTGTTTGTTTTAGTTCACTGTCATGTATTATGCTTGCATTTGAGTTGTTCAACTCTTTCGGGGTCTCATATATTTTTTTTGTGGCCAGTCTTTTCGTTGCCGCAGAGGAAAAGCTTATCTCTTCAATAATGTGTGAGTGCTTCAATTTTGACAGAAGTTCTTGCTTGCCTTGTTTTGAAAATCTTGATGAATTATTGATCTCTTTAGTGTCCCATTTATAAAGCTTTAATCTCTATTTTGACAGCGATTTGCTAGTGAACATGCCTAGGTAGATCGCTTTCAAATCTTTTTAGACAATATCTTGTGATTTGTGCTTTTTAGACAATATCTTGTGATTTGTGGCTGAAGTGCGATGCAACAAGAAGATTTTTAATTCTAAACGAGGATTCAAGTATTGGCACTTTACATAGTTAGCATTGATGGTCCTATCTTGTTTTCAATTTGTGTGCATTGTTGGCTGGATGCCTAAACTTTGAAAGGCATTAACGGCTCTCTCCAAGCTTGAGCTTTATGCATCTATTTCACTGTTTTGGCTCAAATTTCTGAAATTGACTTTCCTACCTCTAAACCCAGTATCCGTTATCCTTTTCCCTCCTTTTGTGCTGCTAGAATTGGAGAATTTACATGTTCTTGCAGTGAAAATTCTGAAGTTCAAACATTTTTCCTTATGCTGTTTATCTGCATTAAGTAGTAATTTTATTTGTCTTGTCTTTTTTTGATTGGTGATAATGCACTGCAGCAGCAAAATTTGTTCAAAATATAATTCAAATACGTAAGAAGGTACTAAAAAAATCCAGAAATTAATTAGCTGCCGTGATGAGCTGGTCAATTCTCAACCATAGTTGTTGATTGCATGCTCAAAACTTTGAAATTTGGATGTTTTATTCGTGGTTTCTCACCAAAGTTTTCAGAGTGTTCACATTGGAATGGAACGATAATTAGTACAACTCTTGTGAGCAAAGTTATGAGGTGGTGTTGTGTTGCTTGATAAATAGCTTCTCCTGTTGGTGCAGAAGAAATAAAAAACTTTATCTGCAAAAGTTTATCTTAAACACCTGTTCCACAAAAGCACTAGTGTTGAAGACGGTGGGAATCTAATGAATAGTGAGAGAATTTAAAGCCATTGATAACAATAGAAGAAGATAAAAGATCCCTTGAACAACTTAAGAATGAATGACAGTTGGAAAATGTGCTTTTTCTGTCCATTTAGTTGCATTATCTTCTTCTTTAATGGTTTACTATCAGGCTGTCCTGATTTATATTTAATGTTATTCTGTCCTAAATATCGGGGTAGGCTTGGATGATTCTACCCATATGGATCTGGATGGTATTGTCTGGACATAGATTGATTCATTTAATGGTTTATTTTTCTTCCCAACTTGCTTCCAAATCCTTAAGGTTGCACCTATGAGAAAACTAGGCAATTGACTCGTTGGGATTTTAAGATTTTTTCAGATGTTTTGGATTGCATGCCAAATTTGGATTTATTTTTCATGTCCAAGGACCAAGTTTGACAGCAAAGTGCTAGTAATTTCTATCGTTGAGCAGTTGTAACTAATTTTACATTGAAAATACTTTCCTCCAAATTTGTGTTCTCATTGTAGCTTCTCTCTTTCATATCTTCTTTTCTAAATTTCATGTTTCTCTCTCTTCTTCAGTCCATGAAATTTGAATGTGCATTTATCAGGCACTAAGAGAACCATTTAGAGCACTGCTACCATCAAAATGCCAATAACTCTATAAACTCTATAAATAAAGTTTAACCATCAGTAAAATGTCCTGATATCAAGTTTTTGTGCTGAGGCATTGCTACCATCTTCCCCTGCATGATTTATTTTTTCCGAGCAGATTTAATTTAAGCACTGCTACCATTTTTTCTCATGGAAACTGATCACTGCTCAGAACTCAAGGTCTTGATCATCTATTTATCTGAGAGTTGACAAGAACATGAATGACATATTAGTGGTGAAGATTTTGGTCATGTAATCAGGGGTCATCCTCTTGGATGCTATTGATCATGTCAGCATTAAATAATCCTTCAATGAAGGCGCCGCGTCCTAAAGTGCTCATGTAAATAAATATACAACCAAAACTGTAATAGCCTGAAAATATACATACCTAGTCAAGATGTGATATGATTGCATTGTGATGCCTAAGGACACCATCTAACAAATTGTTGTACTGAGTAGTCATACCATAGTCTCTTACCATAAAAATGGCTGCATGTGTAGAAGCACCAACTATGAGAAATATTGTGCAACATGGTCCTTTCAAAAGACTAGTGTTAAGATTATTCCTGGCAGTGATCCCCTTATCTGTGTGTGCACACACACTCAAACTCAAATCTCATTACGTAAAAATGGCTGCATGGGCAGCAGCACCAACCATGAGAAATACCGTGCAATATGGTCCTTTCAAAACACGTGTGTTAAGATTATGCCTGACAGCGATCCCCTTATCTATACACATGTGCCCACACACAAATTTGATCATCAAGTTCTTCAAGTGAATTGATTAGATGGGGGGGAATTGATTTTTTTCTCATCTTGAGTATTTCCTATCTTATCTCTTCTATTGATGCACGTTATGGAGCTTGTGATTTCAGGGTGAACATCACTGTGGGAGTGTTAGAGGAGAGAATGATGCTTTCAGGAATGCATACTGTAGCTGACATATTTTGTTGCTGTTGTGGGGGAATTATTGGCTGGAAATATGTAATGTCTCTCTTTGACACACACAATGCTTAACCCCTAAAAATAACCCTTTGAAATATGGGTTTGGCTGTCAATGCTTCTGTTTTTATTGTTTCTTATTGTGGGTGAAATCTACCTTCTGATTAGAATTCCCTAATTTGCCTTTTCCTTCCTGAACAGGAGGCAGCGCATGAGATCAGTCAAAAGTACAAAGAAGGGAAGTTTGTCCTCGAAAGGTACAAGCTATGAACTTTGTTTCAAATATTCCAACTGTCATTGATTTCATGCATGCATGTCTATCAAACAGGGGGAGGATCGTTGGTGAAATGGACTTCTCAACAGAACTCTTTATTGATACCCATCCTGAATGAGTGACGCTGGAGATGTTTAACATCCATTTTCAATTCTGTACGTAGTTGTGCTAAATAAAGCCGGAAAGGAGGCACTGCACTACTTCTGTAAATGAGTGTTTACAGTAATTATATATTGAGGGAATTCCAGTAATCTATTTTAATTCTGATGGACATTTAAATTGTAATGAATGCAACTGTTTTGTTTTAATTCAGATGGAATTTTCTGTAATGGTCTCTATTGTTTCTGGTCTGCCTCTAAAGTTCCAGTTTGAGTTGACCACCAATATTAGAAAGGGTATTTGAACTTTAGAAGTAGTAGATTTGCACTCGAAATTCTAAGGTGTTTTGAAGTGCTGTAGTTGTAATATATATATATATATATATATATATATATATATATATCATTACCAACTGTAGTTAACAATTTCTTGACAATTTATATTAGTGTAGCTAATGAAATTGATAAAGCTTTATTACAATGAGATATTCCTATTAAGGGGAGAGTTTAGGGTAAACAAATAAACAAAATCCATTTCCCTTTTGTTTTATATAGGAAATTGTTCTTTTTTCCCTTCATTTCAATTCCTAACGTTATTATTATTATTAGTCGTATCTTTTACATAGTCAAATAGTTTATTTTGGTTAAACTCCAGGAAGCTCTCTCGAAGTTTAATCATGGGGAATGGAAGGCATGAAGTTGATGAAGCTTGAAGAAATCAACATAGAGGACTACCTTGAAGAACTCAAAGAGCAAGTAGCAGCAGCTCTGCTTCTTTCCTGTCTGATGCACACAAGGGTTAGTTACAAAACTGCTTTGGCTTTGGGTAAATTGAAAAGAGGCACCAGAGCTCGCATTTCAGCAGGAAGCGTCTAAGAGTTTCTCCAACTTAAGATTCTGGAGCTGTGGTTAGAAGAAACCATTTTGATGATCAAGAAGATGAACCCAACATTAATGCTACTGATAGAAACTTGCCAGGAGTGCCGCCACAATTAAACTTGGAACTAGCTTTCAGGCTCATCGACGATTATGTCCCCTCTGAAGTTCCACGGTTAAATAAACTAATAGGAAATTGTCAATGTGCGTCTGCAAGCCTTTTGAAGAACAGTTGACAGAGAGTGATTTGAGGGATGATCAAATTAGCACTAAACCACCTCTCCCCTTTGCTTAATAAAGATGAGAAAATTGCTGAAGGAATTAAGGTTATTACTTATGGCCCTAATGGCAAGGAATTTGAGATGGTGTTCAAGATTTGGGTTTCCAAGACTCGTCCTTACTAGACGGTGGAAAGCATTCTTTCATGACCAAGATTTTGTTACTTTGTGGATGTTTAGAAGACTTGATACGGGAAAACATCAATATAGAGAAAAAAAATTAATAATATTATTAGAAAAATAATATAATTATTAAAAAAGACATAATATAGAGAAACGGAAATTATTCATGTTTCCAAAAAAATTAGATTTAATGATGAAAGTTGAGTATTGAATGATAATAAAAAGGAGTGTGTTTTCGATGAAATTATTATCTTGTATTTCCAACTATATTAGAGTAACTTTGTAATGGTGCAAATATTATATATATGTATATATATGTATATATATATATGTATATATATGATTTTTTTATTATTAAATTTATTTTTTTAAAAATAATATAGTGACCAAATAAATCATAATTTAATTATATTATCTTCTTAGAAGTGAATTATTTTCTTACAATCATTTAAAATCATTTACAACATAATTTTGTTGGATGAAGAAATTATTATTTTAAGTTAGTTAAGAAAAAAAGATTACTGCTCACAGTGAGAATAATGCTCTTTACTTATTTGTTTTAAACATTCCACGTTTGATTGTAACATATATCAATGATAAAATAATTTTTTTATATAATTTATTCTCTCTCATTCCTATTTTATTTTGTTTTTTCTGATTAGTTACCTCTTTTTTCTATAACTATATTAACAAAAAAGGGGTTTTACTATTCCTCTCTTTATACAATACTATTTACTAGAATATTTTTTTTCTTTTTTTTCTTCTTCTAATTTATATATTTTTTATTTTATTATTTAATATTAAATTTATATTGGGGATTGAATTTCATAATCCTTTTTAATTTACTTTTTATGAGGTTATACCAGACTTATGATCTAAAATGTAGATTTGATAAATTAACTCGGTTGATTCGGTTCCTTCTTTTTCTTAATTAATTTTTTTATACCTTAATTTTATTTTTCAATATTGAATTGATTGAGAATTAGTCTTTATGATATATTTTGGTTTGTTTTCTATAAGATTATTCCCATCTCATTACTTAAATCACAGGTTTGATGGGTTAACCCAAATTAACTCAAGTTACTTTATATATTTTTTTATTTATTTTCAATTGGTTATCTCAATCTCATAACCTAAGTTGTGGATTTGATAGGTAAACCAATATTGACTCAAGTTACTTTCTATTTTTTTTAATAGATTTTTTCTAGTTTTATCCTTCAACATTAGATTTATTGGAAAATCAGCTTTATAATTTATTTTGATTTATTTTCTATGAGATTATCATGATTTCGTATACGAATTAACAGGTTGACCAATGTTAACCTCAATTGATTTAATATATTATCATCTCAATGTTTATACACAAAGTTTCATCTTAAATATTTATTTTAGGTCAAACTATATTTTTATTGATCATTCGGGTTATTTTTAGACTTGTCAAGATAATCGAGTCAAATTAGATTAATTCTCAGATGGTTTAATTTTTTTTAACTAAAAAAAATTAGAAACACTTAAATATTTTTTTACATTAAAAAAATTTAACTCAACTTATAATGTAGCATGAAGTAATTATCTAGCACTATCTAAAACATTAACAATATGATTATTTAAATTTAAAGTATCCATTTTTTACTTTATATGTTTTTTTCAAGGGATAAAACAATGATAAAGGAGCTAACATTAATAAAAATTTAAAAGGTGTGAGCATTTTATTGTACATAATAAAATATTCACCCTGTCATATTTTATTATGGATCTACTATTTAGAATTTTGCTTTATTTTCAAATTAATCCTCAAACCTTTTTATATGTAATTGCATTATTTTTTAACAAAATTCAAGGGCAATTGAATCAAATTTATTGACAAATAATAAAATAAAAAAAAAACAATAGACCAAACTAGAACAAGTACCATAAATGGATGATGGTTTCAAAGTTCATACAAAAAGTTTAATACAATACTCAAACTTTAAAAATTATATATCTTTGGTTTTGTTAATAATTTTTCAATCCAATTTTGATACAAAAAATTATTTTATTTTTATTTTTTGATTCTTGATTTGAGAGAAAAAAAAAAGAGAAGTTACTAAATTGTAGTGGTAGAAAGAGAAAAACAGTTAATATTTGTATCATATGGTTTTTTTTTAATAAGTGAAGTTCATATTATATGTGTTTTTTTTTTCTACTTTGAGAGTGCCTAAAAACGAGATTTGAGTTTGAGAAGATTTTTTGTTTTGAGTTGATTTTAGATTTTTATTTTTTTTAGGTTTTTAACCCATTAATAAATTTATCAAGTGATTGGAATCTGGACAAAATCAAATGACTCATCATCACTCATCATCTATCTCAGTAGATGATACATCATCTAATTTTTTTTTAAAGAAAATTGAAACATATTATAATTGCAATTAAATAATAAAAGGCTTAAGTGCACAAGTCTTAACAAAATAGACCAAGTGAGCTCACTTGACTTACTAGACTTAATAATGCCTATTTTTTTAAATTAGTTTTTTTTTAAATTCTTTTTTATTTTTATATTGAAATTAATATCCTTTCTCTTTTTTATTTTATTTATATAACTTCTTTTAAATTACATTTAATTTTTTATTTATTTTGTATGTATTTAATTTTTTAGAAAATTATTCTAATTTATCTATATTTCTTATGTTTTATATAAATAAAAAATATTTTTTTGAATAATATTTATAATTTGTGCAGCTTTACATAGTATTTTTTATTTTATTGAATTAATTTCATATGTATTTACTTTTTTTATTGTTTGATTGAATAAAAATTTAAGTTTGATAAATAAAATTATTTGATACAACTGAATGAAAATATTTTGATTTATATATATTTATTAATTTTTCATTTTTTTTTTCATTTATTGCTAATGATTTGTATTTATTTTTTGATAATCATGGTTTTTGATTTATTTAATTATATAATGTATAAGCCTTTTAATTTATCTATTTTTTTATGTATAAATATGCATTGAAAAAAACTACATGTGTATGCATGTGTATGTATAATATTTTATAGAAAAATATTTGATTAGTGGGATATTACGGATTAAATAACTAGAGGAATTTTTAAATAAAGGTTATCTATGTTTTGTTGAATTGATAATAATTTTGAACTTTGTGCAATTTATATTTTCAAAATACTAATATCAATTTTATTAAAGGGTTTGGCTTTGATTTAAAGTTAGATTTGGTTATATTTATATCAAATTCATATTTATATTAAAGGAAAAAAGAGCTGTTGAAAACCTGAAATCGGTTTATAGCAAATATCATCGAGGTCGAGTAAAATAGCGTCTCTCCATCCAAGTGAATTAAACGACTCCCCGTTTGGACACTTTCGTGAATAAACTACAAGCAGTCTAAAATAACACGAATATAGCATCTACCAGTCTCTCTTCAATGCCAATAAAATCAAAACCCATCGCAGCAAATTATCAAAGAAAGAAAGAAGTAACCAAACTTGTTGTTTGTTTAAAAAACTAAATTCCAATCTCTCCCTTCCCTTCATTACTGCTATTATTATTGTCATTTCAATCTCAATTCAATCAAAAAGATTTCATTCATATTGTTAATTATCATCATTTCCTCCTCTTTTTATCAGCTTCAATTTTGTTTCTTGCAGGTGGTTAATATTGAATTGGCCCATCATGGGAAAATCTTCTTCTTCTATCAGAAGGAAACGCTCCAAATATTCCTCTCAGGTATTATTCTCTAGTTCGGTATCCAATTCTTCTTTGCTATTAAGTTTTTTTTTTTTTTTAATAATAAATTTGTATGCATTTCTCGATTTCTTTGCCCAGTTTCGTGTTTTTCACCTGCAACTTCAATTGGGTTGTTAAAATTTTTATACTTTATTAGGTTGTTGGTCAAGTTTTGACAATTGGGTTTTTCCTGTTTGTGATTTCATGTGCATTGTTAACATTTAGGTTTCTTTCTTTTTTGAGGTTGTTGTTTTGGTGTTTCCTTTTTCTTTTCATTCCGTTTTTGTGTGTTTATGTAATATATGTTGCTCGTTTAGGGTCGTGCAAGGAATAAAAAAGAAAATAGGAGAAGTAAATCAAAGAGGCTGTGTCGTCGTGACGAGTCTTATTCGGAAGACGATTCAAGAAGTTCACTGTCTGTCTCATCTTTTGATTCTGAGGATAGTTTTAGAAGGAGAAGGTCTAGGTCTCGCACTAGAAAGGATGTGAAGGGGACTAAAAAGAGGGCTCGGTCTTCTCGCAGTGAGGAGTCTCGTCGTGCAAGAAAGCGAAAAGGGTCCAAACGAAATGGTGAGAGGAAGAAAATGCATGAGAAGAAGACAAAGAAGAGGAGGAAGAATAAGGGTAGGAGAGATTCAAGTGTTAGTTCTAGTAGTGGTGATTCTCGGAGCTGTTCAACTTGTCAGAGTCAGAGTGATGAGAGTGAATATGAGAGGTGTAAGGGCAAGCCTGAAAGAAGAGATGATGAAAAACGAAAATCAGAGAATATTAGAAGTGGAGCTAAAAGGAGGAGATACAGATCAGGAAGTTGTTCTTCATGTAGTAGACATGATGATAGTAGTGATTTTTTAATGTCAAACATAATGACTGGTGAGAACACCTCAAAGCGGCTGAGGTCCATTATTATTCTTCCAGGGAAGGATAGCGAGGTCAGAGAAATGGACAAGGATAAGCATAAAGAGGAGATAACATATGATCATGATGATTATCCTTCTTCTAGAAGCAATGATAGTAATGATGGACTAAATAACATGGAGGAAAGGCCTATAGAGAATGAGAAGAGAGAAGATGCTGCTGCATCCAATAGTAAAGCCATTGAACTCACAGAAAGTAACAAGGTTGGAGAGGGTCAACATACTAGAAATAAGCCTGGCTGTGACGTTGACAGGATTGGGACAAATGATACTAAAAAGGAACAGAATGATGTTTCGGGGGTCATTGTTAATACTGTGAATGTTGATGATTTGGAGACAGTTTTAAGACAAAAGGCTTTGGAAAATCTAAAAACTTTCCGAAGTGGACTTGGAGGGTTCCAAACAAATGCAAAGAGTGCTGTTATTCAGAAGGATAAGTGTGATGGTACTGCCCAATCACCATTTGCTGTGATGCCTGAACTAGACCAAACTAAAATCCCCAAGGTTGTTGGTGCTAGAATGGCGAGAGAAGATTCTGCTCATTCATCACTAAACGAGAAGATTCCTGATGGAGGGATTTGTGGCAGTGAACCTTGCTCTGCTAAGAATAATTTTCATCCACCTGACCAGGTGGCTATTCCTGGCAGCGAAAAGGTTAGTACATTTGCTAGTTCTAGTAAAAACAAACCACGGTTGATTACATCAGCATTGAGGAAAGCATTATCAAATGTTACTACCACCCTGAAAGAAACACCGGCTTCACGGGAAACCAATCAGCCAAAGTTGGCGAGTGGCACTAGCATAGGTAGGAGTGTTACCCTGAAAGAAACACCTGCTTCATGTGAAGCCAATCATGCAAAGATGTCGATTGGGACTAGCTTTGGTAAAAGTGTCACCTTGAAAGAAACACCTGCCTCCCTGGAAACCAGTCAGGCAAAGTTGGTGAGTGGGATTAAAGTATGTAAGAATGCCATACATGGTGATCACACTGTCACCCCTCCCACAGGCGCTGACAATGATGACAGAGCTAATGATTCCTCTGTTTTTGATCCTGCTGAGCCTTCCTCGTGCCTTAGATCTGCAGCAGGAGATACTAGCTTGAATGAATCACAAGATGAAGGCAAGGAAGGCGCACAGCTGGAACAGAAGACAATGTCTGTGATGCGGGGTGGGGAAATGGTACAGGTGAGTGCTTGAACCTGTCCTGGGTTGGTTAAATTAGTTTCTTTGATATTAGAAGCTGTGAAATTGGCATATAAATATATTTGTTTGTGCATCAAGGTTTTTGCTGTAACTGAAAGTTTTGTATTTTCTCATTTTTGGTGGCAGGTGAACTACAAGGTCTACATTCCTAAAAAAACCCCTGCTTTGGCTAGGAGGCAACTCAAGCGGTGATGTTTATGTTGAATTGCAATATCTACTTGCTAAGACAACCACCACAGGTGAAGGTTTTGCTGATGCATCCTCTAATAATAGTAGCACAACTAGGTACGAACCTTGAAAACTAATTTGTGATTGACCTGTAGTCAGCAACTGATCATTAGTTGAACGAACATTGATATTTGAATTAATGGTGGATAAATTTCTTGTTTCCGATGATATATTAATTGTTCCAAATTTTGCTATGTAAAAGAGGGCATTAAAGATCAAGATCACATGCAAAATTAGAGCCAAAACATATAGTTAGTATTGCATGAAATTTTTAAAAGAATATCAAACTTGATAGCAGAAAATAACGGGTGTTGCTGTGCCTGCTTTAATTCAATTAATTTAAGTGTCAAACATGCAACTATCAATTTATTTCCCGTAATTTTCTCTGGGCAATTAAAAACAGATGTTTGTAATGTGCTTGTGGAACTCCATTAGTTGATGAACTACCGAAGACTACATGCAATTACTGTGGGAAAATCTCTTTATGAAAATTTCTTATAATATTTATTAACAACTTTAATATTCATCTAGAGCTGCTGCTCTAGTTGGGGAATAGAGATAAATTAAAATTAAATTAAAAAATATATGAATGAATAAATTATAAATAAAAGTTGTTAATGCTAACTAAAAACTAGACTCGGTGGCTGAATTTTCTTGTAATGTGAAAAAAAAAGATGTATATTAAGATATATATGACAATAATTTTTTTTTAATTGAAAGTTTTGTTTCTTAAAAAAATTTATAATTATCTTAAACACAAGTTTTATAAAAATAATAATTAATTGATAAATTCGATGTGAATATATTAAAAACTATAAAAAATAAACTTAAAAAAAATTAAATAATTTTTAAAAAATATTTTATCGCATTGAATATAAAAATTATATATGTGAGGTTAAATGAAGTTCTTGTATTTCATGATTATTAAATCTGGTTTGGCTTGATAGGTTGATCAGGGATTCGATTGATCTGGTAATTGAATTGGTTTAGGTTTAATAAAAAACTGGCTAAACCAATAACCTAGTAAAATCTGGTCAACTTGGCGGGTCAATCCATGACCTACGTGAATCTAGATAAGACTCGATGTTTTTTTTTTTTAATGTGGGATTTGATATCCATTATAATGTATTTTATGTTGCAAAAAAAAGTTATGTTTTTTTTTAATGTAAGATAAACAAACTTTTTAGTTTAAATACTTTAATTTAAAGGGACAACATAATATTTTTTTAATGTGAAATTTAAAGTTTTTTCATATATATATACTCTATATTTCTATGAAAAAATTATGTATTTTCAATGTGAAATTTGAAACTTATTAGTATATATATTCTATATTATAAAAAAAGTTATATTTTTTCAATATAAGATTTGAAACTCATTAATATGTATACTTTATGTTCTCAAGAAAAAAATTATATTTTTTTCAATGTAGGATAATTTTTTTTATTTAAATATTTCAATTTAAAAGGATAATATAATATCTTTTTAATGTGGAATTTAAAAACTTTTTGTATATATATTTTATGTTCCTAATACAAAAGTTATGTTTTTTTAATATAAAATTTGAGACTCATTAAATATGTATATTCTATGTTCTTAAGGAAAAAATTATTTTTTAAATACAAGATAATTTTTTTAAATATCTTTTAAACTTTATTATTTATAATATGTATAACTTATATTTACTTAATTTTTTTTTTAATTTTTTTTATATAAAATATTATAATTTTAAATATTTTATTTTAATTTTTTTGAGTTGATTTGAATTAATCTGAGTAAGTTTTAACTATATTGTATTTGTTAGGAAATAACTTGATTGGCATCTTGAACTCATATTTTAAAAGCTAGAGCCAAACCAATCCAATCATAGCCATGCGGAAAACAATTAAAAACTATTAATGAGAAGATTTACACAAAAGAATGATGATATGATGCAATACATTTCAAGGAATTATATTAAAAACTAAAATACATGAGGTGAATACGTAACCTAGCACCTCCAATGCTATTTATTTTTTAAAAAAATTCTAACTTTTTTTTTTCAACCAAGGTTTTTTATATCTTAATTAATAAATATTAGGCTTGAAATTATGATAAACATATAGCATTTAGAGCATTTAAAGATAAAAAACTAAACTATAAAAAATAATCCTCACATGTTTTTTTTTTAATTTTCTAACTTTTATTTTTCAGTCAAACCCTTTTATAACCTAATTAAAAGACATTAGAATGGAATTATGATAAACATACAACATTTAGTGATAAGGGATGAAAATATAAAACATGAAGGAAATTTATGGTAACCCAAAATTAGTAATTTTATTTATTTTTCAATTTTCAAGTTAGAAAAAAGAGGGAGAAACTCACTAAAAAAATAGTATAGATTTTGGTTCGCCCACAATTTGCATACTAAAAAGAAAGAATATTGGTGTTAGTCGATTTATTTTCTTGAGAGTATGTTAAATATAGTTTTTCTCTTTAAATATTATGGAAAAAATAGATTGGTTTCTTTAAATCTAATATATTATTATTTTAATATTAAAAAATATTATTATTTTTTAAGTTAAACTATATTTTCTATAAATCATTTGTGAATTTATCATTTTGATAAATTCACTTAAAAAAAACTCTTGTAAAATTTAATTTTAAATCAGAGTTAAACATAAAAATTTTAACATTGATCTATTAAATAAAGTTTAATAATAATAATATCAAATAATTTTTCATAACTTACATATTTTTTGTTATATTTTTTTTTATTTAGTCCGTAGGGTAGCACTTCCTATAAACTAGTGTATATATGAAGAATTTTAAAGAATTCAGAAAAGAAAAAAAAAGTTGGCAAGGTGTATTCTAGTTCTTAGTGTAAACAACAAATTTAAAGTTACATATTGTAATAAAAATACAACAATGGTTAATTTGCAAAGTTACCATGCCTTACATATTTTTGTTATGTTCAATTATTTTTATTCAACCCGCAGGGTAGCACGTCCGATAAACTAGTATATATCCAAAGAATTTTGAAGAATTTAGAAAAGAAAAAAAAGAAGATGACAAGGTGTATTCTAGTTCTTGGTGCAAACAATAAATTTAAAGTTACATATTGTAATAAAAACACAACAGTCGTTAATTTGCATAGTTACCATGAATTTGGTTTTCATCATTTAGATGTATTTGAAATTATGTTAACGGTGGCGATTTAAAATATTTTTTTTTAGAAATATATTAATATATATATTTTTTATTTTTAAAAAATTATTTTTAATATCAATATATTAAAATAATTTGAAATTATAATTTTTTTATTTTAAACAAAAAAATTAAAATTTAAAATACTGTTGCCAAGCACACCCAAAATTTACCTCTTAGTATTTTGTTTCCACTATTATTAATTTGACTCCAGGAATTCTGATAATTTGAAACGGTATTCGAATCTCTATCTGTATTAAAATCTAGACAAGTAATTGTATGGAGCATCTTACAGAGAGGATGATTAATCATAACATTATCAATTTAGGTTTCAACAATTCAGAGGTCGACCCTCAAGTGGAGTCTACCAATTTGCTCAATCTTTAGCTTGATAACTCTTAAATCTGTATCCATCGAATTCAATCGTTAAATATTGAGATTCAAATATGCCTCGGGAATCATGAGGTCCAGGCATGTTGTGTATGGATCTTAATCAAGGTTAATACAAACTAGGCCATGCATGGGAGTCTCTGAATGGAGATGAATATCTTTACATGGCAACTCAGATCTGCAGATATTAAAATTACAATCGAACTCGGATTCTTTGCAAATCATTATCTATTTTAGATTCTTTGCCAACTGATTCTAAAGAAATTAAAGAATCCAACTCGAATTTGAACTAATGACTTTGAGATCTCCAACGTTGGTGTTCTTTAAAACATATAACTTGGATGCTATGAATTTAGCCTTAATAAGCTTATTTCATAACCTGTAGATTTTAGTCAAATCCAATTATGATTGAGGCCTGATCCATACACCACAAATTTTCATCCAATCTGATATAGACTAATCCTAAGTCCAAAATCAGATTTGGTTATATAACACCTCTAATAAACTTACTGTTTCGAGTTTTGAGTTTCGGCTAAAGATTATTGAAGTGGTAACTTTCTTTATTTAGTTTAAACTAGATTAGAGGTCCCGTGCTAGATCGGATGAATAAAATCCTTTTATGTAAAAAAAAAGATAATTAGGTGATGCAAGCATACTCTAAAAAATAAAAAATAAAAAGTGATTCAAATTATAAATTTGATTGAGTTAAACAAGATGGTATCATCTAATCTAATTAGATGATAAAAAAAAGAAGCAATAATAATAAATAAACAAAATCAAATAAAAATAATATAAGAACTTGAAAAAAAAACATCAATAAAAATAAAAATAAAACAGAGCTCAATTCCAAGCCAGCTCAACATGAAATATCAAAATTGAAAAAAAAAAAAAAAGCAAAATTAATTGGAGCAAGCATGTAAAATCTTCAAACTGATTCATTAGATTGAGATAAGCTAAGAGAAAATAAATTAAAAAAAAATGATGGAGCCCAATTCCAAATAAATTCAATGTAAAATTATGAAATCAATTTAAATAAAGGATAAACCAAATCCTGTGATTTAAATCATGTGAATTAGATAACCTGATATAAAACAAACTTGAAAAAATCATAATGCTCAATTAAATCTATGTTGAAGGATAAAATCAAGAAAATATTAAATTAAAAAAGTAATGATCTCAAATTTTTTTTTATCTAAGTCAACTTAGATTAACCTACCAAACTTATGGTCCTGATAATGAGATAAGAATAACTGAATTTAAAAGAAATCAAACAAAATCACGAAATCTAATTTTTTTATTTTAAAAAATCAACTTGGAAAGATGAAAAAAAAAATTAACCCTAATATAGAAAAATGATGTTAACCTAAGTTAAGTTTTAAAATTTACGACTTGAGTTATGAAACTGAGATCATCCCATCATAAAAATACAAAACTCAATTCTCAATCAATCCCATGTTGAAGGATAAAATTGAAAAAAATTAATTTTAAAAAATAATCTAAAAAAATAGCAACTAAAAGAAAAAAAAGAAATTAAAAATAAAAAAAAAAGAGAAGATTTGATATTTTTTAATTGAAGAATACAATTGAAAAAAAAAACCGAATTTCACAAAAGATCAAAAACTAATAATAAGGATTAGAAAAATGAGAATCAAATTTTAAAATATAAAATAAAGGAAAATCTGCAATTTATTTATTAAATAATAAAATTAAATTAAAAAAACTGAACAAAAACTTAGTAAATAAAAGGAGGACCAAATTCAAAATAACAATAAAATGAGAGGAAAGCTATAAAATGTAGAATGGTCAGCCTGAAATTCAAGAAGAAGACAGAGAAATGAGGAAAAGAAAAAAAATAAAATAACATTAATGACATACTATCAGAAGTAAGTATACACGTGTTACTTTTTCAAGAAGAGAATGCTAAGCTATATCGATTGCTATCATGTAAAGGTGAATTTGGCCATTGAAGTAGGTTGCTTGCACCGCAAGAGCACTGTGGTCTCCCTCACTCTCTGGCATATGCATTTTAACTGTTGAAAGCTATGAAATCTGGAATGACATCAAGGATGTATTGTCGGAAATGAGCATACACGTGTCGCTTCTTCAACAAAAGAATGCTAAGCAGTGTTAATTGCCATCATGTAAAGGCGAGTTTGGCCATTGAAATCGATGAGTAATCTCCCATTCATTCAAAATGTTATTTTAAAAAATTAAATTGATAAAATAATATTTTAAATAATATAAATATAATTTATGTTATTATATCTATTTTAATAAAAAAACTATTTAAAAAGCTATTTATATTAAAATAAAAAAACAAATATTTTATTATTTTTTAATATATTTAATATTATTTTTTTCATATGTTTACATTTAATTAGTATATTTTTTTAGTGGTCCTATTTTGTTAATTTTGACTCTTTAAAGAGATATATAAAAATAGCATTTGTGAAAAAAAAATATTTTAGTATTTTATTTAACTTTTCCTTTGAAATATATAAAATAAATAAAAAAAATCAAAATATTAATTTTTTATTTTTAATTATCCATTTACTTTCTTTGTTGAAGATGCAAGCATTATGAACTCTTCCACTCTCTGGCACATGCATTTTATCTATGCATGTTAACTTTAGTTCCCGTATTTGTTTCATAATTAGATTTGATTTTTTAAGCTCTAATTATTTTAAATTAATATAATTTAATCATGTTTTAACAAATTGAATATCAACAGAGTATCATAACTTTTCTTTGACGTTGCAAGACCCTTAAATCCAAGCAAGAAGAATAAACTATCAACTCAATTTGAAAGAGTGTGTGCATAAAGGAAAAAGAAAAACAATCAAAATTGTAAACTAGTCCCTAATGGGATAAGATTAAAGGTGATTAGAAGTTTTCAAAGCTGTAATTTCTCTAAATCAATAAAATTAAATATTAATTTACAAAATCAAGAATATTTTTTCAACACCTCAAGTTTTCATATTCATAAATATATTAAACAACCCACAAAGTCCAAACCCAATTATTTCTGTGCTACAATAAAAGTGTTACAGTAAATGCGGTAGTGATTTTTTTTTTTAACTATACACAAATCCCAAAACCTACACAAATCCCAAAACCCTTTTGGGATTTGGTCTGGTTTGTCCATTATTCACTATTTTTTTTCCAATCAAACCAAACAGGTGATATGGGTGCCTTATTTTCACTTGATGGTGAATTTTTTTTATTATCAAATAAAATTAAAATTAAGTTTGTTTTCAAGAAAACAGTGTAGCAGTTGAAAGTTATAATTTTTTTCTGGGCGGTCACACGCTCAAACCTCTAGGGAACTGGCCGGGGTCATTGAACAGCCTTAAACTCATTTGACCTCCCCTGATGAGAAAATAACAATTATATTTAATTAATTCATGGCACTTAGACTAAAAAATAATAAAATCTTCATTCGGGAAAAGGATTAACAAGTTATTAACATTAATAATAAATCAATTTTTTATGCTTTAACTCACGACTGATCCTTTTATTCTAAAAAGCAAGGAAAAGAAAAGAAAACTATTCTTCTAATTATTTGAGTGCATATCGTTGATAACAAACAGAATGGCATAAAATCAAGAACTCCTTCAAGTTTTATTATACTAGATTCTAATACTTCAGCTATCAAAACAACAAAGTCTCATAAATTTTTGACCGCATAACAGAGTACTCTAGGTTTCCTTCTGAAAGTCAAGACTTAGTCTTTGCTAAGAAGTTCTCCAAGTTTAAAGGAGACAAAAGCATCAAGACAAGCATACTTTATTTGTTGATAGTTAAGCTTCTTATGGTCCCATCGGCTCAAAGTAATTTTAAGGGGTTTCTCCAGCTCTTTCTTCAAAAATCTAAGCACCAAACGCTTTAATCCAAACTTCCTGAAATCTTCCTCGCCGCCATGTTTTGATGCAGCCCAATACGCAACATCCCTGCAATGGCCTACATTCAGTCCATAATCATTCATGAGTTTATGCGCATCGTTCCTCACCTCTTTGCCAACAAAAGTATATCTCTCGTTGCCAAGAAAATCAATCAGTGATCGAGGAAAATAGTCTGCATGACAAAGTTGGAAAATAAGACATCTTCGACCGACACAAAGCTGTAAGATGGCAATCTTTTGGTAATCGCCGGGATAAGCAGGCAGGAACCACTCGGTGTCAAGGCCAATAATAAGCTTACTCAATTTGCTTTGATAGATAGACATTATCTGGTCGACCCAGCTATCCACAACAGAGGCTGATTTTGTGACAGTCGTAAAAATACGATCACCATAGTATTCAACATCACATCGAGAGCACGCCATTGCTAGAATAAGCTTATGATAATAAGGACTCAAAAATCCAGAAGAGTTTTCACTATCGTCAGAGAAAGCGGACAGCTGAGAGAGAGAGAGATCGCTTCAGACTTTGATTATCATTATATATAGAGAGGCAGAGGCCATGTAAAGTCCAACACGTAAAGGTTCCTTTTCCTCCAAGGATTAGGACTTGTTTTGTTTTTTGTTTTGTATAGGAAAGTTCTTAAAATCCTTATCACTTACGGGAGGAGTTTTAATGGAACTGAAGCAGTAAAAAACCTGCTGCTCCAAGATTAATCAACTATCAATTCTTCAAGAAAGAGCTCGATACATGCTTTGTGCTCCACCCAAACCATAGTTGCGCTATTACCAGTACCATTCCTTAATTAAATGTGATCAGTAAGATGCATCTTACAGCGCCTATGGAAAATGCTTCCCCAGCAAAACTTCTATTTGATCCACAAGATTGTATTTGAGCAATTTAACAAAATAAGGGGGCAATGAGAAACTAGAAAAGGGGCCCGAAAGCCTTGATGATGAAATGGACAATTTAATCTCAGCTATCTCTACAGTTAACCTTCTTCAGAACTAGGCTAGTTGAAAAGCTTTTGCAGGCAGATTTGCAATTCTTTGAGACCCACCCAGATCAATTAATGAGACAATAATGTATTTTAAAGACTAAACGCAGGGTGAGAAATATCACCTCATAAAAACTGCAACCCTTTCTCAGATTTGATGCACCACAAGAGAGTTTCACAATATTCCACGTCCCAGGATGGAATGATGTTAGCAACAAGGCTTTCAGAATTCCACCAGACCTGCATGACTTGAGAGTGATCACAGCTATCGACAAATGAATTTCAAATTCAGCCCGTGGTGTATATACTTTCATAGTTTTAGCAGTGTCTAGGATCTTCTGCAACTTCTATTAAATTAAATTTTCTTCCTTCCACTTACACAGGCCCAACCATCCATCTCTGACACTGATATATCTTCCAGGAGCATTGAATACCGATCAACAATACGTGAGCACTGCATAGAAGACATAATCAAAGTAAATCAGGTCACACACATCTCTGACTAACATGCAATTAAATAGTCAACCACCTGAAGATTCCCAATACATGGGATACATGGATGTCAGTTCCTGTTATCTCCAAGGGATCTCACTTATCGGCAAATGGGAAGAATGACTATGCCAGCTTCCACCAATGTGATCTTTTACTTTGTGTTTATAGGAGAGGTGAAGACAAGTTTTAGTTACTGGTGTATTTTTAAGATTAGGATTACCATAAGACTGAAAATAACTGTATCTAGCCACTCTGAATCATACCTGCTCGGATATAATACCAGAAATGCCGACAACTGCCTGAGGTTTAGCATAAGAAACAATATGATCTGCCAAATCCAAGAGAGGATTCAAGAGAATATTAGCAATGACCACATCATATTTCTCTGTTTCAGAGATGACTCCCAATGTGTAACAGCTCTGATCTTTCACCATTTCATCTTCTCTTCCATCCAAGGAGGAGCAAGTTTTTCCAGGAACTAGGTGCAATTGCATTGTCTCAGGTCCTATACTGTTCAGAGTGGCATTATGACGTGCAGACATGATTGCTTGAGGATCTATATCAAATCCAACTGATAAAGCAGCGCCAAACTGCATTCCCAGTCATAATGACATATCAGAAATAAAGAATCAGTTGGTATTGTAAATGATTTGTAACTAGAATGTCATGTTAGAATGTTTACTTTAAAAACAAATAGATAAAAATTCATAATGTCAAATTTTCATATCCAACATAATAATTAAAAAAAATCCAAGAAACAGGGAATGCATGTTAAGAAATGGGAAAGTGTGCTCATTGTTCTCATATGAGTGGTGATGGCACCGCACCACTCATGACTGATCCATGCATTTGTAGCAAACAAGAGAAAATTAAACAAATTATCCAGGATATAGTTTGAGTGATGGCTGCTCCACATATAAGCATAACAAACTTAAGGTCGAACAACCTTTTGCAATTAGAAATTCGTTTGCTAGTTGTTATTTCAGTTGCATGGATACTTCCGCCAATTAGATGCATGGAATGAACCTCACAAATTTAATTGAAAGAATTTTTTCCCCCTTCAATCAGATACATCCTGATCCTTTGAGAACACCACCTTGGTGGGACCAAAGCTGGTTATGACCTTTTTTTCTCTTTTAACTTGCAAGAGAGACACTATATGAGGCTACCCTACTGAAAATCTGCCATAGCTTTGTGATCTAATTGGTTGCACTTATGCTTGATACAGCCTAATATTCTTAAGACCAGACCTGGTATCTCAAATCTCTCATTGGTGTCTTTAATAGACAAGGTTCCAATTTATTTCATAATCAAGGACTAAAATATAAAATGAATTTTATTACCTTCAGTGCTGCAATTGCAAGAACTCCAGAACCTGTTCCATAATCCAAGAAAAGTTCTTCTCCCTTTATTAACTTTTTTAGTAGCAACAGACATAACTTAGTAGTAGGGTGCTCCCCGGTTCCAAAAGCTAATCGAGGATTCAGGATTATATTTGTTGCTTGAACATCCTGTTGGAAGACAGCAAACATTTTATATCCATTCCATTACTACCAGTACAGCTTTCTCTTTTTGCATAGTGAAAATCAGATTTGCGGGATAGGTAAACATGGAAAAAATTATTTGTGCAGTAACTTGAACTTTAATATGTAGCCATCTGACAAGTCTCCTGAAATGGCAGAAAAACTTTCAAGTAGAATGCAACTAAATACTCAACACTTGAAGATTGAGTGCGTGACACATGCATGAATCTTATTTTGGGTTCCATAGAAGCTTGGGTAAATGAGATGCCTATATATGGCAAATAATGACTCAAGTAAAACCTGCAAAGAAGATAATTTGGTATAATCATACAGGGGGAGATCTCCACTCGGGCACAATCCAAAGTCCTTCAGTTACTTCAACTGGATGAAATGATTCCTGTAACGGACAAAAAATGATTTATTTATTACATAGCCACTGAAATACAGCAAACAGGTAAGAGTTTATCAGCACGGGTCAATATCTTTGCTTCATTGGGAACAATAAGAGCAATACATGCAATATTTTCACATAAATCCTGACAAGTTCAGGTGATTAACTGATTGTGAGAAGTTCAACATAAATCATGTTTTGTCAGGGGGGCGTGAAGGTAAGGTATGCTCTAGCAAAATATAAAGCCATTGACAAAAGCTGCGGGCACACATGCAGAGAGAGTAAAAATATATTGCCAGAAACCATCTCATTATAGGTTCTCAAATAGGATCAGGGACTTTCGCATCTTTTATTCTGCACCATTACAACTTTGAGGACTCCACAAAGATTGAGTTGGTGAAGATTAAATATAGAAAATTCTTTTCTAACCCAAGAAAGTAGGAGATGGAGAACTATATAGACACCAATCACTTGTTAAGTTTGTTTTTCTTTATTGCACTTGCAAGTTGAGGCAAATCAGGAAAGGTTGAATTCAATCGAGTTATTTTGCTTATGATCTCAAGGAAGCTAAAAAAGGCTGCTCTGTTCCATCAAGAGCCATTTATGTCTTTTGGTCCTTGTAGCTACTGACTTTGGAGAAGAGATATTAATGTTGCTAACTCATTTCTTAGACAGAGTACTTGATAAGAATCTTCATTGATTCAGTGCAAGTGCAGGGCTGTCATCCTAAATCCATTCAGAAAACTTCTTAGTTGGGAAAAAAAATCAAGAAAGAGAGAAGCTTTCACATTAACCATTTACTTTAGAATTCCAAAAAAGAGAAAGAAGACAAAGAAGCAACATGAGAAATGCCAATTGAATGATCTAGAAAACAAGAACTATTTACAGCTGGGAGAGGGAAGAAAAGAAAAGAAAATCAACCTGAGTTTTCCGAACCCATTCATATTGATCTCCAAGATTAACCTCATAAGGGGGTGTCTCTTTCAAGCCAACGGAATTGGCTGCTTGTGAAAGGCACATGTCCACATCTTCACATTCAGGAAATATGGAATCAATGCAGACCTACATAATAAAAGAATAATTTATAAGGCAAGATTTTGGGTTTCTTTATCCCATTCTCGTCCTTCTCTAATAACATTTTGTAGACAGTGGACCAATAATCATTCGCACTTGAATTGAAGAATAAGGAATGGGAAAAAGCCAACCAAATACGCAATACATTATCATAAGGCTCAAGAAATCTCCAAGGAAGCATGTCTATACCAGGAAATTAAGGTTAAGCTTTATTGTCAATCTACTTCCTTGAATATCGTGTTATTATCAGATTGGATTGGACATAAAATGGGGAGATATAAATCAAATCATTTCCCTTGATTTTAACCCAGATCTTTTTTATAAACTCTTATTCTTTTATCCTCTCTTTATCACTGCAATCGCCCTTGCTCATGCAGCGTTTAAAGGTTTAAATGGCACTTATCCAAGCCATATTAAATAAATAACCCTTTCACAAATAGTGCTGTTCATTCTTATTTTAATGGTGTGAAAGTAGAGCATAAAAGGGAAAAGGTGAAACTTTCAAGAAAACAAGGATGATATATCCGCAGCAATAGCATCACATCAAGGAATAAATATATCATAAACTTAAAGGCTCGCCTCATTAGAACCATCAAGGTCATCATCTTCATCCATACTTGTAGAACTGGCACCAAAACTTAAAAGAGCCTCTGAAAGGCTATCCTGATGACATGAAAAATAGCCCTCTTAAATAAGTATTCAAATCTAAATCTTAAAAATAAAATGTCATTCAAAGTTTCTTAACGTGCACAAATAACAACATTTCGTAAATGTAAAGAAGTAGTAACCAAGTTATGAAACAAAAGAACCCATGATAGAAAATGAAAGAAATAATCGAGGGATCATGCTTACAGCGACATGTTTGGGGCATCGAATGAGAACAGAAAGGTAAGCAGAGGATTCAATAGTTGTTGTTGTTGAGGGCGAGGCAGTGACTGAAGAAGAAGAAGAAGAAGAAATGGAAGATTTTGAGAAGAGTGAGGACGAGCTGGGTTTCTTCCATCGATGTGGAAATTTGTAAACCGAGAGTGGAGGTGAAAGATATGATGGGCGGTGGTGGTGAACGAGAGTGTACGATAGGTGTTTGAAGAAATGACTCCTTGACATTTCTTGTCGTTGCTGTTAAACCAGGTTCGGTTAAGACCAGAAAGCGAAAGTCGTCGGATGGTTGGCGCGGAGAGGTTTAAAACTTTAAATCCTTATTTAATATTTTTGCTCTCGAATAAATTCATCTGTTTTATAACTTTTATCATTTTGACTATTTTGTTCTTCACTTCACATTTACTTGTTATTTTAATTAAAATATTACGAATATTATCAACTCTAAATACTCTAAAGTTGGATTCTTCCATTTTTCTCACTAAATTAAATTAAAAAAATAAGTCAAGGATAAAATCTTAAAAATATAAAAATGTTATTTGTGTTTAACAAAATAAATTTAAAAAATAAATAACATATGAATCATTAAATCCAAAAAGAGTTTTTAATATTGGTTGGGTTTCTATTCATATAGCTTGAAGAATAAACAATAAAAAGGTGAAATCAAAGTATTCTTATGGAAAATACATTTGAACAAAGTATTTTAATTAAAACACAAACTTTTTAATCAACAAACCTACTGCTTGGGATTTAATATATAATTGACATTAACACAACTAATTATATAATCACAGCACAAACCACGAAGAAAAGATTTTCCGCCAACGAGCACTATGAGCAATTAAATATTAATTAATGCTCAATTTATCCTGCATGTTTGCACAAATTAAGCTTATATAATTAGTAGTCTTTTAACTTTGTGACATGCCGCCAGTAGCGTGTGAAGTTGCATTATGGCTGCTTTCTAGGTATCATGAATTTTCTAGTTGAAAAAAGATTGGTTCCGTGGAGAGCACGTAGCAACGACGCCACCTTCGCCGGTATATTATATAAAGAGTAATTTTTTTTTAGATTAATGTGGGTGTCCGGGCCAGTTTACGCGCACCACGACTAATCTCACGGGTCCTGAAGTTAACGATCATGTAAGCCTCCAGTGGCCATCATATGAGCAACCAAAGGTTCGAACCTGAGATCACAGAGGAAGCAAACCTCTTAATTCCAAGTCTTTACCACTTGGTCATCATATAAAGAATAGTTTTAATATGGAGGGATGCAGTTAAACTACTTAGCTTTTTTTTTTAATTATTAATTTAAATTTTATAAATTTTAGAATTGTTGGTATAATTATTAATTTTAAAATTTATAAAATTAATAAAGTTGTAAATTAGTCTGAGTATTAATATTAATTAAAAAATTAGTTTTTAAATTATGACGAATAGTTTAATTAATCATATTTTAAATTTATTTTTTAGTAATTATAAATTTAATTTTTTTAGACAACTAAATATTTATATAATTATTAAATTTAAGCTCTATAAAATTAAACAATATACATACAAACTAATTTGAACATTTATATTATTAAAAAAATAATTTATTGATAATTTATTTTTACCATTAATGTTTTAGTTTTTTTAATATATTAATATTAAAAATAAATTTTAAAAAATAAAAAAAATATTATTTTAATATTTTTTAAATAAAAAATACTTTAAAAAACCAATAATTACTATAATACCAAATACTACCTACATTACATGAAGAGGTGCATGATGGACGTTTCTTTTTATATCAAATTTGAATTGTAAGGAAGATTTGCTTTGCAACCTTAAAGAAATAAAGAAAAATCTTCTGAAAAACACAAGAAAAGTATATATATATATATATATATATATATATATATATATATATATATATATATATATATCTTTCTGAGGTATAAAAATTCATATCATTTTACCAAAAGTGGAGTCATGGTTGAATCCTTCTTAAACAAGAGAAGGGAAACAAAATCCCAAAACCCAACAAAACAACAGCAATCTTCTTCTTTGGCTCTACCAGATTATGGTTTTCTCCTCTAACCCTTTATCTCTAAGCGTTCCCGACCCCACTTTCGACACATGGCTACGCGACTCCGGCTACCTCGAAATTCTCGACCAACATTCCTCCTCCTCCGCCGCCGCTCCCTTCTCAACCACCTCGACAACCACCACCACAACAACAGCCACTGGCCTTTTCATTTCATTCTTTTCCCATGCTCTAACACTCCTTTCTCTCTTCACTCTCAATCCCTTTTCTAAACTCACCACTGATGACTTCTCGGGTCCAACCCCTTCTTGGACCCGGTCGTTTTTCGCTGACCACGGGTCCTACTCGTTTCCGTCCGGGTTTGGACAGGCTAAGCTCCGGGTTAATGAAAATGTTAAACGTTATGCAAGAAACTATGCCTCTCTTTTCGTTCTCTTCTTCGTTTGTTCTTTGTAAGTGTTTCCTGTGTTTGTTTACATTTGTCTGTTGTGTGTTTTCGTTTTGGGTTGTTTTCTCTGGTTTTGTTTCTGAAAAGATCAGAAAGATTGATTATTTTTTTTTGTGTGTGTGGGTGCGCTTGGTTGCTGGGAAATTTTGAGGGGAGTGAAAAGAGAAGGGACATTGTGATTTTTTTGGTTTTGATTTTTATGTCAGTGTTTTGTGTTTCAAGTATGTAAATTGTGTTGCTTGTAGACTACTATAGCATTGCTTAAGGTTTAAATTATATGTATTTTTGGCTTATATTAGGACTGTAGGCAGATGATAATTATCTAAATCCGGCCTAATGATAGTTTGATATTTAAAAAAATTTTTAATTGAAGTTTTTGTTTGATGTTCCTATGGACGTCTAGTGATTTATTGAGTTGCTATAGAAATTCGAATGCTTTAGAAATCGTTCTTCAGTAGGTATGGAAGACAAACATTGAACCTGAATCATCCACGATCCGACCTTTATGTGGTTGTGTTTTCCAAAGGATAATGCGAGGGATTGTTATGACATTAGAAATATTCTTACGATCGTTATTTAGGGTTTTTTTTCTTTTCATTTCTTATCTTGTAATTAACTCTTTACATGTCTTTGGGGTTGCAGGTATCAAATGCCACTTGCTCTGATTGGAATGATATCAAGTTTGGCACTTTGGGATATTTTCAAGTTCTGTAGTGATAGGTGGGGATGGGATCGATACCCGGTGATTCGGCAAGTTATGGTCCGTGCAGCTCAATGTGGTAAGTGATCGAGTCTATTCCTTTAGATATCATATATCATTTTCTCTTGTGGAAAACATGCCTTCTCTGTAGCTAAAAGAAATGATTGGTGCTTTCAAGAATATTATGGATATAGCAGACTGTTCTGAGAAAATCATGGCCACTAGAATTCAGTTTAATATGCCTCTTTCCTAAGCATTTGGTTTCATCTAAGAATGAACGAGGTCCTGCATTTAAGGTAGAATTGGGGCCAATGCTGTCTTGACTGAATGATTGTGAAGCTAATTGGAAATAGAGTGCTCTTTCACTTCAATCCCTTGTTTGTACCTCAAAAACAACTGGTAGCTTTGGACAGGTTCAAATCCTTTAAACGTTATGTTTTCTTAGTACTGCACCTTTTTTGAACCTCCCATGTGCACATTCCTATTTGACCATTCGATTCTTTGTTTTTTTTTTTCCTTACGTAACAATTCTAAGCACATAAATGAGTATAGCTAGGAAAAATTGAAGGATAATGAAAATTATTTTCTGCACCTGGCTTCATCTTATCATCTTGTTATTGCAGTTACTGCAGTTATTCTGATATGTTTAAACGTTCAAATGGCTCTGTTTTGTGCACTTGGTGTTAGTTATACAGGTAAAAATTAGATGTTATTTTTCTCCTTTTTTTCATTCATTCTTCTTCTTCTTCTTCTTCTTGTGTGACGAGGGAAATCCTACCTTCTCATCCAATAATTTTCCTAATCCTATCAGTTATGATCATGCATGCTGCATTTCGAAAGCTGACTCCTGCGAGGCAACCTGGTCACAGTAGATGAAGTAGAAAAGAGGCATCAATTTTGAGATCTTTCGATTTGTTTTTGGTATGAAAAACCTGCTCATCTACAAGATAGTCTGGCGCAAGTATTTTGTTCATGGAAACATGAAGCATGATGTGATCATTCTGTTATTTTGCAGTCCCACTCGTCATGCGAAGCAAGAAATGCCCAATTGCTGATATTTTTTACTCAGTTTTGATCTTGGACACACAGCTCTGTAAATTACGTAGATTATCAAGTTTTCACCTATAAAAATAGCAATCAACAAGGATCTTCAAGCTCCGGCATCATGTGAGCTCTAGTAAAAATAATTTTTGCTCTTTTTTTTTTCTTTTTCAAACAAGATATTCAACTGTGGAAATTGAAGCACAAGAATTATGTTTGGGAAGATCTCATTTTTACTGAAAAGTTTTTCTTATTAGGTCATCTTGTCTCTATTGCCGAAATGAATTTTTGCCAAACACAATAAAACTAGTTCACAAGGGCTTTCAAAACTTGCTTAGACATTCCTCGGAAAGGCCTGTAAGCTCATCTTTCATAGGTGCTTGTCAGTTTTTTAACGATTAAAATGGCTGCAATTTCATTCTTCTATACCTTGTATACAGAGAAGGGCGAGGATAAAAGTTTTAGTAGGAATGAAATTGAAAAAATTCTAATTTTATAAATTCAAAAGAACATGGAATAAATATGAAGAAAAAACAAGCTTATCTTCACGGTTACCATTTTCTCTTAAATATTACAAATCTGCTCTCATTAATATTTCTTCAGTACTACAATTTTTCGGGCTACTTTTATTTTATAAAATATGGATTATTGGGATCCATCCTGGTTCCCCCATATATAATGAATCCAATCCAACCTCTTACGGAAACCTCTAGTTCCAGAAATGTGAAGGAGACCATTTGCATACATCGCATTGTCTAGTTGCTCAACTTACAAGTGCATCACGTGTACAGATAGATGCCATTACCACGCGAACAGCTCAAGAACAACGAAAGGAAAGAAAAGGGCAGCCCAAGTTCTTTTAATCATCCTTTTGAAATGCAAAGATCACTTTCAGAGTAGATGTTATCATTAACCACAGAATCTTACGTGCATGGGAGGGCCATAGATAAGCCTTAATGAAAGACCGGACATCACACACCCAGTGATGGAGTATGTACAGAGAGATCTATTCCAACTTGAGATTTGCGAATCCAAAGATCAGTGTCGATCAGGAAGAAAGGACTTGGTTAAAGAAGATAGCATCTCCATGAAGATGGTGAAGATGGCTTGTGTTCATGCACAAACTTGGAATTTTCCTTTACCATCAGAACATTGAAGTGTAGAAGAGGTTACTTCATGCACGGCACATAGATGCGAGAGAAACAATTTGACAGAACATAGACGGATCTGGAAATAAATTGCTCTGTTTTATCCCCAGACAGATGGAGCTATCCGAGTACAATATTGACAGGCGAATGACATGATTTCTGCAATTTTTCTTTTGCTGAAGATGGAGTTTTGACGATCTTCCACAGCTAGCCAAAATAGGTTCAAACAATGATATTGAACATTAAACATGTAAATTTGAGACAGCCACTTCAGTTATTTAGGATTACCAAGCAAATAGGGAGAAAATTATAGATGAACTGAGCTTGTTTGTCACATATCGTCTTCTTCCACTCTGTTGCCATCATGGAGATAGCATATTGGATGCAACTTCTATAACCTTAACAAGGCCCAATTATAAACACAAATAGTGATTTGAGTTCGCAAATGGTGCAAGATTTTGCAACCAGTAACCTAGTGTGAGCCACGACAAAATAGTTTCTAACAATTGCATGCTACCGAACAATGAACTAACAAATAATAAAAAGGACAGCCTGCTGCAAACTCAACGTCGATCAGTACAATACATAAATGAATTTGGCATAAAACAACAAAATTTATCAGGATGAAACTTTTGTATCATCTTTAAGGTAATGATCGCACCAGTAGCGAGATTCTGTACGTTGATTTCTTAAAGTTACAAAACAACGAGTTCTCTTGCGGCTTAGAATAAAATCAAACCTGGTTTATCGTTCCAACCAAGAATTTAGCACCTAAATTCTTAAATACAGGCGCTTGATTCCTGCGCGGGCATGTTTTGTCCACGGGACTTCGTCTTGCAATAAATTCTCACCTGCATGCTGAGAAAAATTAGTTACAGCTGAAATTGATTACATACACTATTGATATCAAATGATGCCTACATTCGTTCTTGACATAAGAAAGCTCATCTCATTGGGAAAATGAAATTATTGTCACCAATGTTTAGGAAAAGGATGTTCGTCATGTTTTCCCACAGCAATCACAGAGCTTACTTTGATCATCTAATTTTATAAATGAGAAATTTCATTATCAAAGTTGCATAACTGGCGTATCATGGAATATTGAGAATTCGAAATTGCTTCATGGATAAACCTCTAGTCATGAAGTCTATACTGGACTGATTGAACAATTGACTGACAACAGCTCTTTCAGTGGATTTGTTTGCCCCATGTATCCTGCCTTTTCTCTCCATCCATATAAAATATACATGGCAACACCAAGCCATCTTTAGCAACATAGAAGGAAAGGATCTTTATGTTGGAAACTGTTCAGCCCATTGAACTTCAAAGTTGCAGTCTCCTACTTGTCTGTTGATCTTGCACAGTTGCACAATATTCAGCCAAATCGCTTTTGATAACGAGCATGTGGATAAAACAGTGTCTATCTTCATCTGCTTGACTGCACAATTCGCAATCAGGTTTGATATTTCTCTAGCTTCTGATGTGCTTGGATTTGGTGGAGTACAATCTATATCTAGAATGGCTAGCAACACCACGAATCTATGTCCTGGATTGTACACAGATCCCCGACAAGTTTGACCCAATCCACTCTGTTACTTCGGTTATATGGTATCGTGGTTGCTGTAGTTTTATAAAAAATATTTTTAATTGAAGTTAATTTAATAAATAAATTTAAATATGGTTAAAATTAAATTTTTATACATTATATATTTTTTTATTTTATTAAATTATTTGTAATTTTTTCACATATAAAATTAATATATGAAATTTTTTGTGATCACTGTTATATTATCTAAGTGAGCTATAATATTTGGTAAAAATTTATCTAAAATAAAATTTTATATTTAACAAAAACTATATTATTTTATGATTTTCTTCTAATATAGTTATATAGTGTCATTAATGTAATTACAATCTCAACTTATATATTATATGGATAAGAAGCATGTTTTGTAAAATTCTCTATCTTTATTTCCATACTTTAAAAGAATATTTTATCACATTACATAGTGATGAGTATGCATAATTAAACATATATTCCTGATCACTTTGGTGTTCATTGCGCCTAAAATCTTGTAAGTGATACCTCTTGCATTTATAAGGATCTAAATACTCATACTCATTAGAATATTTGACATTGAACAAATAGTATTTGTCTGCAAATAAGAACAACATGCTAATTTTTTTCAATAACTAAAAAAAAATATTATCTAACTTCAATTATCAGCTCTTCAATTTATATCAAATTATAACCTTCTAGTGGTTTCAAAAATTTTATACCATTACTATCAATAGCTTCAAGAAAAAATGCATGTATCATGTGCACTGTATTTCCATCTTACCCATACAAACATGAACTATATGTCAAAATTACAAGTAGCTATGATATTTTGTGTAAGCACACCTTTTTTTTTCAATAAATAGAATTTGATTATTAAATGATATGCAGGCATGAACATGTATGCCATTAATTACACCGACACAATTCTACAGGAAAAAAATAATATAAGTAATTACAAACATTAACAAAATAATAGATATTCACTTAAACAATATAAGAAAAATTAGGTCTTATTTTGAAATGTAACATATATTTTGGATTCATTATAATTTCTCTAAGGGTGTTGGTAAAGTATGGATCTACTAGTTTTATGACTTCCACAACAAACAAACATATTGATTTAAAGACTTCTTTTATACATCTATTAAGAGTTTTACTTAAATGTTGAAATCTCTCTTATACTTCCATATTTGACACCTTTTCTACTATTATATATAAAAATATTGTCATATTTTCAATAACACTCATTCTTCTTGAAGGTTTTAAGTCATAATATGTTTTTAAATTATTATACAGACTCAACAAAGAGGTTATATCCATTCTAAACATGTTAGCTCATTGTTTTCAATGACCTCCTAAAACTTCATTCAATTAACACATCTATATATTGTATGTAATATATGGTTCTTTATGCATATAATTAATATAATACATGTTTATAGTTCTAGCTGTGCATATAATTAATTTATTCATATCAAATTGTTTACTTAAAAAAATTCACCGTCGTCATCACTTTCATCATCACTATTATCATCGTCATCATTATTATCATTGTCGTCGTTGTTATTGTTATCGTTTCCATCATCAACTGAGGCACCGCTACCTTTATTACTAGGATAATTAATGTGTTCTATAATGTGGTTAATTACATTATCATAATCATCATCAAAATCTTCATTAAATATGACATTAAACTGTAGATCATTCATATCCTCATTTACTTACAAATAAAAAAATTGATAGGTTATTAATAAAATAACATAAATCGAATTAAATATCATTCAATAACAAAAAAAAACAATCATAGACTTGCAAAGAATAACTTTATCAAAAACCCGTCTTGATCACAAACATGTTTTACTTGCTTGTAACAAATATAATTGAGATGTTTGTTCTGAAGATAGTTATTTTATACAGATACATGATAGAGATATCTCCTTTTATATAGAAAGAAATAAATGATGCATTGCATTAAGAATTTGAATTTATTTATTGATATAACTGAAATAAGTTTATCTATATCTTTTGTACATATTTTGCTTTTAATATAATTATCTGTACAAGTTCTAACATGTATGAGCTAAAAAAATTAAATATATATGTACTTTTATATCAATTATCTTATTACTTTCACATTGTTTTTAGAAAATTATTATTCTGTCTCTATTATTTAAAATTCTTTGTTCCTATATTTTTGAAATCTTTGTTTATATGGCTTACTTGCCAAAATTTGAACTCTAACACATACATCATTTTTATTGGCTGTTTTTGTCAAATAAGCTTTCATTATAGCTTTACATCATTTTTATTGGCAGCTTCTGTTAAAAAAACATTTATTTACATCCTCTGATCATCCTTCATTTTTGTATCATTTATTATTTTCTTTTCATATTTTTTTCTTACTTTGGCCAATTGTCTTCATTTTTAATTTTTTTTATCATTCTCCTTTTTCATTTTTTTTTAATGTTTGCATCATCTTATTTAGAAAATAAAGTTGCTATTATACAAGGCTACCTTTTCTATTATTAAAATAAATATTCATAAAAATAAAAACATTATATATTTACTGTAAATAATTATACTCACTAAAATATTACATGTTTACATTAAATTAAATAAAATCCAACAAAACAATGTAAAACACAACATTTGTAAAAGAGAATTTGTTTTAGAACAACAATTAATCTCTAAAATTACAATCCAAATAAAAACAAATACAAGCAACCTAACAGTTCAATAACTCACTTAAAATGTTCATAACTACAACAACATTTTAATATATATATATATATATATATATATATATATATAAGTAATTAAAAATAACTAAAATGGATATACTCACATCTCACAACTTCAAATATTAAATAATATAATGAATGAAACCACATTCTACATATGAAAACTATTTTTCTCAAAATTGTCAGCTCATTATTCTGCAAATATAAATATTTATAAATAAATGATCAAGTATGTCAAATAACATAACATATTAAATTTAGGTAGTAATTCAACATAACATATAAATTAATGCTTTAGGAAAGAAAATCATAATATGTCAGCTAAATACATTTACTTCGTGCATACATTTGCTTCAATCATTTCAACTTCTCTTTAAGACCACCCATACTAGATCACATTTCTTTTTTCCTTCTTAAACTCAGATCCTTTGTAGTGAAGTCATTAAAATCATCATCAATTAAAACTTCAAGAATTGAGTGGATCTTATCCATCACCTCAGGAATACTATAACCTTGTTGATCCATATGCAAAGAAGTGAAATCACTCCTAATCGACATACTTAAGTAATTGATCCCACCTTGACAATAGCTGAACGCCAATTTCAGACAACTTTTTTTAACTCGAACATTAGAAAGATCTCTTTCTTTTCTTTTATCACTACTCCTTGTATTGCTACTGCTCGATATATTCACCCTATCAACCATTCGAGACATGTCATTCAAATCCTATCCTTCTTTAAATCATTGTTTCTTCTTCCAAATCAACATCATCAATGTTGACATTGCTTATTTCATAATTGACATCATTATCATCAATTGCTCCTCACGATGAAGTCCACATATACTCTCTAGTAGCAATAATATTGGAATGCATTCTGTCAAATTTAAACTTCAAAGACTGTTTAATACCAACGTGTCTAAATTTTTTTGGCTCATTTAATTTCCTACATAAAAAAATAAAAATAATTAATGCAACATCATGCAGTAAATTTTTTTTATGAAATATGACAACAACAAATAAAATTGTTAGGATTATGAAAAATAACTTGAATTTTTGCTTTTCACCACTCATCGCTAGCTGAAATTATTTCTAATTCACTACTTCAGCCCATACTAGTTTCAAAAATTAGTTTTCTCAATATCCTTCAATCCTTTCCGCATCCATCTTATTTATTTTTCAATTGTGTTTTAGTGAATGTATGGCTAGTTTGTTTTTTGAATGATATTATAAGAAATTTCTAACACACTTTATCAAAATGAATATTAGGTCTCATTCCCATATCAATGACCTTAATGCATAGGTCACAAAATATATACAATATTTTCTTTATTCAAACAACCTTATCCATATATTCAAAACATTCTATTGCATCTTTTAAAACATATAACAAAGAAAATAAGCAATGATATCATGTTTATATGCAAAAATAAGCATTAACACAAACATTGAATACTTATTGTGAATAATAAGACAAACTAAAAAGTATAAAATGCATGTTGTGGAACACTTAAGCTTATTGAATAATTGACAAAATACACTTTAATAACCCTTCTTTGAGGAAAACTGAAAGCATTAGGTGTTAACACAATGTAATTTTTAATAATTTGTAAAACAAAATAAAACATAAACAATAGGTTATTAGGTGTAATTATAAAGATGACTATAGGTATTATAAGCTTGCTTATTGCACAAATATAGTTTGGGATAATTGGCTTTTTGACACAACTAAAAGATTGATGTCTTTTTCTAAGTGCAGGAGTGTCGAAGTAATAAATAACCCGGTAAGACCGGGGTCAAACCACATGGAGGTTAATTGTACAAATTATAAACAATAACAATAGTAACAACAGCAACAACAATAATAATAGTAGCAATAATAATACTACTACTACTACTAGTAGTAGTAATAGTAGTAGTAGTAGTAGTAGTAGTAGTAGTAATAATAATAATAATAATAATAATAATAATAATAATAATAAAGAAAAAGAAGAAGAAGAAGAAGAAGAAGAAGAAAAGTTTATGAGAAATTTGAGATGGAAAATTAATGTAAGGATTAAATAATGATAACAAACAATGTCAAAGTTAGAGGATCCACTAATAATATGTCAAACAAGTATAATATAAACTCTTATTATTTAATTAAAAACCACACACAAAGGAGGTTCCAATTAGATTATAGATTGTTAACATGATTACATTAGTCATCTTATTCAATTAATGATAATACTTATAAATTTCATCAAGCATTCATGAATATAACTTATGTTAACAACAAATCAAGTTCCTTTCATAGCTCAGGTGTCAGTTATACCATACAATATGGGCTATGAAAGTGCCAAGTATTTGTTGTACCAAGTGTTATACAACATAAATCAAGATTAGTCATTTGACAAGCAAAGCACTAAAGAGTAAACAAGATAACAAATATAAAACATGTTAGTATCAAACATTAAAGTCCATATTAAGTTTACACTATACTTATTCTTACACCATTAGTGTAACCTTTTCACCGTGACATAATAAACTTAGCTAAACATAATGAAAGAAAGAAAAATAAATAAACAAAAGAAGAATATAAATAAGATAAAGGTTAACTAAGTAAAGGAAAGGAAATGAAATGCATAAACTTGATATTAATAAAAGCAAACATAAACATTACAAAAAAATACAAAGAGAGAAAGAAAAAGCATGATCTTGATCTGGAGACCAAGATATCTAAATGCATGGCAAATGCCAAAATTGGGAACTATTGATTTGATGACTAATTAATGAGTGGATGACTAACTCTTGAATTGGTGACAATCCTTATTTTCTCTTGTCTCCCTAAAACGTCATTAATAACATCAAAATTAGAGCCACTTGAAAACATGAAAGTTGTAGGAAATTGTCTTAGATTTTTTATGTAAAAACTTCAGCTCATTTCGACTTTTAGAACTCTAGTTATGGCTAAAATACTGAACAGTGCTCGGGTTGGAGGACAGATTCGGGTTTTTTTTGTTGTTGCAACAATTTGAACTTGAAAATAGCATTTTTAGATCTTGGACTCCTATAAAAGATATAGGCCTATGTCTTATCATTTCATCCATATAAAGTAGACCTAAATTTGAGATTTATAGCTCCAGATATGACCCAATTACCAAACAGTGTTCCGGTTTGGATTGCACCGACATCTCTTTTCTAAGTTTGGCCATCTCTTTGTCCTTTCAATTTCAGTTCTTAAATTCATCAATCAATCCTTTCATTTATGTGATAGGCCTATATTTAAAATGAATATTTACCATAAATTAAAGGTATCTTATATTATTAGATATATTATTATAAAACATGCTTTAGTTAAGGAGTTATTGATACTTCAAGTGTAAAATAATGATATAAAACCTTGATAAAAATACATTTTTAAGTATCAATCACTTTTATACAATAAGACATTTCATCACAACTACTCATTCTCGAGATGTAAGGACACTCAACTTAATAATGTCCTTTCTTTGTTATTTCTCCAACTTTCTAGTAATTGGATGTCAAGTTTTGAAACTGACTACCTTATCTATTTATTAGGATTATTATTGGAGTAAAAATTATTCTAGATAATTTTTTTAAAGTGAATTTTAGTTTTATTTAACCATTGGATGCCTTTTACACTACCTTATTTCCCCTAATATCAAATTGAAAGCATAAAGGACATATAACAAAGCTAGCATCAAAGTCATACAATACAGATTAATAAATTTTGTTCAGAGAAGATAGGGGTATTAGGCTTTCTTTACTTAAGACAAATACTTAAAATAATTAATGCAACTTTCTCTTATTTGATTCAATCATAACTACGTTATTTAGTTATAGAAAACACTATTTTCTACAAATCAAACCTAATATACAATTCAAGACTTTGTTTGTTATAAAAAAATGATTATTTACTCCTCTATATGGAAAAAAAACCCTCAAAACTTCATCAATTACATAACACTCTAATTCAATATATATATATATAACAACAGTTAAATACATCTATCATCCAAAATTAAATGAAACTCATTTTAGAGCAGAAAAAACCCATGTTAATAAATTAATCAAATATACAAAACTCTATAAAACATGTGTTATTGCAAATATATATATATATAAAGAAAAATCACCTACATTTAAGAATAGGTTTCAATAGTAATTGTAAAATGCAATGGTAAACAATAGATTTTTGTTGTACATTAATGCAGTAGTTTGTAGTTAATTAACATCACTGATAATTAATCACAATTAAAATAAATCAATCAAGCATTATATAAATTAAAATTTATAGTTAATTAAAATTAATTTTCAAATGGGGATAAGACAGAAACTCATTGTCAGTGTTTGTTACAAGAATAGGTTTCCCAACACCTTTGCTTTTTGTTATTTAAGTTTCCCTAACACGAATTTATTGTTATTTTTGCAAACAAAAAAGGTAAAGTACTATTAGAAATATCATATAGAAATTTATGTTAAATTTGATCTGATTTGAAGATGAATGAAGAAGAGGATGCATGGATATAAGATTTCAATATGCAAAAATAAAAACATTAATACATAGCTTATTCTTTGATAAATGAGCTTAATAATCACTAAAAATTACCTTTTATTGAATGAATCTAGCAAAGTAAACTCAAAGAAATAGAAAGAGGCAAGTTAGAAGAATATTAAGATGAAAAAATTGAACATAGAGGGATAATACGGCTGAAAAAATTTAGGAATAAAATGATAATGATAGATCTTAGAAATAGTTAGCAATGGTAAGCAGGATTTATGGATGCTCGGTTGTTTTGGTATTTTTTCCAATAATTTTTTTCTCCAAAAATTTTATTGGTAAAGGTAAAAGAGAATGCTTTCAAAAGTAAATAAAAATTGCTATTCAAAAACTGAGATTAAACCTTACTTTCTATTTAGACTTACATACATAAAATATATGATTCATACCTAACCAAACACTATAAAATTGTGTTTTAACATAACCTCACTCGTAAACGCAATACCAAACACCTTTTTCAACTCAATAATTCGCATGCATTCTTATTAGAGTCAGTTCCATATAGAGTAAGCTTCCAAATTATACTTGCATTTACCAAACCAATCCATCTCATCATCTCCTAAATCTAACCTAACCCACTTATAAAATGAAGCTTATTTTCCTTTCCTTTTCAACTCACTCCTACATGCATTGCAATTGCATACAACATTTGCTTCTAGTAAAGCACCGTACTACATTGACAACAACTTTGACTCCCTTGCCACATCAGCAACATATTCATTAAGGAAAGAAGTCTTACCACCCAATCCAACCCAGACACCCCTAGCCCACCAACTTCAGCAGAGCCTAAATCTTTCAAACAAGCCTATAACCTAATGGTGTTTGACTTTGACTCCTTTGCCATCGTATTTGTTATTGTTTGTAGACTAGTGCTAATATAAAGCACTTGAGGTATGTTTGACTCCTTGGCGATCAACCATATATTGCCACATCATCAAATGTAATAAATAAATTAAATCAAAACAAAAGAAGAAGTACATTCTATATGGGTAGGTTAGTTATAGCTTTTGAAATTTTCAGTGACAATTGAAACTTCGAAACCCTCAGGAAAACAGAAACAAATCCTAATATTTATAGAGAGAGATGGGTATAACATAAATATAACACACTTTGTTTTTATTAAGCAAGTTTTTTTCTTTCCTCTTCTTCATTTTTTTTAGGGTTCCCAAGCTGAAAGTCTCTTCTTCTCTTTTATAATCATACAAAGAAAGAAAGAAAGGTCTCTCTCCCTATCTTTGTTTGTCCATTTACTGCAGTGCTTAATTTGATCTTTAAGAATTAGTTTTCCTTGTTTGTTGATTCTTACTTTCTTGTTTTCCTCTCAATTATTCCTCTTTCTAGAGTGTTATAAGTCTAAATTTGATAGGCTTACTACTAGTTTTACATTTGTAATATTGACAAGAGTAATTTTATATCACAAATAGAAATAAAAAAGACAAAAACAAATAATGGGTGAAGCGGGATTTGATTTTTAAATTCATTGTAACACTATGATTGCATTTTGTGCAGTCTTGCTTAAATAAGAATCAATTAAGCTAGAATGGTCACGTGTGTGATAATACGCTAAAAATAAAAATAGAGAGCAATATCTTTAAATTCCATAATGATTGAAACATATAGGGTGGAAAAAGAAATATAACAATAATGCTAGATTCTCTCTTTTATCCTTGCTCTTAACATGCACTAAACATGTAAATTCTTCAATTTCCCTACTCTTCTCCTCCATTATCCTCGATTGTCATATTCTAAGGTCCACTATTTTCTAACTTGTATTAAATTGGTATCAAAGCTTACATCTTGGGACCCTAGCAAAATGCCATCAAAGAACAGGTCCCAAGATGTAAGAAGGCTGGATGATTCTTTGGAAGTTGCTAACTAAAAAGTTGATGGGATAGAGTTTAAACTGAATGCACAATTGAACGACCTTGCTTAACTTAAGGCCATAATGAAGTAAATGTCTATCTAATAGATTTTTATTAAACAGACTTTGCAAACTCTTATAGGTGAGACAAGTTCTTCCTAGAACATTCATATTTCCTAACCTCCTGCTTCAGCCAACAACTAAGAATGGATAGGGGACTTCCCTATCTTTAAAGGGAAAGAGGTACACAAATAGCTATATAAATACAACCAGTATTTCGATCTAGAAGAAATACTTGAATCTCACAAGTTGAAGTTAGCCTAGTATTATTTGGATGGCTTAGCACTTTACTAGCATCAGAATTACATAAAAGACCTGGAGGGATAAGAGGTATCATAGGCCGAGTGTATGGATGCCTTATGCTGTAGGTTTGAGGAGGCAAAAGGATCCCTTGGAGGAGCTCATTGAACACAAATAAAAAGGTGAATTTGAAAATTATATAAAAAACTTTGATATATTATGGAACAGAGCCCAAATCTAAAAAAGACAAGCTTTGGTGTTCTTCTTGGGAGGATTAGAGATAGAAATTAAGAACTTGGTAAAGATGTTTGAGCCTAAATCTCTTAAACAAACTTATAACCTAGCTAGGTTACATAACAATACACTTACCTACAAAAAAGTAACCCCACATTACCCAAAACATCATACCTAGATGAGTCCCAACCCACAAATTACAAAATTTACCTACGCAAACACTCACAAAACAAACCCCAATTACACCTTCAACCCTTTTAAAATGCCTTGTAAGTTTTGTTACCTATACCTATAAAACCACCCCTTAACAACACTAATATCTATCCCACCCACAAACATAATAGACCTATTAAAACCAAAGAAATGGATGACGAAGAGCCAAGGGTTTAAGCTTTTAGTGTGATGAGAAGTTTGTATTGGGATATAGATGTAAAAACAGGAGGTTATATTCTTTATGTATAGTAGAAGATGATGAAGAAAACTCAAATAAGGAAGAGCCAATGGAGACCATGAATATAGAAGCTCTCACTCCTCATGTATCACTATAGGCAGTCCAAGGTACTTTAAGGTGTCATACCATTAAGGTGTGAGGAAAGATAGAAAGATGTCCTATCTTCATTTTGATTGATTTAAGGAGTACCCACAACCTCCTCAACTTTAACCTGACTAGCAAGTTGGGGTGTATTTTAACCCTAATCAAGCCTATGGTGGTAGAGGTAGCCAATGAAGGTACTATGTTGTGCACACTAGTGCATAAAAACCTACCATAAAAGATGCAGGGTGTTTAGCTCCAAACAGATATCTTTGCTACAAAGTTGCAAAACTATGATATGGTCCTAGGCATATAATGGTTAAAGTTATTCAAAAATATATTGTCCAATTATGAAGACAAATAGGTATCTTTTTGGTGGCAGAATAAGGAAGTAACATTAAAGGGAGACAATCCTAAGTTAACTCAATCCATTCAGCTTGAGGAGTTAAATGAGCTGTTGAGCACTGAAATCTTATTATCAGAAGTTAGGCTCTACAAGTTAAGGGTATTGGAAAAAGGCTAGTCTAAAACTACCTACTTGATGGATGCGCAATTCCTTAGAGAAAAAAGAGGATTCATCATTATAGACTCTACTGGAAGCCTATCAACACCTTTTTCATGATCCAAAAAGGTTACCACCAGTCAGGAGACATGATCATAAAATACTTTAAAAGGATAAGGGTCAGTGTTAACTTAAAGTCCTATAGGTATTCGAGGTTACAGAAAGATACACTGGAGACTCTAATGGCTGAAATATTGTAGGCTGGCATCATACAACCATTTTTTCAAAGATTGATCTAAAGGCAGGTTACCATCAAATCCGAATGGTGTCAAAAGATATTTTTAAAACAGTTTTTGAAGCACATAATGGCCATAACAAATTCCTTGTCATGCTCTTCGGACTATCTAATACAACCTACCACCTTCTAGAGTCTAATGAATGATATTTTTAGGGATTATTTAAGAAAATTGGTTTTGGTTTTCTTTGATGTTATACTAATTTACAACAAGGACATTACTAAACATTTACATCATCTTAGGTTAGTGTTTGAACTTTATATACTCATCAATTAGTGGCAAAGAAAAGTAAGTGTGTTTTTTATACTAGTCAAATGGAATATTTGGGGCATGTGATCTCCAATGAAGAAGTGGCAACAAACTCCCACAAGGTTGAAGCTATATTGCATTGGCCTATACCTACAACCATTAAGTAGCTTAAGGGTTTCTTGGGATTAACTGGGTATTATAGAAAGTTTGTAAAGAAGTATAGAGCCATTTGCAGACCTTTTACTTAGTTATTAAAGGACTCCTTTGATTAGATAAACATGACTACCATGACATTCAATCAACTCAAGCATGCGATGTCTTAACCCCCTATGTTAGCATTACTTAACTTTGACAAAACATTTGTAATAGAGACAGACGCTTCAAGGGTGGGTATAAAGGTTGTTCTGATGTAAGAGGAGCACCCAACTACTTTTATGAGCAAAGCATTAGGACCCTGATGGTTAGCCTTATCGGTATATGAGCAAGAGTTGCTGGTTATTATCTATGTTGTAACGAAATAGAAATATTACTTATGGGAAAGGCGGTTTCTCATTAGAATAGACCATTCCAGCCTCAAGTTCCTATTAGACCAGAAGACTACTGACACGACTAAAAGATTGATGTCTTCTCCCAAGTGCAGGAGTGTCGAAGTAATAAATAACCCGGCAAGACCGGGGTCGAACCACAGGGAGGTTAATTGTACAAATTATAAACAACAATTATAAAACAACAATAACAACAACAACAATAGTAATAATAATAATAATAATAATAATAATAATACTAGTAGTAGTAGTAGTAGTAGTAGTAGTAGTACTAATAATAATAATAATAATAATAATAATAATAATAAAGAAAGAGAAGAAGAAGAAGAAGATGATGATGATGAGAACTTGGAGATCAAATATTAATGTAAGGATTAAGCAATAATAATAACAAATGTCAAGGTTAGAGATTCCACTAATGGTATATCAAACAAGTATAGTATAAACTCTTATTATTGAATTGGAAACCACACACAAAGGAGGTTCCAATCAGATTATATATTGTTAACATGATTACATTAGTCATCTTATTCAATTAATGCTAATACTTGTAAATCTCGTCAAGCATTCATGATTATAACTTATGTTAACAACAAATCAAGTTCCTTTCATAGCTCAGGTGTCGGTTATACCATACATTATGGGTTATGAAAGTGCCAAGCATTTGTTGTACCAAGTGTTATACAACATAAATCAAGATTAGTCATTTAACAAGCAAAGTATTAAAGAGTGAACAAGATAACAAATATAAAACATGTTAGTATCAAACATTAAAGTCCATATTAAGTTTACATTAAACTTATTCTTACACCATTAGTGTAACCTTTTCACCTTGACATAATTAACTTAGCTAGACATAATGAAAGAAAGTAAAATACAAAAACAAAATAAGAACATAAAAGCTAACTAAGTAAAGGAAAGGAAATGAAAGGCATAAACTTAATATTAATGAAAGCAAAGCATAAACATTACAAAAAATACAAAGAGAGAAAGGAAGAGCATGATCTTGATCTGAAAACCAAGATGCCTAAATGCATGGCAAATGCCTCCTTTTATAGGCTAAAATTGAGAACTATTGATTTGATGACTAATTGATAAGTGGGTGGCCAACTTTTGACTTGGTGACAATCCTTATCTTCTCTTGTCTGCCCAAAACGTCATTGATAACGTCCAAACTGGAGCCAGGTGCAAACATGAAAGTTGTAGGCAATTGTCTCAGCTTTCTTGTGTAAAAAATTCAGCTCATTTGGACTTCTAGAACTCCAGATATGGCCAAAATACCGAACAGTGCTCGGGCTGGAAGACAGATTCGGGCTTCTTTGTTGTTGCTACAATTTGGACTTGATAATGGCCTTTTTAGATCTTGGGCTCCATATGAAAGTTGTAGGCCTATGTCTTACCTTTCCATCCATATAAATTGGACCTAAATCTGAGATCTGTAGCTCCATATATGGCCTAATTACCGAACAGTGTTCCGGTTTGGATTGCACCGACATCTCTTCTCTAAGTTTGACCATCTCTTTATCCATGCAATTTAAGTTCTTCAAGTCATCAATCAATCCTTTCATTTATGTGATAGACCTGCATTAAAAATAGACATTTACCACAAATTATAGGTATCTTATATTATTAGATACATTATTATAAAACATATTTTAGTTAAGGAGTTATTGATACTTCAAGTGCAAAATGATGATATAAAACCATGATAAAAATGCACTTTTAAGTACTAATCACACCCCCCAACCAGCTTATTACTAGTCCCTAGTAATCAAAGCGTTAAAACAATTTGCAAATTTCACAAAGCAAGGTATTCATCATTTAACTTCCATTAATCTATCCAGATAAACAAACTCTCATTAAATTTATATATCTGCTCAATACCACTTAACAAGATATTAATAAACCTTTCTTTTGTGCTCAATGTATCAACACATAATTATGGGGCTTTTCTTGGAAGAAAACAAAATTTTTGTTCTAATGTTTAAGGTTAACTTCCTTGGGTTGGGATTATTATTTTTGTCTTTTTTTTTCTTTTTTCTTTTTTAAAAAAAATCTATATACATATAATTTAAAAACATCATGCATCTTTAACCCATGTAACGAGCTTTCAGCTAATGACTCCCAGACCAGTTGGTCTTAGGGCATTAGGTGTTAAGACACCCCTACGAGCTTAGTAACTCGGGTCGCAGATACTGATATGTAGATAGTGCAATGTTTGATTCCCTTAAGCTTTTCTCCTCAACCCATGTAACAAGCGTTGGGCCAATAGCTCCCAAGTCAGTTGACTTTAGGGTATTAGGTGTTAAAACACCCCTTCGGGCTTAATTGCTTAGGTTAGGGAGGCTACGAAACCAAACTTATCTACATTTTTATTATCATCATTTTTTTTTCTTTTTTTTTTCTTTTTTTTTCTTTTTGTTTTCATTTTTTTCATGTTTTTTTTTTCTTAATTATATACAATCCCTTTCCCTTAGTTGTTACCTTTAACAAAAGAACATAAATAATGTAATAATCCAATATGCAACCCACAATCATATGTTAAAGTGTGTGTGTGTGTAAATTAAGGTTTAAGAATACATGTTGAATAAGTATATGAGCAGAATTAAGTGGTAACAATACGAGAGTTTGTAATCCTGAATATTTCAGGAAGTATTATAATAGACCTTGTTAAGAATGGTTACTAAGATGCGTCTCAAGAGTCACTTTAACAAAAGAACTCCTTTACTCTGCCATCCTAGTAACAACAATTATGCACATGCTTTATGAAATGAAAAACAAATTTTTTTTTTTGATCAACTACTACCCTCTCCCCCCAACCAAAACGAGACATTGTCCTCAATGTTCTAAGGTAGAAAGATAGAGTATAAAAGATATCACCTGAAATAACGAACACTGACAAAACCTGAAACACACTGAAACAAAAATAAGAAATAACAAAACATAATAAAACCAAAAGACACAAAAATTCACAAATGAAGGCTCAAATCCAATCTAAGCTTTTTACGGCTTTCCTTAGATGACCAATTTATGCGACTCATGGAAGGATCAATCACAGGAATGAAAGATTGTAGTTGGTCAATCAATTGTTCAGCAGTAGAAGCAGAGATTATGATTTGTCGTGCAGAAGATATTAGAAATTCCTGTTCCACAGCATGATCAAGAAAAGACAACAACTTATCATAATAACCATTAACATTTAACAAACCTATGGGTTTATGGTGAATGTGCAATTGAGCCCAAGAGGAAATATGAAAGATCTCTTCCAATGTGCCTAGACCACCTGGTAAAGCAATAAAGCATCAGCATGGTTAAACATTGCATTCATTCGAGCCGACATTGTGGAGACCTGAAGTTCCTCTCCAATTGTTTTTCCAATGATGTCCCCTTGTACCAAAGCTTCAGGGACGACCCCCAAAACTTGACTACCTCCTAAAAATGCAGCTATTGACACACCTCCCATTAACCCAAGACTGCCTCCCCCATACACTAAATGAATCTTTCTCTCAGTTAGGACCTGACCAAGATGATTTGCTGATTCTAAAAACTCCTTTTCTTTCCCAGGACTAGATCCACCAAAAACACAAATATTTCTTATTTGATGACTTGAGGAACTTGCCATTTCTACACACTTCTGTATTTGTTGAATGTATGGGTTGAGTAGAAATAAAAGGAAGGAAAAGAGGGTTTTATAGATGAGAAATTAGAAAGACAATCATAACATCTATATGTAGGCCAGCTGGAGTCTCACACTCTCTCTCTCTCTTTTTATTTATTTATTTATTTACTTTTGAAAAAAAAACATGTGTATGTACAGGTAGTTGTGATTGTGGCTCACATCTTCCCTTGGTTTTACGTCCAAGAACGGCTTAAACGCCCTCTATGGGTCGGGGATAGGCTTCCCATCCAGTTTTCTTAAAAACTGGCAAACAGGGTCTTTTTTAGTCAGATTCCTAAGACTAAGTCGATCATGTTCTTTATGAAATAGTGGCCATAAATCATGAATTGCACGATGCACATCTCCACTAGGATGCGTCTCAAGAGTCAATAGAAGATTATCTAAAGACTCCTTACTCAGGCCATCCTTAATGAATTGTATTTTATCTTCACGGTTTATAGATATCATTCCTAAAGAACGACATTGTGTATTACAAGTCCATCTAGCACAACGATGACAGACATCCAGTCGTTTTGCACGACGCTTCTTTGCAAAAGTGCTTTTACCTGTTCCAGGCATGTGTGAAATGAAGTTAGAGGACTCACCTGATAATCGGACCTTTGCTTCAATCAACCAGCGAAAATCTTCAGGAATTCCATGATTCATTAACAATCTCAATCTTGCACATCTAGCACGGTAAATTTTTGTAATCGCATTCTGAGGCAGAGCGGGAAAATACTTTTTCAATTTTTCAAGATTAGTGTCCATTATCAAATGAGAATTGGAAGAGAGATTCAAAGAATTGCACAAATATATACACAAATATCAGTTATTGTGGGAAACTGAAAGAACCGACTTAAGTCACGGAGTACCGTTGTCCGCCATTTGACCGGGGTGAGAGAAACATAAAAAAGAAAATGTGAGAAAAACAAAATAATCAACCTTTATCTACAAGATCATTCAAACCAGCTGATTCATTTTCACTAGGAAAATTATCAAAGTAAGCTTTCAAACGATGTCCATTTTCCTTAAAATCATTGTCATTCATTGAATTCTCAATATCATAGGCCCCATAAGGATTGGTCCATTTTAATCTTAGCTCTTTAGGGAATGCATAGAGTTGAGAATTATACAACAAAACTTTTTGACCAGTATCAATCTTTTGACAATTTTCACAAGTTTTGCAGAATGCATGTGTGTCCTTGAACATGGTGGGCCAATAAAATCCATTTTGAAAGATTTTTTTAGCTGTCTTTTTTTACGAGAAATAACTTCCACATGCTTCAGAATGACAAAGTTTCATGACATTACTTACCTCATTGTCGGGAATGAATCTTTGAAATATTTGATCAGGACAATATTTGAATAAGTTAGGGTCATCACAATAAAAGTTCTTCACTTCGTTCAAAAACTTTTCTTTGTCTTGGGTACTCCAATCAGCTGGCAAATCTCCTAAAGAAAGAAAATTGATATTTTTATCATACCAAGGCATTGGACTAAGAGAAAGTAAGGATTCGTTAGGAAAGTAATCATCCATTGGTGTGATGTCAAATGTCGAATCTGCTGTCACTGTTGACAAAAGATTCGCATCAACACTTTCGGTGCTTGTTTCATCCGTGATTTCTTCCTTAGAATAAACCATTTGCAAATCTTCAGTTTCATCCCATTCATTTTTACTTAAAGTAGATTCAAGTTGATCATAAACTAATTCATCAATATGATCTACTTCTTGTAAATCATTATCATCTCCAGGTTGCTTGCAAATGTTGAAAATATTCATCTCCAATGTCATGTTTCCAAATGATAGCTTCATCAGTCCATTCCTACAATTAATCAATGCGTTAGAAGTTGCAAGAAATGGACGTCCTAAAATAACAGGAAATGAATTACATGCTTCAACAGGTTCTGTGTCCAAGACAATAAAATCCACAGGATAAATGAATTTATCGACTTGTACTAACACATCTTCAATTATTCCTCTAGGCACTTTTACAGATCTATCGGCAAGTAAAAGAGATATAGAAGTTGGTTTTAACTCACCTAGATTGAGACTTTGAAAAACTGAATATGGAAGTAAATTCACACTAGCACCAAGATCAAGTAAGGCTCGTTCAATTTTATGCTCTCCAATAAAGCAAGAAATTGTAGGACAACCAGGGTCTTTATATTTCAAAGCATTATTGTTTTGAAGAATGGCACTTACTTGTTCCGCTAGAAAGGCTTTCTTTTTCACATTCAGTTTCCTTTTCACAGTGCAGAGATCTTTCAAAAATTTAGCATAGGAAGGAACCTGTTTAATTGCATCCAGAAAAGGTATATTGATCCTTACCTGTTTGAAAATTTCATAAATTTCAGAATTGTGATTGACTTTCCTTTGTTTGGTCATGGCTTGAGGAAATGGAAGTGCTGGTGGTGAATCAGTCGTTTCTTTGCAATTTTCAGATTCATCCCCTTCCTTACCCTCAGAGATTGACTCATCATCTTTCTCATAAGGTTCAAGAGAGGGTTTTTCAATAACCTTACCACTGCGTAGAGTAGTGACTGATTTGAGTTGATCCATGTGTTGGCTTCCGGAACTACTTGCATTTGCATTGTATTGCCCTTTGGGATTTTGTTGTGTTTGAGATGGAAACTTACCTTTCTCTTGGAAACTGAGAGCAGATGTTAATTTAGCAAGAGTATCTTTAAAATCTATCATGTTTTGAGCAAGTTGAGTATTGATTGTCTCTTGCTTTTCAATGAATGCATGCAATGTTTCCTTAAGATTTCTTCTAGGAGGTGGAGCATAAGGAGGTGTATATCCATGAGAATTTTGGAAATTATGGTGTGCTTGAAACGGTGATTGTGAAGTTTGTGCATTATTGTTCTCACTCTTCCAATTGAAATTTGGGTGATTTCTCCAACCAGGGTTGTATGTTTGGGAGTATGGGTTGTGGTTGGCCCTTTGGAAACTGTTTAAAGCATGGGCTTGTTCATGGAGACATTCCTTAAAAGAAGGCAAGGTTGGACAATCGTTGGTTGAGTGTTCATTTGTTTCACAGATTTGACACACAATGTTTTCAACAGATTTTAATTGACCACTCTTTTTCAATTCTAGTGCCTCAACTTTTCTAGCTAAAGATGCAAATTTGGCTTGAAGGTCATGATCTTCCCTAAGGTTGTACATACCTCCACTAGATGTATGAGGTTGAGTTTTACTCGGTGCCTCATAAGTACCCGCGATGTCCTAATTTTGAGCATTTTCAGCTAACAAGTCTAAGTACTCCATTGCTTCATCAGGGTCTTTATCTTCAAAAGTTCCATTGCACATCAATTCAACCATTTGCCTATCTTTAGGTGTTAACCCTTCATAGAAATGTGAAACCAATCTCCATGTTTCAAAACCATGATGAGGGCAAGTACTAAGCAAGTCTCGATACCTATCCCAACATTGGTAAAATGTTTCTCCTGGTTTTTGAGTGAAAGTGGTGATTTGTCTCTTGAAAGAGTTTGTTCTATGAGATGGGAAAAACTTCTTTAAAAACTGTTGTTGCATTTCATCCCAAGCACAAATGGATCCTGGTCTTAAATTTTGTAGCCATGTTTTAGCTTTATCTTTTAATGAAAAAGGAAAAAGCTTTAATCTGATGGTGTTCATGCTACAATTTAAATTATTATATGTGTTGCAGACCTCCTCAAATTCCCTTAAATGCAAGTATGGATTTTCCAATTCCAAGCCATGAAAAGATGGTAAAAGTTGAATAATACCTGGTTTAAAATTAAAATGAGATGCATCAGGAGGAAAAACTATGCATGATGGTGCACTTGTTCTTGTGGGATTCATGTGGTCTCTAAGTGTTCTAGCACGGTTATTCTCATTATTCTCATTATGAAGTGATTGATTATCTTCTTCGGCCATATTTTCTGAAAATGATGAGGATATCCTACAAAGTCTACCACTTGATGTACGTGACCACACTCTCATGCACGTGTAGGAATAAAATAAAACGAAGAAGAAAATAAAAGAAGAAGAAACAAGAGAAAAGAAACAAAGTTATATACAAGAAAAGTGAAAAGAGAAAATAAAATAAATATTATAATTTATACAAGAACTTACCTCCCCGGAAACGGCGCCAAAAACTTGACACGACTAAAAGATTGATGTCTTCTCCCAAGTGCAGGAGTGTCGAAGTAATAAATAACCCGGCAAGACCGGGGTCGAACCACAGGGAGGTTAATTGTACAAATTATAAACAACAATTATAAAACAACAATAACAACAACAACAATAGTAATAATAATAATAATAATAATAATAATAATAATAATAATAATAATAGTAGTAGTAGTAGTAGTAGTAGTACTAATAATAATAATAATAATAATAATAATAATAATAATAATAATAATAAAGAAAGAGAAGAAGAAGAAGAAGATGATGATGATGAGAACTTGGAGATCAAATATTAATGTAAGGATTAAGCAATAATAATAACAAATGTCAAGGTTAGAGATTTCACTAATGGTATATCAAACAAGTATAGTATAAACTCTTATTATTGAATTGGAAACCACACACAAAGGAGGTTCCAATCAGATTATATATTGTTAACATGATTACATTAGTCATCTTATTCAATTAATGCTAATACTTGTAAATCTCGTCAAGCATTCATGATTATAACTTATGTTAACAACAAATCAAGTTCCTTTCATAGCTCAGGTGTCGGTTATACCATACATTATGGGTTATGAAAGTGCCAAGCATTTGTTGTACCAAGTGTTATACAACATAAATCAAGATTAGTCATTTAACAAGCAAAGTATTAAAGAGTGAACAAGATAACAAATATAAAACATGTTAGTATCAAACATTAAAGTCCATATTAAGTTTACATTAAACTTATTCTTACACCATTAGTGTAACCTTTTCACCTTGACATAATTAACTTAGCTAGACATAATGAAAGAAAGTAAAATACAAAAACAAAATAAGAACATAAAAGCTAACTAAGTAAAGGAAAGGAAATGAAAGGCATAAACTTAATATTAATGAAAGCAAAGCATAAACATTACAAAAAATACAAAGAGAGAAAGGAAGAGCATGATCTTGATCTGAAAACCAAGATGCCTAAATGCATGGCAAATGCCTCCTTTTATAGGCTAAAATTGGGAACTATTGATTTGATGACTAATTGATAAGTGGGTGGCCAACTTTTGACTTGGTGACAATCCTTATCTTCTCTTGTCTGCCCAAAACGTCATTGATAACGTCCAAACTGAAGCCAGGTGCAAACATGAAAGTTGTAGGCAATTGTCTCAGCTTTCTTGTGTAAAAAATTCAGCTCATTTGGACTTCTAGAACTCCAGATATGGCCAAAATACCGAACAGTGCTCGGGCTGGAAGACAGATTCGGGCTTCTTTGTTGTTGCTACAATTTGGACTTGATAATGGCCTTTTTAGATCTTGGGCTCCATATGAAAGTTGTAGGCCTATGTCTTACCTTTCCATCCATATAAATTGGACCTAAATCTGAGATCTGTAGCTCCAGATATGGCCCAATTACCGAACAGTGTTCCAGTTTGGATTGCACCGACATCTCTTCTCTAAGTTTGACCATCTCTTTATCCATGCAATTTAAGTTCTTCAAGTCATCAATCAATCCTTTCATTTATGTGATAGACCTGCATTAAAAATAGACATTTACCACAAATTATAGGTATCTTATATTATTAGATACATTATTATAAAACATATTTTAGTTAAGGAGTTATTGATACTTCAAGTGCAAAATGATGATATAAAACCATGATAAAAATGCACTTTTAAGTACTAATCAACTACCCATATAGCCCTGCAAGTATGGCTAACTATACTTTTAGGTTTTGACTATGAAATCAAATATATAAGGGAGAAAGACAACCTGACTGCAAACTCCCTCTCTAAGATTTCCTATGATGATTTATTCAATTTCCACCAATATCATAAAGGGAATTAGAAAGACTTAGGAAACAAATCAGAATTTACGATAGTTAGTAACAGAATTAAACAAGAATGATAATTCACATCCTAACTACTCGTAGATAAATGACACTCTTATTTGAAAAAGAAAAGTAGTAAAGGGATAGGATTTGAACCTGCAGAACCAACTCATCATCACTACTCTACAGTAGGTGGGCATTCAAGAGCCATGGTGACTTTAAAAAGATCAGGGCAGGTGTTCTATTGAAAGAAGCTATAAGGTAATACATTCGAGAATGCTTAGTTTATCAACAAAAAAAAGCTGAAAATATAAAGTCCTTGGGTTTGCTACAACCATTACCGGTGCTCTGTGCTCTTTTTATGGATATCAGCATGATTTTATAAAGGGGCTACCTAAGTCAAGGGGAAAGAAAGTCATCTTTATGATGATAGATACGTTTAACAAGTATGCACACCTTATGGTCCTCTCCCATCCATATTCTGCCACAACAGCAGCCAAATTTTTTGTACGAAGAATGTTTATAAACTACATGGAATGCCGGGCATGATTGTGAGTGATAGAGATAACATATTTCTTAGCCAATTTTGGAAGGAATTATTCAAGCAACAAGGGGTCAACTTATAGTATTCCACTACTATAATCCCCAGTCTGATGGTCAGATTGAGGTGGTCAACAAATGTATCAAGGGATACTTAAGGTGCATGACAGGGGTTGTATCTACATAATAAAGGAAGTGGTTGGGTTTATGTGAGTGGTGGTACAATACGAACTACCATATTTCTATGAGAAAAACACCCTGTGAGATACTATATAGAGTTATGGCTCCAATTCACATTCCTATATGCCTAAAGACTCACCGGTAGAGGCTGTGGATTATTACCAAACACATAAAGAGGACATGTTCAAGTTAATTAGGAGTAATCTACTACAATCCTAAAATAGAATAACCTAGCAAGCAAATAAAAAAAGAAGAGGAAGAATGTTCTTTATGCGAGACTTAGTCTATTTGAAACTATAACCATACTGACAACAATTTGTTTATAAGTGAAATTCTTATAAGCTATTAACAAAGTACTATGGCCCTTACCTAGTCATCAAGAAAATTAGGGCAGTTGCCTACAAATTATAATTATCTACTATAATTGTAATTCATCATGTCTTTCACATGTCCTAGTTGAAAAAACATGTAGGGAATCATATGGTGCACTCTGATCTTCTTACTCTTTCTGAAAGACCCCTTCTACAACCACAACAAATTATTGCGTGAAGAATGGTTAAAAGAGAAAATGTTGCAACAACCTAGTTTTTGGTTCTATAAAATATCTTACCCTTAATAGAAGTAACTTGGGAAAACAAAAGGAGTTTTGATGAAGATTTCTGAAGTTTAACCTTGAGAACAAGGTTGAGGTCATGAAGGGGGTATTGTTACAGACAAAAATGAAGTAAAAAAAAAAATGAGGGGGGACGCATGATTTGATTTTTAAATTCATCATATCACTACGACTGCGTCTTATACAATTACATTTGCAATAAAAATAAAGAGCATTATCTTTAAATTCCCCAATGATTGAAACAGAAAGTGTGGAAAAACAAATATAACGATAATGCTAGATTCTCTCTTCTTCCTTTCTCTCAACACATGTTTTTATTTCCTTACTCTTCTCCTCCATCATCCTCCATTGCCATATTTTTAAGGTCCACTATTTTTTAACTTGCAGCATTTTATATTCGTATTCTTAGTTATAATTTTGCATGTCACATTTCAAAAGCCCAAACTTGAAAAGGCAACCTTCTCGCTGCAGCCTAAAACAAAAAACCTTGCTAAGTAGATAGTGAAACAATAGGTATACAAAACATCTCTTATTTTGACCATAGATATATAAAGCATCCAAATAGAAACTGCAAAGACTTTTTTATATATTTTTTTGTTTTCGAGAGGAGTCTCATTGGACTTTGAACTTGCTTTTGACTAGTAATAAAACTATTTATTGAAAAGAATATGCTTTTCAACACTTTTTATTTGCAATGATGCAAAGATTAAACTGTTTATTTTTGTTAATTGCGCATGTTTTGCTATCAGTTAAATTATTACTTTTTAACATTGTTATTAAATCTGGTAAAGTTAGTAAACCTTAAAATCTCTCAACTTAACTCTTTGTTTAACTTGAATGTCTAATTAAATCGCATGGGATCTAACTCAATTTAAATCAATTGATTTTATAGATTGAAATGCAATATTGATAATTAATAAAAATATGATTTAACTTTTAGATTAACAATTAAAAAAAATATTAAAATAATAACAAATTAGATCTACCTTGGTTCCCTCGCCATTTAAGTTATAAACTCTATTGGATTTAATAATATTTTTTATAAAATATTTTTATTTAAATATATAATAAAAATAAATGCTAACCAAAATTGAACATCAACATAAAAATAGACACTTATTTAAGACATTGATCAAGTTATTAAAGGCAATAAATAACTAAATCATGTATTATATTTTCCAATCAATATAATATTAAGAACGAAATCAAAAAATAATAAATTAAAAACAATTAAAAAAAAAAATAAAAAACATATTCAATTAAAGGATAAACTTATCAAACTTGTGAATCGAATAACCAAGACTAGCACACTAAATCCACAAACCAATTATAATTTATTTTTTTTAACTATCCCATAATAAAATTAAACAATCATAAATTCATACACCAACTTAATACCATAAAAAGTGAAATGAATCTAATTATAAAATTAAATTTTCAATTACCCTACCAATAAAAGATGAAATAAAAAATAAGTTGATGAAAAAATAAATAAATATACTTGCTGGACCTAGGAACTTCAAGACTGGCATATTAACTATTAGCTATAAAGTTCAAGCGAGTGATATTTTCATTGTAGCAATCCATGGTCAATTCTATTTTCGTTGTAGAATCTGTAGATCGCTCTGGTCTTTTGCTGAAGTAGAAGTGATCTCTGCAGTTCGTAAGAATATATTTATGTTTGAACAATCCAGCATCATTCCCTTGTAAGAATGATTTGAAGGAAAGACAGATGTGCAAGCTTTTAGCATCCAAAGCAAGCAAGAGAGAAATGGATAGAAAACTAAACCGTTGACTCAAGATTTGGGACAATTTATACCAGAATGTAATAATAAATACAACAAATGTTCTTAAATTACACTGCTAATTAATATAACAAAAGCAACCCCGCCCCTAATTAGACAGCAGTTATGCTGCTACAACTGATAGACTATGAAAAGGGCAAGTAAACATAAGAAAAAATTATTATTATAAATGCACAATTTCTTACAATGACATGTACATCAAATCTGAAAGAATGCGTAAACAGGTAACACACTACAAAAAGAAAAGATGATGCACTCAGCCACCCTCCAAGCTCTTCCCTTCCAAATTTTCAAGAACTTTGTCCTTGCCATCTACATATGAAAAAAGGTTCATCCACCACTCTGCATGTCCATAAAAACCATTCAACATGTACCCAAAAAATAAAATAAACCAACCTTGAGAGCAGAAACCTCGCAAGCGGGCTTAAATTGGCGTTTGAATTAAATTCCTTGGTCGGTTGCTTTTTCCTGTTGTCAGCTTCTGTATTTGCATTTTGGGTTTCCTCTGAGGCTGTCTTCCCCTTGCTTAAGAGGCGAGCTGCAAGCTCCTGCAGATCTTTCAGTGAAGATTCTTTCGAACTGCAGAAATCACTTTTACTTTAGCAAATTTGAACTAAGAATTGCCACTATGTTAACTAATACTAACACATTAAGAGCTGTATTCTCTGGGGGTTCAGGAGAGAATTTTGAACCTTGACAATCGCTGAAGCAAACTTCTGACCAAGATGTCACAAGATCCAGGCTTTATGCGCTCCATATTTACAAGTGAATTTGTTACTGCATGCACAACTGATCCTGCTGAATCATCAGCAACAGCCTATATCATGCAGTTAACACTATTAAAGATTAAACAGATGAAGCTGAAATCAGCAATGAAACTTAAAAATGAACATGTGGATTGTTCGTGGAGCTTGAATCAAAGATTTCTGAACTGCAGCAAGCCACCTAGCACACTCAAAACTTTTATCACTAGAAAATATAAGAATTATATGCAATAGCATGCCAATACACCAAAAAGATGAGAAAAACCTAACCTATCCCACAATTTCTAAAAGGCACATGAATGAACAAGAGAGGAAGGAAAGGGAAAATGATAGCACAAGCTAGTAAGCATGGGAAATCACAACATAAATATTTTTTTTTACCAAATGCAAAAGACCAGAGCGATCTACAGATTCTCATAGCACAAAATCATTTTATGAGCTAGAAAAGCAAGCTGGTCAATTTTGTTGTATGAAATTAATTAAGGAAAAGCAAACCAGATTCTTCATGTTTCATACAATAATTGGTGGATGAAAGAAATGATCTGAAGACCCATACTGACCACAGCCAGTGCCCCATTCTTTGCAATTCATTTTGTTGTTAGAAAGGAACTTTGTAATCAACTTATACACCTTGGGAACCAAGTTGTATTTCACGAAATGACTACATTACATCACCTATGTCATGCAAATCTGTAAACTGATACATAGAATCAATTGGTTGCTCACCTCTTTTAAGGATGGGATAAGCAAAACTGACAAAGGTGCTGACGATGATGCTATTCTAGCACTTTCTTCATCATCGCTTGCTTGGCGTGATCTTGAAAAAGCTTTTGGCACAGCAGAGTATTCACGAGAACTTCTGAGGTAGAAGTGTTGACCTTCAGAAATTTACAAAAAACTTTTCTTTTTATGCAGGCAGAATGATTACCACATGTTAAAGTATGATGTACCTGGATGAATCAGAGCTGTTAGTCAATGTCTCTCTTCTTCTGCTCTCCAGCCCATCGCCATTATTCTTGTTTGGAACAAACCTTTCTCTAGTATTTCCTTTCCTCAACCCTCCTTGAAATGCAGCCCTTGCCTGCATAGACATGTCAATCAAAGAAGCTTCTTAACACAAGCAAACTCAGATTCCAGATCGGAATCTCCAAATGAACATGAAATTGTCAAAAGAAGGAAAGGTCAAGAATCTGTCAAAAATGAAAAGCAAAAACATGATTTGAGCAAAAGCTTGAGGAAAGATCCAGCAATAAAATCTTCAAGACAGGTTGGGGCAGACAATCCAATTTTACAAGAGAAAACAAAACAAAACAAAAACAAGCAACATGGGAAGTAGTAAGATTGATTCAGGCATGACAGTGAGTACAGTAGAAAAACACAATAACAATTCAAGACCAGTTCAGAAGGATCTGATGATTAATGGGTGATAATTAAAAGCTGCCTAATGAAATTAGCAATTCAAAATAAAACAACAGCGATAACCTCAGCGAGATTTAGAGCACTGTCTTCTAGTGAGGCACGTGAAGTTCTCTCTTGCATTCCTAATCTGGATTTAGGGGTCCGAGGAGAATCAGATTCATCATGTTGACCATAGAAAACAACTGTTCCACTGGTAGAAGCATCTTCAAAAGAAGCAAATGAGCTACTAGACTGCACAAAATATAAAAATCTGATAAAATAAAAGGGTTGCACAGGGAAAGCAAATACACATTATACAACTCAATTTCCAAACACGTTGACAGAAATCATACCGCATTGCTTTGATCCCGAAATATGGCAGAAGACTGAGATCCTTTAGGAGTATGGATGACAACAGTTCCTGATCCACTCGCGGACAAATCATCCTGGAAATTGAGCACTTCAACCAACATTAGAAATTTGATTTAGAGAATTCCAGGTAGTTGAATTTCTGTGGCTATAATTGCCAAGCAATTAAGCACCCTGTTAAATTCCTACCCAGTCAGCAGTAGATTGGAACAAAAACATGTAGGCATTACTTCTATTAAATTATAGCGTGAGTGGCTTGTGGAAACATTCCAGAAGAAGGCCATGCCTTGTGCCTAGGCATATCAATTTTCCCAATCATGTTGATGTTGGCTGCTAGTATTTGAATATTACTGATTTCTTCATTGATTTTTTTTTTAAAAAAAAAAGATTTAGAGAACCATATCTTCATTCTCAGCCCACAAAACACAGGTGAAAATTTCACTCTTGATATAATTTATGATAAGAGAGATAAACTTACATCATCAAGTGAGTTATTTTGACGATCATCATGATATGGATCCCTAGCATCTTTACCAAAGGATAAATCTAGTGATTCCTGAAGTGCATTTCCAGATGCAGATAACAAATGGTTACCACTCTCTGAAGCTCTTCTTTGGGTATCCTTATTGTATGAAATATCTGTTTTCTTTTCTCTAACCTGCGGTGGTCTTGCAGCACTTCTAACAGTTCCTGTAGCCTGTGATCCACCAATGCTGAAGTCCCATCCAGCATTTTTGAAGGGTTTTCCCTGGCCACTGCTAATTAAACCAGTCCATTAGAATAAACACACGCACTATGAAGACAACAAATAATAAAGAAAAGAAATCAACCTGATTCGAACAGTTCCATCAGCCTTTATGTCTCTTGCCACCTTCACAGTATCAGAACCCTCCCCTATTCCTTTACGGCCATTGCTGGGGATCTCTGCATCCTTTATTTGGTACTTTGGGCGCTCTCTATCAGGATGAAAACAAGAATGTAATTATCATGCTAACTTATGTAACAAAGTTGTATCCTGTTTAGCATTTTTCAATATTAAAAAAAAAAAACATTAGGAACTGTTACAGGAAACAATGCCCGAGACAAGATTAAGCACATTTCAAGATCCCTCTTGAAACCTCATATAATCAATGGGGCACCATCTCCATATCTATAATAGAGGAGGGGGGGAAAAAAAGAGGGAGAGAGAGGAAGGAAAAAGGAAAAACTTTGGAAACCAAATTAGTTTTAGTGGGAGTGTAATGGACATAAGCAAAATATCACACCTTATTCTTTCCAGAAGCCTTGGGCTCTTTCTAGCATTTTTAATAAACCGGTGCTTAAGAAGATCCTTAGCATTTGGCCTCTGAAATTTAATAAAAGGTAATTCAAAATACAAGAAAGCAAATAAAGGTTCAGCCAACAACAGAAATGTTAAATTCACATTACCATATCAACTAAAGTGTATCAGAACATTCAGATACATGGATTAAAAAAGGAAAAAGGAAAAAAGAAACAGTGAGACGAGATAAAATTCATACTACCTCAAGAAAGCCAAGCATCTGCTTCAAGGGAAAAATGACAGATAAGAATCTCAATCACAACATACCATCAAATTGCTTCTAAAACTCTCAAATTTATTGGAGTATTGAGCAAGGCTTTTTATGCTAATAAAATTAAGAAACAAAAGCAAAACTCATCTCATTGGGTTGGGGTACAAAGCAAGCAAACCAATCCTTGTATATCTCAAGGTAATTGAGTGCACAGACACCAAACAAAAAGCATCTACTAGTGCTAATAGATACTTCACCGATGTGTCAAAATACAAAAAAAAAGGTCTCAGAACAGAAGAGCAGCATCTAGGTGGCATAAATTTCTACTTTCTAGTCAGTTAACATTCCTTTGGAAAATCTGACATCATGGAAGGATTCTTATTTGCAGATCCTCGTACCCATCCAGGTGGATTATGATTCTAAGAAAATCTTGTCATAGGACAGAATGGACTATGATTCATCCAAAAACATACCATGCACATCAACCACCAAAATTTAGCTAAATTCTAAATGGTATGACTGCACAAACCCATAATTTTTCATCCAAAAATCCTACATGGCATGATAAAGAAAAACTTCCCAGACAAACAGAGTTTTGATCAGAGCACTTATGCTGGGTATTTAATCAAATTGGCAAAAAGAATTCTTATAACAATTTCAGTCAAATAGTTCCTGGCACCCCAGGTAGTCCACACTAACAAACCTGTCTACAGCAGGTTGAATATTATATCAGAGAAAATTGTGTTGAATAAAGCCACATGGAAATTAAACTGTCCCAATCACTTTTGAAATGATTCATATTCAGCATAATTCAGCTGACTATCTGATTGATGGATGAAATTCTACCCCTACAAGGCTTTGCTTGCATAAAGCTGTGAAAACAGGATCCTTTTCAACAACATTTACAATGGTGAAAATTCTTCTCCTAATCATATGGAATGAAACAGATAGGAGAACAGTTGAATGGTACATTGTAATCACCAAAAAAACAAGGAGCTGCTAAACAGGCAGCAAGAGCAATGAAAACAAAGAAAAAAAATAAATTGTGACCCCACTAAGTAAGCATAATTTTGAAAGGAATGCTGCAATTAGAGATGATAGAGACGCAATGATAAGTCAATTTAGTTCAGTGTTCTCACAAACTCGCTTTTTCAGTCCTCAAGGAGCATAAATTCTGATGGCAGGTGAGAAAATCTTCACTCAAACAAATCACTGAGAGGAACAAAGGATCTCCACTCAAAATATGAGCACATCAATGCAATTCATAGGATCACATCAACGAATTAGATTCAAAAACTCAATAAACAACTGGACTGCAAGCACTATATCTGTAATATTCATTTCTTTTTCTGATAAATGAATTTGAGAAACCATGCTGCATTCACAAAAGAGCCCCACTGTCTCCTCCCCTTGTTTTAACTTCCCTGTCTCTCATGAAATAAGTAGACCATCAGCTATGAAATTTAGTTGTAAATTTTGCAGCTCTTATTAGTTAATTTAGAACACAGCCAAATTTTTTTTCTCGTTCATTCAACATCCAAAAATAGAATAAAATTGACCTCATTCTCAAGAACAATGCTAAATGAATTTAGTACAAAAATCCAAATCAAGTACAAATCCAAACTCCAAATTTTCATCTTTCCAAGGTTACGGTTGTGGGGACTAGTATCAGAAGTTCTACAAGGCTACATGGATACATTTATTTAAAATTACTGTATGATTACTAGTTTGTTTACACCATCTAGTGTGCTACATTTATAGAGCTTCTTCATCTAATAAATGGACCCCACTTTCAAAGAAATGAATTAACAGGGAAAAACTAAATGGCTTTCATTTTCATATTTGTGCCTCACAGGTCACTACACAACTCAAAGAGAACAAGATCCACTCTCTAAATGTATGTTTGCTTGCTCATGCAAGCATGCGTGCACTCATTGCATGTGTGTCAAAATAAGGGAACTAGAGGCAACAAGCATGTCATGAAATTTCATTGAAAGTTGGACTTGAGCTCAACCTAGCCCTAAATAGCTAGGTACACTGATCATAGAAAAACCATCATATCTCCAATACTCACAAAAAATAAAAGGAAAAAAAATGCAGAGGGAATAAATACTTGCCTCATCAGGAACTTTCTTTAAACAAGACGAGACAAAATCTTTCATAGGACGGGAAAAGTGCTCATCAAGCTGCACAACAAACACAAAATGTTGAGAATAACACTTCCATCTGTTAAATATTTGATCGTTATAGGATCTCAAAATGACCAGTTTGAAATTAAAAAAGCAAAACCTGTGGTGGATTATCTCGAGGTATGATAAAGAGAACCCTCATAGGGTGAAGATCGGCAAGTGGAGGTTCCCCTTTTGCCATCTCAATAGCAGTTATCCCCAGAGACCAAATATCTGCCTGCATCAAGCAAGGGCTTCAGCATGGCCAAACTCAAATGTTGAGAGAGAGACAGTGAGAAACAGGAGTCATGTACAACACCACCAAAACAAAACACAAAAAAAGGGCTAAAAACTGCTTTAAAAACACCTTCGCATCATATCCTTCTGAATTCTGAATCACCTCCGGTGCCATCCAGAATGGTGTTCCTACAAAAGTCTGTATTTGTTAACCAAATTAGCGCACTGCTTAACAAATTTTTCACTCATAATTGAATGCCAACATAAAGCAAAAAATTATTAAATGAGAAAGAGGATAGTCAGTTCCAGTCATCCAACGAGTGCTGCCAACTTGAATTGAATAATGGGAAAAGAAATGGTTAATGATAAAATATCTGCAGAAGATGAATTCCTGTCAAACTGATAGCATCTTGAATTACAAAATTTGAAAATCACATAGACAGTCAACGGGTGTGTGGCCCAAAATGCCCATTGCAGATAAAAAGTTGGAATAACAACCAGAAGGGAAACCACACCACTCATTCAAACAGGAAACAATGATGATGTCTCCATCTTCTAAATTGTTACTACCTCGTTCTAAAATAGAAGGCCACCAAAGAAAGCAACAGAAACAACACTATTTTTTTAACAAATAAAGGGTTTCATTCAATTATTTCTTCTTCTTTTTTCATTTTCTATGAGTTGAACATAGATTCCAATTGTTTTAATTTGACAAATGAATTATTATCTATTATCATTTTCTTTGAAAGCCAAAAATAGTTTCCTCAGTATCACTATTTTGCAGTGGCAATTATGTGCATACTACTTTAGCAAGGAATGGGTCCTAAAATGGAGATCTGGCAATAAATGGTAAACAGCAAATCCACAAGGCATATTCCAGTAAGCAACACACTCTTTGCTAGTTGAAAAACAAAGCTTAGTGAATAAGGTGTAGTACCTTTCTCCTAGATATAGTACTTGTTAATTGAGCAGAAACACCAAAATCTGCAACCTGTCACAAGGTCACCATGGTAACTTGGAATACTAAAAGGTAAAAAGCAAATTCTGTAAATCTGCCAATATTTACACATATCTTCTTGTAACTCACCGCACTTCACAGATAATCAAGGGTACTTTATAAGCCTATTCAAGCAAAAAGAACATACCTTAACTTCACCATTCTCGCTCAACAAAATGTTTGCAGCTGCCAAAATTTGGTGCAAAGGATGTCAGTGGACAAGCAATTTCAAGCAAGCATTTAAGTAAATGAAATTAACACGAAGGAAACAACTTAAAAGCAAGAATAAATATTTTGCAAAACCTTTAATATCTCTGTGAATTTTTTGTTCGTTGTGTAAATATTCAATAGCATGCAGCAAGTCTCGTAAAATGCAAGCAATTGACATTTCATCCAGTGGAGGACCTGATTGCAGCTGCAAGAATAAAAAATAGTATTGGCATTTCAAGAATAATCATTATCTAGGAAATTATGTGGTTCAGTTATAAATGAATAATACTGGACTATTACTGCTTCAATATTGCAAACAAGCATTATTGGGAATCTTGCAAAGAAAAAATTACTAGTTTCATGCAGCATGGAAATAAACAATGAAGTAACCTACCAGGTCAGCAACAGATCCACCAGCCATGTACTCCATAATTATCCATAGTTTTGTCTGGTGAAGATAGGATCCATAGTACTCAGTGATATATGGAGATCGGCACTGTTGCAAAACAGAAATTTCCTAGCAAGAAAAGTTGATTCATGAGGAAGAAAATCATTACATATAAGAAATGGATTACCCTGAATAAAAGGTAATACCTTTTGAATGTCTTCAATTTCATCCTCACTGTAGAAGACAAATAAAGCAAGATTTAGAAAATAGCGAGCTGTGTCATACTGTTTACAAAGCTTGCATGCTAAAATTATTTTTGGAGGAAAAATATATATCAAATAACAGTCTGTTTGCAATACAAAAAGCTTCCAACTCAAGGCATGTCATAGATGTAGTAAAAAAACTGCAGGTAGACAGATACCAGAGCATGTTTCATTGTTGATTCACAAATATCTTCTCTCTTTTTTTTTATCTGTAAATATTATGGCCAATACTAGTCTCCTTTCATGGTACATGGGAAATTGAAAAAACCCTTCAATTTCAATTGATATCATAGATGTGTTAGTTTCCCCAACCATTGATATCAACAATAGTGGCACTAATATCAGCACATGGTTAACAACCACCTGGGATCTACTTGCAAAAACAAACCCATAATCTATGGTTGCTTATAACACAGTGAATCGAGGTTCAAATGCTTTAAAACCCAGAACTTACTTGGGAGGAATTGGTCAAGTTCATTGAAGTACATCTCTTCAGTATAGTTACAGAACAATCATGAATTAGGGAATAATGAGAAACTGAGGCGTCCTTCAGTTTCTCTCAGGCTAGGAAAATATTTTTTTTTTTACATGCACACAGAGAGAAACCTCTGGGGCAAAGACTGGAAATCAAATATGATTAATTTTTTATTTTGATAGCAGAGAGCAGAATGAAAAAGGAAAAATAACCATCGCTGTGTACTTACGATTCTTCCAAATCAATAACTTTGATGGCAACTTCTTTGTTAAGCTCCTTATCAAACCTGCAAATTAAAAAGGCATCAGCAGCCATGATTACATCATGTACACTCTTTAGATGGCTATTCAATTGGCAAAGCTTCATTCTGGATATACAAATAGCATGCAATAACGGCCACTAAAGGATAAAGATTCATACAACTCTCACATAACACAAGTATGGATGTATTTCAGGAACAACAATGTGTTTTAGTTTATGATAGCGCAATACTTTGATCCTGTAAAGTAATTTCTATGCCATAACTAAGCATACTTAAGAAGATGTAATATATTCAAAATGACCCAAACAGAGAACAGATTTATTGCCAAATTCTTCAATAATTCAGCTAAATCTGAATAACAAGATCGAACGAAATGGAATTTTATTTCTTCTACAGATCATGTTCCATAACACCTTGATGTAAGAATCCATTGTTCCTGTTGTCAGCAAGGACTTCATAATTTAATTTATCATCGTGATTTCGGTAGTTTCCATTATACCTAATGATAACTTCGTATGTCTTGTTGTGAGAAACCATTTATGAAAATAACTTAACCCTTTAGAGAGTTTTGTGTTTGATACACTTTTTTTGTTTCATTTTCATAGGTGATTTTCACAATGCCAGAGTATGAGCTAGAATTTCCCTGGTGTAATAGGTTCCCACCACCTTAATGCTACAATGTGGTTAAACAACTGCAGAATTGACAACTTGTGTTCCCCCACAGTCTACAGTTACATTGTACAAATTTCTATCAAGTCATGCCCTTCAAAATGCATTGAGTTTCAAACTATTATAAGCAAGATAATTGCTATCTAGTTGCTGCAAGCATAAAAAATGATCCACTTTCTAAAGCCGCTGTGTAATTATCGAAAACCTTTTGTCATGTTGAAACACGCTATTTCCAGAAGTACGGAACAAAGGATAATCATACATGCAAGTATTCCCCCAATACAGAGGTAACCGACACTAGATACAATTTTTTTAAACCACGTGACACTAAACAAGAAATGAACACTTACGCTTTATAAACATCACCGAATGATCCTCTACCGATCAACTCCAGTGAACTAAATCTAGCCCCAGCAGCCTCCATTAACCCAGCTGCATCAGCCATTTCTAAGCAAAAACAAATAAGCTCTTTCTCTACACCCACTTTAAGAACACGGAGTCAAGCCAGATGCCTCCACATTATCCACATTCTCCCTAACAACAAAAAGCCCACTTTCAGTTCTCCATGGAAAAATCAAATCCCCTCAAAAGGGTCTCTATAAATGAATATCTCAGCCTCGAAAACCAACTCTGCAACACAATTCACTATAAACCCATCACAATTTAAGATCTAAAAAAAAAACCCAAATGGCAAATCTCTTTCAACAAGGCAATAAAGATAAATTTACACTCAAAGTAAAACATGATTTTCTTCTCTTCCTTTCTTTTCCGTTAGGTATAAGAGAGTGGACAACTGAGTGGGATATTTTTCTAAAGTGACAGCCCAACATAAATTCTAGCAGTGATAGAGAAATAACAACAACAAACAGGTAGCCTCCAAATTGGGTTTTAATAAAAAATAAAAAATTTGTTACCTTTTTCTTAATAAATCGACACAAGAACTGGACTTGGTAGCAATTATAGATCTTTCTCTCTCTAACGTGACTCTCTTCGAGATTGCAAGCAAAAAAACTCAATTTCTTGGGGCGGGCCTCTGTCTTATGAGTGCTAAAGTGTCTCTCAATGTCTCTCCTATGGGCCTCGTTGAAAGGAGGCTTTTGAGAAGAGATGCAGAGAGATGGAGGGATCGAAGAAAATGACAGACCAGTCTTTAATTTGTTTCAATGGAGGTTTCTGTTTCGTAGTGCCTATTTCACCATTTCATCGTGTTTGTTTTTCAAAGCGTATATAGTTTATTAAAATAATATTTTTTTAGTTTTTAAAATTTATTTTAATATAATTATATTAAAATAATTAAAAATATATAAAAAAAAAAAGAACAAAATTTTAATAAATATGCAGTTATAAGATGCTAGGAATTGCTTCTCTTCTTAAAAATATATTAAAATATTTTTAAAAATTTATTTTTAATATTATTATATCAAAAAAAATTAAAAAATATAAAAAATTAATTTTAAACAAAAAACTTTAACCATTTTTATTTAAACCACAATCCAGATATTTATATTGCTAATTTGTGTTTTAATTTTTTTACATAAAAATATTAAGAATAAATTAAAAAATATGTTTACATATAATTAAAAAATAAAAACTAAAATTAAAAAACTATAACTATGGTAAAATATAAAATAGTGAACAATACTAATATACAACAAAATGACTGCACCTTATAATGTTTTCTATAACAATAATAATAATAATAATAAAGTTTGTCCTTTTCTCTTTTTCTAATAGTATTTCTTGGTTTATCATTTGAGAATTCCCAGTTAATTTTGAATATAATAGAAAATATATTAATAATGTAAATATATTTAAAAAAATAAAAATAAATTATAATAATTTTTTGAAACATTATAAAAAACATTTAAAAATAAATTAATATTTAAAAAATATGAGCTAAAAAATACAAAATATCATAGAGAAGATATTAATTTAATTAAAATAAAACAAATAATGAATTAATTATCAACTAGGAAAGAGTTGTTAATTTTATTTAAAAGCTGAAATAGAAAAACAATCCTTTTTCTAGAAGCAAAATACGTGATAATGCAAATATTTAACCATGATTTTTCTTTCAAATTTATATATTTTAATTTTAAAGATTATTCTTTCTTATCATGAATGAATGATTTTTATTTTTTAAGTATATCATGCAATTATAATGTATTTATATCAAATATAAAAAATAAAGGATAAATTAGAATAATATCTTTAAAATATTATAAAAACATAAATTAACTATATAAAAAAGATAAAAAAAATATAAAAAATCATGAAGAGTGCTAATTGAACTTTAAATAAAAAATTAATGCAAAGTAAATATATATATATATATATATATATATATATATAATGAGGAGGGTATTATTTAAAATTCTATAAAAAATTTGATATCAATAACCAAGGTCTAGTCTTAATAAACAGACCAGGTATACCTATTTTTATTTTGCTTGAGAAAAGATAATATATAATATGCTGTTATATTTGTTTTTAAAATAGTAAATAAATTACTTGTAGTGGCAAGTAATATGTTGTTGAAATTAGAATTTATATTTTTAGACCTTAAAAAATTAATTTTTATTTTTTTTTACTTAAAAACACTTTTGAAATACTATATAAATCTTTAAAAACCATTTAACAATCCTAAAATCTCTTTAAAAAAAATTAGAACCTAATATACTTTTCTCATCAAGTTTAGAGAGAACACATTCAGAAACTCATTGGAATAAAAAAAAAAACTTTTCATGATCAAAATGTATGTAACCAATAACTTTATCTTTCTTTCAATATTTTTGAACAATTTTATCTTTTCTTTCTTAAACCTAATGACTAAAAATATACAAAATAAATTTTAGATCAAAATAATAATTTTAAAAACTTTGACATTGGTATGCATTTTCTTTGTATTTTATATTGTGATTTTCTATCTTTTAATTTTTTTTCTTTTTTCTACAATTTAAAACACTTATGGAATTAGGGTCACAAAAGGATTTCCCAACTTATTTACTATTTATATGTATAATGAATATACTCTTTTTATTTTTTTCACTTTTTTTTTTAAGTTTGATTCTTGTATTTTATATAAAAATGAATACATGTAAGAAGTTGATCCAAATGTAGCCTCACATTACTTTTGTAGATTGTATTAAATGGTTAGACAAGATGCAACAAAGATTTAATGAAAAATAAAAAAATATTAAAAGATGCTCAACATCATTCAATTATCTAACGTCCTTTTATGATGAAGGGTAGCATATATGGAATGTTATGATGGGCTCAAGCATTAGTGAAATCCTACTAAAATTAAATATTACCTAGGACTCCTTATATATATGAGAAATTCTATTAAAATCCTACTCAATTTTAAAAAACAATTATAATTTTTATGCTTAATATAACCTTTATTTTGTATTTATATAATATGATTTTATTTAGTGCATTCTATTCTTAATATATTATGAGTAAGGGATTTTTTCTTTGTCATAACTCAATTCCAGGTTATTTTCCTAAAATCATATTTTTTTAAATTAAAATAAATAAATAAAGGTTGGCAACGTAAAGAATGCAGGGCAGGGAATCAAACTGTAATTTTAGAAGAAGTTCAAGGTATAATTGTACCCTATTGTGCCCAAAATAGAGAAAAAAAATACAAATTCAAGGTCAAATTAAATGATTATTGGATGAATTTGCATAAAAATTAAGTCCAAAGACATAATTAAATTTTTAATAGGTTAATTTGATTTAATCATGAGTCAAATTGAATTTTAATTATGTATAAGAATTAATTTGGGTCCAATTAAAAGATTTAATTAAGCGTAGGATTTAATTATATTTTACATGGGTCAAATTAATTTTATTTAGGACTTAATTGGTGAAAAAATAAGTTTGGGGACCTAATTTTAGCTTAATTGAGAAGATTTAAATTTTAAGAGATCAAATTTAATTTTTACCAAGTTAATTGATCGAAATTATAGGCCAGATTGTAAGAAAATTGAAATTTAGAGGTCAATTAGGAGCTAAATTGAAGAAATCCGAGACTAGGGACGATATCGTAATAGACGTATAACTTTGGGGTTCTAATTAAAGTTCATGAGGGCTTTAATTGAAAAATTCTAGGGTCAATTAGGGGTTCAATTAAAAGTAATTAAAAGAGGAAGGATTGAAATGAATTTTAGCCAAAAATATGATTTTGGCACTTTTCATCTTCTTTTTTAAATCTTTGAAATGGCTTATCCGGTTATCTACTTTACAGGTGCATTTAATGGACCTAATGTCCATCAAATTTGTCAAAACTTGCACAAAACTAATCACCAGACATTCTTCTATGTCCGGGTATGGTCGACGCCAGCTCACTGACAAATAAACAGACATAGCACCACCCTAAAAAAGCCAACTCAGACAGCCTACAGTTGTAGATTTGACAATTTGATAGTGCGTCATGCCTACTTTGAGCCAACGGTTGGGATCCTTTTCATCTGAATTAAGGGCTGAAATTTTTCTCCAACATAGACAAGATTACCCTCTTCCACTACATATAAATAGAGGTGGATTTGATAGCCTAAGGGGGGGAAAATCGGGTCCAAAGTAACCTAAAAAACCAGTTTTTCCGGTTTCTGCACCATCCATTCTCTTTTTTTTTTTTTCTCTTAGTTGTTGCCTTCAACCACCACCACCATTAGCTTCACCACAGGAAGCCACCAACCGACCACCTGGAGCCACCGTGAACTTTTCTCTCTCCTCTCTACAGCCCCTTTTGTTTTCTTCTTCTTCTTTTGCTTTCTCTACCACCGGCCACCAACTCTACCATTATCCCTCTCAATGACTCCACCCGGGCCATCAACTCAACCTCTTAATCACATCTATGACCACCGCTAACAGTAGTCTTCTCCTCTACCTGCCTACAACTGCATGCAACCATCTGGTTGCATGCAGAACGTAAATAGCAATTGTTCACATTTCTACATAAATAATTAATATGGGAGATGGGTCGGACTAGATTCGGCCCAAACCATATGTATGGGCTGGGTTCGACCCACCTCAAAAGAGAAAAAAAATATTTTAGGCTAATGTTGGCCTAACTTTTCCTTGGCTTGAGGCTGGCCCAATTAGCTAGGCCAGCCCAGTCTAGCCCATATATTTAATATTATATAATATATATTATAGTATAATATTATATAAAAAACAAAAAAATCCAAAAAAAATTATGATTTTCTCAAATATTTTCTATCTATTTTGCAGAATATCGGGTTATATATTTACACTGTAAAATATAAATCCAGTATTAAAATACTTAGTTTTCTCCTAAATATTTCAAAAAAATTCAAAGCATTTTCAAAAAAAATTATTTTGTTGTGTATGGTCAAATCCTAAAATTTTTCTAAGCATATTTTTCATAAAAAAACAAACAAAAATTGCATCTTTTCATGTTTTAAAAAAAATCCAAAAATGGATATCGCAACCAGTTCATGATAATCCGTTAGAATTTGGCTAACATGTCAAAAATCTTTTTCTAAATTTTTTAGGATCCTGATGTAGACTTTGATATTTGTGGAGTGAAAAATTACGTGAAAAATTACACCCTCAGGTATTAAAGATATAAGGTGTGAATAAATGCAATGCTAAAGTTCAAACTTTAGAACGGTTAGGATTTAACCCGATAAGATAGAGACTCTCTCATGAAAAGAAATCTGTCTTGAGCCTTAAAAAAACCAACGAATAAAAACCTGACTTAGAAAAAAACAATCAAGCAGCAATGCAGCATACCTTAGGTAGGGTGCACTAAGGGTGATGCGTCATCTCCTTGCACAACCAGTCTCTTACTCAGACTCTCACAAACCATAGATTCCTAATGACCATAATACTAGGTAGCGACTCCCAAACATTAATCATAATTTTATGATTAAATCTAAAAATCATTTCCAACACACAACACCTCTTATCAAGACGCACGACAAAAGCCTTAGCCATCACCAAACGACGTCGACCTGCGACACCCCTAATTATAGGGCAAACATTATGGGTTTTTTTCTTTTACATAAAAAGAACTTGGATATTATTTTCAAAGCTTTTTCTTAAAAAAATGGTAGAAAAATTATTCTCTAATGAAAAGTCACTCAATCAAGAAAATAAAAGAAAAATATCTAGAAGCCTAGCTAAAAGATCAAGTAAAAGACCTATACATAAATATACGAGTATGAACACCTAGGTTTCATTTTACTCGATAATCTTTTTTTTATTCTATAGACATCATTTTGAGCACCTGAAATTAAACAAGTATATGTGTACAAATATATGATTTTATTAAATGTATGATTGGGTACAATCTCTATATACTGTATTCTTTAAAAAGAATATAACAATCCTCTGATTCTTTCCTTTGATTTGATGCATGGTGACTTAATTTATTTTGAGAAATCAAGCCAAGATTTATATTTTGCAAGAATACAAATTTGGGCGTGTATTGCGAAACGAGATATGGTGATTTGATGCTTTGCAAAGTACCTTTGATTCGTCTTTCAAGTGTTGTTAAAGAACTCTAATAGGGAGTTTAGGCTTGATCTAATAGAGTTTTATTTTTTATAGACTTTAAGCACAAATGAAGAAGGCTTGAGAACTTTTGAGAGAGTTTCCTTACTTGCAAAGCTTGTCTTAAAGAAAATTTATAGCTCTAGGTCTTTCTTTCTCTCGGTTGAGGCCATCTATTTATAGAGATTTGTAGGGGCTCTCATGTCATTTTCCAATGCCATATGATATAATTTCATTGATTTATTTTTATTGAATGGATATTGTATTTATAATAAGATATCTTGACGGGATCTTGCATTTATAGCTAGGTATCTTGAATATCTCATCCTAAGTGTCAACTTTCCATATGACAAGAAATATATAAAGGCTTATTTATTTTTCATGTCATATATTTCAATTTTATTTTATTCTTTCTTTAATAAAATAAAATAACACATGATGAAATTTAATTGGTAGAAAATTTATGCTTCTATAAATACCCTTTAAAAACAAGTTCACTTACTTTCGAAACAAGTAAGTATGTCTCAAAAAATATAGTTGAGAGAGTTTTATGTTTTCTACTAAAATTTAATTTGATTATTTTAAATTTTCATAATAAATAGATAAATCTTATTATGAAAATAAAATATGACAATTAAAATTAAAAATTTATGGATCAATCTTAATTGAAATTTACGATATCAAATGATAAAATATCCAGGTTCATTACCTCACCTAAACTTAAAACTATTACATATTCATGATCAAACAAAATTTATACCCGTATAATAACTAACACTTTGACCAGGTTATAGGAATATTTTTTCACCAAAAATAGTCATTGTAACATCTTATTTTAAATATCTCATTATTCTATATCAAACGGCATAATTTATATTTTATTCCAACCAACGGAACATGTTTGATAGTGTAGTTGTGACTGTTTTTTAAAATGCTTTTCATTCAGAAAAATATATCAATAATATTTTTTTTATTTTAAAAAAATTATTTCTAAAATCAACACATCAAAATAATTTAAAAATATCAAAAATACATCAATTTAAAAAAAAATCAAATCTTTTTATAAGCGTTTTCCAAGTGCACTGCCAAATGCCCACTAAGTTATGAATTATAAAAGTTGCACCTCCCTTTTCTCATTGCCTTGGGAACCATGCCCTCCATCCTTTATTAATTTCAACCTTTTCCTGAAAAAATGTCATCAGAGCAAAATAACTTCTACACGTAAATTGCTTTGCTTAATTGACTTTTTTCCTGAATTAATTGATTTGAGTGAATCAACTGCTTAGACACAGCAATAAACCCTTTAATTGACTTAGCTTAATTGACCCCTTTTTATCCTGAATGAACTGTTGAACGTGAATGAATTGTTAAGAAAGAGAACAAAAGAATTTCTTGTACTGGAAGCCGACTTTGCTCTCACGAATAAGAAAGATTTGTTGTTTTAGATTAGAAAAGAATTTATGAGGCGACTATAAAACAACATTACATTGTTCTTTTTATGTTTCAAAGGACGCAATACTTCTTGTTTCACTTTTGTTAACTATGTAGCATCAACCTAGCAGTACTTCTGTTTCTTTACTAATAGTGTAGCTCCACATAGCAGCATAGGTATGCCCGTCTCCATGCATCCTCTTGTTTTATTACAACTACAGCTTTTCAATCATATCAATATTTTTTCCTACTTTTTTTTCAAGGCTTTCTCTGCTTGAATAACTCCATGATTTGTTCATGTTCAATGAATGGATCATATCTTCAATATTCAATGATAAACATATTTGTCCCGGGTTGAATTGTAACTCAATTTTATTTTTTTTGTTGACATTCTTTGGGAACTTGGATAGAGATTAACCGTCTGTCTTAAGGTTAAATGTGAGTTGCTTTAGTGGTCTGAATTCTATAGCTATAATATTTCACTAGACTTGGTGCTCCAAGAGTTGTTTCTTAACAGTCAAAGTTGCAATATTTTTTTATACGTCATTAATTTTGACAATTCATAACTTTCTTAATATTGGAGCATCACTTTTCTTTGACACTTACTCTTGACCAAGGTAGCTCTTACCCCTTATATAAATATAATGGGATTTATAATCTTGTTCCCCATCTCTTCTTTCAAATATACATATAATATTTGTACTTTTATATATACATGTCCTTTTTTTTAGATAGTGCTTTTCAAGAATTCTTCTTCTTCCTCTAAAAGATTCTTAATAATCGATGAGAAGTATCATCGGACAAGCCTTTGTCTTTGCATATATAAACTGGCTATTGGACCATTGGCTAAAAAGTGGTCTTTCAAAAGTATCAAGCATTTGACTTCATGGTTATTGAAGACTTCTTATGAACTTTATAGTTATGATGGTTCGCCTCTATTAATTTTACAACTTGAATCCTCCTTTCCACATTTAATAACTTTTCTAGCTGATCTATCGTTATTAGATGATCATAAACATGATGGAAATGCTACTTATAAGGATTATTTCCCATTCTCTGATGCACTTGAGTATACTCCCAAGTATTGGGAATGGACAAAAGATATTTTCAAACACCACGAGCCAATCTTCAAGACGACATATATTCAAGATACTATTTTTGCCTCTCTTTTTATATATGACTGACAAATGAATGCTATCCTTTTTTTCTACAACCATTGGAATCCTGCTACTAACATGCTATCTACCTCGAATGGTAAAGGAGTTTGTGTCACTTTGCAAATTGAAATCATGTAGTAGTCTTTCTATTTTTAGCACTTTTTATGATGAATTCATCCATTCTACTAATGAACTTAATGAAGCTGACAAGAAAGGAAGTTCTTTTCTTTTAAAATGCTATAAATACCTATTTATCGCCTTTCATAAAGAATGTCAGACCATTGATGGTGACTATATGATAACCCTTTAAGATTGGGTAGATTTCTAGTTTCAAGATGACTTGAGATATCAGGTACCTTTTTCTATGGGTAAGTTTAGTAAATCCAATAAGACTACTTATCCATTTAACTCAATTGACAAGTCTCGTATTTCCTCCAACAAATTCATTCATCCTTTTAAATAGCTTAATATCCCTTCTCATATTCAGAATGAAGTTTATTTAGTGGCTTTTCTTTCGTACTCGCTGTACAAATTTGTATTTCCTAGCAAAGATATTGGTTTTATTCATTTTAGTACTTTCAAAGTGGCCTCCATAATGGTAGTTGGAAGGAAATTCTCTCTTGCGATACTAGTTCTAGCAAGTATCTTTAAAGGTTTAAAGAAAGTCCTATCTACATTAAGTGTGACCACACGAGACATCTATGTTCCTATTCATTTTCTTAGTAGTTGGCTTGCAAAAAAAATTACCACCCATTAAATAATCATTAGTCCTGCCAAGTTAGTTAGGATGACAAAATATGTCGCTGTGAGGTTGGCAAAATTTTTTAATGAATCTCAAGTTAATGCTCTTTTTAGAAATCCCAAAAGAGTCATATTGCTTGCATTACTTCCCCTGACCAAAATTGTTGTGTTCTGTGATGATGGCAACCTATAGGGCCTCAAGAGTGACTACTTTATATGTATTTATTCTAGCAATTTGACTTTTCGTTATAATTATACTTTTATTATTATGCCTTATTGTCCTAATAGATTCAGTAGACAATTTGAGTTTTGCCAACATATTCCCCATAACTTTGAAGGGAGAACTGGAGTTCCAGTCTTGAAGGATGTGTTCCAACTTTTGTATAATTTTACTAAACTCAACAATCATTCTTAATGCAAGCTTCTGTTGCCTCCAATTGATGAACTTCATCTAGTGACTAAACATTCAATGGACTGGTGGATTCCAAAGCGGTCCAAAGTTTGTTCTTTAGAGATGAAGATCATTCTCAAAAGTCTTGTTAATGTTGTCATAGTATCGAGAAGGGCAAAAGAAAAGAAAAATGACCCTCTCTTAACAAAAATAAAAGATTTTATCCTACCTATAAAAGAGATGAGCAGGCAATTGATGTTGATTTAGACAAGAAGGATGGTGCCCAAACATCTGCCCACATAAAGAGGACACCACTTGTGATTCCTAGTGTAAATAAAATGAGTTCTTTAAAAGATCATCTCAATAAGAAATCCTCTAACTCCTCAGGGGTAAAGGAAAGGAATGTATAATCCTTTTGTCCACAATTGGTAAATAAATATTTTTTTTATACGCCTTATTAATTCCTTCTTTTTTTTTAAACTAAGATGCTCTTAAAGATATGCATGTAGTATGAGAAGAAAGACAATGTTGAAGCAATCTTAAATGTTGAGGACAATTTAGAGCATGTTTTAGTACTTAAAAACATATTTTTATTAAGTTTTTATACTATTATTTTGCATTTGAAGTATCAATAACTTCTTAACTAAAGCATGTTTTATAATAACAAGTCTGATAATAGAAGATATCTTTAATTTATAATAAATGTTCATTTTAAATGCAGACCTATTATATAAATCAAATAATTCATTGATAAGTTTAACTATTAAAATTGAGAAAACAAAGAAATGGCTAGCTTAGAAAAGAGGTGCTGGTTGAATTCAAATTGGAACACCGTTTGGTTATTGGATCATAACTAAAACTGTAAAACTTGAATTTACGTCTGGTTTACATGGATCGAAAGCTAAGATATAGTCCTAAAATTTTCATAAAGAGTCCTAGATTTAAAAGGATTATTTTCAAGTTCAAATTGTAGTAACGACATAGAAGTAGGAATTTGTCCTTAATCCCAGATAATATTCCGTGTTTATTTCATATCTCAATTTTTAGAAGTTCAAATGATCTTATTTTTGTTTTGTTGGAAAATTCAGACAAATTCCCAAAACTTTTATGAAAACCATTTGTTTAAATTATGATGTTAGCAATGACGTTTTCTATAGATAATAAGATAAAGATTGTTACCAAAACAAGAGGTGATCACCCACTCAACAATTAGTCATCAAATTAATATTTTTGAATTTTTGCCTATAAAAGAAGGCACTTTCATGCATTTAGACATCTTAGTTTTTATATCAAGATCTTGCTTTTGCTACTCTTTTTTTTGTATTTTTTAATGTTTAAGTTTCATGCCATGTTATATTTTCTTTAATCTCTTGTATATACTTTTCATTTCCTTTATTGTACTTATATAATTATGTTCTTATCTTGTTTATCTATGTTTTTTTATTCATAATTTTCAGCTAAGTTTACTATGTCAAGGTGAAAAAGTTACACTAAATGTGTAAGAATAAGTATAGTATAAACTCAACATGAACTTTAATATTTTATTCTAACATGTTTTGTATTTATTATCTTACTTACTCTTAATACCTTGTTTGTTAAATAGTTAATCTAGATTTGTGTTGAACAACCCTTAGTATAACAAATACCTAGCACTTTCATAACCCAATTGTATGGTATAACGGACACTTGTGCTATGAAAGTAACATGATTTGTTGTTAATATAAGTTAGCATTATGAATTCCTGACTACATTTACAAGTATTGGCAATACTCAAATAAGATAATTAATATAATCATGTTAACAATAAAAAGAGTTTATATTACATTTATTTGAAATACCATTAGTAGATTCTCTAACCTTGACAATTATTTTATATTTTTTAAAATCCTTACATTAATATCACATATCAAAGCTCTCTTTAACTATTTTTCTGTTATTATCTATTTATTTATTTATAGTTTATACAATTAACCTCCGTGTGGTTCAACCCCGGTCTTGCCAGATTATTTATTACTTCGACACTTCTACACTTGAAAAAAGATATCAACTATTTGATCGTGTCAATAATGAGCATAAAAACATTGATCATCAATGGAAACATTTAAAACATACCAAAAAAATGTTCAATCTTTACAGATCAGGTTTTCTTCATGGAGTCCCTAGTGCAAATCATGCCAGACAATGTTAATGAACTAGTTTAATATTTTTTTGTTCTTCAATTCATGTTATTTGTCATATATTAACCTTTTTTTTAATTATTGTTCTTTGTTTCAGTTTGGTTAACAAAACCTAGTGAATGACTTTGATATGTATAATGAGCAAAAATTAAATGTTGCTTCTATTGCTAGACCTAACCCTTTTAATATTTTAGCTATGGGGATTGGAAACTCTTATCCTTCATTTACTTTATCATATGAGCAGTCTAATCTACCTCTAAAAATCTTTAATATAGTGACCAATTTACATAATCTTGGACCTCATATTGTCTTTGAGCTTTTAGGAGTTACTAGGTATGTGTTGATGACATAATAGGAGAGATAAGATCTAAATTTGCTATCAAGTGCTGGAAAAGCATTAGAAATAAAATTGTTCATATATCGATCTATTATATTCCTAACCTAGCTAGTAAAGTTAAGAAGATCCTTCACTCGATAAAAGATATAAAGGTTAATTGCTCCTTTATTAGAAAAATGGTGATTGAAGATGATAAAAAGTTTATCCATTTAGAGCCTTTATTATATCCTATGATGATATCAGTATAACGAGCCTTAGATGTTAAAAAACTTAAAGCACAATTTAAAAATTCAGATGCTTTTGAAGAGGAGGCATCTAGATCCATTTCCATCACTCGTGCTGAAATAACAAAAATAGTGAAACAATTAATGGAGCTGCAGAGCAAAAGGACTGAGTTAGAGTCATCCCTCAAGGCATGTGATGTGATGAAGAGCTTTCTAAAAGGACAATCATCACCTCTGGCATTCAAGCAGAGATCACCACATTATCCTCTTCCTCTATAATAAGTGAGATTGACATAGTATTCTTCATAAATTAAAAGGATTGTTAGAGACTAGACAAAAGAAGTTAGAAGGACATACCTAGAAATAGTAGTATGATAATGGTTTCTTATGCTTTGGAATTTTTTGTTTTGGTAACACTAGCTTATGACTTTCTATTGAGACTATTACTTTATGTAATATAATTCTTCTTTCTATTAATAAAGTCTATATTTTGCCTTTTCTTATGTCTTGTTACTTGGATTTCCATGTTATGATTGTGTTTTGAGGTTTATTTATCCCTTTTTTCTACGTAAACAATCATATTGATTTGAATAACTTTAAAGGATGGTGTGACTGTACTTAGAATAATTTCTAAGTTGCCCATGTACCTATATAGATAAAGAATCAAGTCATAATGTAGTTCAAAAAATTTTTTGTCAAAGAGTTTTTTTTCTTTGGGTGACTATATTAAGAACAAATTCCAAAGTCGCATACATACCTTTATGGATAAAAAATCAAGTCATAATGTACTTTAATTTGTTTTATGCTTTCACAGTTTTAGCTTGTGCGGGCTAGGAGCTATATCAAATTTCAAGCATAATATCTTTTCAAGAATTTGCCTTTGATAAGCCCAATCCTCAATCAATTCTCATCGTTAATCTTGTAAGCCCCATTGGTGTAGAAGTTTTAAACTACATAAGGGCCATCCTATTTGGAGAGGAATTCTGCCAATGCATTTTGACATGATTATCGAGCATCATACTACTAAGATAAGATCTGTTTCTTAGAATGAGTTTGGTCACACCTTCTTATTGAAAGCTCTGCAAAGTTGTCCTTGATAACATTCTAATCATTGTTATGCCTCAAGATGTTTTTCATCTAAAGTTTCAAGCTCTTCATGGCGAAGACAGACATTGTCTTTATTAAAGAGTCCTTCTTGTATTATAATTCTTAGAGCTGGAACTTGACACTATAGTGGAAGGACAACTTCAACCTTGTATATCAAGGAATATTGAGTAGCTTGAGTCGGCATTTGGAATGTATTATGATAAGCCCATAACGCCTCCCCAATTCTATCATGCAAATCTTTCTTTAAATAATTCACCACCTTTTTAAGAATATTGCATAAAGTCTAGTTAAAAGTTTCTGTCAAACCATTAGCCGGAGCATTGTACATAGAAGAGTTATGTTATTTAAAACTAAATTGTGCATACAACTTGTTCATGACTGTATTGTAGAACTCCTTTATATTAGAAGTTATGATATATCTCAGCATCCCATAACTGTAAATGATGTTTGCCCGGATAAAGTTTAAAATTATCTATTTCTTAATCTCTTTTAATGCTACAGCTTTTGCCTATTTTGAGAAGTAATCTGTTGCAGTCAATATATAAAGATGCCCCTAGAAATGGTCCTACCACATCAAGTACCCATACATCAAAAGGCCAAGAGGCAACTGTTAGGTGTAAAGGTTTAGGTGGCTGGTGCATCAAATTAACATGCCATTAAGAACTTCGATATTTTATACCATAGTCTATGCAATCCTTTACCATTATAGGCTAGTAGTAACCCATTCTTTTAATTTGAAAGTGAAGTTTAGGGCCTGATTGGTGCGCTCTACAGATCTCTGAGTGAGTTTTTTCTAATGCTTTTATTGTTGCTTCTTGTTCAAGACAACACAAAAAGACTTCCTTAAAATAGTGTCAATAAAGAGTGCCTTGAAAATATATGAAGTGAGAAGCTTTTTGCCTCACCTCTGTCTTATAGCGTAGATCTTTATGTAGTTTTTCATGTCTCAAATAATCGATAAGCGACAAATGTCAATGTTTTCCAATCTTGTAGACAGAAACTACACCCACTTGTTCTTTCTCTTCTATATCATAAATTAGTGGTAGAACGACTCATCTTTGACATACAAGGATATTTATTTCCTCACTACATGATGCTAATGTTGATGCTAGATTTGCTAAGGTATCGACTTGTTTTTTTTTTTCATGGTATATATTCTAAAGTGACACATTCAAATGATATTATTGGTTTAAGTGCATACTTATGATATGAGATGAATTCTGGCCTCTTAACTTTGTATAATGAGAGGAGTTATCTCATGACTAATTGAGAATCCCAAAAAACTTTAAGGCGAGACATCTTTATATTCACTCTCATTTCCAACCCAAGAATCAAGGCTTGATATTTGGCCTGTTATTATAACAAACATTCGGTAAGTGAAAAGGAGAAAGGCAAGACATGTCCTTTCGGTGTCATGAATATAACCCCAGCCTCATCTCTATCTTGTAGTGTTGCGCCATTAAAGAACATTTTTCTTGGTTTTGACATTTCAATAAACAAAACATCCTCGTCAAGTAGATCTTTAAAGAACTTTTATTCATCAGAAATAGGAAGATCAACGAGAAAATCAAATCATGCTTACTCCTTGATAGCCTTTTATGAGACGTAGATAATTTCAAATTCTTAAAGCAATAAAGCTTATTTTACCAATCTTCCTGATAGTACTAATTTTAAGATGATGTACTTGAGAGGGTCACCTCGGGAGATTAATCTTATTGAATGTGCTTGGAGGTAATGCCTTAACTTCTTTATTGCAAACATTAATGCTAGAAATGTCTTCTATATTGGAGAATAATTCAATTTAGCCCGATTTAATGTCCTATTAAGGAAAAAAAGAGCACTTTCCTTGCCTTTACCATTTTGTTGTGCCAATAACACCCCAAGGAACATATTTGAGCAACAATATAGAGGATAAGTGAGCATCCCGGTAGCGGTGCTTAGAGGATAGGCAGATTCAACAAGTATTTTTTTATCTAATTGAAGGCATTAGTATAAGCTTCATCCCAATATAATGGCATATCCTTCTTTATTAAGTGGGTGAATGGTTGACATCGACCTGCTAAGTTCGAAATAAATCTCTGTATATAAGCCACCTTTCCTTAGAGACTCTTCAACTCATGAATATTTCTTGGCTATGATATTTTTAAAATGGCTTCGATCTTAGAATGTTCAATCTTAATTCCTCAATATTGAACTATGAACCTTAAGAATATGTATTTTAGTTAGTTTATTTTTAGCTGGAATCAATGTAATCATTTAAATAACAGTTAAAGATCTTGCAAATGATTTTTCTTTTCTTTTGATTTCACCACGAAGTCATCAACATGTTATTAAACATTTTGGTGAATTATATCATCAAAAATATTCTGCATCACCCTTTCATTAGGGCATTTGCCTTTTTTAAGCTAAAAGGTAACTTTATAGCAACATATCCCTTTTAGAGTTTGGAAAGTCATCTTTTCCTCATCCATAGGTGCCATTCAAATTTGATTATAGCAAGATGAATTGTCCATAAAGGTTAATCTCCCATGACCCATGCTAGCATCAATCATGATCTTGGTAATTGGATTTGGAAAGTTATCTTTGGGATAAATATTGTTAAGGTATCAAAAACCCACACAAACACGGATTTGGCCATTCTTCTTTTTTACTAGGATGATATTTGAAGTCCATGTTGGATATTTGACATCATAAATAAAACCAAATTGGATAAGTTTGTTGATTTCAACCTCATCTTTGATATGACTTTAGGACGAAATCAACACTGATTTTATTTTACAAGTTTAGCTCTATGTTTTACTATTACTTAGTGGACAATAACCCATGGGTCTAAACTTGGCATTTCATCATAGGACCAAGCAAAGATATCTCAATACTCCATCAAAAGTTTCACGTAATCCACTCCCTCTTTAGGTGATAAGTTTGCATTAATGAAGGTTGGCCATAGATTTTCAACAGTTCCTAAGTTAACCTCTTTAAGCTTATTCATTATAGGTTTATTTTCTAATTCAAGGGAAGGGGGAACTTCCTTAACCTCTTCTTCGATAATAAGTTTATCATTATCATCTTCGTCAATAGTGATGTGATTTGAAGTGAAACATATTATTTTATCTTTTTTTCTTCATTGAAGGGGTTTGTTATACTATCATGCATGTTTTCCCTTTCAATATCTCCTCAGTACTCACCAACTATTCACATTATCTCTTTCTATGTGAAGGTATTCTACTATGAAGAATGTTTGAATCACCCATCAAATTTGATTGATGATCAAGTGCATACTTGTTATCTTTTGGCATGGATTGTCCAAGTTTTGCAAAGACTGACGTATGTTTTAGCACCCTTCCATTATTTTAGATCTTGGTAAAAACAGAAGCATGACTTGTAATTCCATTAAAACAATCCCAAACTAAAGCTTTAAAAGGTGCCAATTGATTTTGTTGTTTGTCCTTAACTTCTTCCACACTTATCTATCGTGAGGCTTCTTTATTAATCTTAAAGTACATCTGTGTGGAAGACTCATATCCAAGACCAGCCCTTAAATTTTTGCTAGAGGTCTTTTTCTCTCTTCATGCCTTTATAGTATTTGCATAAACTTGTTTTCTTTTAAGTTGATTCGTATCATCATTATTTGCTAAGTTATTAATGTCCTCACAACTATAACCAACCCTAGCTAAAAGCTTATAAGCATTGGGATCAAAGCCATTCACCTATTTATCAAAGAGTCTTTTGGGATTTATCACCACCGACTTAGTTTGATGACCAAACCCTTTTAATAAAGGTTTTGAGAACTTGTTCAATGTGAGATTAGTAGTTGGAAAGTCAAGTTTTCAAGCCCCTTGTTGATCTTCTCTCCATCCTTCATAAAAGAAGATTGACATTCTTTTCTTGCTGATACTGAGATATATTGGAGTGTCGTGGCTTTATGTGATGGTTTATTATTAACAAAGTTTTCTGCCATCTTTTCTTTTCCTTTATTTTCATTGGTTGAGATACCCCTTCATTTTCAGATGACTTATGCCCTTTTGAGCTTTAAGAGTCAATTCTTCCCCCTCTTAAATGGTTAGGTGGTGGTCATTGTTTTTCCATTATATTTGACTTGGAATAGAATTTTATGTCTGAAAAATGAGCTTCAACTATAGTAAAGGGGTTTGTGTTCGCCACTATCTTTCTTACTTATCCATCTCGTCAATACTTAAAACATTGATGAAGTGTTGAAGAGATAATACCATTTTTATACATTCATAATTACCTAAGCAATATATTGTAGGTAGTTTTAACCTTGACTATAAAAGCCAAAAAAGAATACAACAACATTGATCAACAAATAACAATGCATCAGTACAACCACCTAGCAATGAGGAGGCAAATGCACCAACACAACCAGCAATAATAATCGAATATTGACTTTAAAAGCCAACAGAAAACAAGCAGAAACCTTATATAAATGGTAAACCCAACAACATAGCAACAAACTAACCCTAGTACAAGGCCTAAAGGAAAGAAAACAAAAAGAATAAGAGAGAAAACACGTAAAGAACCTGTATAAAAGGCAAAACCAACAATGTAGCAACAGGCTAACACCAACATAAGGCAAAAGGAAAAGCAAACAAGGAGAACCATTATAAAATATAGCAACAGGCTAACCCAAGCATAAGGTAAAAGGAAAAGCAAGCAAGGAGAACCAATATAAAGAATAGGGTCGTATAAAGACATTAACAAACCAACAAAAGGTAGAACAAGCCTAACAAGTAACAAGAGAAAAACCAGAACCATAACAAGAAGCAATAGAGACTTGATCAACTTAGGATAAAAAACTGCACAACAATTTCATTATAAAATACATAATAAGATAGTAAAGGGAACAATTGAATAGGTTTCCTTATAAATAAAGATCCACAAATATAATGAAACCAAAAGAGAAAATCAAAGATAAAATGAGGCAACAGAATTATTAAAGCTGCTCCGATACCTTGAAGCAACCACAATAGAGGTTTTGGATACTCTATTATATCTCCCTTGCTAGCCAAAGTTAGTGGCTGCAACAACTCTGCTTCAAGTTAGATATTGCCTCTTAAAAGGCCTCATATCAGTAATAACATTACAATCAACAGAGATATGTACAATATTTAGGGAAGTAGAGTGTTTAGCACCAAAATGTCCTGCTTGAACTAGCTTGGTCCTTTTATACCCAGGAGATATAAACCTCTCTTCCACGATTGTGGCAACTTCAATAGGTATTGAATCAATGGATGGTTCATCATGCAGGCCTTCATTGTATGGTTGCTAGTTCTCAATAGTAATACTTTCTGTAGAAGGGCTAGAAAAGTAAACATGAGCTTTATGATATTGTTGTTTACGTTTATAACCAGTCCCTTTATTATAGGTGGAAACTCTATGCCCAAGAACTCTACATAGTTTGTATAAGCGCAGTAGGGATTCATACATTTACTTGCTGAGCTAAGGACAAACCATTGGGCAAGATTAGATTGATAGAGGTAAATAGATCAGTAAGCACGTTAACCTTTATGAGAACTCTAGTGTATAAAAGCTGAGTCATGGAAGTAATAGGAGCATCACATTGAATGGGCTTTCTAAGCATACTAGCATATTTTTAAAGGCAGGTAAAAAACTAGCATTTGAGAGGCAAGTCATGAAGTCTTACCTACATTCGCATGTGCACCATATCGGAGGTTGAAAAATCAAAAAATTCTGACATAACCTTAAGAATAAGTGGCAGGCCATAAACAAAGTAAGGGCCTCCACCAAAAACATCAAACATTTCTAGTTCCAAGGAGAAAGCAAAAATTAGCCAGCTAGAGTCATACATAGTAAAATTTACTTTTTGTTTCCAGGAATTGTTAATGAATTTAGTCAAGGTTGAAAACCTTGGGAATTTCCCAGCAATAAAACTGATTAAATAGAACTTTTATATTTTTTTGTGTTCTCTAAGATCAGTTTCTTATAAATGATAAGATATTGTTGGATTATTAAAGGAGACACGCCGGTAGCTCCCAGAAAAAGCATAGCCTTTTGGTAGAAAGGGGCAAGAGGTAGCTCCTACCAAAAAAGTAACCCTAGTAAGACGAATAAAGGGTGGTCATACCTAAAAACTAGTGGGATAGAAAAGTCTGCACTCATTTTTGGGTTAGGGTTTCCATTACCCGGGTGGACATCAAGAGGACCAAATCTAGCATAATAGTCATTTAAAGGATGTTGAAGCCTAGAACTGCCAGAAAAGCCATCATCTCATCCACAAGAGGCAAGAAAGGAGGGTGATGGTGTAATGGATGGTTTACTCCGCATATCCCTTCTTTTACCCTTCGAGCAAACCCTAACCCCGTGAAAGGAACCAACAACATCTGCAAAGACCACCTTAGTTCTAAAAGGGGTGAAGGCTCTAGAAAAAGCTAGGGGATCTTGTAGGACAAGTGATCTATTATGAGATAGAGACCTTGGTGCACACGAAGTGGATGAAAGACGGAAAGAGTGAAGCATGTAATCTTACAAAGCAAACTGTAAAAGTAAAGAGTTTTTCTTAGATTTGACCAAATATATATAACTTAGATAAAGGAAGAAAAGACTACCAAAGTACAGAGAGCTAGAAGAGACAACGCTGCATAATAAGAAGGAACAAACTAACACAAACAAGAGTTTCTCTCACAACAATCAGGATTAATGCTATAAATTCTTGTTAACATCATTAGCACTCCTCTATTTTTGGGATCGGCCAATCAAATCTAAAGTGGTTATCTTTGAATTCATTGTTATAGTTCATTATTCATAATCAAAATCCATAAATAAAATCAGATCCATTCCATATTCATTTCACCATATTTTTTTCCTTTAGGCTTCATCTGTAAGTGTAGAATCCAACTAGAATAGATTACTAAAATCATTGTTATTTTAGAAAGGTATAGGTATGGAGTACCTACATGTCGTAGAAGCTCAGCTTACGCTTTTTTGTTACTGTTATACTCTTCCTATGATTCCTCCTAAATCTACAAGTATACCATATTATTCCATTGTCAACTTACATTTTGCAAAATAATAATAGTAATGATGACAACATTCATTCCTCATTTACAATTTTCTTTCCCTTACATTTACATTCTCATTATCTCCTTAGGATTACGATTTATTATCAAGTCATGATAAATATCACAAATTCAAATTCAATTATGGTTTATTTCCCTTTGCAAATCAAGACATCACACTACATATTTTATAAAAGGAAAAAAACCTAATTCCACCCTCATCATGGTTAAGTTTTCTATTTTGTCAATTTAGCTGAATCTATCCAATTTAGGTGACAACTCAACCTCTCCTCATATATTTGTTTATATCAAGAGTTCGAGAAATCCAAATTAAGAGAAGCTAGACTTGTCAGAAAGCTAACATCCTAGAAAATTTATACGAGGAACCCTCCCTGAATTTAATTTTTTAAGCTTGAATCCTCTTGGGAATCAAGGTAACTAATTTTCCTAGTTTTACGCTAACGAATTAATTGCATCTCCAACTATCTTTTTTCCCTTCTCTCTCTCTCTCAAGATAGTTATTTGTACGACAACCTTCATAAATATAACCTTCTAAGGACATTTACACCAATTTTTCCCCTCCTTTTTTATTATTATGGTAATCTAGAACTACATTAAGAAATATGCACATCTATTATATCTATAATTTCCTACCTTTCACAACTAACCCCAAAACATGTCATGGGCTATACATGTGGCCCATAAACTTATTTTCACCCCTCATGGCCTACAAAAACAATGTACACAATTCTCATATAATCAAGTTATGTTATTTATATTGTTCATAAACTTTTTGCTACACCTAATTCACTCGTAATTTTCATACAAAATCTCAAAACCCCCCTTCCCTAACTAATTTTCATCTTAGTTGAACTTGGCCCTAAAGAAACTAAAAGTTTTTCCTCTTTTATAAATGAAAAGTTTCTTTTTTAATCATCATTCACATCACAACAATACATTAAGATCAATCTAACAAAGAAAATCACAATTTTTGCTCCTTTCATTCACCCTTTTAATGGTCGGCCACCTTGGACCTTTTTTTCATGGATTTTTTTTCTTTATTTTCCTTATATAATTTCACATCCAAGGTAATTTAAATCACTCTAATTAATCTAATTCTAGGTAATTTTGCATTTCCCTAATTTATTTTCTAGAACCCTAATTCCAAATTCAAGAAAATTATGCAATTTCAACCAAATTGAAGCTTAATTCAAAAAATTAAGTTTAGAACTCCTTAATTGAGGGAAATTTGAGCTTTGCTTCTTAATTGATTGAAAAATCTTAGCTCTTTTCTCCTGTAGTCGGCCACTCACCCCTCTTCTCCGTATAATTTCAATACTTCTTTCTTGCAATTTCTATTATTAATGATGTTTCCCTCCTACAAAACTTATTTAAGACTTGTAAAATTTGCTTAATCTTGGTGTTTTTTCTCCCAAATTTGATAGAAAAATATGAAAATCCCATCTTTTTTTGTATGTGTGCTGTCGATTTTTAAAGAAAAAAATTTAGATATTTATAGTCTCATTTCTTCTTCATACTTCGACCTCATTTCTATTCTTTTTCACAATTTGAGCCACCCCATTTTGTCTTTCATAATTATTATTATTTTTATTTGTATTATTACTACATTAATTATTAAAATTTTAAATTTTAATAAAAAAATTGTATAATTTTATTCTTAGGGTTTTACATTCTGACTCATGTTTAATTAAATAATTATCTTCTATATTACTTTTTTTCATTGGCAAAAAATCAAATAACTTTTTAATAAGGTTTTTGGCCACCTAATGGTATATAGATAGTGTGGGATGTTCACACTTATATTCATTAGCTAATTAGTTTATAATAAAGAATCCCTTGTTACTTCTAAAAAAATACACATCTAACTCCAAGAGTATTTCTAGACCTATAATTAGAGCTTATATTCAATTTGATTATTGGTATAATAGTAAGAGCTTATATTCCTGGTTTTTTAACCAACATTTCTAATTCTCGAGAGCTTGATAATTTAGATGTCACCATACCTTATAAGCATGTATAGCAAAGAATATTAATAATAAAAAAAAAAAACAAAAGACTTAATCAAAATTGTCTTAAAACACAAAAGGCAAAGAAAGACAAGTCATAAATTAGAAAACATCTTTGTTTATTTTGTTTTTAATGTTATATAACATAAGCTTTTCTAAACGAGTCAAACATATTTCAACATAAAAAAAGGAACACACATACTTTTTTGGCTTTTATTATATATGCTAGAATTAAACTCACAGATATAGACATTTGTTTGCTATAAAATGACAATTCAAACTTCTTTTATTCAAATATATTGTATTTATTTTACTAGAATCTTGAAACTAAATGGAAAGCTTAGTGGGTTTACAAGGAATAAGAGAATCAAACATAAAAATAAGGGTAAATATATCAAATGTAAAGGAAAAGAAAATAAAAGGTGGGATAAGAATAAAAAGACCCTAAAGAAGCAAGCCCTAAACCTCTAACACCTATCATTTACAATGTTTCACTTTTTTTTTAATATGTATTTATTTTTAATAACAACATATATTCTTAGAATCCTTGAAGTTTTATTAGATTGTGCATCTAAATCAAAACATTATAAATATAGTTGAGCAGAATTAATGCAATTTCAGGCCTAATAACTAAGATTTTCAAGTTGCCTTTTTGCTAAACTTCTCACACTAAAAAACACGCTAAAAGATGGGTGTTGTTGTGTATATTTATATTAATGGATGCTTTACTAAAGAGGTTTCATATTAATAACACAAAGAGTTAAAGATAAATTGGAAAGACTTTATTTTCTTTATAAAAATCATGCCTTATAAGGGCGATGGAAGTCCATTGCCATATTCCAATCATGATATTCCTATACAAAAAAAGACTAGAAGCATGCTACCAATAAGGACTCAAAAGCTTAAAGGGTCTATTTTTATAATATAGGTTAGTTTTCCATGGTAACAATGGGTAATTTTCATGTTATAAAGGATAAAAATAAAGATAGAAATTGAAAAATATTTGCCTAACCTAATGCTAAGGCATTTTATTTGAACTAAAACTTTACAAAAGAGTTTGGCAATCAGAATATAATGCAGTAATAGTAACACTTAATCTTTTTTATACAATTTCTACTATTAAAAGTACTAATGTACAAACAAAATAGGTAATTGTTTTTTAAAGGCACAAAGTCTTCTTTTAAATAGAAGCCCTTACAACTAGTACCTTAAACATAAGTGATTAGAACTTGAAAGTGAATTTTGTCAAGATTTTATATCAGAATTTTGCACTTGAATGATCAATAACTCTTTAACTAAAACATGTTTTATAATAACAAGTTTGATATTATAAAATATCTTTAATTTATAATAAATATTTATTTTAAATGCAAGCCTATCACATAAATTAAAGGATTAATTGATGAGTTCAATTACTGAAATTAAGAAGACAAAGAGAGGGTGAAGTTTAGAAAAGTAATGGTGGTTCGGTCCAAACTGAAACACTGTTTAGTTATTGGGTCATATCTAGAATTTTAGATCATGGATTTCAATTTAGTTATGGATAGAAAGCTAAGACATAGGCCTAAAATATTCATGGGAATGCAAGACTTAATTCTATTGTTTGGAAGTCCAAATCTTAGCTACAACAAAAAAAGTCTGAATATGTTCTGCAATCCAGGCATTGTTCAGTATTCAGACTATATCTTGAGTTCTAGAAGTCCAAATCACCTTTTTTCTTTTTTGTTGGAAAGTTGAGATAATTTCCAAGAACTTTCATGATTTAAATCTATTCAAATTCTGACTTTATCAATGACGTTTTATTCAGACAAGAAGATAAGGATTGTCACCAAGTTAATAGGTGACCACCCACTCAACAACTAGTCATTATATCAATAATTCAAAATTTTGGCGTATAAAAGAAGGCATTTGCCATGTATTTAGGCATCTTGGTTTTTAGATCAAGATCATGTTCTTGCTCTCTCTTTATTATAATGCTTAAGTTTTGCTTATATTAATCTCTTGTTTATGTTTCAGATTTCTTTTTCTTTACTTAGTTAACTTTTATATTATTTATGTTCTTATTATGTTTCTTTATTTTATTATGTTTCTTTATTTTATTATGTTTAGTCAACTTTATTATTTCAAGGTAAAAAGTTACATTAATGGTGTAAGAATAAGTATAGTGTAAACTCAATATGGACTTTAATGTTTGATACTAACATATTTTGTATGTGTTATCTTGTTTATTTTTAATACATTGCTTATTAAATGGTTAATCTAAATTTGTGTTGTATAACACTTATTATAACAAATACTTGACACTTTGATAGCCTAACCGTTTGGTATAACCGACACTTGTGATATGAAAGAAACTTGATTTGTTGTTAATATAAGTTATAATCATGAATACCTTAAAATATTTACAAGTATTAACATTATTCTAATAAGATAACTAATGTAATTATGTTTACAATTTATAATCTGATTGGAACCTTCTTTGCGTGTGGTTTCCAATTGAGTAATAAAAAGAGTTTATATTTTACTTGTTTGAAATATGAATAATGAATCCTCTAACCTTGATATTTGTTTTTATCATTGTTTAATCCTCACATCAACCTTACAATCTCAAAGTTCTCTCTAACTTTTTCTTATTATTATTGTTGTTGTTGTTGTTTTCTTCTTCTTCTTCTTCTTCTTCTTCTTCTTCTTTATAATTTATATAGTTAACTTTCATGTGGTTCGACACCAGTCTTGTCAGGTTATTTATTACTTTGACACTCATGTACTTGAGATAAAATATCAATCTTTTAATCGTGTCAATAAAACTTATTTTACCAATACACTTCAAATATAGAAAGTTTTTTTTACTAGAATTGAAAGGATTCATACAATTTTAACAAGATTTATGCAAAGTCTTCTCTATATGAGACCCTACCCAAAACTTTATCCCATTATTAAATACTTGCATAACATGGTCATAATCCAAAATCATATTTGCTTTATACCTCTTTAATATATAGTTCATTAATCAAATTATTTCAATATTTATGTTCTAATACAATTTATTTATTTATTGTGTAAATTGGATTCAGTTTATACAACCAATACTCATAACAACCTCAAGCATATCCCCTCAACATATAGTTCATTAATCAAAATATTTCACTATATTTATATACTAATAAAAGGACAAAGAATATAAAATAAGATTTTGGTATAAAGTTTTCTTTATTAATTTTTGTAAAAAGTGTATATTCACACATAATATTTCTTTACAAAATCCAAGTTTATAAGTCTAAGAAATACTCTCTATCCATTCTTGATAAAATAAGCACTCCTCATGGAAATGCCATATTCTCTATATATAAACCTTTGTAATTAATTGTTTATTTGCTTTTATGCTCTCCTATAGTTGGCATAATATTTTTCAGTACTAGATTCATTTATCTAAACTCACTAGAATGAACATTCTTGTCACATACATGGTAATTCTTATTTAATATAATTGATTAGAACATGAAACAACTAGCTTTTTTTTTGTTAATCATGTTTAGCTATTCATATAATACCTTATTCCACCATGAATTTTCTAATTTCACCTTCATCAAAACCTTAAGAAATGTCCACTTTTAGAGGCATCACTGCCTATATTTTATAAACCAAGAAACATGTTGTGGCTCATGTAAATTTCTCACTGCATTTTGATATGTATGAAGAGCATAAAAAAAACATTTCATGCTAATCATTACAGGAGATAACCACCTTTTAAACAATATTCTTGATATTTTTGTTGGCAACTTCAATAACACTATTTATATTTGGCTTATATAGGGATGAGTTCAGGTGTTTAATATTCTATTTTTCATATGATTTCACCATTATCTTTCCATTAAATTTATAGGCATTGTTTGTTATTATTGTCTTTAGTGAACCCTATCAAGAAATCAAATCCTTTTCACTAAATTGTTGGATTACTTTTTAGGTTTCATATGCGTAAGAACAATCCTCAAACTACTTTATAAAGTAGTTTATTGTTAGTAGAAAGAAATGATGTCCATTACTTGCCTTCAAGTTGATTTCTCTAATGACATTTAATCACTACATAGAGAAAGACCAAAATGACACCATTTTGTATAAAGGTATTAGAGGAAAGTTCATCTTATGACTTATAGCACTTCTTGACATATTCAATATAATCACATTTCATAGTCATTCAATAATACCCAATACCACAATCATTGTATTTTTCTAACCATCATATATCTATTTACATGAATAACACAAATCCTTTTAATGGTTTTTGTTTCTTTATTAATGTCTAAATATTACAATAAGGTGTCATCAAATAATATTTTCTACAATATCTCTCATCCAGATAATATTCCATCACATCCTTATTAATATTTTTCTTTTTTGTTAATCTACATCGAATTCCTCTTATGAGTAATCTTGGTTTTTGGTATGTTATTTAATATCTTAACACCACAACTTTGCATCCACTTCTCTTTTAATTAAGCATTAATAACCTGTGAAATTCTTGACCTTAATACAAATGGGCTGCATCCTGACCCATAATCAATCATGGCCAAGTTTCTTGATATCACCAAAACATCTATAAAATGATTTTCTACACACACACACACTTATGTATGTTAATTCAATTTCTTCAAACTCGATTGTGAGATTGGTACAGAACTCCTAGTATGGTTTTAACTTCTTTATCTTTGTTCTACCACTTCCTTTTTATTTGAAAGATTATTAGCATTAAGTCCTCATATATATCTAGCTTTTAAAGTCATATTTCTAAAGTAGCTTCCAAACCATGAATACAAACCTTATATTCAGCCACATTATCAGTACATTCAAACTATAACCAGAAAAAATTAAAGTATTGACAACCATTTAGGGAGATCATAACCATCACTACATCATTTCCTAACACATTTATTACATCATTAAAATACAAGGTCTACCATTCATTTCCTTAATGTTTGCTATAGTCTCAATTATCATAACATCCTCATCCAAAAACTTAAAAAGTAGAGGCTTATAATTTTCTATTGTGTTGTCTTTTAGGTCATATGTAATTGCATTTCCTTGTACTATATTTCTTATTACTTATATAACATCATACTTGACTAGTAGAACCTACCACCTTGCTCGTCGACTTGACAAGTATAGTTTATCAAGGATATACTTGAGTAAATCCATCTTTAAGATCAACATGATATGTAGTAGAGCATATATTTATGGAGTTGACAGACACTCCATGCCAAACTACAACACAACTTTACCGGTACACTATGGCGTGACTTATAATCCATGAAATTTTTATTGAGATAATAAATTCCATACTCATTTCTAGTTAAGTCATCTTATTATATATAAAAAAACAAGTGTTTAAATTGTGTATAATAGTATTTAAGATAAAAACTAAATATAAATTACATAAATAGATTTTGTTAAAGAGGTAAAATAATGATGCAAACTATGTCTATTTTTATAATAATTTTATATTTTTTTCAAACTAGAAAGTATATAAAAAAAGTCTTCTTTATTATCTGTTTTATCTTATAACAATAATAAAACTAGATATTATTACAGAGAGGTATTTATGATGTTTTTAGTAACAAGAACTAATTTTCTTTATCTTTACTACTTATTTGATCGACATTCACCACGAGTCAAATATTCTTTTTCTTCAAAAGAAATTATATATGCAATCTTTTACGAGGTGCTTTTTTGTACATAAAAAATAGAAAGAAAAATTCAAAAAGTTCATGTATACATCTAGTTAAGTAAATCGAGAACTATTATGAAAAAATAATTATAAAACCCGATTGTTATCCAACCAAAGTTAGCCAATCAAACCCATGACCTTGATCATGGACTCAATTGAGTTCAATAATTTTTTTTAATCTAAAATAGACACCTATAAAATTAAGAAGCAACCAAATATCAAGTCAATTAAAAAAAATCAAATAAAAAACTATGTTTCCCAATTAATAATCAACTAAATATTAAGTGTGAAATTTAAAATGAATAAACGAGAAATATTTTTAAAAAAATCTAATCGTAATAGATAAAAAAAAAAGGGCATAGTCTCTTAAACATGGATGGCTTGAAGCTCATGGTCCCTATAAAAGACCCAGGTGAGCAGGATTGGAGCAACCTATGCACTTTTTTCACTGGTCTTTCACTCCTTACTTCTTTGAGAAAAAGTCATAAGCGAGGCATCGTTTTCCTTGTCTAGATTCTAGTAACCTTGAATCGATGAAATATTGATCAAATCTATTTTAGACCAAGAAAAATGTATATTACAAAAAGTTAGAGGACTAAACTATTTGTTTAGCCTTAAATTTAGAAATATCATCTCTTTTTGCCATGTTTTTTAATGTGGTTCCCTATATTTGAATATTGTCCTTCCTTAACAAATTTGATTTAATCGGGCATCATTATAGGCCAATAAAGATGTAATACAAACAAAAGATAAAAAGAAACTAAAAAAAATAAATCATGAAATAGTATTTTCCCGCAACTTGAAGTGTTATTTACTGGATGATTGACTTGCGCTTTACTGTGGATTAAGTTAACTTCTTCATGAATATAAAAAATTATTTAAATATTGCTAATATTTTTTTCTAGTGGAAAAAAATAAATTGTGTGAGGGTTTACTTCAATATAATCCAATTAATTATACAAGTCAAAAAACAATACATACAGCACATAAAAATAATATTTGACTAAATTAAATTTTTAAGATAATATTTTTTAATATTAAAATTACAATATATTGGATTTACCTAGGTCCACCGAGGTTAATGTGTCAAATTCATGACCCGAGTTATGAAACTATGATAACCATATAGAAAGCAAATCAAAATAAATTATGAAGTTTAATTCTCAATCAACCGAATGTTAAAAGATAAAATTGAAAACAAATCAACTAAAAATAACTTGAGTTATCATGTTAAACTTACAACCTAGATTATAAAATCAAGATAACTCAATGAAAAGCAAATTAAAATAAATTATGAATTCAATCCCTAACTAGCCCAATATTAAAAGATGTGATTAAGAAAGAAATAGATCAATTAAGAAAAACACACACACACACACACACACACACACACATATATATATATATATATATATATATAAACCAAAGTCTATCCGCCAAACTTATAACCTGGGTTATCACACCTAGATAAATTTTTAGAAAAAATAAAAAAAATGACATAAATAACCGCATAAAAAAAGTTGAAATAAATTATAAAGCTCAATTCTCAATCACCCCTATCAAATCTAATGTTAAACGATGAAATTTATAAAAAATATTAATTAAAAAATAGTATAAAAATAAGTAAAGTCAACCGTTAAGTAATATTCTTGGGTCATGAAATCAAGATATCCTAATAAATTTAAATCATGAAGTTTAATTCTCAATCAAATACAATATTAATTGAAAAAATTGAAAAACAATCAATTACAAAAAAAAAAGAAAAAATGAGTGAATTGAGTTAACCTGTTAAATCTGCGATCCAGGTTATAAAACGAGGACAACCCAATAAAAAGCAAGTATAATTTTGAATGACTTGTGACTTAGGTCATGAGACCAATATAACCTCTTAGAAAAAAATAAAAAAATGATATAATTTAACCAAGGTTAAAATATTAAAACTCGTGACCTTGATCGTGAGACAAAGATATTCTCATAAAAATCAAATTAAAATAGATTATGAAACTCAATTTTTAACCGACCTAATATTGAATGATAAAATTAAAAACAAAATCAATAAACAAAAACATAAAAAACAACCAGAGTCAACTTGGATTAACAAGTTAAACATTATTCCTAAGTCATGAGACCAGGATAACCTAATGAAAAGTAAACAAAATAAATCATGAAGTTTAATTCTCAATCAAATCAATATTGAAGGAAGAAATTGAAAAAAAAATCTAAGTTAATCAGGTTAACTTAGTTTGCTTAACCCGCCCAACCAAGTGAACCTGTCAAATCTAGAATTCGTATCATGAGAATGTGTTAACTAAATAGATCAAAAATCTAATATTAAAAAATAAAATCAAACAAATAAAAAATTAGTTGAAAAAAAATCAAGCAAAGCATCATTCAAATGAATAGTACTTTGTTAGATGAGGTACAATAAAACTCCCTCCTCTTTTAGTTTATAGTTAACCAAACCTTTTTTTTTTTGTTGAAATGGTCAACACAGTTTTCTAAATGAAGAGAAAGGAAAGGTTGGAGGGAAAAACCCCCCGACTAGAGCTCATCTATTTACCACTTTAACACACGTGCCTTGTTATTGTGCTTGGAGTGGCAAGGTACATCGAATGCCACCCTAAAAAATAGCATTCGGTACTATTTTAACGCTGCATACCCCACCTGATTGACGCTGGTGGATTTGTATATATAAAAATACTTAACTACCCCTAACTCAACCTCATATCTATAATAAAACTATATTAAAATGATGAAAACACCCCTCCATGCAACCTTATCTTTTTTAAAATCTAAAAGTATTCTTGTATTTTTACTAGGGGTTTTTTTAAAGGACAGAGAAACCCCTCAATACATATATATTTTTTTCCTTTTAACGACATAACTCTTATTTCAGTGTTTAATTTTTTTGAAAAAAAAATAAAAGAATCCTTAACATAAACGTTAAAAATTTGTGGTCTAAAGGAAAAATTAGTATTTATATTATAGCAAAGAAACTAAAGGGATCATTTTGTCCCCGGTCATTGTTTCAATGACAAATATATCTTATAGGAAAGATGATTTTATTTCCAATTACATATTAAATTAGTTTGTTTGTTTTTTTAGGAAAAATAATTTTATTTTTATACTGTTTTAATTCACAATAATTGTCTTAATTTTTTAGTAAAAAAAGCTGAGTACTTTTAGGTTTTATTTATTTATTTTTGTAATGTGGCATTCAATTCACTATTTTTACTTTCCTCCAACCACTGACGACCTCCAGTTTTGGCTAGGATTCCACTGGGCCAGAAGAACCTCAATCCCTCGCAATACAAAATTCCTAAACCCATGGGGCTGGGCTTGTAACTATTATTTGTGTCTCAGATGACTGCCAGCTTAGGTTGTCAGCAAACCGACATCTCAGTTCTACCTTTCCAAGCTGATAATTGATGAACTTTTGTAGGACGTGCCAGAGAACCTCAATCCCCCATATCCACTTTTGTTGAAATCACCAGCCAACTACTTTTATCACCTATTCATTGAAAAAACTTTTATTATTGACATTATCATCTACATTCGTTGCTTCTAGCTATATCGATTAATAATGGTACATTTTAGGAATGTAATGCGATTTAGAAACCTCAACGGATCAGCCTGCGTTGAGCTTGGGCCAACCCAACCAGCACTCGTTCATCATCCCTGCGTAGCGTCCCGGGTTGGAACAACATAATTGTCAACGTAGAAGACATATAGAGGATATAGAAAATTATTTTGTATTGATATTAGACACGGTTTGAAAGGTCAATTTTTAAAAAATTTAAATTGATTTTGTGCCTATTCAAATTTTAAATTAGCTGGTATGGAAATTATTATGATTGAATCAATTTAATTGGCTTGAAAATAACCTAATTAATTAATAAAAAACATGATTTGGTTTTAAAAAAAATTAAAATAACATATTTTTTATTTTAATATTAAGATGATGACATATTATATCAGCTTAGTTTCATTCTTTAACTCACCAAACTCATAATTTAAATTATGAACTCTATCAGTTTTAATAATTTTATTTAAAAAAATATTTCTTGTTTAATGGCATGATAATAAAAATAAATACTCGTAAAATTAATCATTTATCAAATATCAAGATATTTTTCTGATACAATGATAATTTCATAAAAATAAAATTAAGATAAATTATGAAGACAACTTCAAAATTAATTAGATGTTAAAGAATAAAATTGAAAAAAAATAAAAAAAATAGATTTGGTCAAAAGAAAAAAAAAGAGATGGAAGTTAAAAAAAAAAGAAAAAAAAAGACCTGACCTAGTAGATCAACTTTGAAACCTCTCGACCTGACTTCTTGCTTAATCTAGATTTAAAATTAACTTGTGTAAGAGTTGTTTTGATATAACCTAATCAATTTGACAAGTCTAAAAATAACTTAGATAACCAGTAAAAAAGCATAATTTAATAAAATCAAGATGATATTTTTTTTTAATATTAAGACGATTATATATTAAATTGATCTAAACTCATTATTTAACCTGCATAATCTATAATCGCAAATCATAGACCCGCTAGGTTTAACAACTTTTTTTATTTTTTTATTTAATAATATGATAACAAAAATATATGCTTGTAAATTTTAGCACCAATTAAGTATTGAAATTTTTATTTGAGGCTATGATAATTTTATAAAAATCAAATTAAAAAATTTAAAAAATTAATTTAAAATTAAAAATATATAAAAAGATGAAGTTGAAAAAAAAAAGCTATAAAAGATTCCATAAAAAAAGGAAATACATAATTAAATTAAAAAGAAAAAATAGGGTAGCTTTTTCATTGTTTATATAAAAAAGGAAGTAAGTTTTTGTTCTTTTAGTACAGTTAATAAAATATGAAGTAAAAATAGTAGTTTATTATTTATTATTATTTCACATTTCTAAATGTTTATAATAATTAATTGATATTTGATTAAATCATGTTATTTTTTTTTTTTAACGATAATCAATAAAGACCATAGCATATTATAAATATTCTAAACAGATGTTACTTGTGTCCATATGTGCATATTATTTGATAAAGTGATATATATTAAAGTGTTATTAAATACAAAAATATACTCTTTATAATAAACAGATATGTTTCTGGTCAAAAACAGGGGATATTCCACTTTATTTTAAAAGCAAGATAATATCCTTTTAAAATGACAATTATTTTGTTTTCAAAAAAAAAGTATGTTATACAATAATACAGCACATATGAATTCTCAATTTGGATGTTGAGTTGGATGGCGAGTGGATTAACATTCCATATTCTAATTCTCAATTTGAAATTAATAAAAATCTGTAAGATTTTTTTTAAAATTGATTTAATAATCTGTTTAAAAATAAAATTTATTATATGAAAATTTACTTGTCATTATTTTAAAGAGAAAAAAAGTCCTATCATGTTCCGCATAACTTCTTTCCTAACATGTTATCCAACCCGTTTATATTTATTTGATTGGTATACTACAGTACCTATATATTGTTAAATAATATTTATATAGTCTTATTTATTAAGAGTATAATAGTATTTTAAATTTAATTTATGTATACTTTTTTTGTATTTAGATTAACACGAAGCACTCATAATAAACAAATTATTAAGACAATTCTTGATTCGTTTTAGTAGCAAACTATGTATAAGAAACTTTTTGCTTTGCATAAGACAGATACTTAGGGATTTGGTTCCTCTACCTCCTGGTAAAAGTGTTATTGATTTTCATTGGGCGTATAAGATTAAAACTAATTTTAATGGGTTTATTATACGATACAAAGCTAGGCTGATTGTAAAAGGATACTTTCGAACAATATGATATGGATTATGAGAAAACATTTACCCCTATTGAAAAAATAACTATTATTCATATTTTTATTATCGTAGCTTTGATTCGTCAGTGGCATATTTCTCAACTTGATGTTAAAAATACATTTTTAAATGGAGATCTTCAAGAAAAAGTTTATTTGGCAACCCCTCCTCTTATTTAGTGGTTTAAGAAGTTATACCTCCTTAAATCAGATACTGTGTGAAGATAATATATTATAAGATAATAAACCTTAATGGTGTGCTATATAGTATTTTATAAGATAATCCAAGGGCCAACTTATCATAAAATGTTGAGGATCAACAATGTAGAAAGTTGGTAAAGAAAAATGGATAATAAAAAATTAAGGGTTTGTTTGTTTTTATATTTTAAAAGTGTTTTTGAAAAAAAATTAATTTTTTTATTTTTTTACTTTAAATTAATATTTTTTGATGTTTTAAGATCATTTTGATATGTTAGTGTTAACAATATTTTTTTTAAAATAAAAAATTATTTTAATATATTTTTAAATAAAAAATAATTTAAAAATTAATTATTACCATACTTTCAAATATTCTTTAAATCTAGATAATTTTGTTAGATCTCAACATTGAATCCTATTTTATAAGAGGACTCGTAAGCCTCGTCATTAACCCAATACTTAGTGAACATTTTTGAATGAGAGTTTAAAGGTTTATTTTAACTTGCATTGTTAAAACTATTTATTTATGGTTTTTATCTAATAAACATGATACCCAAGTAGTGTCATAAGCAATGATGTCTTAGAGTCCTAGCTGAGGAACTTGTAGTTTATATACAAGAAAAGTATTATAAGTTCATGCAAGAGCCGATGTGTTTTATTAAGTAAAACACTTTATTTAATATAAAAATATGATATAAATAGTTTTTTTTAATATGGATGTTTGGATTAGATTATAAACATCTTAATTAATTCTACGAATTAACTTGAATTCTAAGTTAATAATCATTTAATCTTTTAATAGCTTTGAGATAATTTGAATTTATGATTATTAGAGAATAAATCCAAAACTTTATCAATTAAATTATTTTTGAAAATTGATATAAATAATAATTTTAAATACAGGAAAAATATCCCCTCAATGTAAACAGAGGTCAATTAATTTATAAATGTATAGATACTTGAATGGTCATGTATACCTGCAAGAGAGCCTTCATATATTGCGTTTGTATCGGGATCAAGTGTAAAAGTAGCACAAGTGTCCTCTCTAGAAGGTGAGCCCAATTAGTTAGGGAAATATTTAAAAAATAAAATGTAGTTGTGTTTTTTTTTTTCAATATGGTTATGCTCGTGTATGAGCAATTATTATAATTTGAAAAATAAGGTATTTAATGCATGCATGAGGGGTATATTTTTCTTATGAGCTATATTAAATCTTAAATTATTTCGGATTTATATATATATATACAAAAACAAATAACTTTTTTTATTTATTCTCTTTTTTTTTCTGTATTTTATTATATTATATCTCTAAATTGTATTTATTCTCTCTTTTTTTTCTGTATTTTATTATATTATATCTCTAAATTGTATTTATTCTCTTTTTTTTCTGTATTTTATTATATTATATCTCTAAATTGTAACTATATATTGTATCATGTGGAGAAGAATAACAACTGCAAATTAATATAACAGAAACCCTATTGTTTTGGCTGTGGCTTGAAGAAATTAATTCATTTTGTTGGAAGGTGGACATCTTTTAGATAGAAGTCAATCGGTAGATTTTTACTTAATACGAAACTTTAGTTACTTCGTTTTTAGAGAACAACAAAACATATCTGCAGCCTGCAGCTGGGTTCTTCGCTTAATGTTTTGAAGAGTGTTCAATGATAATACGGTGTATTTTTTTTAATTGAAAATATATTTTATTATTATTTTTAATTCTTTATATTGAAACAATAAAAATCTTAAAAAACATTTAAAACATTAAATTAATATTTTTTTAAATAATAAATAATTAAAAATTATTTTATAAAACATATCAAATCACAAAACAAATACCGTCGTAGACATTTTATGTTGTGTTGGTATTCCAAAGATAGCTAATGATATGGTATATTTGAAATTATAATAACACTAATAACTAAAAATATATTAAAAAAATTATTTATTTTAAAAAAATTATTATTGATATTAATACATCAAAACAATATAAAAATTATTTTAAATCTCAAATTAAAAAACTAGCGTGTGGCTAGTTCAAGCCGGCTTTGCATGTTTGGTAACGAGATTTTACTTGACTGCCCCTAATTCACTCGTAATTCCAAGGTTGACGTGAGCAAAGATCAACTTCCTAATCCTTACATCATAATTCACAAGGAATTCTAAAGTAGTGAATATATACATATATGTATCTCTTCTTAAAGGTTTTGATAGTCAAGTCATGGAACCATATTATTACCTTTATGATAAAAACTTTCAGAAGTTCGATCGATGAGCTGTACAGGCATGGCTGGTTTTGCATACTATTCCTGTTAATAAAATATCTCTGAGCTTTAACTTGAAAAAGAGTAAAGTAAAGGAAAAACACAGTGAGCAAATACATAATTTTATTTATATATTCAGCATAACATGCTATCAGTCAAATAAAAAGGTAGGGACTGAAAACGATAGGCACCCATGCAATTCAAACGTTCAATCGAGTTGGGAGGCATTCTAGGCCATTCCTTTGTCGCTCTATCCCATTGCACATCAACTCTACAAGCTAGCATTATTTTGAAAACATCATGCAAGGGTTGGCGAGAGAGGCAAAAACTTCCAGCTCTTAATTGTGACGTGCTTGACATGTACTGAGTAATTTCGTCAAAAAAAAGTGGAGCTCAAAAGTTTGTTGACTTATAATGCTAGACATGACTTCTCCGCAAACTAACAATAAAAATGTAAAATAAAAGTATTGACTTAGTTTTATAGTTTTTACAAAGAATAATACCGGTCTCTTGCATATTTTATTTAAAATAAACTATAATAGAAGGTTGGTTAGGTTGCGGGTATCCAACAACTTGAATATCTAATTAGTACCTCGAAGCAGAGGTGAAATGGCATAAAAAACTTAGATGAACTATAACTTGGTAAAAAAATAAATCTTAAAAAAACTCAATAACCCACCTTATAAAAACTTTTTTTTTTATCCTTTACAAAAAAAAACAATGTTCTTTGATATAAATTTCTATTTATTGTCATGTATCTTTGTGCATGTAGGGTGTGATGAATTTCTAAAATAACTTAGAGAATTTTATATAACTTGTGCTATTTATTGCTGGACTTTAAGGTTTGAAACTTTAATTATTACTTCATTATATATTAAGCTTTTATACTTATTTTATCGGTTATTATCAGATCATGCATATCTAGTAGTAATCAAGAAGTATAACAAGTTCAATTAACATGACACTTTACCATTTTATCCTTGTGTAGTATGCATTTCATGAATATCCTATTGTTCCACTAGTATTTCTTCATTTTGCATCTAGCTTTTCTAATTCCTTGTACTTGAATAGGTTATAAATTATAATGAAAAATAAGAAAGCAAGAGAGAAAAAGCAATGTTTTCATTCTTTAATCTCAATAAACAAATATCAACCAGTAAAGGACATTCTTCATCCAATGTTGATGTCTCAAATCGTAATGACCAACATACTTTCAATTCTTAAAAAGTTGAAATTGATGTTAATAATATTGAAAGAGATCCTGGAATATGAATTTTATCATGGCATCATCCTATTAATCAATAAGATGAAATTAGAAGAGCTTATATTAAAATAGGTCCATATCAACCTAAGTTAATGGAGTATTCGATCACTGAATCAGAGAGACAGTATTGTAGATTTCAATACAGTTGTTTTGATCAATTTTAAAGGATGCAGTATTTTGTTTTTCATTCTTTCTTTTTAAATACAAAGTATCTTGTTATCCCACATTCACTGCCCAAGGCTTTAGAAGTTAGAAGAGAGTTAATGATTGGGTTAGATGTGCATTTTTTATGCATGTGGGAAGTTCGACTTCACCACATGCTATAAAATTTGTTGAAGATTTAATGAAAGTAAGTAGATATATTGATAAAGTGTTAAATGCAAAAACTATTGAAAAAATTCAAAAAAAATGGTCATGACTTACGACAACAATTAAAAGTATTTGATGACTTAGCTTATAAGATGTGCATTTAGAGGTTACAATGAATCTTCAGTTTCTAATAATCAAGGTAATTTTATGGAGATGATAAGATTTATAAGGAGATTGAATGTTAACATTGATTATGTTGTCTTAAGAAAAGCTTTGAAAAATACAAGGTATACCTCACCTACCATTCAAAAAGAGATTTTGCATATTCTCGCGAACAAAATGAGAAAAAATATTTGTGAAGAAGTTAGAGATGCAAAGTTTTGTACTATGATTAACAAAGCCAAAGATGCATCAAATAAAGAACAAGTGGCTATTATGTTAACATTTAGGGGTTTTTTACAAGAGTGTTTTTTTGGTATTATGTATGTTTCAGATACTACTTTTTTAACACTCAAAAAAGAAATTTGTGATATGATTGCTTGATATAACTTGGATATCATCAATATACGAGGTTAAAGGTATGATGATGTTAGAAATATGCATGGATGGAACGGACTATAAGCTTTATTTCTTACAGATTATCCTTATATATATCATATACATTGCTTTGCTCATCAACTACAACTAGCATTAGTTGCAGTAGCTGGAAATGAGATTTTTATTTGGTTATTTAAAAAAAAATGACAACAATTATCAATCTTATTAGTGCTTCTCTCAAACATCATATCAAATTATATTATGTTTAGGCTATAAAAATTGCACATATGGTAAGTACTAAAGAACATGAGACTAGTAGAAGGGCTAATCAAATCGCTAATTTACATCAAAGTGGAACTACTCGGTGAAGCTCTTATTTTGATTTTATTTACAATTTAATAGATATGTATGGTGCAGTTATTATTATGCTTGAAATATGGTTCAAAAAAGATCTTTTAACTCTATATATGGAGAAACAGGTGGTTTGTTTGATCTTGATGAAATTTTTTAAATTTATATTCATCTTATATTTTATATATAAATTAATAGGGATTATTAATTTACTTTGTCGAACTTTACAATAAAAATCTCTTCACATTTTAAATGTAATGGATCTTGTACAAACTACTAAAGCATTGCTCCAACTTTAAGTAACCACAATACTAGATGGTGACTCCTAAACATTAACCAAAATCTTATGATTAAAATCAAATCCAATTCCCTTCCCCAACAACAACACCTCTCAGAGTCACAAAAAACTCGCTAGGGCACCAATGCTTAATGTCGCAATCCACGACAAAATACATAATATTTTTATAAAAAATAAAGATTTTATTCCATGCATTTTTCTTTTTTTTAATCAAAAGAATAACTCATTGGTAGTATAATTAAAAATAAATTCTATTACCTAGATGTTGATATTATTTTATAATAAATGCGTGTATGTTCATTTTTACATATAAATTTTTTTTTTTAATCTAGATATGGATTTGTGAGTTAAGTTTGTCTTTATCAATAAATTATAATATACAATAAATTATATATATATGTGTGTGTGTGTGATTTTATTTGTAAATTTATTTTTTTAAATGGATTTTTGTTTAGGAATAATTCTTTTATTGTGGGAAGATTTTGGGTGGGTTGATCCCATTAAAGTCTATTAAGTATAAATGGTGGTTTTTGAGTTTATTTTAGACATAATAAAGGAAAATGGATTTAAAATTCAATTTAATATTTACAATGCATTGGAGTCTAACACTTATAATCTCAAAATGATGATTGGGTCTTATTATTGGGTTTATATCTCAAATCATTGTGTTAGATTAGCTTTTTACCATAAACATAAATATATATCAATTTAAGCAAGTTTTTATTAAAAGTACTATATACTTGTATCATAAATGACCATTATAGTTTTTAACAAGAGTACTGGAGTTTCAATCTAGTTTTATAATAATTTTAAATCTTAATAGCAAGGCTAAAAAGATCATTATTATAATGGTGAATAGAGAAATGTGATAGAGGCTATGATGAATTCTCTTTTTGTTTTGGTTGTTTGTTAATATTTAGTCTAACTTAATAAATTGTTTTGAGATTTAATCAAATTTATTTAGAAGTAGATCAGTAGAAATATTTATATCATTAGATTAAGTATTTTTAAATAAAATCTAATTAATTTGATTAACATGATCTAATTAATTTAATTAACCTAATTAAAATAATTTATGTTAAAAAATTTCTTGGTTCATAAGCCTAATTACCTTTTTATTAATTAGAAAAGTCTTACCAACTCACTAAGAACAGAACAAATGATTAAATTTAGTTTTAATACTAGCTATTTAACTTGTGTTTCTTTACAAGTCATAATATTATTTTTTTAAGTATTGATTATGTAAGCTACTTCAATGTAATTTTTATGTAAAAAAATTTAAAATATAAATTGAAAAGCCTATCTAAGAATCTCGTTAAATAAACTAATAATCATTTATGTAAATAAATCGGAAAAAATATTTAACAATAACTAAAATAAAAATTAATAAAATTAATAAATAAATATAAAACAAGATATTCAACCCACAAAATAAGACTTTTATCTAATTATGTTTACTAAACTTGTTTATTAAAATCAATAAAAAATAAATGCACAACCTAAAAACACTCATTACTTAAAAGATAAACATAAATGAAACTAACTAGATAAACTCATGCCTAAAAAAATATTATGTGGGGCCACATTAACTCATCAGTTATATTATTTAAAAATAAATATTTTTATTTTTAAAAATAAATTTTATTTGTATAAAACCCAAAAAAATCAAAATGAATTAGCATAACATCTTGAAAAATCAAACACAAACAAAACAACTATAAAAAAAACTTATAAAAAAAATAGCATGCAAACCCTGGAACCTGTATTATAAGATCACGATAAATTCATGGAAAAGAAATTGAAAATAATTCCAAAATTAATATTTAAAAAAATAAATGTATAGTGATACGATCATGTGAAGCTGAATTTCTAACAATCAAATATCAAAAGATGAAAACAAGCAAAAAAATTACACAAAAAGATCTAAAAAATAAGGGTGAAAAAAAAACATTAATTTGATTTGATACACACTCTGTAATGGGTCGTAATTTTTCTTTCTAAAAAAAACTTGAGTACACAAACTATTTGATTTTTTTATACATAATATAAATTATAAGTGTAAATCAAAAACTTTATCCAAACATTTAATAATCATCTATGTAAATAAAAAAAAACTTAGTTAATAATAACTAAATACAAAATAAAAAAATTGAGAAATGAATATAGATCAAAATATTTAATCTTGTAAAATAAAATATTTATTTGTTTGTGTCCACTAAATTTGTTCATTAAAATTAATAAAAGATAATATAAATAAAAAAAACATATGAAATAAAGTGAATAAAAGAAAAAAAATATGCATGGCCAAACATATAGGAAATATTATTTCAAAGTAACTATTTTTTGTACAAAACAAAACCTACTTGTATAAAGTAAAATAAAAAAATAAGCAAAAAAAAACACAAACACAAAACAAAATAGTTCTTTTTTTAATATTTGTATCCAAAAAGAACTGCAAAACCCGTGGTTTAGGTGATGGGATAGAGACAAATTGATAAACAAATATAAAGGTAATCACAAAATAATTTTTATTAAACAATATAAAATCATAAAATCACAAAATATAATAAGAAAAAAATCATAATTATATTAACACTGTAAAATGATATGTATCATTAGATTTGAAGAGTTACTAATGAAAAATCTATGAAGTACAATCCCAAATAAATCAAATATATAAGAATGTATCCAGAAAAAAAATCAACCATATGAAAAAAATTTAATTAAAAATTAAGGGTGGAAACTAAAATTAAAAAAAAAAAAATTTAGGGCATTTAAGAATTAAATTGTAGGGTTAAATCAAAGAAAAATAATAATTAACAAAAAAATCAAGAGAATAATGGCTAAATTGAAAAAAAAACAATATAATTTTTGTTTGAATGATGAAATTGAATACAAATAAAACTTTAACAAAAGATTCAGGGGTAAAAATAACAAATAAAAAAAAAGATTGAATTGGTGAAAACAATATATGACATGAAAAAGGAAAAAAAAAAGAAAATTGAAAAAATGGCAAACAAGTACTTTAACATAGAAGAGAAAAAAAAGTAGGAAGAAAAAAAAATAACTATCTATGACAAACCACCGGACCACCACCAACATGCTCCATATTAGAAGGAAGAGCACATGATGGCGTTTTCAGTGACATGATGAAAAGCTATTTTCAAATAAATGATGACGTCGCACGCGTCGTCAAAAAAACACAAACACCATTAATATGTGGGTGTGTGAAAAACATGCTCCAATAGCTTTTTCAAAATTTAATATTAAAATTGATGCTAAATGACTAAAACCCCCCACCCCATAACCCTAGAAATAATAATTAAATAAATATGAAAGTATCAAAACATCATTAAATGCATATAAGCTATTTTGTCTTATCTAAGAGCCAAAAAGTATTTTATTTATTTTAAAGTTTATATGAAGTAAAAAAAACTCATGGTCAACGAGTTTAAATTTTATTGATTTTAAAGGTAAAAAAATATTTTTACTGTACAAAATAATCTAAATAACCAATAAATCAATATAAAAGAACTAAAATACCCCAATATTCTAACCTTTCAACTTTTTTATTAAAGAGCTCAAAGGTAAATTCATTATTCAATCTACAGTCAATTATGTCTATTGTTATCGTGAATTTACCATGTATTTTAGAATTTTATTTAACATATAATTTTAAATAATAAAAAAATAAATGTATTACTGTACTTAATCATTATATTAATCTATTAATCAAACAGGGCATGTTGATCAAACTTCAAATTAGAATTGATAATTACAATATATTATCTTATTTAATATATAATCTTACTTAATTCATGATTTAAAACTATGGTTATTCATGATAGCTACATGAAAAGAAATAAGTCAAGAGAAATCAACATCAGTTTGATGGATGAATGGAAAAGTTTCTCTTATCATATTCAATTTTCACAATTATTAGTGAATGATTAAGTTAGTAAAGTGGATGAGAGCTAAACAATATATTTTCTATGTGGTCTTCAATTCAGCTTTTTCTGTTAATTAATATTGATGGTCACGGATGGCATATTATAAGTTTTGTTTTACAAGCCTTGTTCATAATATAGGAATTTAATTTAGTACGTGCAAGCTGATTTATGATATCCTATATATAAAAAATTAAATATATGTAAGTTTTTTCAATTGGACCGGCGGGTATTTAATTGGATCAAGTTTTTTCAATTGGACCGGCGGGTATTTAATTGGATCAAGTTTTTCCAATTGGACCGGCGGGTATTTAATTGGATCAAAGAAATTCTTAACATAATCTTTGAACACAAAATTAGTTGACTATATATATATATATATCAACACACACGAGCGAAATGATGGCTTGGACGTGGCCGCAAAAATAGAAAGTAATGAGACGAGAATCAAATATTTCGTATCTATTTTAATTATTGACAAAAAAAAAAAGAGTGGAGTTTAAATGAGAGAGAGAAAATAGCGCGTGGCATTGTTGAAGATGATGTGATGTCGCAGGTAAATACTCCGCAAATCGTGCGCATCGTTTTCTTAAGGCAGGCGATGCACCGACCCACTGCCATGTCACGTGCGCACCTGACCCCTTAATCGCACTCCTCTTGTTTTTCCCTTCTCTGTCTCTCTCAACCTTTAAGCGCTACTAATTAAAATTAAATAAAAACTAATATTGTACGCCTCTCTCTCTCTCTCTCTCTCTCACTCTCTCTCTCTTATATATATATATATATATATATATATATATATATATATATATATATATATATATATATAATTTAATAATCATAATGTTACACTTACATTTTAAAATGATAGTTACAATCATAATTGTAAATAAATAAAGTTTACATTTTTTTCTTCATCTTTGTTTATTTGATAATATAATTAAATTATTTTTTATTTTCTTTTAAAAATATCAAATTAATACCTTCTTTAAATATTTAAATCAACTATAAAATCTAAAAAATATCAATTTAATATATCTTCAACCATCATTTAAGAAAATATATTTTTGAAAACACACGACCTTCACTGAATATAATGAGGTAAAAACATGTATACATCATGAACTGGGCAATATTTTTGTTCATTTTAGTTGCATTTATTCTTTGCATAACGTGTTACCATAGGTAGAGACAAGTTAATTCAATTCACACAAGAAATAGCCTTACATTATCTAATACATCTAAAAGGGATGAGTCTCTCTAATGTTCATAATATTTTTTTATTTTTAAAAAAATATAATTAAAAAAATTATCATAATTGTCTATCAATATTTATTTGATTTTTAATTTTTCATCAACAAAATTTTTAAATTTATTTTTTATAAAATTATCATAATCTTAAATAAATATCATGATATGTGGTCTATAATCAATTTTATAAATATTTATTTTTATTATTATATAATTAAATAAAAATAAGTTTTTTAAAAAACAAAGTTCTTAAAATATATATATCAAATCATATTTCTCACCTATCTCTTTATATTATTTTTTAACTAGATAAGTTTTTTGAATCATGTTAATAAAATACCTACACAAATTAATTTTAAATTTAAATTAAATAAAAAATCAGATTAAATGAATTTAAGATTGATTTGTAGAGCTCAATTTAGTAATAATATAAAATAATTTTTTATAGTATAAAATGATCATTAAATATATGATTTAGGAGTGTTTGAGAGTGTAATTATAATTAATTTTTAAATTATATTTTATTTAAAAATATATTAAATAATATTTTTTATTTTTTAAAATTATTTTTAAATATAAAGTGATCGCATAAACCAAGTATTGTTGAGAGCAACATAGGCCGCTGCTCACAGGCCAAAAAGCAATTAACAAAAAGAAAGGTAACGAAGTGCCCCCAAACAATGTCTAGTCTCCAGCAGCACAGTTTTTATAATGATTACCCCCTGAGTTCGTCCTTAACCAAACTGACATAACAACATTATCATCATCCATTAAAATATTCACCCAATCTAATCTTCAGAGTGCTTCCTGCCACTCTTGACCATTAAAGATTCTGTTCAATGCCGACCGTCATAGTTAAATCTTCAGCCATTTAAAAAAGGGTGAAACATTGGGTGGTTTCTGGTATTGAAAATTATTTTTTAAAAAAAATATATTAAAAAAATATTTTTTATTTTTAAAAATTACTTTTGATATTCATATATTAAAATGATTTTAAAAAATATATTAATTTAAAATTAAAAAAATTAATTTTTCTAAAACAATTTAAAATACAAAAACAAAAAGCGCTGTAGAGTTTCTTCCCTGCTACTACTGTCCCAAGAAATAGGAGTTGAATATGATATAATCACCGAATTCTATGTGTGCGCAAACATGCATGTAAGAGATATTCTTATATTTTTTTAAGAAAACAAAATACTAAAGGAAATGATTAAATTACTATAATCGTACCCCCAAAACAATATTCGCTCAAATAGTATTTTATATTTATTTTTTTTATTTTATTTGTTTAGTTTTTTTTCTTTCTATTTTTACATTTTAACAACTGAATTTTTTATTTAGTTTTTCTAATTTTATTATTTAGTATTGGATTAATTATGTATTGTAATTTTTTATTTTTTTATTAATTTATATATAGGTCTTATAAATTTATTTATTTTTTTCTTGATCTCAATCTTCGATGTTAAGATTTGTTGGAAGTGAGATTTTATTTTATTTTTTATTTTATAAATTTATTATGATCTCATAATTAAAGTCATGAGTTTAACAAATTAATCTAATTTAACTAAAGTCTTCCTAATTTATTTTTTTTATTTTATCTTTTAATATTGGAATAATTGAAAATTAAACTTCATTAGTTTTTATTTATTTTTAATGAGTTATCCTGATATCATGATCGAGGTTGATCCTATTTATTTTTTTAGTCTGTTTTAAATTAAATATTTCTTAATTGGGCTGTTTTTTTATTTTTTATGGGATTAACTCGATTTCATGACATGAGTTATGGGTATAAAAAGTTGATTCAGTTTGACTTGGTTTCATTTTTCTTAGTTCTTTTTTTAATTCAATATTTTTTTTAATTTTATCATTTAATATTATGATGTTTAGGAATTGAATTTCTTTTTTTTTTTATGTTAAGTTATCTCAATCTCATAGATTTAGTTTTTTTTTTAATTTGAAATTTTAACATTAGATTTGCTTGTTTGAAATAGAAATTTATAATTTTTGTATTTATTTTTATGAAATTATCTCAGTTCTATAATTCACATTGTGAGTTTAACAGGTTAGTTTGAATTGAATTGAATTATTATTTTTACCTGTTTTTTTATTAATATTTTTATTTTATTCTTCAATTTTTATTAGTTAAAAATTAAATCTTATTTTTTTTAACTTTTTATATTTTCAAGATAGAACAATGATCTCATTGTTGACTAACTTGGATAGGTGGAAAAATTATAATATCTTTTTAAAGAATCTTTATAAGTGGTTATGTTTATTTTTTAAAATATTTTTTATTTTAGAATATATTAAAATATTTTTTTTATTTTAAAAAAATATTATTAATATCAATATATCAAAATAATTTAAAAACATTAAAAATATATTAATTTAAAGTAAAATAAAAATAAAAAGAAATTTATTTATTTTTTAAATGTTTTGAAAACCAATGCCAAACAGAATAGTGTAAGCGTAGACTAATCAAGTTTAACATAAAATTACTTCAGTGTCCCAAATGTAGTCTGTAGCCGTAAGAAATCCAACGATAAATGAGAAACGTATCACTGAAAAAACTAATCAATCATGATTCATGAAACAAGTGAGGAGTCAATTTATGCAACCTCAGCATCTTTTAAGCAATATGTACTCCAATATTATTATTATTATTATTAAAAATTTGAAGTATTGTTAACGTATTTTCTAATAAAAAAATCAATTATAAACTCAAAATATAATACATATTTAACATATCTTTCTTACTAATGTATTTTCGATGAATAGTATTTTAAAGATGTGATTACAACAATTTAACCGAACTCTTTAATGATTTGTTAGTAATATATGTAGCTGTAGTTGACGGCGATGAGCTGTTGAAGGGTACTGAAGATTAAATAGCAATTGAGGTACAAAATTAATTTGAAATCCAACAAAATAGTACCAATTCAACGTTGTACCCCGCAACCATAAGGCCATTATAAACAGCCTGAAAAACTAAAAATTCATACAGTAACCCCGCATAGTGTCCTCATCAGGCTATAAATTTACTTTTTAAATATTTATGGTTTGAGTTGTATAAATTTTAACAATGATTATTAATTTTAAAATTTATAAAATTAATTAAAATATACATAAATTAACCAAATATCTATGTTAATAAAAAAATTTACATACTAAACAAAATATTAAAGAGTTTGTAATTGTTTTTTAAATATTTTTTATAATTTATTTTTGTTATTAATACATAAAAATATTATAAAAATCATAAAAAATTATTTTTTAAATAAAAAACCCTGTATTTCAAAAAACAATTTTTTGATAAAGCTAATCTATGACAGATCAGATTTACAGAGGTAGTGTGCACAGGCCAAGGTAGATAGATTCATCACAATGGTAAAGGCTGTAAACCATGCCTGTGTTGACCTTTTCACCCAAACAAGGCCTTTATGAAAAGCGACACCGACGAGAGCAGAAAGTCAAGAACAATCCGCACGTATACTTGGTATCAAAAATAAATTATTTTTTAATATTTAATAGTATAATAAAAAATAAATTTAAAAATATTTTTTAATATTTAATAATATTATGAAAAATAAATAAAAAAATAACTTATTAATATTTTATTTTTTAAAAACTTATTAAAATAATAAAATTCAAATCTTACAAATTAAAAAGCTGATTAAAAATAAAATTGAAAAAAATATAATTTATAAATTATTTCAAATAAAAATAATAAAAATTAAATCTAAAAAAATAAAAAGATAAAAAAATTAAAATAACAATCGTTAATGTTTCATAAATTATTTTAAATAAAATAAGTAATAATCAAAAGAATGGGATTAAATTTAATTGATAAAACAATTCAATAAATAAAATAAAATAAATAAATAACAATTATAAAAATAGAACTAAAGTTAATATACAAATTAATTTTAAAAGATAAAAATACAAATAAAATATATATGACAATCAAAAATTTTAGGATCAAATTTGATATAATTCATAAATAATATGATATTTTAAATTTTTTATAACTTTCAAAAAGTATTTTTTATCTAAATTTTTTAGAAAAATAATTTTCTAGGAATTAAATTAATTTTTTATTAAAAATTATTTTTTATTGATTATTTTTTAATAATAAATAAATATAATTTAAAAAAAAAAAAACAGTTTCCAGAAAATAAATATTGCCTCATTTCCTTCTCGGTGCTTGGCAAGATGCAGAGGAAGAGAAGATAACAGCTGTCCACCCCGCCCCTTTTTCTGGTGGCCTTAGCCTTGGCATCAGAGGATAACCCTTATTATTACAAGTAAATCCAAAAGCTGTGATGAATTCACTGTTTTATAGACCTTCTCGCAACTACTATATATGTATTGTTTACAATGTTTTATTGAATTATTTTTTTTATTTAGCTCTTATCAGACCAATTACATGCAAATCTAAAAGATGTGATGAACTTACTATATAAAATGCATTATAGATCTTCTCATAAATACTATATATGCATTGTTTACAATGTTTTTATTGTTTTTTTATTTAGCTCTTATTGAATCAAACTATAGGCTAATTTTTACTAATTGTTACAGGAGGATGAGATGAAAGTGAAAGAAGTTGAGGGAATGGGTGGCTTGTTTGAATTTTTTTGATAAAATATCTATTTTTTCCTAAAAAACAAAACCAAGAAACCATGCTATTGGGGTAATTCAGTAATTTTGCAATGATCCATTTGTCATCTCAAAATTTAAAGGGGAAATTACTTCCTTTTATTTTTATAACACAGTTAAATGGGCCTTGTACCCTCGTGTTCAAAATTTTTAAAAGCTTATATCAATGGTGTTTTTATTTTTTTTATAAACAGTTAAATGACCAGCAAGCTCTTTGAATTGGACTTTCCATAGCTTATGCTCGTAGGCATTTTTGTACATGCATCTCAGCTTCCTTTTTTTTTTTTAATAATCATTAGGCTGGTTTAGATATAATTTATAAAAAAATATACCTGTACATGGACAGCCCTCGTATCATTAAGGTGACACATTTTACTACAATATTTGAGTTGTCTTGGCTTCACCTCTTCAAAGAGACGACATGAATGAGCAAAGGCTCTTAAATTTGGCATTGGCAACTTTATTTTTTCTTTTTTCTCCTTTAAAATTTGTGTTTGTCAATTAAAATTTTAGAATAGCTCCTTAGCTAAGAAAATTCAATTACTATTTCTTATTTTTTTATTTGTAATTTATATTATTAGCTTTTTTTATAAAAAAATTATTTTCAATTTCATCATCTAATCAAAAAAATTTATTTTTTTAATTCGGTCTTCATTATTTTAATTACAATATTTTTTTTAAAAAAATTATTAATTTTTTAATTTCATCATTTGATATTTGATTTATTGAAATTTGATTTTCATGAATTTTTTAGATTTGATGCTTTCAACTAAATGGCTCGAGTCATAAATTTTACAAGTTAACATAGGTTTATATCTTTTTTTTTACTTTTTTTTATGATATTATTCGATATTTATTTTTTCAAAAATTAGGATTCTTGGTTTTCTTTGTTTTTATTTTTATAGAATTATTATGATTTTATCATCTGATCTGTATGTTTAGCATGTTAATTAAGATAAACTTGTATTTTTTTTACTTTTAATTATTGTTTTTTTCTTAGATCCTTTTATGTGATTGTTTTTTTAATTTTTTAATTTATTTTTTAAAAAATTATCCTTCATGGTTTTTTTATATTTGATTTTTCTGATCAAATAGCTTGGAATAAAAGTTATAATTAAAATATTATTTGGAATTAATTTTTTTTTCTATTTCATGATTTGATGTTGATTTTATTTTTAAAATAGAGTTTAATAATTTTTTTATTATATTATCTTGATTTTATAACTCGACTTGTGGGTTTAACAAGTTAACCTGAATTTATATTTTTTTAATTTATAATTGTTATTTTTTTATTTTATATGTTTATTTTTTCTATTTAAGTTTTAATATTTAATTTAACTTCAAATTTTTTTAAAATTTAACGATAAATTAACACATGTTGTATCCTTTTTTTAACTTTTTTTTCATTGGACATTATTTCTTTTCATTTGACATTAATTTTCTCTGTTTCCTAACAGTTTTTACTCAAAAATTTTGTTACCCTGTGTGCAGCGGAGCACATAGCTAGTTACAGCTGCTATGGAGACAAACAAAAAGAAGTGGACACACATATTGAGAGAGTAGTACGTCGAGACAAACAAAAGGGGTCCGTTCACCTTTGTGGTACAAAAGCTTTTATTGAAGAGAATTTACGAAAGAGAGTAAAACAAAGAAGAAAAAACAATATATAAATAAGCATGCAAAGTGCAAACTAAGTTTTATTAAGAAGTTTGTTTTTTGTATTTTAAATTTATTTTTTTAAATAAATTTTTCATTATTTTGATTTGTTTATATTAATTTTTTTTGAAAAATAAAAAAAATATTATTTTAATATAATTAAAAAAAAACTCCATTCTAGAAAAATGGTGCCAGTAGTTTCACGTTTCAAGTGAAGATAGACAGAAGCAAAAACAGGGTTCCGTTCGAAAGGCCAACTGTGAAGTGAAAGAGCTAAAAATGAAGAACAAAAAAGAAAGACATTACACATCTATATAGAGATACAGAGAGAGACTTTCAGAGAGAGAGAGAGAGAGAGAGAGAGAGAGATGGTGGGCTCAGGAGGAGCAGATAGGAGCAAAGAAGCTGTTGGGATGATGGCCCTTCATGAGGCCCTTAGAAGCGTCTGTCTCAACTCAGACTGGACTTACTCTGTCTTCTGGACGATTCGTCCTCGCCCGTATGTATCTTACTTTTTCTGCGCTAAAGTTTCAAACTTTCTATCTCTGTAGTACCGTTCACTCTGTTTCTCTCTCTATAAATTCTTTGCCTTTCAACTGTTTCTTTAAATGGGTGGTCTTTCTTATTTGCAGAAGAGTTAGAAGTGGTAATGGTTGCAAGGTCGGAGATGACAATGGAAGCTTGTGAGTTTTTCCTTCTTTCTGATACTAAAACAGCAAAGAAAATGGGGAGGACAGTGGACTGTTACTCTAATGAGTCGTGATTCTTTTGTATTTTTTCAAGTCTATGACAAAGTTCTCTCAAGTTATAGTTTTGTTACTTCATTTCTTCTTCTTTTTTCCCCCCAGGTTTTTTCTTAGTAACCAAACAGACCATTAATCATTTGCTTCTGAAACAGAGTTAAAGAAGCACGCAGCACTTGATTGTTGACTTGTGCATTTAAATATGTTTAGTCGGTTTGTAAATGGTAATTACAAATGGGTTTTAGGCAATTACTGACATATAATAATTACATATTTAATCAACTTGTAAGTTAATTCTTGGTCCTTCAATATGATTTTAATTCTTGACTAATCGACTTGTGAGATTTGTGAAGGATGTTAATGTGGGAAGATGGGTTTTGCCGGGGAAGAGTTGGAGACTGTTTGGAAGAAATTGATGGAGAGGATCCTGTCAGGAAAGCATTCAGCAAAATGTCCATTCAGCTATATAATTATGGAGAAGGGTGGGTACTGGGTAGGTGCTATTATTTTGGTTTAAATTCTCACTCTCCCTCTCTCTGAATGAAAATCTTCATAGCATGGTTAGAGTGCAGAAACTAGGAGATGAAAAACATATGTTGTTCATGCGTTTTGATTGATTTTTATTTCATTGGAGCAGGTTAATGGGAAAGGTTGCTTCAGATAAGTGTCACAAATGGGTCTTCAAAGAACCTACTGAATGTGAACCAAATATTTCCAACTACTGGCAGAGTTCTTTTGATGCTGTATACAACAATGCCATAAATCTGTTTTTTCCTTCCTTTTTTCCTTAATTAGTACCACTAAGTAGTTTGGACTAAAAGTGGTGTTGGGAATTTAATGTCTCCCATTATTAGCTAGTTAGATGACACCATATTTAAGATTGATAGTAACCTTCCCTCTTGAATGTTTCAATTGCAGCTTCCTCCGGAATGGACAGATCAATTTGAGTCTGGTATTCAGGTCAGCACCAGAAAAGTTTAATTGTACATTTAGTGGGGTCATATAGTTTTTTTTTTTTCAATTAATTTTTCCCATGTCCAGTACTTAGATTTTGTTCCACATGTGTGTTGAACAGACCATTGCTGTCATACAAGCTGGCCATGGCCTTCTGCAACTGGGCTCTAGCAAGATTGTGAGTTCTAATATTTTTCTAATATGAGAACTTGTCATCTAATTTCTTTTTTCTTTTTAAGAATTAATCTCGAAAATTAATTGTTCTTAAAATTATTTCTTGATTACCCTTTTCATATTTGCACAGTAGCTATTATTTACTTTATGGAAAAGTTTGATCTCATGAGGGCATCATCATTCATATGTTCAGATACCTGAAGACCTTCATTTTGTACTAAGAATGAGGCATGCATTTGAATCTCTGGGCTACCAATCTGGTTCTTACCTCTCCCAGCTCTTTTCATCAACCAGAAACACTTCCTCTTCTTCTTCATTACCTACTAAGCAATCTGCAATTCCAACCCGCCCACTACCGCCCCTTTTCAACTGGAGTCAACTTCCATCTGCTTCTTCTTTGCTGCCTTCACCGAATTTTCAAAGCCATGCAGCTAGACATGGATTTCCACAAGCCAATGATGAACCCCAAATGTTTACCCTTCCCCATTCATCAGAAACCCGAGTGGAAGAGATTATGGGAGAGCATGAAAATGACATCAAATGGCCTAATGGGCTGTCTTTGTTAAATGCTCTCACTGGAAGGGCAGACAATGCCAAGCTTTTGTTTAGCTCTGAGAGCTTAGGAAACAAAGGAGATCAAAATCACCACCCTCGTATCCTTGAAGGGAAGAGTCCAAATCCAAATTCAGATGCTTCAAATATGAATAATTCTGATGTTATGAACCCCAATGAGTTCTTGAGTTTGGATAGCCATCCAGATAGTGCATGGAAAATGGAAAACAAGTACAAAAGGAGCTTCACTTCTCCTGCAAGAATGACTTCGTCATCTTCTTCGACATCTATTGATCATCATCAGCGCCAAGCTGTGGATTACGGGAACCCTGAAGCTGGGATGTATTCAGACATCATGGAAACTTTCTTGGAGTGAAATCGAGAACACTTGTATTAGATGGACAAAGGATGAGAACTTGTATCTAGGAAAACAAAAGGGCTTTCATGCTTCTTTAGTACTGGGATTTTAGAGTTTGTTTTGTTGTGCTCTTTTACTCTGTTTCTGCTATTTAATTCTCAGAACTTCTCAATCATTTGGCTTGCCTTGCTATGTCAAGGCCTAAAGCAAAGTGTTGAACGAGCGTCTCCATCCTTTTAACTAAATCCTCGGGCAGGTTGGGACCGATCAGCTAGCTTAGTTATCCAACTTTCTCGGGGGAGGAGGTCCAGTATTTTTGTTGGGTTTGGGTCCTTGGGACTTTAGGATTAATTGAACGTGTAATTCACAATAGTAGCAGAAGGCAAGCAGAGTGAAAGCCATCGGCCAGGTAAAGGACACGAACTTCAGTCTATCTTTGATGCAACGCAACAAAATAAAGATAATAAAAAGGAAGAAAGAAAGATAAATAGCAGTTCGAGTGGTGTTTCATATCATGGTTGTTATTGTGCATCGCTAAGCTTTAGGCCAGCTCTAATCTGTCTTCGTCGCATTTATGCTTCTTTCTCGACGGAATCCTAAAATTCCAGTGTAATAAATCAACCACTCTTCTTAGTAACAGTATATTTTTGATGTGAGAATTTTTTTTGAAAAATTTGAATTTTATTGTGTTTTTAAATTGTTTTGATGTGATAATATTAGCAATAAATTTTAAAAAATAAAAAATATTATTTTAATATTTTTGTAAATGTAAAACAATTTGAAAAATAATCACTAATATAATATCAAAAAAGCTTTTATTCATTATTTTTTTCAATAATAGATATATAGTTTTTTTATAATAGATCAAATACATAGTTGCGAAATCAACATGACTCTTTAAGTGATTGAGAAATCCGGAAAGCTAAAACTCAACCCAAATTGGTTTGATTATTGAATTAGATAAATTAACACTAGATTTTAATTGTATATTCGGTATTTTAGTGGTTTTTATAATTATAATTAAAAAAAAGTTAAAAAAACCTATAAATTATAGTTTTTTCATAACTAATCATCTTTTTATAAAAAAAATTCAATGAAACTCATGCAAAATTATGATTTATATTGATTAACCATATGAAACTATTGTCAAATGAAACTATTGACTGCTATTATACAATCTTCGACAAGAGAGTTAAATTTGATGAAGCTGCTAACACGATGATCAGGTGGAACCTTGTATAACTTGTTCATTTCTCGCTGACCCTACAGCCTAGCATGCCATTATAAATTGACGACGCTTCTCCATTCCATGGCACATGCAATTCTATTCCTGCTGATGGGACACCAAGTCCAAGACGCTGTTTACTCATACAAATGGCTCAGGACGATGAATAAGAGGCTAATCCATATGTTTTTTTTTTGGGAGATTGGGCTTAAATTTATGTTAATGGGATTTCTTATTTTATTTTATTTTTAGGAGGACTTTGGCTCAATTGCTGATTGCGTAGGGTTTTGCTATTTATATTATGTTACATTAGAATGGACTCATCGACGAATTAAAAAAACACTTACAGAGTTATAATCCTCCTCCTCCTCCTCCTCCTCCTCCCTTTCCTTCTCTCTCCAGCTCCTTTTCTTCTTCTTCCCCTTCTATCCTCCCTTTCTCCCCTCCTTTTCTTTCTTCAAATCTATTCTTGTCTCGCATCATCTGCTCAACTCCATGCCTGCTACACATAGGAGAGGTAACCATGCTTATTTGAAATCGAAGCACATTAATTGGAAGCCTTTGCATTTCTAGATCATGGCAAGGGAATATAGTAGGGCCTGCTGCTTGCAATTTTATAAAAAAAAATGTTACTGAAGGAAAAGCTGATGTACTTGAGATTAACCAGACATTCCTAGTTTTAAAAAATTAAGTAATAGAAAGAATCAAATCTAGAACCAGCAAAAAATAATAAAAATATTTACACTAGATTTTTTCTTTCTTTCTCGTGCTTATTTCTTCTTCTTCTTCTTCTTTAAAAAAAAAAGGGTTTAGAAAAATAAATTATAGAATATCATTAATTATTACACACCATAAAATTACAACCAAATCTTGTGCTAAATCAATACCCCTCTTAAGAAGGAAAAAATAATAAAAAACCACATTCGTATTAAATATATATTATAAATCATAACTTGATATTTCCCTCCAATATGTCATCCTTTGTGGATGGTTCCATGGCATGACATTCTCTACAGGCTACCAAGAATGACCTGAAAAATCTCCTCCAAAACCCAGACCTGTCTCTTTTCCCTTTCTTTTTTTGTTTCTTGTTGTTGCTCAACCCTTCTTTCACCGAATTCCGGACACTTTTTCTTCGTGAATCCGCACGTTTCAAAGCTGCAGCTGGTACAGGCATGATATGTTGCCACCTTTGAGAAGATCCATATAATTGTGCTATAACAGCTTTACTAGCCAAGGTTGTCTGGCTGCTACTAATATTATACAATCTTCTCCTCTCTGAATTGTCACTTGAGCTTGTTCTCGCACTGCTAACACTGCTTCTACTACTATTAGTGCTATTACTTCTTGATGACATGAGGGAATCCTTGCTGCTGATACTGCTTGCTCTGCTAGGTGCACGATAAATGTTATCAATAAATAGCATAGTTGCTGGTTGTTGTTGAAGTACAGGAAAAGAATGTGGCAATAGGCGGCCATTGAAGAAAAGATGATCAGCTGGTGAATTCTTGTTTGGATCTCTAGAGGGAGAATCCGGCGTTAGACAACCGAACTCGAAATCAGAATCTTGATCTAGAGTACTTGGAGTGCTAGGAAAGGAGAAGATGTTTTCTCTAGAGCTGGTTTTCTTGTGGTGGTTTTCTTCCATGGGATTATTTCTTGTGGGAGTTTTGGGTGAGGCTGTGCTTATATCCATCCCAAGGCACTGAATATATAATATGATGTGGAGTTGTCTATCGTATTACAAATAATGAGAAAGAGATGGGCAGGTGATATGCATCAAACAAGAGAAGATTATGATAATTAATTATAGGTTGGTGGAGTAAATCATGAGTTGATCACTTGCCAATGTACCCAACCTTAAACTAGCTTATATATAGTGGTGTCCTCATAATTTTGTTAGTGTGGGGTGTTCCTTAGACATGTGTGTTAAATGATTGGGATATATAAAATTTAGAGGCTCCTTTCGATATAACACTCACCAAATTCACATCAAAGGTGGTTTTTTTCATAACAATTACCACTAATCCAAATGATTAAAGACTAAATATGAGAGCATTTGGGACTTGTATATAATAAACTAAAGAGAAGTAACCCTAGTTTAGTTTTTCTTCAAGGAGCACGGCTTCCCAAATATACTCTTGCATACATAAAGCAAAGAGACGTAGAAAAAGAGTGGCTGGTCAAGCAACACAAGCACTGATAACATAATTGTTATGTCTGGTCTTTAACTGGGCCATGCTATGATGGATCAACAAAGGTTGTCCAAGTGTTGGTGGAACCAGAGGCTTTCTGTGGACCAATCTTGAAGGAATAAATCTTCAAGCGTATTAACTAGTATTTCACTGCTTTGATTATTAATATACTTTGGATCGCCCTCCTCAAAATGAGGACAAAGCAGCTCTTGGAAAATTCATTTGTCTCCCATTTGGGTTTCCATGGAAACCTTTTGGGTCCATGGCAGCTCATCATGCCCTAGGGACCAACAGATTTCCCTCCTTTTCCCTCCCTACCAGGCAAGCTCTATGTTAGCTTCTTTTGCTGACACTCTAATTATGTTATGCGCAGGTATTTTTTTTATTGTTCTATGTCTTTTTTGCTATCAAAAATAAATTTTAAAAAATAAAAAAATATTATTTCAATCATTTACAAATAAAAAAACATTTACAAAACAACTGCTAACACCAAACAAGTGATTTTGACCTAAATCCGATATTTCATTGGGCTTCACTTCAGGTCTAAACTGAGTTTAGGCAGACCTTAACTGAATTAACCCTTCTCAAGTAACAGAGAAAGTTCATAGCGGGACTCGCAGGATTCTCTACAAGGAACAAACCAAGCACTGCTCCAAGTAAAATTGTGTCTTGGTCATAAATAAACATTGAGCTTTGCCTCTCAGGTATTTTTATGGACCGATGAAGTGATGGAATGTTCACAGTATTTGGGCTGCGGATAACTTAAAAGAAAGGGTTTGGGCTCTGGGCATGTATTGGCTTGATATGGACAGAGCTGTGAGCAATTGTTAATTGTCAAGTTTAGTTGGGCTTAACAATTGGTCTCCATCCTTAAGATAGAAAAACCCAGAGGGTTGATCTGGAATCGATCTTGGTTCGATGTTGTCCGATATCAGCTTTCAAGTCGGATTTTATAATTATTAAAAAAACAATAATATAATTAAAAAAATAAAAGAGGCAAAGTTGAAGAAATGGAAATTTATATTATAAGGTATAAGGTTGAAAATCATAACTTCAATTATATGTATTTCATATTATATAACTGAATTGTGTGAATAGAAACACTTTATTTAATTTTTTATTATAAAAAATAAGATATTCATTACTTGAATTTCGCGTTGCTATCACTATAGGAAGTGTTATCTATTATAGTATCATCTATGGTATTTTAGCTCTTGAATAAAACAAATGCTAAATGTTGCTTGATATTACTGTTGTTTCATTTTTTTCTCCAAAAAACATATATGTTTAGTTAAATTATTAATTTTATTTTTTATAAATAATTTTAAAAATTAAAATAATTTTTATTTTTATTTTTTTAAAATGTTATGTTATTTATATTACACACCACAATAACCATCATATTGGTGGTTATAGTTATAATGAATCATAACTTTTGTTATTTTTTTTAATATCATTATTTTTTTAATATTACAACTATTATCACTAACTTTACAATATTATTATTATTATTTTTATAATGCTCACATTATGACTACCACATGTGTCATTATTATATTAATGTAATTACCATTATCATATCATTTATTATAATCATAATAATTTATCAATACTATTAATTGTAGAAATAGAAAATATGTAATTCCCTTTTCAATTTCTTTATTTTAGCTATTATTATAACAATAAAAAATCTATAATTTTGTGTAACTTTTTTTTTTAAATTTGTTTTTTATAGTTGGCCTATGTATCACTTTACACTTGGTCTATTTATCATCATTCTTTTTATTCTTATCTTTATTTATTCATTGTTTTGAATTTTATTTTTTGTATTTTCAAATAATTTTTAATTGTTTTTTAACACTTGGTTTATTTATCACCATTTGTTTTGTTCTTATCTTCATTTATTTTTAAAATAACATTTTCAAGATTTTTTTTTATTTCTCTACCACCTTAAAAGAGAAGCGACTTAGCTTAGAATCAAATACATTATTTCTCTTTTTATTCTTATATTATAAAAATAAAGAGAGAAATAAATTTGGTTTGCTGCTGGTTCAATTTCTTTCCCTCTTGTCTCTCTCCTCCACCTCAATTTGCGCATTGCACTTAAAAATATTAACAGTTGAACTTTATTTTTTCTTTTAGATTTACTCCTGGTTTTTTTTATTAGAATTTTTTTTGATAATTTTTTAAAATTGAAATTTATTATAAATTTCATCCTTTATTTTTTTTTCATATCTAAGATTTTTTATTTATTTGAAATGATTTATAAAATTAATTTGTTTTTGCAATTTCATCATTTAATTTTTCTATTAAATTTGATTATTAATTTTTTATTTCTATTTTTCTACTTTGACAAGTTTTTTAGATTGAATTTTTTCTTTATTTTATCTCTTAGCATTAAATTGATTGAAAATCTAGCTTATTGATTGAGCCCAAGTTTAAAATTTCATGGATTACGATTTAGATTAACTTGGGTTTGCTTATTTTTTCTTGTTATTAAATTATAGTTTCCTTTTTTCATATTATTAAATTAACCAAACTTATTAAAACTAGTCAACTTGATAATCCGAGTCTCAAATTTCTTTACTTCCTTAACAACTCAAGGTTGCCTTAACTTAATCCTTTTTATGTCCGAAAAAGTTTATCCTCGCTTGCAACGTTAAGCTGACCATCAATATAGGTTTACTTGAATCATTTAATTTTGATTTTTTTTTAAATTGATTTTTTTCTTTTGACCTTTGTTATTTGATTCACTATTAATGGATTTTTTAATTTATTTTAATGTAAATCTCATAGTTTTATCACAATCTCACAACCTGAATTGCAAGTTTTATAAATTAACTATTATTAGTCTGAGTCAATCCATTATGCCTTACTTTCAATATCTTTTTTGTTTTTTAAAATATATCATAATTTAAATATTTTGAAAGTGTTTATACATGAAAATTTTATAATTTAAATTGGTTGAAAATAGAATTTTTTTATTAAGTATAAGTTTGAGATTTCATGGATTACGATCTTGAAAGATTAACTCGGATTTACTTTTTTTTTCTTATTATTAAATTATGATTTTTTTAAATAATTAAATTAACATAACTTATTAAACCTAGTCAACTCAATAATCTAAATCTCAAATTTCTTTTACTTATTTAGAAATCTCAGGGTCACCTTAGCCTTAGCTTTGTTCTTTTTATGTTTAGAAAAGTTTCCGCAGCTTACAATATTAAGCTTACCATCTATATAAGTTTAGTTAAGTTACTTAATTTTGATCTCTTTTTTAAATTAAATTTTTTTCATTTTGGCCTTTGTTATTTGATTCACTATTAATAGGTTTTTTAATTTATTTTATTATAAATCTTATATTTTTTATTATAATTTCATAATTTGAATTGGAAGTTTCATAAATGTATTATTGGTAGTCTAAGTTAATTTATTATGCTTTAATTTCAATGTTTTTTTGTTTTTTAAAATATATCATAATTTAAATATTTTAAAAAATTTTATACATCAAAATTTTCATGTCCCAACATATTTATATATATATATATATATATATATATATATATTAAAAAAATAGTCTAACCCATGCTGAAATAATAACAAAAAAAAACTAGTTTCATAATTTCCGAGAAAACATCACATCACATCATATCCTTTCATTTTAAAAAATAATAAATAATTAATTGAGCTTTAAGCACATCCTTTTTTAATTATTATATAAAAAACTATTTATCTCGATTAATACAAAAAACTATTTTTTATTTTTTTAATAATGTGAGAATACCTTTTAAAATTATTATATAAAAAACTGTTTTATCTCAGATTAATATATAATCTGACTAGAAAATGATTTTTATTACAAAAAAAATAGATGCAAATGTAGAATCATCTTAACACAATTATCCTTCTATTTTCTCTTCTTTTATAGTTTTTTTTTTTAATTTTAATATAATAGTGGGGAAAAAAACACGGAGAGAGAGACAAAAGTGAAAATGAAGCGAAGACCACGTCATAAGTAAATGCAAGGAAGGCGGGTGATAAAACTGGGAAGCAAGTGTGTTGTCAACAGCTGCTGGATCCTCATGGACACTTGTCTTTCTCATTTTCTTTGCTTTCTTGTTTTTTCTTCTCTCTTTTCTTGGCCACTGTGATTTTCTTTCTTGGTTTTCTAAACGACAACTATCCATCCAATTCCCATAAATTCTCACATCACATCACATCACATCACATCACACCAGTGATAAGTAGCTAACCATGACTGGCAGAGAAATCCTACACAAGATGAAGGTATGTATACATGTATAATGTACTGTACTCTGTGGTTTTGCTCCTGAGCACTGCTCCATTTTTCTTGCTTTGGTTACAACATTCTTGAAGATTAAGGACGTGAACTTTTAGATTTATTCTAAGTAGGATTTGTTTGAGATGATGGGGTTAGAGATAATATTTGTTTTAGTAACGGCCCTTGTGATTAAATTTTGGCGGTTCATGTGTTCATAGGAACGCTTGGAGATGTATCTTGGTATTTGAAATGTATTTTCTTTTCCTGAGAAAAACCTGTTTTTGGTTGTTACCATGTAGTGTTTGTCTACATTGCCTGATGTGTTGAGATCACTTTCATGATTATATTTTCGTAATTTAAATTTGATTTATTTGGAAGTGTTGTTGTAATTTTTTTAAAAAATATTTTTTATTAAAATTTATTAAAATGATATCTTTTTATATGTTTTAAAAATTATTTTTATGATGAACACATTCAAATAATTCAAAATATAAATAAAAATTATTTTTTAATAAAAAATAATATTTTTTTGGTTTCCGAGCACTCTCAAAGGAATTTCAAACAATTGTAATCATCACCACGCTGGAATCTATTTCAGCTGTTATTAGGGCTATGTGGTTTGTTCAGCTGGTTGGCGCTGATCACGCATGCATTTTTCAATGGAATACTAGCCGTGAGAGTTAACTACCAGTTTGAATGCACATTTTGCAGGAAAAAGTTGGATTAAGTTCATCTGCAGATTCTGGAAAGGGCAAGAGTAAGATGTCCAGGAACATAACACACGGCTTTCACTTGGTAAAGGCGAAATCACATCATGACATGGAAGATTATGTTGTTGCTCAATTTAAGGAAGTCGATGACAATGAGCTTGGTTTATTTGCTATATTTGATGGTCATCTGAGCCATATTATCCCTGATTATTTGCGGTCTCATTTGTTTGACACTATCTTAAAGGAGGTAAGCATGCACTCTGCATATTGTACTTCATTATTGAACCAGCATTTGTTGAACTACTTGTAGGTTTAAAGTTTTCACTATGGCTAGGGGATTGGGTTCAGGGTTAGTTACTGTATGGCCACTCATTTTTAAATGGAGCTGCAAATTGATATTTCAACTTTTACAATGAACGGTTACCAATTCCCCTTCTTCGCTTGTCCTGATTATGTTTGTAGCTTGCTTTACTAGCTGGATTCGATGAAAATAAACGTCTTTTTCGTGTTTGAATATTCCCTACAAGCAGCCAAACTTCTGGACGGAGCCAGAGAATGCTATGAGGAGAGCATATCGTATAACCGATACTAAAATTTTGGAGAAAGCAGGTGATTTGGGTAGAGGAGGTTCAACGGCTGTCACAGCAATACTGATTAATTGTCAGAAGCTGGTAGTAGCAAATGTTGGTGATTCTCGAGTTGTTATGTGCAAGAATGGTGTGGCCAAACAACTATCAGTTGATCACGAACCAAGTACTGAAAGGGAGGACATTGAGAACAGAGGTGGCTTTGTATCAACCTTTCCAGGTAAGAGTTTTGCTAAGATTGAAGAGCTATAGATGTTGTTCTACAGGTGTTTGGACTCTACAACACCATGATAATGATTGTGTTTTAAGAATTGAAGCGCTGGAAATTAGATTGTTAGGACAGTATTGCTTTTAATGGCCAAGTCTTCGAGGCTTGAAGTGCATGTTGAAATTTTGAAAATGGGTTGCATTTGGTGCTCTCTTTCATAGGGCAAGTGGATACTTTAAATGATATAATTTGCACGGAGTTACTGCACTGATATGGTGTCCTGTAACCTGTTGATGAATAGACAAGGGCTATCTTTTTAAAATGATGGAATTGCACCATTCCACGAGCAAATACTAACTAATCTTGCGCGTCTTCCTCCTTGTATTCTCCTGTTTTTGGACCATCCATTCCGAGTATGAAATCCGTTGCAGTATGATCAGCACTGTGGCTCTTCTTTGTTCCAACTGTATCAATACCTTCAGACTGTCTCTTTCTTATAGAGATGTTTCAATTCACTGACTGTATTAACATTCCACCTTTATGAATTTAGGGGATGTCCCACGTGTTGATGGACAGTTGGCAGTGGCTAGGGCATTTGGTGACAAGAACTTGAAGGAACATCTGAGTTCAGAACCAGATGTTGCAATGGAGATGATCGATGATGATACAGATTGTATTATCTTGGCGAGCGATGGGTTGTGGAAGGTCTGCTCTACTTGAACAGCACTTGAACACTCTATCTCTAATATACCTTTCAAACAAATCCTTTTTTTTTGGAAGGATAAATTATTTCTTTGCCTTTACATGGGCTAAGATCTGTTCCTCAATATGATGCCAGGTGATGTCCAACCAAGAAGCTGTGGATACTATCAAGAACATAAAGGATGCTCGGTCCGCAGCAAAACGGCTTACTGAAGAAGCACTTAATAGGAGGAGTTCAGATGACATTTCCTGCGTAGTTGTAAAATTTCAGTGACCTTATCCTTGTGAGAGGGGTATAATTATTACCCCTGGTGCATTAATGAACTTGATGCACGCTTTCTGCCCACTTCAGTTGCTGGTGGTCATATTTTCTTTTGCAAGAAGAATGAAGCAGACCTTCTTGGTGGCCCTGTGCCTGTAACAATGATGATGGAATGGTTCCCTGCGAAAGGAGGGGTTGGCCCAATTAGCTAGTGTATCCAGTGGTACCTTGCTACCAATATAAAACATAATAACAATCCATTCTAATACTCTTTCTGGCTTCAAATTGATGCAAAAACTGTCTTGAACTGGTCATGAACTCGATCGATCAAGGTGCAATGGACACCATGGATATATCCCATGGTAAACTATGCTTTAAAGATGACTGTATAACCATGCTTTTGGGTTAGAGTTTTGAAATTGTATCGTCTGCTAGTAATCTAGGTTCCAGAAGTTGTGTTAGGTATGATGCTAATTTATTTACAGACCCAGGAAGCAATTTCTTACTGCCCATCCCAAGCAGGATCAAGCAATGTTGTAGTTTTCCTACCCGGAACGGAAAAATGGGAAGTCATCGAGATTGGAGTTTTGCCAAGAGAAGTATTTAGTGCATCGGAAGTGACCAAGCCTGACGTCGTTTAATAAGCTGAATCCAACGAAGTTCTTTAATTTGCAGTTACGCAAGAAGCAGAAGCATAGTCGATGTTATTCTCTTAATAATAGCTTTACGAGTCCATCAACTTCTGTTAGAACCTTAAAACACCAAATTACACAAACTTTTCGAGGCCTAATACGCAGAATACAGCCTCTATCAAACAGCATCACTACTAGTAGAAGCTAAAGCACTCTTAGAACATACGATCCCACTAAAGTGTTCACATTTTATATGGTCCCAAACATGGGTAGAAGAAGCTATAAGTTGACAGAAGAGAGGGAGCATGCCGCTGGTATGGTCTTATCTGATCTGGGATCGCTTGTAAGAACTTCCTTGGGAGGGGATGCTCATCTGGAATCTTCCCCTTTCATCAGCTTGCCTGCAAGGGCTTTCTTTCAGTTGAGTACCAACCCCTTTGCGGCTCGAACCTTCTCCATAAGATTCAGCCGTGTTCTTCCGGCGCCGCTCATTGTGTCCTGCCAAACGCCTACGGCAACTCCTCTTTGTTTCATCAAACTCCGGTAGCTCATGGAACCTGCAAAGACTCATAATTGGTACAATATATAGACTGGTGGAAGAAATTTAACCAGAACCATACACATAGCAAGTCAATGAGAGATCTGCAAGGAGAGAAGTCCCACAATGAGCTGAATTTGAGTTTCTAGTAATTTTTGTTGAGAGCTTCTCTTGTCAAAGGATCACTAGATGGAAATGCAAGGAAGGGAAAGCACGAAAACTCGAATTTCTCAAGTAATCTTATACGTGGAAAGAGAATCGATTTTGCAACTCATATTGAACCATCATCGAAAACCAACTCTCCAATAATTTCCTAACATTCCAAAATATCTGGACCATAAATGCTGAGCAGATTAATCACGAGTCCAGGATTAGCAGAAGCCTATCTTAGGTTACATACTTCGAAGTCTAATTAGCATACCTTTTCATACCATGGATGTAAATCCTGTTATAACACATGCACCATTATAGTCATAACATACCGCTAGTTCTGTCTCACCTTCTTTAGAAGAATCCTAATGAAATCTATCATTTTTCATCCAACCAAAGCAGGTTGCAGAAAATTTAACGTTTAAACAATATTTAAGAAATCTCATTCTTCCTCGGGTTTTTGAGCACAACTTTCTACCAGCAGAAAATTGTACGTGTTTTGAGTCTCCAAGTATTCGAAACCTGTAATTGTAACACTTTAGTTGCTTTTAGCTTCAGTTAACCACATGGGTATACTTCTTCACAATGAGCTTACATTAGCTAATTCAGTTAACTAAGCTTTACTTTGAACTCAAAACAAGTTTCTTTAGGGTTAGTAATGTTACAAGTGAAAAAGAAAAAAAGAAAGAACTTTGTTTTATGAAGAAGTCTCTGCCCAAGGGAAAACGAATTTGGTTTGTGTGGAGATATAGCACATTTCTTCTCAAGTCCCTTTAATTTCCAACTTACATTCTTTGTATTCATGCTGGTAAAAGAAAATACGTTCTACCGATAGAAAGATAGCTAAATGAAAACGCATGAAAACCTGCTGCATTGCTGACAGAACCGCTGCCTGAGGCCAGCAACAACCACAGCTGGTGACTTCGCATGAACCTCGCAAACCTTGTGTCTCTTGTGGTACCTTTTAGCATCAGTCAAGTTAGCTCCACACTTCTCTACTTGGCAAGACGGCGGAGAAGCTCCGCCGCCACCAGTCCCTCTCTTCCCAACTCCTTTCTTCTTCTCATCATCGGTAAAACCAAAACAGCCCCCGCCACCCTCATCTTCTTCTATGTCATCTTCCAAATCATCCTCGATCTGGAAATCATCCTTGTTGATCATTTTCTCTTTCAAATAGTTACGCTTCCCTTCAAGAGTCTTAGCATTCATAATTCTTTCAGGGAGGATATCACACAATTAGGGTATTGCGGGATATCTAGCAAGGTGAGGAGTGATACTTGAAGTGCTAAGATGAAGGTTTGTAGAAGAGTGTGTTGAGGAAAAGGTGAAAAAAGTTGGGAGGACCACAAGCCACATATTCTTGTGTGGTGTCAAGTTGTGAATGACTGATTAGAAATCTTAAGGAGGGAGCGTAAATTTTTTTTTTTGGCTACGATTTACTATGCCAAATAGATTTTCTGCCTAATTGCTGTCATCGGTGCTTAAAGTGATACCTTCATTTGACATCGGAGATGGGAGGATCACACTCAATTATTGCTGCCCCACTGGTGGTCCTCTCTCTATACATACATGGGATTTAACTATACTAGCAAACTATTCAATCATTTTCTGGAATGCACATTAGTAGACCAAGTCAGTTGAGCTAGTAAGCAAATTGGTTTGATTATGGAGTTTCTGTAACAAAGCAGGTGGATTTTATGTCAATCGAACCAGGCTTCGAAGTTTGGTTTCGAGGCGTGAAGGAAGGAGTTGGATCGCAATTAGGATTTGATGGCTTTGTCAAAGAAAGATGGAAGAAAAAAAGTTGGGTGGTTTTGGGTCAAATCGACCACCAGCTTCGCATTTTGAACATTGCAGATTCATTAAATTTGGCCCGAGCTAGGAACATGCGAGACAGACGATTGTGATTAGTCATAGGTTATATGGATGATAGGACAGGGTTATACCCTATAAAAAAAGGTTTATACAGTGTAAAGTGGTCGAAAAGATTCACATCTTTCGATATAATCATTGAGCCATGCTCGAATTATAGAAGATTCTGCATGTTTTTGTAATTGGTCGGGGTACGTAAAGCCTTCAAATTACGTAAGAAAAATGTGTTATTCGGGCTAGTTTCGTTAATTTTTCTTCTTGATTTTCTGATTTTTCTTTTCTTTTCGAGTTTTATAGCTAGTATTTAGATTTATTCATACTTAGTAATAAAACAAGGAATCAAGATTTTGTGATGGAGACACTGCCTCCTAAAATTACTTAGGATATATTTGTTTTCACAGTTATTTACTTTTAATGTCAAGGTACACCACTAAAATTAAAAAGCATAAATTTTTATTTTTATTTTTATATTTTTTGACCATGAAAAGTTATGCCGGACAAACACAACACAAAGTAAAAGTAAAAACATAAATACTATTAGTAGAGTTGTGGCTTAGTTGTTGTTGGGACAATTCCTTTTTCTTCGAATCCAGGTTTGAGTTTTAGTGGGAGTGGGGCTGAAGAGTTGTTCCCTTTATATCTTTACGGGATCCTTTTTGTGCGATATGCTTGTCACCCCTGCGGTGCTTTACTTGCTCATTGGGCATGTAGGATGTTCAATGGGTCGTGGAATTAGTCGTGGTGTATGTAAACTGGCCGGACACCCACGTTAATAAAAAAAAAAACATAAATACCTTTACATTCAAGGTGGAATCAATGACTTGGATGGGATACATTTCAAGCCAAGATTTTATTAATAATTTTTAACTAATTTTATATATAAAAATTTATAATTTTTAATAAAATTATTAAAAATTCTAAAAATTTACATAAAATCTTACAATATGGTGCTTTAACTTAAGTTAAAATTTTAAAATTTTAAAAAAAATTTAAAAATTTAAAAATTTAATAAAAAATCACAATTTAACCAGTGTTATATTATTTGATATAATTTTTAATCTGACTATTAGATTAAATTGAAATTTCATAAGGAATCTTAAAATATATTGAATAAAAAATGATTAAAATTTTAAAATAAATAAAATTTGATAGTGATAATAAAAAAGAATGTTAAATAAAAATAAAACAACTCATTAAGAATAAAATAGTAATTTTCTATTAAAAATAAAATAAATTATCTTTTTTTTTCTTTTATATGTTGTTGATTAGGCATAACAGAGTAGAGTAGAAAAGGAAAGGAAAAAAATGAAAAGGCAAGAGAAAAATAAGGAAAAAATATAAAAAAAAATTCAAGAAAAAAAAAAAGTGAAGGAAAACTATTGTAAAGTTATAAAATGTAACTTATAAAACACTAATATAAAAAAAATGAAATGAAGAAATGAAAAATTAAAAGAAGGATAACATTTATTTACTTTATTTTCTAATTAATATGAAATTATTATTTTATTTTAGTTGAGGAATTATTATAAGATCGATTCAATTTCGATTATAAATAAATTATATTTTATAGAATATCGAATGATATAACTTTAATAATGAGTTTATTTTTATTTTCACTTTAATTTTATGTATATTTAAATTTATTTTAAATATTTTAAATAATATATTTAAATTACAATTTTACTATTAATTTTAAAAATTTATCCATATAAATTAATAATTAATCTTAAAAAAATTATATATTTATTTAATAGTTCAGAACAGTAAGAATTCATTCGCCTTACTTACATTTACTATCCTTTTCATGTTATTTCCGTCCATGCGTCAAAATAAGACAATGCTAGTCTGTAGCATAGATTTGATCACTTGATTTCCCGAAAGAAAAAGAAAAAAACAGAAGCAGCACCGCATACAGATGGACTGCCTCGTGTTCAATATGACCCCCTCATCAACGATTATTTACTGTTTTCTTTCACGAACCTTCAGAACATTTTCTTGGGCCATTATTTTGACATTAATGGCATGGAAACAAAACCAAATTTCCAGTGGTTAGGCGAGCAAGAGAGAGAGAGCGAGAGAGAGAGAGAGAGACCACCGAATTGCTCTCAAAGCAAGAAACGTTAGAGGCGATTACGTCCATGTCATAGCCTTGAAAAGGACATGTCAATTTTTAGTGCACCCTTTAATGGATTGGTACAGCGCCAATGCTTATACAAGACTCTGCGTCTTTGGGATGGACAGACAGTGTACTCTAGCAGAGTACCCTATGCTTCTTTTCTGCTGAAGTGGACTCATAAATTTTTAGTCTTTTATTCACGCAAAGCTTTATTTCGCCTTTTTCTTTTCTCCTGGTGTTTTTTAATTTGATGTAAGACTTACAGGTCCATGTGCAAATCGATAAATTCAAATATTTAGATAATTGCTTCACAACCGAATGCTGGTTTTCTTAGAAATCATGTCCATGTCTTTATTACCGGGGTTGGTTTCTAGTACAAGTCTAGGACTTTCGTGCTCTGAAGTTGGGGACATGGCTGCGTGGCCTTGACACCATGTACATATGACAGTAGCAGGGAAGGTAAAACCTCAGTCATGACATGACCCAACACAAGTTTTCACATGGCTCTTGTACCTGAACAAAATGGAAAACTTTAGCAAATGCCTCTGAAGCAGATACACAGCTAAAATCATAGTGGGTGTTACAGCTCGTTAGAATTTGAGTAAACCTTCTGTTTGTACATCTAATAGTAAGAAGTTACAGTAAGAAGTTGAGAATTATAAGTTTTGTATTATATCTTCAGAAGACGTGAAGTAATAATATATACAAGAGTATCTGCTACTACAAATTTGCTATTCAAACAAAGGAGATGATATAATAAAAGTTAATTGTATTTATATCCTATAATTTCATTCAATTAATCAGAAAGATTTGTTCCCTTTTTTATTTATTGTCTTGTAATAGATTTTATTTCTTTTAATCTTGTTCTCCTGTTCTGACATATGAGGTTTTAATCTCTTCCTTTTGAATTCTTTCACGAATAATAATAGTATGACAATTGATTTTAATATGTCTTATATACTTATGATATATAAGATTTGCGACTATGTGCAAAACGGCTTGATTATCACAGAATAATGCTGCTAGTTGGGATGTTCAACACATAAATCTTTTTATAAAAATCATAATCAGCTTAACTCACAAGTAGTTGCAGCCATAGATTGATATTCTGCCTCTACGAATGATTGGGCAACTGCAATCTACTTTTTGCTTTTCTATGACACCAATGACTTTTCAAGAGAGATACAATAACCAGTTATTGAGCGAGGTGTTGTGAGGCACCGCACCCAATCTGCATCATAGTAACTAATCAAATGGAGTTCATTATGGGAAAGAAACATCAAACCTTACCCAGGAGCCCCTTTAAGATATTAAAGAAGTCGATATGCCGCATCAAGATGGTGTCGTTGTGGGTCTTGCATGAATTGGCTTAATGTGTTGATAGTGTATGCGATTTTTGGTCTTGTGATGGTCAAGTAAATTAATTTTCCAACTAGACGTTTATATCTTACTAGCTCGTATAGTGGACTGCTACCTGCAGGTGTTAATACCAAATCTGCCTCTATTGGTATCTTTGTAGGTTTATCACCAAGTAATCCAGCCTATTCCAATATGTCCAGTGTATATTTTTGTTGACAAATGGTGATTCTAGCTTGTGACCGTGCAACCTTAACTCCAAGAAAATATTTCAGGGGTCCGAGATCTTTAATTCAAAATTTGCTACTAAGAAAACCTTTCAAGTTCTTAATTTCTGCTTCATTGTTACCTGTGATCACCATGTCATTAATATATAACAACAGAATAGTGAGTGAAGTCCCCTTAACTTGACTGAATAAAGAGTAATCTGCCTTGGATTGATAGAAACTGATGGTCTGTATTGCTAAAGAAAATCTCTAAACCAGCTTCTGGATGCCTGCTTAAACCCATATAAAGATTTGTGGAGTCGACAAACAATGTTCTCCCCTTATCGATGACAACCTGGAGGAGGCAACATGTAAACTTCCTCTTGGAGTTCATCATGAAAAAAAGCATTTTGAACATCCATTTGGTGTAAAGACCAGTTACGAACGACAGCCATAGCTAAGAGGCAACAGATAGTAATGAGTTTGGCTACTAGGGTGAAGGTCTCTTTGTAGTCAATGCCTTTGCGTTGGGTGAAACCTTTTACAACAAGACGAGCTTTGTGGCATTCAAGAGTCCCATCAAATCAATACTTAAGTTTGAACACCCATTTACAACTAATAAGTCGTTGTCCATGTGGGAGAGGAACAAAACTCCATTTATTGTTGTTTGAGAGAGCTTTTAGTTCAGCTTGCATGACAATGACTTAGTGGGAATTTTGACGGACCTGTTCATAAGTAGCAAGTTCTACCAAGTGGGAGATATGAGCAAGAAAATATTAGTATTGAGGGGACAAGTATGAATAGGAAACATATGGATGAAGTGGATGTCTTGTGCTGAATATGGACAACGAGGATATTGCCTTAGATAGGAGCAAAGTTGAGTGATGAGCCATGTAATCTTTGAAATGAGCTAGTGGTTTGGAAGAATGGGTGGATTGGCGTAGTGTAACTTAGTAGAGGGATATATCATTAAGAGCAGGTTCTGGTAAGGGTGCGGTGATGGTAGAAGATAAGGTAGTTTCGAGTGTGTTGTCAGTAATGATAGTTTTTGGGGTAACTGTGGTTACTGGAAGGGAAAAGAGATTAAGGAGATCGATGTTGTGTGGTGAGGGGAAGTCTATAAGAAGACAATCCAGAGTGGGAGTGGGAGATGGATAAACAAGTGGCACAACAGGTTTGGGTGGCATGTGTGGGGGAGGTGTAGGAAAAAATATGCTCATGGAAAATGACATCTTGTGAGGTGAAAAACTTATGTGTAGTGAGATCATATAACTTATAACTCTTTTAGCCAATGGGATAACTAAGAAAAACACAACAACGTGCACAAACATCAAACTTATTAACAAGTGTGAGGTTGGTAACATAACTAAGACATCTAAAAACACATAAGTGTGTATAGATTGGTGGTGTGTTGTGTAAAAACTCGTATGGTGATGTATGAGAGAGCAATGGTGTGGGAAGGCAATTTATAAGGTAACAGGCGTTTGAATACTTTTCCCTTAAAATTTTAAAGGTAAATTGTCCTGAAATTGAAGAGCACGACCAACATTTAAAAGATGCCTATGTTTACGTTTCACAACCCCATTTTGTTGTGGTGTGTAAGGACAAGAATGTTGAAAAGAAGTCCCACACGAGTTGAAATAAAAATGCAAAGAAAGAAATTCACTACCATTATCTGCATGAAGAATCTTAATGTCTTTTTTAAATTGTGTTTTGACCCAAGAGAAAAAGGATTTCAAAATTGATTGCGTGTCGGATTTGAATTTCATAAAATACACCCAAGTAAAACAAGTATAATAGTCTACAATAATAAGAAAGTATTGTGCCCCAAAATATGTTGTAAGTCTATGAGGCCTCCAAATATCATAATGGATTAAATTAAAAGGTGTTGATGTTTTTATTTCACTATGACCAAAAGATAAACGAGTTTGTTTTGCTAAATGACAAATATAACAAATATGTGTGGAATCAAATATGATTTCAACATTATATTTTGCTAATGAAAGTAAAGGTATAGATGACGGGTGCCCTAAATATCAGAGTTATAAATTATTGGTATGGTTAATGTTGTTGGCGTGATGGGGGTTTTGTCCTGGTGTAAGGTAGTTGAGGCCATCAAAATGCTTGCCCAGGCCAATCATCCTCTTCGTGTCCATGTCCTACACAATACAAAAATCTGGATAAAATGTTACCATACAATGTAAAGCTTCTGTTAATTTACTGACAAACAATAAATTGACATGAAATGTTGGTACATAGAAAAATTTATCGAGAGATAACTCATGTAATAATTTGATAGAACCAATATTTCTTATTTTTATTTGTCCCCTATTTGGTAAACCAATAAATGCATGCTGAGCATTAATAATGTTGTGCGTTGGTGATGAATATGATATATGATCATTTGCTCTATTCTCAATAATCCAACAGAGAGTTAAATGTGAACCTGTTTGTGCTATATTGCATTTTAGCGAGATACCTGATGCATTTAAAGATGGTTGTCCATTACCATTATAGAGCATGGCTATGATCTGATTATACTCCTCATTAGTGAACTGTAGTGTTGTGCTTTGATACTATAAGAAATTGAGAATTATATGTTTTGAATTATATCTTCAGCTAATAATATATATAAGAGTATGTGATCCTATAAATTTACTATTCAAGTTACTATTCAAGGAAAGTAAATCATACAATAAAAGTTGATTACATTTGTATCCTATAATCTTGTTCAATCAATCATAAAGATTTGTTTTCCTTTTTCATTCATTGTTTTATAATATATTTTGATTTCCTTTAACGAATAATATATAACTAAGATCAAGCTGAAGTAATTTGGAGATATAGATTATAGTTTTGTAACAGTGAAAACTGAAAAAGACCACTACTTATAAGCATGCATCGTTTCCTATTCCTGCATATATCTTCTATGTTATTTCCAATTATTTGTTATATAAGAATTCTAATTGGATTTTTTATATATTAAAGTGGATATTTGGCTGGATTGTATATATTTTAATTCATTTTATAATTTTTAAAGTAAATAATTATATAAGTTTTAGTAATCCTAGAGCTTATAATACTTATATTAATGATCTCTAAATAACAAACTTAAAATATAACTAATTAAATTATACCCTTTAAAATTATTCCAATCGGATTTTGCCTTAAAGGGTCATGGCTTCATATGTTATATGCGGAAGGCATGCTTAATAAAGAGAATGTTAGTGGAATCATCCTATATATACCATTCCGATGTTTAAAACCAAACTTATTGAGCATCTTCATCGTCTTTAATCTGTAACGAAAATGGCGGATGGCGAAGTTAAAATTAGGTTTATGGTGTCAATTTATCATAGATATTAAGATTTAGCATGGGATGTAGCATAATTCCCTTTCAGGGAGAGAAAGGATAGGGCTGGAGTATTACATCGATCATTGGCATTTACATCAATTTCTTGCTAAAATCTCAATGAAAATCATATGAAACAAAAGGCACCAACTTCGACAAAGGTAATTTGAGCAATCTTGGAGACTGGCTGAAAGATTAAGAGCGATCATCATTAAGTGAAAAACTTGTGCACTGGATGGATTACGATTATGACTCAGAAAATGGCCACAACAAGAACAGGCACAAAGAAACCAAAAAGTTTAAGGAAATCATGTCATAGCAAACACGAACTCTCAAATATCTCAATCCATTTCCACCCACAAGTGTAGCTGGATGATTCCATGGTTCTATATCTACCTACCCTTTACCCCTCCACTCTTCCGCGTCTCTCCTTTTCTTTTCTTTGGCTTTTATGATAACACGTTAAAGGGAATGGCCTCGTCATATGAATTTGAGTAGCATGAAGTGCCCATCACTCTCAGCACTAGAGTTGGAGTTTTGGTCCTATATTCTTTCCAGATTGGTGCATATAAAATGGAGCTGGGGATCAAGGATTTTAGTTGGCTGATGAAGGAAAAAACAGAATACAGATGAAATATGGATCATAACTTTGCCTTGTAGAGGAACAATTCAAGGTCTGCAAAGAGAACCAACAGCTGTTTGATAAGATGAAGATCTTTCAAGTCTCTGTCAACTAGTCCTGGAACGCAAAGAAAATTGGATCATATCTTTCCAAGAAATTCTTTTTTAGTCTAAACTGTGTCATAATCAAGGTGATGATAAGTATTGAAATATTGGTTATCTATATTCCCTACCTCCATTACCTTCCGATTAACTTCAAAATGGATTTACAGGCAATGGTGTGTGAAGTGCTGGCTATATGTATTACCTATCACCTTTTCTAGCATTCCTTTATGCTTGCCCTTGAAAATGCATTTATCGAATTTGTCCTTGAGTTGCTCTCTGTCACATTTTACCAATCCTTTTCACTTTGGAATTTATTTTGGCGATTTATGGCCATATTAAACAACGTATCAGATTCCCAGGCTATTGTTTTTCCTTTCAACCATGCAACTCGACAAAATTTGGGCCCTTTCTGTTGAGGAGATAGAATTTCAGTCGGAAGACAGTGTCCTGTAGTGTAGAGAATGTCATCGACGGTCAGAAACTCAGTTTCAAGTTTTTGCATAATCACCCTAAGAACTACTTTGTAGAAAGGAAATGTTCAATGTTCATTTGAGTCGTTGACAAAGGATCATGATCACTTGAAAATTAATTAGTTAATTGTCCACCAGCCTTCCCTTATGATCCTTAGCCCTGGGCTAATTGTAAGGTTCTCAAGTGCCTGGTATTTGCTTGGGGAGCTAAAGCTCGGAAGTACTTCAGAGAGGAGCAAGAAACATTCCAAGATTGAGGGCTAAAGCTAAATTCTTGAGCTCAATTTCAAGAACCCGACTGAAAACAAAGAACAACGTAAATGACCTAATTATACCAAGTCTATACCACATGCATTATTTTCTAACTAGGCTAGCATGATACAAACACTGTAACAGACCATAGTTCTTGGTACAAAATACAAGAAAGCTTAAGAAAAACAAGTGCTTTCTCCATCTTCTCTATAGTTTATTGTCTTCAAATCATCATTACTTCCCTCAATACTGTATCAACTGGCCCATCAATTAATGAACCTCAAAAACCACGGGATCTTCGACAACATTGTTGTTGTCGTCGTCATTGTAATGACTCTTATTATGGTCTTTTCCACCAACTACTGCATCTCTAATCTTTTGGTCACCCTCCTTGGTTGCTTCCAATGCGCCGTCCATTGTTTTTCTTTGCTGTGTCCCTCAATCGCGCCTGCTAATTGTGTTGCTTTTCTAACCCTTTCTTTAGCTGTGTCAGCCACAAACTGTATTGACCCTACCCGGGTCCAGGGCTTGTTGCTTGACTTCATGCTGGACTTCTTGACTTTTTTTTTTGGATAATTATCGAGCGATGGACATGTTGACTTTAGGGTGCTCATTCAGATATATTGAGTATTTGGGTACGATTAATTGTTTTTGGTTGATATTATAAATTTGTTTTTATTGTTAATTTTCATGTATTTATATTTAAAATAGATGAACAATAAGTTACCATGACATCTCTAATATTAAGTACACCATCATTAAATTCCAATTCCCTTTTCCTCCTCCCCTCCACTCCAACAAAGAAACAGGTCTTTTTTTTTACATTAAAGGTTAAAGAAATCCAAAATAAATGCTTAATTTTCAAATTATCAAATATATATATATATATATATACACAGATTAACCTGATTTACAGGTTTTAAAAATCTCAACTTATTAAATATCAATTTTTTAGTTTTTCTGAACAACTATCATCCGTAAATAATACAAATATTACGTATGAATTATTTTTTTGAACACCCCTACTTGCCTTTGCCTGGTCGAATCAATTGTTGCACCATAAAAAGTTCCTGGTGTCTTATGATCTGGGCCGTTTCCTTCTCTTCTCGTCTCTGCTGCTACATTGCTACCCTGCAAGTTATTTTAGCACAGATCAAAGAGGTAAAATAAAGTGTTATTGGTCTAGCTTATGAACCGGCAGCTAGTCCCCCGTCACTGAGATATATGTAATTCAAAACTAGCAAGACAAGGTGGGGAAATTCAGAGCCATGATTTTCAGTTTGAAGGCAAGATATATATGCTAATTAGTGGATAAATATTAATTTAGGATACACAGAGAGATATCAATGCATAAAAAAGATACTGATTGAGCGGAATTATAGTAGAGAGATACTTGAGCAAGTTCATAAAGCAGTGGAGAAGCAAGCCCTGAAGAATGTGTTGGCAGAATCAACATGATGAGGGTGATCCTTAGATGGAGCTTTAGAGATGTTATTGGTGACTGATTTTGCCAAAAACATTGCTGCCATAATTTCCTTGTCACTAAATCTTTTTCTGCGCAATGTTAATTTCTTTGAACATAAACATGGCCTGATAGTTCCAGTATACTGATACAGAACCAGCGCTGCAGTGTGGTACAATGTAAAGTTGGAAGCGTTTTGAGAGAATTTGACACGCTCCTTTGAACAGAAGGATGATCCATGTTTGTGTTTCTAGGTGCTCATCACTTGTCTTCTTTTTAAATCATGAATTTTGAAGCCACTGACGTGTAAATTGTGTGTTGTAGATAGCTATTATCAACCTTCTTAAAATCTAAAAATTGTATCTTGGATTATTTCAAACACCTCGAAACTTAGAAATTTTTAATAATAAAGAAAATAAAATAATAAATATAATGATATAAAAAATATAAAAAAAATACTCACTTTGAATTTGGACATGATCGTAACCTTAGAAGCAAAGTGAATGGTGGTGGTGGTGGTACTATATTGGTTGAATTATATGGCGGTGGCTGAAGTTCATTTCCATTCCAAGTTTTTGTCCTCCGCAGCTCCACCTGAAAAGGTTGGTTATTCATTATGTGATAATTTGTTTTTCTTTTCATGTTCAAAGCATTCGCTTTTGAGACTGGTTAATGGCTTTATTTTATTGATGTTCTATTTATTTATTGCAAATTAAGTAAAGTTTAATTTATTTTTTTTTGCATGTGTAGTTCGACTTTTTTTGTGTGTGTGTGTGTTAACTTCATGTTATGATACAGACTCCACACATAATTAGTGTGTGTTAACTTCATGTTATGATACAGACTCCACACATAATTAGTGTTGTTTTTCCTAATTTAGATTAATAATATTCTAAGATAAAAGATTATTTAATAATATTATCAAGTTTTAATAAACACTTATGTTTTTTTTCTAATTAATATAAAAATTAATGTTAAATAAATAATTGTTACGATAATTCATTTTTTTACAAAGATAAAAATATTATTTTACTAAAAAACTTTCTAATTTGAAAAGTCAACTAGGTTAAAATAAAATCTTTAATATAAAAAAAAAATTTATATATCATATTAAGAATGTCTAAAAAACATATAATATTTTGTTTAATTGAAGATCGAAAACTTAAATATGAAATATAAAAACTACTTTACAAGAGAATAGATAATTAATTCATCTTTTTTGACAATCTACCTATAATTATTTTGTTTTTCACTTGATATTCTTTTTTTATTGGAAAAGGGGTTTGAATTCTATGAATTAAATGTGCGGGATAATTTCTTGTTTTTAGCAATTTAATCCATTCTTATTCATCACGATAATTGATAGCTAAAACCTTTAAAAGTTTTTCTTTGTAGATTTGGGGATTTATTGATACATTGATAAGTATTTTTTAAAAGAAAATATAATAATATTTTAGAAAAAAATTCTAAAAATAAATATAAAATAATGAAAAAAAATCATGAATTTGTTTTTATTGAAAGATTCATAGAGTTTTTATAGTTCATAAATCTTATCATTTTGTAAAGAATAGAAACTGGAGTATCATCTTACTCTAATGATATTAACAAGAGAAAATATATCTAACACATGCATTACAGACAAATAAATACCCCTTATACATCATTAATGAAGAATAAATGATAAATTATTTTGAAAATTTTTATACACTTAGAGATGTAAAGAGATGAGTACCCTTAATATTAAGGTTCATGAGTAAAAAATAAACAATCTTATGACACACTAAGATACCTAAAAAGATCATTAATTTTATATCTATTTAGGATCAACAAGCTATTAAAACTAGGGATATTAACTCTAGCAATCTGCTAGATCCATAAATATTTGGATTCAATATGTAGTTAAGTTTACAAATATTGAGTCTAACAACTCGTTAAATTCACATGTATTTAGACTCAATGCATAATTAAGTCCATGAATTATTGGGTCATCATGCTATATTTTTTTAAGATGAATTTTAAACAAAAATAACATGTATTAAAGATGTTGAGTCACTAATATGAAACTTTTATTTCAATATTAAAATCTATGAATTAGTAGGCATAAACAAACAATAAGAAACTAAACAAAGAAAACATAATATAAAAATAATCATTTAGTTTCTAATATAATTATTGTATTTATAAAAATAACTTTCATACTTATTGTTCTTTTTCTTATCACAAAAATCAAATTAAGTTGATTATTGTGTGTAGTATCATTAATTAATTATTATAAATAGTTTATTTTAAAATCTTTTTAATTTTTTATATAATCATTATCTTTTTATTTAATTTATTTGACTAATTTTGTCCACCTTTGCCAAAAAAAGGTAATATTTTTTTCCTAAAATAAAATAAAAATAATCATTTTATTTAATTTCAAGTCTTTTAGATACATGCTTACTTGGACTTATTAATTAGGGCCATGCATCAAGGCCCTTTCTTAGAGACCCAAATGCATTTAGATTTTTAAGAATATTAGTACTTTTGTTAATTTTTATAATTATTTTATAAATAATTATATATTATTATGATATGCATACTTTTTTTAAACAATAGAATAATTAATATTCAATAAGAATGCAATATTTATAGTATATTTTTATATAATTTTCTTATATTTATTTATACCAGTATGTAAAAATAATTGATTAATGATTTCCAAATAAGAAAAGACAATTTTGACTTTTTTGTTTTTTTTCTCTAGAATTTTAATCACCACCACCTTGGTTAGGAATATCTGTTTTAATTTCCAAACAGCTGCATAAAAATAAATATAAAAAAGTGTCTTACATCGAGATCTCAGAGTCGCGTGAAATGAAAATGACTCCTCATGGTAAGCCTATTTCCGCTCAGGCCGCACTTTCAACGGGAATGAAGTGACTGAGTGCTCATTTAGATTTTTTTTCCCGTATAATTGTTTGCGTGATGTTGTGGGTATGATTCATTTGCAATAATAAATAAATAAATTATGCAGAGCTTCATTTAGTATGATATAATCAACTTTATATATTTAAAAATATTCTAATAACTAGTAAAAATATAGTTTAATTAAAAAAATTAAGATAATATTTTGAAAATAAAAATATTAAAGTGATAATATATTAGATTTACTTAGATTTGCTCGAATTAACTCAAATTAATTTATTAAATATTCAATCCATGTAATGAAATCCTGATAACATTGCATAAAACAAATAAAAATATTAAATTTAATTATTAATAAATTTAATATTGAATAATAAAATTAAAATTAAATTTTAATTATAAAAATAAATCAAATCAATTTGGATTAACCTACTAAACCTTAATCATGAGACTACAATAATTATATAAAAATAAATTTAAAAAAATTATAAAACTCAATTTTTAATTAATTTAATATTGAAATATAAATTAAAAAAAACATGAAAAAACTATTCGAGTAAACAGATAAAACTTGTAATCTAAGCTATGAGGCCAGGATAATATCATAAAAAACACATTAAAATAAATTATGAAGCATAATTTTTAATCAATTTAATATTAAATAAAAAAAATAAAAATAAAAAATAAAAAAACCTCAAGACAATAAGTTTAACTAACACCTCAATCATAAAATCCTAATAACACAATAAAAATTAAATTAAAAAAATAAATCACAATTCCAACCAATTTACCATTAAAGATTCAATATTTTTTAAATTTAATATTAAAAAATAAAATTATAAAAAAAATATTAAATATCAAATTGTAAAATACCGTGGCATTTTAGTGTTGATTGCTTAGTGAAATACTTAGGGTTTTAATATATATTAATCAATAATAATTAATGAATAATGGGACGAGTTATGAAGAACCAAAATACCAAGTCGTTTAGTCTGCTCAAGCCAAATTTAATGCACCTTCTGCGTTGATAAAAAAATTTTAACTTTGCATTGAGGGTCTTGGTCTAGTAGTGGAAAGAGTTTGTTTCTTATCACTATATCTGGATTCGAGTCCTCACATGCATACTTGTCACTCTCGTAGTACCTTACATACCTACTGAGTTTGTAGAGTGTTCAATAAATCATGAAATTAGTTGTGATACACGTAAGTTATCCCAGATATCCACGTAAATAAAAACAAATTCAACTTTGATTTGTATAGTCAATGTAGTCTTCAATCTTCTTTGCCAGGTAAACTTAAAAGGAATAATATTTATTTGGTGTGCGTGGTTTAAATTATATATTTTTAAATTATTATTATTTAAAATTATTTTAATATATTAATATAAAAAATAATTTTTTAAAAAATAAAAAAATATATTTTAAATTAAAAAACACTTTAAAAGTTTATCTCAATTGGTTTATTTTCAAATCAAGTTAGCCAATCAGGAGCTGTATATAGTAGGACTCCTTTACTTACTGCTTGAGTGAACAGAAATTTTTAACTACGTTTATCATATTCAATATAACTGCAAAACAAACGCAACAGCGGGGATAGCTCAGTTGGGAGAGCGTCAGACTGAAGATCTGAAGGTCGCGTGTTCGATCCACGCTCACCGCATTTTATTCCTTTTTTTCGTTTTCCTCTTAGGAAATGGAAAAATAAAAATAAAGCCCGTCCTTTCTTTTATTTTATAATTATATACATATACATTAATATTTAGTTATCTCTAAGAAACTAAGGGGAAATATTTTTTTAATTTTTTTCTTTTCAAAATGTTTTTTGAAAACTAAATAATAAAAAAGCTCATTTTACTTCCTAGTATTTTGCGTCCAATTAAATCAAATCTACTTCAATTGTTAACATGATAAATGAAATCAATAAATCACCCTCCTCACACATAAAATAGTAGCTGGTATAGAAAACAAATAATTATCAAAATAAAATCTTTTTTAATGCAGAAATGAAAAATTAAATTAGGAAAATAATTGCAAAATTCAAATTTAATGTTATAATAACTGGTTAAAAAACAAAATTGCTTAGGGATCTCATCTCTTTAATTTTTTTTGTTAGCATGGTAAGCTTGATTAAAAAAAAACTCATTTACTTTAATTAAGAATTTTTATTAGCATGGCTCATCCCATTGGTTCGGTTTGGAAGGTTATTTAAGGAGTAGCCTTGTCTATTTTGGAGTGACTAGCTATATCTAGGGAATTAGTTCCAATGTATTTTGAACACTATAAATTTAATTCAATTCATTAAAACTTTCTTGAGGGTATTTATTTGAATTTCAAATAGAGTTTAATTTATAAAAAAAATACAAAAATAATGTTAAAAAAGCACTCACATGTTAACACAACCTCTATTTTTATTATGTCTCTTTCATACATACATCTTTTAGGGCAGCATAATATCCTTTCTTTCTCTGCTTGGCATCATTCCTCATCAAAATATCTTTGTTTCTAGTAATATATGTTAATAATATTTCCTTCTTTTTTTTATGTTTTTGCTCGAATCTTTCCTTTCATTTTCTTTCTTTTATGTTTCGTTTTACTCAGCCAATTATATGTGGATGATGGAATTTTTTGGTAATATACATGAATGATGGTTGATTGATGCATGAATGGGTATAAATTTAAAATAAATAGAGATTAAAAGGTAGCATTTAAATTTATAACTAAATATATAGGAACAAAAATGACATAACTATCAATTCTTGTTTTTTAGGTGGAGTGACAATAGGTATTGCCAATTAAAATTATTTCTTGAATTGCTATCATATAGTTTTTTATGATTATCTAGTATATAACCTGTATATTATAATCCTTATCGTATTTATGAACTTCAAGTCCTATTAATGCTTTTAACTAAGTATATTGAATTGTAGGTAAAAGGAGACAATTTAAAAAAATAATACAATACTAGTCATTTTAAAGAAATATAAAGGTACTTGTAACAAAATAAATATAATTTATGTAACAAAAATGATTTTTAAATTAAGAACAAAATAGTTAGAATTGTTAATTTAATTTATTTCCACATATATTCCAAGTAGTATAATTGAATTAAATTTTATGGTTTAGTATTCTATTTCAAATACAATAATTATAATATATTATCAATTGAATTTAGTTCAATATGTGATTTGATTTCAAACCATGTGTAAAAGAAACAAATCATCAATTTAGGGTGCTAAACCCTAAACCTATTATACCTAAACCTTGCCATCACATATAAAAGAAAAAAAAAATCATAATTGGTCGTCATCATCTGCTCCCGTTTTAAGTACCTTGAGACCCATTCTTATCTCTAAACCATTAAAAAATTAATTTTAGTAAGAATATATTATTTACTTTTAATATAAAGATAAAAAAATTTATAAAAAGGTTAATATAAAAAATATTATTAAAAATAATAATTTATTATTATAGAAATATATTATTCACTTTTAATATAAAAATAAAAGAACTTACAAAGATAGTAATCCAAAATATTATGATAGATAATATTTTAATATTACTCATTCTAATATAAGGATTAAAGAAAATTATTTGAGGTTCTTATCCAAAATATTATTGAGAATAATACAACTTTACTTTTAATATAAAAATAAAAAACATAAGAAATTTTATCTAAAATATTATTTGAAATGATGTAGTAGCAAAATTCAATTTAACCATGAAAAAAAAAATCAATGATAATCAAAGATATTTCACCATTTTAAACTAAGTTCTTGGTGTAGAAAACTTGAATTTGTTCATTATAACAAACTCACCATAGTAGATTGATAAAAATGAAAGTATTATCAAACTATAACAAACAAAATAAAAAATAATACAGCTTATTTCAAGTAAGACATATTATGAGTACTAATATCTTTTTTTTGCACAACCATTACCTTACCTAGAATCTTTAAAAGATCAGTTAGAGTTTTTAATAACTATAATACTGGATGATGATTCTTTTATCTAACCAAAGATATTAACAAGAAAATGTTGTTACGCCCTTGAAAGAAGGGTAAGATAAATTATATGGAATCACTTCCCTAAACTAAAATTTTGAGAGAAACATAAAAAAAAAAAAAATTAAGTTTTCTTCTTTCTCATGGTTAACGGCTATAAGTGAGGGGGGTTTTATTTTAATTAAAACAATATCACTCCTAATTTTTTTTTATGTTATTTCCTAAGAACTTTCATCTCTAATTATAATAATTTCTCCTTTTAATTTATTATTTTTAATGTTCAAGATTATATTATTTATCACTGGTTTATAGATTTTAAGCTAAGGGTTTACATTATAATTGAGAAACTAATTCAGGTTTATGAGATTTGTTTAGGTTTGTTTTATTTATTTATTTTAATTTTTAATCTAATATTTTTTTTCAGTTTCATCCTCCATCATTTATCTAATTGGAGATCGAACTCCGTTCTTTGTTCTTACTTTTTATTGGATTTTTTATTGAATTTTAAATTTAAAAAATCTGATTTGGAGACACAAGATTTTTTTTATTTTCAAGTTGGTTTTTTGTTTATAATCAAGTAAAGCAATGGGTAATTTAATATTTTAATAAATATTAAATATTATTTTAAAAAATAAAATTGATTGATATGTATAATGCATATGCCATCATGTAAGAGGTACCAACACCATTCAAGTAGTACAAGTAGCGTCATCTAGTTCTCAAATAGTGGTGTTCGAATAGTTTTGGTGGCTCCTCCATTCCTATACAATGTATATGTCGAATGGACAAAGGCTTCGACATCAATGATTTTTTTTTCTTTTTCTTCCTCGATATTAGATCCCACCTCTATTTTTTAAAGCAACCCTTCAATATATTTATCTTTAAGATTTGATTTGAGTTATTTTGATTATTATTTTTTATTTAAAATAATTTATAAAATTAATTTTATTTTTATTTTCATTATTTTTTAATTTTTTTATCTGTTAAATTTGATTCTAATTCTTATTATTGCTATATATTTTATTTAAGATAATTTTTAATATTGAACCTTTTCTTATGATTTCGTCCTTTAATTACAATTTTGGAGATTAACTCAAGTTTAGAAAAGTCATCCAAGTTTACATTTTTGTTTTGGTTTTTGTTTTTGTTTTTTTAATCTCAAGTTTTTTAATTTTATTATTTAGTATTTATTTAATTAAAAATTGAGTTCCGTTATTTTTTTATATATGCTTTCTCTTGGATTTTTCATAAATTCTTAAAATAATCCAGGTTATCTCGTCTTTTAATATTAGGTTATTTAATAATCAAGTTTTATAATTTTATTCAGTGTCGTTTCAATGGGGTTATTCCTATATCACAATTAAGTTGCATATTTTGTGTACTAACATGGTTGAATCCGAGTCGGGTTTTTCTAACATTTATTGTTATATTTTTGTATTAATGTTATTAAATTAGCCAATTTTATTAAATTCAAATAATTCAATGACTAAAACCTTAATTTTTTTAAAAAAAAATACTTGCTTGGCCTTTATGTATTTTTACCTTGAAAAAAAAAGTGTCCACCTACGATATAACATGGGCCACCTGTTTGGTAAAGAACTTATGATGATAGCGATGGAGAATGTCTAATGAAACTAAAGCAAAGCAATGTGTCAAGCAATGACACATAATTTAGACATAGAATGCCACACGTACATTAAAAACACTAATTACATCTCAATAACCAGGATTAAAATAAGGAACTAAAATGAAAATATAGATACAAGAGAGGGAGATTGAAGAGCATGTATACAAATGCAGGGAGACGACATTGTTAAGCCAAAAGGAGTATACTGCTAAATATCATATAACTTGTAGCTTAAAGCAAAGCAAAGTCTCAAAATTAACATAATGTTTTATGATTTAGATTGTTTTCATCGATATAAATTATGATACTTACCATAATAAGGATAATTATAACAGATAAATATTCCAACGAAACGAACAGAGAAAAAACTTCATCAAAAGCAACCAAGCAAAAAAACCTTAAAAAAGATCAAATCCTTCAAGTACAGGGATGAAAGTAGCAAAACCACTCACGCTAGCTGATTATAATTGAAAGACAAAAAAGGAAAAGACCCAGATGGTTGGATCCTCTTCGAGAAGGTTGTGTAAAGGAGAGCAAGATGTAGTCTGAGTCATAGACAAAACGAGGATGAACCATGCATGCTGTAATAGAAAGGCTTAATATTCGCTCGATAAGAATATAAGGTTTGAGGTCCATTACAGCGGACCTGGACCCCAGAAGAAATCTTGACATCATATCGGTTAATATTCTTAGCTATTACTGGCTCTTGCCGGAGCACAATGCCAGTGCCCAAATCGGAGTGTTTGAGATTTGAGAATGATGGATCCATGATCAGTTGTCTTATCAACCATGACTTTTTCACGCAAAAAGTTGCGCAGCAGAAACCGAAATTCATTTTTCTATCCAATTGAAATGGATTTTAACCCTAAACCTAAGAGGGTTTTTGTCTAACCCTAGACCTAAATCCGTATTCCCTAAGAGGCTAAGACAAAAGTAGCCTCCCCCATCCCTCTACTCTCTATGTCTCCCGTCCTTCTCAGATTTGCCTCCTCCTAATCCATGCTTCACGAGTGTTAAGCACTATGCTTCACTGTCCTCGCAATCAAAGGCATGCACGTCCTTACTTTTGCTTTTAATTTCCCACGGGACCTCAAAACATATTCAGGGGTGGGGGTGTATTTTTCTAAAGTAAAAAGATTCACTGGAATGAAGGACAACTACTCCTCTATGTTTACTACGAGCTATACCAGGAGTCAAGTTAGTTGCAATAATGAAAATTACAGTGGATAAGAGAAGACCGGAGCTTGTCATTCATGCACTGTTTAGCTTAGTTAGTTTAGATCTTCTTTGAGATGTTATTGCGAGGACAACAGGGAATTGGGTTTTTTATGGTGTTGTAAAATAATTTTGGTTCGAATTAAAAAAAAATTGAGTCAAACCAAATTAATATTAGTTGGTTTGAATCAATTTTCAGCTCAGTTCAATTAAATAACTTAAAAAAATTAATTTTAATTTGATTTAAAATAAAATATCCACCACAACTTAGCAGGACTTTACCTAAAAATAAATATAAAAGAAAAAACTTGTAATGTCACGTCACGTTTCCATATTTTTATTTGACGTCCTCCACGAAATAATTTTATCTTAAGACAACAATTTGTTACGAAGATCAAGCATATAATCGAAATAATATATATATATATATATATATATGAACAGAAAAGGAAGAGGGAAAAGAAGGAAGGAAAGATATGAGATGTAAGAAAACCTTTTGTGCAAGATGACAAATAGAAATGAAGATGCTAGCTGGGAAGGTTCAATTTGAAAGTTGAAACATGCTATCGCAATTTGTATGGAGAGAGATTTGCGGAGCTTCAAAGCTCGAGGAAGAAGGTGACCGAAAAGGATGTTTACCGAACACCACTCAATTATCAATCTCAATCTACAAACATTTGTTACTGCTGCTTTGAAAGGATCTTACATGTGAAATATAGCAGGAATCAATAATGTTCTACCAACACCGCCTGATGATTCTTGTGATTTCAAGCTCGTCACTACTCAGCACGATGCCTACAAACTTTTAGTCTGTTTGTTCTTTTTCTTCATATTTATTTTTATTAACATGGAGTTGGTAGTCTAGATTGCATTTCAATTAATTTTTATATATTTTAAAATTAATAATTATTTAAACTTTTAAAAATCGATATTAATATTAGTAAGTATAGGATTTAAACCTTAAATTATAGAGAAAACAAACTTTTTAATCTCAAGCTATTTTTTGTTCTTTTGGTTTTTTTTTAAGAAAAAAAACTATACAATTTAATAAAAAATTTAATGATATAATATAGAATAAAAAAAATATTTGAAAAATAATGTACTTGATACTGGGAACTTATGCTGGAAAGGTAAGGAACCAAGAAGGATACAACCGTTAGTTTTTATTGGCAGTTTATTAATTCAACCGTGATTTGTATTATTCCCAATTAAAAGCCATTTTCTGAAGTCCAAAATATAATTATTGCCAATTTAAGAAAGCAAAGATTTCAGTGATAAACTAAATTTTGAAGATTGATTAGTGTATTTGACATCACCAATAGATGATGCTTTCCAATCTGGCGGGGGTTTCTTCAGCAATCTATTCTAACAAAGTAAGAAAAACAAAGGTAGGTAACCTTGTCAAGTTCTTGTCTCTCAACCTCTCCTGTCAAATTATCGATATCTACTTGACACCCAAGCAAGAACAAAACACATAAAAAGCATCTTTGTGATTGCATTTAATATATATATATAGGCTCTACATCAATCGAGCAAAATTCTAGTCATGCTTTTTTATGGGAAGGGACAAATAATCCAATCCTCTCTTTAACATCCTTTCTTACACAAAAGAAATTGCTACAAAGAGTGACCATTTAGCTTGCCTCTTGAGGCTTCTCTATTAGAGAAACTTGGAGGCTACCAAGCCCGATGGGGTTACCTAGTATCTCTGTTTCTTTCTGCATAAATGCATGTTCTGACTGCGTACGTACAAGCAAAAAAAGTATTTCCCCTGCTCATGCAGATTTCCAGGATTTGTCTTCCTTTTGAATGGCATGGTGAAAGCCAATGAAGGATGTTAGACATGACAATAATGCAAAAACCACGAACAGTTCAATTATGAGAAACTCAGAAAAGGAGATGCATTTGTTAGCTGATAGTGGTTGCTCAACATGAGAATAGACGAGACACAACAATAACTAGTAGATGGACAGTCTCCATTGTCTGCAGAATATTTTCTCATCTTTCCATTTCATCCTTCAATTACTATAATTGGGTTGGTTGACTGACTTTTACAAGCACAAGGGTAAGACCTTGTATATCCAGTACAAATGAAAATCAATTATTCAAATTCTAAAAGAAACCATATAAATTCATTTACATCGATATGTATAGATCAATGTCAAGGCTTTGATCTTCGCATGGTAGTATAAGGCTCCTAATTCAAGTGGAACAAGAAGATAACTACAAAAATCAAGGCATTTTATAGTATGCATATTCCTATCTGAATAGTTGCCAAAAGAGCCTATCTATTTTGAATACAGAGCTAAACCCCGTCACAAAGAACGGTATTGTAGCTCATTGTTGAGCACCTTAGAATCCAATACAAGCCACGAAACAACTTCTTCGATAAGGGGTCTCTGCCTTGGATCCTGATCTAAGCACCTACATGCAATTTCAAGCATTTCAAACAGCTGTTTCTGATTATCTTTGTCCCAAATTGCAGGGTCTATAATCTCTGCCTCCCTTTTCTCGGACTTCATCTGAAACACCCAAGAAACCAAATCCCTGCAGTTTTTTCCTTTGCAAACTTCCACAGGCCTTCTGCCAGTGAGAAGCTCAAGAAGAACAACACCAAAACTGTAAACATCACCCCTGCATGTTGCCATCAATGTTTGGCTATATTCAGGAGGTATATAACCTAATGTGCCAACCAAATCTGTTGTTACATGAGTGTCGTATGGTCGAAGTAGCCTTGAAAGACCAAAATCAGCCAAATGAGCTTCAAAATTTTCATCTAGAAGTATGTTGCTTGATTTCACATCTCGGTGAACTATATGTGGTTCGCAAACTTTGTGCAGATATGCTAACCCACAAGCTGCTCCTTGAGCTATCTTGAGTCTCACCTCCCATTTAAGTACTGAGGTCCCATCAACAGATTCATGCAGCCAATAATCCAAGCTTCCATTTTCCATGTATGAGTAAATCAATAACCTGTAATTACCATGCCTGCAATAACCTTGAAGAGAAACAAGGTTTTTGTGTTGAGCCCTCGACAAAGCTTCCACTTCAGCCTGAAATTCACGTTCCATCTGGCCACAGTCTCCAGAAAGCCTCTTGATTGCAGCTTTTGTATCATTGGGAAGGTTCGCTTTATAAACTAGGCCAAATCCACCACAACCAATGATGTTTGCTTGGTTGAAGTTATTTGTTGATTTCAACAAATCTGCAACTGAGAGTTCTTTGCAATCTGAATTCTGAAAAAGCACCAACTTGGAGGACCTGAGAGCTTCAGATAACCTGTGTGGCAGACTGACTTCCTCCTCCAAATCACCAATGGGATCCCCCACGTTCCTCCTTGACATCTTATGCAAAACAATAGCAAGGACCAGCGCAAGCCCAACTCCTATAGTGATTGTTATGCTGAGAATATTGCTTCGACCAAACCTCCTCTCTGAACCAGATGGAATACCCGGCTTCAAGGTATTATTAATGGCATTACAAGGAGAAATTATTACCCCAGAGAGTCCTGGATTACCCTCAAAGCTTGAGCAAGGAAAGCTATAGAACTGCCCTCCAGTGGGAATTTGTCCCCTCAAGTGATTATTAGCCACACTAAACTTTGACAAGAATGTCAGTTTCTCGAGTGATGGGGGGATTGACCCATGCAGATTGTTGGATGAAAAATCTAAAATTTCCAAGTTTTCCATTTGTGAAAAGGAGTTGGGAATAGTGCCAGTTATGTTGTTCCTGCTCAAATCTAAGACATGCAGGTCTTTCAATCTTCCAACTTCCGGTGGAATTGTCCCATTTATTCTGTTGTTGCTCAACAATATTGAAGGTGGGAAGCTTGACGCCTGCTTGTATGGCAAACCACTAGCACTCTGGTTTCGCTTTACATATAGAGGAATGCCAGCAGAAGCAGTAAGATGGGGAGAACAGCTGTTTGCAGAGATGAGGCTCTTTAGGTCAGTCAAACTTGTCGGGATCTCTCCAGTGAGGGAGTTATTTGAGAGGTCCAGGTAAAACAAATTCTCCATCTGGCCAATCCATGAAGGAATATTTCCATCCAAATGATTCCACGACAAATCAAGAACTTCCAACTTCCAGCAACTCAACAGCCAAACGGGGATATGGCCTTTGAGAGCACAATTTCCAAATGCTAAGACCATTAAATTCTGAAAACCACTAACATTCCTAGGAATTTCCTCACCAACGAAGTTCTTTGTGAGGATAAGAGTAGAGAGATTTTGGCAATGCTGTAGCACGGTTAGGGCCCCAGATAAGTCCACAAAACTATTGTTCGACAATGAGAGAAACAAAAGGGATGAGAGCTTAGCATAACTCACAGGGATTTTGCCCGTTAATTCATTCTTAGCCAGGCTCAAAATTTCCAATTCACGGCAATCAGATAAAGAATTTGGAAGCGGCCCAGAAAAGTGATTAGCGGCAAGATCAAGCGTACAGAGACTAGGCATTCCAGTGAAATTAAGATCGACTGGACCAGTTAAAGAGTTGTTTCTAAGGTCAAGAATGTGAAGTTTTGAGCAGAATGACAGTGTTGAAGGCAATGGTCCAGACAACGTATTTGAGTGTGCATCAAAATGTTCTAGATGTGTAAGGTTGCCAAATGCATTTGGAATATGGCCTGAAAACCGGTTTCCATAAATAACCAAGGTTTTAAGGCTAGAGAGCTTACTCACTTCCTTGCTTAACTGGCCAGAGAAATTGTTGTTAGAGATTGAGAAGTGCTCCAAAGCTAACGTTGAGTATATAAAGTCTGGGAGAGAGCCTGAAAGTGAGTTGTAGTCCAAATGCAATTGCTGGAGGGATTTGCTGCAATTGCACAAGCCTGCGAGATTGCCCACAAGATGGTTCATCGATAAATCAAGAATTTGAATCCCCTTAGAGGAGCTGCACATTTGAGAAGTGACTGGACCAGTGAATGAATTGTTGCTTATGTTGAATACAACAAGATTTGGATATCCCCCAAGCTCAAATAAGTCTTCCTTGAACAGATTGCTAGAAATATTCAGTGACTGAATGGATATTAAACCAGAAAGCACCCCTGAAACTTGTCCTGATAGCAAGTTGTGGCTCAAATCAAGAACCTCCATCTGCTTCAAGCTTGAGAGCTCCAAAGGCAATCCACCTTGAAGATGATTGCAAGAGAGATCAAGTGATTTCAGCTGGTCTAAATGGCCTAAAGAGCGTGGAATTAACCCTTGGAGACCCTCCTTGGAAAGAATCAGCCTGGTCACTCTCCTGTGAATTGAGCCATTGATATTGCTCCCACATACAACCCCATCCCATTGACAGCAGTCAGCCTTGTTGGACCATGATGTTATGATGGACCCGTTTGCGAGGTTTCCAGCAAATTCCTTCAGGGCCAGAGCATCATTTGGATCACAAGATTGAGCTATAGTTGTGAGAACCCAAGATGAACAAAGAAGGCAAGCAAAGAACGCACATCTGAGGAAAATCGTTGGAGCAGACTCCACCACCACCATCACTAAAATCAAATCTTAGCCCCAGCTCAAATCAAGGCAAAGACTCCCACGTTGAAGCTGATGATTCTCTTGGCATAAACTGCTTTTAAAGAGAAGAAGCCCAAATAATGGAACTTGCATATAAAATCCCGAAAGGCCTCCAGAAATAAAGTAGATTGCAATTTCCAAATTGCAAATGAAGCAACAAGAGGTAAAATCAAGAGAAATAACCAATCCCCACTTGAAATCAAATGCCTAGAACTTTAAGAAACCAAGACCCTTGTTGATTTAAGTGTTGCCCATTAGAGAAAAGAGAAGGATCACCCCATTTGAAAAACTCCCAATGCAATACACCTTGGTAAGGATCAAGTTACAACTTGAAAGTGAAGCAATAATACAGGCCGTTAAACAAGAAAAAAATATATATTTATATACATAGATAGTGAGGCCAGTCAAACAAACTCAGATCTCTGACCCCACAGGAAACCAAAACCCTTGACAAAAAAAAAAAAAATCAACTAGTCCCCAAAACCCTGTACTGTTGAACAGCCAATACGCCTTAGTGCGATTGTGAGAGCAAGAAAGTCATTCAAATGAAGCAACTTTAAACACACTTCCCAATGCACTATAAACCAACATAAAGCAACATTTAGAAACTTAAGCAACAATTAACAGTTAAATAAGATCCCAAAATCAAAGCTTTGGAGATGTTTTACTAAGGAAAGAAACTTTACTAGTCCAAAACTAAGATAAGAAACCACTCCAAAGGTTTGAGCAAAGCGTCAAAGAGATTGTTTCACGGTGACTTTACAAATAATTTTTAGTATTAAAATAAAAATTAGTAATTTTTTTATTTTTTAAAAATTATTTTTAACATCACATATAAAATTAATTTAAAAACATTAAAAATAAATTAATTCAAAATAAATTAAATTCTTTTAAAAATATTTTTTTAAAAAAAAATTATAAATACAGTAACCCAGTTGCCCACATGGTCAACATTTCCACAAATGCCTTCAGACCGATTTCAAAATTTGACACGTTTTCTCTCATTAAAGCTAAAGTGGAATTAGGTAAAGTAATTTTTAAAATGATTTTGACTTTAAAAATATATTAAAAAATTATTTTTAATATCAATATATTATTAAAATATTTAAAAATATTAAGTTAAAAAAATCTCATTTAAAAAAAAAAGGGTTAAGACAAACTATAAAAGAAAGCAACAAATAGCAGAATCCAGAGATATCGAAAGTACAAAAAAAAAACAAAGAAGCGAATCCATTATTTATTGGGAAAAAAAATAAAATAAATTACAGACACATACATACATTTGTGAGAAATAGCCGTGTGTATGTGACTTGGAATGAAGACAGAAGAGCTGACCTTCGGAACATGAATGGTTTTTATTTGATCACTTTGCTCTTGTTTTGTTTTACTTGCCAGTTTTGTCATACCCAATATTTGTCTCCAGCTGAGAAAAATAAATGAAATAGTTCTGGTTGGCAAGTTTGATGCTTTGATTTTAAGGGGTTGGCTTGCAAATGCTCATGCTGCCATAGGAGGATTGAAGATCAGAATTTGGAAGTCAAGTTCCACGTTTGAAATATGCGTTTGGAACCGAACACCACCATGTCTCAATGATATAGGAAATTTTTTTAATTTCATGAGTGTTAGGTAATGCAGTAAAAATTATGTTTTTTTAAATTTTAATTTTTAAAAATTTATTTTTATGTATTTTTAGATTATTTTGATGTGTTGATGATAAAAATAATTTTTTAAAATAAAAAAAATATTTTTTTAATAAATTTTCAAATGAAAAATATTTTAAAAAATAATCATTACTATATTCTTGAATACTTACTTAAAATAATTCTAGATGGAAAAAAAATTAATAAATGATTTTTCCGCTACCTATATCAATATTACTATTCTCCTTCCAAAAAATATGTATACATTTCCTTTTAATCTTTGTAATTAGTGAGTTTTCAAGAAAGAACTAATGTAACATCCCTAGATAGTTTTACCATTTAATATATATTTCACTTGGAATTACTACAATAATTTTTTTTATTTTACATTTAACAATATAATATTTCAATTCTAATCCAACCATCTTAGATCAAGTCATGATTATATTTATTTTATAAAAAAAATAAGCAAATATCTCCTTGCATAACAATATACCAAGTTATCGATATTTTCAGTTTAACCCATCATTTTAAATTATTTAATCTCAATTTTGATCTCGCCATCCGGGTATTAAAGCAATTCAAATTAAAAGAAAAGGAAAAACAAACATGAAAAGGGAAGAGACTAGGATTTCATTAATCACAATATTATAAAGTATTACTTTAACTTAAATATAAATATATTATATATAAGTTAAGTTAAAAATATTATTCTTAATATTTTTCCTCAAACTCATGATGCAGTAGCTATAAGTGTTGAGATTTTTACTAATAAGAAAATAAAAACGAGAAATAAAATGTGATTTAGTAAAGAAATCTATAAAGAAGAAGAAACAAAAAGTAAAATAATGATATCATGTTTAAGATGATAACTAGTAAGATGACAATCGATCTAAATATGCTTAATTTGTTCATAAAAAAATAAATTGTGAGCAATCTGAATAAAACTATGATTATCACAATATATAGAAATAAGATAAGAAATAAAAAATTTTATTTTTATAAATAATTAATGTAATCAAATAATTTTTTTTATTAGTAATTATTATAATATGATATAGTATTTTGATTGAAAATTAAAGATTATTGCTTACAGGTGTTCCTCTAATTTTGATTTTGTTTTTAAAATGACCTTTTATTGTTTTCTGTATTAATATCTTTCTATAACTCTATGTTTTTGTTTCACTCATTTACGTTAGTTAAAGTAAATAATACCTTTAAAATTCTTAATTAAAGACTTTCATATTTTCAAGACTTTCTATCAATATTTTCTTACATCTAAGTTGAACCTTTTTATTAAAAAATATTATTTTATAAAAATTTTAAATTTTTATTTTGAGTGATTTTATAAGAAATTTTTGTTAAAAAATCAAAATAATATGATGGTGGAATTGCTACAAAAAATAGTTTTTTTACAAAATTGAGACTATGATAATAGTAAATTTGATGTTCTTTTCAAAAACAAATAGGAAGTAACCATTTCAAACATAAAATTAAAAATAAAAGGTAAGGTCTCACGGAAATTTTATTATACTCAAATTGTAATTACAAATATTTAGAGAGCTAAACATAAGAAAAATAGAGAAATAAAAGAGAGGAATTCCTATCATTTTTTTAATGAGAACGAATGTGATTTTTTATTTTTTATTTTATATCCTTTTTACATTTATTTCTCTTCTAAAACTATAAATATAATTTGAATATCATAGATTTTTTCAGTTCTTAACTCCGTCTATAAAAATTTAGCAAATTAGCATTGTCGACAAGGACGTGAAGGGACGCTCTCTCCTTGTGGATGGGGAACCAAAATACAGAAACATGGAAAAGTGAGCAAAGCAAGTCAAAGTGCCAGAGTCTTCTTCATACACGAGGAGCGGCGGTGGCCGGAGGTCACGGGCTGCTGCTCTGCTGCTATCATTCAATTGTCAACATATTGCTTTGCAACTGGCTAGTTGGGTCAACTACTCAACCTGCTTTGCATGTGAATTCACCTAACTCACTTCGCTTTTCCACTCAGTTCTATGTGAAAAACAAAATTACCAGAATGGATAAATACCTAAATTTATCAAAACAAAGATAGTATGTTTTTTTAATGTTAATATAGGTATTTAAACCAACTTATTTATATTTTAATTTATTTTATGAACTTTAAAATTAATAATTATATAAATTTTTAATAATATTAAATTTTAAATTTTATATCATTTGAATTAGTAATTTTTGAAGAATAAATTTAAAACCTAATAGATTAAATTATATTACTCAAAATTAAAAATAATATTATAAAATACTCTAAAAGGCGTTGGAAAACTATTATTGCTTTCTCACACCTTTCACTTTCCGATCTTTAATATATTATATTTATTATATTATATTATATTATATACAAAAAATAAATGAAACACTAAATTATTATTTTTTAATTATTTTTTTCCTTTAATAATTTTTTTTGTTTGGTCTCAAGTTTGATAGATTAGCCTGATTTAACGAGTTAACCTGAATTTTTTAATTAATTTTTTTATTTAGTTTAGTTTGTTAATGTTAAATTTTTTTATATTTAATTGTCAGACTTTCATCACACGTATCCTAAGCTTGACGGGTTAACCCAGTTAATTTTGGATAAACTCATCAATTATTTTATTTTATTTAGTTATCAAATTTTCATGAAGCGAATCCCAAGTTTAACGAGTTAACTTGATTTGAAGGGTCAACCTAGTTAATTCAGTTTTTTTTCTTCATTAGTTTTTTTCTTTCTAATAGTTTTTTTTCTTTGTTTTTCTAATTAATCTATTTAATTATCATACTTTTATGATACGATATTATAGTCAGACCTACATCTAATATTTCAGGGCCCGGTGTTGCAATCAGGCTCAGTTAAACTTAAATAATATAAGTTTAATGTTATTATTAATATTATAAATAGTATTCTTGGGTCAAGTATTGCAGCTAAACCTAAGAAATTTAAGTATATCTTTGCAGAAAGACCTAACACTTTTAGATCTTAGTTTTTTTATATATTTTTATACAAGAAAAAAATTAACCCATGGCGTATGCTTTTGTTTTTTTCTTTTTTTTAAGCCTTTTACTGTGAATAGCACGGTGCAATTTACAGTGAAAAAGCTTATACCTTTAGTTTATTTTTTATCTATAGTTTTCTAATATTAAATTTTTTCTGTTTAATTATCAAGCTTTCATGACACGAATCCCGAGTTTGATGGTTTAACTCAGTTGATTTAGATTTTTTCTTCTTCATTAGTTTTTTCCTTCATGTAGGTATTTTTCTTTTTTCTTTTTTTCTTTTTAATTAATCTTTTTTAAAAAAAATTAGTTCATTAATATTAAATTTTTTTTCTATTTAGTTATCACACTTTTATGACATGAATCCAAGGTTTGACGGGTTAATCTAATTTGGCGAGTTAACCTAATTGATTTTGATTTTTTTTCTTTTTTCTCATTAGTTTTTTCTTTCTATGGGTTTTTTTTTATTTTTTAATTAATTTATTTAATTACCACACTTTTATGACACAATCTTACAGCCAGATCTACATCCAATATTATTGGGTTTGATATTACAGTCAAATTCACTTAAACTTTTGTTATGCAAGTTTAATGTTATTATAAATATTATAAATATTACTCTTAAGTCATACGTTGCAGTCAAATCCAATATTTTTTGGTATAACTTTGCATAAAGATTTAACATTTTTAAATTTTATTTTTTTTGATATTTTTTTATGCAAAATATATTAACCTACAGCATCGTGCATGTTATATAACTATTGTATTTATAATAGCATATTATAGCACATCATAAGATACTTGAATGTATAGTTATTAGATTTAATTCAAGATCTAATCTAAAAAGAAATTTAAGTTATTAAGTCAATTTGTAGAATCAAATAAATTTATTATTTTATTTAAAATAAATCATTTTATTATTTTATTTTTAAAAAAATTAACCTATTTTAATTTAAACTAAATTTAACTTAATCAATTAAATCACGAGTTAATCAATTAATTTAATTGAGTCAATGTCAAAACAATTTTCACATAAAACCTGCCTTTGAGTTAAAAGTTTTCCAAGTCATTTAGTAGGAGGTTGTGCGGAGTTCAAAAGTAATAGTAAAAGCAAACTCCGTAGTGTCGTCTCGAGAATCATGGATACATGTGATTTTGGGATACGGTTGAACCATAAGGAAAAAAGGTGTTTATTTATTATGAAAATCTCCCGTCGAAAACGTTATTGCATTTGAAATTGAGGTGCAATGATCAAAGTTTTGTTCACATCCTTTATGGAGCATTTCATTGGTTCGTCCTTTATCATAATACATTACTTTTCATTTTGGTCGGATCAAATTCAATAATCTAGGTTTTAAATTTTTTAAAATTTTTTTTAAAATTATTGATATTATCTGAATATTATTTTTTAATATAAAAAAACAACTTATATAATGAAAAGGAAACAACTTCATGAAAAACCTTGAAACCAAGTTAATATTAAAAAATAAAATTAAAAAAATTAATTTAAAAAAAATAAAAAATTGATTTACAATTATTTATCAAACCCTCAACTTAGATCTTGTAATCATGATAATTCTATAGAAAAATTTTAAAAAAATTACTAAATTAAATTTTCAAATCAATTTAAGGTTGAAGGGAAAAATTGAAGGAAAAAAATTAATTTAAAGAAAAAGTGAAGAAAAAATAAGAATTAATTCAATTCAAGATAACATGTTAAATTTATAATCCAAATCATGAGATCAAAATAATTTTATAGAAAAAAATAAAAAAAAAATTATGAAAAGAAAATCCTCAATAAACTCAATGTTAAAGAGTGGAATTAAAAAAAATTAGAAAAGAACCTAAAAAATACAAAAGTGAATTTGAGTTAACTTTTCAAATTTATAATTTAGGTCAAAAGACTGATATTACCTCATATAAAAAAATCATAAAAAAATCATGAAGTTCACTTCCCAATCAACCTTATGTTCATAAATAAAATTAAACAAAAAAATCAATTTTTTAAAAAATAAAAAAAATAACAATAAAAAAATAAAAAGACAAGACATATTGCTATTTTGGAGAGAATTTGAAAAAAAAATAAAAGGAGGGAGGAAGAGAGAAAAAAAATAAAAATAAAAATATATGTGCATCGAACATCCACATGCGTCACTTCACCAACAAATCCTTATTGAAACACTTCAAACTTCACCAAAAAAAGGGGCATTTTACCTTAAAAGTACGATGATTTTCTTTACACATGTTAATTTCTTTGTCATTGTTTGTTATTTTAATCTATGTAATTATTTTTAATTTCAAATTTAATTTTTTAATTTTTTAATTATGTTGGATCAATAAAATTAAAGTTTATTTTGTAAAACCAAACATCAATCACATATTATAATTTTTTTTTGATCTTTGTGAGATCAGGCAACTAAAAAATACTATTAAGTATTATCTCAAATAAATTTAATGTAAAAAGATCAAAATAAAAAAATAGAAAACAATAACGGTGTTGATCTTTTAATTACTTGTACAATTAAGTTCTTGATTCTTTCAAGAAAAATGGGCTAAATACTTGTTTATTGTTAAAATTTGATTCTCACAACCTTAATTATTTTAAATCAATAAAATTTCATTTAATTTCATCAAATCTAGTGATATAATGTTTTTTATTTCATTTAATTTCATCAAACCTAGTGATATAATGCTTTTTTCAATACCTCAAGATCTCATAACCAAAGTAACTAAAACAAATCATCAAGTTCAATTCCAAATAAACACAACTAAGTTCAATTCCAAATAAATAAATGTAAAGAATAAAATTAAAAAAAGCCAAAAAACCACAAAAAAAGAAGAAGAAAAAAATACACTAAAACACTGTTAAAATCCAAAATGACATTGAAATCACCACTCTCTAGTTTTGTTTTAATAATTTTTCAAATAAAAAAAATTACCTAACTACTATATAACCTTAATAAATTAACAGCCTTGATTAAATAATATGTTTGTTTGGTCTTGACTTAAAATTAAAGTTTAAATAAGATCTTGATTAATTAATAAATTTTCATGGTCCTAGTAATATTAATTTATAAAGATTTAAATGTAATAAGTTGCAAGTAAAACATTATTACATATGGATTCTTATGGATTTTAAAAATTATATGGTGAATTCATATGTACGAATTAATAAACTCTTATAAATCATTAAATTTATTGAAATCATCAATTCAATGAGTTATTGTAAAAATTAGTGAAATGTGCAACAAGTTTATAATAGTTTTGAGAAATTATTAGGTGAATATGATTCACCATCTACAATCATGATTAAACTCTTACATATCATTAAACTTGCAAAAATTATCAAATTACACCCTTCCCATCAAAATAAATAAATAAAAATTTCCCAACTTATTTTATGATAATGGATAAAGCTGCAAAATTAAGCATAGATTCCACCATCAAGAACCAGAAGCCATTTGTGGTACACACGGCCTTACTGCCAGTAGGAAAAAAGCCACAACAAGAAGCTACAATACAATCTGCCAGGAGTGCTTTTTTTAAATACTTTTTAAAAAATTTAAATTTTTTATTTTAAATTAATATATTTTTGATATTTTTAAATTATTTTAATGTAGTAATCTTAAAAATAATTTTTAAAAATTTAAAAAAATTACTAATATATTTTTATAGGTAAAAAGTATTTTAAAAAATAACCATAACTATATTTTCAAACATGTATTTAAGTATAACAAAAAAATGTAAAGAGAGTTATTTTTTTGTTTTTAACAATAATAATAGTTGTTCAAACCAATATATATCTATTTTTACTAATTTTTTAAGATACTAAAATTAAAAATTAAATAAATCTTTACTTAGCTTAAAATTTATAGAATTAAAATGATAATTTTTTTAAAATAAATTTAAAGTTGATGAACTCAACTACTCCACTCATGGTTATAGAATTTCTTACAAGGTAGGTATACTGTAAAAAATTTCCACTATGTAAATGGTAAATTTATTTCATAGAAAGTTCTATGTTTATTATGATATTTTAGCCGGTTACTCTATGGGTTTTTGATTTTTATTTTATTTTATTTTTGGTGCTAGATCATTAGTGATGATAAAATATTTCTTGGTAAGCTTGCAGAAACCGAGGCATTTCATGATACTCCATTGATGGCATCGTGCACCGTTCCAACTATAATGATTGCCAGTTTCCATGCCTTTTACAGCCAGCTGAGAGTTGACATTTTTCATAAAAGTATTAAAAAGATTGTCCACCTTCTATCATGTCCTTTTCTTTCTTCTATTTCGTCCATCATTCACCTTGCTTAGGTAAATCATCACGTTTATTTTTGTGTTTTTAAAAAGTTTTTTTTTTATATTTTAAAATTATTTTTATATACAGATATTAAAAATAATTTTTTTAAAAAAAATGTAAAAAGCAATTGCTAATAGTTTTTGTTACTTTAATTTTTTAGTATTTTATTATTAAAAATATTTTTTAAAAAAATTATTATTATTTTCTAAAACTTATCAATATAGGGCTAATCTTAAAAATAAAATAAAAAGATTTAGATGGGCCTGGGTTGTATTTACTGAAATGGGTCATGAGCCTCCATTTCTTATTGGTTGGAATCTGGTGGTTTGTTTGGCTATTGTTTTATTATCCTCTACGTTTCTTTTTACCTTGTAAACAGAGGACGTTCCTTTGATCCAAGACTGAATCATGATTACGAAACTCGCATGCAAGACACAGTAAGATTCACAAAAGAATTCGAGAAAATATAATAAAATATTCAACCAAAGCCTACAGGAATTACGGAAATGAGAGAAATTAACAGGGTGTTTGTTACTGTGATAATGGTTATAATTATAATTTTAAAAAAATTATTTTATAAAAAGTATTTTTAATTGAAGTTAATTTAAAAAAATAGGTGTTTGGTTAAAATCATGGTTAAAATTAAGGTTGAAAAAAATTTAATATATTTGATTAAAAATACTTTTGAAATTGAGGTTATAAAATAATTTAAAAATATATATTAATATAGATGGTTTTAAATTTAAATATTGTAAAATTAATTATTCTTATTATATCATTAAATAAATAATATTTTATAAAATTTTTTTATTATTTTATTAAACAATTTATAATTCCATCATGTATAAAATTTATTCATAAAAATTATATTTTTTTATATATATAATAAAATTAAATAAAATATTATCAGGTATAAAATTAATATTACAATACGAGTAATAAGAGTGAATATAATTTAATCTAAACTATTTTTTTTAATATTAAAAAGATTTACACTATTAAAAAAATAATAAATTATACTGTTCAAGTAAAAATAATGTATTGCATTGTTGGCGTGTACACAGTTCAATTAACATATGAACAGTGTATATTAATACACTTCAATTGCACTGTTCAAAATAGTGCAATTAGCAAGCATGCACAGTAAACACAAAGAAGCAAAATGGTGCCTTTTCTTTTCTTTTCTGCTTGACAAACATAAAAAACATGTAGGGTCCATGCATAATTAAATTGTGTATTTTTTATTATTAAACAACTGCAGACTATATTTTAATTAAAATACAGTCATAAACATATAAATAAATAAAATTTTAAATTCAGTGCTAAAAGATTATGAAGCCACATTGAGAAGCTATGGAAATCATATGGTTAGAGTGTTTTTTTTCTTGTGTTTATTTTTTAAATATTTTTTTATTTTTAAAAAAATATTTTTAGTATTAGTATATCAAAATAATTTAAAAATATTAAAAATATATTAATTTAAATTTTTTTAAAAATACTTTTAAAGTATAGACATAAATATAATAATTAGTTGCGCATTCCTACATGAGTAATTTCTATGTAAAAAGATTGGTTTAGATTAATGATAATTTTCAAATATTTTTAGGTTTTTTTATATATGATGTAGAGTACTATTATCTTAATTACAAACACACATGCATATATATATATATATATATATATATATATGTATGATATTTTTTTTTCTTAGTCTTGCTACAAATTCTCATTTCATACTAACACTATTGATAATGTTGAATATAGTATATTTTTTTTGTATATTTTATATGTTAATTTCCTTCATTTTGTGGTAAATACATTTAAGTAATTTGATTACATAGTGTGATAGATTCACATATGTTTTTATGATTAATCATTAATTATGGATAATTATACTATTAACAACAAATTAAATTCAATGCAATCCTATAAATGCAAGATGACTATTAAAATAAAAGCAAACAACATTCATCCTCCATAACTCTTTTATAAATAGAAAAATCATAAATAAAAATTAAATAAGCATACATTCATCCTCCAACAAAATTATTTTCACATATATTTGAGAATCAAGAATACAAAGCTTTTAAACCCTCTTTTAACACTCTATATATGTTCAATGGTTTCACATTAAATTATTTTTACATTATTATCCACTATCCGTATGTATGAGTTGTAAAGCAAACCTTAAATGAGTAAAGGATGAAGACGAGGGAGAATTAATAGTCTCTATGAAAGGTTCCAATAAATAGAGTAACAAGTAAAATTGAATGCATAATGATGTATATCAATAAAAGATTAAATTCTAAAATCTTTATTGAAAAAGTTATAATACAAGTACAAGAACAATGAATAAAAAAATAAGAATTATTAACACAAAAGTAAAGACGAGAAGAAGAATCAAGGGAGAAATTAATAAAATGCTCAATAATGAATTCATTAATTATCATGTTATTAACTAATTTCCATGCAACCATCTTTTAATTCCTTCAGATATAATATAGCTAACATCCACGTATATGTTAACCAATTCTTTAAGACTTTAGTATTCCAACAACTACTATAATGCTTAATTAACTCCTCTCATTATTTAACTAGTTTCTAGGCCTTGCATCAAGCATTGTTTTGCTTGTCATAACTTACATGATTTCATCTCTATCCATTCTTGTTTTATTACTTCTATTTTAACTTTCTACTTGTTCTTGCCAATATAATGAATAAGTTACAATACCCTTATCTTTAAATAACCTTGGCTTTAAGGTTGAAAAAATGATATTTTTGTTAGAAGATCAAAAGGAAACTTTTAAATTACATCAATAGCATTTATTCTTGATTATAATGATGCAATTTGATATAAATGTAATCTCTAATTACAAATGGATGAATTACACGTTATTTATTTATTTATTTATTATTTTATTCTATTTTGAGCTAACTCTAAATAATTTTTCAATATAATAAACACAACCTCTTTATTTTGCATCTACTAATCAATAATATCTATTGTATAGTTATTAGGAAATTAAAGAAAATACATTTGAGGAGGATAATAATAGAAATCTTCAAAAAGATCCATCTTTACAAAAGAATAAAAAATGGTGTTAGATAAATAATCAATAAAAGACATGTATGTTAGAAAATTAGGACCAAATATCTTAGTTATTTTTGTTTTTTTACTCATCAACTCAATTTTATCATATTTTAATTGATGATGACTACTTGAGCTAGTTTGAATTGTTTTTTAAGTGAATAAATTCCATGTTTTTCCTTAAATGGAAACGCATCTTCCAAAAAATATAGCATTCCTTTATTCCATTCCCTCAAACAAATTAATTTTTAAAACTTTATTCATGAGGTGATGAAATTGGCTTAAGAGTTTTTTTTTTTTGGTTTCATTATTAAGCTTTATTTCTGCAATATTTGGTTTAGAATCTAGTTTTATTATAGATGAAACATTTGGTATTGAACTTTTTAGCAATTCCATTTCCCTTTATAATAATCTTCTTTTTATTATTTTTATTATGGGTCTTTGCATTTGTTCAACAATGTTTGCTTTACGAGCCATACTACAAAAGTTGGCTCTCATTTTGGATAATTTATTATCCTATTTTATCTTTAATCTCAAAATAAGATTTTCAATTCTCATTTCTTTACTTTAATGTTGAAGGTAATTTTTGAAGTCTTTCTAATGGTAATTTTTTAATTAATTATAGCCATCCTTTTAGTATGAATATTATGCAAGATAAGTTGAAGCTCCTGAACTTGTCTTATCATAATCCTTATATCAACTATTTTGAATTAAAAAATTTATCGATTATGAATTTTCTCATATTAGCAATTTTTCATAGTGCTTTTAAACTTTAAGGAGTAGTTTTTGCATATAAAATTGATGTGATTCATGCATCCACAATTACCATAATTTTAGGATCATATTCATTATCTAATAACATTGTTGTTTCGCTAGAAATAATTTCTCTAAGTTCAAGGTGGTCAAATAAAACAACATTTTTTATTGTCACTTCTTAAAGTTTGATCTATTAAAGTTTTCAAGTTTCTCATTATGCATCATAGAAAGTGATGGAGGAATCCTCCCTACCACATAAGTATTTATAGAAACAATATTGGTTTGAGTAATGAAATCTTGAGTTTAAGTCATGCTTAATTTTTCTAAAATAATATCCAAAATTGCATAATTAAAATTTTTCTATAAATAAATATATTAAACAAAATAAAATTTCAACAAGTAAATTAACTAAACAATCTCTAATTATTTAGCATGCAAAAAAAAAAATGGCATCAAGTTTATAATTAGATTTTATATAAAAACTACTACCAAAATATTAATTAAAATAAATAATTACATTAATTAATTATATTTAACAATCAAATACTAGAAGACCAAAACAAATAAAAAATTTAGTCTTAAGAATGTTGGTGATGTATAGATAGCAATTGTTTAGCTTAAGTTAAAAGTATGATAACTAAAAATTAAATATCATGTAAGCTTATAAATCAAAATAAATTACTTAAATTTGAAATTAAATTAAAAAAGTTTTCTAGCATGCATATTAAGTATATAGTGAAGTAATCAAAGTTGTAATTCAATCAAAAAAGATCATAGCATATATACTATCATCTAGAAAACAAATTATTATACCTATATAAAAGCTATACAACTAAAACCAATGCAAATATATGACATTTACTTGTTGGAAATATTTAAATGAGAAAATAAAAATATTGTTGTCAATAATTAAACTTTTTATCTTTATGACTAAAATGCATGTCACTTGATGCAAATAATTTTGTTGTAAATTGTCTCTCATGGTTCTAACAATTGAATTCTTAAAGGGATGCACTTCCTTTAAAACTCTACAAACAAAAAGAATAAGGAAACTTAAAACCTCTTTATAACAAACTAGTACCTAAGCTCTAGAATAAAAAAAAAAAAGAAGCAAAAAGAGAAGCAAACTAGAGGCAAAAGAATTGGGAAAAAAAGTAGGGAAGAAAGCAAAAGTGATACTGCAAGGTGTGCAAAACATGTTTCGTTCAACCCTGTTTTATGCTGCTTTTTAAAACCAAAACTAATGCATAATTAATTCTATTTATTAGTTAAACTAATTCCCATCATTTTGCCCCAGTTACCCATTATAACAAGATATATATATATATATATATATATATAAAACTAATAGATTTTATATATATATAGAAAACTAATAGATTTTATCTTAAAAACTAGATATTTTTACTTAAAAAATAGAACTATTTAGGAAATGAAAGGTTACTATTCATATTTTTAATTCATAAGTTGAAAAAAAAAAAGAATCAATTCTTTATAAGTCAAAGTATTAATTTAAAACAAACCTAACCTTAAGCCTAAACCATGTTTAAAGCTCAGACCTTCACATATGGTTTAAGTTCATAGCGCATTTTAATGTGAAATGATTGAAAATTATAAAATGATAAAAAAATGACCAAAACATGTTGGAAGTGTGTGTTTGGTATTTTTTTTTTATTTATTTTGAACATATAGGGGTTAAAAATAAGATTAAGACATATACCGATCAACAAGTTTTTGAAATAAATTTATTAGTCTAACTCAATTTTTTTTAATTATGTTAATATTTGTTGTAGAATAATTTCTAATAAAATTTAAACCTTAAAAATAAATGGATCTTATTTTTAATTTAGTTTCAAATATGCTCATTAATAATATTTTCAAAATATCCTTCAAGTTGATCCATTGTTGATCTTAACTTAACTTCTTGCAAAATTGCTTGCATGCCCTGTGTCCCTTCAAGTGATTTGTTAGAGGTTTGTACCTTAGTTATCTTGGGACTTTGATGGTGATAGCTCATAAGTAATGCTTTATCAACAAGATCGTCTTTAAATTCCATGGAAAGTAGTGTTTGCAATAGTAATACGATTATAGACAGGGTGAGACGAGCGACCATCATCCTTCAACATTAGTCTAATCTTTGAATATGGTGGCACATGCAGCCATGAAAATCGCATAATGGATTGATAGGCACATGCTCTTTCCAACTTCTTTTCCTATAGCGGCATAGCATTTAATGGATGAATTGCAGACAATAATAATTATTATATTTTTGTTTAAAATTAAATTTTTTATTTTAATATATCGGTATTATAAATAATTTTTTAAAATAAAAAAAATATTATTTTAATATATTAAAAAAATAATTTAAAAAACAATCATTACTATATTTTCAAATTTCCTAATATTCTAATTTGTTTATCAAGCAAAACAAAAAAAATTCATGAAGTCTACGTCCAAGTGTAAGTTTATCTTGAAACTCAAGTCTGAGCCTAATCGCACGACGGGTATGTAAATTAATCTAAAATCCAAGTTTAAATTTAAAGATAGTTTACTTGGATTCTATACATATAATAGAGTTTTAAAAGGACAACATACAAATATAAATTTGTTTATATTAATTTCTTATTTATTTATAAATTATTTTAATCATGTTAAAATATATATTTCAAGTGAAAAAGTTTATATTAAAAAAATAATTTTAACAAAGTCTTTAACTCTAAAATTAATGGACCACCCTTTTAATTTAAAATTAAATATGTAAATTAATCATGAATTTAAAATAATTTTTCAAGCAAAAAGTTAAATAAAATCATGAAGACAATCAATATCATGATGGTATTACACTTGTGCTAATCTTCAACTTACAAGAAAAAAAATATTGAAACTTACATTACATGGTAATGTAAAATATACATGTACGATGGTTGCCAGCTTGAAGATTTTAAATAGAGACAATGAAATCAAAAGGATCCCCTAATTTTCAATATAAGTGGGCTAAAGATGACCCACAGACAAGAGCTTAATGGGAATCATTAAGTTCATGCTTGCTCATGGGCGGCCCCATTTCGCATTCTAGAGCCGGGCATTATTGGGAAGGCATCTTCTCTTTATTGAAAGTGATTGATTTGGAATCCTGTCGAAAATAAAAGAATTGAAAAGAAGAAAAATGAAATGAATGATGTTATGTAGATAAGAAAGAAGATAGAAAGGCACGGCAAAGCCAGGACTTTTCCTGCACATAGAAGTTCAAGAGAAATTTGGAGACGAGAGGAGAGAAGGAAAAGGTTAGCGATGAAGTTCTTGTTCCAGTGTCCCTGTTGCTCATGTTTCTGCTTCATGAAGCCTAAACAGGGAAGACCAAAGGTGAAGGAAACTACCAAGGAAGCGAAGAAAGAGTGATCATATATTAAATGCAACCACAACGTTGGTGCATAATGTTTGATCTACTTTTAGTGTATGGCTCTTATTCCTTGCTGGTTGTGATCTTGTAATTTGTACGTAGCATTATTTCTAATCCATATGAAATGCCTTTGCCTCTGATTACTACGCTTGGAAATAAATGTTACCACTACATTTTGTTTTTCCCGAGTTAAAAACAATATATCCTCCATTTTCTACTTCTGCTTGCATAATTGCCTGCAAATCTGTTTGCCCTGTTAACAATTCTGGAAAATACAAATACTTACATCCATCAGTAAGACCTCTCTCTCTCTCTCTCTCTCTCTGTCTGTGTGTGTGTGGATGGGTATATTTTACATTACAAGCTATTGTAATGGAGCACACGTTACCCAGCTTGCAACACAACTGGGGTTATTTTAGCTTCCGCGCAATTTGTTTTTCAGAAATGAAGAAAAATATTTACATATTTAGTATGAAGAACTCAGAACTTGTATCACATAATGAAGGTAAACATTACATATTGGGCATGAATAACCCATAGCAACATGTCAGGCCAGTGATGAGCTCATGCATGCTCCCAAGCGAATGAAGAGATCAAAGTATGCTAATCCGAGAGACATTTTAAGTTTGTTAATAATAATTACATGTTTGAGTTTTTTTAAACTAGTAAAAAATTTATATGATCATTTATTTTAAAATTTATAAAATTAATTAAAATATACTGATTTAAATATCTATATTAATAATAATAAAAAAATAAAAGTAGGAAATAAAAAATAGTGTAAGTAAAAGTTTTCAGAGACAATCATAGGGTACAAAATTGAAAGGAGGAGGAGTGGTTTGACGGGATGTTTTCAATAATTTTCTTAAAGGATTAATGTCGCTGGTCTCTTTCCATGAGACGTCAACATTCAATACCTAACATTTTAGAATGGTTGGGATTGGAAAAGGACTTCAATTTGGTGCGCTCTCAATTCTTGACGTAATGGTTAGGACCATAAAATTAAGGTTTTAAAACTAAAGTGTATATATGCTTGAATACCCACTCTTCTTAAAATATTGACATTTACCAAAAATAATAGTAACGCCTCTTGTTTTGCTGCAAACAGTGGCTACACGCAGACCTGGCTTACCACACGTGTGTGTGTGTGTGAAACATGTAATTATTTTGATGACTTCAATTTCTTTGATTATAATATGATGTGAGAGGGCCTCCTCCTATTGCCTGTTATGCTAATCCAATATATTTTCGCCCTCTAATAAACTTAAGAAATAAAAATAAATAAAATTCACTACCCCTTGTCACGAAAATCCAAATCAATCCCAGATAACTAACTGGCTTGTGATAAGCTACAAGTTATAATAAATAAACTTTTTAATAATGTCATTAATTCCAATACAAAGGTAAATTTTTATCTAATTTAAATTGTTTAAAAGTTATATTAATGTGACTTAATTAATTACTTTATAAATTTAAAAACAACTTGGATAACTAATAAAAATATAGTTTGATTTTATAAAGAATCCAAGATAATATTTTGTTTTAATATTAAGAAGATAACGTATTGAATTAATTTAGGTTTCATGACTTAATTCGTTAAACTCGTAACCCGAGTTATGAACTATATTATATTTAATAATTTTTTTGTACACTTTTTTCATATAATTATATGATAATAAAAATAGATATTAAAAAAAATTAAACACTAACTGAATATTATGATACTTGTTTGAAACTACATAAATCTATTGAAAACAAACTGAAACAATTTATGATGTCAATTCAAAATTAATTAAATATTGAAAAATAAAATTAAAAAAAATTAATAAAAAACAACAATAATTCAATATTAAATAATAAAATTAAAAAAATCTAACAATAATGGGTTAAACTCGTATACTTGAACTTAATAAAAACAATAAGGGCTTTAAGTTTGAAAGCCCAAGCTCGTGCTAGGTTTTCTTAGTTTTGCTATAAGAGTGAATGATAAAATCATCAACACTTCAATTATTTTTTAGATAGGTGATAACCTAAAATTTGATAAATATTATAATAGCTAGAAAATCAATAAAAAGATTTTTAGATGCAAGTTATTTTCACCTTAAAAAATTCAAAAAACAAATCCAAGATCCACCTAGCAATCCTAAAACACAAAAAAACCACAAAAAAAAATTATCTGGATAAAAAATAATTTAAATCCATCCTCATCTACCTTTTCAAACATATTTAGAGTAAAAAACCACTACCGTAAAACTTTCCTTGTTGAATAACAAGCATTAACTAGTCAGAAGCAGTAGAGCTTGTAGTATGTGGATTTGTTTCTTAACCATCACACTTGAGCTCAGGCCTAATATAGGATTTGATTTGATCCACCATAATGGATTAAGATTTTCAAAACGACTTGAGCCTGGGTGGGTACATAGATGAGGCCACCTAGCCCATTATCACCCATATATTTTTGATGATTAACGTCTCTATTATTATTGTTGTTTCTTGTATATATATTCTAAGATATTTTTTTAATTTGGGTTATTTTTTTTAAAGAACCATTCATATCTAGATTTATATATTAAAAAAAATACCAATAACTTCTCCTTTAATTCAAATCCTAAATAATAATGTGAAAAAATTATTGATTTACCGATAAGATCAGATTTTTTTAAGAATTTCTGTGTAATTATAAATGTTCTACTATGTCATAAATAGAGTATATCAGTGGGCTGCTGCTGTTTAATTTCTAACCAAATCTTTCACTTCTTTTTCAATTTTCAGCAATTAACAATATTTGTTAATGCTTCCTCGATTTAGAAGGTTTTTTTAATTGTGAATATTGTTTCTTAAAATATTTTTCATATAAAAATATATTAAAATAATTTTTTAAATTTATTTTTAACATAACACACTAAAACATGATAAAAAATAAAAAAATAATTTTTTTATATAAAAAAACTGTCCTAACAGCAACTCTAAACACCCCCTTTCACCTTCTCACTCTAAAATCTAAAACCTCAAGCAAGCATTCATGACTTACTGAGCATTTGGTACTACCGAGTCAAAATTATAATTAAATACAAACAGATATGATAATTACGATAGTTCAATTACCTAACGAAAGGGACCAAAAAATAAAAAAATTTAATTGACTACAATTTAAGTAGAAGAAAAATCCTTGGGCTTGGCCCTTACACGTTTCTCTCAGTTCTGCTTTAAAATAATTGCATAGAATGAAGATCTTTGACTTGTCTTTTCTCAAGGAAATATTTTAGGACACAAACTCAAAATCACCATGAATGCCCAATAAATGCTGCAGCTATTATTTAATGGTTGCATGTGCCCCAATAAATGAATGACTCGAGGAATTGATGCTTGACACTCCTCTCTCAATAATCTTCATGTCGTTTATTGAATGATAGCTTTTAATCTTGATATTTTCTTAGAAAAGGGAGAAAATGAGATTGATTTATGAATTTCAATGGTTCCTAACAATTACCAAACAACAATTCTATAAAATCTATTATCTATATATTTTCGGTTATCATACAAATTCAATTAATCTATGCACAATTATTTTCAATAATGGTTTTTTCTTATTTTCCTAAAACATTTAATATAAAATTGAAGGAAACATGTTTGTTAATATAAATTGAAACTATTTTTTCAAAACATTTATTTTCTATTTCTTTAATTCTCTATAAAATTTAGAAAACACTAAAAGGATTATCCAAATTTTCTAATGTAAAATTAAGAATCTTATTTGATTCATCTAATAATTATTCATGTAATTTTTGTTTTTATTTTGATATTGTATTAGATTTTTATGTATGAAACATGGTACCACCTAATTTACAAGCTAAGTTGGGGATTGTTGTTAAAATATAGCTTGTATATTAGGTAGTTAAAAGGAAATTTATCCCAAATTAAAAAGATAAAAGGTTTTGTTATATTTTATAATGTGAGGGACACCAAATCAGTACTTAATAGGAAAGGAAATTAGCTGCATAGAGTAGCTTAAATGGTCGAGTTCTATTGAGACTAAATTATAGTAAGGAAAATTGATGAATATGTTACCTTTACAAAGTTCATTAGAAGATGAGGGTTTTTAGGTATAATTATAAGAAAAACCTTTCATTTCATCTCTATAGTTTTGTTGCTTGATTTCTAAATTTAAGAAGACGAGTATAGAATTGCTTGATATGACTATAAAGTCATACCAAAACAAAAACCAAGAAACACTTGTAACAATGTTACAATAAAAACAACATTTTAAAAAACCATGATTGTTAACAAATCCCCCATTTAAGGGAAAAGAACATAGGAAATAATTATACAAAAAAAAAATCTTGAAGAGAAAATATGCAAGAAGTCATATAAATAAAAAAAGTCATATAAATAAAAAAAACATAAAGCAAAACTAGCATGATTGTTTTCCTCCCTTTGTATTTTACTATTAACCTTAACTATATAAAGAAAAAAGAATACATACCTTGAACCAAATTAAGAAGGAGACACAAATGTAGCATTAATCTTTTGATAACAATTGAAAGCAAAATAAAGTGTAAAAAAGAATGCAAAATATCAATAAAAGTTAAGAAGGATAATTAAAACGAGTGGAAAATGAATTTGATTCTTAAGAGTTCGACTTAAACTCTAAACATACTGAAGGCAAACTTAAACAATATCATGCACTTTCACAACGTATCACTACTTACCAATAAACTTTTTAATTACAAGTTTTACTAAGGTCAATAGAAAATTTCAATTTGGATGAAAAATACATATCTATAAAAGAACTCAATAACTAGAAAACTCAAATGCTCTTTAGAAAGCATTGATATTTAGTATAACTTAACTATTGTTGTTAGAGTATAATATAGATCATATCTTAGATCTTTATCTATCAGTTTAAGTTTCTGGATTGAAATAATTCCTTAACATTGTATTAGAGCATTATCTATTAAGTGGTCTTGAGTTTAAATCTCATTACCACTATTTTATTTGATAAAATTAAGCACAAGATAATGGTGAGTCTGTGCAAGTTTAAAGCTCAAATAACTTTTTTACTTAAAGAGGTGAGTTAGAGAATAATATAAATCATATATTACAATCTTACCTAATTGTTTAAACTTTTAGGTTTAGATAGTTATTTAAGATGGTATTAGTGTATTTTTGACCAAATAATCATGAATTTAAATCTCATCATTTTATTATATAATAAAATTAAGCATAAGATAGTAGTTGACCTATAAATATTTCAAGCCTAAAAGACTTTACTTGATAATGGTGTGTTAAAGTTTAATATAAATCATATCTGAGCTTTTATATAATAACTTAAATTTTTAGATTTTGATGGTTCTTTGATAATCACAACATTATTTACCTATACATAGTTCAAATTTTATCATAATAAACTTAAAAATTTAATTATTTAACAAATTACAAGACTTAGAATCTAATATGTGTTATCCTACCAATATATCAAGTTTTCCAAATATGGCTTTGAGAATTAAGTCAAATAAGAAATGGTATTAGGTTTAACCACATCTAGCAGATAAAAAACCATAAACTCAACGAAGATGATATTTTTTCAATTTTTGGATAACTTTAAAGACCCTTTTCTTATCTTTGATTACCAAAACCATAACAATTCATAAGAAGTCAACTGCATACATATTTTTAACCTAATCCCTTTATTCGCTCATGTCACAACTATATATATAAGATAAATTAAAAATATGTGGTTAGTCAAGGAACTTAAAAGTATAATAGAAATTCAAAGCAAATCCTGAAAATAAAAATTTAAAGCCATCAAATCATGTAAACTCATATTAGATTGTGAAAGAAAATTAAAAAAAATAAAATCAGCAATGACTGTTATAAAAACATATACTCTTTAAATAATAATAATAAAAAAGATCTAAAAAATTTGTTCTAAAAGGCATTGAAAGATGAAGAAATATCAAGTTATCTTTGAATTTTCCATGACCATACCATTTCAATCCTTTATTATTGAAGATTCTTCCTCATCTATAATAACACAAAAGCCTTATTTTTAGTTTTTATTTTATTATACGATAATAGAAATGTGATTAGTAAAGAGTGAACTAAAGTTGCTGTAATGGTGTTCTGTAGTGATTGACAACTACTTTGGTAGGATGACGTAAAGGCACTATGTTCAAAGAGAGAAGGTTGTGTAATCACTGTCTTAAAGGAAAAAAAGTGGTGGATGGATTACTAAACTAATGATTTGTTATTTATTAGGAGATTAAGGTTACTGTAACACTATGAAGTTTGATGGTTCTTGTACCATTCACGAGCATAACATTAATATGATAAATATTACAACAAGACTTAAATCTACGAGAAAAGATATGGATTAGAATTTTTTTTATAATTTAGCATCAACTCATTTTCTCCTAGCTATGGTCTTTTATAAATGAACTATAATACTATAAAGGGCAAATAAAATATACATAAATTATATAATATACTTATCCAGGAAAATATTTATTTAATAATTAAAGAATTCATTCAATTCATATTGTAAGTAATCAAAAGACTAGAAAGAAAGTTGAAAAGAAGTATAAAAAAGGTAAGAATAAACCATTTAAAACAAATGAATCTTTTTTTTAAAGTTCAAGAAAGAACATAAAAATGACAATAGTCATTTTTATAAAGCTTGCCTAAATTATAAAGCATGGTTTTGGAAAAAAAGAAGAAGGAAGAAGGTAAGCACAATGTTACTATATGTTAAAAATTAAATTTATATGAAGTTCCTTATAATACTTGATAGATTGATTTAGATTGCAACTTCTTTAAACTATACATGGTGATATACATTGACCCTTTAATGTTACTTTTTTTAATAATAAAAAATATTTTATCACCTTTACTGATGAGTACTCACATTATGGGTTTGTCTATTGATTGCATAAGAAATCTTAAGTAATAACCCTAGAGGTGTTTATTAATAAGGTTGAAAGAATATAATATATATATATATATATATATATATATATTATATTCTTTCAACCTTATTAATAAACACCTCTAGGGTTATTATGAAATATAAAGGTAAAAGTTGTAAGGATATATAAAGGTAAAAGTTCTAAGGTTAGATAGAGTTTATGAATATTATGAAATATATAACAAAACTGGACAACAATAAGTCCATTGTATAAATGCTTTAAGAAACATAACATTTATACTAAACATATAATATTAGGTATATCATAACAAAATGATATAGCAAACAGAAAAAATATATGCTTTATTAGATATGATTAAAAGTATGTTAAGTTATTCATTTTACCAATATTATTGTAAATGTATAAATTGAAAAATACCATATTTTTTTTAAACAGGATCCCTAATAAGATAGTTTCATAACACCTAATGAATTATGGACTTGTTGAAAACCTAATTCAAAGCACTTATATATGTAGAGTTGCCTAATAAAAATAAAAATTTATAATCCATATAAAAAAATAGATTCGAGAACAATAAGTGAAATCTTCATTGGTAATCCAAAAACATCTAAAAGATATAGATTTTATTATCCATTCATAACACATGAATTTGTGAAACTAATATTGCTAAGAGTTAGTGGGAGTGAAGCACCATGTAATTACATCTTCTAAAGCTATTGTTTGTTTAATTGTTGAATAATTTAATCATTACAAAAAACAACAAATGAATGATTATATGCCCTTGTAATGAAAATATTATTGTTAAGCTAAAATAAATAGCATTAAAAAGGTCTCCAACATAAAGAAAAATTGTTATTAAGGATTATGTGGTATATTTATAAGAGTCAGAATTTAACTTAAGAATTAATAATGATCCTATTTTATATTTCATAAGCCACTATATAATATTAGTAATTTTGATAAATGAGTAGATGTCATAAAAGATGAACTAAAGCAAATAAAACAAAATAATATTTAGAACCTTATTGAAATACCTAAAGGTTACAAAATAGTTAGATGTAAAAAGGTCCTTAAGATCAAATGAGATTTATATGGTAATATTGAACAACATAAAGCCAGACTTGTTACTAAAAGTTTTACTTAGAAAGATAATATTAAATACAAAGACACCTTTTCACCGGTCTCTAAAAAATACACTTAAAATTATCATAGCTTTTGTAGCTTATTATGGCTTAGAGTAACATTAAATAAATGTGAATACTACCCATAGATAATTTAGATGAATAAGTCTGTATGGACCAATCAGAAAGGTTTTTAGTTGATGGAAACGAGCATATGGTATATAAACTTAAGATATCAATATAAAAAGTGAAACAATCATCCAAAAAATGATATTTGAAGTTTAATGATATTATTATTTCCTTTGAATTTAAGAAAAATACTATTAACTGGTGATTAGTACTTAAAAGTGCATTTTTATCATGGTTTTATATCATCATTTTGAACTTGAAGTATCAATAACTCCTTAACTAAAGCATGTTTTATAATAATATATCTAATAATATAAGATACTTTTAATTTATGGTAAATTTTCATTTTAAATGCAGGCCTATCACATAAATGAAAGGATTGATTGATGACTTTAAGAACTTAAATTGCAAGGGCAAACAGATGACCAAAATTAGAAAAGAGATGTCGATGCAATTCTGGAGCTATAGATCTCAGATTTAGGTCTACTTTATATGGATGGAAAGGTAAAACATAGGCCTACAACTTTCATATAGAGCCCAAGATCTAAAAAGACCATTTTCAAGTCCAAATTATAGCAACAATAAAGAAGCTCGAATCTGTCTTTCAGCTCGAGCATTGTTTAGTATTTTGGCCATATCTAAAGTTCTAGAAGTCCAAATGAGCTAACTGTTTTACACAAGACAGATGAGATAATTGCTTACAACTTTTATGTTTTTGAGTGGTTCTAATTTTGATGTTATCAATGATGTTTTGGGCAGACAATAGAAGATAAGGATTGTCACCAAGTTAAGAGTTGGCCACCCACTTATCAATTAGTCATCAAATCAATAGTTCCCAATTTTGGCCTATAAAAGAAGGCATTTGCCCTGCATTTAGGCATCTTGGTTTTCTATATCAAGATTATGCTCTTCCTTTCTCTCTTTGTATTTTTTGTATTGCTTATGCTTTGCTTTCATTAATATCAAGTTTATGCCTTTCATTTCCTTTCCTTTACTTAACCTTTATTTTATTTATGTTCTTGTTTTGTTTATTTATTTTTCTTTCTTTCATTATGTTTAGCTAAGTTTATTATGTTAAGGTGAAAAAGTTACACTAATGATGTAAGAATAAGCATAGTATAAACTTAATATGGACGTACATATTTGATACTAACATGTTTTGTATTTGTTATTTTGTTCACTCTTTAATACTTTGCTTTTCAAATGACTAATCTTAATTTATGTTGTATAACACTTGATACAACAAATGCTTGACACTTTCATAGTTCATATTGTATGGTATAACCGACATTGAGCTATGAAAGGAACTTGATTTGTTGTTAACATAAGTTATAATCATGAATGCTTGATGAAATTTACAAGTATTAGCATTAATTGAATAAGATGACTAATGTAATCATGTTAACAATCTATAATCTGATTGAAACCTCCTTTGTGTGTGGTTTCGAATTGAATAATAAGAGTTTATACTATACTTATTTGACATACTATTAGTGAATCCTCTAACCTTGACATTTGTTATTATCATTGTTTAATCGTTACATTAATATTCCATCTCAAAGTTCTCATCATCTTTTTCTTTTTCTTCTTTTTCTTTATTATTATTATTATTATTATTATTATTATTATTATTATTGTTATTATTACTATTACTATTACTATTACTATTACTACTATTATTATTAGTATTATTATTGCTACTATTATTATTGTTATTGTTACTATTGTTGTTGTTTATAATTGTTGTTTATAATTTGTACAATTAACCTCTCTGTGGTTCGACCCCAGTCTTGCCGGGTTATTTATTACTTCGACACTCTTACACTTGGGAGAAAACATTAATCTTTTAGTCGTGTCAACTGATATATAAATTCAAAGGTCAGTGAGAGCAAGTTTATATTCATGAATCTATATGTTGATAGAATTTTATTTACATATAATGATCTTGATTTAATATAAAAAAATTAAAAATTCCTTTATAATAAATTTGAGATGACATACATGAGATAGACAACTTATGTGATTGTAATAGAAATATTTTAAGATAGATCACAATGATTGTTATAAGGTTTTCTAACAAAAACATATATCTATAAATTTTTATTGAGATTTGGAATAGATAAATACATAGCAAATATAGTTCCAATTAAAAAATGAGATAAATTTACTCTCTTACAATGCCTAAAAAATGAATTAAAAAACAAATAAATGGAAAGAATTCTTTATACATCAATTGTTAGGACTTGATGAATTATCATCCTTGTATTAGGTGAGATAATAGTTTTTCTTTTTAAATGCTAAGAAGGTACCAAAGTTATTCATGTTTGGATCATTAGAAAACTAAAAAAAAAGTATTAAGATAATTGAAAATAATAAAAATTTATATGTTTATTAATTTATAAAAAAACTAGATGATATTAAGATGGTTAAATATTTAGATTCAGATTTTGTTAAATGTTTGAAGACAAGAAAATCAATATTTGAGTATTTATTCCCTTCAGCTAGAGAAGAAAACTCATGGTAAAGTGCGAAGAGTTTATTGTGTTGTTGTATCCACTACAAAAATTAAATTTGTGATGTTTTGAGGCCATAACTTCAGTAAATTAGTTATGAAACTTCTTTTCAAGATTTAAAATAGTTGGCGGTATCACTAAGCTATTAAAAATTTATCATAATAGTTCCTCAACTATTTTTTCTATAAAAACAACAAGTTGTTAGATGTTACAAAACATATAGAATTGAATATTATATTGTTAAAGAATAATTTCAAAAACAAAGAATACCAATTGAAAGCATAGCACCAATCTTATGATTATGGATTCATTAACAAGATAATAGCTGCATAAAAGCTATCATGTTGAAATAATAAGTATTATTGATATTATGATCTTATGTAAATATTTATTATATTTTTTATTTTCTAATTGGAATATATGTTTAAATTAGTATGATGATAACATGAATTATTTTTAACAATGAGATTATTATCGGATAAAATACATGCTTCGCATTTATAGGTCGCATTAAGTAAGGACTAATATTATATAATACATGTCGATCCGATGATGCACAACCATGATGACTCTTATTAGTTCTCTTGCTTAATAATTATGATATATATATATATATATATATATATATATATATATATATATATATATAGTTTTAATGTTACTCTAAGCGGATCATGTTAATATATTTATTAAACCATGAAAAAAGATAATATTATTTGAGCTAAGTAAGAGAATAGAAAATATGGCTTATATCAATGAAATACTGGGCCCTTGAATAATTTAATAAATATTAATATTAAAATCATATTGGTTAATTTTGATAAGTAGTTTTTTATTATAACCATATAAAATTGATGGATGTACAAGATTAAAAGTCTATTAAAAAAATTGCTTATTTTTTTTCCTATAACTATATGTTTTCTTCCATAGAAGAAGCATGTGTGAAAATAATTTTATTCTCTCAAAGGAGTTTCCATGGATCAAGGCACATTTTCTTTTAATAACTATTTGAATATAAAAATCATAAAGTTACAAGATTACGAGCATTATGATTTATATTTGATTGCTGTTGTTTAAGAATTAAAGAAATATATACTTACATTGAAAATATCCATAATTCAAAGAAAAGGATCGATTGGCTGAACTTATCAGCTTTTAATGGCCCGCTGAAGTTGTTCCAGCAATGAGAGCAGATCAGGTCTCCTGGTGCCTTCTCTTGGTGTCAAAAGGTAATATTATGACTAACACGAACAAGGAGAACTCAACTGTTTAACTAAAGAAGAGAATAAATGGGTTGTCTGTTAAACAAAACAGCTGAAGGAACAACCAAAAACAAACACTTTCAATTATATTTATAATACGAAGAGCACTAGCAAAACGCTCACACAAAGCAGCTTGCACAATTTTCACTCACTTTTCTAAGGCACACAGCACAGGGAGGGATCTTGAAAACACAAAGAAGAACACACTACAACGCTCACTTACACAGCATAAGTCGATTTATATGTCCCGCTTATGAGCAAGTTCTAGTGAAAATTCTTCTCTGCGCTCATTGGCTGCAACTTGAATACTAAGTTGGCTGCTTTGTCGTGACGCGGTTGGCTTGTTCTTGTGCTAGTGGTTTGAAGCTTGCTTCACAAGCTAGCATTTTATGATATCTCACCCATCTGGCATTCATATTTGTTTGGTAAGGAGATTGAGTGTATATTAATTAGATTGATCACACATGAACTAAAATCGGGTTGATCTAATGTCTCTCACAAGACCTTGCTTTAAATAAATATCGTCCTTGTGTCTCAAGTATGGGAGGACACATGGAGCCCTAACCCTTCTCCCTACTGCTTCGACCCATGACCTTCAAATAAATATGTGTGAGGTCATGTGAAATCAAACGACTCTTCCTAAACCATTGAATAAAAAAAACCTTACCCTTTAAAATATAAAATAAAAGGAACATAACAGGACTGATTCACTACATATAAATCTCCATCATTTTCATCTTTTGTTTAATGAAAAAAGAACTATCAACATAGTATAAGTTTGAAGATAGACGATAAGGCTGGAGAAGGTAGGCCAAGATCAAAGAAATGTTATCGAACACAAGTTTTGAAGCTGCCCCTTTGTTGGAGCGTAGCAACAGTAGCGTAGAAGAAGGTGAAAAGAGGAGGCTGCGGTGGAAGAAGGTGTTAGATGTAGAAGAGTCCAAGAACCAAATCTTGTTTTCACTGCCCATGATTCTTACTAATGTTTTCTACTACTTGATAACTTTGGTCTCTGTCATGTTCGCTGGTCATCTCGGAGAACTTGAGCTTGCTGGAGCCACCCTGGCTAACTCATGGGCTACGGTCACTGGTTTTGCCTTCATGGTAACCCAACCTCGCCCTTCATTTCATGATTTTTTTCCCAAGTAATAAGTCGGGCTCATATCTTAGTTCTTGCCTTGTGTTACTTCCTTAATTCTATCTTCATCCCATTTTTAACGTCTGTTTCTAGAATTGTTTAAAACCGACAAGATGTGTCTGCCAGAATATAAATATGAGATATTGTCAAGATTTTTGTGCTCCACATGTTGCTGTGTGATAAGATTGACCACTTAGTCATTATTGCCATCAAGGCTAGGACTCCACTATGTTCGCTTACAATTCTACTGTGGTATGGTCACCATCATTTGTGATGATGGCAATCATGAATTTAGCAGCACGTTATCATCGGCTTTATAAAAACAACATGTAAAAGCCCAGCACATTAGCTACATCAAGGATACATGATTTATCGGGCTCGGCTGAGTTTTATTTAGATCGTTGATTGTATAGTCTCTAGAGCAGTAGAAGACGCCTGTTGATATGGTAAGAGTCCAGGTGGGTTGCATGTTTGTTCCCAGATCACTACAGTAAATTAAGAACAGAGTTTCCATAGGCACCAGGCAGGTGGCGGTGATCAGCATTCAAAAGGTGTTGTAAATGAAGAATTGGTAGTGCATGATTGTGTCAAAACACTGTACAGATCATGATTATATTAGTATAATTAGCAAAAAACACTATGATACGCTTCATTCAATCATAAGTTGTCCTTCCTCTTTTTTTAATGATCAAGGTGTCTTTGGACAAGCTTTTGTATCTTAAAATGAAGTATTTTCTCTTTCTGTTCTTAGACGGGTTATCCACATTAGAATTGGTGCATTTACTAGATTTTTTTTTTCTGGCAGACTCGGTTTTGATTCCAACTACTTACAACCCTTAATTCAGGTTTTATTTTCATAGTCTCGGTGTCCTTTGAAAGCCTCTTTTGAGACGATGATATTTAGTTGATTCTATTTTTATCCTGTTCTGTTGTTTTTCTTTTTTCCCAGGTAGGGTTGAGTGGAGCACTTGAAACACTATGTGGTCAAGGATTTGGTGCAAAGATGTACAGAATGCTAGGAATTTATCTTCAAGCATCCAGCATTATATCATTCATCTTCTGTATCACCATATCGGTTATATGGTTCTATACAGAGCCAATTCTGTTATTACTCCATCAAGATGCTCACGTTTCTATGACTGCTGCTCTCTACATGAAGTATCTCATTCCTGGATTGTTCGCATATGGCATGATGCAGAACATCCTGAGGTTTCTTCAGACACAATCTGTAGTAATGCCCCCTGTGGTATTCTCATTAGTACCACTGTGCATTCATATCGGTATTGCTTATGCTTTGGTTCACTATACAGCTCTTGGGTTCAAGGGAGCTCCACTGGCAGCATCAATTTCACTATGGATATCAGTCCTAATGTTAGCAGTTTATGTGATTTGTGCAAAGAAATTTGAGCATACATGGGGTGGGTTTTCATTTGAGTCATTTCATTACATTCTTCATGACTTGAAACTAGCCCTGCCTTCTGCTGCAATGGTATGGTAAGAGAAAGCTTACAGGATTCTGTTCAGTTCTTGATCATGACTAATAAAATCTCACTAGCATTCCACTTCCCAAAATGTTTTGCCAGCTTAGAGTATTGGGCGTTTGAGATTCTGGTGTTCCTAGCAGGACTGATGCCGAGCTCAGAAATAAGCACCTCATTGATCGCAATATGGTACGTTCAATTACTATTATCTGTCTTTACCATCTCTTGAAATAAAATTTCTGTTTCTCGTTCTTACTTTGGTTGTCCTTTTTTTTTTTTTTTAATTTTCAGTGTAAACACAGAAACTGTGGCCTACATGTTAACCTATGGTCTCAGTGCCGCTGCAAGGTTTGCTGATAATTTGAATTAAAATTTCGTTTGTTTGGTTATTGTTTCATTTTTCTGTTTTAGATATTGAAATTAATAACTTCATGTAACAGCACAAGGGTGTCAAATGAATTAGGAGAGGGCAATCCAGATAGAGCTAAGAATGCTATGGCTGTGACTCTCAAGCTCTCTGTCCTTCTTGCTCTTCTTGTTGTTCTGGCTCTAGCATTTGGTCACAACATCTGGGCTGGATTTTTCAGTAGCAGCCCTACAATAGCCAAGGAATTTGCATCAATGGCTCCCTTTCTTGCAATCTCGATTACTCTTGATTCTGTGCAAGGTGTCTTATCAGGTTCGAAACATGCACTTCTCTGTAGATATGGGAAGTTAATTATTTGAGGATTATTTTCATTTTTTCTCATATTTGTCATCAATGAAAGGGAATCAGATACACTCTTTCTGATTAGAGGACTAATCACAATTTCCTTGATCATTCTTTTCTCGGGATCAATTTGCTTAGATTTTAGAAATGGTTTATAGAATGAAGTTATCGTAATTTTATTTATTTATTATTGTTATTATTAGTGTTTTGAAGAATACAAGGTCCTGGAGGGAATATCCTTCAATGATATGCTGCTTCTCTTTTACTAAATTCAGAAGCTCCTTATCATCTATACACAAATCTTTCCTATCAAATTGAAAACAAAAAACCTTTTGTCACAAAATGCATTTGACATTCTGCAGGGGTGGCCAGAGGTTGTGGCTGGCAGCACTTGGCTGTTTATGCGAACTTGGCAACATTCTACTGTATTGGCATGCCTGTAGCTTGTGCTCTTGGATTCAAGTTAAAGCTATATGTTAAGGTAAAGCAACATTGTCAAAGAAATGTAACAAGGCTGGAGCCTGTACTAACTCTTATGAATTCTGATGTATTTAACTTTGGTGCAGGGTTTATGGATTGGCTTAATCAGTGGCCTTTGTTGCCAAGCCGGTACCCTCTTGTTAATCACAATAAGGACCAGTTGGACTACAACAGATCTGTCTATAACCAAAGAGAGAGAGAACCCCATTGTTGTCTAACGGTATCTTCTCCATTAATGGTCGACAGACAGCTTAGCTGAACTGCAAGTCACTAGCAAGTAGCAAAAAGTTAGTCATGAAATCAATATGCGTTTGGTAGAAACAAGCTTTGTCTTATGATGCAGTGGCTTTCTATAAAGAAATAGATTTTATATTCACTGACCAAGAACAGTGACTCTGTCAAAATATCAGGCTGGAGAGAGCATTTGAGCTTCAGTTGCATGCATGCACGAGGTTAAGCTCAGACGTTTGTGCACTTGATTGGGATTTGTTTCAACTAAGTTGCTCCCTCAAATTCTGTCATGGTTGTCATTCAGATTAAAACAAGTCGGCAAAAACCTACAATCAACCTCTCACTTTTGATGTCCCACGAATCTCGTTGCTTACCACCTTCAGAGGGATTTTACCCCAAAAAGGACATAATCTGAACCATTTCAACATATAATTCAAGGACTCATCTGTTGAGACTTGCCGAGTGTTTCTTCAGAAATCTTAAGTTGGGATATGCTGTGTATTTTTTTTCCCTTTGTTTTAATGAAAAAATACGCATATAATAAGAAAATGAAGGTGCAGATTCGCTTGGAGAAGCTGCTGCGTAGCCAAACCAACATAAACAATGACTTGTGATGATGTGTGCCCAAATCGGCTCATAATAGGCCATCCAAGAGATATTATCCCACTGAACTATATAGTAGGTTTTGTCCTAAAAATACATCTCTTGAAGAGAGAGGTTGAGTCTCTGGAACTATATAGAGGCATCATCATAGCCTATCAGACGAAAGGCTTAGGTAGTTGTATATGGCTGATATCTTTACAGGTAGTGTCAGTGATGATATGTGTCTATATCCGCACATGATAGGTCCTCTAAAATGTATTATCTCCCTAGAATCATATAGTGAGTTTAAAATTTGTTATCTTGAAAATGCATCGTCTCGGGAAAGAGATTGAACCTTATGATTATAAGCGATCAAGGCTCTTGTCTCCTAATCAATCTAGGATAGTAACATCAACTTAGAAGGCCATGCTTAATAAGCTGTCTTTCAATAGTAGACCACCTAATCTTTCACAGCTAGTTTAACAATGAAGCAATACTAGGGATTTGAATGGGACCTGAATAAGAATCCTAAGACTTTATATACCCTATAAACTTTTTCTCTGGTTCCTATGGTTTTAACCTTACTAAATCTTCCACATTTATAACTAACGAAAATATAGAGATCACTTTCATCCAAATAGATTTCTTTTCAAGAACCTTATATATATGTATATATATATATATATATATACATATATATTTATCTATCTTGCTTTTAAGAGCATTGCATTAGCCAATATATTTCTGTGTACAGTTATAACAGCTAGTCTAAGACTTTGTTATTTATTGGACTCTAGTTACATTGGTTGTTAAAGTTTGAGCTGATAAGCTCTGAGTTTGTAATTCCTTAGGAATCGGTCTCCCTGAAAAATAGGAGGAACCAGTTAGCATTTGTAATTATATATATGTCTTTCATTAATGAAATTCTGTAAAAAATTCTCTCTCAAAGCTAAGTTTTATTATGGTATTAGAGTAGTCTCTTATTCTCCATTTAATTTTATAAAATGTCAAACTCAATTTCATTAAACATAGACAACCACCTTATCACAATTAACACTGCCCAAGCTCCTCTTAAACTGAATTCTTCCAATCATACTTCCTGGAAAATTCAATTTGAAACTCTCTTTGTTGGCTACGATTTTCTTAGTTATATTATTGTATCAAAGCCGTGCCCACCAACAAACCTCACAATTGATGGCACCAGTGCTTTTAATTTTGCTTACAGGCTCTGGGTTAGGCAAGATCAACTCATCATAAATGCTTTCATTAGCAATCTCTCTTCCCTATTAGTTTCCTTTGTGGCATGAACCACCTCTTCTCGTGAAGCATGAAATGTTCTCACCACCACATATGCAAAACCTTCCCGTGGTCGTATCAAGCAAGTGAAAAACCAGTTGAAGAATCTCACCAAATGCACCATAAGCATCATAGATTTTGTCTATTTTGTCAAGGCAAGATCCGATGAACTCACTGTCCTTGGTGCTTCCATGGATATCGAAGATCTTACTGAAAGGATTTTGGAAGGTTTAGATGACGACTACAAGGAACATGTCCAAACTATCCAAGCTCGAGATATTGCTATCTCCTTCGATGAGCTTTATGAGAAGCTTCTTTCATTTGAAGCATCGCTTCAAACATAATTTCGTTCCTCCAATCTTGGACCTGTTACCGCCAATTCCATGACTCTAAACTCCAACAACACCAACTGGAGACCCTTAAGAACCAACTGAAGACCCTCGTTCTCTCTTCCGAGGAACAATTTTCATCCATCATCCAACACCAACTTTCAACCTTCCATACCCAGCACCCCCACAAATCAAGGCTGAAAAAATCAACCGCCTGCACATCCCTATCTGGGACATTGTCAAATATGTGGAATTCAGAGGCACACTGCCAAATAATGTCCCTCATTTCATTTGGTGCCAATTCTAGGTTTTAGGAATGCTAACTCCTTTTATGGTATGACATCATCATGGCATCCCCATACTAAATTTACTTTTCAATCTTCATCCAATAATGCACCGTTGTTACTGGACAGTGGAGCATCTCGTCACATCACTGCAGATCTGTACAATCTTTCCCTTCATGCACCTTATATTGGTCATAATGATGTTATGATGGAGACGATGCCAACCTTCCCATAAGTCACTGGTTCAATATTACTTATTACATCCAACTCTTCCTTTCATTAAAAGATGTTTTGTGAGTTCTATAAATGCAAAAAAAAATTAATTTTCATTGTCTTGTTTTGTATAACTAATAACGTCTTTATTGAACTTTTCCCTACTTGTTTTCATGTGAAGGACTTATAGATGGGGGACATCTTTCTGCAAGGTGGAACTAAAAATGGTGTTTATGAATTGCCAATTACAAGCTTTCCCTCATCTCCTATTCTTGTCTTCTCCACTATTAAAACAATAGTATTCATTTAACACCAGCGACTTGGTCATCCAGCCTCTTCTATTCTTAACTATATTTTATCATTTTGTCTTTTACATTGTTCTTCTCAAAAGGATTTATGATGCAATGCATGCTTAAACAATAAAAATCATAGACTATCATTTTCTACATTTACCTTGATCACAACTCATTCTTTTTAAATTATATTTTCTAATGTTTAGACTTCTCCTATTGTCTCATATGATACTTATAAATACTATGTCATTTTCGTTGATCATTTTACCAAGTACAAGTGGTTTATCCATTAAAACAAAAATCTAATGTTCAAACAATGTTCAAGCATTATAAAGCCATTGTTGATAAACATTTCCAACAAAACATTATATCTCTTTATTCAAAATAAGGTGGTGAGTACATTGCTCTTAAAGCGTTTCATTTAGAAAATGGAATAAATCATCTCCTTACTCCACTATACGCGTTTGAACATAATGGGTATTCTGGATGAAGACATCTTCACATTGTTGAAACAGGCCTTGGACTTCTTTTTTTTGCTTGCATTCCAACCATATTCTAGACTTATGCTTTCAGCACCATAATTTATTTAATTAATAGAATGCCTACCCCCACATTAAACATGTCTTCTCCATATGAGTCAATCTTTCACAAGAGTTCTAATTTTTAAACTTAAATTGTTTGGGTGTTTGTGTTATCCTTGGTTAGGTCCATACACATCTCATAAACTTGATACAAAGTCCAAGCCTTATGTCTTTCTTGAATATTCTTTTTCTCAAAGTGCATATCTATATTTTGATAAATCCACAAAAAAATACACGTTTTTCGTCATGTGCAATTTATAGAGTCTGTCTTTCTTTATAACTCTTCTCCCACTGGCTTATCAAGTCCTTCATCTCACGTGTCTGATTGGATTCCTCCACTCATTACTATTTCTTTTACATCTTAGTAGCAACTAGCTCTCTCAACTTCATATCAACAATGTCATGCAAAATTTTCTCCTTCTATAGGCTCTTAACCGTCTCCTCCATCATTTTCTTCTTACACTACCGAAGCTCTGCCCAATATCCCCTCTTCACAAATACTTTCTCCTTCCTCTCCTTTTAACCCTATACTTCTCACTTCGTCTCTCATGTCTTAACCACCTTTACCATCACCTCAAAAAAATCCCAACCACTCCATGATCACTCAGTCCAAGAACAATATCAAGAAACCTGTCCAAAAACTCACACTTCACACCGTTAAATCAACCAACTCTTAAACCAAACCTTCCACCATTTCTCAGGCCATCAACGATCCCAACTAGCATAAAGTTATGTTTGAGGAATATGATGCTCTTGTTCAAAATGGCACGTGGGAACTTGTTTTTCGTGATGATATCACTAACCTTGTTGGATACAAGTGGGTTTATCGCATCAAAAGAAACTCTGATGGTTTCATTCACCGGTTTAAAGCACACATTATTGCTAAAGGCTTTCATCAACATTCTAGAGTGGGCTGTCATAAGACCTTTACTCCTATTATTAAGCCAATAACTATTTGTTTGGTGCTTAGTCTTGTTGTCAATCGAGGGTGTTCTTTTAAATAAAAAGACCGTCACCAATGCTTTCCTTTAAAGTTGCCTCTTTAAAACTGTGTACACGGCGCAACCACCTAGGTTGGTTCATCATGACAATCCCTTCTTTATCTGCAAACTCCATAAAACTATTTATGGGCTTAAATAAGCGCCTCAAGTCTGGTATTATGAACTGTGCCAGTTTCTATTAGCCTCTGGGTTCTATAATTCCCACTCTGATACCTCTCTGTTTATCTTCAACAGTGCTCAAAATGTTATATATTTATTAGTTTATGTAGATGACATAATTGTTATAGAAAACAACGATGATATTCTCTCATAATTTGTTTCAAGCCTTACCCAATGTTTCTCTCTTAAAGATCTTGGTGATTTGTTGTACTTCTTAGGTATTGAAGTTGTTTCTCATAAGTATGGCCTCTTACTCTCTCAACGTAGGCACATCACTGACCTACTTACTTGCCTGAACAATCCTGAAAGCCAAATTAATCCTTACGGTTATACCAAGCACTATCTTTGTTGTTTCCTTAAAGTTTAGCTCATCAATACTTGATCCCACCATTTATAATGAAGTTGTAGGAAGTCTTTAAAATTTCTCTCTTACAAGACCAGATGTGTCCTTTGTTGTAAACTAATTGTCTCAGTTTATACACAGTCCAACCGATACATACTGGATTCTTGTCAAGTGCATTCTCTATTATCTCTCCCTACCCCTCTTCTAGGTTTCCTAGAGGAAATAGGGGAAGGAATTCTTCGATGTTGAGAACCACCTTCCCCCTTTCAAGAGGTAAAAGTTGGATTTTTACCCCTTCTAGTTTTATAACCCAATCTAATGGATCTTTGGCACCTACAATTTCCTTTAGTTTGTGGTTGGAACCTAAACTCATCACCAAAAGAAGCAACATCCTTATTTTTAGGGTCATGTCTAACTTTTTTAGAGTTTATTTTTTTCTCATAAAAATGGGAAAAAAAGAAATTTCTAGAGGTGGGAAATACTTAAAATGATAGTTTCTTCTTAACAAACAGAGCAAATCTCACTCAAGGCTTTTTCAATAATATATTTTTATAGAGAAATTACAAAGAGTGAAAGTAAAAAAAAATTACAAGCAAGAAAAACTAAGTTAATAAAGGAAATAATTTGTTATCCTCACTATTGGATTCACAATTTCTATTCTCTAAGTATTTGTACTTTAATTCTTGGAGTATTTATGATAAAAAACAAAAATAAAAACAGACACTATTATTTTTAGATGACTTTATCACTTGAAAGTCCTTGCTAGAAAAGACTATTTTGCAGGTGTTAAGTCTTCTACCAGTAACCACCTACCTTGTGAAATTTAAAGAAGAGAATATTGATGTGAACGTGTGATTATCCACTCTCCAAACACTCAAAAAATCTCATTCCTAATCATATTGATTTTAGATCATCAATTATTAATTAATCATTCTCTTGATTGGTTATCAATTTATTCCTTGCACATTAATTAATACAATGAAGTCTAAAATATATGACGATTTCTTTCCTTTTTTTTTCCTTTTATTATGATAACCTTTAATTTTTGTTTTAATTAAAATATTTTTCATTCAAAGATGATGATACTCTAATAAAGCCATGATTATTTTAGTTGTACTCGATAACACCCATTAAAAAATATTGCAATTAATGTACTACTAATTTGAATTATTTATGAAAGGGGATATGTATGATATTTAAGAGTTAGACTAAAGTCATTGATTTTGATAAAAAAAATCATTTATAAAATTAATAAATTAACTTTATAAGAAAATTTATATTTGATTTAAAATTATATAAAAAAAACCTGTATTATTTATACTTGTGAGATTGTTAATTAAAAAATTAAGCGACATATGAATGCTTAATTGATTATTACTTTAAAGCAATAAAATTATTTCTTGATACAATATATTTTAAACAACTTGTTATTACTATTAAAACTTGTAATTACATTGCAATTACAAAAAAAAAAGACATTTAGGAAAACAATTATAGATTAAGGCACAAAATTATTGTGGATTGTAATAATGACATCATTTGTGTTTTTTATTTTTTTCACTCAAGTTTTCTTTTACTCTTCAATTTTATTCTTTCAAATTGGTTTATTTGGGATGACTTGATAGTTTGCTTCAATTGACTTCATGTTGGGTTATTAGGATGTCGAGAAAAAATTCTAGTACTTGTTTGATGCTTGATTTGACAAAATACAATTTGATTTCATTGATTTAGAACAATTAAAGTTTTAGGGACCGAGTTTGAAATTGAAATTAATATTTAGAGACTGGATTGAAAGAAATAGAGGGAAACAGTTGGTATATGCAACATATGCATCAACGATGGCGCATGTAGTGGCTACCATTATCCATTAGCAGTCTTCCTTAATATTATTTGATTTGTCTTGACAATCTCTTCCCTCCAAGACAACACAAATACATGAAAGAGGTTTGGTTTGGCTTTGACGGCCTAATCTTCCTTCCTTTTTTTTTTTTCTCTCTCTCTCCTCTCTCCTTCCCTTGATTTTTGCACCAACATTATCTAAAATAGCAAAGTATTGGATATCGAATTTGGTCCTCAGTCTTTTACTTTAGATTTTTTTTTAATTTCATCCTTAAATTTTGGATTTTCTAGAAATTGTGTTTTGTAACTGTATTTAGTTTATTTTCTTTTTTGTTATCTTGGTATCATGAATTAGATCACGAGTTTGGCTGAACAACTAAGCTGTTTTTCTTTTTGTTCTTTTTTAATCATTTTTTTAATTTTATTATTCATCATCGAATTTGTTGAGAATTGAGCTTCATGATTTTTTTTTTAATTTCTATTGGGTTTTTTAGTATCGAGACTTAGGTCATGATTTTAACAAGTTAGTCTGGATTGATCGGGGTCAATTTTATTTAGTACTTTTTGTTATTTGATTTTTTTTAATCAAATATATCCTTCAACATTGAGTTTGTTGGGCATTAGGCTTTGTAATTTTTTTTTAATTTTCTTTTTATAGAATTATCTTAATCTCATAATCTGAGAAAAGCTAATCCAAGTCTCAAGTTTGATAGGTTAACCTTGGTTAACTTGTATCTTTTTTGTCCTTATTTTTTTCAAGTTAATTTTTTCTCTAATTTCATCTATCAACATTTAATTAATGAAAAAATAAGTATCTTATGTTTTTTCAAATTGCTTTTTATAGGGTTATTAAGCTCTTGTGTTCTAAGTTGTGGGTTTGGAAGGTTAAACTAGATTGACTTATATTATTTTTTAATTATTTTTTAATTTTATCATTTAACATTTTAGTGATATAAAATTTAGTTTCATTATTTATTTTGAATTGTTTTCTATAAGATTATCACAGTTTCATGATTCTGGTCATAAATATAATAGTTTATCACAAGTTGGCACAAGTCAATCTTATATGTTATAATCTAAATATTTTTTAAATATATCATCTAATATACCACTATTTTCGTATTTAAAAAAAAGGTTTCGTACAATATTAATATGCATAGAATTTTGAATTCTTGATAATAAAAAAGCTATTAAAAAGCAAGTTAGCAATACATGATAGGATTCGTTCTAACGGCAAAGGGTTAGTCCTCCCTGTGAGGCAAACACAGTTTGAATCCTCGCTTACAGGGGAACCCTCTTCAAGATGCCCAGCGATACCAGGAAGAGGATTGATCTTCTGGTTTGGAAAGGGTTGGAGAATACCCTGGTACAACAACAAAAAATACATTAGCATGTTATTTTTTTGATAAAAAATTATTACAATCCTTAGCAAAGCGCGAGCGAGTTACATGTCTGAGTATATTACTGCTTCAACTCATGACAATAAAAAGGAAAAACAAAAACACGACTCGGGGGGGACATGTGACATAGCTCTTCTGCCTTGCTATTTCATTTCTCCTTTCCCTGATCAGAAAATGGCAGCCTTGGCCATTCATAATCTCCAGTATTTATTTAAAAAGTGCTATGAAAAATGAAGTCAAATTCATCTTTTCAACTTTTCAAAATATTTCTCTTCACTGCAAAAGTACCAATGTATTGAAAAAGGAGAGACCTTTCATGGACAAAATTCTTCATGTTGTCCCAATCAATAGAGCATTACGGCATCTGAATTTCTCCTATCTGTCCCTCTGTTCATCAAAAGCATACTTTGGTGATTTTATCAATGCAAGTTGTTATTTTCCTTACCGTTTTCCTCTGGTTCTGAGAGATCCATTCTAGTCCATTTTGCACGCAGTGTAATCAACAACAGAGTGCAGGTTTGGCATGACAGACCGCAGATTAAACCAATCCATAATCCCTGATCCCAAATGTTCCGACGACAGAATATGAAAATCGATAGAAGAAAGATTGACAATAAGATGAGTAAACAGAATATGAAAATCCAGAGGACAAAGATTGAGAATAAGATGAGTGACTAGGTGCATTTTCCTCAATTTTGTATGCAGGGAAATTGCTGTCATAGAAGGTGAAAATGTCTAATACGTGTCTGTGAATAGCTGCATGCTTGTGTAAGTAAACGTAGAAACAGACTATTTTTGTTTCGTTTCACCTTAGAATAAAGCTTAAACTTAAATCCGAGGAGGGTTGCGATCGGCATTCCAACGCAAAAGAATGTTGCTACATTTACAATAACAGCCAGATTCTGCCAGCCACACCCTCTAGTTACCCCTGCGTAAGATTAAAATACTTACATTAAGATCTGAACAAGACACACAGTTTGCCACCTCAAGGAAAGGATAGAGAAATTAGAGCTGATAAGGAAAGAAATAGGATCCGTGAAACCTGTAAAGACGACTTGGAAGGCATCAAGTGCGATAGAGATAGCAAGGAAAGGTGTCATCGAGGCAAAGGCTTTTATAATGGAAAGGTCATCAGTGAAAAAGCCAGCCCAGATATCATGACCAATGGCTAGTGCTAAAACAAATAGAAGAGCAAGAAGGACAGAGAGCTTGAGAGTCATTGCCATGGCTTGTTTAGCTTTATCAGGATTTCCTGCTCCCAACTCATTAGACACCCTTGTACTATTAACAGAAATTCGTAGTTTCATTATCTAAAAGCGTATAGGATTAAATTATGGAAATGCTATAACTAAGAAGTGTCAAATTAATTTCCAGCCATTTACCTCACAGTAGCGCTTAGACCTGAGGTACACATGTAGGCAATGTCTTCTGTGTTCACACTGAGGAGAAACGAAAACATCACCAAAGTCAAGTCAGGAAAATAAGTGCAGAACATTTGCATTTTGGCAAAGAATGTGTTGTAGTGGAAACTGTAAAGCATACCACATTGCAATCACAGATGTAGTTAGTTCTGCGTTTGGCATCATTCCTGCTATGAGCACCAAAAGCTCGAATGCCCAGTACTCCAAACTAGCAAATCATCAAAGAGAGCTTGTAAGATATATTACATCACAAACCTGCTACCAATAAAATGAAGCATTTTCTGTTCTCTTACCACACCATTGCAGCAGAGGGCAGGGCCAGTTTCAAGTTTATTGGGATGTGACGTAATGATTCAGAAGAGAACCCCTCCCAAGTATGTTTAAATTTCTTTGAATAAATCACATATATGACCAACACAAGAGTTGAAATCCAAAAAGATATTGAAACCGCCAACGATGCTCCTCTGAAGCCAAGATCTGTCTTATGAACCAATACATAAGCTGTACCGATGTGAATGCACAATGGGATTCCTGAAAGCAGGATGAGGGGCATGACAACAGATTGTGTCTGAAGAAACCTCAAGATGTTTTGAAGGAATCCAAATGCAAATATGCCTGGAATCAAATACATTAAGTAAAGAGCAGCAGCTTTTGAAATTTGAGGATCTTGACGAAGGAAGATGAGTAAAGGCTCTGTGTAGAGCCAGATAATGCTTATGATTATGGAGCACAGAAAGGATATGATGCAGGAAGCTTGAAGATGAATTCCTAATGTTCTGTATAGTTTTGCACCAAATCCTTGACCACAAAGTGTCTCAAGTGCTCCACTTAATCCAGTCTGAGAGAAGGAAAAGAGAAAGAAAATTAGAAAGCAGGATCATATGCATTATACTTGATAAACAAAAAGACTTGATCGAAGCATTAGGCCCAAAAGGACTAAGACATTGCTCTATGTAGCAGAAAAAGGAATCAATTCAAATTAAGGATGCAAACCACACTTAAGCTAGAGCTCTGCCATTTTCCTTGATTGTATGTTCATAACCATATATATGATGATATCATTAAATTATTCCTCTGTGTGTGTCGACGGGGCTGGGGGATGAGAGGGAGATAAACGTACCATGAAAGCAATGCCAGTGACAGTGCACCATGAATTCCCCAGAGTGGCGCCGGCAAGCTCAAGCTGACCAAGGTGACCGGCAAACATGGCAGAAACCAAAGTTATTAGATAGTAGAAAGCATTAGTAAGGATCATGGGCAGCGAAAACAAGACTTGGTCTTTGCCTTCTTTGACATCCAATAGTTTCATCCACCAGCATCTTCCTTTGCCATTTTGATCTTCACAATGATGATCATAAGCCTCCAACAAGGGTAAAGCAGCATCTAAACTTGTTTTTGACATCTCTACAGCTATCTCTCTGATCCTTCTTTCAAGAAAAAAAGATTTATTAGTTTTATGGTTGATTTTACATTAGATATGTATGCCATTATCGTAAAGTGTCAGTGTGTCACTGCACATTTTTTCAAGTCCAGTTTATAATATAATATTGTCCACTCTTTTTCTTTTTCTTTTTTTTTTTGGAAGATAACATGTGAAATTAATGCTACCCATAATGTTTTTTAATGCACATTAAATTGGAACAATGTCATCGTGCAAATTAATTGATGGGGCACCCAAAAAGAAATGAACATAACATTCAGCAGTTCGAGCCGTACATGCGGCCAACCAGCTCAATATTTGGTGATTAATTTGAAGTTTCTAGAATATAATAATAATTGTTTTTAAAAATATTTTTATTTAAAAATATATTAAAATAATATTTTTTTTATTTTTAAAAAATTAATATTAATATTAACAAAATAAAATGATCAGAAAATATTAAAAAAATTAATCATTTATTACTTAGAAAGCAATACCAAAAACAATAAAAATTTATATAAACTAAAAGTTGATCAACCAACCCAATACTTTAGTCAAATAGAAAAATAGAGAGAACGATAAAAAAAAAAAGAGAAGAAGAAATAGATTGGATAATCTAATATTGGATCAACCTAAACCTTTAACTCTCTATTATAAAACCTAATAAAACCTTTAATAAAAACCTTTACTAACCAAATCCAATATAACGTAAGAAGGAAAGGAAAACAGGAGAAAATTCAAGCCCAATTATACTTTTTTTAAGGTAAGTCTAATTAGACCATCTTTGATTTTTATTTTTTGTCAAACCAGACTTTATGCATGGACTATCCTCTCTTGCAAATAAATAATTTTTTTTATACTAATTTTTTTTATTAATTGTTATTTTTAAACTTGACTCAATACCAACTCTCCTAACATAACCATCATTTTTACTAATGGTTATCTCTAAGCTTTATTTTGTGTCAACTATCCTGACTTGACTATCTTTTTTACTAATAGTTATTGTAAATTTGACTTTACATCAACCTTTTTAGTCTAATCATTTTTTTTTACCAATAACTTACTCTTATATCAATCGATGACAAATATGACATACCAACTATAACACCTCATGTTTTAGAGAATTTTGTTAATGCCTTTAGAATATTAATGAAAATAAGGTAATTTTTAGATAGATCTATTCTCTTTTCTAACTCTAATATCACTTCCTTTTATCTTGTTCTTTTCTTTCATATAAATTTATATGTTCTATATCATCAAACTTTATATTTTGAATAATAACTTTTGTATTCTTATATTCTCTTTGTTACCAATTATTTATTATCATATCTTTATTAAATTAATTTTTTGAACTTTTATATCCATTTTGTACTAAAGGGAAGATGAATTAATATTTGTATTATTTCAATATGGATATTACAACACATTTTAATACTTGATTTGCATCTTTGTGTTTCTTTTCTAGAACAACATCCATTTCATATATTTCATAATATATCTACATATCTATTTAAAAAACTTACTAGATTTAACAAAGTTTCAGTAAAGTCTTTTGGCTAATTCAAAAGAATTTATTTCGTCATATCTTATATTAAACACATTCTTATATTTTTTATATAGATGATTCAGACATACTACTGACACAACCAAAAGATTAATTTTTTCTTACAAATATAGAAATGTCGAAATAATAAATAACCTGACAAGACCAGGATTGAACCATAGAGAGATTAATTATATAAATTATAAATAATGATGATGATGATGATAATGAATTGATGAGGATTTTGAGATGTAAAATTAATGAAGTTTAGAGGATTCACTAATGGTATTTCAAACAAGTATAGTATACATTTTTTTTATTACTCAACTGGGAATTACACACAAAGAAGGTTCCAATAGAATTATAAATTTTTAACATAATTATATTAGTTATCTTATTCGAATAATGTTAATACTTATAAATGTTGTTAGATATTCATGATTATAACTTAAGTTAACAATAAATCAAATTCCTTTCATAGCACAGATATCAGTTATACCATACGGCTATAAAAATACCAAGTATTTGTTGTACCAAGGGTTATATAATATAAATATAGATTAACTATTTAATAAGCAAAGTATTAGGAGTAAATAAAATAACAAATACAAAACATGTTAGTATCAAACATTAAAGTTCAAGTTGAGTTTATCCTATAGTTATTCTTACACCATTAGTTTAACTTTTTGACATTGACATAGTAAACTTAACTAAACATAATGAAAAAGAGAATTGTAAATAAACAATATAAGAACATAAATAAGATATAAGTTAACTAAGTAAAAGAAAGGAAATAAAAAGCATAAACAAGAGATAATATAAGTAAAATTTAAGCATTATAAAAATATAAAGAGATAACAAGAACATAATTTTGATCTAAAAATCAAGATGCCTAAATGCATGAAAAATGCCTCCTTTTATAGGCCAAAATTTGGAAGTATTGAGTTTTTGACTAATTGTTGAATGGATGACCATATCCTGACTTGGTAATAATCCTTATCTTCTTATCTAAACAAAATATTATTACTAACATCAGAATTTAAACAAACTATCTTCATGAAAGTTCTAGAAAATTGTCTCAGTTTTCCAATAAAAAAAATGAGGTTATTTGGATTTTTAGAACTCGAGATATGGGTTTAACATTGAACAATGTCTAGGCTGTAGGACAGCTTTCGACTTCTTTATTGGTGCAACAATTTAAACTTGAAAACGATCTTTTTGAATCTTGTACTCCTATGAAAGTTTTAGGCATATATCTTAGCTTTCTATCTATATAAATCAGACCCAAATCCAAGTTCTACAGCTCTAGATATTACCCAATAATTGAACAGTGTTTTAATTGAATTGAACCAGCATATATTTTCTAAGCTTAGTTCTCTCTTTATCCTTTCACTTTCAATAGTTAATCGCATCAATCAATCCTTTAAATTGTGACATATATCTGTATTTAAAGTAAATATTTATAATAAATTAAAACTATCTTATATTATCAAACTTGTTATTATAAAACATGCTTAAATTAGACAATTTAATGATATTTTAAGTGCAATATAATGATATAAAACCTTGATAAAAATACACTTTCAAGTACTGATCAATTACAAGTTCATTTATTAATCCATTACAATTTCACACAATTCATTTATAGTCAAGTTTATTAATACTAGTCTTTCTTCCATTATTACATTATATACTTGACATAATGGATGTTTGAATGTATTTACCATAAAAAAGTTTTATTTAAAAAATATTTAAATAAAGAGGCATAATTAAACATGTATTAAAATGAAATTATTACAAAAACATCATATTTAAATTATATACCTTACAAAATATAATCTAGTAACTAATGTTAGCTTGGTCCCACTAAATGAGATAGACCTATAAAAACTATAGTATATAAAAGTATAATTATTTATCAATTTAATATTTTATACATGTATTTTCCAAACAAATACAATGAACTTAATGTTTGTAATGACTCGAAGTTTCTACCACCATATCATAAATTTATTAGTCCAAACATATCAAATAAGTCATTACTAAAGTAGCTAATGCAACTACATGATTTGATAGTTTTACCCATATTTAACTAGTTTTATGCCTATGTTTTATATATAAAATGCTTAGATATTCTTTGTTGCATGTTTTGAAGACACTTTTGGATGAAAAATACAAAAATAAGTAAATTTAAGGTAATTGACAGATTTAACTTTTAGTCGATGTTTTGTGTAGAGAGTGAGCTCTAAAAGTCGAAATGAAGTGACATTTAAAACAAGAAAATAAAATAAGAAGAGCATGGAAAATGCAACTTTCAAAGTCAAATCTTATAATCTATCAATGTTGATCTTCAGCCATTCCGACTTGAATATCTGGAGCTACAGAAGTCCAATTGATGCAAACTCAATTGTTTTGGATTCCTGACTTAAATTTGTATAAACTCTCAAATGTTTAGCCAAAAAAAATTTCATATGAAGGAGATATGATTTTCTAAAGATGACAATTGAATTTTGTCAACAAATAAGTTTCATGAAGAAACAAGTTCAAATCACGTTCAGAAGCATCTAAATTGATATCCAAGTTTATATTTCAGTAATTTAGCTCTTCTAAGTCAAAGCTTGAAGATTTCATGTAAGACTATCTCTTTTTTTAGGAAAATAGTTATTGAAGTACTTAAATATCAACTATCTACTTAAGGAATGAATGTTTAATAAAATAAAGACTACGGTTTTGTAGGATATAAAAAGAATGAGAAAAGAGAAGGGGGGCAGCCCGTCAAGAATAGAAAAACACCTCATCCTCTAAAAAACTTGAAATTATGCATTTTTCCTTCTTTTTTATTAGTTGTTCAACAAATATGCAAGACTAAACACTTTTTCTTGGTTATAAAGACATAAAAACTTTCAAATTTCAAGAGCTATAAGATTTATTTTACCTTTTCTTTTAAGTTTATATGATAAATATGTTTGTTCTCCTAAGCTTATTTTTCCTATGATTTTTTATTTTAATTGTTAGAACAGACTCTAAGTTATTATTGTAGACAATCTATTTCTAAGTTTGATATCAAAACTAAAGTTGTGGTATATGAACTTGTGAAGCAACTGAGTTTAATAATTATGGTGGATCTATGTTATTAATTTAAGAGAGAACATTCAATCAAATCAAATATAGACCGCAGACAGTTATGTTTTTATGATTAATCAACTTATCTAGTTTTTAAAATTGCCATTGAATTAAATTACTATTGCGGACACTGTCGTTGTTTGATAGTTAAGGTTATTTATATAGCGGATCCATCAATTAACTAATGTTAAGAAAAGATAAATATTCAGAATATAAATTGATATTTTGTTTCCATGATCAGTTTTGATTTCATTAGGTGGATGTGTGTTTGTGACCAAAGTTTGTTCTCTTGATAATTTTCTGATTTTATTTAATTTTGCTTGATAGTTCTCTAATTTCTTTTGTTTTAGTCTAGATAATTTTCAAAACCCCTTCAAGTTGCATATCATCTAGTATAAAAATCTGACTTTAACCTTCTTAGTGAGATTGACGCCTTGCTTACTCTATATTATCTTGTGTGTTGTATTTTAAATTAGGCTAATTAATTTATGAGACCGCAACATTGCAATAATAGCCAAATAAGATTTACATCAATTTCTCATCATCAATATAGATAACTAATATCGTATTCTTTAAGTTAATCGTCATCTACATGACTCACTAAGTATCAGAAATCATCTTCTTAGTTAACGTTACATGATTAAACTAAGTGTTGAAACATCTCTTTATATTATGTCAATTCAATCAATTAATATCGATTACATTTCTTTAGCTACCATCAACACAATAATCTAAGTATCATAACTTATATATTTGTTAATATAATCAATAACATTTTCTTATTTATTATCAACATGATCAATTAAGTATTAGAACATCTTATATGTTTGTCAATAAGATCGATTGACATTGATAACATTCCATTAGCTATTGTCAACGTTCTAAACTAATTATTAAAACATCTTATATATTTATCAATAAAATCATTTAATATTGATAGCATTCCTTTAGCTACCATCAATATGGTAAACTAAATATAAAAATATCTTATATGTATGTCAATACAATCAATGAGTATAAATGGTTAAACATTTCTACTTAATTCAAATCAAACATCTCTTTTACAGTTTATTTATAAATTATCATTTAAAATTTATTCATACATTAATTACATCTCAAAACACAATTCCACAATTTCCATTTCAATACTCAATTAACAATAACAATGATACAATATTTAAAAAAATATTAAAGAAAAAATAATAAGATTTAAATAGAATGAGGTGCAAGACATCTACCTACTTTTTTGATAAACTTAACTCCTTCCATTAATTGTCAAACTCATAATACTTCTTCTTATTTAAAAAAAAAAAGATACAACACCAATTAATATATCCTTCAAATTGACTTATCAATATTCAAGTCAAACCACTTTTTCCATTTCATTACTTAATTTATTCATATAAATGGAATTGTGGAATTGTTATTCATACATTAATTACATCTCAAAACACAATTCCACAATTTCCATTTCAATACTCAATTAACAATAACAATGATACAATATTTAAAAAAATATTAAAGAAAAAATAATAAGATTTAAATAGAATGAGGTGCAAGACATCTACCTACTTTTTTGATAAACTTAACTCCTTCCATTAATTGTCAAACTCATAATACTTCTTCTTATTTAAAAAAAAAAGATACAACACCAATTAATATATCCTTCAAATTGACTTATCAATATTCAAGTCAAACCACTTTTTATTTAATATTAACATATTTCACTCTTTCTTAACAAAATAATAAACAAGTGTTATATAATCCAACAAATCTCTTCTTCATGAAATCCTACAAACAAAAAACTATTCAAAACCATATTTAAAACTTCTATATATAATTTCTAATAAATAAATACTCTAATTTTGATTTCAATGTATAAATCAATTATTCTTTTTCAACCATCACCATCTTATTAATACTACAAGATTAATCAAAATTTCAAAATTTTATTTTTAATTATTCAAGTTCTTCCAAAACCATATAACCCTAAGAGCCTCTTTTTTCTTTTATGATTTTTCTTAAATTTCTTTATAATTTTAACTAGTAATTAATCATCTCATACTAATTATACTAATTTAAACAATGTCATAACATGCAAAAATTTCAAAAAACGTTGATAAGGTAATCCATTCGCCTCTAAACATCATTATTATAATAATATACATAAATTACATTTAGTTAATAAGTATTTATACCAAACAAGCCAATCTCTTTTTTGTCTCCCTATTTAGCCGGCCTTAGGCCATGAATCACGAAGTTCGTTCTTTAATTCCAAAAGATTTTATGTACTTTTTAACCTATTTCATCTTTAATTAATCAATTTACATCAATTTTATATTTTTCATAATTTTAACCAATAATCCTAATTTAAAAATTAAGCCCAAATTAATCAATTTTATATTTTCTCCTATTTTAACCAAGAAACCTAGTTTGAAAGTTAAGGGATTTTTGCTTAATTTATCTAATATCATCAACAATAAAATAAGTGGTGTAAAATACTTTACCCATAGATGATTTTATGCTCAATATAAACCCTATAGGTGAATTTTTTTCACCCCTTTTTTAGTTTCTCTTTCTAATTTTTACTTTCATCACTCTAAAATTTGTTTCTATGTGTTGAAACTCTATCAATCTCACTTGTGATGCTCTAAATTTGGTTTACATACAAGATATTTGGAGAAAAAGAAAGGAAGAAAATAAAAAGAAAGTTCTATATGTAAGAGAGGGGCTGTAATTTTTGTTAAAATTATAGTTTTTTTCATTGTTTTATGTCTTTTAAATAATTTCAGGTAATCTAATAAAATTTGATACTATATTTGAATGAATTTATTTGTATTCCTCGACAAAACTTTAGGAAATACTTTATTCTCAATTTACATTATTTATTTATTTATTAATTATTATTATCTTTTGTCCAATTGAAGATTTGTACATGCATATTTTATCCTCGGCATTAAAGGTCCACGTCTATTGTTTTTGTACAATTAAATATTTATTTAAACTTGATTAAAATATATTCTACTTTCATATTTTTTTTTAATTTTAACTTGGAATTTACATTAATTAATTATTTAAATTTCCAAAAAAATAGATATACCTTATTATTTTTCCTTTCATCAAATAAACTTATATAACTTTTTTATTTCCATAAGTTATTAAATAAATAAATAAAAACTCTTTCACGTTAGCTTTTTTTGTCTTGGCTATATATTTCACCTCTACTATATTAATAATATTGGTTTTTCAAATTATTTTTTATTTAAAAATATATTAAAATAAAATTATTTTTAATATCAACATATTAAAATAATTTAAAAAATAAAAAATTATTTTAAATAAAAAATTTGAAATTTTAAGAAAACACAAAACTCAAGAAGTATGAGAAAATATCGCAGTCTGATAGAAGAGTTGTTTTATAGGCCAGTCAACGGATTACGAGACAGCCATTAAAAAAAACAGATTACGAGACAGCCTGTCATGGCTGTAAAGGCAACCTCAATGCACTCTCATTTTAATGAGTGACACGTGGAGACAAATGGTTCACGTAGCCTGCTCCACATGCGTGCCTAGCACGTCTACATCCATTCCTTTATGAATACCTCTTTCCCAAATTACTTCTTTACATTCTTAGAAAAAAAAAAAAACAAAAAAACAAAATTTATCTAACCCTCGCTTCCTCTTTCTTTTATTTTTCTTCCTCTTTCATTCAATGTCACAGTGATAAAAAAATTAAATAAAAATGTTTGTATACTCATGTATTTTAGTGGTATCTATATAATTACCTTACTTTTATCTTCACATTTATTTATCTTATTTTTTCAAATGATAAAAAATAAAAAGAAATGCATGCACAAGATTCATTACAATTAATTATTATAAATAAAATAAATAATTTTTTATTCATAACTTAATATTAGGTTGATTAAAAATTAAAATTTATAGTTTATTTTTTATTTATTTTCTATAAAGTTATTATGATTTTATAACTCCGGTAATGGGTTAAGCCGGTTAATTTAAAGTTTTTTTTATTGATTTTATTTTTAATGTTATCTTTTAATATTAAGTTTATTAGAAATTATATTTCATAAATTTTTTTAATCTGTAAAGTTATCTTAGTCTCTTGATTGGTCCTGAATTTGTTAGGTTGACTTAATTATTGTTTTTTTATTTTTTAATTGATTTTTATAAATTTTATCTTTTAATATTTAGTTTATTTTAAATTAAAATTTATAATTTTTTTGATTTTCTTTTTATAGGGTTATCTGGATCTTATGACCTATATTTGATAGATTAACCTGAGTTAACTTGGTTTAATTTTTTAGTTAAATCTTATTTTTAATTTTATCTTTTAATATTCAATTAATTTAAAATTAAATTTAATATTTTTTTTATTTTTTTCTATAAGTTTATCAGAATCTTATGATCTAGATAGCAAATTTAGTATGTTAACCCGAGTTGATCCAAATTAATTTAATATGATTTTGTTTCAATATTAAAAAAAATATCATCTTGATTTATTTTAGTCAAAATACATAATTATTGGTCATTTAAGTTGTCTTTATACTTGCAAAGTCAACTATATAATATTAGATCAATCCTTATATATTTTTAGTTTTTTCTGCTAAAAAATAAAGTAATAATACCTAGATTGTTTTTATTAGTATCTCATGATTTAAATAGCAGATTTGATAATTTAACTCAGTTGATTCTAGTCAATCTTTGATTCTAGTCAATCTAATATGTTGTTGTAAAAATATTTTTTTAAAAAAAAAAATGTCCAATTTTTTTTAAAAGTTAAACTATATTTTTACTCGTTATTTAAGTTTATTTAAATTGTTTTTAAACTTATCAAATCAACTACATTATATTAAATCAATTTTTATACATGCATTTTTTTCTAAAAAACAAATTATCAACACTTAAATATTATTTTATATTAAAAAAATTTAATCCGACTTCCAGCGAAGAAGCAATCATCTAGTTCCCTCTCACAGGAGAGTTTATTTGGCGTTTTCCACATGATATTTTACCTGCTAAATTAAAACTTTTCAAGAGGGGGTGGTTTCACGATCATGGATGCAGAATATGCCACATTAATGTGGAATCAACTCTCCATCTGTTCTTTGAATTTCCTGCAGCGAAAGATTATGAGCCAAATTCTCTATTTCTAGGCAACTTTGTGGATGTCTTCAGCTGGTTTTCAAGGAAAGTTCTTCCACTTGAGGTCCTTACGATGGAAAAGATTTCTATGATCCTGGGGGCTATCTGGTACTCCTGCGGTCAAAGATTGTTCCTGGACAAATGCATAAATAGCAATGACATTCTTGAAACAGCTGCGTCAAATCTCTCTGGATTCCAAGAGCTAATAACATGAAGGTCAATCCATATACTTGTGCTTCCTGCAATCAAGGGCTGTCTAGATGGTTGCCTCCTGCAGACGGTTTTATAAAGATCAATTCGGAGCAGCTTCATCTACACGGTGCTGTGGTTTGGGTGTCATTTTTCGGGATCATTAACTCAGAGTTATGATATCTAGGCTTGAATTCAAGCCTTCTGGGAGAGTTCCTAGCGTACAGATAGTAGCAGAGGATATCGAATTCCTCTTCAACGATTTTCAGTATTTTCTTTCGAAAGAACCACCAAGGGCGGCTGAATATCTTCCATGATTTTCAGCCATTTTATTGAAAATCTTGTAGGAAGATTCGTTGTGGATCAAAATCATAGAAACCAAAAATTGAAAGCAGTACCAAATTAAGGTGAACTTCAACCCAAGTTAGTGTCACTGTGTAATCTAAAGCCTAGAGTGTTCCCCGACGAACCAACAACAGAAGTGAAAGACGACTACTAATAAACAGATTGAATATAAAAAACCAAAACACATAACACATAAAAAATGCTCACAACTTTCATTAATAATCAAATGCTAATACGTAGCACAGCAGCAGTTTCTGAAATAAGAGAGGTCTTCAGAGGCCAGAACTGGCCATGTACTAGCTAGCTAACTAGCTGCTGCAAAGAATTATAGACAAGACTGAACAGGGTAGCATGCTAATACACACTACAAATGAACAGAACACAGGAAAATAAGCCTTGTAAATAAAAAATAATACTCCAGCTGATGAATCATATCTACTTTTGAATTATTTCTTCTCTTCCTTCACGCACTCCTCCTTCTCTTTCAACCACAATTCTGCAAAGTCACAATTCTTCCATGCCTCAAACCATGGGCCACCACGAGTATAATGTATTGCTTTAGGAAATGTTGTTGTGTCACCTTCCACAACTTTGTTATGACCCTCCAGGAAATTCCACACAAATGGGATGGAACCAATTTCTTCGTCCTCAAGCCACTGAAACCTATGAAGGAAAGCACCGGTTTGGGTATTCACAACCTCAGGTGTCAGAACCTTGTTCTTCGGGTGCCCACAATTGTACAACACCATGGAAGACCAATTCTTCCTTGGATACACGGTTTGCACCGCACCATCCATTTTTGTGGCCTCTTTTGGAGTATAATCATGTTGCACACACATGATGGCATACTTGTCATCAATCAAATCCCTCAATTCCTTGATGTCAGCTAAGTATAGGAAATCACAATCAACAAACATCGCCCAACCATCATAGTTTGCCAAATGCGGGGTCAAGAAACGAGTAAAAGAGAACTCTGTGCTCTCAAGCTGGCCTCTCTCGCGCCAATACAAGCCATTCGTTCTAAGATCTGACTGCACAATGGGGGTGATCTCAACAGGAATCGAGGATCGTTTCAAAATAGAATGGTGACAAACCTCATAGGCAATATCTTCACGCGGATCGTAACCCACAAAGATCTTGAAGGGCTTGTCAATTGTAAAGCCTCCATTGGCAGTCACTGGATGTACCTCCCCATTGGTCACGGTCATGGTCATTCTAGCTGGCTCTGAATAGCTAATCAGGATCACAGATCTGTGTAAAAAAACAAGCAAGCAAGCAATTACATTAATTTAGACAGGCATATCGGAAGAATAGTAGTATGATTTTATCCTGCCATGGCTTCAATTATCAAAAAGTTTGGCTGGATTAGCGATGTAATTAATAGGTAAAAAAAAAACCAGAAATCAAATCATAGCAACAAAGATAACCCCAAGAAAAAATCAATGGTGGCAGTCTAAATTAATGAGAAATTCAGTAATAATTTGGAGTTGGATCTCAGTTTTAATACCCACATTTTTCCAAACAGAGAATCCAAGGCAAAAACTAATCAGGTAATCATTTTATAAAACAAATCAAGAAGAACAAGCAGTAAGAGATGTGTTTAACCAAATAGATCTCCAGAAAAATAAAAACGATATACATTGAGCCAGCTAGCCAAGCAAGAATTTCGTAAGGAAATAATGAAAAAAGGGATCAAATATGGAGAGAGTACCTGAAGTACAGAGGGGCAGATCTTGAAGAAAAGGATAGAGTTCAATTCAATGGCCTTTCTCCCTCTTGTCTTTCTTTCTTTCTATCTATCTATAGAAGGAAAGGCTAGAAAGAGAGGGGGAACTGAGCGGTGGATATTAACAGGAGAGAGATTGGTATTTATACAGGGAGGGTAAAATTAGAAAGTCCTGTCACTCACTCGTTATTTTCTGTTCAAAGTCAAATTTACTCCAAGAATTTAAAATTAATTTTATTATATATTTTAAAAAATTTAATATATTGATAAATTAAAAAAAATATTATTTTAATATATTTTTTAATAAAAAATACTTTAAAAAATCACTATCACAATACAAAATATTATCTAAATAAATAATAAAAAATTATAAAATAATAAAAAATAACAACAACAACAACAATATATAATTTATTTTTAATAATTTTAAATTATATTGTAGACTTATTCAATCCATAATATTTTTTTATGTAAATTTATTACTAATATATTTTGATTAAATTATTCCACATATTTATATGGTGTGTGGGGTGATAATTTTAGATTATTTTTTTTAATTTTTTTTAGATACATGAGCTGAAAGTCTAAGTTAAGGATGGAGGAAGTGCTAATTTATAAATTCATGGTAAACTATGATTTAAATTAATATTTTTTTAAATATAATAAAACATTATTTAGTATTATTATTAAATTTAGATTAATAAATTAATTTTAAAACCTTTTAATTAAATTTTTTATCTAATTCAAATTTAAAATCAAATTATTCAAGAATTATTTTACCATGATCAAGTCAACTTAGCCCATAAAAAAACAATTAAGTTAACAGGTAAAAAACATCAAAAATAAGATTAACTAAAAGAAAATATTTCAGCTTAACTTCATGTACAGCCTAGATTTAAAATTAAACCATATAATTATTTTTTGGCATGATATAGTTTATTTGTCGATTTAGAAACAACTCATTTAATCAATGAAAAAAATAATGAAAATAAAAAAAAAAATTCTAACTCGACTTCTTATTTAGTTTATGTTTAAAATTAAACAATATGAAAGTTGTTTCGATATAATCTAATTATCTTGATTAGTTTAAAACTAGATAATTGTCAAAAAAATAATTATAAAATTAAAAAAAAATAATTAAATCAAAATTAAAAAATAAAAGAAAAGGGCTAAATTGAAGGGGGGGAAAAAGAGAAAAAGAATTTAATTTCATCAAATTTAATTGTTGAAGAGTCTAACCGGAAAAAAAGATTTAAAAATTAAAAAAAGAAAAAGAAGAAAAGGTTTTTCACTATTTATATAAAAAATTGCATGAGGTAATTATAGTTTTTCTAGTTAATAAATTAATGAATGAGACGATTTCAAATATCTTTTAAATAATATTATATATATATATATATGACAAAGACATTAGTGATTTATATTGATTTGTGATCAACATATTTTTCACATGGAATAGTCAGCGGAATCTTCCCCTCTCACACACACAAACACGCGGCAAACCCCTAGTGGAATACAATCCACTTGCAAGAGGCAGGCCAGCAGGGAAAATCGAATGGCAGGGACAGGGACCTCTTCTTGATCGGTAGCTGCTCACCCAACCATTCCGAGTACGTCCAAAATTGAGTTCCTTGCACACCTTCACTGTTCAAATCAACAGTGAAGATGCATGAGAAACAAATTTTATGTTTTAAAAAAAATGTTACTTCGAATTATTCTTTTTTTTTCTTCTAATTTTCAGATCATTTTGATATTAAAAATAATTTTTTTAAAATAAAAAACTTGTTTTAATATATTTTCAGATAAAAATATTTTTAAAATTAATTATTATCACTCTTAAATGCTATTAAAATAATAATTTATAATTTCAAAATTTAATTGGGAGTAAAGTTCTAGTCATAAACCCAAAAAGTCAAATTAGATTGATTTAATTTTTAAAAAATAACTAAAATAATGTTGTTTTGATTCTTAAAAAAATAAAAAATAAATCAATAAGTTGAGGACCACATCAAATTAAATTGATTCAATTTTTAAAAAATAACTAAAATAATATTGTTTTAATTCTTAAAAAAAAATCAATAAGTTAAGGACCACATCAATTGGATTTTACCATATGTCAACTTTTATGATTCACTTGGTCAAACTAACTCACTCTTATTTTTTTTTTTAACTCAATTTAATCCATATATCAGGTTGATCAAGTCTTGAGTAAACCTTTTAAGCTACTTCAAATTTTATAACTAAGATTAAAGTTTTGAATTTTAATTTTTTTTTACTTTTTTATTTTAGGGTAAAAGTTGCACAACCCCAAAAAATTTGTTTTATAAAGAATATATCTTTTTATTCAAAATTAAAAAAATTAAAATTTAAAATCAAAAAATATTTTTCAAATACAAGAAATCATCAAGCTGCAACAAATCAAAATAACCAAAATATAATATTTTAATACAATGAGCTAAAGAAAAGCTTCACAGAAATCCAACTTGACTAATATTAAAAACAATTAATTAAATTTAAGAATTTAATAAAATTAATTAAATTTAAGGATTTAATGAAACTTTTAATTGGTTTAATTAAAGATTTAATTGAAAAAAAAGTTTAAAAGTTAATTTAACTTAAATTGCAGGAATTAATTAAGATCAAAGATTTAATTTTGGATTTTCAATTCAATTAAAAATTTTATTAAAAAAATCAAGTTTAAAGATTTAATTTGTATCAATTCTTAAAAAAAGGTTAAAACATTAGAGACAAATAAAACTTGTAGAGGTTAAATGAGTGCAACATGATGCATAAAAAACAGAGGACACCCAAAACTGAGTTCCTCGCGCAACTTACGAACACTGAAGGTCCATAAAACAGCAGAGAACAATAAAAGATTGAAGGAAATAAGCATCTTTCTTCATTAGGTGGTGCTTTCATAAGCACATACTATGAACAATCATCAGAACCAAAAGAAAGAAAAGGGAATAATCACTTTAATACAATAGCAGATGGCAACATTATGCATAGAAACAACACTCTCCACGGCGCCAACTTGTTCCTGGTTGACAACAAGACATTGGGACAACCTGCTGTAACTCATTCAACTGAGTTGCTTCCCATCCTAAGATACTAAAGTACGATGTCAACCTTAAAATTGGTGTAGTATAATAGGAGCTCCATGTTGTGGTTGAAGAGTTATGACATTACAAGGAGCATGCGTGTAAGAGGGTGAAAGCTCAAACGAGAAATTTTGTAGAATCATAGTAAGAGCCATCTTTGCTTCAGTCAAGGCAAAGTTTTGGCCTAGACAAAATCTAGGGCCCCAACCAAAAGGGTAAAATGCAATTTCATCCTTTGATGCTTTCGAAACTCCTTCAGAGAATCTCTCTGGTTTGAATTCTTCAGCGTTGTCTCCCCAATACTCAGGATCATAGTGAAGAAACAAGAATGGTAACAGGAGGTCAACCCCAGCTGGAATGGACATTCCTCGAATGCTTGTTTCCTTTAGAGTATGTCGATACAGAAGATTCACAGGTGGATATAGTCTTAGTACCTCGTTTAAGATCATTGAGACCTGCAAATTTATTTAGTTTCATAAACCAAGGATTTATAATCGTTTCCAACGAATTGATTGTAACTCACAAAACATGGTAAATTAATGCGTGAACAAAAGAAGTACTTACAATTCTGACTTGTTTTATACTATCGATATCAGGTGTTCTCTTGCCACAAATCTGCAAAACTTCTTCTCTTGCTTTCTCTTGCCAGTCTGGATGCATAGATAGAACTATCAATGTCCAAGTGAGTAAGTTTGCTGTGGTCTCTTGGCCTGCAAAGAAGAACAACTTGCATTCCTCGATTACATCTTCAATTTTCATGTCATTATCAGCATCATCCCTGCCCTGTAAAAGCAAGCCTAGCAAGTCAGCATCGCCTGAGTCTCCATTTTGAATGGCCTGTTCCTTCTTATGGATAATATTTCTCAACGCTGCTTTTATCTCTTTGTCTATACTGTATCTCTTCTTGTTCTTTTTAGTGGGTATGAATCTATTGGAGAAGCGCAAAGAAATGAAATGTTGTTAACTGGGATTTAATGTATTATCAGACATTGGTTAAAATTTTTAACAACCACCAAGAGAAGCTTGAATTTGCAAGAGATAAATGGCATTAATATGTACCTCAAACCAGGGAAGTAAATGGAATAAAAAGCTTCAAGGACCAAGATAACTTGATCTTTTTGAAGATCAAATATTTTCTTTCCCTCTTCATAGCTGCTTCCAAAGGCTGCTCGAGCTATAACATCACTTGCAAGAATATTAAATTCGCTTGCAACATCCAATTCACATGATCCCTGAGGACCTGCTAATTTCTTCCATCGCTGAACCAGATCACAACAGCAGGCTGAAAATGCTGGGATCATCCCCTGTTCACATACCAGGACTAATCAGTATACTCTAATACCATATCAAACGTTGATTCAATTCCAAAGTTAAAAAGCTAGTGATTGAAGGCTAAAGATCTGGAATCCTAAAATCCTTATAAAACATGTATACAAGTTAAATGGCTATACTAGTTCCCGCAAAGTTTCTTTATGATAATTCAAGAATTCTTTCAAGCCTCCATCTCAAGTTTGACTACAGTACACGTTTTGGTGTGCATAGCTGTACCATCTCCTCAACTTGTCAAAGAACCATTTTAATCCAATAGAATACCATGTAATAGAACTACCTCAATCCAATAGCTCAAGCACAGGTTCCAAAATATGATTTATGTAACTCTCTATCACTCCTTCTTGCCATTAGCTTACATTGATGAATGTTTTCTGGATCAGTTTTTTCTTATGCAGCACATTGGTCAATTGATAAAATGTAAAGAAGTCCAAATAGATTCTAAACTTTCAAATGCCAGCTGTAAAAATTTCTTAAGAATGTTTAAACTTGCAAGATTCAGGTAGGTGAAGTTACCCTTAATCTCTCTACGTGGAAGGCAGGCGACATCAACCTTCTGCGTTTGGCCCATTTGTCTCCTTCCAAGGTTGAGACTCCCAGCTGTAATAGACCCACAAGGGCATTTCGCGGTGGCTTTATAATGTGACCACTAGTGTCTGTTAACACCAACCTCACCAGCTCTGGATCAGCTAATAGCAGGCTAGGTCTTGTCCCCATCCAACACAGGGAGACCTTTCCTGTTCTCGTTCGCATTACAAATCAGTATAATACCATTTACAAAGTAGATGTATGAACAGAAATTCCTAATACTAATAAAAATCTAAAAAAATGATATAGCTTGTGAAGCTGCTGCTCACCGTAAATTTGCACCATTTTATAAAAGAATGGAAGGACACGTGGTGCAATTTCTTGATTTAGAGAAATGGGCCTGGACCTTGCTTCTGTAGAAGACCTTGCAAACTCTTTCATATCACCATTCAAAAGCTTGTAAGAAGTACCTCTGATCCCTTGCTTCTTCAAACGCTTCTCTTGGCTTTTCGGCTTCAGCCAAAAGGTGTGAGCAACTCTAAACACAACATAGAGAGATAAAAGTAAAGAAGAGGACAGAAACCCTCTGAAAATAAAATCTTCCATTTTTTTTTGGTTGGAAACTGCTGCTTCAGCAAACTTGGGATCGATGAAATTTGATGGAAATGAGACCCGATTGATGAAGAATTTAAAGGGCATCTTGGACCTCGTCCCTTTCCTTTTATATATATATATATATATATATATATATATTAATGATGATGATGATGAAATCTATGACAATACTTGTCACCAACCAAAAATAATGGTTAGTCATGTATATTTATTTTAAATAAGATTTTGAATTCAAGTTTCAGGAGTAAAATATATTATTATTAAAAAATATTTTAATTTTTATTACATTAAATCAGTAAATAAGTTTGAATCTAATAAACTTTTAAATACCATAATTTAAATAAAATAACAAACTTGTCATTAATGATAAATTAAAGAGCGATGATCTAAGTAGTGATCTAATAATAAAAGTTTGAAATTAAAAGATTTATTTTTTTTATAGTTTTATATTCGAGCCATATAATTATTCATATAATGATCATGAGAAATTTACATGATTGTTAACTTCTTAACTCATGAAATTAATTAAGATATGTGCAAATTAATTTAGATACCTACGTTAAACTTAAAAAAAAAATGGTAACAATACATAATTAATACATGTTTTTTATATAAAAAATTAATTTTTTAAATATTTTTTAATTGTGTTGATGTTATAATTTTAAAGTTTTAATATAATATTTATAACCAGGTAACCTGGAATTATTGGTCTTGATAAGACTATTTAAAAATATTTTTATATTTCATAAAAATTTAAAAAAATAAAATTTAACTTAAATTTAATTTTTAAAATATAAAAATAATATTTTAATATACTTTTAAATAAACAATTACTATGAAAACAACCGAAAAACCAGTCTACCTTTTGTTTTTTCTTGACAAACCTAACCCATCTCTTGTCTCATTGTTTCACAATCACCAAAGTCACGTGCGTTGATTTCAAGAACCCAAAAAATAAAAAAGTGAAAACGACAGAACGGGAACGTAAATCCTAATTTGCAGCCCAAGGGTACGAAGATTATACGCACGTGATATCCGATAATAACATGCTCTTGTCTTACAGCTGAAGTTATCAATTAACTATAACTAAAAAATTAACAGTATTTTATTAATTATGAATTAAAAATGTTCTCATTTTGAATTGCATTTCTTAACGAGTTCTTGTGAATTATAAGTGATTTTACTATTGAGTGGAAGGATAGCAAGGCTGCGTACCAATCTCCTAGATCAGCTCTAGTTTTAGTGTGGCTCCAGCTCCAACTTACAGGTATAGAGTTTGTTTAGAAGTATAATTATAATTGTTTTTTAAATATATTTTTATTAAAATATATATTAACGATATTTTTTTATTTTTTAAAATTTATTTTTAATATCATTACATTAAAATGATTTGAAAAAAATAAAAATATATTAATTTAAAGTTAATAAAAAAATTTAATTTTTTTTTTAAAATGCTTTTAAAATACAGAAATAAACAGGGTTAATACTGCGGCTGATAAGCTCTAGGCGCTTGCTTGCCGAGTGGAACTGCAGACCCAGACTACAAACATGATGTTGGGGCTATCAAGTTCTGGACGTCTGCATGTCAAGTGAGACTGCAAGCCCCAGACTGTAGAAACTTTGCATTGGGATTGGCCCGCATATGAGGTTGCAAACCTAGATGAGCGGTTCTAAAAAGCCCACACCCTAAGGTTTATTGAACTGCACGCAAGGGCTGCATAGCCTAATGGTGGATGAAGACTAGCGTAAGCGGATTGCAGAACTAAAGCCCATGGCTGTAAACCTAGACGAGCAGGTTTGTAAACTCATGTGTTTGGGGTCTGTAGGCCCACTCATAGTTGTAGATCCTCGCCTTTAGGGCTGCAGACCCTCTCGCCTGGGCTTGCAGAACCCCGCATCTGGGTGTGCAAAATGAGGAACGGGGTGCAGAGCTGCCAACGTATGTATTTCATAGCATGTATGCGGTCTACAAACCCCCCGAGAGGGTTGCAAACTCACGCGGCTTGACATGTCTAGGTTTTTTCTGCCAAGTCTAGGGTTTGCAAACTCCCCCAAGGGTTGCAGGTCCATGCGACTAGGTTTCCAAATCCTATAAAGAAAAAAAAATTAAAAAATAAAAACAAATATAATAAGTAATAACAATTATTATTTTTATTATTATCATTAATAAATTTTATAACAAGATTATTTTTTAACTTTAAATTAATACATTTTCCTTTCATTCATATTAAGATATTTTTGTATTATTTTTTATGTGATTTTATAAAAAATAGATTTAAAACAATAAAAAATATTATCTCAACATATTTTTTAAAAATATTTCTAGATATTTCTAGATTTATTTTTTTCTTTCTTGAATTTTCTTTTCTTTACTCTTATTGATTTTTCTTTCATGCTCTAAAGAGAAAATAAATTAATATGATTTTGTTTTATATTATACAAAAGTTAGGTAATGATAATTATTTTTTTCATTTCAGGTTGAGTGGAATTTTTTTATGAAAGCATGTTTGGTTTTGCATTCCAAAAATGCTTTGAAAAAATTTTAATTTTTTATTATTTTCTTTACTTTAAATTAATATTTTTTATGTTTTTATATTTTTTAATTTTATTTTTAAAAATATTAAAATTGGGTGTCATTGCGCAACCACAACCAAGATAAACATATTAAGTTGGGTTTTTACTTCAAAATAGTTTTGGGTTTAGCCACCATTAAATTCATTAACTTTGAGTCATGTTCCTAACATCATCCATCAGCTTTGGATCTTGCTCCTAATTATAACCATCAATAATTTTTTTTTCTTTTTTCCTGAATCAGATATTTTTTTTCAAAGGGGTGGGAAATGACACCTTGTTCAAGGATCTTGGGTGTGGCTAAGCATAAGCTTATATACCTTAGGTTTTGCAGATTTGCTTGATCCAAGATTATTGATCCTTCATCAGGACCCAATCTCTGGAGTCCACCATCATAATCCAATTTTTTAGGTTGTATCAAGACTAAAAGCTTTTAAGTCCGGTGTTAGAATTCAGGACTAATAAATCATGCGTTAGAACTCAAGGTTCTTAGGTTCTAAGTTTTAAATATAATTATTTGTATTATAATTAAAGTATTAATCTAAAAAATATAAATATTTTTGTTATAAATATTAGTATTTTTATTATAATTAAAAGTATTAATATTAAAAATAGTATTATTTATGGTATAGATATTATTATTTTTATTATAATTAATATTATTAATAAAATAATTAATAAATTTGAAAACAAATATTACCAATATTGAAAAACAATCATAGATTTGATTTGAAGTGTAAAATTATTATTATTATTATATTATTATTATTATTATTAATTTTACACTTCAAATCCAATCTATGATTGTTTTTCAATATTGGTAATATTTGTTTTCAAATTTATTAATTATTTTATTAATAGTATTTGATTTGAAGTGTAAAATTATTATTATTATTATTATTATTAATTTTACACTTCAAATCAAATCTATGATTTTTTTTTCAATATTGGTAATATTTGTTTTCAAATTTATTAATTATTTTATTAATAGTATTTGATTTAAAGTGTAAAATTATTATTATTATTATTATAGAAAAAAATATAGATTTGATTTTAAAGGTAAAATCAATTATTATTATTATTATTATTATTTATTTTTTTCTTCACTTCAAATTAATATTTTCCTTAATTCATGTTAAGATTTTCTATTATTATTTTGATGTGATTATATATAAAATAGATTTTAAAAAATTAAAAAAACGATCTCAATATATATATTTTTAAAATATATTTAGATATCTTCAATTTTATTTTTTACTCTCTTGATTTTTTTTCTCTTATTGATTTTTGTTCAAACGGTAAATAAAATCTAAAATAGCTTTGGGTCTAGCAATCACTAGACCTATAATCCTTTATTCTTGTTGTGAGCATAACCCATCAGCATGGATTCTATCCATAGCAAGACTCATTAACGTTGGGTCATGCCTTTAGAAGGACCCATCAGTAATTCAATTTCAATTTTTTTTTTTAGGTTCGACATTCTCTTACAGATCTAAAAAAACTGGGGGCAGGAAAAAAAAGCCACATCCAAGAAAGTTTAGGTATGGTTAGGATGCAAACTCAAATCTCTTAGACTCCAGCCTTGCCTGACTCAATATTATTAATCTTTTATCACGATCCAATGTCTTGGATTCCAACTGTCTTGGATTCCGACACTATTCGAAACTAATAATGTATTAGTACTTAAAATTTTTGAATAAGTTTTTAAGTATAATTATTTATATTATAATTTATATCAATTCAAAAAAGTTATACTTAAAATTCTTGAATAAGTTTTTAAATATAATTATTTATATTATAATTTATATCAATTCTAAAAAGTTAAAAAATTAGAGAGAATTAAAACTTGAAGAGGTTAAATTATTGAAATCATCATGGCTACATAAAAAACAATGACACCCAGAACAGAGATCCTCGCGCGCCTTATGAACAGTGAAGGTCCATAAAAAACCTTTTTTTTTTTTTTTCTGAGTCTTGAGATAGTAAGTCATAGTTATAAAATGCCAAATCTTTGGGATGCATCTATCTATTTTACTGGGTACAAGAAGGAAAGTACGAGTTCCAGGAGTTATTTGTACTCTCTCCCTTGAATGGAAGATGAGAAAGCAGCAGAGAACAATAGAAGATTGAAGGAAATAAGCATCTTTCTCTATTAGGTGGTGCTTTCATAAGCACATACCATGAATAATCATCAGAACCAAAAGAAAGAAAAGGGAATAATCACTTTAATACAATAGCAGATGGAAACATTATGCATAGAAACAACACTCTCCATGGCGCCAACTTGTTCCAAAAGAAAGAAAAGGGAATAATCACTTTAATACAATAGCAGATGGCAACATTATGCATAGAAACAACACTCTCCACTGCGCCAACTTGTTCCTGGTTGACAACAAGACATTGGGACAACCTGCTGTAACTCATTCAACTGAGTTGCTTCCCTTCCTAAGATACTAAAGTACTATATAAACCTTATAATTGGTGTAGTATAATAGGAGCTCCATGTTGTGGTTGAAGAGTTATGACATTACAAGGAGCATGCGTGTAAGAGGGTGAAAGCTCAAACCAGAAATTTTGTAGAATCATAGCAAGAGCCATCTTTGCTTCAGTCAAGGCAAAGTTTTGGCCTAGACAAAATCTAGGGCCCCAACCAAAAGGGTAAAATGCAATTTCATCCTTTGATGCTTTCGAAACTCCTTCAGAGAATCTCTCTGGTTTGAATTCTTCTGCGTTGTCTCCCCAATACTCAGGATCATAGTGCAGAATCAAGAGTGGTAACAGGAGGTCAACCCCAGCTGGAATGGACATTCCTCGAATGCTTGTTTCCTTTAGAGTATGTCGATACAGAAGATTCACAGGTGGATATAGTCTTAGTACCTCGTTTAAGATCATTGAGACCTGCAAATTTATTTAGTTTCATAAACCAAGGATTTATAATCGTTTCCAACGAATTGATTGTAACTCAAAAACATGGTAAATTAACGCGTGAACAAAAGAGGTACATACAATTCTGACTTGTTTTATACTATCGATATCGGGTGTTCTCTTGCCACAAATCTGCAAAACTTCTTCTCTTGCTTTCTCTTGCCAGACTGGATGCATAGATAGAACTATCAATGTCCAAGTGAGTAAGTTTGCTGTGGTCTCTTGGCCCGCAAGGAAGAACAACTTGCATTCCTCGATTACATCTTCAATTTTCATGTCATTATCAGCATCATCGCTGCCCTGTAAAAGCAAGCTGAGCAGGTCAGCATCGCCTGAGTCTCCATTTTGCATGGCCTGTTCCTTCTTATGGATAATATTTCTCAATGCCGCTTTTATCTCTTTGTCTATACTGTATCTCTTCTTGTTCTTTTTAGTGGGTATGAACCTATTGGAGAAGCGCAAAGAAATGAAATGTTGTTAACTGGGATTTAATGTATTATCAGACATTGGTTAAAATTTTTAACAACCACCAAGAGAAGCTTGAATTTGCAAGAGATAAATGGCATTAATATGTACCTCAAACCAGGGAAGTAAATGGAATAAAAAGCTTCATGGACCAAGATAACTTGATCTTTTTGAAGATCAAATATTTTCTTTCCCTCTTCATAGCTGCTTCCAAAGGCTGCTCGAGCTATAACATCACTTGCAAGAATATTAATTTCGCGTGCAACATCCAATTCACATGATCCCTGAGGACCTGCTAATTTCTTCCATCGCTGAACCAGATCACAACAGCAGGCTGAAAATGCTGGGATCATCCCCTTTTCACATACCAGCACAAATCAGCATATAGACTCTAATACCATATCAAAACTTGATTCAATTCGAAAGTTAAAAAGCTAGTGATTGAAGGCTAAAGATCTGGAGTCCTAAAATCCTTATAAAATATGTATACAAGTTAAATGACTATATTAGTTCCCGCAAAGTGTCTTTCAACTTGTCAAAGAACCTTCTTAATCCAACAGAATACCATGATTCAGGTAGGTGAAGTTACCCTTAATCTCTCAACGTGGAAGGCAGGTGTCATCAACCTTCTGCGTTTGGTCCATTTGTCTCCTTCCAAGGTTGAGACTCCCAGTTGTAATAGATCCACAAGGGCATTTCGCGGTGGCTTTGTAATGTGACCACTCGTGTCTGCTAACACCAACCTGACCAGCTCTGGATCAGCTAATAGCAGGCGAGGTCTTGTCCCCATCCAACACAAGGAGACCTTTCCTGTTCTCGTTCGCATTACAAATCAGGATAATATCATTTTCAAAGTGCATGCATGAACAGAAATTCCTAAAAATAATAATAAATCTTTAAAAAATGAGATAGCTTGTGAAGCTGCTGCTGCTCACCGTAAATTTGCACCATTTTATAAAAGAATGGAAGGACACGTGGTGCAATTTCTTGCTTTAGAGCAATGGGCCTGGACCTTGCTTCTTTAGAAGACCTTGCAAACTCTTTCATGTCACCATTCAAAAGCTTGTAAGAAGTGCCTCTGATCCCTTGCTTCCTCAAACGCTTCTCTTGGCTTTTCGGCTTCAGCCAAAAGGTGTGAGCAACTCTAAACACAACATAGAGAGATAGAAGTAAAGATGAGGACAGAAACCCTCTGAAAATAAAATCTTCCATTTTTGTTTTTTTGGTTGGAAACTGCTGCTCAGGGCTGAATTTATTGGGCTTTTGTTAGCTCCTGATTGAACGTGGACCGTATTGCTTTCCTTTCTTTATTTTTTATTTTTAAATATATTTATATACATCATTTATAGCAACAATTATCACCTACCAAACCTAGTGGTTGGTCAAATGATTTGATGTTTGTTATTTTTGAATAAGATATTCAATTAGAGTTTTATGAATAAAATATATTAGTACTGAAAAACATTTTATATTTTATTAGATTAAACCAGTTTTATTAGAGCCATAAGATTTTAATAAACTTCTAAATATTAAGGTCTAGAAAAAATCATACATTTGTCACTAGCCATAGCCGTTGAATTGAAGAGTGGTGACAATGCCTGATTAATACATGTTTTTTATATAAAAATTAATTTTTTTAATACTTTTTAGTTGCATTAATGTGATAATTTTGATGCTTTAACATAATAATTCTGATCTAATAACATAAAATTATTGGTATTAATATGACCATTTAAAAATATAATACAAACCATGTTTTATTAAATTTAAAAAAAATTATTGAAATTTATTTTTTTATATTTTTAAATCGTTTTAATATCTTTACATTAAAAATAATTTTTAAAAAATAAAAAAATTATTTTATTATATTTTTAAAAATAAAAAATATTTCTAAAAATAACAACTCTCATATTTTTAAATACCCACCCCGCCCCCGCCCCCGCCCCGCCGCCGCCCCCATCAAGGTTCCAATAGCCACATGCCAACGTCAACCTTTTGTTTTTTCTTGACAACCTTATCCGCCTCATTGTTTCACGAACACCATAATCATTACGTGTGATGATCTCCAGGTGGGGTGGGGTGGGGTGGTGTTAAAACGACAAAATGGGAATATAAATCCTAGCATGTCTTGCAGCCCAAGGGGGCGAAGTTTATTCTCTCGTGATGATCCGACAATAATAGATTTTTTTTTTTGCCGCAGAAATTATCAATCATGTAATAATTATTATTTAAATATTAATGTAGATATTTAGGATAATATATATATATATTAATTTTATAGACTTTAAAATTAATTATTATATTAGTTTTTAATAATTTTTAAATTTATGAAACTCAAATCAATAATTTCTAAAAATAAATATAAAATCTGACTAATCAAGTTATATCTCTTAATATTATTATATACTAATTATTATTATGTGTTATTTTAGATGTTGGGTTAAATTTTTTAATATAAAAAATATTACTAATGAATTTTTTAGTAAAAAAACTGTATTGGGCTGATTCTCACGTATATTATTGGACATTAAATTGATATATACTTTGTAAACTCTAGACCAAGAAACTTCTTTGGAATAATTAGGCAATTGTCGAGCACCAACAAGACAGGATGATGTGCCATTAATCACCCTAGGGCGCTCTTCAATAGCTATAAGCTTCTCATCATCGGGTTCTGTCACTTCTGTTCTTGGGAATTTCTCTGGCAGTGTTAAGTGGTTATATGGCAGCATTGCTGTTATTACGGGAAAATTAGTAAATATAAACAGATGTCACATCCAAAAAAAAAATCATATTTATTTATAAAAAGTTAATTTTTATTTGGTGTAATTTTTTTATTAAAAATTCAATAAAATTTCTCTTGCAATGAAACCATATTAATTTATAGATAACTTTATTTCTAATATAATTCATATCATAATTATAGTTTAATTATCTTATTTACAATCAATACATCACAAAAATAATAAACATGTATTATCTGATAATAAAGATACAAGCAATAAAATCAAAATATATAAATAATTCTAAAATTTACATAACTTGTTAAATTAATTGATTTAAAAAAAAATAAAAACTTAGAATATGAATATAATGCTCCTAATATTTTATCCTGAACAATTTCTTAGTTAAATATACAAATTTAGAGTAACATCTTCTTCTTCTTTTCTATATATCATTCTAACATTTCTAATCCTATAAGCAACTATGATAAAATATAAATAATTAATACAAAATAAAAATATTTTTAAATATAGCATTCAAATTAATTACATATAACAATTTTATTCTACCAATAAAATGATTCATTCAACCTCTTTTATATTATTCATTAATCTCAAAATACATGTTGATCAATATAAATACACAAAAAGTGTTATATATTCAAGTAGGATCTATTTTATTATTGCGAGTAGGATCTATTTTATTGTTGTGAGGATTCTGAAAATAAAATTAATATTTTATCAATAATTATCAATAAATACAATGTTTCATTTCATTACACTCATATAAAAAATATTTTTTCTATATACTTTATTGTGAATCATTAATATCTTATACTTTTATATTCATTCAATTAATTTCAATCATAGCCATTTCACAAAAGTGCTACTTATTAGGAACATTAATCTATTCACCTTATTAGGTACTAGTTTAGTTGTCTAATTACCGAACATTAATTCATCCATCTAAATGTGTTTATCTATTCAATTACTGGGTTCACCCATCTAATTACCGAGCACTAATTTATCTATCCAATTACAGAGCATTAGTTCACCCATTCAATTACCGTGGCACTAGTTCATCCGTTAACATTAAAACATAAATTACAAAATTTTTAATTAAAATTAACACATGTTTTTCAATTGATTTATATATAAAAATTCATAATATCGAACACTTATCTTTTGCTCATGCTTAATTAGTAGTTCCTTATTAGTATTTGAAGTCTTTAATCTCCCCTGTTGCATTTAAAAAATCACATAATTTTAATATTTTATCATTTAATAATTTACTTAAAATTTTTCCACATCGTAAAAATTTTAATCAATATAATTTTAATACCTGAAATTATTATCATTATTTTTTTCATGTTCTTTAATAATTCCACAAATAACTTTTACATTCACCTAAACTTTTAATTCATCACAATTATAAGAAAATCTTAGATTATTATAAAAATTTCCCAATAACTATAAAAAATTTAATTTCTTTACACCTAATTCAACACATTATTTCATTATTATTATTTTCACTATTTAAATGCAATTCATAAATTTCTTAAAGCTTGAATTCTTTTTTCTTTTTTTCCATGGCTAAAATCACCTTCTAAAAGGAGGATATATTATCTTCTACTCTAAGTTTTAATTCGTCATTCAAATTCAATTCATCCATTTAAGTCATGAAAAATCTCAAATTACATCAACTCAACTCACCCTTCAAAATTCTTTATCCTTGTTGAAAATTCAAGTAAAAATAATGACATGATAATTCTTTAACTTTTCACTTAATTAACTTTAACTCATTTATTTATTTTATTTTATTTTTTCATGCCAACATATAATATCTTAGAACAATTTCACAAATTACATCCACCATTTCTATTTACCTAAAAGTTCCATAATTATACATGATAATAACAAAGCATCAATGTATAAAATTTCACTAATTAACATAAAAAGATCATATTTACTCATAACTTAATAAGGGATCAATAGTAAATACAAGGTGGAAACAAGTCTTTATCCCTATCCATCTTCTTTTCTCTTTTTATTTCTCTTTCTGTTATTTTATTTTTACAAATTAACCTAATTAATGACAAGCCTAAGCATTTATTTCCTCAATAAATATATAATGAACATAAATTCATGTATTTAAACCACCATAACATCAAGATCTCACCTTTATATAATAGCAATTCTACTCAATCCAAGAACAAATATAAAAAATAACGCAATGAATTATTATGGAGAGTTTTCTTACCCTTAAAGAATGAAGAATCAAAAGCCAAAACAAGTTCAATCAAGTTTTCCTTCACACTTCCCTCTAAGTTCTATTTTTTTATTTTTAAAAACACACTTAAAATCTTTAAACTCCTTACTGACTCTTTAATATGTGAAACCATCTCTTTAATTATTTAACACTCTTTTTAACTTACAACTTTTTGTTTTCAAGCAATTTTCATAAAAGATAATAAAAGCTCTCTTCTTTTTTCACATTTTCTTCTCTTGACTGACTATATACTCTCTTTTTTTCCTCATTGTTGACAACTTATAAAGAGAGTTCTTTTGGGCAAATTTCAATTTAATCTTGAAAGAAAGTTCTAGACACTTATTTGTGTTATTTGTTTTATATATAAAAAAAAATCTTATCATAATTCTAAAACTTTAACATAAGTTAAAATAATATTTTATAAAACTTCGCTTAAAATTTTAATTTGATCCATCTTCTTTTGATTTATTGTTGTTTTCCTTGGGTTTTTTTGTTAAAGTTTTTATAGTTTTCAATTTTATTATTCAAATCAAGTTTATGATTTTTATTTTTTCAATGATAATAATAATAATAATAATAATAGTGGTGGTGGTGATGTTGACGGTGATGGTAATAATTTATTATTTATTCTGATGATGATAGTGGAAATAATGATTTTAATTTTGATAATAACAATAAGAATAACGATGATAATAATAATGATAGTAATGATAATGATGATGATAATAATAATAATAATAATGGTAGCAATAATAATTATTATGGTTATGATAATAATAATAATAAAAATAATAATATGAGAAATAATTGAGATGATAGTAATAGTAGTAGTAGTGACAATAATCATAACAACAACAACAACAATAATAATAATAATAATCGCGTTAATAGTTGTGAAAAATAGTAATAATATTAATAAGACTGCTAATAATAATAATAATAATAATAATAATAATAATAATAATAATAATAACGATCCTTATTATTTTAATTTCTATTTTATCAATCATATAAATACTAATTGAGATTTTTTTTTTAATATTTACTTTATTAGGAACTAAACTTTATGGTTTTTCTAGATTAAATATTTTAGGTTTAATGACCTAGATCACATATTTAAAAAGTTAACATAATTTTTTTAAAAAAAAAACCCTTATAATTCTCTTTATTTTCTTATTATATTATTTCAGTCACATAATTTGGACAATGAGTTTAGCAAGATATCCTATAATAACTTAACTTTAATCAATGTTGTTACATATTTATCAAACATATATATATCTTTTAACTATATTTCATACCTAAATATTATTTTTTATACAAAAAAAAATCCACCCACTACACATGGCAACCACTCTAAAAGGTTTATAGTGTGTAGGTGGGCAAAGATTGTATTAGTACATCAGTTCTAAAATAACCATATTAATATATATAGTTTTGAAATTTGACCCTACTAGACGAATTGACCAAAGACCCATCCAATCCTAGGTTAAAACCAAACTTGTTTTAAAAATTAAAAATTAAAAAATCAAAATTCAGGATAACCTGATTAAAAGTCCAATTATAATGAATCTAGTTTTTCTTTAATTAAGGATGTTGATCTACATTTCAATCTTTGTCAATTTTTTATCTTTTTCATGGTAGGGACAAAATATAGAAGTAAATATGTATACAAAATATATACCCTAGAAAAAAGATATACTCATTTATACCTTTCTCTGTGTAGGGGGATTAGGAATATATTTCATTAAGTACTCATCTATATATATTTTTTTATCTATATATTTTTTTATATTTTCCTACAATGGATATTGAGTCGTTACACTATTCATAGAAAATTAAAAATTTCTAAAAAGCCTCCAAACCTAAGGTTTTTGTTTTCCAGCTTTTAAGGATAATAATTTAATTGTTCTAATAATTATAAAAAGACAATGGCATCTCAAACATGTTAGGTTGGTTGCCACTTCATGTGCAACAAATGGAAGGCACCAACCATTGACTATTGACAGCCACCATTGTTGAAAGAGCTAGAGTTGGTGGCCACCAATATTGACAACAAAGCAAGAAGAGCCTCCATGAATGCTTATAAATAGAGGTATATGTGAGAGAGCAAAATAAGAGAAGAAGTAGAGCCAAAGATGTGAGAAATGTAGGAGAGAGTGGGGTGTCATTGCAGCACTGAAAAGAGAAAAATAGAGTGAGGTTGACAGTTGTCAAAGAGGGGATGATTCCTCCTCCTTTATTGTTGTAAATATTGTACTCTCTCTACATAATGCAATGGCTTCTACCGTGGATGTAGGCGGTTTGTCGAACCACATTAAATACTGTGTCAGTGTGCTTGGCCTCCAATGAGCAAATATCAGAACATCACCAGTCAAAATTTTCCAACAATTGGTATTAGAGCACATGGTTCAAAATGGTGTTTGATTTTGCTCAAAAATGAAAGTTGTGAAAATTGTGTTTTGACCATACCACTATGTAGAGGAGGAAGAGACGAAGCCACTAGTGAAAACTACGTCGAAATCGGACGTTGGAAACCGCTGTACGTGCCAGCGGGGTGACTGAACACGTGCGCAGATGCGCGCCACATGTCACACGCGTCTTCTTCGCCCAGATGGGTTGACCCGACCCGAATACCAGAAGATCCGACCCATGTGTGAGATCCGGATGATGATGATGTCACAATTTCATCAGCATAAACAAGTGGCATGACATGTCAACACCAGTTAGCAGCCACATCAGCATTGTGGGACCTACTACCACGTCACCAGTCGAGAGCTGAGCTGAGGGACAGGATTCTATATGGCGGAGTCTACGTGCAACCGGTTCTGAGGTTGAATCTAGGCCGTTTATGAGGTCAGAATTGTTTTGATCAAATCTTAGTCGTCTGAGGTGCGATTTGGATGATTTCAGACTTGTTTCCAGCTAATTTGATCGTTCCAGATGCAATGGTACGGTCTGATCATTAAGATTGAGACTAAAAATTGGTGAGGGTGAATTATTGAAGAGAGATTACCCGATTAGGAGGCATCTGATGGTCATTATGGTGGTCGATAAAGATGAAAAAGAAAAATCACACATGTTTGCCCAATTACATGTGTTGACCTGTTATGTAGGAAAGTTTAATTGCCTTGAGGGAAGGTAAAATTAGGATACTTTGAACACCCAATCATGTGGACAATTTGAGGTGGAGAGTGAAATTTGATGAAGACCAATCTTGACAAATCTAAGCACTGGTAGTCTCACCAGATGTTGAGAAATCAGGTATAAAACTAGGATACCCCAGATCACTTGTAAAGGAAAGTCGCGACAAAGCTAACAAATGGTTGTATATATAAAAAGAAAGTATAATGAATAAATATGGCCTAAGAAGTTCTGGTTAGGAGATTGAGTTTTAAACGGGACCATTGTGACCTCTCCAATCTTTCCTGGAAACTTGCTTAGTGGAAGGATTATCCATATGGTACTATTTTTGTATATGTGACAGTTTGTTATGAAACTATTAAAGACTAGTAGGATGACAGCACAAAGGAACAGTTGGGTTCTGTATGATCAAGGATCTGATAGAGTGGTGATTTCTCCAAAGAAGTTAGATTCGGTGACTGTAATTTCTCGAGGGGAGAATTGATGAAGACCCTGATAACGGAAGAGAAATATAGCAAAGGGATAAAGATTGACACCCTATTTTGACTTGGATAGATGTTGTGACAGGATGAGCAACTATCAAACATAAGCAAGGAATAGAGAGAAATCTGGAGAACAAAAGATGCGCGAAGGACATACGAAGATTGTGTAATAGTACCCGGAGGATCCAACGAGGTACTATAATAAGACAGTAGGTGAAAGAAGAATAAGAGTCTAGATGAAGCTTAGAGCAGAGACTATGTGAAAAAGTTATACAACAGGAAGTCTCTTGTGCTCTTGATAAAGGCAACAAGCGAGGACCTTTCCAATGCATGCAAGGATGGAAAGATGAGCTGTTGTAGATGCACCTAATTGAGGGGGTGTAAATATCTGTGATAAAAGCCGACCGTCTATAAAGAAAGGCGAAGACACCAAAGGAAGTTGGTGTGGGTGAAGCTATTAAGCAGAAAGACACAAGAACTCTAAACATAGAAATCAAGATGGAGGATTGCGATGAGTATACCACAACTTTATCTTTATATGTAATTAGTGGTAGTGATCTCTCTCAAGTCCACATGGTGATAGAGAATCTTAGTCACTGGAGACATCCCCGATAAAGGAGGATGTGACTGCTTTATGACGAATAGAGACACCTCAGACAAAAGGTGTATGGGTCATGAAAGGAACCCAAGTATAAACCACTGCATGACGATGAGTGGAGACACCTTAGGAGAAGGTGTGAAGACCATGATATGAGTCCAATTTCAGACCGTCTCATGAAAACAGACAAAGACACCTCAGGAGAAGGTGTGAGGACCATGATATGAGTCTAATTTTAGACCTTCTCATGAAGACAGATAGAAACATCTCAGGAGAAGGTGTGAGGACCGTGATATGAGTCCAAGTTTAGATTGTCTCATGATGATAGGTGGAGACACCTCAGGAGAAGGTGTGAGGACCGTGATATGAGTTCAAGTTCAAATCTTCTCATAATGACAGGAGGAGACACCTCAAAAGAAGGTGTGAGGGCCATGATAGGAGCCTAATTTCAGAACGCCTTAGAGCAAATATGATGGATGGATATAAGTGGACAAGTGTATAGTCAATGAAGTGGCTATGATGAGTATGGAGACAAATACAGGATTGACTTTCATGGATATTGCCCTTATGCTAAAGATCAATGAGCTAAAAGATATTTGTCTTGGACAATAAGTGGGTGACTTGTGGAGTATTAAGATGCGGCTACTATGAAGGAGCAGAGGGCATGCGCAAGTTCCAGGAACAAGTTGACTCTTGTCAAGGTGGTGAGCTCAATAAAGGCATTATAATACTCAAAGTATCAAGACATATATAGATCAACCTTTTATGGGCTGTCCCCATGGTTAAAGGTGGAAAGCTACCTGGACTCTTGAGACTAAGAACAAGAGACTCATGAAGAAGTAAGGCGTGGTTCCTAGGGTGGAACAGAGGGTAGGCGTAACTCTTGGATGAGTAGACTCTTGGAAGAGTGGTGGGCCTATGATCATATTGAGATACTCAAATAATGACTGTCACACTTGAAATATCCATTTAAGGGGGGTGTTATAAGCCTTGATGTGAGGCTTGATGAATCATTCCAGACCCAGCATAGTTGATACGCTCGAAGGGGAATGTTATTCCAGAGACAAGCTTTAAACTATTCAGATGTAATATGGCAGACCATCTGGTTATAGTGATCCTTTTATGTGAGAAAAGATGTGCTTAGGTTACTCTGATGATCGAAAGATTTGGCAAGTACCTATAAACTTGGTCACAAATGCTCTCAAAATGGAAAGTTTGGAAGAGCTGCAAGATGCAAGCTTGTGTTGAAAAGGCAAGAGGATAGTTGCCCCACATGAATGGCAAAAGGGGTGATTGTTAGGTTGGTTGTCACTTCATGTGCAACAAATGGAAGGCACCAACCATTGATTATTGACAGCCACCATTGTTGAATAAGCTAGAGTTGGTAGCCACCAATATTGACAACAAAGCAAGAAAAGCCTCCATAAATGCCTATAAATAGAGGTATATGTGAGAGAGCAAAATGAGAGAAGAAGTAGAGCCAAAGATGTGAGAAATGTAGGAGAGAGTGGGATGTCATTGCAGCATTGAAAAGAGAGAAATAGAGTAAGGTTAACAGTTGTCAAAGAGGGGATGATTCCTCCTCCTTTATTGTTGTAAATATTGTACTCTCCCTACATAATGAAATGGATTCTCCCGTGGATGTAGGTGGTTTGTCGAACCACGTTAAATACTGTGTCAGTGTGTTTGGCCTCCAATGAGCAAATATTAGAACATCACCAGTCAGAATTTCCTAACAAAACAATTAAATAAATGATAAATAAACCCTCTGAAAAGATTTATTTAACTCTTCAGTTCATTTAATTTATTTATTTATTTTTTAAAAAATAGATGAAAGTATAATTTTATTTTTTCGGGTAAATCACAGCGTGTAAACAATATTTTTGTCAAATCGCTTGTGTTATTGAAATTAAATCATTTTATCATTCTCTAATATCATCATTATATTATTATCATATTTTTTATAACATTGTAAAATTCATGACACTACAATATTTTATAAGATATTTTCTATTTTTAAAATAATTTAAGGAAAAAAAGTTTCACTCTTATCCAAATGTTTGGAAAAACTATATTCTTAAATGGTAAAATGTTGGAATTCGTTTTCCTTTGCATATAACTAAAAAGAAGGTTATGCTAAATCTTAAAAAAAAAAAAATTTGATATATTTTTACGTTATGATATAATTTACCATTTTTTTATCACACTCTAAATATCTAAATATCTAATTGTATTTTCTACACTAAAAACTTTATAAATAGCCGATGGAATATTTTTCTGGATGTTGATAATTTTAATAATTTAATTATTAATAGATTTACAAGTGAAAAAACAAATCAAACAAAAAAAAATTATATTTTATTTCATTAATAAATACAATATATCAGTAAAAAAAAACTAAATATAATTTTATTGGTATTTGTTTAATATAAAAAATAAAATTAAACCTCTAATACAATGACAATAAATATATCTAATTATATATATAAAAAATAAATTATATGTTGTAACATTTGATTAGAATAAAATATCCTTAAATTTTTATTAACTTAATAACAAAATTATGAATTTTAATACTAAATTTCATTCTTTTTTTATATATTTTTATTAACTTCCCTTGAATTTTAATTAAATTAATGACTAAAATAATAATTTTAATACATATTTTAGTTCGTTTTGCATTTATAAAGTTAGTTATTACAAGAGAAAAGTTAACAGGTGCCCTTAGGGATTGTGTTACGAATTATCTGAATGTCTTTATTAAACCTAATTTATTGTTGAATTCTCCTAAAAAATAATAAAAATAAATTAAAAATTAAAAAATCAATGATATTAATTAAACTCATTAAATAATTATAATTTTATATGGTGATATTTTTAAGTTTCTACAACAAATTCTAAATAAAATATAAAAACATGAATTGATTACAAATATTAAATAACTTATTTACCATTTTTAATATAGAAAATTAATCATTATATTTTGCAAAAACATATTTTTTATAGAGGCGAAAAACTATGTTAGGTAGCTTGTGAGTGTGTGTTGTGTTTTGTGTCTTATATATAGTTTTCTTGTTTATTATTTTGATTGTTAAATAAATGAATATTTCTTTTATTTTGACAAGGATTTGTACCATAACTTATCACATCTTTTTATATGTATCTTTCCATATAAAATTTTTAAAAACTTATACCATAACCTTATATATCTCTTACACAAATACTTTTAAATTATTAAAAACAAATTGAACAAGAAATTAGAAACTATGAAATTATTGATTTTTTGGATATATCACTACCTCTTAAAAAACATATTAAAAATATTTTAAAGAAAGAAAAGAGTTTTGCGCCACTTAGTTAAATAATAATAAAAATAAATCAACAAAGAAATTAAATTTTCCTTTTTTTCTCTCCTTTTTATTTTATGTCAACACAAATATCATGCAATAATTAAAAAAAACACAAGTATTATAAAAATTAATATTCTGTTTATAGATACCATTCAATAAAATAAATTAAAAATTATATATATTAATAAATGATAATAAATTTATTGATTCAAACTAAAAATTAAGTTGAGAAGCTAAGGTAAATGTGCTATTCATTAGGAAAGAAAAAGTTAAATATTTGTTTCGAAATTGAATATCTAAACATTTAATTGATTTGAATCAATTTAGATTTTATTTTACTAAATCAATCAATCAATCAAGTATTAACTCAATGTCAAAATTAATTTTTAACATCATGAAAAAAGCTTATATAAATCTGGATGAAAAAAATATTAAATTTAATTTTAAGTTAATTTAATATGAAAATAATAAATTGAGAATAAAAAAACTCAAATGAAAAAAATATAAAAAAACAAAAAAATTATGAGTAATTATTATAACCCATAATGAATTATACCTTTCTTTAATGTTATTTTTTTAATATTTCTTTTATATCACATCTTCTCGCTTATTCATAATTCTAGATATTGTTTCATGTTTCATTGAGTATTAATTTTACAATAAAAAACTATAATTGTTAAATAAAAAAAATAGATACAAAAACACAATAAAAAATAAAGGATGTGAATAAAAACAATATTTAAGTTGGTGTGAACACCTCAAGTCTTTTATGTGTTTTATAATTTGTTTAGTCCATATACGTACATGCATACATAAATAGATGTGTGTACTATATATAAAAAAAAATGATAAATGTAAAATAAATTATATTTTGTATTCTTTATAGTTTTTTTTACTTTGTTTTTTTTAGATGTTATAATGTAAATAAAATTTACATTATAGAATTAATAATTTCATAATATTTCACATCCTCATTTTATGGGAAAAATAAAATAAAATAAAATAAAATAAATAATAACAAAAAAATATTGGATTATTTATAGAATATTTTTCATTATATTCCATTTAATGCTCAAAGAACCTTGTAGAATTAAAATTACAAAATTACTATGAAATTAAAACTACTATCTCCACTATATACATTTCATTAAACAATTTATCTACTCATGTTTTATTTATGGTAAGAACCTTTGATCAAATATCAAAAAAGTTTCTATCTCATTATCGCTTGCTCGATAGAAAATTTCAAGTTTTCCACAGCACACTCGGCCATCTCATCCTCCATTTTTTTTTTTTAATTTCTTGAATGCCACCATGCAAACTTCAAGATTTATTCCTCTAGATGTCTCCACAACTTCCTTTATCCCGTTTTCTGCCATGGAAATGCCCTTTTGTCTCCATGGTTTTAATGTCTGTAAGCCTTCCACACCATCCCACGATGTTTAAAAATGCCATGGTAGAGGAACAAGATCAACACCTAGAACCACATAACTCTTCGTAGGTGTACCGAATTTTCTAAATCCTATATCACTATCAACTTGAGTAGTACTCTTAAGCCATCTAAAGTGACCATGCAAATCCTCCTTCAAAACCCCTTTATTCAACTTAGTTGTAGCAGTAGACCTGTTTCTAGTAACCCTGAAAATCCCCACCTTATCTTCTTTCTGATAATGTTCCATCACAAGCTTCTCCAAGTAATCAAAAGCAGTAAGGCTCACATCCTCAAGATCACCTCTTCAGCGTAGTTTCCACGACCATAGCATAGCGAGTTTTAGATATAAAAGCAGTTTAATTCCAAGATTTTGTCATTTAAAGGCTTGCTTACCATTCATAGCTACATCTCAGAACATTGCTTTGTTTTTCTTGGGTTTTGGTGCGATAGTGCAGCTGTCAAGATATTACATGAAGGGGCTTCTTCCAATGCATTAAATGCAAGTTTTCACATCATGGCATCAAGACTATGAGCAAGATATGTCGTAATTTAAAAAAAAATAAAATAAGGGCATAGTAGCTTATCTGAATTTATTTTTTAAAAATTATTAATTAAAGTGTCATAAATTTTAAATTTATTAAAAATTTAAATAGTTATTAATTTTAAAATTTTAAAATTTTAATTAAATTATATATAAACTGATATAAATACTCGTGATTAAGAAAAAAAATATTTTTTTATGTTCAATACCAAAAAAACTTATCAAAAGATAAGGGAAGGACGAAGGTAAAGGAAAATATTGGAAAAAGAAATTGACATGGAGTTGGTGTATCTGTATTATATTAAATTCATATTTTTATTTTATTTTAAATTTTAAGTTGACTAAATAAGTTGTAATTTATGAAAAAATAAAAACAAAATGAAAAAGTAATTAAATTACAGGATATAAAGTGTAAAGTGTACAATTTACCTCAAAATATATGATTTTAACTCTGAAAAATATCATATATATATATATATATGGAATAGAAAACAATAAACTAATAATTAATATTTGATGGATGATAACGGATATTTTATAACAACTCTATTTAGTTTTCTGATCTCAAAGGAGTAAGACAAATGAAATATAAAGTGTATAGAGTTTTTTTATAATAAAAAACAATTCATTTTTAATGAAATAAAATAAATTAATATTTATGGAATAAAGAAAAAAATGAAAAAGTTATGCAAAAAAATAATTAAGAACTCAGTATCCATTTTCTTTTTGATAATTAAGAACTTAGTATCCATTTTCTTTTTTGTTCTTCTTTTTCTCTAAGATGATTCTTTATGACTTTATAGTTGTAATACCACCAAAAATAAAGGGAAAAAAAAGAGAGAGATGAGAATAAATCAAATTAAAGCCCCTTAATTTAGTACACTTTCCCATATTGTCACCCTTATCCCACTTCATATTGCATTTATGGAAGGTTCTTTATATCCTTCCAAGGCATCTTCCAAGGCATTATTTACGTTCTTCCTTTCTAAAGGCAAATTCTCCGATAAATAATCCCAAAAAATCCTCAGCTTCCATTTTCATTGTTCCCTTCACTATATAGAGAGAAGGCATACAAAAGGAGGTTCATTTTTCTATAATAATTTCCCTCAAAATGGAGTCTCAAGGATCTCTCTGCCTCTTGTGGGCTTTGCTTGCTTGCCACCTCTTCTCTTCTTCTGTGGCCTACAATAGCTTCTACGTAGGTGGCAAAGATGGCTGGGTTACAAACCCCTCTGAGAGTTACAATCACTGGGCCGAGAGAAACCGGTTCCAAGTCAATGACTGTCTTGGTAAGTCCTCCTGTTTTGGCAATTGACATACTGTTTTTAATTGACAAGATTCAGTTTGTTTTTTAATTTCTTGTGCATTGGTTTCTGGGTTTGTGGCATAGTCTTCAAGTACAGTAAAGGGTCGGACTCTGTGTTGCGGGTGACAAAAGATGATTACAGCAGCTGCATCACAAAGAAGCCTCTCAAGACTATGGATTCTGGTTCCTCTGTGTTTCAGTTTGATAAGTCTGGTCCTTTCTTTTTCATTAGTGGAAACGAGGATAATTGTCGAAAGGGACAAAAACTGATTGTTGTTGTGCTTGCGATCAGAACAAAACAAACCTCAACACCAGCATATCCCCCAGCTATATCCCCTAAAGCATCATCCCCAGAAGGTCACAATCCAGCTCAAGCGCCATCAAGATCCTCAGCACCAATTGCTAAACCTCCAACCTCGTCTCATGTGCCATCAGTGTCACCTGTATCCCCATCACCAATTGCCAATGCTCCGAGCAGCAATGCTCCAACTGGGGCTCCAGGGCCATCACCAGTGACCAAGACACCACAGATATCACCAGTGCCTTCAAAGTCTCCATCACCATCTCCGTATGCTAAGCCTCCTGCACCAGCACATTCACCAGAGTCTCTCAGTACTGGGTCTCCAGGTCCATCACCAGTGCCATTAAAGTCTCCGTCTCCATCTCCATCTCCATCTCCACTGGCTAGTACTCCTTCACCATCATATCATCCTGTTGCCTCTCCAACACCAGCAAGATCACCATCTCCATCAAGTCCAACTCCAGCAAAACCACCATCTCCATCAAGTCCAACTCCAGCAAAACCGCCATCTTCAACTCCATCCCCAACACCTGAGTCCAGTACTGGGCCATCATTATCTCCCGGCTCCAATGAGCCGGACCTTGCCCCCGCTCCGGCTCCAGCTGCTTCTTGGGTTGCAACTCCTTCAACTACGATGGTTATTGTGGCTTCTCTTCTTATTAGTTCTGCCATTAGTGGATGGCCTTGAGAGAGAACAATCATTTCTATTTTAGGTTGAAGCTTTTTTTTTTTTAAGTTTTCGGGCTTTATTGTTATTGCTGAACTTTATTAGAAACTATTTTCTTTTGATTATAAGATATTATTCATATTTTGATATATCTGTATTATTTTTTCCGCATTAGATTGTTCTGATTTGTATTTCTTCGCATCTGCTGCTTTGCCCATCAGTGTCATTAGCTTAATGTTAAAAATTCTCCGCGCACGTGTTGTGCCGAAGATTTTATAGTTTAAAGTCCGAGTATGATAAATTTTTATTATAATATTAAAATTTTAATAATTAAATAATTATAAATTTAAATTTTATTATTTTTATTTATTTAATAAAAATTAAATATAAAATAATATAACTCTATATAAATTTATAGTTTAAAAAATTTTATTTAACAAGATATATTAAAAAATAATATAAATTATATCATGAAATCTCACATAATCTTTTAAATTATTAGTTGTTTGATATATTAATATTTTTATTAATTTGCATAATCAAATTGAATAATTTGTTGGATTTTGTGTGAAATGTTATTATATGTATTTTTTCTTTTAATATGTTAAATAGTATTTGTGAAAAAATTTATATTTTAAAATTATTTTAATATAAAAATAAAAAAAATTTAAATTATTATTTTAATATATTCTCAAATAAAATATACTTTAAAAAATAATTTTTATTACAACCCCCAACAGTTTTTTCATCTGGATGATCTTTGTCTAAATAAAGAAGATTTTGAAGAGGTGTATAGTCTTCCTGTTTATGGAAATATAGAAATATAGTTGTCATCCCATGGATTGCTTTTCTATCATGCCATACAAAAGGTATACTGTAGTTATTGTCATGATACATAAATTACTTATCAAAGTATTTAAAGAAATTAAATACGCATAATGGGTTGATAAAAAAAGAAAAATAAAACATCAATAACGAATTGAGAAAAAAAAAATATTAGATTAGATTCTTGAAATATTAGAATAAAACATTCAGAATCTCTTAATTTGTGATAGATTGGAATTCTCGGCGCATTAGAGATGTTCTCTGATATTTAATCTGCTGAAAATCTTTTCTAATTAATGTATAAATTTATTTAGAGGTGAGGAAAAAAAATGAAAAAAATAAATTGAAAAAATAAAATTATAAAAAAAAAATTATTAAACTGATTAGAATTTAAAAAAATTGATCAATTTGGTTCAGTTTTATAAACCTAAAATCGAAAGAACTAAACAAACCAAATCCAAACTAAAAAAACTAGAAAAAAACCAAATCAAATTAAAAAATCAATTCAAAACTAATCCAAACTGGTTTAAACTAGTTTTTATTTTAAGAAATTGAACCTAACTAAAATTAGTAGATTTAAACTAATTTCAATTTAAAAAAATTAATTTAATTATTTTTTATCTAAAAATCAAACAAAACTAAAAATAATCATCCTAAACTCAGTAGTGAGGTAATTCCATGTTGCGGAATATTGCTATTTAAAGGTATTATTAAGAGGGACCATAGATTTTGGTTGGTTCCATCTCATATTCCCAGGACTTTCCTTCTTATTTTATTTTTAGATGAGCGCTATCAATACTTTAATTTCTCTCTTTTTCCTATTGTGTTCTCCAATTTATTATCTTTCCTTTTAGACAAAACCTGAGCTTGTAATTATTTCGGTCAAATATGAGATAATTTCGGTCAAATATGAGATAAGACTTAGCATAAATTGAGTGAGATATGATTTTTTTATATATTTTTTTAATATATCTAAAAAATATAAAATTAATTTATAAATACTTAACCTTATATGTTTTTTTTTATAGTTTACATTTATATGAAATGTTTGTTATGAAATAACTATATATAAATTGACTAATATATTTTTATTTGAAATCAAAGTAAAAATGGACCGGTATTCAATAAAATAATATCTAAAATATTTTTAATTATTTTAAAATTTTAATTAATTAATTTTAAAAAATTAAATTTAAATTAAAAAAACAAAAATATATCAGAAACACAAGTCTAGCTTGAATTAAAAAGTTTGAGTGTACCCAAATTATTTTTTTCTTAAGAGCAGATGACATGTCATCCACTTCTTTGTATATTAAGTGGGAAACAAGTTGTATATTTCAGCCATTGTCTACATTTCAACTACTATCACTATGATGGTTAAAAAATTAGAGGGTATTTACCTTAAAAATATTCTTTTTTATCTTTTTTTCACTTGAAAACACTATAAAAATCTATATAAACTACTGAACAACTTTAAAACACTTTAAAATTTTTCAAAAAAACACAATTAATCAAATTTTAAAAATCAAAACTGAACATGATTTGCCTTCCTCATAGTGTTTAGAGGGAAATTAACCTTTAATAAACTCATCTTAAGAAAAGAAACTTATTGGCACAGATCCTCTATTTTGGCGGTCAAATCATGACCAAATAACAACCTCATTGTCTTTCAACAAGTTTTTCTCTCCTTACTCTAACTTAAAAACTAAAAATAAACATAATGAATTCTAGACAAGAATGAAAATTCCAAAAACTTTGAGATTGGTCATGCATTTCAGAAGTGTTTTATATTATGGTCCTTTTATTTTAGATTTTATCTTTATATCTCATGAAATTAGGCCAAAACAAAATCAAGTTAAAAAAAGATAAAAAAAAAATTAAGGATGAAATTTGAAAAACAAAAGGGATGAAAAAAAAAAAAGAAAGAAGGAGAGGCAACTTTATTATTCATATGAATAAAGAAATGAATTTCAATTATTTTAATATGGTAGTTTAACTTATCAAATCCATTACTCAAGTATCAAAATTAGAATAACCTCGTAAAAAACAAGCTAAAATGAATTATAAAATGTATTTCCTGTCAATAAAATTTTAACAAATGAAATTGGAAAAGGATCAATTTAAAATGGGAGGGGGAACTCTAGTTAACCGAGTTAATTAACACCTAGGTCATATAGCTAATATAATCTCATAAAAAGAAAATTAAGATAAATCATGAAATTCAATCCTTAACAAATTATATGTTAAAAGATGAGATTGAAATTGAAAAAAAAAAACATATAATAAAAAAAGGGAAAAACACTATTGAAATGAATGAATAGTGATGTGTGAAGTTGAGATTTTCCCATAAAAAATAAATCATAAACTCTAATTCTCAACAAATCAAATATAAAAAGATAAAATTAAAACTAAAAAAAAAACATTATTTTAAAAAAAGTAGAGCACTATTAAAATGAATGAGTAATAATGTGTAAAGTTGTAATTCATATTTTAAAACTGAGATAATCCCATAAAAATAAATCAAAACAAACTATAAAGTCTAATATTTAAGAAACAAAATGTTAAAAGACAAATTAAGATTTAAAAATATATATATATATATATAAAAAGTAAAGCACTATCAAAATTAAATAAATAGTGCTATGTAAGGTCATAATCATAATCTCTTTTGATGCTTTGTTTAATTTAATTTAATTTTAAAGTGACATGCATGCATATATATATTGAATTCTTAAACTTATGAGCCATGTTTCATTTGATGACAAATAACTTTAATTATTATATAGTCTCTTTCTAATGTGAGCTAATCATTTTTTTTTCTTCAAGCTTTTTACATTTATCATTTTCTTTCAATGTCATGAACAAAACTTGAATCATTGATGCATGGGACAATACTTGAATATTTAGTTTGTTTACATATGTCATCAAATTGAAAAGAACTTTGAGATTTATATTATTACTAACTAGTGAACAAGGATTACATTTGCACTAATTTGTTATTACTCTCTTTTTAAGAAATTTTTTTATCCCTAGTCGACTTTTACATCAAGAATAAGTTGCTCCATTAGATCCTAAGCTTAAGCAAATCATAAAAAATAAACTTCTTCATTTAGGTTTTAAATAGGCAGTCATTTACACCCTATTAATGTTATGATATGATAAAACTAGCCATGGAATAGAGACTAGCTACAAGGATAAAATGATCATTCACTAGCCTAATGGTTGAATAAGAGAGTGTTTATTTTTATAGTAGAAAGTGTGGTCGGGTGTTACCATAATTAATGACTGTTTGAAAAATATTAAACAGTTGGTTAAGGAATATGAGATCCATATAATAATTATGGTCCAACTAAAAGTTCATTAAAAGCATGTCTTACTTGTTTCATACAATTCTTATGCAAAGTTATTAAATGTTGAAGACTATTTAATTATCTTTTGACCACAAATCCCTCCTCACATTTCTTCCTTCATGTTCTTTCTAGCTTGCTTCTTATCGTCTCTTTGTTTCCATTAGTAGTTCATAGTTTTTTCCACAAACCTTTTTTCTTTTTGAAACATTTGTTACAAATATCATGTTTCTTTCTTTCTTTCAGCCATAAACAATTACAAAACCCATGAAATAACATTTCAACAACAACCACCATCCCTATACAAGATCTATATAAACCACCATTAAGTTTTTTTTATATATCCTCTAATCTCGTCTTCGTGCACAATCAGTGTTATTTGCATCAAAATCTAGGTAAATTTTAATTTCAATGATTGATCATTATTTACTATGCATGTTCATTAAAACTAACCAAATCTTCTTCACTCTTGTAATTATATCCTTATTTTTCATTGCAAAAACCATTGATTTGATCTTTGCAACTTCGGTAAGCATTCATAGTTCTAGTCATCTTGTTTCTCAATTGCATTACATATGAAATTGAAAGTCAGTTATAGTATGTCCTATTAATTCAACTTTCTATGAATTTTAATTTAGTGTTGATAAACTTATGCCTTTTTGATTATCAACTTCATATAATATGATAACAATGTTTAATACCCGTTGAACTTGTCATTTGTTTTTCAATTTAATCCTTTAATACCTAAGCAATACCAATAAAAATATTAGTTAACCAAGCTGCAATAACAAAGAAGTTGTTTATAATTAAATTAGATTTGGATAGTTTCTAGCTTTTTTATATATATTAAGTGTATCTCATTTGATCCTTAATAATTGTAATTTAACTATTCAACCATGTAACTATCGTTACAAATATTTTTATGTACGGAAAACAAAAAATTATGTTGCATAAAGGAAAAAAATACTAATAAATCTTGTTTAAATTTTGATGCATGATTATGTATTTACAGTTTTTATTTCATGTTTTATGTTCTTACGGTGAAAGGAATGTATAATATTAGAGGTGGAAACTATTTATCATAAAGCATGAAAGATCTTTCTTTACTTATTCTTGCTATGAAAAAAATATAAACATAACACTTAAACCATCATTTGATCTATTAAGATAAGGAATTGATATTTATGCAACATATGTAAGGAAAACTCATAAAAAAAATCATATGTTTGTCATACAAAATAAGAAAGCTAAAATGCCTAATCAACATATGTTAGAAATGAAATACAACATTGCTTCCACTTATCTATTAATTAATTTGAGAATTCTTCGTTCAATAAAAGTTTATATAAAATAGAACATTGTTGTATTACAAATAGTAATTAATCGTAGCTTCATTAAACATAGTTATATCTTATTGTCTTTAACTTTTCCATGTCATCACCATGTTTTTTATCACTATATTTTGCTAATTATAATGTACTCATAAAAATAAAACTTCATTATAAAGTTCTTATGTGTGTACTATAACTAAATTTGAGCTTTAGTAGTTGTTGTAAACAATATAAACTTTAATTTATTAACATTGTATTTTCATGAAAGGGTGTAACATTGAAGAGGTGATGATGAAGTTTTACACTATTGATAAAATCATTTTTAGGAATGAGTTGTATAGTTTTGCTATTGAATTTTTCATTGTTAGAAGTATGAGGGAAATATGAGAAGCAATTGGAAGGAAAGAGAATTTAAATGGTTAAAACTAATGTTTGAAATAAGATAAACCCTCACACCATGATATAAGACTTAATCTTTGTGGTTTTGTAAAATGTTTATGAGAGATAGATTAACACATCATTGTCATTACAAATATAGAAGTATTAGTGGTGTTGTCTTTTATAATATTTTTTCCATTATGTGAAAGAAGTCTTGCTGCCGTGGGATTGGGTTTGTGCTTCTTCTTGCTATTCTTTCTTTATTGTATTTAGAAGGACCTATTATATGCTTAAGCTTTATGTGTTAGATGTTTATGTGTAAGCTATCAAACACTTGTAATGTGTATCCTATAACAAACATAATGTTAACTTTTATTATAAATGTTAAGGTTGTCTTTATGTTGTATTGTACTATACCTTATTCAATATCAGATTATTAGATGGAAAAAAATTACTTTGAATGTCCAGTATAGTGTACTTATATTATATGCTCATATGTGTTTATATTCCTTCCTATATAATTCACTATTTTAATTAATTTTAACACGTCACTTATCATTTATGAAATAACTGAACTTCTTTTACTCTCTCAAAGAATTCCAATAATAATATATTAGTCTGCATCTCTTATTCTAGTAAGTTGTCTTCTTTAATTTTATATTATTGTTTTATGTATATGAAATATATATAAATAACAATACTTTTTTTATTTCAACCCTAATAATAAAAAATATTGCCTAACTATATATTGGTTCGAAGACATATGTAAATTGTTAATGGTTGGAGAATGAAATAAGGTTTTTATGTAATGATATCTTTGAATAGATCAATGAAATTGACTACCATAATGTAAAAGGTGTAAATAATTTTTAATTTAATAGGGATTTATCAAAAATTAAAATTATATATGTTATACAAGTAATGTGATTTATTGAAGTGTGAAGGTAAAAGCTTGTAACACCTCTATATTTATATAACAATTAATTTACATTTCGTTGCTCGTAAATATTTAATTAACATGGTAGATATAAATGTGGATTAGTTTAATAACTTTTTAATGAGGAATATGAAAGTTTTATGAACAATGTTGTTCGATATATCTTATATGGCTACGGTTGTAGGAATAGTGGTAGTTAATTTGGTTGTAGTCGTGGTGTTGTTGATGACTGTAATAGAGATGATGATGATGATGATTGTGATTCATTTTGACTTAGAGAATTTAATTATCGTAAAATAGTCTTGTGCACAATATGCACAATTGCAATCTATTACAATAGCTGCATTTATAAGGAACCATGTATGATTTCATACAACGTAGAAAATTTTAAATTGGCATTAGATACATTGTGAAAATATATTTAAGATTGATGCAACAACATTTTAGAATCTTGTTTTGAATTAAAAGCACAATATAAACTAAAATTGTCAAGTAGGACGAATATTATAGAGAAGGTTGATATGTTTCTTTATACTTTAGCATTGGGTGCTTTTAATAGAGGGGTCCAGGAGAGATTTTAATAGTCTAGTTAAACCATAAGTAGGTATTTCGATGAAGTTCTAAGTGTTATGTGTTTGCTAGTAATTGAAATAATCAAACCAATTGATCTAGAAGTTTTTATTACATTGCAAGAAATCACAATGGACTCGAGATATATGACATATCTTAAGGTAACATTGAAGATGATTTGTGATTATATATATTTGTGGTTCAAAAAACATAAAATAATGCATATAGTAGTTCATTTCCGATAGATGTTTTTTTTAGAATTGTATAGGCATAATCAATAAAACACATGTGTGCGCTTATATATCATTAGAAAATCAAATATTATTTATTAAAAGAAAATGAGTATTGACATCGAACATTATAGCAACATGTAGTTTTGATATGCAATTTATATTTATTTAGGCTAGATGAGACATGTAATTTATATTTATTTGGGCTTAGATGAGACGGCAGCACACATGATACAAGAATTTTTCGTGAGGCCATAAATAAATTTTTTAAATATCAGTTTTTCTAAGCCACTATAAGGTATTTTAGATTGAACTGTATGACTTGTAAAAATTAGATCTAATTAATTTTGTCGTGTCGTTGAATTATTATTATTATTATTATGAATCCAGGGAAATATTATGTTGTTGACTCAAATTATTCAAATGAATATAAATTTTTAGGTTCATATATAAATAAAGGATACCATCTTCTAAAATTTTATTATTAAGGCTAGCTAACAAGTTAGAAGAATTTATTCAATCAAGTTTATTATTTAATTTAATGTGTAATAGAGAGGACTTTTAGGGTGTGGAAAAAAAATAAAAATTTTTACAAAACATGTCAATTTTTTTGTTTTATATAAGATATATATTTATATTGTTGTTGCATCAATGGCCATGTAAAATCACATAAGAAAAACATCTAAACAAGATGTTGTGTTTACTAAATTTAGCCATCATTCTAATTTTATGTATTGAATTTTTTTTGTGATATTATTCCATATTCACAAACATATAAAGGCAACAAGCCTTCGTATATAAATTGTTTAGTGAAAAATTATAAAAGTTATTATGTTACAAATAATTAATTTTATATTTTTATTAAATATTCAATGTCATGTATGAGAAAAAATTAATCTCTTTAGTCGTTTCATATTTATAATTTTAACCAAATATTAATATGCTTTTAATAAAAATAATAATTTCAACAATAATTTTTACCATACATATAATTTATTTCTAGGCAACCACAATATTTTTTTTTAAATTACTTTTCTCATATCATATTTACAAAAACATCAACAATAAAAACATCCAATAATAAAGAGATTTTTCTCAATAATTGCAAGGACAATGACAGTTTCTTTTTTTCATTTTTAAATTTTTGTTGGCCGGCAAATGGAAAATAACAACATATCTCGAGTTTTTTTTTTTCATTTTTTTTTCAATTCTCTATCTCAACCTCTTTATGCTTATCTGAAGTCAAATTTCCAGTATCATTTTTATCCGTTTTATGATCAAGCACTTCCAGTTCCAAAAAGCAAAAGAAAAGGTAGCGTTTCCTTTTATTTGATTGGTCAAAGCATTCAGGTGAAATTACAGCACTTGTTTGACAGCTAAAATATTGAGATATATTGCATTCAATCAAGACCGACTCTAAGAGAACAAAAACAGACATAGAGTCGCATATGGTAGCTACAGAATATCTAGGATAAGGGTAGAAGTTAAGACTGATCCAAGGATAGAGCTACAAAATTCTCAGAGAAACTTGGGTAGGGTAGGAGAGAAAAATGTACACTTTTGAAAGAAAAAACTTGGCAAATACAACTTATGAAATGTGCCACCCACCTACATGAGAATGCTGGTTAAAACTTCAGAAAAACCACCACCTCCTCTGCCTCCTCTGCAACAAATAAATAAACCAAAAGCTGCAATGTTACCAGGGCACCATGATAAGCATTAATAGTGCCTAGCAAAACCTTCACATGATTATATCTAAACCAATAATGACTTTAGGTGCAACTACAGCACAGAGTTTAAAGTTTGGCATCTGGCGCTTTTAGGAAGTGGAAATGTGCTTATGATTAATATGTGTGCGATTCCCGAATGTCTAGTTTCCACTTGGATCTCTAGAAGGCGATTATACATAAAGATAACATAGAACTTTAACCTTGCAAAATACAGCAAAAGACGTAGGTAGAATCATCAATTATATATATTTAACCTATTGACAGTATTCGACTATACTCAGAGCAGTCAACTAACTGAATTTCCATTACCAAATAATTGTAGGCATCACAATCTTATTATTTGAAACCCTACTCTATTACCACTTTGAGTGAGTCGATTGTATTAAGAAATAGCTTTGGTTATCCATCTTTCCACCACGAATGCGTGTGCACACAAGGCAAGTTTTGTGTAAAACATAGATCCAGTCCTCTTCACCAACAGAAAAGAAATTGAAGAGGTAAAACTTCGCTTCAGAGCTTATTGATAGATGTTACAAATAAAGTCAAAGCAATAAGGGAAAGGAGGGTGAAACCTTTTTATCCTGAATCTGTGGTTGTATTATGATAGGACGGGGAAGGGCACCACTGTTGATGTTCTGAATGTATGGCCGCACCTTCTCTTCCAACAGTTCGTTCAACTGCAAATCAAATTGTACAGGATATTGATGGCTCATGGTATTTATAAGATTACAAACATGTAAACAACGGTGGCATCTGAAAAATAGTGATGGAATGTTGTAAGAATATTCTCAGAGGTTATCTACATGCGCTGATAGACACCTGCACATTTGCTTCTTAAACGAATAGCGGAAAAGCATTAGGAGAGTTTCTCATACAGCCACGCAAAAAGTTCACAGTTTCTCCCTCCTTTCAAGCAGGCTTCCAAGTTATTTCCATTGGTCAAGTATGGATGCAAAGCATCAGTTGACATATAAATTTGCATTCTTTCTCAAGTACACTCTGAGATTTTGAGAGGATTATTTTTATCAAAGATGAGACTACAAGCCCCTCATCTTTGAATTGTTAATTCCAGCACTCATTTTGGAGGGTTTCATTTCCTATGTTTAATTTTTTGATCTTGTTTTCTCTCCTCTTTCAACAAAATGTTCCTTTTTCTCTTGAAAAAAACATTTGTAGCCTTTAACATTTAGACTTGGGAAATAAATCTGGAGGGAATGACAAAGAAGAAAACATATTTCTTTATCATGTTTTGTTGAGAAGTAACTGGTGCTAATGATAGCTATTCCATGATAGCAAAATTCATCTTACAAACTTGATGCCTGACTGGCTTTCTAGATATATTAATTCAACAGTGACAGGATAGCAGCTTTACTTGAGAGAATACCCCCAGCCATGATTAGAGGGGTTTTATCCAAAATGTATTTTTCATAATTTTCTCACGAAATTAAAGTCCAAAACAATTTAAGGGACTTCTTTTATCTTTCTAGTTATTTCAGTCAACAGATCCCACCTAAAACCGCAGCATTTCAAAATGTTTAACTTCTTAATGCTTATTAAGCTTCACACATGTTATGTAGCTGTCATCCACCTTGCATGTTTGTTAAGAAAAAACAACCAGAACATTACATATGTAGTGTCACGTGTGTGTATGTGCATGCATGTGCGTGCACGCGCGCGCGTATTTATTATGTGTATAGGTTTACTACTCCATACTTACAAATGTTGCATGCAATATACACAGGTTTGGAGAGATATGAGACAAGTTAAATGGTAGAAGTAGAGGCAGCTTTACCAACCTTTTCTTGACGCCATTTAGTTTCCCATTGTGCATCCAAAATTTTATCAGCAATTTCTCTTTGTGCATTAAGAAGAACAGTCATCTCATAGAATTTTTCTGGTTTTTTAAGATCATCCTCGCTCCATGATGATGCATTTAGTGGAAGGTCCAGCTCCTGCCAACGAATCATGGTTAGCTAAATCACCCTTCAAAGTAAAACAAGACACTCCACATACATCACATCTCCAAAGCATGCATGGGTATTGCCTGCCAAACCAGCATTTACTTTTCCCTTTTCAATAAAAATTCATATTCAAAGAGTACACATTGGATTAACTTCCGTATACATTGACAAATTCAAAAGATGTGTTAACTTGACAAATGACTCAATGCATGAAGTTTGAGATGGGAGCATGATACTTAGCATTAGAAATGTCCAGGAATTTTATCTCTGGAAAAAGAGCAAGCTGGATAAAAAATGTTGTATTGGTCTATGGTAAGATAATATGACAGCTATTAAGTTGAAGGGGATACTTTATATGAAATCAGTCATAGTTATCAAACCCGGCCCGGAGGTTGACCCAGCCAAAGAGCCAGGCCCCGGGTCCACGGGTCAACCTGGGAAAATTTAAAAAAATGTTGCAAATGGATGTGATTTAAAAATCAAAAGCAAATTTGGACTTGATTGTACTAGCTGTAAATTTGTTGTTTCTTCTTCTTCTTCAAAACACCAGCGTTTTAGAAGTTCCCACATGTGTCATCATCTCCTTTGCCATGGAAATCCATCCACCCACTTCCCCGAGCATGATCCCAACTGTTCATTCCCACCCACTTATCTTCCCAAAACTTCTGCTTTCATTGTGTGTGAGAGAGAGACGCTACTGCTTCACCTAATTCCAGATTAGTTACAAAGTGTATCTCTCATTTTGGTCAACAAAAAATCAGACCACAAGGAGAAGGAAAAACACAGACGTTGAGGTTCTGAAGCATTTTTTATTCAGCGATGCCAGATGAAAATAACGAGTATGATTCTTCTATCTCCAACCACTCCATCACCCTTATCTACCAACCACTCCAACTCCATTTCTTCTTCTAGCACTAGCAGTAGAATAAATTTGCTATAAAAAATTTAAAAAATGCTAGATGAATCAAAGATTAGATTTTCAGTTTGTTGCAAAAATGTTGGCAAAGAAAAAAAAGGTCTCCACTGGGTTTTGCTAGGTCACCCAGGTCAAGGGTTGACCCGGCAGGTCGGACAGTATTCACTGGGCCAATTGCAAGCCCAATTTTTAACTCTTTAGACCCAGCCAGGGCCCTAGTCACCCGGGTCCCAGGTCAGACCAGGTCTGATAACTATGAAATTAGTAAGGGCAATTATGCTTCATTAAAATAAGAACATCGAAATAGATGAAAGGTAATATAAGAAAAGCTAGAACAATCACATTCTACAAAAGGACCTGTGAAGGTCAATTAAGGTGATTCAGCCATGTTCCATGCAAACCTTTAGTTGTGCCAGGGAAGGAGAGTCTAGGGAAAAGGAGAAAGGGGTAAAAGATAGACCAGAAATTACTTGGGTTAAACATGATTACTCTTGAGTAGAAGGGATAATAGGAGTAGGATAGCGAGACAAGGAAAATGACAGGTTGAAGTTTTATAAAGGAATCTGATTTCAAAATGCTAGTTGAAATAAAGGTCTAACCACCCCCAACTAGTTTGGGAATAAGTTGGGAATAAGTTGATTTGATTAATAAGATCTAAATTAGACATTTTTTTCATGGATGACTATTAAGCTGTCCTTGTTAAAGAATTATCTCAATCTAAAAACTTAATTTATTAGATGAAACCTCAAGATATAATTTATGTTATTCTCTAATAACCATCAACTAATGAAAAAAGAAACTTATTAGAGGATTGTTTATGTCATTGTTGATATTTTAGATACTAAATGACTTGTGTTCTCTTCCAATTGAAATGGGATATTAAAAAGTGCACGAGCATCGAAGAATGCAACCATAGTGTGAAGACAATGAACACTCACGCCCCAATTTTGTGGCCGAGGTGGTGGATCAAGTTTCATAACCTCTGCCTCCAATGCCTTCTTGGCTTTGTAGTATGGGACATTTTTCACAATGATAGGATCGTCCCTGGCACGAACAGGATCTATTGAGATCAAGGCCTGCAAATGATTATTTAACTCAAATGAAGCTTTTGGCAAAGCAATGAACCATATGCGATTCCACCAAGTAGATATTTAAATTCAAATGAGTTTGATTACCAAGACAATCAAAGAAATTAGGAAAGAAAAAAGAATAACTACCATTATGAGCATATTTTATTAGATCATATAGAACCCACACCTTATGGTAGACTGATTTAACAGTTCATGATAAATGTCAAATATAACTCTAACAATTACTAAAAAAAATAAAAAGACAAAAGAGTGCCATGTTGTAGGATGACATTTTAAACGACAGCTGCTAATTTTTCCCCTGGATGAGCCTTGGCCATCCTTTCAAAAGCAGAGACTCAAATTCCAAACTTTGACATCACACCTAATCAATCATTATGCGAATACTGGATAGATAAAATGATCAGGGCAGGTCCGCTATTTGTTCCATTCAAAATTATTTGAGCTTCTATAAGTTGAGGTGGTCAGTAAATTACAGCAAGCTATACATATGTTTGCTAACTATGTCACTATTGTCCTGAACATTGAAGAGACATGGAGTTAATGACTGGATAGAAGAGCAGGATATTATTTGAAAAGCTTGGTAGGTAATTCTATGAATTTGCTCAACTAAGGACCCTATACTAGCATGCCAATGAAACTCACTCAACAGCTAGTTGAAATGTGCAGGAGTGCATTTCAGGTGCTCCAAGCACTTGCTAAGTTGTGGAACATCAACCTCATATAAATTCAAGCTGATTATAGAAATTCCATCATTCAGCTAAACTAGATAAAAATTTGAAATGTAGTCAATATTTTTTTTTTTCCACCTAGGTTTGCAGTTATTTAAAAACAAAACATAAGCCCACACAAGCAACTATAAAATAAAAATTTAAATAATAACAACCAGATGTCATTTACAAATAAAATAGGAGTATAAGCTTATAAGTTCTTGTCCCCCCACTTTGATAGAATATTTATCAATATGGAGAACCACAAATTGGAAAGTAGCAAAACAAATTAAAATTTGCTTCATATGATGGATTCCACTGAAATAAAGTGGCTGCAACACACGGAATAATTACAACTAATAACAATCTTTTCAGTTTACTAGGAAACCCAGAAGGGTGAGTATAACAAACAAACAGCAAGGATTAGAAGCAAAGTATTTGACTGCATGCTCTCATTGTCCTCTTAAATGGACCAAATAATCTCATAAACAAGGTCACATTTTTAATGTGTCAACGCATTTCATGATTAGATTCTTTAAATATAAGAAGATGGTCTTACTTCCTGCAAGTGCTCCCAACCAGGTTTTCTCTTGGCTACCATATCTCGTAGTTGATCGTACCTCATTGATTCCTAAACCCAACACAGAAAACCAAGTTGTTAAAAGAGATACTGTGACACTTGTGCTTTGAAAACTCTAATAAATGTAAAAGACCTGCCAGTTTGACTTACAGCCCTATAAGGTCTTAATATCTTGAATGGATTGGATCATAGTTTTTTACAGGGTTCTGATTCTGTTTTTCAGGGGAAAAAACAAAAAGGGTAGGCATGAATGGCTAAAGGATTGCATATAGAGATCCACATTAATCAATTGTTTATTTAGCATGTATCATTCAATGAATATATGATATGTATGTCTCATTCAATGAATATATTATATGTATGTCTCATTCTATGAATATATGATATGCATGTCATCACTTCTTCATCTATGAGCTAAAGCAACAGAGTTCACGTCATATAAGCTTATACACTTTTCAGATGGATTATGAACCATTTGATAATTATAGCATATGCATGTCAGCACTTTATTGCTTAGCATGGACTAAAGTTACAGAAGCTAAATCAAAGCAGCTTGGACTTTTCCAGGAACAGTGCCACAAGAATGATAAATGACATAGAAAAGAACATCAACAAACATATGAGACAAAGGAAGCAAAATTGACTGGATACCTTGTACTGCCACCAAATTTTCTGCTTGATATCACCATCATAGTTGAAGCCACCCATAATCTCAGGAAAGGAAAACAACCAAAATGCAGCAATGCTGGGATCTTTCATGCTATCAACTATATGCTGAAACAGCAAAAAGTCAAAAATACATTATTTTCCATGAACATGATAAATTGAAATCAGGTAAAGATGCCTCCCACTTTGGAAATCATGCTATCCTCTAATTTGTCAGATGACAGATCATAGCGATCACTTTCCAACGGCTATCTAAACAACAAACATGAGTGGACTCCCAAATCCAGAGTATATCAGAAAGAAAAGAAATATAAGTAAAACATGAAGATGCCACATGTAAACATATGGGGTTCTTCCCACGTCTACATGAAGCTTCTGGGATAAGTTGGTGGAGTCATGGTGTGCGGCAAGAATGCCATAGCAGATAATGAAATGGATCAATGAGAAGGTGAAGAAGTGAGAAATCTTAGTGGGATATAATACACATGGCTTGTAAGGAGATGCGTAAGGAATCTGCATGGTAAATGCTCCCAAACTTAGGATAAGTATGGATACTGTAGATTGAAATATCCCTTGGTTAAGGGGGTGTCAAGTCGGAGCTCTTGAAGGTTTATGACTAAGGAATATAGACACTTAGAAGTATTACCCAAGGATACAATATCAAGCCAAATGTAGTAACACAGATTAGAGACAGGTGACAATTGGTATGTCTAGTAACTAGAATGCAGAGTCAACACTAAGCCAATTAGAAAATCCAAGTGTCCCAATGACAAGGTCAATTTTTTAAAAAGAAAAGAAAGAAAGAAATTGTAAGACAACATGTGCCCAAGAGGGATCATACTTGCATTTGATTCAAGTAGGAAATACCAAGAATGCACAAGACACCTCTAGCAGGGTCCCAATTTGAGCAAACCCATGTCTCCAAAGGTATCTTGTTAATTTAGGATTCTCAGGTTAACAACGACCATCCTGCCAATCGACCATCGATCCTATATGCACAGGAATAATAAGACATAAAATGTCCTAAATTGCTTGAAATTCATAATGAGTATTTATTCTCCAAGGAAGCAGTGTCCAATTCATGCAAGACTATGTGTGGAATAAAAGGATGACTAGTTTGACTAGCTTGATCATAATAATATTAGAGTACTTCATTGAGATAGAGATGGGCAAGTAAATGGCTTATATTTCATAATTAAGATGGTTGGCTTCCAATGGGCAAAGTAAAGTAATGATGCTACAAGATTTCGTAAAGGTGGCATGATACTAGCCTCATAAGGATATTCCATCTTGCTCAAGACATTGTAGGCTTGCCATGGGGGCTCCATTATCTGCAGAAAGTCAAACCATTACAAGGATGGACAAGTTGCTTAACTGGACTAGAAAGTAAATCACAAAGGGTAATCCAATAAGCACCAATGACTAGATTTTTCAAAAAATAAATAATGGAAACTGATGAGAACATAGACCACATCTGAATAATCTCAACAAACTTTCACAATTTACTACTGTTGCTGCTATTATTTTGTTTTATCACCCATTGTGCTACCAGATAATTAGCCAGATATACTTACCCTCAGTGACATTTTGCTTTTGTGTTGCTGAATATTCCTAGGTTGACAACCATTCAGAGTCTATCTAGGATTATTAACTTCCTCTTCATTTTTTCTCCTCTTGAAGAATTTCCAGTTGATCTAAATGGATCACAAAATCAATACACGGAAAACAGATATCCCACTGCAGTGTAATGCCATTCAGTTCCATTATGGAGCATAGCTTTGATGTTTAAAGCTTTTAGTTCAGGAATCTTCACTTTAGAACAATCAAAGACTTGGGTTTTTAAAGTAGTTACACTGCCATGCATAGCAACATAAAATGTTAGTTACAAGGATTGCTTCCTAGCAATGTCAACTATGTTGTTCATACAAACTCAGCAAATGCCACAGAGAGATTGAATCTTTAAATTTTGATTGTAATGATCACATTGAAAGTCTGGAGCTACTTGACTGTGTTCATATCACAAACAAAAACCTTCATCAGCAAATTCACAAAAAAAAAAACTTACATCGTCCGCAGAGATCCTGACTTGTAATTTGTTTTTGCATTCAGGGCAGCTCATTACACCCTGCAACATCAATAAATATTGCACCCAAAGATCATAACCTGACATTTTTCATGCACAGAAAAGTTGTTCAGCTTATGCTCAAAGAGAGGCAAAGTATGTGCCATGGACACCACTTCCTCAATTATTGTAACAAACATGGGGTCGGAAGAATAGTAAAAAGCATATTTTTATTAAACTATATGGTAAGGTGAAGATGTGCATTTCTGATCAAAATGGACTGAAGTCAGACTGTCAGAGAGAAGCTTTCAGAATATGATATAACAGAACATCAGGTTCAAACTACCAATATCAATACTAATGTACAGGGATGAAAACTTGGATAGACATGCTTGGCAATTCAAGTCTCACCGTTCCATCACAAGTAGGACAGTCTTTAGATGGCAAAGGCATGTTAAGATCCATGGAGGAGGGAAGGTGCACCAGCTCAGCTCGATTGTCAGCAATGGCATCTGCAATACATTCAGCTGTGGCCTTCTCACCACTGCAAAAGTATCCATAGAAGACAAAAAAAGAAAAAAAAAAACAGCATATAAACAATTTAAGAGCACTATACTTTTGGTTACAGAACTCATTGGAAAGAGTAAATTATTCATTAAAGATAATGATGTCCAGCAAAAAGAACTCTCAGTACATGCTGATTTTTGCTTCGCGATGTGCAAAATAATCTCTATAAGATTCATGTAGAGGCAACCAATAATCCCCATAAGATTCATGAAGACAGGAACTACAAAAAAAAAAAAAAAGGCCATGGCGTTTCTCAAAACAGGATTCTAGGAACTAGGAAAGGGACGCTGAGAAAATCCTGCATTGCAACATTTTCATGAAGTGACTGTTCTGAAGCCCCAAACCATCAACATGTTCATTGAAAACTCGAGATATTTTACCATAAACCAGATGATGGTACTTGAAAATTACGAAGCATGCAGCTTATATCAGACAAAAGTATCAGCTGACCACATTCTAAAATGGAGCTCAACAAGTTATGTGTGGTCTGCTATAGTGATAGAAAATTCATAACTAGAGTAAAGCCGATTTATTGGAGTGGCACTCTTTATGGTACAGTAGTACTGATGCATACATGCACTAGCAGTTTTCAAATTCCAGGCTGGTTTAGATGCATGTTTGATGAATTTTTCTGTCTATGAGTGTCTGGGTTTTTCTATTAGCATGATTTTATTTTGGTGAGCTTTACCCCATTAACTACCTTCTCAAGGTGTAATTTTTAACTTGGTAATGCACCTTCCCTGCTCCTTTGCACATATGACACCGCAGTGCCTGCCATCCATTGCAAGTCTGACAATTCCTGCATACACAAGCAATTAAATGAACAACACGCCAATCTTAACAAGACATGTTCTTCTACCACTTTCCAAGGAGACTAGAAAGATTAAAACAGTATGCTATATTGGATACAATTCTATCCTCCTTTGGATTCAAAAAATTTCATCATCGTCTTAGTTCATTTTTTTTATACGAATAATTTTTAGTCCTTTTAAATGATAAACTGCTTTGCTTTCACTGACAATAAACAGGCACTCTCCAGCTCTCAGCACAAGTTAAAACAGAATCATCATAACACAGGGAGCAAGAAAAGGAACAAAGCTCCACAATTCAAGCACAGAATATCTTCACCACACAGTCAAAAATAAATTTGTAGGCAGTTGCTCAAAGATTTCAGTTCAGCGTCCCTAAAACTTTGATGTGAACAACATGACATTTATATTATTATGAACAGTATGAAAAGCAAACCAAATATGATGTACTATCACCCTTTTAGTCAATTTACATTGTTCCGCACTTATATAATATAAGTTGAATCTTTGAGTTTCCTAGAAAGAAAGCTCCTCATAGAACTTTATGTGGCCAACTATAACAAGAGTTTGGTCATCAAGCGAAGGACATCACAACCAAGACAAGGCTATTAAACTCGACAAAAAACATAGCAATTCAAAATGTCAACAAATGGGAGAAAGCTATCCCCAGTTACACGTCATTTCTAATTCATTCTGACAGGCAAAAATTTGCATGACAAGCATTTAATGTATCATTTAGATGACAGTCATGGGAACCCACTCTGTAAGATAGATGTATTAAAAATACCGACTTCCAAGGCTGCCTTTGTAACAGGTGTTCTCTAAGTGACAGATGTTTTATATTAAATTTAAAAAAAAAAACAAAATTGACTTATCAGCAGTCACAAAATCATAATTTAGCAGCGAGAAAGATATTCAACTGCATAGATAGAAAAATCAGCATCAAGAGTTCTACAAAATACAATGGATACCATAATATTATCATGACAAGATCAAACTGGAATAGAAAAATTAGTGACATAAGCAAGGGTCAGTACCTTTGACATATCACCTTCTTTCCCATCTCCAATGCAATATCATAGGTCCCCAAAGTAGCAACAACCTGCAAAGAAGATAAGAAAACAATTCGGTGACATTTCTATCAATACCATTCCGAAATCCAAAACAGGGAAAAAAAAAACACCTATTTATTGAAGAGAGGCGAGCCAGCCTAACCAAATGAGAAGGGTCACTTAAAAGAACCACTAGGTCAACATGAAGGTAATCAAAATCTCAAAGCTAGGACAATAGCATATATGCTGCAAGAAGAACATTTTGGGTACAAAAGGTGAAGTACTGTAAGTAAATTGCAGAAAAGTGAAATGATCTTCAAAATTAGTGTTCTCCCAAAATGACCCTCAAAGTAGCAAAAAAGAGGAAGCAGATAGTAGGAAATCGTGCCAGCTCTGCATACACAAATAATTGCATAAAAAGCAATGATCTCTAGAATGTTGTTCCCAACCCATATATGACATGAAAAATTGCTTACATCATGAAGTGCAAGAAATAGATGACTTTAGGTTATATCCCGCAACCAAAACTTTTTCATAGAATTGCAAATAATAGGAAGATTGCATAAAAGTACAATGATCCAGCACAATTGTAACAGTTGCAGGAAGCCATCAATGTAGCACTTTAACCAAATGATTCGACATGCCACCGAATTATCATCAAGGTTTAAACCACCACTATGAAACCCCATGTCAAATGCCACTTGATACATAAGAGAACAAACACCGGGTGTCCCATTTAAACCAAGTAGAAATGCAACTAAAAAAAACCAGAAAACCCATGCGAGTAACTATAAGTAAAATGAAAACAGCCCTTAAAGTCTCTGACTCTGCAAAAACCAACACACAGTGCACAGGATCTACATGGCACAAAATTACAAAAGACCAGGAAAGATCGAGAATTTATACAAAGATAGAAGCATAGGAAAGCTTGGAGACGAGCTCAGGGACACCAAAGCCACGAGGAGCGGAGCCAGCAATGTCAAAAGCAAGAGTGAAAGGAGACAAGACAAGTTTTATTGGGAACTCGAAAATATCAATCACTTGTTGTCCATAACGAGCAGTGAAGAGCTTGTATTGTAAGTCAGCGAATTGCTTCACACTCTTTATCAGACGGTCTGTTCCTCTCGACATGGCTAAGGTGGATAGGGAGGATAGAGCTTGGAACTGGAAACGTATTCGTGGGCGCGCTTTAGATATCTTACCTAGCTTGCACTGCTGAAGTACGGGGTGGGTCTGAAGCCATGGGATAAACCGAACCAAAACAGGGTAAGGAATTTTTTACTGGATAAATTGGTTTCATTTTTCCTTTTTTTATTATTATTAAAATTAAATTAAAAAACAAAAACTCTAAAAGAGCTAAATAAAGTATTGCAACCTATGATTTCCTTTTTCATTTTTTTTCCTTTATTAATTTTTTTTTTCAATTTTATTATTCAATATTATATCAATTCATTTCATGTTATTCATTTATTTTAATTTACTTTTTATATAACTATTATAGTCTAAAAATATTCTTAATATTAGATTAGTGCTCAAATTTCATGAAAAGAATTTGATTTTATTATTTACAAGGTATTAAAAATAAAAAGATTAAAATTAAAAAAAGGGCCAGCCATTTCTAAAAAAAGAAAAATATTGTATAAAATCCTTTTTTTTTTGCTTTATACTTTTTTTAATGTCATCATTGTATGGATTAGGATTTTGGATTGATAATTATTTCTACTTAATAGTTAGATTGTTATCGTGTTTTCAAAAAAAATCTAATATTATGTTAGTACTTAATTCTATAAAAATAAATTCAATTTTATTATTTAAAAAAATAAAAAGATCAAAATTAAATAGAAAAGGATCCTAAAAAAAACAATGTGGCATTAGCCTTTTTTTGGTTAATTTTACATTAATTTTTTTTAATTTTTTAATTTATTTAGTTTTGCATTCAAATAATTTAGTATAAAATTTTATTTTTATTCTGATTTTAGTTTTTAATTTTAAGAAGGGACAGAGAAAGCTGATAATAAATATTAATTTAATTAAGTAAGTAATTAAATGGTTTAGTATTGAAACTTTATATATATCATTGGTTTAATTAATTAATTACACTTTTTAATGAAAAATTTATTAATAAACAACTACCCAATCAATCTTTTATTATTTTATTTTTTTAAATTTGACTCTCTCTTTTTTATCTCTCTTTGGTTTATGTGTTTCCTTTAAAAAAATGCAGATCTCTCATTTCTTTTTCTTTTTTTTTTTGTCTCCAACAAGATGACTTGACAAAATCAATCAAGTATATATTTTTATAAAATTATTAAATATTATTTTCTCTCTCTCTCTCTTCACTTTCTTTGTGAAAATAATAAATATATGTTATATGATTCCCTATAAAAGCCTTAACAATATTTAAATTTTTAATAAATTTACTTGGATTTTATAAATTTGATTTAGAATCTATGAGTTCAAGTCCAACCCAATATTATCAAACTCAACAAATATAAGTAAGGTAATAATATAAAAATCAAAAGATATTAAGATAGAAATTTACTTTATTTAATAGCTAATAAACTTAATATCATAGGTTAGTGTTTGTTTATGTACTAAATTTTAAACTAATTTTAGGGAGTCCCACCTTCATATCTATTTTTAAATATTTAAAAAACATAATTAAATTGGTTCTTTGACATCCTCAAATAAATAATTTTAATTTGATCTATTTTATGAATTTTGACTTTGCTAGTTGCATAATCAATATAAAAGATATTAAAAAAACTTTTAAATTTATAATACATGCCCTAGTTTTATAAACTAAAAAAAAAAGAAGCAAATTTTGGTTGCAAATTCTAATATGGAAGCCAAATATGTTGACATTGTGTCATGTTGTCCCAAATACTAAATGAAGAAAACTTTTTATGGATTTTGATCTTTAAATGAAACCTTATTCCAATATTTTGTGATAACATTAATGATATTAATTTGACTAAAAACCCTATCCAACATTCTAGTACTAAGAACATTGACAATAGAAATCATTTTATTTATGATTATGTTTTAAAAGATGATATTATTTTTAATTTTGTGGTCACAAAGAAACAAATTACAAAATTTTTAACAAATTTGTCAAGTAAAGATAAATTTTGTGCTCTTCAACTTAAATTAGGTAAAAACAATCCTCCTTGAACTTTATCTTATATATTTTATGATATGTATAAACTTATTGTGTATTTGATATGTATATTTGAAATTTTGGTATGCTTGCATGATAATGTAAATTCATGCATGTCTGCTTGAAAACATTAAATTGATTACATATACAAGTTGATGAAAAAAAGTCTATTTGAAAAGATTACTCTCTTTTAATCCTTTAAAAAAGAGACAAGCTTTTGGACTTAATGTTCTTGCACCCTTAGTTGAAAATAAAAAAAAGCTTTTTGATATAAATAAGATTAAAAAAATTGTTTTACAATTTTTTAACCAATGGATATTGGTTTTAGCTATGTATAGGTGTTCTTTTCATTAAAAAAATGTAATTGAATTAAGAATATTGATTCTCTCTTCCTTGATTTAAGGTTTTTTTTACAAGGTTTTTTTACATGGGAAAGTGTTAGCTTATAAAAAATTTTATTTCTCTCAAAATTATCTAGTCATGTATAGCCCATCCTTTCCCTTTCCTTTTTCCTTTCTCTTCTCTAAAAATTAAATATAATTTATTGTTTTATATTCTTTTATATCTTTCAACTCTGGAAAGATTCACCCAACTTGCAAGCCTTTAATGCACTTGAATATCATGTTGTTGCATGTTCATAGCAAAAAATCTTCACTTAAACATCTAAATAAGCTCTTAGCTATTTTATTCCTTTTCTTCATCGAGAGTTTTGAGCCATTCCATTTTATGCATCAATATATCTTTTATTTTGATTTGATTTCACAAACACTTAACATATTTTTTTAACTTTCTAGACAAAGTATTCACTTTCTTCTAAAAACAACCACCCAAAAATCTTTAGAATAGCTCCTAGAAGAGGACTAATTTTCTCATCCTCAAATTATAAGGTGATTAAGACTCCTCCTTTTAAAATATCACCCATTTATCTTGGAGGATAGTCTATATTATTTTAGAGAGTTTTTTTATACCTAAAGTTCATATAAAAAGAATTACTCCTAAAAGATTTACGAGAAAAATATTATTAAAAAGTGTGAGATAACTCTAAATGAGTTAAGTTTTTTCTCTAAAATAAAGTAATTGTTAGCCTATGCTTATAGAATAGAGAAATATGGTGTAAGGAGATATTTTTATGAAAAGTGAGAGCCAAGAAGTCTACGTTAATATGGTAAGACAATTCTAGACCAGTACTAAGACTAACTCTAGGTTAAATAACAATCTCTAGACATGTATACATACACATGCATTCATATGAATGGATGCATATGACCCGGAGTATGCTCACCAAACTCCTTAAAGTTAAGATACTAAATTAATTAGACTTTTCTTTCTTTGACCATTTAAAATTTTAGTTTTTATTTCATTACACATTAACAAAGATTAAAGTTTTTGGGTTAAACACTATAGTCATTTTTATTATTTATCATCTCACAATGATTATAGACTGTAATAGTAATTTTTAAAAATTTTCAATTTAACCCTTAAATTTTTTTTCTTGGCATAAATAAGCCATTTTAAGCCCAAATTATAGCCAAAGTTTAATTTTTCGGATGAGGGCTGAATTGAAAGACAAAAGGCTGAAATGGAAAAAACAAGATAGGTGGTAAGTCTGTAATTTTTTGAAAAGTTCATTTAAGCCTCTCATATTTTTAAGCTATTCGATAACCGATCCCTATAATTTTAAAATAATATATTTTGATACTAAACTTTATTTTTTTCTTTTTTTTAGTTTTTTTTGTAGAAGAGAGAGAAGGGTTTGCCAGATTCCAGCTTAAAGACAGAAAGTTGTCATTGAAAAAGATTTCGGCCATTAAAATAGTAAATTTTTATGTCAAAATGTTATATATGATTTCGGATTGTTATATATAATTAAAGAGATTAATATTATGTTTTTTTTTTATCTTGAAAACACCATAAAAAACAAATTTGAGCTCAAAATTTTTTTGATTCCAGATTGTTAATTTTTTTTTTCATGTTTTTAAGGTCTTGGATTAATTTAATAAGGTTACTAGAGTGTTTATTAGGTATTTTTGATAAAAACATGAGTTTAAAATATATTTTTAGGTTAAAAAAAATCATATTTTTCTACTACACTAGTAGTTGGATTCTAAAATTTCAAAACGACACATTGTTTGTTTTCTTGATTGGACCAGATGCTAGACCTAGCTTATCAAGACATACAATCCTAATTGTTTTTTCTTTGTTTTAAAATTTTTATTTTTTTATATTAATGGCCTTTTTATATGTGTATTTTAATATAATTTTTAATTTTATTTTTTAAAATTAATATCCTTTCTCTATGATGTTTTTATGTTTTTTAGCCTTTGTTGAGTAACGAATATTATTTTTTAATTATATTGAATGTGTTTAATTTTTTTATAGGTTAGTATGGTTCATCTATGATATTTTTTTATTCTATATAAATTAAATATTTATTTTTTTAATGTTTTTAATTTGTTGCATATTATTTTTTTTAATAAATTTTATGTGTATATCTCTATTGCAAATTAATTTTCATAAATAAATTTATTAAAAATAATTCGAAAAATATCTTGTGTTGCTATATTAAATATCTTTGTATTGATCTCTTTATTTTTCCAATAATTTTTATTTATTTATCATTAATTACATATTTTTTCATTTATTTAATTCTGTGTGCCCTTTCCCATTTGCTAATACTACCTCTCTTTATTTTATTTTTTTCATATGATTCAAATAAAGTTGTCTTATTTAGTTGATTAGAACTATAATCTAAGTTGTTAGATTTTTTTCTTAAAAAAAAGCCTTTAACAATACCTATATATTTTATTGAAAAACAATACAGACTCGCAAGTATCACTTGCCCTATCCTAGTTATTTCTACGTGAGTTACAAATAAGCCATTTTTTTCTGGAAATTCAAGAACATTTGGTATGGAATTTTGTGCTTATTATCCTTCTAAAGCATTTAATGGTTTCCTTTTCCTGTAACATTTTAATTTAGATTTTGTTTGTTCGGTGAAAAGTGATTTTTAAAAAAATTAATTAATTTTTTTTATATTTATTTGTTATTAGAAAAATTAATTAATAAAAACTATTTTTTAGATAAAAAAATTTAGTTTGTTTCATGAAAATATTTTCCTTTTATTTTAACAGAAAACACTTTATAGAAGTTATAAAAAATTTAAAAATATCATATTTTTTATTGATTATAATAAATTTGGTCCTTAAATTTTTAAATGCTATATATTTTGTTTTGAATCTTTTTTTTTTTAATTTCACCTTTTAAAATTTGATTTAATTTAATTTTTATATCAACTTTGGTTTTTATTTTTATAATTTTTTTACTTATTATTTTTTAATTGAAATTTTTTATCTATCAAATTTGGTCCTTAAATTTTTAATTGCTATATATTTTATTTTGAATTTTTTTTTTTAATTTCACTCCTTAAAATTTGATTTTTATATTAACTTTGATTTTCATTTTTATGATTTTTATTAGCTTTTCTCTTATTATTTTTTTAACTGAAATTTTTGATCTATCAAATTTGGTCCTTATTATTTTGATTATTATCTATTTTGTTTGAAATAATTTATAAAATTATAATTATTTTAATTTCATTATCTTTTAATTTTTTTTATCTTTAGATTTTATCTCCATTATTTTAATTGTTATTTATTTTATTTGAGATTATTTATGAAATTAGATTTTTTCCCATTACACTATGATTCAATTTTTTAATTTGTAAGATTCATTTATTATTATTTTAATAAATTTAAAAAAATAATTAATAAGTTATTTTCCATGACATGACCGACTACTAAAAATTATTTTTTAATTTATTTTTTATTAAACTGTCAAACATTAAAAAATAATTTATTTTCAAAAATTTATTTTCCAAAAAAAAATTACTCTTAATGTTATAAAATCAATATAAAGTGAAATGACCTATTGAAAACTTATAATCACAGGTTCAATATGATGCGTTGAAAATCCTTATAACAAAACATAGATTGTTTAGTTTATGATTATAAAGGCATATTAAATAAAAAAATTATTTAAAAAACTATTTATATTCATACAAGTTTAAATCTATAAACATATAAAATAAAAATTTATAGTAAATATAATTTCAATATAATATAATAATAAAGTTTTAGCATGGATACTAATCATATTTTTAAACTAGTAATTAATATAAAATCAAATTCCTGCCATGAATAATAAAATTTTAGCATTCATGCCAAATATATATTTAAATTTGTAATTGATATAAAATCAAAGTCTTGGTATGGATATAAATATTATAAAATATCTATATTTAAATTAAAAATTAAAAATAATTATTTGTTGAAGTACTTTAAAATAATAAAGTTTTTGTTTTTGTCATGAATGAATTATTTATTTTAAAATTTTATTATTTATCACTTGATGCAACTAGAATATTTGTAATAAAAATTTTAAAATTCCAACAATACCATATTATTTATATACATTTCTAAATAAATATCTAATAAATCAAAAAAATAATACTCTATTATCCATCTACAAGGGCTAATCTTAAGCTCTTGTGAAGGAGAGAATTTTGGAGATGAAATAAAACTTAAAAAAAAATAAAGGAGATGTGTTGAAAAATAGGCGAAGAATAGTCATGAAGTTTTGCACAAATTTCTATCCAAAATAGTGCAAAAAAAAAAATCAACCTCAAACACTTTTTTTTAGTCCCTTTATACAGAGAATATTATATAATTTGAATGCCCTTGAAATTTAATTTTTACTTCTGAACTTCACATTTTATGAACAAAAATTATATTTCAATTTTACTGGAAAACTTCGTATGGGCTTGGCTTGGATAGCTAGAGTTTGTGGGCTCTGTTTGCTCTCCATTAATTGATTTAATGACACTAGGGCAAAGTTGGCCCGTTTTCCTTTCCCTTACATGGGCCCTTTCTTCTTCCGTTTCTGCTGATTCTCTGTGGAGGGCTAGTGATCTCATGACTTGCATGATTCACAGGTTACAGGACTTTCAACAACAAAAATGGTGTGATACATGCCTCTTAATTAATAAAAATAAACCAAGGGCAAACTCAATGCGCTAAAGTAATAGTCTGATGAAAACTATAACTGATTACAATTACAATTGCTTCACGTTAAGCCCACAAATTGATTACCTCCATGCACTAATTATATTTTTTAAACAATAAAATTAAACAGAAGCAGCCTTAGAATCGAATCACAGGAATAAAACAGCAGTCTTTCTCTCTCTAGAATCCTTGTATTTATTGTCCCTCTATAGAAAGAGAAAGCAAGCAAATGGCAGCAGCCCCACCAGCAGTGGCAGTGGATGGAGGAATGGCAGCAGCAAAGGTGGCATCACAAGCTTATATAGAAACCAGAGCAGTTAAAGATACATGGGTGTTAATTGCTGATCCATTTAATATTCTGGTTTTTAAGGGTTGGCTTATGTGTTAAAAGTTTTTTTTTTTTTTATATACGGATTCTTGATTGGTTTTGTTAATGTTTGTGTCTGGTTATGTGGTTTTGGTTTCTGGGTTCCTTTTTTTTTTTCCTTTTCCTTTTAGCTTAATTTGATTGTGTGTTGTGCTGCATTGCTTCTTTATTATTGCTTATTTGATACTGAAGCTTAGTTTTATGTATATGTGCTTAGTTCCTTGTGTGTTTCTATCCATTTAATTTTCTTTTTCTTGGTGTCAGTACTCGATTGTATTTTTTTGTGTATTTTTATGGCTTGTTGTTGACTAATGGGAAATTTATTGAACCTAAGTTGAATATTTGTTGTAATTGGGCAGGAGTGCAGAAGGAGAGAATGGAACCAGAGGACATGCATGTCTTAGCTACAAATGGGTCTATATTGTCTTCGCCATCTCCGAAACGTAACCACACAAGCCTCCCAAATGTTCTGATTGTGCTCATCTTTTTCTGAAGGTATTGGTTCGACTAGGTCCTCCACTTGGTAGCACATAAAGAATGGATTCCACATAAAGAATGGAGTTTGAGCTGTTATCAATAACTTTCAAATCCGAAACAATGATTTATTATTAGTGCAATATTGCACAGTAATTCTACAATAGTGAGTTCTTATTTGAATTGTTTTAACATTTGCTATATGGGAGTGTTCTATGCATAATTTTTTCTTGCATTAAGTTCACGACTTTATTAATGCAAATGGCGTGTCTCTTTGAATTCTTTCTTGTGATGGTAGTTATGATGCTATATTTAATTTCTAGTTACTAATAGTTAGTGATTGGTCACTGTTAAAATGGAAAAAAAATATATAATGAAATGGCAGAATTCATGTGCTTTTTAAGAGTTGCAGCTTTCATAATCTCATATCTGGATTAACATGATAAGATGAAATTTCACTTTTTCTTCAGTGTCACAATTAACAGTTATTCTGGTGTAATGCAGGCATATGCCATGCGTAATGCAGGAGCTGTCATTCACAGTCATGGGATAGAATCTTGTTTTGTGACAATGATCAATCCGTTATCAAAGAATTCCGGGTAGCTCTTTCTTTTTGAATTTACAAGTGATTGGAATTTTTAAATTTATTCCTGTTGTTTCTTTAACATAGCAACTTCACGTTCCCACAACCCTCCTCTCCAAAAGAAACCACCTCCCTTGAAGTTTTCAAGATCAATCTTGGCGGGGCATGTGGAATCCTGCATCCGAGAAACAGAGCGAGCTTTTTATTGTACATGTAGACACAACTTTTACTCTTGATTACATGAGGAAAGATGACACTTGAGGATATTATCTTGGTTGAAAGTATTGGCATGCGATACTTGAGCTGGATGAATCATCAATGGTTCAAAGCCGGAGGATACAGATTACAATGTAAACAAACAATTTTATATCATATCACAGTTGTGGAACATTTATCTGTTAAATGAATGAGTGTTCTCCAATCCGAGAGCCTATCTTGATCATACTAAATGATGACATTAGCTAAGCATGATCCACTAAGTTATAAAAATTCCTTAGTTTTTGGCTGTTGAGATGGTTTGTTATTTGTGATTTGAATGAAAGTTTTGTGATAGGGGTGTTGGGGGAAGTTCAGAAAAATCAGAAGAAACATGTAAAAAGGCAGGACGAATGGAATAATTCATATATTTTTTTATTACTTTTAGTAAAAGCTTTTAGACAGTAGAATCATAAATGGATTTATTTAATCTCATATTTAAAGAATTCTCAATGGAGTAGAAGCAAATAGGCAGTGGGCAGGAAACATCAAATCCAACCTAGTTGGTGAGATTCATGGGTAATCTGCAGTTACGAAACAATTGGCATATGGTATCATTAGATTTCTGCTAATAGAGCAAGTGAAATTAACTGAGTAAATATCTCTCTCTTATATATATATATATATATATATATATTATGGGTATTTAGGTGCGTGGTGTTCTTGATGTTGTTATTACTGAAAAAGTATCAGTATTTTCATGTCAGAGAATCAACTATTAGCTGTACAAAGTCGTTAGAAGAGGTCTTGCATTGTGTTTGGTTGTTCATGCATCCTGAAAAACTAAATCTTGTCATCATGCATCATTGAAAATTGTACACAACATCTCCTATGATTTGTTTTTTCAACTACTACTCTTTTCTCACTGCTTCATTTGACTTGCTTCTGGTGTTTTTTTTTTCTTTTTTCTTTTTTTTACATGTACAGATCACCCATATGGAGATGATAAAAGGAATTCAAGGGCATGGCTACTATGATGAACTTGTAGTCCCAATAACAGAGAACACAGCCTATGAAAACGAGCTTACAGATTCTCTTGCCAAAGCTGTATGTTCTTTTGTTTGTTGGCATCTATAATTTGTAGCTTGATTTCTAACATTTCACTTTCTGTGCTCATCTGTAGAACAAAAGATACTGTGGGAGCAACTAATCAAATATTCCTTGTGGTCTGGACCTCACCATGTGTAGATCTGTTGTCCCATCAAATATTTGTTGGAGAAATTTGTGCTTGTTTCTTCATGCCATTTTGCTTAATTATTGTTTCAGTGATCTCTTGACTATTATTCTTTAGTAGCTCACTATCATAATGATGGGTGCCATAACCAAAACCAACCCTCGCTAATTAGAACATGCCTTCACTGTAGTTTCTGGAGAATGAATGCCTTTTTTTTGAAAACTTTTCTTTGATCTCCAGTTCTTTTGTTTATTCAGTGGGATATGCTTTAGAAGACTTAGAATGCACTCATCTGTTTCAGATTGAAGCGTAACCAAAAACAACAGCTGTGCTTGTTTGCAAACATGGCATATATATATGGGGAGACTTATGGATGAGTGCCAAAACCCAGGTTTGTGTCTGCTTTTGAAGGATCTGAATGAAGTTGGCAACTGCTCAGAAAATTCATTAGTTTTATTTGTTGTTGTTATTTGACTGTTCTGTTATTTAGTGTCCACTATTGCTTAAGTATGCTGATTAACATGACCATCATTGTAAATTTTAGTGATAAAGGGCCAGATCAATCATAAAAGTTATCTGTCATCAGTTGACCAATCATAAAAGTTATCTATCATCAGTTGATTTTAGCTAGCTATTTGTGAAATGCTCTGAATCTGAAGTGAATCTCAAATTCTTAATCTTTGAATCACATGTTAATTTCCTTCTGTCAGTGAAGGTGAAAAGAAAAGTTAACATGGGCAAAGCTTAGGCTGCTGCAAGTATTGCACTGATACTTGCCATTTTTTCTAGAATTCAATAGATATTTGACTTGGGACGCCATTCAAACTATTGATAAAATGTTGAAAGTAATTTAGCTATGCAAAGGGTTTGTATTGATCTCTTGTTAAAAGGTTTCTTTTCAGTTTCTTAGTTGTGTTTACTGCTCTTAATCTTAATAATTTCCCCTCTTACTCCTTGTTGCTGTATATTTTCTCTAATGCACTATAGCAGAAACCTTAGGAAGTTTGTTGATTGAACCCTAAAATTGGTGTTATTTTGCCAAGCAAGGAAAACCTCAGGATATACATATGCTTGAGATTTTTCCCTCAAAATTTAGAACAAAGCTCCTACATATACGACAGCTGATATGTGCATGAATGACTTTTTTTTTTAATAATCACCCACTTTCATGGGGTTTCTTGCCTTTTTTTCTTGATTTGGCTTGCATTTTCAATCTCTTTTACACTTGGAAATTTTGTACTAGACATGATAATGCTCGGGACAATATCTGATAACATTTCACACCTTCAAGACAAAATGTTGTTTGATCGATGCAACATATATAGGCTCCTGCTCTGTCTGTGTGGTTGTACCATCCTCTGTACTATAAGATGATAAATTTGAGAGAGAGTATATTTGTATGGTTCTAGCCCAAAACTAACTGCGTGTGTGTAATCGTGTACCCTCAATTCCTTACAGACAAGTTTTGATTTTACATAATTTTTTATATCTCCAAATGATCAATTCTTCTTTTTTATCTCACTGCTGTTTGGAGCTGTACTTAAAGTGGTCTCAAATCTTCCAGGCTGAATGTTATCACTATCGTTTGATGCTGCTATAAAACTTCATCAAATGGGCCTAGATTGGTCCATGCCAGACCATGGCCCAATTCAAAGGGTCAAAGGAGTTTTAGGTTGTAATTTAAACGTAAAAATGGTGGTTAAGGCAGGCATGAACAATTCAGATAATGGAACTGGACCATTGCCAGTAAGTTCTTAAAAGATGCCTTCATCATTACTGATATTCTCTGCATCTTAATTTTGATGCATGTTACACTGGATTAACAAACACTTGTGATTTATGTTGGCCCCAGACCCTTGTAGTTTGAAATCTGCAACAGTTTTGAATTTTGTTCTGTTATCAAATATTTTTTCGTGTCAAATAAACATTTTTATTCTTCAATTGTTTTTGTTGCAGCGTTGCATTGTTCTTGACATCGAGGGAACTACTACTCCAATAACATTTGTTGCTGATGTTTGCTTTCCTTATGTCTGTGATAATGTTGAGAGGCATCTGTCTGCAACATACGAGATTGCAGAAACTCATGATGATATAAAGTTGTTGGGCGCACAAGTAAGAATCATTGTTAGAAGTTTTGGTATGATAGCAATTAATATGCTGTACTAGATTGATTATGGTTTCTATTGCATGCTGATGGTTGAATTGTAACATTGATCTTTTGAAATTTGAGTGCAATGGTGGTAAAGATTGCTATTCATTTACGGGAATTGTGTTAAGAAGTTAGTTGCTAATAGTTTTTGAAACTTAACGCTCCTTATTCCTTTTGAACGTCAATGGTAAAATGTCTTGGTTTGTTGTGAACAAGAAAAGAGAGAGAGATAGAGAGAGAGAGAGAGAGAAGCACACCAAAAAGTAGAACTGGAGAGAGACGGCAGCTCTTTCTGTATTGGACAAGGACTTGTTAGGAACATAATCACAATAGATGGCCCTAGAATTTTGAATGTTCCAGAAAAAGTGCAAATATGCTGTCAATCATAGAAAGTGGAAAATTCAGCTAGTCGAGATGGATATCTGGACTTGTAGCATGTAATTGTGATGTAGTGAATTGGCTGATGGAAACTCCCCCTTGCAATTCTTCTATTTTTACCATGTCTAGTCAGTGCCCAACAATTTGTACTCGAATTCCTTTTGTATTGCTCAAAATGGTATAAAGTGGATTTGGATGGCCAAGCTTAGCACTTCTTGGTCTCTTTTTTGCTCTCAAGGAGTTGATCGTTGCCCTTAATTTATGAGTGTAGTAGTTCAGGGACTTTGGAAATATGTTGACATGAGCTGTTAAATCTGTTTTTGTAGGTTGAAGATGACTTGAAACAAGGTATTGATGGTGCTGTTCCTATTCCAACAGATGATGCTGGGAAAGAGGAGGTAATTGGAGCTTTGGTTGCTAACGTGGTAGAAAAGATAAAAGCAGATCGGAAGATCACTGCATTAAAACAATTACAAGTAAGTATTCAGAAACATAAAGTTGTAACGAATAAATATGCTTGGTATAAAGTTTATCTCTGTGATATTAAAATTTATTGATGCAGGGTCATATATGGAGAACTGGATATGGGAATAATGAACTGGAAGGGGTAGTTTATGGTGATGCTCCAGAAGCGTTGGAGAAGTGGCAGGATTTGGGCATAAAGGTTCTTCCTATTTCTATTTTTCAACATCTATCCATTTAGTTTTTGTTTATGCTAGCATGAAATGTGACAGTTGCAGTTTGGTTTCCACCTGTCAATGTAGCTAAATATCCATCAAAGCAAATTCTCACTTCTCTTTGAACGATTCAAACAGTAATTTCTAAAGATCACATGCCAATTTGCTGCCCATTTTTATCCCGAAATACTCCATTACTGTGAACTGTTACTGTTGTAGAGAGAAGAGGATGTTAGTGCTACATGTCAAATATTTCTTATTAATAACTGTTCCCTAATGGTAGTTACATCTGAAGTGATGTTGCAACATAATGACTCCTTGGACTGTGTTAGATAGCTATTCACTCAAGTTGTAAAGAAAGCGTTACATACAGTCTATTAAGCTAAATATGAAGTTCCTTGTACGAATAGCTATCATGGATATTGTACTGTGTGTAAAAAGTTTTGAATATTAAGCAATCCGTTGCATGCAAAATACAATGCAATTGCTATCTGAACATAAGGGATGGAAAGCCCACCTAAAAGTAGAAATAGACAAATGAGAATTGGAATATATGAATAATAGTTGTTAGTGGCACTGAAGAGCTAGAGATCCATTGTATAAATGCATGAGAATGGATGGCCCTTGAAGTAGTTCCTTGAGCTGATTGATTGTGACTCAAAGGCTTTCTGCTTGCCGGATTGTAATCAACTCCTTGACTGTGTAAATTCTCTTTGTGCCATTATGTACTGTTTCTATGTTGCCTCAGGTGTGTATATATATATATATATTCTAGTGGAAGCAGGCTGGCGCAAAGACTTATAATTGGAAAGACAAACTATGGAGACCTGAGAAAATATTTGCCTGGATTCTTTGACACCAAAGTGGGGTAAATTTTATAGATGCTTCCCAAGTTACATTTCTAGTTAAAATTTGGACTTTGATAACACTCTTTACTCCTGTTTCTTGCAGGAATCAGAAAAGGAGAGAAAAGGAGACGCACAGTTATATTGAAATCTCAGAGTCACTTGGAGTTAATAAACCATCTGACATTTTGTTTCTGACGGATGTATTTCAAGAAGCTGTAGGTGCAAAAGCAGCAGGTAACAAGTTGCTTTGTTTTCTATATTATAAAGTGCTGCAAGAGCAGTAGCAAAATCCTCCTAGTGCATCGTTTCACTACAAGTCTCGAGTTACTTAACCAGTTCAATGAATTTCCTTTCTTTTTGTCACTATCGTTGTTTTGAGCATTTGGAATGAGACAATGTTTGTTGAACCCCTGATAGCCCCTAATAACAACCATGTCATTGCCAAAAAGTTGTAGCTGAATTGCACGGAGTGTCCCAATTTGCAAAGAAAACACTTTCATGTTGCTTCAGCTTGTCAAAAAGAAGCTAATTTACTCTGGTGCTAAGTGTTATGAAATGGCATCTATGGAAGTTTACTCATCTCCACCAATGAATCTTGAGTTAAGAGCAGATATTTGTTCTGTAAACTGATTCTTGGATCTTCAGCGCCATGCTTGGAGAAAGAAAAGGCCATCTTTTTTCTTTCATGCTATCATTTGCGTTGATATTTGAATTTTCATGCATGTTTCAGGTTTGGAGGTGATGATTTCTATCCGACCAGGAAACGCGCCTCTTCCAGATTATCAAAGTTTCAAGACGGTCACCTCTTTTGCTGAAATCTGAACAGATTTGTACAAAACATTTATCATGCTAAAAATCAAGTTTTGATTGGCAATCTGAAAGAAGATATGCCCTAGTATTGTTGCTAATGTATGATGTATCATTCATTACTCGAGCACATAAATAAAATCAGTTGTTTTTAAAATCAAAGGAAGGAGTTTCCTTTGCATCACCATGTTTCTCCCGCCCGAAGGGAATGTCCTGCATGATCTGACTGTATTTCAATAAAGGAAAACAGGCTTGAGAGGTCAACTTGGAAATCTTAGATAATGTCTCTCCTAATCAAAGCTGCTGCTAGCACGCAGTAAGACGAGTTTTAAAATTCCCAGCAGCGCTCCACAAGCTGGTTTCATGTCCACAGCTCGATTTTGTACATTGCCATGGTTAGCACTTCAACTGCAGGTTGAGGCAATTGGTTTTAATTATTGAAACTAGTAAGAGCTGCAAATTGAAGCCTGTCATCTGGAAGGAAATAAAAGAAGTGCAGATTGTGTTGCAAAAAAAAAATATTATGAACTATTTCAGAAATTAACATACCTAATTCAACACAATTCATATAAGAAAACAGCAAATGGATGGTTATCTTCTACGCAAACCAAAGCACCACAAACAGTTTAAGTCTTCTAGCCAATTATATAAACCAACTTAGAAATTATGTTTTGTCCTGGTTTGGAACCTCATTCAATCCACCCCCAGATGAATAAATCAGCAACTGTTGCTAAAAATCTACTGAATTGATCATTTGATCTGAACATATGTACGAATTCAGCGCCCATAAAATAGAATTTAATTATTATGTCAAAATAGAAAAATAATGCTTGAGAAAGCTGCCATCATCTCAATGATTTTTCTTTTTTTATTGCAAGTGCTAAATTCAATTTGTTTCTAGCTTTGTATCTAATTATTATTGTGACCACTTGATTTGTTAGATAATTCAAAAGGGATATAAAAACAAATAATAATATTATTCTGACGACTAGGCAAGCATGATCCTTTACCAATGCCAAATATTGGATTACGACGAATTCAAAGTTCTTAGAAGATTTGAAGAAATCCAGACCCTTTAAATTATTAAGTTGTCACCATCTGTGACCTGAGGCCATTCCCTTCGTTGTGGTTGCAACTTCCTGTTGAAGGATTCAAAGAATGTTTTATTAATCTACATGGTGGTCACACATTTGCTACATTAATTTCTATCTTCTTCAAGATTAATTTTCACCTTTTTTTCTTATGAAATAAATATAAATAAAGGTTACTGTGAGATCATTACAGACACAGGTCATGACTGTATATTGCTGGCCCTTGTCACATGTAGGATTTTGACTTTTACTTATTATTATTTACGATAAAAGATTTTTATCCTGTTGATATATATTAAAGAAAGGATCTATTTAAGAATGTGATAAAATTACTCTTAAAAAATTTTAACGCGGTTCTGCCAGACAAAACCTAAGTCAGCAGCCACCGGAGAAACATGAGTAAAACAGTTGGGACCATAAATTTTAGATTATTTTGTAGCTGAAGTGCTCAAAGGTATGGTTGGCCTAAGAATTCAACGTTGTGCTCCGGTCAACCACAACCAAGAAAGTATTTATTTTGCGGTCATGAACGGCACCATGCACAGCATGTCTTGAATACCTTCAACAATACACAACATGTCCTTAATACCTTTGTGCTCTGTGGTGGCCCAAAACAATGACGGCACACAACCACACAGCAGCACGCAAGTGACACCACCACCGAAGAGATGCGGGTACAGCTAGTGTATGAATCTGCACTTGGTGGGCCAAAGGTTGCTCATCTGAAGTCTTGATCAAATAATTTATCCACCATTCAATCATACATGTGAGAGGGAATGGATGTGTTCTGCTAGTTTTTTCAAAGAGACAAAATCATTAAGACCTGTTGACGATCACGGTGGAAAAAAATCAATATCTCGTTGAGATTTCTCCTTTCCTTTTGTCCAAGAAATACTACTAGCCTGGAGGCATTATAGACGTATATTTTTTCCAAACTTTGACAACTAGGCCAAGAAAAGTGGACTCGGCGGTCTGATAATTGCAGATATTCACCAGCATGCATGAGTGGTGCAAGCTCTTATTTTGCTTTCGCAGTGAACAGGATTATAGCCGGCCGGCCAGTCACAAGAATTTACATCTCATGAGTATGTGTGTCTTTTGTTGGAAATTAATCCACAGAAACTGCCCTTTGCCAGGCACCCAAAGAAGGTGCCAAAAGTTGCTCAACTTGCAACAAAACCAGTACAAAAACATCACGGCAGCTCTTTGTCAAATAATGCCCTAACTAGACCATACAGACATAATAAATGACTAGGTAAACTTTAAGAGAAAGTCCTTCACATTTTCTCTGCTTTTCTTTTGTTGTTCGGCTCATACTCTATCTTTTCCTTCCTTTTCAATCATCACCATCATAACCAAGTCCACTTTCTCTTCCCTTTTTTCTATTTTTTCTTCCCCCATAATAACAGGGTCTCTTCTTAAGTCAAAAAACGACTACACCTTAAGCTCAACATATTCAAATTTAAAAATAGAGTAAGAAACGAAACAATAACATTGCATGATACCATATTTGCATAGCAATTGAAAGTTCTAGCTAAGGACAATGACTTCACTTCCTTCTTGAAAGAAGCGAACTGAGATAGTTCATTAACTTGTCTTGTTCCCTTACACGCACTTTACAAATTGTGCTAGATACCCAAAATATCTAAGGATGCCTCGAGTTCATTATCTCTCAGTTCTCTAGGTGGGGGTACTGATCAAGAATCTGAGCACTCAGACTGCAAGAAAATCTTATACCAAGTAGTTGGCCAAAGGATCCAGGGCAGAAATCACTGTGTCCTATAATGAGCATGCATTAGACCACAGAAAAAGAAACCAGAGAAGGAAAAGAACAGGAGACCAGTAAAAAAATAGCATGCTTCTGTATTTATGACATTAATGGTAAATAATGTGAGCTATTCAGCTGTTCTGATCTCAATTCTGATCCCACACCTTCTCTTTGTATAAGTTGCTTTTCCTCTGTGTAATCTCTCCCTTGTACTTTTTTTTTGTTCTGTCAATAATATATAAATGCTCAAAAAACAGTGGGTGAACTTAATTGTTGAACATCTAGTTTGTGGGCCATTTAAGGACAAAAATACCTTCCTCTGAGAGGGCTTGATCAGCATCCCCAAGTGGAGATCGACCTAATTAACTAACTTAACAGGACCAGATCAAGCATTACATATCAAAAATTGCAGAACATCTTTATACTCATCTCCACACAAGTTGATTAATTTGACACTAACATTGTTATGCAGTCTGCTCCAACAATGATTGAGCAAGCCACATACTTTTTTCTTTTTCAACTCTCTTAAATATTTCAGTGCAGCTTGTAAATGTTTGCCCTATTTTTGGTGATTAAAGTTTAATTTTATATCTACTATTCATCGGTCAATAAGATAGTGGAAAAGAGAGCTCATATATACATGTAAAAGAGAAGAAAGAACACTATAGTTCCTATAAAATTAAAGGGAAGAAAATCAGTAATGTACACACAAATACATCCACAGTCAAATTCATTTACCCATGTTGACAGTCCTATGAAACAAAAAGGGAAGAAAGGAGATTCACCTAAATAATTTTATATAATGATAAAATAGTCCCCAATTATTAGAAAATTTACCTGAAAAAAGAAAGGAAAGGGAAAGGGAAAATGGTTAAACAAATTACTTAGAGGCTTTACCAATATATGATGAAAAGAGAGATCGAATTGTACAATTGAACACAAAGATTTCTACCTCTCCATCAAAAACATCAATAGCCCATCATCAATCCTTTTGACTTGAATATTTTCATGAAGAAGAGCCTGAGACTTTCGGTGAGGTTACAGGAAAAAGCGACAGCAACTGGGGCTCTGAATCTCTAGGAGTAGAGATAGGCGATGGATGCAAATAAAAACCTTTCTCTGCTATTGCTCTCTCCTCTTCTGATGATGAATTCCCTAAAGAAGGAGAGCTCTTGTTAAAAGGGTCTTCGTTTAATGGGGTTACAGGGCTAAGTGTAAGTTTAGGGAAGTCAAGCATGCTTGGAGACAAGATCTCTGGTTTGTTTCTTGGTGAAAACCCGGCAACTGAGGAAGCGTTACTACTGTTTGCAAAACTAGGCAATAGAGTATTGATCATGAGACTGTTTTTGAAGCTGTTGTTTCTTCTTTCATAAAGTTTGAAGCTGTTTTGTTGTCTCTTGGCTGGCATGTTCTTGATAGGAGGGATGGCGTAGTTTCTTGAAGTTTGAGTCGGTGTTGTTGGTGGATCTTGGGTTGTCTTCGAGGAAGCCTGTTTTGCTGTTTCTGTTGAGCCAGTGAGCATCTGGACAACTTGTTTGAAAGTAGAAGTGTCTGCTTGAACAAAGGTTGTTGGGTAAGGGTTAGTGTCAGATCTGGAGATGGGTATTGGAGTGACTGTTGAGGTGTGAATCTGGACCCCATTGTTGCTTCCATTGCCATGAGGCGAGTTTATTGGAGATGGGTTTCTGGTTTCTTGAAATCTTGCTGAGGTTTCCATCGAGAATTGTTCTACTAACAATCAAGCGTAGCTAGCTACCCACCTCCTTCCCTTAGCTCTCTTATTGATTTCCTCTTCCACCACCACAACACCACCTTCAGAGAGAGAGAGAGAGAGAGAGAGAGAGAAGGTATGGAGAGAGAGCAGGGGGAGGTAAAAGGACTGGTTTCCTTTCCTTCCAATGAGTTGGTGTTGGTGTTGGTGTTGGTGTACTTAAAGAGTCAAGACTCGAAAAAAGAAAAAGGATGGATATATCTAGTACCTCTCTCTCTAGACTTTTTTGTATGCTCTTTTTTGGGATTGATTGGCCAAGTCTGTGTTTTTGGGATTATAAAAAGATTGCAAGGGTATTGGTTGTATTTGGAACTTTTGGGCAGCAGCATCAGTGCCAAGTTCTCCTATGGAATCTCAAAGCTCGGGATAGTTTTTCATATATATATATATATATTATGTGAGTGGCATTGACTTCAGCGCCCTGACCACAAGGACTCCTTGTGTGATGGGATTGGAAGTGATGGCTAAATTTCAGCCGGAACAAACAACTGTGAATTCAAGACATGTAGCCTCTGCGCGTGTCTTCACGCTCCGCCCAGATGGGTTTGCATTCTTTTGCGCACTCCAGGTCCTGCCTCCACTTGATCGGGATCCTCTTCCCTCCTGTCAAGTGTGCGCTAGCTGGTAGCCAAGTACTTAGCTATCAATGTGTATATCTCTAAATTTTGGGGGAAAAAAAGGCTTAAATTTCGTGGTTTTCAAATGTAATATTTTAAAGAACGACGCTTGAAACTCAAAGAGGATTAGAAAGAATAAAAGAATGATATGCATATGGACATGTGAAAGTTTTAATAATAATATCTTCGAGAGATCGGTAGAAAAAAACTTAATAAAATAAATCTACAAATGTTACAAATTAAAAAAAAAACTAATTATAATGTGTATAGTTCACATATTTTGCCAAAAAATAACAGATAATTTACTTGTTTTTAAATGTTATGTGTGAACAACACCCTTTATTATTGATAATGTTTTTTTTATGTTAATAGATTTATTTTGTTAATCTCTTTCTAATAATAATTCTAGGAGTGTCATTAGAAAAAGACTTAGCAAAACAAATCTACAAAACAAACCTACAAATATTTAAAAAAAAAAACTAAATATGATGTGTATAATTCACATATTTTATAAATAAAAAAACAATGAATAACTTACTTGTTTTTAAATATTCCGTGTGAATACCACTTCTTATTATTAATAAGATATTTTGATATTTATAGATTCAACTTATTAATTTTTTTCACTAATTTTAAAAGTGTTACAATCAAATATATTTTTAATATTTTTATTTTTCTTCTTTCTCCTTAGAGTTTGTGATAGCTCATTTTTTTCTCTTTTTTTTTAATATAATTGTTTTTTTTTTTGGAATACCACACTTGGAAACAATTATATTTTTCAAAATCTTTTTTTGCATATGCTAATTAATTTTCCAAAAAATTTAAAATGTTTGATTTTTCAAAAAAAGCTTACTACTTTGCAATTTTTTTGTTATTCTCTCATGCCCTTTTGTGTATTTAATTATTTGTAAATACAATTTGTTGTAATAATTAAATCATTTAATTTAATCCCAACGCTATTTCTGCTATAGGTCTTGCATTAAACTCCTGGGATTAAATAAGTACAATAATTAGTCACGATAGAGCTAGGACAGCATTCAAAGATGCCCATGATTTTGCTTAGTTATTTAGATGTTGATAGAACAAAATACTGTGGAAGTCGAACAAATTAAGATCACCGAGTGCCTTCACTTCTCCTGTTCTCCATGCACTGTTTCGACTAGGAAGAGAGGTATCTGTATCTTTTCTTCCTTTTCATGCAGATCTTCTAGTTACCAAACACACAGTGCTGAGTTGATATGATTGGCCCTTAGATTCATGAAGGTGAGGAAGTTCTTTCAATGGCGGTTGATAGCATAAACACTGTTTGTGGATATATATCTGCTAACATTTTATGGAAGGATTAGATCAGTCACCTAAATTGAAAAGAAAGAAGTGAGTTGAGCCACCATCTCTGATGAGAAAGAAAGATGGAGAGTGAGTTGATACATTTTAACAACCGTACTTTAATTACCTATAATTTCTTCCAAAGCCGACATTTGGAGTTCTTAATCAATCTGTTAGTCGTAATTAATTATTCTTAACACGCACCGTCTCGGTAATGAAATAATATTTGATTATTTTAGCAAAAAGAAGATAATTAGAATCTTTTTATTGCTTAATTAAACGTAAATGGAGGATGGATTAATGTGTTCGGTTTCAAGAATTGGTGTAGGGCGTCAAAAGCAATGATCCGATTCCGATTTTCATCACCGAATCAAGTTTATCAAAAGTTTCTTCTTAATTAATTATAGTTGACTAAATTAAATATGAAAAAAGAGGATAAAAAAAGAGAATCAAATTCTCAATCATTAGATTTTAGTATGATAAAAAAAAAAAAAAAAAACATACGGGGAAAGAAGGGTGGGGGACCAAGATCCCATTGATGCCATGCTGCTCGAAAAGGGATCACATTCTTTCACATATAAAATCATTATGTCTGGTTTGTGGAGTTCCTAATAAACTCCATTTATGATGAAAAGGCCATTAATTAGCCTCAAGATATATATATATATATATATATATATATATATATATAAACTACAAGCAAAATAATAATTGATGCTGCTAGATTTTATAATGGGAATTAGGAAATTCGATTTATCATGGAATTTGATTCATCCAAAATGAATAAGAATCAAACTAAAATCTTCTGCAAGTAGTTAACAAAAGAAAGTTTAAATCCCACACCTCCTCTCAAAAAGAGAATGAGAGAGAGAGAGAGAGGGTGCAAATCTCAAGTGGATAATGGAGTATCCTCAAGTAGGTCCAATTGATAAATATGAACGAGATGATTGACAGCAAAATCTTAAATCATTATGCGATCTTTCACCATATTGGATTTGCACTGAGGTGATTATTGCACGAGAATGACTGTCTGTCTCTCCCATTCTGCCCGTAGCTGATATTTCTGTGTCAAAATCCATGTTCATGAACGCACCTTTTTGCGAGGTAAGAACTGGGATTTCCCTTGTCATTTCCGTAGTTGCAATGCAGGCTGCAATCGGGACGCTTGGCTTGTAAATCTCTCTCAAATTGCTCTCGTTGCGCTTACCATACAACAGCCAGATCTTCGAGCACAAGCTCCTTTGCCACTAATCTGATGAAAGATTTGAATTGGACTGCTATGTTTTGTCTGTTTTTTGAACTAGTAATTGAATCCTTTCCCTATTACATCACCAACATGAATTGCAGGAGGAATAAAATTTAATCCTTGCCCCGTATAACATTTTAGCATTCTTCCTAATAATTAATAATCAGCATTGGTTTATGATGTGTTCTTCAGCAATAAATTAAGCTAGTTTATCGGGTTTTCAATTCGGAAACAGAAACTCAATGATTACTAGTTTTGTTTCCTGTGTTCCGCTGCAGGTATAGATTTAAGATTTTGGTAGTACCATTGTTTAAACAACTGGCATCAACTCATGGCATGTGCTTTTCATTCAGATACAATCTGATTTTAATAAAACTATAAGTCGATGCTGTCCAAACTCTTTTTTATTATTATTATTATTTTGAAAATCACACTAAACCCCTTATAGTTTAATCATTTATTTGCTTTATTCCCGTGTTTTTTCAGGATTTAAAGTGTTGTAAAGCTATTAAAATTTAGGATTTAAAGTGTAATTTTTAAAAACATGAAAACAAAATGAAAAAAAAAATATAAGAGGTTATATGTAAATTTTTTTTTAATTATAAGCAATGTTTTTTTGAAAGTATAAAAAAGAAGAAGATAAATATGTCATGAAGAAATTTTTAATAATATCATTAAATTTAAATTTAAGTGAGCGCGTCAACTTTAAAATCTCTTGATCTCATTACATACATGGTTAGAGTTTTAAATTAAACTATATAAAAACTAAACTATATTATGACGTGGGTTAATTGATTTGATAGGTATATAAACAACTCATATAATTCATAAAAATATAAATTAATTTTAATAAATTCATGATAATATATATTTTTATTTTAATATTAAAATAAAAATATATTAAATTATATATAGTTAACTTAGATTAATCACTAAATTCATAAACTAATCATTTTCGCAACTAGAATACTCTAATATGATTAAACAATTGTCTTTTTTTTTTTTTTTGGTATTGAGCCCTTTTTGGCTTGGGTAAGATAAAATTCAGTACTAAATTAAAAAACATTTAAATAAAAAAAGAATTTAGGCTCAAATAAAATAAAAGTGGGATTCAATTAAAGTGTTATTATAAAACTAGGGACTCGTCTTTCAAAGTGGCGCGTGGTATCTACTTCACTGCAACAACCAATTTGTGAGCTCCTTTAGTTTGTATTTATTAATTCATTCATTCATAAGTTTTTCTTAACTTAGAACATGTGGAGCAACGACAGACAACTGAATTAAGCTATATAATATGTCAATTAATTAATAGAAGTCAAGAACATAAAAATCCTTAACCAGGCAGCCAGTGGCTAAGATGGAGGATCGACAAGTGAATTATAATTTTTAAAAAACCGTCCAACATTTGAATCCCATAACTTAGTGTCCACAGTTTTGTATTGACCCAAAGTGTGTGCTTGTTAATGGTGAGATATCGTCACAAAAAGCTTGTGGAATTTCATTCATGTCCTATCATGCATGCCTGTCCACTGTTTCATATATATATATATATATATATATATATATATATATATATATATATATATATATATATGTTTTTTATTTATTTATTGAAGTAGAAGGGCATTAAAGCAGAGCAGAATCTTGGAGCCACGGAGAGGGGGCAAAACGACCCCTTCTACAATATCCTATAAAAGCAGAGATTCCTACACTAAAATAGATAATACTAGGAGTGGGCTGCGGGGCTGGATTGTCTTTTTATATTTAAATGCGGCAAGAACCTTTTTTTCAATATATATATATATATATAACTCAAGTGCTATTATTATATCTTGAAAAATAAAATTTGAAGAGGAAAAAAAATAATGTAGTTGAAATTTCATTTAATTAAATATTAAAAAATTAAATTAAATAAAAAATATAATTCGAGTCCATCTAACTTAACGAACACGGAACCTAAGTAATAAAAAATAAGTTAACCTATATTAATATTCCAAGCCTTCGGTCCAACTCATAAGATTAATATGATCAGATAAAAAAATTAAAAAAAATTATAAAGTTGATTTTTTATATAAAAAGTAATATCGAACAGTTAAATAAAAAATAAAAAAAAATATTAAATTGTATTAATTTTTCAAACCTGTGACTCGAGTCATTAGACTGGAAGAATTATACATGGAAAAACTATGAAACCTAATCATTTAACAAATCAAATATTGAAAGGAAAAAATTAAATAAAAAATTAATTTTATAAAAGAATCCAAAATAAAAAAATAGTAATTAAAACATGATGATAAAAATTAAAATAAAAAATAAATTAGAGGACAATTATAAATTTTTATTGAAAGATGAAATTGAAAAAAAAAACTTTAATAAAGGATAAAAGATCATAAAAGAACCAAATCATAAAAAATAATATATCATGGATTTGGATTGAAGAAAGAAATTGAAAATCAATAAAAATTATACTAAAAGGTTAAGAAAAAAATTAAAATTAAAAAAAATATAAATCATAAATTGAAATTAAAAAATAAAATTAAAAATAAATATTTTTTTTACAAGAAAAAAAAACTAAATAAAAAATTTGGTTGTCATTAGTTGGTCAACTATAATCAACGAACAAGAATGCAAGAACTAAGTACCCAATTAGGCATATATTCATGCGTAGAGATATGCTCATCAAGCATCCCTTTAATTTAACATTAAATTAATTTCCATAGTACGCTTTATACGTGTTTGATGTGTCATAGTTGACCGCAGAGCATTGTAGAACTATTAATTTATTTGTATATAAGAACATTAGTTTTCCTCGAAATATATATATATTAAGAAAAAACTAAAACTGCTCAGCCTTTCACAGTGAAAGGTTGAGCTTTTTTTTTTTTTTTCGTTTCTTTTTTTTTCATTTCTTAAGCTGTTTTTTTTAAGCAATTTTTCTTTATTTTTTATTTTTTAATATCTTTAGCTTTTCTTTTCTTTCTTTGTTTTTTTTCTTTTGATAATTTTTTTTGTTTAATTTAATTTAAACTATTTTTTAATTTTTTCTTTTTTGATGCCTTTAGCTTTTTTTTCTTTCTTTGTTTTTTTCTTTTAATAAATTTTCTTTTGTTTAATTTAATTTGTTAATGTTAATATTTTTTTAATTTAGTTATTAGATTTTTATGACATTGATCCCGGATTTAATAGGTTAACTTGGTTTCACGAGTTAACTCAGATTTTTTTTTAATTAATATTTTTCATTTATTTTAGTTTGTTAATGTTAAATTTCTTTCTATTTAGTTATCAAACTTTCATAGCACATATCTTAGGTTTCACGGGGTTAATTTGGTTTCACGGGTTAACCCAGTTAATTCTAGATTAACCCGTTTATTTTTTTTGTTTTTTGATTTTGTTAATGTTAAATGTTTTTTTATTTAGTTATCATACTTTCATGACAAGGATCCCAATTTTAACAGGTTAATCTGGTTTGATCAGTTAACCCAGAGTTTTTTTTGTTTTTTTAATTAATTTTTTTCGTTTACTTTAGTTTGTTAATGTTAAATTTCTTTTTAATTAGTTATCAGACTTTCATGATATATATCCCTGGTCTGATGAGTTAACCTGATTTTATGTGTTAATCCAGTTAATTTTGGGTTAACCCGTCCATTTTTATTTGTTTTTTTCTTTTGTTAATGTTAAATTTTTTTATTTAGTTATCAGACTTTTATGACATGGATCCCAGGTTTAACGGGTTAACCTGGTTCGACAAGGTAACCCAAAGTTTTTTTCTTTTTATTAATTTTTTTAATTTAATTTGGTTTGTTAATGTTAAATTTTTTTCTATTTAATTATCAGATTTTCATGAAGTATATCCCGAATTTGACTGGTTAACCTGGTTTTGCGGGTTAACTGAGTTAATTCTTGGTTAACCCATCAACTTTTTTTTTTCTATTTAGTTATCAAACTTTCATGACATGAATCCCAAACATGAATCACAAGTTTGATGGGTTAACCTGATTTGAAGAGTTAACTCAGTTAATTCATATTTCCTTTTTCTTTTTCTTCATTAATTTTTTTCTTCATGTTAGTTTTTTTCTTTGTTTTTTCTTTTTAATTAATCTATTTAATTATTATATTTTTATGACACGATCTTGCAATCAGACTCATATCCAAGGCTCTTGAGTCATGTCAATTTAATATTATTATTAATATTATAAATATTACTCTTGGGTCAAGCATTGCAGTTAGACCTAAGGTTTTTGGGTATATTTTTGAAGAAAGACCTAAGGTTTTTTATATTTTTTATGCAAGAAAAAAAAAATTAACCCATGGGTATGCCTTTTTTTTTCCCTTTTCTTTCCCTTTTTAAGGCTTTTATTGTGGACTGCACAATGCAGTCCACAGTAAAAAAGATGATGCCTTTAGCTTTTTTCTAGCTTTTTTCTTTTTTCTTTGTTTTTTAATTTACTTTCTTAATATTAAATTTTTTCTATTTAATTATCAGACTTTTATGACACAAATCTCGGGTTTGATGGGTTAGCCCAGATAATTTTGGGGTAACCTGTCAATTTCTTTTTCTATTTAGTTATCAAACTTTCACGACACAAATCTAATATTTAACGGGTTAACCTGGTTTGAAGAGTTAACCCAATTAATTCAGATTTTTTTCTTTTTTTTTATTAGTTATTTTCTTCATGTTGGTTTTTTTATATGTTTTTTTTACTTAATCTATTTAATTATCACACTTTTATGATACAACTTTACAGCCAAACTCACATCCAAGGTTATTAGGTCTGGTATTGCAACCAAACTTACTTAAACTTGGATTATGAAAGTTTAATATTATTATTAATATTATAAATATTATTCTTGGGTTAGATGTTGCAACCAAACTCAAGATTCTTGGATATAGTTTTGCAAAAAGACATAACACTTTTAAATCTTAGTTTTTTTAAATATTTTTTATATAAAAAAATTGACCCGCAGCATCGCGCAGGTCATCTAACTAGTAAAAAACTAAAAGGCCTTAGCGTTTATTGTACATGGATTGTATATAGATTATTGTGGGTTCAAATGATAAAATGATAATTTTATATTTCTCAAATGTAAATATCTATTGAGAGCAAAACAATAATATATAAGTTATTTCACATTTTAGATATACATTGAAATGATTTAAATATTTATTAAAAAAATAAGTTTAACTTAGATCAAGAAGCTTTTAGCCTTTTACAACTTTGATTGCATATTAAAAGAAAAGGATAAAATTGATATCCACGTATATTTATTTTTTCATTATAGCTTTTTTTTTAATCATTATCAATTTAAATGAGAAGCAATTCAATTTTTTAACAAATATAAACATAATTAACAAATAAAAATGATGCACACACTAACTAGTAATAGGCACCCTTATAATTTTGGCAATGTGTGTAGTGCTTCTTGATAGTCAAATGCAACCTTTCATCATTGAGTTTGAAGGATCACAACGTCCTCTTTTTAGTGGCCGGCCTTATATGAACAACGAAGCAATGACTGGTCTTCGATTGATTTTTTTTCCTTTTTCTTCCTTTTTTTTTTCACTTCTTCCATAGGATTTCACTCTAGTCTTTTTAAAAATAATTTTTTTTTCTCAATTTATATTTGTATCATGTTTGGTATTCTTTCTTCTAATTACTATTTTTTTTGTTTTTAATTATTTTAATTTTGTTGTTAATTTTGTCCCTTAACATTTCATTTATTTAATTTTTGGATACAATTTAGCCCTTATTCTTTTTATTGTTATTTTTTAAATTATTTTCTTGATTTTTTTTTAAATTCTATCCCTTAAAATTTTATTTCATTTAATTTTTATATCCAACTTAGTCTTTATTCTTTTGATTGTTATTTGCTTTTATCATCTTATTGATTTATTTTATTTTTCAATTTAGTCTTTCATTATTTTCTTTCATTTAGTTTTTATACTAGATATGTTCATCATTATTTTGATTGTTATTTATTTTATTTTTTAATTTTAGAGATTAGGAGTCTTATTTTGTGAATTTTTTCTTATTTATTATTTATGAGGTAATCTTGATTTCATAACTCAAGTCATAATTTCAAATATTAACCCAATTTATCTTTGATATGTTTTTTTTTTCAAATTGATTTTTTATTTTAATTTCATCGTTCGATATTAGGTTATTGAGTTTTGAGTTTTGTGATTTTTTTTTATGAAGAGTTAACTAATCTCATATTCCAAATCATATATTAATCAAGTTGACTTGATTTTTTTTTTAAATTGATTTTTTTTCATGTTCTCCTTTCATCATTTAACTTGTTTGAGAGTTGACCTCCAATGTTATAATTCATATGGTAATTCTGTAATTTAATATATATACAAATATTATTTTAAAAAAATTATTGATATGTTAACACATGCGAGGTTGTCTAATGGTCACATGTTGTCTTACATAACAATATTTGAATTATCTCGACATCACCTCTATATAAGGTAACACATATTGCCAAAGGCTATTCAATTTAATAATGACAACTTTTTTTCTCTCTCTATTCTTTAATTTTCACACTTGTGCTATCAAAATCTCAGTGCAAGTTTTTAATTTTTAATCCCTTAGACTTTTTTTTTTAATTATTATTTATTTTATTTAAAATTATTTATGAAATTAGTATTCCTTTTAAATTTCATCCCCCTTCAATTTTCTTATATTTCAAATTTGGTTTTTATTTTTTATTGCTAATTGTTTTATTTTAAATAATTTTTAAGTTTGATTATATATATATATATATATATATATATATATATATATAATTCCATCCTCATTAGTTTTTGTGTTATCAAATTCAATCCTTATCCTTTTGATTGCTATTTTTTTTATTTTAGATTTTTTTAATTTTATTTTTGGTTTCATATTTCAATATTAAATTGGTTTGAAATTGATCTTCTTAATTGAGTTTGAATGTAGAACTTTATGAGTTGAAAGTTTTAGAGATTAAGTCAGGTTTAGAAAGTTCATCCAAGTTATCTTGTTTTTTTAATTAATATTATTTTTTAATTTCATCATTCAATCTTATATTCATCTTAAATTATTATTTTCTTTAATTTTTTCATTCAATATTAAGTTGTTTTATAGTTGAATTTTATAATTTTATTCATTCATTTTTATTAATATTTTTTTACCTTTCTATTAAAATGGAAAATTATTGAATTAAATAAAACATTTACTCTAAATAACAAAATTATTAAATATAACTAATTACATGGCTTGAGTTGTGAGGTCTAATAACTTAATTTTATTTATCTCTTGACCAAATATAAATTTAATAAATTAGATATGCTTATAAACATTTTAGTTTATGATTGTGAATTCTCCAAGTCCAATAACATATCAGAAAGACCTATATATTATTTTTTTTATTAAAAACATTATTTGGCTTTCATTGAAATATGGGTTAAATAGCTAGTACAAGCTATCATGCATACTTTAACAAAGTCTTTTTTAGTGATTATTTGTTTTTTTATATTATTTTTGTTCAACAGTAATGAGTAATGACAATATGCTTATAAATAAATTAAAATCCAATCTAGTTCTTAGATGATATTAAGAGTGTTGATGTATTACAAAAAAATTCTTCAATATGCTAAATTAAAAAATTAACGATATTACAACAAAATTAACTTTAAATGATATTTTCTAAAAAATACTAAAAAAAATGATATAATAGATATAGATTATAATGATTTTTCATAACTATCATCATTATATATTCTTAGTTGCATTTTCTTAATTTTAATGATAATTATAGTATATCTTTACCTACATTAAAAAAATTCAGACCCATATGATAAATTCACTGTATACCTAGACATATATTATTATATATTATTATTCATTATAATAACATAATTATCATTTTTTTCCTTTCAAATAAATTAACTATTGGGGTAAAATGATCTTGTCTTGAGGATTTATTAGTTATTATAAGATTGAATGGAGATAGTTCAATATTTTTATTTTTTAAATGCATAATATAATAACTATGTTACCCTTAAAAAAGCATTCTTTGAAAATGTTGAAGAGGACAATGCGATATTTTTCCACTTTAAAAGAATAATGAAAAAACTATATTGCCCTTAAAAAATTGTTAAACTTATATCTAGGTGCATTTTTGTAATTCAAATTTTTTTTTTTAATAAACAAGTTGATAAAGAAGCAATTTTATCTTTTGATTAAAATGGATATTTAAAAAAAAAAAGTAGTTAGCATATACGGCGAAGTCTTACCTCCAAGTACTGCCTTTTAAGGTGGCACTTATAACTAAAAAGATGTGGGTCTCTCTCATATGCTAGGGCTTGTCTTGCACACACCAACTATTTTTTATTTTTTTTTAAAATAGTATATATTTATTAAAATATAAAAATGAGCCTCGGTCAACATAATTATAACAAAACAAACTATAATAAAAAAACCAAAAAAAATATCTTGATGTCAGTTTAATTATTTTATGATTTTAAAAGTAATCGAGTTATTTTATTGCTCTTAGAATAATAATAAAAATTAAAAATCTCATGAAAGCTAATTTTATTTTTTTTCTTTTAAGGATAAATAAGTCATTTTATTATGTAAAATACCAATTTATTCCTAGTCAATTTGATAATGATGATTAAACCATGATTAAAAAAACCAAATTACCTCCAAGAAAAGTTAATAGATTTTATTTGAAAAGGATAAAAATCCAATATCTTAAGCTATAATATGTATTTGATATTATAATAATTTTTATAATTGTAGTTTACAAAAAAGTTTTTTTAGTTATGTTTGGTTTGATAAAATATATGTTTAATTAAAACTATGACTGAAATTATGTTAAATAAAAAATAATTTAAGAATATTTGGTTAAAAATATATTTGAAAGTCATTTTGAAAATAAAATAACTAAAAAAATACTTGTATTAATTTTATGGATTTTTAGTTAAAATACTATAAATTGGATTATTAATATAGTTTTTGACTATTGCTGTGTTTGTGTTTGGCTAGAATTTTCCATCTGGGTTGATGGTTGATAGCATATGGGAAGTCCTGTGTCATGGAGAGAAAAAAATGTAGGGGTTTTAAAGGGAGAATGAGATAAATTATGGGGTTTGAAGGAGGGTTTTAGAGAGATAAATATGTGTTATGGCATAGCATATGAACATGGAGGAGTTATGATGAAAGGGGATAAATGGGGTTTTACTAGAATTTGACAATCAATTGATGGATTCTATCAATTCCTTAACATGGATGTAATTTTCAAATAAAAAATAGATATGAATGTGCTTCAAATAGATCTGATGAGAAGAATTTTAAAAAATTTGTGTAGCACTGCAAATAAATATATGGTGGAAAAGAAGAGTTATTTTGAAAGGATCTTTTTTGTAATGGTTTTTTCTCTATTATTGATAACGTGTGTATTGTTGGTTGAGAGAAAAAATTAAGATTAGAATTCTTGAAAAGCTGGTGCAAGTTTCTCTGGAAATTGAGTTTTTATATCTCATCTTTTAAAAACACTAATTAATACTTAATTAAAAATAAATTTTTTATGATTTATTTAAAATTTAACCGTTGTTATGATATAGTTAAACACACTCTTAAATTGTTCAGTAATTTAAAATTAATATTTTCATATTTTTTATGATTAATACTTAAATTGCAAATAAACTGATTGGTAATATACAATAATTTCAAAAAAATTGTTCGGTTGTAATCAAATAAAATTCTATAATGTATTTGAAAGAAATTGCAACAAGAAAATTCGTATGGAATTCTCTCTACATGTAACAATCTTTATAGTAGTGTCTAAGATTAAGGAAATGTCGCAAAACATGTGCAATAAAGATGATTTCTTAGAATGTCGCAAAACATGTAATCAAAGCATGTAATTGCATTGACATCTTACTCAAAATGCTGGTATAATTCAAAATATTATTTACTAAAAAATATTAAAAAAAACTAAATTAACTTTTTTTAAAAACTACAAAGATGTAGCAATAGAAAAAACATAAAGAGAACAAAGCAGAAATTTCGAGGAGGGTGAGCTTTTTGGTTTGATCTAAATTTGCAAAGCACGACATGACTGAAGAGCCTGTCTTTGTGTGCTCTGGTCATGCAAGGAAAACGAAAGAGAGACTCTCAAGTCAAGGCTGTAGGTCCTAACCTTCCTTTCTTTTGTTGCCCTCGACAATAATGATAAAAATGATCCTTTAATTAAAGTGTTTTGTTTTTCGGTGGCATCTGGTTTGGTGGTTCTGGGTTGGAGTCTTAAAACTATTAATATTAATATTTATTAAAGGTTTTTTAGTTATTAATTTTAAAATTTATAAAAATTAGTTAAGATGTATATAAGTTAATTCAACTCCTCGTATTAATAAAAATAAAAATAAAAATACATATATAGAAAATTAGAAGGGTGAGGCAGTGTGTTTTCATGTTGATGTAAAATCTTAATTAGAGCAAATTAAAGACAAACTCAATTCATAATCGAGTCCAAAAAAAAATAATTCCAATAGCATTTCCTATATTAATTGCAAGATATTGAAATGATTGAAGAAAATATCAAAATTCGAACACCATAAAATGCTCATAAATTAGTTTACTGAATGGAAGAGTGGGAATCTTTTGAATCTTCTAGCAATAATTTCTTAGCAATATTTTTTGTTGGAAAAGTGGGTCTATAATCCTGCTACTTTGTGAATCGTGCTGTTCTTTTTTCTTCTTTTTCCCACTACATCATTATATAATTTAACAAAGTTGATTTTTTCATGCGACAATTTCTTTTGAGTTTTCTTTATTGAGTTGACGTGGAGAAATCCAAGAAATCAACAACCTTTTATTTTAATAAGAAAATTAGCTTTTCATTTTATATTTTAATTAGAGTTAAAAGCTTTATTTATTTTATTTAATGTAATTAACAATATCCTTTCTTATCAATTAAAAGAACTATGATATTTCAAAACATATTTACAGTGCAAAGCTTCTTTCTTTGATGTCAGGAATTAATTTAAAATCTTACTCGCAGCCTAGCACACCAGCACTGTTCATCAAGGTTGTGAATTAAATTTTGTTCTAGCCAAAATAAATCAACGGTATATATATCTGGATCGTAACATATATATATATAAAAAACATAATAACGTGAAGAAAATTATGTCTGGCATTGGATCTCAGTTCTTTCTAGATTTCTCAGTTATATCAATCAAACAAAAAAACCCAGGTGTAAGAAGGCTTCTTTCTTCCCTGATCCCTAATTTCTCATCCCCACAGTCACCCGTTTCCTGACTAATTCCACAACAAACAGCCAAGGTGGAACATATCGCTAAACTTGATGCTCACATGGCTGGCAAAATACCACTCGCCTCTCCTGCCCGCTTGTTCAGCTACAGCAGGAGCCCATTTGGTCTGCTGTTTCTCCGGGTCTGAAAGCGAGGCCTCCTAGGGAATCGACAGAGTGTAGTGATTCCGACGGTGATGTAAGTTTTCATGTTGTTGTTTATGTATGTTTTTATTTATGAATTTTAAGTGGGTTTTATGAAAACAGTGAAACTTGTGATTGTTTTGTTACGTCGGAGGGTAATCACATCGACTTGTTTGATATATACGAATCATTGTATATCTTGTTTTGTCATCCTTTGTATTTTCTAGGGACGAATCTCTTCGTATTCATTCCCACTTGTGCTTGTACCTCGCCAAATTGAAAATTGAATTGATTACCTGGTCTTATTCGGTTTGGACTTTGTACGTGTTCCTCGTAGAATAATAGTGGGTGATGATTTGGTTCAAGGATGTGGCTTTCAAAATTGCTGAAACCTGGTTTTATTATTATTATTATTATTATTATTATTATTATTATGTTTTGATTTTGTGTTTTTGTTTTGTGTTGGATTTAATGAATGTTTGGATCAGTTTACACGTATTTTAATTAATTTTATAATTTAAAAATTAACAATAATATAAGCTTTTAGTGATCTTAAAATTTATAAAACTCAAACTAATAATTTGTATAAAATAAATTTAGAACCTGATCAATTAAGTTACACTTTTTAGAGATAAAATTATGTATTTTTTTATGGATATAAAAAGTATTATTTTGATATATCAATGTTAAAAATAATTTTTTAAAAATAAAAATATTATTTTAAGATATTTTTTTTAAAAACACTTTAAACCGCAGCCATAATCATTAAAATACATTCAAATACCTCCTGACATACTCCTTACTCCTTAACATGTATGTGTGCATGTTATGAAAAAACTACAACAATTATTAAATTTTGAATGAATATTGAATAAGAAAAAAACTATATATAAACATATAAAATAAAAAAATATTTTACATAATTCAATTCAATAATATCTCTACTTCTACATAAGCAAAGAGTTCTAACATGTTAAAATCAAATTGCATGGTATGTGTTTACACATACATACAGTAAATCCTAAACTGTTCATAAGAACTTAGTCAACCCGACTATCAAAGAAGAATTAATAATTGCTTGTGATACTTTTTACCACACCGCGGGGACACGACACTCCACCCTGCCAAAAACTACAACAATGCACTTGTGCGTGTTTATTGCTGTTATACATTATTCATTGGAGGAGACTAGCATTTCCCAAGAATCTGCATTGGTGATTGCTTAGAGTGATCCAGAGGAGATCTGGACACACCTTACAGGACAAAACCGCGAGTTAATGATTGCATTTGTTAATGTCAAGATGCCAATGAAGGCGAAAACTGCATTGGTGGTTGTGTTATGAAGAAAATGACGTTCATGTATTATATATATAGCTGTTGACAAGTTTCTGTATTATTTTATTGCTTTTTTATTTGGAACGACATGGAGCACTTCCCATGCCATCCGACTCGAGACAGCAAAAAGTTTCCTGCCCAGGAATCTGCTATTCATCATAGCCAAACCATGACTCGAGCTTTATATATACTTTGGAGCTCAAAACGGTGGGTTGATGTGGAAAGGAAGAACACTGCTATCTGCTGGCAGTGGTAAAGTAATGAAGAAAAGAGATATCTGCTATCTAACCTTAGTGTAACAGTGCAACAGTTGGCTATGATTAGGGTTGATGCTGTGATCTTACCTTGTTGTGTTTCTCATAATAGGGACAGTGGAGATGAGGAGGGAGGGTAGGGGGACCAACATCAACAAGCAAGGTTCATGAATATTTCCAGAGAGAGTGCTGACACTGTGTAGCTGTCTCTCTTTATTTTATGCTGTCTCTCTTTATTTTATGTTCCTTTGTGTTTGTTTTCATGTATATCATATCCCCTCAGGAAACGCATCCATGGAACTCTCTTTGAATTCTTTTTCAGAGGATAGTACCGTGTAATTCACCTGTGATACGCCATGGGAGGAATCAAATTTCTTGTTTTAAAACACAAATATATATAGAATATAAACGCATCTTTTACATGTTCCGTGAATTGAGAATTTGATGTGTATTTAATTAAAGAAAAGTAAAGAATCATGTGCGTCGTGAATAAATGTTGAAAAGAGAGATTAATATAAAAAAAATTAAGTCATAAAGTTGGATAAATACAAGTTAGATAGATACACCAAGAGGGAGCCCTTCAAAAAAGTCTTTCTTAAAGCATCTTCAATCCAAAATAATATTTTGAAAATTTAAATTAATAAAATAATATTTTAAATAATATAAATATAATTTATTTTACTGTATCTATTTTAATAACAAAAAATTATTTAAAGAGTTATTTATATTAGAGTAAAAAAAACAAGTATTTTATTATTTCTTAATATGTTTAATATTATTTTTTTCACATATTTATATTTAATTGATCTATTTTTTTAGTGGTTCCACTTTGTTGATTTTGGCTTTTTGAATAGATATGTAGAAATAGCATTTGTGGAAGAGAAAAGATATTTTAACATTTTATTTGGCTTCTCTTTTGGAGTGTGCAAAATAAATAAAGAAAAACTAAAATATTAATTTTTTATTTTTGGCTATCCATTTGACTTCTCCATTAAAGATGCTCTTAATCACGTGACAATAATTTATTTTTATATGTTAAGTTTTGTTGAATTAAAATAATACTCTAATATGATTACCCCTTTTCTTATTAATTTTTCTCCACTAAAAAATATATTTTTTCTAAGTTCTTTATTTAATAGAAATTAAAATCAATAAGAAAAAACATAATATATTTTTTTAACAATTTGAAATAAGAAAGATATTTTTATAATTAAAACATTTTTATAATATTCTTATTTTTTTTGCACACCTTAACATAATTATACAGCACTATAGAAAGGTTGTATAGAAATAATATTTACTAATCTTGAAAAGAGAAGAAGAAATGTTATTATCTTAACCTAAAACAAAGTAAAAATTAAATGGTATTTAATAAAAAAAACTATACAAATAAATTATTAATTTATTTATTTAAATAGATCTTATTAAAATAAAAAGGAAAAAAACAAAGTGAAAAAGATATTAGACACTCAGGCATCAATATGACTGGCGTATTCTTTTTAAGAAAACTACAGGTTCATCTAGCCTTTCTTTTCCTGGAGAAAAGGGTGGATCATCCTTAAAAAAAAAAAATTGCTGTCTATTTTTCTACATTTTAACTAACCGACAAGTGGTTGAAAGATTATACAGAGGGTGTTTTTTTTTTTTTTAAAAAAAAGCTATTTTTGTATTTATTCTCAATTAAAAACACGGACAAAGACTTATAAAGTTAAAAAATCAATTTTTCATCTCGAAAAGCCCCCAAATTAATTCATAAAAACACTACTAAATTAAAAATAATTATTTCTCAACCCGTTTAATATTTGTTTTTGATAAAATGAAAGCTAAAAATATCATAATAAAACTTATTTCATCAAATAAAATTTATTAATATCAAAATTAATATTTTTTTTTAATAAAATATAATCAATCAATAACTTTCTCTTTATCATTATTTTTTAATAACTTTTTCTTTCTATGAAAAAAAAAAAACATGGAGGGCCCAAATACCTAAAAGCTCAGCTCATGGACAGTAAAATAAAAGAAAATGAGGCTGAGTTTTCATTTCATGGTGAAATTCTATCCTTAAAGTTTCAATTATTTTGAATTAATATAATTAAATTTTATATTGCTAAATCAAGAATTAACTCAACGTTATATATATAATTTTAAATCAACTTAATATTAAAAAAAAATAACGTGATTCAAAACAAAAATTAAAATATCAAAAAAACAAAAACATTAAGGGTTACATTACACTGAATTGTCTCACAGTCCACAAGCTCCTTTAGTTTTTTTTTTATATATAATATACTATTTTTGAACTCTACTTGGCTATAACAAAATGGTGACATATTTTTTATTTTTTACAAATTTTACCAAACAAAATGCTAGCACTAATTATATTTAGAAAATACTAGAAAATTATAAACCTTGACTCTAGCCTAATTATCAGTATCTAATTAATACCAAGTTAGTTATAACCTATAAATGTTATTCCTTTGTATAAAAAAAAATAATATGTCTTGACATATAATAACAAAATATAGCATCTACATTAAGCTCTGAATTTACAGCTTTACCTCTTATTATTCTTAATTCTCCTTCTCTGTTCTTGCTTCTTCTTCTTCTTTTTTAATTCTAAATCCTTAATTTAAACATGGTAGCAGAGCAGGATGGTTGTTTCTAACAACTGACCGATCCAAGAAATTAGATGAACTAACACACCGCACACACTATCTTGATCTATACATAAATAATGTAAATGGTGCTGTTTCCTCCTTATGCATGTTCTTTAGCCTCCTCGGTAACAAATTATGTAAGAGTTAGGTTGAATAATTATCCCAAAAATTTATGAACCTGATTGAAGCATGAATGATTGAAGCAGTTACGGTTTTTTTATTTTAATTAATTTTGCATTTTAATTATTTGTTTCTTACTTAACTTAGAGTTTTTAATTTAATTAGCAATTTACTATTTAAAAATTTTAATGCTAGATAAATTCTATTAATTGTGTAGGTTTTAATTATGAATGATGATTTTTTATAAAGGATTTTAGTATTAATATAAATAGTGATATCTAATTTATTTTATGGAGATCAAGAATATTATTTAAATTCAATAAAAATATTAGAAAATTTTCTCTAATTTTCTCTATAATTTTGCTTATAACATTACAGGTTAAAAACCCTCATTTTACTTTCGCTATACCTTACGTCGAGGAGTCTCCTCAAAAGTTTCTTCGACCGCAGGAGCTGCAATTTCTTCAGGCTTGGTTTTTGTTGCTTCTTCGACAACCTCCATGGTTTTAAGGACCAGAGCAGTAATTGTGAAGGGGCAACGAAGATTATTGCTTTGCTAAGAACCTTAGCGACCGAACCCTAGATTATTGCTGTCTAGTTCCATTGATATCTTCAATAAGCGACCATTGGACTGCTGTTGCCTAGCTTGCTGTTGATGATGATCCTTCTGAGATGAGATGATTTCTCCCTTCTGGGATCAGCGGGTTTCGTCGCATTATTTTAGCGACGAACCCTAGATTGCTGCTGTCCAGATGGCCGCTGATGCTTTTGGCAATCGATCCCTGGATTATTCTTATTTGCGAAGGTTATTTTCTTTTCAATAATAAAAGCAATAAAGTGTTCTATACTTTTTAAAAAAATTCTAGTAAATTATAAACCTTATTCTAGCTTAAAAAGCTATTATTCCTTTGAATCAATAAAATGTCTTTACATGTAACATTAAAGATATATATAAAATAAAATATGTTTGATAACATAGTAGCAGTTATTTTTTTATTAAAATAATTTTTTTTTTATTTTTTGAAATTAATTTTTAACATTAATTTAACATATTAAAAAATCTAAAAATATTTAAAAAATTAATTTTTCATAAAATATTATTTAGAACTCAATTTCAAAATCTTGTATTTTTCTTATCAGGGATCCTAATTTGTATTATATGTAAATTATATGAATGGTCATTTTTTTTTAATTGTGAAGATATTATTAGTTTAACTCTTGTTTATTAAAACAATATTCTTATTTAATCATATTTCAGGAGAACCATTTACATTCAAATTAATATATCCTTGAACAATTATTTTAAAATTTGTCACGAGCTTCTCTAGAATTTAAAGTAAGCTACTGTGTTAAAGGATAGAATCTGCAGCTTTACTAGTTTCATAAATTGACATGCTAATGAAGTGGACCTCTCTTCATTCTCTGTACATGTTTGCGAAGAATGGATTCAAAAACTAATCAACAAGAGTCAAGGTTTTGAAATAAGGACCGAGTTGTAATGGGATTCAAAAACCAAGGACTAAAGAATAATTCAATCTTACCTATTTGACCCATCAAATTAAATTTAGCATCATTGCCACAAGAATAGAACCTCCCCAAGCTTTACAGGAATAAATGGTTTCGGATAGCCACAAGAAAATCCAAGAGCGAAGCTGAAGAAATAATCCATTATGTAATGAAAATTCATGTGGTTCACTAGATGTGAAACCTTAGGCAGTACCATCGAAGAACATGGGCTGCATTAAAGTGACCTAGCAAGATTTTTGAACTCGTTCAAGCAAGATTGGAGTATCTTATGGCGTTTCTGAAGAGATTGACGTTCATCCTGTAGCACATCAATAGCACCAGGAGCAACAAACATGTCCATGAATTTCTCGTCATTTACAGCAAACAAATCCAACCCAAGCGCCACAACAAGCCGATCCCGACTGTAACAAGCAGACACAAAATGGAGGCAAAAAAAAAAAATACCGTGGTCATCATCTAAGCCAAAGCCAATAACAGAACTGCAGAGCACAAAAAAGTCACCATGTCACTTAGTGGAAACAATAACATGGTTATTACAGCTTTTCTTCAGATTGCTACCATCCTGGGATCAATAAGAAATCATTGGTCAAATGAACAAAGTTTCTTAATTCTTAGCAGATGCTTTGTCGCAAACCTGCCCCAGGAAGCAGGTATCATCTATGTCCTAGCAAATCTCACTTGTAGGGTTTTTCATGTTTCTAACACTCTTTGATCCATACAAGTGACATTGGTAGCTTTTTTTCACTGCCAGTTATTGGCAAGCATTGAAAGGGGGACATTATAAACCAAAATCCTGGGCTAGGGGTGGCTCAAAGCCTGATTGCTTGAGTGAAGTTTAGAACCAGGGGACATCAACAACTATGCGAATATAGATCCAACAAAGTTGAGAATCAGATACTGCAATGAAACCACAATACAATTGCACGCACTCATGACACGAAGTCATAAAACTCAAGTGTCAAATTATATTTTGGTCCTTAAAGTTTATGATTGTATGATTAAGTCCTAAACCAACAATTACTGAAAATGATCTTTATTTTCTATCGTTTTTACCCCTGTTGATAGGACCTCATTTTTGTTTCTTTCATTTTGAACAATTACCAACCTACCTGCTGAAAATAAAATTTAAACTATTTTCAAATAAAGTTAAATACAAAAGGAATATTTTAAATAAAATAAAATAAAATAAACTTTAATATCCTAATAGAGAACGCGTTACAATTTTATTTATGGACTAAACAGACAAGACTAAACCTGGAAAAAAGTCCAAGAAGAAACCCATGTTGATATGAGCCTCAAGTTGTTTTCCTATTATTATTTTTCTAATCAATTTTGGATTTAATTATTTGTTTCCTACTTAGCTTAGGATTTTTAACTTAATTAGTTAAGAATTTTAAAGCTAAATAAATTCTATAAATTAGGTGAGGTTTAGTTAGGTATATTTTTTATAAAAAATTTCAGACGTATAACTAATTTAAATAGACATGTCAACTTATTTTAAAAAGATTGAGACTATTCAAACTTCTAATAAAATATCGAAGTCTTCTCCAAATTTTTCTACAGTTTAGGTCTCTAACCTTAAGATTTGAGAACCATAGCTTTTATTCACACTTGTCAACTGGTATTAGAGCATGTTGGTCTTATTGATGGATAGAAATGGTAGTAACCCACTCCACGATGTAGAAATGGAGGCCCTATGAGGGCTAAGAGTAGAAACTAGATTATTTTGTGTTGGCTTAGGAACAATGTATGGATTGTTTGGAGGAAGACATGAAAGATCTAACTCGGTTAATATGTAAAGCAAATAGAGATCATGAAAAGAAAAAGAAATTGCTTGGAGACTTACCTTGAGTCTGGCCTAACCTTAGACCTATTCCTAAAGATCTACCTAAACAACTAGTTATTTATGTGAAAGGTGTTGGTGGAGATAAATTTGATGGAGGTCATTGAACCTTAGCATTTCAAGACAAACCACCACAACAAAAATATGATTTTCACATTAAGGTAGAAACCTTGACATTCAATAAAGATTTGACATAGAAAAATTCCTTGATTAGGTCTCTAAATATAATAGGATTAATGAGAACTCAAGTTTCTCGATAGAGAAGATTATGAAATTGATCACATCTAATTTGATGAATGGAGTTTCTTCTTGGTAGAAATGTTTAATAGATACATTATTAAAAGAAATGAGATAACCTATTATATTATAGATGTGCGTAAAGCAAGTATTATATGAGAGATTTCTTTTTTCTATTTATTAGTAGTCTTTGTTTTAGTGATACCAAGATTGTTCACAAGGTAATAAATTTGTCAATGAGCATAACACTAAATTTCAAAGGTTAGCATAACATAAGAGGCTTCGAAAAACAAATAATCAGAAGTTCTAAGGTTTTTTAGAGGGTTAAAGCTGGTAATATGAGATAAGATTGGGATTGTAGGTGTTGTTCATGCTTTTTATTGCAAGGAATATGGCATTGAAGGCTAAAATGCTAATGAAAAAGAGAGATGATAATAGTAACAAATTTGACAGGTTTGAACCTTTTAGGATGTTGTGTGATGAGACAAGCAAATATGGTCCTACTACTATCAGAAAACCAGTACAACCATTAAAGCTAACTCTAGTGAGGCCAAATACTATTATTAGACCTAACAAGGCTTTGAGAAAAAAAGTTAAAATGAATAAACCAAATAACCCTTATATCATGTCAATGATAGCCAAATGCTTTGATTATGAAGAACTAAGATACCAATCCAATGATTGTAAAGGACAAAAATCGATTAATTTGATCAAAAGATAGCATGAATGAAAATACTTTGATGAAAAAAAAGAGCTATGTAAACGCAATAGAGGTGACAAAAAAAGATTTGTATAAATATGATGCTAATAAAAGACAGACCTATGTAGTTTAAAAAATGTTGATAACAGCAAAATTTATTGAGAATTCATAGTGAAACAAGTTCTTTCATACTCATTGCACTATAAATAAACATATGATAATCAGACTTTATTAATAATAGAAACTATGTAAACCCAATAGAGGTGATAAAAGAGATTTGTATAAGCATGATGCTAATAAAAAACAAAACTATGTAGTTAAAAAAATATTGATAACGGCAAAAATTGTTGAGAATTCATAGCAGAACAAGTTCTTTCATACTCGTTGCACCATAAATAAAAATACGATAATCAGACTTGATTATTATTAATAAAACCTATAAAAATATTATTGGTAAACATACCATTAATAAATTGAAATCACCACTAAAATCTCATCTTACAATTTACAAAATTGGATGAATTAAGTTAGTAAAAAAGATAAGGGTAAACCAATATTATAGAATACCTTTTTTTACTGGAAAGTATAAGGATGAGATGTATTGCAATGTGGTAAATATTGGTGCATATAGTTTGATATTCGGTAGGATTTGACAATAAATTATGAATGCTAAACACCTGAATAGAGATAATTTGTACAATATTAGAAAAAATTGTATGAATTATACTTTTATGCCTTTGAAGAAATAATCTAAACCTAAAGCATTTAAAGTAAAGGGAAAGTGTAAGCAAAGGTATGAGAGGCAAATGAATGCATTGATTGGTTGTGAAGGCATTGGATGAACAAGTAAAAATGAAAATGGTAAACATTCATAAAGCAATTAAGTCTTTACTTGTTGAGTTTAAAGAGGTTCTACTTTATGGATTGCGAGATGGATGACTACCAATAAAAAATATTTAACATCAAATTGATTTAGTGTCAAGAGCTATCCTTCCAAATCTACCATATTATTGAATGAGTCCCAAGGAGGGGGGGATAATAAAGAAGAAGGTAAAAAAGTTGTTAACAAAGAAATAAATTCATGCGAGTCTAAATCCTTGTATAGTTCCAACAATATGAACTTTAAATAGGGATGACAGGTGGCGTACATATATGGACAGTCGCACCATCAACAAAATAAATATGGTTATAAGTTTTCAATTTCTTAGTTAGATAACATTGTTGATCAATTACATGGGGCATCAATCTTTACAAAGATTGACTTGAGAAGTGGTTATCATTAGATTCAGATTCGACCAGGCAAGGAGTGGAAAACAACTTTTAAAACAAAAAAGAGATTATATGAATCTAGTTCTAAGTTCTTTTGTAGTATATTTAAGGTTGATCACATAGGACACCTGAAAGAGATGCTTGAGATGTTGCTGAAAAATATGTTATATGTGAATATGAAAAAAAATATAATTTTATGCATGATAAACTACTATTTTTAAACTTTATTGTTAGTGTCTATGACACATATCAACAAGGATAAAGTTCGGGCTAGTGAAAGATGTATTTTCCATGGATTGACTATTTTTTATTAAAGATTCATATGAAATTTCAACAATATTGTTGCAACCATTACAAAATGCATGAAGAAAAGGAAGTTTGATTAAGGAGAAGAGACAAAAAAAAGCTTTGTTTGAATCAAAGAAAAATTAAACAACGTTGTGGTTTTAATACTTACAAATTTTGATAAATTGTTTAAGGTAGAATGTGATACTTGTAGTGTTGCGATTGGTGTTTTAGATAAGAGATTTGTTGTATTTTTTAGTAAGAAGTTAAGTAATGCTAAATTAAAGTAGTTCACATACGATAAAAAGTTTTATTGTTTTTCAAACTCTTCATAAGTGTGACTATTATCTGATCGATAAAGAGTATGTTAAATAATCAAAGAAGAATTAATACTAACATTCATGCTCGATGGGTCACTTAAATATAGTTGTTCCCAATTAAAATTGAGTACAAGGCTAAGATTCAAAACAGAGTTGTTGATGCTTCCTTATTAATTATCTTATGGGGTAAGACTTTAACTACTTAAAAGAGTTGTATGAACATTGAGGTGTGGAAGAAGTGTCAAATTTGTTTCTTGATGATTTTCACATTTATTATGGATTTCTTGTAAAGGGAAATCAACTTTGTATTCCTCGTTTTTCATTACAATAAAGGGTTATTTGGGATTTTCCTAAAGGAAGTTTGACTGGTCACTTAAGGCAATAAAAGACTATTGGTGTTGTTTTTGACATGTATTTTTTGCCTTATTTAAAATGGGATATTAGTAAGTTTGTGCAAAAATAATATATTTGTCAAACTATCAAGGGCGATCACAAAATACAAGTCTATAAATGACTTTATCTATTCTTAAAAATATTTAGAAATACTTGTCTATAAACTTTGTACTTGGATTGCCTCGTACACAAAAGGGAATGGATTATATATTTGTTGTAGTTGACAGATTCTCAAAAATAACACATCTTAATCCTTGCAAAAAAATGAGTGATGTATTTATGAATCTATTATTGCTTAGCTTTTCTTTCAAGATATAGTTTTGTTTACATAAGAAGAAGCACATGATATGAAGTCTGAAGTTGTTGTTTTTCGATTATTTTTTTCTAGTTAATTTTGAATTTTAATTAATTATTTTTTATTTAGTTTAAAACTTGTAATTTCATTAATATTTTATAAGTTAGGAATCTTATTGTTAAATGGATTCTATTAATTAGATAAGTTTTAATTAGAAATTCTTTTTTATAGAAAATATTAGTTCTAGAACTAATACAAACAAAAATATCTAGTTTATTTTAAGGAGATTTAAACTATTTATACTTTTAATAAAATATCAAAGTTTTCTTTAAATTTCTTTATAGTTTTGAGCTTCTATCACGTCCACATTTCATCGACTAAAAAAACAAACACCACATAATGAAAAATGGTATTTCTTGTTAATTTTCTATAATAATTTTTTGTATTTTGCAAAAGTTGCATGATAATTTTTTTTATTTCTATTATATATCTAAAAAATATTTTATAAATGAATAACTATATTGCTTATATTTAGAATCAAACTACAAAAGAATAGATTATATTTTGTTAGATTGGAAATAGAAGCATTAGAAAGGCTACGAGAAAAACAATTTAATACCAACTAAATGATTGTGTTTTTTATATAAACAAAAACCGTTGTGAATGAGAAAATAATACTGAAAAAAGTAGACTCACTTTTTAAAAAAAAAATGCGAGATAGAGAGTTAAAATTTTGAAGTGAATTAAAGTTTTTCAATATTTTTGGTAGGGCCAAGTTAGTATAATTACTATAAATAAAAATCAATTATAACCAACTTTAGTATTTTATTTCCAATCACATGGTAAAGCATGGTTATATTCATGATCTTGACATTAGTGTCTTGAAATATGTCTATAAATGCTAGAATATTACAGGAGAAAAAAAAAAGGAACCTTAATTTATGAACTAAGTTATCAAAATTGTTAGTGTAGAGACTGGTTTGTATTCCAGCATCAAACCCCTAGACTGAAGTGAAATTATGAATGAAGACAAAATGTGCTCTTGACGAAAAGAAGACAAAAATCCGACTGTTAAGATTCTACTGTGCTGTGAGACTATGTTACTCTATGTGTGCCACCGTATCATGGACCAAAACTAAAATGGTCAAGGGAACAGATTATGTTTTGTCTTTACTTTTCCTGTACATGAAAATCGGGGTCAAGAGAACGGTACAATGCTACGAGGGAAGCAGTATCCTACTGGAATAGATATCACAATATTCATCCATCCCTTCCAGCTAACACATAATGCTTCTGAAGCAGATAGATTGATGCAAACCATTACGAAAACATACCCATCTAATATATGCTCATGCAGAAGCAAATTAGTATTAGAAAGACAAAATACACTCACCATGGAGTTAGGAATCCAGAGTTCAAAGTTGATGTAACGCTTCGTTCCACAAGAACCTCACGTATTCGCGCAAAATGCTGTGCAGCAGATGAGCAGATTTCCAAGTATGCCGACCCTGATCTCGAACCACTATCACCATTTCCAAATAAAAGACTGCCACCGTTTTGAACTCTTAAATTTTCAGTGTTCTTGGTATGTCCGATCATTCTTGAAATTCTCTTTCTTGGTCCAATTTCATTGCAGTTCACATTCTCCTTCCTTACACCAGCGTATACCACATCACATGGCTGGTCTGGAGATGGGGTCTCAGGCACAGTCATTTGGCTCTCTTTAAGAGCTTCTCTAGCTTCTGCAACTTTTCCTGGAGTAGTTTGTTGTACAATTTTTTCCGGAGGTATATTCTCCTGGTCTCTCGTAGTTTCATCACGTGATGGTGCCCCACAATCTGATAACTCAAGGTAAAATGGACCAGCAGAAATTTGATTGAACTTAAAACAAGATGTTGCACTCAAACCAAAGCCTCCTTGAAAGTCATTCTCATAACAGACCTGAGAATATGGGCTTGTAACTGAATCAAGGTGATGCCGAACTAATTGCTTGCACTGTTTGGCAAGATCCTTTATGAATCTACTATAAGCATGCCTTAATGCAGCATGAAAACCTACATACCCGTCCATATTTCCATTTTTCTTATCATCTGCACAATTGAAGTAATAATATTTTGCATATCAATTTCAAGAATTAAGCTTTTGAAAACTAAAAAACAAAATTGCAAATTACACGTTGTGCTCAGATTCCAGGCAAAAAATGATGGTGCTGTTATTTTCTCAGGATTTGAATGCTATATGAGAAGAGAACAACCACTGAAAGGTTTGGTGCAGGATGTCATGCATTATGAAGTATTTAATTTCTAAAAATCTACACCCCAATCACAAGATGTATGAACTTTGTGGGTAAAAGAAGGGCTCCTGACTACAGTGACATGATATGAAAGAAGCCGTGGATTCTATTTACTATTAGAATCCAGTAAATTCATATGCCTCTTTTATAACAAGAAGCTCAATTCATCCCCTAAATTATTCTGGAAATGGAGAAAATATGGACCAAAAGTTATACTAGACTTAAAAGGCTTCTTACATTCTGAGTCGCGGATGTGATTTCTTTCTAAAGCAAGGTCAAAGAGATTCCCAAGAACAAAGGCAAGCCGATCACAGGCTGTGTCAAGTAGAGGAGCAAGCCAAGACCGGGAAGCAGCGCGGGCAATCTCAGCAGCAGCTTCTGTCACACCTCTACCTCCACCACGACCAGCATGGGCAAGTAATATATTTGCCACCTGTTTCAAGAAGGCTAAATAATTTAGCATTCACTGTTTGCTAATTTCAAATGTTCTAAACCTTTGTTTCCCTTAAAAAATTAATACCTTCTCCCTGGATACTGGAGGACATTCAATGGAATATGCAGCACACCGGAACTCATGCATTACTCTTTCAAAAGCAGCTCCTCCATACAGTCTAAGAGTAGCATTGGGAGGTTTTATATCTACAGTAACACCTGGCCAAATCCCAATACCACTCTCTGCCTGCTCCTCTACTGTTGTTTTCCCCCACTGCTCGGGGGCAGGATCGGCTGCTCCATCAATCAAAGCTCCCTTCACCAATACCAATAGCCAGAGAAACTTCATAACTTAATCACTGTGAAAGCTGCATGATCTCTCGCTCAATGATAGGTAAAACTCAAGAACTATATGCTATCTTCCAGAAGAGGGACTGTTTATTGCTATGCTAGGCATAATTCTTAGTTAAAGAACACAGGGGAGACAAACAATATCTGTCTGTAAGTGATCAGGTACAATTTAAAAATCCAGAAATAAATCTTGAATATTGATCAACGTGAAGCACATTTGCAGTTAACCAACACTTTATGCAAAAACACATTATCTACCCTAAAAAAGAAATTCAAGGAATATTGCATGTTCCAAACGAATGAGCAAAATGATCACTTACCACATGATTGCTAATAGAAGCTGCATGCAACATTGCAGATCTCCGCAGATGAGCAACATCAGAAGTAGCTAATATTTTCGAGTCCATTCTATCCAGCTCAGCATTAACTTCACAACAGCGTTGCTCAAGGAGAGCTAGGGTTGCTGGAGCAGCTTCTTTGTATCTCTTTTGAAGTTCAGACTCCAAATAGTCCCTCAGACTGCTGAAACCAATATAGGGCCGAAACTTCTCTTCATCAAACCCTCCCTTGACCCCATCACGTAAATGATGTAGAATTTCTGAATCCACATGAGATATTTGCCTGCGGAATTCATCATTTGTTATGGTGTTTTTATCCTTTGGCAAAGCCACAAAGAAAGGATGAATGTTCTCCCCTAGGTATCCACTTGCACTTAGATAACGATCCACTTCCCAACGGTCACTAAACTCCTGCATTGATTGAAAGTGCCATGAATAAGAATCAGGCGCAACAAGTTCAAAGTAAAAGTCAAGTTACTGAAACATTATTGCACAGCAGGAAACAAGGCTTCTCTGTTGCTATTTTCTCAACAACAGAATGATCTTCATCTTCAGTCACACAGTTAAAAGCAGAGATCATCACCTAATGCATCTCTAATACATGTTTTTTGCCATTCCATTAGCTACTTGTATTACAAAAATAACTGGATACGATGTCAACAGAATAATATGGGGTTTTGTGATTCATATTCCACTCTGTATAGTACGTGTATTGATTTCTCTCATTTACCATCACCCCTTAACCTCATCATTTTTTTTTTCAAAAACAAATTAATCATACCTTGAGCCTATTGTCAAATTTTGAAACAACGATTACTGTCCTTCTGAAGTTTGGATCAATGTCCTTAATTGCATCCAACCATAATGATGAACACCATTCCACACTACTCTGTTGAAGGAACAAAAGAATACGATGGGGAGGACTGGCCAAAGACTTCACCATCGAAAGAATTTCATCAGGCGTGTTCTCTGGCTCTCCTTTCCTTGCCTGAAATAAAAATTTCACACCAATAAGAAACCATTACATAACCAAAAACTTGCGAACTTACAATTCACCTTGAAGCTAAACAACCAACCTTAAGGACAAAGCCAGGGGTATCAATGATGGTGAGATTAGGACAATGTGCATATTCAGCTCTCATCACAATTGGCTTAGAAGAAACTGCAGTTTTAGTCCTTTTCAAAAGCACCTCTGTACGGGATTTTATAATGTCCGCAATTGTCGTTGAAGACACAACAGAGCTTCCATATTCCTCAGAATCCTCTTCCTGAATTCAATGGACAAGTTTCAGTATCTTCAAACACGACAATAATGCATTTGCATTTCAAAAATTTATCAAAATAAGATAAAGTAGCTTCTACTGAACAAAATGTGGCTGATGCATAAATGTTTGATTACATAAACTGAAGACCTTACCCTATTAAATCCAATAATAACCACAGAATTCCAATTTCAATTGACATTTTTTTCTTTTTTGTAATTGAATTTATATAAATAATTTTCATCACATTGTCACTAACCAATTTGCCATTTCCCTATCCCATTCCATGTTTGTCAGCAAGAAATAAAAATAATTCAAAATCCCAAATGCGGACACCCAACAATACTCAAATTTACAAAATAAAATAACAAAAACCCTAATTTCAAAACAGATATTGAAATCCCTTATTCACTCAAAATAGCATTCAATACATAGTATATAATTCACACGAGAAAAGTTTTTTTTTAAAAAATACCCACATAAGAAATCAAAAAAAGAAGCCTTCAAGACCAAAAAAAACTGGAACCCGCGTAAGAAGTATGAAAAGCAATAGAAACCCATTTTGAATAAAAGATACCTGAAATCTACAACGGGGTTCAAGAGCGGAAGGGTCATGAACCATCTGAAGAATGAGGGGTCTACGAGTACCCATTTCGACTTCACGGACATTGAATCTGAATCCAAGAAGTGCTTCAAGAAGCGAACTTTTGCCATCAGATTGACCACCGAGTGCTACAATTTCAGGGATGGGTAGTTTCTCGCCGAAAGCAACTGCTGCAGCTTGCAACCGATTATACGCTTCGAATCGAGAGTTAGAGGGGTTGTTTTGGTGTTTTCTTGAAAGGGAAGACGAATTCGTTGATGGAGTTTTTGTAGGTGTGGTTAAGTGCACGTTTGTTGTTGCCATTTTTGTGTGTCACAGTGTGTCTTTCTCAACGTGTGTGTGTGTGGGTGTGGGTGTGGGGTGTCTGAGAGAGAGAGAGAGGGAGAGAGGTCTTTTGAATTTGAAATATTTTGGTGGAGCGCAGAGAGAGACGTTGAGAGGGGGATGTATAATATGAAGTTTTCGTGGGCTTCCTTCCTAACGAGAACAAATGAGGTAATAGGCCTACTATTATTCTCCTGGGCTCATTCTATTACTTCAATTTGATGACTAGTTTATATATATCCCGTTAAATCTCACGTTTGGTTTATTTAGTGTGCGTTTAGTAATTATTATAGTAGTTCAACTTACTAGTTTATATAATTTATATTATTTTTTAATATATTTTTTTTTAAATAAAAGTTTTTAAATTTGAAATTTATACATATATATACAATTTTATATTTAATTTTTATCAAATAAATAAAAATAATAAAATTTAAATTCATAACTATTTGATCATCAATATTGTAATAACATATTAAAAAATCAACTCAACTTAAAAATTTAAATTATTAAGTAAGATCTCAAGATATATATAATTTATATTATTATTTGTCAATTTATTTATTTTATTAAGCTTTAAAAATGATAAGGGATTGATCCATTCTTGAACAATTAAACCATAGGGAATAGATTATTTACAAATATATAATGTTTTATGTCTAATAAAATATTTATTTCTTCATTTTAAAACTTGTAGGGCTTGAAACTTAAGAAAATACTAAAGTTTGATAATTGAACTGTACTTTCTAAACTCAAAACCGTATGACATCACATATGTCAAATCCTAACATACTTATAAAACTCAATTAATCATTAATTAATAAAGTTAAGATTAATTTTTTTAAAAATTAATCTTAAATTTATTAAAGAGACTAAGAAGATAATGAAAAAATAAATTTTAGTGAATAATTGCAGTTTAAAATGTGTGAATAATTAATCTTAACTTTAGTGAATAATTGCAGTTTAAAATAATTGCAGTTATAAAATATGTGTTGTATTTTCTAATTAAAAATATAAAATCAAAACATGTTGAAAAATAAATTTTAAGTTCAAAATTTTATTATGATATATTATATAGTTTGTCTTCGTATCATTTACATTCTGTTCTGGGCTTTAAATTAACAATTTCCCAAATTAAAAGAAATTTAGTCAATTAGAGCTGGTTGTGTTTCGAATAGAAACCCACAGAGCAACCAAACAATGTTCTTATAGTCCTTTCAAGTTCAACTTGGCTCTTTCCTTGTGCATTTTACTTAATTTTGTATATTGCTAAATCGAATGAGTCAAATAAAATTAACCCTACAGACTTTTTATATTCGCAAATTATTAATTCAATCTATAGCGATTAATAAGCTACTGTACGTATCAATTATTAAAATAACAAGTAACAAATACAATTAAAGATTGCAAATCTTAGTTCATTGATTACGAAGCAATGTGGGAATTAAAGCTTGAACTTACATTCATGGCATGCATTAGGGTTATGTATTCTATAAATTATTAGAGATGAGCAGAAAAATTAAAAAAATGATTAAATTAAGGAAATAAAAAAATAATAATTGAAAAAACTGAACTGAAAAAATCAATTAAAATAATTAAATTTTTTAAAAAATTGGTTGGTTTGGTTTAGTTTCAATTTTATAAGTACAAAATCAAAAAAAATTAAACCGCACTAAATTGAATCTAAACTGAAAAAACTGGAACAACTTATTCAAATCAGAAAAATCGAGTTAAACTGAAAAAACCGAGCCAAATTAGTTTAAATCAATTTTTTAAAAAAAAAACAGAACTAAATAAAACCAAAATCAATCAATTTGAAACGATTTTAATTTTTTAAAATTTTTTAATTTAATTATTTTTTATAATAAAAATTAAATCAAACTAAAAATAATCATCTTTACTGTAAATAGTTATCATTGGGTAGACAAGATTGGACAGTTGAGATACTCAATGAGAAAATAATGGATATTCTAAGTGGATTTTTGAACAAGTATGAAATTTAATACTTAAAATTAACAAATTCCAACAAGAAAATAGTTACAACGAGGAATAATGTCATAATAATATTATCTGGTTTAAAAATTTAATTATTAGATGAAGTGTGACTAATAATTTTATATTATTCTTTAATAAATAAAATGAAAAACTTAAATGGTTTTGAAAAACTAAACCAGAGGAAAGAAACAGGTTAGCTAACTATCTTTCGTTCAAACCAAAGCCAAATTGAGAAGATCAATGCTAAATGGAGACGTAGAATTAGAAGATTGTTGTTTAGCTAGCCACTAATTAAACACGCATGATGCCATTTTAATTTTAATTTTAATTTTTTCAATATGAACAAGAGCAAAATACAAAAGCTAAACACAGGATGCATTCCTTAACTAACGAAGAGGTCTCTTTTATTGCCAAGTCAACAACTTGGGCCGTCCATAATAGTTCCCATGCACATGGTTGCGTTATTTTTTTTTTTTTTGTGTGTTTATATGAATGTTTGAATATATATATATATATATATATATATATATATATATATATATATATTAATTTTATAGGTTTTAAAATTAATAATTATGTAAGACTTTAACAGGTAAAGATATTTAAACATATAATTATTAAAAAATAAATTTAAAATTTAATTAGTTAAATTATTTTGCACTGCCTAATGAACGCAAAATAGCCAACAGCACTGAAATAAAAATGCCCATGCATAACAAGACAAGAAAAGCCTCCCCTCCGACGAAACATATTTACACCACCACATCATTTTGTTTCTCTAGACCCGATTTTTCGATTTGTTATCCATCATTTACTTGGTTCCAGAAGATTTTCACACGGATCCAAGGACACATGATGGCTTAGAGTCTTGTTTCGTCCTCGAAGCTGTCCTAGTTGTTTGATAACTTCGGACAACCTGGGCCAATATATACTTGAATGCCTGCAACAAGTCGATAGAAATAGTTGTATATTCCGATGCTAGCTAGCTAGCTGGTGGTAGACGTAATAGTTCCAAGTCAATTTTCACCGACAAATATTGTTTCAGATTCATTTAACCAGAGATCACACTTGCATTATGATATATTGACTGCGACATTCTTGGAAGCAAATATCAATTAATGCAACCAGGAAACTGAAATCAAATTAGTTTCTCTTTGCCAAGTTGCACCCAGCAGCCTCGAATTACACGTCTTTGAAGCACTCCCGTGACAGGTTATAATAGATTCATTAAGACAATGCAGTCGCTGTTTTATATTCATGTCCTTGAATTTATTTTTGTACAAGCACGAGATGAATATATTAATTCAACTGTGATGTAAATAGACTTTCTGAAAGTAACTGCTTTTTGTGTTTTGTTTTCTGAATTGAACCTTCAAGGATTCACTTTTTATGTTATCATTTCAAGGTTGAATTAAAGAGAAAGCTGTACGCAGAAGAATTCTCATGAATGCTTTTAGTCTGCATGCAAAGAGTCGACGTGCCTAAATTCGATCGAGAAAAATCTCAGCCCCTAGACATGAAAATTTGTTTTACGACACCTGGTTTAAAAGAAGAAGAAGAAGCAGCATGTAACGACTTCAATATATTCATCGATCAATCACACACTGCCCTGTTTGCTGCCCTTCTAGGTAAAGTATTGCAGCATTATGCCATTCTAGAAGAAGACTGTAGCAATTCTCATATGGTACAACTCAAAAGGAAAGAAAGAAATAAAGAAAGAAGAAGCAGCAGTGGACTATCAGTTCTCGCGGCGCATGTGATTTGATCTGGAAACACAAAACAAGAGAATATACGTAGGGTTATGGAGTCAACGCGTTTTGGTATGATCACAGTTGGAGATCGATGAAAACTTGAGCTCATTAGAGGAACGAGGCATGTCAACCGTATTAATAATTTTATAGTTTAGATATTAAGATTTGTTTATGGAACCGACGAATCATATAATATGGCACACCGCACACCCACATCCTTCATTAGTCTCTCATTGCTGTGAACACCAGTTGAGAAGCGTGTTCCAATGGTGGCTTTCAACGCATTTGCTGCCGGGAAAGAAGATCACTCACGTTCACAAATGATCAGTAAGTAGCCCCAACCAAATAATATAAAACAATTTTTTATATTATTTTATAATTATTAACATATTTTTTAAAATAAAATCTTTTTGAATTTAAAATTTAAAATTTATTAATTTTAATATAATAATAATATTTAAACTAATAACTGTTTAATCATCAATACTATAATATCATATTAAAAATTATTTTAATAAATAATATTTTAAAATATAATTTATATTATTATTATATCCAACCTGATAAAATCACCTATAGTATAACTTGCAAAGAGATTGGAGGTAATTGGTACTTAACATATTTTTTATTGCAAGACTCGAGCTAGCTTTAACAACTCCACGGCATGAATATTTACAATTTCTATTAATGCCCGTATTAATTTTATCAGAAATAAATTGTAATGGGACAATTAAGTTATCAGTTGGATAACCTAAGGATCTAGGGTCTCCTTAAATTAATTGGACATCAATTCAAATTTCGAAGTTAGAATTTAGAGGCATAGCCAGGCTTTCATGATTCGAATTAGTCAAATTATATTTATTTGACTAAGCCAAGAATCTATAATCATTTTATACTAATTAGTACAAAAACTTCACCAGCCTGTACAAGACACTCCGAGGCAGCACTTTCCTTCCCTCGTATTAATTATGGAGTTTTTTATCACAAGCTTGCAGTTTAAAATACCCTCCAGCTCCCTTACTATTGAAGACACATTCCCACCTATTTTTAGAGAATGGCCAGTTCTCTACTCAAACTTGCAACCATTCTCTCCCTGGTCGTTTCCATCCTCCTAGCCTTGCACACTCAAAGAACCTTATCGGTCGATATAGAAGATGAAGATGAAGAGTATGTTCTTGACACCCCACCAGTCAATTTCAGATCAAGAAGCCGGTTCTTGGCCACTGTAATAAAGAAAGGTGCACGATGTAACGCTGAGCGAAATAACAAATGTAATGGCGTTTCGGCCAACAAAGGCACGGGCCTGCTTTACTGTTGCAAGAAACATTGCCGCAATGTTCTTGGAGACAAGAACAACTGTGGACAATGTGGTAAAAAGTGCAAATTTGGAGAGTCTTGCTGCAATGGAAAATGTACAAACATCATTTACAACGCCAGTAATTGTGGGAAATGCAACAATAAGTGTTCCCCGGGGGTTAAATGTCAATATGGAACATGTGGGTATGCTTAAAATACAAGGTTTTTGAGGCATCATAGTTGGATTTAATAAAATGTGGCTGTTTTTGTTACTATTAGGGACTAGCTTATATTACTGGGGCAGTATATTTGTTATTACTTGTTCTCACAAAGGAAACAGAGTGAGTGTTTTGTACTTTATTGACTATACAGAATCCAAAGTTTGTGTCACCAATAAAGAAAGCCTGTACGTATGGAGATGGAGGTGATTCTCAGTCTTGTCTACTCATAGAAACATATCGTTGTTCAGACCCCAGGGAAGGAGAATGTTTAAAAACAATATGACACTTTCATTTGCCGTTGTTTTCCTTAATTTTGTTTATGTTTTTTCTTCTTCTTGCCCTCAGTAGGCAAGCTACGTGAAGATGCAGAAGGTTTTCATGCTTAAGTTTGTATGAAAAGGGAGGACAAGGAGAAGCAACTTCAATCCCGAAGTCTCAACTGATATGTTACTTCACTTGTCTGATATCACACGCTTAGTTCCATGCAAAGCTCAAGCTAGTTGTCTCGATCATCATGAGGTAATGTATTCATCTTGGAGCGAGATGTTACGAACGTTCATTGTGTATTTGTAATTTGAAGCAGATGAGAAGAAAGACGTCCATATGCTTGACTGCCTCTTGTTATAAGATTATCCACAATAACTAACAGAACAAAATCTAGCCTGGTGACTGAATTAATAGCACTTCCAGAAACTTCGAAGCTACTAGTCAATATATTGCAATTGATGCATTTGATTACGGCTTGCTAATGTTAGCCACATAGCAGGGAAGCAGAGAACAAAACTGCAGCAGCCATCACTATCCCAGAAAAAAATAGCTCAGAATAGGACTAGACCCTTGCAAAACCATACCACGCTAGATTTTGACAATTAAGTGAAAATAATTAAAAATAGAGTACCCAAACGAAAAGCCGAGGTGCACCACAAAAACAGTTGTACAAGAAGGGCATGCTGGCAAGCTTGGTCTGACATGTTTTCTACATTTATATTATTTTAGGTTTAGCGAGGGTCGGTTAATTGTAAATTCCAAATTTTTTAGTTCTAAAATATTTCATAGAAGCATATTATCTTAAAATTAGATAGTTATCAAGTTCAAATTTTTTAAATTTAATATATTTTTTAATTTATGTTATTTTAGGTTAGGCTAATTATGAAGTCCAAATTCTTTGATTATGATATGTTTGTTAAATCCTTGTTATATTAGACTTGGTTAATTGTCAAGTACAAGTTATTTGGGTTTAACATGTTTGTCAGAATCTAGTTTTCTTGAACTTGGATGACTATAAAATTCAAATTTTTTAGATTTGACTTGTTTTTTATATTCATGTTATATTAGACTTTTTAGCGTGCCAAACCCAAATACATTGGGTTTAGTATGTTTTCCAAACCTATTTTATTTAAGAAGATTGTTAGACTCATATTACATTAGACTTGATTGACTTTCAAGTCCAAGTTCTTTAGGTTTGATATGTTTTTCAAATCACGTTATCTTAGGCTTGTCTGACTGCCAACTCCAAGTTTTTTGGTTCTAATATGTTTGTCAAACACATATTATCCTATATTTGGCTAACTACAAAGCTCAAGTTTTTTAGGTTTAACATATTTGTCAAACCTTCGTTACCTTAGACATGACATATTTATCAGACCCAAGTTTTCTTGGACTTGGCTAACTACCAACTCTAAGTTCTTTAGGTCTGGTATATTCATTAAACACACGCCACCTTAAGCTTGGTTGATTGCTAAATCTAAATACATTAGGTTTGACATGTTTTTCAAATTTATTTTATTTAAGAAGATTTTTTTAATAACAATCTTAACTAAAAATTAACTCATCAGCTCATTTTATTTTATTGATTAATGAGTGCACTGTTGACAAAGAAAATTTAATTTAAGAAAAAAAAGTCTAAAATAAGATATTTATAGACTCAATTAAATTTTATTGAAGGTTTAATTGAATTTATGGAGGGTTTGATTGCAAAAACAATTCATTATGGAGTTAATTTGGGTTTTAATTGAAAGAAATACAAGTTTTAGGGTCAAAATATAATTGTTAAAAGTTAATTTGGTCAAATCAGGGGCTTAATTGTATAAATATTGAAGTATGATGGTCAATTAGGGACTTAATTAAAGAAATCTGAAACCAAGGACCAAAATAAAAAACACACGTAAATAGAGAGGCTATAATTAAACCAAATTAGGGGCTAAATTGAAGAAATTAAAAGTGTATTTCTCAATTAAGGGTCAAATTGCATATATTCAAGATAAAGGATTAATATGAAAAAAAGTGGCTAACTTCAAGGCCGACAATTGATTTGACAGGAATTCAATTGAATTGATTTTTATAATTAAAATTGTAATTGAAGACTCGAATGAACAAATCACAAATTAAGAACCAATATGAACTCTGACATGTTTTTGTTGTCCTTTTCTTTTAAATTAGATGGCATGTTTTATCCAAAATAATGTAGTTTCATACACTGTTCATGGAAACAACAAAAAAAAAAGACTCAAACGATACTGTTTTGAACGACACTAGGGGTCTTCTTCTTCACCTAAACTTGCGAGGCAGGGGAAGAAGAAGATTTTTCTTCCCCCTGCTTTCACCAACTTTCTTTCTTTGAAAAGCATAAAAAAGACACCGACCAAGGACCCCCACTTACCCAAAGCTTTTCAAGTGGTGGAGAGGCAGCAACATAGTGGTCGTCCTGGGTTCTCTCTTCCCTGTTTTTTGCCTATAAAACAGGGGAAAAGAGAGTAGAAAAGAGGTAGAAGACTGGAAAAAAAAACACAGAGCAGAAAAGAGAGAAAAGAGAAGGAGAAATGGAAAGAAAAAATAAAAGAGAAAAAAATAAAGGAGAGGGAGGAAGAAAAAGGAGAAGTACCACCACCTACCACCTTCAACCCAACAGCACCACCATTGCACCTCCTCTTCATCGCCGCCACTACCAATAGCTTGTTGAGTAGAAGAAGAAAAGAAAAGAAAAAAATAGAGGCTCTCGCCTTTGCCTCTACCAGTAATGCGTCATCATGCTCCCAGTCACTACTAGCAATACTGTTGCAACCACCACTCCAATTAGCACAACCGTGAGTCACCATAAGTAAGCTTTTTTCTCTTTCCTTTTCTTCTTCTTCTTCTTCAGGTCTTACCATTGTTTATGTTGCATATGAACAATGGAGAGACCCATTATTTAAATAGGCCAGCAGACCCAGCCCAACCCAAAATGTTTGGGCCAGGTCTGGTCCAATTCAAAAAAAAATTCTCAAAAATACTTTTGAAAAATTGTATTTTTTTTCCTTTTGGTTGCTTAATATTGATTTGTATTTGATGTCATAAAAATACAAATATAATATTAAAATACTCAGTTTTCATAAACTTTTAAAAAAATTGACAAAAAAAATATTTTTATGTATATGGTCAAGTGTCTCAAAGCTAAAAATTAATATTTTAACATGTATTTTGGCTTTAATAACCTGTTTATTAAAATCAAGAGAATGTTGGCTAAAATTTCAAAAATAACAAAGAGATTATTTTGTTTGTCTTTTAGTATCCGAGGTACAACATTATATGTAATATATATTTTTTATATTAATTTTTTTTTAATGACATAGAATAGTTAGTTTTTACCTAATAAGATAAGGATCTCCTGACAAAAGAAGACTTTTCTTGACCTTTTAGATGGATCAACAATTAGAAAATGCAATCAAAACCACAACAAGACTTTAGATTTTATCAGACAATAAAATAATGTAGCTTACCTTAGGTCGAGCGTAGTTGGGGTGTTAATACTTTTTCTTTACACAACCAGTCTCTGTACCCTATCTCTAAGACCAGTTAGGATTCCTAGTGATCAAAATACTAGGTAGCGACTCCCATTTTATTTTTACTAATAAGAGATAAGAATTTCTTATCTTTCCACATTTGTTTAGATAGACCCTTACACCATACATTTTCTAGGAATAATGGACAGTCACCACGACACCGCATACGTGCAACACTAATCAGCCAAAAGATTATATAATGGATGATCATTAAACTGATGATCATATCTCTCAGGTCATCAACAAATATGGTATAGATAATATTATCATTACAGCCCTCATATGTTTATATGAGTTTGGATACTTGTTTCCTTTGTAAAGATTTACAAGAGATGTTTTGAGGTATTATAACTCAATCATGCTTAGATTCATCCCAATGAATGTATTATTCTTTCCTTATTTAAAGAATTATTGAGAATTTTGAATGGGGCGCTAGGGTATTTAGACAAGGTTATATCTTGAATCGCAGGATTAAAGAGGTGCCTTCAATCTTTTAGTTTTTTACTTTCATCAACTAGCGAAATGGGCCAATAAAAATACTATAAGGGGAAAGTCTTCTTATTTAAAAAAATGATGTGAGCAATTGGTAATAATGAGGTATACTGGTTTAGCTATACATCAAGATAGATATGACTCAATTTAGGGTTGCACACATTATTAGAGGACACATCTAGTAAGTGTGAATAAAAAACAATTCTTAAGCCTAGAGAAGGAGAGAGTTTGCATCAAATTAGATCATCTTCATATTTAATATGATATCAATTATATGGCTAAAGGATTACAAAGCATTTTGAGTAATTTCACTTTCATTTTTTTTTCAATAGCTTTCATTCCCTGATTATTTTTTTATATAAGACCTTTATATAGGACAACTAGATTTGAATTTAGTAGGTCCATCTTGTCTACAACTTCTCCTAGTAACGACTCCTCTTATAAAAAAAAATTATCCATTAAAGTGAAGAAAAAGAATTGGGTCTTTTATTCAAATGAACATTGAGAAGTTCCTACTATTCAAGTCTAAGCTGATGATGTTTTTAAAGACATTCTTATAACTAATTTTCCCGTTGATTTATGATGAAAATTTAGCCACCTCAGAGTTTTCTTTATTCTAAAATCTTTTGGCACTTTCTCTCTTGTTTTTTAAGATTTAGGGATTGAAATATAAGAAAATGAAGTTTGGTATCAAAATAAAAAATTCAAAAACAGAAAGGACCAAACATAAAAAATAAAAATCTAAGGTCTAAAATGTAGTTTTATATGCCTATTGAACAATAGACATTGGGAAAAGACCTTTAATTTATTTTGATATCAATTTTGATTATTATTATTATTTTATTTTATTTTAAAAATAATTAAAATTTATATTATGTGAAATCGGCATGTCAATTAACCCTATGAATGTGATAACATGCAATTTGAAAAGACTAGAAAACTCTTAAGAAAACAAAACTTTTAAGGACCAAGTTGAATGAAAATAAAAGTTTGATTACCAAACTGGAACTAAACTAAAAATTAAGGGATCTGAGAGGAAAATTGTCCGGTGAACAATGTAGTGAATTGTAAAATATAACTAGTATCTTCTAATAAATATATATATACATGATATGAAAAATTATCAATATTTGATTTGTTGTGCAAATCAGCATAAAGTAAATGCAAGTCGATCAACATAGTTCAACAAATTACCTCATCCATAATGTACTTTTGTCAGCCAAAGGTTACAATTTATCGCTAATATAGAAAACACACTCATTAACCGAAACCTTCAACCCCATTAGCCCGTACCCTTGTAACAAGCATATCCTCGTGGCAAATGTGAAATCCTGTTAGTTCTCCAACGAAAGGGAGAACGAATCCTTAGGCAGGGGACAGGTATTATCACTGAGCGACATTTCTTGTGATGAGCACTCTCCAAAAACCAGCATCTCCTTCGAGATTACCAGGAGCTAAAAAAAAGCCAGAAAGCATTTCAATCTTTGAAAGAATTGTCTAGTTCTTCAACATATTTCCAATTTCAGAAGGTGGCCAAAAGAACTCGAGCAGAGACTACAAGCAATCATTAATCACTCGAAAGAACATCCTAATTCAACAAGTTGTAAAATGAATATTGAAAGCTGTCCCTATGGTTATGGATCTATGAACAAGACTTCGAAATCAATTGCAGCCAAGTACCTAGCATTTCAACCTGACTGCATATTGCCAACACCATCTCTACAATGTAACTGAATAATTAGATAAAACTTTATGAACTTGTCCTTGTCTAGATCCATGTACAATTCGGAAAAATAAAAATAAGCATCCTATAGGAATAACCATCTAATTCTCCATGATTAAATTTTGAACTTCTTGATATGAATCAGAAAACCTATATTGCATGTCAGGTATGTAAAGACGCTTCCCACCGAGTTTCAAAATTGATTACGCATCAATAACTCATTTATATTGCAGTCATGGGCCTATTAATCAATCAGTTATCCCACCGTTTTCTGATGTTTGGAAATTTTCAGTGTCTTCAACTCCGATTTGTGAGAACTGCTTCACCAGCATTTCGACATGGGCAGGCAAGGAGTCCTTAAAACTCTTTGAGCAGCTCTTATCCCCCTCGTCAACATCCTGAACCCCACCTTTGACCAGACATCCTACCTGAGCACCATCCATATATGCCTTACATGCCACGAGAATATCATTAGCATGCTTGTTGAAATGGCCCAGCACAAAGTCCTCAAAATGCTGCAACCAACGATGATTTGAATCAATTAGTTTTTAAATCTAAAGGTAAGCAAGTGTTTCACCAGCTGAGAATTCATATGCACAGTTTGATGGAATAAATGACAGGCCTAATCTGTATGAGAATCACAGAAGTGCAGTAAGATAATCACAGAAGCATCATCAAAAAATCACAACAGTATGTTTCTTGATGTAAAGGTTGACCATTGATAGTGTGTTTTTTTATACTTTCAAACAAAGCACACTGGGTCCAGGCACAAGAAACAATTAGCATTCAGACTTCTGGTTATTCATGGTTCGTACCCATTCCTGAACTTCCAATGTTTCTCATTTTTAACATATTTTAAATACTAAAAACTACTCCAATTAACAGTTTAGTGGTGGATCTAAGGTGAAAATTACCCATACTTTCAATCATTTATGCTTCTCCTGAGATTATTATCCAAATAACTCAGGAGACAATTTAAACCAGCAAGAATCCCTGATGAAAATAAGCAGTTACAAGAAATTCACCTTAGGCGGCCTCCTCATTGTGTAAACCATTGTTTTGAGTGATAAGAAAAAAGTATTCTCACTGTACTCCTGAGATCGTTTTTCACCATCAGCTGAACCACTCAGTAGTTCATATCCAGGCTCATTAAAAAAGGGCTTCTGGTTCAATATCAATGCTTGTATAGATACTAGAACTTGTAGCACAGTAGAGACTCCAGGCTGCCACTTCTCATTCTTGTTACCCTGCCAGGTTCCAAGAAGACTGAGGCATACCTTCCCACAATTATACAAGTTTGGGTTGAGTCGAAGACCACCAGAATGGTAGTAGACAAGCTAACAAAACAAATTGGAAATTATGAGATGGTTGAACAACAGAAGATGCAAAAGTAATCCACACAAAATCTTGATCACTACCGGTGGTACTTTGGGGTAGCCAGCGGGGAAAAAAACATCAAAGAAAAAGAGACCATCGTGGTAGGGAGTACCCTCTGCTCCAATAATTACAGCCCTCAATAGGTCCATCCTTGTTTCATAAACCCTAACAAATATAGAATCTGTTGACATAATAGAAGTAGGACAAACACAATGTGAGAAATGAATTATCCAGAACTTGGGAGAGAAGCAATTCAGAAAGGATTAAATGGACCTTTTTTTCCTTTTCACAAGAAATATGTTCTACTGAATAAGGGGAGTGTTTTAACTGGACAAGAAAATCTCAACAAAGTCAAACTAATTGCATTTTTTCCATCATTGGTTACATGTTGAAGATCGCCATCACATTGGAAGAAAAACCATATGCATGGAGGGAGGATTTATTGAAGCTCTCAAAAACAAAACAAAAAAAGAAAGATAAAGTCATTTATGCAATAATTAAAGTTTTCTCAATAAAAAAAAAAATCATTAATCAGGAACATAACAAAATCTTATCAATGCTAAATATCCACGGAACTTATTATGATAAGTATTAAAACATGAAAAAATCCTTACTAAATCCTCTTTTTATATAACTCTTATGTATCCTTAATTGCACTCAATATATTTCATCATACAAAACTAATCAATTTTTTTATCAATATCAAAATTTTCAACAATCTCTTTTTCAAAAAGAGTATACTTAATTGACTTAATTTCTTGATTATACCAATCATTGGCATAATTTTGAAATAATGAGACTTTTTACAATTCAGGGAGATATCAAGTTCAAAATACTCCAATTGTTATCTCAAGTACAACTTTTCTTGCTCTGTAAAATCCATAAATAAATTTTATTTGCAAGCTCAGAATACAAAGTTTACTAAATGATATATATAGGATGATATATATAGGACCAATGTTGTCAAGAGGTGCTCACCTAGGCACTCTAGGCGAGATGATGTGAGACCTAGGGCTTTTTATTTTTCCAGGCAGGACGATTTAACTAGGCACTCACTTGGAGTGCAAGCACCAAGCACTGAAGGGATACCCTAGACAAAATATATGTTGTTTTTCCACTTTCTTTAATTGAGATGTGTCTTGACCTATTTGTCCATGTTCTTTTTATTCACCACAAAAATAATTTAAGGGTATATTATAAAAATAAAGATTAGAGTTTAAAAGGAAAAAAGGATCATCAAAATAGAGCTGGAGGCACATTTGGCAGCCACGATTTTCCAAAAAATCAGGTCCATCTTTTTGTTTGTTTATTCTTCATTTATTTTCTTTCTTCTTTTTCTTTCTTCTTCACTTGTATGGTCTCTCTCCATCTTATTTCTTCTTTACATGTCTTCTGCCGAAACTTTCACTTCATTTTTTCAATAAAAAAGATTTTCTCAAATCTCAAGTTTATCTTTATTTTTTCTTGAATTATTTTTTCACAATTGAATTATTTTTTCTTGTCGTGTTTATTGTTTCTAAAACTTCAGTTTCAAACTTCACAATTTTTTTTTCCTTGTTGTGTTTACTGTTTCTAAAACCTAAGTTTTGTTTTTTTAATCAACTTAGTTTATTCCAAACTTTAACATTTTAAATTTAACTATGTTAATCTACTTGCTCTTTTAAATGATCTTATTTTGTTTTCAAAGGTGAATAGTATAACTTTTTATGAATATGTTAAAATATTTTGAGTTTCACTTTAATTTTCTAACCTTAACTTTTGAGGTATATATTTGTGATTTATATATTATAACTTTATATATTTTATTTGAATTTATAGCATAGCACCTTGTTTAATTTAGGCATGCACCTAGCATCTCAACCATCTGACAGTCTTGATGCCTCATGGTGCCTTTCACTTTAGGCAACACTAATTAGGATTTTATTTTGAGGGGTGGTCAGTACAATATAATACATTTATATACTAGGAAGAAAAATCTCAAGGGGGGCTACCCTCTACAGGTCACTTGGCTCCACCATTGTTCAAAACTTCAAAGGAAACAAAATCTCACTAAAACATTTTACTTGTTCTACTTTTATTCACCACTAGATGCAAGAGGAGAATTCTTTTCATGGTTGAAAAAATTTATCCTCTACGTGCTAATTTCATTTCTGAAAAGTTATGACCTATTAAAATTATAAAGTTTCTCACAATAGCAAAGGGAGGAAACAACTAGATGCTGAAAAGCATTAAAGAAATTTAGGATGAGATTAAAAAAACTGTTTGTGTGACATTTAATGGTAGTATACACAGAAATATTGGTGGTCTTTCAACTCAATTGTTTTGTCATTGTATACTTTATCGGTACGTCGTACTCTTCAGTAGCCCCCTAATGAATCTGAACAGGTATTAATATGAACACCACAAAGGGAGCGCAGTGGGGAGAAGGAGGTTCACTAGGAGAAGAGGAGGAGGAGATTACCCATGTCAAGCTTATAGTCACGATTAAAGATCAGAATCACAAAGTATAAAGCTTACCTGGCAAATCATTCTCCAGGATTCTCCACTCTTCCTGAATTCTCTTTGCCCATGTCTTTGGTTGCTGCCAGAAGGAGGATGCTAGCATTATGCAAACAAATCATTAACGGAGAATAATAAAAAGAAATATGACCTGTATCTTCTAAAGTAACCACCTGCTTCATCAAAGAACCTTTAGAAGTATAGTGATGGTCTGAATGATCTTCAACTGTATCAAATCGTTTGAATAGTTGAAACTTTCTGAGGGTATCATCCTTATTTACATTTTTCAGAGTTCCAGCAGCCTTTTCTTCAGGAGGGATATGTAAAGCATCGAACGGATCATAGAAATTTGAATGAGTTGTATGGTTATCAAATGAATTTTTGAATTTCGACATCATCGTAGACACGGAAGGGCCAATAATAGGAAAATGATGCAATCCTCCCACAAATGAAGGGGGGGTTGGATAAATTTCAGGAGCAAGACTGGTATGTCCCAAATGTGCTGGCCCGACTCCATGAGGGAGCATAACATCGCCTAGGTGCTTTGCATAGCCATAATCAGTTGAACTATTTGAAGTGGCTGGCTTTTTTTTACTTTGGAAAGGTGGAAAATTCAAGGCACTCCTCCCATGTTGTGAAATGCTTTTTTCTTTCTTACTTTGGGCAGCCTGGGGAATTGACCAAGGGGAGGACAGGTTCACTCCAGAAGCATGACTTATGGAATCCATAGGGTTATGAAAACTTGAACCACTCCCCGAACTCAGCTTCTTGCTTGCATGGGCAGGCTTCAATGACCATGAACCCCCACCATTAGATTGCATTTGATTGCTTGTATTGAAAGAATTAGTCCCATCAGCAGTTTTCTTTGCATTATTATCAGAATTTGGCAGCCAAGGAATGGGCGCCTCCACTCCAGGAGGAATATCCACGTTGTCAAAATGGGATTGCAAATATGAATACTCATCAAACTCCATGAAGTCATCAGAATAAAAATCCATACATGCACCATCATCATACACTGAGTCAGAATCAATACCATCGATGTTAATCACATTATTTGCTCCAGGGGATGAACTGAAAAGATGATCGGAAATGTCATCCTAGAAAAAAGGGAAAAATACCAATTAGAAGAAACAGAAGAAACACCATATATTAGCGCTAAAAAATGTACATCACCTAGAAAAAAGGGAAAATACCAATTAGAAGAAACAGAAGAAACACCATATATTAGCACTAACAAATGTACATTGTATAAACTAATACATACCTTAGCTTGACTGAAACCATGAGAATTCTCTCTTATACATTTCCCTTTGTTCTTTATGTCAAATTTCTTTTCAAGAATCATCACATCAACAGGATCTTCTTCCTTGTCAACATCAATTATTTCACGAAGAATAACCTACAAAATAATATTTCTTTTACAATTACATTGCGTAGACTGATGGAAGTGAAAGGAAAGTGAAGGAAATTAAAGAAGGGAAATTTTATGTCTTTCCTTTGAGAGTTAAGATGAGAAAAGGAAAATTTCCTCAATATTATCCTCGAAAGGTAGAAAGAACTTAACTATTGATGAAAATGCAATGGGAAAAAACATAATTTATTGATTCCACTTCTCTTTTCCACTCATGCAACACAACAAGAGAAATTTATTTAATGAAGTTTGTTTCATTGCTTTTCTATTCCCCTCATTTTTTTCCGCATTATTTCACTTGTTTCCCTTAGCAGATATAGATATCCTAAATGGTGTTAGAATATCTGTTATAGCTCAATTTATTAAGTTCAACTGGTAGGTCTCTCCTTTCTCCTTTTTCTTTGGTAGTGAGTAAAGTAGTCTTTCTTAGTTAGAAATCGGGGTATTACAAGATCTAGGAAAGAATTTTCAGTATTTCCTTGATTTTGGGCCGCTGTAAGATGTCCTATGCTCAAGTACTAAGACAAGGACTACCGAAGACATGCCTTAATTCTCAATACTGCAGCTATAGCAGGGGCTTTGGAAAACTTATACCAGATGGCTAAGAACTCCTCCTTTAGGCACTCTTCCTCGTTCGATTCAAGAAGGGGGAAGGTAACTTTCACAAGGTTGTATTTTTTGGAAAACCAGGTTCTTACTAAAATAAAACAGGGAATCATGACATGACCCATCTTTCGACGTAGAATGTGAAATTGTTTCGATGTTAGCAACTAGTCAAACTTATATTTATGCATTCTAAATCCTAACTAGCCTCAAACACTTTCATAATTTGCACTCTTTACTAATATGATTCCCGACCTAGTTTCATCAATCAATCCCACCCTATAAGTAACCACTTTAACTCCAAAATCATCACTTTACCAAAAACTGCTGCACTTGAGATGCTGCTTAACCATCCCGAGTCCTGACACACCTGGAATAGGTGGTCAAATACAACACAAAGCATTGAGGAAAGAAAATATTCCAAACAATAAAAAGCAAAGCAACCTGCAAAGTTACAAATCTAAGCTTACAATGTGTTAAATCATTCCTTCTCTCCAAAATTAGCTTACTGTTAGCATTATTATCTCATCCAAACGCGGTCATCCTCCCTAATGCATGCTCAAAAGCAACACCTGTCAGCCAAGCTCACCAAAATCTAAGCCCCTTTTTTACCCTTCATGAAATGTACTTCAAAAAACTTCGAAAAGAGCTCATATTTGATTCAGATAACTTATACCTATTCACTCTCTAATTGATTCCACGTGAAAACATAAACAACCGGTAGGGGAAATAAAACCAATTGTAGCATTAACAGATATTACAAACACTTTGTAATACAAAAATATGAAATTGACCCAAATCAAATCCTAGAAAGAAAAGCTTAAACCCGATGTAAAGAAAACCTACATAAACACTGGCATTGTCTTTGATCTACTTCACCCCTTACTCACAATACTTCAAAAAAAAATGATTGTAAGCCAAACAGAACTCTATCAATCCTATGTACTAATCAACAATCAAGTACTTTCAACTCCACACACACTGAAACTGAAGTTAACAATAAAACACAGAGACAATGACAAAGCCAATTCAATTACTCAAAAAAAAACAACAAAAACACACCATGTTTGACAATCACAGAGACATTAGATACCCAGGAAAAAGAATGAAAGAATAAAAGGAAGCAAGATAAATCCATGATCAAAATTAATGGAGAACAGAAAAGCTCGAAATTGAATAAAGACAGCAACTTCTTAAAAAAGAACCTGTTTGTTTTTAGGTTGCTTAGGGCTGCTAAAGCGAGAAACAATCGGCGTTGGAGGGGGTGGGATTTCGATCACGTCAGGGTCCATGAACACTCTCTTTTTCCTGTTCGGTTAGTGAGAAAGTGTGAGGAAAAAAAACGAAAAGAAAAGGGAATTCCAATTCAAAAAAAAAGAAAGGGACAGAATCTTGAGAGAAAGAGAGAAGAGACTTGGAATTCAGAGGGAAGAGTGGCGGCGGCTTCATTGATGATGACGATCGGGAAGTGGAACAGTTAAGAAATATGGATGGAACCCGGCGAGGCTTGGGTTGGCTTGGCGATCAGAAAGAGAGAAGTGGTTCTGTTTTTTTATAGTGTTTTTGAGACTTTCTCTCCCAGCTATTGGGTACATACATAGTTACATGCCACATTGAGAGAGGAAGAGAGACGGCAAACTCTCTAGCCTTGCTTCTTGTCATTTCTGCTTCATATTTTGAGTTTTTAATTGTACTTTTTCTGTTTTTTTTTTTGGGATTATCTCCCCATATTATTTCATTATAGGATTATCTCCTATATATATATATATATATATATATATATATATCCCTTGTCTTTGCTTAGAATCGCTTGGATTCTAGCGTCTTCTTCGAGAGTTTATCTATAGGAACGCCGTTGCTTTGCATAAGTCTGCAACCCGTGACAGCCGTTAAGCTGCGTGGCAATATCTACAAGAGCTTGTAGAACTAATTTAGATGAACCAGGCTGTAGAGCAGCAAAACCCAGCCAAAACGTTGTCGTAGGGAAAGCTCTCAGAAAAAACAATGGTCTGCTTAAAAGGAACGATGACCTGCTTCATCTCCTATCAACCGTTGGATTACCTGTACCATTACACCGATGGAGTTCTTGGCATTTGTCATGACACTAATCTAAAGACTTCCACGTGTACTTGTGGAAAGTCTATTGTGGGACCTACTTCTGCATGTACACGTCACGTCCAGGTGCATGAAACACGCTTATTGGAAAACAAACAGGATCGGGACAAAAAAGTACGGTAGTTAAATCACCCTCAGTTCGTCCCTCGACTATTTTAATTTTATCCATTTAGCCCCTCTTCAATTTAATATTTTAATATAGCCCTTTCATTTTATGATTTTATGTAATGTGAACCTTCTATGGAAGTCCGTTCTATCTCGTTATAACTAAACCTATCCTTTTATCATTTAACTAAGCCATTTAATAATTCAGAATCCTACAGATTTAATTTGAAAAGTATTGTTTCTAACGTAAAACCTTTGTAAATTTAGTATAATAAAAACTAAAATAATAAAAAAAAAATCCTACAAATTATCAACCAACTCCAAAATATGTTCAAGGTATACGGTAAGTAACTAGTTCTATTACTTATCTTTTCAATTTATTTTTTTTTTTTAAAAAGAAATAAACACAAAAAGAAAAGAGAGAATAAAATTCAATATCCATGTATTTTTAATTAAAAGTTTTCTCTCTTCGTTATTTTTTTATAAAATAAATCTCTGAAAATAAATAATAAAATGCAACTAATTATTCCGAAAGCATTATAAGATTTTTCTGCACTCCAAAAATATTTAATGGAGACTAGGTGATTGGTTAATCCCTAGCCCTCTCTCTATATAAGCTCATAAATTCACAAATTATATCTGAATTAATCCTTGCAAAATCTCAAAGATCACAAATATAAGTTTTATATAGGTGTTCAAACGTAAAATGTTTGTCAAAATGGTTAAATAAAGATTGGATGTGGGATTGCGAAGAGCAAGCATGTACTATATATTGGCTTGCTAGTCCTCTTGTTTTTCTAAAAAAAATAAACAATAAAAAATAATTAAAATGTCTAACCTTATTTTTATAAGAGATAAAAGTAACCTTATGTTCCATTCCCTAGCTTTATTAAGTAAATAGGTGATTTCATGAGCCATATAATTTTATTTCAAAACTTAATTCGTTTAGGTAATCTCTTAACCGTGTTTTTAAGTTGCAAATTTAACATATATTATAATATTTTCAAATTATTTATTCACATTCTTATCCTTTTATCCAAGACTATAAGTAATGTAATTTTCAATATTTATCCATGAATATAAATAATATAATTTTCATTAGAAGTAAATTAATTTATCTATTTTTTCGCAACTACATGTCATGAACCCGCACGTGTCAATATTTGGTCATGTTAGAGGCCTTGCAGATATGATGTTGGTCAACATTTGTTGCCCAGGTTAACCCATGGAATGTTGATGTATTGATTTGTTTACTATTATACTTGTATATTTGTAATGTAATTGTCAAATATATTGACTTGTTGACTTCCATGTTAGTATAGTATATATTAGAAGAGGCGCGTGGTTTTCCTTGTAAAATGTTCAGGCATGGCAACCGTATTTTAAAGAAAAATAATAATAATTCGGGTTATAATTCTCATGGGATAAAGAAGCTGGTTTTATTTTAATCAAACAGGAAAAAAATAATGATTATATATGTGTGTGTGTGTGTGTGTATATATATATATATATATATATAAAGCAATAACGACAAACCTCACAATAAAACTTTTATTAAAGAGAAAAATATAATTTTTTTAATTAATTTTTAGGCAATTAAATACAAAACAAATAAAACTTTTATTAAAGAGAAAAATATAATTTTTTTAATTAATTTTTAGGCAATTAAATACAAAACAGATAAAATAAAATAAACAAAAAGGGACAAAACAAACCAATGTGTGCCAACTAAAGCTATTATGATAGATATATAATTTGGACATGAAGTTGGGGGAGCTAGTTTGGATTAATTTATCAAACTTATATTCTAAATTATAAGATTATGATAATTTCTTAGATAGAAAAATTAAAGAAAATCACATAGCAATTTGAAAGGAAAGAAAAAGAAAAAAAAAGAAAAAACAAAAGGTCTACCGCTAATAAACTATCCACTCTCCTCTGACACGCATCTCACTAAGGAAAAAAAACATGGTGGCACATCCAATGACATGGTAGAAAAGTAGTTTTAATAGCCGAAAGGTGTCGCATGTACCTCTTGAAATGTGAGGATACCTCTTACACACTAACACCTCATTCCACGCGGTAGCAACTTTTTAGATTTTAATATTATTTAATTTATATTAAAAGACCATAATTATAAATTATTACTAAATTTTTTTCTTTTTTTTAATTAATTCTTTAAAATTTTATTATTTAATATTGAATTGATCGTGAATTAGGTTTTATAATTAATTTTGGTTTGCATTGTATAAGGTTATTTATGTAAAAACCTGGTTATAATCTAACCTGATCGAAAATTAAAAAAAAAATATCTTTATTTTTAATTCGGGAATAAAAATGGGTTGGAATAAAAAATAAAATAAATAAATAAATAAATATATGAGAGGGATAGAATTGAACCAAAAAAAAGAAGTAAGGCATCAATTAAATGAGAAGAAAAGGACATGGGAAAATTGGGAAAACATTAAACTAAATGGAGTCAACGTGAAAAATTAAAAATTTTGGCTATAAATGGCCAATTTTCTTCTATTGTTTGGAAGTTTTGAAGCTAAAAGAAAAGGGAAGAATTTTTTAATATTTCTTTCAAATTCTTATTAGATTCACTCAAACATGATAGAATTAAGTGTAGTTAAAAAAGTTAAGATATGTATAGGGATCAAAATAGGTGATTAAAGGATTATAAAGTTATTTTAAAGAGAGAAAAAATATCAAAAGCTAGGGTTTAGGAAGAAGGAAGAGAGAACTTGATGTTTTCTTATTTTCTTTCCTTCAAATATTTTTCTATTGAGGTAATGGACCTGTTCTTTGTAATTAATTGTTTTAACTTCATGATTGATGAAGAGATATTATTATTTATAATATATAAAAATAGAGATTTGTGTTGTAAATTATGTAATGATGCAATTTGTGGCTTGGTGATGATTATAAGCCTGTGTGAAGATTGGGTAATTAGTTCATTTAAAAAAAATAGAATAAACAAACCCTTTTTCTTTAGTGCTTGTTTTTGGCTAAAATGATAAAATGGAAAAGAAATTAGAGAAATAATATAATTAATTAAAATTATGATGAAATGAAAAAAAAAAGTAGAGAAATAACATAATTGATTAAAATTATGTTGAATATTGTATGTATAAATGTAAATGGAGAGAAAGAATAAAAAATACACATGCGCGTGTACAAACACACATAAAAAAAGATACTTCCATACCCTTTTTATTGGTTTTGATTGAGATTATCAAAAGGGGAAGGATTGAGCTTTGGCCTTGACTGACATTAAAGGAAACATATTTATTTAGGAATAATTGATGTTTTTTAAAATGATGGTGATAATGATAATAATAATAACAACAAAAACAACGACAATAATATAAAGAATCAAGAAAAAAGTTTTTATCTCCTTGTGAATAAGGAATTTGGCTAAGCACATTGTAGAATATTGAATAGCTCGAATTAAAAAATATATAAATCATGTTGAGTTATATTAATTTTAAATTGAAAATTTTATACAAGAAATAAAATTGATTTTTATGGTGAATAAATGGTTAGTGATTCATTAATCTTGGTAACATAGATGAGGTTGTGGAGTTAGACCAGTAGTAGGGAATAACATTACACACACAAGTATCAGATATGTGTTAACATCTTGAAGTAATTTATTAATTTATTTCAATAATTCTATAAAAAAATTAATTGTAATTTTAGCATAAAATTATAAAGTAAAAAGGATAAAAATAATATCATGTTGAATAAAGACATTGACAGATTATTTTTTATTAATAAAAATAATATCATGTTGAATAAAGACATTGATAGATTATTTTTTTATTAATAAAAATAATATCATGTTAAATAGACATGTTAAAAGATTATTTACTAATTAATAAAAATAATATTTTGTTTAATATGCAAGTCAAAAGATTATTTTTTGATTAAAAAAATAATATCATATTAAATGAGCAAGTCAAAAATTATTTCTTAACCATTAAAAATAATATATTCACTGGTGGATGAGTTGAAAAGTTTATTTTCTAATTAATGGGAATGATATTTCATTAAGGATTGACATAAACATTAACAAATTAATGATGCAGTCAATATATTAAATATGAATTAAATGGTTTTTATTTTTTTTATTTATTGTAAATTGTAAATCTCACTATTATCTTGTATGTACGCGCACAAATATGTTGCTAGATACCTCTCTCTTTTAAGTGAGGAAATAGATACATAGATAAAAGTTTTTGTTAAATTATTATGTATAGATTGAAATCTTTTATATATGGAGGAATTAATATTTTGTTATTATACAATCATTTATATTTAAAAATTTAAATGTTTAAATTATTATTTTTTGTAGATGATGTAATAAAAGATATTGTCTTTATTAAGTAGTACATAGTTTTGTTTTATACCAAATTAAACATATTATTTTTTAAAAAACAATTGATGCTTGTTGTCAACTAATTTGTTTTAAAATTTTGTTATATATGGAATATTATAAAAATGAAAAATGAGAAGTTGGTATCAGCTGTGAAGTTCAATGTATTTGAATAAATATTGTGATTGTTATTTATAAGTTGAGAAATTCTTCAAGTTAATAATTTAATATTAAAAATAAAAAAAATTATTAAAATTTTATCATAAAAAAAATTACATTGAATAAAATTGACAAACATATATATATATACACACATATATATATCTTTTGGGTTGTTACAATCCAAGTTTTATTGATTGATTAACTCAAATAGTTTTTTATGATATTTTTAATTTTTAATTTTATTTTTTAATATTATAATAATTTAAAATTAAATTATTTTGATATATTAATATTTTTAAATTATTTTGATACATTAATATCTCAATTATTATTTTTAAATAAAATATATTATTTTTATACTTTTCCGAACACGAGACACTATGAAAACAGAATTCTTATTATATTATCGGTCATCCTCTCAAGAGTATGAATCACACATGGAATCGGTCCTTTGAGGGGCCAAAAGTATTTCACTTTTTAAACTCCTTTTTCTTTTCTTTTTTTCTCTTTTGAAAAACTAGTCATCTATCCACAGCCACGCGTGGAGATTTCTAATATAAAATTTTTAGTTTTTAATTATTTTTAAGTCCAATATATTTTTATAATTTATAATTATATGTGTTTAAAAGAAATTATTAACAAATCTCGTATTCATAGGAATGTTTAACCTAAATCTTGTATAATTTTTATAGAGCTTTATTTTTTTTAATTGATATCATTATTTATTTATTTATCATTCACTGAAATTGAACTTAAAAAATTTCTTTAATGAAACTAAAACTAAAAGATGATAAATGTTTTTTAGAAAAACTATATAATATACTATATTTACTTGATGCACATCAAATTTAAAATTGTAATTATTTCTTAAATGAATACTATTGCATCATTTAATTTCATGAGTTTATTAAGAATAGGGGTTTTTAATTGAGAAATAATACATAAGTGAACTCCTATACTATTATAAACTTTATAGTGGTTTAAAAAGAATTTACAATATATTAAAGCCAAGAAATTGTTGTTCAAAGTATTTAGTTGAATTTTTTTTCTTGAATTTTTTTTCTTTTTCCTTAGTCATCAGAATTTAGAGTTGCAAAAATTAATGAAATCGATCGATTTGGGTTTGAGTATTTCAGTTGTATACAATTCATTGCAATTGTCTATGGAAAATATAGTTAAGTTATGAATTTTGGGCCTGAGCTCAGAGCCCATTAGAGAAATTTAATTAATTTTCTTAATTTGAATCCAGAAAACCAAAGAATAGAATATATCTTTTTAATTACCAAAATCAGCCTATTATTAATTAGTTTTCACTTTCATTGTTTTTCATTGGCTTATACACTTAATATTTTAAAATTATTTGATATTGCCGTAGCTTTTATTTTTTATTCAATCACAGACAAAAATTATTTTTTTAGTGAAATTGCATTTCAAATCCCATATTGTAGAAACTAAAATAACATATTTTTCATTTATTAAAACATGTTTTTTATTTATATTTATTCTGAATATAAAAATCCATCTTATAATAGTTTTAATTAAACATATATTTAAAAAAAAAACATATAATTTTTTTATTACTCATAAAATAAAAAATCATAATGGATCCTGTAAAAAAGCGATATAGATATTTTTCAGAAATATGATTTTTTAAAAATTTTATTCTTATTTAAATTTCTCTTCTACACATGACTCCTTGACAGTCATTATCCTTTGTAATATTGTATTCGTAGTTAATTTTTGTCTATGATGGAGATGAGCACAGGAGAACATCCCAGACAAACGGAGCGCTAAATGTCCGAGGGGAAGGCAGTGACCGCCGTAACAAATGCAGCGCTGAATGTCCATATAGAATTTTAGTGCTCAATTAATGTTCTATTTTTATAAAAATAAAATAAAATTTTGTTGATATAAAATAATTAAGCCTTAAAGAATTAGAATTGGAACTAATCACGAGTTAGGGAGTGTTGTAGCTTATGTTTTCAGATATTTTTTAAAAATATTTTTTATTTTAAATATATTAAAATATTTTTTATTTTAAAATGTATTAAAATATTTTTTATATTAACAATTTAAAATAATTTAAAAAATATAAAATATTAATTTATGTTTTAACGTAAAAACTTTTTTTAAATGCACACCAAAACACAATTGTATGTATCACATGTGCATGTGGAGGAAACCACCACGTTCTAGTGTTGATGGTGACGAGCAAGGATGGAGTGGTTGCTCTCATGGCTGGAGGCTTGGTCGCAATTGTGCTAGGTTATCGGTGTCGTTGATGATGGTGGTTTGGTAACCTACGAGTGAGAGTGAGACGGGCATTTTGTTTTTAAGATTAATAGGAATTTTTAAGTTTCATATATTTTAATTAGTTTTATAGAATTTAAAATCAATAACTATATCAACTTCTATAAACTTTTAATTGTTTAAAATTTATAAACTCAAAATAATAATTTATAAAAAATAAATCTAAAATCTACCCAATTAACAATTCTATTACCTTTTGTTTTGGATTTATCTCTATTTACACTTTCTTTTATTTTTGTCCTTTTATCTTTTCCAAGCCCCTCCTCTCCCTCTCCCTCTCCGTCTCTCTCTCCTTTCATTAGTTGCTTCCAGAGAGCCCGAGAATTTTAGGATAATTTTGATCTCTCTTTTCTTGCATGATTATTGTTTCACTTACTAATCTTTTTTTTTTCAATTTTTTTATTTTTAAAATTTCATTACTAAAAAAATTATAATCAAAAGGTTGGAAATCATAACATGATCGAAAATGTGATCAAAACAGGATAAAAAAATATTTTTATTTTTTCTTAATATATTTGAAATTTTCTTTGAGAATGTGATCAAAACAGGATGAAAATTGAGTTATTATATAATAAATATTTGTTTGTCAAAGTTTTTACCACTGGTTAGATGATTGGAAAATTAAATTATAATTTTTATTTAAAAATTTATTTTTCAATTTATTTTATTAAAAAATACATAACAAATATTGTTATAAGATCAATAAATCAATTTCTTAACTAAAAAAAATTTTAATTGATTCTAAGATGCAAAATTAAACGGGAAAAAAAATCATTTCTCAAATCTAATTTATTTTTTCTAATAAGATAAAGATTTAAAAATATCTTTTTAAAATATTTTTTATTAAATGGAACTTATTAATATTAAAAAAAATTATTTTTAATGTTGGAATGTAATCAATCGGTAACTTTTTTTTTTTGTTTTTTTTCTAGCAAATGTTTCTCTTCTATCTACAGCACAATAAGTAAAAAAATGAATATAATGAATTTTTGGATCAAAATTAGAATTTTAAAAATATAAAAAAACTGAATTAGAGGGAAAGGAAAAATAAATTAACTGAAGAGTATTTTTTTTATGAATTTAAGATTTGACACATATTTTCTCTATATTTTATAATGTGATTCTTTTTCCTTTTGTTTTATCTTTCTACCGTAATTTCAAATTTTGTTTCGTAAATTCTGGTCACAAAAAGTTTTAATTAAAATTTAAAGATGAAAATAGAAAAAAAAAGAAAAAAGAAAAGAAAGAACGTTTCATATGAAAGGTCCCCATCCCTTTTTTTAAATATATTTATTAACTCTAGCTCATAGTTAATTTCATGCAATCACACCAAAATCTTGATATTAATTCGCGTGGGAGACAAAGCGGAAAGGCAATGGAGAAGACAAGCACGACTTCTTGTCCCACTTGTGGATAAAAAGACTGGACAAAAAGATTGTAAAGATATTTATACGAGTTGTTATTGAAAACATTTTTTATTTAAAAATATATTTTTTAGTTTTTAAAATTTATTTTTAATACTTTTACCTCAAAATAATTTTAAAATATAAAAAAATTAATTTAAAGTAAAAAATATTAATTTTTTAAAAAATATTTGTGAAATACAAAAGCAATAATCACTTATTATTTTTATTCTGTTTATATGGAGTAATTTTAGGATAACTGAAAATTATTAAACTTTTATTTTTTTATTTTTGAAATTTAAATTGTATAATTTTAAATTGATTTATTTTTAAATTAAAATTAAAATTATATATATCTCGAGACCTCAAAGTAGCTATAACCATGATGCTACTGCCCAGCAAAAGGCTTCCAGATGATCTTTTATTTTTTTTTCTTAAGGAAGATCTTCGACTTGGCGTGGATTGTTGTTTTGAAATAGTTTTTATATTGAAAAGTAGTGTTTGGTATTTATAAAATAAATTCTTATAATGATAATTTTATTTTTGTTTATAGATCGACTGAATATATATATATATATATATACATAGCGAAAAAAATCGAAATTTTCACGTTCACATATATTCAAGAGAAATCGTAATCCCACCAACGCAATAATTAAGGGCAAACGAGCTATCCTCTTCAGCAATGATTAACTTTTTGTTGTTTTTTAACATTAATAATTAGTCCGATAAATATTTACATAAAATATTTTCCAGTTCTGGTGCATGTTTTTTTTTAAATAATAATAATTACTGTTCCTAGATATATTTTCAAGTTCCGAGATATTAATTAACTGCTATACTCGGAGTATCTAAATTCTCTCTTCTCCACCCATAATTTTTGGGAGGACTAGCCTCAAAATATGTTTGGAGTGTAATTTTTATTATTTTTAAAAATATATTAAAATAATATTTTTTATTTTTTTTAAAATATTTTTAATATCAACATGTCAAAATAATTTAAAAACATAAAAAAATATAAATTTTAAATAAAAAAATTAAAAACATTTTTAAAACATAAAAATAAACTGAAATTAAACTAAATTTAAATATATACACACCTCAATATATATATATATATATATATATATATATATATATATATATATTCAAGTTCCAAGATATTAATTATAAAGTGGTGTAACGAATCGTACATGTACAAAAAGCTTTCTATATTTTATTGATAGATTCTCTACAAGTCTAAATTTGATGACACAATACAAATATCATTGTATTTTTTTATACCATATTCTATCCAAAATAGATGTTATATTTCTCTAGATGATGGTTATATCTTACTAGCATGACATTAATAATAATTAACTTCTTCACCAATAATAGAGCAATCACTATAAGCAATGATGGCTAGTAATATTTTCATACAATCAAGGTTTATAAATATTATGAATTACTAGGACTTAATAATTTTTGGTGTTCTTCAATTTATTCTTATCTAATATTTTTCTATTTTCTCTTCATGTACTAATTGACTTATTGTATTAAATGTTAATTTGCAATATTATTCTAAAATAAATAATACTTTAGTTTTATTTCTTTGATTAGGATAACGCAGATTACTTTTTGAAAAAAAAAATTAATTTCCATGATACAATTAAACATTTAAAATAATTCATATTTTGAAGAATTATTTTTCATAAACTTAATTACATTTTAACAAACAAAGAGTTCAAAAACTATCTCAAGCCTCGATAGTACATGTTAGAAAACAAATTTCAGACTATATGAATAATCCCACCAAGCGATTACAAGTTCTTACAACAACACGAAGTTCAAATCCCTCCATTGCAAACCAAAAAGAAAAAACGAAGCAAATTAAAATGAAGAAATTGATTGTCAAATTGACATGTAAAGAGCCTAGAACCAATGCTAGCTAGAATGATTTTCAAGTGTGGGGCTACATCTTTTGTCCAGAATGACAGAAGATCCATATCTCCTTGATATCTAGATCAGTCTCTTGTAAAAAGAGGAGCGAAGTTGACATGAGAGGAGGAGAGATGGCCAGCCCTTACCTCCATTATCACGATTCCTTCGGACGGTTCCTTGAGAGGCGTGTGCTCCTTTCATGCCTTAAGCGGGTCCCAGAAGCCCCACAATCGACCATGAGCCATGCTGATCTCCTCTTCAACCATTATTGGTGCACTTCTCCCCCGTCTATAAATAGCGCAGGCAGGGCTCGGAGACATAGCAACTCATACAAAGCTAAGCAAAGAACAACTTCGTATCCCAAGCCTTTAAGTTCATCCATTTGCTTCATCAACCAATCACCATGTCTAGCACCTGCGACAACTGCGACTGCGCTGACAAGACCCAGTGTGTGTAAGTGTTCGTCCCTTGCGAACTTGATTAAGCAGCTCTTGCTTGTTTATTGTTCTTCATTTATGTTGTGATTGTCCTAGCTACGTAGATTATAGTTGGTTCACATTCTTGCATGGCTTTCGTGCATATGTTTGTGAAGATTAATGTCATCTTTCACTAATCTATCAATTAATGGTCTTTTGTTCTGTTCATCGAGTCTTGATGCTCATGGTCCATATATAAGTGTGTATACATAGTGCTCCTCTCTCACGCCACGCAATTTGTGATTATTTGGCAGCAAGAAGGGAAGCAGCTACACTGCTGACATCGTCGGGACTGAGAAAAGGTACGTTTTGCAATTCAAAATATCTGCACAAAAGATGAACACAGAAATAACCTCTTTGCCCTGAAGAGCTCGTAGTCTAATTAGCATGTTTAAGACTCAAGAATACTCACTAATAACAAAGATGGCTAAGATGAGCACAGAAATAACGTCTTTGCCCTGAAGAGCTCGTAGTCTAATTAGCATGTTTAAGACTTAAGAATACTCGCTAATAACAAAGATGGCTAACATGGGGATACGATACTGATGTATGGAGGTCTCTTTTTTTTGCAGCCATGTCTCCACTGGAGTCATGGAGGTTCCAGCAACCGAGAACGATGGCAAGTGCAAGTGCGGCACTAACTGCACTTGCACTACCTGCACATGCGGTCATTAAGCACATAAACCGTCATGCGTGTGGCATAGGGAGTCGACTAATAATGTAATTTGTGTCCTTCTGCTATAGTACTTGCGGAAGGGGAAAAAAAAGGAGACAGTGAGTCTTATGCTTGTGTCTTCTTCTTCTTAAATGTTATGTGAGGGCCATGTCTATGGCCTTATGTGTGTTTTAATGGAATATTATTGATATAGTATCTGCCTCTTCACAACTAGATCAGGGAAGTTTACTGTCTGAAGTCGTTTGGATCAGCTTTGTTGCGTCCCATCCTCATACGTTGCTTTTCAGCCATTGGATCCCCTTACGATAATTGATAAAACTTCAACCAAGATCAGTCAGTGCCAATAACCATCATTTATTATGGAATATAAAGAAAGAAACATACATAAATTGAAGACTTCAATAGCAATTAAGGAAAACGCACATCAGAAAAATATCTAAAAGAATTTTGGATTTTGGATGTTTAGAAGTGCAGTAGTTTGTTTTTTGAAATATTTTTAATTTATTTGAAAATATATTAAAATTATTTTTTTTATTTTTTTAAAAATTAATTTTGATATTAATAACGATAGAAAATATTAAAAAATATATTAATTTATAATAAATTAAAAATTAAAAAAAATATTTTTAATATATAAAAATAAATAGAATAAAAAACCTGTGTAAAGACAAAATAGAGCATCGACAGAGAGATAACGCGAGCGCTCACAATATTATCAAGGTCTCATCCATGTATTCTGGCTATTTTCAATTGTTTAGTTCAGGCGAAAGAACAAGAATGATTGAACGGATGAAATGGTCAAGATCAAATTTGCTTGTCTTTTCTAGCTTTATTCCTCACATGTCATGAAATTCCAAAAACATGTGCTCTTTGCTCCAAATTATATTGTTAGATTATCAAGTCAAGCATATGTAACAGTCCCCAGTGATGAAGCCCTCAGAACGAGGTACAGGACTGATAATTTTAAATCATTTACCATGCAATTCATTCAGTTCTGTTCTTTCTGTGCCAACTAATGTGTAGGCCAACTAGTGTTCTAAGTTCAAAGATTATTCTGCATATTGATTAGGTTCACAGAAAACCTCACAACTATCAAATTCTTTCTTAAATTGGTAGATGGACCGGAAAGTTGAGAATACAAAAGAAGTCGTTTGTTTAGTAACAGAAGAAAAGAAGCTTAGAGAATGTATTGTTTGTGTTTATAGAGCTTGAAGAAGATGACCACTTAGAAGAGGATGAGGATTCACATTACTTACCTTAATCCATGCAAAGGTAGTGATTAATATGCTGGACTACTTAGAGGTACAGTTCTAGAGGAACAATGGGCTACCGAAGCTGTCCATGTTCTAGGTTTTGTGAACTATATATTATTGATGGTTCTAAAGTAACAATGGGCCCCTGCATGAGCTGTTAAGATGTTACAGAAAAGGAAGAAAAAAAGGGGGGAACCCGTCTCTGAACTGAATGATAATTGGTATAGGAAGCAATGAATGAAAAGTAATTTCGAAAGATGAATTCGGAAAAGGATGTCAAGAACGTTAAACATGGAGAATCTGTTTTCGACATCAACAAAGAAGATTGAACTAGCTTGGCATGCAGAGATTAGCAGTTCCAAAAGATGATCTGAGATTCAACAGGAGAGGTTATCTTGATGCATTGTCAAACTTTGACATTCTAATCAACATTGTTGCCCATGAAGTTATCCTCTCTGACTTTCTTCTGAACCATTACATCTCCTCTCGAAGAGCTCACTTCAGGGGCACTTCAGGGGAGACGTGATGGCTCAGAAGAAACTGCGAGGATAATTCAGATTGTGATAAAGTTGATAAGAACATCTAACCTGGGCAATGCATCTCAGATAATAACCTTTCCCAGATCTTTTCAGCTCATCTTTGGCAACTGCTACCTGTAAGGATAACTATGGACAAGTGAGGATAAGCTCGCATCAGCTCAATGTGAAAGTCTATAACCATCATCAGAAGTTCAGAGCAATATCTAACATCATAATGGAATTTAAAGAAGGTAACATGAAGGGAAGAGTCGATGGCATGTGAGGAATCCCTTACACTTATATAAAGAGGAACAACTCTTCTCTTCCTGTAAAATCACATGTACAAACACGAATCAAATAACAGACAAAAAGAAGAGACAAACACAATTTCAACCCCATCCAAGTATTCTAGTCATTTTCATTTGTCATTCTGTAAAGAAAAGAAATCATCATTCAAGAAGCTAGAAATGCTTGCAAAGTTTAAAAGGTCAAGAAAAGCTGTGTTTTCTAGCTTTATCCCTCACATTTGGTATGTGTAATTCTATATTCCAAAATGGTATCGATTTATGAACTAAACCATATCTACCAAACTCAAATGTTAAAGCCCTCAGCACGAAGGCACTGTCGATGAGCATCGATCCATTTTGCACAAGCAGCTTCACCATGCTCCACAATGCATTCATCCCTTAGTTTCTTAGTTTCAGGGCAAGCACAGCATATCTTCTTCTTTGGCTTTGATTCTTGACCAGATGTTGTAATTAGTGACACCTGGCTTACAGCTGAGGAGGGGGAAGCATTTTGCAGAGGTAGCCCACTCATCACAAATCTGCAGAAAACACAAGTACTGTAAAGAAGGAAAGAAGGCATAGAGAAAGGAATGAAGAAAATCAATTTGAAGTAGAGCATCAGCTTCTGGGAGAGAGGGAAGGCAGAGTGAAATTGGTGCGTCTGGCGGGGGGGGGAGGGGGTCGAAAATATCTGTTCAGATGGAGGGCAAATACTTCAAACATTATCAATTTTCTCCCTTTTTGCCAATTAATGTCTTTGCTGCCTGGGTTCTTTGTTCCGTATATTGTCTGATGAATCAACTCACTAAAACAATTCAGTTTTTTTGTTCATGTGTTCTATTGCAGGGCTGGTCTCCAACATATGAGATTTACTCGTATCATAACTTGTTTTCCTGTATAAAAATCACTAATCATCCCTCTAATGCAGCTCGTGGCACATGTGATTCAGAATGATATCTGACTCCGTCAAAGACTTTGAATCATTGCCCATACCATAAAGTTGCTAGCTAAGCCAGAAATTTAAACTCGATTAAGTACACGTACACTGCATGGTAAATCAACAAGATGAAAAGGCTATTTTTGCTCGTATTCCCATTTCCCCGCATAAAATTTGGCCAAAAAACTCTCAGCATTCTATTCAGTCAAACTAATGAAACTAATTTAGAAACAGTCATGAGAAACAATGTACACAGAAGCTTAATAAAAATGAACTCATATGTCAAGTATGGGACCAAATGTCTTTTATTTCTTATTGTATCAGCACTTTAATTGACCAGTTCGTGGGAAAGAGACCACCACTCTAAGAGATACCTCATTTCTTTATAAATCAAGGAAGCAACTTGACTCAACTAAGCTTCTCAATTACACAACTGAATAACGCTGTATAACATGAATGTTTTGTAACGAATGGAACACAGACAGACACAGATACTAAATAGCCCAAAAGTTGAATGACATCACTTCCCTTGCAACTGTATCTGTTCGTGACCTTTTCATTACCATATTTTCATGTTACATAGCAGGTCTGTGCAATTTACTACAGAATTGTCAACAAGAATATCATTCTCCAACCAGTCACGACTAACTATCCACCACTTCCCAGATCAGTAACTTAATAAAAAGAAAGAAGAGAAGATAATTCATTCGCCTCAAGTAAAAATCCAACCTTTTTCTCTTCAAATCCCTGCTTGATTATCCATTTAATTGCAGTGAATGATCCTGTCTGTTATGTTCTCAATTTCCAGACTTTGTAGAAAAATATAATATTTTCTTTGAAACTGAACCTACATACTGGAATTTTAACAAAAAAAATACCCCCCAGGAAACAAAAATCAATTTTTGGCACTACAAATTTGCAATCTCGACTCAAAATCAACTACAAGAGAAACCCATTTGAGCTATCCCTTTTACACAAAGTAATTAGAGTTAAAGAAAAAAAGAAAAGTAAACAACAATTCTGAAAAGAAAAAAAAAAACATCAAACCTCAAGACACCATCCACAACTTAAGAGACAATACAGTGAAAGATGAACATACGGAAACACAGAGAGAGCTAAAGAGAAAAATAATTTACCGTTAGAATTACTGCAGACAGAAGTGAAAGATGAAGATGCTGGGGGCTTTGTAGGGTTGATGTTGTCGCTGAAAGCTAGAAAGTAGAAATTTCAAAGAGAAATAATGAGAGAGCGGGTCCTTCACTAAACTAGATGCTGTGGGGCTCGTGGTGCTGGCCTTCGTGGCCCAATAACAGCCATGACTTTCTTTTCAAGGGAGAACAAAAATAATTTCATGTTGTTTTTCCATAGTAATTAAATTTAAAATTTGTTTTATTTTTATTTAAAAAATAAAATGATAAATCGATTTTGTTTAGAAAAAAATAGTAATAATTTTAATTTTAATTAAGTGTGTGATTATTAATGGTTATTTTTAAATTATTTTTTATTTAAAAATACATTAAAATAATTTTTTTATTTTTTAAAATGTATTTTAAGTATAGTGTGATTTAAAAATATAAAAATAAAATAAATTAAAAAATTATTAAAAAAATTTATTAACAGCAAAAACAAATTGAATAAGATTGATTTACAAATTAGATTGAAGGTGGACAAGAAGCCATTATTGGAGCGCGCAGGTAACTTCTCGAGTTGCAGATTCTCAGTTGAAAACAACGGACAACCCCCAGATCCCATCTCCAACTTTTCTTGGAAACCAAACAAGAATTAAGAAAACAGTAATCAAGAATCTGATGCGTGCCTTGCCTCCATTTCTCTAAAGTTCCTTCCAGATTCAACCTGTAGCCAAGAAAAATGAGACCCCACTTGGTAGAACCCAGAAATCGACACCAACACCAGCTCAAGTTTATTCAATGATGGACTATCTGACCGTTGTAGCTTCTTAATCATACTTCTCTCTCCATGAATAAACAAGAAAGAAAATCCATGAAAGAGCCAGAGCAATATCACCAACAACTAGTCTAGGCAAATCATGAGCCAGATCTTCAAGCTTCTGCTCGAAGTAAACTCTCCAAAAGGCCACTGAAACATGAAGCGAGGTACAACCTTTAGCAAAGAAAATTTGGAACTCTCTGTCCTTGACAAATGCTACCATAAACAAGAGGAACCCAACAGCAAATAAAAGCAACCCAGAAAGGGATTCGGAGGTTTGGATCAAGAGTTGGTCATGTGACGTCGACCCTTTAAGCTTTGTTGCTACTTCAATGCCATGACCAAACACGGTAGCCTCATTTGTGAAAAACATCATTAAAGCTCTGGGTTTAATGAAGCATGCATACTAGAAAGAACCCAGATGATCCCATTTAATCAATCACGAAAGGAACGCCTTTCCCCTCCCCTTTCTTGACCTCTATCTAGAAAAATGGCTCAGCACGACAAAATAAGGCCTTCGAACATAGCTCTCAGTGGAAACTACAAGAAAAGAGTAAAATGAACCCTATTGAAACAACCCTCAAACCTGTTCTTTTAAATGTGTGATCTCGAAGAAAGAAAATTGAATCAATGATCAGGATTCAAAGCCCAGAATTTAAGTGAAAGCCAAGACACCAAAACCAAGATAAACCCATTAATCAAGACAATATTTATGGCTGTTTGTTTCATGCTTTCCAAACTTGTATTTATTTTTCTAAAGAGTTTTTTAATAAAAAATATTGGAAGTGGTTTTTTATATTTTAAATAAAAAATATTTTTTAAAAATTATATATAAAAAAATATATTATTTATTAATTATATTAAATTTTGTCTTTGATATTTTGAATGATATATATATATATATATATATATATATATATATATATTTAATTTTATCTTTAAAAATTTGATATAATTTAATTTTTAAATTAACTTTGATTTTATTGTTATTTGCTTTTCTTTTATCCATTTCTCAATTGAAATTTTTTTATTTATCATATTTTATTTTTATTTTTTAATTGTATTTATTTTATTTAAAATAATTTATAAAATTATAATTTTTTAAATTTTATTATCTTTCAATTTTTTTATTTGTGAGATATGATCTCCATTATTTTAATTTTTATTTATTTTATTTTAAATAATTTATAAAATATTTTATAATTTTTTATTTGTTAAATTTAATTTTTATTTTTTTCAATAAACTAGAAAAAAATATTAATAAACTAAATATTGGACAATTTATTTTACATGACAATGCAAAATATCATAAAATAATTTATTTTTTTAAGAATTTATATTTTTAATATGTAATACTTTTCATCAAACAAATGAAACTAAATCTCCCCTGGTAATAAGAACACAAATCTTGGATGAATGTGTATCAAACAAGAAAAACAGACATAAACCCATATCTTAATCTTTAATAAATTAAAATAATATTTTTTATTTTAAAAATTTTTTAACATCAAAACGGTATAAAAACGTATAAAATTAATTTAAAACAAAAAATAAATAAATTTTTTAAAAAAATATTGTCAAACGCATTACATCTTCTAATTTGCTTTGGCGTGAAAGAAAAGCTCCGGAGCTGCTATCTTGCCGATAGGCCTGCCGAGACACGTGCCAAAGAGCGGGTGTGTTAAAACAAGCTACGGCATAGGAAGGTACCCTCACTTTTGGAAAACTATCCGTAGGGTTGAAGGTTGAAGTAAAATCTATCCTTCTTCTATTCACAGTTCCTGTAATACCTTCATGTGATAATCTGATGGAGAAATATGAGATTCAACATGTATGAGACACAGAAGAAGTGCTTATTGACATCATAGCGAAGAAGAGCAAGCCAAGGGACAGAATCATCGCCCCTACTCAAGGTGGCACTGCATTCGTGGAGGTGTAGAGTAGAAAAAGGAAATCTTCCGTTGATTTTAATGAACAAAGCGCAAAGCCTTGCATCTAATATGAAGGAGAATTCGAAGGCAGAGTTTCTCAGGATACACAAGTGATGGCCAATATAAATTCGTGAGCCAGGAAATGAAAATCTAGATGACATTAAATGATTGCAGCTTCCAGGAGCTTATTTGATATCAAGTATTTACAACAATGAAAGAATGAGACATCAAAGTTTGAGTTGCTTCGTTCTGGGGCCATTCTAAATATTTCTAACCAAATCCATCATCCCTTGCTGTACGATGGGGGAAAACCTAAGTATACATCTCCTATAAAAAGGCTTGTTTCTCCCTGATACCCGCAGCGGCCTTGCGGTGTTGCCTTGAACCATATCTCCTATCTCTTCCACGCCTAGAATTTTTACCTGAGCTCCTCCCGGATGAGCTATCACGATGCAAAGGTGGGGGATGATGAATAGCAGGAGCAACCGGGGGTGGCATTTGGTCCAAAAGATCTTTGTGGTAAGCCTGCAAATCAAAAGAACAACGAAGTGCTTAGCATAAAAAATAACCTTAAAACAATAGCATTTTCTTACAAGAAACTAAAAGGTAAGATTTAGCATAGTAAGGCATAACTTAATTTTTAAATCAATGTTCATTATCCATGTTAAAGATTTTTTTTTCTTTGATAGGCGTCCTGCACATCAAGATTTAATGAGATAGTTCCTGCTTTTAGCATCATTTGGCCAGAGCACCATTCTCCTTCACTAACTGCACTCCCAGGATGGATTTTAGCCTCAAATGCTACTTGTATGGAGAACATGATTAAATGAATCGAGTATTGCATTAAATGCCCAAAAACATCTGGCCAGGATCAGAAAATAGAAAAAGGATCAAAGGCACCCACAGAGGTCAGTTTCTTGCACTGTAAAATAGTAGCTAGACAGCTTAGTCCAAAACACTGTTGTCAGAGGATCCATTTAGTTGCAAGAAAATCACACCTCAATGGTGCACCCAGCTCCTAGCTGTTTGGGCAACAGGGAAGCAAAAATAAGGGAATGACATTCATCTATCTTGAGAAAAAAATAACAAGACAAACAGGCAACATAGAGCAGACCAGTAATAGATTCTCATACACGGAAAAAAGAATATAAATTAATATGATAATACAATTAAAAAGCATTCAGTTTTTTGAAAAAAAATATAGAAGTTCACTTACACAGTTCATTGATAACAAATAGTTTAGTTTTAGATGCACTCGTTTCATCTCCTCTAACAAAAGAAAGACAAAACATGAACATGTACCTGAATCACAAAATTACGCCTCTCACAATCCAGAAACATATTGATGCTCCAATCAACTTTAGCCATCATTTTATCCCTCGCTGTGGAAAAGCTTAACTGATCCCTGGCAGTAAACCGATCAACTTCATTGAACCACAGGCAGGTAAACAGATTTGTGATGGGAATATGTTCCCTTATGATAACACAACCTTCAGGAACATCTGCAAAAGGTTAGTAGTTGAACAGAAAACATTAGAAATACAAATCTTCAAGAACATAAAGCACACGCATACACACACGGGGGATTATACACATACCACTGGTTATTGGAAGCTTAGCCTTGGAATATGGCAATAAACCCTCCTTTTTATAAAATTCCATCTGGTAATCAATGGAAGAATTGCCATACTTTCCTGCAGCTTTGTTAGCTTCAGCCTCTTCAAACACATCAAATCGACGATAGTGTCTTGAGATTGCAAAACTGGCATTTTGCTGCCACAAGAATCTGTACCAAAGGATAGCTCAGGTATAATTAAAACATCTATAGATTATGCAATTATACTAAAATCAAACCTACCTATTTTCCTGCTTCTAGAGGCCAGAACTGCAATATACGTGAAGATCTATGCGATAAATGCTTACACCAAAAAAAACTGCCTTAACATTGACTCAACCAAAAAAAAGAACACATTGCCAAAACATGAACCACTGTAAACCAACAGAAAGAAAACATTTGCTTGTGATTTGATCTATTTGATGAGATAAAAACACAGTAAGTATACTGTTATTGTTCATCTATATTTCAATCAAAGCATGTAAAAAGAAACTGTTTTGGCTGCTTGGAATCAGGTCGAATCCACAGCAAGATTTATCAGCAGGACTACCTTTCAATAGATTTGCCAGCTCGACAAAAATCAAATCTACTAGTAAATTACATGGATTTAAAAACAGCTTACAGTATTTATGGACAAGCTGGAGTTTGAAAAATGAGGATCTTTGTTAACATAGTAAAACAGGCTCTTCTTTTATTTGTATACCTTACATGGTAAAGCACAAAATAAAGTCTTTTCTTCACCTAAGTTCCATTGTTAGCATTGCCAAGTCAGATGATTAAAAAAATACCCATTTGTAATTATATATGTCATAAATTTTGCAGAGTTAGAGAGAAACACATAAGTTGCCTAAAGACGAGACAAGGAAACTTATGGTGGTTCAAAACTTTTGCAGTGATGCGCATGTTGGAACCAGAACTTTGTACCATGACCTGGGGGTAACAGGAAGGAAAAAAAAAAGAGTTTCCATACATCTCAATTCAAAGATACCAGAAAAAATATATATAAAAATAAAAAAGCACTGAATTCACAAGCCATTTACATATCTGAATGACTTCCTTCAGTGAACACTTAATTTAAGCATAAGCAATATATACCTCTCAAGAACTTGATATGGATCCATGACAAGCTGGAGCTTTCCATCTATCCATATGGAATACCTAACATTAGGCAAGAGCCTATGCAATAAAAGTTTTGGAACCTGTCCACAACAGAACACAATAACGGAATCCATCATTCATTGCAGAAAATATTTTATGTTTTCAGCAAATCAAAAAGAACATGACTTGAAGGACAAGGTACCATAGAATATCAAAGCCCCCAACAAAAAAGAAAAGGAAAGAAAATGGAAAATCTATAAAAGTAATTTATTTACAGAAATTTATTCAAGAAACTCAGCCATTAGGATTAGCACCAAGATTGAAATTTCTTGCACTCGCCAAGAGAAAAGCAGAAATTTGTTAAAAAAATTGATAGCTTCATAAATGAGTTAACAAGAAGCAGCGGAACAAGAGGAAGAAAAAAATTGAGAGTGTGTGATGCAATCCAGCTAAGGTTTGAAGCCCAGGTAAATGAAAGACAAATTTGAAAGAAGCGGGCAAAACAACCAAACAAATGCAAACAAACCTTTCCATTACGTCTTGCATCAGTGTAAGGAATGTTACGGACAACAATGATACTCCACAGTCCAATCCTCATATTGCTATCTAGGGCGCTAGAATTCTTCAAATACATTTCTGTCTCTTTATCAATAAACATATAGAAAGGAACGTTTTTCCTAGCTGCTTCACTAATGTTCTGTGGCTGTTGTATTATGTCATAGTTCCCTGGGAAAGTGCAATGATGAGGAAAGTTGAAAATATGGATAAAACAAGAAACCTTCGCAGAATGTCTAGTGCACAACAGTACCAAATATAGCTGACGCAACAATGACCTCATGGGAATCTTCCAGTTTCATCAGGTCAGCTTCATCAATATCAAATCCAGTCTGGAAACCAGGTCTAGTTCCTTTAACAAATCTGGTAGCAGAAAACAGACGGCAGAAACATTAGATGTGTTGATATGAAATAAATGATTCATATTTGTTACAAGACATCATAGAATATAGGAGGACAGAGATCATGAGATTCATTCAAGACAATGTCTTCAATGCTTATGATTTTACAGAAATTGGTAAGTGAGAAGGACTCCTACCCACAGTGAACTGTCATTGATTCACGTATATCAAAAGAATCATTCCTCTGCTTTAGAGAAGGATATCCACCAAAGTCCGAACCTCCATGTGATTCAGTTTTTTCTGGGTTTTCATCAACAACATATGTCAAGTTGTGCAGTACTGGTGATGCGGATGAGGAGCATGGCATACTAGCTCTAGCTTGCTCAGCAGAAATGTAACATACTGGACACGCTGCGTAAAAATCAAGCAACAACAAAATAAATACCACAGCAACAGGAAATATATTAAATGTGAGCATTTTTCGATTCAACTAAAAGTACAGATTTCTGTATAATTTATAAGAGATATTGCGGGTTATTTTATATCAATTTGAAATTGAACATACTAGTATGTCCTCTGCGGCAAACAGCAAACAATAATGAGCAAGGTAACAACATTGACTGCAAAAACATGCCATTTTTTCCTGTTACAGAATGTGATGGGCACATTCTTGGTGCAAGAAAAATTATATACCAGAATTTAGTAAATTCAGGATCAAAGTCATTTTTTGCTTCCAAATGCGTGTACAGATCAGAAGCAATTCAAATTTATGGTCCAGTTCAATATATCAATGACAAGATGATGGTAAAAACAAGAAAATAAAGAACACTTCAACAAAAATAACTCAAAACCAGAAAATAAGAAGACTTCAACAAAAATAACTCAAAATCAGAAAATAAGGAACACTTCAACCAAAATAACTCAAAACTTACGGCGTGGTCCAATCCGTCGTCCACCAGAAGGAGGGGGAGGAGGGAGAGAAAACTTGTCGCATGGATGGCCCAATGTACTATTAACTCTATAATGACAAACAGTGGAGCGATGGCTTACCATAGCGATGTTGTCAAAATGTATACTACCCGTTGGTCTAACAGTTGGACTTGTGGTTTCTGGTGCACACAAAACATCAGTTATTGCCTCAACCAAATCTAAAAACAAATAGCAGTAAAAGTCCCAAAGTGTTTCAGGACTTTGACATCATTGCTCAAATGCAGAAAATAACTAAATAACAGAATCTTTCAATCTGATCAATGTTTATAATCAATTGATTATCTCCTGTTTTTACATCAAGACGATGACTTCATCTTTGTATGCTTTCCTCTCAAGATTGAAAATAAAGAGGGGAAAAAAAACAAGAAGAAGAAGAGATATTATTTGGCTGTCAGCTTTCCTATCAATGGTTTAGCACAGAATGAGAACTAATAGCAACAAGGTCATTACTCACTTAAGGTTGCACCTGTATGGGAACAGAATTCGTGCAGTACCTCTTCTTTATTTCTTGTTTCCTTTTTTTTTTTTCCCTTTCTTTTCTGCATGGCACAGCTGCTCTCAAGCCATGAACAATGAATAAACATTCCAATTCAAACAACAGGAAGAATAAAAAGATGCTCATAAAGTTAAAAATTCCAATTAAGAACTACTACAATTTATCTTTTCTAGTGAGTACAGTATAGACAACTGGAACTAATAAATAGGTGCCTAGTTACTCCGTCATTCCGTTGTAATTATAAATATTTCATCCTCTTGTGATTAACTTATTAGAATCAGTACCAAAACATACTTACAGCTTGAACAAACAATTACCTAAATCACTAAAACATTTTACTATATAGGAAAAGGAGACATGTTTGGAACCATACCTTTGGTGACTGTAAAGGAACCCCAGATGAAAACTAGGAGAGCAAGTGAAACCAAGAGCAACATTGCAAATCTTCTACGTCCCAAACACCGGGTAATACCCAGGAGAACCCGTTCCTTCTCCCTTGAACTAACTGGCAGCATTTTCGAAGATGGTTTTCGTGCATTATTTGATGATTTTCCATCACACAGCAACGATCCATAGCTCCCCCTTTGACCTAATGACCCTCCATTCATTGTACCTCTAGACCCACAATAATTCCATTTTTCATGTCTCCTTTTCTCCTACAAAACTCATTATTTTTCATGTCTCCTTTTCTCCTACAAAACTCATTCTCTCTCAGTAACCAAAACCGACGACTCCTGATTTGTAATACCCAAAACTCCACTTCTCCTGTATTTCCTCTTATCTTTTATGCAAAGACACATCAAAAACCCCACACACGCACACAAAGAAAAACAAACAAACTCTTTGTTTCCTCAAAATCAGGGTCTAAAACTTAACCCACCAAGCTAAAGCTAAAAACAAAACCCAGTTTAAAAATTTTAAAGAAAATATCAAATACCCTGAAATCGTATATGCAATGATAACCTGTTAATTGACCTTTTTTACTAGGGATAGAAGGGAATTCTATTCTTCCAATCAATGGAAATGCATGAGAAAGTGATTCACAATAGTATTCTGATACCAAACTAAAGAAAACAAACCTCAACCTCAACCTTAACAAAAAGGGCAACCTACATTAGCCAACAAATAACGACAACAACAATAGAAACAAAAAAAAAAAATGACAAAGAAAAGGGAGAGACTTTAAACACCCCGAGGAGACAGTTTTAGAGATGAGTTTGCCTCCGAAAATTAGATTTGAACCTCAAATTAAATTCCTTTTGAGCTTATCTTAATTGGGTTTTTGTTGATGATCTTTCTGTTTTTCCAGGCGTGTCTGTGCGCGCATCTTCTTCTTGTTTAGTTGCGGTTGGAGATGTTTTCAGACCGATGATAATTTTAAAAATTATTTGTTTGTTTTTCTTTGTTTAAATTTGATTTTCATATTAGATTATTGTAAAATTTTGGTTTAAAAAAATTAAAATTTTTAATTTTTTAAAAATTTATTACCATGCTAAAAAAATTCTTAGTTGATTTGATATTTGTTTCTTTACATAAGTTATTCATCAAAGAATCAATATAAAAAATACTTAGAAAAATTAAAAAAAAATTATTAATATTGGACAGTAAAATAAAAATAAAAAAAAATATTCCCTTCAAATAAGAAAATTATAAAATCATAATAATACTGAATAAAAAATAAAAATAAAATAAAATAAAATTATCAAAGAAAAATATTTATGTTTTTGAAAACAAATTTATCTATGTGTCTCTTACAATTAAAAAACTCGTCCTTGAGTGCAGACCTCGATCAATAGCTGTTGTCTATAAATATTCTTTGTGTGTGGGTTATTCTTCAAAATCCCTAATATTTTTGGTGCAAGGTGCCCTATCATGTATCTTCAACACAACATTTTTGTGAGGGTCATTTCATTATAAATTTTATTACTAAATTTTTTTAATAACAATAACTAATGCAAATAAAAGTAACACACTTATTCTTGAACATTTTTTTCATGAAAAGAAACCCCTCATCTCCTCTCACACAAATACAATTTGTGGCATATTTTTTTTTAGTCATAATCATTCAACAACATGTAACAACTAACTACTAATAATTGTTGATCTATAATACATGTCATCTATGAACACTAACCAAAATCATCAAGAATTGGTAAAACCATCAAGAATTGGTAGGCTCTAATATCAACTAATATCTAGGAAAATGAAGGATAATAAAGTTTGTTACAAGTTAAAACCTTTAAAGATTAAGAATACTATAATTATAGAAAGACATCTAAAATATTCAATTTTTATTAATCTAATTCTCCCTCGCCAAAAGCTATTACAATCCTTTATATGGAAAAACTAAAAAAAAAAAACTCTATTATAACCTAATAGGAAAATAGAAATAAAAAAGTTATTCACTTGAAATATAAAAACTAGAAAAGCCTAATAATACTAAATAAAAAAGTAAAAATATGAAAAAAATAAAATTAACTAATTTTTTTTTCTAAAAAACTCTTACTCGTCTTTTATTACCATCAAACAAACGTCAATACTATTATCCATGTTTTCAAACCACTAACATTTTATCTATAATTTATCCAAGAAAACAATTTTGTTTGATGCTGGTCAACCTTTACAATATAGTTCATAAAGTACTACACCATCATTAACAACCAGAACAAAAACACCACCACTAGGCCAAACCAACCTCGCTCCTTCAGTTAACTTTAGCCTAGTAAATCTAATAGGTTTTCTAACGTATTTATTTTTTTATTGGTTCAATAAATCCATAATTATAAAAAAACACTATCAATTTAGTCCTTTTTCACTCAAAATCAACAACAAATTTCAACCCAAAACCACAAGAATCAACCAATAAAACAACTCATAATCTTATCAATTAATACACACTAAAACTCAACCTTCAAAGCATATTTTTTTCTATGTTTTTTTATATAGGTTTAGTATCAATGAGTGAAGCTCGTGCCCTAATACTCCATAACTCGCTTTATACATGTTAATGCATGAAGTACACACGCCACCATTACCCAATTCAGTTATAACAATTTCAAAAATAATTTTAGTAGTTTCTAAATGTTAATTTTAAATCCTAAATACATTGATTTAATGTTTTTACAAGTGAATGTTATATTTTATAATTGTGTAACTTGTGTTGAATAATGAAATTTAATAATTCTTTTCTTATATGATTGTTTTGATATATTTCAATTGTTGTTTACCAAAGAACTAACTCAGAGGCAATAAGATCCTTAAGAGGATATTGTCCATCACATGTTGAGACTTTATTATTTTATGTAAAAAATAATATATATATATATATATATATATATATATATATTTGTTTTTTTACCAAATAACCTACTCATAGATGATAAGATCCTTGTAAAGGTGATATCCTCTAAAAGTTGAATTTTTATTATTGGTTTTTTTGTAAAAAATATATAAATTGTATAAATATTCATTTTACAATATATGCTTGTAAATATTACTTAGTTATTGTTTATTTTTTTTTATTTGTGAATATTTAGGTCTTGTGATGTACTCCTCCGTTGTTGTAAGTGAACTAATAATGTGAACTAATAAGGTTAGGTTAACGTGACCCTATAAAAGCATATTGAATGAGAGTAACAATTTTTTAGTCCATTTCAAGAATAATTAAAAAAGATATGTCAAAGCTCAATTAATCATTATTATCTTATTGGATTCAATGTCTATATTTTATATGCGAGAATTGAGTCTTGTTGCTAGACTTAGTCCAAGGTCATTATCTGAGGTTTTAATAGTCATTTACCTTCAAATGAAAAACACATATACGTTTAGGAAAACTTTTAGCATATATGTATATTACGTATCTTTTATTATATATATATATATAATTTATTTTATATAAAATATATAAGGTGATTGTTATCTTTTTTATATATAATTAATCATTTGTCTCATATCTTAAAAGTCTAGAAAATATTTCTAGTTATCATAAAATTAAATAATAAAATTTTTATTATTATACTTGAGTACCAACCAACTCATTAAAAAATCCATGTGATGGAATGACAATTCCATTAATGAGTTAGCAAAGGCTAGGCTTCATTTGCTTATAAAAAAAATAATCATCAAATATACATATTCTCATATTGTTATTATTATTATTATATAATAATAATAATAACAACAACAACAATAATAATAATTTGAGAACTCCATACGCTAATATGTCAAATATAATATTATTTATTAAATCATAATAATATCTTAAATAGGTTTTTCTACATTTTAAAAAAATGATCTTACCCACTAATCAATGACTTAATTTGAAAACCTTTAGCAAATAAGATTCTCAAATTATTCTATTAAACGCTTAAATTGTTCAACTTCACAATTATATTTTCTCTGGATGATGTAAAAGATATTGCTAATCGTTTTATTTTTTTTTAAATATTAATAAAAAAATTTTATTGGAGCCACATTCAAGTGTAGGCATAGGGCTAGTAACATTCTATAATGAATTGAAAAAACTAGATTATTGACTCGCACTATATTGTGATTCAGATCAATTTAAAAAAAAAACATAAATAAAAATATGAAGGAATTACCAATGTAATTTCTAGTAGAAAAAAAAAATTAAATCACGTGGGGAGTGACTTGATATAACTTAATCAACTTTATAAATTTAAAGACAACTTGGATGAACGATAAAAATATAGTTTGAATTGAGAAGAATTCAAGATAACATTTATACAAAAAAAATTAAGACAACAATATATTAGATTGACTTCGGTTATCTCGACCTAACCTGTTAAATCCACGATATAGGTCATGAAACCGTAATAACAAATTATGAATTCCAACTCTTAATCAATCAACTATTAAATGATAAAATTAAAATAATAATATAAGTCAATCAAGGTTAACCAGTCAAACTTGTAACTTATATCATGAGATTAGAATAATTTCACAAAAATAGATTGAATCCAATTATAAATTATAATTCTTATTCAACTATATGTTATAGGATAATATTAAATTTATTTTTTGCAAAAAAACCCTTTGTTAACTAGTTTAACCTGTCGAACCCACAATCTATTATTAGAAAGAACATAACAAAAATCCAAGTTAATTGAGTTGACGTATTAAACTTGTAACTTGGATCATAATTCTAGGATAACCCTGTAGATATAATTAAAAAAATAAAGTTTGATCTCTAATAAATTCAATATTAAATGATATAATTAAAAAAATGACAAAAAAACCCCAAATTGATTAAGTGAACTTACCAAACTTATGATTTAGATCATGGTAATAGAATAACTTTATAAATAAAAAATAAAAAAATTATGAACTCAATCTCTATGAAACTTAACATTAAATGATTAAATTGAAATAAAAAAAACTAAGTTTAAAAGGCAAAGAAAAGGGAATAAAACATATTATTGTCTGAGTGAACATTGATATGTGAGGAGGATAGCAATGAATTCCACTCCTTAATTAGTCTATGTAACGAGATTGGTGGCTTGTATTATGTAACAAGTTAGTTCAAACTTTTTTCAACATAAAAAAAGCTTAGACAATAATTATATTTAAAAAAAAAATTGAAAGTCTCATCATTGATTATATTGGATTCAATAATCTTGATTAATTTAATAATATAATAAAAAATAGACAACAATAATAAATAAATTAAATAAAATAAAATTAGTCCAGGTAAGCTTGGGTGAATCTACGAAACTTATAACCTGATATAAAAAATCATGATAATTTTATGGAATAATGGAATTGAAAAAAATCAATTGTTAAAAAGGATCTAAGTTAACCTTTCAACCCCATGACTCAAGTCCTTAAATCAAAATAATCATATCAAAAATAAATTTTAGACAATCACAAAATTAATTTTTTTAAAAACAAAATCTCAATCAACAAAATATCAATGGATAAAATTGAAATAAAAAGTTTCAATAAAAAAAGATTTAAAATAAAATAAATAGCAATTAAAAAAATAAGAACCAAATTTGACATGAAAACTAAAATGTAGATCCAATTGAAAAACAAATTTAATTAAGAAAAAAAAACAATGACCAAATTTGAAAGATAAAAGAAATTAATGAATGATGAAATTGAAAGAAAAATTCAGTTTTATGACTTATTTAAAATTAAAAAAAATGAATTAACTCTAAAAAAACTAATTAAAAACTTACTTTAAAAATTTACAGGGTTTGTTGGATACAAAAAAAAAGAAAAAGAAATGAATGAAAGAATTTGCTTTGAAAACACGAGATGAAGGAGCAATCATGAAAATTCAAAAATCACCATAAAAGATGAAGATGATGTTTGGTTATCCAACAACACTATAATGGATGAGTAAAGGGGTAAAATTAAAAGGTTTGGAACTCATTTGATGTAGAGATAATTTGTTAGAGACTAAACTGAGGTTCTCTCAGTAGAAAAACAACAAACAATGAGTGACCAATTTTGTTTGTTGTAAAATAGTTTTTTTTTAATGAAATTTCAATTCTTAAAAATTTATTTTTAGCAATAAAAGGTTAAAAAATAATAAAATTAAATATTAATTTTATAAATTATTCAAAAAAATAAAAAAAAATGAATTAAATCTAACAAAAAATAAAAGTTGAAGGATGATGAAATTAAAAAAATAATTTTATAAATTATTTCAAATAAAAAATAAAAATAATTAGAATAAGAACTAAATCTAATAGATAAAAAAGTTAAAAGTTAAAATATAATGAAATAAAAAAAAATTCACAAATTATTTCAATTAAAACAAATAATAATTAAAAGAATATGAACCAAATTTGATAGATAAAAATAATTCAATCAGGAAATGTACTAGAAAAAAATAATAATGAAAAGAATATGAACCAAATTTGATAAAAAATCAAATTAAATCAAATTCTAAAAAATAAAATTTAAGAGAAAAAAAAGCCTCGAAACAATATATATAATTGAGTATGTTTGAAAGTGTTGTTACGGTTATTTTTCAAAGTGTTTTTCATGCCGTAATGTATTAAAATTATATTTTTTTTTTATTTTTACAGACAATATTTTTGAGATCAGCACATCAAAAAAATTTAAAATATAAAAAAAATGATTTTTAATAAAAAAAATAATTTTTTTAAACATGATTTGCACCGAGTTCTTAAACATTTGCATAATAAATAAAAAATTAATGATCAAAGTTGATATAATAAAAAAATTATTTTTTTATAACCTATAAGAATATATATTATTTTTTGAAAAAATACTATTCTTAAAATCAAATAAAAAATTTAATTAAAAAATATTTTTTATTTATAAATAATAAATAAATATTAAAAAATTAAAATTTTTTAAACGGAGTCATAAAAAGATTCACATGGATCCACCTTATTATTTATTAAGTATTTAAAAATAAAATCAAAATTATTTTTTTAAAAAATTTATTTATTTAGTTTGTTTAAAATGATTTTGTTTTTAAAATATATTGATATATTAATATTAAAAATAATTTTAATAGAATAAAATAAAATATTATTTGTAAACAAAAATATTTTAAACGATAGCCAGCTTAATAAGTGACTGCAGAATATAATAATAGAGTTTGGTAACTAAAATACAAAGTGTCAAAACCTATGGCCACGAGGAGCCTCGCCTGGTGCTGAACTCCGTGGAGACATGTACAGGACAATGTCCAGAAAGGTGGACCAGACAAGAAACATTGCCTCGGCTTAGAAGGGTCCCATTAACCTGTTCCTTGTCTCGATCACAGAAGACACTGCCATAAATTTCATGTATGCCTTTTCAAGTGGATAAACTGTGCATTATTTTTTGGACACGGACACCTATTGTTTGCAACAGGTCTTATGTGCACCTCCAATGGACCGACCATGACTTGCCTCGTGTCCATGTCATCTAGTTTCCTGTATAATCCTTGTTCCATCTAGATATAACACAGTCCTTGACGTAAAGGTGTATTTATTTCTGTATTTTAAAAATATTTTTTAAAAAATATTTTTTATTTTTTATTAATTTTAAATTAATATATTTTTAGTGTTTTCAAATTATTTTGATTTATTGATGTCAAAAATAATTTTTTAAAAATAAAAAAATTATTAATATATATTTTAATATAAAAATTTATTTAAAAAATAATAGTTTTAATGGAAGTCCGGAGAAGATATTTGTAGGAATTTAACTGTTCTTGATAATTAATTATTGCATGGGTTGGGAAAAGTCACCTAACGTTCATTAGATGCTTGTATAAAAATAACGAGGAGATTCTCTTTATATATACATTTGCGGGGATTTTTTTATTAATATAAATATTTATATTAATTTATATGTATTTTAATTAATTTTATATATTTTAAAATTAATAATTATATAAATCTTCAGTTAACTTGAAATTTATAAAACTTATATAACAAATTATATAACAGAGAAGGATATATTTACCCCCAATTGTCATGGAATTCTTAACTAAGTCCTCGAACAAAAACAATTTGCAAGTAGGTCTCAATCTATCAAACATCATCCAATCAAGTCCATCAGAGAAAATGATGCCAAAACCAGTATAGTTTGAATCAAACAGGTCCTTGCTTTCTATAACTAAAGCAATTTTTAGAAAAGTCAATAAAGTAATATCCCGTAGATGAAGAGCTCAATTGAAACTTTATTTGTTTGATATTCTATAAAGAATCGGATAACATTCGGGGTGGGGGTAAATATTCCCTTTGCTGAGCATTTTTTAAAAGTGTTTTTGATTTGGAAAAAATATTAAGTTGATATCTTTTAATATTTTTAAATAATAATTATTTATTAATTTTAAAAATTAAAAAATATAAATATATTATTTAAATATATTTTAACAATAAATACTTTAAAAAAACATCTTTCTGCAGCTACAAACACGCACTTGCGAGTGAAGAGCCCGGTGATTATGCAGTGGGGGACAGGCCTGATGGCGGTCATTTTCTGATAGAAACAGGAGTCCAGCCCTCTAACTACCACTTTATCGATCTAGTTTACTAGTGATCACTAATAATCCAGCTGCGAGCAATGTGGATATATTCCAGTTTATGTCACAGATTCTAGCCGGAGACTCGATCATTGACCTGTTATATACTACAGGTCAGATTAGGTTATTCAATGTAAAAAACCACCCAAGGGTAATTAGTATATTTTTTAATAAAAAATAATTATTAATTCGAAATATAATTTATATTCAATAATATCTTTTAAAATATTAATACAGTAATATATTATATGATATATATCATTTTAAATATTAAGATAATGATATATTGGATTAATTAAAGTTAAACTATTAAATGTGTAATTTAAGTTATGAGAACATAAAATTTTATATAAAATAAATAAAAATAAATTATAAAAATCAATTCGTAATAGATTAAATATTAAAAAATTATTGAATTAAAAAAAATAAAAAAATTATCAAATTCAGCATATCAACCTCATAACGCAGACATGAAATCGAGATAATCATATAAAAATTAAATAAATAAAATTTACAGTGATCATTTTCAACAAAATTAACATAAAAAATTAATTAAAAAAATAGAAAAACAACTCAAATCACATGTGACTAACCTATTAAATCAACAATCCAGGCCACGAAAGAAGAGTAATTTCATAAAAAACTAAAAAAAATTATGAATTTTAGTTTCTAGCATATTCAATGTTGATAGTTGAAATCAATAATAAAAAATCTAAATCTATGATATTAAAATAACCCTATAAAAAAAGTAAAAAAAATACAAAGTTCAATTATCAAATAACCTAATATTGATAAAATTAAAAAAAAAGATTGAGTTGTTGAAGGGTCGAATTGAAAAAAATTAATTAAAAAATAACTTAAAAAATAAATTGAGTTAACCCAAGACAACTTATCAAACTTGGATTCAAGTCATGAGTTTACAACAATATCATAGAAAGCAATAAAAAAAAAAGTATGAAGTACTATGAAAAAAAAGAGTCAACTTTGATCAATTTGCTAAATTTATCACCCGAGTTGTGAACCCGAGTTGTGAGATCAATAAAACTTTATGGAAAATAATCGAAATAAATTATAAAACTTAATTTTTAACTAGTTTAATATTGAAAGATATAATAAAAATATATAATTAGAAAAATAAACCCTAAAAAAATTGAAATCAATATATTAAACTCGCCCCTTAATAATTTAAATAAGAATAAATTCACAAAAAATAAATTAAAATTTTTATAAAACCTCCAACATACACGGTTAAAAGTTGAATTTAATAAAAAATTTAAATCCTTGAAATTAATATATAACAGACACAAAAAAATTAAAAAAAATACAAAACAAGTAAGCAGTGTTTTATTCATGGCATGTTTAGGAAAATTGTAACTCTTAGCTATGATTGTATGTCTTGGAAAATCATAGATTATAACTTGTAAAAATAACCCATGGAAAGGAGTCTGATAATAACCTAAGAACCAAAATCAAAACTGAATTAGTGATCGCTAAACCGGCGCTTAATTAGCTAAATCCTCGAGTGTTTTAATAAATTAATGTCAAAAGGCATCTCCAAATCACAGCGTCGAGCCATTTTCTCATCGGCGCGGGGCTGGCTAGTTAAAACCCGCCGCACACATTGATGACTCATTGAAGTAAAAAAAAATCTCAAAACACCCGAAGAAAAACGTCAACCACAGGGACCCACTTAATAAAATCGATAGATGATCATGGTGGATGCACCATTAAAATCAGCATTACCAAAAAAAAAAAGAAAATCATTCAATACCCACATGATTATTCAATTTGCTAAGATTAATATAATAAAAAGGATAATTAACTAATTATTTTGAGTGGGGCCATCAAATTGGTGCACAAAGTTTGTACGTGTGAGAATGAATTGGATGGCCATTCCCTCACCTAACAGCATTTATTAACGAGTACATCTTGTAGGCCTTGTTTGTTACCAGGCCGGTGGGGATTTAAAAAAAACATATTTTTTTATAATTTATTTTTAATATAAAAAATATGAAACATTTAATTATAAATAAAAAAATAAAATTTTTAATTTTGTTTCATAATTTTATATTAATATTTCTGGTGGGATTGGCTGGGAGGTGTCACAACTTTATTTTTAAAGTGCAATTCTTTTAAATCATAAATTACATCTTTTTAAAATAAAATAAAAATTTTTATTGAAAAAACCAGGTATCCTCCTCTCAAACAGACATTTAAGCATTTAATGATATTGAAGTGTGATAGTAATTATTTTTTAATATATTTTTATTTAAAAATATATTATAAAAATATATTTTTTATTTTTTAAAAAATTATTTTTAATAAAAACATATTTAAATAAAATAAAAATACTAAGAGAATATTTATTTTAAATAAAAAATAGTTTTTTTAAATTTTTTTATTAAATATATTTTTAAAATATAAAAATAAATAGACACTTAATAACCTATAACTAAGATGCTATCACATTGATTGATTGTGCAATACCATGTACACTTAATAAATTTTAATTCTTCTTCTCTTGTTATTAAATTCATTTCTTTTTTGTTATTTTATGCAATCATGTATGGATCTGGAATATTGATTGCAATAATATTTAATGAAATAAGACATATAAATGAGTTTATTTTTCATATAAATCTTAAAAGATTAAAAATAATTCGTCCAAACACTCGTCAAAAGGAAAAAAATATTTGATACTGTTAGAAAAAAATGGAAATAAGGAAAAGAGCTTTCCACAGAAACAGAGCGCGTGGCAAAAGCAGAAGACACAAAAACGAGAATGTCTTTACGCATCGGGGTCTTCACTCCAGTCGTCAGTCTTGTCTTCTCAAAAAGCCTGTCTGTTCTTACGCGCCGTGACATTAATTAAATTTACAATAATAATAATAATAACAATAATTTTCACATTTATTTATTTTATTACACATTTATTTTCGTTTTCAATTTATTTTTTCTCATCTTCTCTACACTTACTCCACTCTTCCCCCTCTCAGTCAAATCTCGGTGCCTCAGATCTCTCTCTCTCTCTCTCTCTCTCTCGGGTTTTCAATTCTCATCTCACAATTGTGTTAATTCCTATTTTACTTTCCATTTTCGAGGTGCATGCTTTATTTTGAAGTGTTTCCAGTTCTTTACATATTTCAGATTTTTTATATGAAATTTGGGTTCTTAGGGTTTGCTTTGTAGTGAAACTGTGAGTTTGTTTAGGGTTTTGAATCACCTGGCTTGAGAGCTGAAAAGACCAGGCATGGCATTTTCAAGGTATTTAGTTTTTCGGTTGTGATTCTTAATTTCTTGTTGGAGTGAAGGTGGTGGTGGTTGTTGGTTTTTACATTTTTCGGTAAAACTTTTAGTTTGGTTGGTGGAGAAAGTCTGTTTCATTTCTTCTTCGTCTTCTTTTTTTGGACTAGAAGTCGGTGGATTTGATAAGAAAATGGAAGTTTCATTGCAAAAGAGCAGTCATTGAGGCAGAGTTAAGATATTGTGTAAAGTTTCTATCTTGACCAGTTATTGCTTATGTTCATTTTGGGGTGGATGTTACGTTATTTATTCTAAATGCTTATTTTCTGGGCAAGTATTATTTAATTGTATGAAAATGCGAATGGAAGAAGAGGATAGAAGTGTAAAGATGAGGATTTTGAAGGGTAATTATTGATTCTAAAGGAGGAGGGCGTTTCTGGAGGTGGTTTAGGTGCATAATGGGTTGCATTTGCTGTAAACCCTCTGCAATTGAGGATAGCAAAGAGAGTCCAAGGGAGAGGCTCTCAAATAAGGCGTCGTCTGACTTGAGGGTATCAAGGGCCACCTCTTCAAGGAGGGAGGAAGCATATAGAGCGAAAGATCGATGTGATGCTAATGATGGTAGGACAATGTTGATTGATAAGCAAGTGAATGGATCTCTTAGAGTGCATGGGGGCGAGCACGTTGAGAGGAAGAGGGACAAGTCAGAGTATGCTGTTGTTCACCACCCAGGGATGGGCAGCATACCGAAAGCAACCGAAGGGGAGCAGGTTGCAGCAGGGTGGCCTTCCTGGCTAGCTGCTGTAGCTGGAGAAGCAATCAAAGGTTGGTTGCCACGGCGTGCAGATTCATTTGAGAAGCTAGATAAGGTATGCCCTTTTCTTCATTCTGTTTGTGTTGTTAAATCTCATTTTTTTTTCCCATTCAACTACATGTCTTTCAATTACTGAGGATCAATTTTTTAAAACCAACTTTATCAAAGAAATCCCCGAGTCCAATTCTGAGATGCATTTTTGTAAGCGCAGCTTCATTACAAACAAGATCCAGTTTATGATTTTCAAAATTTAGCAATTCAAACTGAATGGTTGAAGGACATCCTTTATGACACTTCGATTGGGGATAGTGTAATGAATAATTTGATAGTTGCTAATTAGAACGAGAACCTGTTTGTGCTTCTACATTTTTTAGCATTTTTCATGTTTGCTTGCATTGGATATATCGTGTTGCCAAATTTTATAGCTTTAGCATGAAATCAGTTAGAAAATCCATGGCACTACCACTCCTGTTTTTTTTTTTGGGTATTAGGTGACATTACCCTGAGATTTTTCCGTGTCTTTGCTTGTTATTTATATTTATAAATAAACTAGGTGGTGAAAAATGCATGAAGACTCGTTAATAACATGCATAAGAGCTCTACAGTGCTCATTTTAACACACTTACTCATGCGGTTAATGATGATTCTTTGAACTTGATAACTTCTTAATAAATGTTAGTTAGAAGTTCAGTTTAGTTGGATCTAGGAGGCCTGTGAACTGTTGAGTTTTGTGAGGCTTGAGACAATATGAATATGAAAGAGTTAAAATCCAAAATTATAAAGGAAAGAAGCATAAAATTAAAAAATAGCATGAAACCCAAAAATAACTAGAGAAATCACAAAAACTGCCAAAACCAAGGGCCTCAGAAATTTTTTTGATATCTACAGGTTCGAAGATATAGTGATGCAATGGCTACTATATGGGAAATGGCATCCAGAGACTCCTTAAAAAAATTTAAGCGCGATCCAACAATCGAATCAAAAGTTATGGCTTTTTTGAGTTGTTATTTTGATCTGACGTGACCAAGCCTCTTCTGGGGTTTACACCTGTACTACTGATCCATGAATGCATTTGTCAAGCTATCAGCATAATTTGTCTTGGGCTTATCCTCATTTAATTGTGGTAGACTTACACCTGACTACTCAGAGTCACCTGTTATTGCATGCCCTACTACAGCTCCAAGATGGCAAGATTAGCTAGTCAATCAACACGTATTTTCCTTGGGAAAAGTTTCGGCCAATACAAACATCTTGTTGTGTATTAATATACTGTCTCAACTCAAACGATCCACCAAAATGACATTTTCCTATACGTCATAGTTAGAGTTGCTGCCATTATAGCAGAATTCACCTTCAATTCTAGCCTGCAAAGCCCCAAGTTCCATGCATGCACACGCACCCCAAACAACAACGAGTTGCCACAACTCCATTTACAAGGGAGAACAAAAACTCAGATTTGCTGCAAAACCAAATCGTTAGTGACCTTCGCTAGCTGTCTCATATTAGTCCACCATGATCATTTCAATTATGAGTGAGATCTTAAGTCATGCCATATAAAAAAGCATGATCCAGACTAGACATTAGAAAGTTGACATTCGTAGTTATAGGATTGTCTGCAGCAACTTGCTTTGACAATAGGAATTAGTGATGCTTAAAGGTTTGAATGATTTTCTTTCAGCTAGAATTTTTTTTATATGGCTAGATTGTGATATCAGAAAAGTGGAATAATCCTTCTTTGAGTCCAAGAGTGTTGAGAAATTGTAAGAGGTGATTCTGAGAATTTAAAAGCTATTGAGTATTGGGGAGTATTCGAGAAGTGACATTCATTCATAGAGATGTGCCATTTTTTTCACTATACTTAGTGGAATACTCATGATAATGTTGAGTTAATTATCCTTCCAAATAAGCACAATGAATATAAAGTGGGTCCAGTTTTGATAAGCTGCCAATCAATTAGCTTTAGTGTGCTGAGGCTTTCATATTGACGGACAGCATATAACTTGTAGTTGAAAATGCTTTGTTAATTTTACAGCATAATTTAAGAAGTGGATGCATGTTAACAGCTTAAATATCTGGGGTTTCCCACTCCGCACTTCTGGTATTCTGTTTTGGTTAATTTGGCAGAACTTGTTCAAACATCTAGTCTTGATGGATGAAGCATTTTGCATGAATCCGCTTGTCTAAATGTTTAAATTTGTATCCTGCCCCCTCTACCTTCTTACTCTTTAAGGTAGGGCAAGGGGCCGGGTTTGCTGTTGTGCATTTCTTGTTTGGATACCATGTACTTCTATTTGCATGTTTTCTTCTATAATTTTGTGCTGGTGACAACAGCAGATCATTCTATCCAGTTCTTACAGCTTACAAGTGCTTGTAGAATGGTTTTTCCCCTCCCTTTTCTTTTTATCTGCTGGTGTCCTCTTTGGACGGAGATTACCTGCTCGCTGGTGTTGGTTCCCTTATCTGATGATTTCTATGTTAATGCAGATTGGCCAGGGAACCTACAGTAATGTTTATAGGGCCCGTGACCTTGATCAAAAGAAGATTGTTGCTTTGAAGAAAGTAAGATTTGATAACCTGGAACCTGAGAGCGTTCGCTTCATGGCCAGGGAAATTCACATTTTGCGTAGGCTTGACCATCCTAATGTAATAAAGTTAGAAGGTCTAGTTACATCAAGGATGTCTTGCAGCTTGTACCTTGTGTTTGAATACATGGAGCATGATTTGGCTGGGCTAGCTGCACACCCTGGTCTGAAGTTTACAGAAGCCCAGGTAATTATGGCAATTTTGTTCTAACAGATTCTTATTTAATGCATGTTTGTGTTTTTCCATGATACATGTGCAAGTTTTACGTGTTTCTTATTGTTTAAGATCATACATGTGTGTAAATTGTCAATCATACATGAGATGTTATGGTCTAATATGTCTATGCTGGCAGGTGAAATGTTACATGCAACAACTTTTACGAGGACTTGATCACTGTCACAGCCGTGGTGTTCTGCACCGTGATATAAAGGGTTCCAACCTATTAATTGACAACAATGGTATCTTAAAAATTGCAGACTTTGGTCTAGCGAGTTTTTATAATCCTGCTCATGTTCAGCCACTGACAAGTCGTGTTGTGACTCTTTGGTATCGTCCTCCCGAGCTTCTACTTGGAGCTACCTACTACGGGACGGCTGTTGATTTGTGGAGTACAGGTTGCATACTTGCTGAATTGTATGCAGGCAAGCCTATTATGCCTGGGAGAACTGAGGTACCTTTCCTTTTCCATTCCTGAGAGAAAAATTTTTCTTTCAGGTTTTCCTCCAAACAGATTGTTTCTCCTAAATGTGATAAAATGCTGCAATGCAGATTGCTTTTCATGGGCCATGATTCTGAGTACAATTTTGAACTAATTATTTGCCAGCAACAAATTTTCATCCCATGATTATTGTCAAGTGGATATTACTTTGAAGATTGCTGAATTACATCCTGTCTGCAAAAAAATCCACTAAATGGATCATCAACATCTTCTCCACCCTACACAGAACTTCCTAATTCTCGTCATCATTTATAAACTCAATCACATGCATTGCAAGCTGTTGGGCAATGCAAGAAACAAGGTCTTGCACTTTTCATTACTAAAACACATAACACAAACACGAGTTGATAATAACTTATGAGTTCTTAGCTCTGACAAGTTATGGGTATTGGTCGTAGGGAAACATTGTCTTAATGAATGCTTTAACCTCTTAAAAGTATCTTTTCTCTATAAATTTGTTTAAAGGAAACAATGAGGGGATTATTCAATAGGAGTAAGAATAGAGTTTTATTGATTAGCCTTGTTTCAATATATTAAAATTTTATTTTAAAGAGACCACAAAAAAAAGAGGCATAACATTGCAGATTTGTTGGAATTCCTTTTTATCCTTATGCAAAGATCGTATAACAAGAAAAAGAAAAAAGGATTTAACAAAAAGAAAAGAAAACATTGAAAGAGCGAATGATTATCTTGAGATGTTGTATCCTTTTTCTGCTATCTTATTGTCTATGTAAGTTTTATAAACGACATTAGTGTAGCTACATAAAATATTGATGATCAATTTGTGTGCCACTGCCTTGTAGGTGGAGCAGCTGCATAAAATTTTCAAGCTGTGTGGCTCACCTTCTGAAGATTACTGGAGAAAATCAAAGTTGCCTCATGCAACTATCTTTAAGCCTCAGCAGCCTTATAAACGCTGTGTTGCAGATACATTTAAGGAATTCCCTCCTCCGGCGTTAGCTCTTATGGAGACCCTGCTCTCCATTGATCCTGCAGATCGTGGGTCTGCAGCTTCTGCACTGAGGAGTGAGGTATCAAGCATCCATGAACTATATTTCCCAAACTTTCCTTTTTTCTTTGGGGGATTAGTGTGTTTTTTGGATGAGGGGAGAAGGGTTGAGATGAAGGTTGATGTTAGTGTGTAAAGTGACTCCATTTGTTTGCAAATGCTTCCCCATATGCAACTTTATGGTCTAGTTGATATTTGTTTTTTATTCTGTAATGTATTGGCTTCAGTTAGAAGATCTATATTGATGCACATGATAGTACATGTGCTCCAAATCTTTTTATCTAATATTCCTTACATTTGTAATTTAACCGTTCTAATAATTCTGTCTAGGATTTCTGTTATTGTTATCGCTGAAATATATTTGGAGACTGAAGTCTGTTTTATTTCCAATTCATGTGATTCTATGTTGTTGGATGAAGTTAAATCATGTTAAACATGCAAGTTCACTTGGTGCCATCAGTAAAGACACTATATTACTTGACGATTCTAACAACTCTAAAGTTACATCATATATTTCCAGATTGTGCTAATCATTGTACGAACCCTCAACTAATCAACTCTACCAATCTTTTGCACAAAATCCTTTGATGCCCTGCTCACTGTACCTGGAGGTCACTTCTTTGTTTCTTCCTTGAAGCATCCAAGGCCATTTTTCTCAATAGTGACTGTGTTTCTGTTGCATGACAGTTTGTTGTTGCAATCCTGCAACTGTACTGAGTTGAGTTTTCTTCAATGATCTGTCACTGGATGATGTGTTGCTTTCAGGATTTTAATTTCTGCCTCTTGTTCTCATTCTAAGATTCCCACAGTACAGTTTGACTCCTATGCACTTTCTATATTTTGGTGTATCACATTTAGTTTGTAAAATTTTGTCAACCATGAACGAAGTTGAATTTTAGTTGTTGCTTGATGAGTTTTTTTGTTTCTGTGATCAATTAATAGAGAATCATCCTTCATTTCCCTATCTTCCTTCTATATAACTGGTGGGTTCCGCATCAATAACCTGGTCAGTTGAAAAAATAATGGCATCATATACAAGAGTGTGCATGTTCTTCTTTTCATGTTTTCTTTTCACTATGCTATTTGTCAACCTTTTTGATGTAGCTCGGTTAACAGATCTTATTTTCTTGAGTTTCTTACTTGACATTACAGTTTTTTAGCAGCATAGCTAATTTCTTTGTGATCTTCACACAATTTTGGGATAGCAAGTCTTTATTGTACTTTTTTTTTTGAAAAATAAACAAGCACGCAAGTTAAGTATGATCTTTATGGCTGGCTAAGGTTGCTCTAACATTTATAGTTCTATTTTACATTTTTCTCGCTTCTTTTTGCTTGTTAGTATTTGATTTGTGTAGTTTTGTTTTACAGTTCTTTATAACCAAGCCGCTTCCATGTGATCCTTCAAGCTTTCCCAAGTATCCTCCTAGCAAAGAATTCGATGCAAAAATGCGAGATGAAGAAGCTAGAAGGTAAACATTGTAAAAGAACAGAATTTGTTTTACAGTTCTACCATTAATTGCTCATTAATCTTTAGTTGTAAGGATGCTGGAAAAGGCCCAGAAAAAGGCTTTAAAAGACTTCCTTTTTGGCCATGTTAGCTATATCATGGCAGGGTTGGAAATATACAAGTTGCGTGCCCTTAACTGTCTAGAAGGCCTTAAGAACTGAAGCTCCTGCATCAGATGATTGCAATGTTTATTAATGTAATTTGATGTTGCTATCTATCACTGGTGCTGGTTCTAGAGCTTTACCAGTTTGAAGAGTGACCAACCCAGTGCTTTATTAAGTAATCCCCTTGTTCTAGTAGTAGCAGTAGGAATGGAGCTGTTATACCAACAGAAACTACATTGGCCACCATGCCCTGGCTCATATTGCTTATTGTGGGTTTCTTATTGATCCACCAATCTGTCCGTTACCCTTCTATCATTGATGACATCTTTGACTTGTAAGTGTGGTGTAATTTACTAACAATCTCATTTTATTTTCATGTTAACAGACAAGGAGCAGGAAGCAAGGGCCAGAAATCTGACATGGAAAGAAGAGGACGGCGGGAATCTCGTGCTGTCCCGGCACCTGATGCCAATGCTGAGCTAGTTTTATCAATGCAGGTGATTTCTATAAGACGCCTGTTTCTCTCTCAAGACACATATTGCATGTGTATATATATTTGATTGGGGAAGGATTGCGATTAGGAGGTTGTTAGTGGGCATGCTGGTCCACATGGTGAACCTTTGAGGATAGCGAAGTGGTGGAAAGATTGGTCGGAAGAGGGAAGGTTTATTTTTTTTATAAAAATGTTAACTCTATTATAATCCTACAAAAAGCTAGCAAACAAGTCAGGCATAACACTAAGTCTTAAAACACTTCTTACTGCACTCTTCTCAGAACAATGAAGCATAAAGTAATGTGCCATCTCTCTGTTCTGATCACATGGAAATTGATATTCTTCACCTCGAATAACAGTTTTGTACAAAAGGCACTTTTTGAGACATGACATCTTTTATTGATTCTCCCTTTTGTTCCCTCTCCCTCTCTCCTCTTCCTCATGCCATGAAAGTAGCATTTCATACTTCCTTTTACCGAACAACTTCTGACTTCTCTCCTTTTGAGTTGCTCCAGGCTCATTTAAGCATTATCACCTAATAACTGATTGTTTCTTGTTGCTCCATTTTCATGAATGATCTCTTTTCACTGTTGATTCCCTTTTTTTTTGGTACTCCATTTAATTTAATTTGACTTTGCTTTTGAAATTTATATTAATGGATTGCCCTCTAACTACAGAAAAGACATGGTCAGTCAAATTCCAAGAGCCGGAGTGAGAAGTTTAATCCCCATCCAGAAGAAGTTGCTTCTGGCTTTCCAATTGATCCACCAAGACCATCTCAAGCTGCAGAATCAAACATGGATCCTCAGGGGCATCAGCATAAGAGAGCTTCCCATTCTGGGCCATTGTCTCACCGTGCTGCATGGGCCAAGGCCAGCAGGAACCCTGATGATGCTCCTAAGATTTCCACTGGGGCTGACTTGTCAACAGTGTCAAGCTTAGTGGCAGCACGGAGGAGTTTATTGTCTGAAGATCGCAATGAAAGGTCTGGCCTAGCACAACCAGAAGTTCCAAAACTAATGGCAAGGTTTCCTGGATCCTTCAAAGAAACCTCAGAATCCTTCACCCAACAGGATCCGAGGCATCTGTCGCAGGGTGCTGCAGGTTTCCATCAAAAGGAAGATGGAAGAAATAGCAGTAAAGATCCAGTCCTTGTAAGTTTTCAAAACACTTTTCAGTTTTCTTTATTTTCCTTTTTTGTGGATGTTTTGCTAGAAGTTTCCTTCTGAATGCTTGGGGACTGATACCAATTTTCTAACCACCTTGCTGCTTCCTTTTGGTCTGCGTCTTGTCATGCATGTTGTCTATGACTTTTTTTTTTTTTTTTTGTGGTTCCTGATTCGTGATTCATGTTAATTGGAATCCAGCTTGGCTATGGGTCAAAGGGTCATAAAATTCACTATTCCGGTCCATTGATAGTTCCATCAGGGAACATGGATCAGATGCTGAAGGATCATGATCGCCAGATCCAAGAAGCTGTTAGACGAGCACGTCTTGACAAGGAAAAGGTTAGAAAAGTCCAGGCTGAAAGCAACCAAATATCAACCAATTCATTATTTGTTTCAGGTCAATGAGGTAGGCCCCAAATGAGAAAGTACTGCTGGGAAGATCATTACAGAGTAGCTTGACTGGTGCTTTCCATCTGTGAAACATGAGTTAATAACCGTGGCTGGGGTTTGGTTTTTGTATATGTTCTTAGAAAGATAGCTAGCGGCCATTTTAGCTATAAGATTATAGCTTACTGATAAATCTGTCCCCTCTCTGCAATTGATCGTGTATTTACTTTCCACTATTACTGCAATTTCTAAATTATTGGCCATTCTTGTAGAGCATCTGTATCAGCCATAAGATGTAGAGTATCTGGATGATGTGCAATTGTTCTACGGTGTTCAAGAGAGAATCGTTGCATCCAACATTCAAGGTTTTATTATAAATCCTTAGTCCTTGCGAAAGGGTCGCTTCTCATCTATCACAGGCGTAGAAATGATATTCTCCCTGTTCCGAAGTTCTTCACAGCTGACCACACGGCCAACCACTCTCTCCTGCGAAGTATCCCATGGTCGATGACGCTCTCATATTGGCCTTGGAAATGTCCGAGTTCTAAAGGGTAACAACTTGAAATTTCAACGCCGACCCTCCTTCAAGAAGCTGCTGAATACATTATTGTACTTTCAAAACAAGATGGTGACGCTATAAGTTGCATCTAAAAGTCTGGTGATGGATGGCAGTAATGAACGAGGTTCTTGAGGCTCAGTTCCTAGTCTGCAAAATGAGAACGCTCCTCGAACTGCTACTATTCTTAACAAGCTCCGTTCTCCAATTTAAATCTGCAGTTGAGTTCACATGCATTTAACAGTTTCTGTTCTTCAGATTTGTTACTTTTTGGCACTGAAGATCTACAATCTGGTTCTCTTTCCTTAACTAGAAACACATGTTTCACTGGTGGAGTCCTGTACCACTCCCAAGTTTCCCACAAGATACCCGAACTCCTCAAAGCTATTGCCTTTCTCGTCGTCTTCTACTTCTTAATTCTTAATCGCCTCGTTCAATTCTCACCCTGGTCATGGTCTTGTCTCCTTTCTCACGCTTTTCTTGGTATTGAAGGCATAATTATCAAACCTGACATGGCAGGTAGATCTAGTGATCAGATAATCAAACTTGGATTGGATTTGTTTTTGAACTGCGTGTAGACTTGACTCTGTCTAACGAGGTGGCTTGACGTGACGGGTTAATTCATTACTCGGATAACCTGAATAAAACCCAACCCAAGCAAGACTTAATTAATGATTGTTTAAATAATTTGTTTTAAAAGATATTATTTAAGTGTTTTTTAAACGATGTTATTTCATTAATAATAATAATAAATTTGAGTTGAACAATGGTTTTTGACCTGTTTTAATTTGCGATCCGGTCTTTTATCATGTTATGGGTGGTACTGATTCTTATAACTATGATTGTAGATGCTTCTTTTCGAAAGGAAAAGGCATCTTGTTTTCTTGACTTGAACAACACCAATGTTGGAAACCCCAGCAACAAAGTTTTAGACGTTTAAATCGATGATTTCAAATTAAATCAAGGATTCAATATGATAGTAATGACAATCATGTTGGTGTTGACATGAACCCGTTCTCACTTTTGTCGGCCAGGGAAGCCGTGTAGATGTGTGACGTCAAGACAAAGAGCAGACTTAGCAAGACTGAGTGGTCTTCCCAAGAGTTGAAGCTCAACAATGGAGAAAACTACACTGTATGGATAGACTACATGGGTTATGACTTGAGTATAACCAGTGCTCCTTCGCCCATAGTGAAGCCTCGGAAGCCACTGATTAATGTTCCTCCTGATCTTTCCGAAGTATTTCTTGATGAAATGCAAGAAGGTTTCTGCGTATCTACTGGGAACCTTATCAAAAATCACAAAATCTTGAGTTGGACCTTTAGTAACCCAAAGCTGATTTGATTTTCATGGTGGCCATCGTCTTCCAAGAGTTCACGTTCAATGGTTTACGTTCTTCACACAGTATATTAATGTGCTCTTTATCTGGTATGGTGGACCAGTGGTCCACACAGACTGCTCAAGTATCTCCTTCGTTTTCACAAACAAATACAAAACCATGGATGCATAGTTGAATGTATGACCAGTGTCCGTTAAACAAAAGTGGGATAAAAATCTAGTGATGTAATAAGATTAAAAAACCATAAAGGGTTTTTAATCATATTTTATGCACACACCAAACCACTTGATAATATCATCGTACAAGAGGGTTGTTTTTTAATGTTTTTTGCAAATAACTTGTCATTAGGTGCTTATCAAAGTAGATTTGGTTAAACACAACTCATTGCTATCACTTGAGAGGAATAGTTGATGCCATACCAAATGGATTTTAACAAAATACGTATCCAAATGGGCTTGAAGGTACGAGAATGAGCAACAAGAGGAAAACCTCTGACTATCCCGCGTTTCTTCTCTTGCCATTTCTACGTGTTTATACCTCAAGTTTTATTTGCTGATTTATTTTGTTTCTGTGCTTCTTTCGTGATTTTGTTACCAATAATTTATGCATAAATTCATGACATGGTGTCCCAAAAATGAATGCGCGAGTGAGGTGATTCTATAAATACGAGAACTCATACACGAAAGCAAATAGAAGAGTCCAAACCCCATGGAACAAGGCGTGGCCATTTTAAGAACATGGAAAATCAACCAGGCCACCTATTATTGTTGCCACCTTACCACTCACTGCTTAAATTACCTGACCCCACCATTCTTCTTGTTACATTGTATCAGATTAACCCCTCCACTTCATCTTTTCCTTCCTTGTCAATTCTGATGCTTTCTTTTGCCAACTTCAACTGTAGAGATCACAGAGAGAGAGACGGACAGAGTCAAACCCTCGTTCTTAAGGTTTATTTATCATTACATCGGCTTTGCTTCTTTGTTTGTGTTTTCATTACAACAGTAATCAATAGTTTATTAGCTTCTTTTCTATCATTCGATGAGTGTTTCTTGATGATATTGTTGGATTGCTATTTGTTAGTGCCAACAATCGGATTCTCTTTTGATTAAAGAATTACTATTTTTTCTTTAACAAGAACCCCCGATTAACTATTCTTAATTGTTTCTTACGTGCTGTTCTAACAAGAACCGCATCATTAGATTAGTTTAATGTTTCACATGCTTAATGTTATTATATTAATCTTTAGTTTCCCGAAAGCCAAGATCATTTTTTTCATCAAGAACTTTTCCTTTTCTTTTTAGTTTTCAAATTCGCCATTTCTTTTTGGCTTCTGTGTAAAGAAAAAAAACATGATTGAGGCTATGGTGCTGCCACGTAACTCAAATGGAATAAAGCGGGAAGATAAGGAGGAAGACGAGCCGAAGAGTCAGGACTGTTTCAGCTACCTGGGATAATAGCTGTGATTATTTTTTAAAATATATTTGATTTGAAAATATATTAAAATAATATTTTTTATTTGTTTTAATTATTTTTATTATAAATATATTAAAATAATTTAAAAATATTAATTTAAAATAAAAAGTAAAAAAAATTAAATTTTTTTAAAAAACTTCTAAAACTTGAAAATAAATAAAATATAAAAAGTGAAGAGAGCATGAGAGAAAAAGAGAGAAGCGTGTGTTTTTTTTCCTTCCTGTTCGCTTTTTTATTTTGTTGAAACATGGTGTCGTTATTTTGCGGAGCGGTTTTGTTTGTTTTTATTTTTGTAGTTGCGGGGAGAAAATGAAGGACTTTATGAGGTAGTCGTTTTTAGTGTAGTAACTAAACGTCTTCTTGTGTTGTGTGGTTCTCTTTTCAGGTTGGTCTAGCAGGATCTGAAAGATCCATCCTTGGTGCTACAACAGGTACTTATCCGCGCACCCTCCCTTCTAAAAGGGTGTATATAATATTTTTGTGGGCGGGCTTTTGTTGGTTCTTATGCATGTGTTGCTTTTTTCCCCCCTCATGAAACCTTTAGGTGCTGTGTTTGAAATTCTATATTGAAAAGGGTGTCAAAAATTTTATCTTTTTCTGGATATTGTAGTACTTGTCTCTGATTTTTTGTGGTGCTGGTGCTTGTATTGTTGTTGTGTTGAAAAGTTCATGTGTGAGGACATGGTTATGTAATTCTGGTGGATGAAAAAGGGGGGGAAAATGTGTGTTGTATAATAGATGTTTTGCTTCTTCTTTTTTTCCCTACTTTTGAAGATTTTCTTCTTCTTTTTCATTGGTTTATTGATGTAGGTGGTTGCAGTTTGTCTCATGAGAAGTTTGCTTGCTAAGACTTGAGAAAGAGTTCATCTTATTTGCTTCAGTGACCACTGCCAAGCAAGGGTTGGTTGATCAGAAACTGGGTTCTTTTAGCTTTTCTTTGAAATGAGGTATTGCTGAAGATGGTAATGGTGGGAGTTAGAGGGTGTGGTAGAAGCAGGCGAATTCCTCCATTTCTTGGATGTGTTTGTTCTGGCTTGCATGCAGCCCTAGGGGGATAGCCATGGAGGGCTCATCTGAGTCTGCTTGGCAGAAGTCTGATAGTCATAGGGAATTTAATACTTCAGTGGTTTCAAACAGGAACCTGAGATCTGCATCTCACAATTCTGGGTTTAGAAAGGAGAGGACTGATAGGGTTGTTCTGGCACGTCAAAACCTTAAAAACCAGGCTGGTACTTTATCTGGGGTTTGTGAGGATGAAGCTGCAGTTGACCCTTTTTTGCAAACCATAGAATGGAACGATGTTAGCTTGAGGCACTGGTTGGACAAACCACAACGGTCTGTTAATGAATTTGAATGTTTGCACATATTTAGGCAAGTAGTCGAAGTTGTAAATGTGGCACATTCACAAGGAATTGTTGTTCACAATGTCCGGCCTTCTTGCTTTGTTATGTCATCATTTAACCAGGTCTCCTTCATTGAGTCCGCGTCTTGCTCAGATTCAGGGTCTGATTCTTTGGATGATGGATTGAACAGCGAAACTATGGAGGTTAAAAATTCTTCTTCTTCTTTGCCCCATGACATGTGCCAGCAAAGAAGTAGGTTACAAAGTGAAGATTTTCTACTTGCATCTACTCCAACAGATACTTTATCGGAAGCCAGTTGCATGCAGTCGAGCTTGTTTTATGCAGCAGATGTACCCTTAGTGGAAGAAACAGGAGAACATAAAGTCCATGATATGAGGAATGTTGAACATGAAGAAGAAAGGAAACAACCATTTCCAATGAAGCAAATATTGCTTATGGAGTCCTGTTGGTATGCCAGTCCTGAAGAGGATGCTGGTTCACCAAGCTCTTGCGCTTCAGACATCTACCGATTGGGAGTTCTTCTTTTCGAGGTTTGTTATGATAATGCTGCATTTATAAATCAAAATTAGGGTGGAATAAAAAGTCATTTCCTGTATCTGTTTTGCACTTTTGACTTCTATTTCGAGCATGAAGTTCTTCATTATCTAAATGGCCTGTAATGATGTGTTAGAGCTTCTGCTGTTTGCTGTCTACATTGATGTGATATAGTTCTACTTGTGAACAGTTGTTCTGCCCATTCACTTCGAGTGAAGACAAAAGCAGAACTATGTCTAGTCTCAGACATCGAGTTCTTCCTCCTCAACTGCTGCTCAAGTGGCCAAAAGAAGCTTCATTTTGCTTATGGTTACTGCACCCTGAGCCAAGTAGTCGGCCAAAAATAGGGTGACTATTAATTTCTGCACCTTTGTTTTCTTTTTTCACTTCATGGTGGGGGGGGTTTTTCAAACCCTTCGAACCAGCACCTCGTTTGCTTATGGTTATTAAATTGTGAGCCAAGTACCTTGTTTACATTTCATTCGATTTATGTTCAATCAAATTTTTGTGGTCTTATGCTTTTGTATTATGTAACAGTGAGTTGCTACAAAGCGAGTTTCTTAACGAACCAATAAACAATTTGGAAGAGCTTGAAGCAGCAACACAGCTTAGAGAGAGAATAGAGGAGCAGGAATTGTTGCTGGAATTCCTTTTACTAATACAACAAAGAAAACAGGATGCAGCTGATAAGTTGCAAGATACTATTTCTCTTCTATGTTCTGATATTGAAGAAGTTACAAAGCATCAAGTGTTTCTTAAGAAAAAGGGAGACACGTGTAAAGAAAGAGGAGAGGGTGATCAATTAACATCAAATATCCCTGCATTGAATGTTGTTGACATTGATGATTCTTCTAGCTTGGGTTCCAGAAAACGATTTTGCTCAGGCCTTGAGATTCACAACGTAGAGAAATGTGATGATAATCTAGATGAAAGTCAGAACTCAGATACATTTGTAGAATCACAGGAAAGTCCTCTTTTTAGAAGTTCACGATTAATGAAGAACTTTAAGAAATTAGAGTCCGCATATTTTTTGACAAGAAGCAGACCAGTAAGGCCACCAGGGAAACCATCATTTGCTAGAAATTTACCAGTAATTAGTGATGGGAGAATCTCTATTGTTGCTACTGAACGAAGCTCAATAAATAGTATAGCACCAAAGCAGCAGTTTACTGAGGGTAGACGAAGTGGATGGATAAGTCCATTCCTTGAGGGTTTGTGCAAGTATCTATCTTTTAGCAAGTTAAAAGTGAAGGCTGACCTGAAGCAAGGGGATTTGTTGAACTCTTCGAACCTAGTCTGCTCTATTAGTTTTGATCGTGATGGAGAATTTTTTGCTACAGCTGGTGTAAATAAAAAGATAAAAGTATTTGAATGTGATACAATTATAAATGAAGCTCGTGATATCCATTATCCTGTTGTTGAAATGGTCTGTAGGTCAAAGCTAAGCAGCATATGTTGGAACAGCTACATTAAAAGCCAACTTGCTTCAAGTAACTTTGAAGGTGTGGTGCAGGTAATGGCTCAAACCTTATATTTTATTAGCCTTTTGTTTTCATATCATTCAATCGTAAATCAGTTGCTCAACATGTTCAGGTATGGGATGTTACAAGAAGTCAAGTAGTGACAGAAATGAGAGAGCATGAGAGGCGTGTGTGGTCTGTTGACTTTTCATCAGCAGATCCCACAATGCTGGCTAGTGGGGGTGATGATGGTTCTGTAAAGCTATGGAGTATCAATCAGGCAATGTTACTTTTGCATTTGGTGGATGTCAGCTTTGAAAATAAACGTACTAGTGTTGTATGATTTCTTAGTGTGTAAATTTAACCGTAGATGACTGATAAGTTGTTCATCTGACTCGGGTTGCTAATGCAGGGAGTAAGTATCGGTTCCATCAAAACAAAAGCCAATATCTGCTCTGTTCAGTTTCCCTTGGATTCTAGTTGTTCTATTGCTTTTGGATCAGCAGATCACAGAATTTATTACTATGATCTCCGCAACTCCAAAGTTCCTCTCTTTACATTGATTGGACACAATAAAACTGTGAGTTATGTGAAGTTTGTAGATATGACCAATCTTGTTTCGGCATCAACGGACAACACGCTGAAGCTCTGGGATTTGTCAATGGGCACATCTAGGGTTATTGATAGCCCCATTCAATCCTTCACAGGCCACATGAATGCAAAGGTATGACCAATATTTTATGACCTTTCTGTAATGACTACTGGATGAAAATGATTCTGAGTAGTTGTTATTTTCCTAGTCTGTCACAGCTGGGATTAATTTAAACTTGAACTAGAATCAGGTGCAGCCCATACAAACTCATCCTTTTGCTTGTAGTTTTTAATTTTCATTGGGCTATAGGATACTCGGACTTCAATTGTAATTATCAATTATCGCGTGTTAACATAGGGCAGCCACTCTATGCAGAATGTAATTAGTGTTTCAGAATCGTAATATTAGCATTGCTGAAGATAATCAATATCACTTGCAAATACATATATTGTGTTGGTTTACAGCGAACGCATAATTCAAATATTGTTGTGAGTCTACATGTGCCCTCCATCATGTTATGAGGTTGCTTTAATTTTGAGCTACGCCACCGATGACATGAAAGTTAAACAATTGATAAGCTCACTCTCCATTTTAATGTCAACGCTGACTTTACTATAGGATGGTCATTCCAAGTCATGAAATCACTGGTACTATATGCTCCTTCCCATGCATTGGTTGCTAGTCATCATCTTCCATTTAACAAATGTAAGGCATTTAATAGGACAAGATGGGTAATTGAATCAGATTGTTTATGTGGTTGGCAATAATGTTCTTCGGAGTCAAGTTGTGAAGAGGGGGCTGGGAAATGGAATGTTAACTTTTTTACTATATTGATAAAAAATTATTAAGGACTTGCAAAAAAGAAAACATTATGGAGTTGCCAGACATGAAGTTCTGTGCCTTCAAAACTGATTTTCATTCAAAATATGTTTCACTTGGATGAAAAGTTGGCTTGTGATTTCCTTATAAAGTAGATGTTTGGGAGAACGCACATAACCATCCGAAGGGTTTAATAAAAACTGCACAATTAATCTTCTTGTAAGCTAGTTATATTGTTGGGAGAACTAAGGCTGCTATGCATTGCATCTGGGGGTTACTGGCAGTGCATGAGGTGAATCAAATTCATTCTAGCAATTAATATAATGCTCTATCTTAATGGGTTTTTTTTTTGTGGTTGTGTGTTGAACTACTGAAATTTGTTGAATTCCATCACTTACACCAAAGGCTTCTGAGATAGTCTTGAGGATATAAATTTGAATACAAAGTTCTAGAATAGTCTGTGTGTTACCTTTCATATTGTGTTCATGTTGAAATCAGCGATTGGTTGCTCAAAATAGTTATGACTGGTCATCATCTTAAACGTTAGAAAATGCCTACTAAAAAAAATGAAATAATGAAGGAAACATTGAAGGACCCTTTTTTCTGGCTTAGGTACTTCACCATGCACGTATATGCTAGAAGATTCACTGTTAAGTTGCTTCAATTTCTTAGTTTATTGTATGTTTGTTGTACTTGTTACAATGATAGATGATTTTTTTTTTTGGTGGGCATGCTTGGCACTTTTGTCTGTGTGCTCATCTTGTAGAACTTCGTGGGTTTGTCTGTAGCAGATGGTTACATTGCAACTGGCTCGGAAACAAATGAGGTACTTTATATATCTTCTCACTTCTCTAGTATTTAGAGGTTCCTCGCTTTTTCCACAATGGATAAAATTGGGGTTTCGTTTTAGTTGCAAAACAATCTTAACTTTATCCCCTTGCTTTTACTATGACGGCATAACCAATCCACTTGTGGTCTCTCTTCTTGTTTGACAAACCTGGTTACTTGAGCCGCATTAGAACATAGTACCTCTTAAAGAAAACAATTTCATCTTCAAATGTTTAGTTACTTTTTCGATGGTTGGGTGAAGCTTTTCAGGAATCTAACTAGGTTCTCGTAATAGATTGGTAGGCTTGAAAAAGTTATGGGCTGAAAACAAAAAAGAATTACCTTAATGGACACAAAAACACAACCAGCATCCGGAATATGAAACAATTGCATAAACCAACAGCCCCGTCTTACAGCAGTACAAGCAACTCTCTCTCCTTTTCTTACCTTTAGCTTCCTTTTGACTGTTTTCTACATTTTCCTTTGGCTATCATTTTGTTGGAATTCCAACTGCTGTTAGATATTATAGGCCTTGTGCTCTCTCTCTACCTCTAAAGACTACAGCATCTGTTTCTTCTTCAGTTCAGTTTTGTGAACTTTAATGTTTAGGAAGCAAGATATATGACTGATTTTGTTGGACTCTTTGTGTTGAGAAGTAAAGGAAATAAAAGAAAAGGAGGAAACATGAATAATTGATTTGTTGTCAGACATCACAATAGCCATTCTTTTCACTCACATCATGATATTGTACTAGCATTTAAGCTGCTTTCTTTTCTGTTTCTTGTTCTTTTTCTTTGTTTTTCTTTTTATTTTTTTGGTGGTTCTGGTTAGCGTGTTTATTTTATTTATTACCTAATTTTGAACACGTATCAAAACTCAAGCAACTATGCTCGTGGAGTGATTTTTTACTGTGCAAGTTATGGTACCATGCAATTGTCATTCATCAAGTAAATCTAATGTTTTTTATGGAATAGGTTTTTGTCTATCACAAAGCTTTCCCCATGCCGGTGTTGTCCTTTAAGTTTAACAACACAGACCCGCTTTCTGGCCATGAAATGGATGATACTGCACAATTTATTTCTTCTGTCTGTTGGCGTGGCCAGTCATCTACGTTGGTTGCTGCAAATTCTACTGGGAATATCAAAATTTTGGAGATGGTTTAAATTGGTTTATGCACCAGTTTTAGCTTCAAGGAGATGGTTGCGAGGGAAAAGTGGAACGAGCACAGTGATCTTCAACAACAGGTTAATGGCAGCCCGTATAGGAAGAACCTGGTGGTTTTTTAGCGAAAACAATTTTTGGCATTAGTTCATAGCAGAAGCAGACAGCATTAAGAGAGATATTTGTCTTCTATATTATCCCATGCTTATAGTTGATCATTTTTATTTTTTTTAATAATGAGAATGGATGAGAACATATCATCCTTCACCGTTGACTTAATGGGGGCAATCGACTAGCTCCAGGCTTAGATGCTTCCTCCTGTCACCTTTCATCGCAGTTGCGATCCCCACAGGGAAACGTTTGTGGCAACATCTCCAACAGGTTTATCAAGGTACTTCCAAATTAAAGAGAAGTTATAGAATGCAAGTAAAATGATGCAGTTATTATAATTATTACCTGATAGGTTTTATAATTGCGTCCGAAGATGCTTTTAGCCCCAAATCCCTCATTTTTATTCTAGGAGACAAGAACTCTGAAGAGGCAATGCATGCAGCTACACATTGGTAGAATCGAAGGCAAATTATCTATGCCGATATTATAGAATTCACAAAAACCTTACCTACCTGTCACGACGACCCATAATTCGTTCAAAAGCAAGTTATCTATGCCTATATTATATTATATTATATTGTGCTAATGAATCATCACGCCACTCTACTTCCACAGGGAAACCAATAATAACATTTTGAACAAAAAGTAGAACCAATAAATAGCATTGCCAAACAAGTTAGCGAAAGAAAAATCCACTCCACTGCTAAGAATAAACTTCAACACCCGATATGCACATTGCTTTGTTTGTTTCAATAGGAAAAGGGATCTCCCCCATTAATACAAGGCACTGAGCTTACTCCCAACGTGACAAAGGCCCAGACATGAAAGTTCAGGTTTGTTCCACTACACTCAGTGGTTGCAAACTTTGTTGCATCTCTTGTTTTTTCTACCACCTCCATGTTTGGTTCCCAACCATTTTGGTTAATTTGATGCTACACGAAACTGGTTTGATCAATTCTCTCTAGTTAATGACTCAGATTCTTGTCTTGCTATGCGCCATGCGGGTTAGATTATTTTCTTCTAATATTTTAAAAAAATTGTAATGATGTTTGGAAAAAAACAAATGACATATCGAATAATATATATATTTTTTAAAAACATTATTGAGATATCAATATATTAACTTAATTCGAATTAAATATAATTAATATGTGAAATTCATAATTCTGGATGTAGTAATAACCTTATAGAATGTATATCAAAACAAAATTAAAAATTCAATTCTAATCAACTAAATAGTAAAAACCAAAAACATTCAATTAAAGAAAAAAAATCCAAAAATAGCTATATTTAAGCAAAAACCAAAATATCATGAAATAAGTATAACATATTTATATTTAAACAATTAATTTAATTTAATTCAAAACCACAATTTCTTCTAAAAAAACTAAATTTAACAAACAACGAATAAAAAAATTTGAAATAACCCGTCATTTATTAAATTAATAAATAATAAATTAAATTTAAAGGATAAAATTAAAAAAAAACACTTAAAAAAATGAAATAAAAAAACAAATAAATCTTCTAAATCTGATTAATTTTTTAAACTCGTAACCCTTTAAATCATAAATTTGAACTCAATTAAAAAAACATAATTCAATATTGAACAATAAAATAAAAAAAAAAGTTAATTTAAAGATTTTATCAAAATAAAAAAAATAAAAAACCAAGGATGAAATCATAAAAAATCAATTTTAAAAGTAATCTTAAATAAAAAATATAAACCAAATCTGTGATTGATTAACAATATAAAATTGAAAACAAAGTTTGATTCTATCACTTAATTAAAAAAAGAAATTACTATTACTTAATTAAAAAAGAAAAAGAAAATATTAATTGAAATAACAAGGAACATATGCTGTTAAATTTTTAAAGGTTAGCTCGGAAATTGAGGATGATAGAAAGCACCCACTTGTCTGCATTCTATCAATAATTGAAATCGTCATGAAAACATCCAAAACGATTACCATCAATAAATGTTTTCTATTCATACCCCCTAATTTGTCTGCAGTCTATCAATAATTGAAAAATACAAAAAAATTCAAACCATTTGCAAATAGACCATTCCTTTGCTGCTAATGCTATGCAAAGAGAGATCCCAAATAATAACAATATAATTATGTGTAATTTGGATCATAGGTTTATCAGAAAGATGAAATAGAAGCACATCTCTTGATCTCTTCCATGCTTAGCATCACATTCTGATGACATGACTGAAAAATGGTAGAGCAAATTCTGCTGTGGTAATTGAGTCTTCATGTTGTTATCTTAAACATGAATATCCAAGATTCTACACTGTAGACAATAAATTATCAAATTATTGGGAACCAAAAATTTCACTGTCATGAAAGAAATAGGAGAAAGAGAGGTACTCAGGAAAATTTCCAGGACGTGTAGTATAATAGGTCTAAGAGAGTACAAGTTAAAGAAAGGCAACGTGAAAGAATAGATCCCGACCACCGCACCAAGTTTGTAATGAAAAACTTACCTACCTTAGATTCTAGCAAAGAAGGAGGCCTTTGGTGCATCTTCAGCATCAAGGTTCTTTTCTCAAACAAGTTTTTTATAAGCTGTTTTCTGGCATGTAGAATGAAGTTGAGTCCTTTTCCACCTGCAAGCAAGAGACTTTTGGGAAATCTATTTACATTGGTTTTGTTTAAGCGTTGTAAACAAAGCTACCCTAGATATGAGGCGTTTCAGTCTGCTAGCTCCAGGGCCAGGTTTAATATCGTCCAGGTTCCCGACCTCAGAGCATTTGGGACTGCCAGAGCACCATCCACCTGGAGTGAAGCTCCCATTCTTCCGGTGAAGTAAATCATTGTCAATCTTATCCAAGACAGGATCGTCTCCTTTGAATTTTCTGGCAAAGGCAGCACCACTCGCAATCATCTTGTTTGTGTCATTGATGGTGAGGGTGTGAGGATGCTGCTTGGGAGGATTGTCCCAAGCAATGTAGTGCAAGTCATGGCTGACTGCAGTTTGGGCAAACTCTGGTACATTGCATATTACTGTGTGAAAGTATCCTTCAGGTGAGGAAACAAAGTTTGTGTAATACATCAACAAGGTTCGTGGTAGATTATCCCAACCCCAAATTAGGTATTCAACAAACGAGCGTGTGAGAACCATCCATGCTGAACCTGCAGAAACAAATGGAAATCATTTAAGTTCAGCTGCATGCAGTACAGGAGGTCTTCATAGTTGCTAACATTTTCAGTGTTTCAGTAGCAACGTACATGTTGGAAGCCATTGAAATCTAACAAAAACAAAAATTCAGGACTTCATTTTTCAGCAAAGCAAAGGCTGCAATTGGAATCCTGTTCTGGATTTTACAAAATAGGCGACTCAATTAAACACCATTGGTTTGTTAAATTGAAAAAAAGAACATAATGGTGCAGGCCTACGAAAGAGATACCTCCAGCAGTAATGAAATAATCTCTTAACCCAACAGATTAAACTGTAGTTGTAATCAATGCACAAAGCTTTTAACTCTTTCAGTTTTTATAAATTACATGCAATTGAAGAATATAGAAAAGGAAACTTGTACCGCATGAAACTACATACTAGTTAGTTACAGAATGCACTTTCATCTTCCACTTACTTCCAGTGGAAACCCCAAAGCAAGACAAAATTTTAGCTTCCAGTTGAAAGTTGCAAATTGCATTTGCCATTAGACGGACTTAAACTCTATCAAAGAAACAGAGTTTACTAATAAATTAATTTACAAACTGAGTAAAGCTCCAGCAGAACTGTTAAAATTTGCAGATTTCAACAATTCAAACCTAATTTGTATTTATTTATTCCTTTGCAGGAATTACACATCAACAATCAACCTTACCTGCAAGTTGTCCGTGGAAAGAAAAGAAATCTTAATTCTGAATACTAACCGGTGAATAATTTGAATGCTGTTGGCAAAGATCTCTGTGGCGTGGCCCCGTAAATATCTGCTTTAGTTGTCGAGTAAAGACCAGGGTCCACAATCAAAGGCATTGCTCGTTTCTCCCTAAACACCACATCAGAGATCACTCACTGGAAACAGATTAAGATTGAGAGAGAGAGAGAGAGAGAGAGTGCTTACGCTTTCCAGCCCAGCTGACTTGTGTGCTCAATAAAGTTTAGATTTCGGTTTATAGTTGAAAATGTGTGAATAAGATCTGCATATTAAAAGCTAAATAATCAGAAAGATATTTCAACCATTCACTACAACCTCCCTCTATCCACTCAACCGCAAAAACAAAAGGAAAAGAAAAAAGAAAAAAAAAAAGAAGAGAGTTTCATATACAATTAAAATCACAGACTAACCGTCTTGAGTTACAAGAGGATAATCAGAAGCACTGAGATTGATAAACCAATCCCAGTCTTTGCTCCTTTTGAGAAGAATTGCACAAGCATGAAGTGTATTAGAAACCATGGAGGGTCCTCTATAGGTAACCATATTGGCTTTGCTGATCATATAAACATTTCCAACCTTTGAGAAAACCGGATGCTTTTCCACTCGCGATGCAAGCTCCAATCTTTCCTCTGCAGGGGACTCAAGGTCCAGATGAACAACATATTCGTTCCGGGGATGGTAAAGCGAATGGAGAGTTCTCCAGAGCTTTTCCAAATCACCTTTAGACCCAGAAACCAGATAAGCAAATCGAGGGATTTTGGAAGGGAGAGGAGGGGAAGGAGATAGGGAGAATTTTTTTTCAGCGTAACCTTGACTTGTTTGGTTGGTACGAAATGGGAAGATGTTGAAGATTTGATTGATTGTATGCAGTGAAGAAACAAGACCCATGTTGAAACAAGTTGCTAAAAGGAATAGACATATGAGAGAGCTTATGACAAGAGGGAAAACCCATTTCTTCTCCACGTTTAGGGACCCCATTGAAAGACCTTATCATCGGTTCCGGTGAGTGCTCTTCACATCCCAATTTGTGCTTGCTCGCTCAACAAAAACAACAAATTGGTGTTGAACAATAAACAATATCCCCTTGTAAAAAATCCGAACCCTGGACCTTAACCAGTATAAGCTGCCAAATCAACAAGCAACAAAAGAGCAAACCATGAGAATCACCTTGTCGCTTGCGTAAAACGATCAAAGAAATTCACAGCATGAATCAAATGATAGAGAAATAAAGAGACAGAAACGATGCATCAATAAAATCGGCCAAAGATGAACAAGTAAATCAAATACAGATTAAACATTCAGCTGAAAATTCTTCATTTCCTAATCAGGTGTTAAATAATCAAGAAAGCTATTGGCAACTACACACACACACACACGTATATATATATTATTTTTAAAAAATATTGGCAAATAATCTCATTATAGATCCTAAATCCAAAAAAAAAAAAGGTTCGATTCACATTTGACAACCAAGTTAACTTGAATAAAACTATCAATAAAAAAGATCATTTTTGTATCGTAGATAGCAATCAACAACTACCATCATTTATTTAGTTATTAATATTAGCATCAGTTTTCTTTACAGAGATCACGAAATAAGGAGCAAAACCCAAAAAAGGGGAATTCAAGATTTGCATCAATGAATCAATGAAAGACCCCGTAAAAATCTCTCTACGGAAAGAAAGAATTACTTAAAGGGCATGGCATGGCATGGCACACGGAAACACAGCTGGACCCGTACAACAACAGCAAAGAACTACAAAAAGAGACAATACTAACACTTCAAATTCATTGGTTTGTCATTGAAGGAATCAAGAAACAGAATAAACCTGTTATAGAAACAGAAGAAGAAAGGGAGATGGACAGACTACGTGTATTTACAAGTCAATTCTTAAATACACAAGATAATAATTAAGGTTATATAGAGAATAAAAGAACCGGTTACAATTTTGCATAAGCTTTATTTTGACTCCTATAGATTCAATAATGTTTCATTTCTATCCTTTACTTTTTCTAAATTTCTTAATATTAACTTTCAAAAAGTTTCAATATAACCCCTAACCCAGTAAACCTTGATGGGGGTGTTAGGGTGTGCAGTATTGATTGATTTTAGAATATTTTTTACTTATAAATATATTAAAATAAAACTTTTTAATTTAAAAAATTATTTTTAATATCAACACATCAAAACTAGAAAATATTAAAAAATGGACCCTATCTTTTAGATTATTGTTTAATATTAAAAAAATATTATATCAGTAAGATTTAAAACGATTCTAAACTACGGGGACTGAAGTTGAAAATGTTTTATAAAGCTATAAAAGCTAATGCGTATTTTAGCCAAGAAAACTTCTTTTCTGTTTTTGATGTTTTCCATCAATAAACTTGGGAGTTTCATTTAACACTGGGAGCGGACGGGGTGGTGTCTGGGTTTTTGACCAAATATAGAGGAGAAAAAAACTTTCTGATATGTGTGATTATTAGAGGTGAGAAACGAGCACTCAACAAAACCGATAAAAAAAATTGAATGAATCAGTTTATTTTGGTTTAGTTTTTCAATTTAATTTTGATTTTAAAAATTTTAAACCGATAAAATCAAACCAAAGCAGGATTGATACAGCTCAAAACTAAACCTGTATAAAAAAACATCTTTTTCTCAAACCCTACGTCGTTGCCGACCGGACTAGTATAAAATACCTTCTTCTTTCTCTAACTGTAGACATGTAAGAATGTTATTGGAAGCATGATTGTCCAACCTTCAATTAATCTGTTAATTTACAGCACCCACTTGTGTTTTGCAGCTTTTGCTTGTTCTTTCCCAAGTTCATTTTTTTATTTTATTTTTGACGTATCAGGCATGGCAATTATTACGCAAGAGACAAGAGAAGAACCAGAAACCAAAAGGAAAGCATCTGGTTCGGTTTGAAGTGAGAAAAGAGGAAAAGGGTTAGGACAGGGCGGAGAAGGAAACCGTGAAGATTCAAAAGATTGTCCTGTTGTGTCCCTTGTGTGTCAGTCAAACCATCATTTACCAAGAAGCAGGCAGACCTGCTCTTCCCACCGGGCTTCTTATGCTATGTCTGGGAGGGCTCTTTGCAAGGAGATGGGAGCTGGAACGCGGGCCAATTTAAACCCAACCGAACTGAAAACATCTTGCTTAATTATCATTGTTCTTTTGAGTTGATTAATTCTTTTTGGGATTTTCAGTTTTGCTGTTTTGGTTTTTTTAATGATTTAGGGGTGTTTTACCCTATGGTTTAACCGGAATTTTTTAAAAATTTAAAGTTTTTTTTTGTATTTAATTAATTATTATTGATATTTTCATATCGTTTTAATGTATTAATATTTAAAATAAATTTGTAAAAATTAAAAAATATTATTTTAATATATTTTAAAATGAAAAACTTTAAAAAATAATAACAAACAAAAATAATGGAGAATTCAATTCAATGGAAATGGAAGCAATTCTATTTTTTGTCAAAATATGATTCCAAAATCAATACTTTGAAAAGAAAAAAAAAATTCTTGTCTTGAACTTAATGGAATAGAATTAATTTTCTCTCTACAATAATTAATTCCTAAGATTAGAGTCGAAAAAAGGAATAGAAAAACAAGACTTAGAAAACCAACCACAAGGAAATAAAATAACTATGAAATTTCTAAAACACCCCTTTACACCTCAAAGTCATCTATTTATAGGACTTAAATATTAATTCATTATAATTTATGAATATTTATTAGTTGACATGAATATTCATTAATGTTCACAATTTATTAGTATTTATAACTTATAAATATTTATTAATTATGATGAATATCCATAAAAAAATATAAATATATTTATTTTTATCGCAACATAATTAATGTATCAATTGTTTATGCATTAAAATATTTTAAAAACTAAAAATTATCTTAATAATAAAAAGTATTTCTTATGAACCAAAATCAAACCCTAATTCACTAGCGCACAAGCACACTTTCCAATCCACAAAACCTGTGATCACACCGATCTTCAACCGTACAAACGGGATTGGGTACTCGAGGTAATCGAACTTTCGGTGTGAGTGAGATACACAGTACAGTTTCCACATAGTGTAATTATCGCCCTTGGCCACCGGTCCAACTTTGAATAAACCGCCATCAACGCATTCATAATCACAGGTGCAGAAACCGAAGTTCTCATCGGCTGGTGACGTGATCAATTGCCCAATCATTTAGATCCATTCTTGGCCGTCCGATCTCATCTAGAAGCACTTCGTAATGAAGACAGAATTAGGGGAAAAAAATAAAAAAAGGGCAGCACGATGTAGTAGGTGGGTCCCGTAATTAGAGCGTGACTCCCGTTTCAAAGCCTGCCTGGTTACAATCCAATTTTTTTAATGCTGTCGGTTCCGTGCATGATCATCTTCTCTCCCACGTGCTACATATATTTATTCTATTTATTTGATTCTAAGGAATTCCAAACCCAGCTTTTTGGGCACAAATCATGTAAGTAAATCTCCGATATATAATAAGAAATTACAAACTTAAAATTTAGATCATGAATAAACCACAAAGTAAACCGGTTTCTTAATAATTAAAGATATGTATTATATATAAAATAATTAAAAATATTTTATAACTTTACTTGACAGTAAAGGTAAAGCCATGTTCAAGGTTTGGGTGGATTATATACCAAATCAAGATTTTATTAATATTTTTTTTATATTAATATTAAATAAATTTATATTTAACTAAATTAGATAAAGAAAAATATATTTTGTCCATTTAATCAATCACTTTTTAAAATTAAAATTTATATATTTTTTTAGTTAAGAGGATCAAAGTCAAAAAAAAAAATTGTATCCCCTCTGTGCTAGAGTACTTCTTGTTTTTTATTTATTTATTATATGATACTATTAAATATACAAATTTTATTTTATTTTATTTCAACTACTAAATTATTGTTTTAAATTTTAAAATATATTAGATTTAATATTCTCGTTACACATATACAATTTATTTACATATAACATGAGATTAACATACACACATAAATGCTTCATATAAAAGGTTATAAATCTTTCATATCAAAGACAATAATTGATTACAGTTTATTTATATTATTATTATAATATATTTAACTTAACAATAGGTTTTCAAGTGAAAGAGTTGAATTCTAAATTCAATGAAAAGATAATAAAACTTTTGTACTTAACTTTGTTTTGAAATCTAAAAATAATTTAAAATCATTTAAAATTATTTTTATTTGTAGGCTTGTTGATAATTTTTATCCTGAAGATTTTAATAAATAAAAGATATATTATTTGAGATTTTAACTAGAGTATTATTTGATTGATGTGATTTATCATAAGAACTTACAGAATATGTCCATCATTTTTGAATAATGTCGAGAATTAATCGAAATAAATAACTCACAACACGATCATTTAATTAACAAGTTGATTTATTTTATTTTAACTTTACATATTTTCACTACCACCCATGATCAAGTATTTTCAGCTATAAAGTATATTAAAAATATGTCCCACAATAAAATAAATAGGGATCTCTTAGCATATTTTATGATGATTTACATTGAAGAAGAATTTGCTCAAAAAATATATAAATTCTCTAAGTGAAAAATCATAAATCAACTAGTTTTATATAAAAGCAAAATTCATAAATCTCGATTGGGTTATTAAAAAATTATAAAAATTTATGTGGAGTCTTCTAATATGATGCTTTAACTTGAGTTAAAATTTCATATTTTTTTTGAAGAAATTCAAAATTTTGATGAAAAATCACAATTTCACTAGTTTTATGTTATTGGGGGTAATTTTCAATCCAATTATCTGATTGAGCTGGAATTTTACGAGAAACCTTAAAATATATGGAATAAAATCTGATTAAAATTTTAAGATGAATGGAGTTTGGTAGTGTTAATAAAAAAAACTGTCAAATAAAAACAAAAGGACTCATTGAGGGTAAAATGATTATTTACTATTAAAAAATAAAACAAATTAGCTCTTCCTTCTTTTTATATGTTGTCAACTAGGCAAAAGCAGAATAAAAAAGAACAAGAAGAAAAAAGCGAGAGAGAAAGTGAAAAATAAGGGGAAAACATAAAAGAAATTTAAGAAAAAACATTAAAAAAATAAGAGAATAACTTTATAAACTTACAAAGTCCAACTTATAAAACGCTAATCTAAGAAAGAATAAAAAGAATAAAGTGAAAGAAGGAGGAATTAAGAAAAGAAAAAAAATTAATTATTTTATTTTTCGGTTGAAATAAGATTGTTATTTTATACCGATTAAAGGGTTATTATAATATTGATTTATATTTGATTATAGATAAATTATATTATATAAAATATAAAAGGATATAATTTCAATAATAAGTTTAGTTTTATTTTTAGTTTTATTTTATATATTTTTAAATTTATTTTTTAATATTTTAAATAGTATATTTGAATTAAAACTTTACTATTAACTTCATATATATTTATATACATGAGTTAACAATTGATGTTAAAAAAACAATTTATATATTTGTTTAGTAGCGTAGACCAGCAAAAGTTCTTTGCTCGGCCCTTTACTTAGAATTGAACTTTTAAATTAAAATATTTATTTGACAATAACAAGATTTAGAAAGATTGAAGCAAGTCGAAGCTCCTTTTTTTTTTTTTTAAGAGAACACTCAATCTACGTGAGGGGATTTTTTTTTATCAATAAACGTGTTTTTCCCTCAAAATACATCAATCCATGGGATCATTTGTGCAGCAGCTAAAGATCCATGAATCCTTGGCTATTCCATGCCCATTGTTAGCCAATGCAATGTAAACTCTAAAGGCACTAATGATGAGATCCAAAATCAAGTGATTCGATTTTGTATGGGCCTACATTGCTATGATGTGTTCCTCTGAAGCCCAGATACTAATGAGGCCTGGCTATGTGGATTGCATGTCTCTTCTTCCTTTCCTTTCCTTTTATCCCTTATTCTCGTGATAAAACCATCACTATGCTCCAGCACATTGTCGGAAGGAAGGAAAAATAATTTCAACTTAATATAAAAATGACTGCTTTTTCCAAAAAGTATAATCATGTACTATTATTTTGTGATTGAAAAAATAAAAATAATGAAGACATACAGGTATTTAGTTAAAATAATAAAAGTAATAAATTAAAAATAAATATGTTATATGAATATTTTTTAAGTAAATTTATGTGTTTATAAAATAAAAGGTAAAGAGAAAAGACTATTCAAAGATAATATTTTTTTATTTTTAACATATTATTATAAAAAACTTTCAATTTCAAATATATTTAAGTAAAATGTGAAATAATAAAATAATAATAATTATAATTTTAAAATTTAACCTCATGGTTCATCCAAGTAAAGTTGAGGTTAATAGTTCAGAGTATTGAAGTTGATGTAAAAATAAAAGTAGTTATTATTATAGTTTTAAAATCTAATTTAGAGGTCAACCCGAGATAAGATCCAGATCATGAGTGAGATTGGTCATTGACTCGAGACAAAATAAAAATAAAAATATTTATTATTATAGTTTTAAAATCAATTCAAGGATTGGCTCATTTTAAAATTTGAGTAATATATCAGGAAGGTTGACTTAAATTAATATAATATAAAAATAATAATTTTAAAAATTAATTTAAAAGTCAACTAAAGGGTTAATAAGGGTAAAATCCAAGTTACATGTCAGAAGAATCAACATGAGTTGATAAAGTTAACTCATAAAAAGAATTAATTATTATGATGATTTAAAACTTGATTCGAGATTCATCAAAAAGTAAGGTTCAAGTTATGATTTGGAATGATTAATCCATTTAACCTAATTATTTTTTTAAATAATTATGGCAACTTTATTTTGATTAATTTTTTTAAAAAAAATCAATGAATTTTTAATTTGTGTTTTATTCCTGGTCCTAATTTTTTAATAAAATCAAGTTGAGTTAATTATTTTTTTATTTTTTTTTTAAATTCAGATTAGTTTATATTTCGGATCAATCTGTCAAGTCAAACTTGATTTTATAACTAAAATTATTATAATATTATTAATTTTAATATTCTATACAAATTAAAATAAAAAAATATTTAATTATCTTTTAAAATATATAAGTCTAGCATGATAAAATGAATATTTTTACATTTTATTTTTTTATTCACAAAAATAAAAAATGATACAGTAACAATCATTTTATTTCGTGCACCATTACCAACTCAATTTTTTTTGTTTATTTTATCTAAGGACAGTGGCTAAACAGTATTTATTAGTCTTGCAGCCTTAAAAGAATTATGTACTTAGTATGAAATAGCATAATATGATTTATAAATCTTTTATTTTAAACCACCTTTCTTAATTTATATTTAAATTGAATGGAAAACAGTTTACATGTATTTATAAAAAATTTTATGAATCATTTAGTTTAAATTATATTTTTTTAACAAAAAAAACAACTGTAGACTTCACCAAGAGGAATAATTAACATTTTATGAATCACTTTTATTCAAAGATGTCAAAAGTTATCAAAACTCTTTTGTTAAAAAAGCAACTACGTATATGATGCAGTAATTAAATTAGATTTTATGTAATAAAACTATTTTTTGATATTTAATAATTTTGTTTTTATATGCACCTTTTAATCTATTATTTTTAGAGTTTTGACTATCATAACAAAGTATCAATAAAATCTTTATTAGCTGTCACGTATTGATATGGTGATGAAATATTAATTGAAAAGATATAATTATAAAAAAATTAAATTATTATGGATAATTAAAAATTTTAATTGTTGTCTCAAAGATTTTAAATAAAAAATTGATTATATAATAAAAAAATAGCATCTTAGTTATTTATTTCCAATGAAAAGAAATATCTAGCATGTCTTGAGAAAAACCTTTTCATAAATAATTTTATAATTACTTTTAGATCAACATCTAAAATAAATCTCATTAAAAGATTATTTATCTCATGTTGATCTATGAATAATAAAATTACAAGCAAAACTTATATATTAATTAAATATATAGTTTTTAAAATGATTTTATTATTTCTTTTAAATCAATTTTTAAAGATAAATATCATTAAAAGGTTATTTGCCTTACATTGCTATGCTATGTTCATCCATGAATGATAAAAATGACAAAAAAATAGTATTGAGTATATATATATATTATTACTTTTGAGTGAACTTCTAAAGATAAATCTCATTAATAGTGTACCACATGAAAATTTACAACCAAAATAATTTGAAAACGTATTTCTTTTATTATCATTTTCTTTTTAATAATAACTGTAAAATCTTTTGAAGTTTTTTTTTAAATTATTTATGTTAACCTACAATAATAAAACCCCCAAATTCTCAACGAACATATTAATAAATCAAAATAAATATAACTCAAAACATAAATAACATTTAATACATCACAAATCAATCCAAACACTCATCACACCATCACAAACATTTAGAAAATATTAACTGCCTTCTGAGTACATGTCCCAAACAACCTGATTTTATTTTAATTTTTTTATTTTCTTGCTTTGCGCTTTGATTTTTTTATTTTAATTTTTTTCTTGTATTTTACTCAAAAGTCTTTAATGAAGTCAAGAATTTCCGTTGAAGTGATTATGAATGCTTATATTTAATGTAAACTTTTGAAGATATTAAAAGAAACCTAACTACATTCAGTTTTGACGGTAGATCAAGAGAGAGAGAGTATTCTGGGCTCATATAATGCCTTTCTTCTCTTTTTCTTTTTTTTTTTCCTTTAATTTTTGTTTCAATTACTCCTTTTTTTTAATTTGATTCTTTTATGTTGCATTAATTTGAGATTTGACATGATGATTTATTTTAATTAACTTAATATCGGTTTCTAATAATATAAAAAAATATTATGATAATATTATGATATTGAATCAATGCTTAATTTGATAAAATAAATTTAATTGTTTTAAAACTTTGAGGAATGAATTTGAAAATAAAACTAAAATTCAGTTTTTTTTTGTTTTTTTGAAAAAAAATATTTTAATTTAAAATTTTATTTTATTTATAATTTAATCATGAGTTTGAAAAGAAAAAAAATGTCATTTAAAATAAAAAAATGAAAGAAAAAATGATTGGTTGACTATATCTTAAATGTCAAGGTGTTTTTACCCCTCAACTAGTCGGGAAAAAAAAGGTTGGGTTGAGAAATAATTTTTTTGATTGAATTTTTTAATTTTAAACTGATTTAGAAATATTTTAAATTAATAAATTGATTTATTAAAATAATAGGAGTATTTATTAGATTTTTTAAATAAAAACAAAGTGAAATATTGTGTTTACCCATGCTCGATTTTCTGCCCATCTATTTAATGGCTGGAACGTATACAAGTAGACGATGTTATGCCATTATTTTTAAGAAGATTTGGACTTTTTATAATAATATTATCAATTTTTTATATATATAATTATGTTTTAACTCAATATATATAAAAATATAAAATAATAGCATCAACAAGAGAAAAAACAATTATATATATAAAAAACATCTCTCCTCAATAAATTATTTATTATATTTCTTATAAATATTTATTTTTATAAATTTTAAAAAATAATTTAATTATATAGATCACATGTTAAATAAATTAGTTTAAATTAACCCTAATCAATCGAAAACCTCTTCAATGGATTTTGACAAAGATTAAAATAAACTTAGTCAATACATCAATTATATTATTAAAAATTTGCAATCAAACAAGAGAATGTAATAAATATTCTCATTTCATTTTTCATAATAATTAAAAAAAAAAGAGGGTGAGTGCCCCTTAAAGCAGTAAATGTTGTGCCTTCAAGATTCAACTGCTTCATTCAACTACTTCATTCAACTACTTTTTCACTTTACCCAAACAAAGCTCCGTTCAACGGGAAAGAAAGCGTGGAAGGTAGCCGCGTTGCTTACCTCATACGTGGACCTGGGCCTAGCCCGGGTCCAAGAAACTTCTACAAGATATAAAAAAGGGTAAACTAAATAATTAAAAAAAAAACTCTTTTTACTTGGTTTTTTATTTGATGACAAAGAGTAATTTTTTTGAATGGTTTTAATAAACCAATTATTGAGGTAGTGATAAAATTATTTTTTATTTTGAAATATATTAAAATAGTATTTCTTAAATTTATTTTTAATATCAAAATATTAAAATGATCATAAAAATATAAAAAATTTGTTTAAGATAAAAAATACTGAATTTAAAAAAATATATAGTTGGACCGCCCTCTCAAATATCTTATTAAATTTAAAAATTAAACTTATTAAATTTTTTTAAAAAATAAAACATTCAAATATTTAAATTCAACAAAAAAGAATTCCATTTGTCTCATGCATTCAATCTTTTTGTTCAAATCTCAGCCAAGGGATGGAAACTCCATAAAAAAATCTATCCGTGCCCAAGCATAGAGATCCCTTGTGCATTTGTCAGACGTGGCCTTGCACGTGCAGAAAGTGTTAAAATCAGTTAAGTAATTTGTCCTAAGTGATAGGGGTACCAATGTACTTTCAAAGGCTCATCTATGTCTCAGAAGCAGCTCTCGGAATCATCGACCTATACGATAAGAAAAGTCCACGGAGGCACGCGTGTTCGCACGAGAAATGGATGCTTCCAGGCTGAATTGTACTATTGACTGGCTATATTTTAAATTGTCTTTTTGTATCATAGTCAATAAAGAAAATAAAAAAATAAATTAGTGAAAGCTTTTTAAGTAACAAGAATATTAAACACGAATTGCTCATAATCTAATGTGTAATAATATCTTATTTTTTCTATTCTTAAAGAATTTAATTTATTTATAATTAATATAAAAGTCATACTATTATATTCAAGCATAGTAAACTTTCTCAACAAGAAAAATAAAGAATAAAAAAAGAGAAATTATATGAAATTTATAAAAAAAAAATATATGTATTTTAGTGAGATAAAATTTAAAACTAAATTAAATAAAAAGAAAAAAAATTATTTAACATATGCAAAACAAATGTTAACTTATGAGGGAAGATGCCATGTTAAGGAAATATGTGCTGCTTCGTGCAACCTCATATTATATTTTTTTTTGGTATTGTATGGTAGAGATGTTACTTTATTATGACTTTGATGTCTTATTGTTTTTTTTTTTTTATGATAAGTCAGTATTTTTAAATCAATATTTTAGTAGTTTAAAAGATCTCAAGACAATATGAGTTTGACAATTTCTCATATCTAATATACTTGGGTTTAACTATCAATTAAAACTTAAATAATATAGGTTTAGTTTTTGTCAAACCCAATGCACTTGGATTTAGTTGTCAACTTTACCCAATGTAATGTGAACATGACAACTTCACAACCCAAATACACTTAAGTTTAGCCTTTGGCTAGATCAAATGTAACGTGTGTTTGACAAATTAGACCTACTGTAACGTGAGTTTGACAAGTTGTTAAACTCAATACACCTAAGTTCCAACTTTAGTTGGATCTAATATGACAAAGGTTTGGTAAATTGCTAAACCTAATACACTTGGATTTAGTTGTCAAATGATATTGGGTTTAGCTGTCAAACGAACCCAAAGTAATGTGAGTTTGATAAGATGCTAAATAGCATACATTTAGGTTGGAACGTTAACTCAACCTTATATGCTATGAATTTGATGAACATTCATGCCATTGTCATTTAAAGTTTGACCACATGTCAACTCCAACTGGTCTTAGAAATCCAAAATTATAAAACCTCTATTTTTAGATTAATTATATAAATTATTCATGTTAAAGGTAATGATCTATATATATCTATAGATATACAAAATGTTTCTTATGAGTCCTACTATACTTATCATCTCATTAATGATATATAAGGGATATTTGTTCTTTATTAATATCACTAAGTGTAAAGGACTTTCTAGTTCTTTCTTTACTTAAATATGATAAAGTTCAAGGATTATAAAGAACTCTTAAATTATTTAGATAAAAAATTTATAATTTTTTTCTACTATAAAAGTGTATATATATTTAAAAACATTAATCACTTTAAAAAACAAGAACAAACTTTTTTTTTCTTGTAATTTAAAAAACTTTTCTTTTATTTATTAGCTTTGCTATAAAAGTTATTAACTTCATTATTAAATAATTTTTAAGTCCCATCAATTGAGATTTTTTTACGGGTGCTAAAATTTTTACTATTAATTTGGTATTTATATTTGAATATTTTTTTACTAATCATTATTTAAACACTAAATAATCTATTCCTTAAACATTTTAGATTTTAAAACATTAATGCTTTTCTATTTGTTTTTTCCTCTCTCATTTTCTTGTTTTAGCGTCTGCTTTCTTTTTTCCTTTTTTTCAAAGACAAAAAAAGATGTAATTTTTTTTTTAAGTTTCAATTATAATTCCTTTATTTTTAAGTTTTAATTTGAGAAATAAAAAATCCAAATAATTACTTTAAAATCGAGGACCAATTTAATAATGAGATTTTTCTAATTCCGTAAAAAACCCATACCAAGCTTATCATAACAAACTATCAAGGTTATTATTGAATAAAACCAATATAAAAGGCTCAAATTGAACATAGAAAAAATTAACAAACCAATAACATGGATGAAAAAAAATGAATGATGGGTAGTGCAATTAAATGAGGGGTTTCAACATATAAAACACCCAATACTTGTTTTTTTATAGTGTTTTTTTAATGTTTAATATCCAATCCAAAAACAAATTATTATCACTGAAATATATTAATACAGTATATTGGAAAACTTAAATATAAAAATCACGGTCCCAATACAGTTGCTTTAAATATTAAAATCATGTTTCGCTTAATTAAATGGCTGGATTATATCATTTTTTATTAGATAAACTCATGAGAAAATGTGACAATTATTTTTTATTTAATCCATCATTAAAGATTTTTTTTTGATATTATTATTATTAAAAAAACGAAAAGAATAAGAAAAAAACGTTGCCTCAAGATATTACGTCCATATAATCTACACCTAACACTATCCCCCTAGAGAAAGAAGATTATGCTAATTTTAGAACAAAAATGGATATATAAAAAAACAAATCACTCCTTAAAATGAAAAAGAAGAAGAGAGAAGAGATATATTGATATTATTAATGGGAAATTAAGAAAGTTCCCTGGCAAAATCAATTTGTGAAAACTTGAAACAGTGATTTGTAATCCCTTCTTCCTCTTTGCTACTAAATAAAAAAATAAAAATAGCAATATATAAATAGCACTACCCCTTTGGGCTCCTAGTCTCTCTCTAGCCTTACATTTTAGAAAGAGAAGTGACGCTTTGCTTGAATTAGAGAGAGACTTTGAGATCTGAGTCCCCCAATTGGGTTGGTTATAATTTGGAACTTGAGGGCCTTCGCTTGTCAAAAAAAGGGTCTTCTCTTTCTGCTTCTACTTCTGGTAATCACTCTCTTTCTTTTCTGTTATCATGTAGAGTCCCACAATTCTTTTCTTTTTGTGTGTTTTGATGTGTATTGATCTTGATCATTGAAGGGGTTGTTGTGTACATGCTATTCTTTCTTTTATTGCTTCTGTTGGGATTTCTTTATTGCATGATTGGTGTGTGGAAGTCGTAAGAGATTTGATATTTGAGTATTTTTTTTATGATTTGATGTGGTATTTTTTATGATGATTTTGTCTACCGGATTTGCTTGTTTCTTCATTTGCATGTACAAAACTGTGTGGTTTTGATACCTTTATTTCCTTCAAGTGTTCTTTGATTGTTGTGGTGTTATGGATTCTGTGTTGTTTGTAAGTGGCGATTCTATCTTGGCTTGCTTTTGTTGTTACTTCAATGACAATTTCGATACGATTCATATGTTTACTTAATCTTGATCTTTTTTTTTTTTATCAAAATAGATGGATTTGGGCTTTCTTGATCACTAGATCTTATTGTAAAGTTGGTTTTCTTGATTCTTTATTCTCATGTCATGTGGTTGTTTGTGCATCAGGATTGTTCGTTTTTGTAAGGTTCATCTTTGTCAAGAGCAATGGGCGTTGAGGTTGTGGCACCTGAGAAGGTTTCTGCCCCCGTTGACGGTGTAAGTGAAGTAGATAAATCTGTTCTGCACCAGAAGGAAAATAGGAAACTGGATAAGGTATCAGGGCTTACGGAGCCCATACAATTCGGTTCACATGGTGAAGAGCCGGTTAAGGCAGAAGGAAATGATGTTACAGATGACAACTTGCCAAAGGATGCAGTTGATGAGTGGCCTGCTCCCAAGCAGGTCCATTCCTTCTATTTCGTAACATACCGACTATATGATGATCCAAAGATTAAGGCCAAAATTGATCAGGCTGATAAGGAGATTCAGAAAAGAAATCAATCACGGTTTCAGATTACAGAAGAATTAAAAGATAGAAGGGTAAGCTGGAAGCTTATTGTTTTTGCTAGATATGCTATTTGCCATATATAGGTGGTCTATAGAACTTTCAATTACTAGAAAGTTATGGGTTTTTAAGATTGTGAATTATCATGATTTGTCCAGAATTATCCCATTGCAGCACATATAAATAATGTAGTGAATCTTTTGTTCATTTTCATCACGTTCATTTTGGTCAACAGCTTTATTAAAATAATCCAACTGGAATTTTTTAAAAGGGGAAGAAATTGCATGTTACTTTATGAGCACTAGACAAATATGATCAATCTTTTATTGTGGAACCGGTAAAAACCTGAACATGTGTTTGTTGAGGGTAGCTCTTCCTTTCCTTTGTTTGAAAGTGAATGTGGAAGACATAGGATGAAAGATCTGTTCAGCATTTCCTTTTCATAGCCAACATTTGATTACGGAAATAACTTGATTTTGAAGAGAGTATTCTGTACAAAAAGCAGGAACTTTAAGGCAAAATAAAAGTTCCACTGTTTAGATATTTAGTTTTACGTGCGATATTCCCAAGTAAACAACCTCCTTTCTTCTTTTTGTATTCTGTCTTGTGGCCCCTTTTAAATGAACTTAACAGATCTATTTATGTGTCTTTTTAAAGAGAGGAGAGCTCATTTCTCTCATGAGTTGTCTAGATTTTTACTTTTTTTCATCCTTTGAAGTGATGATGTTTAGAAATGTGTCTTTAGGATCTCAATACTACTGATCGAGCTGATGAGTGTTTCAGTTTCAAACCATTTGATATGGATGTACCTGGTTTTTTGTCAGTCCAGTCTATTAAAAGGCAAGTTCCTGATAAATGTGCATTGCAAATTCCTTTGGTGCAGGTGCATTGCAAATACTTGAATTTTGTTATTGATGTTTGTGAAACATTGCAATAATGTTCATGACAAAGAAGTCTTACTTTTACATCTGCCTGCCTGTTCAATGGCAGTTAAACCTTTACGCAAGTTTTCCGCTAGTAATTACAAAATAGTTCTGGACTCGGGAACTCTGTGAGAAGACTATTAGTTTCCAAAAGATTTAATTACTAAATGTAAGGGTCCCTAAAGCTGACAATATTTATATGTCAGCTTTCATATTGATCATATGTTCTTATGCTTTGTGCATTTCAAATTACCATGTTTGTTGAAAGATTGCACCAATCTAGTTCCTATGAGATTCTACTTATTTGTCCCTTGTTCTTCTGCAGTCAAAACGAGCGGAGTTGATCAACCAGGTGAGAGCTCTGAAGAATGAGGGTAGGCAGTATAAATCGATCTTCGATGAGAAAAAAAAGGAAATGGAGCCTTTGCAGCAGGCACTGGGCAAGCTGCGTAACACAAATAATGCTGGTCGTGTTGGCATATGTTCATCTGAGGAAGAGCTTAATGATCTTGTATGTATTTAGCTGCTAGGTTTGCATACATGTAGGGACTTGCCAGTTTGTTTTGGTGCAATTGTATTGTGATACTGCATTTCTTAAGTTTGCGGATTGTTATTGTGGTTTCAGATCTACAGCTTGCAATACCGCATGCAACACGAGAGCATCCCATTGACAGAGGAAAAGCAAATACTTAGAGAAATCAAACAGCTTGAGGGGACAAGGGAAAAAGTAATTGCTAATGCTGCTATGAGAACAAAGATTCAGGATTCATTGGGTCAGAAAGAAGCCATTCAAGATCAGGTCAAAGTAAGATAATTGGTTTTGAACTATCATGTGTTGGAAGTCTGTAGTTTCACCAACTTTACTTTCTGTGTCTGAATGTTTGTTATCAGCATGTATGCAAGAGTAATTTACTCTACTTTGGTTATTGTAGCTTATGGGTGTTGACTTGGATGGAGTAAGGAAGGAGAGACAAGCACTTTGGGAAAAACTCGATGGACTTGAAGCGAAAGTGCAGGCATTGGACGCTGAAATTAAAACTTTACAGGATGAGCTGGAAGCTGTGATCCAGAAGAGGGCAAAAACATATGAAACTCTTCAGGAACTTAGGAAACAGCGTGATGAGGCGGTATGTTTATTGACTCCAAGAATTATTAAAAAAAGGGAGCTAACCGTGTGAGCGTGTAGGCATGTGCAATGTTTACATAGAAAGGATCAGTTTCACTAAAGTATTGATATTCCTAACCACGTTGTGATGCCTTTTATATGTTCTTCCTTTTGTGTTGTTCATTACTAACATTTTAAAAATATTTTATTGGGTTGTGGGGATTCTCATTATTTTAGGTTTTAGCTCCTTTGTCTGTTGGCATGTGTCATAGAATGCATCGACATTACGGGGGATGTCAGAGTTTTGTATTTGGATCCAAATTTGGTAACTTCGTCCCTTATGATGTTGTTGAAATGTTGGGGAATGTTAATCTCAAGTATATTAGATCCCTTTTAGAAAATATAGAACAACAGAACTATTCATAGGTTCAGTCTTTATTTTTTACCCTCAACAGGTTCTATTACCATCTACTACTTTGAGTTAGTTTTGCCAGTAATCTGTTGTCTGAGAAGGCAAAATACAGATCAAGCATACTTCCACATGCTTGCTTGCACATTGGCGCTGATATTTACTGGAAATGTTGAGGTCCAAAAGTATGTTATTTCAGAGCAGCAGCTGGAGTCTACCTTGAGAAGCATTTTCTAACGCTGTAATTTTAGTGTGATTATTGGTTGCATGGTAGCCTTTGTTGGACAAGGACTTCAAATCTAAACTGATTTAGTAGTCTTGTGTTTTACCTTTGCATCGTGAGCTGTTTTTGAAGTGCAAATTATTCCCTCGTGCATGCCTTGTAGTACCTTCCTGGAGGACTGTATTTCTGACAAACTTCTTTAGAATCTGTCTTGAAGTGAGTTGTTTTGAAAAAGCTTAAAGCCATATCGAATCCCCTCTCCTTCCCTTCTGACAGAATTGAATTTGGCATTTTTTTTTCCTGATAATGGCTGTAGAATGGCTGCTCAATCATTTTTCTAGCCTTTTTCTAGTACAATTGGATATAGTCTGTGTGTAATGTTTTTTGGTGACACCTTTATCTGTTGTTGCTTTGTTAGAATGCCAACTTTTACCAAAGCCGTATGCTCTTGACGAAAGCCAAAGAACTTGCTGCTAAGAAAGATGTTAAGGCTCTTGAAGAACTTGCACTCGATGAGGTTTGTTAGATGAATACTATCCTGTGTTAGGTACATGAAGGTTTTATTTTTACTGCTACAATCTAATGTTTTGCTTTAATATCCACTTGTAGGTTGAAAAATTTATGTCCCTCTGGTGCCATAACAAGTCCTTTAGGGATGATTATGAGAAGAGAATTTTGCAATCTCTTGACCGGCGGCAATTGAGTAGGGATGGGCGAATCAGGAACCCTGATGAGAAGCCATTAGTGATATTGGAGACACCAAAGCCTTCTGAACCAGAGCCGGTGGTAAAAGCTATTCCAAAGAGAGCAAAAGAAGATCCAAAACCCATTCCACCGAAAGATACTTTACCAACCCCAAGGGTGCAGAAAGAAATCACTAAGACAGAATTGAAGCCCACTTCAGAGCAATCTGACATAGCTGACAAGGAGATATCTGGGTTGGAAAATCTGTCAAAGAATCCTTCTCCTGCAGAAAAGGAAGTTGATGAAGCAAAATTGAAGGAGATAAAAAGAGAAGAGGAAATTGCAAAAGCCAAGCAAGCCATGGAAAGGAAGAAGAAGCTGGCTGAGAAAGCTGCTGCAAAAGCAGCTGCAAGAGCTCAAAAGGATGCTGAGAAAAAGCTCAAGGTTATTAGTTTATTTCTTTATTTCAACCATTACCTGGTTTACTATTTGCTTTCAGAAACTAAAAAAAGAGTATTTTTTTTTTAAATGTACTTCAGGAGCGTGAAAAGAAATTGAAGAAGAAGGCTGCGGCATCTACACCAACTACTGAGCATGAACAACGTGCTGAAGAAGTTGCAGAGGCAGCAGAACCTGAAATGGTGGAAGTCAATGATGAGGTTCCTGTTTCAGTGAAGGAAAAAGTTAGGAAAGAGAAAACTGTTAGGTCTAGGAATCGTCCAAGAGGCCCAGATTCACTTCCCAAAGTCATCACGAGGAGGAAAAAGTCAACTAACTTTTGGATGTGGGCTGCTCCTGCTGCTGCTTTTGTAGTTCTTTTGTTTCTAGCACTCGGGTACTATTATCTTCTCTGAAGGGGTAAAACTAGAATTAAGTAGAAGAGTCATGGACAGTTTTCTGCTTGATAAGCATGTGAGTGACCAGTTCTGTTGTAGCAGAATTAAGTATTTTATGTTCTTTCGTCCTGTCGATGGATGGACTCCAAACTCATAATATTGTTGGTAGCTCAGTCAGTTCAAAAGGTTTAGACAGTGAGAACTAAATACATGTGGCTTGTTTTGTGTTTTCCAAATTTTGACTCAATCATAAACATTGTTTTGCTTGGGGATTTCATTTTCAGCACGATATAGGTGTTGTTAGCTCTTTGGCACAGAGGTGTAAAATTATTCATGGAAGGAAGGAAAAGTAAAACTAGACTATACTGTGGACTCTATGCTGGAACTTGAAGGCATCAATCAGGATGCGAAAAGCTACCGGCTTGGCGAGTTGTGATATGAACCTCCCACGTTGTCTTCTTATATCAAACAATCACCACTGCAAATTTGAGTTTGAACCTGCGCAATAGGCAATATTTTTCATTAGTTTAAAAATTAGTGTAAGCAATCTCTGCATTGGCGATGATGACACATCTACCTAAACATCCATAACTGGTGTTGGACTCTCTCCAACGACCACCAAAGAGAGAAGTTGCTGCTGCTGTGCCACTACCCCAACCATGTCACCATCCACTGCCCACCAATCCAGCCTCATCAACCATCTAGCCCAACACTAACAGACCACCACCAACCAATAAGCATGACACCAACATATCACCACCGCCCATTGGCAGCAACCATCCACCACCGACCAACCCACCTTCATCAACAAACAGCCTGACGCCAACATGCCACCATCTTTGTGCTTTATTTATTACAGAGAAAGGTAATATTGCCCAGTTACCTCCTTTCTTCTTTAACAACACTTGAGATCGAGGGATGTCTACAACTTTATAACTTCATTTCCAAGATGTCCAATCATTGATCTGTTAGCAAGGCAGATTACCTTCTAAGATGCATGGCTTATCGATGCTACTCGATAGATTCCATACCAATATAAATGGAACAAACTGGTTGCTTTCTCGCCACCCGCTGCGTAATCCTTGTGCTTTATTTATTACAGAGAGATATAGAGAGTGAGATTGTAAATGAGTGTCAGATTGATCATAAGTGTGAGATTGATAAATTTCTGGATAAGATTGATGATGATGTGTGTGTGTGTGTCTATATATATATATATAAGATTAACCAATCACTTTTGGTTTAAAAGATGAGTGAAAAAGGACGAGAAAAGTGCGAGGTGACTAGTTTTTTTTTTTTTTTTTCAATTTGATGTTAAGAATATAGTATTACTATAAGGGCTATTTAATCAATTCATATAATAACAATTATGTTAATAATTTGATTTTTTGTTGATATTTTTTTAAAAACATATAATTAATAATACGGATGTAAAGTATTATTAATTAACACACAAGCACTTCCAAATAAATATTTAATTTATTTGATAAAAAGCTAGCAAAAGGAACATAGATCATTGATCATACAAACCAATATTGAACCCCTACCATTCAATCAATAGGGAAAAAGATAGATTTAAAAAAGGGTGAAATTGGGAAATTTAAAAGTATAGGAATAGAAATGATAAATTGATGAATCTATAGGGGGCAAAAATGAATTTTGTGCCATTTTTACACAAACCTCCACGCCAAACGATACTGGCTACGCAGGCAATGGCTACCACTGGCACTATAGCAACACCATGGTTTCTTAGAAGAGCATTTCAAACCTTATCACTCTCTCACTCTCTTCCCAATAAAACACGCATCTCCTTTTATGGAACCCGTTTCTCTTTCCCCCTCTCCAGTCCCATTACCAGACACTCAGGTTCGTGCATTTTCGGTCTTAAAAACGCCCACTAAGCTCACTTAGACGAAGAACAACGAAAAGGATGATAAAATGGGCAACATAATTTTAGACCATTTGCTCTAACCTGTCAATAGCTACCACACGAGTTACAGAAATATAGACGGAAGAGAAATGTCTTGTCTGATTAAGCTTAGTTGAAATGGGTTAACGGTGTTTGATGAAATGCCCCAATGAAGTGTCGTGTTACAAGTTCTTAATCAATTTTTGATGTTAGCAATGGTTAATGGCGAAGTCACTGCACCTTCTTTTTTTTTTATTCCAAGCGTAAATGAACTAAACTGCTCGTGTGCTTGTTTGTATATATTGTCAAAAGAAAGAGCAGGATTATTAATCTTGATTCTTGAACTTGTTAAAACTTGATCAAAGTTGGCTTTTAATCTCAGTTTGGCTTGTTGATTTTCGTTATTGTTCATCAAAAACCGGTTTTGGGGCTTCATGGGAGGAATTAGAGGAAATTTTGTTTCGTAATGGAACATGGGGGGTTGTGAACTCAAGAATCGAGTCAGGTGGTAGAATCAAATGAAGCATTACTACTAATTAATTGTCTCCTTTACGAAGTACTTTTTTAACACTAATTATTTACGGATTGCTAGTTTATGCACTACAAGAGTTTGATTATGCATCTGATGGCCTATGGTTTGTGCTGCAATTTTTATGCAATAGCTTTAGGGATGTGCCATGTGGCTCAAGCTACGAAGGGTGAAGTTGTTGCCCTTAAGGGTGTAGAAGACAAAAGCGTCATTGAAGAAGTGAAGCGTATTCTAGACATGGTATTTTAGTTTTCTATTTGAAATCTTTTCTCCTAACCACATTTGCCTTTTGGATTTTGTGAAGTTCTGCTCTAGTACAAGCATAAACGTTAGAGAAATCTGGGTGCATGCAAATGAAATTATGGCCTGTTAAAAAGTTCCTGTTTCCCTTGGCTTTTCAACTTCTCCTATTGTACTCTTTTGCAGGCAAGAAGGGCATCATTACGAAGAGAAGTTCTCCATACAGATTTTCTCACCCCACCAACATTAAAGGAATCATTGCATGTGCTAGAAAAATTAGCTGATGTTAAGGCTATTGCTCAGGGAGGATACCCACAGGTCAAACTTAAGACTTACAGTTTGCTTTTTGTTTCTACATAAATTTATTTGTCATGGTAATATATTTTCAAAAAATCCCTTAGGCTGAGCGTTGCCGGCTTTCTGTTGGACATCCAGAAACACTGACAAGTGATCCAGATATAGTTGCAGCATTGAGGTGATTCATGCTAGAACTTGACCTTATCGAACTGTACTCATTTTATTTGTTTATTTATGTTTTATTAAATGATTTCATTTGTCCAGTATAACAGGAAACTTTGGATTTCAACTCTGTTCTCACGGTGACTTCCTTGGTGCAATTCTTGGTACAGGGATTGCCAGGAACAAGCTTGGGGATATAATCTTGCTGGTATCATCATTGTGTTGTTTTAGATTACATGTTATTTGCAGGTCTGTGATCTGGATTTGAAATTCATGTTGTATGCTTTTTTAAAAGTAGTGTGGACAGTATAACCAACGAATTTCAATTGCATCCAATGTGGCTTCATGTACTTAAAGAACAGCTAGAATATATTTTGACACATTTAATTTTCATAGATCATGCCTTATCAGTGAAACATCTTATTCTGGAAATTCGTAGTCTAAGCCATTTTTTTAAGGATAACAGAAGTCTGACTAAGTGCATGCCATAACTATATTGTAGTGTCCTTGTGTTGCCCCAATACAGTTTCTTAAATAATTATTCTTTTCAGTATATCAATGCTATGCTCACAGTGTAATCTATGCTTGTGTGTTGGTTGTAGTTTTCTGTTCATAGCTTCTTGGTATCCATATTCTTTGTCAAGCATGTGAATTGGAAGATTGATTTACTATTCTATCAGTTAGCGTGTATATATAATTGTCTGGGTTTGATGCTGAGAGAGTTTATAAATTATTCCCCCATCATCAAATTTGGCTGCTGGCAAGCAAAGTTGAACGATGCAGGAGGTTGCTGAAGCACAAAGTTTCAAGTTAAAGTTATTTTGTGAATTTCAGTTGAGCTTTCAAAAATTTCTTGAACATAGCTCACGAGGGCATCAAATGTTTGAGATGCTCAGCTTGCTCACTGTTATAAGTTTTTGTGTTCTCTAAATTGGAGGTCGCGATGATGCTTGAGGTCGAACTGCACTAGTTGTAAATTGGATTCTGCAAACATTAAAAGTTGAGCTCGATAAGAAGAACTTGAAACAAGAATGAAAGAAAAAAAACAGGACATGTTAGTCCAGTCCCAATTCCTTTAATAAATAATGGGTTGCTTGCAGCCTAACTGATTTGAGCAGTGTCTCTCACTTTGAGACATATTTTTTAATATGTGGAATAGAGAGACACTTATTTGTATGGGTGCGTAAGTATTGCTAATAGTTTTTAGCTGGCAAGTAAAAGTGTTATAAAGCTTTGTGGATCGGAGTGCAACCTTTTCATTTCCTTTCCTTTGCTTTGTGCAGGGGGGGAAAAGGGCTCAAGTCCTAGTTGTTCCAGATCTTGTAGACTATATTGTGTCATCACTGGACAAGGTAGTTTCTGTTTCCTTAGATAAATAATACTTTTTCTACAAATGCTGCTACTCTCCTAAAAATGTTTTGACTACTGTAAAAATGTGTTTTATCTCACTCTCTTAGATCTTACATCACTACTGCAATTATTGGCAAGACTATTTCATTTGATCACATTAGCTAAAATACTTCCTGGTCCTTTTTTTGTTTCCCCTTTGTTCCTTTCTGTTGGTTTTAATGATTATATTTCATTGCAACCTCACTCTTCATTTGATATTTGTTGGGGAGGAAAGTGCAAATTTATCTATGAGGAGAAATTCATGCATGGTATAACTTCTATTGGTATTGGAAAAACTTGAATGAAAAGAAAATCTTCCTTACCTCAATAAGGTGGCATTCCACATCTGACATCAAAAACTAAATGGATTAGAAAATATTTTCAGATAGGCACATTCTTGATGCTTTCAGTATGATGATATGTAAATTACTATCTGTAGTGTCTAATGCTATTCTCCTGCAGGTTGGTGATGTTTCAGTTTCGTGCACACCAATCCCATTGCTTGCTCTTGAATATGAGCCTCCAAGGTTTGCAAATTATTATTTTTGTGGTGTTTTTTTTTTGCATGGTTTTGGTGATTTATTCATTTGACACAAGTAAAATAGTTTCTGTTCCTTCCACTATTTTCAGGACTAAGTCATTTAAAACAGTGGAAGCATCATTAAGAGTCGATGCCCTAGCAAGTGCAGGATTCAAGATTTCAAGGTCAAAACTAGTTGATTTGATTAGGTACACCCTGTTCCCGTTAATAGTTGATGTTCATTTTTGCTTGGCTGTTGCTCTATGTTGTGGTAAAGCCTATGCTGTTACTGATTATTTAGACAGGGATACTGCCTCTTAGCAATAAATGTACATACTCTAATACAGCTTGTATGCATCTATAAACTTAACTAAGAAATGCCATTACTCAAGGCAGTTATGATCCTTTGCTTCTTGGTGTGAATGACAATTTCGGATAGAAGTTTCAATTTTCATTTACAGAAATTTGTTTAGTTACATTCATTTAGGCTTAAATAGGTTACAAACTGCAAAGGCATAAGTTAAACATGACACAACTCAAGGTGGGCCATTTCAGTAACAGGATTTTTTCTTGAAACTGATTTGCAGTAGCAAGGATGTGCGTGTGAATTGGACCACAATCACAAAAAACAACACTACACTAAAAACTGGAGATGTTGTCTCAGTAAGTGGGAAAGGAAGGCTAAAGGTTAGTTTTATTGAACTTTTATGTCCAATATTATTCAAATTTTTGTGTAGATGATCGTTCTGAATGCTTGAAATTCCTTCTAGTCCAGATAGGGGAAATAAATACTACAAAGAAAGGAAAGTTCGCAGTTGAGCTCATTCACTATCTGTAAAGCCTTAGCACGAGGTACACTTCTAGATCATTGCCATTTGCAGTCACTTGTTTTCGGATAAAGCTGGAAATTTCTTAGAAGCCATAGGTAGGGTCTTGTATAACATTAAAAAAATCCTGCATTAAGTTCAACTGTGATATTCAAGTTTAATTTCAACTTTTGGAGACCATAAAAAGCAAGAGAATACATCATATTATTTTAGACTGTAATACTGACTTCCTCATGCCCAAATCTTTTGTAGATAAACATAAATTTTAATGTTTTCAACGTTGTTTATATTGAGAGCATTGAATTTAATGACTGAGGATTTCTTATGATAATTTTCCTTTTCTAATATTTATTCATAGACAAATTTAGAATACACAAGGTACTAGGTTAAATGTATAAATACTAACACATAAAATGGAAGCCAAGCTTTGTCTACTAGCCGCTGATAGCAAGAGAGAGTTTTTCATCTTCTAGTATAATTTTCTAAGAAAAGGTAGAGGATCAGTTATAGAATGAATAATTAGTATCAAAATCAGATGGTAATACGTCATACCTATTTATTATGGAGCAGAAAAACATTATGAATCAATCCCTAATGTATCAAATTTGTTAACTAATTTAGTTTTGTTGGACTCTAGTTTATACAGTCGATCAGCAACGCTTGTTCAGTGGCTCAAGCCTTCTGAAGGTGCAATTAAAATCAAAACTGATGGTTGTTCCAATGGTAATCCAGGAAGATTAGGAATTGGAGGCTTGTTAAGAAATGGTAGTGGAAACTGGATCATTGGCTTCTCCAGGTTTATTGGCTTGTCTTCTAAAGTGATTGTTGAATTAATAACTATTAGATTTGGATCATTGCTTGCTTGGAGTAAGGGGTATTGAAGAGTGATTTTTTAAGCTGATTCGCTAGAGGCATTGGAGTTAATGAATGGATGTCTTTCATCTGCTCATCCTTCTTTCATTTTTATTGAGGATACTAGACTGTCGATGAAGTGGGATTGGTGTTGTTGTGTTCAACATGTCTTGCAGGAAGTAAACTGCTCTGCTGATTATCTAGCTAAGTTAGGATCTTCTAGTGCTGATAAGGAGACTAGGTGGTTCTTTCCTCCAGGCCTCTCGTCTTTACTGTCTGCATATTCTGCTGGTGCTACTTTTTGGCATGTTTCATTATTTCCTTTACACAAAAAAAGAAAAAATAGTTTCGTTGGAAAAGACCAAACCACTAAAATCTTTTAATATATGAAGCCAAAAATTTTTAACAGCCTAACAGCAAACCTACTCAAATTCTTCTTCTGTTTTTTCCCCTAAAATGCCTTCTTTCATAGATATGCACTAGTTTTTTCATTTTCTTATTTACTTGAACATATCTTTTTTATTAGCCTATTGCTTTTTGAATGAAAAAATAAAGTCTATTAAAATAAATTTTCATAAAAATCACAGTCATTTAAATCAAGGTGGAAAAAGATATATCTCTTTAATCAAAACTCCTTTTCTTTTATATATAAATTTTACATATTAGATTTTTATATAATAATTCAAAAGGTAATCAATGCTAGACTGGCCTACTTGGTTTTTTTTTTTTTTTTTTAAATTGCCCTTCTAATTTTCTTAATTAAACAAATGATGTATCATTTGCCTGGATTGTTTTGAAATTTTCTTCTTACCGGAAAAAGTAGATTCAAGCTTAAAAAGCTTTTTGAATTAGCCTTTTTGTCTTCCTGACCAACTCTATCATATTAAGGGGTTAAAAATAGGTGAAGTTCAAAATATATTTTTTATTTGAAAACCTAACTTTCCAACTCAACCCAGGCAAATAACATGTCATCTATTTAATTAAAGAAATTAGAAGGATAATGTTTTTTTTTTAATTTTTATAAATTAAACACACTAGGTTTTTATATAATAATTTGAAAAGTAATCAATGCTGTACTGGCGTGCTTGGCCCTTTCTTTTTTTTAAGAAAATAGGTTCCCTCAAGTCTTGCAACAAATGTGAAAACTGTGCCCTGAAACCTAAATATAATTATGACAATGTGCAAAAACCTTCCATTAGATCCAATACTTTCTAACCATTCAATTGCGTGAAGTTGTATGAATCATTGAAACCAAGTTCCAGGAAAGGGACTACCCAACTGAAGTTGACAGATAACAAAACTGCATCGAACTTTGATACAGAGAGCTACTGCATCCTTTTTTTCGATCCCCAAGTCTTTTTCCCGTGGAGAGCAGAATTTTCTAAGAGACAAAACAAAGTTCTGACTAGGATGCACCCCATCGCCTGCAAAGATTCAAGCAAAAAATGAGTAGCAGCTTCGGTTTTCTTTCATAGTTACATCCAAAAGCCAAAAGTTCAGTAATTTTTGCACTCCTTTCTTGCATAGAAATAAAATGTGAAAACAGAGGAAAACACTTCTAAAAAGTGGTGTTAACTATTAATGCTTAGAGAGAACCAAGCGTCTGGAACTACAAAAGAAGGTTCTTATGAATATCATATGCTCGCAATTCACAGAAGATACCTGTGCAAATGAAGCTGAATCTTGAAAAAATAGCAAAAATTACAGCGACAAAAGAAGCAATTTATTAAAGTATCACTGCTGTGGAACAAAGACAAATTCTCTCCACCCTAACTATATTTGAAATCTGCTCTACAAATACATGTCTTCAATACATGCTGATACTTGGGAGGAAGGGGTTGCATACATTTCTTTGGATTTCATCTTGAAATCAACTAATTCAAAAATCAGATTAGTCGTAATTGTGTAGTCAGGGATTTTTTAGAATGATTCATAGATAAAAGGAAGGGTTGAGCAGGAGCTCACACTGCTACAAGTTGACATAGAATCTACAAATCAAAGAATCATATGAAACTAGCTTAGACATGGAGATTAGTGCTACATCATTATTGGTGTCACTGAATTTTCTTGTTTGTATCATAATACAGATGGTGGTCAATTGGATATATGGTTAATATAAGAATATGGAGAAAGCAGTCATAGAGGATACGTGGTAAATGAGCCATTCGATTCATAATTCATACCAATTATTATTGTGGGGTGGAGATGAGAACATTTTGATGTTAAATGATTCAAACAACACTTGCTCTTTAGTTTTGTATAATCCAAGGACGAGGGAGAAACCGAGAGCCCTCCTGCATCTTTTTAACATGTACTTATTCATACTCCAATCCTTCCTTCCTTGATCGATGTCTTGACTATTGAGAAATGTTCAAGGGTTCTATCTGACAAGCCAAAAAAGAGAGGGAGGAGTTCACAATCATAGTTGAGTAGAAGCTAGCGCACTTGTGACTAAAGTTGACTGAGGGTATGCAGTCCCATTGTTCTGTATTCACTTTTATTCTGTGAACCATCTTTAATATTTCTATGTTATTTCAAATTAATGACTTGGATTTCTATCACTGTTGTCTACTTTTTCCTTCCATTCATAAACCATAGCAAACCTCCTAATTACTTCTTCCTTGGAACTAATTCTCTCTTTGAAAAGGTCCTAACTACTAAAATCTTTCAACATGAAGCTAAATTTCATCAGAAGCAAGTATAATCAGCCTGTTTATTAGATCTCTAAACTTGATGATATATTTTCCAGATAACTTGTGTTATTTGATGCTTGTTTTAGGATGGCCAATCTAAATGACTGTTTTTCAACTGTCCACAGGAGGTAAATCTTGTGAGCCGGTAACACGACAGACACAGGTTTTCAACATTGAGTTCCACAAATGTCTAAACCACAGAAGACTTGTCTTTCACTTGCAGTGCATATAAAATCTCTCCCCGCCATTGAATGTGTCTCCTTGCCAAAGCCTTGCCTCACAATCCCTTGGTCGATTAAACTCTGATCGGCATTCAACGTTTCCACACAAGAAAAAGAGGGAGTAGTTAACCAGCTATATATTCAAACAAAAAGTTGCCAGTGTTAGATTCTTTAATTTTTTTTTGTTCAAGACAGTCTTAATAAACAGATTACTGTACAACATATACAACATAATTTTGTTTGTTTCATTGGGAGGCCCATGAGCTTCGGGCAGGGGTTCCTTCCATCCTTGATTCAAACCAGGGTCATAATTTTTTTTTATTTTTCGTTCGGGATGCCCAAGTATAAATTTGTAGACAAAAATCAGAGCTTTATAACTAGATTTGTAGTAGATACTGGCTTACGTAATTTTTGACCTCAGAAAGAATTCCAGGTGTACCGAGGCATGATTTTGAGTAATATGGTTCAGAAATCCAACTCTTATTGTTTGAGGAGGAGGATATACTGATAGATTTGCCCTCCTTGGTAACCTGCAAGGTTGGAAGCACTTAGAATAATTGCTGCCAGCAGAATATAGAAGAGTAATCACCAGCATTAGAGGACCCGTTTTAGCCGACGTCGGTGGGTGCTTTTTGAGCAACAACTAGTCAGGAATTTTTGGGAGGATTTCCAATCAAGTCTATCTCTAATATGACTGGTATAGCTATTCTGCAAGTCTAGCTTTTGTAGTCAGGTTTTGATTGTGCAAATCTAATCTACTTTGCCTTTCGAGTTTCTTGATCACTAGCTGAACCCTGCTGATATTCTTTCACGGCGCTGGTTCTCTAAGGACGATGTTCTCGGAAGGACACGAGAGGAAGCAAAGCGCAGAGATGTAAAAAAGAAAACAGCTAACAGGGAACTGATATTTTTTGGCGAGAAAAGATTAGTCTGAATCCGAATAAACTTTTCTTTCTTCTTTTTGTTAGGGAATTGAACTTGGAATCTATTTCAGAAACTACCGTCGCTTTGGCAAGTGTTGGGTTGGAATACAAACCTTCCCCATCAGGTCATTCCGAATTTGAGCATAGTAATGCCCCTTCATCCATTGTAGGGCTCCACTTTTTCCTCTCCCCTTTTCCTATCCCAACGATGGGCGTAAAGAAAATGCCGAGTTCTTTTTGGCTAGCTTCCTTGCCATTGAAATCTCATATCATTTAAAATAGGATTCCTTCAGCAACACTAAATCCAATCTAGCTTGTTCTAGTATTGATGTGGTTTATCCATGGATTTTTTATGAAGGGCATTTGATTTTGTACTTAGGTTTAATGGGATTTTTCAGGTTTGTTCATGTATGGGTCTTATTTGAGCAGTAAAGTAGATTTGAGATTTGATGGGAGTTTATATGAAGTTTAATTTGAATTATATTAATAAATATGAGTTTGGGTCATATAGAGTTTAAAGTTGATTTGAGCTAATTAAGATGTTGATTTTTTTTTTTTACATGGATCAATAAAATATTTTCATGAAATTTGATCGAAAAATTCATTCATTATTTTCTTTATTATTTAGGATAATATTTTGCAATAAATGAAGAATTTTTCTAATCATGCAAGAAACTAAGAGGGCTGTTACATCCAAATTCTAGACTTGAAATGAATATTTAATGCTAAAGATTTGATGGGGGTGTCAAATCCGAATTCTAGACTTGAAATGATTATTTAATGCTAAATGTTTGATTCTCCTGATTAAGAAAGAAAAATAATGGACTAATGAGCGAGGGATTAATTTCTAAAGTTGTTTTTCATGTTCCAAAAAGAAATTCTAAAAAGAAAAAAACTTTAACAATTAAATTTTTATTTAAATTATATTTCTAGCATCTAAAATTTTTTAAAAATTAGCTAAGCAATCCAAGAATATCTAGGAAAGTAGATCTTGGCCGAGAGTTACTCAAGTTAGGAAATTAAGATATTTTATCTTGTTTTTCTTCTATTATATAAGATACAAACAAATTATTGTTTAAACTTGTTGTTTTTATTATTATTTTTATGTTTGAATTTAATTAATATTTTAATTTTTAGTTAAAATTCAAGACTTATTTAAATCAATGTTTGAGTTTCCTAGTTAAAGTTTTTTAATTAATTTTTGTAAGTGTGTTATAAATCTATTAGAGTTAATTTCTCGAAATTATTTAAATATATGCAAAGCTTAAATTTCTGAATCTTTGATTAATGATATTTTTGAACTTTTTCAATATTTTTTTTATTCTTGAATAAATTTAATTTGATTTATCAAAAATTAATTAGTTTTATAGAGTTATTCAATGTCATTCTAATAATATGGTGTCTGGGAATAAATTTTTATTGTTAGGGTCCTGTAATTTTTTTTTTTAGGAATTAGATCTGGATTGCATGAAGTTCACATCAAGTATTAGTTTAGTTTCTTTGCTATTTCAAATTCTTCTGAGCATGATTCTCATAATTAATTGGATGTTTTTCACTTGCACTGATTAATTTCCAACTCTCTCCTTTTGAACAGCTAATTTTAACATAGGAAGCTCGAACCAACTAACCAAAGAAAAACGGAAAAGAAGACGATCTTGCTTCCTATTAATTTTAATAGCTAATATTCAAAAAAAAAAAAAAAAAAACAAGGGAACTCTAACCCTTCCTAAAACAAAGCAAATACGAACACATAATGAAGAGCTAACAAAGAAGGATGTCATCATATACATAACTTCTACAAAGAGGGCAGGTCAGATTCAGTTCCAGCCATTGCTTTAAACAGCTTGAATGGAAAACATGTTTGCACGACGAAAGAACACAGCAGTCCATCCCCTTTTGAAAATCATCCAAGCATATCGCACATCCATTGCTAAAATACTCCGTAGTTTCATCGACTTGAATGATAGAAAATCGCAAGATGACAACAGTACCAGGTTGTTCTTTTCCGGTTACCTGTCCTCTTTCTACATCATGAGGGTGATGATCTTGGTTAAGGAGGATATCGAGCCGATTTTCCAAACAACTCCAACACAAGCTTACGAGTCCATAAACCATCACGACGAGTAGTGTTAATGAAACGGAGAGCAGTACAAGTGCAAGAACGAGTACTTGAGAGGGATAAGAAACTAGGTTTTCTGTCATGGATACGAAGCGCTGGTGTGTATATGACTTGGAAAGAGAAAAAGTATTGTTAGCTGCTCCGTGTTGCAGTAGTATATTTATAGGAGAGGCATGGGTTCCTTCAACAGCTGTAAGCCTTTTCTCTCTCGGAAACTCACCGCTGTCCCTATTCTCCTCGGTTTACGAAATAGCATGGGATTCCGGCAGCTCTAGCCTTTACGATTTGGCTAGTTTATCTTGGAGAAGTAAGAACAAGAAAAGGAAAAAAAAACAAAAAAAAACAGATGAAACGACTTTGGAAACTTGAGTTTCATACGTTATTATAGGGGGGGTTTTAGGGTTAGGATATTTTTGCGCCGAATTATTTTTTTTTCTTTTTGTTGCTAGTAATTTTCCCAGTAAATTAACAAATTGAAAACTATTTCTTTCGAGAAAGAAATATAAGATTGGAATAAAATAAAAAAGTATTAGCAGATACTATAATAATCTTCAAATAAATTCTGTAAAAAGAAGTAATAAATACGTACAATATTTAAAAATAAAATAAAAAAATTCTTATGCATTGCACCTCTAATTGATTGCTTGTCCTGTGTCAAATACGCGGTCGTTTTACTATAGCTCAAGGCCCCATGCAATTTCTCGTATTTTATTATATATACTATAGCGGTGTTTTTTTTTTTAAAAAAATAATTTTAGTCATTAAATTTTTTTCTACTCGATTTGATTATTTTATGATCAAATTAAAGGTTAATTACGTCTACTCTATTGGACAAGATTTAAAGACAAGGAGCAAAGTGAAAGACAAGGTTTCAACTTTCAACATTGATGCTAAAAGTTGACTCTTGTCCCCCAAATTTTCAATTGATATATTTTCAGTCCTTATGATTTTTAAAATTGCGCTTTTAATCCAAGATTTTATTTGTTTTTTTATTTTTCAGTTTTTAATTTAAGATAGAAAGGGGAGTAGCCTGGTTCTATAAATTAAAGAGAGAGAAAATCTAGGCCTTTGAACCTCTTTCCTACAGCATTAAAAAACTACAAGTTGATGCATGTAGAAGTCAAAACCTTGAAAATAAAGAACAACTTTTAAAATATTTAATTTATTTTTTTATGTTTTTATTTACTAAAAGGTTATTACAATGTTTTAAATAAAAAAAAAAGCTAGAAAACCATGATAACACTGAATAAATAAATTAGGAAAAAAAGTTCTAATCAAATAGAAAAAAAACTAAAAAAATATCGTAATAAAAAATAGAAAAATAAGATAAAATTAACTAAAAAATATTTATTTTTAAAAAAGGCTCATGCATGATAAACAAAATCTGGAACCACGTGGAGCTGTTTGAAATTATATTTTAAAAAGCGTTTCTTAAAGAATTAAAATTTTATTAGTTTAAAATTATTTTTTATATTTTTGGATCATTTCAATGTATTAATGTTAAAAATAAATTAAAAAAATAAAAAATATATCATTTTCATATATTTCTAAAAAACAATAACAGCATATAATTATGGAAATAGACAATAGTATCAAGTAGAACGCAGCTTCTCTATCTTGGAAATTAAAACATATCTCTGCTGATGTTTAATGCTTTTGAATTGCATAATCTTGTTGAATTATATATATATTAGTCTTAAAAATCACCAAGAGATTGTGCGACAGACGAGATGCATATATAGAACGATGTCCCTTCTTTGAATTTCATGAGATCTGGTTCAACTCCATCTTTAACCTAAGCAATAGCTTGTAAATTTACCTGAATGTTAGAAAGCAACAGGCAACTATTGCTAACAATCCTGGCCTCGATCGGACCTAGCTAGCAGGATCTTGAAAGGCCACTTTTCACAACCAACCACCGCAAGAAAACAAATGTAGCTGCAGAAAGACTGCTTGAATGGATTACAGAGAAGCTGCTAAGAACCTCTCTTTGGAGTTCTGGGGAAGTACTGTTTTTAATTTATTCTAGGATCGATGCCATGATTTATGCAGAAAGTAATGAGCCAATTCATCTACTGTGTCTAAATGCTGCCGGCTTGGATCTTTATAAAGAGTAAAATTAGTAATTAATTAAACTGCATTGAGGATTACTGATGCATAAACGATGATGCCAACAATTCCTTCTATCAATCTGGGAAGTTATATCCAGAACAGACGTGAACCAGAAAACTAAAAAAGATTTAGCAGACACTCAAATAATATATATAAAAAGATTAGGCGTTAAGATATAACTATTGATTTTCTTTCTTTTTTTTGGCCTGATGGTGCGCTTTTTAAAAAAAAAAACTCTAGCCATAAATGACTAGAAATGCTAGCCAAAAATGGCTGGGAATTTAAATGCTAATGCATGGAGTTTTGCATGTCCCATGCACGGTATGGTAACCACCACAGCTACGAGTGTTTTTGTGAATATGATAATGATTTTTTTTTAAATGTATTTAATTTGAAAGTAAATTAAAATAATTTAATTTAATTTTTAAAAATTATTTTTAATATTAGTATATTAAAATGTTCTAAAAATATAAAAAGATATTAATTTAAAATAAAAATAATTAATTTTGATCACAGAAACAACAAATCCATCATTGACTTACTGTATATGATTAGTTTCATCTTTGAATTCCATGATATTGAATTTTAGCCAAAAAATAAGTTGGAATCTTTCCTGAATGCTTAGAAAAAACCATGTAGAGCATCCTTTTGACTAACTACACTAGTTAAAGAGGTTCGAGTTTCATCATCTTGTTGAACAAGTCTGATAGACATTCAGCTAAATTCAACAGCAAGCAACCTGCAGAAAGCAAGAAAAAGGTATCAACAATGTGGATTTATAAATCCAGCAAAAATTGCTTCCTCAAAGAAGAAGAAGAAGCCATCCACCTGAAACTGAAAGTCACTACAAAGATTTTTAAGATTGTTAACACCAAAAAAGAGAAAAGGAAAAAAGAAAATCTGTGGCTTCTAAGACGCTTCATGGATATAAAAGCAAATGCTAAGCACCTCTTTTGAACATTCAAGGATGCAGTACTTTCCCTGAAAAAGAATTTGCCTTCGTTTCCAATCACAACAAAAACATTAGTTCTTACAGCCCATAAAATCCTGATAAGAACATAACTAAACTGTATAAAGAATATTGTATTGCATCATTGATGGCAAACCTGCACGCTTCGGAAATATGTTTGAACCAGTGCTATATTAAAAGTAGAAATGTTTTCCTGCTCTCAAATATTTCTTTAGGAAATCTCTATTACCTCAGTCAAAGACCAGTAAATGCGGGATAAAGTAGTTGCAACCACTACTACCTGGATTTCTGAGAAATCAACTCTGAGGAAAGCAAAATTTATCAGCACCCTAGAGTTTAAGTTGCCATGAAATTTCGTAGTCTTGTTTGTTTCTTCTTTTTCCTACTTTCAAATATGTCACTTATTACTGGTGGTCATGATTTTGAAAGAGAAGCATTGTCAAATTTCAAATCATATCTTACAGATACATCATGGCAAGGTAAGGACTGCTGCAGTACTTGGCATGGGATACGTTTCTCCAACACACTCCATGTTGTCGCTGCGCAGACTTCCGGAACCCTTGGTTTTATAATTTCATTCACATATTCTGGTGTTGATCTGAGTATGAAATATGAAGGATTCACATACCAACTCGATGCGGTCCACACATACAAAAAATGCTTTGGAATGAAACATTCCCCGGGAAATAGGCCTTTTAAGGGGGCTCTTCATTCTCAAAACACTTCTGGAATGGTCTACATGGTGAGATTCCAAACATCATAGGAAATATGAGTGGCTTGGAATCATTGGATCTAAGTTTCAATAACTTGATTGGGCAGAATATCCCTGCATCCATTAATTTGTTGGACTTTTTCAGTGTTATGAACTTGTCCCGCAACAATCCGAGCGGGAGATTCCATCAGGTGTGCGGTTTGATACATTGAATGAGGATGTTTCAGTATACATTGGGAATGAATATTTATGTGGTGCTACTCTGCAACTTGAACTCTTCCTACCTTAATCAAGAAGATGCTGGTTTTGAGGATTCTAGGGAAAGGTTACTGCTACTCGATGGAATGGTGTTTATCGGCTATTTGGTTGGCTTTTGAGGATTTTTTGGAGCATTATATTTGATAAAGGAGAAATGGAGAGAGAATTATTGGAGGGCTAGCTTTTGATGAGATTGCACTGAGATTTATCAAAACCATTCAAGGATGAAAAAGGAAAGAGCCCAACTTTGGGAGGTAAAGAACAATTTTCCCAGTTTCAGATGCATCTCAAAGCAGACTCTATCAATCCATTTCCATGGCCAGAATTATGGAAGGCTTTAACTTCATGGTTAGCTTGAGAATATTTTCAATGGCCAGATAGTCCCAAATGAGTTTTTTAGTGAAGCTAGAGAGTATATGTCTTCATTTAGTTATCCTCTCTCTCTCTCTTACTATGTTCTGTAAGAGATGAGTTATTTTTAATATTATCATCATTTTCAACAAAATGATAAGAGTTTCATTACTCAAATGGAAAAAAATAGGAGCTTACCCTGAGACAAAAGCATAAATCCAAGACAGAATACATAAACTAATAAACTCATACCCACCGGCCACGAATTGTAAATGAAGATGATCCATGGCTGCTTCTTCAAGTCGTTTAGTTTTATGCATTCTGCAGCTAACAATCTGGCATATCCATGTTATATGGAACACCTTAAGGATATAGAAGCCATCATGGCCAATTGTTTCCATATAACATGATGACTGTTCCACTCAAACTCCACCATCTAGGGACCATTTATAAAATTGTATGACAACAAGCAGTGGTTAGTGGCCAAAGAAGTGCAGGGAAGATCTATTGCAGGTGGACTCAAAAGTGTCTTAACTACCCCAAACAATAAAAGATGAAGTGGGGTAATTCCCATTTTGCAATTAAACTACTAATTCGACAGAAACCTGTCTGTGGAAACGCAAAGCAGATTGTACCAATGCACCTGCTGTATCCATTATTTCAACAAGAAAGCACCCAAATAAGCTGGCTGTTATCCCCTGAATCATTACAAAACAAATCTTACTAGGACAGGATCAAACCAAAAGGGTTTTATTATAAGCACTAAACCAACGTAATATACATTCCTTCAAACCTGGAAGGAAATAATGTTATAGTAGAATAAGTGTTGCTTATGCACAAACTATTGTAATCAAACCTTTTCCCATGGGGCTACTAGGCCCCCCCTCTTGTCAAAACCTTAGGAGGCCTTCTTCTCATTATATCTCTTTGCACAAACAGTGTAGATCAGCAAGTTGAAGAAGCTGAGCCCAGCCAAAAGCCAGAATAAATAATCAAGGTGCCCCTTATTTAAGTTATCTGGTATCCATCCTGTCTTCCCACCCGTGGTTGTGAGGTAAGTCACCATGCTCAGAATAAAAGAGCTCAGGTAATTACCCAAAGATGCAGCCAGGAGTGCCAAAGCAGTGCATAGACTCCGCATGGCATCTGGAGACTGTTTATAGAAAAATTCAAGCTGACCAATGGATGTAAAGATCTCTGCTGTACCTATCAACATATACTGGGGAATTTGCCACAAGATACTAAGAGGAACTGCAGCAGCATCACCAACCAATCCAAGCTCTTTTACAAGCTGCAAGCGCTTAATCTCTAGCAAAGCAGCAGCTGTCATTGATAGCATAGAAATGAACAAGCCAATTCCCATACGCTGCAACTCTGAAAAGCCCCTCTCTCTGCCAGTGAACTTCCTTGCAATTGGAACAATGATCCTATCATAGATTGGAACCCAGAAAATAACACTAATAACATCAATTGTGATCATAGAAGCAGGAGGGATGTTGAAAGAACCAATTGTCTTGTCCATCAGCATCCCTTGTTCCACAAAGATTGTACTCATTTGGGCATGGACAGCAGAAAAGACAATGCCTGTAGCCCAGATCGGAAACATGCGGATCAAAATCTTCAATTCCTCCACCTGAGTCACAGTACAAAGCCTCCATGGATCACTGAAGTCCCCACCATTTATCTCAGCCTCTGACATTATAGCAGCTTTATCAAGGCATCTAGAGGAAAATAGGAATTTAGTTAAGTTCTTTTGAGAAAAGATTTTAGTGGATTTTTAAATGATGAGGCACACTTACTAAAATGAGGATAAGGCAACACAAATCAATAAAAAGGAATTCATTAAGGCAGAGACAGGTCTGTTGAAACTTTCTTCCCAGTGCTCCTTTGGCATATCAGATAAAATAAATATGTACGCAAAAACTTGCTCTCTAGTCTCTTCACATAAACTAAACAAAATTCCCATTAATATGTAGTCTCAACACCAAATGAAATTGCAAGTAGACCTTGGAAAGACGAAGTTCTGAGGAAAGGCGAACAGATAAAGGACCATATGTCCATTAACAGACAGCCAAAACTCAATTCAACTGAAAAGTCAGTGATTCTTCTGCTGCCAGATAGAGAATAAATACAAAGTATTCCACAAAATAACATGCCATTATTTAAGCCTCTTCTGCGTGGTCAATAAATAAATATTTCAAAGAATGCAATGAGGGGAACCATGACAAGATATTAGAAGGGGAAGAGTGAGCAGAGTTCAACTGTGGGCTTGCATTAATACATTAATAAAGTGCTAGCAAAAAAACAGATAACTGCATAGTGTAAGCTTACACAATATGAGTAGTTAACAACTAAAATAACAGAGGATATGAACTTCACAGAATATGAAAATTTTCTGTGTATTCTGCACAGCTCTTCACACTATGCTTGCATGAGTTATAAGTTATGCTTGAACTTGCCTCAAATAAGGCATTGTAGTGTTAACTAGAACGGCCATTCTTAACCACTATTCACATTTGATGATCAACTCTTGAATTTGGATACAAAACAAAACAGAAGATTCAACTCTTCTTGCATATGTAAATAACTATTTCACTGGATGATAATCAATTTTGATAGCAAAAACGCACATCAAATAGAATGGCTAGTTCAAAACTGAGGAAAGTAGATCAGGTATGGAGAAAGAAGAAAAATACTTCAATTCATTGCTGTGCGCTAGTTTCCAGGTTCCCTCAATGGTTGAGTGTTTTTCTTGGGTTTCATATAGGAGACTACTATCTTGGGGAACCTCCAAATTCCTCTTATGGAATGACGCAACCACAACTTGGCACATTCTAGTAATTGGGCTCCCCACTGGCCTCTGAAATCTATAAAGTGGTGTGCCTGAAAAGAAGATAGCAATAGCTATGCCCATGAACAATGCAGGAATTCCAAATCCTAGCCCCCACCCAGCTTTGTCTTGAATGTATACCATTAAACTACTTGATACAAGACAACCAATGTTGATTGAAAAATAGAACCAATTGAAGAAGGACCCCTTCTTTACCCTTTCCTTAGGATCAGTGTCATCAAACTGATCCGCCCCAAAGGATGAAACACATGGTTTGATACCACCTGTCCCAAATGCAATCAGATAGAGGCCAGAAATGAATACCCCATACTGACCAGGAGTTGCTGGAGGGCATAGAGAACCTATACATTCAGCTGGCTTTAATACAGGAATAGTTGCTGAGAGAGTCAACGTACACATTCCCTGCATCAATCAACATGATGAAATCCAACACTTGAAGAAAACAATATGGATTAAATCTGGGTAAAAGCGACCAATGCAGGTTTAGAAAAATATAGATCTTGCTTAACCTTGTACCTATACTTCCTACCACATAAAAATTCACATAATCAACAAAACTTCATTCAGGCTTTTTATAAAAGTTTTCCTGTTTAGTGGCATAACTAGAACAATTTTTTTTTATTGCTAACCATTGCACATATAGTGTAGCAGCAGTAGACAACCCCTTAGACTAAATGAAATGAAATTAGAACCAGAGAAGCTCCATTGACTTGAGAGATGTGAGCAAGATTTTGAACTTTATGGTCAAGAAACAGAAATGTACTGATCACAGATGTAGGCATAGAATAGAAATAACGAGTTCAGCACATAATTACAATGAAGTAAATTGTGGAGAAAACAAAAATGGTCCAATATCTTCCCCAATAAGCATCTGCCAAAGTGGCTCCAATGAGTGGTGTGAAGTAGCAAGTTCCTGCCCAAATGTTAACATTTTTTGCAGCTGACACATTTCCTTCATGTAGCTTCCCAGTAAGGTAGGTGACCAGATTAGTAGCAATTCCATAGTAGGCCAAGCGTTCACAGCATTCATTTCCTGTATGTGGCATGATGGAAGTCAGAAAGAGCATAGGCTATGCACTAATGTGAAATATAATATTCAGTACCCAATATGAAAGAGCATGCTGTCCAATTTCCAGTTTTCTGCTTAAGAACAGCCGTCCCATTAATGTCGACCGAGCCATCTCCTGTGTGGAGTCCATTATTTTTGTTCTACAAATATAATACAAAACATGTGACAAAGACATGGTGCAAGATGCAAACTGGTTTTTAGTTTTAACGGTGTTTAATGGGCACCTATAATGATCACAGATAAACTATGAAGTTATATTTTGGCTGGTGTTAAAAAGGGTACTGATGATCTTTTAAATGCCACCAGAAAATTAGAGGTAAGACTGCTGTGCTTGGTCCAACCTCTACGCAGCATGGAAACAATTACAGGACATGGACACCACTGCACCAATATGGAAACACACCAAATTCTAAGAATATAAGAAAGCAGAGGATTGACAGCTAAGGCACACCCCTATTCACACATGATTACAAATCACAGAAATTGTCATTTGTTCATGAAAATTCTTTGATGGACTTGGAGATAGAAATCAGATACAGATAACTGTTGAAGCATTGGAATCGAATGATATCAGATTTTCTAGGACACAACATCTCAAGCTAATTGAATATCTTTCCCTCTAGAATAAACTGAGTCCTTCACGTCCAGATTTAGAAATGAGTCCCATAAGTATTTCATTACATGGGACTGCTATCCATACCTGACAAGGACATGATGCTTCTAACGTGGAATTCTTGAAACTTAGCAATCCCTCATCAATTCAGAATCAAATAAGGAAAACATCAAATGCAACCAAAACAATCTTATATTAGCCATGACTCCACCCTACGACAACCCAGCAGAAGCTTTGCTATCCAGATTTAACCACAGTAATTGGTGACCAGCAAATTGGTGAAGCCATGGCATTTATCACATATGCCACCAACTGCAAGACATTCATGATCATAATGTCCTATGGAGAGAGACAGTGGTCTCAGCTGCAAGGCAAGTTGCCTGTAAACAAAGCTTGTACATTGCAACACCAAGCTGTTGGAGTTTCAAAGATAAAGCAAAACCCTTTCCATCTCTCAAGCAAGTTCAAAATTAGCAAAAAGAAAAAATAGAAACGAGAAGAGAAAGGGCTAGTTAGTGGCAAAAATATTGATTCCCTTTTGACCTGTATATGTTAGAATGGATGCAAACAAAATCCACTAAGCACATTTCCATTTTCCGAAAGAGCTTAATCACAGACATAACCTTACTCAAATGCCAAGTCCACCTTTGTGCCTGGCTGACACAAGCACGATTTGCCTGCAAGTAGATTTAATACATTCTTTTGTTGCATCTCATCTACCACCCACACCCTATCAACTCTCCTATCTATAAAGCTCAGACAGTAAAAACCACAAAAACGCTACTACCACGAAACTTGGGCAGAGACTTGAGAAGAGAAAAAAATAAGTTGACAGATACAGCACGCATTGATGAAAGCTAAACAGACAAAAGAATCACAAAAGAGACAACTTGAGCAGTCAAACATGAACATGCAGACAGGAAATCAGACAGAATAAAACTGGTTGGAGATTTCTGCGTCTGTGATGCTTATCTAGCTATGACAGAGTCTGTGGAAGAAACAAATTTATACAGAATCATCATCAATATCCGAAAGCATAAAAAAAGAAAGAACAAATTACTTGAAATTTGAATTACCATTCATTCTTTGAATTCAATCTTTATTTGGAAGAAAAAAAAACAAGAAAAACCCAGAAACAAGTTCCATAACATTCAATAATCTGTTATAAATACATATATACAAAGGAGAAGAATCAGCACCAAGAGAGAGAGAAGAATGAAAAACCTGTAGTAGGAGTTCATCTTCCAAGAGCAAAGTCTGTTCCTCCCCTGAACTCATATTTCTCCTCTTTTTTTGGGTTATAAAATTATAAAATTCCAACTACACACACACACACACACTCTTTAATCGATCAGTATTCGCGGGATGGAACACAGGAGAAGGAAGACGTGGACGACATTTAATGTTGTTTATTTATTGATTTATTTATTTATTTAAATAAGTATACTATTCTAACACCATGGTATAATGTGAATTCAAGGGAAGAACTCAAAATTTTTAAGTAATTCCTCCTAAAACTAACATTTCAAAAATACATTTTTTTCCCCTCATAAAAACCCTATAAAGTAGATTCTTTCAACGTGTTGTCATTTATAGCTAACTAATAGACTCTTTTGTGTGGTTACTAGCATATGCCCGGCATGGCTTCTTGACAAGTTCCAGGCGTCGGAAAAGTTCCCAGATGATGTAGTAGCATCCATTTTAACTTAACAATTCAAGGGATATCGCTAGAGTTTATAAGGACTTTGTCAGGAATCCTTTGTTCGATTTCTATATCTTGTCGATCCTCGAAAGTTGGCGCTGGATCTCAGAAAAAAATAAAAATGCAAGAAAAAACCCAGACACACGTGTGCCTGGTCCAAGCGTGCCTGGCTTTCAAAGCAAAAGGTTAAGAGCTGTCGGCCTGTAAGTATTTTGTATTAAAAAAATCAAATTTCAACTTATTTTTATTTAAAAACATGTAAAAAATATCTTAAAAATTTAAAATAATAATTTTAATTTACAAATATTTTTTAATTTTAATTATAATTTTAACCAAATATCTATTTTTTCAAATCAACTTCAACTAAAAATATCTTCTATAAAATAATTTTTTTCAAATTACAACCTAACATCAAAATACACTCTTAACCTATAAACCATTTAAACCTCATTAATTATAAAAATTTATGAATTAAAAACATATAATCCAGATAACCGAACTTTTTTCCTATTACCAAAAATAAAATTTTTCGATAACTACTCAAATCCCCAAAATGTTTAAAGATTAATTTCAGCAGAGGTTCGGACATTTCCGGTTTTTAATGAAAGATTCCCCTGATTTAATCGTCTGAAAAAAGATAAAAAAGAGAGGGTATTTTCCTCCTCCGGAAATGTCACTGTTATCACTCATCATGGCTGATCAGTAATCACTCGTAGATTTACAAGTGCCCAGTAAATTACAAGTGCCAGGGAAGCCTGAGTACCACACTCACGACAACCAAACATGACATTGTGCTCCTCCTGTTCTTCTGGGTCTTCATCGAACAGATCATGGATCGTGCACGGCATTGTAGTCGGGGGTGCAATTGCTGCGGCCATTGGCGCTGGTGCTTATCTGTTTCGGTACAGAAAGTTTAGGAGCCAGGTTGTTGGTATCATACCCGCCCGCTATGCTTCTTCTCGGTTTGAAGGCAAGCCACTTGTTAATATCCTTGGCAAACCCATGATCCAGGTACCCTTTAGCCTCCTTTTCATTTCATTTCTTCTTCTGAAGTGTTGGCATCTCTTAACTTGTGTCATTCAGTGATTTGATATGAGATCTGGTATGGGTTTTATATATTCGGATTCATTAAGTGATTAGTCATTTGTTTTGTTGCAGAAGCTCATTAAACTGCCCATCTAGGCCTCTTTTTTATAGTTTTTTTTTTTTGTTATCTGAAATTATGTAACTAACATTTTTTTAAGTTCTGTTTCGAGCCGAACCGAGCTTGTGTGAAATTATTTTGAATTTGATTTGAATTAATGTCTCTCGGAAGGATCAACGTGTGATATGGTTGGATACGACAGCATAGTTCTGGGGCGCTATATGTTAAGTTGATCTCGTACTGAAACTGAGTAGTAAAGATTAGTGAAGAAATGTGTTCTTATTAATTGATTTTTCATTGTCAAATTTTCATCTTTCGAAACAAAAAGAAGTGAGATTATCTATATGATATCTGATGGCATGTTTATCTTGCACGAAACCTTTCGAGTGTACTATTTGATATGAGGAAAGAAAACTGCTTTATATACTCACATTTTTAGTTGATTATCAACAGAGAACTTGGGAAAGGGCCAAACTGGCAACTACACTGGATCATATAGGTATGTAACCATCTCGAGCTTCACCTAATTTTAACGGGAGCCTTTTCGCTTCATGCAACTTTGTCATCTAGAATATATCTGTAGAGGGTGTACCAGAATGATTTATGGGTAAAAACTAAATGCTAATCTTGTTCATTTGGTTATGTTTTAACGCATTTAGATGCCTAAAGTTTGGGTTTGTTATTGTGTTCATCACCAAATGGTTGTCTGTGTTGTGCCAAACTTGCTCACTGTTGCTTGCTGTTAGTAGTCTTCTGGTTTCTGGCATGGGGGGGGGGGGGGGGGGGTTGGCATTGAAAATGCTTGAGACAGTAATTGTAATGATGATGCGAATAGGATCAACAAAAGATTATTTTCTGTGAGCTGAATTGTCTAATTTCTTTTGTTGATGTGTTCACAAACTCTTTCATTATGTTTTCCATTGCAGTTGTGGCAACAGATGATGAAAAAATAGCAGAATGTTGTCGAGGATTTGGTGCTGATGTGATAATGACTTCAGAATCTTGTCGAAATGGTAGGTATCTTTGTTGTTCATTGTAAATCTGAACTTTATGTGAATTGCCAATGGTTAACATTCTCTTTCTATTGTGCAGGCACGGAACGGTGCAATGAAGCACTTCAAAAACTAGATAAGAAATATGATGTGGTTGTCAATATTCAAGGGGATGAGCCTCTCATTGAACCTGAGATAATAGATGGAATTGTTAAATCCCTGCAGGTGAATTTATATATCTTCATAATACACATCTTCTGAAACATGAACAATACATCTAATTAACTGAAGCTCATGTTTATCTTTATAAATTTTAAAATTTTCACAAGATTTATTTGAGCAACTTGAACAATACATCTAATTAAGTGAAGAAAATGAATGAGCTGTGCAGCTTAAAAATCATCCCAAGCATTTACTGCATTGGTTTGTTCTTATTGCAGTACATTTCATTATTTAATACTTTGAGCTTTGTTGAAGGTTTCTATTATGCATTTGGATGCAGGCAGCCCCAGATGCTGTGTTTAGCACAGCTGTAACCTCTTTGAAGCCTGAAGATGCATTTGATCCCAATCGAGTGAAATGTGTGGTGGACAATCAAGGTTACGCTATCTATTTTTCAAGGGGATTAATTCCTTACAACAAGTGAGTTTATCAAATACATGTGGGCTGTCCTTATTTTCTTTGTAACTCTTTTTAGTTAGACTGTTAACAATTATATTCCCACTTGACACAGATCAGGGAAGGTCAATCCACAATTTCCATATTTGCTTCATCTTGGAATTCAGGTATGAAAACAGCATCTTTTTAAAATTTTCTCCTCATTTTTTGGGTGGTTGCTGGGTTGTCTGTCAGGCTTCTGTTTTTCAGCCACAATGTTATCCATCCTGCACATTAACAACACTGCATATCATCTCATGTCCGACCAGAGTTATGATGCAGAGTTTCTGAAGATATATCCTGAGCTTCAACCAACTCCACTGCAACTGGAAGAGGATCTGGAACAGCTTAAGGTCCTGGAAAATGGTTATAAAATGAAGGTAATATTATAAAATTCCATTGTCTCTTCCCTTTGACTGGCTTGTTCTATCCTAAACTACTTGCTTAATTGGTTTCACATTGCAAGAACTTCTAAGCTCTTATGAGCATTTTGAGCACCTTTTTCTGGAGTGCTGAGAATTTCTTTTACAAAATGGCCTAGGCCCCAGATGAGGCTGTTTTTTTAATGAAAGAAAATTATTTCTTTTGGGTATTTCTGGATAACCCATTGCAAAGGGAGATTCTTTCCCATTTTGCCATTCTTCTCCTATAAAAAAGTTGTTTGGATAAAAAAGTGAAGCCAATTTTATTTTGAACTCATCCTATTTAGCATTATGTACAGCGGAAAATAGGTTCGTATGGAAGGAAATTTGGAATGAAACTGAGTCGATGAAATTGGAAGCCAATTTGCCTCATTTTTTTTCCCACTTTGTTTTATTTTCTATTGTAGCATTCACATCCAAAGATTTCTGCATGTATTTCCAATTTTTATTGACTAAAAATTGGATTTTTAGTTTCCTTTTCAATAAATTGTGCAGGTGATAAAAGTTGACCATGAGGCGCATGGTGTCGACATACCAGAAGATGTTGAAAAGATAGAAACTTTGATGCGTGAGCAAAGCTTGTCTTAGTTCAATGCTAACTATGCCAGAGGTTAGATTATAAGGTGGATTAGTTGTCTCTCTGTTAAATATACAGGTTCAGGGGAAAGGGAAATCAATTAAGACGCCGGTTATTGGTTTCACTCGCCATTTTCTAATATTATAGTTAGATAATGCCATATTATTCTTTATAGGTTCATACATTATATTGATTTCTTCTCCTTTCTGTTTACCAAGTTCCATGAACTATCATGCAGCATTTTGCATACAGTTGATGAGTGCCTGCATCATAATAGGAGTGGGAATAACTGAAGTGTTTGGTTTTGTTTGTTTGTTTATTTTTAGTTATAAACACTCAGTTTATTTATGTTGTTTATCTGAGCCTCTTAAATAAATGGAGTCAGTGGCTCAACGATCCTTTTCAAATTCCTGTGTTGTTATGAAGTACAAGTTGTGATTTTACTAGTCTGCATCAGAGATGAGTGGTGAATTTTCAACTCATCCTCTTTGTGATTTAAACCTCTCTCTGTGTCATACTTCAACATTTTGGTAGAGATTTGGACCTATGACTATCAGACTCTGGTCTGATCTCCCACGATGTTAAATGGACACCAAGAAGGCTGGGAGTTGATGCCATATGGTGTTACCCTGTCACTGCAGAGACTCTGCCGTCTTCTCCATGGTTTCCAATTGGAAAACTTAACGAGGTATAGACTGTAGACAGGGCAAAGGAATGATAAGGGAAACAAGATTAATCTTCACTCGTGGCAGTATCATTTCCTGCTTTCAGCAACAAAATATTTGATATAAAATCCCTGCATTATTCTGCTTTCCCCAACTCTGACATGGGCGACAAAAATAATCTCTAAAGATCAATTTGCTGAGAGAGAACAAATCTGGAAAAGTGCCGATGAATAGAATTAGTTTTAAGAAACCAATAGAAGAGAATAAAAATTTCATCAGAACAGTTTATGGTCTGACTGTTACTGAGAAGTAAATATAAGCCTTTAATGTTGGCATTTGGGGAGATCAGCTGATGGAGGAAGCAGTTTCTGATCTGCAAGTTTGCCATCCAAGACAGCCCAAGCCATCCAGGCCACATGTGTGCCGTTCTAGATGGCTTTGCATGAAACCCTCACCTGTTCACATACAATCAACATCATCAGAAATTAAACATTGTGGGCATTGCGAATGGAACATTGTTCACTGAAGCTGCAAACATTGTTCCATTTGGTCTCTCACAGGTCTGGTTTTTAGGACATTGGTTTGTACCAGACCTACTGTGAAGAAAAATTGCTTATCGACCTTTTGAGGCACATTAGTAGGGAATCCAGCACAAGCTAAGCTACGAAGTTTGCTTGTAAAATTTGTAGCAAATGAAGTGTAATTTAGAGGTGGTAGATTTGGTTTATAGAGTGCGAGTTTTGTAATTGAGTGGTTTGACTGAAAGGCTTGGGGGTGATAATTCATATTCCAAAATGCCCGCAACTGTTGAATTGTAAGAAGTTCCCTGTCCTTTCATGCATGCAGAAGCTCAACAAGGACACAAGCAAGCATAAAAAGACACGATACAGGCCGAAACAGGGATAAAACAAAAACAAGCCCCAAAATCTTATTTTTATTTCCAAAATATTAATCTGACAAAGTTTTGCCTCTCAAAGAGGTTAACAGTGTTTTTAAATAGGCTAAAAACCCATCTAAACTATGTTACGAAATCAAAATTTTAAAATATAAAGGAATATAACACAAAAAATCCAGAAAAATGAAGAAAAAATAACAATTTTTTTTTCCAAACCTAATTTAAAAAAATATGTTTAGTGGATGGATTACAGAAGAAGCTTCCTTATAGAATTGGTCCTGAACTCCTAACATCCTTATAGAATTGGTCCTGAACTCCTAACAATCGAACAAAAAATTATGTTTCATTTAAGTTAGTATATTAGTTTGACATAATATGTAAAAGTAATTATTAGGTTATTTATATAATTTATTTGGAAAAAAATCCTTGTCTGCTAAAAGAATATATTAGGTCATTTTTTAGTATAGGTTGATTTTTTAGCCTATTTAAAAGCATTTCTAACCTTCTCGATTTGATCAAATTAATGTTTCAGGAAAAAAAGTTTTAAGATTTTTTTGTATTTTAACCCTATTTCATCATATTTTATGTGTTTTTGTACTTGTTATTCTCCTTATTATGTTTTCTTCTGCATTAATTAGTATCAAAAGTCAACTATTTATAATGGTTAATTATTGTATTTCATTGAATAATCATAATTGAAAAGATCATGAATATATTCATGTCAAGGGGATAAAAAGGCTTCCTTTTAAATAAAAAGATATCTCAAAATTAATATATTGTTTTTATATGTATCAGTTGCTATTATTAGAAATTCTAATGATGATGAGGCAACTTACATAAAAATATTATGTTAAAAATACACTATAAGTCTTAAAATAGTGTGTGAAAGTGCTCATTTGCTTATAAGAAACCATGTTTTTAACTTTTAAAAATGTTATTGGAGGCAAAATACTTTCCCCCTTTTAAAACTATCTAATACACCACTTTTAGTGAACAGTATTTAACACTGGTAAATAATTATTTTTGAAAAAATTTAAGAATTTTTTGTTTTAGATTAATATATTTTTTATGTTTTAAGATTATTTTGATGTACTAATGTTAAAAATATTTTTTAAAAAATATTATTTTTATATATTTCAAAATAAAAGGTATTTTGAAAAGCAATCGTTATTATATTTTTAAATACCCTCGATCCACTTCTAATGACTTTTAACAACAAAAAATTAATTTTTAGAAGTGATTTTTTTATTCTAAAAACAATTATCATTAGTAACCCATTTCCTTAAAAATCTTATTCTAAGTCCTAAGGTATTTTTATCATTTCTATTTATCATCTTTTTATAATTAATATTTATATTTTCCATCTCATTTAATTGATATAAACGTTTACAAAAATTCACCACCATATTATATATGTTCTTAATGTCTTATTCTATAGTATTGTTGTACTATTTCTAGCTTGAATAAATAATAGTATAAGAAATATAATTTATAACTATTCAAGTGTTTGTATTTTTAGAAATATATCAATTGAGTGCTTTTAATTTCCAAAGTGGAGAAGAAGTTGCCTTGAAGGAGAATGCATGAACAATTGCTTTCAAAGCATGGTGGTTGTTGATGAAGTTGTAAGAGCCTTCTAGTTTTTCAGAATTTAGTTTAAGGTTTTGTTTATCTGTAGGAAAGTTTTTTTTTTTTTTGAAAAGTGAATTTTAGGGAAGTGAATTCTGAAAAAAATGAATTCCTGAAAAGTAAAGTATTTTCCGATGTTTGGTAATGTTATGAAAAAAAACTGGAAAATATTTTCTAGTATTTGGTTATGTTATGGAAAATGAACTGGAAAATAATTTATTAATATTTTATTTTTCTCAAGTTTATTAAAATAATAAGGAATAAATCTTACAAATTAAAAAGTTGAATAATAATGAAATTGAAAAAAAAATTCATAAATTATCTCAAATAAAATAAATAATAATCAAAATAATAAAGATCAAATTAAAAAAAATGAAGAAATTAAAATAATAATAATTAACATTTCACAAAGTATTTCAAATAAAATAAATAACAATCAAAAGAATGAGGATCAAATTTGATAGAAAAAAATTTTAATAAAAAAATAATAGGAGAAAAGAAAATAACAATTATGAGGATCAAAGTTATTATAAAAATTAAATTTTAAGAAATAAAATTGAAAAATAAATATTCAAAACAAAATATATATATATATAGCAATCAAAAGTTTGAGAATCAAATTTGATATAATCAACAAATAATGACATTTCTAATTTTTTCACAACTTTCAAAAAGTGTTTTCCTCCCAAATTTTTCAGGAAAACACTTTCCTGAAAATCAAGCCAAATTTTTCTTTGACTGGAAAGTATTTTTCATTTACCAACTTTTCTAACAGCAAATAAACATAAGAAAGTTTGAAAAATAACTTTTTAGAAATCACTTTCTGAAAAACAAATATAAGAAAGTTTGGAAAGTGTTTTTCCGGAAATCACTTTTTAGAAAATAAACACAGCTAAAAAAAACATTTTCCTAAAAACTAAACCAAATTTTTTTTTACTAAAAAATATTTTTATTAATCAAAAAATATTTTTTATTAACTGAAAAATATTTTTTATTAATTAGAAAATATTTTTCTTTAACCAACTTTTCTAATAATAAAACTTAAAAAATAATTTTTATAAACATGGCCTGCCTAATGGTTGACCTCTATGTCCTTTTATGAATATAAAAGTAATAAATAATAGAAAAATGTTGCTTGCAAATTAAATAATCAAAAGGTTCGACGAGATTCGTCTCCTTCCTCAACTCCAACAATGGTAACCAAAATAATCTTGGAAACTAAAGCTCATGAGAGAAAAAAAAACACTGAAAAGAAATAAACAAGCCCGTTACAAACAAAACCCGAAGACAAAAAAACTAATCAGGGAAGTTTCTGGTCTCAACGTAGCTGAAAAGCAGCTTGAAGCCTTGAAAGTTAACACTTGGGAAGATCAGCTGGTGGAGGAAGCAGTTTCTGATTGGGAAGCTTTCCATCCAAGACAACCCAAGCCATCTTCAAGCCCCAGCTTGTGTGCACTTCTAGATGGCAATGCATGAACCATACTCCTGGTGATGGCCATCATCCAAAAAAGATAACATGTCAGCAAATGAAGCTGCTACGTTCATAAACTTAATCATCTAAGATAGGATGTTAATTTGCATGTGTTGCTTATACTAATGGTGATTAATTACCAACCTGGATTGTCTGCTAGAAACCGTATAGCAACCCAGCCTCCAGAGGGCACTCCCACAGTATTCCTTTCAACGGGGTCAACAAGATTGAAATTGGCGGGATCCTTGCTTGGATCAAAGTTCCCAAAACCTTGACCGACAACAAAGAAATTGAAACCATGCAAATGAAGAGGGTGGCTCTCTGCACCAAGTATGCTGGTGTCCTGCATGATGAGCTCCACGCTTGTGTTAAATGGAAGAACTACTAGCTTTGTTCCATTGCTCACCATAGTATTGTTCGGTGGTGTGCCAGTATAGTTAAAAGGGATCAGTGGACTGATTGGGAAATAAGGACTGTAAACACCCCTTGATTGACCAAAATGGTGGGCTTGGAGTAGAGCTGTGGTTGGCATTACAAATGATACATTATTAACTGAAGCAGCAAACCTCGTTCCGTTTGGTCCCTGGCACGTTTGGTTTTTAGAGCATGGGTTTGTTCCAAGGCCTACAGTGAAGACAAATTGTCTGTCAACCTTTTGAGGAACATTGGCAGGGAAGTCTGCACTGGCTAAGCTGCGGAGCTTGCTAGAAAAATTTGTAGCAAATGTAGTGTCGTTTAGAGGTGGTAGATTTGGTTTATAGAGTGGGAGTTTCTTGGTGGAGTGGTTTGATTGACTGGTTTTGTTTGGTACTTCATATTCTAAAATGCCAGCAACAGTTGAATTATCGAAAGTTCCTTGACCAGTCGCGTAAGGTCTAGCAGACATGAAAAATTGGGCATTTGGGTAGTCGGGTTTGGTTTTCAGAAGAACATTTGTGGTTTGTCCAGGGGTAATGAGAAGTGTCTCGGCATCAAATGGCTTGACATAAACAGCATCAACATCAACAACTGTGACTGTGTGGTTTGCTATGCTGAAGAAGAGCTCGTCATTGAGGGCAGCATTGATAATGCGAAGAAGGTAAGTCTTCCCTAGCTTTACCTTCAGCTTGAAAGTATCTGCCAGGTGCCATGTACACAAGTTAAACGAGAGAGGAAAAGGAAAGAAGAAGAAGAAGAAGAAGAAGATGAAGAAGGTGGTTCAGTATTGTCGTAGATGGCCGCCTCAGCTAAAATATTTTACCTTTGGCAGAGCAGTTATACGATGGCCCTGGAAGTCCATTGATAGTATAAGCATCAGAGACATTTGGGCCTCCACCAGTTTGCATTGCCTGGTTAATGATCGCCTCTGGATCTGCATTAAACCACTCCCCTGCAATTTATTTGTATTATGGTTTGTGTTAGCAGACATAGACTCCCTCAACAGGAAAAAAAATCAACGTAAATTTCAATAAGCTCCTCAAAGTAGCTTGATTTCGAGTAGTTGATTACCAAAGATGATTGGAACCTCCTTGTAAGGTTTAGCAAATGGGTAAGTAGTGCCGAGTTTGGGAAGAAGGATTATTGGACCATAGAGAGTTGATCTTAACCATGAAATATGGGCATGCCACCAAAGAGTGCCTCTTTGTCCTACAATGGTGTAGTTGTACACATAGCTTTGTCCAGTTTGTATAGGGCACTGAGTTACGTATGCTGGTCCGTCGGCCCACCCGCTGCGAAGCTGTCGAATCCCATGCCTGCGTGGATCAATGAAAACATAAACTGAGATTTAGACACAGCCTTTTCTATACAAGAAGGTGTCCATTATACTTGGTGAAAATTGGATGTTGTCCATGTACCAGTGAATAGAGATGTTGTTTTGGACATGGTTGACCACTCTAATAACAAGACGATCACCCTCTCTGGCTACAATGCGAGGCCCCGGGAACTTCCCATTAACTGTAACCATGCTCTTGGTATGGCAAAGGCGTGTCACATTTTGCAGCATAACCTGTAACATATTATTTTCTATACTGTCAAAAAATAAAGTGCAAAATTCATTCGACTAAGTAGAAAAAAAAAAAAGAAGAGAGAATATTTGAACAATTTTAGGTGCTTTGCCAACGACATTTCACATGTAACCCATACATCAAATTTGTAGTGCCTAGTAATGGCAAGTGCAGGCTCAGGATTGACAGACAAAGTGACAAATGAGAAGAGAAACACTGCCAGAAACGCTGGTGGAGGAAGAAGAGAGGCGCCCATTTTTCTGATATGTTTCTTCTTTTGGAGCAGGATAGAAGAAAGAAGCCGCTTTTTTTTGGGACTGTGTGCACATCAAAGCTTGGAAACCAGTATATATAAAGAGAGTTGAAGGAGGGTTGTTTCGTTGATTAGGTGCAGAAATTATATAGTTTAAAAATGAAAAGAAAACTACAACAAGCCTCATGAACCAGATGTGTCTCTGAAGATGTTTTCAGCTCAGTAACAACTCTAGAGTGCAGTCAAAGCCAATTTCCTTCGTGTCCCTACTTAAATAATGATATCCCACTTTTTATTGGCATCGCGTTGCCCAGATTCCTTCCATGCATTTTCCGTTTTTGGTAAAACAGGCTTCCATTTTCAGCAACAAGGAGAGTTTTAATCTAAACTGCTTCCACACACATCCCTGGCAATATTGGAGTAACAAAGACTGTAAACGCCAGAAACAATGGCTTGCTTTAGGCATAGTTTTAGGTTAATTCTTAGCCAGTTTTTCACCTTATGATGATCAGGTTAGAAAATGGAAGTTAACCTTGCTATATTCTTCCTTCAGTAAGATCACTTTCACCTTGAATATTCAAATATCTTGAGATGTTGGCAGATTACCGTCGCTTAAGAATACGTTTAGACTTTTTGTTTGAGTGCTAGAGTTGCTACTGTTGACCATAAATGCAATGCATTGATTAGCTAGCTTGCATTATCAAATCTTAATGGAAGTTTTTTCAGTTGGTCGAATTACGACTTGCGCAACCTACTTTTGAAAGAACAGTCGTAGCTAGCCAACATAAAGCTTAACCATGTTTGTCATCCATGTAAGATCATTAACAACAGTGCTTGCTGATAAAGCTACACAAGATAGATGTTTCCATCAAAGAAAGTCCATTTCAGTGTTAGATGGGCGTCATGAAGTACAGGTCATACATAGCTAGATGAATCGTAGGGAGACCGCGCACCTGAAGCAATTTTATCTCAAGCAAGCATAGCAACGTACTAACCACCACGGCAACATATAATCACAACCAGAAAATCTTAAAACACTTGTGGAATATTCTATTGGTGTAAACACATTAATTTTGTTGGTGTAAAAATCATTGGTGAATTTATTGTTGGAAACGTGTTATTATATCTCGTCAATGATGCATACTTGCAGTAATTTCATCGTTGATTCTTATACTAATGGATATAGCAACAAATTATTGTCATCGCTTCTTAAAGAAGGGGCCGACCAACGTCTGTCGCCAATTTTATTGGTGAAATATTACCGATGATTACTTCTATCTGTAATATATTTGTCTCACGGACAGTTTCACCAACAGAACATCGATGGCATATTGCTTTGGTGTTCCCATCGGGGTGGGTCAAAACAATTAATAATTACTTGTAATTCTCTCATGAAAAGATGAAAAGATTGAACATTTTCAGACAGAAATTATGTTGGTATTTAAACAAGATGTTTTTTTAAATGCTATAAAACAATTTCACAATGAAATTACACAACATCAGATTACTAATTTAAATTAGAAAAATAAATTTTATATAATATAAAAAATTTACAAATATCCATAAAAATCAATCAAATTGAATTATAATATTTATGTAATATAAAATCAATTATAAATGTATAAGCAAATCAATTACAAGCTCCGGGTAGAGATAGAGATGGAGATAGAGAAAAAAAAAATCTTGTTAAGATTCATAAAAAAAAAAAGATAATGATTGGAAAAGTATGCTCCATACTTTGTCATGATCTCCTCTAATTTATTTTCTTATACTTCATACTTTGCTTTTATTTTGGCTATCAAAATACTAACTCCTCAATTGTTAGTAATAGTTGACTTGAGCTAAATAATGAGGCGTATGGAGTTGAGACATTACAACTTAATTTCATGACTCGAACCATAGTCATAGAGATATTATAAATCCAATTTTTATTAGGTCCATCGGTTTTTCTAGCCTTCAACTACAAATTCAGATCATATTCTAGATGAGTTGAAGGATCCTCTCAATGTTTTAACATATAACAATTTTATACTCTCTCTATACCATAGAAAAATAAGTAAAAGACAAGGACACCACAGAAAAATAAGTAAAAGACAAGGACGAGAAAAAATTAGTCCAAACAATCTATAAAAAGTCTACTTACAATAAACATCTTAATTTAATTATCAAAAAAGTGTTACATCTCTTTTTATTTATCCTTTATCTGTATATATATTTTCATATATCACTTTATTAGAATAGACCCGCTCCCAATCTGTGTAGCTTGTAAAATAAATCTCTCTTAGTTAAACACAAATTACAAACACCATTTTAAGAAAAATATTTGAAATTAAAACAAGCTCTCTTATAAGGTGTTTTGCATGGCTTGTAAAAGAAAAAAGACTTGTCGACATATTGCTAATAAAATCAAAAGTCCCTTTGTTTCTGTTCAAGGAATCACTTCTTGAACGCCCTTTAAAACCCTATGACATATAAAACTTTAAATAGTTCTTCTAGTTGCTTTTAGTACTGTGAAGAGGTCTAAAATTCTTCAATACCTCAAAGTTATTTGACTCGGCTTTTCTTTTAGTATAGATATATGTCTTCATATTATAAATCAAACAACCTACTTTAAAAATTCATTAAACTAAAATAAATATAACAAAAAAAATATTAAAATTTTACAAATAAACATTTACAATTAACAAATTAAAATTTACATAGTTGAGCTATAATTTTTCTAAACTTGTCTTGTTATCCTCGAGTTTACCTCATCCTATCATAATTTATCCTTGAAATTATTTTTGTAAAGTAATTAGTTTTCAATTTTTAACATCTTGATCACACACTAACCTTGAACTTCTTCCATCAAACATTAACCACGAGCCTTTATTTTAGATAAGTTTTAAGTTGATTTCATTGAAGAAAAAAAAGGTATATTCAATAACGATTTCATTATTGATATTATTGTTCTCACAACTTCTAAATTTAGAAACCTAAAATTGAAATAATTAACTCCAAACTAATAAATAAGTTAACATTAATTTAATATTATATTTGAATAAAATTAAATTTTCTCACATGCTTACATCTCGTTTCTATTTCTCAATTAACTTACTGGAATATGAATCCCTCGTATATAGATTCATAGATATGCGACCCATAATTGACGAGCCATTATCATTAGATGATATATCATGTGTCTCCTCTTGATTAATATTTAAATGAACTGAAGGGTTATGAACAATACTACTTGACGATGCAGTAACGTTTTATTTTAAATTTATATTTTTTATCAGTATCTAAATAATATAACTAAATAACTGAGAATATTTAATTAAAATAATTTTAAAGATGAATTCACAAATCTAAAATATTTTTATTTTTAAATTATTTTGTTTTGTCAATGATTTTATTTGTATTATCAATAAAAATATTTTTATCATTATAATAATTGGGAATCTTCAACCAAAATATTTCATCCTATAATTATTGAAAAGTATCAATAAAAAACATTCCATCAATAATTTTTTATTTTTTTTATAATTTTCTGAAATTGAATTCTCAGTGAATATTAAGCATGCAGAAAATGATGTATCGCATAAAATATGAGAAGTCTAGCAAATTAAAATCGGGCCTGTAGTTGCACCTACCACGCTTTTTCTGCGTGTCTATCTTCCTATCATGCAAATGTTTGGTGGTTCATTGGGATGTCGTCATGTCAACTTGGGAATTTGTGCCCTACAGAGTCAATGGATGAATGATTTCTCCAAGCCATAATTATTTAAATCGATTAGTTTGCATATTTATCACGTCTCATAAAACATTTCATTACTTGGAATTTATAAATAATAAGTTAAGAATATTGATTTAAAATTAAATCAAGACTTTTACTTAATTTTTAATAATAAGGGTTTTTTTATATATATTTTCAGGCCAGCTTGAATTTATTTAAACTAATCTTATGAATTTTATAAATTTTAAAATAAGAATTTATATAAATCTTTAGTAATTTTAAAAGATTCAAACTCATGAATATTTAAAATCAAATTTAAACTTTGGTTGATTAAACTATCTTTTAAGATTTTTATTAATATTTTTTATTGTAAGTTAAATGTATTAATAACAAAATATATTTACAAGATTTCAATAAATTAAAGAGTTTGAGTAATAATTTAAATTAACTTACAAAATTCAACTAAACATAACTTTATTTAAATTATTTTTAAATCTTGATTTATAAAGAAGATAAATATTTTTTAGTCTTTTATCCCTTTCGTTTATTATCTTTGCTATGAATATTTAGTTTCATTATTATGTAATTATATAAAATAAATAAATGCTAAAATATTTAGCATTATGGAGGAATCAGCAGGACACGGAGGACAAGACAAATATCAACATCGGGAAGAACAAATAAGAAAAGTCTGGAAATGTTACCTAACCATCGCAGTCTACAGAACCATCCCATGCCCATATATGTTTGCGTGTAATCATGGAAGCAACAGATAGTGGATGCGAAGGAAATACCAGAAAATAATATTTTATTTTATTTTTTAACCATTATTTTTAATGTTAACATATCAAAATAATATAAAATAAATATTAATTTAAAGTAAAAATAGAATAACTATTTTCTGTTTTTTATGAGTTTACCGTATTTTTGGTGTGTAAACTTTATAAATTTCTTTTTTATTCGAGTCTATCCACTATTATCTTTGTTATTTGAGTGTTGAATTTAAAAATATATATAAAGTATTTCTATTAAAAATAAAAGATATCAAAAAAATAAGTAATTTGTGTTTAGCCAAGTCATCATTTTATCTATAAATGGGCACATCAGGATGAACTTGACATAATCTAAAAAACATTTAATTAGAAAATAAATAAAAATTCAGATAAAAAATATCAAAAATATCAGTAACTTTTTTAATTATCAATATTTTTCATATTACTTTTTATATATAACTAGATCATTGTGTTTTCCACAATGGGATTATATTATAAGGATTTCTTTTTTTTAATTTTTTAATTTTTAATTTCAACGTAAATAGAGCAATTCCGCTGACCATCGTCGAACCCTTGAAAGCTTCAGTAAAGTGAAATGGATGTATCTTGTACGTGCAAAACCGCACTCGTACAAATCTCGTTTTTGGGTTTACAGTTGATAATAAATAAATAATAATTAACTAAGTTTTTTCAGTATTTTGAGCATAATATAAATTACTAGAGTTTTCAGCTTAACACTTACATTAACTCCAACTGTTATGACATACTTTTCTAAGTATTCATATACTTTTTACATGCATAATTTTTTTTATAAATATAATTCTTTTTACAGCAAGTATCATTTTTTATGCTTAATATCTCGATTGTTTCTCCATCAATTATGTCTCACTCCTCATTAAAAAATACCAAGATTGAGGTATATAAATACACCTAAATACTATGTAAAGTCTAGACTGATCATTAGCTAGATATAGCTTTTCTTAGTCATTGAAAATTAGATTTGGCATCATATATTCACATTCTAACCATAAACAAATAACAAATATAATTACAAAAATCAATCATGTAATTTTAGTCATGGCATAAAGAGAGTTTATGTGGCCGTTTTTTATATTTTTAAAGAATATAGATTGATTTAACAAGATTTTGAAAGTGTTTTCTAAGTAAGATACTCTCATTTTCTTTTTAAATACTACTTTTTATGTATTTTTAAAAATATTTTTTACATTTATATTTTAATTAGTACCCTTTCTCTATGATTTTTTTGGCTTATTTAGTTTTTTTAAATAGTTATTGTTTTTTAATTATATTAGGTGTGTTTAATTTGTTATTATTTTTTAATTATATTAGGTGTGTTTAATTTGTTATTATTTTTTAATTATATTGAGTGTGTTTAATTTGTTTTATGAGGTTAGTGTGACTTATTTATAATTTTTTTTAATATTTATATAGATGAAATTTATTTTAAAAATAAAAACAAAAATATTTTCTTACAATATTTTTAATATATATAGCCTTACATAAAAAATTTTATTTTTATTTTATTTATAAATTTTATATATATTAATTTCTATTACAAATTAATTTTAATAAATAATTTTTTAAAAGCATCCAGGTAAATGACCCGAATTCCAATAATAAATATTTTAATCTATATTTATTTTTTAATTTTTTAATTTTTTAAATTATATTTTTATTTATCATTTTTTTTATTTGCAAAATGGTTTGTGATTGATAAAATTAAATATGTGTATAAGTTTTTTTATTTACATTTAACATTTGTTCTTGTAAAAAAATACGTTGAGAAATTTTACATGATCAATTTTCATATCTCGTTTTGGTTTTTTCAAATTAATTCTTATTTTTTTAATAATTTTTTTCTTAATTTTTTTTATAAAAAATTTATTATTTTGAATTTTACCTTTTAATCTAGGTTAATTACATACTAGTTTTATTATTATTATTATTATTATTATTATTATTATTAATTTTATTTTTTTAATTTGACTCTCGAAATGAAATTTTGTTTTTGCCATTCAATTTTTTTTTTATTTTAACCTTTATTTTTTTTATTACTATTTTATTTTCTTATCTATTTTTTTTTTCAAATCATCATTCAATGTTTCATTTTATATAAATTAAGCTTTATACTTTTTTATTTATTATGCTTTTATAAATTAAGCTTTATAATTTTTTTATTTATTATGCTTCTAATCTGATGATTTAGATTACAAGTTTAAAACATTAATAAAAATTAATTTTTTTTATTTTTTTATAATGTCATTGTTTGAAATTACTTTTTTTAATGGTTTTGTAATTATCTTTAAAATAATTTTATCAAATTATAATTATACTAACATCATGCTCTAAAATATAATTATTTTGATATCATAATCTAAAATATAAGTTTATCAATTTAATTTAGACTAGCTTATCTCTTAACAAGTAGAATTGGCTCATATCATATCATATTTTTTTACCCTATTATGTCTTTGTGATTGACTAAAAATTAAATGATATCATCTTGTCTCTTGGAGAAGTTTTTTTTTCTATGTTATTATGATAGCTTTTATATATATTTTCTTGTTTGCTATAATTGCTTATATATATATATATATATATATATATATATATATATATATATATATATGTGATTCAAATAAGACCAGTTTATTTAATTGGTTGAAACTATAACCTAAATAATTGAATTTTTTATTAAAAAAACACATTTACCATATCTAAATATTTTACTAGGAAAATACTGAGTCTAGTATGATAGTAAATATGATCACTTGAACATGCAGAAACTTGACACGATGACCGCACTTATGGAAGAATTAATAGACAGAATAGACAGAAAGACAATATTGTTGATATAAAAAAAAAAAGTTTGAGATCTGAATTAAAAAAAGAAGTTAGGGACTAATCAACTTAATCAGTAATCCTTTGCGAAACCTTCAAAGCGAGTCTACTGATGGAGAAGAAGGTTCCAATTCGGTGACCAGCTGCACCTCTGTTTTGAAGAGAAGAATAAACAGCGAGTCGATCGAGAAGTAAATGAACCCACCTGGTGAGTGAGTCATGAAGGACCCAAAACTCTTCCCTACCACGCAGTGCCATGCCACCCCGTATGCCGAGTCAAATTCCTGTCCAAAATACAACCCAACTCCGTTTTTAAGACTCAGTTCCATATGGCTACATAACTAGTTAAAACATGCTAGAATCATTTTGAAAATGAAAATGATTCCTGCTATGGCATTTGGATTAGCCACTGGTTAAATCCCCTGATACTGTAGGAGTGTCAAAGAACTACCGAGCCGAACATATATACTGTGTTTGGAGATGGAGAGAAGAGATACCTTTTTGAGGGCACGAGCAAGGAGAGTAAGATTGGGGCGGGGTTTGGGAGCTGCTGATGATGGAGACTTGTCGAGAAACGATCTTGCACAGCGAAGGGCTCGTTCTTGCATGTCGACTGGCATGTCGGAAGATCTTAACCTTACATTTAAGCTTAAAGCAATGGCAGCAAGCTTAATCCTGAATTCCTCTGTCGGGGACCTATCTTGGGTCTTTACTGTTGCTTCTTGTTGACTAATTTGAACGGTGGGATAATGTTGTTTCGAGCCAGCTTCCTCTTCTTTATATCTTCGAGAGGCCATGCCGTCCATGGACCAAAACAAAACAAAAAAACAAAGAGACAACAAGCCAGGACAGAGAGTGGAGCTATGGCTCTTCTGGTCTTCTATGGAGAAAAAATGCTGATAGCCTGTGATTTATGAAGCGAGATTGATTGCAGGGATGTGCAAGCAAAGCATTGGGCAATAGTAGTTTGTAGAAGCGTGCAAGCGTAGGTAAGTCTGCATCGTGTGATTGGATAGTTCTTGCATGTGGAGTCACAGGGGCGTTGTTATAGTCAAGGTCTCTGTAGCAGTCTGGGTGATCATGCTGACAAGACCAAAGCATGGAAATGCTGTGGTGATAGGCTTGAAATTCTCTTTTGATCATGATAGATAGTCAAAGATCAATCGTATTGATTACGAATCTTTTGGTTCTGGGATTTTTAGCTGTAGAAATAAAGGGATAGCCTATATCCTTGAATGAACCGTGCGATGTTACGAGTTAACGATTTTAGTATAAAAAATATTTTAAAAAATTAAGATATAAAAATATTAGAATTTTTTATAAAGTTATATATAAGAATTTTGGATGTAATTGTAATATCGACTAAAAATAATATTTATAATATTAATAATAATACTATTAAACTTGTATTATTAAAGTTTAAATGAGTTTAATTATAATACTAGATCCAATAAATTTGGATATGAATTTAACTGTAAGATCATGTCATAAAAGTGTTATAATTAAATAGATTAATTAAAAAAAATTAAAAAAAATAAAAAAAATCTAAATTACTTGGATTAACCCTTCAAATCAGGTTAACCCGTCAAACCTTGGATTTATGTCGTAAAAGTTTGATAACTAAATAGAAAAAAAATTTAACGGGTTAACACAAAATTAACTGAGCTAACTCGTCAAATCCAGAATCCTTGTCATGAAAATTTGATAATAAAATAAAAAAAAATAAACATTAACAAACTAAATTAAATAAAAAAATTAATTAAAAAGAAAAAAAAAACAAACAAAAAGATATCAGTTTTTTCACTGTGGATTACAGTGTGCAGTTCACAGTTAAAGGCATAAAAACAGTAAAAAAAGAAAAAGAAAAAACACTAAAGACATCAGTGGATAACTAAATAGAAAAAAAACTAATATTAATAAACTAAATTAAATAAAAAAATATTAAATAAAAAGAAACAATAAAAGAAAAAAAACTTTAAGAAGAAAAAAACTAATGAAGCAAAAGAAAACAAAATCTAAATTAACTGGGTTAACCCATCAAACCTGAGATCCGTGTCATGAAAGTCTGATAACTAAATAGAAAAAAATTTAATATTAACAAATTAAATTAAAAAAATAATTAAAAAAAAAAAAGCATTAGTCTTTCACCGTGGACTGCACCGTGCAGTCCACGGTGAAAGACTAATGCTTTTTTTTTTAATTATTTTTTTAATTTAATTTGTTAATATTAAATTTTTTTCTATTTAGTTAAGACATTAAAAAAAAAGCAAAAACAAAAACTAAAGAATTTGTTTCTGCATTTTAAAAGCCCTTTTGAAAAAATTTAAATTTTTTTTATTTTTTTATTAACTTTAAATTAATATGTTTTTAGTGTTTTCAAATCATTTTAATGTGCTGATATCAAAAATAATTTTTTAAAAAAAAAAATAATTGGCATGCATTTTAACACGAAATGCTATTTAAAAAGTAACAGCAACCACACTTCCAAACAGGCTCACAATACTAAAAGATGAAATCGAAAGAACAAAACTAATGAGAAAAAAGAAAAAAATTTGAATCAACATGGTTAACCCGTCAAATCAGATTAACCCATCAAACCTGAAATTCATGTCATGAAAGTATGATAACTAAATAGAAAAATAATTTATTATTAAAAAAATTAAAAAAAAAAGATTAATTAAAAAAGAAAAAGCAAAGAGAAAAAAACCTACAGGAAGGAAAAAAACTAATGAAGAAAAAGAAAAAAATATGAATAAACTGGGTTAACTCGTCAAACCTGGGATCCATGTCATGAAAGTCTGATAATTAAATAGAAAAAAATTAATATTAAGAAACTAAATTAAAAAAAATAATTAAAAAAAGACAAAAAAATTAAAGGAATCAGTTTTTTCACTATGAATTGTATTGTGCAATCCACAGTAAAAAGCTTAAAAAGAAAAGAGAAAAATAAAAAACAAAGGCACACGCCACAGGTTAATTTTTTTTCTTGCATAAAAATTATCAAAAAAAGACTAAGATCTAAGAGTATACAGTCTTTTTACAAAAATATGTCCAAGAGCATTTGATTTAGGTGCAACATTTGATCCAAGAGTAATATTTATAATATTAACAATAATATTAAACTTACATAACTCAAGTTTAAATGACTCTGGCTACAACATCGAGCCCAAGAATCTTGAATGTGGGTCTGACTGCAAGTTCATGTCATAAAAGTATGATAATTAAATAAATTAATTAAAAAATAAAGAAAAAAACCAACAGGAAGAAAAAACTAATAAAGAAAAAGAAAAAAAATCTAAATTAACTGGGTTAACCCTTTAAACTAGATTAACCCGTCAAGCATGGGATTCACGTCATCAAAGTTTAATAACTAAATAGAAAAAAACAAATGACGGGTTAACCCGTCAAGCCCGGGATACATGCCATGAAAGTCTGATAATTAAATAGAAAATAATTTAATATTAAAAAAAAAAACTAAATGAAAAAAATAATTAAAAAGAAAAAAAGCAAAAAACAAATTCTGGGTTAACTCGTCAAACTTTAAAAAAAGAAAAAAAATCAAGGTTATCTCGTCAAACCCGGAATCCATGTCATGAAAGTTTGATAACAATAAAAAAAAATTAACATTAACAAACTAAAAAAAATCATTAAAAGAAAAAAACACAAAGAAAAAAACAAAAAAAACCCATAAACGCACAAAAAGCAAAAAGAAAAAAAAAACTTAGTATTTCGCTATGGACTGCACAACAAAATACTAAACAATTTTAGTATATGTTATTAATTAAAAAGAAAAAAAATTAGGTTAACTCGTCAAATCAGGTTAACCCATCAAACCCGGGATCCGTGTTATGAAAATTTGATAACTAAATAAAAAAATTAGCATTAACAAACTAAATTAAACAAAAACAATTCATTAAAAGAAAAATACACAAAAAAAAACAAAAACAAAAACCCATGAAGGCATAGAAAATAAAAAAAAAATAGAAAAAAAAAAAGGACTGCTCAGCATTTCACTGTGGACTTACACAGTGAAACACTCAGTAGTTTTAGTTTTTCTTAATTAATAAACTAAATTAAACAAAAAAAATTCATTAAAAGAAAAATACACAAAGAAAAAAGCAAAAAAAAAAACCCATGAAGGCATAGAAAATGAAAAAAATAAAAACAAAAAAACAAAAAAAATGAGAAAAAATAAAAAAATAAAGAGAAAAAGACTGCTTATCATTTCACTGTGGACTTGCACAGTAAAACACTGAGCAGTTTTAATTTTTTTTTAATATTGCGTGTTTGTTTTTATTCTTTAAAAGTTTTTTTTAAATAAATTTTTTAATGCGTACAAATATATATAGTCAATAAAGAAGTACTGATTTTTAATGCATGAAAAAATGAATACCGTCGGGCTACAAGCCCAAAGATGAACAAAAATAGGATTAAGTTATAATAGTAGGTGATAATTTTCATGATTTGTTTTTTTATATATATACTCAAAATTATTCAAATGTAACAAGTTATCAATTCTATCTAGTTTTTTTTAAGTATTAAATTTTCTTGCTTTAATATTATAAAGATTTTATGATTAAAGTTACGTAATCTAACCTAAAATAGGATTCAATTATGGATAAGTAGAAGGTTCAAGTCCACTTTAATTTTATTTTTTAAAATTAAATATATCAAAATGAAGTTATTTCATAAAAAATCAATGAAATGATTGATCAAATATTGTTAGTCAACTAGAGTTGTGATTATCCCGAACTTTTTTACTGAGACACTCAAATTTTTTATTTTTTTAAACTTAAATTGATCCAGGCTCTACTTTGATCAAGCCCTATATCAACCTGACAAATTAGTCTAAGTTTTACAGAAATGCCTAAAAAGCATGGGGAAAATATTTGTTCTCCATGTACAAAACATTATGGACTAGAGTAATGTTTTTTTTTTTTGAGTTTTTTTTTTGTTGTTGAATTTTTTTTTATTTTATCCAATACATGCACACACGTGCTAGTCAATTAGCATATGCTCCACGACATGTTGGAATGATTTTCTTGAAACCTAGCAATCTAGCTTTTTACCTAACTCGAGTTTCCAACTAAATCGTGCAAGAACTAATCCAAATTAAAATGATTGATTTTATGGATCCTAATGTGATCTTGATAGTTGGCAAAATCATGCTTAACTTTTAAAAAATCAAAATGATATTTTTTTTCAAAAAAGTTACTGAGACATTGACACATTTGTTTAATTCTAGTCCCTAAACAACTCATGTTAAGTTTATATTATACTTATTTTTATAGTATCAGTGTAATATTTTTACCTTAACATAATAAACATAACTAAACATGGAGAAAGAGAAAACATAAATAAATAAGATAAGAACATAAATAAGATATACGTTAACTAAGCAAAGAAAATAACAAGAAAGGCATAACCAAGATATTACTACAAATAAAACTTAAGTATTACAAAATATAAAGAGATGAAGCAATAATATAATCTTGATCTAAAAACCAAGATGCCTAAATGCATAGCAAATACCTCTTTTTATAGGCCAAAATTTAAAATTACCGATTTTATGACTAATTATTGAGTGGGTGGCTAACTTTTAACTTGGTGACAATTCTTATCTTCTTATCTACTAAAAACATAATTGCTAATGTTATAATTCGAACAAACTTAAATCATGAAAGTTCTACAAAATTGTCTAAGCTTTCCAACAAAAAAAATTAAGGTCATTTGAACTTTTAGAACTCAAGATATAGGCTGAACACTGAATAGTGTTTAGGCTGCATGATAGATTTGAACTTCTCCATTGTTGTTAAGATTTAAACTTCTAAACAGCAGAATTTAATTTTGCCTTCCCATGAAAGTTTTAGGCCTATGTTTAGCTTTCCACTCATATAAAACAAACTTAAATCCAATTTCTACAACTCTATTTATGATCCAATTACCGAACAGTACTCTATTTTAGACTAAATCAATATCTCTTTTCTAAGCTTCATCGTCTTCTCAATTTCAGTAGTTGAATTCATCAATCAAACCTTTGATTTATGTGATAGGCTTGTATTTAAGGTGAACATTTACTATAAATTAAAGGTATCTTATAGTATCAGACTTCTTGTTATAAAAATATTTTAGTTAAGAAATTATTTATACTTCAAGTGCAAAATGCTAAAATAAAACATTGATAAAAATACACTTTTAAGTATTAATCACATCTCTCACTCAACTTATTACTACTTCCTAGTAATAAAAACATTAAAATAGAAAAAAATTTTGCAAGTTCCATAAAGTAAGGCATTCATCATTCAACTTTCATTAATCTATTCAGATAAACAAACTTTCATTGAATATATATATTTGCTCAATATCTCTTAAACAAGATATTAGTAAACCTTTCTTTTTATGTGCTTAATGTATGAAAACATAGATGATAGGGCTTTTATAGGAAGAAAACAATATTTTGTTCTAATGTTTAAGGTTAACTTTTTTTGGTTGAGATTATTTTAATTTTTTTTCTTTATATATATACACACACACACGTATAAAACTTAAAACACAATGCATCTTTAACTCATGCAACGAGCTTTAGGCTAATAACTCTTAGACCAGTTGGTATTAGGGCATTAGGTGTTGAGACGCCCTTTTGACCTTAATAATTCCGGTTGCAGATATTGATACGTAAATAGTGCAATGTTTGATTCCCTTAAATTTTTCTCTTTAACCCATGTAACAAGTATTAGGCCAATAGCTCCCAAGTCATTTGACTTTAAGGTATTAGGTGTTAAAATACTTTTTTGAGCTAATTTCTTAGGTTTAGAAGGCTACGAAACCAAACTTATCTATGTTTTTATTATCATCAATATTATCAATTTTTTTTTTGCAAATTATATACTATCATTTTTTTTAGTTGTTACCTTTAATAAAAGAATATAAATAATGTAATAATCTAATATGCAATTCACAATCATATCTTAAAGTGTATGTGTGAAATTAAAGGTTTAAGAATATTTGTTAAATGAATATATAAGCATAATCAATTGATAATAATACGAGAGTTTTTAACATGAATATTTCAAGAGAAATATGTGATAGACTTTATTATGAAAATTGCAAATAACCATTGAAAAATATTTACTAAGATGCGTCTTAAAAGTCAATAAAATTTCTCCTTACTTTACCATTCTAATAACATTTTTGTCAAATGGTTTTAATAATAACAAAAATAGAGTTTTTTTTTAATATCAACTACTACATTTTTTTCTAACCAAAATAAGACGTTGTCCTCAATGTCCTAAGATAGAAAGATAGAATACAGAAGACATCACCTGAAACACTAAACACTAACAAACCTAAAATACACTTAAACAAATATAAAAGATAAAAAAACAAAATAATATATTATTAATAAAACAAAAGGGCACAAGATTTCACAATCGAAAACTCAAATCCAATCTAAACTTTTTACGACTTTTCTTATTTAATCAATTTATGCGACTCATGGAGGGATCAATTATAGGGATGAAAAATTGTTGTTGGTCAATCAATTATTCAGTAGTAGCAGCAGAGATCATGATTTGTCATGTCAAAAATATTAGAAATTCATATTCCACAATATGATTAAAAGAAAAACAACTTATCATAAAAATCATTAACATTTAACAGACCTATGGATTTACGGTAAATATGTAGTTGGATCTAAGAAGAAATATAAAAAATCTCTTTTAATATACCCAAATCACTTGATAAGATAATAAAAACATCAACGTGTTTAAATATGACATTCATTCGATTAAATATTATGGATACTTATAGTTTTTCTCCAATTATTTTTTTAATAATCTCTCTTTATGCTAAAGTTTTGAAAATAACTCTTAAAACTTAACTCTTCTTAAAAATATAGCTATTAACACTTTTCCATTAACTCAAAATTATCTTTCCCAAAACAATCTTTTAATTATTTAAATCATTTGTAAATTAAGTTTTTATTTTATAATCATTATATTAATTAATGTACCAAACTCTATAAAGACTGTTTTTATATTTATATTTAAAAAGTATTTTTAAAAAATTCAGGTTTTTTTTATTTTAAATTAAATTTTTATATATAATTTTGAGTTATATTAAAAATAGATTTTAAAAATTAAAAAAAATATTTTTTAATTTAAAAACAATTTATAAAAAAAAATGCAAACACAACTGCTTTACCAAGATCTCTCTACATCATCATCATCACCCATCTCTCTCCGTCACTCGCTCCTTCACTCACTGGTCTTCTTCAATTCCCTCGATCTCTGGAGACCTAATCCCGAGCTGATAATACGATTCTCCACATGGCCACTGTACTTGAGTCCCTGACCGTTCCTTCTCGCTCTTCTGCTGTCTTGCCTAAACCAACTACGACGCTTGTCACTGCTTTTGCTTCAACAATTAATCGGAGATCGCTTCGCTTCCCACAACTCAAAGGCCTTAAGATTCACTTTCATTCTTCATCGACTGTAAATCGCTCTTTCGGATCTGTGAGTCAGAGTAGTTCTAGACTCCCTTGTGCTAGAAGGATCGTTTGTGAAGCGCAGGACATTGCTGTTAAAGGTCCAGATCATAAATCCCATCTTTCGTTTTTTTTTTTGTGATTTTTAATATTTTTATTTTTTTATATAAAATTGTAAATTTAGATATTGAAGTTATAAATAAGGGTTTACTGTTAAATAATTGGAATTAATTATGGTGTAGAAATGGCTCACATCTCTCTGTGTTGGAACCGCAGTGCCCGCTGTTACTGATGCAACATGGAAGTCACTTGTGCTGGAATCGGAATCCCCTGTTCTGGTTGAATTCTGGGCTCCATGGTGTGGTCCGTGCCGGATGATTCACCCTGTAATTGATGAACTGGCAATTCAATATGCTGGAAAGCTCAAGTGCTACAAGCTTAACACCGACGATTGCTCTTCAATTGCAACTGAGTATGGGATTCGAAGCATTCCCACTGTTATTATCTTTAAAAATGGTGAGAAGAAAGAGGCCATTATTGGTGCTGTTCCCAAAACTACCTTAACCACCAGTATCGAGAAATTCTTGTAATGCAGGTGGTAAGTCACAGAAGTAGCATTTCCTGCAAATAAACTCCTCTTCTCTGTTTAGCTGCCAGTGCTCCAACATATATATATATATATATATATATATATATATATATATATATATATCTGCCCTTGCATAGTTATCAGATGCAGCCGTATTTTCTGTTATCTCTAGGTAATCTCGGTAACTATGTGTGTCTTGTCTAGCTGAATGCATGTTTAGTAGCTTCCTTTTGCATAATGTAGATTAATCTGCAAACTATTGGCTTATCCTCCTTCACATGCCTCTTGAAGTTGGGTCAGCTAATCAATAACTGACACAAGCCTTTCAGTCTATGCGGTTCCATTATTTTACCAATGCAGATTGGTTTGGAAGGCATAAAATTTCAGTTTTTGATTTTTGTTTCATTTTTTGTTTAGCTGAGGAAACCAATATGACTGAAATGATTTTTAGTCATCTCCTATGACACTCATACAGAGAAATATATGTACAAGATTTGCATGAGTCGACCAAAATTTTTGAAACCAGCCTGGTGATAGATACCATTTACTGAATCAAAATGCTCGGCTAGAGATCTTGGGGAGCTGGAGCCAATGACTCAATAGGCGTGTAGTTTTTATCTGATGTTAATATTGATTGCTGGGAATGTTTGGTCTTGGATGCTTTCAAGGAATATTGAATAAGTAGAGATTCTCAGATGGCCTTGTGATATGGAACACTCTCATCCTAATTCCATAGGGAGTCTTTGTGTGCTGATGCAAGTTGATTGGGGGATGCATCATGTTTGGAACAATTGTGTTTTAAACTGTTCTTGACAACAAGACACCTCCAATTCTTTGTTTTCAAAAGTATTTTTTAATGCCACTCTAGACAACAGATGATCAATGATGAGGTGATCTATAGCATGTGATTCTTGTATTTCACATGCTTCTGTCATATGATAATCCATTTATATCTCTTTAGTCTCCATTGCAATTTTTGTTTTTCTTAATCTGCAAGATCTGCAGTATAAAGGAAGGGTGACTGCTTGTCAGTTAATCTAATGTTCTGTGCTTTGGAAATAGTGGGGGTGGGTCTTAGCTCTTGTTTTGGACTACCTCCTCATAGCTGCAATCTTTACCCAGTTACTCCCTCTTGTCGGCCTTGTTTAGAGGCTTTAGTTTTCTTTCTCAAAGATGGATGAATGTTCATCTTGAGAGTAGCTTTGCGACTCTTTAAGATGTATTTCAGTGAAGAGGCTTTGAATTACGTTCTTTCTGAGGAGAAAAACTAGAACATGTCTCTTCATGTCAACCACACTACCATCAATTCATCGGATTCTAAGTTGTAATATTTGTGTGTAACCACTCCCGCTACTTTAAGTCTTAGTATCTCAAATAGATGCAGGAGTTTGGTGTGTTATCATTTGTTCGACTGTTCTTTTTAGGTCAGACTCAGATGTCCTCTATTAGCTTTTGGGTTAGGACTTCTTCATTCCTTTTGTACGATTTTTGGATGGTTAATATTGAAGTGTTAGTTCAGTTAAAAGCAAATTTCTAACTGTTTGTTGTCCATTTGGTATGAAATGAAGGACTTGACTTAAGAGGAATTCTGGTTACTGCACAAATGACGAATAGCAGAATCACGTCTCCAGGGTGCGCAATCATCAGATTTTCTGGGGTATTTTAATACGACCACCATGGAAAATCGGTGCGGTGCTGTAGTGAGGTGAACGAGAATGGACCATCTGAAATGTTCATTCTAGCATGAGTTTATGTATCGACTCTGCATGGCAATACAAGACCTTGTTCTCTCCCTTGTCCAGTAATGCTCATATAAATGGTCTGATAGGACGAAGAGTACTCATTTAAGAAGGTTCCTGTCTCTGCCTTGCATGTTTTGGACTTTTGAATGGATATTTATTTCCGTTGCCCACTGTAAAAGCTTTATTTGATTTTGTTTTTTAAAAGTGTTTTTGAAAAAAATTATATTTTTTTTTGTATTTTAAATTAATATTTTTTAATGTTTTCATATTATTTTAATATGTTAATATCAATAATAATTTTTAAAAAATAAAAAATATATATTATTTTAATATATTTTCTAAAAAAAAACATATTAAAAAACAATCCCAGTCATATTTTCACTTTCAAACACATTGGAGTCTTGCCGCACTTTAGGTGCTTGGGAATATACTGGTAATTTGGTGCTTGGTAAATCATGCATGTAAAAGCCTCATGGATTACAAAATAATTGGAAATGGTAGGTAGTGGCTAACCTTAAGTATGGATGGTGGCCTATCAAAATGTGATTCATGAATGAACAATAAGATTATCCTTGTACCATGGGCTGATATTTCATGATTATGTATGAGATATTCATAAAATTGAGGTTTATATATTTGTTGGAAATATTATTTTTTGTGTAAAATGAATTTTTAAAAAATAAATTATTTTTTGATATTTGATAGTGTAATGAAAAGTATGTTAATATTATTAAAAATAAATTGGAAAATAATTTATTAATAATTTATTTTTTAAAATATTTTTTTAAGTTTATTAAAATATCAAGAAATAAATTTTAAAAATTTAAAAATTAAATAAGAATGAAATTGAAAAAATATATAATTTTATAAATTATCTTAAATAAAATAAATAATAATAGAAATTAAATTTAATAAAATAAATAAAAATAATAAAAATTAATATTTTATAAATTATTTCAAATAAATAGAATGAGGATAAAATTTGGTAGATAAAAAATTTTAATTAAAAAATAAATAACAATTATAAAAATAAAGATTAAAGTTAATATAAAAATTAAATTTTAAAAGTTGAAATTAAAATATATATATATAGTAATAAAAAATTTGAGGATTAAATTTGATATAATTAATAAATAATATGATATTTCTAAGTTTTTTTATAATTTTTAGAAAATCTTTCCATCCAAAATTAAAAAAAAAATACTTTTCTAAAAATTAAGTTAATTTTTTTCATTATAAATTTTTTTTATTGACTAAATTTTCTAATATAAAAAAAATTTAAAAGTAATTACAATAAAATTACTTTTTGCCAAATAAATAAGCTCTAAATTGTGGCAGGAAAACTTTTTTTTTTAATATAAATTTAAGTATTTTTTTATTTAAAATTATATTTTTATGTTTTTTTATCATTTTATAAATTTGAGGTTTTTTTTGCTTATTTTTTAAAATTAATTTTTGTAATGTTTTTTAAATAATTTTGTTAAAAAAATTATTTTAGTATATTTTTAAATAAAAATTATTTTAAAAAATAATAATATTATAATCTCAAACGCTTTATTACGGGGCTGCTCTCCATCCTTTGGAAGTGGAATCTGATAATCTAGTAGCTCCTGTTATTTCATTTTATTTATGTCCGCATAATCCAGATTATGTTAGTTAATATAATAAAGCAATTAAAATGCCAGTTTTTTTTTTCACTATAATAATTCGTAGTACCTATAAGTTTTTTTTTTCTTTTCTTTTAATCCTCAATCTTTTTTCCATTTGCATCCTTCTATTTTCAATTTAATGACCAATTTCATATGGTTTGTCACGGAAGGATAAGATTCAACCAAAAAGAACTAATGTATAAAATAAGGAGAAGCTGTGTAGCCATTCTCAAATTCGTGTGAAAAAGTTATTTTTTGTCCATGAACTTTCATTTTTCATCCTTTATAGTCCTTTTAGTTTTTGTATTTTTAATTTTGATCCAAAAGTTTGTTTTATATGCTTTTAAGTCCCTGAGTTTTAGAAATGAAAGTGTCAGGGCTGTGGCTCTTTATGTTTTTTTATATTTTTTATTAGATTTCTATTTAAATACACTATAAAAAATTAACATTAAATTTTAATTATTATTCAACTCTTTATTTCTCCCAAATAATATTATAGGTTTTTATGAGCATGTTAATATATTTTTTTTCCAATTATTATGTGCCTAAATGAAAAGAAATTAAATAAAACCATGAAGCTTAATTATCAAACAATTAAATGTTAAAGAGTGAAATTGATTTATTTTTTTAAGTAGCAAAAAAAAAATATATATTTGAATCAACTGGAGTTAACCTACTGGTCTCATGATTATAAATATAAGATTGGGATAACTTTATATAAATAAATGTGAAAAAAGAAAGAAGAAGCATGAAAATCAATTTTCAATAAATTAAATATTAAAAGATGAAATTAAAAAATAAAATAACATAAAAAAGATAAAAATCAATTTATGTTAACCTTTAAAATTTGTGATCCTAGTCATTAAGGCAAGAATAACTTTATAGAAGACAAACCCTAAAAATAAGAAAGCAGGTTCTCAATCAACAAAAAACCTATAAATGAAATTAAAGAAAAATACAATAAAAAGAAATTTAAAACAAAACAAATAGAAATAAAATAAATAAAAATCAAATGATGATTAATTAAATTAAAAATAAAATTTAATTAAAAAAAATAAAAAAACAAGAATCATATTTGATTTAGAAATTAAATGAAAATAAATGATGATGGACAAAATTGAGAAAAAAAATAAAAAAGAAAACCGTAAATTAGATTAAAAAAAAAAGAACACCGTAGAATAACTTTATATTTAGGCAATGAGAAGAAAGATAAAGAAAAGAGAAGAAAAAAAAAAGTTCATCAAGATCTAATGACTAATTACTACTTTGCCGTACACACGTGCTTGATCACCTGGAAGACCATGTTAGGATGTTTCTAACACTGCCATAAAAAGTGATATTTAACTTTCGAACAATAATGTACGCACCGTCTTAATGGTTCTACGCATTGCCTTTACAGTACTGCATGTGTTGCACTCGTAAAATATTTTTTAATTTTAAATTATATTTTATATGTATTAAAATACTAAATTGCCCTTACACAACTTAATAATAACAAAAAAAAAATATAAAAACAAGAAAAAACCATTAAATGAAAGTTAAATAATTTCTTGTCTTAAGGATAATTAAATAATTTAACCATGTGTGTGAGAAGACCTTCCTCCCTCGTAAATTTGTAAATGATTAATGGGTCATGATAAAAGGACCGTGTTACCCTCTAAAGCAAGTGCAATGATATTTTTTTACAAGGGCAAAACAATCATTTCCCCACAATTACTGTACAACGGGAAATTGAGCACTTGTAGATTTTCGTTAATTTTATTTTAATAAAGTATAACTTATTATTTTGGTTAAAAGAATATTGACACCTAATTAAATACGAAAAACTAAGCAGACTAGTTATGTTAATCTATGTTTAATTATTGATTTATTTTATGAAACATGCGTATTAAATTCTCGTTTGACGCTGCAAATATTTCTTGATGTTAAAGAATTAAAATCGCCTGCATTATTTGTTTTCTTCATTATAAATTAATTATTGATTCGACCGATGAAGAACATGCGGGGAGACTAGTTCCAACCTCAAAGATCCCGATGGATGGATCTAAAGAAGAAGAAGAAGAAGAAGACGACCAGTGTGGACAGCTACATATATTCAACAGGTCCTGTCTTGGTGAAGAAGAGAAAAGTCTCGAAGAAATAGAATAGTTCCAGAGGTTGAAAAATCCCGAGTCCTCTGCCGACCAATGTTCAATACCTGTGAGGTTTTTCTTCCTTTACCACTGTTCGATTCGCTTCAGCTGTCTAGAAGGCTTGCTTGTTCTTTCAAGGTTTCTTTGTCCATGATCCGTTTTGTCTCATCTCCTTTCAATTTAAATAAAACAGAAATCTCCAAGGTTAGATCTTTGAAAAATCAATCTAAGATGGTTGCTTTCGAGTCGAAGCTACCTTTGTTCGTGAGAGCGCTGTCCCCGACCGTTTGGTAATACTGCTGACCATGTCTATCTCAAAATTTTGATTTTTTTATTTAAAATTAAAATTTTAAATTATTTTTATATTAGGATATAAAAATAAATTTTAAAAATAAAAAATTAATAAAATTTATTTTTAAATTATAAATATTTTAAAAAATAACTCATATCACAATACCAAACATGCACCGTGTATCATCGTATATCATCATGTTAATATTTTAATGACATTAAAAAATATTTTTATTTATTAAAATAAATTAAAAAGAAGTGAGATGCTCATCAAACTAAAATTCACTAGGATAGAAAAAAATTGAAAGATTTTATTTTTTTTACAATACAAAAATATGCCAGCCTAGAGCATTTAGCCTTTGCATTGTTGTTTACTAAATTTTTTTTAATTAATGATTTTTTATGGTTTTTTTATGAAGATTTTTTTAATTTATATTTAAATCAATATCCTTTTTTTTTAAATCTCTTTTAAATAATAATTAATTTTTTAGCTATTAATTTAAATTTAAAAAGTTTTTCTAATCATTTATAATTTTTTTATCTTTTATATAGATGAACTTTATTTTTAAAAATAAATTTTTTTCAGATAACATTTCTAATATATGTAGTCTTGCATAATATTTTTTTTGTTTTATTTTATTTGATCAATTTAATACTTATCTTTATTTTTGTTATCTTACTTAAATTAAAATAATTGCTTTCATAAATAAATTTAACAAACACAATAATTTAAATATCATATCTTTCAAAATTAAATATTTTAATCTATACTTGTTTTTAGCTTTTTCAAGTTCTATTTTTAAGTATTGCTAATGATTATTTATTTATTTACATATATAATTTTTGATTTATTTGATTATATATATATAATTTTTTTTATTTAAACTTAGATTTTTTAAATTACAAAGATACTTTAAAAAATCTATATATATAATTTTTTTTTATAAAACATAAAAATATTCAACTCTCAACTTATAACGGTCATACGACTAAGTGTGTGTATAAATAGCAAGATCTACGTGTGTGAATATTTGTTTATATCCATTTCTTGCTGCGGAAGGCAAGTAAATGCTGACGAAGATCCGTACACTTATTTAAAATAGAGATTAGATTAATTAAGATAAGGATTCCATCACAAAAAGGATAAGGATTCACATCGCATGCGTGTATGACGGTGATCATTAAGAAATATAATGATGCTCGTAATTTTATCTTATTCTTCTTAATTATAATAGGTAATAATTATGTATGAATTATGATGCTCATTCCAGAATTAATTGTTAATAAGATAGAAAACTAAATTATACATATAAAAACAACATATAGCCAGGGAGGGGTATGGAATTTTACTGTGGTTGTGAAGAAAATATATAAATTTTATTTTTTAAAAAAATTAATTTTTTATAATTTTGATATATTGATATAAAAATAAATATTAAAAATAAAAATATTATTTAATATATTTTTAAATAAAAATATTTTAAAAAACAATAACTAACATACTTCTCCTATCATAACTCATGAGAAGTTCTCTTGTTTTTTTTTTTTAATAATAATAATAATACTAGCTAATTCAAGATATGATATTGAGGATATATATTTTTTTTTTCTAAAATAAAATATATTGTCTCTGTAAAAAAGGTAGAATTGTAGTTGTGTGGAAAAATAACATTTTCTCCATTATTTTTTGCTTATAATACAAATACGGCATAAAAGTGTTTGGGCAAGCCTCTGTATTAGTCCCCCAGCTTTTCAATAAGGTCCCAAATCTATACATTTTATCAATCGAATCCCAGAAACATTCAACATTTCTCAATCAAGTCCTCCCTCTGTGTCCATTAATTTATCCATCTACATCGCATATCTCATGCAATAATAAGATTCTGCTTCGAGAAAAGGTTGAATTATTGGAATGATTCTCTTATACTTTCAATAAATATAAATTCCTTTTTTATAATATAAAAATAATAATAAAGAGAATTCCTGCTGCGGGTACAGAAAGATGGTACCCTATTCCGAACGTTCTAGATTTCTAATACAGTGGGCGGTTGGCTGCTGTCCAGTGTCTAGAGAAGGGGTTGGTAGGTGCGGTCCAAGGTGGCTAAAAGTAGATCCAGAGCACTTCAATTCAACCCTTGAATATAGCTATAGGCAGCTAGTAGTCAGCTTATCTAGATTAGCTTTGCTTCTAAGATTACTTTGACTCGATTATGCTCTGATTATTATTCTACTCTTTAATTCTCCCCTTCCTTTTCTTGCAAGTTAGACGAGTTAAATCCCTTTACGGGCTTTACATCTCCTTCATTAGAGAGAGGTGTAAAATGGAGGCTAAAAATGCAAACAATTCTCTCTCTCTCTCTCTCTCTCTCTCTCTCTCTCTCTCTCTCTCTCCTTTTCATGACAACTCTAATAAAATTATTAAAAATATATTTTAAAATATAATATAGTTATTTTTTAAAATATTTTTTATTTAAAAATATATCAAAATAATATATTTTTTATTTTTAAAAATTATTTTCAACATTAACCCATTAAAATAATATAAAAACACTAAAAAATATTAATTCAAAACAAACAAATAAAAAAATATAAATTTTTTAAAAATATAAAAACAAACAAACCGTTAATCAACATGTAAACTAACTTTTCTCCCATTAAAATACTATTTTTACACATTTTATTAAAAAATCTAAAACATCAACAACTATTTTATAACCATTTTATCGTGCAAGAAAATGGAGCTATTAAATTGTTAAAATAGCATTTGTCATTGGAATGCATATAAATTGAAAAAAAAAAACTATATATACAATATTTAAAATGGCATATTAACAATTTTAGGTCTTCAATGGAGATGCTCCCACTAAGCTTATGTTACTATAACATGATCCTCAGCACATCTCATTTCTTGAGGATTTGTTAATGTGCATGTCTTTTTTTCGATGAAAAATAAATAAAAATTATATCCTCGATGTGAAGCTGATTTGATAATTTTTTTTTTAATTTTAGAATTTAAAATCGATATCTAAAAAGAATTATTTTTAAATATTTTATATTAATGTCTGAGATGTCTTTAAAATTAACAAAATACGAACATAAATTAAAAAATAAATTCAAGTACAATAACCTAGTGTAGGATTTAATAAAAGGGTTTTGTTCTTTATTTGAAAATAAAGGAATAGTCAAAAGAGCTTGTTCTATATTAAAACCCAAGAATACTGTAATTATAAAAAAACATTTAATATTTACTTGTCAAAGTTTCACTTTATTACAACTATAAGGATTTAATAAAAAACTATAATAAATTTTTTAGGTTTTTTTTATTGGAATAAATTTTGTTTTATTCACTTTGAAGAATAAGAGATTTTTTCTAGATAGAAGAGAACAACCAATTTTCTTTTATTTTAGAACATCACCAAAAATAGAGTTTGAAATGAAACGAAACGAAGTGATATGATGACACGTAATTCACACGTGGTGGAGTATAACCGGTCCAAAAAGCAACGCTCCTAGGTAGCAGCAAATCTGTGTACCCCAACCCACAGACAGACGGACATGTAATAAGGAAAGGCCCACCGTTTTTCTTTCTTTTAAATTAATTTATATATTATTTATTTATTTTTTATCCTTAACATCCTTCCTTATATACGTTGTTAATCCTCTCCATCTTCAAATCTCTCCCCCTCCTCTCCCTTCTCTGTCCAGAAACTCACTTCCTCTTGCGTTAAAGAGACTGCATTGTAGTTTCTGCATTATTTTTAAGGGCATTCTTCTGTTTCTTCTTGTTCAGTTTTTACGTAATAGGTATCATCTCCTTCTCGCTTTTCTTTTCGTGGGGTTGTTTTCTTGTTGAGTTTTTTTTCAATAAACTTTGTGGGGATTTTTTTGATGTCAATTTAGACTTTGATCTGTTTCTGAGTATTTTAATATTGGGGTTTTGATCTCCTTTGCAATCGTGATAGAACTGTAGTTTTTTTTTTGTGGGTGTTTTGGAATGGTGAGAGAAATTATGTTATCGGATTTGTTATTGTCTTTCTATAGTAATGGCATGGATATGGTGAGAGAAATTAAGCAGCTAATGCTTAATTGTTTTTGTCTTGGAATTATCTGTATGTTTCTTTCAAGGTTTTGTTCAATACTTTTTAAGCCAGAAGTTATTAAAGCCTTTTGCTTTCGGATAGAAAGAATAATGAGTTTTCATGTTTTTCTTAATCTCAAGGTTTAAAACTATGATTGGTTCCTTTTGGCTGTCAAACTTCTTCTTGATTTTATATGTTAAGAGGATAAAAAAAAAGGTCTTTGAAAGCAATTTAGTGACTACCCTTTTGGCACTTTTCAATGTGAAAGAATCTGAGTGCTTTAGAAATCAGTTTAATTGTAGAAGAAGACCGTAATTCATGGCCCAAAACGTTGCACTGTTCAGTATTTTTTGGACCAGAAATTTGTAATTGGGAGCATATTAGTTTATTGCAGGTTTTAGATAGCTCCAAGTGGCCCTCTGATCTTAAGTTGCTAGATATGTAAGATTGGTGAACTCAACATAAACTATTCTGCTGCTGTTCCAGTCATCTACCTCTTGATCTCTTATGAACTCAACAAAAACTACTCCGCTGCCGTTCTAGTCATCAACCTCTTGACCTCTTTATTTGCTAACCCGTAGTTTTGTTCTTCTCATATATGGTTGATGGGTTGAGGAATCTTCTTACATGGTTCTTCATTTGATTAACTTCAAGCCAATTCTTTGTCCTTTTGAAGTATTCCACTTCAAAACTTTAGCCTTTTGCTGTTTGAAACTTTAGCTCTCCCCCTTTATTATTTGCTTGTGCTTATTTGGATGCTTAACTTATCTGTGTTTGAAACTTTAAATATCTGGTCTCTGGGAAGGAGTATTATTGGCAATTGAACTCTATTGCTAATAGCGGATACTTTTTTCTCTGGAATATTTCCTTTTTTCTTTTGTTTCTGCCAATAGATGGGTTCTTGCTGTATGTTTCTGTGTCTCTCACGTCTTGTCACACACACATAATTTGTGCACATGCAGAATGGTCTCTCTATGATTATTTCCATTGATATATATGCTAAGAAACCTTGTTTTTAATACAGAGCGTGTGGGATATATATGGAACATCACTTCTTTGATCACGAGGCACATTTTGAATCTGAGGAAGTTGTTGGACTCGAGCAGAAATATAAATCCATCCCAGCCCCAGCAGCAGTCTCAGGCAATGACAGTGACCTTTTCGAATGCAATATATGCTTAGACTCAGCACATGACCCTGTTGTCACCTTCTGTGGTCACCTATATTGCTGGCCATGCATGTACAAATGGCTCCATGTTAAAACCTCCTCCCCTGATGCTGTTCAGCAGCAGCAAAGCTGCCCAGTCTGCAAGGCTGCTATTTCCCCAACTTCATTGGTTCCCCTTTATGGCCGCGGCCCACCCTCATCAGAATCGAAATCCATGGGATCATCGGTGGATGCAGCCTTACCCCGTAGGCCACTCCCTTCGGGATTGAATACTGCGCGTACAAATACTTCACGTCAAAGTCGGCAGCCTCATTCAAATTCTTTCAACCCACAGTCTCAGTCGTTTCAACACCAACAATACTTCCATGATCCTCATGGAGGTTATGCGGCCATGACCTCATCAAACCTCGGGAGTACGGTAATGACAGGTTTTTTAAATCCAATGATGGGGATGTTCAACGAGATGGGGTGCTCAAGGATTTTTGGTACATCAGTCACGAATATGTTTGCTTACCCTTACACAAATCCTCTCATGGGAAATAACAATCCTAGGATGAGGAGGCAGGAAATGCAGCTTGATAAATCTCTAAATAGAGTGTCCATCTTTCTTTTTTGCTGCTTCATTCTGTGTCTTCTCTTGTTTTGACCAGGTTATGTTAGAGCTTTTGTATATAGGTGATGAACATACACACTACAGGGACAATCCGCTGTGAAGTTTTTGATTGGAACTCTCTTTAGGAGATTTTCCTCCACATTTTTGCACAAATCGTTGCCATTCTTTATATTGGCTTGCCATTTTTCCGTAGTTGTATTTTAGATTGTTGAGTGCTGAAGATCCATTTCTAAAGTTCGAAAGTTAAAGAGAGGAAAATTGACAGCCTTTGAATATCAACTAGTCAGGATCACACGCAACCGGTATTCTAAATTGGTGAAGGAAATGAGTGATAAATTCCAAGAAAAACTAGGATGTCACCCTCGAAAATCTTAAACCATAAGTTCTTCACTTATTCCAAGTTCTGCAGTCTGTTTAATTATACAGGTCCCTCATTGCGTGTGATGAATTATTGAAGATATTCTTCTTACCTGGAATCCCTTAATTGGTTTAGATCGTGGGTTCTTTCATTTGCTTTAATTAATTAGTCTGTAACTAAACTAGTTGAGCAGTCAAGTACATTTGTTAGTCAAGAAAATCTTAGGGAAACATCCAGGTGATGTCGTGGTAAGAGGTTTGTTTTCTAAATTTGAGTTTTTGATTGTTTATAATTTTTGTGGAATTAATTTTAATCTACACTAATCCTATCTATCTATTATTTACTGAGAATTTTTTTTAAATATTTATAAACTATTTATTAAATTTCAAGTATTGAATAAGTATCTATTATCTACTATTATTTATTAACCAATAAAAAATAAAATTATATATATATATATATATATATATATATATTATATGATAAATATTATTTATATGTATGCTATGAAAGCACAAGTAAAGCCCTCTAAATCTCTAAAAAAATAAAATAAAAAAATGCATTTATTAAATTTATAAACTATTTATTAAATTTCAAGTATTAAATAGGTTTATATAAACTTGAAATATTATAATAAAATATTATGACTATTAATAAAAAAACATTAAAGAAATTATATAACTATTAAAGAAACAATTATATTTTAAATTAAATTAAATAAGTACTATTAAATTTTATCAGTCACAATTATAAAAAAAAAAATTAATCTTTTTAATATTATAAATATTCATGTAACAGTATTAGAAAACAAACAGAAAAACTCATCTATAATTACTTTTATTTAATTTATTACATAATAAAAATTCACGAATATAAAAACTTAAAAAAATTATTTTTGAGATAAAAATCCATCTTTCTTTATTTACTTCCAAACTACACCAAGAACAATTGCCCTGCCCTCCTTAAATTTTTTAGCTCACGCTATGTTTTGGGCTTTGAACTCCGTCATTTATAGTCCCCGAATTTAGCAAATATTATTTTGATGTCATGTGTATGGAAATATTATATGAATCCTATAAATTAAAGAAAGTGAAGCTTTTTTTATATTATTTTGGATTTTAAATAGGAGTGTTTGGAAATACTATGTAAATTATATTTTTTAAAAATAAAATTTTATTTTATATTTTTAAATTGTTCTAAAGTGCTGATACCAAAAAGTTTTTAGGCTGTAATTCCTACATTAAAACAAAATTAAAACATCCCATTAATGGTTATTCCTTAGTGTTCCTGAATAAAAAAGAATAAGCCCCCTTCAACCAAAAGTTATTATTTACTGGTTTATTTATTTTTATGTTATAAAAATATTTTTAATATTTTTAATTTTTTTCTTTAAATTATTTTTTTATATGTAATTTCAAATTGTTTTGATGTATTAATATGAAAAATAAAATTTTAAAAATAAAAAACATATTATAATATATTTTCCAACAAAAAAATATTTTAAAAAATAAAAATTATTACACCTACAAAACACTACTTTATGAACTCATTCATATGAAAGATACACAAAAGAGTTAAATTAAAGTTCTCTACAAAAAGCCCTATTTTAGAAAATGGATAGTATCATTATCATATTAATAGCTAGACATAGACACACCGACAGGGGACTTAATTTGAATCACATGGCAGACTATAAGCATCGCATGCATTTCACCGTCAGATTAATTCTATAATCTTTAAAATTAATAATTATATAATTTTTTAATAATTTTAAAATTTATAAAATTTAAACTAATAATTTTTAAAAAATAAATTTGATACATACTTATAGTTGCATTCACTTATTTATGGGGTATATATTTTCCGTACTTCGTGAAAAAATAAAGATGTTTTTATTTAAATTCAATTTCATTAATTATGTACTCGGAAAATCCTCAAGGAAAAAGAAATATCGAGGACATATTCTGAGTAGGAAATTAAAGCATGGATCCAGATTCTAAAATAAACACCCGACAACAGTGTATATTGGCATCTGGTAAGTCTATAAAATGGAGGCACTTAATTTCTTCAATAATTTTATGTATTATAGTTGTTGAGATTAATTACAAACGAAAATGTAACCTTTCTGTTTTGTTTTTGCCATTTTTTTATGAGGCGATGATGATTATCATATTTTATAAATGTTATTTTTATTAAAAAAAACAAAAAAACTTGATAATAATTTGATATTTTTAAAATCAATTACATGGAGCCCTAATAAATATAGCTTTGATTGGTTTCTAAATTCATCATCTTCTCAAGTTTAAATAAATATAAAATTAATGATATTTTTAAATATTTTATTGAATTATAAATTTTTTTTTCTCATTATAATCATTTAGATGATGATAAAAAAGATAAAAATTTGGAATAAAAAATTTATTTCCTCTATGATTTTGGTTCGAGTATTTGATTATTCATATGATATGATATTCATTGAAGATTTATATAATCATTAATTTTAGAATTCGTGAAATTAATCATAATACGTTCAAACTGGTATAAACACATAATAAGAACTAAAAAAAATAAAACCTAATAGAAAACTCGACTACAACTATGTAATTGATTCTGTTCATTGTTAATTCAGCAGAAAGCAATCTAATCCTGCATCAATATAGCAAATTTTTCGATGATTGTATGAAAACCAATCAATTTAGTGATAAAATAGATAAAGTTGTTTGAGGTATGCGTTTTCATTGCATGATTTCCTTTCCCAGAAACAAAAAAGAAAAAGAATGAGAAAATTTGAAGAGTATGAACACCTTATCGAACAGGTCCCTGGTGGCTCCCTTTTGCTGCATATGTTGACGATGGAGATTGGTGATGACGAAGAAGTTGAGTTGCTGCATATGCTGCTTATGGTGATTCAAGGTTTCGAATGCTGGATTAAATGGTGTTTGAGAGAATAATAATGAATGTTTTTTGAAATATTTTTTATTTTAAATATATTAAAATAATATTTTTTTTATTTTTTAAAAATTATTTTTCACATTAGCATATTGATATTAATATAATTTAAAAATATTAAAAATATATTAATATAAAATAAAAAAACAAAAATTCAAAATTTTTCAATGACTGATATGAGTAATAAAGAGAAAAGAAAATAAGATAATAGGACAAAGTAAAAAAAAAAAGAAGAAAAATAGAGAGAAATTTCGTGGTGCTGCCAAGTGATGTTTGTTCATGGTAGAAAATTAACATTAATTTGTTACATGTTTAAGCTTTACTTTGATTATTATTAGTTAGTATGCTATACAGCCTCAGTTTAAACGATTGAAATTGATTAATCCAAACAATCTTAAACCTAAATCTTCATATTAATCTTAATATTTTGTTTAGTTGTTTATTTAATTGATTTTATGGTTATTTAATTTATAATTTTTATATTATAAATTTATTAGGTGTTTTATTAGGTGTTTAAGAAATAGGTACGTTGCTCCGCAAATATTATAATAATAATAATTACTATTTTAATAAAAAAAATTATATTATTATTTTTTATAATATTAAAAAACCTAAAAAGTTCAATATCTAAACTTTAAAAGTTTACAATAAAATATATAAACTAAATTTAATTTGATTTGATTTGAGAACAATTAGTAATCCTCAAGCAAAGTTTTCACGCACTTTGTAATTAAATTTTAAAAATATTTAAATTTTAAAATTATATTTAACATCCTGAAACCGAAATATATTATTTCAATAAAAAAAACATGATGCCAACGAGAACTCTACCAGATCAAAGGCGAGTCGAGTTCGATGATTTTATAATTAGGCTCGAAGTCCTCAGAGGAGTGAGCTTCCCACCTGCTTAAACCCCTCTAAAACCCTAATCCTAAGTTCCTCTTCCAAATCCTTCAGTTAACCCAGAAAAACTGCTATCCACTCTCTTCCTTCATTGTAATCACTGAATTCTCGATTTCCCTAAATGGCAGCGCTATTCTCTTCTCTTGTAAACAGAACCCAAAACCTGGTAGCCAATGCAATCATGAGAAGATCATACGTCAGAAAGGCACCAACTCAAAGGAGCAACCTTTATTCTAGAATCAGTCCACTTGGCGACCCACGTATCAGTTTGGCTCCAGTGCTTGATCAGTGGGTTGAAGAGGGCAAGAAAGTTAAGGACTACGAGCTTCGAACAATTGTTAAAGGCCTTCGTGAACGCAAACGCTTTAAACAAGCTCTTGAGGTTAGTGGCCAATGAGTGACTTCATTTTGATAGTCTGCAACCAAAACCCTTGTTTGATTGATGAGAAACTCGGGGGAAGGAGAGGAAAATAAATGTAGGTTTTGTTTTGTGTTGGATTGTGTTTTGTATTGTAGAAATGGATAATGTTTACTGAATTTCGGTGCTTGTTGCTACTTTTTTAATTATGTCTGAAGTTGCATTTGCTAATGGGAAAATGTAAAGAAAAACTGAAATATTTGTTTGTTGTTTTTCATGCTTGTTGGGTTCATTTGATTAGGATCAGGGAGCTTTTGACTTCTTGTTGCCCTCAATAAATGAATAGAGAAATAACAAGTTGAATTTCGTTAAGTTGGAACTTGGGAGGAGTTTTCTGGGATTGAACAACTCGAGTGATGGTTTTTAATTAGGCTTATGTTTTCTCTAGAAGCGTGGAAAGTGAAAAGGGGAAGCTCAGTCTGATATCTAATGCCGGTTTATTCCTTGAGACTAGCGGTAATGATGTTAAATCAAAATCAAGAAAGTGGATTTAAGATGAAATAAAGCAAATATATTCAATTTTGCTTCCTTTATAATAGCTGTCGTGGAGCTACTTTTTTTTGCCTTAAGTGTTCGTAATTTTGTTAATCTCATTAAAGTTCAATTCTAACAAGTCACCAAGATTCGTAAATGATAGGCCTTAGTATTCTTAAAAATGCCATTACTCAGTTACTTCCTGCTGAAATCGGATCTTAGGAATCAGAGCACGAGAAAGTCATACCATTCCAGTATTTTTTTGTATGAATTGGCTGTTCTCGGATTTTCAACCCATGACCTCTTTGTTAAGCCCATGCATGATATTTCTCCATCAAATGAGGGGAATTGTACAGATCCTGATGTACTGGTGTATGAATTCCAAGCAACCATCCAGGTGTGACTTAATTTGTTTATTGTGTTCTTGTTTGCAGATCAGGCTTCAATTTTGAATCTATTTGGTCAATCATTGCTAAACCAAGTGTTGTATTAATCTTTTGCATTATTGTAGTTTTTTTCTATCTGATGCATGGGAAATAGAGGCATTTATCCTCATGAAGCTAGTCTTAGTGGTACTGAAATTTCTTAGATAAGAGCTTGTTTAAAAAGTAATCATCATAATTACTGTGTTTGTATAGACATTGTAGTTTTATTTATTTGATGCTATGAACCTCTCTTGTGAATCTGTGTACCATATACCAATGTCCTGTGTGTTGGAATTATTGTGCCTCTTACTAACAATCACTATTAAACATAGGGAAAAGAGGAACTTTTGAAGTGCTCCTCATTCCTTTTCTTTTCTTTTCATATTCATTCAATTTCTCAAACCCTTTCTTTAACATATTATTATGCCAATATCTGAACATATCTCTTGTATTGAAGACCTGAATGCTAAATTTTTCTTAGCACCAGGAATGTCTGAATCTTGACTGGCACTTTCATGTATAAGGTTCCACATCTCTTAATATTTTTTGTTTGGATCCTGGTCTGTGCAGGTTTCTCAGTGGATGAGTAGCAACAGGCTCTGCAATTTCTCACCATCTGACCATGCTGTGCGGCTGGATCTGATTGGCAAAGTTCATGGACTGGAATCCGCTGAGAGCTACTTCAAAAACTTGGATGAAAAGGATAAAATTCACAAAACATATGGTGCTCTTTTGAACTGTTATGTCAGAAGTGGTCTTGTTGAAAAGTCCCTTTCCCATGTGCAGAAGATGAAGGAGCTGGGTTTTGTTTCCACTGCTTTGAACTACAATGATCTCATGTGCCTCTATGTGAACACTGGCCTGCTAGAGAAAGTTCCTGATGTGCTTTCAGATATGAAGGAGAATGGCATTTCCCCTGACCTTTTCAGCTACAGAATTTGCTTGAAATCTTATGGGGAAAGATCTGACTTTGATAATTTGGAGAAAATTCTACGAGAAATGGAGAGCCAGTCACATATCTCCATGGACTGGAGAACATTTGCTACAGTGGCCAATATCTATCTAGAAGCAGGTCTGAAAGAGAAAGCACTTGTCTACTTGAAAAAATGTGAAGAGAAGGTTAATAAAAATGCACTAGGCTACAATCATTTGATTTCGCTCTATGCAAGTCTTGGGAACAAGGATGAGATGATGAGGTTGTGGGAGCTTGCAAAAGCAAACTGCAAGAAGCAACTCAATAGAGATTATATAACCATCTTAGGATCTCTAGTCAAGCTTGGTCACCTTGAAGAAGCTGAGAAACTGCTGCAGGACTGGGAATCGTCTTGCCAATATTATGATTTTCGAGTTCCAAATGTCGTCCTCATCGGGTATTCTAGGAAAGGTTTACCTGAAAAAGCCGAGGCAATGCTTCAAGACATAATAGAAAAACAAAAGATGAAAAATCCAAGTAGTTGGTCTATTATTTCAGCAGGGTATATGGATAAGCAGAATATGGAAAAGGCTCTTGAATGCATGAAAGAAGCTCTGGCAGCAGATACGGAAAATAAAGGGTGGAGACCGAAACCTGCAATGATATCCAACATATTGAATTGGCTTGGTGATAACGGGGACGCTCAAGAAGTAGAAGCGTTTGTGGGCTTGTTGGAGACTAGGGTCCCAAAAAGTAGGGAAATGTATCATGCTCTCATCAAGTCGTATATCAGATGTGGGAAAGAAGTGGCTGGACTTTTAGAGAGCATGAAAACTGCTGATAATATAGATGAAGATGAGGAAACAAAGACAATTCTTAGTTCAAGACAGCAAGTATAACGACTGAGTCGCTCGATTTTACTGGTTCTCCCCAAATTCTTAACTAGATGCTGCCAAATCCAGGCAAGGTGCATGTGCACATTCAACCAATTAGTGAAAAGGGCTTTCAGATTCTTCGACAATCTAGCTTCAGCTTTCAAATTTGTATGGAGAAATATTTGAAACATTTCCCTTCCCCTCAAAATTAATCATTGGGAAATTATTTTGTTAAATATTCAAAGTAATTAGCAGTAAAAAATGTTGATCCCCACAAACACTTCTCTAATATTTTCATGGTTTTACTTTGTCTAGAATTGCGTTCTAAATATTATGAAAATCTAAATATTTTTTTTAATGTTTTTATAATATAAAAATAAAAATTTTAAAATAAAAAATATTATTTTAATATATTTCTAAATAAAAAATAATTTTAAAAACAATTGATAAATAAAAACAACACCCACAATGACATGGGCTTTTATAAGTTTCCAGTATTGGTGTAGGCCCACTTTCCTTTTGCCTTTTTTTTTTTTTTGGTTGAAGAAAAAAAACAAATTGTTGGGTTGGAAGTTGGAACTAAACGCTGTAGGGGTTCAAGGTTTTTTCTGGTCTTCTAATTTTAATTAGAATCCAAAGAGGGCACTATCTAGCTCGAGCTAACTCAACCATAATCTACTTTATAAATCTCACTCATCTTCCACAGAACCTAAAACCCACGAGAGGAGAAAAAAATGACCAAAGATGAAAATGGCACCGCGTCGGATAAAGGTGGCGACGTCTTAGAAAGCAGCGGAAAATCAAAAGACAAGTCTCGAAAACAAAATTCCGAATCCGAATCACATAGAAGGAGGAGATCGCGAGATAGCACCGATTCCGAGTCGGAGTCAGAATACGAAGACACCAAACGCAGAAAATCGAAGCGAAAGTCACGGAAACGGAACAGAAGTAGAAGAAGCTCAGATTCGGAGTCGGAATCAGAGTCGGATTATTCGAGTGAGAGTGAAGAATCGGAGAGGAGGAGAAGGAAGAGGAAGGAGAGGAAAAGAAGGGAAAGAGAGGAAGAGAGGGAAAGGAAAAGGAGGAAAAGAGAGAAAGAAAAGAAGAGGGAAAGGAAGGAGAAAGCAAAGAGAAAGAAGGAGAAAGGGAAAAAGGGAGCAGTTACTAATTCATGGGGCAAGTATGGGATTATTAGAGAAACTGATATGTGGTATGGTTTTTTTTTTTCCTTTCTTTAGTTAATTTTTTTTTTGTAATTTTGAAGATGCAGTATTATTAAGTGTTGTGTGGGTAAAAGTAGATGAAATTTGAATAATAATAATTTTAGGGTTTGGAAATGGAAAATTAGATCTTTGTAGCAAGTTAGTGGAGGTAGGATGTGTAGGCCTATTGAGTTGGAATTTTCAGTTTTTCTTTTTCTTCTTCTTCTTCAATTAATTGAGAGTTTGGGCTTGCTTGCTAGCTCGCTCTACAAATTTTACTACTTTTCCTTGCTTATCTTGGTTTTTTCTCTTTGCTTGTTCGGGTGCCTTGGACAAAATTATGTTAAGGAAAAGTAGTGGAAATGAGAACCTGAAATCACAGTAACTTAGTATCTGGGTCATATTGAGGCCTATAGAATTGAGCTGTTTATGTTTTTGCATCATCATATGTCGAGATTTTGGTCTGCTGGAAGGGATTGGCTAATACATATGCAGTAGAAATTTTGTCATTGACGCTTTTTTGTTACGAGATTGTGAAAGCTATGCATATTTTATGCTGCTCGTTTGTTTTATTGATGGCAAATTCAGTTAAGGGAATATGTTGAAGTTTGAATATTTGATATCCAACAGTTATTTTGGTTATGTTAAATACAAAACCTTCATTTTGAAAATCTTGGACTTTACTTTTTTACTTAATCTGTACAAGAATCTAGGTCTAATAGAGTTGAGTGATTTGGCTTTTTGTCACATGAGGATTTGTACTTCAGTTATTTAGGTAAATTCAGTTAAGGGAATATGTTGAAGTTTGAATATTTGATGTCCAACAGTTATTTTGGTAATGTTAAATACAAAACCTTCATTTTGAAAATCTTGGACTTTACTTTTTTACTTAATCTGTACAAGAATCTAGGTCTAATAGAGTTGAGTGATTTGGCTTTTTGTCACATGAGGATTTGTACTTCAAAGTTGATTGGATTCTAGGTTTTGTAACTCCTGTTTCTGATTCTTTCATCTTGTGCATAAATCATTGGTTGGGAATTATGAATTTTCCGTTGGGTCAACCTTATTTTCAAACGTTCACACTCCATTTAATAAATTAGGTTAGACAAACATAAGAGACCTAGGTTCTTGGGAATGCTAAATTAGTGGGTGGGTGTAAATTGATATGTTAAGAATGTTTCCTCGATTCATCTTCCGTGTTGTTGACATGTTAAGAATGTTTACTTGATTCATCTTCCATATTGCTTCACATGTTATGCTGTTTCTTAAGCTTCATTCAGAGTTTGAGGTTGCTGTGATTTTATTAAACTTGTTTCAATACCACTTCCATTTTCCTGTCAAATCATATTGTCTGATAAATTCTATACTTGCTTTAGATTCTATCCTTCTTTTGCATAACTATACTCCAATGATCTTATATATTAATCTCTATTTTGTAGGAATAAACGACCAGAGTTCACTGCATGGTTGGCAGAAGTGAAACAGGTATTTGTTTTATGGTTTTTCTATTAACCCATGCTATGTTTTATATATATTATCTTTTTTTCTTTTTTCTTTTTTCTTTTTTTGTTGGGGGGGGGGAATTTATAGGCAGGCGGGGATGGATTGAAACTTGAAATTAATGATGTTAATTCTGTTGAATTCTTTTATTTTCTGTTTATCCTACTTCTGTTTATAATTGTTTGGATCTCTTTGAAGGTGAATCTAGAAAGCCTGCCAAACTGGGAAGAGAAGCAAATGTTCAAACAGTAAGTACACAAAAAATTCTTGATTCCATGCATTTCTTTCATCAGAGAAACAACGGATGAAATATAGCTTAGTATGCAGCTTTGGTGCAACTTTCCAATTGAATTTTGAGTCTTAATTTCTTAGTGTCAATGATTTTACAGATTCATGGAGGATCATAACACAGCAACTTTTCCATCCAAAAAGTATGTATCTTTTCTGATATCACATGGATGCTTATACACTCTCTTCAGTTGTGTTACTCCTTGAAAGGAACTTTGAATGTTTCATTATGAAAATAATACAAGGGCAATAACGGTACTAGGTAAAAAGGAAAAGGACTGGGTGGGATTGGCAAATGGTCTATCCCTGCTGCTAATTTAAATTCAGTTAAAACCATGAGAAACTGTTATTATATTAGTTAGATTTTACAAAGAATTGCTCCATTTTTGTGGTTTCAGATATTATAACCTTGATGCTTATTACCAACATAAAATGGAAAAGGAAATGAAGAAAGGTTTCAAGAAGGTCATGGCATCAGAGCGTACTGTATTTAATGATGAAGAACAGCGTCGGTATGTCACTCTTCGCAATCTCAGTCTAATAAATTGAAAGGGATCTGGTATTCCAGTTTTGTTGCAGTTTTCATAACTTGTTACATCTAAATGCTATTTGATTTATATACTGCCATACTTGCTGCTGCTATCCTTGTAAGAATCAATTTTCCATACACATGCATCATTCCCTGTTCTTTCTCGTTGTTGTTAACCTTGATTCCAAGAGTCCTTCTTGGTCACCTGTTATCTTTCCTCACTTCTCACTCTCTCTTTAGAGTTTGAAAATGTGGAGATTTTCCATAGAATGTTAATTTTTGTGTTTTGTGAGCTAATGGTTTGATCTGGTTTAATTTGGCTGATTTTATACCTGTAAATATGTTTTGTATGTTTTATTTTGTTGTAAAAGTACCCCGAAATGGCTATGCATCTTGAAGTTCTTTAAGTTCATCAGTTAATCTTTGCTAGGGACCTCAAACTAAATAAACAAGTACACCTGTAATTTCACACTAGGTAATTTGAACTAGTTATGAACTGCTGAAGTGCAGGGCATAAGAAAAAAATTACATTTATTGTCTTTCAAGTTTTGTTACCAGTGTTGGTTTCGTTGACTGAAAACTATGACAGCTTTATATTTTTGTTTTTGTTTTTTTCCAATTATTTTCATTCATTTCTTCCAGGCAAGAACTAATGCGAGAACGTGAAAAGCAAAAGGAAGCAGAGGTGGAAGCCTTAAAGCGATCTATGCAGAGTGGAATGGTTAGCTTCCTTTCCCTTTTTAATTATGGATTATTTGTTGAAATCTAGATGCTCTAGTAATTTATGCTTGTCTCATCGTCTTGATTTGAATAGGCACAAGCAATGAAAGAACAAGCCCAGCTGAGAGAAGAGATGGCTTACCAGTACAAGCTTGGCAATTTTGAGGTGATGAAAACAATCTTGCTTTGTCTTTGCTCTTCAATTATCTTTTTCTCCAGCTTATCATTGATAAGTCACATTACATTTATAGGCTGCGGCTGCTATTCAAAGAAGGTTGGACCCAGATGTTGCTATGTGAGTGTACTAGCTTTAACGTGAAAGCCTAAACTATTACAGATTCATGTATTTCTCACCTTATAACATGCACATGGATCCTGACCACCAAGCTGCCAAAGATATCACTTCTGGTGTTGATATTTATAGTTGACTGCCAAGGAAAACCAATGGATCTTCTTAATGTTATGGGGCTTAGGCATTTGTGTTTCTCATCATCTATGCACTTCCAGTTTTTGCAGCTACATAGGAATGCTGTATTTAGCAGCCATTGTATCAGCAGTAATGTTAATTCTGATTTTTCAATGCATTGCAAGTTCTGTGCTAGGCTGTGTTGTCTTCAAAGCTCACTTACATGTTAGGCGTCACCATCCAACAGATATATTCATCGAAAAGTGAACATAAATTATCACCCCAATACAAAGAGAAGACGATGATGCACAACTGATGCAGATTCTCTTTCCCTCACTCACTGTTCTCTGAGTATCGTAAGCTTCATGTAGAGGGCAACAAATTAAGGAGATAAAAAAAGAAAGAAAGGGAAATTAAATAATCGAGACTACAATTCCTTGAGTACCTTTCCTTCACAAGCAAGCAGCATATTTTTCCAGCGCCAGGCATGCTTGTATTACATGAAAGGTACCGGTAGCTTTCGAAGTTCTACAGGGACATATGCTGGGTTTATTGACCAAATGAAGGGAAACAGCAACAACTAAAGTGAGAACAAAAGAGGCTAGGCGAATACTAAATTTCTATAAAGAGGAGTCGACAGTGGAGGTGGTGTTTGTACTTGTACTCAGATCCAAAGTGGAGTGGAGGTGCTCGGAACCAGCTAGCCCAACCAACCGTCAACGATTTTGTGCGACAATTTCAGAGACTGGTGCCTTTTGGTGCGGCGACAATTACAGCGGCTGGAGCCTTTTGGTACTGCTGCATATTTTTTTTATTTTAAAAATATATTAAAATAATATTTTAAATATTAATATATTAAACACAAAAATACGAAAAAAATTAATTTAAAATAAAAAAAACTCTCGAAATTTGATGAAAAAACTATTTGCTAGACACAATGATGTCTGGATAAAAAATAAATTTTTATTTTTAATAGAAAAGTTTCTTGATAAAATAAACAACAATTCTTTCGGTGTATTTATAGATTTAAATAGGCAAGGAGAGTAAAACAAATATAAGACAATCTATTCTTATTAAGTTATTAAAACATATTTAACTCGGATATAAAAAAAATAAAAAAATATTAAAAATCATTTATTTGAAGAAAGAACATCTTAGTCCACAGAATGAAAATAAAAATCAATTTGAAGGTGGGATCTTTGTTCATGGACTTTTTGGTAATCGTGGTGGGAATGGGATGGTACAAATAATAAAGAAAACAAAAGCTAAGCCTAAGCTCTAAAGCAGAGCCAATTGATCAGGAGCGTCCACTTCAAAAGCCGCAGGACATGGATTCTCTCAAAATATTTGTTTCTTCAAATGTTTTTTTTTAATATTAATATTAAAATAATATCTTTTAATTTTTCAAAATTTATTTTTTAATAATAATACAGTAAAATAATCCAAAAATATTAAAAAATTTAATTTAAAAAATAATCAAATTTTAATAAAAAAAACAAATTAAAACTCACTCCCATCCAAACACCCCCTTGATCTCTGCAAACACATATCAATGGTATCTTTGTCTTAAAACCAAAAGCAAAATTATTAAACTACTGCTGGGATTTATTCCAAATCTAAAACACGCCCTTTTTTAGCTTCCACTCTACTGTCCCTTCCCTTCTTCTTTCTCTCACTAAAAATACTTTCCCTTTTCTGTCTCTCCCGCTCCCTCTACCACAACTTTCCCTCTCTAGTTCTTGAACATTGAGAGATAAGAGAGCAAGATATACATACAGTGTCAGTGTGTGTAGAGAGATGAGAGGACCTCTAGGGGCAGTGATAGGGAGGTACCCTTCAAGTGATGGGAGTACACAAGTTGGTGGAATCATTAGACACAACAGGAAATGTCGAGATGTTGCATTTCTCGTTATTTTCATAGCATTCTGGGTTGCTATGATTGTTAACTCTAGCTTTGGATTCAACAAAGGAAACCCTTTAAGGCAAGTATCTTTTTTTGGCTTTTGTTTATAAACATACTCACTTCGAAAACCCAAATGGGGTATCTTTATTTTCTCTGGTAATTTTTGCTTATTTGTGATTTTCATGTTAAGATTTGCTGTCTCTTAAATGGGATCGCTTTTTTAACATTTGTTAGTATTAATTTATTAAATTTGTTATTTTTAGCTGTATTTTGAAAAAAAAGCAGCTATGCATTTGCTCATATTATCTGAGTGGTCTTTACTTTCATGTAAAATTTAGAACTTCCATATGTTACGTAAGTCTCTCTGTTTTTTTTTAGCTTTTTTATTGTTTATCTGTTTGCTTGCAAAGAAAATTAATGAAGCAAAAATTGAAAATGAGAATTTGGAATGCCATTCCAAGTTTTAATGAAAATATCTCTTCAATTTTGGTCTAGTGGTTTTGTATTTGACAGGTCAACAGAGATTTTCAACTTTTCTAGTGCCAAATTTGAGCTCTAGACTGTGAGATAATAAATTTCCCACTGAAGGTGTTGGCAACTTATAATACATGTTTTTTGGATAGCAAACGATACATTGCTTCACATTGACTGGTTGCGACTTCAAATCTGTGCTATTACTGTATGTAGATTTTGGCCACATTAAGCATCTTTGCTTGTGTGTATTTTCCAGTTTTGCTTTGATATGATTTTTCTTCCATCTACATTTTGCCCTTTGTTGTTCATTATTATGATTGCTTTTGCTATGGCTTATCAGGCTTACTTATGGGCTGGACTACAAAGGAAATGTTTGTGGTGACAGACATGCACACCCTGGTCTTCGTGAATTGGAGCTTACATATTGGTTAAATCCTAACCAGGTCTATCTTAGTGGTTTGAAGAACAGCCAATTCAAGTTGGCTAATGCTCGGAGTATATGCTTGTTGGACTGTCCCATTCCCTCAGAAGATGCACTTAATTGGGTGTGTGATTATCCAGAAGGAGAAATCCGTCTCTCTGTGGATGATTGGATTGATAGGAACTATGACTATTTTGAGTTCCTCACTCCTGAAATGAGAAACACCTCTCTTCAACTTCAGGGTCCTTGTTACCCTGTGATATTCCCAAGTGTAAATGGTAAGTAAACTATATTCTGTTTGAGAGGCACAACTTTTTGAAGTACTATCACCAGGATATTAGGGTGCAACTATGTTGATTGATTACAGGCATCTTGGTTCTTAACTTCAATTTTTTGTTTGCAAAATTGTGCATGTTTAATCTCAGTTTATTGGAGATGCCAATATGTTGCTCGTGCATCAAATGTATCCATGCGACATTGGCAGCAAATGGGTGGAGTGAACATCAATGAGGACATTATAATAGACAAATCCATTCACAGGTCCATCAATGCTCGGTCATCAGTTTTGAAGGTTAGGGGACTTTCCCCTGCTTTGCTTCTTTAGAATGATTATACCAGTGGATAAGTGAATTATATCACTTTATTCCTCCCTCTCTGTGTCATATGCATACTTTTTTTTTCCATGGAGACAACTATACATGTTGGGTTTCTGCTGTCAAAGTTCATCATTTATGTTTTGTATGCAGAGATACGTGGCTGACATTGAAAAGTCGTGGCCAGTATTGATTGTTTGTGGAGGACTCTTGCCACTATTTGTATCAGTGATCTGGCTACTGCTGATTCGGCATTTTGTTGCTGCAATGCCTTGGATAACAGTTGCCCTTTTTAATATTCTCATTATTGCAGTAACAATGTTTTACTACCTTAAAGGTTAGCTCTATTGCTTTATGATACAGCAGTATGTTGGCAATCTTGGTAAAGGTAATTCTTATGAGGGTGGACTTAGAAAAACTTGGAATCATCTTTTAATGTAGTGCAGTAGCACTGCTTAGCTTGACCAATAAGAAAACAAGTTCCTTCTCTTTTTACAATGCTAAACGAAATAAAGATGTCCCTGTTTTGGGTTGTGGTTGTTCTGTTAGCTTTTCTGCTCTTGTTAGTGAAGTAGTTCTTCCAAAGTTTTTAAACAAAGAGTTTCCTTTTAGCCCTTTTTTGTTCAGCATTGATTGACTCTCGAGTTCTACAAGTTTAGTTTTCTGTAGCTAACTTATTTTAGTCTCAATGGTCCCAAGTATTGTGACAGAAGTTTCCTTGTACACCTGAATGTGGCAATAATTATTGTGGAGATGTTAACCTGAGTTTATTCTACTTTTGTCTAATTAAGCTGGATGGATTGGGAATGATGCGATCTCCCCTATCATTGGTGCACATGATCCGTACTACCACGTGTTTGGACGGGTGGGTTTCCTCATTAATGAGTATATGATTATCTCCCCCCCCCCTCTCTAATATCATGATTTGCTGTGGTTTTTGCATGTGCATGTGTCATGTTATTTACTCAAAAGTAATTTGCATCTTTCAGGAGCTAAATCATCTCCGAGCTGCTGCTGTTCTGATGACTTTTATAATGGTTGTTTCCATCCTTACATCAATTGCCATAGTCCACCGCATCCTTATGGCTACATCTGTCCTCAAGGCTAGTATATATCTAACTGAAACTAAAATATAATAATGAATAAATGATTTCTAGAAACTTATGAGTTATGGAAGACTCGCAATAGTAGGCCCATTCAATGATAATGCATATTTTAGTGCTCCAACCTCAATAACTTATCATCTGGTAAATCTAATTGAGGAAAGTTTTGAAGATGTATTTGCATTTTGATTGTGGTCCATTCCTGAACTAGATTATAGTGATACAGCCAACCAGATCACAGCTTAATTCTTATTCTTTCTCTGGGAACTTATCAATGCAATTATCCATTTCCCTTGCAAGTGTTAGGAATGCCTGATTGTTAAAACACCTCTGGACTGGATTACCTTTCAGCTCATCTGCACCTTGGATTCCACTGAATCGTGTGCCAAATCAAGATATACTACTACTATCAACTACTAGACTACCAAGATATGCTCAATAGATGTACGACACTTGGATGATCAATAATTCTAAATCACAGGACTATCTAGTACCTAGAAATCCATACTCTAGAATTAGAAAGTTTCCCAGGATTGCTTCTTTTGCAGATGATGTGCCTGAGCATATGAAAAAATTTCTTTTTTCTTTATTGACAAGTGATAATACCACTTTCTCAATAATCTAATTGTGATGAGCTATATCTTCAGGCACAATTTGGTATTCATTATTGATCAACCATAGAATAGGTTGATGCAATACTGAATGAATGAAGTACTCTTTTAATCTGTATGCAGGTTGCTGCAAAGGTCATAGGAGAAGTTCAAGCACTCATAATCTTTCCAGTGATGCCATATGCTATCCTTGGAATCTTTTATATGTTCTGGTTTGCAGCTGCATTCTATTTGTTTAGTTCTGGCCAGATTGTCCAGAACAATTGCAACTCCAATTGCTGTGCGTATGATCTTGTATCAAAAAGGGTCAACTGTGATCGTTGCTGTGGTTATAGCATCCATTATACTCCTCACATATCAATTGCAATTTTTTTCCACCTTTTTGGTTGTTACTGGGCCACCCAATTCTTTATAGCTTGCTCTTCAACTGTGATTGCGGGTTCTGTTGCCTCCTATTATTGGGCTCGTGGTGAGACATCGGTAAGCCACTAATCATACGTCTAGTATTGAAAATTATGCAAGAATCGATTATGTGAATTCATCATATCCATGAAATGCTCGTCTTATATGCTTTTGATGGTATGGTCTCATTCTAACACAACCTTACTGCGACCACTCTGGACTTGATTGCTTTTAGTATCCATAGGAATAGTTTCTTTATGTTTGCATAATAATAAAGCATTTGCTGATCAACGAAAGCTGCATTTGTCAGTTACCTATGGGCACATTACCTAGATTACATTCCAGTTTGGATATGGAGAGAAGTGGGATGCAGACTAACCGGTGCCTCTAGATATTTTTTACTTCACCTGTTTTATTGTATGAATGAATTTGGACCTCTACACTGAATTTTCCCACCTTACTATTCCATGTATTTCAACTATTGGATGTATGCCATGTAAACTCTTTCCCTGTGTGCATTCAGAAGCACTTGTGGAGCTCGGATACTTTGTATGTGCAAGTTGTACTGATTGACTATTGAAATACTCATTTGGTGCTACACAGTAGCTTTCTTTATTCAGATTGAATTCCTGCTGCTACACTACTCTGTTACATTCATAGTGAAGTTCCTGCCCATTAGGTGGCCTGATGACTGAACTTGTCTGTTCGCTTTTTCCATCAAAAGTGAAGCACTTGTGGCAGCTCTGAAAGTTTAGGTAGTGTGTTGACTGCCTAGTGGCCAAAAAATCTGGACTTGTTTGCATGCATATGACAGATTCTGTTCATTAGTTAACTAATCTAGATGTACTTATAATCAATATTTTGCCAATTATGTTACCTGAGCAGAATTTTTCTAAGCTTTTTATTTTTCACAATGCAGCCAGAGATTCCATTCCTACCTGTTTTTTCCTCTATGAAGCAGCTTATACGTTACAGCCTTGGTTCTGTGGCTCTTGGCTCCCTGGTGTTATCGTTTGTGGAATCTGTTCGCTTCATACTTGAGTCAATTCGTCGCAAACTGAAAGTTGCTAATACTACTCCTGAAAGCTGTATGGGAAGGACGGCGTATCACACTTCTCGGTTTTGTTTTCAGTGTATTGAGTGGATTATAAGATCTGTGAACCGCAATGCTTATATAATGGTAAGGTTCAAAACTATCAATTTCTCATATCATGTCTTGCATAGCTGCTTGGGTACATTTTGCAAGATATGCCCTGTTAAGTCACAGTAATCTAATATGGCAATGGGACTTGCCATTTGCAGTACAGTCCCCAATCATGTCCTTATTGGAGGATGAATAAGGATACCCATTGTTGTTCCAAAGACTTTGCCTGCTTTATTTATTTAAAAAACTCCGGAATGGAAGCAGTTGTTTTCACTTATTGGCAGTCACACAATTGTCACCATGTCATAATACATTTCCTTACTCCCAGAATTTATTTCAGGACTCGTTGTCTGTTCAAGCATGGTTCTTTCATTGATCCGTATGCTATTTTCTTCTTTTCTTCTTTTACCTTTTGAATTTCACTGTTTATCCATTGTTTTCATGACTTCTGCAGATAGCTATAACAGGTAAAAGCTTCTGCAGAGCTTCTGCAATTGCAACTGAATTGATCATCAGCAACATCCTTAGAATAGGGAGGGTGAATGTGATTGGAGATGTCATTCTATATCTTGGAAAGTTATGTGTCAGCCTCTCAAGTGCACTTTTTGCTTTCCTGATGTTGGATACCCACAAATATAGATCAGCTCATAACAAGATTTCCTCCCCACTGCTCCCTGTGCTGGTATGTGCTTTAATTCCAAGCCAGACATCTAGATGTTAAAATAGTTGCACGATATCTTTCCTCGGTACTTTTTTCTATGCTATAGAAACCTGTGATTCAAAATGTCTTTATCTTGTGCGTATCTGTACATGTGCAGGTCTGCTGGGCTCTCGGTTATGTTGTTGCGACCCTTTTCTTTGCCGTGGTGGAGATGTCAATTGATGCTATCATTCTTTCATTCTGTCAGGATTCGGAGGAGCACCAGGGGACAGCACAATATGCCCCTCCTCTGCTGATGGAGACACTGGGTGATCAAAATGAGATGCAGAGACTTACTCAATGAAACATCCTAATGTATAAGTTGCTTATGTAGAATTTGATAATCTAGTCAACATTACTTGGTGAATGAACTTGGAAAGTAAAGGGTAAAGTCGTCAGTGCCGTTTTTGTTTATTGTGCTTATTATTAGTATTTTGTTTAGTTCTCCCACGTCGTGGACTTTGGAGGCTGCCCACTTCAGTTTCCGCCTCTAGAAACCGCAAATTGCTCGGAGGAGGCTTTGCCAAAAACATCAAAGAGAATTTTAGAGGCATACGAGGTACTCTTAATAATGTCTCGGAAGGGAGATTTAGTTTTGATTGATATTAGAGGATATCTTTCTACCATGGAACTAAAATAAAAATAATGTCTTTTTGTGAAATTTCAGTAAAAGGTGTTCGTACCAGTTTGAGTGTTAATTAACACCTTATCTTTTTTTAAATAAATAAAAACTTCAAAATCTTTAAAATAATATTTTTTTAAAGAGAGAATTACTTTTGAAAGTGTTAATACTGTCACTGGGTTTTTAAAAATTACTCTTTATATTTTAGTATTTATTTAATTAATTGATAGAGAACTTGGTGAAAAATAAAAATATTTCAAAACAATGAAATCAATGCAATCTGCTACGCCACTTCAATTATATTCAGGGATATTTTAGCTTTTGTGCTAAAACATGAATTTTGTGTTGACCGGTATATAGCGCATAAACTGTAATTTCTGAGAAATAATATTAAAAAAGATAAAAGTATGGTGTTATTATTATTATTATTATTTTTAAATCGAAAGTTGGAGCTTAGGGTTCTTTCACGAGAAATTCCCTTTCTCCAGCCACTTGCTAACGTAAACAGGCCTCATTGTCAAGGTTGCCCACTTCTGGAAGATAAACACAATTTGACCATTATGACAAGGCAGACTAGAGTTTCTTTACCCTTCGTTTTGCTTACTGCATGCCACGTCAGAGTTGCGCAACGACTGTCATGATTTTCAAAGTTGCCGGCTGGTTTTTATTCTTAATGAACAAGCTGATCCTAATTTCCAGCGACTGACACAAACCACCATGCTTGGCTTTCGACTTCCTCCAAGGTACTCTTTGTAATAATTTATAACCGACCGTGTTTTATTCTTATAACATCATGTGAAGTTTGAAACTTGATTGTGTAGCGTAGAAAGTAGTTTCAATTTCTCCAAAGTTCAATCTTTCCTTGCTTTCCTTTTTCGGGTTTTGTTGATACTCTTGTTATTCATTGATTTTATTCATTTGGGTCTACAAGATACTGTCATCATCTAAGCTTTCAAGCTAAATAATGTTCTTTCGTCCATGTGATGATAAGAGGAAGAAAAGTTTTGTATTCCTTTGTTGATTGCTCTTTATTACTATCATTTAAGCTTCCATTAAGACCCCATAGTCTTAATCTTGCCATTAAGAATTCTACCTTTTGGCTGGTTAGGTATTGGTTGTGCTTGCCGTTGCTAAAAAATTCACAATTTTGAAAGGTATGGGGAGTTTTCTCTTCAAGACTGTAAGCTATTATTATGCGTATTTGCAATTAACAGGGCTCTTGAGTAGTTACACTTGATGCAAACTAAACAACCGTTGATGAGCGTTACCCCTCCTTCCCATTTGACCTGCTTACTTTCCTGTTTCTCGCTGCTGCCAAGAACATAAAAAGCAAAGCAAAGCTAAGCAGATCAAAAAATGTCTGATTATTTGTCTGAAGATTTGATTCAAGAGATCCTCTGCAAACTCCCCGTAAAATCCCTGTTGCGATGCACAAGTTTGTGCAAGTCGTGGAACTCCCTCATAAAAAGCCCAACCTTCATTTTCAAGCATCTTCAACATACAATTTCATCAACTGATTGTCAAAATCTTTTCCTACTTCGACTCTGTTCAAGGGAGAGAGAAGAGCAGTACTCTCTCCGTCTTGCTAACCAGGATTTCAATGAGCACATGCAACTTCATTTGCCATTCAAGAGCTCCGAATCATATTTTCATGTCATCGGTTCTTGCAATGGCTTAATTTGCCTTGCAAATATTTTCCGAAGTATTATGGTATCCTTCATTCTCTGGAATCCATTGATACAAAAATACGTGATTGTCAAACCTAGAATCCCGGGTCCTGTGTACTCCTTTGTTGGATTCGGCTATGATTCCCGTGCTAATGACTACAAGTTGATAAAGATGGTCAGTTTTCGGAAGTCAAAGTTTCTCAGCGAAAATTTCCCAGAAATGGCGCTTTACTCACTTAATGAGGGTTCATGGAGGGGTATTCCACGGACAGGACCATTGCGATATGACACTGATCAGCGTGTTTCATCGGCATTTCTGAATGGAGCTGTTCATTGGATCGCTTATCGGGCAGATCAACATAAAGGGATTTCTAATGTGGTTTTGGGGTTTAATATGAGTGATGAGATTTTTCTTGAGATTGCATTGCCTAGTTGTTTGGCTAATGTGAGGCCCTCATGTTTGTCCCTTATGGTATATAAAGAATCTTCCATCTCTGTATGCCAGGCTAGCCTTTTGTCTTATGTTCAGTTCCACATATGGGTGATGAAGGAGTATGGTGTGGTGGAGTCATGGACCAAACTGGTGTTGACTCTTGCTGGACAAGGGGAGGGTATTCCCAGAGCATTGGGAATTAGGAAGGAGGAACTTTTAATGGAGAAGAAGAGTGGCTGGATAGTTTCCGGTGACCTGGAGAGCCAGCAAGTTAGGGATCTTCGAATTTGGGGAGAACCTTCCCGTACCTTCATTGGTTCCTATTTGGAGAGCCTAGTTTTACTTGACAAAAGTAATGCAACAAGCTATGGATATAATTCAAGTGGTTTGGATGCATATTGATGATTGAACTGATAATGCGAAGCTATACGTCAATAGGAAGCAAGCCAAGCTGGAGGAACGATACGGCCAGTGCTTTTACTTGAATTTTCACCACGTACATGTATTATAGACTGGTCTTGTGTATTGGAATTCAATTGCTTGTTGTTGCTATCTCTTACCTCAAATAAGTTTCTTTTATTATAGAGATTTTTTTTCCTTGACATTTAATGCGATGAATGACATTTAATAGCTTATTTTTTTACATTGAAGTGATTATTTAATATAATATTAGAGTTATATTGATCAAAATAATAAGAAGTTTAAATCGCACAATCTTATTTTATTTGATAAAAATTAAATATAAAATAGTATGAGTTTGTATAAATTTCAAGTTCAAAAAATTTTCACTTAAATTTTTATTTAACAACTTAAATTTTTAAATTAAAATGATTTTTTTTATAATATTTTTGATAAAAACCATGGATAGCAACCCTTTTATCAACATCTTAAAATTTTCATTCGCTTTTTTTTTGGTAAAAAATTATTATGAAAGGAAGAAATTATCTTGAAATGTATTTGTCAATTTATTTTCTTTTATAAAGCAATGTTTGATGAGCATCCTAAATAACACTTGTTATCATACAATTTAAAATGTAAACAAGGAGATTTAATACAAATTTTGCCTAGATATTTTTTGTTTGCCACATTTTAAAGGGCTTTACATCACCATCATATTTATCATCATCCAATGGCATCATTTTAGTCCTTGTTTTTTTAAATGGGATCTATATTTATATCTTTTGAATTTTCTTATTAAAGTTAGCTAACAAAACCCAGGCCTAAACTACTAATAAACACATGAAAACAACAATCATCAAGATTATAGTTTTTATATCACATGAAAAGAAGGGAAAACAAAAATGTAAGGCATCATTTCTATTAGAAAAAAATATAAATTATATATTAGGACATCACCTAACAGTTTAAACTATTAAATTGAGATGATTCTTTGACATGATATCAAAGTATTGATGACCAAGTGATTATGAGTTAAAATTTCACTACCTAATTCTATTTGATAAAAATTAAGTACAAGGTAGTATGAGTCTGTGGAAGTTTCAACTCCAAAAGACTTTTATTTGAGGGGGTGTGTTAGAGGATAATATAAATAATATCTTAGGATCTCACTTAACAACTTAAACTATTGAGTCGAAATAGTTCTTTAACAATTTCTACTATAGTGGTATAAAATATGACAACCAGTCCAAGATTAATAATAAAAAAAGCATAAGTAAAATTAGGTGGACTAAAATTGTAATTTAGTCTACTTAAAAAGCTATAAATACTAACACTTTAATGCATTATAATTAACAAAACAACTAAAATACTTGGATAATTTCACAGTCCATATGAACAATGAAACAAATTACTTTTTTTCTTCTTTTAATCATACATTTCTATAATCTTATTTGAATAAACTAGGCTTGAGATTATAGTAAAACTACAAAATTTAAAGATAGAGGACTAACTTGTTAAACATAAAGAAAATATATAACTTTCTATAGATTGCTTGTAATTTTTATTTTGGTCCAAAAATTTATTTTCTTTATTTTTTAGTCCTTAAACTAGAAAGAAAAGATAAAAACTCGTTTAAAAATAACAAGAAAATAGAAAGTGATTGGTTGATAATGATTTTAACCATGAAAAAGGTTGATTTTAGTGACAAATGATTTATTTCATTTTGTCCCAAAAGTTTAAGAGAAAATATATGGCTAATTACATATTACTCACAATTTTTATTTTGGTCTAAAAATTTATTTTCTTAATTTTTCAACTGTAAGCTAAAGAGAAGTGAGAGAAACTCACATGAAAACAACAAGGGGAGAGAAAGTGATTTGTTGACATCAATTTCAACTTAAAAAAAATAGATCCTAGTGTTAAAAAGTTTCATTTAACAAGAAGAGTTCTACTATGGTGTTGTTCAACCTTCATCTTGATTTAGATGTGAGCTTAAGTTTTATAAATTTGGGTTGATTTTTATTTTTTCAACCCATTTTTAAGTTATTTAATGCTATAAATGGGTTTATTTAGGTTTTTGTGATATTTTTTTTTGTTCTTTCAAGTTAAAAATGGTTGAAAATAGAATTTGTGTTAAAAGAAATCATCTCTATTGATTTTTCAGCCACCTTTCTTTTGATCAGATTATAGAAAAAAGACAATAAGTTGTCTATTATAACAAACAACTTGTTATTTATTTATTTATTTTATTTTGAAAAGATAGGGCAAATAATATGTCATGCATTTTTTATGAAAATTATTTGCCTAGGCTTTCAAGCTTATGCATGTGCTTTATTGTAATAATTTCAGTTGTATCGGGCCACTCAAGCCTGCACATTTACAATTTTTTTTTTAGTCTTTTGGTTTTTTCCTATGTTTTTTTTTTAATTTTTTTTCAATTCCAACCTTTAATGTTGGATTTTTATCATATTTTATCCTTTAGTATCATATAATAAAATAAAAAAAAATTAATTTAATCTCGTATTTAGTATTGTGGTGCATGATGCTTTTAAAAAAATATCTTAATTTGAAAATACATCAAAATATTTTTTTTTTTAAATTTTGACACCACCAGCACATCAATATCATCAAAAAAATACTAAAAAAAAATATCAATTTAATATTTTTTCAATCTAAATATACTTTTAAAATGTAGCTACAAACTAAAAAAAAAACTATTTCTATCCCATATCAATGAAATCATGGAAAATCTTCACATAAAAATATTGACTTTTCTTGGTTAATAAGATTATGGAATAAAGAATACTTTGATATCTAAGTTAATATTTGATTTTTTTTATCAAGTGACAAACAAGTAAAAATTTTAAAAAATAAAATATGTATTTTTTATATGCAAAAAAAATTATGTTCTGTCTTGTTAAGTATGTTATCATATAGTGAAGGTATAATAAATGTAATGTTTACTCCCTTAAATCTCTATATATATTCATTTATCTCTTAAAATCAAAGAATATATAACTTGAAAAATATCTAGAAAAATATATAAAAAAAGATCATTCATAAATAATAATAAATAATACAATGCTAGAATAGTATCATGTAAATAATATTATTCATAAATAGTAAAATAAAGTGAGACAGTGTAATTCGGTTAAACTAAACTAAAAGAAAAAAGAAAAAAAAAAGAAAAGAGAAAGAGAAAGCTACCTTATAACTTGAATGAGTTCAAAGCACTATTTATTTGTAATGAATAGCTTCTTCGCCATTAAGTCAAGGTGTTATGTGATTGGGGTTGAACACGTGACAGAAGCTCAATGGTTATAACTTATAATCGATGATTAATCTTTGGGAGTTCAACAAGACAAGGTGTCGACATCTCATAGGCTGCTGGTGTGGCCCATGTATATGCCGATAAAACATCATGGAACTCCCTTTCCGATTTATGTTAAAAACTCAGTAACCCGGTTTAGTGACCCGCTTGTCCAGACGGTTTTAGTGAACCCAAATGGGTTAAGCTTGTTTTATACTATCCAAAATATCCAGTAATTCCCCCCAATTTGTTAAAGAATAAAGAGGATAATTTGGTAATTAACTAGTAATTCAAGAAAAAGAAACCAATTTGAAGCCAAACAAGAACGATGAATGGGGGAAGCGAGGCACTGCGTATTACTTTGCGGTCAAGGAACCCTAAGAAGATCTCAAATTCTCATTTGTGAGACTTTATATAGGTGCCGAGTCTCCACTTATTGTTGGTTCTTCCAATTCTTCATTGTGCTACTGTAGCCCTAAGAACCTATGATTCTTTGATTATAATAGTTTTTGAACAAAGAATCAGACTCGTAGGGGCAATCGTGAGAAATGTAAAATAATTAAACTCAAGTAAGAGACTACGATGTAAAGCAATCGTTAATGGCACGTCCTCTGTTTAGCTGCATTCACTTGCTTTGTCATTTAGTAATTTCACTTTCCTATCTGTTTGCAGTGTTAATTTCTACTTTGAATTTTGAAGTTCGAACATGTATTGCATTATTACTGTTCTTAATTAAGGAATGAATTGTGCCTTCAAGGATGTGATGTGTGTTTGCAAAAATTGTTTAGTGTAATTCAATCATTCATAAACAGCACACTAATGTCTATTATTAGGTTAATAGACACAAAATCTAGAAACAATGTTGATAAGATACTGAGTTGATGAATTTAGGATGAAAAGAAATTAAATAGCATTATTGTCAAGGATTATATCCCTTGTCCTTAACACTACACAAATAGCTTTCCAGGATCCCAAATAGGAGATGATACTAGCAGCACTCTAGAAGTGGGTAAAAAATAGACTATAGTACTAAAGAACTCTCCATGTCCTTGTATATGAAAAAAGAATGATCGATGTACAGCTTCCATAGATACATGACAACAGCCTCTAATCTCGTGGATAAACAAAGAGGAAAACATGAAATCAATAAAAACAGTCCATGAAAAATGGATTGGGAATCATCTGAATCTTATTTTCTTGAATCAGGCCGCATGTTGGATTTGCTTGAGCAAATGCTGGCGGAAACGACTCTATCCAATCGCTGCTAAGGGTGGAATCATCAGAAACTTCAGAGTCAGGATGATGATCAACGACTTCAGATGTAAAGGATTCAATCAGAATCGACCCCACTTGTGTAGCTTGAACTCCATCAACCTGAACAGGTGCTGCTTCAATGGCTGGGACCACATCTGCCTTATCAGAGCAGCCATTGGAATTTAGCAGCTCAAGAATCTCTGGACGCAAATCGTCATCCCCCTTGGCTGCAGCTTCCCCATCATTGTCGATGCAGACAACCTCGATCAGATTCGACCCTACTTGTGTAGCTTGAACTCCATCAGCCTGAATAGGTGCTGCTTCAATGGTTGGAACAACATCCGCCTCGTCAGAGAAATTTAGCATCTCAACAACCTTTTGCTGCAAATTTTCATCCTCGTTTGCTTCAGCTTCCCCGTCATTGTCGATGCAAAAAATTTCAAATGGTTTGAAGTTCTCCTCAGGATTCAATGTGGATACAGTAGTTGGTGAAACATGGCCAGTAGTGGATGTAATGGAATAGGCAGCCATCTCACAAATGTCAAAATCCTGCACATTTTCACGATAAAAGGACTCAAAATCTTTAAATCTCACCCCATTCACCAATTCTTCAGATACAGTTTTGGATGCCCTGTAGAAACCCATGTTATGTTGCTGCTGATCGTGTTGATCTACCCTGGCCTTTTGGGATATGGTGTTTGCTGCATCATCAACACCATCAGCATCGGGCCTCTTCCTCTTTTTGTTTTTTTGCATCGACTGATGGGTGTTGTCATCGTCTTTCCTTCTCAATTGACACAAAACAGTGACCTGCGAAAGGGATGGCAAGCTATACTCGTACATCATCCAACTGCAGCCAGGTTGGTGAGGTTGAGTATTTCGGTAACTGAAGCCTTTCTTGAGGGCTGTGACACTATAATTTTTGTCAATTTGGACACATACTTGATGGTCTTTGTCCTCTCTATGCCATGTTGCAGGGCCGCCGGCGATTTTGCGGGAGACATTGGAATTGGGGCTTTTTCTTTTCAGGTCAGTGAAGAAGAAAACATCCTCACCATGGATTCTGTGGAAGGTGTTCCAGATTTGGAGAGGTTGACAGGCATAGAGGTTGCAATCTCTAACAGGAGCAGAGGTGGTAAAGCAAGGGTTAGTGAGTTTGGGATACAGAAAGAAGCGCACCAATTCTTCATCATAAGGGTTGAATCTATAACCAGGGAGTAGTTGGATTGAAGTTAATGTTGCTAGGGTTTGTGACTGGGATATAGCCATCGAATCTGTTACTTACTCAGAAGATCAGTGGACGTATTGAGGGTTATTTGGATTGGATCAAGAAAGATAATTAATGTGAACAACAGAAAAATAAGAAACCAAGAAACTAAGAATCAAGAATCAAGAATGACTAATTCTTGAAGATCAAATTAAGCACTCCAGTAATTGAAAAACAACGATGGGGAGAGACTTCCTCCCTTTCTTTAAATGATTATTATTGATAAAGAAAGATGGGAATGGATGACTGAGTAAAAGAGAGAAGAAGAGACTCTCTGCTGGAAACCCTAAACAAATAATGAAGAGGAGGAAAGAAACAAACTTACAGATTAAAAAAAAAACGCGTAATTGTTATGCTACACCCATCTATATATTAGGGTTTGAGTGGTTCGCGCTTCCAACGGTCACTGAAGATTTTGAAAGCTATAACTAACTCACACGAACAGAACATGCATGTAGAAGGCTGCATGCTTCTCTTGTTTTGCTATTAATTTATTTATTACATATTGGTGTCGTGGCAAAATATGGTTGGTTGCTAGGGAATCGAACATACTAAGTTGGTTCCTGTCACTATCAGCACTAGTCGACGACAAAAACAAATACGAGGAGGCTTGGTTAAGCTTGGTGGGCTGGGGACTGACTTTGTTGGGTTGGGTGGGGCCTCCTCCTCTTTCAATGGATCTGTTGCTGACGTGCCAATGGAGCCAAACTTTCTGTAAACATACGTATGGTACCGTACTAGAAGCATACGTGAGTAAGTGGGTGTGAGTAGAAAAGAAAAGAAGCTTAATTTTTTAAGTGGGTTGGGTTGGATTAGAAGATGATGGATCGATCGGTCTGTCTGTCTTTGGGATTTGAGGTTTATATTCATTATTTTTATGGGTGAGTGGGGTCTGTTACTTGTGGGTTCCAATAAAAGGGGAACCCCTTTCGTCTTGCTTTTGGAGGTTTTCAGGATTTGTATTGTTTCTTCTTTTTACTAGCTTTTTGTTTTTTATGTTTTTCAAAATGGGTTGTGATTTGCTGATGACAACTTTAGGTTGTGCAAGAAGGTGATGGTGATGGTGGGTTGTGATTGCATTTGAATATCGGTATGGACTTGGAATGCAGTTAATCGCGTGGATGGTGAAATTAGATTAAAGAAAGACAGTATGTATGTGAGAACGGAGCAGGATGGATTGGTCTAGTAAGAAGGTGAATGGTTTCTACCGTCTTTTTAAGCACTTCTTGATAATGTGTAAAAGAATTCGAATTAGGGGGATTCAATACCCGTTTTTATGTTTGTGTTTTAGTCACTAATTAGCTTTATGTAATCCATTTGTGTTAGGAGATGCTAGCTAGCTGTGAAGGTTAAAATTATGAACCAGAGAGATTTAGAGGACGATCCCTGTAATCATGGGACCGAGAGGTTGGGTTAAGTTGTGCTGGTTAATTTGGCTTATGTATACTGGAATTGTTTGATGAAATTTCAGGTTAGGTTACTCCTTTTCTTTCTTTCTTTATGTCATTTTTGCCTTCCTAATAAGCCAAATTTCTGTGTTTTTATTTTTTCTAACAAGCTTTCAAAGTCCACCAGGCTTCAAAATGGGTAACCTTCTATTGAAGTACTTGGCTGTTCCTGTTATCACTGGTAGACTTAAATCTGCAGATTACCAGGTGCTGGTTGACAAGATCACACAAAGATTTCAGCACTGGCGTCAAAACTTCTCTCTTTCGCCGAGATACTTCAAGTGATCTCCACTCTTATTTTTAGCCTTCAAACATACTGGTGTTGCATATTTATTCTCCCAGACCAGTTATCAAAATTATTGAAAGAAAGTTTATGTAGTGCATGCCTTTGAAATGGTAATGATGAATTTTCTGTTGGGATTGTGTTGCTCTTCCTAATAAGAAATAGGGATTGGCTATTAGAAAGATCAAATAATGGAGTTATGCTTGTGTAATGAGATTAGAAAGTTTATATAGTGTTTGGAACATGTTTCTTCAAGCAGGTTCTCTATGGGCAGCTTGGTGTCAATGGCAACGTTTTGAAGGAGAGAAGCATCTGGAGCCTCAAAACTCCTAATGACAGTACACAAGGAACTGGAGGAAATTATTGAAGATAAGGAACCTTGTATGGATGCAATTTCAACTTCTTGTTGGCAATAGGCGAAATACTTTTCTTCCAAACCTCATGGAGTGTGGTTAGTGATGAAGTGGTTGATGCTGTTTTGATTTTTTTTTTCAATCTGGTAAGCTTTTAAAAGCAATCAATGCAACTTTTCTAGCTCTTATTCCTAAAGATCCCAATGCAAACAAAGTCTCAGATTTCAGACCTGTTTCCTGCCGCACAACTTTGTACAGTGTATCTCTAAGATTATAGCGAATAGACTTGTAATTGTCTGCCCTTTCTCATTGGCAGCAATCAGAAAGCTTTTCTAAATTGTAGGAGAATTGGTGATGATGTTCTCCTCTCTGAAGTAATAGAAAAGAGCCATCATAGAAGCTTTTTCATCCCAGGCGCACTCTAAAAGTGAATCTAATTCTGTCCAATGGGGTTTTCATGATAACATTTTTGAAGAGCCATGAATTTTCTTGCCAAGTTTATTCTACTGGTAAACGAAACTGTGATTTGGAAGCTTAGTCTAGATGGCTCTTACTCTTATACGAGTGCGTGGCAGTTCCTTGAGTTGAAGAAAGGATTGGTTCAAACTTGTTGGGGATCTGTGTGCACTCCGAGACATGACTTTGTGGTATTGCTAGCCATTCTGGATAGTTTGTCCACCAAATTCAAGCTGATTGGAAGGCAGAGAAATATCAAACCTGATTGTGCATTGTGCAGTTAAGAAGATGAAAATAGACGTCGTGTTTTCTTCACTTGCTCCTCAAAAGCAATTTGGCAGAATATTGTGCAACTGTGAACGATCGGCTGACAAGTAGAAGACTGGACTTTTGAATAAAAATGGTCTGAACAATTTCTGATGTAAAGATCCTTTCCCGCTAAGTTGCTAAAGATGGCTTGGTGATCTTATGGATATTTTATATGGACAGAGAAAAATGGCAGGATACAAGGGGCAAATAAATCTACTGAAAGTGCTGTTGTAAGGAGGATTGTTCAATCAGTCAAGTATAGCCTTCATGGCTCGAGGTTAATCCATGAAGCAATTTCGAGTTCTCAATATTCTGTGATATGCCAGTTGTGCAACTTTGATATTCTTTACTATGATTTCTGTTATTTCAGATCCCTTGGGATCCATTGTTTTTCCTACTTTATAGTATAAAGGCTCTGTAGACAGACTTTTCTCTTGATAATGAAATTTGTCATTATAAAATTAGATAATCGGGCAGCCACTGTCATTTCTGAAGGAAAGCACGGTTAATGTTGACTATAACTAAAAGACAGCGAATCTACAAAAGGCTGATTTTGCCCTTAATGAGCAAGATTAACTTTAGGAGTACGAGTTTTTTTTATGGATTTTATAAAAAATTATGTTAAAAAAGGTATTAATTAGTAATTTCATGTTTTTTAAAAGTGTAATCACCCAGAAACAATTATTTACAGGGTTTCTCTATTTTCTTATGCATATCAATTATGTTTCTGATAAATAAACTCTCTATTATTAATACAAAGATTATTTTAGATTTTTTTGGTAATTCTTATTAGTAGTGATTTGAATATATATTGAATTAAAAAAGTTGTTGGCACCGTCCATGCTCTTTGGATAGTATATACAGCCCTCACATAACACAACATATCATCGTCCAAGACAATATTTGATGCGCCTCACCACCATAATTATCTTGGTGAGGCATGTTTAGAGATGGCATGTGGAGGGGTGATAACAAGGAAATTTTTTATTTCTTTTTTTTTTCCTTCTCTTTATAAAAAAAACATGTTGACCATTGTACAAAAATAAAAAAAATCTAACTATTTGTTTGTTAAGTTAAATTAGATCTTTATTTTTTTTATTGCAATGTATTTGATCTTGAATTAGTTATTGAGTTAATTTATTTTTTTAATTTCATCTCTTAATATTTTGTTTTTATATTAGATTTGATTCTTATTTTTTTAATTGCAATATATTTGATCTTAGATCATTTATTAAGTAAATTATTTTTTTAATTGCATCCCTTTACATTTTATTTTTATATTAGATTTGGTTTTCATTCTCTTAATTATGATGTTTTTTTGTCTTGAATCTTTAATTGAATTTATTTGTCTTTGGATTTCATTCCTTAATATTTTATACGTATATCAAATATGGTCTTCATTTTTTTTATTACTATTTTAAGTTGTTATTATCTTTTTCTTAATTGAAATTGTTTTTCAATTTCATCTTTTATGATTTTTTTTGTATCAAATTTGATTATCTTTATTTTCAAATCTATATTTTTTAAATCGCTCTTGTTTAAATTTTTTTTCACGTTTATTCCTAATTATGTAGTTGGTTTAAAATTTTACATTGTTATTTTTCTTTTTGCCTTTTACATTATGATTTGACCTTATGATTTGTGTTGCAAATTTTGAAGGTTGGATCAAGTTCGCTTTAGCCATTTTTAATTATTTTAAAAATTTTCATCTATCATCATTGATTTAGTTGAAAATTGATTTCCTTTATTTTTAATGTTTTGGATTCTTTTGTGAATTTGATTTTTCTTTTTAATTAGCCCTTCAATTATATTTTTTATATATATTTAAGGTTTGACATGATACTACTCACAGGTTTTGTCCATCTTATTTGATTTTGTTGATGCTTTGTTTTTTAATAATTTTTTATATGGATTGTTTTTTTTATTTCATCATTCTATAGTTTGAGTTATGGAATTTGATGATCATTATTTTTTTTAGTTCTCTTTCTTTTATATTGAGTTGTTGATTTTTTTTATTTTTTTTTGCTATTTAAAATACAAGGATAGTGCTTTGGTATAGTTTTTTTTTTCATTTGCAAAGAAATTGTTTTTATTTAGATGAAGCTTCACATGTAGATTAACCATTATAAGATCAGTGCATAAATCACAGTAAATTATCAGCTATCACATGAGTGCTTACCATCAAGTCAGATTATGAATTGAGTGAAGCTGATTATGATAGCATCATCAAATGGATGAAAAACATTTTTTTTAAAAAGAAATAGGCAGAAAAAGAACTTTTATACTGTAAAATCGATGATGAAACCTCTTAGCATAGAATAACAAAAAAATGATCTGTTCTTAAACTTTTTCATGTTGTATTATGGTGAAGATATAAATTTAATTAAGTACAAATCACGTAGGCATGCTCGGTATAAACCTGATACTAGTTAAGAAAGAACATTTGTTACATACTAAAAACCAAGATACTTCTCAATCACTTCTAGGCTGCAAATGTTATTTGTGCTCTGAAGACTACCTAGTACATCACATGATATCATTCATATAATACAATAAATATAGTCATGATACACCCTTTTAATGGTAAAACTTAGAAGTTGTTTAGTAGGGTACATGTGCATCCTTATTTTTAATGGAACTATAAAATGTAAATCTAGATTTATGTACAAATGGGTTCAATATATTTGGGTCCTTTGTGGCATCATGTTTTTGCTGGCTAGTCATAATAACAATTTGCAACTTACCACCGAGCATATATATGAGGCTTGAAATTCATGTTATTATCTATAATCATACCTAATTTTTACGGTCTAGGTAAGAATGTAGATTTTTATATTCAATCGTTGATTGAGGAGTTAAAAGGGAAAAAAAAACATTTAAAAGGAAAAAAAAAGATAATATAAAAGCTAGAATGAATATAGATTTATTTTGTAACCATCATAATATGAAGTTGTTTAATGATAAGGAACGTGTCGCAAAGCCCAAAGCCATCTTTAACTTAGATAAAAAAAAAAAACATAGTTTCTTGTCTATAAATAACTTAAGAATATGTGATTTCTATGAATAACTTAAAACATCATTGTGTAATTATAATATTTGTTATCGCTTTATAATACATTATATTTTAAACATTTATCAAGTGTTTATTCTTATGATTGTGGTTTTAATAAGTTGTTAAATATGATTGTTACTTATTGCTATTGTTGTATAATTAGGTTGGATAAAGGATTATAACAAACATATAAAAAAATGAATATTTTTTTTTAAAAAAATTATGAAGAATCATCAATGAAATTTAAAAATAATTAAAAATTATAAAATAATTTTATCAGTAATTTTAACTATGGTAATCACCGATAGACTTATTAATGGATGTTAAAATGGTCAGAGAATTACAAAGACTTAAAGAAGAAATTCATAAAATTGGGACAATCCAACAAAATTGTTGAGAAATAAAAATTCATTGGAGATTTTGAGGGTGCTTTAATTTTTTTTAGAGATAAAATTACTGATGAACTCACTGATGAAATTAAAAATTGTTATTGGTGAGTTTATCATTAATTTGATGATGTGTTAAATCACTAATGAATTCATCAATAAAAAAAATTCAATTGCTGTATTTTAACCCATATATGTCGAGCAATTTTCCTTATTTCCCTTATTCCATCCCCTCTCTCACATCTATTTCTCTCTAGAATGGTCAATGGTGTAATAGGCGATGGCAACATCCTCTCTCTCAATCGAAGGTAACAAAGTTTTCGTTCTCTTTTTACCCTTTAAGATTTGATCTCTTCATTTTCTTCCATGAATATGCTTAAATTCATTGGTTTTTTCTTGTTTGTTTAACTTAGAATGCATGTTTAAGTGTTGTATCCATGTTTATTTGCAATTAAGTTCATTATTCTACTTAAGTTTTGGTAGGGAAATGAATATCTCTAAATTTTAGGTTTATTAGTGTTTGTGATTTGAATATAGATAGCTTAAATCTGATTTTTTTTTCTTATTTGTTTAACTTAGAATGCATGTTTTAAGTACTATATCCATGTTTATTTGCAATTAATCTCATTATTCAACTTAAGTTTTGCTGGGAAATGATAATATCTAAATTTTAGGTTTAGTAGGGTTTGTATTTTGAATATGGAAATGTTGGTTTGAGTAATTTTATCTTATCTTGCTACATTACGTGGTGTACCAAGCATTCAATGCATCTTATATCACCAAAATAAATATTTATCAATCAAGATATTTAAATCAATTTTTAAATCAAGTCAACCACAGCTGAGGGATTAATTCAGAAGTGATCTAGTAATGCACAAGCTCTAGGTACACTAGATTACCATGCTCAACCCCACATCGTAACAAACCTCAGAGACTCTTTCTCCTCTCTCTAATGATTCTCCATTCTCCTTAGAGTTAAATGTCTCAACTCTGACCATCGCAAGTTGCTAGACCACCACAAAAAATTTCTCTTCTTTTCTCCTCGCAAGCAAACCCTAGGTGATCTTCATCTCCTTCATCACCTTATCTTTCTAGAAAAATCCATAATTACCCTTAGCCACCCAAAGCTTTAGACAATCAATTCTTTCTCCTCGACTATCAATGACCAATATCACCATCATCATAAAAATCTTCTCACTATAATCTACTAGAAGCTAACCTTGTTTGCCTAAATATCACCATAAAATTTTACCTCTTTAATAGTGGCCATGTGTTAACTATACGCACCAACAAGGATATTTTTATAATTTACGATGAAATTCAAGTGTATTTCAATCATTTTTTCTATATAGTGACACTTAGGTAATTTTGGGGAATTTTAGGGGTATTTTATTTGCCTTTTTATATATGTATTTGTATAATTTTTTTTTGTATTTTGTAAAATAACTAAAACAAATATAAAAAAATAACAATATGGGTCTAACATCTGGTTTATCCCATCGTCGTGTGTGAGTATAAAGCCCAATTCTCAAATATGAGTCATGCCCTTTTTTAGCTATTCCAACATAATCTTCCTTTTTAGGGAGAAATGTTATTCTTAGACGCATCTCTTTAACAAAAAAATAAAAATAAAAATAGGACTAATATCAAAATTTTAAAAACAAATATGGATCATGCCTCTCTTTTTTTGCAATTTGGACATAACTCTCCTTTTTAGAATTAAATATTAATATTTCAAGAAGTTTTTTATTTTCAGGGACTCATGTCAATTTTTTAACATGTCTTCTATTTTTAAAGACTAATGTTAACTCTAAAAAATAAATTGCAAATAAGTTAAGAATATTATAGAATTTAAATCAAATTAAAAAAAAAACACAGATAAGGATAAACTTTCACTTCAAAGAATGTTCGAATGGTGATGGTGATGTCTATGTCTATATTTTTTTTTGTTGGAACGAGGCCAAACTCTAAGATGGTCAGGTGAGTCTGGGAAAACCGTGTCAATTTTTTTCTTCATAAAATCATTATATTTTTTTTGTTTAACATATTTTTGAACCTAATTGTGCGATTATATGATGCTCACATCTATGCAAAGAGAATGGTCGAATCGAATGGCTATAAGGTGTGAAAAAATTTTAAACCTCCCCATGTCGATTGCATATGATTAGTATCTATTAGTAATATTTATCGACGGATTGGTTAACCAAAAAATGGTCTAAAATAGCGTAAATATTCTATTGATGTTTTTGTCGATAAGTTACTTTATTGACAGAATTATAATCTCTAGCGAGAACCGCTCTTGATGACAAGTTTTCATCAACAAATCTACCAATAATTGAAATGCCTACAGAAATATAACTTAAATACTAACAAAAAATTTCATTAATGATGATTAAATTTCTAATTGTGAACATTCTTTTTCATGTTTTTTGTTTTTTTCACTTGACCTGGCATAACTCGGGCCTTCTAGATGGAGTACAAGTTGTTAGTTAGGAGATTCCTTCGGTTATATTAATTCGTGTCACTCGTTCATGAGAGAAGGTGGTTAAAGGCAGCCTTGGAGCTCACTACATAAATTTCTCGTTATTCCCTCTTCTTTATCTTTCTCTTCCTTTTCTCTAAATTGCTGCTACCTAGCTAGTTAGGATTACTTCGCCATCACTGTCCAGTCAAGCCCAGGCAAAATTGATTCTCCTCAGAAAAATTAATCTCTTCGCCTCGATAAAGTCCTCTCTGTTAATCTTGGTAAGTTTTAGTTTCTTTTTCTTAACTATATACCTTCTTGGTTGATCTTGTCCTTATTTCTTGGACCTTTTTTGTGTAATTTTCACTTCTTCTTCTTCGAACCATTCAACAACATGCATTTTTCTTCTTATTCTAATTGGTTTGCTTCTTCATTTCTTTAATTTATTTTACAAATGATCTTATAATTTGATTAACGATTTTCCTCTTATAATATTCCAAGTGTTGTATGATTTGGTTTCTTTTAAGTTGCTTTGATTCTAAAGATTCTATCTTTTTCACCTTTCAAGAAAATGGCAAAACACAATGGACGAAAACGTTGCACGAAAGCGAATAAAGATATGATTGGTAGATTGCCTGATGTGGTTCTTGGTCATATACTCTCATTTCTTCCTACAAAAGATGCTGTGCGAACCAGCGTTTTGTCCAAAAGTTGGAGAGAACTCTGGACATCACTTTCCAATTTTGATTTTGATGATCGCATGCTGTGGCCGCGACTCTCAGCAGAAAGACAGATCATCTTTGGGGATTTCATGGATCGGTTTTGTTATCTTCACAACTCTCGTGAAAACTCTATTACAAAATTTCGTCTCAGAGTAAATGGAAGCTATCCTCCTTCCCGTATGAGTGCGTGGATTTCTGCTGCAATTAAGGACAATCTTGAGGAGCTCAAACTTTGGATATACACAGCGGATCATGTTCCGTTGCCTCGGAGAATTTTTAGCTGTGAGAAGTTAGTGATTTTGGACCTTGGTTATCGAATTGATATTGATCTTCTTGGTGTTGGTGTACACTTTCCATGTCTCAAGGTCCTTCATCTTCAAGAACTCCCAATGCTTGATGATCATGCCTCCATAGAGAAACTATTAGCAGGTTCCCCAGTCCTCGAAGAACTGAAAATCGAACACGAAGATTGTGAATCCAGGAACGTTTTACGTATATGCTCAAGCTCACTGAAACGCTTGATCATAAGCTTCCCATTGGTTGCTTATGACGAGAAGTATCCTGGTTGCAGAGAACTTACTCTTGATACCCCGAACCTCGAGCTTCTTAAACTAACTGATCTCGTGTCCGAGAAGTTAAACATGCTGCAGATTCCGTACTCACTAGTCGAGGCAGCTCTCAGTGTTGCTTATAAACATGTCTTCACCATAAAAGTAGATGATTATATTGACATGGCGGTTCAGCTTTTGAGACCGATCATGACGATTGTCAAGATCTTACGCTTGTGTGAAACTACTATGAGGGTAAGCTTCTTCCTTATTCTACTGTTGTGCTTAAATTCTCCATGGTCTGATCATGCCCTCCCTCACATAGACATCCCCTTTACAGATGTTATCAGACGCAGTTCATAAGAAGTTGCCTTGTGTCGGCAATCTTCCTGATTTTCAGAATTTGACTCGTTTGGAGATTGAAGCTAGTGGAAATGATCGCTGGCTGGTTTTGCATGAGATACTCAAATGCTCTCCTAAGTTGGAAGTCTTCATCTTATACAAGGACTCGGTTAGTTCCTATAATATGCTCAGTTCCTATAATATGCTCTCCTAAGCTATGTTTTCTCGAAGTAATATCGGAATTGTTCTTCTTACTGACTTTTTATCATTCAGACAGAGAAAACTCCCAGATGGCGAAATCCTGCATTCGTGCCCCGGTGCTTAAGGTCGTCCCTTAAGGTGATCGAGTATGTAGGTTTTGAAAGCGAGTTGGGGGAGATAGAAATGGCTGAATATTTCGTAAATAATGCGTTGGTCTTGGAGAAGATGACTATCGAATATGGATGGAAAATGATTCATGATTTTAAAGAGCGTGTTGCCGAGAGGTTGACAGAGTGCCGTAGGGGCTCCAAAGCATGTCGAATTGTATTTTCACCTTGAGGTTTCTTTGCTCAGTTCCTCCAAGGCATCCTTTTCGGTTAGAGATTGCTGAACGAGGTGGAGAGAACCTAAACCTATGATGTTCATATATGGATGATTTCTTTTTGATCTCTGATTCTACTTCCTTTGATCTCTTCTATGCATGATCGATTGTTAACTTTTCTTGCAGATCTATGCATGAGTTAATTAAAAAAGCATGATCTATGCATGAGTTAATTAAAAAAGCATGATCTATGCATGAGTTAATTAAAAAATTTCTTAACTTCAGGGATTAAATTCAACCTTTACATAACTTTTCTTGCAGAGACGTAACAAAGAAAAATCAAGTGTTAGGATCAAAATATAAACACCTAAAACAATATGGACTAAAAATGAAGAGTTCAAAAAATCAAAGTGCCAGATCATGCTTTTTTTTTTTTAAACCCATGGATCAAATCATAAACACCGAATATACAGGGGCTAAAATGTGAAATAAAACCTTGAGGGATGAAACTATTTTTTTCTAATAAAAAAGTTATTTTTTCATGCGGAGGCTAGCTATCAAAATATTCCTTATTTAACTCTTTTAAAATTAAAATAAATATATTTGAACAGAAGACAACAAAAATAAATTTTCAATTAAAAAATTTTTTTTTGTTAGAATGAGCATTCTTGTATTTTTTTAATAAAACATATTTTTTAATACAAATTATTAAAATAATGTCTCATTATTTTATATGTAATTGAAAGCAAAAGAATAATAATAATAATAATGAATGTGAAAAATTAAATCATGTAAAATTTTTATTAAAAAGAGCAAAAAAAATTATTTTGATTGAATATTCATGAGCATGTTTTTATTTCATTTTGTTTTTGCATATTAGATATATAATAATTAACAAAAAAAATTATTATTATATATAATTATCATGCTAAGTATTTTATTTATGGTGCTTCTCAATCAAACTTTTTTCTCAAAAAAAACTGGCCTAACAAAAAAACTTATATCGCAGGGTAGGGATGAATTTGCAATTTTTTGCCCATATTTTCTCCATTGGCAACCGTCATCCATCTGTATTGGCATCACTAACCTGTCATTGCAATATTATCATAACAGGCTACATTGATTAAGGAACAAGTTTCTCTGAGCCTTGTAGCTTTGGGTGTTATTTGTCGTAAAAATATTTTATTTTTTAAATTTAAATTGTGAAGTGAAATTTTAAAGTATAATTTATATTATTTTTAATATAGTTTTTTAATTAAAAACTTTTTATTTTAAAATTTATACATGTATTATTTTATACTTAATATTATCAAATAAATTAGAATAATAAGTTAAATTCATTACCGTTTAATTATTAAAGTTTTAATACTATATCATAAAATGTCAGTAATTTGATGGATTCAAAATACCAATTAAGTGGCCTTTCTCAAAAGAAGAAAAAAAAAATGGTTGTTAATTTTCCTCTCTTGTTAACCACCAATTCTAATTAATTAGTGACCAATTTCTAAACAGTAATATGTTCGCTATTGCTGGATTCAAAATTCTCGAATACGAAAACACCGCTTACTAGTCTGGCATGGTGAAGGGAACACCTTATAAAATATACTAACTGTAGTTTCCCCGCTGGGTTAAATGTTTTAATTATTTTTTAAAAATATTTATGTAGACTTTTTTCAATATATTTTGATAGTTTAAAAAATATAATAAATCGAGTTACACAACTAAACCTATTTTTAATATAATTTTTTAATATTTTTTTAATAGCTTAAAAAACCAAATTTAAAAAAAAAAAACTTTACTAATTTTATATTAGATCACTCGAATTTTAGATTGACCTGATAAGTCGATTGATTTTTTCTAGTAACGCTGCTTGATCTTACTAATAAACAGGACTCACTCTTATTGGATCCTGGTAGTTGAAAGGCTCTAAAATAGTGAGTTCTAGTGACAGATGGGCCCATCTTTAGTGGATTATAATGGAAGCTAGGCTCACCGCTACTAGATCTTGCTATAAAACTAGGTTCATTATCAATGGGGTTGGCGACAAAGCCAAACCTAATAAAATTATGTTAGGTTGCAAATCTAGATTTTCACTGTTGCTTAATCTTGGTGACAACAAAGTCCAACTTTATTAGATTTTACTAGAAAGTTAGGCTTACTATTATTAAGGAGTCAAGCAATTATTATTGAGTCTGGCAACAAAGTTATACCTAATAAACTTGGGTGGGAATCCAATTTTCCACCATTGTGTGGTCCTAGTGATAATAGAACCCAACTTTCTTAGGTCCTATTGCTAGTAGCTAAGCCCATAGCTATTATGTAGCCCATAGCTATTAGGCAGCAGGGCCCAACATTATTGGGTCATATTTAGTAAAAAGACCCATCAGCAATTGTACTACTAGCAAAGAGGGCCTAATATTGTCATAGGTCTGGCTACATGGCCAAACTCAATTTCAATATAATTTTTTAAAAAATAATATATAAACAAATAATATAAAGAGATTAAAAAGAATATTAATTTGAAACAAAGAGAAAAAATTAAAAAAATATTGGATTTTCCTTCTCACAATCTCAAAATATTTTTTAAAATATATATATATATATATATATGAAAAATAATACAAAAATATCAAAAAAAATATTATTTTGAAGTAAAAAAATTAAAATTATAAAATTTCTTAGGGATGAGTTCGCAACTAAACAGAATCTCAACAATTTTTTAAAAAAAATACAAAAGCATATAAAATTATTAATTTGAAGAAAAGAAAAAAATAAAAAATTAGCAAATTTTTACAAAAAAAAATTTGAAATGCAAAATTAAATATGATTTAATTAAAAAATTCAACCCAACCTGAAAACAAAACAAAAAATTATTATTATTTAATTTTTGCTCAGTATTAAAAAAAAATCATTAAATTATTTTAAAAAATAAATTTAAATAAAAAAAATCTAATTTCAGTGCTTATTAGAGTCCCAGATCCAAGCATTTCTGGTTCCCTGTAACCCCGTAAGCCAACCTGTTCTAGGAGAAATGCACGTCCTGTTTAGAAAGCAATCAAGTAGGCAAGCAAATTAAGATTATCCCTTTTCGGTTCGGAGCTTTCTTTCCCTTGTAATATTGATAAGGATGAATCTCTCTCTTTCAGAGAAAAAAGGCCTTATATGCTTGTTTATAGTTTGTGTTTCTGATGCCTGTTGCATCCTCAAGTACTCTTAGTGGACTAAGACCCAATCATCTTGGGTTTTGACAACGCACATTGGATCTTATTAAAAGGTCAAGCCCATTATTAGTGGGTCTTGCTATAACTTAGATCCTAGTTGCAAAAGAGCTCAACATCAAAGCAAGGCCCAATTAAGCATTGGATCCTACTATGAGTAGCGCCCAATATTATTAGGTCTCAGTGGTAAGCAGAGTTATACAACTAGACTTAATTTCAGTATTATTTTTTAAAATAATAATATCAAAATATCTAAACAATATTCATTTGAAGTAAAGAAAATTTATATATATATATATATATATATATATATATATATATTGGGTCTCGCCAGTCACCCACAATCTCAATATATTTTATTTAAAAAATAATACATAAATATAAAAAAATATTATTTTGAAGTAAAAAAATTTAAAGTTTAAAATTTCTTGGTTCAATCTTTTTTAAAAAATATATATTTTTAAAAATAATACAAGAACATAAAGAAAATATTAATTTAAAGTAAATAAGAAAACTTAAAAATTATCAAAAAAAAATTAAAAAATTTTTGAAATGTAAAATGAACACATGATTTGATTAGGAAATTCAACCTAATCTAAAATAAAATAAAAAATCATCACTCAATTTTTAAATAATATAAAAAAATCTCGTTAATTTATTTTTTAAAAATAAATTTTTTTTTAAAAAAGATAATGCCCAATAAATTTAATTGAGTATAATGGGTGGCTCTGGCTGCATCTTTTATAACTAATTTGAATCTGATTTGACAGTTCTTGGCAAAACTTAACCAAAAACATAGTAGGTAATATCCTCTAGTATATTACAGTGTTGTCCATAATGTAAAAATTATATTGCTATATTGTCATCCATAACACAATATGTTTATATCCATAATAAATCTGAGTGCAATCTACATTGAAATTACTCTATATATATATATATATTGTCATTCATTGATCCCTATCTCTTTTAGTTTTTTCTTCAAATAGTACAATACATGTTGAAAGCATTTATAATTCATAATACTTCACTCTGGAATAGAAATCCCCGTATGTTTTAGACTTTTGTTAATTAATTAGATGCTTGTCTTCATTTTGTTATGGAGTAGTTTTTATTTTTCAACACAAAATTTTATATACTAGTTTTTTCAACATATTTTTATAGTTAAAAAATTATAAACAAAAATATTTATACATATAATTAAATAAATCAATAACTATATGTTAATAAATAAATAAGTTATAAAAGATAACTAAAAAATTAAATTAAAAAAATCAAGAGATATATACATCAAGATATTTAATTTTATAAAATGTGATATTTATCCGACTATACTTATTAAATTTATTTATTAAAATAAGTTTTTTATTCAATAAAATAATAATAAAAAAGAACATATATATTAAATTAATTGAATAAAATAAAAGTAAAAAAATATTATGCAAGGCTACATATATTATGAATATCATTTGAAAAAAAACTTATTTTAATAAATAAAATTTATCTATATAAATTTTAAAAAAAATGTAAAAAATCTCTTGTGAAAGTAAAAAGTCTAGTATGGTGAGGGATACATTATAAAATATATTATTAGTTATATTTTTTATAAAAAAAAGTTCAAGGAGGGTAATTCTGTAAAATTGATGAATAGATTGTAACTTAGCAAAAACCATATCATACTGAATACATAAACTTGTAATACTTAATACATTAATAATAAAAAACAAGTAATATTTTTTATTGATCCGGATTTCAGATTAATATGATAAATTAATAATTTATTAAATTTATAAGATAATACATTTATATATGTGTGTGAGTGTCATTCATGAGAAACGAGTATACCTGTGGGATGTTGCCACAAATTAATAGGTAGCTTGTTAGCTGTTAGATAGGAGATTCCTTTAGTTATATTAACACGTGTCACTCGTTCATGAGAGAAGTTCGTTAGAGGCAACCTTGCAGCTCACTGTATAAATCCTCCTGATCCCCTCCTCTCTCTCTCTTCCTTCTCTCTGAATTGCTGTAGATAGCTGGCTAGGATTACACCGCCATCACTGTCAAGTCAAGCCCAGGCCAAACTGCACTATCACCGTTGATTCTCCTCAGAAAAACTAATATCTTTGCCCCAATAAAGTCCCCTCTGTTAATCTTGGTTAGTGTTTAGTTTCTTTTTCTTAATTACATACCTTCTTGGTTGATCTTGTCCTCATTTCTTGGACTTCTTTTTTTCTCGTAATTTTCTCTTTTTCTTCGAACCATTCAACAACATGCATCTTTCTTCTAATTCTAACTGGTTTCTCCTTTCATTTCTTTAATTTATTTTAAAAATGATATTATAATTTGATTAACGATTTTCCCCTTCTATTATTCTAAGTGTTGTATGATTTGCTGGTTTCTTTTAAGTTACTTTGATTTTAAAGATTTGATCTTTATCACCTTTCCAGACAATGGCCAAAGACGATAAACGAAGACGCTGCGAGGAGGTGAATAAAGATATGATTAGTAGCTTGCCTAATGTGATAATTGGTCATATACTCTCGTTTCTTCCTACTAAAGATGCTGTGTCTACCTGCATTCTGTCCAAAAGTTGGAGAGAACTCTGGAAATCACTTTCCAATTTTGATTTTGATGATCGCACATGGAAAAGTAAGATCATCTTTGGGAATTTCATGGATAGGTTCTTTTATGTTCATAACTCGCGTGAAAACTCCATTACAAAACTTCGTCTCCGCGTACATGGAAACTATCCTTCTTCCCGTTTAAGTCAATGGATTGATGCAACGATTAAGGACAATATTGAGGAGCTTATACTTTGGATACCCCTATTTACTCATGTTCCGTTGCCTCAGAGACTTTTTAGTTGTGAGAAATTAGTGGTTTTGAACCTTAGTTATGGAATTGCTATTGATCTTCTTGGTGTTGGCGTGCGCTTTGCATGTCTCAAGGTCCTTCATCTTGAAGGACTCCCGATGCTTGACGATCTTGCTTCCATAGAGAAACTATTAGCAGGTTCCCCAGTCCTTGAAGAACTGAAAATCGAACATGTAGATTGTCGATCCAGGAACGCTTTACGTGTATGCTCAAGCTCACTGAAACGCTTGACCATAAGATTCACGCGTATTCGTTATTACCGGAAGGATCCTGGTTGCAGAGCACTCACTCTTGATACCCCAAACCTAGAGCTTCTTATACTAACTGATTTCGTGTCCGAGGAGTTAAACATGCAGCAACTTCCGTGCTCACTGTTCGAGGCATCCATCAGTGTTGCTTTTACACATTACTTCATCGTACGACTAGATAGTTATATTGACATGGCGGTTCAGTTCTTGAGACTGATCATGCCTATTGTCAGGACCTTACGCTTGTGTGGGACTACTATGAGGGTAAGTTTTTTCCTCATTTTACTGTTGTGCTTAAATTTTCAGTGGTCTGATGACGCACCCCCTCACATGTTTACCCCTATACAGATTTTATCAAACGCTGTTCGTAAGAAGTTGCCTTGCTTCGAAGATCTGCCTTATTTTGGTAACTTGACTCGTTTGGAGATTGAAGCTAGTGGAGATTGTCGTTGGATGGTTTTGCATGGGATACTCAAATGCTCTGTTAAGCTGGAAGTCTTCATCATATACAAGGACAAGGTTAGTTCCAACAAGATAAATACGTCCGCAATGTTTTCCGGAAGCTTGATCGGTATTGTTCTTCTTCTTACAGGCTTTCACAGTTCAGGCAAAGGATCCTCCCAAATGGCAAAGTCTTGCATACCTTAATTCTTCGGTAATTCCCAAATGGCGAAATCCTGAATTCGCGCCTCGGTGCATGAGGTCAAGCCTTAAAGTAATTGAGTGTGTAGATTTTGAATGGGATTTCTCGGAGATAGAAATGGCGGAATATTTCATAAAGAATGCACTGGTCTTGGAGAAGATGGCTATCAGATTTGGATGGGGCATGACTCATAATTCAAAAGAACGTGTTGCCAAGAGGCTATCAGGGTATGAAAGAGGCTCCAAAGCATGTCAAATTACATTTTCATCACCTTGATTTAATTTTTTTTTAATTCCTTTTCTGTTAGAGATTGCTCAACGAGGAAGAGAGAATGCAAACCCGTATTTGATATTCATGTATACGGATGAATTCTTTTTGTTGTTCTAGCATAAAATTGTGTATTAAATACACAATTTTAAAAACTTAGATACTTGGATGAATTCTTCTTTTTGTTGTTCTAGTATAAAATTGTGATTACAATCTTTTAAAAACTTAGATACTTGGAGAGAAAGAAGTATTTGGGTATTAAATAATCATCGCTAGCTAATGTTATGCATAAAATTGTGTTTAATTCAATAATATATTTAATTAAATTATCACAAAATAATAATTTCCTTAAATTTACCATCAGTTTTTATTTTATTTTATTGAGGTGTTCTTTTTTGTGGCAAGTGATAATATGAAATCCTAACCTATATTTGCAATTAATGAAACAAAAGTCATTGAGAATTTCATATATCTATTTAAATTACTAAATGATATTGTGTGAAATTAATATTTAATTAATTTAAACTTAATAATGTATCCTAGCTATAACATTTATAAACATATCTCAATATTCCATTGCGCCTTTAATAAAATATATATAACAAAGAATGTTATAAAATTTAAGACGCGTAAATTTTTTTTAAAAAAAAGTGATTTGGAAAAATGGATTAAAAAATCAATCTTTTAAGAAATTCAAATTTCAAAATATTGATGAAGTGAAAAAGGAAACACAATCAATTCATGAGATTCGTATAAATTTTTTATATTTTTTCAAGCATTTGATTCCACTTAAATATATTGTAATATTAATTATCTAGAACATCATATTTACAAATTTCTCATATGATAAAAAAAATGATTTTTTAGTATAAATAAAGGAATTATAATATCCTATATCTCAGGAGTTTAGGAAATAAGGATTAATAATACAAGAAGTTATTCATACATTTTCGTATTATTAAGATCAAGTATCGAATTGAAACAACTATGTTTAATAAATCTGTTACAGATAAAACAAATAAATATTTAGAGAACCTCCCAAATTTAGAGAAAAACAATTAATGAAACATAGTTTTGAAACTCGGTTTTGCCAGATGGATCGACTCGAGGCTGAAATTGAGCTAGTTTGAAGAAAAATGGGAAAAAGAAAAACCCGGCGTGACCCAACTAACCTGACGACCCGGCAAGACCTAATAAAAAAACTAGTTGCAATCTGTTGACTTTATTTTTTTGTTATTACTAAAATGATGGTATTTTAATTTAAAAAAATTAACTTGGACAACCTAATAACCTTGTCAAAACTCGGTAACCTGGTTAGAACCCAGAACTTAAACCTTGGATAAGGCCAACCACCATCCCAGATCTAAAAACTCTGTAATAAAGTATATATTCCTTCCTCTTAAATTCTCTCTTGTTCATTTGCTTTGCAATTCAGCATTATTGTCTATAGTTTGAAATGATTTTCTTCCTACAAGTGGTATAAAAAAAAAATTTGATTGTTTGATACGGCAATTCAAACTTCTCACTTTAATCTCTTTATTTGACAAATGATAAATATAATATTTGGTGTGTTTGAAAGCTTGACTAGATTCTTAACATATGTGAGAAATGGCTTTCAAGAGCATGCAAAAAGAGTGACATTGACACCTTTCTAGAAAAAGGTCATGTGGAAGGTCTGAAATAACGATCAACAAACACTCATAATTATTCATTAATATTTAGATGATATTACTTTTGAGATAATGGTTGACATAATCATCGCCAAACATGCATGAAAAGTTTTGTAACTATCAAATTAAAAAGCTGATAGTGTAAAAAAGGTTCGCATATAAAAATTATGAGATGACTTTAAAAAATTATATATGCTTTAAGTAAGAGAATATTTCAAAATACTTTGTTAGAGTATTAACCATATACAATGAGATGAAAAAATATAAAAAAAAGATGAAAGAAATATGTATGGTAGAAAAGATTCTATGATCATTATAGAAGAAATTCTACTATGCTTCTACTATGCGGTAGTTACAATAAAAAAATCATAAAATATAATTTTTATTTTAATAATTTAAAATTTCATAAAAAAACTATAAGCCCAAGTACAAACCCATGAAAAAAGATTCAGTGAAATTCAAGAAATCATGGATGCATAATCGCTTTCTCAAAATTCTCTATAAAAAAGAAATAAGATGACTCTGGATGTAATCAAGATGATAGAGGCGGATTTGGAAGAGGAGTTCGATGTAGCCTCCAAAGGGTTGAAACTATAATGGGGAAGATAACCATGAAAAGAAGAAGATGTAGCTCATCAGTCGACCATCACAACCACGAAGCCGTGGAGTCCACACGAGGCTCACGAGTCTGTTGTCGCCAAGAAGCCATGGAGTCCACACGCGAATCCATCGTTGTAGCCACAAAGCCATGGCATCCTCACGAATCTCACGGAACCATCATTGCAGCCATAGAGCCATGGAGTCCACTTGAGGCTCACAAATCCATTGAAAGCATGGAGCCATGGAGTCCACGAACAAGGGGTAACTAAAAAGCTGCATCATCACGAACAGTGCAGAAACCAATAATTGAGCACAACAGTCTCTGCTTTTCTTAAACGAAGTTGAAATGTAGTTCGAAACCAGGCTCAGTTTCTTTCCTCAAATGTTTCGGATATTTGCTCTCAGATCTCAATCAAAAGTACTTTCAAAAAATAAAAAAAATAAAAACAGAGCTAAACGAGTATCCTTTTAGTTGACCATTGCATGCTATCATGCATTTGGAATAGAGAGTACTCATCTTGTATCAGCCTGACACAAACACATCAATTTACCCGTAAAAAAAAAGTCGCATAACATTTGGAAAAGCAGGATGACCATCAAATGTTGTTGCCTTAAACAATCGTCTTGTATCTTATTGAGGAAATAAAAAAAGAAAAGATTAAACAGTGTGTGTGTGTGTGTGTGTGTGTGTGTGTAAACTCTTGCATTTTCTACTTGCTTTTTTTTTTTTTAAGAATAGAGAGTACTCATCTCCTAAAAAGTTAAATGACGATTCATGACTGCGTTAGAAATGAGATAGAAATAAATAAAAGGAAATATATAACAATCGAAGTACTAATGTGTATTTCTTTTCCTTGTTCTTTACAAGATCCCTACAAAGCCTACATTCCTGGCAGAATAAGTCCAATTTACTACCTTCTAACTGGCATAGAAAATGATCTAGGAATCTCGTCCAGGTGAAAATTTGATGTTTCTGATGAAGAAACAGAAGCTGATTGTCGAAGGAAAGGAGTAGCTGCCCCGCTTGAAGTTTCATTGGCAACTGTGGTAGGACTAACTGAAATAAAAGAAGCTCGCTGCAACTCGATTTGAGTGACTGGATCTGCATCATTCTCAGGAATATCAAGCAAATGATGATTGTCTTCCTCTGACATTAATGTGCTTGTGTCTCTGTGCATGGTAGAATCATCTGTGAAAATTGCATGCCTCCTCTTCCCGCTAGCTGCTGTTTTCCACCACCCATGGATTGTCTCCCTTATTCTTTGAGGAATTAATGCCGCCTTATAGTTTGTTCCCATCTGGGAAAGGGGAGGGAACAATACATGATGCTAATAATAACCAGAAAATGATTGAACAAAAAAACAAGTGGTATAATACTACCACCTTAACCCAATGAAAACCTGTTCAAGCATTTCCTGTTACTAGTTGGGAGGAGGGAGGCTTGTTCTACTCACAAGTGGATAAAGATGATTTCAATTCTTAAAATGCCATAAAGAATTGATGGCAATTTAAAGGACTCGACATCTTGACATATTCTCATATCTAAAAATATATGAAGTTTGTTCCAAAACCCTTTCTTGGTGATGGATTGTGATAAAACACCACAGCATCGCTCCCAGAAAGGAAAAGGTGGAGACGATAATCAGAAGGAAAAGAACTTGAGGTTTGTTAGCCGAAAAATCACGCTGTCAAAATTTATTAGTTTCAACAATGTTGACGTTAGAAATAATTTCCATGGCCACCTGTTCTTTCGTATGTATCAGTATGAACGGTAAATTTGAGGGTACACTCATAAACTAGGTGTTTGCACAGTACTGCATAAACATGGTCATGAAGAACTTCAGACGTCCTACTTGGACATGTTCATGCATTTGATTGGCAGTCACTAGCTAGTTATATAACACCTGCATTATATACACAGCATACACAACAATATATTCATCAGTGTCTCCTCTCTTTCTCTTAGATACTGTGGTTGAATTTGACAACAAGCCCAGGAATAAAGACACATGCAGCTGGCATATGCCATGAGGCTGAAGGGCTATATTGGCGGTCAAGTCTTTGTTACTGGAAACTGTGGTGTATCTGCATCTGATACAAGTTAAAACTAGCTAGATTGTGGTAGATTATGTGCTTCTAATGTCTTGTTCATGATATTTGTTGACTAGTAGATTATGCATTAGTATTTTCTTGCATATAATATGAGTTGACATGTTTTTTCCTTGGGGAAAAGTGCATATAGTGGCAATATGATACCTGAGTAGCAAGTGCATATAGTGGCAAGGTGCTGTAGCTGCAGAGGAACTGCCCAGCAAACCTACAAGATAATACAATAATGCAGTAGTTGTAAAAGCTGATGAATCCTCAAGAAAGTCTCAACTATCTCAGATGTATGCATACCCCAACACAAGTCGTATGTACACCTGCAAATGGTTCCTAATAAAGCAGGATCTGAAGCCAAATTGCCACTGTAAATTAATCAACAGAAGACAGATCAGTTCAACGTACAGATTCAACACCTCATCATGGAAAAGAAAAAACTTTGTATCTCCTCATTTCTGATTCTTCTGGTCAGTGATTATCAATCATTCTTTCGTAAACATTGAATCAACCCAGGAAAAAGTGAGGTTTTTGTTCAAACAATCACAGAAATTACAATAAATTTGAGCTTGGTTGATGTCAAGAAGGAAAGGACAAAAGTGAACTCTCGCAGTCCAATGAATAATAATCAAGTCAGGGTAGAGGAGATACCCAAAACCAAAAGAATGAAGCCAATTCAAATGCATTCTGCAATCACATTTCAGAGAAAGAAAAGAATGAGATGTCAGTTATGCTACTTTGGCACAACACCAAAGAACCATTTTCTAGGAAAGAAGGAACTGAAAGGACGGTATATGTTACCATTTTAACTTGAGCAACTGATCACAGTGAGCATTGCTTACCTGGAACAGGATAAAATGGATCAATGACAGAAACAGTTCTGGCTTCTTGAACCAGAAAAGATCATCTCGAGGCCTCAGCTTCCCTTCTACAGAGTGTCCAGTTAGGCCAGCAGTCTCTAATGTCAAGGTCGCGATAACATGTTGTAGCTTTGCACCGACTAGAAGAACAAGCTGCCCATGACATGAAATATCAGAGATGCCCAGTGCAATTACTTAAGTAATACAAAATTCGTTACTTGTAATCTGTTGTCCTTCCAAATGACTGTTTCTCACTGCGTACTTTTTGTTTCTACCGAGGAAAATTCCTTTTGCAGCATACAAGTGATTGATAAAACTGAAACTCAAAAGAACCTGCAGCACTTACAGTGATTGGAACGACGGCTATCCAGAAATAGAGATTAGATCCTGTGGAAAGGTTCCAAAACGAACAAGCCATAAATTAGTAAGATTGAGACTTGGATAACCCGATCACACACTAGACAACACTAGATCATTCATCCATGGGGATTTGGTTAATTTTTTTTTAATGTAAAAAAATTATCTAAGTGTCGATAATCGTTTTGTGAAATAAGAAATTTAATTATAAACTCAAAATATAATATATATTAAATAATATTTTTTAAAATATTGATATAACATATATGGAAAGTAAATCGAAAAAAATACCCATATTCAATTAAAAAAATTTAAAATAATAAATAAAATCAACACAGATCAACCTACTAAACTTATAACTCGAGTCATGAAATTAAAATAATCTTATAAAAAATAAAAAAATACAAAATCTAATTTCCAACTAATGCAATATTAAAAAATAAAATAAAAAAATAATTAAGCGTTAAAAAAATAGTTAAAAAAATAATTAAAATCAATCAAGTTAACTTATTAAATTCACTATCTGGATTTTAAAATTGTGATAAATTTATTAAAAGCAAATTGAAAAAAGAAAAAGGAATTATAAAGTCTTAATTCCAATATTTTCAATATTAAAAATTAAAATAAAAAGAAATTAAATCATATAACTAACTAGCATGTAACATAATAAAAAGAAAATTTTAAAAAAAATATATCAAAACACAATTCCCAAAAATTAACAAGGATAAATTTGAAAAATAAGAATTATTAAAGTGTTAAATTAAAAGAAAATATTAAATAAAAAAACAAAACAAAAGACTGATGAATAACTTTTGATATATGAGTGGCTACGGCGAATTAGCCATATATTTTAGTGTTTCGTTAATTAATTTGTTAATACTCACCGAAATTCGTATATTGTTACCCAATGGCAAGTGCAAAACAAAGCAATTCATAGCATTATTTTTCACTCTCATAGCCATACCTTTCACATTAAACAGCATGACTACCACAACGAATCCCCACAATGGACCACTGCAAGGCGTTGAACACACAGGCATTTAGCTGGTCCATTTTCTCCTGGTTCAATCATGCAGATGAATGGCCAGAAAATACAAGAAACATTCAAAGTACGTAGACGACGTTACCTCACACCAACAATTCTCTGGAATTCTTCTTCCATGGAGCGGATCACGTAGCTGTGAAAATCATGTTTCAATGGGAGGTTGTGATTCTGCCATGAATAAGAAAAAACCAAGAGGAATGGATGTCAATAAAGCATCACTGATACTGCCAACAGTATATCAGCAAAGACGCTCACGTTGTCTCTGTATATATAGTACTTCATTGTCTTCTTCTTTCTTAAACCCTAGTACAATACCATTGAATTCCTCGGTTGATTCTGGGATGATAACACCCCTACTCCCCTCTTTTTCCTGGAGGAGAGTGCCATATTGCATTGACAATACATCCTAAATGCTAGTTGAAAAGTAGAACTTCCTCTGTGCCCCTTGCTCAGTTGTAAATGCTATTTGAGAAATAAAAATTCACTTCAAGTTTGGGATAACAGATAACAGCAGAGCATACCATGATGAAGCCCTTACGAAGAGTGAGGTAGTCTGTGCGAGCCACTGAAGGTCCAAATTGCCGAAAGAAGCATGTCTGCAAGTTGATAAAACACATCAAACGATGACCAGCTCTAAAACAAGGCCTCATGGGAAGGCTCTAATTCTATTGCAGAATTGGAGGTAATAACAAGCAAGCATGGAATACAACATAGAAAGCATTAAAGAGAAGAAAGAGAGTTTTGTACCTACCACCCAGATAAGAAAACTATTCTTGACCAAAGGGCTTGATTTATGATGTCTTGCGAAGGTTGTTTGCCTTCGCAATGTATTCTCTCTATTGTTTTCTGTTACAGAATAGATTACCAAGTCGTGATTGTGATACAGCAATATTTCTAAGAATAAACATTCTCAATTGAAATGATTGGAAGGTGAAGGTATCCCTTGAAAAATAATGCCAAGAGAGGAAGAAAAGAAAAAACAACAGAAACTTACTGCGAGTTCCTATTTTTTCCTAAGTATCTTCATTCGAATACAAACAATGAAATCTCAATCTCTTTAAAAGTTCTAGCATCTAGACTTACATGTATAAGGACAAGCTAAATAGTGTATACAGAAGAGAGAGATTAAGTAGTTATATTCTAAATCAGCCATCAAGTATAAAGCTGACATAGGCAAAAAGAATTGGGCAGCTCTTGTTACTGTTTAAACTTTTAAATCTATTCAAAACCACTTTCCTGTCCAAGGCTTTACCTGTTGATACATCATGGCATTCCATACGAGCCAAATCTTCCCATACTCTCCAACTATGAATCTGGTGAAACAATTACAATGTTAGACAGGTGGTCATGGTGATAACGAGATTATGGTTCTCTTGTTTCATGAGTCAAATCTAGTATCTTGTATTTGATCAACTGCAGTTCAGGAAGACGTTGGTTTTTATGGTCAGCAAAATTTCCTCTCCCGGGTCCTGGGAAAAAACATAACAAGTTCGACTAGAAAATACTGTCTTACTCTAAATACAAGAACCAAATGCATGGTGGATCTTGTTTTATACATGATATATCTATTCCCAGATAAATCTATTTTTAATGGGTTTACAAAACTCTTATAACCTTTCTCGGGAATGAACATGTCTTGAGTAAGGGCTTAGTAGTGTGCGGAGCTCAGTGACGCTGGGGTTGGTAGTGTGCCTCGTCTCAAACATGCTAAATCTTGCACTAACCAAACCTATATGCAATTGGGTGTAGTGTGACAAGCCCTATAAACGTTGTGTATACTACTAGCTAAATCTAAAAGTTTTTTGAGTTTATTAATTAATCAAATTTAAAATAATATAAATATAAAAAACATATCAAATACAAAGCACTTGAACATAACATTAAACATAGCATTCTGTCAAATCCAAACCTTGGACTTGACAGTCAGTTACATTTAAAGTAATATACGTTTGACAAACATGTCAAACCTAAAACACTTGGAATAATATTTCATAAAGTCTAAAGCAGTAAAACCTGGTAATCAACCAAGTTTAGGCACTTATACTTAACAATCAGTCATGCTCAAAAAAACATCGGTTTGAAAAAGATATCAAACCCAAGATACTTGTATTTTATAGTTAGTCATATCTAAAATAACAATCATTCTCCTTAAGCACATCCAAATAAATGATCATCCTCCCTTGACACGCCTAAAGGAATGAACATCCTCTCTTGACATGTCTAGGAGAATAACTATCTTCTATTAGGTCTAACCTTAGAAAAGAGTTCAGTCTTTATAGACTTAGCTACATTTGATATTTTAAATTTTAATGTCTCAAAACCTTTTTTTTTATAAGAGAACAAGATTTATGGGTTATAAATACACTATAAGACTTTCAGAACAAAAGTTCACAATCTTTATTCTTTACTCTGTGTGTGTATTCAGAATATTTTTCTTGAAAATATTCTTTTATTTTCTCTCTCTAAAAAATGCATTTAAGCATCAAAAAGTTTCTATCTCAATCAAAAAGATACCTTTTATAAATACTAGTCACGAGCAATCTTGGCCTAGCATAGAATAAATATAAGCTATTAACTATCTTCTCTAGTAAAAATGGAGGATATTGCTTCTACCAATTAATTGATTAATCATTTATCCAACTCATTAGTACTATTTAAACTAGTTGAAAATCATCATTTCCCTTTCATTATGTTGTGTAATTATTAAGCATACGAACTTAACCATTCCTAAAACCACTTCACCATTAAGAAAAGCAACAGCTCAAAATGCATAACCTTCACAATCGCCAGCAGCATTGTTAAGCAACTGTAAGAAATGTGTGTGATTGCCATGACGAAAATGAAGCGATGCAACCGCTCGAGATCTTGATATGACAGGAATGGCTCATATCCCTGCACGTCAAACAGTTTTCAGAATCGAATATTTGTCATTGAGAAAACGAATGTCATAATAAAGCAAGGTTATCAACTCGCTGCTTTGAAAATTCAATATTGCAACATCCTCAACAATGTTTTATATAGATGAATTAATGACATGCCTTTTCGCAGGTATTCCGATCCAAGCCATTCAACATTCTTCGAAGTGGATGAGGAAGAACAGAAAGCATCACTAGTTTACGTCCCTCGGAAGAATTTTGTTTAATTTCCTCATCAGTCTCTGTTCTCGTGCAAGAAGCAAAATTACCTTCATAGAACTTTGATGGAATGCAAATACTGGCTATGGTGCTTGAGGTAGCTGCTAAAAGAAGTGATATGAATCCAAGCAGCATCAACTCTGAAGACAAGTACAAAATGATACTAGTGAATGAAAATTAGTGAAAAAAATATGAAAGGAAGGAGATTAAAATTACTAGTAACCAAAAGAACTAGATGAACTTTCTGCAGCATCTGATGTTGTTTTTTGAACTTGGAAAATACCTTCTTTCATCTTCTCCACAGCTGCAAGCAAAGGTTTCCGATCGGTTTCCCGCAACCACTGAAAAACAAATGAACAAAGAATCAAATCTCAGATTAGACACCAAAGCTATTGAAAGCAACACTGGCATTCCAGAAAACAAAACGCAAATAAAAATAATTTGACTGATTCTGTTTCAATTCATCTGTCAATATAGAGTTCTCCTAAAGCAAACATGTGAAATTTTATCATAAGCCCGCTGAAACAAAGTTAACGAAGCTGGTGCTTCCACAACAGTCTTCCAATATGTAATTTTCACATCTAAAGCATTTTACGTAATAATCAATGAGATTTCAGCCTACAATCATGACCAAGAACCAGACAGAAAGCTAGAGGTATCAACTAAAAGCCCTCAAAAAGTCAATAAAAAGCTATTTAGAAACTCAAATTCCTAAAAACATCAGAAACGTAGTGGCAGATATGAATAGCCAAGCAAAGTGCCTTACTGCTTGCAAAACCTTCCATCAAGCATGATATATCCATATATACCCAAGTTTCAAAGGGATCAAATATATAAATAAAATATTAAGAAAATGCATTGTGTACCTTGAACTTTAAGTAATAGAGTGGAAGGAAGGAAAAACAAACAAATTCTGTACAAATACAGTGTAGTACCTCACAAATCATAACAATGACAAAATGCAACATCAGGAGAAGAAGGTAAGAACAGAAGAAAAAATAATAAACAGTAGAAAGAAGATGTCACGTACACTACATAGTCTGTGAATTGAGCGCTCCACTATCAGAGAAACAACCACAAAGATTGTCAACACAGTTGCAACTGACCATGTTGGAGTTAAGGCCAAGGATCTCATTTCTTTAGTATCTTCTTCCATTCGAAGCAATCCTACTCAGACACGCCAACTTTTGTCTTTAAATCTTGACACCTCTAAAGCCCCTGTCGTAATTTTAAACTAACAACGACACCAAGCAACAAAATTCGCTTCCTAGAAATCAAAACCACCAAAAAAAGAAATACAAACTTAACTCCATCATCCTGCTCCTCGTGTAATCATATATATAAATATGATAATACAAAAAAAAAAGTTTGGAAACCAACCGAGCTCTTTCTCTCTCTCCTCCTTTTTACTTGGCTGAGACAAAACCAAGCTCTGAGGCTCAGTTTGATCAAACTACTTAAGCTCACTTGATTTACTATTTATTATTATTCATGAATAATATTATATATGATACTATTCATGAATACTAATATTTTTTTTCATTTGTATTTCTCTAGATTTTTTTTTTGATATATTGTTCAAGAATATATATCGAGTCAACTTTTAAAATAAACAGGAAATAATTCATTTAAAGAATATTGTATAAAAACAATTTAACGTAGACAATTTTTTTGTCTACACACAAATTTATCTTTTTAAATTTTTACCTACTTTCAAGAAAAAGGCTTAAATATTAACTTAAATACCAAAATATCTCATAAACTTGTTTTACCTGCATAACTCAAGCACAAAATTCATTAGCAAATAAAAGTCAATATTTTTATATGAAAAATTTTCACAACTCATGAGTGGTATCATTTATAGGAACCGAAATAAACAACAACGTTTTTATTTTTCTTCAATTTATACAAAAAACAATTTGTGGCTAACAAAATTTCAGTATATGAAAAACTAACTAATCTCCCCGTATGAACTCCAGTTCATCTAAGTAAATGCAAGTACTCAATAACTTTGCTCTTGCCATACAAAAACAGATTCATTATTTTCAATGCAACCAACAAAAAAGTCAACATATAGTATTAGGTGCACAAAAGCAACTTCAATTTCAATAAAAAAAAAAAACTACACAAAATAACATATTAAATAGGCTTCACAGTCCAACTCTCTAAATAAGCTATCATTCCTAAGCAAATCCAAGCCATAAATATAATTGTTTTTATCAATTTTCTTTTAAGTCTTAGTCTTTTTATTTACATGCTTCTTATATTTAAATTAAATTAAATTAAATTAAATAAAACTAAGCATGATGTGCATGAAACAACACTGATCCCAACTTCTTCATGTTATCATCACTAAGTAGAGGAGTTTTTATTTTATTACATTATGTTACACACTCACCTTTCCAAGAATTTTTTATTAAAGCCAACTTAGATAATTATGATGGCCTTATAAATTTTAAAGAACATGTATAAAATGCTAGAAGCATCTTGAAACTAATGATACACATAAAGCTCATCTTTCATTTTAGCACCAATATTTGTGCTAAAAATAGTGTTATAAATCTCATTATCATCACACAATGAGATGATAAAAACACAAAGGCATGTCTTTGAAGATTCAATTAAGATATGACAAGCATGGATGATCTGTATGAAACCATCATCATTAAAATCATGATCAATTGATTCTATAACTATTATTTATAGGAAATGTTATACACTCTTTAACAAAAATATCTTTAGCATCAAACATGAGAGGGAAGATTACATTGGGGTGGAAAAAACTAGCATGACCATAAAAGGTCACCCGCGCTTCCATGTATAAGAAAAGTCTTCACCACGACATTAATCTCCAACACAAACATCCAAAAGAAGCATATAAGGGCACATCCTTGATCACCTAACAATCCCTAAACTCATGACCACACCTCTTATGGCAATATATATTAATATGTTGGCTGTTATGAAGGGAAAAGATTTCCTATAATACCAACCTCCAATGAATGGGTTAAACACAAGAAACCCTAATAAGTTTTGCACTTTCACATTGATTATGAACATGACTTAAAAAATATGTCATGCACTCACAAAAGAGATAAAAAAAAATTAATCTTTAAAAGGTACCTCCAAGAATTTGTGAAGGGGGAGATAAAATATGAGCAAACCAAAAATAATTTTAATGATGTATTACCTCAGATAAGATAAACATAAAAATTTATATCTTCATCATCTTTTAAATTGAAAAAATAAATAAAAAATAGTGCATTTCCATGTCTTCAAACATATAAGATCTTTATGAAACTTTCATGGAGAAGTATTGATTAATCTTTATTATATCAATTGATCCCTCAATCCATTTTCTTCAGGTCTCAATCACTACTTGTCTCTATGTCCTAGCGACTAATGTCATAAAGCCTTGTGGCAGTTATCTTTAAGCCCCCATTACCACCAACTGTGCCCAAGTCCTTGTGGTTATTGTCTCTGAAAAGATCATAGATTTTCTCATTAAAAAATTGACAAAACCTCTCACTAATTCAGAAAAAAAAAAATCCAAAGACATGCCTATACAAGTAATGTTTTTATGCAAAAATTCACTATAATTATTTTTTCTTCCTCTCTAGGTGATTAAAATCTTCCAAACATGTATGTTTACAAGACTTTAAGGGGTTAATGATAATACAAAAAAAAAAAAAAACTCAGTTTTCCTTTGGTCAAGACTTATCTGAGCTCAAGGGTTCGATTTGACCGAGTACTTTAGCTCATCTTGGTTTATTTTTCATTACAATTCATGAATAGTAATATGAATGATACTATTCATGAATAATACTTTTCACTTATATTTCCCTAGATATTTTCCAATGCTATATATATCATCAGGTTTTGAGAGAAAAGAAAGATGAGTCATCTAAATAATATTGCATATAAAACACTTTTAACAAGACATAGAGTACACATCTCTTCTCTACATATAAAAAATAATATTTTTATCTTCTTGAATTTTTACCTAGTTATTACTAGAGAAAAAATTTAAATACTAACTTAAAAATTAGAGTGTCCCTTATCTATGAGAAACTTGTTTTATAGGTACAACTTAGGCCCATAACTTACCAACCAAGAAAAATCAATATTTTTTTGTGAAAATTCTCCACAACTTCATCAAAACATATATATAATATACAAATATCAACATCAAAATCCTAACTTTTGATCCCTTTTACTTTCAAACTCCGAAAGCATTGACCTATTAGAGCTAAGTTTGCATTTTAACTTGTACTAGTTAGTTGTTAACACCACGTTGTGGATCGAATAAAAAAAAATTATGTACCTAAAAATATTAGTATTGCTAATGTATTTTCTATTCTAAAAAAATTGATGAAATAACAAAAAAAAGATACTGGGGTAGAAAAAATCGAGAAATAAAAAAAAGGGTTAATATTAATCCACATGTTGCAAAAGATTTTAAAGAAAATTATTTATCCTTATTTATTTTTATTTTTCTTATTTAGTTTATGAAATTAAATATTTTGCATAATAACTTTATTCCTTCTTATTTGTTTATGACTTTTTTTGCTTTTCTTTTATTTTTTATGGTATCCTAGTTTGGTTAGATTAGTTTTTTGGGTTTATTTGAGTTGTAAGCCTCTTAAAAAATAAAACTAATTAAAGAGTTATTGAATAATAAATATTTGAATTAGGATTTTTGCAGTAAAATCTTGTATTGCTTGTATTTGTTGTCTTTCTTGTGTTATATTCTTCTACATTAGCTAGTATCATAGCTCCACGTCCAGTGATATTAAAGCTTAGTAAATACTTATGGATAATTGTTTTGTGTTGTTGAATAACTATAAATGTAAAAGGTCATACAATAAGACATGCACGTATAGCAGATAAGGAGGAGGAGGTTCCTTTTTAGAAAAAAGATATATAGAAACTAGTGTGTTTTTTTTGTTTATGTCCGTTACTGTTATTAAAAATCTAATGATAGGACCCATAATGAAATGACTCACACAAAGATATTAAAAACCCTTTTAGAATGAGACACGAAAAGATGTTTATGGTAGAGTATGGTTTTTTACTAAAGTTTGAACTCAGAGGATAACTTTCTTGCGACATGAGAAAATGATGCATAAGTTTTTAAAAAATAGATATTTTAAAAAAAATCTATTGTTATTATTATGTTTTCTAACTATTTTTTTTTATTTATTCAAGGAGAATAGATTTCTAATTTAGTTTTCATATTCAATATTAATAAGATTTTCTAGTTTTTTTTCTATATAAAAAATTATAAAATTTTGACGAGTGAGACATGAATGGATAAAATTAAATATTTAAAGAGTCTTCCTATAGTTATTTTATTGTTAGTTTTTGAAAGTTTTTATTTATAACAAATCTTGTTGTCCTTCATTCTTATTTGCATTAGTTAACTTAATTACTTTTTATTTTAAATCGGATCAAAAGTTAATTTCAATCACAAAAAAAAAATATGTGAAGGCACTATTTATGTTTTAATGAACTTCAATTAAAACTAAAGACTCATTGGATTGAGTCAATTCCTAGCGTGGGTTTTATACTATTGTTACATGTCCCAATTAACTAAATGAATCAAAGCATTGTCTAATCATATACTTTTATCATCACAACAATGTTTTAATATTATTTTTGAAATATTAAAATAATAATATTTTAAATCTATTCCAGTTAAATTGATAAATATATAACCCAGTTAGGTCTAATAACTTTATTTAAAAAATATTAAAATATAAAATAATAAAAATAGAAATGGATAAGAAAGCCATTGAAAAAATTTAGAAAAAAAAATATTACTAAGGGTCGTACAAAAGAGCCCTTACTAGTATAATAAAAATGAGGTTATGATCTTTATATATATAAAGAGAGTAGAAATTGAATGATATTAATGCTGGAACCATTTTAATATTATCTACAAAAACATACATTACTCGAAGTTCCGTCCTTTACCCGCATGTCTAGAGAAAACGCCAGAACCCCGCCATTAGTGAATGGCGTTTTCTGAGTTGCATATCACAGTTGATCCCTTTACCTTTTTTTCTCTGTCCGTCTGTCTGAAAAAAAAAAAAAAAAAAAAAAGAAACGGTCCTCATGAAAAGCTAGTCCCTTCTTTATGTAGTGCGTGCAAATGGAGCTTGTTAAGTTGTTGTTTTCGCCCCTTACAGTTGACAAGGGACAAGAATGCAAAGGAAAAGAGGCAGAGATAAACTGTCCACATTGAAAAAGATAAAAAGAAAAAAGCAGAAACTGCCAAGTGACAGTTCTAGAAGGTTGAAGGCATTTGGCTTAGGTTAAAAAATCCAATCAAATCAAAATTTCGAATGGAAATGACCAAATAGCCAAACCAAACTGAATTATTGGGTTGGATTTTATGTTTATATATATTGATAAATTTAATCTAATTTAATTTATGAGCATTTTAGTTGCACTATTTCTTACAAGTTTTGATTCAATAGGTATTTAGCTTATCATAGCTCTCTAGTTTATGATGAGCTTTTTTTTATTTAGTTTTTTTATTTGTTTTTAAAAAAAATCAAAACTTAGCCAAAGTAATTTTAAAAAAATGATTTCTAATTGAAATTATCAAAAAACAATTCAAAAAACCACTCAATTTAGTTAATTTTGGGTCATTTTTCACATAATTTAATTGGTTTGTTCATTGGTTTAAGTTTTTTTAATTAGAAATTATATATATATTACTTTATTGATTTCTTAAATTAATCGAAATTATATTTGAGTTATTATTTTTAGAAACTTTAGCTTATTTCTAATAAGATTATATTCTTTTTAAGAGTGTCTTCCTATCTTTATATGCATATAATTAAATATAAAATAATATAAAATAATTAAACTAAGCGGGATCCATAACTAGAAAATAAATTTAATATCTTATCGTAGTTTAACATCAGTCAAATATATTATTATTTTAATATTAAAAAAAAAATCATCAAAACTTCTCCATCCACGTACAATGATTGCTTGAACACAACTTTTTTTTGGCGTTAAAAGTTATCTCCGGAGACCTTTAATACTTATCCAGCCACCATCAATATGGATTGAGCCCCAAATTTCCACCATTGTGATTCACGAGTCAGGACCTTGATACCCTCCTCCTCCATATCCCTAATGGAAATTTGATTGTTTTAGCTTAATTCTAATGAATTGATGCCACCACAAAATTAGTGGTGTTAACTTGAAAACAAAACTTTTTTTTTATTTTGAAATGAGTTATACTAATAATTATCTTCAAGTTTAATTGCCTCTTTTTTTAAAAAATAAATTTAAATTTTTTAAATTTTTTTATTTTCATATCATTTTGGTGCATTGATGTTAAATATAATTTTTAAAAAATAAAAAAAATATTATTTTAATATATTTTTAAATAAAAAAATAATTACAATTACACTTACAATATATCCTCTACATTTTTTTTCAGAATCCATCCTCGTTTTTTGACTTCTGACTATCCTAACAAATAATTTGTTAGTTTAGGAAGATTACATTATAGGTAAACTCTTGTTGTATCATCTTAATGATCTTCATTTTATAGCTTTTAGTAACAAACAAATTAAATCTTCCCGTCAAATTTAGTTGGTGGTGTTAATGTTAGTTGATAAATCAATAGAACTTTCGAAATATCATAAAATTATAAGATCCATAGAAGTTAAGATTTTTTTATTAAAAAAGCCTTTTATATATTTAAGAAAATATTATAAGAAATATATTTCTATGCAAAATATTCCCAGTAATTTTAAAAGATATAATTTTTAATTACAAAAAAATATTTAATTAATCAAGTTTTGAATTTATTTTATAAGAATCATTAATTTTAGTATCACAAACTTTAAAATTACTAGAAGCTTAAATAATTATTAAATTTAAAATTTTGATAAATTAGTTAAGTACATGTAACTATAAGTTGGTCTAAATATTTATAATTAAAAAAATATTTAATTTTTAAAATGGATTAGAATGAGTGGAGATATGCATGATACAACTATAATTAAAAAAAAAATTAAAAATAATTAGGATTTACATGCAAAAGAGGAAAAAGATGCGAGGGAGAGGCTAAGACTATTGGCCGTCTTGGTCTTGGTCTTTTGAAGCTCTCAGGTTGGGTGACAAAATCAAAGTGAAAACGACAGTCTTTTTGGCCATTCCACATTCTGTTCGGGCATCAAAGATTGGTGCTCATGTCATTTTCAAACATCAGTATGCCTATCTTATACATAAAGCACTTTTTGAAAAGGAATTCTCATTATTATTGTATTCTTTTAACCACTTTCTTCAAGTCTGTGTTAGATCTTCAGTGGTATTCTAACAAGGAATTTGTTGAAAAAAATGGTGTGCAAGCTCCATCGGCTGCGCTGGTGTAAATGGGGGTACTGGTGTATTTAAGACATTCACAGCAGCTAAATTTCCTTTTCTTCAAGAAAAGTGTTAACCATGTGAAACTGAAAGCTACTAATAACCTACAATGCACCATAACGTTCTTGTTCATGATCATTTTCCCTGACATGATTTAAAGTTTCTCGAACAATACATATAATCTTTCACAGCGGCGGGTAAATTCTTAATCCTTCTTTTCATGCTGAAATTATGGAATGTTCTTGTGAATTATAGCTAATATCAAATATATAAACAGTGATTTTAAATTTAAAAATTAATCATATTTTGACAATTTCTTATTAGGCAAAGTTTTTTTTTTAAGAATGATAATAGAAATATTGACAAATAAATTATCTTTATTACCACTCTATAGAACAGGCATTATATTTTCACCTCCACCGGTTATCGTTCGCAGGTGGCACGGTTCAAGTTTTTAATGTTGCTTAATGCAGTGGCCGGTCCCAGCTGTCAAAATTAGTGGGTATTTAAGAATCTGGTAATTATTGTTTTTAGAGTGTTTTTTATTTTAAAATTAATACATTAAAATAATTTAATAATATAAAAATATATTAATTTAAAATAAAATAAAAATAAAAATAATATTTTTCAACCAAGTTAGCGGTAACCGAGCCCTGGACACCAAAGTGGAGGCTGGCCAATTATTTGATGTCCCAACATTCTTCGTGGTTGCTGGAATTGCTGGCAATGAAGGAGTGGAGTTTGTTTCTGTTCTCACAACTACAATTTCGCACACCATAAATTCAGAATAGAAATGCACGATGATCATTTGATCAGTCCCTACATTTTTACAAAATAATTAATTAAACTATTAGTTTAAAAAAATCATATTAATTAGCCCTTGTATTTTTACGTCTATTCGTGACTTCAACCATTTTTTCTAATCAAATTAATTGACGTAGAAATGTTGTCTTTTTTATTTTTAATCGAATTAATTCAAGGGAGGAGTGTTTATACATCTTTTCAAGCACGGTCCCACTAATTAAATTTGAAAAATAAGAATAAATGTTTTATGTATCTCCTCCCTCGGTCGACCGGAATACTATAAAAATGCTTATCGAGGTGTTAGATAGCATGGCACCCTGAGCAGAAGGAATATGCATGGTCGCCTCCGAAGATTGCACCATAGCAGTCTCTTTGGATAGCATGGCTTGCCCGAGTTCATGTTGCTGTCTTCTCTTGCTGAGATGTCCAAATCAATGTGCATGCCAGCTGAAGGGCCAGCGTCAGCGCGGATTGATATATTATTAATATATTATTGGGCTACGTTATTTTGTCATCCAAATCATATGTTTTTTTATAGGAGTAATGCAATACTCAAAATTATATTCAACTATTGATAATTATATTAAAAAAAATCTAAGCATATAACGTGGTTAATGCTTTGATTAATGAAGACAAGAGGAGGAATTAAGAACGCAAATTTGTAGTTTGTTACATTATCCAGCATTAATATAATAGTTTGTTTATACTTTGTATAGCCTCTCATAATTTCCTTTTTCTCTCAAGAAAAAATCAAACAATTTTGTAATTCTATTAATTGCAACACTTAACTCATTAATCAACACATAAATTAATATTTCAAAATAATTGAGGATTATAGAAAGCCTACTTTAATTAATACTTCTCTCATGAAACGCGTAATTAATGCGAACCCCTACAACATGACTTTCTATATTTTGAAACTACTAAAATATCTTATGGACATGCAACATTTATTTTGTTAATTAATTGTTGTTCTAGATGTTAATAACCCGCCACCTATCTTGACAACTCACCGACGTGAACCTTCATATTTCTTCTAAAAATATCATATTGTGATTTTATTAACTGTAACGCTACAAAAAAAAAAACTAATTTCCTCTTTGTTTGAAAATTATTTTTTAATTTTTAAATATTTATTTATCATTATAAAATTTATCAAAATATTTTACTCTTAAAATTTTAAAACATTAAATTAGTGTGAAGAAGTTTTTTTGTTTTTTCACCTTAGTTTTAAAGGTGAGAGAAGGGTACTCTCAATTTTAATAAATATAAAATATTATTTTAAATATAAAAGTTTTTACTAGCAGGTGAGGGTATTCACATTATTTGAATGGAGTGTGATGTATTCTACAATAGCCTAATGGTGACTTCTAGTGCATCATTTAATTCGTCTTGTCTCGATGACCTCTCTATTCCTTAGCAGCATGCATGGCAAAAAAAATCTATAGTTATATGATAGTGACCTTTTTTTTTATTTCTCTCTCCCTCTAAATTTTTGTGCTTGCCTTACAGTTTTTTAAAGTAGCTTTTTAATTTGTTTTTTTATATATTTGATTTTTAATTTTCTAAATATTATTTATTTTAATTAAAATAATTTATGAACTTTAATTTTTTTTAATCTTATCCTATTTACATTTTTTTTCCATCTACTAGGGGTGAGTAAAAAAATCAATTAAACTGAGAAAATTAGAAAAAAATCAAAAAAACTGATTAAACCATTTAAAATTAAAAAAAAATCAACTTGTTTGATTCGATTTTAGTTTTATAAGTCTAAAATCGAAAAAATCAAACCCAACCCAAAATAAAAAAATCGAGCCAAATCAAAAAAATCGAGCTAAATAGAAAAAATCAAGTCAAACCGAACCAAATCAATTTGAACTAATTTTTATTTTAAAAACTAAACCAAACTGAAACCAGCTAATTTGAATTGGTTTCATTTCAATTTCAGTTTGGTTACTTTTTTTTATAAAAACCGAACCAAATCGAAAATAATCACCCCTATCATTTATCATATATGGTCTTTATTTTTTATTCTTTTGCTATTTTTTAGTTTCTTATTAGTATCTTGATTTATTTTATTTTTCAATTTCATCGCTCATTATTTTATTTTATTTACTTTTTATATCAAATTCAATCTTTATTCTCATGATTTTTTAATCTTTTTCTTTATTTATTTTATTTTTTAATTTCAAGTCTCATTCTTTTATTTTATTTAATTTTTATATTAAATTTAGTTTATTTTAATTTCTATTTTTTGGGATGATTAAAAATTTTGTTTCATGTTTTTTTTAAGTTTGTCTTTTATAAGATAACTCGATTTCATGATTCAAGTTATAAATTTAAAATATTGATCTAATTTAACTTTTTTTTTAGAGAGTTTTTTTTTTAAATCAATTTTATTCTTTCAATGGAATTATCTTATTTTCATATTCTAGGTAGCAGGTTAATCAGGTTAACCTGAATTAACTCAAAAAATTTTATTGATTTTTTTATTTCACCTTTTATTATTTAAAAGTTGGCCTTTATTGTTTTTTTTTTAATTTTTTTATACAGTTATCTCAATTTTATAATTAATTCATGAATTTAGCATGCTGCTTTGAGTCAAGTCTTTTTATCTTTTTTTTTTTAATAATTTTTATTTTAGTGTTTAATTTTTTTTAATTGAGCTTTTGATTTGTTTTTTTATGAGATTATCATATTTTTATTTATTTAGTTTTCATTATAAAATGAGAGGCTAGGTTTTTATTGAATCTAGGTTCTCTAGTTTTTGGATTTTTTTGGAGGTTAGGTTTAATTTATTAAGTTAATAATATAAGAGAAAAGGAAAAAAAGTTATTTCTTTCTTGAGTTGGATTCATTTCAATGAAATCAAGTTTTAAGTTTTGGTTTTTTAATAAAGAAATCTCTTTACAGAACTTGGAGATTCCATTTTAGTGAAATGAATACTAGGTGAGGTCTTAGAAATTAAAAAGTTCAGTGCCTTAGTGATTTTGGATTAGTGGGTTTTAAAGGGAAAAAAAATTAAAAATTGGTTTATCTACTTTTCAGTCTTACCCCTTTTGATTTTTTAAGTAATGGGCTTAAAATAAGGAAGGAGAGATAAGCAATTGAAGAGTGTTGGGTTTTTCTAGGAATGGATTTGAGATCGTGTTTCCTGAAAACTTAAATATTTTATTAAATTTATGTTTTATATATTTTTAGATTATTTTGATATATTAATATTAAAAATAATTTTTAAAAAATTTAAAAAATATTATTATAATATATTTATGAGAGAAAATATACTTTGAAAGGAAATTATTACAATACTTCTAAACAAGCACTCTCGTTAGGGCTTCTAAAAAGAGATGAATTAAAAGGTTTTTTAAATTCTAAATTAATACATCAATTTTACATAAAAATTGATAGGTTATTTCTATCCATAACTGAAATCAATATATAAAATAAATATTATATGCTCATTAAATATTTTCTTAGTTTGATAATATGAAATGTACAGCACATAGAGCATTTGTATTATATATCTCTTAAAGAGAAAGCATAGTATTAAATCTGATATTAAAAAAACCAACCACTAATAATGAGGTATTATTTTCATTTTTTATCTTTTTTATTTATTTTTATAAATTGAAGAATAGATAAAATGATTTGAATTTTTTTATTAAAGAAAGGCAAAATCACCAACCACTAATAATTTTGTTTTGAAAAAATTGACTATAAATTATTATATTTTTTCCTTTTAAAAAACAGAAGCTAAAATAAACAAGTTTTAGTGATAAAAAATTTATGTTTCACTTTCAAATTTATTTTTTAAAAATGGTTTTTTGCATATAGTTTATCCCACTATTAAAGAAAATATTTGATTGGTCATCTCTATCAATATAATATCACATTGTGTTTGTGTCCTTGTATAACAAAGATTTCTTCAATAACAATTAGATGATATCATTATAATCAATGAAACCATCACACATGAACTGAAAGATTTTTATTTTTTTTACAAAATATCAAATATTTTTATCAAATAAAAGCAAAAATATGTACATATTCTCAATAGAAACCAGAAATATACAAAAATATTTATATTTATGACTATAGAGAAAATAGTATTAGCACGGATAACAAATATTATATAAATGACTAAATATCAGTAGCATTGACATATGATGAATAATTATTTAAACAAAAATAGCTCTACGGATATGCCATATATAATAAATTTACAAGTAAAAACATTTTATGAAAAAAACTTTATAAATAATTTTTCTGAAAATATGCCATTTATAAACTATCAAATACATTTTTAAAATAGTTTCTATTTATCTAAAATAGATAAACTAACTTCCATATTTCTAAAAAATCATGCCACACAAATATCACTTTTTTTTTTGAGAAATTATTTAATATTTTATAAAAAAATAAAAATAAAATTACAGTATAAAAAAAAGTTTGATTGTATACATTGTGTAAAATAGGAGGACATAAAAACTTTCAATTAAGGACAGATTTTAATAAAGATGAAATAAAGGAATCAAACTAAAAAATTAAAAAACATGTAGAGATGCGATGAAAGTATATCAACAAAATATTCCATACTATGTGCAGATAACACGTGTCAATAATTTACGATTTTAGTGGCAATAACTGACGACAATATGTAATGCTGATAAAAATTTAAGATATGTGATTGATATTAAAATTAAAGAAAAAAAAACTAAGAGCCATAACTAATGTAGTTTGGCTTGTGAGGCAAAACACTGTATATCCGTACAATGATTTGCTTTTTTAAAATATAGTTTTGGCTTTACATTTTTTTTTTTATCTATTCCTTTAATATTATATTAATTGAAGATTGATCTTGGTGGTTTGCTATGATATTTATATATAATGTTAATTTAGTATTGATCTTGGTGATTTGTTTTGATATTTATATATAAGTATCTTTGTAGTCAAGAAAATATTTTATTCCTCAATTAATTTTAGTTTGACAAAATAATTTTTAATTTTATTGATTTATAAAAATTAGAGATTTGAAATCAAATTTGAAATTCAAACAAAAAGTTCAATCCTTTTTTTTACTAATATTAGTGATTAACTTGCATGATTTTAAAAAAATCATGTTTTTTTTATTATTGTTTTTAAATTTGATCATTTTATATTTTTTATTTATTTGGGATTTAATTTGTTTGTTTGTCTTGAATGCCTGAATATGAGATTCTTAAAATATCAAGAAAATATTTTAACATATGATTAATGCTCAGTTTGACAAAATAAAATAATTTTTTTATTAATATAAAATAATTAAGTGTTAAGGTATTAAAGTTAAAAATAAAATAAATATAATGGATTGGAGTGAATGGACCAGGACAAATTGGCTAACAAGTGCAACCCACCCACTAGCATGTGAAGGAACCACTATGTTTTGAACAGATGCACCTTCCTTCTATTGTTGAACACCATTATTTTTTTTTATTTATTTATGTGGCGTGGGGTGTTTAAGTCAGTTTGCGCGCACCATGACTAATCCCCACGGTTTACTGGATACCCTGCAAATCCAGTAGACATGTAAAACACCGCGGAAATGACAAGCATACACGCCAGGGCTTGAACTCATGTACGGTAAAAGGAGCTTAGCTCCTGCAACCGCTAGGCCAAGCCCCTCGGTACAAACACCATTATCTTTGGTAACATTGCAAATGGTACGTGTGGATCCATCATGTTTTAGTGACTTGTGTGGCTTTTTTAGTAGCGTTAGAATCAATGTAACAGGGGCATTACGGTAAGGTGGTGCATGTTGATGTAGGAGTGATGCTAAGACTCTAACAATCTTTTTTTTTTTTCTTTTTCCTTTCCTTAAATTTTGTTTTTATTTATCAAAAATTAAAAGGTGTTTTATTATTTTGTTTTTATATTAAATTTTGTTTTTATTCTTTTAATTTTTATTTTTTTATTTTTTTAAATTGATTTTTTTCTCAATATCATTATTCAAAATTAATTAATAAGAGATTGAGTTTTGTGATTTTTTTGATGAGGTGATCCTTAGTCATGAACTCGAAAGGTTAACCTATGTTGGTATTGATATTTTTTTAGATTATTTTTAACACTAATTTACTTTTTTAATTTAGTTCTTCAACATTAAATTTGTTATTAAGTTTCATAATTTTTTTTGTATTTTTATGGGAGTATCCTGATTTTATTACTTAGATTGTCAGTTTGTCTAAACTTAGATCCTTTTTTTATATTTTTTTTTAAGGATTGAGTATTTTTTTTGTCTTATCCTTCAAAATTGAGTTGATTTTATAATTGAGTTTCGTAATTTTTTTTTTTATCTTTGTCTTCTATTAAATTATTCCATTCACATGATTTGACTTGTGGAATTTGGTGAAATTATCTCGGTTAACAAGTGTTTTTTAAGATATTTTTGTTAATTATTATTTTTTATTTTAACCTTTAATATTTAGATGGTTGAGAATTAATCATCATATTTTTTTTTCAATTTATTCTTTATAGATTTATTTTAATCCCACGATGAGTTATTGATTTGTTTTTAAAATAAAACAAGTTTTAGATTTTAAAAATTGGTTTTTAAAAAATAAAAAACATAAATAATAGAAAATAATTATAAACATCATGTATTAAAAATTATTTTTTTATTTTTTTAAAATACATTTTTGACCTAGCATATTAAAATAATACAAAATACAAATTAATTTAAAAATAAATAAAAAATAATTTTTTTTCAAAAACACCAATGAACCGCAAACGCGAAAGGGGGCACATTAGTGAACACTGAGAGTGGAGAGATAGAGAAGCCTCTTCCTCTTTCTGTTTCAAAAACTCTAAAACAAAGTACAGATCTAAAAAGTACATGTCAAAGAAAGCATGGATCGCGTTCTGAAAGCTGCAAGAAGCTCCGGGTCTCTTAACCTCTCCAACCGCTCTCTCAGCGAAGTACCTGATGAGGTCTACAAAATTTTGGACGCCGTTGGAGAAGGTGAAAAATGGTGGGAGGTAAATGTTTCTATAATTAAATTATAATGTTTTCAGTTAATTTTGATTAACATAATTTAGTGTATAGATTCTTTAATTTAATTAACTGAACTGGCGGTTTTCATTGATTTGTTTACACAGAATGTGGAGCTACAAAAGCTGATTTTGGCTCATAATAATATTGAGTCAATAAAGGAAGACCTTAAGAATTTATCTCAACTAACCGTGTTGAATGTTAGCCATAACAAGCTCTCTGCGCTTCCAGCTGCAATAGGAGAGTGAGTAATTAATTTTTTTCTTCCTGTTTGTAGGATTTCGTATTTTGATTTTTTTTCTTCTAAATTTACGTGTATGTGATATTGTGATTTGTTTTGAATTTAATTTTTGACAGGCTCCCTATGCTTAAGTTATTAGATGTTTCTTTTAACTTGATTCAGAAAGTACCTGACGAAATCGGATCAGCAACTTCTCTCGTCAAGTAGGCGCCTTCTCCAATTTATGAACAATTAGGCTTGGTTTTATCCATATTCTGGTTGCATTGGTGTATCGGTGTTTGTGAGTGTTTGATTGTTTGATGTTTTTTGGCCTAGGTTTGATTGTTCAAGCAATCAGCTGAGGGAGCTTCCTAGCTCACTAGGAGGATGTTTGGCTTTATCTGACTTGAAGGTAATGCTGAATCATGATTTATTGATGAATAGATGCGCTGATATGTATTCCTTTTTTACCATGAGAATTCTTGCAATCTTCATTGTTGTGAAGTTTGAGCATGAGAGGCTTGCATGATACCTACTGTTAATGAACCTGCACTTTTGGAACCACATTTTTGTCTTGGCATGACATGGCATGACATCAGAATACATAAATACACTTGTCAGTGTCATCCATGATTCACATGAGACGTTTGCTGTGTGATACTTTTTCTCCAGGCATCAAACAACTCTATCACCAGCTTGCCTGAAGATCTAGCAAGGTGTTCAAAACTGACAAAAGTAGATGTGGAGGTATTACCAGGATTTATTATTTACAGAAGTCAATGATGGTTGTTCAGCCTTTTGTTAGATATATTCAGGGCTCCAGTTATGTATCAATATAGGATAGAAAAGGTCTGATTTGTTTATTATATCTTTGGTCCTTGCCAGGGAAATAAGTTGAAGGTGTTGTCTGGGAATTTGATGGCATCGTGGACCATGCTTACTGAATTTAATGCATGTAATTATCTGCAGTAGCTGTTTTGTTTCTCATGGCCTAATCCCTGTTTTCACATCTGTAGAAAATTTGAATGTTCTTTTTTTCTTCATGCAATCTGTGTAGCAAAAAACTTGCTGAGTGATATACCAGATAACTTTGGAAGCCTTTCACGACTCATCCGCCTTGACCTTCATCAGAACAGTGAGTGGATTATCTAAGAACTTACTTTGCACAATGTCCTTTTTTTTTTTTTCATTTGAACGTATTTCTTCTGCCCATTTTAATAATCTTCTGCCCATTTTAATAAGTTCTCTGCATTTGGTTTTGCAGGAATCTCAACAATCCCTCCCTCAATAATGGGTTGTAGTTCCCTTGCAGAATTCTATATGGGGTTGTTATCTCACCCATTGATTAAAATAACATTTGAATTTTTCAAGTATTGGGAGTACAAATGTTACATCTTTAATACTCATCTGACATCTGGAACCTCCATTTTCAGGAACAACGCGCTGTCTACCTTACCTGCAGAAATAGGGGCGCTTTCTCGATTAGGGACACTGGATCTCCATTCAAACCAGGTAGTTAGTTGATTAAATTTAACTTTGATATGAATACCTTTTATTTAAAGGAAAACTCTCTACTTTTAGTTATTTGGACAAGGCATCACTTTTCTTCAACTTCACTTGACAGGAAAACTGTTTAAATTATTGTGTCATATCAGGATCATTAAACTTTCATTGAATACTTAATTGACTTGTGCCAATTAGCAATTTTGCTTTAAAAGGTTAGCTGCATTAGCCAACTGGAATAGTTCACATGGTTGCATATTCCTTTCTATTCCATCAGACTTGAAATTAGTTTCTTGTGCATTTAATACTGCAACTATTTCCAGTGTTAATTAAATCAAGTAATAAAAGTTATGCAGAATGATGTTCTTCCATGGTCATCTAACCAACTCAGTGTAGTGGATCATTAAAGTATGACTTGCAATCTGATTACTTTTTATTCATCAGTTGAAGGAGATTCCTGCAGAGGCATGTAAATTACAGCTTTCAATGCTGGATCTTTCAAATAATTCTTTGACTGGATTGCCCCCTGAACTTGGTAAGGTTAGCGCTCACAGTATGTAAAAAGATTTAATTCTTGTCTAATTTGCTTTGCATGCGATGTCTTTAGCTCAATTCTTCCCTGCAGCTCAATTCAATAACCTTTAATCCCATATTTCTTTCTCAATTTTCTTTATTTTGATTTATCCTGTTTAGGCAGCCAGAGGAATTTGAAAATTGCAGATCATTTAATATTGAAATGACAGTTGAATAACAGGTTATCCTGTATTTTGTTGCCTAGGGAAGATGACAACTCTAAGGAAACTCCTGCTAAATGGCAATCCATTGCGAACTCTTCGAAGGTGCGAAGCATGGCATTGGTTTTTGGTAGATGTTACAATTTTTCTATCAATAGGACCTCATCAGATATTTTTTTTTAATCTTATTTACCAGCTCATTGGTTTCTGGACCCACGGCCACTTTATTGAATTATCTTCGAAGTAGACTCTCTGAAGGAGAAGGTTTGTGCTTCCATGCACCATACTAGATAATTCCTTTTTTTTCTTGCTTAATTTGTTCTGCTGATGTTGGAATTCATATTCTTTATTCAATACCAAATTTCCATGATTTCTAATTACATATTGTTTTGAATAACAATGCCTTGCTTCTCATGTAGATTCTAAAGCAACTACTCCAGCGAAGAAGGATTTAATTTCCATGACAGCTAGATTGTCTGTCAGTTCAAAGGTACCATCATATCATTTCCCTGTAACCTTATCTTGCAGATTATTTGAAATGTTGAGGATATCTGTTCGCTTGTTTTTTTTAACTGAAATTACCTTTCATTAGCACATATACAATACTGTCAGCTCATCACTTTTGTCTACCAGCTTTCTCTGCAAAGAGGGGATTCTGGTAGTTGATTAAACTTAGGTGTATAATTTCAGCATCCATTTGAACTTACAACTGGGACCTGTACTTGCAATTTGCTAAACTAATAATGCCTATCTTCTTCTTTTTTTGTCTCATTTGATATTTGTGCTTTTAGGAACTCTCTCTACAAGGGCTGGGTTTGAGTGCTGTCCCATCAGAAGTATGGGAATCAAATGAAATTGTTAAGGTTGATCTATCCAGGAATGCTATTCAAGAGCTGCCAGTTGAACTCTCCTTGTGTGTTTCCCTTCAGGCAAGTTTTTTTGGCTCATCTTATTTTTGTTTTTGCTCGAAGAGTTTGGACACATTCAGGTAAAATGTTCTATTTGCAACTGTTCTCTTACCTTATATTGAGTCAACTTCTGCATCCAAGCTGGCCTTCTCTCTTTCATTAAATTTGAAATTTGTTTTCTCCTTTTGCTATTCTTCAAAAAGTTTTTAATGAGGTATAACCATACCAAATGGATTGTGGGCAGGAGATTGTTTTATCTGATTCCAATATGTTGAGGTGGCTTGAAGCCTTGAACTTTGAAGCATTAATCAGTGACTGGTCTTGTGAACTGTATGCAAACCAAAAAATATTGGTGCAGGGATGTTCTTCTGGATGGATCAACATTGGAACTTACCTTTTTCATTCACTATTTTTAGAATTAATTTGTCAACCTCTTACTTAGATTCTTGTGTAAGTCATTTATGATTGGCTTTGACTGGACGCTGCCTGGTCTTGAGTGTCAAACATTGATCAGCAGGCATTTTAAATAACCTGAAACTGGTACTAATACAAATTAAAATTTATTTAAATGTGCAGTGTTTGATTTTATCCAGAAACAAGATTAGTGACTGGCCATGTGCAATTTTGAAATCACTTCCCAATCTTATATGTTTGAAGCTGGACAACAATGCACTGACACAGGTAAAAGGGTTCTAGTTTATGATTCTGTCCTGTATCCAAATATAACACAATACAATAGAGACATGAAATGGACCAGCTCAGCTGTTGTAGGAGTTATTTAGTTGTTCCATATTTTGTAATGGTTTTGTTAACTGAACAGCTGTTCCATATTTTGTAATGGTTTTGTTAACTTAACAGCTCCCTTCATCCCTCTCTTTCATAGATGCACTCACAGAGACATGAAATGAACCAGCTGAGCTGTAGGAGTTATTAGTTGTTCCATATTCTGTAATGATTTTGCTAACCTAATACTCCCCACTCTTTCTCTCTCTCCCACTCTGTCTTACACACACGGTTCTTGTCGTTATCCTTTTTATGTTGCTGGTCAAGATTTGCATATAGGCAACCTTGTGGTTGTGATGGGGATGGCGCTCAACCCTATGCTGATAGTTTTCCATTTGTTTGTATTTCAATATGTGCTTCTGACTACCAAAGTCATTTTCCTATGCCCTATCAAAATATTCCATTAGATGGATTTCCAACTCCATTTGTCTATTTTAGTTGTTTGTCTTTGTCATCCGGTTATTTTTGCTTGACCTGTAGATTCCATCAGATGGATTTCAAGCAGTCCCTATGCTTCAGATTCTGGATCTCAGTGGCAATCCAGCTTCACTACACGGTCATCCAGCATTTTCCAGCTTGCCTCATTTGAAAGAGCTTTACCTCAGGTCAGCCCAGCAGTTGGCTGGAAATTATAACAAGCTTGTATACATGCATGCATTCAAAAATACATGCATTGATTGCATCCACACACACATATAGGTGAATGTGTGTGTATTTATGTGATTCATTTTCTGTACATTTTTAGGTTTTTTTTGTTTAAATATTTCTCTACTATATTTTTGATATGTCTTAACTTCTGTATTACTTTGACAGACAAGTTCAATTACGTGAAATCCCATCAGATATATTGAGCTTACAGCAACTGCAAATCCTGAATTTGAGCCAAAACTCACTTCACTCAATTCCAGAGGTAGTTTATTTGCTTACCAGGGAAAAAAAAAATCACCTACCAAAGCATCTGCTGATTTCTTTTTTACTTGAAACTTGTTAATGTCAGCGTAGTTTTCATAGCTTTAATGTTGATAGACAAAGCTTGAAAAGGATCCATATAGGACAAGAACGCCATTTTTTCTTGGTCCAGCCATCTATTTGAATTTTTTATTTTTTTATTTTATTGGTTATTGAAATATGTTGGCCCTGCTACTGTGATGGGAGTCCTTCATTTTCCATTTGGAAAGAAGTGGGCTTTGGGGATATTACTAATTGAGTAGAGAAATTAAACTCTTATCATTTCTTTTATAGATTTTTCTTCAATGTCTTTCTAATTTAACTATTTACATTTAAATTTGAATAGAATTGAATTATTTAATATATCTTGTTTCTCTTAAAAAAGAAAACAAGCAGCTTCTTTCCCTTTTGGTGCATTTTTTTGGTGTTGAGTCCTTGATGGTCTGCTAATATGACATGCAGGGGTTCAAAAATCTCACCTCTCTCACTGAGCTTGACCTGTCTGACAATAATATTTCAGCACTTCCTCCAGAGCTGGTGAGGATACCTAGTCCTTTCCCCTTTGTGTTGATATAACTGGCCCCAAAATTTCATGTACTGAATTTGCATGCTTGGAGCAAATAAATTATGACAACCGTAGGAACTCTCTATATGTGCTGCTTAAATTTATTCGTAGCTTTCATTATAATCACATGGATGGTTCTTAGCTTAGCCTTTCTTATTACACAACTTTTATTCTTTGTTTTTGTTTCTTCTTATTGAAATTGGAACTTGCACAGCAAATCACTAAAATTTGTTGTAGCGTCTATAAAGTGGGTCACCTAATTAGTTTGTCAAGCTTGATTTAACTGCATGCCAATTAGATAAGATGTTTCCTTGAGTTGGTTTACATGATTTCTTTCCTCAGGGTTTGCTTGAGCCGAGCCTCCAAGCCTTAAGACTTGATGGAAATCCATTGAGAAGGTGAGATGCTTTTTACCATTGTTGACTCTGCAATTTCATAAATATTTATCTGTGGTATGAAAAAGTTATTAACTTCAGAGGATGTTGCCCTACATGACAGAAATTAAAAATGGATTAATGCAAACTGACTAGCTGTAGTTCTGGTTAAGGCTTAATTTCAATTGATTAGATTTCTAGACAGTTTCACATTAGTAATTTCATTTCGTACTCTTGTACTTAAATGGTTGAAGTCTATTTGAGCATGGACTAAAGTAAAGTCCCTTCGCAAAGATGCACGAGAAGAATTTTACCTTTGACTATATATAACTTACCTTAAAGAAAAATGGACTCAATGAGTCAAGAAAGAGAGACTTCCTGTTTTCATAAAGTCTTACGAATGGTTAAATGACAATACCGAGAACTCTTTTGTTATGAAACAATCAAACATGGTTGACTGACCAAGAGCAGACGTTCATCATTTTTGTGAGAATTTGAACCACTGTCATTACTGACTTTCTATGTGTGCTTTTATTGCTGCAGCATCCGGAGAACAATTTTGGATAGGGGAACTAAAGCGGTTCTGAAATATTTGATGGACAAAATACCAGAGCACTAGCTTGTTCATCTTTCCATCATCTCTTTCAGCTCCAAATTACATTACTCGCATCTGTATTTTTCTGTTCAGAATCTTCATGCGACTTCCAAGTTTTTTTCTGTCTGTCTTCGTAAAGCTAATGATTTGAAAGGCTTGATTGCCCAACTCGGGGCTGTATTGTTTGGTTTATAAAACTATTTCTACACAAAAGCTTGATTTGGATCGTGATTCTAATTGGTTCTAGTTGAATTACACTGAACATGTTTTGATTTTTTACTGGTAATGTGTATTTTTATTGCTGCAGCAAATTCTGTTGTTGCTCTAGTTTTTTGGTATCCAGACTTTATTGCAAGTGATAGACTTCGGTCGAGGGAGCTCGCTTCCCTACTGCTAGAGCTATCAGACCAAAGGAGCGATCCAAGTTTGAACTCAGCGTCATACACTAATCTCTGCAGCATGTTGATGATCATATTTTTTATACTTGTCTGACAAAAGTTTTTTTTTTTTTTTTTTTTTGGGGGTGGGGGGTGGGGGGGGGGGGGGGGGGGTGGAGCGCGGGGGGCGCATTTTTGTCTTAGGATCGGGCTGTACTGCCTGGAATCATGTTCTAGTTGATGATTCCCCAGAATTGTCACACCAATCTCATGCCTCTTTGTTTATGCCACTGCATCAATGCACATGCTTGTAAATTGTGGAGCTAAAAGCACCATATCAAGGGATTTTTCTTTTTGCAAGGCTTTACAAAAAAAATAATAATATTTTAATACATTACTAATCACGTTATCAAGATATTAAGTATAATATAACAAATATGTGGGATAATTTATTATATTCCTTGTTTGATTGTAGAACTTTTTATAATATAGAGGATGTTTGATAAAATTTCATTTTAGTTTCTATTTAATTAATAATTGATCTTCATTTAAAATTCTTGGGTCCTTGTATTTTGTAAAATTTACACCCTAATCCTTACGATAATTTTTTTTCCAATTAAATCCCAAATAGTCACTCTTAATATATATTGCTTGTAATATAATAATTCATTACAATTATGATCCTCAATTACATCACAAGTTTGAAATTGCACAACGAAGCATAGAAAGAAATATAACGTGACCATTATATTATAGAATTCATTGCTTCTAACAAAACATGACATTATATCATTGCCCTGACGTAACTAATGTAATGTTAACCTTTATAGCATCTAGCAGTATAAAATCCTCGGAGAAAAACTTGATTTCTGCCATCGAGTGAACACAATTCAAAACTAGTGTGTTTGAAATCAGACGTTTTTAATAACAAAACTACAGAAAACAGTAAACATGCTGTAGAGCAAATGGAACTACTGGGACTTGAGAGAGTCTGACAGCACAACCGAGGGTATTCTATCTGAAACTATCTAACTAAATAATCAGCATTTACCATCAACTAGCTAGGCCAACCATCTTCATTTACGGAAAAGAATATTTGCATCGAAATCCAGGAGGAGGGGATTTCTCCACTCACAAATTTCATGTCTTTGATTCCACAATGAAATCTTGAACATCCTCGTCCATTAACAACCTAAACTTTAGGATCTTCTGGAGCTGTGCAACTGGTTTCACTTCCTTGGTTGGAGCTTGGTTAGGATCCACTATACATCTGCCTGCAAAAAGGTTTGCTTCTGATGGTCCTGTCTCTTCTAGAATCAAAGGGGCAGCTTCTGCAAACACACTTTTCTGTTAGCAGAATTGCAGTAACAAATATCAAATCCCCACTCTCGAATCATCCAATTCTCTTGGTGAACCATTGCTATAAACAATTAATTGCAAACAAAAATCCAAAGGTGAGTTGATGATCCCATGTCCTAGCTGTTAGATCCAGGTTTTATTTGTTAAAGTTTACACAAAAAAACGCACTACAATATTTGCTGTAAATGGGAAGTTAATTTCGCCAGTCTTGTGCAATAACTTCTAAATAATAGGTCATATTTTGAGACTTACATCTAGATTCCCATGCGGACATTCATAGTTGTGTTAATAGTTCTGTTATGTGGTAGAATCATTCAATTTCCCTTGATATTTGCCATAAAAGCCAATAACAGGACCAAAATTGAGAATCAATCAATTTATCATGGTACCCAAAGTATGATTGATAGGGGGGGACGCAAAACTAGCATATTATATAAGAGATGATTGATTAACCCTCAAGTCAGCTAGGTGGTTAATTTATGCAAGGAAAACTTCTTTTTAGTGTAGTTCCTTAAACCAAAGAAGACAGGCAGAGATAAGCTCACCATTTTCTGAGAAAACAAAGCATGTACCGATTGTATCTTCATATTTCCCAATCTGAGAAAGCAAAAAAAAGAAGAAAAAAAGAACCAAACATATGTTTGTTATCAATGTCAGTCAACTGAACAGGTTAGCCATGTTATAGCCCTTCAAACTCGAAATGAATACAAAAACGAATAAATGATATGTCAAGTCATCCACTCACCAGTTTCACTTTGTCATCTATAATCAATATTGGCTCTGCAGTGTCGAGACCCTAGAGTTCAAACAAATGATTAACTAAAAGAAAAATGCTGACATGAAAAAAAAAAATCAATGGTTTGAAGAATTTAGACACTCTAGAAATAAAAGCAAAAGCAAATTATTAACTTTATTAGCAGGCAAAAGAAATAAAAGCAATTGATCCCAAGGAAAAGTCATACCGAGTCAACAAAATTCTGAGTCAAAAAAGAAAATTAGAAGCCATCATCATCCCTTTGAACTAAAAATAAAGCACCCAATCAATAAAGTTCAAGAAAATCAGAAAACAGTGAAGGGTTTTCCTTGTTGAATCCTTCAAGCAGCAGCAGTAAGCAATATTTCAATATGGGGTGGTGTCAAAGAATCGAAAGGCCTTCTTGTTTATTACATAATTTTAATAATACATGAAATGCAACAACTAAAAAACAACGAAAAATATCCGAACTAGCAAGTCACAAATCAAAATACAGACACAATTGTTTCAGCTTACTCTAGCAAAAGCATGTACATTTCGAATTCAATGATCAAAATTATAACTATGGCATGCTCAAGTAAACTCAAAATAAGAAGGGCTCCTTACTCGTTAAAAAACAATTGTAATAAAGCATGAATTGCAGCACCTAAAATCTGTACATGGTTTTCAGAAATTGTAAACCACAGTCCAACATACAGTTTATCGGCTTAAAATAGCAAACAAAAACTACATAATTAAAATTCAATAAGTAATGGCATGGAAATGTTCATGCAAATGCAAAACCCAGTAAAATCTCAGTTTTTACCATATTCATCAAAGAAATTGAAGCGGGTTGATGCTAAAAAACTCAAAGACACAATCTTCAGTGTCAAAAGAAACAAAAACTTAGCAAATTGTAGAAGGGATTAGTTAAAACTTACAGAAAGAACATATGGTGTATCTGGAGAAATATCAACTTGGGCAAAAACAGCATCAAGATCAAGAAGCACATAGTCTTCTTCTTCGGCTCCATCTTCTTGATTATCGTGGTGCATCAAGTCTGCCTCCATTGTCTTTATCTATACAGACAAGCAAGACAACACTATTGAGAATTGGGCAAGTGCTTAAAGACCCTTTCAGGTCCCTGGTTGATGAAGGCTCACGAGACTTTTAATTGTGTTCCATGGGTGAAATGGAAAACAAGTGTGACACAGGGTACCAGGGATCAGGTTGGGTCCTCTTCATATCCGAACCTGAATCCAAAAAGGAAGTTGACTAATAACCCAACTGTACCGCGAACAGGCACCAAAACAAAACAAGCTAAAACCAACAGCAGAAAACTATTGGGCCTGGGTCATTTGACAAATAATCAACCTTGTTGATGCCAAAAACTATAATGGGCCCAGGTTGGTCCGTTGACAGTACGGCCTTAAATGCAGGCTGGCCCGTGTGACAGACAAGAAAAGGTATAAGAAAGAGCCTGTGGGCTTTTGATTTTTTTAATGTTAGTGTCTGTTTGGGCGCAGCACTGCCATTGTTGTCCATTTTAAAAATTAAATTTTATTATTGTACCAAACACCCAAACACGTCTCAATATTTTTATAAGAAAAGAACTCTCGGGATTGGCTCGCTTACTAGATGATGGCTTGCCCCCCAAGTTATTCCTAGAACCTTGAACATCTTCAGAGAAGTCCATGGCTTCGCCGCTCATAATAATTATTGCTGTGCTTTCAGTGACGAGAGGGACAATTAATATTGCAAGGGTGTTACTTACATGGGAGGGGAAAGGACTTGTTCAATATTCTGATTAGCCATAGAGGAATTAGCAGGTCAAGTCTTCGATGACTTTAGCAGGCGCCATTGCTAAGAAATTTAAGCAGAGCAATGGGAAACTTAATACAGTGAATTAGCTACTTGCCTTCCTCAAGAAAAACTGGCCAGGAATTTTCAAGCTTTTTATTTATATTATTTATACAAAACTTATGCTACAACATCTTATAATCAAACAGACTTTTATTTTTAACCATTGTAATAGCAACATTCACAAAACTATAGCTATCGTTGTAACTACTAAATCAAAAGTTATCTGTAATGCAACTGAAAGAAACAAAGATAATTAGTTTTGATTTAAACATATAAAAAAAAATTAATTTGTAGCAATAAAATTTTTTTTTTAACAAAACAGCGGTTGCGTGGGCGCGCAAAACGCACCCTTCATCTACGCGCGAAATCTGGTCGCTCCATCCTTCGTCTTCCCAGGGTTGCAAAGCTGACGCCCAAAAACCACTTCATTTATCGCACATGGCAACTCCACTGAATTCCACGTGTCAACCGCAAAAGGTAGCAAATTTGAGTGAAGTCCAGCAAGCAGAATCCACGAAAGGACTTTTTCTTCCTTCTGTGCCCAAATTCGCTCCAACGCAACCATCTCTCTTTCTTACTAATGAAACCATAAAATGAAAAAACTAAAACTAAAATCTGGAGAGAGATACCGTGACTGACTGACATCTAAGAAAAATGTGGCCATAAAGACACCTTCAAGACCCTACACACCTTCAAGACCCTACCTTTCCTCAATTCTCTCTTCTTTTTGTGCTCAATTTGGCTACATTTCGGTCACCACTAAAAAAGTGAAATTCTATTGCTTTCTTTGTCGGTTTGGTGAGCGATCACTAGTCATCAAAACCCCTTTTTTGTTTATTGATTTTTATTTTTCATCTCAAAATCTCGCATTCTATTCAGTGTTGTCTTAAAGTCGAGAGCTTTACTGAAACCCTTTTGTTGTTGATGGTTTTTTAATCAGGTTTGTGTCTCAAGATCTTGCATTTCGTTCTGTTTTGGGTTTGAGAAGTGAATTTTGATCTAATTTATTGTTGAATTGCGCTCAATTTTGCAGGTTAAGCTGTTGGCTTTGGAGAATTTTTCTGATAAAATTTTTGGGAGTTTGTGTGAGAATATTTTCTCTTCTGATGTTTTATTTCCAATCATTGTATCGAAAACATAATTTGATAATCTCACTTGGACCCCCTTTCTTGTATTCTATCACCTCTATTTTTCTTCCCTCTGATGTTGTTTTCTTCATATGTTGCTTTAATTACAATAGATTTCGCCTAAAAATTTGATACATTTTCGCTTACTTATCGGCCCTGTTTGAGCTTGGTCTTGTTGAATTGAGGTCTATTGTTATCAGTTTTGGAGAACAAGTTTTGGATTCTGAGGATAAAGGATTGGTGGTGTGGTGTGAAAACTGAGGAACTTGATATAAATGGCCGATGAAAATAGATCGGTTTCCATCGAGGATTTGCCATCACATTTGATTTTTGAGATACTGACCACTGGTAGGCTTAGTGCGGTCGACCTCACGTGTTTAGAGTTGACTTCTAGGACATTTGGAGGGAGTCATGGGTTGTACCCTCAAAAGTTTAGGTCGCTGGTGGACTTTGCAGCGTATCAGCTGTGTGTGTCTCATAGAGTGTATAGTGGGATGGGGTGGAATGCTCAGAAAGGGTTGTTTGGTCGATGTGAAGGGAATTGGAAGCGGGTTTTGAGGTTCTTGCAAGCAGTGGAGGAATCATCAGGCATGGTCAAGACCTCAGCATCCAATGTATGTGTTCTTTCTTATATTCTTACATTCCAAATGAAAGATTGAAGAACTACACAAGTGCAAAAGTAATTATATTGTTCTGTTATATCCTTTGTATTCTACATGTTCTCAACATTTATTTTGCAGTAAATGATGTTATTAGGCTTTTGTCCTAACAGCTATGTTGCCGTGGTTGTTCTCCTTGTGAATTATGACGGATGGGAACATCGCTGTTGGCTTTCTCATTATGAACTAAGACAGGACAAGCCAATATTAGAAAGGGAATCTAGAGTTCTAATGGCTACTATTGTTTGCTATTGCATCAATAATGTAGTGTGGTACCTAGTATCAATTGGCATATGTTACAAAGTAGTGTTAAGTTTCTAGAAAGGAAATATTAGGAAAATTATTTGCAGTCCCTTTTCTTAAAACTAGGAAAATTACAATTGATTTCCACAAAGGATGGACATTCAAGTTCATGCGGTAATAAACTTGTGATTTGTGCCAAACCTTGCCCACCTTTTCTTTTTCTTTCTCATTTTTTTCATCTTTTTTTTTTCTTTTGGTATCCAAGTCCTTTTCATATTTAGGCTGATGCATCTGGAAGAGTTATCAATGTTTATCTCTTTGGGTTAAATCAACAGATGCAGGTCACAACCGGAAGATATCACACATTGCTGATCAGAGATTCATCTGTATATTCTTGTGGTTCCAGTTTGTGCGGTGTTCTTGGACATGGTGCTGAAACAACACAATGTGTAGCATTCACACGGATTAGATTCCCATCTTTGGCTTATGTGATCCAAGTCTCAGCCTCCCATAATCATGCTGCTTTTGTTTTGCAGTCCGGAGAGGTTTGTTACTGGTCATACTTCATATTTCATCATTCATTTGTTTTGCTCTGAACTAAGTGCTAGAATGAGCAGGCTTTGGTGTAGACCTTTAGAGGGCCACAGTGGGGATGATAAAAAGTAAAAATAATAATATTGAGCAAGCTGCTACATGGTTAGGCTCTTAAATTTTGGTGGTTTCATGTGTGAATGATGTTTGACCCAGCATCAATGGTAAAAAAAAAAAAAAAATATGCAGTTTCATAGTTTTAGGAATGTTATTGCTTCATAGAACTGGATGCCTAAAAGAAAGTTTTGGTGCAAGTAATTAAGAGCACTGCCATTTCTCATTTTCATATTCCATAATTTCCTTTGTCTGAGAAGTTGGGAGTTCAAGACTTCCTACTAAAAAATGGTTCTGTTGATGCTGATTCAGTCTGGGAATATTAAGGGTGAATATGCTTCATATTTCATTATAAGACTGTGATAACCTTGGACATGTATTGCTTCTGTGTTGTCTAGAAGTTTGCAAATGATGGTTGTGATTTATTAATGTTGCTGTAGTTTTTATGCACAATAAACATACTATATCAACAAGCTTTCAAACACATACTGTATTCTGACTGGCAGTTGACACATATGGTTTAATAATCACGAGTTTGGTTTTGATAATTTGTCATGTCCCTCGGATGATGCTATTTAATGATGCAGGTTTTCACATGCGGTGATAATTCATCATTTTGCTGCGGCCACAACGATACTAATCGCCCCATATTTAGGCCTAGGCTAGTTGAGGCACTGAAGGGAGTTCCATGCAAGCAGGTAACATGCATATCACTATACTGTATTCTTACTGATGTCACTTCTTAAGAGTGTTCCTATGGGTTCCTAGGTAACAGATATGTATTTTAGTTGGTGTTGGATGATCTATAGTAACATGTAAAATTGCTGTTCTCAACTTTTTTGGTGAGGCTCTTATGACCAATACACATTCAAGGGCTTTTGTTTCTTAACAATGATTTTCTTATTTAAGTTGATTTTTTTTTTTTTAAGAAAACAATTCCTGCTATATCCAACCACTGTCTTGCGGTTAATACCAAGCTGCCTGGATAGCAAACTGTGCCTTGTCTCCAGTGCTGAGTTAATTTTCTGATGTTCATTTAATTTTTTTACGCGTCAGTGACTTTTCTGCAGAATCACATGTTACTTGATTTTCTTGAAGACTTGATTAAAATACGGGTAAAAGCATTTAGTTTAAGCATGGGGGTTATACTTTCTTCCTGCTAGGCAATTGTGTGCTTCTTCAAAACAATATTGTTAGTGTTTTGGGACCATTTCACTTTGATCAGCTGCTTTTGTTTCTTCTCTTGATATTTTAATTAAATAAAAAAAAGCTGGGAATTGTTTCAGGTTGCTGTTGGCCTTAACTTTACAGTGTTCCTCACAAGACAAGGCCAGCTTTATACTTGTGGGACGAACACACATGGGCAACTTGGTCATGGTGACACGCTAGACAGACCAACACCCAAAATAATTGAACTGCTCGAGGGAGTTGGTTCTGTGGTTCAAATAGCTGCTGGTCCCAGTTACGTTTTAGCTTTAACTGACAACGGTGTAGTTTACTCTTTTGGTTCCGGTTCTAATTTTTGTCTTGGTCATGGAGAGCAACATGATGAGTTCCGGCCACGTGCAATCCAGACATTTAGAAGAAAGGATATTCATGTGGTCCACGTGTCTGCTGGTGATGAGCATGCAGTGGCACTTGATTCAAGTGGATTTGTTAGTCTCTGCACCCAAGTTGAACTGTGCTTTCATTGATAATGCTTAGTCTTGCTGATTATGAACTTGTCAAAGAACCTCTCTAACCTATGTCCTGGTAATTGTAGGTCTATAGTTGGGGAAAAGGTTACTGTGGAGCATTAGGCCACGGCGATGAGATTGATAAGACTCTTCCTGCACTTGTGAACTGCCTTAAGAGCCACCTTGCTGTGCAGGTTTGGTAAACTTTTTCTGTTGCACCCTTTAAGTAAATTGAGTACATCCCCACTATGATCTTGTATGCATATCATGCATTAGTGTTCTAGGCAGTGTACGGTTCTTGGTAACTGGGGGTGGAACTGAAATCCGAGGATGTGTTTACAATATCAATAACCAGTTTAATGTTTTTAAGGGACTTGCTTAGAAGAATTTTGGGTTATAGTAAACTTGTCAACAACAGTTGGTGAGTCGTAGCAGCAGATTTTATAGTAAGAAAGAAAAGCAAGATGAAATAAAAGAAGAAGAGGAAAAAAACTCTAGGCACCAAGTCTTCAATTAACTTATTCCATAATTCAATTCTATGAAAAACTTTCCACATAGGTATTTATAACAAGTTAAATAAAACTAGTAACTACACAAAATAATTTCCAAAAAGACTAGGATTTTTGTATAGTATTATGACTTCTAAGTAAAATAGGCTTTGCTATATGTAGAATCAAAGATTAAATAATAATCATTTCTTAACTTCTCTCTCACCGATTTCGTTACGCTTTCTTATCTTTTGGAATTTGGATCAGTACTAGAATACCTGCACAACCTTAGCAACTTGCACTGTTCCTCCTGGTTGTTTGCTATGTCCTTTATGTTCTCCTTTCATTCTAGTTCTTCCTCTTTCCTCTTCTCTAAACGTATATCTGCTTCCTCTCTCCTTTGTGTGAGTTTATTATATGATAAATGGCATGCAAAACCTTTTTATCCGAGACTCAACCAGTGATGATGCCTTTTATTTTATAGGTTTGTGCGAGAAAAAGGAAAACATTTGTTCTGGTTGATGGGGGTTCTGTTTATGGCTTTGGGTGGATGGGATTTGGTAGCCTTGGCTTTCCTGATAGGGGTGTATCTGATAAAGTGATGAGACCTCGAGTCCTTGATAGCTTAAGAGCTCGTCATGTTTCCCAGATCAGCACAGGCCTCTACCACACTGTTGTGGTTACTAACCAGGGCCGAATGTTTGGATTTGGAGATAATGAAAGAGCACAACTTGGGCATGACACATTGAGGGGATGCCTACAGCCGACTGAAATCTTCGTTCAAGAAACAGCAGATGATACAGGTCTTGCTTCGGAAGGCAAATGAAGATCAAGTTTAGACACCCTACTCTGCTCTGTGGATGCCACTGTTATATCAGAAGCGTCCCCAGCTTCTCAACTCAACCTAGTTAATAGTCGCACAGCAGATTGAGTCGTCTTATATTGTTGAAAACTTGACAGTAAATTTCTTTAGTAGTAACGATTGTAATGTAATTCATGAAATTGCTTAAAGTCTATAGACATTTTTTTTTCCACTACTCCTTTGTAAGGTTATTCGCCATTGTTGTCTGAAAGAGCACGATCCATCATAGGTTCTTTTGGATGTAAACAGCAGACCTCTCTTCTATTTGTAACCTTTGAAAATTCGATCACCATTCTTCATCTCTTGTTTTTTGGTAGTGGTGGTGCTAATCCATGGTACTTCGCATGATTTGAGACAGTTCTAGCTACGTTTCCTATGGCAAATATAAAGAACCTTGGCTGTAATTGCAAAATTATGTTTGGGAGCATACTAAAAGATGTAGTTTCATTGGACCAGTTATTGATTTGTTTTTTAAATATTATTATTTTTTATAAATTTTAATATTACTAGATATTTATATAATTATTAATTTTAAAATTTTAAAAAATTAATGAAGTTACGAGTAAACTGCAAGACTGCAATTCTAGGATCAGAGAACAGGTGGATGCCATGCGTTATGTGCATTGCAGACATGGACATCGGAAACCGAGTCATCGGGTGTTGGTGGGAATAGGACAAAACAATGTTCTTCATTTGTTGGCTACGATACAAGAGACCATAAGTGGGTAGAATTTCAATTTAATTAAAGAGAATGACTTGTTATTGCACGGAAAGAATCCGAGTGGAAATGTGAGTTCCCTATCCTTTTCAACAAACTGTTTTTAAACATATTCCAGCTGTGCTGAGTATTCAGCACACCTAGCCAACCCACTAGCGATAGATAGTAACTATTACATCCGTCGTCGTACTCCGTGGCGGTTGAAATTTTTTTAGTTTAAAAAAATTAAGAGTATAATTTTTTTAATATAATTAAATACAATTAAACAGTTTAATTAATCTTAAAATATGCTAGTTTATTACCTGATTTTTTAACTAACTTAAATTTCAAATTAAATTATATAAATATTAATTTAAAATAAATTATTTAATTTAATAAATTTAAAAACAACTTGAATAATCAATAAAAATATAATATAATTTAAAAATATATATAAATAATAATTTATTTTTTAATATTAAAATGAAATTCAATTGAATCAATTCAGTGCCTGAATCATGAATTTTAATGGGTTTAATAAATTTATTATTTTTATATATTATTTTTATTTAATTTTAAAATAAAATTAAATACTTGTAAAATCAAACATCAATTTTAAAAAAAAAATTATTTGAGATTGATGTAAGCTTCTAGATAATAAAAAAAAATTATTAAATTTTTTTTTCACATAATAATATATTAAAATTATATATTTTTTATTTTTAATATAGTACATAAAAACAATCTAAAAAAACATAAATATTAATTTTAATAAGAAAAACCAAATTTTTTAATTTTTTAGAAAAATTATTTAAAACGAAATTCTAATGTACCCTGAGTCATCGGGATTTGAGTTCACGCCATTTGTTAAACTACGAATTAACATGAACACACAGGACATAATCTTCAACAAAATCATGATCAGCGAGGCAAACACTTGATGATTAAACAAAAAGGGCATAATGTCAAATCTGCCTGCTCCTGCTGTTCTGCTTCAATAATTAAAAGTAGACAAGGAACAGAAGATTCAAAACCCCACCAGTACAAAGAAAACACATACAAATTATACAATCGAAGGCCGACTCTCCTCGTATCAAAAAGGGTTCCAAACTCCTCCATCAGTTTTCCTACCACTTATTTCCTTGATCTAATCTCACCAGATCAGCGTTAACGATAAAGCCATCAGGGAAAAGAAGGAAGGAAAAGCTCCCCACCTTTTTAGGCCATATCCTCTATACTTTCCCTGAAAACTTTTAACACATCACAGAATCTGACAATCCCAACCAAGCTACAGTCATCCTCTATGACCCACACATAATTCAATCTATGAGCAATTGCTTGAATCATCACAGCCACAAGTGAACTCTTGGGATGACAAACTATTGCCTCTGCCCTTCTCACCATCCTGGCTGAGTAACTCATGGACCTACTGTACTTTCCTGGTCTCTGCAGCGCACTAACTGGGGTGCTGCTCCCTGACTCCTCATCAGATGATGACGATGAAAACTGTGAATGACATGAGCTAGTAGTTGAGTAACAACTAGAATTGGTGAATTCTTGCAGCATTGCTTCTAGGCCTCTCCCTTTAAGCCTCGTCATGACCAAATTGACAAGGTCCTCTGGGGGGCCTCCACAATCAATGTAGGCCATCAAGTCCCCGGATGAAAGGGTAGTGATTGCAGCTGCAACACTCTCATCACAGCAGGCTAGAGTGAATGGAGAGAGCTCCCCAATTAAGATGCCATCACTGTCAATGATTGCAACGGAATTCTCGTCTGCTAGAGAACCAGAAATCGCTTCAAGTTCTGAGATAACAGGGGAGTGGTAGTCAATAGTAGGATAATCATTGCTTATAATGCCAAGGGTGTCAATTGAGAGAGCTGGAAGTGGAGCAAAGAGGCCAATGGAGCCGAGGAAGAATCTGATTATGTCTTCCTGTGTTAGCCAACAGAATTCCCGGCCATTGTGGATGGTGGGGCTGGTGATTGAGAGTTTTTGGTGCTGTTTTCTTCTTGAACTGGAGCTATATCTGGTCTTTATTGGCACAACTAGATTCTTGGCTCCTTGGAGGATGAGATCAATTGCGTCCAATAAGCTGAAAGAAAAAAAAAAAGCTGGTGATTATTAGTGGAGCTGCAAGAAACAGAACACAATCTCAAATCCGTGTAGCGACTAAACTATTGGCGTTGGGTCATATTTGATACCAAAACATCCTGATTCTATAAATCAAATTGGGATAGATTCATGGTTAAGAACAAGTCTTAAATTGTTATATAAACCTGATCAAGAAATGATCTTGACTAAGGAAGTAACTGACAGAAATAATGAAAGAAAATTATAAATTTTAGACTAAAGGGATTATTACCAAGCTTGCCTTTGAGCAAACAATAAATAGCTTGGGAACTCCCATAAAGGAAGTTAAACTGAAAAATCAATAAAAACCCAGATAAGAACACCAATAAAAACAGAAAAAGAAAAGTTGGAAATTTGAATAATTGACGAAACATAGTAAAACTCCGAAAAGCACAATTCTCAATACCTTGAAGTTGGTTCCACGTGAACAACCATTCCAGGAACCTCAGGCAAGAGAACAGAAACAGGTGCTTTCAATGCATCAGAAGGGGACACCAAGTTCTCGTCTTTGCAAAGATAGCATATTACATCCACCATGGAAACTTTACCCACACATTTACACTCACCAACATCACAGCCATCCTCTTCACAATTGCCTCTGTAGTCTTTATTAGTTTTTGCTGTGTGCTCACAACTCCATACACTTAAAAAGTTATCATCAGAGTTTTTAAGAGCAAATAGAACTTCAGTTATCGTTGTGGTGAGTGAGAGAGACCTCAAAGCAGGCTTGCCTAAGCAGAGGTCAGATATCTCACGTGCAAGTAAACTCACTGCCATACAAGAATGAGCAAATCTTATAAAACTTTCGCAAAGACAACGAAAAACAGAGCAGGTTTAGGGAGCAAAGCAAGTGATGGAGGTTGTTGTTGTAGCGTTACGAGGAGGGTCTATATAAAGGAAAACATGGACTTACGGGAGGGTGTAGGATTGATGATGATGTTATAGGTACGGTACACATTGTACAAAAAACTGTGGGGTCTATGATTCTTGTTGCAGGCTGTACAGATCAGCTACTGGTGTGTAATGGGTAATGCTGTCTGTTACACGTGAGTTTCAACTCGGAACTTTCATGTGTAAACTCTGGATATTTATTGCAAGTTTTGGAGCTTTTACTGTGGAAAGGGCTCATTAATTCACACATATGTCTTTGGTGGAGTCAAGAACAGTTTGTGAGACCAAATTCATCATTCAGAATTCTAACTGAAAAGGAATTTACTACGAAAATCTTCAGATGACCGCATACATACTCTTATGCTAAGATAATTAATTAAAGTTAATGGAAGATGCTCTCTGTATTTTGTCGGCTTCTTGTTGCAGGCTGAACAGATAGTCTGCTTGCACTTATCTGTCATCACCCATGACATCACCCATGACTAAGAGTCATTGCTGCCGAGTAAAATTATAACGCCAAGCATCTTTCTGTCTGTCTATCATGCACATGCTTACTCCGTCAGAAAATCATCATTAGTTATACCAAATTTCAAGGGTGACTCCAGTGTTTAAGAAAATCTAATCCTTTTTAACTTTGAAATTAGTACTAAAAAGCTACTGTATTGACCGCTGTAAGAATGTGTTTTTTTATTTATGTGGGTGTTCGGGTCAGTTTATGTGCACCATGATTAATTTCATGATTCACGGAATATTTTGCAAGCCTCAATGAATAGGTTAGACACCGCAAGGGTGACAAGCGTACCACACAGCAAGGAGCCAGCAGAACCAGGAAGGACACCACTCACCAGCTCTACTCCTACTAAGACTTAAACCAAAGTTTAAAAGAAAACAAGTAGCATCTTATACCACTGAACTATAAGCTGCTTATTCTATAAAAATGTGTTCTTGAAATTATTTATGGAGGATAGCTGCTCTCAATTAATATGTAAATTGACTTCAAAAATTGATACATATACCAAGGGTATCCAACTTTTTAACTAGCTATCTAAGCACAAACAATCTTTTTTTTATTGCATTGGTTTCCAAACAGATTCTTGATTGAAATTGTTATGGAACGTGGGAAAAACAGAGAAGATGAAGTATTCAAGTTTAAAAAGGAAAGCGAATAATCTCGGTGGAAATTACTGTATTCAAGTAGTTACACACGTCGGGAGTAAGTTGAACTAGTAGCCTTGGCAATTCCTCCCTGCATAAGTAATTCTTGTCCTCATGAATTGACATCAAAATCTGGAAATTGTAGCTGAAGTTCTTCAAGGTTTTCCCAAGTTAAGTCTTCACTAAACATATCTGACCATTCAATCAATCCAAATGTAATCGTTATATTTCATTTCCTCATGATTTTCCTATCCAAAACTGTTACAGGATTCACTTGATGATCTTATAAGGACTAAAATATCTCGGGTTCAGTTTTATATTCCTCCTCGAAGCTGCAGTTGTCTGCTCATATGGCTGCAACTTAAGAAACACTCAATCTCCCACCATGAATTCAATTTTCGTCCTTCCTTTATCAGCTATTTGCTTCATACTGATTCTAGCCATATCTAGTTATCACTGAAGATTGTAATCCATTTCACACCTCTTTTGTAACATATCCTCCACAGCTTCTACAGAAGTCTTCTCAGGTAACATAATTTCTTGATTAGGAGGTGAATATCCAGGGAAGGGCTCATCTTGATCATAGAGATGAAGCTAGAATTGTACCACCATTTAGCTAAGGTAAGCCAAGAATTCTACTGTTTTGGACTATGCAGAGTCATGCATCGTAAGTAGTTCCCCAACCACTGGTTTACCCTGCCTAATTATCTATCAGATTATGAATGATAGGTAGAAGTAACTAACACATCAAAAGAGTTTAGAATCACATCTTAAAATGTATCATGTATTAATTGGATTTATTACCTGCTAAGAAAAATTCTAAGGACATGGCCATCATCCAACCATTTCATCTTGGGTTGCTCGGCGAATAATAGAAATAATTAACATATAAAAACATAAATGATGTAATTTTTTATCATTATCCTTGTTATTTATTTATACACATTAAAAAACAAAAATAACATTTTTTTATATAAAATCAATTTATCAATTATTTATTGACACAAACTCATTAAAAAAAAGCACACGTCAACACAAACATTCACATTCACAACAGCAAGACTAAATCATTACATCTTAAATAAACTAAAATCAATCTTAATCCTTCTAACCCGGTTCATGGTGGGGTATTGATTTCAACATTATTTTATCTTAAAAATAAAAAAAATTTTGTTAATATTATACCCTCAGATTATTACATACTGATATGAACCTTAACATTTTTAATTTTTATAATCATTCATAATAATACATGATCAATTAAACATAATTAAGACTAACAAATATATTATCACAAAAAATCAATAATATACTAAAAATTGCTTAAAAATTTATTGGATTTTGAAATCGACCTTATAGAGTGGCATGAATTATCCACGAATCAAAGATGACAATGTCGACGCGTGGGGTTCATGTGTTGTCAACACTGAAAGACTGTGGCGAGTGATTACAAACATGTACGAGGTGTGATGATGCATCTAGTGGCAAATTAATGGAGTAAAAACATCCTACACGCTAGTGGGTAAATCACACACATCAGTTATTATCCATCTTTAAATAATATTTTATATATATATTAAGATATTAATTTACCTCTCAGCCTAATTATAACAAAAAAAAAATTATAATGAAAAATACAAAAAAAAATCACTGGATGTCAGTTAAATGATTTTCAAATTTAAAAACAATTAAGTTATTTTATTGTGCTTCAAACAATAAAAAGTCAAAATAATCTTTAAAAGACATCAGTTTAATATTTTTATTTTAAAAATAAATAAATTATTTTACTGTAAAAAACATTATCTTCAATAACCAAGTTAATTGTTTTTATTAATAAAAATAAAATTATTATTTACTATTATAATTTACATTAGAAATGAGTTTAGAGTTATAATGTTTTACGTTATTGTTATATATATATATATACATACATATATACATACACACACATAAATATTAAAATATGTTTATTTTTATATTTTAAAAAATATTTTTAAAAAAATTAATTTTTTATTTTAAATTATTTTAATATTATGATATTAAAAATAATTTTTTAAAAATTAAAAAGTAATATTTTAATATATTTTTAAATAAAATTTATTTTAAAAAACAATCATAATTATCTTCCGTCCCACTATAATTAATGCATCCACACATGGAAAGACAGGTATTTGTACACGTGTTTAAAAAATAGGGGATGCATGATAGCTCACTGCCATACAGGATAAGGGTACATTCTCTTCTGACCAACGGTCTGGGGTCCGATCTTCCATGTGGGGTAATCAGTGCACGTGGAAGGTTTGAGATTGGTGTCCTTGTGCATGAGACTAGGCTACGGCCTCTATATTCATGGACAACATTTGTTTTAATTTTATGGTGTAATTGTATTTTTTAATTAATATTTTTATATTTTTAAATCATTTTCATCTATTAATCTTAAAAATAATTTTTTTAAATAAAAAAATATTTTTTAATATTTTTTTAAATAAAAAATACTTTTAAAAATAATTATTACTAGAATATCAATACTAAATATATTTTTGCTAAGTTGTATGCTTCGTTTATGATGGTTCTAATATCAATACTAAAAAATACTAAAAATGCTTCGTTTATCATAGTTCTAATGTTGCTTCGAATATCAATACTAAATATAGTTTAGAGTTATAATGTTTCTCGTCTTATAATAGTGTTTTGTTGATTTTTTTAAATAAAAACAAAAGCACGAGAAATAAAAATATATTTAACTATAAAAATGAAGATAAAAATAAGTGTCTCTTAGATATTTTTAAATAAATTTGTGTTCCACTAAAAAACAAAAAAAATTAAAAATTAAAAAATTTATAATATTTAAATTGTAATTAGTGACAACTTATTAATTACTCAATAAAATATATTTTATAAAAATAAATAAATACAAGTAACAAAAAATATTATATAAAAATATTTTTATTATTTTTATCATGGATTTTAGAATCTTTTCTACTTGTATTTGTTTTTTTCTTCAAAGTAGATTCCAAGATGTAAGTAATACTTGATATAAAACTTTCCAGACAAAAATATAAACATAACAAAATTAAATTAATATTTTTACAATTGCCCATTTAAATAATTCATAATTTTTGTCTCTATTTTTGTATTAAGATCTGAAGCATTAATTTTCAAAATAGATTTTAAAAGACTTTAAGCAAAAAGTAATAATAAAAAATATTTTTTTTAGATTTTAAGAAAAAATGATAAATTTTTAGATGCAGGGATTGAATAATAATTAATATGTATGTATGTATGTATTTATAATGAAATTATTAACTTGTAATTCTTAAAATAATGTATTTTGATTTTGTATTGGCTATATAATTAATTCCCTGTACCTTAACTTGTTCATATTATTTAATTTTTTCATCCATCTGAATGGATGGCTTCAGATTGATGGTCGTGATCCACGGCGAATAGCCAATCAACACTCCACAGAACAGTTTTTCTCACGCGGAAAACATTAGGGGAAAAAAAAAGGATAAATTAATTTCATATTCATATCGGAAAACGTCCAAAAAATGAAAAGGAGCTAAGCGCGTGGGGCATCCTTCACCTTATTTTTAATCACAACAAATCTTTAGATTCGTCGAGTTGTTAATTGGTCGGATTTAGTTGCCTATTACTACAAGGTTATTGACTAATGACCACTCATTTTCTTAATTGGTTAGATTAATTTTCATCGCATGAATTTAATTAAAAAAAAAACATGTTCTTAATGACCAGTTTTTAGATTAAATAAATAATCATGTGATTATGTATGTTTTTCAAATTAAGGAAGTAATCTATACTCATTACTCCCTCCTTACTTTCTGTAATTCTTTGAAGGTTGTCAAGGCAAAAACATAAGAAAGGGAAAGGAAAATTTCTCGTCTTAAGGACTTGTTTGTATAATTATAATACTTTATGATTATAATGTATTTGTACATTTGTGTTTGAGTTCTCTGCGGGGTGAGACTATGGTTTTTCTTCATGTTACACTTTCTACCACTTGTCGCTCTATTTTCAAATTTTTTTAATTATTAATATAAATATTTAGACAAACTTGAATTCATTTTAATGGATTAGACAGATTTTAAAATTAATAATAATATAAATTTTTAATAATTCTAATGAAACTTAAACTTATGACTATTAAAACATGAATTTAAAATCTAATTGGTTAAGCTGTCACTCAAGATATCTATTTTCTAACTTTTTCTATTTCTTATTGAAATGCTTCGATTTGTGTGTGTATACTTACACACTTTATTAACCTTGTGAAAATAGTATTAATTTTTAATATATTTATATTTTAATATATTAATATTAAAAATAATTTAAATATATATATATATATATATATTGACCTTATGAAAATATATTTGTATTTTGATATATTAATATTAAAAATAATTTTTTAAAAAATATATACTATTTTAATATATTTTAAAATAAAAAATATTTTAAAAAATAACTATAATCTTCATCAACCAAGCTCATGAAACATTCATCTCATCGAGTGATTATTTAAACCACCAAGTTAAGTTGGCTGGAGAATGCAAAAATTTGCAAGCGTTTTTTAATATGTACACAAACCCTCGCAGCTTTTTGAAAGTGACCTGCTCAACAATGATGTTCAAATAAAAACATTGAATTTGAGATGCTAAATTTGTCGATAAAGGTTGTCAAGAACATGGTAGGTCATGGATGACGAGGAAATCGAAAACCTAATTAGCAAAGCTATTAATTCTTTAGTTTTTGATCGACAGAAGGCTAGCGAAACCCCATAAGCTGGTTCAGTACTTCCTTCTCTTTTCTAATTACTTTATTTAGCTATCCATGCCATCATTTTGATGTGCTCTTTGGCTTAATTTGAGAAACAACTTTAGTAATTAATTTAGCACTCAATTAAATCATAATTAGACCAACTTTAGAAGTAAACCAATTCAAGTGGGGGGTTAAAAAATTGTACTAAACTGGCAGTTGAACGCCTAATTGTAATTGTTTTTTAAATAATTTTTTGTGTTAGATTATATATTGATATTTTTTTTATTTTTTAAATTTTATTTTTGGTATCAATAAAAAATAATTTAAAAATACTAAAAATATATTAATTTGAAAAAAATAAAAAAAAATAATATATTTTTAAAAAAATCCCTTTTAATATCCCTAACTTGCATGGCCGCCTTTATGGAAGTTGACAGCAACTTAATTATATTTTATTTTTATCTTTAAGTTTTTTAAGTTAAATCGACAATTGAGACCAAGCAAAAGTGACGAGTTGCTTTCAAAATGTTAGGTTGAAGATACAATGTCAAATGTCTTGTCAAGCAGATTCAATTATATCAGAGAATCGAATTTAAAATATTAAATGTTAAGTAGGGTTTAAAAAACATTTTTTTATTACCATTTAGTATATAAGGTTTAAAAAACATATATTAGTTTTGTTGAAATCTGTATACACTTGAACTTCTATTTTTTTAATAAATATTTCTAATATAATAAACAAAATAAAAATTACTAGATTGGTCACATATGCTACAAGATTCGGTAATTTTTATTTTTAAACATAAAAAAATTAGGTGTTTCTTTCGTATTTTCTAATAATTTTTTTATCATAAATTCAAAATTTGATGTACTTCAATAATATAATGATATATTCTTTAAAAAATTATTAAAATAATAATATATTAAATTGATTTATGCTAAATTAGGATAATTTATTAAATTCATGATCCGAATTATGAGATAATAATAATAATCTTATAAAAAGTAAATTGAGATAAATAATGAAGTCCAATTTCAGATTAATAAAATATTGAAAATAAAATTGATTAAAAAATAAATTTAAAAAATATTAACAAATAATTGAAGTTAACTTGGAATAACTTCCCAAACTCGTAACCTTGGTTATGAAAATAGGATAACTTTATGAAAAGCAATTTTTTTTAAAAAAAATTAAAACTCAACTCCCCCAACCCAATGTTAAAGGAAATTTAAAAAAAAATTAAAAAAATATGAGTCAAGGTATGTTAGTTGCCAAACTCACAATCCAAATTATGAGACTAAATAAACCCATAAAAAATAAATATAAAAAAAAATATAAAGTCTAATTTCTCGATCCCCAACCAAACCAAAATTGAATGATGAATTTAAAGAAAAAAATTAAAGAACAAAAGGTACCAAATTTTTTTTTAAATCAACGCGAACTAACATGTTAAACTCTTAACTTTAGTCATGATATATAATAATTCCATATAAATCAAATAAAAAAATCATGAGGTCCAACTCTTAATAGACCCAATATTAAAGGATAATGGTGAAAACAGTTTATTAAAATAAATAAATAACAACTCAAGTCAACTCAGGTTACTATGCTAGAGAATCATGATACCAAATTAACTTTATATAAAGCAAACAAAAAAAATTAATTTTCAACTAATTTAATTTTTAAAAATACAATTGAAAAAGAAAAATTAAATTAAAAAAAATAAAAATCAATTTTGACATTAAAAGACAAATGATAACACACCTTGTTATTTTAAAGAGAGTTTATGGTCATGTTTCTGTGGCTACCATACCTACCGTCTAAGTGTATTAGGTCTTTTCACATGCTAGTGTATTATACATTAGTTATATTTTTCCTTTTCATTTAATTAAATTTTTTAATACTTATTTTAGTTTAACATTTAATCTCTAAAAATTTGATTATTTTAAATTAATAAAAATAAATTTTATTTTACTAAATCAAGTATTAATTGAGTGCTAATTTTTTTCTTTGACTTTAAGAGAATATCGCATAAAGCCAACTGAAGTAAATTATCAAGTGTAATTATGAACCAACATAGTTTAATATGATAAAATTAAAAAGAAAAAATTTAAGTAATAAAAAAAATTTATATCATTATTACATTCCATATTGATTTTATACATTGATCTATAGGGAAACTTTATGCTCTTTTAGTGAGGTTTGAATTGTTATTAATTATTAAGGTTTTATATTATATTAAAAGTTATTTTAATTTGGGTTTTCTTTACTATTCTAACATAGTTTAAATTTTTTTAGAAAAATAATATAATTTTAAAAAATTATTTGTAGAATAACACAATTTGAATAAAACTGTATTTCTAAATATCAGTTTTGTATACAACTGCTATTCTTAATATTGTTTTTTCATACAAGTATTTTTTTTTAATATGGGTTGTTTAATCAAAATCAAAAAAGTATTTTTCATGCAAAATAATTAATCTCAAGAATAATAAAATTTTTCTTATAAAAATTCAATAGTTAAAAGATAAAATTCAAGATCTAATGACCAAAAAACAAAAAAATAAGAAAAGTTGATATAACAAAAAAGATAAATAGTAAAGAAAAAAAGAAAAAGAAAATGTAGGTCACCTAATATACATCATTTTTAACATTTCTGGTATTGTTAAAAAAATTTCAACGAGATAATTCTAACAATTCTTGAAACACCACCAGATAAAAATAATAGCTAATTAAAAGTTTTATTTAGTGTTAATTATGATTTTATTTAGTAGGCTTTCAACATGTAATTAGAATTGTTTTATTGAAATATTTATAATGATATTATGTCACAAATATATATTACTTGATCTTAAATCTTATCTTTTAATAGTTGTGAATCTTCATAAAATTTTGGGTAGATTTTTGTTAAGGTTAATTGTTTTGCAAGAAAAATGCTTTTAAGTTTTGACCTAAGAATTGATTTTGAGAATAACAATTATATATAAAATTAATATTTAGAAAAACAATTATTTTCAAACTATATTATTTTTAAAATATATTTTTCATTTGTGTCGTTATCCCAAATTTTTTATATCAACTTGTTAGCTTTTAAAAACAATTCTTTCAATTTTATATTTTAAAATAATAGAGAGATTTAAAAAAATACTATATTAATTTTTAACATATCACTTGTGCATGCAAGATATTAATGGATTAGTCGTGGTGCGCGTAAGCTGGCCCGGACACCTCACATAAATAAAAAAAAAAAAGATATTAATGGATTGACAGACTTAATGTAGTGACAGATTCCTTTTTCGTTGCTACGATGAGGAAAACTATTTATCTTTTCTTGTTTTTTATTTTTTAGTAATTCTCTCTTTTTTTCTCTAAAATTCCAAGTATTGACACGTAAAATAAATATAATTTATTATTAAAATATGAAATTCTAAAAAATCAAAGATAAAAAACAAAAGAAGTAACAACTCCAAAGACCAATTTACATTTTTCTGCTACCTATGATAGCAAAAAAAGGCTGATCCTTTATGCATATCTTAAATTTGATTCATTCCAACTTTTTTAATCGATAAAATTACATTTTATTTTATAAAATCTAGCAATGATTTAATATCACGACATTTGTTTTGATATTATAAACATGAAGTTGTAAATAAAACAGTTTTTTATGCTTTGAATTGTGTGAATATAATTTAAAAAGATAAAATTTAAAATGTAATTTTATCGGTTAAAAAAATTATATTTTTAGATTTTGTTTAGATTTTTAAAAAACAATTATCGGTTAAAAATGTGAATAAAACAACAATTTAATAATTTTAGATTTTTTAAAAAACAATTTCAAAATACAATTAAGGCACATAATTGATCTTTCTTCGTATGAATGCCTCGTTGACGAATATTCCCACATGCTTGGAATTATTGCAGTCATACTACTGTGTGTCTTGCCATTTTTTAAAAAAAAGCCCTAGACATTAACCACATCATCAAACAATTATTAATGTTTGGTTAGCAAATTGACGAATATTCCCATTTCTAGTTAGTTTTTTCAAACTCCAACGTACAGAGCTACATTATAATGACACTGGAAATTTAATGATTTTAATTAATTATTATTGGGACTCATTTTATATCATTTTTAAACCACCTTTATGGAGACGAAATCATGCACAATAAAGAATATATTATACACAACTGAAATGATATGATCAATGACCAATACTGGGCGTTTCATCCCCTTGTGCTCATTTGTTTCAAGATCAAACGAGGACAGGACGAGTTTTAAAGTCGATGGAGCTGTGCTCTTCTCATGATCTTATGAACCAAAGAAAATCAAATAAACAATTTTATTGCTTCTTAATTACTGCTATTTAATTAAGATATAAAAGGAATCATCGAGTCTAGATCAAATTATTGCCTCTCTTACAGATTTCATGCACCAAGACTAGTCATTTGTGCGGACTAATATTGGTTACAGATGGTTCGTGGAGTATATAGAAGGCAACTTTGCCCTATATTATCAGACTCCATCTTTGTCTTAAAAAATTAGATCATACACCTGCCTCTTAAAAAATTAAAGACTTCCATTTTCTTTATCATGAAAAAAAAAAAACACTTCCCATTCAATTTCACAAGAGAACCTTGGATCTTTCACTACATTTCTGGCAAATTGTCAGGTTATATACATCTTCTAGATAGGTTTTTTTTTTTAATGAAAATGTCAGTAGCCTGTTGCTTGCATTCAATAAACCTAGTGAGGATTAGTCTATTCTAAGATATTCTTTCAGTGCTTGATACGACCTTGAGCATATACAACATGCAATTCGAAGATATTCTTCCAATGCTTGATACGACCTTGAACATGTATAACATGCAAATCTAAGCAGAAATACATATGGAGACAAGGCAAAGATAATTATAGTGTTTTGATGAAGGACTCAACAGTATTTTAGATGATTTAAAAGTTGTTTTTTCTGGGGTTTTTTCAAATTTTAGAGCTTTTTTCTACTAGGAGCGGTGGCCTTGAAAATAAAAAATTGTGTTTATACATACATAGTTACCTTAGTTTTTTTTTTAAAAAAATAAAAAATAAAGTTCGTACATTTGTGCATGAGCGGCGTTCGCTGGCAAAGATCTGAACGCATCTAGCCATGTTCTCCTGTGTACTGGATGGGCTTTCTAAGTTTGAAAATGTTATCCAATTTGCTGTTTTCTACTTTTGATATGGAACCTATCACCTCAGTAGTTCATTGGGAATCTGACCTCATTTCCAGATCTGAGCCATCAGTTCTTAATTAGTGATAGATGGGAGCAGCCATGCCAAAACATATTAATCATCTACCACTTGAAAAACTCTTTGATGGAAATTGTGTGCGCACTGAAATACTGTAAGCAGCACATATTTCTTCTTCCCAAGTTGCTCCAAGTTTCGTATATGTTTCCTTTTCGAATCTATAGTGACAGAAAGCTATGTATCAGCAGCAGCTCCAAGACCAAGAACTGAGAAAACCCAAAATAATATTCTGCTACCAATCGAAGAAACCAAGAGCTTTAGCCCAAATATTCAATCTTGAGTTTGGCTAAATAATTTGTTTTAAACATGCTCTGCCCTTTTTCTTCTTTTTTTCGTCTAAGAGTCCACCATTCACTCTGCAAAGAACCAAATTAAAGCCATGAGCGAAGACGGAATCCAGTCATCGCTCAAGAACACACACAATCATGATCAAATCTGGAAAGTCAAGATGGAATCACATGATTTATTAGTAGCATGGAGTTCGAGTAGTTCATGGATGGTATTAGCTGTCAAGAGCCGTACGTTTCGTCTGTGACGACAAGATAAGTACACAAAATTTGTTTTTTGGGTCCACAATATTGAAAAAGTCAAGAAATTAATTGAAGCATATGATTCCAATAATTCACTTCAAAACGACAAGACAAGTGATGGGAGATGAAATGTGCAGCAGCTTATCATTGTCGTTTTCCTTACAGAAGTTGGGCAACGTGGACATGTGGTCGCCGACACCATTAGTATTGAGAGACAAGTGAGAGGTGTGGATTATTAAAAATTTAAATATTTGCACTGTAGGTGGGCCAGTGTTCATGGGAGAGATTTGATTCCTTTCTTCAATATCCGGATTCAATTTTTTATGTATATACTTGTTTTATGATATTTTATTTATTTATTAGATTTATAAAATGTTTAATATATTTAAAAATTAATTTATAGTACATGTAAATTAATTTAAACATTTTAAATTATAAATTTTTTTAAAGAATTAATTAAGGTATGTATAATCAGATATTTTTAATTAAAAAATAATTTATTCTTATGTTTTAAAATATGTTTTTAAAGAATAAAATTTTATTTTTAAAAAATTAATTATTTTATATTTTAAGATAATTTTGATATGTTAATATTAAAAATATTTTTTTAAAAATAAAAAAATTATTTTAATATATTTTTAAGTACAAAATACATTGAAAAGTAAATGTTATTATATTTTCAAATATCCTTTAAAATAATAATTTAATATATTTGAGATGGTAGCTTTATTTTTCAAAATATATTTTAAAAAAAAATTAAAATAATAATTTTTTATTTTTTTAAATTTATTTTTAATACCAATATATAATATTATTAAAAAAATTAATCTAAAAAGAATTTAAATTAAAAAAAACTCCTGAACCCATAAAGGACCATTAAAATAGGAGTCCAGTTTACTCCAACAACGCCAGTGATATTCATGTAATGGGCTTTCTAGGGATCAGGCTATAGTCGCCGACAAATATGAAGCCAATATTGGGCCTCCACTATCCACTGAGTGTTCTTTCTCCCACAAATTAATTTCTGAATATTGTAGGCTATCAGGCTATGGTGATCGAGTGCTGAAAAATTTGAAGATTCAGCAATTGTTAACGAGGTGCGCAAACACGGCCTTGGACTGCCTGCTGCTCTTCGTTGCGGATAGTACAAAATCTATTTTAATGCGTGTGTGTAGACGTTAATGTTTTTTAAAAAAACCAAGAAAAGTTATTTTTAAGAAAAAGATGCAAATAAAACCACATTATCTCATGTTTTATGAAGCTAATCAATTATTTTTATTTGATTATATGAAAATATTTTTTTTAAAAAAAATAATGATTTAAATTATCTTAAAATAAAATAATTTGCTAATATAACTTCCCTTCTTATTATTAATTTAACTTAACTACTTGAAGTGGCTCTTTGCTTAATTTAATATTTAGTCGAGTTAAAACTAATTTGGTGTGATCTATTTAATTTAATGAATTCAGATATAAGGTCATTGACCTAGTAAAATCTTACTAGAAAATATTGTCAATATATTTTTGTTTTGTTTTTTTTTAATATTAAAATAATAATATTTTAAATCAAGTCAACTTAATTTATTATAAACTTTGTTGGGTTGGATATTTTTTTAAAAAAAATATTTTTTATTTAATTATATGATACTAAAAATAGATATTTATAAGAAAAAAAACTATATATATATATATATATATATATATATAGAATACTTACTAATATTATATAAACAAAAGATGATATAATCTTATTCAAAAATAAAATAAAGATTGAATGTTATTTAATAAAATAATATTCCAAACATATTTATAATTTATTTATTTATTTTAATAAAAATAAATTTAAAATGAAGAGGAATAAAATTAAAGGCCAAGATAAGGCCAGATGTTGAGGTTTGAGTGGGTCAACATGTATGATTTATTAAAAAAAAAATAGTAGTTTGAGTTTGCAACGTTAAGCTACGTACTTGTTTTTAAACTTGAATTAAAGGGTGAATAACATATTTTTTGCTTTTTATTATTATTATTATTATTAGAGAAAGTAAAAAACTTTTCCATTTATTTTCAACAAATAGCACCTAATGAATATATTTAGAACCTCAATAAACCAAATTTTCAATTTAAAACACCTCTAAATTGATGTGTGTGTATATATATATATAATCTTTCTCAACCTAATTGTTTTTTATAAGATAAAGTATAAACAAATCTTTATTGAACTACTTTTATAAAATGAAAATCATTAATACTAAAAATAATTTTTTATGGTGTTAGATATGATCAACTGAACACTTTTTTTTTTCTAGTGATTTTTCTACTCATTTCTTAAACTTAAGACTAAAATAAAAATAAAATAAAATTTTATATCAAAAACTAAATTTTAAAAACTGAAAATATCCGGAACAAACTCAATGTAAAATATGACGATTAAAGATAACTTTTCATGTGAATTTAAGATAAGTCATCTTAGTTTTTTTTCTTAGTTTGGTTCCTACTTTTTTTAATATGTACCTTAGTGCCACAAAGTGAACCAATACCTTATTAAATTTACCGACAATCAAGATTTAAAAACCTTATTAAAATCTTCACATCTCAAAAAAGGCAAAAATACCAAGGCTATTGTCTTTTTTAAAAAAATTGTATCAATCAATTAATTGTTGATGTAAATAAAAAAGTAATTATTAAAAATGATAGAAGATGAAGGAATAGAAATTATTTGATTATGTGTTTGATGTAAAAAATAAATTAGAGAAAGAAATAATAATAATAATAAAGTTGGCAGGTTAAACCCTAGCTTGGAGATTAAAATTTAATCCTTAACAATTTTTTTTTTAATTTTTATCCAGATATCCTCACACCCATTAAAGGATAAGATTAGTTTCGTTTGAGATTTGTGGCTGGCTCTCTTAATAAGTATGCTTTTTAAAAATCAAACTTGTATGTTTATCTTTACAAAAATATAGTAGTATCTTAACCACTAAACTAATATTTTATTGGTCTCAAACAAATCTATTTGAAGAGTAACGATTACCTCTTTTAAAATTTAATCTCTTTCTAAAAATAAAACGAAAGAAAAGTATAATAAAAGAAAAGTATACAAGAGGTATTTTATTTTTAATTATGAGTAAAGGGTTTGGGTTGCATGCATTGAAACTAAATATTTAGAAATAGTCGTTGCCTACGGTATAAATAATTACAAAAAATGCCATAAATTTCAGCATGTAACAGCAATTTCCAGCCACGTTCAAGATAATCGTGATATAAATAATGACACCAAATTAACCATGTTAAAAAAAATTACAATAATCTTGATAAAAAAAATTACTCTTCAAAATGGTTAAATAATATAACTTAGTTTCAATCAACTAAATATAAAAATAAGATTGAGTAAAAAAATAACAAAAAAATCAATCCAAGTTAATTTAAATTAGCATGATAAACCTGCAACTCGAATGATAAGAACGAAATAACCTAATAGAAAATAGATAGGAAAAATAATAAACCCTAATTTCTAACAAACTAAATATAGAAAAATAAAACTAGAGAAAAAATCAACAAACAAAAATGACATCAAAAAATAAATCAAAACTAGGTAAGACCATAATTTTAAAGTTTAGTCTGACTTGAAGGGTTAACCCAAGACCCGACTAACCAAGGGTTAAAACTGAGCCAAGTTTAAGAGCAAATAGGAAAAGGGAAAAACCTGAGAGACGTGGTTAAAGATTCAAGTTGATTCAGTGATTTTGTTGATCAAGAAAGACCCAATTAAAAACTCGATTGCAACTTATTGACTATTTATTGTTTTTTAAACAAAAATGACCCATTACAACTCATTGACTATTTTTTAAAACAAAAAAATTATGGTGTTGAACCAGTAAAAACCCATGACCCAGGCCTTGGGTTAGGTCAACCACCGAGTCAGGTTTAAAAACTATAGGTAAGACAACCTAATCTTGCGAGTTAGATTATACTACTATGATAATTTGACAAAAAGTCAAAACATAAAAAATGATGAAAATTAATTTCAAAGAGAACAAAATTTTAAAGGAAGGAACTCTAAAAAGATTAAAATTAAAAGAAAATGAGACATCATAAAAAGATTCGATCCAACTCGCGTTAACATATTAGATCTATAACTTAGATCATAAAATTAAGATAATCTAATAGAAAATAAAGCGAAGAAAATGGCATGAACCTATGTTAACTTTTTAAACATATGATTCGAGTCATTAGATCAAAAGCACCTTATTTATAAAAACTACAAATCTCAATCAATCAAATATTAAATAATAAAATTAAAAAAATTAATTATACAAAAAATCTAGAAAATAATAATAAAATGAATGGCAATCAAAATTGAAATAAAAAATAAATAGAGGACAATTATCAATTTTTTATTGAAGATGAAATTGAAAAGAAAATCAATTTAACATGAAATAATATTTGATTGATTGAGTAACATGTTACAAATTTGAATAAAAACAATCAAGAATTAAAAATAAGGTTACAAATTTGAAAACAAAATGAAATTGATAACAAAAAAAAACAAAAACAAAACAAAAAACAAAAAATTAAAATTAAAAATTAAAAAAATAAAAGAATAAAAACTGAAGATGAAATCTTAACAAATAAGAATAAGAGTACAACTTTTAAATTTTGAATGGATGGTATGAAATTTGATAGGACAAAAAAAAGAGAAAAAAACAATTAGTTACATAACATCCTACTCTCGTCATTATATGGTGCCCTTAAATCAAGAAGATGTCATGATACTTCTAGCACTTTCATAAAAGACGACTTTTGACCCTCGTTTAAAGATTGAGAATGAAGAAAACATCCTAAACACTAGCATGGGCAACGCGTGCACCAAACAAATTATCCTACCCATTTACTCCAATTCCTAGATTTGTATATTTTTAATTTTAATCTTTAAAAATTAATTATTTTAAATTAGTCATAATTTATTTTATTTTGCACAATTGAGCATCAATCAAGCACTAAAAATCTCTCTTGATATTGCAAGATCTTCATATCAATGTGACAAAAAAACTACTATTAAAAATATAGGTGATGAGTTGATTAATTTTAAAAACAAATAAATTTAAAATAAGCAACATGTCATCCACCTTAAATATAAAGAAAAAAATTGATGAGTTGTGTAGGGCCTAACAAAATGAATCAGATGAGCTAGCCTAGTTTGATGGGCCCAGTAACACTTAGGCTTTACTTTTTTTTAAAAAAAAAAATATATTTTATGTTTTTTAAAAAAATTTTATTTATATTTATATTAGTGTCACTTCTCTCTTTTCTTTTGTTTAGAGAATATCTTTTAAATAAAAATTATTTTTTTGTTATGCACTTAATTTTTTAAGAAGTTTTTTCATTTCATCTATAAATTTTTTAATATTTTGTCGAGATGAACTTTATTTTTGAAAATCAATTTTTTTAATTTTTAGATAATATTTCTAATATATACAACCTTACTTAGTATAAAAAATTTAGGCACAATGTTTATTGTAATCCCTATACTTTATACATTATTGATATTGGGACCTTTCAATTTCAAAAATTAAAGGGGAAAATCAATTTTGATCTCAAACTTATTGTTTTTATTTTTTTTATTTTTGACCCTGGTATGAGAGAGATGAATGAAATTTACTGAAATCTAGTGTTAAAGAGAAGAAAAATATCTATTTACATCGATTATGAACACCAAAAAAACTAAAATTGATATAAAATTGCTCCTTTTGATTAAAGGAACTCACATTAAAAGTTCATTTACTTTGAAACTGCTAAGAAAAATATATCTAATCTTGGCAAGATTTTTTTATTTCTGATTAGTACTTAAAAGTGCATTTTTATCATGGTTTTATATCATCATTTTGCACTTGAAGTATCAATAACTCCTTAACTAAAATATGTTTTATAATAATGTATCTAATAATATAAGATACCTATAATTTATGGTAAATGTCTATTTTTAATGCAGGCCTATCACATAAATGAATGGATTGATTGATGACTTGAAGAACTTAAATTGCAAGGATAAAGAGATGGTCAAACTTAGAGAAGAGATGTCGGTGCAATCCAAACCGGAACACTGTTCGGTAATTGGGTCATATCTGGAGCTACAGATCTCAGATTTAGGTCCAATTTATATGGATGGAAAGGTAAGACATAGGCCTACAACTTTCATATGGAGCCCAAGATCTAAAAAGGCCATTATCAAGTCCAAATTATAGCAACAACAAAGAAGCCCGAATCTGTCTTCCAGCCCGAGCACTGTTCGGTATTTTAGCCATATCTGGAGTTCTAGAAGTCCAAATGAGCTGAATTTTTTACACAAGAAAGCTGAGACAATTGCCTACAACTTTCATGTTACAACTGGCTCCAGTTTTGACGTTATCAATGACGTTTTGGGCAGACAAGAGAAGATAAGGATTGTCACCAAGTCAAAAGTTGGCCACCCACTTATCAATTAGTCATCAAATCAATAGTTCCCAATTTTGGCCTATAAAAGGAGGCATTTGCCATGCATTTAGGCATCTTGGTTTCCAGATCAAGATCATGCTCTTCCTTTCTCTCTTTTTATTTTTTGTAATGTTTATGCTTTGCTTTCATTAATATTAAGTTTATGCCTTTCATTTCCTTTCCTTTACTTAGTTAACTTTTATGTTCTTATTTTGTTTATCTATTTTGCTTTCTTTCATTATGTCTAGCTAAGTTAATTATGTCATGGTGAAAAGGTTACACTAATGGTGTGAGAATAAGTATAATGTAAACTTAATATGGACTTTAATGTTTGATACTAACATGTTTTATATTTGTTATCTTGTTCACTTTTTAATACTTTGCTTGTTAAATGACTAATCTTAATTTATGTTGTATAACACTTGGTACAACAAATGCTTGGCACTTTCATGGCCCATAATGTATGGTATAACCGACACCTGAGCTATGAAAGGAACTTGATTTGTTGTTAACATAAGTTATAATCATGAATGCTTGATGAGATTTACAAGTATTAGCATTAATTGAATAAGATGACTAATGTAATCATGTTAACAATATATAATCTGATTGGAACCTTCTTTGTGTGTGGTTTCCAATTCAATAATAAGAGTTTATACTATACTTGTTTGATATACCATTAGTGGAACCTCTAATCTTGACATTTGTTATTATTATTGTTTAATCCTTACATTAATTTTTCATCTCCAAGTTCTCATCATCATCTTCTTCTTCTTATCTTTATTTATTATTATTATTATTATTATTATTGTTGTTGTTGTTGTTGTTGTTGTTGTTTTATAATTGTTGTTTATAATTTGTACAATTAACCTCCCTGTGGTTCGACCCCGGTCTTGCCGGGTTATTTATTACTTCGACACTCCTGCACTTGGGAGAAGACATCAACCTTTTAGTCGTGTCAATTTCAAATTGATTTCAAGTTTTAGGATGGTTTTTGGGGTATTTTAAGATTATTAATGGGTTTATTAAGTTGCCTATAATGTTTTTTAAGTGTTTTGGGTAAGCAATTGGTTGAAAATTCAATTTTTAGGTTTAAAGAACCATTAGCCCATTTTTCTAGCCATTAAAAATATAGGTGACGAGTTGACTAATTTAAAAAGCAAATACATTTGAAATGATCAACATGTCATCAACCCTAAATATAAAGTAAAAAATTACTTAATTGTACAGGCCCTAACAAAATAGATCAGATGAGCTAGCTTAGTTTGACAGGTCTAACAACACTTAGGCTTTACTTCTCTTTTTTTTGAAAAAAATATTTTCTATATTTTTTTTAAAAGTAATTCTTTTTTTTTTTCAAAATCATTTTTTATTTATATTTATATTACTGTCACTTCTCTCTCTCTCTCTCTCTCTCTCTCTCTCTCTCTTTTATTTACATGGATATCCGGGTCAGCTTGCGTGCACCACGACAAATTCCATGATCCATTGAATATCCTGCAAGCCCGATGAGCATGTAATGTACCGCGGGAGTGACAAACATGCAAAGTAAGGCTTGAACGCAGGTACAAAGAAAGAGAACAAGTCCTTTCCACCGCTAGGCTAACACCTCAAGTGTCACTTCTCTATTTTATTTTGTTTGGAGAACATCTTTTAAATAACAATTATTTTTTTGTTATGTATTTAATTTTTTAAGAAGATTTTTTGTTTCATCTATAATTTTTTTAATCTTTTATTGAGATGAACTTTATTTTTAAAAGTAAAAAATTTTAGTTTTCAGATAATATTTCTATTATTATAGCCTTGCTTAGTAATTGTTTCCCTATCATTTTATCCAATCAATTTAATATATGTTTATTTTTATTATTATTTGACTGAATAAAAAATTTATTTAAAAAAAATTAGCAAACACAACTAAATAAATATCTCGTCTAATAAAATTAAATATTTTGATATATATATATATATATTAATTTTTCTAATTTTATTTTTAGTTATTATTTATAATTTTGTAATTATTATTAAATATAATTCTTGGTTTATTTGATTATATATATATATATATAAATTTTTTTAATTTTTAACTAGAATTATTTTAATTACAAAAACACGTAAAATATCTCTCTCTATATAATTTTGTTTCTAGAAAAAAAAATATCTTACCGACGGCGAATGATGGGTGAAGTATCCGGTTTTGTCACTAACGCGACGTTACTTTTGCCAGACGACTTGGTTTTTTAATAAAACCAAATCACCCACAGAAACACTAAAAACGCACGCAGAAATTTTTTGCTGCGGACCCATCTCTGTCACGGCGATCATTTTTCGGATAAGCCATTCCCATCTCCTTACCAAACGTTAATGATGAAGCCCCTTTTTTTGACTTCTGCTTCCACTTAAGATTGTTAAATATTGATTAAAAACAAATGAAAGGCTGTAAGTTCAAGAAATCTACGTAAACAGAGGTGCATATCGCAAGCAAGTTGCCTCGTTAAATCCAAGGATTATGATACATGACACGCTATTGGTTAAGAGCTTTTATCCTTAATTCTCTTATATATATATATATATATATATTTAATTTTATTTATTAAAAATAAAATAATATTTTTAATTTAATTCAGATATATATACTTTATTTATATTTAAATTAAATATTTATAATATACATCATTCTAGTTTTTTATATTTGATTTTAATTATTTTAACATGTTATCAGAACTGGTTTTATAAAACGAGATTTAATTTCAAACACAACTTTTGCAGATCTAACTTTTTTTTAGAGTGAGATTTTGTCTACTACTTCTATAAAATTTGGTATTTTATTTTTTATTCAGCCTCTACAATTTAATATTTGTATTCAATTTCTTCAATTATTTTGATATTTCATCTTCCCTTCAGTTTCTGTAATTTGATATTTGCATTTTACAATTATATTGATATTTCATCAATAAGATATTTGTTTAGTTTCTGCAATCTCTGTTCAATTTCTGCAATTTGATATTTTATTTATCACTGCTTTTGTATTCTGGTTCTCTATGACTGTTGATTATAACTACTAAAAGTGATGATTCGTTTTAGTCTGGGAGTGCGAAGTTGGATAGGAAGAACTATTCATATTGGAGTTATATAATGAAAAATTTTGTTAAGGGTAAGAAGATGTGGGGATATGTTAGTGGAACTTATATGATATCTAAGAATATTGAGGAGGGGGATGTTGTTTTGATAGATACATGGGAAGCAAATAATGCAAAGATCAGTACTTGAATCAACAATTCTATTGAGCATTTAATAGGTATGCAGTTGGTGAATTATGAGACAATAAAAGAGGTTTGGGATTACCTGTAAAGGTTATTTACATAATTAAATTTTGCAAAACAGTATTAATTAGAAAATGACATAAGAGCTCTTCATTAGAAGAATATAAGTATTCAAGAGTTTATTCTTCTATGATAGATCTTTGAGATCAATTGGCTTTTTTAAAATCGACAGAATTGAAGGCATATGGTGCCTATATTAAGCGTAAAGAGCAGCGACGATTGTTACAGTTTTTAATAGCATTTCGCAGTAATTTTGAAAGATTTAGAGGTTCAATTCTACATCATTCTCCACTGTCTTTTATTGACTCTATTGTTAGTAAGTTATTGGCTAAAGAAATATGTCTTTAGTCTTATTTTGAGAAGGCAATTCTTTTTGCTTCAAATCATTTTGTACTAACAGTACTTTCTAAGTCATTCTCTAATCATCAGAACAAGCCTTACAGAAGGGTTGGCTTCGATGAGTGCAATTTCTGTAAGCAGAAAGATCATTAAAAGGCTGAGTGTCCTAAGTTGAGACAATAGAACCAAGCTTGGAAGCCTGATAGTCAGTCACAATTTAATGCTTATAGACCATCTTAGGGTTATAAACCACCACACCATAATACCGCAACAGTAGCTTCTCCAAGCTCTGTTACCGATACTAATACTTTGACTAAACAATTTCAAAAGTTTCTCTCCTTATAGCCCTAAGCAATGTCTGTCTTTTCTTTCATAAGTCAGTTACTTTATAGTTCCTCAAGTATGTCACACTTTGAATGAGTCTTAAATTTTGGTGCTTCCCATCATATATTTTTAGATTCCTCATCTTTTACCTCTATGTCCCATTTATCCTCTATTCTTGTTATAACTACTGATGACACTTCTATGCCCGTAGCAAGTGTTAGTTCTGTTGTCACACTTCACTTGTCTTTTTCTAATGCTTATCTTATTCCGAAACTCAAATTGAATCTTGTATTTGTTGGTCAAATATGTGATTCTAGTAATTATTTAGTAATATTTTTTTTATTTTTTTGTTGTGTACAAGATTTGCAGTCTCATAGATTTATTAAGACAGACCATAGAGAGAATGGACTATATATTTTGGATGAGTTAAAAGTGCTAATTATTGATGTTGCTGTTGTTACTACTACTGTTAATTTGTCTCTCTTTTGTTTAAGTCCTTCATCTTTTAATTTTTACTTATGACATTCACATCTAGGTCATAATTCGTCTTCTCGTTTGAGATTTTTAGCATCCACAAGAGCTTTAGAAAATTTAAAAACTGTGAAATTTCCGATTGTTGTGGATATAAACTAGCAAAAGTTTTTACTTTACCTTTTAATTGAAGTATTTCTGTTTTTTCTTCACCATTTAATTTAATTCATTTTATTATATGGTGACCTTCTCCTGTTGCCATAAAAGAAGGGTCGCAATATTATATCTCTTTTATTTATGATCATATTCGTTATTGTTGGGTTTATTTAATGAAACATTGTTCTGAATTCTTTGATATATATATAGTTTTTTTGAGCTTTCATCAAAACTCAACATTCTACTATGATTAAATGCTTAAGGTATGATTTCGGTGAGGAATACACCTCTAATAAATTTTTCCAATTGTTTGCATTAGATGAAACCATCCACCAATCTTCATGTACAGATACTCCTAAGTAAAATGGTGTTGTTGAAAGAAAACATAGGCACATTGTTGAAGCTGCTCGTTCTCTCTTGTTGTTTGCTTTTATTCCTAGTGAGTTTTAAGGAAAAACTATTCTTACTGCTATAAGTTTAATTAATACAATTCCATCTTTTCATAATTCGGGTTTATATCCATTTGAAAAGTTATATAGGTATATCCCTAATTATTTTTCATTTAGAGTCTTTAATTGTACTTATTTTGTTCTTCATCCTCACGTAGAACGCGGTAAGTTATTCTCTTGATCTGCTATTTGTGTCTTTTTGGGTTATAGTGAAGGTAAAAAGAGTTATTATTATTTTGATCCAATAACTCAGAAACTTTATGTGTCTTGTCATGTTGTCTTTCTTGAGTATATACCTTTCTTTTCTATTTCATTCACTACTCATAGCCTCACCAAGTCCACAAAACTACGAGATTTTACCTATTCTTTTTATTCTTTATCATTTACTATCTTTTTAACTTTTATTCATTGTCTCTTTGAGCTCTCTTCCTATAAAGAGGTAATTCTTGATTCGCTTTGGCAGCAAGTTATGGATGAGAAACTTTCTGCTTTGCATAAGACAGATACTTAGGATCTGGTTCTTCTACCTCCTGGTAAAAGTGTTATTGGTTGTTGTTGGGTGTATAAGATCAAAATTAATTTTGATAGGTCTATTGAGCGATACAAAGCTAGACTAGTTGCAAAAGGATACTCTCAACAGTATGGTATGCATTATAAGGAGATATTTGTCTTGGTTGTAAAAATAATTGCTAGTTATACTCTTATTATCGTAGCTTTGATTTGTTAGTGGCATATTTCTCAGCTGATGTTAAAAATATCTTCTTAAATGGAGATCTTCAAGAAGAAGCTTATATGGCATCCCCTCCTAGTATTTCACATGACTCTGGATATTTTTGTAAGCTTAAGAAAGCATTACATTATCTCAAACAAGCATCCTATGCTTGGTTTGAGAAATTCTCTATTGTGAACTTGTCTCTTGACTTTGTTTCTAGCGGTTATGATTCTGCTCTTTTTATTAAGTGCATTGATGCATGTCCTATCAATATGTTTTTATATGTTAATGACATGATTATTACTGGTGATGACACTGATAGTATTTCATTTTTAAAGACAGACTTGACTGAATAATTTGAAATGAATGATTTGAGTTATCTTTGATATTTCCTGGGTATTGATGTCGCATAATCACTTAAAGATTATCTTCTTTCTCAGTCGAAATATGTTACAGATATTTTTGAGCTGGCTAAACCTATTGATAATAAGACTATAGATACTCCTATTGAGATTAACACAAGGTACTCTTCTTCTGATGATTTACCTTTGATAGATTCTACTTTATATCACACTATTATTGGAAGCTTGATATATTTTACTATTACTCATTTAGATATTGCATATGTTGTTCATATTGTTAGTAAGTTTGTTGCTTCTTCTACTATTGTTCACCGGACAACTATTCTTCATATTTTGTGATATCTTCGGGGTTTAATTTTTTAGAGTCTTTTACTTGCATCCACCTTTTCTTTGGAGTTGCGTGCATACTCTAATGCTAATCATGGTAGTGATCTCACATATCACAAGTTTGCTACCAAGTTCTGTATCTTTTCAGGTGATTCTCTTATTTCTTGAAAAAGCAAGAAACAATTTATTATTGTTTCTCAATCATCTACCGAATCAGAATATCATGTCATGATATCTACTACCAAAAAAATTATTTGGATATGTCGGTTACTTACTGATACAGGAGTTTCCTTTTCTCATCATACTTCTATATATTGTAACAACCAAAGTTCTATTCAGATTGCTCACAACTCGGTTTTTCATAAGCGAACTAAGTACATTGAGATCAATTATCATCTTACTCTTTATCATCTCAAGATTGACACCATTGCTTTGCATTTTGTTCTTTTTTCCTTGTAGATTGTAAAAAAAATTTACCAAGATGCATTTTTTTTTTCTGGTTGATACACTGTTAGTGCTTGTAGCTGTTATATTGTGAGTTTGATGGGAGATATTAAATAATATTTATGTAGTTTTATTTATTAATGGTAGAATTGTACTTAGTTTAACTTTATATATATATTATTTGTATTTAGGTTAAGAATAATTACTTATGATATATATATATATATATATATATATATATTATTCAAAATTTTAGTTTTTTTATGTTTTATCTTAATTATTTTAACAAATTCCACACAAAGCAACTTGATTTGATGAAGATGTTACGTAGAAATGTTTGGTTGATTTACGGTATCAAAAGCTTCAAAGTGATGTTTTGACAAGGAATCTCTCTAAGCAAAATGATTTTACAGATGGCTGTTGGGAGATGCCATGGCTATCTCCTTGGACAAAGAATTTATTACGTTTTGTTACACAGTATCAGTGATGGATGTCAGATAAATTCAAATCCAATAGGGTTTAATTAATTAATTAATTTATCTGTGTTCCATCATGCTAACTCACAAACGAATCACAAAACACTCTGTTTTTTTTTCCCAGCAAAATTAATTCATTTTCCTCTTTAAAGAAAAACAAAATTGAAAAATAGATTCCCAACGTTGATTTGCTTAAAGCTAAGTTTTGACTTGACTTAAGCAAACCATGATGAAGAATAAGAACAAATACCCACTATAAGATTGACAAATAAGAGCAGTGATGACAGGGACAGAACAACTACATCTAGTGGAAAATTCTGAATAGATAAAAAAAAAAAAAAAAAAACCAGAACTCGAAGTGGATAAGAATACATTGAAGTACGAGGATCCTTATCCCCGATCCAAGCTCTATGCCCCCACAAATATGGATAATATTGCCTCTGTCCACCTTACCAAAAGAGAACCTTGTGCCTCAAACGGATCCTATAAATACTACAAAAGAACTTAATGTTACCTCTCCTTGTGTGGTCATATAGCATCAACTCTTTGAAAAAAACTCAAAAGACATAAATTCTAGGCAATATTATCCGTTTTGGTGCGAGTGTAATCTTGGAAATTTAAGTAGATAGAGATCAGAAAATGTTGGCAATATTTCACAAAGCTTTTGCTAACCCACCTGAGGAGCTTAAGAGTCCAGCATCTCAAAGAAGTACTAGGAAGCCTAAGCTTCCTGAGGAAACTCTGAGTGAGTTTCTTTCTCACCACCCTCAGAAGACTTTCTCCATAAACTTTGGTGAAGCTGCAGTGCTTGCTTATGTTCCCCAAGACAACCCTTTCTCTCCACAACAAAGGTAAGACCTACTTATTGATTGAGATTCCTTTCCGTTGTTAACATTTTGTGGTTTGATTCATTCACAGATTGTTAAATTACTGTCATGTTGATCATATATGTGCAGGTTGTTTTGTGGTGTTGATGGTATATACTGCCTTTTCTCTGGAAGCTTGAACAACTTATGCACACTCAATAAGCAGTACGGATTAACAAAGGGGACTAATGAGGCCATGTTTGTGATAGAAGCTTACAAGACCCTTCGTGACAGGGGTCCATATCCAGCTGATCAAGTTGTCAAGGATCTTGATGGGAGCTTTGCTTTTGTTATCTACGATAGCAAGGCAGGAACCGTTTTCGCTGCACTGGTATGCTTAATGCATCATTTTGACTCATTTGTCTATTGGTCAATAGAATCTATATTTGTTCAATCACATTCAAAGCACGTTTGGTTTTCTTGGTCGTGATTCTAAGTATGTTGTATGGTCACAGGGCTCCGATGGCGGAGTTAAGCTGTACTGGGGTATTGCAGCAGATGGCTCTGTGGTGATTTCTGATGATTTGGAAATCATAAAAGCTGGCTGTGCCAAATCATTTGCTCCCTTCCCAACAGGTACCTTGTATTGTCTTAGTAATGCCTTGCCATACATAGTTCACAAATCACATCAATGTTTTTGTTGAACTGGCATCACTAGCAGTCTGCACAATCTGGATTTGCGTTGTAACTTTTCTCTTAAGGTTGATCTACTCATCAAAATGATGATGATGATGTGCAGGATTTATGTTCCATAGTGAAGGAGGTTTGATGAGCTTTGAGCATCCGATGAACAAAGTTAGAGCCATGCCAAGGACCGACAGCGAAGGATTCCTGTGTGGCGCAAATTTCAAGGTTGATGTCTTCACAAGAATTAATAGTTTACCCCGCAGGGGAAGCGAGGCCAATTGGACCGAATGGGAATCACACAGCTGAACAAGGATTTGCTGTGTTCAATTTATAGCCAGATGAGAACTACAAAAGCTAGGGCTAACGTCTTCTGAACTGATCTATTTTCTTCTCGTCGTCTGTTTTTTTTGCTTTTCTTGCTCTTTTTTTTTGTGGTCTGTTTTCTTCTCGCTCGGTACAAAGATCAATAAGAAAGAGTGATTCGTGTTCAATCGGTGCGCAGAGCGTTTCTATTTATTTATTTATTTCATTTTCATAAAGCATTTAAACCCCCAAGCCAAACCTCTTCGGTAAAACCCCTATCGCCAAGTCATGAAATTGGAGAATCAATCTGAATTTGCACACTTGAACGTAAAGGCATTAGCCATTCTGTTAAAGAAATACTGATATCCATTTCTCTACTAAACAACGAAAGCTAAAATTGTCAAAAACATTTCTCGATTGCTGGTTTCGACTTCATAGTTGCAGGGTGAAAAGTGAAAAGCGCAGCAGAAGTCAAGGAAAAAGACTTGCCGCATCATTGTGTAAAGAATTTTCAAGTCGAAGCTCTGTGATATGGGAAAAAATGGTCCGCCATAAATACCAACCTGGTTAAAATGCATAAGCTCATCCAGAGCGGGGACAAAAATTATGCCAATGAGCACCAAAATGAGAAATTTTTCTTGAAGAATACAAGGTGATATAATATCACCAACAGCGTAGGAACGAGAAGAGCATCATTCCTTCCACATGTCTGCAAATTCATCAGGCTCCAATGGATTTGATAGCTCGTGCATCTTCCTCCTCGTCTTGGCTTTGACCTTCTTGGCAAACTTCCCGGCCTTCTGCTTTTTCTCCAGTGCTCGAATCTGCAAGAATGAAAAGAAGCCGCATATTGAGCCATTCATGCCAAAATATTAGAACAAGAAAAAAATCGTATTGTATATAATCACAGCAGGTGGCAATAAAAGACCAAAAAACGTCTGAACAAAAATGCCACTACATGAATAAACAGCATACTATAACATTTCCTGAACTTGCCATAGAGTAATAAAGCCAGTAGGGGGAAAACCCTCAACCATGAAACTAGCAAAGCGTGATGGTTATTTTAAACAAGAAACAATTGTCACAATGGAAAACCCTAGAAAAGGTGAATACTTGCTATAGATCATTAAAGGAGGAACTCGACTAACTAAGAGAAGCTAATCATATTTGTGATGCCAAAACCCAAACTAAACATGTAGATAATTCGCTGACCTGGTTAGGTGATATAAAAAACGGATTTTCATACAATGTTGGGCCTCCAAAGCTGCCACCAAAAATCTTGATAGGGTTCAGGCAAAATCTTGGACCAACCTGCACCAAACCAGTCTCTCAAAATTAATAACGACTACAGGTTTTTCTCCGTGTACAAATTCAAAAGTATGTCAGTGCAAACCTCAACAAGGGTCATCTTATCCAGGCCTCCTCGAGCCATTTTATCTGTTACATTATGAGGAACAGATATCTATATTGAAGAAGAAGAGGACGAGATGCTAGGAGTTAGTTTCAAAGATTAATGAAACATGGAAAAAAGTTTACGTGAAATAAATACAAAATAATAAAAAAATATAATTAGAAAGCGTTCCAGAAATAACACTGCTATGACACTTTCATGTAATTGCAACAACAAGAATTATACATAAAAATTCAGGATTTTTACATAGCAGTGCATCTGTCCATTTTCAGCAACCACTTTAGAGGTCTAAAATTGTTTTCACATCACACTGATCTTGAAATATTAAAAGGGACCATGAACATCATGCAAATAAGAGTTCTGAGTGTTCACATTAAATCAAAAAATTGGGACTGTGTTTTGGTAACTGTCAACAATGTGGCTCTAATTGGTGAATAAGGATGTTGATAGCTCCATCTGAGACAATTATCCCACAGACTAATGGAAGACAGCATTGTGTGTTCATCAGTGCAGATTTTACTATGACAGCCAACAGATACCTGAGTAATTTTGGTTACTGCATCTGAAAGAGCAAGAAAAGGATAACATCTCTGATACGACCATCTATAGGAGGATTGGATGGCTAAACCAGTCTCTAATATCCAAGTGGTATATCCCTGTTATTTCTTTAGCACGGGATAAAGCAAAAGCCATGCAGTAGAGCAGCACAGCAATTTAAGAATGTATATGAAAACAGGAAGGAATAAAACAGAGGAACAAACAGCTTCAATGGAACTGCAAGCAGTCTAATGAATAGACTATTTGGCTGATAGCAGTACTTGCAGTTCCAATTGGATTCAATCTGATAAAATGATCATCTAGTATATAAAACATTAAGCCAGGACATGAAAAAGCTATCTGGAAAGGCTACAGATAATCAATCAGCTTTCATGAACTTAAGAAGGAATCCCTGCGTTGGAGATTTTTGGAAAGGGGGAAACAGGAAAGGAATTAACTTTTTAACATATGCAGGTTTCTAATTAGAGATACCAAATGGATAATGTAGCATGTCTACTAGATTCCAAAATACCAACTACAAACAAGCAAGTCGTCTGCTCTAATATGCCTCAATCTACCACTTCATTTGTTCAATTGTAGCTAGAATAACTTGTAGGATGTTAACTCGTTAATTGTTGTCATTTCTAAGTTGGGAGCATAAAGTCAGTAAAATGTTTGCATAAATTAATGTACAGTGTAACAAGTATTGGGCAACAGAAAAAATAGAGTTTTTGAAGGCAGAAATTGCTCCAATAGAAGAAGACTTCAAAAAAAATGTATAATTTACCTGGTAATTCCGAAACCATATATGGTCATCAACAATAGAGAAAACAAAGACATGGTCATAAAAAGGCTTAGATTTCCTATGATCCTTCGGGGTTCCAAATATCTGACAAAAAGAAAAAGGAAAAGAAGCCACTTAGTATCATATGAAAAGACTTCCGAAGTTCACATATGGCTGAGTACATCATCAACTTTTGGTCTAGCATATGTAAAGAATCAGAAATTAAATATAACCATGAGGAAAGTAAAATTTGAGCATCCAAGCAATCACTAGGTAGGGATTCATGAAGTGAGCAGGTTAGCAGGCCCTCAACTAATCTTATAAAGCAAACAATGAAAAATTTAGTGAGCTGAAAAATTTGCTTCATGGATGTCTCTGCTATCACAGCACCAGAAACAAGACGTACAAAATGGTAGTCTCTATCAGCATACTTTTGTGACAAAGCCATACATTGTAGGTACCAAGAATATCAATCATTTTATCTACAATATTTCCTAGAAGACTTTGCTATTATAAGAGATTTTGGACAAGTATTTCACGATTTAGTCTTTAAAGAATGGAGATTCCAGTTGTTTCAGCCATGAATTATAAGATAGAATGCAGATAAATGTTGCTTATAAGATGGGAAACAAAAACAAAATACCTGATTGATCATCTCCTTCAGGAGTTTCCAGTGAGCATCTTTATCGAAGTTAGCTGAGAAAGTCAAGATAGGTCGAGACCCTTTCAGATGATTTCCTGTAAGCTTCAATTCTTCCATTGTGTGCACTAAAATCAACAAGACAACGCATTGGTTAGGCTACTTACTCTTAATGCAAGAAGAAAATTACAAAAAGGAGTACAGGATATCCTCCATGGTAGAGTACACGGAATAGGATTAAGGAAAATCAGGAAAATGGCTCTCCAGTGCCACAGGATATCAATGAAAAGCAAATTTTCAAATGCTCCCAAACCAAAATGCCACAAGAAGTCAAAAGGAATATTCTATACCATAACAACTGCTTAAAAATAGAAATTTTTTGGAGATTTCCAACTCCACACAAATATTCAAAACCATAGCAAAAAAGGTGAATCTCTATAAAGATTTTGCTAACTTTCCCCTCCCAACACCCATTAAATGCATGTGCAAAAATTATGATACTGCAAACAGGAGCACTTGAACACAACAAGTTCATGCCTATTACAGATTATGATTGTCAAAAAAATCAGAGTGCTAGAATTAAAAGAAAAAAAATTAACATACCAGCATTGACTAAGAATTTCACAGACGGACCACTGGGGCACTTGACCATCCACAGGTACAAATCTTTATGTTTCCGGCACTGAAATATAGAGAGAAAGGAGAACAGAAATCACCGACTGTTCTCTTTTTCCTAATCTCAATATTTATATAATCACCAAGTCTCCTCTCAAAGTTACTAAGTTATTTTCCTTCAAATTACTAAAGCACGCAAAAATCAGCAACAATTATCAACAGCACTAATTCATTTGATGAGTTATCATACGCATCAAGCCTTTTATCACCTGCACAAATAATATTGAATTAACCATGTCAAATAGTTTGTTTAAGGAAGCTAAAGTTCACCTCAAAGAACAAAGAAGAAGAACAATTCTTCAACTCAACAAGCTCATTCAATGTTGCGCCTTTACTACTTGTAGACTCAACCTTACTATCCTTCTTACAATGTGGCAAAAGTGACACCAGATTCAACATCAAGTGCCTATACCTGCAACACCAACAATTCTTTCAAGCACCAACAAAATCCAACAACCCCAAGAAACCCAACAAAACCCAGAAATCAAATATTAAAAAAAAAAATTAAATCTTTACGGAACCTGAAATTAATACGCCTCGAACAAGTAACTAAGACTTTCTCTTTATTTCTAAAACCACCCTGATGAGGAGTTAGGGATTCAGTCTCTTTCTCTTCAGGTTTATCTTTCCAACCCAAGAGTGTCCTTTTAGGTCTCTCTGTTTCACTTTCATCTTTCTTTGCAGGTTCAATGACCTGTGTCTCACTATGCTTTCTTTTCTTTCCCATGGCTGTGTTTGTTTACGTACAGATGACACCTGAAATCCGTGAAACGTTTAGCTTCAAAATCATGAAAACTATAGCTGAGTTGTTTATAGAATTAAGCAGGAGAAAGGTTAGTACCTGAAGAGGAGGAAGAGAGCGGCAGAATGAGGGGACAAGGTTTTGCAAGAGATGAGCAAAACCCTGATAAAAGCCTAGAAAAGTAAAGGGGGAAAAGGTTTCGGAAGTGCTTAGGGCCCAATGGACTTTTGATTAATGATTGAAGCCCAATAAATGATGGGCTCGAAGCCGAGTAATCACATATGATATGTATCCTAGCATTTACAATGATAGGAAATTAGGAATAGGTATAAAGTTATAAAGTATACCGGGTTAAGTATGATTGTTTTTAAAAATATTTTTTATTTAAAAATATATTAAAATAATATTTTTTATTTTAAAAAAATTATTTTTGATATTATTATATTAAAATAATTTAAAAATATTAAAAAATAATAATTTCAAACAAAAAAATAAAAAATTTTAATTTTTTAAAAAATAATTTTAAAATTAAAAAATAAACAGGTTTTAAAATAGGTGCCAACCATCACCTCATTATAAGATATAAAGGTTAAAATATTTTAATATTTAAAGAAGTAAAAATAAAATAATATTATTTTATTTATTTAAAAAAATTAAATTATAAACTCTCATCTAATGTGAAATTTAATTTAGATCAGATTTTATATTAATATATCTTTAAAATACTTGCTTTAAAAAATGATTGTTTCAATGGATAGATTATTATTTTAAAATTATTCAAAGAAGAATTGAGTCATAAAAGTTGATTTAAAAATATTCTAATAACTAAAATAAAATAAAATAAAATGCAAATTGTTAGTTTTTAAACTCATAAAATAATGTAAGAATTTATTTGTGTTAAACAAATGGAATACCTTGAAATTCTCTAGAATAAATAAATTCTTTCATCTTTTAATTAATCGGCATTAATTGGTTGATTTAAAAAAAAAAAACTATAATCCCAGTTTGTGAGCTTAACATGCATGAATTGAAAAGTCCACTTATCACGTGGTAACTTGGAAAAAAGACTTCTTAGATTTTTAAAGAACATGGTAGTATTCGAGAATAAATAAATAAAATGGATTTAAAATTAATCACTTTTAATTTTCTTTATTTACGCGTCCAAATTCAATGAGTTGGGTTTTATAACTTATTATTGAGTTGGCAAATTAAGACTAGTGTAGAATATATTTTTTTTAATAACTTAAGATGTTTGGGTATCTTAATCTACTATGATTAATTTTCAAGATCACTGGATATCTTATAAACTTAGTAAATAATTAAAATATTACAGAGGTGAAAATATATATAAAAAAAATCAAACTCGGATATATATAAAAAAAAAAAAACAAGTCTTTTCTCTCATTAAATTATAATATTTGCTGTAAGACTAGCATAAAATTTATTTAGAGAAGATGATGATATTGCTGGATGAAGCAAAATAAATGAAAAAAATTATCTGTACTTAAGAAATTATTTAATATTAAATAATAAGTTATATAGCATTATCATTAAACTTTACTATTAATCTTAAAATCTTTTAATTTATTTTTTATTTAACTTAAATTTAAAATTAAATTATAAAAAATTACTTTGATTTAATAAGTTTAAAAACAATTAAAATATAATTTGATTTAAAAAAATAGACTAATTTCTTTTTAATATTACATTTACTCGAGTTTTATAACTTAACCCTTCAGTATGTCTGGCATATGGCTTCAAGAACCAATAACATGCCTGACACCTGATACTGCTGCAACAGAGGGTCTATTTCAAGAACTTAGAGGTTTTGTAAAGATATTTATTACTTGATCGTAAGTCTTTACAAGCTTAATCTCCTAATGAATATGGCCATTTAAGAAGGCCGACTTTCACATCAATTTGATAAAATGCTCCTTACGTTTTGAGCTGCATAGTCTCCATGCGGGCCATGACTGCAAAAGCTTCTTCTTAGTCAATCCCATGCTTCTTCTTCTTTTCACCTTTCCCCACGGATTTGGTTTGTGTAAATGCTCACATTAGCCCAATCTTGAATTTGATCCTGGCCTGGCTAATCACTGTAAATGCTCAAGGTTTTTTTTTCATTAACATGAATATTCAGGTCAGTTTGCGTAAAATTAATAGTCAACCATTAATAGTCGAATAACTAATGCTAATTTTTCATATAGATGAATAAATAAACTATTGCGATGTTTGATGATATTTCCAATCTCATCCATGTTAAGAAATGAAGAAAGAGTCAGTCTCATAAAGCAAGAACTATTCTTCCAAAGTGGAAGAATCTTGTGCTAAAAGTTCAAAAAATGAGATTGAACAAGTCATCGCTGACACTTTCCAGATGGCTGCATCCACCTTTTTGTTCTTCAATCCAAGACCATAACCTCTTGTCTTACTTGTTTGAAAGGATTTAACTTCTTGAATGTATGACTCTTTAAATTTTTGAATTCCTTTCTTCTCAAGTAGAGAATGCACGTTAGGGAATACTGCTAAAGGTTTCCTAACCTTTTTTCTTTTTCTTTTTTCTTTTTTTTTTGATAAGAAGAAAGAGTTTTACTAACAATGATAGACCTTGTAATGAAACTCTTCCAACACTGGTCTGGAAAAGTGAAAATGATTAGAAACTACAATATTTTTCAAGCCACTGTGATCCTTTTAGTCAAAAGTTAAGGTTCCTTATAATGGATGAAACACCTGTATTTATCTGCTCAAAATACTTTGTCTAACTTGGGTCACTGCATGAATTTGGTGTCATAAGAGCAAAACAACACAAACACCACATTGTTATTACAAAACGTTCCATTTAGCTGTTAAATTGGCAGAAAATTATCTGATTTGAAAGCGTGGAGACTGCCACATTAATCAGAGAAATATGGACTTTGCGATGTGGTTTAGTGATTTTATTGGCGATCGCTACAAAGTCATCTACATCTAAAATGGGAAAATTGTTTACAAAAGCAAAACATCCGAATCCAAGCTCCAAACTCACAAAAAAGACTTTTTTGCATTAACATTATCCTCTCCCATGGAAAAGATTAGTCGATAAGAAATTCTCTCAAGCCCTTCTCATTTAGGCCAACCCAACGAGTTTCTCTCTAATCTCCCATACTTTACGAGCATTCTCTGCATCACTAGCTTCCTGAGACAACAGGTTCTGAAATGAAGCTGAGTGTTTGTTCCAGCTCCAGTATGCTCCTGATTTCGTCAAACTTGGATCACTCACAACCTTTACAAAAAGAACAGATAATGTTATTGCGCGTTGTACAAAATCATAGCTGAGTATTTTTATCTCTACAGTTTTCATTGTTTTGGTTACCTGAGCAAGTCTTTTTCCAGCTTCGTGCTCGGAGACGAAGCCCTTAGTAATGTACTTTTGGAATGGTGGGAATAGAAGCCTGAACAAGGGAATGTGCTCCCTGAACAAGCCTGTTGTGGCAATGCAACCAGGGTAAAGGGAAGCAAATGCAATGCCGGTTTCCTCATGCAAACGCCTGTGGAACTCTTGCATAGGTAGCATGTTGCAGACCTTGCTGTCCTTGTAGGCTTTGGCACCATCAAACACGCCACCATCAATCATGGCTGATCTGTTTAGTCCATTCAAGCCCCCTGAAAGTCCCCTCAAGTCACCGAGATTGGCCTTAGGAGGTACATTGCCAGCCAATGTATTTGTATTCCCTAAAATATTTCACAGAAACAACACCACGTTTAGCAAAACCAATCGAAACATATTCAAAACAAAGTAAACCTTAAATATATTATACTGTATATACCTGTAATTGAGCCAACAATAATGAGACGTTTTGATGGGTAATCAGATTTCTTCATGTCCTCAAGCAACAATCTTGAAAGAAGGAAATGACCCAGATGGTTAGTTCCAACACTAATTTCAAATCCTTCAGCAGTGAATGCAGGCTTTTTCGCAGTTGGCAAGTAAACAGCTGCATTGCAAACTAGCACATCAAGTGGCCTCCCTGATCGCCTAAAGGTATCCACAAATTGGCGGGCACTGTCAAGTGAAGCAAGGTCCAAATGCATAATGGTGTCGTTTTATTTTGCAATGCCAGCTGATTTAGCAGCCCTTTCTGCCTTCAGGAAGTTCCTGCAGGCCATAATTATGTGCCATTTTCCAGTCTCAGCTAGAGCCTTGGATGTTGCTAGACCTAATCCAGAGGAAGCACCGGTGACAATGCAAGTTCCCTGCCTAAGGGTTTTCTTGCCTTCTGAAGAAGATCTGTCGACTGCTGGAGTAGCAGCGACCATTGTTTGGGCTCTTACAGCCCCAACGCCTTGGTTGAATTCCCTCTGCAGTGAATAATATTATACAAATGAATTCATTAGGAAAATCCCTTCTGTTTGCTACTGTAAATAAAAAAGAAAGCAATAATGAACTGACACGGTAGCTGCCTTGCACTTCAATGCACAAGAGCTAAAGTCAGCTTTGACATGAAAGTGAAACTCCGAACAAACTTGAATCCTTGAAAGATGCATTAGATTTTCCCTGCATGGACAAAACAATTGCCTTAATCAACACTAAAATCTTCCTTTAATGCATCAAGCAAGAAAGCAATACTAGCATCTAACCTCTTTGGGGAAAACAAAAGCAGAGGAAACCAAAGAAGCGGCCTGAAAAGCCATTCCCACTTGCAAAGCAAACTCTCTATCAGTGTAAAGAGTGTGTTTGGAAGAGATATTATTTGACGTGTGTATATATACTTGGGGGGGTATGTTTGGGCAGACAGGATAAGATAGCAGCAAATGTTTCTACGTCACTTTCAAGCTCCAAGTAACCAATGAGATTTTGTGTTTTGGATTTCCCATGATATAACAGCTTCTTCTACTTCTTCTTTTTAATGAAAATGGCTTGAATATTTTGGTCAGTTTCACAAATACTTCCACTACACTTAGTTATGGGCAGGGAGGTATGGAAGTGCTGAAAAATGGCGGGGGTGGGGGGTGATGTGGGGACCCCACTTGCAGTAATGGCCCTGACTCCTAAGTGGGGACTTAAATGGGTTTGGTTCTTTCAAGACACAATGGACTTCCACAGAATTGATTTTGATTTGTTTCACGTCAATGATCCATCTCTCCTTCACTTGCGACTGCTAGCTCTCTTCTCTCAGCCAATCCACCAGTATGAGTTGATGGATGGTCAACGGTTGCCTGTGTTTTTCATATGGTAGCTTTCATAATTACAATTTGAAAAAAAAAAATTGCAAAAAATTATATTTAGTTAAGTTGAGGCTTGTTTAATATTTATATATATTTACTTAAAATGATAGTTAAAATTAAAATTAAATAAAAAATAATTTAATGTGTTTAGTTAATAATGTTTTTGAAAATAAAGTTATAAAATAATTTTAAAAAATATATAATAATATTGATAGTTTTTAATTTAAATATTATAGAGTTAATTATTGCTATTAATCATGAAATAAAAATATTTTTTATAAATTATTTTTTATTATCCAATTAAATTATCTATAATTTTATAACATATAAAATACATCTGACAAGAACTATAGTTTTCATGGTTTTTTAAATGTGCAATATCAAGTAAAATATAATCAGGAATAAAATTAAAATTATGATTAAATTTTGTAAATATTATATTATCAATAAAATACTATTAAAAATAAAAAATTTAATTTAATTTTTTTAATTAAATTATACCTAATTCAATAATTTTAAAGTGTAAGAGATATGTATCATTATTCACGTATATATTAAGTTGAGCTTGGAGCTTGTTACCAAACATTTGTTTTTTATAATTAACTTCAGCCACGTGGCAACACTTGTTTTTTATAATTAGCTTTAAACGTGGAAACAACAACGTAAACAACCACAAAACAAACAAACGAGTTCTTTTGCCAAAGCTAAGACCAGGATGCGGTAACTTTTGGGATGTAATCTTACCAGCTGTTTGGAACAAACATAGGATTAACTAACGAAAAGCTCATATAGTGAAGCCGATCTGCTACGCTGTACATGTCTAAATTAGACCAATAGATAGAAATAGGCACGTCTATACTTGTCATTTGATTCTGAAACAGAAACATACTCCTGAGAAGTCCCTTCCAGAGTGCCAATAACTGAAGAACCAAAAATGGGATAGAACCTATAAGACTTTACTTGACCATTCAAGAATATGAAAGAATTTCATTTTAATTGAGTAAGATTTTTCCATGCTCATAGCTCTACAATTCCCGACACGCCAGATACGTCGGTTTCTAAATTCACGGTGTATTTTTTTTCCTCTTTTTGTTGTTTAACAAATCTATATTCTTCTCAATGCTCATCAGAATGCCTATCCATTTGCACTCAACATCGGATGAGCTGAAGCAAAAGGGAAGAAGAATTGGAACTCGCTAATATTACACATCTCACCAAATATCTTTGTACACATTTTAGCCAATGAGGAAAATGGACTGTACTGGTTTGCCAACTCATTCACTCCCTGCTCGGAGGCTGCCATTTCAACCCCTTAAATTCGAACTGGCAATCCGAAATTTTGGAAAGTTCTGATTTCCCCTCGAAGGCTGGCAGTTACAATCACCATACCATAGGCAGACACATTTTGGCTTAACCCACTGGAGATATCCACACTGGCATGATGGCTCCTTGTTGCTAAATCAAGCTTTTCCTCCGGCCATGTTGCTGATATTCTGTCAAAAAAGTAACCATTGGTTGCACTAGAAATAATTCCATTCATGGGACTATTGGTGCACCCAGTTAAAGATTGTGAACCCTCATTACTTGCTTCCTCAACAGGAGTAGGAGGGTGATTGACAATGGAAACTTCATCAAGATGGTTATCAAGGCCATTCTGTTCTCCTGATAAAGTATCTTGTAGTCCCCAAGTGTCTGCCATGCCAGGCCATGGGATGGCCACTGATACATCTTGACAAAGGAAATGCTCATATGAGCGTGTGATATTAACATCTTTGTTTCTGCCAAGTCGGGAATCAGCATGCTTCCACACATAAACATGTGAGTCCTCACTAGCAGAGACCACGTATTTTCCATTTGTTGTGAGGGATGCTGCGATTTGGCTGTTGGTGTTACGAAACCCTATCACAGAAACAACATGCACTGTCAAATATCTCATTTTCAGAGGATAAGCATTAAAATGGAGTCAGAGAAAACCTTTCAACTTTTGATGATTGAAACAACCATTGAAGCAGCTGAAGAGATCAGTTCTTATACTTTCAAGACCTACACTATCAAGTTATTTTACTGGAAGATTGTCACCTTCAAAATTGAAGAGATGGTACTTCTAGCCTAGAAATCTAAAACAAGATCATGCACTGTTGTCAAAACCTCAAAATAGATATTTTCATTAATGCTACAATATTCAAAATGTTATCACATACACTTGGTTTCATACCTTGAATAGAAAGTCTTAGGCTTTAGAACATGGGTTTCAAGTTTCAACAGTTCAAATTTACAAAAGAACAAATAAGCTACACGGAACCAGTTGTTTTTATCTTTAAAAAAAAAAAAGAGTGCGATCAGCATTTCCTAAACTGTCTTATTCGTATGTAGACTCCTACCTCATTCTACACCAATTTGGGTGGGTTTAACATTACATGATTCGATTTTTCACCATTGCTTGTCACCAATAATCCTACACATGCTCGACTTTATCTTGGCTTGGATTCTCTGTTACTACCTCGTACAAAAAAAAAAACTATATGATTGATTCCCATTGACTCTGTGCTAGAGCAAACTTGTTTTTTTTTTTTTTTTTTCTTACTGACCAACACAATATCCACTTTATTGACACCTGATTACAAGCATGTTACTAGGATAGAGGAAGGAATGGGAGATGAATCCTATAATACAGGGTGCACTTGAAAAATCCATGCAAATTTTCAGGTGTTTCAAAGACACTCATGTAGACAAATCTACTATATATATTCAAGAAGATTATGATCTGAAAGTAATTCATCCTCTTTTCACCAATACAGGATCAACGTGTTTATTTGTCACAGCATCAACTGTCTGTATTCAAGCAATGGACAGGCCAAAATATTTGAGACATTATGAAAACTTGCGCTAGAATTTAGCATAACTTAGAAGATCTTTGCATTACCACAGCAAGACTGTCATACAGAAATTCTCCTCTAACATCCAGAATAACCCAAAATTTAAACTTATCCAGCATGCATAAGCTGGAACATATATACTGCATACAGCATATGCGATATGAAGGGGCAACATAAACTTCACTCAGTTTTCAAAACAAGCCTCACTATCTTAAAACTAGAATCAGGGATATTTAACAACATAACCAAGCCTTTGACTATGATGTCAGAAGCTATTGGATATGCACAAAAAGAAAGGAGAAGCTTACTGTTATGGAATATTAAATAAACATGATTGAGTTCTAGTCCTCTTAATTTTCCATTAAAATATTTGTATATCTCCATTCAAAAAAACGCTCAAAAGAGAACCCATGGAATTTGGGATTCAGTGCTTCAGGGCAGCATTTTAAAAGGCAAGTGTAGGGGGAGGGTTTGTACATCTCATGAGGCATAAGCCTTGAGAATTACCACACACACAACACATGTAAATAGATATCATATCAAATATACGAAAGTTCATCGAGTATAAATGTAAAAGGATATATAAAGAAAGTCCAGGAGCAATTTATGTTACTAACTGAATCAAAGAAAATATTGGTAAATGAAAAAAAAAATGCTTACAATTCAACATTCCATCTAATAAAGGTTGTCAACAAATGTTCTTCATTTTCTTGTAATGAAAATGATATGCACAATTGACTCAAAAAGATAAACCAAAGGAAGGCATGATAAATAAAAAAAATTAAAAAAGAAAAAGATATACAATATATATATATATATATAATAGAATCACTTAACCAAACACAGAAGTAGCAACCATTTTCACTCGATCATGAAAAGCCAAATGTACCAACTGAAAATCACAAGCATCCAAGAGTTTGGCGCATCATGCCAACAAGCATAAAGCATGGGTTCCCAAGGTAACATGCACATCAGAAATTTCACTCAAAAGTTAAGATTTAATTCAGAAGGAAACCACTGTGCCTCAAGGCATGCCCTGAAACAGAGTTTGAGAAGTTTGTGAAGGTTTCGATGTGGTTTGGCTTTGTGAAGGTTTCGATGTGGTTTGGCACCAAGAAAACATTTATTTCAGCACCGATGAGTGAAAAAAAACTGATGGTATCTCTTAAGTCCCACTAATTGGCAATGTGTGAGGTTGTAGTAGTGGTAGCTGTCTTCTAGATCTACAAATCAAAGACTTGATGGGCTAGGATTTGCTAATTCACAGAGCCAAAATTCTTGGCTCAAAGTATTTTTCATTGCCTACTTCTTTTGGTAACTATCAACTTAATAATCCAAGTTAGGTTTCAAGTGAAATTTTCATGCATGATTGTCATTACAATTTGGCTAGAAAAGATCAGAAGAGAAATGATAAGCCCACATTCTTACCTTTGAACTTTTGAACCAGATCAAAGCCATCAATGACTCGAATTCGAGAATCTGCTGATGTGATTAGCACTTCTGATGAACTTCCAGGGGCAAACTGTATATAAAATCGATCAGAGAATGGAAAGTGACATAAAAGATGTGGTTGCTAAAAATGCACAGCAGGATGTGACTTGTGCTAGGAAAAAAAGTGGCACAGCAAGAAATTACATATTTTTCTTTCAAATATAAACTAAACGCGTTATCTCTGGAGTTATATACATCATATATACATCATACTATTGCCATCAAATTACCTGGAATCCAGTGATTTTTTTTAGATGAGCTTTCTTCTTCTTATTCTGCAGATTAATTTGACATTTTTGTTGCAACTTATTCTCTGAGAAGCAAAGACAAACAACAAAAGAATAATTAGCTGTCAGTGAGTATGTGAAATTTGAGAATGGTGAGTAAGAATCAAATTGTACCAGATGTGTTGTATAAATGACAGCTTCCCTTGTGTGAACCAACAAGTGCACCCTTCAGAAAACCATAAAAATTTGTTAAGCAAAGAAGTTTTGCCTATTATATACAGAAGGCAAACAAAAGCCTACCTGACCATCTGGAGTATAGCAAGCAGCAGTGACCATCTCATGCAGATCATTCCAATCAACAACTTGACGATCAGGAATGCTCCAAATGCGAACTTTTGCATCTAATGACCCACTAATGAAGTATCTATCATCAACAGGATTAAACTGGATGCATGTTACTGCACCATGGAAATCCATACAATAATGCAATTAGCAAAGTTAAAGGAAAGAAGAGAACGAAAAAAAAAAAATTACTAGTTTTGACCATCTTGTAAAAGAAAATGTTTAGCCAATCGACAAAAGTCACATTAAATGTTGAGAAAATGTAGAATTTTGTCATTAAGCTAGTGAATCAGGGTTTTCCAAATGCAGTAAAGTGTGAACTTCTATCTTCCATGTTTATCACAGATGATGAGGTCTTCTCTTGAAAAGGAAGGCCGATTATATCAGTAGCTTTATAATTGGCAGGTCATAAAGTTATAAACTAGATAAGATTTAAAAAGCAAGGCCGAAAATACTTTACCATAATCACTGTGAGAAAAGACTTTCAAACAAGTTTTGCTAGACATGTGCCACAGTCGCACTGTTTTGTCCATGGAAGAAGAAAGCAGGTGCTGGGAAAAGAAAAAAACTGAATTTTGTTAGGATATGCAAGGATAGACAGTTTTATAATTCTTAAAGAGGGCGCTTAAGCATGCATCCCTGTTTCAGAATAGAGCAAAATATGCTAAAATAGCATACATACAAAAAATCCTTCTGAAATACTATCAAGGTGGGGTTAAATCCTAGAACTTCTTATCATCTCCCACAACAAAATTTGTGATGAAAACACTGCTTGACAGAACAAACTCCAACAATCCTCTTGCAGCCAATGAAATCTAGACTGCTTTAACTAGAATATAAAGGGATCAAAGGAGGTTGTGGAAATTAAAATAATGAAGGAAAAAGTGGCGTTATCAGAAAACTAAAAATAAGATAAAAAATTGAGATGAGATTAGAATAGGCAGATCACAGCATCAGAAAACAAGGAATCTTCTTTACCAACTTGAAATGCAGTCCAAAAGCCATGAATTTCTACTGTAGTGAAAAGTATCATAAATTTCATACAGAAGACTGGATTAATTTTCTATTCCCAAACTTTCTGCTCAGTTGCATCCAATAACAAGGAATCATAAGAATTTTACCAGCTTGAAATGCTGTCCAAAAGCCTTGAATTTCTACTGTGGTGAAAAATATCACAAATTCCATCCAAAAGACTGGATTAGTTTTCTATACCCAAACTTTCTGCTCAGGTTCCCTTCATCCTACTTAAAAAACTTGAACAGTGATGGAAACGATAACAAAGTATTTGGTCATTTCTCATGAAATTTCATTACAATACATTTCAGATCCTATGACTAGAAGCTGGTAGCAGGGGCAGGACCATATGGTAGTAGTTTCCCCTGGAAAAAGCACAATGATGAAAAAAGTTTTCCTGACGCATTGAATTTCCTTCCAGTTGAACCAGTGCTAATGATGACAAAAATAATAACAAAGAATTCGCACATTTCTCATGAAATTTCATTACTGTACATTTTATGCACTGCACATTTCACATGCTGAAAAGTCATGCTGTCAATCACATGAAAGTGCAACCCACCGTGATAACTACCCATAGGCCCCACATTTATGTGAGGGAGGCTATAATGGAAGAACCTAATAATCTCTCATATACCAGTGTAGTATATTCATTTGGGAAAAACATAAGGATGAAAAAAAAGCTCAATGCATCCAATTTCCTTCCAATTGAACCAGTGAGGAAAATGTTTTTGCAGTTTTCTAAACTCCAAATGTCCCTCAGCAACTTAACATTTCATTTCCAAATTAATCATGCCATGCTATAGAATCCATCAAGGTTTTTTACTCTAATATTTGTGGAAATAAGTGATGACCGGCCATTTCTTCGGAAAAGTATTGAATCACTGAATGCTTGAAACCGGTGCCAGTGCCATAAGAAAAGGAAATATGAAGAAGAGATTGAGAAGAAATACATATCCAGCTTAAGATTACTAGCAGAACAGAACCTTAACCTTCCCATTATGCAATGTCAGAAGGATCTCCCCTTCCAGCCAGTTAACATCTCAGCCACCATCTTAATTAATGGAAGACAGACCAATTAGCCCAATTACAGAGAATTTGAGAGCAAACTCTCTCATAACATAAATGATGATCATCCATATCAGTCTCAAAATAGCTATCCAGGTAAGAAAAATAAAAGAGCATGTTGAATACTGCTCATGGAAACTCAATTACAATCTTGCCTACCACTAGGTCAATGGATTTAACCAGAAATCAATAGCTGTTAGGTAATATTCAAGCCCAGGCAATCCTTTAGATAACCTTCAAGGCACATGCAGTGCCACTTTCACCTAATCGACAGATTTCAACACTAAACTATAAAAAAAATCCCTCACTGGTTCCAGCATCCAACCTATGCCTCAAATCTGAGATGAGTAATTCTCAGGCTAGAACTATAAAGTTACTCTACTTTTCTAATCCAATCTGAGTTCCCAGGCTTGTTATTTAAGACCAACAGGGGAACATGAATTCAGGTACATATAGGACTGCTGACTGGTTATATAACCATGCTCTGTGCCATGTTTGATCTATTTGCCTCAATTAATCATTCTCACACGGACAAAAACAGTTTCAATAAAAGCTGCAATTTAGATCATATGTACTCAAAACAGTCCAACAAGACCACTGTTGAAATACTGAGAAACCAAATCAGATACAAGTGAGATAAAGATACAGCAAAAGGAGTGCCACAACTTCTACACTGGCAAGTGGTTAAAACTCTTTCTGGTTTAGCATTCTATCGAGGCAGATAAAAAAATGTCTTCTTAAAATAATACCCGAAAGTGAAAAAGAAATTGGAGAGAACAGTACGTCCTATGCAATGGAGAAAAGCTTTTAAATTGCTCAATGCAACAAGAGAGGAATTACTTTAACCACGTCATAGCAAAATGGCATGTGATCACTGAATCAGTTTGCATTCACACTTCTAAAGGGAGAGAAAATTGAAACGTCAAACATCAATACTTGGAACTTTAAAATCATGAATGCGTGCAGCTTTTAAAACAAAAATAGTAAGCATAGAATAACAGAGTTGTAAACCAACTAACCTGAGACTTGGACCATGAAAGGTCAAGCACGTCATCAAGATGTCCTTGGAATGAACAAATGGGTTTATCCGTGAGAGAAAACACTGTCTCTGGCACGAAGATGTGGTCCAAGCTCAGAGATTTTCTGCTTATAGATGACCTCCCTCTCCTCTTCTTCTCCGGATGACTATCCACAAGTGGTGACAGCAGATTAGGTTCTGGAGATCCATTTGCAATTAACAACAAGTTTAAGCCCCAATCATCTGGTTTCTCCATCAACAACTCTCCTTTCCTCTCTGACTGCTTAACCTGCCAAATGTGAATTACACAATCCTCACCTGCACTTGCTAGATACCTCCCATCCAAACTGAACTTGATACTCCAAATAGACCCATTATGTGCCTGTATCTCCTGACTCTTATAAAGTGCACTCAACTCTTTAAACGACCTTCCATATTGTCTCACCCTCACTCTCTCTGGTCCATGAAATGACACATCCTGGCTATCATCCGTAGCAGAACTTGACCTCCTCCCTCCCTTCTCCGATCCAGTATCCCTCTCATCACTACTTCTCCTCTCCTTATGCCTTGTCACACTATTCGCCACACTCTTTATACTCCCAAACCAACTACCCTTCTTTTTAAACTTTGTAACCCCACCTCCAATTCCTCCATTAGCATTGGAATCAAGATTTCCTCTCGTCCCATCCTCCACATTTTGCCTCCTCATCAATTCTTTCACGATGGGCGAATGCCCAACAGACATTTCGAACTCCTCCATTGTCAATTGCCTCCCGGTCCCAACTTCCTTCAACTTATTCCACATCCCGTCCTCTCTTATCTCGTTAACAACAAACTCTTTCCCGTTATCAAGATTCTTAATAGTACAAACCTCCACCACTCCCTCAGCCGCCACTGCCCCATTCGCATCCGCCGACCCACTGCATTCCAACTCCTCCGCGAACTCCACAGAACTCCCAACTGACAAGCTCCCATTAAAATTCTCATTAGAATTTGCGGAGTTGCTACAATGTTGTTTCCCAGAAGGCGGCTTATTCGGCGAAACAACAACATTAACACTACCACTACTACTACCATCTTTCGGAGAAACCCCATTTTTGCTTTTGCTTTTGCTTTTTTCACCACAACCAACAACACCAAATCCATTATTGCTGAGCTTGCTGTTGTTAATATTATTATTAGTATTACTATTATAATTACTGTCATCACTATTTACATTAATTGAATCTTGCAAAAGAATGGAAGAAGGCGAACAATAAACAGAAGACGAAGAACAACACGAATTAAAATCGTTATCATGATCTACAGAACGACCACCACCACCGTCTGATTTCGATCGGTGGATAGCAGAAGAACAACTGGAAACCGAACCACTCAGTTTTTCTGCAATCAAACGATCCGATGAGACAGAGCGGTTAAAGTAAAAATCACCGTGGGTAGTTTCGGGTTTGGAGCGGGAAAGAGAGGGGTCGGAGCTGAGACCCATGGTGTGAAGAAGGCGCTGGCGTCGTTCGGAGATGGATTCGGGTTGAGAGATCCAGACATCGTAATTACTGACATGAAGTTTGCTGTTAAGACGAGGGGAATTGCAACGGGTCTGGTCAGGATCGGAGTCGGAGTTGGAAGTAGAACAAGAAGAGGAAGCAATGCGATCCAATGACTCGTAAAAATGCTCTTCTTCTTCTTCTTCTACTACTACTACTTGTTCTTCTTCACCGTCGTTTTTGTCAGTAGTGGTGTCGTTTCTGCTCATTTTTTGATCGGTTTATGAGGAGGGGTCATTGCTGAGAGAGTGTCGAGAGGGCATATCATGCATATGTATAGAAAAGAAACAACAGCCCTAAATGGGTTTCCAAGAAAGAAACGGTTTTTTTGGGGAGTGGGTTTGAGGGGGTGCGTGTGAATGACTTGTGGGTGGTGGAATGGATAAAGGGAGGACGATCCGATGAGAGAAAACAGTTGGGAACGAAGCCCTATGTGGTGGGATGGGAGGGAGGGGAGAGGTGTTGGCGATGCTTTTTTTGTGCGTTGTGTTTGTGTTTGGGCTGGGAGAGAGACTTTGGAGACTGTAAGAAAAGGTTTCTGCTCTGGACTTCATACAACCTTCTTTTTTTTTATTTGGTGTGGTTTTGGTGCTGAAGATTAAAAAAATTAAATTAAATGGAAAAGATGGAGGTTAGTTGTCATGTTGAGGTTGTATGTCCATATGCTTTGATTATTTGCCGTGAGGAATTTTTAGATTGACTTTTTTTTTCTTTTGCTAAATTTTAACAAAAATTAAATTAATTTTTTTAATATTTTAGATTATTTTGATGGGTTAATATTAAAAAAAAATTAAAAAAATTATTGTAATATATTTTTAAAAAAAAATATTTAAAAAAAATATCTACTACATTCTTAAATAGTAACTTTAATTACATGGAATATAAATATATTTATTTATTGATATAAATATAAAAATAAAATTTATATAATTTTAGGATAGATTTTTATATTTTCAAAAGAAAAGAATAGATAAAGTTCTTTTTATCTATATTTCATTTTATTTTTTTCAAGTATATCTGTACATTAAGAGATAAAAAACTAAAATATTTTTATTTTTTAAATATATTAAATAGATGTAAAAAATTAAACTCTTAAAATTATTAAAAATATATATATTGATTGATGCACCAACTAAGTTGATAATACTCCTAACTATTAAAAAAAATTCTAATATAGTCAAGCAATGTAAATACAATTGAAATATAAAAAACTCATATATCAAAAAATAATAAGCATAAATCAAATAATGTAATTATATATTAAGATTTATATTTACATAAATTAATTAATGGTTAAACACAACATAAACAAAGAAAATAGTAATATTTTTTTTTTAAAAAAAAGAAATAATTCCTTAAAGTGCACCAACATTCATTGAGTTTGCAACGAGAGCCACATAACCATTATGCAGTGACATGACAAAAATATGAATTTTAATTATGTAAAAAAAAAAATTTAAGTCGTGGATTTAATATACTATTTCAGAAGAAAATATCAAAATTAATGTATATGGCCTTGGATGTTAAATATACATGGTATTTTTTGAATAAAGTTTTTTAAGATTTTAATTATATAATTCTAAAAAATTAAAAATAAAAATAAAAAGAAGGGTGGAGATGTGAGGTCTTCTAAGTTGGAATCCACTCTCGTCACCGAAAAAAATAATTAAATAAAGTACGTAATTTATTTCCTTGAAAAAACATGTCTCCTTTTTTTAATCCCAAGGCTTACATGGTGCCAGCTTCTGTTTTTTGCCCCTTCATGCTTGACTTTCTGTGTCCTGCCGCCCTCTCGTTTAGATCTTAACAATGTATTTTCATGGAAAAAAAGAACAATGCCACCATCCAATCTATTGAAAAATGCATATAATATTAAAAGTTGAATCCCGATCTTCCAAGTGCTGTGACGGGTATGATTCGATTATTTCTTCTTATTTCTTTTTTTTTTTTCAAGAAGTGTGTGTTTGATTTTTTTGTTTTTTTTTTCCAATCCATCATTTTCTTGTTTGCTTGTATAATCTTTCATGGGAAAAAAAAAAAACTAGAGAGACTTGGTCCATGGATGGCATGTAATATATTAGTTAAAAAATTAAAAGATAGATATAGGATCAAGAATTTAATATTAAAAGATAGAGTATTTATAAAGTTATGTTTGTTAAATTTATTTATTAAATAATATTTTTATTTAAATAAACAATGATATAAATAGAGGTACAAATTAAATTGACCAAGTAAAATAAAAAAATATATCATTCAATGCAGCGTGTATTAAAAATAATATCTGAAAATATTTTTTATTTATTTTTTAAAATAAAATTCATCCATAAAAAAATTAAAAAAATAAATGAATTAGAAAAACACTTCAAATGTAAATGCCTAATAAAAAAATAATCATCATTTATAAAAGACTCTAAAAAAAAATCAAGGCTTAAGTTATTTTACTCAAAAACTTATTTTTAATTTAAAATATTTATAAGATATCATAGGAATCATGATAAATTTATTTACAACCTCAAAAAAAAAATCACCCTAAATATAGAAATTAATCCAAGTTCAGATTCCTTTTTCCACGAGCTTTTTAAAAATAAATCCACGTGATATAAATTCTCTTCGTCAAATAGAATTATTTAACATAAAAATTATTTATTTTTATAAGCTAAATCAATGTTAACAATTTTTTTTTTATAACTGAAATTTTGCGACCTCTCTCTCTTCTTTTTCTCAACAAGAAACTAAAAAATAACAAAATTTAATTTTTATATTAAAATTAAATTAAAAAAATATTGAGATACTAAAATTATATAATTTATGTGATTTTTAAAATTTAAATATTAAAATATATATTTGCATAACTTGTAGCACCCCATTCTTTTTTAATATCTTTTTCATTTCAATTCTTTTTTTCTCAATAATATATTTTTATAAATAATCAAAATCAATTAGAATTAAAACTAAATCACTAAAAAAAAAACATGAAAATTTAGACAACTCATCTACAATAAAAATTACCCGAATATCATATTTACTTTTAAGAAACACAACTCTCATAAATATATTAAATTCCAGGCTCAACATCAATGCTGAATCTTCCTTCCATATAGACGTTAAACTGCAATGTTCGTTATCGGATATTCACTTAACCTCTCGAGAGTTAAAACAACCACGTGGGAGAACCAATAATGGCACAAATTGAAATGCCATGAATACTCTACCTAAATTATAACCCCATAAAACATAATAATTATAGAACTCAGACCGCCGGACCGGCCTGACTAATCAATCTCAGATCCAAAATGTTCCGGGGAATTTAAATCCATATAAAAAACTAAACGACAAAGTCAGATTCAGAAGGTACTCCATGGAATTTAACAGTGGGCTTGAGTGGTTGGCATTTTTCTGGTGGCATTGAAGCCCACTAAACAGAGCAGTAGTGGCTCCCTACGGCACTCTGAGGAGACACACATGTTGTCCAGCCCATTACTGTGTTAATTAAAGGTAGTTGACAGCGACATCCCAAGGCTGGTTATTACCGCTTCAACAACATTTTGGGACCATCTCGTGAATTTCTCGTACCTCTCTAACTCGTAGGATGATGTTGTTTCGCAGAGTGCAGACTCTAGGGAAGCTGCTTTCAGGTTCGTAGATTTTATTTATTTGATCCAGATTTGAAGAAGTATGAAGGGTCAGGATCCACGCCAGCTAAGCATAGGGTTCTTGTTCTCTTTAATGTACTGTTTATCGTACAGTAATCATTAGATATGGCTTGCGCTCCGCTGCTACTGACTTAAATTTTCTCTAATGCTAAAAAAACAAATATGCAGATGATGATAGCATTCTTAAAAAAAATATGAAAAATTCGAGACCTAATACTTTTATTAAATTTGATTAATTTAATAATATAATGATAATAATAATGATAATAACTAATAAAATGAATAAAAGCTTATAAATATTATATAAAAATATATTCTATATATTCTTAAAATATTATTTGATAACAAAAACAAATTTAAATAAAAAATCAATAATCTCATAAACAGAGAGAAAGATCAGAAGTTTAATTAGTAACAAATTAAATATTAAAAAAATTTACATTTTAAAAAGAATAAAAAACTTTAATTTGAATTAGTATGTTAAATTCAGAACCTAGTTGTGAAGTTAAGATAATTCTATATAAAAAAAAATAAAATAAAATAATAAAATTCAACTTTAAAAAAGTTAAATAATAAAAGGTAAATTTAAAAAAAATATTGATAGAAAATAAAAGAAAACTAAATCAACATGAGTTAACTTAACTAACTACGACATACGAGATTGAGATAATTATATGGAAAAAAAATAATAAAATCATGAAACTCAATACTTAATAATCTAATATCAAATGATAAAATTTATTAAAAAAAATCAAATTAAGTTAATTTTTGAAAACTCTAACTCAGACCATAAAATTAATTATTTTATAAAAAAATCTGAAAAAAGTAACAAGTCAAAACTCTCAATCATCAAAAAATAAAAAATAAAATAAATATCAATCAAAAGATACAAGGATCAAATCTAATATAAAAAATAAATAAAAAAACAACAAGGAATGAGATTGAAAATAAAATAAATTAGGAAACAAATCAATAAAAAAAAGGACCAAATTAGACATACAAATAAAATAAAATAAAATAATGATGAGCGCGATTTAAAAATAAAACAAATAAGGATAAGGATAAGGATAAAAAAATAAAAAAATAACTAAAATAGAGGTCCAGATATTATAAATGATAAAAAAAATATTGAAGGGAAATGAAATTTAAAAATAATTATAATTTTATGAATTATAAAAAAAAAATATAGTAATTGAAAGAAATGAATGAGATTTGAATGAAAAATAAATTAAAAAAAATTATAAAGGAGATATAAAAATCAAGGGAGTAGAAAAAAAAAGTTTATCAGAAATAAATTGATAGTTTGTTGATTACATACACCATCATGAAATGAAGGTATTACTCTAAAAATTACTATTAGATTATCAAATATGTCACCTAAATGACATAGACATCCCCACCTTCAATCATTTATTTTGCAACATGTCAACTATTATTTTAAAATAATATTTTAATTTTATTAAAATATCAAATTTTTCTTTTTTTTTATCTTGGTTATATAAAAAATAATTCTAAGTTGGGAAAAAAAAAGCCTTGCATTAAAGCTTAATGATGTTTTTATTTTAAAAGTAATCTTAAAAAAAGAGCATACAACCCTTTGATGTTAGTTTTATATTTAAAGGGTAACTAAATAATTTTATTATATTAGAAAAATATATAAAAAAATAATCTATTCTAATTATTTTGATAATAACAAAAGAATCACGAGGAATATACCTTATTGCCTCCATCAGGAAGATATTTTTAATTTTTTTAACTTTTATCTTTATATAAATATATTAAAATCATGAAAAACATTAATTAAATGTTTATTCAAGGAAAAAATAATTTCAAAAACTAGTTGAATTTCAAAAACGAACAAAGTCCAAGATTCGATTTTGATCAGCACCACAAAGGAAAGGGTAAAAGAAGACTGAGAAATGGAGACCAGAGAAACTCAATGCAGGACATGGTTTTACTGTGTCCACTCCTTTTTTTTATTCTTCAATAGGAATGAATTGTCTGTCATTAATCACGTGATACTTGGAAGGTCTATTCATGTCCAATCCCCACGCCTACAGTAGGCTTGTACTTTTGTTGTTAAAAATAAATAAATGGAGGATAATAGAGATTAATATAAATTTACTGTTTATTTATTTCTAAAAACATACCAATCAAGAATTGAACAATTTTAAACACAACATTTAACTATATTGAAACCACTCTTAAATATTTATAAAATTAATTAAATACTTTTCTATTAAAAAAATAAATCAAAAATAATTGGTGTAATTAAAAAAACAATGTATATAAAAGTTATTATAATTAGAATTAAAATTTATAATTTAAACTGACTTAGAGTTTAAAAAATATTACAAACATTCAAATATATACACTACACCAATATTTTAAAAAAAATACAACAAGAACATATGTATTATATCCATGTATCCAATGTACTATCATTCATTCTTAACATGACACTTTAGAAGACATCTTATTAATAGAATTTACATTTATAGTTTGATTTTGGGTTATAAAAATAATAAACTAATTGACATATTTTGAATCAAATCAAGAAGAACAAAATACAAAACAATAAAGTCAAACACATATTCATCAAAGATTAAAAAACAACAGCATATTAATGGTTATTCAAAATAAAAAATTTAACACAATCAAAATTTATAAATGATATTCAAAATCAACTAAAATAATTAAAAGGGACAACACCAGCACGTGTTCTTCACTTGCTAGTAAATTAAACTCTTAGAAATATGGTAACTCATGTTTTCTAATAACTCTTAGAAAGGTACAAAGTTTATAAGCCTAAAACATGCTAATCTAAAACTTCATGATTCAAAGACAAAGGTTTCAAAGTGGTTACTGATGAGATGATATAGATTATAAATTGGATGATAATAAGTAATCAAGTTAGTTTCTTGACTGACAATGTCCTAAAAAATCCAAATAACTTAGAAGCAAGACTTATATCTTGAATAATTAGTCAATCTCTTGGTTGTGACAATCAGATTCATTTTCCTTAGTTAAAGTGGTTGGTGGCTAGTGTTTGGTGAGCTAAGATGATCGGTGACTGTTACTTGTAAAAAGTTCGCCTTGGTCAATCCCTTCCAAAGACAGGGTTGTTGTGAGTGCCAATATTTCCTGAGATGATAAAGCTTGTTTTTACCCATGAGCAACTAACACAACCTAAATAAGAAGTTACACTTGATTAATAAGTTGTTGGAAGTCTAAATGGGTAGAACTTCTTACAGCAATAATTAAATTCATTAAATATTTTAGCTCATGTGTGTCATAATTGTATGTCATTAAATAACTTGGAAATGTCATTAAGAAGGAATTAATGGCTTTTTGATAAGTTTTTCACAAATATCATTAATTGATGATGTTATGAAAAATCAAAGTAGTTTAGGGGTAATGCTTATGCCTTGGATAATCAATTAATCTCTCGATTCTGTCAATCTAATTCATTCTTTCTAGTTAAAGTGGTCAATGTCTGGTAAGCTAAGGTGTTCGATGACTGATACATATAAAAGGTTTCTTTTGATGTATTTGAAGATTCTTTAATATTTAAGTAGATATCTTTTTGAGAAATAAGAAAATAATATTTTAGAGAAAGGTTCTGAAAATAAATATGCAGCATAGAGTGGTCATTGAGAGAACCTAGAGCTTGAAGGATTTATAAAGTATTTATAACCTATAAGTCTTGTCCTTTGTAGATAAAGAGGGCTATAGTGTAATTTTACCATGATAATTTTAATGAGAGAAAACATTCCTGATATATGTATTAACAAGATAAAACTATGATAGGTCTTTAAAGAACTTTTATATAGTTAAAAGTATAGATCCAAAATGTAGTTAAGTTTATAGGGGTTGAGCTTTTCCTTTAAGTTGGGTCCATGTGGATTGAAATCTTTTCATAGATTGAGCTATTGTGGCTTAGCCAAGGCATGTTGCTCAAGACCATGAGTTTTTGGGTCTTTAAAGAGATTTTTTAGGCTCATTAAAAATATATTTATCATTGATTTTTTAGGATTTTTTTTTCTAATAAACTATCTATCTAAACAAACTTGTAAGATTAAAGAATGAAATAGTCTTATCCTTTAAAAAATATCATGGCTAAGAAATATGTGTAATAGTCTGTAAAATTGGATTGTGACAAACAACTAAACAAATAGAACAAATAATTTTTCTTACATGGTAGAACAAATAAAAACAAAGTTGATCATGTGAGACCTATCCTCTAATTTTCATGTGAGATCTACTTTTCTAATTTTCATGTAAGTGTGCTAGTAAGGAAATGGGTGGTATAATTTCTTAACTTGATATGTGTTTGGTACTATAATATAAGATATTTTAAAAAATATTTTACTTACAAATATAGTAAAATAATATTATTTTTATATATTTTAAAAAGTGTTTTACATAAAAATATATAAGAATAATATTATTTTTAAATTTTTTTAACATTAACATATCAATAATATAAAAAAAACCCACAAAAAATATCAACTTGACACTTTATAAAGTGTATCAAAGGAAAAAAAAACTACACCACTAAAGGTTTTTTTTTATATATTTATAATAGATTCAAGATATATTGGATATATAAATGGTTAATTAACATACTACTCCATTATTATACCATGCTAGCACATTTCACAATGACTCCTTTTCTAATTAAATTACATTATAAGTTTAGATAAACTACACCGATAAATCGCCAATAAGATTTATCATGTAAATGAATGATTGTACGAAAAAAGATAAGAGATCAGCACGACTCTACACTCTAGGTAATATGAAGACAAAATTAAAAAAAATCTCGATCAAAATTCAAATAAAAAACCACAGTTTTTGTTTCTTTTTTTTTTTTCCAAAAAAGAAGAAGTTACCGGCAGATGTTGATGTTATTATAATACTTTCCATATATAATAATTTCTCAGGACGTGATCAATCATGACCACCACACAATGACAAATGTCATTTCGCATGGTAATCTATCGGCTGATAGATTTTATTGCATGCTCTCCTCGGCAGATCATTCTTTTATCTTGTCTGGAAATGCTCCTTGCCCCACTCGAACATCAAATCAAAGATAAATAGGGTCATGAATACCAATAATTATGCTTTGTCACCTAGGTATACGATAGCATAGTAGTAATTATAGTTTAAAATATTTTTTTAAAAATATTTTTTTAATATCAGTAAATTAAAACGTTTTGAAAATATATATATATATATATATATATATATATATAAATATTTTTAAAGCGTCTTGAGCCTACAAACAATGTAGCATCTTTTGAACACATCTATGCATGACCTACATGCATCACCTCGTGTAACATACTTGCCGTCTTAAGGGCCTATCCTTTGATTATTTTATTGGGTACAGCGGACCATCCTTTGATTTGATTACATTTACGCATGTTTATGCATGAAAAAAAAACATGGTGTCTCCGGGAAAGCAATCAAGTATTTGGCGTAGTAGCTAGCCGACGGCAACAGGGACCAAATGCACTGAGCTTGTGTTTTCACACAGCCAAGTAGCTCGGCATAGGAGACCGAGAATGGTGTCTCGCCTGCCTTTTGACGTCGTTGATGCTCGTATGAACACTGCTCTGCCCTCCAATATCAAAACGATACATCGCAAACAAATCTTCCTGCTCCTCTCCTCGTATCCTGGAAAAGAAAAACAGAACGATTGACGACACAAACTCTATTGAAATTACAATACTGTATGTTTTCTCGAGAAAAAAAGGTGTTTTTCAACTAGTTGCTTTGAGGTTCTTTTTAATAAAATATATTTTTGATTTAAATCATTTTGGCTAAGAGTCATTTATCTTTATTATTCTAAGTTAAAAATAATCTTTCATGAACGATTATGCCATGCAAACCCCTCCTTGTAGGTAGTTGAAACCCTAACATGCATGTTTTCTATAAATCTCACATATTTCTTGGTATTTTAGTATTTGTCCACAACATAGCAACTTCTAAAACTATTTACCTGTATTATTATAGTATCGAAAGCAGATCCAGCTGCTAGAGCATGTGAGCAACTTGAGCAATGATTCAAGATTTTAATTTAATAAAAAATTCTTTAAAAAGAAGTAAAATATATTTGTTAATTATAATTTTAAAATACAAAATAAAGATTACTCAAGATCTTACTTGTTAGACACACGTAAAAATAAAAAAAAATATTTCTTAAATATTTTAAAATTTTCCATTTATAATTTCAGTTCAATACCATTTAATTTCCTTACTCATTCTTAATTAATTTGATGATTAAAAAAAACCCTTCTTAATGATGGAACCGGACAAACAAACCGAGAAGAAATTAGACCGGGTATGATAATCTGGAGGTTAACCTTGTTTTCATGTTAATAAATTGCATTTTATTTCATAACAAAAGATTCCAATTGTATTATTTTTATTCCCATTTTCAAGTTTTTTTTTTTCTTTTGGTCAGGATACATTCTTCTCATGATCGAGCAATATAGATAATGTGCTAGACTAAATCTACCCAAAAGTTTATATTTTGTATCATGGGTTTGGACTGTCTTTACTGAAATTTATAGTAAATAGAATGTGTTTCTGTTAATTTTTTTAATTTAAATTTTAGAACATTTTCTTGTAATATGTGTACTTTATATACAAATCCTGCTGGTATGCTGTATTTAGAAAATGCACGCTGCAGTGTGTTGAAACTAGATAATGAGCCGAAGTGGTGTTGAAACTCCTCCTTGTAGATAGTTGAAACCCCAACATGGATGTTTTTTTTTAAATCCTTTAATTTGTTGAATATTTAAATTTAGTTTTTTTTATAATTTTTTTATCTCAAATAATTTATTGAATCTTTTAATTGTTATTTTTTTCATTTAAAATAAATTTTTAATTGATTTTACTTTATGATTTCACTTTCTTTTTTGCTTATTTTACATTTCAAATCTAATCTTTTTTTTTATTGTCAATTTTTTGGCCTTGACAAGTTTTTTTTTTGAATCATAAATAATTTTATTCTACGATTTTACTCTCTTTTGTTTTTTTCTATCAAATTTAATTTATATTTCTTTGATTGCTAATTTTTTACTTAGACAAATTTTTAAAATTTATATTTTTAAATTAATTTATAATAAATTTTTTAACTAAACATAAATACAGGATTTCACGGGTTGCTTAGGTTTTAAGATTTGACTAGGATTAGGATATTTAGCCGAGTTTGCTTAGTTTTTATAATTATTTTTTCAATTTCACTTCCTATAATTTTTTTATCTTCAAGATTTTGTCCCCATTTCTTTAATTGTTGTTTATTTTATTTGGCATCATTTTTTATTTTTTTAAATTGCATTATTCTTAGGTTTTTTCTATTAAATTTTATCTTCACTATTTTTTATTGAATTGGTTGAAAATTAGATTTTTTAATTGAATTAAAATAAAATATTTCATGATTTATAATTTTAGAGATTAGACTAAATTTAAGAGGTTCGCTAAGTTTGCTTGGTTTTTTTCTTCTAAATTGATGTTTTATTTTTTTCTTATTTTTTTATGTTTTGATTTTATAAGGTTAGCCATCAATAATTTCTTTCTATTTCACCCCTATTATTTTTTAATCTATAACTAATTTATCAAATTACAAATATTTTTTAATTTCACCCTTTATTTTTTTTTAAATTTGGTCATCCTTCTTTTAGTTACAATTTATTTTATTTAGAATCATTTTTATTATTTTTTCAAATTTCATCCTCCTTGTTTGTTAAATTTTTTCTTTATTCTTTTTGTTTTTTTTACAAGATTTTTTTAATATTTTTTACTTGAATTCATTCTTTAAAATTAAATTTATTGAGAGTTAAGTTCCTTTATTAAACTCGGCTCTAAGATTTTACATGTTGAAGGTTTTAAAAATTACATTAGATTTATATGGTTGATTTGTTTTTTCTTTCTTTCCATTTTAGCATATTTTTTTTATTTTTAATATTTTTTGGGTTTTTTATTTTATTTTTTGGGTTTGATTTTTTGGGTTAGCCCTTTATAGCCTTTTTTTCAATTATAGCTCCTACTATTTTTTTTTATCTATAAATATTTTATCAAATTACAAATATTTTTTTAATTTCATACCTTATGATTTTTTAATCTTTTAAATTTAATACTCATTCTTTTAATTACTATTTATTTTGTTTGAGATGATTTTAATTGTTTTTTTTAAATTTCATCCTCCTTAGCTATTTTTCTCTCAAATTTTATCCTTGCTTTTTTTTGTTGCTTTTACAAGTTTTCTGATTAATATTTTTTTAATGATTTATTCTTCAAAATTAAATTAGTTAGTAATTAAGTTTTTTTTATTAAACTTGATTTATGATTCAACAAATTACAAATTTTTAAAATTAAACTTCATTTAGAAGATTCACCTAATTTTTTTGATTTTTTTCTTTTGTTTTAAGCTGATATCTTCTTCTTTTTCTTTTATTAAGTTTGCTTTTTTGTGGTTTTTTTTATCAGGTTAGCATTAAATTGTTTGATAATTCAAATAGGATCATCTATTGTTCTTTTTATCTTTTTTTTTGTTGTTTTTTCACCAATTGTTTTAAATTTTCACTTGAACCAATGACTCCAGGCTCTTTTTTTTTAGCCTAACAACTTTTTTATATTAAAAGCATTTCTTAGCTTGTGTTGGAAGCATAGGAAAAACACACACATATATAATTTAATCAATTCATCAAAATTAAGTAGTAAAACCAACAAAAGAGTCCAATTTTCATCTCAACCTTTTGAAAGTAAATCCTTTCCGATAAGAATGGTAGTGAAATGTGATATTGCTAGTTTGGTTAATGTAAATCAAATTTTATATATATTAAACTAGTAAATAAATATATTTAGTTTATTATTATAAAAGCATGCTAAATAAAAAATATCCAATAAGCCTCAAGTTTATACATATTTAAAACTATATGCATGCACAAACATAATTAGTGATAAACATGTTTTCAACATAAAAAATAATAATAGAATACTAACATGTATAATAAGTATATATTTAAACTTGTAATTGATATAAAATTAAAAAAATCCTAACTTGCATATTAATAATAAAATTAATCATGCTTAGATTAAAATAAAAGGAATATTTACTTATTGAAGCACTTTAAAATATAAATTCTTTGTATTAAAGACTTCATTGTTTCATATTTGTATAATTATGATATTTGTAATATATCTTTTAAAATTTCAACAACATCATCTTGCTTTAAATGCATTTCTAAATAAAATTTTTAAACAAAAGATTATATAATTCAAATATATCTCATGACAATAAACTTAAGCTTTGGATGCGGAAAAAAGACGAAAGCATAAAAAAAACACTAAAAATTAAAATAAAAAAGTATAAAAAAATAAAGTTGAAAGCTTTTCCTTCATTCTCTTTTTAAGTGAGATACACAAAAATATTAAAAAATTGATAAGAATTAATTATAGAAAATCCAAGTATTTATTAAAATTAATTTTTTATTCACTCATATTTTATTTAAATAAATCATGTAATTAAAAAAAATATCCAACAACTAAAATCTCTTAAAAATTTAATTCTTCTTGAATGTCTAGTTGTCATTGTTTAACAAAATCTAATAATTAAAAAAATAAAATCGGTGAAGTTAATGTGATCCAGTTTAGTGATGCCCAATAAAATGTTCCGGAAGTGCCACGAGAACTATGCTCAGAACAACTGAATAATATACTATATTATAATGTCTCCCATTAATCAAATTATGTTTATTTTCCCTTTTGAAAAAATGAAAGGAAGAAATCATTCATGCACATATAAGCAGATTAGATTTCGCAAGAATTAATTAAATTTTAACAAAGAGGAACACACCACGTGGCTTGATTCCTCACAGCCTGTGTTAAGCTTGAAATGGATTCCTTGTTCAAAAATAATAATAATTATAATAATTAAAAAAAAAAACAGACAGAAGGAAGAAGGAAATGTGGAGGTGTGACGGTGATACAACATGCTTTCCACTTAAGAATTCAATTAAATCTCCCATAATTTATTAATCGTCATCTTGAGCACGGCTCAATAATGGGCAGAATAATAGGCAGAAGATTAGAGTTTTTCTGTGTTGTTTTTGTAGTTTTATTTAAAAAATATTTTTTTAATTTATTTTTAATATTAATATATAAAAAACATAAAAATTAATTTAAAATTAAAAAATGTCTTAAATTTTTTCAAAATTACGGGTAAACTGCATTCCAAATACATCCTAATCTTTTTAAATTTCGCAAGTGGATCTATCTTTAATTCATAATGCATGCTAATCTCTTAGATAATCCAGTGGCTGTCGCCGGCAATTGGCTACAATCAACTTGTGTTGATATTTTAACTCCAAACTAATCATGCATGTACGGTCTTTTCTTTTATAATTGATTTTAAACGAGTCATTAATAATCTAATTAATACATTCACAATAAAATTAGTGGTACTATTATATTCGTACATTTTAAATTAAGTTTTCAATTTGTTTTTATAAATTTAATTGCTTTCTATTTGATCCTTCATATGATCCTTCTCCATGTAGTTTTTCTTTTTTTCAAATTCTTTCATCCAATGTGAAAAACTCAAATCATAGTTGATTTATTAATAATTAAACATGCAAAGATAAATTTCAATACAGAATGATTATTTTTTTTTACAATAAATTAGATATAAAGTTATCAAAAATTATTAAACTTGGCATATTAACCTGAAAACAAACTTGAATATTACATTACATAAATAACAAATTTAACACATTAACTTAAATTGATTTGAATTAATCTAATATATTATTATTTTAATATTTTAAAAAAATATTATCTTAATTTTTTTAGCTAAATTATATTTTTACTAATTATCTAAATTATTTTTAGAGCTGTCAAAATTATCATGTCAAATAAAATTAATCCCATATAGTTACAAAAATAAAATTTTTATGAAAAAACACATTATGAACATTGTTTTTATGTAAAAAAAAATTATCCACCCGGAACATAGAATGAGAAATGATCTAGTATTTACTATACATAAAACAAGCTATCCTAAAATTAAAAAAACAATTGACAGAAAACTTCTAGCAGTGATCACCTTTTGATAGTCAGATGATAATCCTGCGGTAGTGCATTGGGTGGAATTGAAAGGTCCAAGATTCAGGTGGCTGTTCGAACCAGAAAATGAAGGCACACTCAAGTTGTTCATTGAGCATTGGTCCAATAACTATAAGCCCATGACTAGGGTTCTAGTGATTGCACCATCTACCATCCTAATGGGCCACCCTTAATGGAAAACCCAAGTAGTCAAGTGCAGATATCCCTTTGATAAACAAGCCATTTAATTCACAATTTTCCCCTTAGAAAATAAATATTCAGTTTTTTTTCTAAGGAAATGAAAAGGGAGAAACAAGTCTTAGAAATGAATTGCTGTTCTTGTTAGAGCACATGTCCTTTGTCCTTTGTTAGAGAGCACAGAGTAAAAGACAATTATTCATACAAAAAGCACAAAAAAATAAAGATTAAAGAAAACGGGCTTTCAATTATGTTGATCACCTTGGTTGAGTGAAGTGGAGGTTCCCATCTCACTGCTGCCGCCATTGTCTGTCTCGTATCCTCCCTCTGGCTTGGAACAGCAGGCAAAGTTCATCTTGGAAACTATGCTGGTGATCAATATGGAAGCTGCTCCTGCCTCAAAAACTCCCTGTCTCAGGGTCTGGCAATAAAAATCACCATTGCCAAATATGGCCCTGTATTTGGCCTTCTGGGCATTGTTGATGGAACCCCACATTATACATGCCTCAGCACTGAAGAATGCAATCCTGATTTATATCATGCTGCATACAATATATTTAGTACCGATAGAGGCATGACAGCTTAATTAAGGATGTTAGGTTTCACAATTCATAAAATTTATATTTATTTCAACTCAACTAATTCAACATATAATTAAATTTAAAAATATTAGATCCAGAAGTTTCAACGTATAATTAAATCTAAAAATATTAAATCCAGAAATAAGCGAGGTTATCTATCTAATCCAAAAAATTAAATATGGATATAAACCTCACTCTTTTATCATTGTGTTATTATTCTAGTTTTATCCTTTTCAAATAGGAATTTAGACCAAAAAATAAATTTTAAAAATATATTCATCCATCAAAATAAGAGGTGAGAAGCAATACTTTCAGTACTTCTCATCTGTTCAGCTGCAAGGGCCGGAACAAATGCAATGAAGTCAATGGCAAAGACCACCATGAATAGCAGTTTTGACTTTTGATGCCGAAGCAACCTCTCTCTCTCTCTCTCTCTCTCTTAACAAGGATGCGATGAGGTAAAAGTCTACAGTAGTACTTTAAATAGTTTAGTCAGTAAAACAAAATTGATTGACAAGTTTTGCAATAAAATAAGCGAGCAGTTCCAACTAATTCGAAACTTCTTATGAACTAGGAGATTGAGGTTGTCAACACAAGCTAGCAGAGAAGTGCCCACTGGCCAGTAGAAGAATCCATAAATACCAGCCAGTTTGCACATCCATCTTTAGCATTTCAAGAAACCCTTGCTTTTGAGGCTAACAATAAGTTTCGTTGTCTTTTAATTACATGCGGATCAAACTTTTCAGTTACAATTACAAGGAAGAATGAGGGATTCATTCTATTTTGCTTGGATCTCTAACTTCTTTTTTAATCTTTTTTTCCTCCTATATTCTCAAAACAGTTAGTTTTCCTGCTTGGGGTATCCTCAGTTTTAATGCCATGCAGAGATTAAAAAATAAAAAAATAAAAGATGAGAAGGATAACATTCCGGTGGATGCTTAGTAACACCAATGAAGATCATCTAAATTGGTTACTTGGTCAATAAGTTGACATTATCAGTTTTTTACACACCCTGAAGATACACAAACTGCAGTCTTCTATTATTGATGGGTATGGGAAAAACAAAAAATTCACATCATGATGAAAGAAGGAAAAAAAAATCAGGAATATGATCTAAGACACAAACTATCATCAACTATGAACATTTAATACATGAAGCGCAACCCAAAAAACAGACAATGGAGGAGGCAAATCGATGTAGAGATCTAGGCATTCACATATATAGGATGGTCACATCACACATTAAAGCAAGCTCATTTGTAGGTCCCCATACCCACGCCAACATCTCCACCGTATGGCTGGAAGCTGTCCCTGGCCTTGGAGTAGCAAACATAGTAGAGATCGGACACTATGGCTGTGAACAAAGTAAAAGCAGCTCCTGCCCCAAAAACTCCCTTCCTCAATGATGGGCAATCCAGGGCTTCACCGAAAAAATTCCTGTACCTGGTGTGGTAGGCATTCCTTACTGAACCCGCAAGAAGGCATATCTCAGCAATGAAGAAAAACACCCTGGCACGGACAATTTAAGATGTTCACAAAAAGATAGCAAAGGTTCCATAAGATATATTGCAAGAAATAGACCTGCTCCATAAGATATATTGCAAGAAATAGACCTGCTAACTTTAGCTTGCTCAAATATAACATGGTAATGGATAGTTCAATGATGGATAGGTTTATAGTTCAGCTTTGGATTAGCATCACCTACCAGCAGGTTATAAACAGAATGACTGCCCAAGCCCTAGAACCTCCAGGACTCAAAGGCTTGCCACAGCAGAAGCATTTACTGGCAAACATAATAAGGACTTGGCTTGCCATGAGGAACAAAAAAGCGCCAACACCAAAGCCAGTTGCAATGTCTGAATCATAGATGCAGTAACTGTAATTTTTTTCAGCATCTGGTTGGACAGTGGCCTGCAAAGCAAGGTATTGTTTATTTGTTACCTCACTAAAAATCGACTACTCAGCTGCCAAAAGGTAAAAACTACAAATAAGAGGTCTACTAAACATGTTGATACCATCTTGGGGAGTATGTGTCGTTCTCATATCAATTGCACCTCCACGCAATTTCAAAATCTATTAAAATGCCACACATTGACTTTCAAGATATAATATTTTTTTAAAATTAGTCTCCAGGTTGTCTACAATGAATAGTAGGTTAATCTGATTGCAGGCAAAAGGTAAAAAGAAAGCAAAGAAACTTGAATTTTGAGGCTAGAAGAATATGGTCAAGGATGCAAAGTGTTTTTTTTGTGTGGAAATGTCTCCAAATAATACACACACACACATATATATGTGTATACATGTATATATATGTGTGTGTGTGTGTGTGTGTACATACACACACATATATGTGTATGCATGCATGCATGTATGTACACACACACATACATATATATGTGTGTATATTACTTTTAACATTAACATATTAAAATAATTTAAAAATATAAAAAATTAATTTAATGCAAAGAAAAATAAAATAAAATTCATTTTCTTTCAAAAACAATTTAAAATCACAATATCAAACAATCCCGTCATCATTGAGGGCCCCAGAAAAGGATAACCCACCTCTCTTCAACATAGAAAAGTACAGCTATCAGCAACTAAACTATGTGATTGCCAGGTAAGTTTTGTGGACTAGGTGAAATACAAAGATCAATCTAGATCCTTCTCTCTCCTTGTGAAATTGGTAGATGCTAAGGATCAATCAATAACAGGGGGGGAAATACTTGAAAAAAAAACTCAGCCGCTTTGAGAAAAAGTTCTAATATGTTTCGGGTTACAAATAAATCTTGAAAACAAAATCTGCCAGCAAAGTTTTCTTTCTACTTGCCATCTCATATTTCGGTTCATTTCTGGAAGTCATAGAAAGGGAGTAATCTGCGTTTTACATCACTAAAATTCTAAAATGCTATTTGTATCAACAGATCTGGTAAGTTTATTGCTAACATACTTTTGGAACCAATTCTACGTTGAAGATTTTTGCTTCATCAAGTCAAAATACTTTTGCATCTAGACCCAATCTTTGTTGTTGTCCCTCTATCAAATGTTGTAAACATTTTCAGATAAAAAACTGAAAATTCATTTCATTAGGTCCATAATCTCAATCAAGACTCCTTCTTTCTTCATTTTCTTGACAGTTTCTCAGCTACCAAACAAGACATATTAGCAGGATCACACAAATCTCACAAACCCAGAAGCCATACAATTAAACATGTATTCCCCATATCAAAGATTTAGTACTTTTCTCCTTCATTCCTCCTTTTTTCTCCAAACAAACCCCTTTAACAAAACCCCAAAACCTAAAATTTGTACCGTCAAGAAAACCAGGAACCATAAAAACAACAAAAGAATGCCTTGACTTGGTGCACATAACCAATAATAGATTAATCAAGAAAACTGAATAAGGGAGTATAAATATATATTTACTTACAGTGCTTCTTCTCTGCTCAGCCGCAACAGCCAAACCGAATGCTATGATATCAAAGACAGAGACTATAATCAACAACAGTTTTGAAGCCATTGCAAAACAACTCTACAACCCTCCTCACAGATCTTGCTGCACTCTCCCTCTCTCTCGCTTCTTCTCTGCCTCCCTTTTCTCTAGATATGCAAAAGACCAAAGTATGCGAGCATACAAGCATTAGAGAAACTAGTACTGGAGGTATAAAATAAACTAATAATAATAATAATTTAAAAAAAAAAGATGAAAGAATCGTTTTACCTGTAAAGAAAAAGACGTATACCCAATTCAGTTCATTGACAATGGGATATCACCCGCAAATATTTACTTGAGTAGTTGAGTTACTTGCAAGGGTGTTTTGGGAAACGTGTTGTAATAAATATTTTTTTGGGTGGATTGTGATAAAGAATTTGGTAATTAATTGTCATTGTATACCAATGATTTAAATTGTGTTAGGAGTTAGACAGAAGAATTATGTCCGGTTAGTTTGATGATTAATAGCTGCTTATCAAGAAAAAAAAAATATATATATATATATATATTTAATTTTGATTAATAACTAAAAATTATATTTTTATAAATAACTTAAAATAAAAATAAATTAAATAATTTTATATATTTAAGATATTAAAGAATAGTATAAATCATATACTAAAACTTCACCTAACAGTTTAAATTATTAAATTGAAATGATTTTTTGATATAATATCAAAACCTTTATAATTAAGTAATTTTAAGTTTGAATCTCATTATCTTTATTTATTTAATAAAAATTAAATATATATTAATGTAAATCTATATAAGCTTTAGACCCACAAATTTTTATTTGAAAGGATGTATTAGAAAATAATATAAATTATACCTTAATATTTTATTTAATAACTTAAACTATTTAGTTAAAATGATTCTTTAACATAAAAAACTATTTCAAAAACATTTGCTAAGAAAAAAAGCATGAGGAACTAGAATTCATAAATTTCAAAACTTTTTATATTAAAGCAATACATCTACTCAATTTTGTAACAAGTTATAGATTTTTTAAATCATATTTATTTTTAATCAAATATATCTATATTTTTTTTGTTAAAGTTAAAAAATAAATTAAATTAACACATTACAGGATAGAGTGTTTCATTTTAATAAATAAAACTTTCTTAAATCCTATGGTTTTGAAGAGGCTGTTCAAATCCCACCACGTTACGTGAATATGATGCTGTTATGATTCCTCTCACCATGATGTGTATCCAGCCGGCTTAAGTCAAACTAGCATGCAAGCAACCATAATAGATGGCACAGTTGTAAAAACTTGAAAATTAAGAGACTTATTTTTTCTGTAATTTCAGGTTTAAATTAATATAATAATTATTAAAAATTTACATTATTATTAATTTTAAAATTTATAAAATTAATTAAAATATACATAAACTGCTATAAATATCTTTGTTAATAAAAAAAAAAGTATGTAGGAATTCAATTAGAGGTTTATTATTTTGAATTTTTTAAAAATATATAAAAATTATATTTTTTATTTTAAAAAATTACTTTTAATATTAATATATAAAAATAATTTAAAAATATATATATTTTTAAATTAAAATTATCATGAAATGATGTTTGGAATGCACTTTCAAACAACACTTGATATTAAAATAAAAAATATTTTTTAAAAGTTTTTTTTTTGAAAATGTATTAAAATAATATTTTTTATTTTATTTTTAAAATTTATTTTTAATATTAATGCATCAGAATAATATAAAAATATATAAAAATAATTTTAAACTAAAAAATAAATTCAAAATCTTTTAAAAATAATCTCAGACAGAAAAATAATTTATTGGGTATATTTAAAAAGGTTAAAATTTTTAAAACATAAAAATCACTACACTATGAAAATAAATGCAAAGAAGGAAGCAAGGTTTGATGTGACTGATTGTCGGTGAAGCAATGAGGAAGTGAAGAACTGGAACTCTCAGATCTGAATCTGACGCTTCCGTAAAGGCTACTCAAAATAAAATATAAAATATAAAAATTTCTGTGTTTATAAGGAAATATTTATTTTGTGTTTTATTTTTTTTAATTATTTTAATATACTAATATCAAAATTAATTTTTTAAAATAAAAAATATTATTTTAATATATTTATAAATAAAAAATATTTTAAAAAATAATCTTAACTACATCTATATAAATACAGCAATACAGCCGTATTATTGTTGTTTGAGAAGGAAGATAGGTGGCGACCTGGGGTCGTTTTGCTCTCAAACTCTCTAGAAATTTTCACAATGCCTCAATAGCCAGATCATTACTGGTCCCCTGTGAATTAACAGGAAGCTCATAGCTGCGGTTGAATTATAATTTTTTATTATTTAAAATTAATTTTATTATATTTTTAAATTATTTTAATATATTAATGTTAAAAATAAATTCTTAAAAATAAAAAAATATTTCAATAAATTTCAAAAAAAAATATTTTTAAAAATAACATCTATTATTTTTACAAACACCTATGCATTGAAAACTTTAATCGACATCGATGCATTGAATACTTTGATTGTCCGTGAATGTCCACCCATCTTCTAAATACTTTTCATATGATCATAGCTTCAAGATTATATATATATATATATATATATATATATATATATATATAAGAACATCTGAAAATGTTGCTTTATACAATAAAAAAAAAGGGTTATATATTTTAAGAATTCCGGGAATGAGGAGAAAATAATAATTTTGGTACTTGCGACTTGAGATTGAATGCAAGAATGAAAAATGTAAGAATTACAAAAGTAATAGCACATTTTTTTTTGGGATAAAATACGAAATATCCCATAAGATTTATCATTTCTGTCAATTTTTGCCTTTGAATAAAACTTTCTATTATTTTTATAAGTCGTCACATTCTAGCCATTTTTACATTTTTTTTATTACTCTTTAACTAGTTTTAAAATCTAAAATGGTGAGAAATAAGATTTGACGTGTTATATAATTGATTTATTTGTTCATTTAAGTAATTTGTTTCATTTTTATAATCAAGACATCTAATAAATTATTATAAAAAATCTAAAGAGTGCTAACTAATAATTGGAGATGTGTGGTAAGTTAGGTGATTAGTAATTATTATAATATCAGATAATATATAGTAATTCAAAATAACTGATTGTTATGGTTGTATTGGGTGGTACCGGGTAAATTAACTGTTACAATAACAAGTAATATTTGATAAATTTAATAATTGATAGATAATATTTATAAAATATTTTATTTGATGAACATAATATTTTTTTAATGGCAGCATCAAAAATAAAATACAGTAATATTTTAGTGAAATAAATCCAATGAGAGTGATGAGGTGCAGGCTCCAATTCTACTCCATTTTTCTTGGTCCTCTGTTGCATATGAAGCTCAGGCTTTGATAGTCCAATCATAAATAGTGTTTTTGCACCTATTTTGAAGGATTTTTGAGATCTGAATCAAAATAACACAACATTGGATGGCGTAATACTACTACAAGTAGATCAATCTTGTGGCAAAACTAGCATCTAAAAAAAATTAAAGGATAAAAATTATCGAAGAAATAAAAATGAGATAATATTTAATATTATATTAGTAATTATTTTTTAAAATATTTTTATAAAATAATATATTCAAAAAATATTTTTTATTTTTAAAAATTTATTTTTATCATTAACACATAAAAAATATAAAAAAATCAATGTTTTTATTTTATAGAAGATGCGTGCGATTCTTCGAAGATTATTAAGGAAGATGGGGTAGGTGCGTCTAAAAGCCGAAAAGGGAAGAAGGGAACCTTTGCTTTCAGTGCTGGTTGTCATTTCACGATCTTACATGTTGTGCAGTTAATATCCGAACATCTAATTGGTTGCCACGTGGGCCACCATCCACGTTGATGTATTATTCTCTTCAACAACAAATCTTGTCATTCACAATTATGAAGCACAAAATTTAATTTTTCAGCGAAGAGAAAACAAGCATGGATGTAGATCATAGCTTCAATAACTTCTTAGATTTCTTAGACCAAAGTTTGTTTTTTATAAAATAATTTTTAAAAAATAATTTTAAAATTTATTTATTATTAAAAAAATTTATCAATAAAAAATATTTTTTATTAAAAAAATATTTTCCAGTCAATAGAAAACACTTTCTAATCAAAGAAAAATTTAGTTTGATTTTTAATAAAATATTTTTTTTGCTATATTTGTTTTCCAGAAAGTAGTTTCTGAAAAATCACATTTAAAATTTTCTTGTGTTTGTTTGATGTTAGAAAAATTAATTAACATAAAATACTTTCTAATTAAAAAAAAATTTGATTTGGTTTTCGAGAAAGTGTTTTCCTGAAAAATTTAGGCTGAAAAAACTTTTCAGAAATTGTGAAAAATTTAGAAATGTCATTATTTTCTGATTATATCAAATTTAATCTTCAAACTTTTGATTGCTATATATATTTTGTTTTGAATATTTATTTTTTATTTTTTAAAATTTAATTTTTATATTAACTTTAGTCCTCATTTTTATAATTTTTATTTGCTTTTCTCTTATTTTTTTATTAAATTTTTTTATCTATTAAATTTGATCCTTATTTTTTTTATTGTTACTTATTTTATTTGAAATACTTTATGAAATGTTAATTATTATTATTTTAATTTCTTTATTTTTTTTTATAGATTTGATCTTTATTATTTTGCTCATTATTTATTTTATTTGAGATAATTTATGAAATTATATTTTTTTTTCAATTTTATTCTCATTCAAATTTTAAATTTGTAAGATTTGTTCCTTATTATTTTAATAAACTTTTAAAAAATAAAATATTAATAAATTATTTTTCAGTTTATTTTCTATAATATAACTAAATACTGAAAAATATTTTCTAATTTATTTTTCATAATACTACCAAATATAAAAAAATAATTTATTTTTTATAAATTTATTTCTTAAAAGGAAATAACTTTCCTACAAACAAAACGAACCTTAATGCATTTACTAGTATTTTTTTTATATGGATATCTTTATATTTTTTTTAAAATAAGACTAGCCTTGTTTGAAATTCGTGACTACCCCTTTCATTAAATATGATTTTTTAGGATATGCATTTTTCTTTGTTATTATTGCATATATGTCTTATTTTTATTCCTTTCTTAGTTTGTGTGGGAAAATATGTGATGAACAAGGAGAATTTCATATATATTTTTTTGCGCCCTACATTGCTTCATTGTGCAATTATTAATACAAAAATCCCAATCATGGAAAATGATTAATTACTCATGATAAATTTAATGATACAAAAGTAAATTCATTAAGCTATTTTGAATGTAAATAATTGAATTTAAATAAAATTTAATATCTAAAAAATGATACAAAAGTAAATTAAAAGAAATGTAATACATTAAAAAAGAGAAATTGATGTTAAAATTAACCTTTTAAAATTATATGTTTACCCTTTTTTTCGAGACTTTTAAAAGAATAAGATGGAAGTGATGAGAGTAATATAAAAAAAAATGAAATGAATTCAATATTTTTTTTTAATTTTTTATTAATTAAATCTAAATGAAATATTATAATTGAATTCAATTATAATATTTTAAATACTGTGTTGATGTGCTAAATGCTTAAGAGAGGGAGATTAGTTTTTTTAAAAATTTTATTAATTAAATCTAAATGAAATATTATACTTAAATTCAATTATAATATTTTAAACAGTGTGTTGATGTGTTAAATGCTCAAGAGAGGGAGATGCATAGTGCTCTCCGAATTTTTATTGGGCTGCCTTTGAACTTTGGATTAGGCTCTATGTTTGCCTCTAATTATGGGCTCTAAGCCCTTTGACTACCTCTTTTATCGCCTTTGCATTTGTTCATTCTCTGGGCCTTGAAATTATAAATTTTGAGCTAATCCTCTTACGGCAATGAAATACATCTCTCTCTTGCTTCTTTTTTTTTTTGTTTTTTTTTCATTTAAAAGAAAAATTAACTACAGGATTGAATTTGATAATATGCAATCCCATGTCGCCTAAACTCAAGGGTACTTAAAAGCTTTAAAGAGTCAATGCTTTGTTTGACATCACTATGCTTTTAAACCATTGTTTTCCTTATTTAGGGAAAAAAAAAAATCAAATATGTGATGTTCTTGATAAATAGTTAATATAAAGTTCTCAAAAAGTCAAGAATTACCTTTTTCTTATTCTATGCACATGTTCTTGATAAATTTTCGATAAATTTCTAAAAAACAGCCATTTTATAAGATAATCTCTAACATTCTGGTATATTTGAAAAAAAAAAAACATATAAAGGGTAAAGAGAAGAGACAAATATTTATCTGTGAGCTTACAGATCATTTTCCTCATATATTTATTCATTTTAATGATCGAATAAACTTAAAAAAAAAATATAAATTACCTAAGAACTAAGATAAATAAATTTGAGAATTTTTTTAGTTTCATATAAAAATAGATAAAAAAATGAGAGAAAAAAATGAAAGAGAATTCAAAATCATTCTTGAGTTTAGACAGAGTTATTATTATCACTTTTAGTTTTTCTATTTATATTTATGTTTGTCTCTCTCTCTAAAGAAAATTCATTAAGCTATCACCTAGAGAAATTTATTCTAAATATACAAGGGTGTGTTCTTAAAATTATTGTCGATCGGGAAAGGAATTCGATAAGTTAATCTAAATACACTCCCTAACATATATATATATATATATATATATATATATATATATATATATCGGCCATTAAAGAGTTTATATTATTAGAAACTTTCTTGGAATGGATATATAATTGGAGTTAAATGCATTACTCATTTAGAACCCTCCATAGTCAAAAGGTCAGTTTGTGATTCATCCACCAAATATTCACTTACCCTTTTCCTGCTTTGATGAAATCTTTGAAAATGGAAGGAAATATCTCCAAAAGGGAAACGGGCTGGAGTGTAGTGTTGAAGATTGTTACAGTGCATTTCTCTTAAATTAGGAAACTATGATGTAAGTATCATACGTTCCTCAGACCATAAATCAAAAACATTATTTCCTCAAGATTATCTCTTCCCTATAAGAAACCATCCCAAAACCAAATCTCATTTCATCTCTGTTCTTGCATTTTCTTTTTCTTCTTTGATTGCATATGAAGCATGCAAGAAAATATCTGGTCTAGAGTACTCAACATTGTGCTTGCATGGACAAAATCTTCACAATGGAGAAGAGCCTCTAGGTGGTAAGCATGCACATACCATCTTCTTCTTTCTTTCCTTCTTTTCTCTTTAATCTCTTTCCTCATTTGTTAAACTGTTAATCTGTGATGCTTGTACTTTTCACCACCCAGTGGCTTCTTTTGTGGAGTGAGCATTGTCGTCATTGGTTTATAACTAGGTCACGCTGCAAACCCTTTTATGCTTGCTAGGCTCTTTCATGGAATTGATCCAGTGGCATATCTACTATAATGGTTCTCTTATGTCTTGAATTCTTTCACATGATCTATCTCAACATACCAAGCTAGAGAAACTAGACTTGAATAGCTGTTGAACCCCCTCCCATCTTTTGAGCGAGTCCTGATTCTTCTTGCTTTGTGAGAGTACTAGCTCATCGGTGTCTGGCTAGGCACCCTGGCTAAATTGCTCACATATTCCTAGAGGCTAGATACATGTCAATTAACAACTCATTAAGAAATTAGAATCATTCCACACAATTTCTAAATAACTTGTTCTTTCACTGATTTGTAGGATGTTAATGTCAAAACTTAAAAATCCAAACAAATTGAGTTATATTGATTTTGTAAAATATTAACCAAATAGAATTGAAATCTGGTTTAAATTGAATTGGTTTGATTTAATTAAATTCAGTTTAGAATAATGTGATTTAACTAACTATTCAAATTTTTTTGTAATAGATCCATTTTTATTACAATAAATAACAAAAACTATAAATTCATCTTTGATAATTAATCATTGTTTTTTGTTAATATACCTAGGATCACAGGTGAAACACCAATTATTAGGTTAAAATTTACTTTGTCATCTTTTTTTTAATAAAAAAGTTATTTTCTTAGGAGGATCACTGTGACTTGCTGAGAAATAAAGAAAGAAGAAAAGTAAGGAAGATAGAAAAATGAGTTTGTATTTGACTGAATCTAGATAATATAAAACTTTTGGATGGAGACAAACACAAAAAAATTAAAATTTGAAAAGAAAAGAAAGATTGAGATAAATATTTTCAAGAGTTAGATCAGTAGCTTTTTACGACAATAAGGAGGGGAGTTATGTTAGGGTTAGGTTAATTTAAGTATTTAATTATTTATACCTCTCTTAATTTATATAGCTTTTAGGTTTTTTTGGTAGATTCAGTTTGGTGGTTTATTGATTTGAGTTTTAAAATTAAAATCGAATTAGATTTGTTAGAATTTATAATTTTAAAAATTAATTTAATTAGTTTTTCATCTGATTTTTTCAATTATTTTTTTTTTAAATTTTTTCAGTTTTCTGAATTAATCGATTTTTTACCCTTACTAATTTGTACTGCTCGGGTTCGTGTTGCAGCAAGAGGCTGATAGAGCAACTTCAGCTTCATCTGGCTGCACAAAAGCACAGGAAAGAGTCAATCATAAGACAATCGCGTGCCGACATCGCTCAGCTCCTTCAGAATGACCGGCTTCAGCAAGCCTTAACGAGGGTACCCTTTGATTTTTCCCACCTTGATCCTTTCCATGATACAATATATGTATCCTTTCCATAATACACCATATGTATCTATAAGCTTACTACTAACCAAAAGTAATCTTAAAATGAGGCGCAGGCCCAGCAACTCTACAAGGACCAATGCCTATTGGATGCATATGATCAGATCAACCAATTATGTGGATGTATCATCACCAGTATGCCCCACATTAGCCAACAACAGTACGCACACATAACTCTCTTTATACCCTACTACATGGCTCTGTGGCTAAACATGCTATTCATCACTCTATATTTTTCGGCAGAGCCTGGCAATGCTTGCCTATTGATGTCAGCCAGGCAATATCAAACTTAATATTTGCTTCCTCAAGATGTGGTGACCTGCCAGAGCTACACATGCTGCGAAGCCTGTTTAAGATTCGTTATGGAAGCAAATTTGAGACTACCAATGTTGAATTATTGCCTGGAAATCTTGTGGATTCCGAAATGAAAGAGAACTTATCTGTGAATTCAGTGCCAGAGGATGTAAAGCTATGGCTAATAAACGGAATCTCTTATGAGTACAATATTCATCTGGGATTTCAGAATTTTGGGCATAGTTTCAGACCACAATGGCAGGAGGTGGGTTTATAATTGATATGCTGGAATTTTCCTTGTAAGAAGTCTTGAAGCTTATGATTTATGAACAAAAGTTATGAGTTGCATAAGTTGTTATAAACTTTCTATACAGTTTTAGTCTGCTTTTCTAGAATAAAATCAACTCCAGTAACTGTTTTATTAGTTCTGTTTGAATTTGCAGTCTTTCTAATGACAAAGCAAATCTGTGCAGAAAGCTGAAGTTTTGGATTTGGACATCCAAGATATTTGCAGTGACAGCGATGAGAGTTCCATACCGGCTTCAAAACCCAGGACACCAACAAAAACAAAGTCACTTTATAATGATATGGACAGAAGCAGTACTGATAGTCTGGGTAGAAGTCATATCAAGACTAAGAAAAATGAAGTTTTAATTAGAAATCTTGAAGCACCAGCAACTAGCACTTCATCTTATGGTACCCTTCCTTTTCATCAGACATCTTTTATCTATCTTGATGATATTGAAGTGAAGTCTTTGAGTCAAAGTCACAGCAGCAGTAAGAAAGCTCCTAGAAGTGTGGTAGACTCCTGCAATAGCAGTGCAAGCCCTAGTAGTGTCAGTAATGTGACAAAAAGGCCAGCCAAGCCAAGGTTGGTTAAGAAACCTGTACCTCCTCCCTTGAACAATGAACATTACCGAATTTCAGTCAAAGGTCGAAGTTCCTTAGATAGTTCAATTAATGAATGGAAAGGGCAAAGTGGAAGCTCATCTAGCTCAAGCCATGTCCACCCGAAGCTCCCAAACTATGAAGATGTAGTAGCTAAATTTACAGATATCAAGGCAGAATATAGGCACCGCAAAAGCTTCTGTTATTGAAAACTTAAAGAGGATGTATTGGCTAGACTTCTTGCTATCACATTTATCAGCTGTCTAATCTAATGTCTTGTGAACCGTGGTAGGGTTTAATGAAGAAAAATGCAAATCCTTCACACTACCTAATCAACAGTATCCTTGACTACTTTCAGTGAATTCCTGTTATTTTAACGATTGAAGTTGTACAGCAATTGTTGATGGTTATGTGGGTTCATGCTGCTGTCTTCATTATCAGATATTACAAATCCCAAGTTCCAAGTACGAATGTCATAGAATAAATTGTAAGCTCAACAGTGCTTACAGATCTCCAGAGACTTGTTGTTCAAGATAAATAACTACCAAGCTAAGGAACAATGCCTCATCATGGAATGCAACTAGTCGTTGAGAATAAATGAGAATGCATTGCACCAAACAATAAAAGCACCAGGGAGTTCTGGGCATACATACAGACAGAAATTTGAATGAATATCACAGGTGATTCAAAAACTATTCCGTGTATGATATACAGACCCAAAATACACACCAGATAAAAGAATTAACTCTTTACACCCTCAACCTAGCAAATCTCAAACCTGATAAATTACAAAATATACTCATATGGCTGCAATACCGAAGGCCTTATTACGTATGAGAGCTATCTCCTGATCTCACTTCTTTTTTTCCTTTTCTTTTGGGTTGTTTTTATTTGTGGGGGATAATCGTAGGTTGGGAAGGGCTAAGGTACTTGTTTCCCTGAACCTGTTCCACCAGCTGTCCTGTGGGATCAGTTTGCAGCAGAGGCTCGACCTTTCCTTCCAAACAAAAGAAGCTTTCTAAACCCTTTTGCTACTTTAGGAGAGTTATCGTCACTGTTCCATTTCTTCCTGGAGTGGATTGGTTCTGGGTTTATTTCATCAGGTGGTGGGGTCGATATTTCTATTTCCGATTTTTCGTGTGACTCCAAAATTTCACTGAAAGCATCATTTCCTCTGATATCCACAGCGCATGGGTTCAGAGCCCTATATGGTGACTCTAGCACAGGATGTATTATTGTTTCAGATATGTACTCACCATGATTATCAGAAGTTTCTATGTCTTCACAAACAACTGGAGCTACTTTAGAGAACCCCTCGTCACCTGCTTTAGAGTGATTATGTGGGGCAGAAGAGTCCATGTGGAGTGAATCACCATTGCAGCCTTTATCATCCGAGTTACCTGCTGATATCATATTTCCTGCATTATTCTCAGTGGAAGCAACACTGTGTAACTCCTTTATATCTTTGAAACCATCAATTTCATCTGCAGACTGAGCTGCTTGCATAGGTAATAAATCAGCAGGCTTCTCTGGTCTGGTTATTGTCCCAACCTTCTTTCTGTTGACATCAGATTTGACGGTGTTCGGAGGTTTCTTATTATCAGCACCAGCAGCCTTCTGAGCTAAACCATTAGCCTTCAAGTTTGCCTTTTTGGGCTGGGCAGCTTTCAATTCAGTTGATGGCGACTTTGTTGTTGCCCGAGCAGTAGCAAGGCGATCAATGGTGGAACTTCTAAAGAGTGGTTTCTTTGTCTCCTGGCTTGGAGATTTGCTTTTAGTCTTCTCATTCTTTATGGAAGTTGAAGTAGATACTTTCCCTGCAGGGACTCTCCTAGATGTCGCCGGAATACTGCCAGCAGCATTCCTTTCCGCTATTCTCTTCTGACGTTGAATCAATAACTCCTCCATTCTCTTCCTGTTTACTTCTTCCTGTTTTCAAGTGGATAAAATTAAACGTCAACCAAAAAAGGAGGTTAAGTAATAGCTAAGCGAACAATCAGGACGTTAAATAACTGAGCAGAATTGAACAATTTCAGATACGATGAATCTCTTCTATGATTTCCATGAAGGGAATGAAACAAAAAGAGGAGAAATGCTTTAATGCTTGCTTAAATCCTCGTTAAAATTGCTCTTCTATGATACCTTCTCGGATTTGCTCTTCGGAAGTGTGGTTCTGCTTGCAGAAGCTGGTTTCTTTGTCCTTGACATGATATCAGATTTGCTTCTACCAAGAGATCCGTTAGGAACTTTTGACCTGACTTCTTTACCAGCAACTTTTCCGCCAGAATTTACACTTGTTTTGCCATTGGTTCCCATACTGTTAGAAGGAAGCTTATCCTGAGCAGTATTTGTTTCATAATCCATCTCCGGAGTCCAAGATGGTAGAGCATGCTCAGCAGCTGAATCCCGCCCAAGCACCATGTAAAGGTCATCTGGTTCATAGACATCAAATGCTTCAGATTTATCATGAGATCTCTCTCTCATTCCATTCTCATATAGAGTAGCTTCAATTACATCTGGAGCAATGCTTATGTCTGTCCGTAATAGTGAATCAGACTGATCATCTACTAACGGTCGAGCTTGGATCATGAACGAGTCATCCGCTAGAACTTCCTTCTTATTTTTCTCAGCTTGGAAATGCTCACCAGTTAATGATGAATCATAATCATCACTAAATGGTTTATGGTCCCAGTGATCATCCCTGTCCAGTTGGCTGCTAATAAACCAATCCCCTTCTTTTTTACTTTTGATTAATGGAGATTTAGTGGAATAATCAGCAACGGTAGGTCGGGTTAAGTTCCCTGATTCTCCAGTTCTTTGAGAAAACAACAACTCCTCATATGTGCTATCCCTCTTATTCATCACTGGGTGGCCATTTGCACTGGCTTCAAAGTTTTCAATGCGAGACTCACCTTCATTACCAGGTCCCCTCTTTGTTGCGATGAACGAATCATTTGCTAATGCTCGTTGCTTTCTTATTCCCTCAGATTCGAGATTAAATTCCAATGACCTTCCCTCCTCATAGCCCTTAGCTGTAAAGTCATCTCTGTGAACCTGTGGAAGATGAGGTTCAATTTCAGAAGAGTCCAAACATCTGTCCTGCATGAGAAGGCTCTGAAAGGCACCCCAGTGCTCTACCTTTTCTCCTTCACGATTATTTTCAGTTATGTTCTTGCCTTCCTGATTGGTAGCACCATTTGAACCATCTATAGTGCTGCGCTGTGATTTCTTGTGATGCCGAGAGGTTGATTTATGCCGTCTCTCTAATGAACCAACAGCTTCCTGTACTTGCTGCTTGAGAACTTCTCCATCAATAAATCCACCCTCATCAGATGTGCTGTCAGACATGCTGCCCTTTTCTCCATCTTTTGTTGAAGTAATGTAATTGATGTTGCGAATGACAACCTTTCGTGATGACTTCTTCCCATGCCTTTTCCTGTGCATTTTATCCACCGATGCCTGCTTTTGGTCACTTCGCAGATTTTCATCTGATTCAGTCTCTGAGCTGGAATCACTAGGCTCAGTAGATTCATCTTGATTAGAAGCTTGCAGTTCTTTTTGACGAGAAGACTTCTTTTTCCTGGAGGATGATTTATGCTTTTCACGGTTGTCAGGTTCCCAGTCTTGACCAAAGCTAGAATCATCAACATTTGGAGGCCATTGAATGTTCCCTGGAAAATATGGAGAGCCAACCTGCATACCAGGAAAAAAGTAGCCTTGATATGGGGACATTTGTTGAAATGCAGGACCTTGAAAGTTGTGCTTGTATTGGGGATGATGATTTGGCCATGGCATTGGCATACGAGCTTTCCCATCAGTTGATTGCATCTGAGCTGATGTTGGCAAACCACTATCTGTAAAGATATGCGACATCAAAGACTGGACAATAGTATAATGTTTAAACCTTACACTATTGCTAGTTCTCTACTGATTTTTATCAACTATGGGAAACAAAAGACAGCACAGATAATTCTACTGATTTTTATCAACTATGGGAAACAAAAGAGAGCACAGATAATTCAGGAATAATAATAAATTGCCATTACAATACAAGAGTAAAACAAAAATCAACATTTACTTCCTAGATTGCATGCAATTGCTACAAAAATACAATAATGGCATGGAATATTTGATGGCACTTACACCTCAATGCTCATCGCAGATAGAGATTAATATTAACCACTATAGCTTCATCCAAAGCATGGCCAACAGGAGGTAGAGGAACTTGGATCTTAAGCAATACCTTGGTTTAGGTCTAAACTTCCAAGACTTGTAGCCGAGTCAGATGCATCAATTGAATCATTGTGCTTCCCACCAGAAAGACCACCAATTTGACCAGGGTAATTTTCCTCACCAGCAAGAACAATGCCAGAAGTCTTAAGATAAGGCAATTCCAACTGAGATGCCTGCATTGCTGCTAGTTCATCCATCCAAAGCCGATCTTGATTCTTCTTCTTGCATAATTCCATGAAATTTATGCATGCTTCCCTACGTGGATTCAGATATAGGTTTTTAACCTTAACTAAAATTTGGAGCAGGGAAGGTTCAACTGCAATATTTCAGGCCAAAAGAATCTAACATCCAGAATCTTGACAAGAAGAGAATTCATAAAACTAGATTGTATTCTAGAAATGCAAAGCATCAACACTAAATAGACATACTCATTTTTCATACATTGATGACCAAATAAACTAGTTGCACCACTGCCTTGGCATTTTGTAGCAAGTGCCAACGTAGCCCAAGGACTGGTGGGAAGTTCCAAATGGAGAGGGGGGCACTGTGTAGGGTGATGCCAGATTAAAAAGGGAAAACAGTTCTCAGTGAGAACATCCATGCTGGATGACCATTGATTTTGTCATATTAACGTGCCAAATCCAATACAAGTCTGTTTATCACTACAAGATGATTCCTTATGATACCTTAAACGTGAAGCTCCAAAAGCATCGGCAAAGAAGTTAAGATCATTTATACAGTCTGGTTCAAATCCAGTGACCAATGCACGAGCATATGCCATTGCTTGCTCTTTGCGGAGGACAGCCTTTCTAGATTCCAAAGCACGTTGAAGACGAACCCTGTACATGACCATCGATTGAACAGTCAATGCTTGAGAACTTAAAGTCATTTCAATTAAGTATATTATATCGTCAGACTTGAAGATTTGCAAGTTTGAAACATTTACTTGGAGTTTTCTTCCTGGACACCATTACTGCCTCCACTGTGATCTTCTCTTGACTAAAAGAAAAGGCATCAAAGTACAGGTCTAGATTTATGATGTGAGGATTTGGGAAAAAATCACCACGATCTCTTACACAGGGAGTTTCAACTAAGTGACATACCTTAGATGAGGCAGATGACTTTTGGTAATTCCCAGCTGCACCTGAAATATTTTCTCAAATCCAGTTTAGTTCAGTAAATGAGATGTCTTAAGATCACCAGAGAAATGTTATGGCAATTGCAAGTTACGTGTAGCCCTGCTTTCCAATTGAGCCACCAATGTACAGAAAACTCATATCAACAGCTATATGAGATGTAACGAAATTATTAAGATTGAGCTTCAACCATGTACCATTCCAACGAACAAAGAACATAGCTCCAAACATACCTTCTGCATCTGCATTGAATAGTTCATTTGATTGAACTGAACTCTCAATCTGCTCCAGTTCAGTCTCTATTGTCACAAATCTCTCAAGAACTTCTGGTGAGCTAACAAAACACACAAATCTGCAATGACAAACAATCATGAAGTGACAAATCTACACACAGTAACCAGCTATAATGTCATCGTAAAGAGAGAACAATTTTTAAGCCACCAATTTGTCATAATTCAGATTCCAAACTCAGGGGACAGTGAGTCTGATTTGATCAGGTAAACCTTCAAAACCCAGTTCAAGATTGAAATACTTCATGTCAATTTTGGTCCGCACTAGCTTATCAATCTCAAACCCTCTCCAACCATCATATTCACTCCAAATGTCAAACAATGATCTTGATTAATAATGAAATAAACCACAATATTTTAGTCAAATATCAATCTTAAACCTTGAATCTACTAGCGACAGACCAGCTTAAAGATCTAGCTTTTTCTATGACCAGAAAAACCTGGATAAGAAAGAATCCCTTACAAACTCTACTACAACTTGTCAGCCAAATCTGGTCAAATTGAGCAAGATTTACAGGAGAGGAGATCTGCGATATAATATTTTTTTTTGCCAGTTAATTTTTTTCACAGCTAACACTATACCAATTACCACGACTGTACCTCAATGTGAATAAAAGATCTGTCACATTATCAAATTGAGCAGCAGTAACAATCAACAAGAAAAACAATATTTTGATATGGAAGTAATTACCTTTGGAGAGTGGCTTTAGTGAACCAGAAGGCATTAGGAGACAAAGGACGAAGAGAAATGGAGTAGCCTCCTTTCGATATCTGATCTTTAGCAGTTTTTAAGTGTTGAAGGAAAGGTTCTAAAAGCCCAGATGCCAGTTTTTCATTCACACCACCAGCATAAATTACCAGATCACATCTTCATGCAAGAAGAACCAATCCACCCCAGCAAAAAAAAAAAAAAACCATTAACAAACACACAACGCAAAACATTTCAAGAACATTAGAGGTCGTGTTTATGCATTTAGGCTTGGAATTCTTTTAATGTACCTTGTTCTAGTGGGTGTGAGTTGAAAGAGAGCATGATCAAGAAGAGTTCTCGAATCCATTGTTAGGAAGAATACCAGAGAGAGAGAGAGAGAGAGAGAGAGAGAGAGGAGAGTGTCTAAAAGGGTTAAAACAAGGGGTGGCTGATTTTACAGTTTGATTTGTTGTTACATGTTTGGATAGTTGCATATAATACTTAGAAGCAAGAGTTTAGAGCTGATGATGAAGCTAAAATCACAGAGGGAGATGGATGCTGAATTGGGGTGTCGCGATGATGATTTTTGTTTGAAGTATGCGGGTCCCATGCGAAATTACGACAGGCACTTTCTTCTCTGACCACATGAATTGACATTCATTCTACGTACTGTGCAAAGAATGAATTCTGATCTAAGGTGCGTTGATGCAGATGTTTCTTAAGGGAAAAAACAGGAGGAGTGATGGTTAAGCGTTGGTTCCAGGATAAATAATTTTTATATATACATATCGTCCTCTAAATTTACATGTATAAATAATTTATTACATATAATTTTGTTAATATGTATATATAACTTATTTTTATAATAATAAAAACTTCATTTAACTGAATATAAAGAAGATTTCTACCTCTATATTCGAAGACATAATGGACAAGAAAGAAAGAAAGAAAAGAAGTTCCCTCCAATAGCGGCATCTAAGGTATAAATTTCAAGAAACTCTCAAATCTCAGAAAAGAAAAGGGAAGGGAAGAAAACTATAGAAGCTTACGATGACTTGGTATAATCCTTGTAACTTTGCTTGATATATATAAAATATTTTACATTTATTTTTAATGAAATAAAAAAAGAAGAGGGCCACTTTGATCTTTGGTTGGATTATCTTTAATAGAACTGATTATGAAAAATTGAGAACCACATCCGGAAAAAATAAAGATAATTATTGAGATTACGAAAAACTTAATATCATGTTTAACAAAATTTTATTATCAAAGAAGAAGGAATGATATTTAATTAAGCCAACAAATTACTTAGATTTATTTGTTTAATATGCAATCAAATAATTATAAAAACTTGTTAAGAATAATATAAATTATATCTTAAAATTTTATTTAATAATTTAAATTATTAAATTGAGATGGTTTTATAATATAGTATCAGAGTCTTGATTACTAAGTGATTATAAATTTAAATCTTATTATTTTTATTTATTTGAAAAAAATATAGTATGAGATGGTGTGAACTTATGTAAGTTTCAAGTTTAAAGAGTTTTTATTTAAGGATATATGTTAAAAAATAATATAAATTATATTTTAAAATTTTATTTAATAATTTAAATTATTAAATTGAGATGATTTTATAATAATTTTTTTTAATGAATTTCCTAATACTTTTAAGAAAGAATGTTGAGTTTCAAATTTAGTCTAAATTAGTTTCTGTACATAAATTCTAAATTCTAGTCTAAGAAGCCCGCTTAATTATTAAACTGAAGGTGATGAATAATTATGCACGAGTGGATTAGAATAGGTATTCGAATAGAACAGAAAAGTGCAGGCTTGGAAGCATTAATGCTTCGATTAGATGCGCAGATCTTTTCGCCTGGAGATTGTTACCAAAAGTATTGTAGAAAATGCCACGGGGAACACTCTTAAATTGGATCTACCACTCATTCCTCGTACCTCATTTTAACTTTTGTCGTGATTCAATCCCTGTAATTATTACATTGCCATTCGAAATTAATGTAGGGTTTTATTCATTGGACATAGCTTATCATGCAGGAACTTCCATTTGAGTGGAGGGCCATGGATGGGTATGGCTTCCTAATTGTAGGTGGATAAGAAATTATAATCATAATGTTTTCTCAGTTGGCCATGATCGGCTCAAGCTTCCTTGTTGGTTTATGTGTAGCTGTCGTGAGTGTCAGAAAAGAATTATTTTGATATTAATGCAAGGAATTATTTGATGGTCATACCGAATTTAGGGGTCCTAATGCATAATGATTTTCCTTTGGTTTGAAGACTTTACTACTTAAACGGACGTCGATGTACTTTTCCGGTGCTAATTCGATTAGAAGCGATTACTAGCTTCTCAGGTGGCTTCTCAATTCAGATGATTATTGTCATTGCTCGTCAATTATTGCTTTACCTTTTCAATTGGTTTGCTTTAATTATTTAGCAATTAAGAAAGTTCTCAAAATAGTTTTTTTTTTAATTGTGATTTATTTAATGATTTGTTGTTAGACATCACTCTGTTAAGAAAAGAGTGATTTAAAGCTTGTATTAATGGAATCTCATTTTTGTAGAGTGATTTAAAGCCTCTAGGACTATGTGGATAATTCTTCAATTCCTTGCATTTTTATTTCTTGATGAAAAAAAAAAGTAAGATAGCAATTTTGTTTTCATTTCCTACTTGAATGATGGATGTGTTGAATAAAAATTGAACAAACATTTGGTCAATATTCCATTCATCATCTTTATATTTTCTTTTGTGAATGATAGCGCATAATGAATTAGAGATATACTTACCATATGTATGTCAACATAGTAATTCACATGATTAAATGCTAGTGATAAGTATTGGAATGGTAACACATTAAGATAATAGTTTTGCAATATTGTGATTGATTATAAATCTTCCTTTCATAATTCCCTCTTTGCTTTGAAACATTTTATTTCTCACTTTTTTCTTGTATTGATTGGTCATTTTGAGTGCTTTGTTTCTTTTTCATATGTTGTGAATTAATATTTCTAATCCATGATTGTTACAATATGATTTTGGATCATATATTTGGATAGTATATTTTGTAGTAGGGCTAATTTTATTGATAAATAAAATTGAATATATTAAAAAAATAAAAGGATATTTTTATTGTTACACGCACATCATTTAAGAAAATCTTATAATAATTATACTCATTGATGATATGTCTTGATTAAACTAGTACTATGTATAAGCTCTAATATTAAATATGACATGTGATGTTCAACTTTGTCTTTTGATTCTAGCTCCGTAGCTATAAAACAATTATATCTAAGATGATATGTTAATTTCCTAGCTATCAATTTAATAATCTAAAAGAAAAAAGGAGATGAAACAACAATATTTTTGATATTAAAATTTAGGTTTTTAAAGATGTGTCGGGTTGCCTCTAGTTTTGTTGAGAGAGTTCAAAAGTTATTGTGAGGTCTTGTAATGAGGTTTTTTAATCATATTTTCTTGGATGTAATACAACTCTAGGTTCTTGCATGTTAGATTTCTTAATTGTTTTACCTAAATTTTATGATATTTGTATTAGTACAATCTTGTGTAATAAAAAATTCTTGTTTTTAATTCTTTGATCCTAGCATTCCTATAGTTTGGTTTTAACTTGAGTTTTTCTAATTTTTTTTTTATATAGATGGATTTAAATTTTTCAAGTTCTTTTACCAATTTTTTAGGAGTAAGTCAAAAGATATTTTCTCTTAACCAAGTGATCCTAATCAAATAATTGATGACACTTCACACTTTAATTTAATTGTCCAACTAGTAAAAAGAGCATAAAAAAATAAAAAATTTTCACCAAAGAAAGATTATTTACTTATGTGTGTATGGTTAAATACAAGTAAAGATCTAATTATATGAGTTAAACAATAAACAAAATAATTTTGGGCTCGAGTATATGCTTACTTTGAAGAGAATAGAGAAAATATGTACAATTATTCCCAAGTAAACATTTCAATTAAATGGCTAGAGATAAATAAAGAATTTGATAAATTTATGAGATTTATTATCCCAATTAAAAACCATCATCAAAGTGGAATAACCAAAAAATCAAGGATAATTTTAATTTTTACTTTCATATTAAATTGTTTAATATATATATATATATTTTTTTTTATCATATTGAATTTCTTTAATCATTTACCAAATTAATAATGCTCATAAAATGTATGCCTTTTGCTTTGGCAAAACATTTTAATTTGAACATTGTTGGGTTATATTAAAAAAAAAAAAACCCAAATAACAATATGAACATGTAAGTTAACAATAAAGATCAAATAACAAACAAAAAAAATCATGCTAATGCAAGTTTCGTTTCATTAACTCTATCTATCCTTGATTTGTTTGTTTAGAAAAAGATATTAAACGTTGATTTATCAAGATAAGCCAGTTAGTCAGGAGGTTGCAAATGAATGATTTAAATATAAACAAGTAAAAGAGAAAGTTGGAGAGACAACTGTATCAAATTTTTTACAACAATTCAAGGATAATCCAGTTGAAATTGAGGAACAAAAAAAAAAAGATATGAAAGTTATGTTAAAGCAACAAGTTATAATGGTACAATAAAGTCAAGAGAACCAATAATTGAAAAGGATGGAGAAAGAAGAACAAATTATAAAAATAAATATTTCTAAGTTCAATTTGATTTCTATAGTGTATTTTGAATATAAAAGGTTAGAAATTATGCAAAATAGTGGTTCTGGTTTTTAATTTACTCGATTGATGTATTGTCTAGGCTAATTTAGTTTAAATTAACTATGTTAACATTTATTGGTTATTTTAAACATATCCTGTAAAACTAATTCACACATGAAGTGACACAACCAAAAAATTGATGTTTTCTCCTAAGTACAGGAATGCCGAAGTAATAAATAACCCGATATGACTAGTGTTGAACCACATGAAGATTAATTATATATATTATAGATAACAATAATACAACAACAACAACAACAACAACAACAATAACAGTAGCAGCAACAGTACTAGTAATAGTAACAATAATAATAATAACAATAATAATAATAATAATAATAATAATAATAAAGAAATTGATGAGAACTTTGAGATGGAAGATTAATGTAAGGATTAAACAATGATAACAACAAATGTTAAGGTTCGAGTATCCACTAATAGCATGTCAAACAAGTATAATATAAACTCTTATTATTCAATTGAAAACCACATACAAAGAAGGTTATAATTAGATTATAATTTGTTAACATGATTTCATTAGTTATCTTATTCGAATAATACTAATACTTGTAAATCTTGTCAGACATTCATAATTATAACTTATGTTAACAACAAATCAAGTTCTTTTCATGGGTTAGGTGCCAGTTATACTATACAATATGAGCTATGAAAGTGCCAAGTATTTATTGTACCAAGTGTTATACAACATAAATCTAGATTAGTCATTTAACAAGCAAAGTATTAAAGAATGAACAAGATAACAAATATAAAACATGTTAATATCAAACATTAAAGTCCATGTTAAGTTTACACTATACTTATTGTTACACCATTAGTGTAACCTTTTCACCTTGACTTAATAAACTTAGCTAAACATAATGAAAGAAAGAAATATAAATAAACAAAATAAGAACATAAATAAGATAAAAGTTAATTAAGTAAAGAAAAGGAAATGAAAGACATAAATTTGATATTAATGAAAGCAAAACTTAAGCAATACAAAGAGAGAAAACAAGAGCATAATCTTGATATGAAAGCCAAGATGTCTAAATGCATAGCAAATGCCTTCCTTTATAGGCCAAAATTAGGAACTATTGATTTAATGACTAATTGATGAGTGGGTGGCCAACTCTTGACTTGGTGACAATTCTTATCTTCTCTTGTCTGCCCAAAACTTCATTGATAATAATAGAATTGAAACCACTTATGTTCTAGGAAATTGTTTCAGCTTTTTTTTTAAAAAAAATTGAGGTCATTTGGACTTCTAGAACTCCAGATATGGGCCAAAAACTGAACAGTATTCGGGTTGCAGGATAGATTCAGATTTCTTAGTTGTTGCTACAATTTGAACTTGAAAATGACCTTTTTAAATCTTAGACTCTAATGAAAGTTATAAGTCTATATCTTACCTTTCCATTATATACAGTAGACATAAATCGGAGATCTACAGCTCCAAATATGATCCAATTACCGAATAATATTCTGGTTTGGACTGCACCAATATCTCGTTTCTAAGTTTGACCATCTCTTTGTCCTTTCAATTTCAGTTCTTAAACTCATCAATCAATCCTTTTATTTATGTTATAGACCTACATTTAAAATGAATATTTACTATAAATTAAATGTATCTTATATTATTAGATATGTTATTATAAAACATGTTTTAGTTAAGGAGTTATTGATACTTTAAGTGCAAAATGATGATATAAAATCTTGATAAAAATACACTTTTAAGTACTAATCATGAAGTAACAATATTACTTTATTAAATTTATATTTAATTATGATATATTACTCATATTAATTGTATAATTAATGGCATTATTATATTATATAAAAACTAATTAAATTATAGTTGTATAAGATCAAATATATTAAAATAAAAATAGGCTGTTAAAATGACATTTGCTATTAGAGTACAAATAAAAATAAAAAACCATATTTACACTATTAAAAATGTCATATCAACGATTTGGCTCTTCTAAATGACTATTGCTATTGGAGATGATCTAAAAAGGCAATGAAAGAGAAAGGTAGAGGGTTTAAAATTTTTTTTTGCCATTACCATTAGGTGAACAAGATTTAGTTGAACAAGATTTATTTATTAAAATAACAATAGAGAAAAAAAAGTGTAAAAATGTGCAAAGAAGAAGGGATAAAAGAGAGAGAGAAAAAAAAACATGATAGCTTCTTGTCTCTTTCACGGTCACAAAAAACTACTAGGGCAACTATAATTAACCCATTTGCACTAACCAACTTGATTGCGATGCCACCATGCCTTAACTATAGTTTCTTTTTTCCATACCACAAACACTAGAAACTAACCCATTCAACCCCATTTCTGCCCTTTATCACCACCCTTCTCTCTCTCTCTGTATATATATAACAACTCCTTTATTGGTGAGCAACTAGTTAGCACTACTATCACGAGCACAACTAAAACATTCTTTTAATACCACTAGAACATCAACTAAGCAGTAGAAAGAAAAGAAAATAAGTCAGGAAGGAAAAAAAAGTAACAAGAAAAGTCCAACCTTTTCAAGGCTTGATCTCTTTTCTTGGTTAGAAGTGTAATTCACCACCAGCATAAAGTAAATAATAGAGGGTGGTGCTTTTGATATGCTAGGTCATGCGCCCTAACAACAATAATGGATGGATCAATGCCAAAAATATCTGGATGACATATGAAGCCACGTGAAAAGACTATAAGATTTGTCATTATAGCTAATTACTGTTCCAAACACATTTTGTTGATTATTTTAGACTTTGTTAGCATGCTACTGAATTTTATGAATATTTTGATGAAATATTTGAATTTGAATAATTTTAACATGTTATTAAATTTCATACATATTATTGCAAATATATTTGAAATGTTAAGGTCTATATCATTATATGGTAATTTCAAGGGTATTGTTGTAACCCAATTTTGGATTCACTAAAATTTTTTTTGGAATGTTATTTTATCTTATTATTCATGACAAAAAAATATAATAAATAAAAAAAGAAAAAAAAAGAGTTTAAAATATATTTTCTCGAGTCAACCATCATTTTCTGTCAAAACCGAGTCCACCAGGTCAATACGGGTTAAACGATGTCGACCGGGATGAAAAATGAGTTTCAGGACTTTTCGGGTCAAAACCGTCATTTTCTGTCAAAACCGAGTCCACCGGGTCAATACTGGTCCCACCATGTCGACCGCGATGAAAATGAGTTTTGGGTCAAAACTGTCATTTTCAGTCAAAACCGAGTCCACCGGGTCAATACGGGTCCCACCATGTCGACCGGGATGAAAAATGAGTTTCGAGCTGTTTCGGGTCAAAACCGTCATTTTCGGTCAAAACCGAGTCCACCGGGTCAATACGGGTCCCACCATGTCTACCGGGATGAAAAATGAGTTTCGGGCTGTTTCGGGTCAAAACCGAGTCCACCGGGTTAATACGGGTCCCACCATGCCGACCGCGATAAAAAATGAGTTTCAGACTATTTTTTGTCAAAACTGGTATTTTTGGTCAAAAAACCCGGTCCACCGAGTTGATACCCGTATAAAAAAAGTTTTTTTTTGTAATTTAAAATTAATTTTTAGCGGATGAAAAACTTTTTATAATACTGATTTGAATTTTTAATTTTTACCCCTATAAATAAATATTATTATTATTATTTAATATTATTATATTATTATTTAGTATTATTATATATAATAAGACAAATAGTAATCGGTGAAAGTTGAAAATCTTAACAATCCGTGAATTGTTGTCTGAATTCATTGGCTATAAATAGCCAATGAATTCAAGACACAGGGAAGGGAAAAAAGAGATTAAAAAATTCATTCTAAAATCAAATTCTCAATTCTCAAATTCACGTATTACTATTTGGGTTACTGTTTGGTTACTATTTATTTTTCGTATACTTTTTCTGTACGTAGTAAGATATTAAATTTTTTTTAATAAATTAAAAAATACCAAAAATATCCCAACCGTTAGATCTAATAGTGTTTAGATCTGAGCCTTTAATTTTTTAGGATACAATAGGCTTTACCACACCAGATTAAAACCCAAATCAATCTCAGCCGCTCAAATAATCTGTCCTTCGATCTGGTTGCGCCACGTCAGCAGGTATACCGAGCACTCGGTACACCGCGCCACAGCAGATCGTAGCCCATTCAATCCTGACCGTCCGATCAACTTGAAGATGAAACGAATCACAGCCGCACGATCTGTTCATCCGAGATCGAACGGTTCACAGCCTTCAGACGCACGAGCGTACCATACACTCGTCCACACCGTAGCACAACTCAGAGCTTCTCTCTCCTCTTGCCGGCGATTCTCTCTCTCTCTGCCGATCTACCATTTCCGGCCGTTTCAAGCCGCGAAACCACCACAGAAACGTGCATCGCCTCCTCCTAAGCAAAACCCCTGCAGTTTTACACTTTTTCACCGGCAATTGTGGCCGGAAAAAGGCCGCGACCGTCATCGGCCAATCGACCTTCAAGTCGTCGATTCTTCCTCCTCAGCCATGAACGGCCAACGAGACCACCACCATCAGAATCTTCATCCTCAGATCTACTAGAATAGACCATCTTTTGGCCGGAACCTCGCCGGAAAATTTCACGCGTGAACAGTAACCGCGCGTGATCCACACGCGCCGCCAGTGGCATTTTAGTAAATTTTTGCTAAATCCGAGGGTATTTCAGTATTTTGCCTATACAGGGGTACTCAGGTAATTTTCTATGATATTTTTATATATAAATACTTGTAAATTTTTGCATGTGAAAAAAAACAAAAAAAAACAAAAATAAATAACGACGCGGGTTCAACACCTATTTTTATCATATCACTGTTTATGGGTCAAAAACCCAATTTTCAAGAATTGATATATCTATTTATGAATGATATCAAAATAATTTTTATTTTATAAAATAAATATTATTTGTCGACACGTCTCTTTTATTTACAGAAAAGGACCGATGTCAAAAAAAAATTAAATACCAAATATGGATTATGTCCATTATTATTTATTTTGGTAAATTAGACGTAACTCTCCTTTTTAGGGATAAACGTCGACATTTTAGACAAAGTCTCCTAATTTTAGGGCTGATGTCATTTTTAACGCGTCTCCTATTTTTAGGGACCGACGTTAACCATGTTAAAAAATTTACAAATAATCTCAAAATATAATAGCATTTGAATCAAATAAGAAAAACACACAAGTAAAAGGTAACCTTTCTCTGAAAGGATGTTTTAAGGGTGGTGTCTACCTTCTCTTAATCATAACTAACCCAGTACCCGAATCTCTGGGACCAGTGTCTAATTTTGGATTTCTAGTTCCCTCAAATTACTAGATGGCGACTCCAATAAAATCTTTATTTCCCCCAATCAAATAAAAATTAAATTCTTTTTTTTTGTCTTTAAAAAAACAAAAAAAAAGAAGGAGTGGAGCCGTCGCCCGACGTCGTGTAGCGACAGGTATGATGCCACCAAAAATTTATTTTTATGGTAGAATAAGATTAAAATTATTATCTTGTGATGGGGTTAGGAGGATTGCAACATGTTTATTTAAGGTATGATGATTTGATCTTGGTGTAAAACTTGATGTGTGTTGATGTGTTTTAGAATTGTTATATTGTGCAGATATTGTTTTTGTTATGTGGTGGCATTGTTTTTATCTATTATATTTGTTGCTACACGATGTTGGGCGACGACTCCATTCCTTTTTTATTTGTTTTTTTTAAACAAAAAAAAATAATTTAGTTTTTATTTGATTGGGAAAATAAAGATTTTATTGGAGTCGCCATCTAGTAATTTGAGGGAACTAGAAATCCAAAATTAGACACTGATCCCAGAGATTCGGGTACTGGGTTAGTTATGATTAAGGGAAGGTAAACACCACCCTTAAAACATCCTTTCATAGAAAGGTTAACTTTACTTGTGTGTTTTTCTTATTTGATTCAAATGCTATTTTATTTTGAGCTTATTTATAAATTTTTAACATGGTTAACGTCGGTCCCTAAAAATAGAAAACACGTTAAAAATGACATCAGTCCCTAAAATTAGGAGACTTTGTCTAAAATGTCGACGTTTATCCCTAAAAAGAAGAGTTACGTCTGATTTACCAAAATAAATAATAATGGACATAATCCATATTTGATATTTAAATTTTTGACATCGGTCCTTTTTTGTAAATAAAAGAGACGTGTCGACAAATAATATTTATTTTATAAAATAAAAATTATTTTGAAATCATTGACAAATAGATATATCAATTCTTGAAAATTGGGTTTTTGACCCATGAACAGTGATATGATAAAATGGGTGTTGAACCCGCGTCGTTATTTATTTTTGGTCTGTTTTTTTGTTTTTTTTCACGTGAAAAAATTTACAAGTATTTATATATAAAAATATATAAAAAATACCATAAAATATCATAGAAAATTACCTGACTACCCCTGTATAGGCAAAAGACTGAAATACCCTCGGATTTATAAAAAAATTACGAAAATGCCACTAGTAGCGCGTGTGGCTCACGCGCGGTTACTTTTGACGACGATGAAATTTTTCGGTGAGCTTTCGGCCAAAAGATGGTTGATTCTGGTAGATCTGAGGACGAGGATTCTGATGGTGGTGGTCTCGTTGGCCGTTGATGGCTGAGGAGGGAGAATCAACGACTTGAAGGTCGATTGGTCGATGACTGTCGCAGCCTTTTACCGGCCAAAATCGTTGGTGAAAAAGTGTAAAACGACCAGGGTTTTGCTTCAGAGGATGCGATTCACATTTCTGTGGTGGTTTCGCGGCTTGAAACGGCCGGAAATGGGAGATCGGCGGAGAGAGAGAATCGCCGGTGAGAGGAGAGAGAAGCTCTAGGTGTTGCTACGGTGTGGACGAGTGTATGGTGCACTCGTGCGTCTGAAGCCTGGTCACCGTTGGATCTCGGATGAACAGATTGTGCGGCTGTGATTGGTTTGATCTTCAAGTTGATCGGACGGTCAGGATTGAATGGGCTGCGATCTGGTGTGTCGCGGTGTACCGAGTGCTTGGTACACCTGCTGACGTGGCGCAACAAGATTGAAGGGCAGATTATTTTAAAGGCTGAGATTGATTTGAGGTTTAATTTGGTGTGGTAAAGCCTATTGTATCCTAAAAAATCAAAGGCTCAGATCTAAACACTATTAGATCTAATGGTTGGGATATTTTTGGTATTTTTTAATTTGTTAGAAAAAAATTTAATATCTTGAAAAAGTATAAGAAAAATGAATAGTAACCCAAATAGTAATGCTCAAATTCAGAATTCAGAGAATGATTTTTTTATCTTTTTTTTTTTCCTGTGTCTTGATTTCATTGGCTATTCATAGCCAATGAAAGCAGACAACAAATCACATGATTATGAAAATAATCACGGGATTGTTAAAATTTTCAATGTCCACCTATTACCATCTGTTTTATTATATATAATAATATTAAATAATAATAATAATATTTATTTATAGCGGTAAAAATTAAAAATTTAAATCAGTATTATAAAAATTTTTTCATCCGCTAAAAATCAATTTTAAATTACAAAAAAAATCTTTATACGGGTATCAACTCAGTGGACCGGTTTTTTTTATACCAAAAATACAAGTTTTGATAAAAAATAGTCTGAAACTCATTTTTTTATCGCGGTCGACATGGTGGGACCCGTATTAACCCGGTAGACTCGATTTTGATCGAAAATGACAGTTTTGACCCGAAACAGCCCGTAACTCATTTTTCATCCCGGTCGACATGGTGGTATTGACCCGATGGATTCGGTTTTGACTGAAAATGACGATTTTGACCCGAAACAGCCCGAAACTCATTTTTCATCCCGGTCAACATGGTGGGACCTGTATTGACCCTGTGGACTTGGTTTTGATCGAAAATGACGGTTTTGACCCGAAACGGCCCGAAACTCATTTTTCATCGCGGTCGACATGGTGGGACCTGTATTAACCCGGTGGACTCGGTTTGGACATAAAATGACGGTTTTGACCCGAAACGACCCGAAACTCATTTTTTATCCTGGTCGACATCGTTTAACCCGTATTGATCTGGTGGACTCGATTTTGGTAGAAAGATGTGGTTGATTCGAGAAAATATATTTTAGACTCTTTTTTTTCTTTTTTTTTATATTTATTATATTTTTTTTGTCATGAATAATAAGATAAAATAACATTCAAAAACTTTTAGTGAATCCAAAATTGGGTTACAACAATATTGATGTTTTTTGTATGTGTGATGATGTTGTTATTTATTGGTTGTGTTATGTGTAAATGGTTTTAACACATAATCTTAATCTTGTGTGTTTATAATCTTATTACTCACAAACCTGCCTAAAATAAATGAACTCTCACTAATCATTATCCTAGAATGTTTATTAATAGCTAATGGAATTAATTAACACATTATATTATTGCATTCAAAATATCTTAAAATATATATTTTTTATAATGTTGTGGTGTATTAATGATTTTATTATCAACAAATTCACTTTGAATAAATAAATTGTTGCTAGTCATTGTCATATACTTATGGATAATGAAATCACTTAATATATTACTTTATTACATTCAAGCTATTTTTAAAATATCTTTTGCTTTGTAATATTATAATGTATTAATGGTTTAATTATTTATAGATCTATTTATAATAAATAAACAATCATTGATTATTGTTTTAGAGTGTTGATTGATAAGTAATGAAATTACTTAATATATAACTTTATTTCATCTATTCCAATTATTTTTTAAATATATTTTCTTTTACAATATTATGGTATATTAATAGTTTTATTATTTACAAACCCATCTAAGATAAATGAATAATTATTGGGTGTTATCCTAGAATGTTGATCGATGGATAATAAAATTGTTTAACGGATCATTTTAAATGGTGTTTCAAAATGACTTTAAGATATTCTATTTTTTTTTATAAAAATAGATACAAAAAATATTAATAAAATAAACATTATTTTATTGTGTCAATTTAAATTTTCCACAATTATATGTTTTGAATTTATTTATATGTTCTTGTTTTGAAATATCTTTATTTGGAGCTATCAACATATTTGGGTTGGATGAATGTGATCCCATATAAATTCATTGAGTATAAATATTGACTTTCAAGTCTGTTTCAATTAATATAATTTTTAACATATTTATGCATATCATTATTCATTGTTTCGATAAATCTAATGCTTGTATTTTAAAAGTGAAAATTGAGCCATGTAACTAAATCTTGATTTCAAATCATTATCTTAGATTATAATAGTATTTTACTGTTAATAACAAAAATACATATCATTTTAGACAAATCTTAGAATGTATTCACATTAAATAAATTTATTATTACTAACAAACAACAATATAATTTCCCTTCTTATGATATATATATAGTGATTATTATATGTCCGATTATATAACAAACATTTTAACTAAAATTTTTAAAAATTAATTAGAATTTTCTAGTTATTATAAAATTATTTTACACTGTGACTTTTTTTTAAATCTTTTTACATGGATTACGCCTCAATGTCACTGTGACAACATGTAGAATCACTAAATAAAAGCAGGTACCATGAAAATGGTAATCTAAATTTATCTAAACATCAATGTACTGCTGCATTGGAAGAGGCAGGCTAATATGAATCATCACATAGGGTCTTCTTCCAAAAAAAAAAAAAAAACCTCCTTTAATCCAAGCAGTTGAAATTAAAATTCCATTTCTTATAAAATATAAGGAAAATAATAATTTAAACACCATTTTATATAGGAGTCTGTTACTTCAGAGTATTACTATTACTTGCAAGTTCAGGCAAGCAATGCAAGCTTTCAAAAGACGGATAAACAGGTTTTGTCACAAGCATCCCTATTTCTTTTCTCCAAGGCAGACATTTTTGTTATTTTGAACGTTAGAGATTAAACTTTTCAAGCTCCCACGTTCAAATTCTAAAAATTAGAACACTAACAAGAGCGTGTAGAATTTTTTATTCAATTCAAGATTCGACAACGAGCAAAATTAATCCCCAAAATGTACAAATAGTAGTTCTTTACAGTTCCTCATGTGTTGCAGGACCAAAGCTGCTACGCAATATAGCACCAGAGATCAGTCAACAAGAGGGCATTGTATGATGTGCCATCCGATAGCAAGCAAAGAAAAGCTTACAGGGAAGTAAAATACAAAAAATGTCTTGAAAATGTCAGATGTCGTCACGTGGATGGGAATGGAGCAAATCATGGAACGAGCTTACAATTCACCTCACCAGAGCTTCATGAATGAGCTATGTTTATGATGACAAATTGTCAATGATGACGATGACCAGACAACCATGTGAACTGTGACAGTTCTGGGCTCAAATTCCTACTTTTACTATGGTCACCTTCACCTTGCAGCTAATTTATCTAATCGACAAGAAATTGCAACTACCAGGGTTACCAAACACGCAAACTTACAATCCACAAACAGAAGCAGCCAGAAGGGTCATTTCTCTTACAAATGCTATCATCTTGTCTCGCATCTTAACCACTGGATAATGCTTTGATTTTTTAATATTGGACAAAACAGTATAATGCTTGTGTTTTGAGGGGAAGGTACTGTCTATTTATTTCTTAAGATTCATTAATCTGTTCATGTACAAGTATTATTATTATTGCAGCTGCTGCTGCTTCTTCCCGTTTAATCACCACTCAGAAAAAGAAAAGAGACGGAACAAGTGTGCTTGCCTAATCCTTATTCCTTGAGGACTTGATTGGGCCTAAATGGGCTATCCTTCTTTTCTCTAGCCCGGTTCTCTTGCAAAGGGCTTTTATTGGATCAATAACAATGACCTGCCTGCTATATTTATAGGCCCTGATTTAGCAGACAATTAATAGAGGCCCAAATTCCCAAACAATTGATAGAGGCCTTGTAGCTGTCCCGCCGTTTCTTTAGAGGTTAGTGGTAGGTTTTGTTCCTGTGTCGTTTAATTTTTTTTCCCTAAACAAATTGTATCCTTGTACTTTTGATTCATTAAGGTTTTTGTCCTTTTATCTAGTTATGTTATATTTAATTGCTAAGTGTCAATTATATGTGGGTTGAGGCATAATAAAATTATAAATATTTTTTTAAATAATCAAAAATGGAAAAAACGCAAATTTGAATTTAAAAATAATAATTAAATTACATAAAAGACTCCCAAAATTAAAAGTACTAAAATACTAATAAATAAATAAATAAATCATTGGATAAAATATTACCTTTAGAGAGAGAGCTGTCACTGCCAGCCCCAAGAGGCCAAGAACCAAGCGGCAAGGACAAGAAGCCTGCGCTTATCTGCCTCTCAGTCTCTTGAATTCTTAAAATCTCTGCTGTTTTTAATTTTTGGTTTTGACCAATGTAGAACCATGTCAAGGCACTTCATTAATTACAGAACCAACAGAATTTTAACACATGGCAATATCATACTTTACAGAGGGGCACAAGATGCTAAGGCAATTCAGTGTGGAAGACGAATCCATGTGAGGACTTTGGGTTCACCCATTTTCATGTGAGTTCAATCTCTCTTTCCCATAGAAGGCCTGTGACACACTTCAATACCTTCTTTTTGGCCAACCCTTATAAATACACACCTTCGCACACTTCCCTCTTCCTATCTCTGATTGTAGGGCTCAATAATTTTACGAAATTAAATCCCAGGACTATGAAGCATCCACTGTTCTACGTTTTGGCAATATTTGTTGCTGCCGTTATCATCATTCCACTCATGACCATGTCTGCTGTCAGAATTAGTAAGTACAGGGCTCCGTCCTATGCATGATTTTTAGTTTTGTATGCGTAAAATATCTAAATTCTTACTTCTTAATCTCCACTTCGTTGAATATACATCAATCTTTAGAAGTAAGGCTCGATCAACATTCTTTCTAGTGAAAGGAGTCTGTATATCAAATCTCATTTCGATACATACATGCACACGCACACAGATTTATAGAGGTCAATTTTCGATCTTGACGTAGAATTAGCCCTTTATACACAAGAAGTTAGGGACTTGCATCGAGGAGAAGAGGGGAAATTGCACCCCTAGATTTTTCAAAACAATTCATTTTAACCCCCATCAATTCTGGTAGTTCAAATTCATCCCTTTTCTTTCAAGACATTTGCTCTCATACCTCTTGAAAATTTCTCCTTACCCCCTTTATATTTGAATCCTAACTCCGTTCATGTATGTGTGTGGATGATAAGTGATCCATGATAAAAAAAACTATATAACGAGTATTGCATGTTTCTTCTTCTTATTAAAAATTATTAATAAATGTCATGTTTTTCAGGTCGTCATGGTAATCGTGAACGATATGCTACATGGCCAAGAAAAAGAAACAGCACCGTGGGGAGGCTGACACCAACTTCGAAGGGAGTAGTCAGGGAGAGAATGAAGCAAAACGGAGCACGCCCACTTCAAATTGCCGGCTCTAGATTACCAGATTGCTCTCATGCTTGTGGCTCATGTACACCCTGTGTGCTAAAAATTGTTAGCTCACTATGTTCCTCCCTTGCTCAGTCCGAGGCATGCCCTATATCATATAAGTGCATGTGTAACAACAAATATTATCCAGTTCCATGAACACCAGCGGCTGCGTGGAGTGTATGTTCTAGAGACATTGCGTTGTGGTGCCTAGTTGTATTATTACAGTAGTAGTGATTGTTGGATATAAATATATTTCAGTTTCTAATTGACCATTTAAATTTTTAGTTCTGATGGTTCTTGATTATTAACTATACCCTTATTTTATCGATAATAACGGTATATAAATATATCTAATCTTTGCAAACTATTAAATGATATCGGATCCAACTAATTAATACATAGAATTGTCATAATTACGAACTGCAATCAACAAGGATTTTACATGCTAATTTATGAGCATTATTATTCCAATTACCTTCACTGTTTTTACAATTTACACTTAATATGCATTAACATTGTAAAATTGGAATGACGAGCTAGTTTATTTCTTGAGGTAGCCATTGTGCCCCCGATTTTCTTAAAAAAATAGATTAATCTCATTATTCTAATTAAATGTCTAATTAAACACCAAATAAAACCATATATATATAAAACGTAATTAAAGAAACTTCTTAAATCACTCCTCACCCTTATATAATTAAAATGATTAGTTTTGACATAATAACATAAGTTTAAATTTTTTTGATAAAATATCATTTTACCTTATTGCGTTTTTGAAACACGATATTTATTAAATATCACTATTCTAAATACGATAAAATAGTTGTCACGCTTTAAAAGTAAGATATCAATTAAAAATTTAAGTTTTTTTTTTCATATCGAAAAACACATATATAGAATAGCTCCCCCTTCTCTCTCTAAATTGACCAACACCATTAATCTTTATCTCTAAAAAAACCCACCAACCAACTTTTTTCCCCTAAAAAAAATAAAAAATCAAACTTGTCCTAGTCTCTAAACATCATTAAAATCTATCCTAGCCATTGACACTATCGTCGCCCTAACTGTTTTTCTAGTCCTATAAGAAAAATAAACATACTACATTGCTATAAATTTATATTTGGTTTAGTTGAAATAAAATAATTGTTTAGGTTGACTTTAGGGTTTAGGGTGAATTTAGAGTTTGTTGAATAAATGAGAAATTAGCTATGTATATGATCTATTAGAGTTAATTTGATATAGTTGGACATAAAAATAAGTTAAATTAATTATTTCAATTAATTATGTGTTGGTTTAACTTTGGATAAGTTTTCAAATTGGAAATTTTATATAGATTGTTGGAATCAACTAACAATGTAATTAACCATGCTTAATGATTTCATGCAATAGAGCATGTATACAATATAATTATGACATGTTAATGAATTTGATATTTTCTTTCAATTATTTTAATTTACTATGAATTTAGGTTTGATTTAATGTAATTGAATATAAAAATATCAATTGTATTTGGTATTATGAATTATGTTTAATTGTGGTCAAGTTTGCTTTTATGTTAAAATTTTGAAATTTGATTGAATTTGCTATGAATTTTTCCAATAAAGGTTAAGGTGATGCAATTTAATTAAAATTAAATTCAATTTACCAGAATTTAATTTGTGTTTTTTTTTTAATTTTTTTATAGAGTATCTTATAACATATTTATGTTATGTCAATACGCTGACACTATTATCACATACAATGGCATGAACATTTTGTTGTTAAATGATAATTTAGATAAAAATAAAAGAAATTATTTGTCATGAACTTGAGTGGAATTATATGATATTAATATCGAAATAACTTGGAGGTGTCAAATTGGTGAGTATTAGTATTATCCTATATTGATTATGTGTGATAATAATTTTAAGACAATGCTATTGTATGTGAGTAGTTGACCAAAATCTGGTTTGAATTTGATGATATTGTAAGTGAGTAGTTGACTAAAATCTATGTTTATGACAATTTCTATCGGTCCTTTAAAGTTAGTAAAAATAGTTTATTGTTCGATAATTTGATGTAAAGGATATATGATACTATGTTTGATAATTCATTTATTAATTAACATAGATTTGATTATTCTAAGCCTAACGACAATGAAAATGATGAAACTTTAGACCTGAATGTGTCAGTAAATATTAATGATAATATTGATAATGATGTTGATATTGATTATGAATTGATACCTCCTATTCTTGAATTTAAAGATGTTTTTGGGTTTAGTTTTATTGTTTCTTATAATTGAGCACTTAGTCAAAGACGTATGACAAGAGGGTCTGATTTAGAGATTGAATAAATATTCAACATGAAAAATGAAATAGTTAAATAGTGGCATATTGTATATTCAGTTGACTACCAAGTCCAATAATTAAACTCTATTTTTTTTGGCCATTTAGACCCTGTATTGAAGGTTTCAAGTAGTGTAAACCAATTATTAGTATTGATGACACATATTTGTATAAGTGATATGATGATAATTTATCGATTGTAGTTGCTTTTGATGTAAATAATGAGATTTTTTATTTATTTTTACAGTTGTTGATGACAAAAATTATTCTAATTGGAGATGCTTTTGCTTTGCTTACAGATATGCATTGCTAGTGATTAAACGTGTGTGTGGGTGTGTGTGTGTGTAATATCAGATAAAAATGTAGTCATAAAAAATAGAGTAGTAGAAATTTAGCATGAGCCTATAGAATACCATTGGTATTATACCTGATATTTTATTAGCAACTTTAATCACAAATTCAAAGACTTGACTATGAAATTTTTTTTTAGTGAGGATGTGTTATGAACCATGAAGGTGCAAATTTGATTTATGGTATAAGAAAATATGTAAACTGGACTCAATATATCAAGAATGGCTTGAATGAGTACAAAAAAAGAACACATATATGGAATAGCTACATATTAGCATAAGACATGTCATTCTATTTATTATCAAATAAGTTAGAATGAAGTTATTACATTAGATCTCAAGTTGATGCAAACTCAACCAAATGAAAATTTAGGTGTGGTCAATGAATTTCTACTTATTTGTACAATGAGATGGATGCAAGAAAAGATTATGCAAATTATAGACATGGTATATGCAATAACACAAGCCATAATAGGAAAATATGTTATAATAGGATACATGTATTATGAGTAATATGCCTAGCAGATTTAAAATATCATAAGTAATTAAATCTTTTTTTTTTATAATTAATAGATGTTAAATTTTGGGTTTTATTTACTAATATTTTAATTTAATATTAATATTTTATTAATATGAGGTTGATTTTATGCTACGAGATGATTGAGAGGCTGTATCTATGCTTTATAATTTAATGAAGAAAACATATGTCACACTTATGCGTCTTAGTGGCTTAATGTTTATCGCAGTAAACTTAATATATTTGGAGAGAAATTAACACTTGACGATGCCATGGTAGAGGATGAGACCACATAAGCATGTGTAGGAGCTGGATCTAGTTGTGCTATTGATGAGTCTAAATCATCCAGAAGACGGCGTAAACAGATAGATGAGCTATGTTTATATATTTTGGGATTTCAATTACTTGAATGTTGTATCATTTAAGTATTTGAGATTTATTTTGTATAAATATATATATACAAACACATTTTTTATTTGCATTTATAGGGTTATTTGTGATTATGAAATATTTATTAAGTTTGATTTTTATGTACTTTGCAGGTTTTTTTTTTTTGAAGTGGGATAAGATTTTAAGTATAGTTTCTATAGAGAAAAAACTAAATTGAATGCCAAATTAACAAAATAAATAATAAATTTTATTAATTTTTTTTGTTAGCTTAGTTGGTCGTTGGTTGATACAATTGTATGAACTGGTCGACTGGTTCACACAAAATCTATGATTTTTTAAACTCTTTCTTCTAAATATATTTTATGAGTTAAAATATATATCTTTGTCTAATCTGTAAATTCAAAAGTAAACTCTAATTAAAATCTAAAAAATTTACTATTTACATAATAACTTACTTCTATTTTTCAGTGTTAATCAGCTAGCTAGTTTAACTAATTATTATGAATCAGTTGATCAGTTCATCCTTTTTAAAAGTATTATAATTTAATTGATGTGTTGATTTTGAATCACATTACCAATTTGAAATTTTGTTATGGTTCAGAAAGATATTTTAATTCATATCACAATTTATAAATGCAATATTTAATCAAATATTATATTTCTAAATCATGACATCTAAAAGATGTGCTATTACAATAATTTTTTTTATTGTGTTAATTCACTATTTCCTTCATTATGTATGCTAATTGCACAATTTATTCAAAAAGAGTACATGAATATGCGTGGAAAGCATACTAATTTACATTTTTTTATTAGAAAATGATTATGATTTCTCTATTAAGAAATAATTCCAATACTATACCTGAAACATGCTCACATAAAGCGTCTGGAGCAGAACAAATCAATAATTATTATTTTTATATTGTAGAAATCACCAAATAAATTAAAGATTTCGATTAGTTTAGCAATTAATTATCTTATTTGATCGATAGAATTAAAAATTCTAAAATCTGAATGCCTTAAATGAACACATACACATAGAGCACGTCGAAGAAAAGTCGTCCTCCAATGGATGCCTGTTGTAATTACCATGTGTAAATTGTGGGATTGAAATGTCAAACACTCATTCCTTCGGGTACGACATTTTACATTAAATGTCAGAGCCATGTCAAATGATGACCTCTTTCCGAGTCAACTGTGCAGAAAGGTCAAGTTGACTTATTTATCCTTTTCCCCTCAATTTCCGCTTAAACTCCCACGTAATTTCGAGAAAATACCTTTTTTTTCTTCTTCTTCTTATTGTTCTTTGTTTTTGAAGGCGATAGCTGCTGTTCCAAGAAAGTAGAAGGAAATGATTAGTGGGCTTCTGCATATATACTCAAGTTTTTCTCTTTCTTTTCTTTCTAATTTCTTTCTCGTTTCTAAAATTTAATAAAAATGTTAGGTATGTGTCTTGAAAACTAATACTATCTCATTTCTTCAGGTTAATTTTCATACATGTCCTTTTCTTCTAGCCCTCTTTGAAATTTTTATAGCAAATAATATGAAAAAATGACTTATTTTCTCCTTATATAATTAGATAAATCTTCATTATATTTATTTATTTATTTATTGTGTCTATTATGTCATTTGTATAATATAAATTTTTTCAATTTTTTTTTTCAAAAGCTTTCTGTCCAAATTATCAAAATTGTATCTTTCATTTTGAGAATGCCTTTAAGCTATATATGAATGAAATTTAGAATTTTTTAAAAAATATTTCTTAAAATTTTAATGGTTGAGCGATTTTGAATATTTTTGCATCTTTTTAAAATATTTTGAGTAATTTTTTGTTAGTGTATATGTTTTGTAATTAATAGATTGGTTATACGTGACATTAACTTTGTTCAAGTACGTGGGTGTGTGTATATTTAATTTATTAATAAAAATTTATTTATTTTTAATATTTATTAAATATTTAATTAATAAATGAAGAGTAAAAATAAAGTTTTTGGGATAAAAATACTTTGCAAAAAAAATTATAAAGTTGTTATAAGTATAAGATTTCTATTACATCAAAACATTGTTCCTAAATATTCTTGATTAATATCAGGTTACTAGATATTGTATTTGATTTTCAAGTATAAATCAATTAATTATTGAATTGATAATAAATTAATTTGTTTAATTTATTTAATCCTATTTTATTTAGGATTGTGATTTATATTTAGATCAACTTATTAGGAGAATGTAATGGGACTATTGATTAAAAATTAAAATGAGATGATTAATCAAATGTGATTTGATTATAAATAATTTTTAAAAATTAAGAATTAAAATATAATTAATATAAGGAAATCCAAATCTAGATCTAGAAATAATTAAGTACGAACTTATTTGAATAAATTTCTAAAATGAGTTTAAAATAATATATGTAATATTATTTCAAGGATAAACTGATATTTTGCTATTTATAAACTTTTTTAAATTTCACTATAAATAGTATGCTATTCCTTCTTTTTTTTTTTTGATGAAAAGGATGAGTAAAGTACAGTATGTAAACACATAATTAATAAAAAAAAAACATTTCTCACTATTAGTTTGTTTGAATTAGTATTAGAGACCAAACAATTGAATGATCTATGGTTTGCACCAATCTAATCTTAAAGTAAATATTTAAGGTCAAAAATAAATTTTTAATCTTTAAGTAATCTTTATATAAACCTTAAATAATCTTAAATCTGTCTTACAAGATTCTTAAAACTCCTAAAAGATTTAAATTTATTATTTTCATTGTGTTTATATGTTTTAGGAACCCAATAATTTTTTTATATCTTTATATATTTAAAGGATAATTTTATAATGAAAATAAAATTCTTTTAATTTAAATGAAAAACATAACAAAGATACAAATTAAAGGATCGAATATTATATAAAAAATATAATAGATATATTAAAAAATATAAAAATATATTGGGTCATTACTACGAAAACCTAACAATTTAACAAGAATTCGTTGAATTGGTCAAAATATACAAGAAAAATCACGTGAGCAAGACATGAATAATAACTTTCTTGACAAGTAATGCATGTAGGGTAGAACCAGCGTTGAAAACACAAAATAAGGTAGGCTTGAGCCTAGCTTCGCAACTACTTGAGGTGATGACTTGTCAAAATTAATTAACCTGCACTACAAGCTCCACATTATTTTGGGTTAAAAACCATTATTCGTGTCTGCAATTGGCTGGCTATTTCAAAATAAAAATTGAAGGTTAAATATTAAAGAAAAAATGTTAATGATATAAAAAAATATATTAAGGGAAAGATATTTGGTAGGTGTATAATTTTGTTTTAATTATAGGATTCAATAATTTTTAAATCTATATTAAATGAAAATAATACTAATAATAATAAATAATATTGTTACCCACTCTAAAAAATATTTTAAAACCCCACTCTAAAAAATATTGTTACTTAAACCCTTATAGCCCTATAGGTTAACATTTGGCTACCTTTTCAGAGGGTTATTGACCTATTTGAGAGTATAATTACTGTTAATTTTTAATATGTTTTTTACTTAAAAATATATTAAAATAATATTTTTTTAAAAAATTATTTTTAAAATCAGTATATCAAAATAATTTTAAAATATAAAAAATATTAATTTAAAGAAAATAAAAAAAATTAATTTTTTTAAATATCTTTAAAATGCAAAAATAAATAGGACTTAAGTGATGTTACTGCTACTTTTTTCCCTCGTCAAGTAATAATAATAATTATAATTAATTAGGTATGATTGTAAATAACTATAATTTCAAATGCCGCCAATTCTTTATTAGTATTCTTTTTTCGATCCACTTTCATTGATCATAAAATAATAGTAATAATAAAATATAGTAACATATTCACACTTTGATGAATCAAGTTTTTATTATCATATCTTTATTAAAAAAATTAAATCTAGAAATTTATGAATATAAAATTTTTGAAACACATATAAAATCTAGTGAAGGTATCCTTAAAGAAATGACAAAATCATCCTCTCTAGACAATCCTATAGGAATGGGTATCTTCTTTGGAGCTCGTCCAAAGAAATAAACGTCCTATTAAAAACATGTTTAAGGGACGAACCCAATCTCTCTTGAACTCATTTAAAATGGACCCGACCTTTCGTAAGCTTACAAAGGAAAGGACCCACCTCTATTGGGTCTAGTTTAGGAAAAAAAACTCAGCTTTTATGTACTCAACTACATTTAATGTCTTGAAACTTAATCTCTCTACACTTTTTAAATGTATAAAAGTCCCATAAAGACCCACCATATTTCTATCAAATATTAATACATATGTAAGGAATATTTATTCATGTAAAATTCAATTTCAGACCCTCATCTTCATAAAAGAACAAGATTCGTGAGCTATAAATATACCATGAAACATTTAGAGTAAAAGTTCACAATTTTCATTTTCTACTACACATATACTTTCAAAGTATTTCTCTCTAAAATATTCTTCTATTTTCTCTCTCTAAAAAGTATTTATTTAAGTATCGGAGAGTCCTCACTTTTACCAAAAAAAAAACATTTTATAGGTACTAGCTAATGACTTTGACATACCAAACACCAAGTATAAGTTATCAACCACCTTAACTAGAAAAAATTGATAAAATTGCTAGGAATAAATAACTAATTATCTAACTGGAAATCCTATTCCTAGAATAATCCTATTCCTAGACTAATTAGATTTTTGAGGACATCATCACATATCATATAGTCTACATCATATAGTTTTATACTCAATTAATCACCATCATTATTATCTTAAAAATAAAGAGATTTTATTTCGCATCTCATCTTAATCCGACTTTTTACTTACAGACCTGTTGAAAGATTTTTAATTTCAACCATCAAATCCAATCCATCTCAAGCTTGCCATGAATGGTACAAAAACATATAATTAATTTTTTATATTTATTCAAATCAAACTTTAATTTCAAATAGAACCCATGCTATTAATTTGATGATTTTAAACATTTCATTATAAATTTGTATGAAGTTAACCAAATTCTTCAATTGATTCAAACAAATGATAATAGATGATGACACGTGAATGATAGTATTAAAATTAATTAATAAAAAATATGATTCTAAAATATATTAAAACTAAATATAATATTTTTTTATAATAAAAAATGGAAAAACTAAAGGCTTTATTCTTAAGAGATGTTGTTCATCATTGTATGTAAATCCTTATAAGCATCTTCAGGAACACAAACATTTCCTTAACAAAAACTATACCCATTGGAAAGGTCACGACCTTTACATATGGTACTTATCCTCTAAACTTATTTTATGCTTCATTTTCAAAACTCCATTTAGCAAAAGTTGCTAGGTAAATTTGGTTTCTTCGATAAGTAGGGGATAAGGTTATCATAATTGAATATACTTCAAATTAAAACTACCAAGTATATAAACTCACAGTTCATTAAAGCACACTCTCCAAAGCTACGTAACTTTAATTCACGGGCTGCGTAATTCTGAGAGAGTATATTTGCATATTGTGTTTTCACCATATAATTTGATTTTTTTCTTCATATAAATATGAAAAATAGAGGAAATGGAATATACTTTTACCGTTTTTAACTGAAACAAAAAGGATAAAATATAAAAAGTATAGAAAATCTAGGGACCAAAACGGACCGTTACGTACTATCTTGCACTAAAAAAATAACAACTATGAAAACTATAAAACATCTAGGGGAAAAAATAGACTTTTATAACTATATTTTACTATATTAGTTAAAATTTTAATCCAAAACCAGCGCATAATTAATTAATAGCAACCATATATCTTAATTTCAATAGGCTGTTCCATCTCACTTTTGTTTTTATTTATTAAAATACTTGTTGCATCTTGGAGGTAGCCCCCTCTTGTTATATTAGAATTGAATATCTTTTATTTTAAGAAGTTACTCGATACATAACTACTAATTTATACGTGTTTGTAGCCCTCTAGCACGATGTAAGAAAGGTTGTCTTTTATGAAGTCGATCAAGATTAATTGATGAATTTTCCTATAGTCAAATGAACCCTTGAAAGAGGCAAATACCTGAATTAAATTTATTTAGATGGATATTGGGTTATTGAGTGTCAGCTGTCCTTATAATATTAGAGAAAATATATAGTAAGAAATAATACATAAATAGTGGCTTTTACTTTGAACACCCTTGAGGGTCTTAATCCACGTGATTTTTGCAGTTTCTTCCTCATTCACTTGTATTTGTCATGCTGACATATATTCTGCTGTCCCTGCATGCCGTTAAAGTTTAAATATATTATTTAAGATCATAACTTCTTTGAAGGGTTCAGCTTGATTCCCAGCAGAAAGCCTATAGGTGGTCAAGGTTTTGTTGTTTTCCTCTTCTGTCAATTCGAACATATATACGGCTTGTTGATCTTCAACCTTTTCATATAGAATTCTTCCTTCACATTCAACAGAAGAGGTAAAACAGTCAATCAAGATGAACGTATTCTCTATTAAACCACGAAGAGGACCTTGTTTTTTTTTTTTTTTAAACAAAAGAATAATCCAACGAATCAAGGACCCAGGCCTTGCTCTATATAAGGTAAAGCCATCAACCTACCCTTCCACAATAACAACACAAGCTATAGGAAACGAAGCAAAAGAAAAGAAATTATCTGCTGAGAAAACGATCTAAAACTAAATTTTTTCTCTAGTAACCATGCATCGCTCATCCCAATTTCTCCGCCAATGCCACCCGACCCAGATAGCAAATCGTGTTACCAAACCTTGTGATATTTTCATTAACCACAGAGGGATCGACACAAAGAGAACGGTCGCTACTTTGCTTTATGATCACCTTTCCCGGTTAAACCTACATCCTTTCTTGGACAACAAGAACATGAAGCCAGGAGATAAGTTGTTTGATAATATCAATAGTGCAATAAGGAAATGTAAGGTTGGTGTTACTGTTTTTTCTCCTCGGTATTGTGAGTCATACTTCTGTCTTCATGAATTAGCTCTTATTATGGAGTCAAGGAAAAAGGTAATTCCTATCTTTTGTGACATTAAGCCCTCACAACTTCGTGTTGTGAACAATGGAAAATGTCCCATGGAGGATATACGGAGGTTTAACTGGGCTATTGAAGAGGCTAAGTACACTGTAGGACTCACTTTCGACTCCTTGAAAGGGTAAAGATCACCATAACTTTGTTTCTCTTGTTTGGGTGGAAATTGGACTTTCACTTTCAAATTGAACAATTTACTGTGAGATTTGGATTTTTCTTCATGTTTTTACCTTTGTAATTTCCAGGAACTGGTCGGACGTTGTAACAAGCGCATCGGATATTGTCATCAAAACCTTACTAGAGATTGAGAGCGAAAAGCAGATGAAGCCCCATAAAAGCACTCCAATATTGCATGTCTAGTACATGTCTCTTTCATTGAAGATGAAGGTTTCCAATGCGAGAGCGAGATCGCCCATGGTGAAGCTTTTGCTGCCTATTTATCATTCATTTTGTGTTAATAAATTGTAAAACCAATCTTTCATTTATTAAAACAATGTTAAAAAAATTATTTATTTAATTATTTAGCTAATTGTACCCGCTTATTTCTTTGTAATAAGTCATAGCTCAAAGTAGCAAGCTTAATAAATAATTTAGCCATTAATATTGTAAGATGTAGCTCGATAGTTCCATATTTATGTAAGAATTAACATAGAACTAAGAAATGTAATAAAATTAAAAGTTTTATGCCCCGTATTGTTTTGTCAGTCCATACTGTCTTTTAATAGTACTTTCACAGCAGGCTGGGGGAAATTGTTTCTTCTATTTATTTTTTATTTTCCGGTATTAAGGAACAAACATATACATATGTACTCCAATTGCCTGTATTTTTTTATTGGATACGATTTCCTTCTTATTTCCAGCTACATGCATGGTACTATACATGGATCAATTTTTGCATACTAAGGTTAAATTATTCTCTTCAATATGTTGATAGATATATCCAAGAGATTTAAAATAATTGTACTTCTCTTAGCGGCGTTGACAGTATCTATAGTCCTATATATATAATAACTTGAAATTGAATGTTGGTTCTATTCGCATGCAATGCTCGGGATACCCCCAGTATGCCCACCGCTTTAGCTTTAAATTTTAATTTCTTTTAAACATGATGCAGGTGAGAGCTAAGTGAACAAAAAAAACATAATAATTGCAAGAAAAACATTTAAGGTTTAATAAGCAAAAAGATTTATAGATATGAATCAAGAATTAATAATTTTATTATTTTAAAAATAAAGCATATAAAAGCCGTTTTTTAAGAGATTTACAAGATTTTTAAAAAGGTTAGAAAACCCCTGCTCTACTTGAAAACAATTAGGAATAAAAAAACATAAAGAAAATAAACAAGAAAAATCCAAATTAAAACAAATAATCCAAAAAAATATAAAAAACAATAAAATTTTCTATTACAAGAGGATTATGGCTCAAAACACGGTTTTGAAAGATTTAATGGTTTGTTTAACGATGCAGTAACTATCATAAAAAAAAATGATATGTAGAATTACCTGTAAAAATCCAAACTTGATCTAACGATCAAATCTAAGTTATTACAATTTTAAGGAGCTAATTAAGTCTAACCATTCCAAACCTTTTTCTTGGATCTACATCTTTTCTATTAGTTCATAATAATAATAATAATTAAAAAATTATTAATAATAATAATAATAGTAATGATAAAACCAATAATAATACTAATAATACTACTGCTAATAGTAATAATAATTATAGTAATAATAGTATTTTTTTCTTGAAAGTAATAATTATGATAATAATGGTAATACTATTAATAATGATAATTGTAGTTATAATAATAATGGTGATAGGAATAATAATAATTGATGATAATAGTAGTAGAATAATAAAGATGATGACGATGACGATAACAATAATATTTTATTAGGGTGGTTGTGATATTAGTATCTATGGTGATGATATAAAAATAGTGATAATAATATCAATAATAATCAAGATAATAATAATAATTATCATAACCCAATTCTGGGTTATTCCCCAAAAATTCACTTTTTTTTTCAAAATAAAAATTAAAAAATAAAATAAAAGTTGGCAACGTGGAGAAAACAAGTCAGAAAATCAAGCTATAATTTTTGAAGGAAATTCAAGGCCTAATTGTACTCCATTATACCTAAAAATAGAGAAAAAAAAGCAAATTCAAGGTCAAATTAAATAATTATTGGATGAATTTGCATAAAAATTAAGTCCAATGACATAATTAAATTTTTAATAGGCCAATTTGATTTAATCATGGGCCAAATTAAATTTTAATTATGTTTAAGAATTAATTTGGGTTCAATTGAAGGAGTTAATTAAGTTCAAGGACTTAATTATACTTTAAATGGGTCAAATTACTTTTACTTGGAACTTAATTGGTGAAAAATTAAGTTTGGGAGCCTAATTTAGGCTTAATTGAGAAGATTGGAATTTTAAGAGACCAAATTTAATTGTTACCAAGTTAATTGATTGAAATTAGGGGCCAAATTTCAAGAAGATTGAAGTTTTGGGATCAATTAGAAGCTAAATTGAAGAAATACGAGATCGAGGACCATATCGCAATGGATGCATAACTTCGTGGCTCCAATTGAAGTTCATCAAGGGCTTAATTGAAAAAGTTTAGGGTCAATTAGAGGTTCAATTGAAAGCAATTTAAAGAAGGAGGACTGAAATAAAATTTGGCTAAAATCAAAACTTTGTTACTGTTCATCTTCTTTTTTAAATCTTTGAAATAGCTAGTCTGGTTACCTACTTTGCAGGTGTATTTATGCCCCTAAGATCCACCAAATTTAACCCAACTTGCACGAAAATGATCATATGTAGTTCCTCTACATCATGGTATGAATATTTTAGTCGGAATGACAACCCATCGGCGCAGAATTCGGCCTAAACATGCCAACTCAAGTAGCTTTTTCTGCAGATTTGATAGTGCACAATACTTACTTTGAGCCAACAGTTGTGATCCTTTCCAACAGAATCAAGCGCTAAAATTTTACCCTAGTGCAAATGAAATTACCCTTTTCCACCACCTATAAATAAAGGTTGATGTTATGACTTGAGGGAGGAGAAATGGGGTCCAAAAATCGTAAAAAACCAGCCTTTCCCTTGTTTCCATTTTTCTTCTTTCTCTGTCAGTCTTCTGCAACTCTCTTCACCTCTTCCACAGCTATCTTCTCCTGTGAGAACACCAACAAACCCAGCTCATACACCACTAAGAACACCATCTCCACCACAAGAATCCGCACAACCACCAAACAGCCACCACGACTCTCTCTCTTCTCCTTCCAGCCTTTCTCTCTCCTCTGCAAACTTCTTTCTCCTGTGTAGTAGCAACTCTAGCGGCCATGCTCTCCATCAACGCTGCCATCAGCTTCTCCACCAGCATGACCACAGGCCATCACCACCTCAGGTGGTTCTCCATCCCTGCCTTGCATCAACCATCCCTATTGTTCATTACCGCAGTCGCTGCATGCAGAATTCATTATGCATACAACGACCAAAATAATTACCTTCCCACTTTGGGCAGGGCCAGTTCTGGCCTAGCCCAATTGGTTGGGCCGGATCTAGCTTGACCCTTTTAAAAAAACTAAAAAAATTCAAAATCCTTTGAAAAAAATTGTGATTTTCTCATATATTATTTTTACCATTTTTTCATAATATTGGGTTTTATATTTACACTATAAAATATAAATTTGATATTAAAATACCCGATTTTCTCTAAAATATTTTTTAAAAAATTCAAAACATTTTCAAAAAGAAAAAAATATTTTATTGCATATGACTAAATCCTAAAATTTTTTCAAGCATATTTTTTATTAAAAAAAAACAAAAATGGCATCTTTTTCTAATTTAAAAAAATTAAAAATTGATATCGTAACAAGTTTATAATTATCTATTAGGATTTGGCCAACATGTTAAAAATATTTTTCTAGCTTTTTTTTTAGATCTAAATGTAGCCTTTAATATTTGTGGGGTGTAAAATTACACGATAAAGTACACTCTCAAGTATTAAAGATACAAGATATAAATATATGCGATGCTAAAATTCAGATTTTAGAACGGCTAGGATTTAACCTAATAAGGTAGAGACTTTCTCATGAATAGAGATTCGTCTTAAGTCTTATAAAAGACCAACGAATATAAACCCGACTTAGAAACAAACAATCAAACAACAATGCAGCTTATCTTAGGTAGGGGGTACTAGGGGTGATTCGTTTTTCCTTTGCACAACCAGTCCCTTACCTAGACTCTCGCAGACCATAGATTCTTAGTGATCATAATATTAGGTGGCGACTCCTAAAACTTAATCATAATTTTATGATTAAATCCAAAAACTCTTTCCAACATAACATACCTTACATAGGAGGCACGACAAAGAGTCTCTGTCGTTGCTAGACGACGTCGCGCCCCCCGCGACCGGATGATGACTCCACTAGAGAAAGCCTTGTTTGGTCAGACTAACCTTTGATTGTTTTTTTTGTTGGTATTTTAATTTTAGCTTGCATTTTTACTACTTTAGCATGCATTTTAATTAATAAACCTAATTCTAGGTTAGGTGGAGAGCAGCGGTCTGCCTCATGACTTTCAATCAGGGTTTAGATCCGTGAAACATCCAACTATAAGCTGAGTGTTTACTCAGTAATGACGGTCATATTATACCACAACCATTCCTTGTAAACCCTTATACTACCTTCATGGGAGGTGGTCACTGGGCAGTTCAAATACCCTTTTAAGACTAGGTAGAAGGCCTACACATCACGTAATGACCTAGAACTTTCCTTTAGAGCATGAAGTTCAACCCAGCAATTCATTGATGCTATCGTAGTAGCTGAGCGTATAAAGCAAGGAGTCAAGAGTGATCGAATTCCTGTGCCGACTATTGAAAAAAGGGGTTTTGAAGGTAAAAGGAAAGAGGTTGACCATGTTGAGGGTAATTATAGGGGTAGGAAGAACCTATTCTAAAATTATCATACTCCATCCTATTCACCCCAAATCGCCAACATCAATTTCAACTCTTCTTTTCCTGCCAAAAAACCTGAGCCTCAAACCAAACACCAAAGAATCCAAGAACAGCTACCTCCATTACCATTGCTTTTAAAAGAGATGTACTAAAAGTTACTAAGCATCGAACATATAACTCAAGAACCCTTGACACCTCTACAACCACCTTACCCTAATTGGTATAAGCCCGACCTTACTTATGAGTACCATGCTGGCATTGTGGGACACAACATTCATACTTGTAGTGCCTTCAAAAAGAGGCTCATACATTTGATCAAAGCTGGGTGGATAACATTCGAAGGAACTCCAAAGGTGAGTTTGAACCCTCTACCCAATCATGCTTCAGGTATTGGATCGGTGAATGCACTAGAGGCAGAATGCTCTTGAAACCTTAAAGCATCGATGGTAAGAGCAAAATGTCAAGAAGGCAATGTGCACTCTCGAGGATAGAGGACAAAGTTTTTTTATAGAATGGGAAGATGGAGCCTACCCAATTATTTCCTTTTGTTTGATCATGTCTGTTTTAACCAGTTTTAGTCTTGTTAGCAATTTAGCTCATAATGCCACAAGACTTTCTCTATCAATTGAGCCTTTCCTGTTAATAAAATTATGTGTTTTCCTGTGTTCATAAAGTACCTTCATGCAAATAACACACTAAACACATCTTTTACTCACAAAACCACTACACCAAGAATTCTTTGGTGTTTTCCTTTTTTTTTTCTCTTCAAAAAAAAAACAAGCATGACCTCATGTTTTCACAAGGATTTTTAGGAAATTAAAGTTTTAATACAAAAACAAAAATCAAATTGATGTTTGTTCCAAAAAAACAAGTTCTGAAAATTCAAGTGATATCCCAACACCTATAAAAAGCCTGAAAGACAACCCGAACACCATGAGATAACTTTGAAACTGAGTTTTGACTATATGAACAATGAGAAACCATTTTGTATATTCGCATCTGAGAAAGCAAAGCTTGTCGATTCTAACTGCATGCATTGGAAATTTAGAAAGGCCATCTTTGATCATCCTTTCACAATGCTAAAAATCCCTTGTAGTCGCCTTTTGAGCCTAATAACTTTTTCTTAAAAAATAACCTTGGCTGGGATCACACCTTAATGATTAAAAGTGTCCAAACAATTCTTGGGGGATGAAAAAGTCCTTAATGATAAAAGTGCATAAACAACACTAGGGGGCATAAAAGAAAATCCTCAATGATTAAAAGTGCCCAAACAAAGCTGGAGGGGCATGAGAGAGTTCCAAAAAGATTTGAGAGTGCCACAAAAATCACTAATATAATGATGTTCAAAACCAAAATAAGAAAAAGCCTAACATTGAGGGGTACCGTGGACCATTTTGCAAATCAATTCCAAGGCACAAAAATGTATGAACAAAAAAGGAGTTTGGGATATAAGTATTAGTGATTCTTAGTCTCAAAGGCCATTAAACACCTTTTGAGCCTAAATATCCTTTTTCTTTATAGCCAAGAGCCAAAGCTTATGTTACGTGCTCAATCAAGCCCTTTCTGATCAAAGGCAGAAATCAAGATTAGTAGGCTTTGCTTTCCCATATGAAACAAGTTATTATTCATCCAAGCAAAATGAATGATTTGAAAACTGGTTCTTTAAAACCCTCAAATTAAAGCTTGAACCCCTTTTGACCAATCAAACATCACTTCACTTCACTTCACCAAAAGCAAAACAAAATTTTTCAACACTCATGCAAACCTATCCATGAGAATCGCTTGAATTTTTCAGAACAAGTTTGTTTTGAACAAACATTAAAATGATTTTTCGAAATAGCTTTGAAATTTTAAAAATTCTTCATGAAAACAAATTCTTGTATATAGCCAAATCTTCTTCCATATAGCCTCATCCCTTAGGAAAACCTAAATTAAACACTTGGAGACATGATCAAACTAGAAGGCAGTCCATCAAAACATACAGGGCTAACTCCACGATTCCTCTTCTAAGAAAACATGAGATATAGTGCATAGCTAGCAATCCTTCAAATAAAGGTTTGTGGACAAAGAATTATGTTGATCCCTCTCAGAGGTCAAGATCACAAGATATGACTTGAGCAAGCAAGAGCGAAAAGAGCTAATTAGTACTTAAAAGTGTATTTTTATCAAACTTTTGTATCATCATTTTGCACTTGAAGTATCAATAACTTCTTAAGTAAAACATGTTTTATAATAAGGTATCTAATAATATAAGATACCTTTAATTTATGGTAAATATTCATTTTAAATGCAGGCCTATCACATAAATGAAAGGATTGATTGATGAATTTAAGAACTAAAATTGAAAGGATAAAGAGATGGCTAAACTTAGAAAAGAGATGTTGACACGACTAAAAGGTTGATGTCTTCTCCCAAGTGCAGGAGTGTCGAAGTAATAAATAACCCGGCAAGACCAGGGTCGAACCACAGGGAGGTTAAATAGAAGATTATCTAAAGACTCTCTGTGTTTTGAAATAAATCCCACCTTCTGACAATTTTCATAGTTTTTACGGAATGCATCTGACTCCTTGAATATGATGGGCCAGTAAAATCCACTTTGTATGATTTCTACAATTCTCTTTTTTGATGAGAAATGATCCCCACATGCCTTAGAGTAACAAAATTTAATGAAATTACTTACCTCATTGTCGAGAATACATTTTTGAAATATTTGACCAGGACAATAATTGAATAAGTTAGGGTCATCCCAATAAAAATTTTGGTCATTGCTCAAAAATTTTCTTTTGTCTTCGGTATTCCAATGAGCTGGCAAAAATCCTGAAGTAAGAAAATTGATATGTTTAGCAAACCAAGGCATTGAACTAAGAGAAAGTAGAGATTCATTAGGAAAGTAATAATTAATTGGTGTGATGTCGGGTGTCGAATCTATTGTCACTTTTGATAAAAGATCCGCATCAACATTGTCGGTGCCTTTTTCATCATCGACTTCTTCCTGATTGGTCATGGCATGAGGAAATGAAAGTGCTGGCAGGGAATCAGTCTTTTCCTTGCAATATTCAGATTCAACCCCTTCCTTACCCTTAGAGATTGACTCATCATCTTTCTCACAAGGTTCAAGAGTGGGTTTTTTAATAACCTTACCATTGCGAAGAGTAATGACTGATTTGACTTGATCCATGTGTTGACTTCCATAACTACTTGCATTGGTATTATATTGCTTCTTGAGATTTTGCTGTGGTTGAGATGGAAACTTACCTTTTTCTTGAAAATTAAGAGCAGATGTGAATTTTGCAAGAGTATCTTTAAAATCTATTATGCTTTGAGCAAGTTGAGTGTTGATTGTCTCTTGCTTTTCAATGAATGCATATAAAGTTTCCTCAAAATTACTTCTAAGAGGTGGAGCATAAGAAGGTGCATATCCATAAGAATTTTGAAAATTATGGTGTGCTTGAAATGGTGGTTGTGAAGTTTGTGCATTGTTGTTCTCACTCTTCCAACTGAAATTTGGGTGATTTCTCCAACCAGGGTTGTATGTTTGGGAGTATGGGTTATGGTTGGGCCTTTGGAAATTGTTTAAAGCATGGGCTTGTTCATGGAGACATTCCTTAAAAGAAGGCAAGGTTGCACAATCGTTGGTTGAGTGTTCATTTGTTTCACAGATTTGACACACAATGTTTTCAACAGATTTTAATTGACCACTCTTTTTCAATTCTAGTGCCTCGACTTTTCTAGCTAAAGATGCAAACTTGGCCTGAAGGTCATGATCTTCCCTAAGGTTGTACATACCTCTATTAGATGTATGAGGTTGAGTTTTACTCGGTGCCTCATAAGTACCCGCGGTGTCCCAATTTTGAGCATTTTCAGCTAACAAGTCTAAGTACTCCATTGCTTCATCAGGGTCTTTATCTTCAAAAGTTCCATTGCACATCAATTCAACCATTTGCCTATCTTTAGGTGTTAACCCTTCATAGAAATGTGAAACCAATCTCCATGTTTCAAAACCATGATGGGGGCAAGTACTAAGCAAATCTCGATACCTATCCCAATATTTATAAAATGTTTCTCCTGGTTTTTGAGTGAAAGTGGTGATTTGTCTCTTGAAAGAGTTTGTTCTATGAGATGGGAAAAACTTCTTTAAAAATTGTTGTTGCATTTCATCCCAAGCACAAATGGATCCTGATCTCAAATTTTGTAGCCATGTTTTACCTTTATCTTTTAATGAAAAAGGAAAAAGCTTTAATCTAATGGTGTTCATGCTACAATTTAAATTATTATATGTGTTGCAGACCTCCTCAAATTCCCTTAAATGCAAGTATGGATTTTCTAATTCCAAACCATGAAAAGAAGGTAAAAGTTGAATAATACCTGGTTTAAAATTAAAATGAGATGCATCGGGAGGAAAAACTATGCATGATGGTGCACTTGTTCTTGTGGGATTCATGTGGTCTCTAAGTGTTCTAGCACGGTTATTCTCATTATTTTCATTATGAAGTGATTGATTATCTTCTTCAGCCATATTTTCTGAAAATGATGAGGATACCCTACAAAGTCTACCACTTGATGTACGTGAACACACTCTCATGCACGTGTAGGAATAAAATAAAAAAGAAGAAGAAAGCAAAAGAAGGAGGAAGAAAACAAAATAAAAAGAAACAAAAGAAAAGAAACAAAGTTATATACAAGAAAAGTGAAAAAAGAAAATAAAATAAATACTATAATTTATACAAGAACTTACCTCCCCGGCAACGGCGCCAAAAACTTGACACGACTAAAAGGTTGATGTCTTCTCCCAAGTGCAGGAGTGTCGAAGTAATAAATAACCCGGCAAGACCAGGGTCGAACCACAGGGAGGTTAATTGTACAAATTATAGACAACAATTATAAACAACAATAATAGCAATAATAACAACAACAATAACAATAAGAACAACAACTATAATAATAATAGTAAGAATAATAATAATAATAATAATAATAATAATAATAATAGTAGTAGTAGTAGTAGTAGTAGTAATAATAATAATAATAATAAAGAAAGAGAAGAAGAAGAAGATGATGATAACTTGGAGATGGAAAATTAATGTAAGGATTAATCAATAATAATAACAAATGTCAAGGTTAGAGGTTCCACTAATGGTATATCAAACAAGTATAGTATAAACTCTTATTATTCAATTGGAAACCACACACAAAGGAGGTTCCAATCAGATTATATATTGTTAACATGATTACACTAGTCATCTTATTCAATTAATGCTAATACTTGTAAATCTCGTCAAGCATTCATGATTATAACTTATGTTAACAACAAATCAAGTTCCTTTCATAGCTCAGGTGTCGGTTATACCATACATTATGGGCTATGAAAGTGCCAAGCATTTGTTGTACCAAGTGTTATACAACATAAATCAAGATTAATCATTTAACAAGCAAAGTATTAAAGAGTGAACAAGATAACAAATATAAAACATGTTAGTATCAAACATTAAAGTCCATATTAAGTTTACACTATACTTATTCTTACACCATTAGTGTAACCTTTTCACCTTGACATAATTAACTTAGCTAGACATAATGAAAGAAAGAAAAATAAATAAACAAAATAAGAACATAAAAGTTAACTAAGTAAAGGAAATGAAATGAAAGGCATAAACTTGATATTAATGAAAGTAAAGCATAAACATTACAAAAAATACAAAGAGAGAAAGGAAGAGCATGATCTTGATCTGGAAACCAAGATGCCTAAATGCATGGCAAATGCCTCCTTTTATAGGCTAAAATTGGGAACTATTGATTTGATGACTAATTGATAAGTGGGTGGCCAACTTTTGACTTGGTGACAATCCTTATCTTCTCTTGTCTGCCCAACATGTCATTGATAACGTCACAATTGGAGCCAGTTGAAAACATGATAGTTGTAGGCAATTGTCTCAGCTTTCTTGTGTAAAAACTTCAGCTCATTTGGACTTCTAGAACTCCAGATATGGCCAAAATACCGAACAGTGCTTGGGCTGGAAGATAGATTCGGGCTTCTTTGTTGTTGCTATAATTTGGACTTGATAATGGCCTTTTTAGATCTTGGGCTCCATATAAAAGTTGTAGGCCTATGTCTTACCTTTCCATCCATATAAATTGGACCTAAATCTGAGATCTGTAGCTCTAGATATGGCCCAATTACCGAAAAGTGTTCCAGTTTGGATCACACCGACATCTCTTTTCTAAGTTTGGCCATCTCTTTGCCCTTGCAATTTAAGTTCTTAAAGTCATCAATCAATATTTTCATTTATGTGATAGGCCTGCATTAAAAATAGATATTTACCATAAATTATAGGTATCTTATATTATTAGATACATTATTATAAAACATATTTTAGTTAAGGAGTTATTGATACTTCAAGTGCAAAATGATGATATAAAACCATGATAAAAATGCACTTTTAAGTACTAATCAGATGTCGATGCAATCCAAATCGGAACACTGTTTGGTAATTGAGTCATATCTGGAGTTGTAGATCTCATATTTAGGTCTACTTTATATGGATGGAAAGGTAAGACATAGGCCTACAACTTTCATATAGAGCCCAAGATCTAAAAATATCATTTTCAAGTCCAAATTAGAGCAATAACAAAGAGGTCCAAATATGTCTTCCAGCCCGAGCACTATTCAGTGTTTGACTCATATCTGGAGTTTTAGAAGTCCAATTGACCTGAATTGTTTACACAAGAAATCTGAGATAATTTCCTACAACTTTCATGTTTTCAAGTGGCTTCAATTTTGATGTTATCAATGATGTTTTAGGCAAACGAGAGAAGATAAGGATTGTCACCAAGTCAAGAGTTGACACTAACTCATCAATTAGTCATCAAATCAGTAGTTCCTAATTTTGACCTATAAAAGGAGGCATTTGCCATGCATTTAGGCATCTTGATTTCCGGATCAAGATCATGCTCTTGCTTTCTCTCTTTGTATTTTTTGTAATGTTTTTGCTTTGCTTTCATTAATATCAAGTTTATGCCTTTCATTTCCTTTCCTTTACTTAGTTAACTCTTATCTTATTTATGTTCTTATTTTGTTTATCTATTTTTCTTTCTTTCATTATGTCTAGCTAAGTTAATTATGTCAAGGTGAAAAGGTTACACTAATGGTGTAAGAATAAGTATAGTGTAAACTTAATATGGACTTTAATGTTTGATACTAACATGTTTTATATTTGTTATCTTGTTCACTCTTTAATACTTTGCTTGTTAAATGATTAATCTTGATTTATGTTGTATAACACTTGGTACAACAAATGCTTGGCACTTTCATAGCCCATAATGTATGGTATAACCGACACCTGAGCTATGAAAGGAACTTGATTTGTTGTTAACATAAGTTATAATCATGAATGCTTGACGAGATTTACAAGTATTAGCATTAATTGAATAAGATGACTAGTGTAATCATGTTAACAATATATAATCTGATTGGAACCTCCTTTGTGTGTGGTTTCCAATTGAATAATAAGAGTTTATACTATACTTGTTTGATATACCATTAGTGGAACCTCTAACCTTGACATTTGTTATTATTATTGATTAATCCTTACATTAATTTTCCATCTCCAAGTTATCATCATCTTCTTCTTCTTCTCTTTCTTTATTATTATTATTATTATTACTACTACTACTACTACTACTACTATTATTATTATTATTATTATTATTATTATTATTATTATTATTGCTACTATTATTATTGTTGTTATTGTTATTACTATTGTTGTTGTTTATAATTTGTATAATTAACCTCCCTATGGTTCGATCCCGGTCTTGTCGGGTTATTTATTACTTTGACACTCCTACACTTGGGAGAAGACATCAATCTTTTAGTCGTGTCAAGAACCATCAAAGCTTACTATCAAAGACTCAAACTTTTGAGAAAAGAAAAACTTCATGAAGAAAAGGGGACCTATATTTCTTAGGTAAGTACACATGCATATTAATCATGATGTATTATTTTCATCCCTAATAGATCAGTGTCTCACTATCATTTCTTTTTGAGCGACCTGTTGAGCCCTCAACCATCTACGCTAATGCACTTTATAGCCTTACATTTTTCCCTTTGAGTGTGCTTTTGAGCCCTCTACCATCTTAGGTTTTGTGCTTTACAACCTACATTTGAGTCGCTTTAGAGCCTTCAACCACTTTAGATAGTATGCTTTCTAGCCCTATCTATCTCTTTTTAAGTACGCCTTTGAGTCCTCACCTTTTGGGTAGTGTGTTTTCTAACCCTACCTCTAACCACTTTAGATAATGTGCTTTCTAGCCCTATCTATCTCTTTCAAGTGCATCTTTGAGCCCTCATCTCCCTTAGGTAATGCATTTTCTAACCTTATCTCTTTTTAAGTGCACCTCTGAGCCCTCAACCACCTTAGATAATGCGTTTTCTAACCTTACCTCCTTTTGAGTGTGTCTTTGAGGGCTCACCTTTTAGGTAATGTGTTTTTTAACCTTACCCCTTTTCGAGTGTGCTTTTAAGCCCTCACCCTTTGGGTAGTGCGTTTTCTAACCCTACCTCTTTTCGAGTGCGCCTTTGAGCCCTTACCTCTTAGGTACTGTGTTTTCTAACCCTACCTCCTTTTGAGTGAGCCTTCAAGCCCTTACCCTATGGGCAATGTGTTTTCTAACTATGTCTTTTTTTTAGTTCACTTTAGAGCCCTCGACCACCTTAGGTAATGCGTTTTCTAACCCTATCTCTTTTCTAGCGCCTCTTTGAGCCCTCACCTCCTATGTAGTGCATTTTCTAACCCTACCTCCTGTCAAGAACGCTTTTTATCCTTCATTCCCTTTCGAGTCCTATCTCTTTTTGAACGCTCCATTGAGCTTCCATTATTTGAATAGTGCACCTTCGAGTCCTATCATGTTGTCTCTTCAAGACATTTCATTGTTTTCACCTGAGCAGGTCATCCATCACAATCAGACCTCTTTGAAAACATGCATTCCCAATAATTAGGTAAGTAGTGTCATTAAATTTTGTTATTCTAAGACATGTGGGGGTCATTTCTCATAAAAAAACAACTGCAAAAATCTCAAAATATGAATTTTATTGGCCCACCATGTTAAAAAACACATATGTGTTCTGCAAAGCTTGTAAAAAATGTCAAAAGTAAGGATTTATTTCAAAACATAAAGAGTCTTTAGATAATCTTCTATTGAAGTTTGAGATAATCCAGTGACAATGTGCATTGTACATTTCATAACTTATGACCTTATTTTCATAAAGAAGATGTTTGGCATAGTCTTAGATATTTGACTTAAAAAGACTATGTTTGCTAGTTTTTAAAAAAATTAGATTGGAAGCTTATCGTCGACCCATAAAGAACATCGAAGTCATTCCTAGATGTAAAACCAAAGAAAGATGTGAGCCACAATCATAACTACCTATAAATACACATGTTTTTTTTTCAATTTTCCATTTATAAAATCTTCTCTTCCTTCCCTTTATTTCTGCTCGACCCATACATTTAATAAATAAAGAAGTGTGTAGAAATGGTGGGTTTCTTAAATCATCACATAAGAAATATTTATGTTTTTTATGGATTTAGTCCTGAGAATGAAATAAAATTTTTAGAATTAACAAATCATCTTGGTCAGTTACTTGTTAAGAGAAATTCATTTAGTGTTTGAGGGAGACAGTCTTGGGTTAATGGGGGCTATGTCAATAGCTATACTTTTAGGAGGTAGTCAAGTTTTGGAGGTCATCCCCAAAGCTTTAGCAAAAAAGAACATAATTGGAAAAATAATTAGAGAGGAACTAGAAGTCTCTATAATGTCTGATCAAATGAATGCAATGTTTAAATATGCTAATGCTTTTATTGCCTTACTAGGTGGTTTGCTCGTATTGGAAGAGATCTTTCATACTGTATTGTTTTGTTGTCTGATAAAGTCTATAGTCTTGTTATGGTATCTAATTATCAATCTGTTTATGATTTAAGAAAAACCATTTTTTGTAATGAGGTTCTTATCTTAATGGGGTAAAACCAAACTGTTTTAGCGTGCAAAAATTAATATTCAGAATACGTATTATGTGTAATGTTATACCCGGGATATTAAAAGACAAACAAAATAATTTTTTTTTTTGTTTTTGAAATTTTAGCCAATATTCTTTTGACTTTAATAAATTGGTTATTTAAGTCAAAATATATGCTAAAACATTATTTTTTGGTGTATGAAAAACGCAATATGATTTTTTAGCTTTGAGACACTTGGCCATATGCACAAAAATATTTTTTTTTTAATTTTTTTTAAGTTGATGAAAATCAAGTATTTTAATACTGGATTGTTATAATTTTACGACATAAAATACAAATCGATATTAAATAAAATAGCTTAAAACAAAATGAGTGGAAATTATAAAATGTTAAAAATATATATATTTTTTATTGGTCCGGACCTGGCCCACCATTATTAGGCTGGACTGGACTCGGCCTAAGATCCATAGGCTGGGCTAAGCCGAGCCTATATCAGCTGGTTATTGTGCACGAGCACAGTAACCAGCTTTGCCTCGCTTGTAGAGATGTGCATTGTGCACATCTTGTATGGTGAGGAAGAAATAAAAGCAAAAGAAAAAAGGGTGAAGGGTTTACCTGGATAAGCCTCAGTTTTCAGTGAAGGCTAGTGGTGGCGGTGGTTCTAGGCGGTGGTCCGTCTTCTTTCCTTCTCTGTGTTCTGCTCTGTTTTTTTTTCTTTTTCTCTTTTTTTTTTCTTTTTTCTTTTTTATGCTCTCTCTCATCTCTCTTTTTTCGGCCCTCCCTTTCCCTATTTTTATAGGCAAAAAATAGGGGAGAGAGATGGGCCGGTGCAGTGTGCTGCTGCCCTTCCACCACCCCTCCAACATGTGGAAGGTGTTTTTGGGCAAGTAGGGTTAGTCAACATCTTTTTGAGATTGAGTCGATGTCTTTTTAAAGAGAGAGATGACGGTGACAGAGGAAGAAAAATCTTCTTCTTCCCCTACTTCATGCATCCAAAGGAAGAAGAAGACCGACAGTGCCGTTCAAAACATCACTCTTTAGGCTTTTTTTTTTTAAATAGTGCATGAAACGATACGGTTTTGGGCAAATACATCGTTTCATTTAAATAAAAACAATGTAAAACTTATATCGAAGTACAAATAAGTCCTTAATTTTTTATTTATTCAATAGAGTCCTCAATTATAAATTTTGATTTTCAAAATCAATTCAATTGCATCACTGCCAAATTCAATTGCCAACCCTAAAGTTGGCTGCGTTTTTCAAATTGGTCTTTGGACTCGAATTAGTGTAATTTAACCCTTGATTGAGCAATAAACTTCTCATTTCTTCAATTGGGCTCATGATTCGGTTTTAATTACAACCCTTATATTTATGTGTCTTTCTCAGTTTGGTCCTTAGTTTCGAATTTCTTCCATTAAGTTTAGAATTGACTATTAAACTTTAATATTTATGCAATTAAGCTCCTAATTTGTTCAAATTAACTCTTAAAAATTATAATTTGACCCAAGAATTTTAATTTCTTCCAATTAAAACCCAAATTGACTTCAAAATCAATTTTTCTTGCAATCAAACCATTCATAAATTCAATTAAACCTTCAATAAAATTTAATTGAGTCCATAAATATCTGATCTTGGACTTTTCTTTCTTAAATTGAATTTTCTTTGTTAATAAAGCTCTCATAAGTGCACAAAATACTATTAAATTTTAATATTTGTAATTTTAAACCTTCTTAACCATTTTTAACCATTCTCACATTCTCTTTTCACTGTTATTATATATATATATATATATATATTTGTATTTATTTATTTTTCTTTTCTTTTTAATTTTTTTCTTTTTATGCAGGAACCCAAAAATGGGTTGTGAGAGTTGCCCTCCCTTTTACAATGCTTATGATTGAAAGCTCATACGAGGTTTTAGAGAATAAGCTTTGTAAAGAAGAAAAAGAAAACGATCACATTATCATGTGCAACCTGCCTCTTTTGATGAAAATTGGTTTCTTTTAATGGGTGGCCAGTCTACACATTAACGTTTATGCTTGTCTATTTTCATGGGCAAGCTGCCCACACATACTCAAAGTGATTTATTTTTAAGGACGACCAACCCACACACTCACGCTTATCCTGGTTTATGTTCATAGATGACCTGCCTAAACACTCAAAGTGATCTATTTTTAAGGGCAACCAGCCTACACACTCAAAATAGTCTATTTTTAGAGGTAACCATCCCACACACTCACACTTATCCTAGTTTATTTTCATGGGCGATCTATCCAAGTAGAAAAAAAAAAAAAAAGAGTTGTCTTATTGTAATAGGTGACCTAACACCTAACTATAGTAAGGAAATTGATTACACCCTTAGGGTGCCTAGGTTGCCTATAATTTAGATATTAAAAAATCATCTAAGTTATTCTTGCTAAATTATTATTGAAATTTAATTTTCAACATAAGTTATTTCGCATAGAACATTAACATTGGTTACATAAATTATGGATGAATAAGAAATTAAACTCAAAACTTTCTAGAAACTTATATCCTATAAAAAAAAACCCTTTCCTAGTTGTTTATTCAATGGGAATCTGGAAAGTTAAGATTGAATTTAAATGACACCCAAGTATTTAAAACAGAGAGAATCTAAGCAAAATAGGCTTTAAATTTAAACCCACGTATACATGTCGTTTGGCTTGAGCTCGAGTGTTTGGCTTGAGCTCGAGTGTTAAGCTAAGTTTGAGCCTGATATTAGATAATCTTTTGAACTATAAAAAATTATTTTTTTTCCAACCTAACTTTGTGCTTAGTTCTAATCCATAGAGAATAATGTTTTCAACTTATTATCTTATCTAGCTCATGAAATAAATTTGATTATCTTCTTTAGTTTTTATGTGGAACGGACTCTTCATTACTTAAATAGTTTTTATAGCTCTTTAAAATAAAATAAGAAATATCATGTTTAATTCTTGTTTTAAGAAGAATAATCAAATCTATTAATAGAGGGAATTTCATCAGTTTTGGTTCCTAACATTCTTTATAAAAGGTATTAGAGGTAGAATTGTCTTTTTATTTTTTAAATCTCTTTATTTTTTAAACTTAGTAGAATGACTCATTTAACCTTAAAGGTATATTTTTTTAGAGCTAGCATAATAGGTGTTTTAGTCATTTTTATTTTTTTATTGTAAAATGACTCTTACTCTTAAAATTAAAAATTTGAAGCTTATGTACTGGGGCTTTGTTTTCTTTACAACTTGGTTCATTTTTTATTATGAAGTTGGTTGAGTAATTAAGTCCTTTAATAAATATAAAATAATAATTTAACCAAAAAGTTATTGTGCATGGGTCACACACGTTAGGCATATGGTGCCTCCCTACAGCCAAAAACTCCTTTCCATCGTATCATTGAAATCCTTATGGTGTTCTCTCCTGGTTTAAGCTGCATATAGCAGTGCAGGTGGCATAATTTGGTGTTGGTGATGTTTTTTTTTCTTTTTTTTTTTCTTTTTTTTCCATTAAAATTCATATTAGCCATTTAAAATTTTATAGTTATCCTCTTGGTTATTAGTATTTTAACTTCAATCCTTATTCCTTTAATTTTTAATTTGTTCTTGGATATTTTGTAAAAATTTTATTTGTTTTTATTTTCATCATTTAATTTCAAGTTGTTGTATATTTGTTTTCAATTTGGTTCTTATTCTTTTTATTTTTATTTTTTGATCTTGATCCTTTTGTATAATTTTTATTTGTTTTTTATTTCATCTTTCAATCCTAATTTGTGATATTGTTTTTTTTTTAATTTTGTTCTTATTCTTTTTGTTTCTTATTTTTCTTTCCTTTTTCTTTGTAAAATCTTTATTTGTTTTTAATTTTGTTCTTCAATCCAAATTTATGATTTATTTTTTTTTATTTTGTTCCTAATCTTTTGATTTTTTTGTCATTTTGTTAAATTGATTTTTATTTTCAATTTCATCATTCAATAAAAAAATTATTATTGTCCTCTAATTTATTTTTTATCCTTATTCTTTTAATTGCTATTTTTTATTTATTTTGGATGCTTTTGTATAATTGAATTTTTTATTTTATCCTTCAATGTTTGAATTTTTTTTTTCTTTTCTATTATGTAAAAATGGTATGAGTATCTTGATATGATATAAGAATCATACAAAAAAGAAATGACCATGAATAAATTAGAATTAGATACAAACATATAACCAAGAAAAATGAGTTTTGATCTGTTTAACATTTGTTGTGGTAAAAAGTACGAAAAAACAGGAATTGATATCAAAGTTGTAAACTTGTGATGGATTTTCTTGTTGATTAATAAAATGAGTGAATTAGAAATTGGGTTTGCAAAATTAGAGGTGGAGTTACAATTGGAAATTTTCATCTAGTTTGCTTTTTTGTTAGGTTTTTGATCAAGTACAATTAAAATAACATGATAATTTGACTAGTTACATATTGAGTTCACTAAAATTTCTTCAAAAGGACATTACAAGAAACACAAGTTTGAGGGTAGAATCAATAGATATTTTCTTACAGGGACAAAATTCTTGAAAAGAAAAAACTCTTATGAAGGTGAGATCCCATAGCTTCTCGACGGAGCTGAATGGCATTCTATAACCTCTATTAGTAGAAGGAAAAGAAAAAAACCAAGAAGAAGAAAAGCAAAGGAAAAGGAAGAAAAGCTAAGGAAGCACCAAATGCAAGAACTCTTATTAAGGCATAGCTTCTCAACTGAGGTGAGCGGCCTTCTATAACCTCCATTAGAAATAATATTAAAAATGTAAAAAGGTCCACCAGTTGAGTGGCTGAGCCAAATACTAAGGTATCGGAGTATAATTATTTATCAAACTGCTAAAAATTATGGTAATTAAACTAAAACCAAAGTATATAGAGCCGTGAATAGCTCAACAAGTTAACAGTCCTCTTGAAAAGCCAAGTATCTCTCCCTTTGTTTGATCAGATAGCCCTACTGATCTCTCTATTTCTCATTTATCTCGCATGAACCCTATTCTAGCCTCCTCCTCTCTCTTCTCTCCTTTCTCCGCTCCCAACTTTTGTGTTACATACAATACGTGCTTCTACATATACATTGACAGAAAGAAAAGAGGATCTCGGCTCGCTGTCATTTGTTTTAAGAATATATATTGAAAGAGAGGGTTTTTTTTAATTATTATTATTCTTTTGTTAGGGGAGTTAGAGATTGATCGAGGGACCAGCATGGAACAAGAGATGGCTGACATAGAGGCACTAAATGAGGAAGAATCAGGAGTGTCAACCATCTTCAAGAAAGCAACTAGGGCTGTTTCTTTGAGGGTACTGATGAATGAGAATTTAAGAATTCTCTCTTTCCATCAATTTTTGTGTCTTTTTTCTTTTGATATAAATGGTTTGATTATTAAATGACGGTTTCTTTGCATGTTTTCTTCTTCTACTTTTTTTTAATCCATTTCTTGCGTTATTAAGGCAGTCTTGGTTTTGATTAAACGTACAGTTTGAGGATGTGGTCTACAAGGTCAGACTTGCGAAAGCAGGTTTTTGTGGAAAGATTGTCAAAGCAGAAGAAAAGGTTATCTTAAAGGGAATCACAGGCAAGGTTTTACCTGGTGAAATGCTAGCCATGTTCGGTCCATCAGGCAGTGGGAAAACAACTCTCTTAACCGCATTAGGAGGCAAGCTTGGAGGACTACTTGATGGGAACATAAGCTATAACGGCAAGAACTTCTCCAACTCAATGAAAAGGAACATGGGATTTGTTACTCAAGATGATGTTCTTTACCCTCATTTAACAGTGACAGAAACTTTGGTTTTCACTGCCCTTCTTAGGTTAGAAAATACTTTTAGTAAAGAAGAAAAGATCATGCATGCAGAATCTGTGATTACTCAACTAGGTTTAACCAAGTGCAAGAATAGCATCATTGGGGGGCCATTTATGAGAGGAGTTTCTGGGGGTGAGAGAAAGAGGGTTAGTATAGGACAAGAGATGCTCATAAACCCTAGCCTTCTTTTCTTGGATGAGCCAACATCAGGTCTTGATTCTACAACAGCTCAAAGAATTGTGTCCAATTTGTGGGAGCTGGCAAAAGGAGGAAGAACAATTGTAATGACCATCCATCAACCTTCAAGCAGGTTATTTTACATGTTTGACAAGGTTTTGCTGTTATCAGAAGGCAGCCCACTGTACTTTGGGGAGGGATCACAAGTTATGGATTACTTTTCCAGCAATGGATATGCTCCAGCAGTTCCCATGAATCCTGCTGATTTCCTTTTGGACCTTGCAAATGGTATGTGAAATTATACTAATCTCTATCTTAATCTATTTAAAACACAGTGCTTGTGGTGTATCATATATGTACTGTATAGAGGAATTTTACTAATATCGTTAGCTAGTAGTGATTTTCTTTTTATTTCTATGTTTCTTGAAAAATTTTCGTGTGCTTTGTTAGTGGTTGTTAATTATAGTGCTTTGCGTCTAAAATACTTAAATAGCTGATTGTGTGTAGCTTTAAGCTTTAGCTGATTTAATTTCTGGTACGTATTTCAGTTTCCAGATAAACAATTACCTGTACTTGGTTTAGCTGATAAAGTTTCTAATTAGCAATGTGATTAAGCCAATTTCATGCTCGCATTTTAGTATTCCACAAATAGATATATGGCACCCACTTTGTTCTATTTTAAAATCAGACTGTCGATATCCTTAAAGGACAGGAAACAATGACTGCCTTGCGTGTTGAATGAACAGCATCCATTTTTGTTTTCTTTCCATTAATGGATAAGATGGCTTTTGACACTTGGCAGCATGTTTGATTAGAAAACGTTATGCAGTGTTGAGATTTGGAGAAGTTACGGGTGGAACATTAAAGCCATGTCGAAACTCGTTAAAAATATTGGAAATTGTCGAGCATACCTAGGAAATGTTTCCAAATCCATGCACTTCAAGTAGAATTAATGTTCTCTCTAAGTTCGTAATTAGTTAGTTGGTATCTGATTAAGTGTTTACGCTGGACTTGGAATTAACTCACTTTCTACAAGTTTCCCATGCGGTTTCCAATTTCCTGCGTTCACAGATTTCTATATAGTAGACTATCTTGGTTGCTTTGTTGTATATTTTGGCTTGAATCCCTCGTGTCATTCATGCACATCTCCCGTTTCTCCAGGAGCTGTCCTCGAAAACATTGAGTGAGTCCACACTATATAGTTTAATTAAGGACCTAATACATATAATAACTAAACAATATTATATAATTTCATTATTGTACAAGAGTTTTGGGAGGGCTATAATATAGGGATGCTTGGGTTGACAAATAGAGATTTGAAACAGAGGGCCGGAGAAGCTGCTTCTATTTAACGGATTTAATACGAATTCAAGGAATTTGGTATATTGCTCATGGGTTGAACTTGGGCATTAGTTAATTATTAAAAATGATCAGTGAGGACGCTGTATTCTTATGCTGTTGTAGGTGTATCATCAAATAGTGAGGATCCTGGATTAGTCAAGCAGAATCTAGTGTCAGCCTACAAGAGCAATCTTGCAAACAAGTTGAAGTCAGAGGTTCAAGACATTGATGGTCAGCCTCAAGATGGATTAAATGATCAGAAAGTTGCACGGTGGGCAACAACTTGGTGGCAACAGTTTTCTGTATTGTTGAGAAGAGGAGTGAAAGAAAGGAAGCATGACTCCTTCTCTGGCCTCAAGATTGCTCAGGTCTTGGTGGTTGCTTTCCTTTCAGGTCTTCTGTGGTGGCAATCTGATGTATCCCATCTACAAGATCAGGTAACATTTTGCGACAATCTAACACTTCCTGAGAGCAGGTTCGTCAACAGGGAGTTAGTTGTGACCTATTTCGGTATAATAACGATATGCATCCGAAAATGCAAATGCAGATGGGGCTCCTCTTCTTTTACTCAGGATTCTGGGGCTTCTTCCCTTTATTCGAAGCAATTTTCACCTTCCCCCAAGAACGTAGTATGCTCGAAAAGGAACGATCTTCCGGCATGTATCGGCTGTCATCATACTTCATGTCAAGGATTGTCAGTGACCTCCCAATGGAGCTAGTCCTTCCCACCATTTTTGTAAGTATAACCTACTGGATGGCAGGTCTTAAAGGCACACCACGAAACTTCTTGCATACTTTGTTCGTTCTCTTGTATTCTGTGTTGGTATCAGGAGGTCTAGGACTAGCACTTGGTGCTCTGGTGTTGAACCAAAAATCTGCTACCATAATGGGATCAGTGATCATGCTGTCGTTCCTGCTCGCTGGCGGATACTATGTTACACACGTCCCTGCCTTCATTAGCTGGGTGAAGTACATCTCCATTAGCCAATACACATACAAGCTGTTGCTGGGGTCTCAATTCAAGCCCACAGACACTTATCCATGCGGTGGTGCTGGCGGAGTTTGTTTCATTGGAGATTACCCTGCAATCAAACAGGTGGGGCTTGATGGCCAAGTTCTTGGTGCGGTTGCATTAGGGATTATGCTTGTGGTTTATCGCCTGATCGCTTTCTTTGCTCTCATGAGGATTGGAGTAACTAAAAAGTAGAGTGAATTTTTTCTTTTTGGTCAGGTTTTGTGCCAGGACACTCTTATTCCAATAAATTGTTCTAATTTTCGAAGATTAAAATTGTTTTTAATGATGATTGTAGCAATAAATATTCTCTGTAAAATTCTCAGAAAATATGCCTCTTATGTGGAGGGCATGTTGAGGTAGCCGAGCGCTACAAATCGAGGTTCCTAATTCACGCCCCAAATCTGTGAAAATCCAACAGGAATAATTTTTTTAAAAAAAAAAACCTCAATGTATTGGGCTTTAGAATAATATATGCCCACTCTGTAAAGTGGCTCTGTTATATTTATAAATTAGGTAACGATTAAGTTGAGGCCCATCTTCCCAATAGTAAATCATTAACTTTGAGATGATGGATGGGCTTTGTTTTGAGTTTCGTAATGGATTCTCCTTTCAGTAATCAAATGTTGACGAGAGAGAGAGAGCAGTACATTGCCTCTACTAACAAATATTTTTATGGTTTTGGTGTTTTATTAGTTATTTCTTGAGTCTATCTTAAAAAGAAGAAGATGAAACTCATGATCTAAAAAGAATAAGAATATTTTTATTTAGTATTTCTCTCTTAATTATATTTATTTTTTAAAAATATATTAGGAAATAATCAATAAAATGACACTGTTTACTTCATGAGACTCATAATATTTTTCAACTACTTGTAGAATTACTAAGTGTCCAGGGCAGAGGAAAATGCAAGGAAAGAAAGAGGGAGTAAGCAAAACAGAATTTTCTCTTATTTGAAAAGAAGAGGAAAATGAAGGAAAGGGAAGCTGCCTGTCTATGGCAATGCAATGGCTTACGAACATGCAGGAGACAATAACTTCCTAATTTGCGGCTTGTCTAGTCTTGCTTTGAGGCTGTTTACCATCTACCAAAATGGGATGTTTCAAAAAGGTTGAAATTTAAGATTTGAGGCATCAATAACGTGGTTGAAATTTGGTATCCAACACTTAGAACATCGTATCATTCTATCGACTGTTGTGAATCCACACTGAAGCTACCTGGAAACTTGAAGTAACTCACAATGGGCCATTTTGACATCACACGACGGGGGCTTGCGCCCGGCTTCCTCCGGCCACCCTAGGCCCTATATGCTGGATTAAGATTTTCAAAGTTAGTTATGGGCTTGTTGGGATCGGAAAACAAAAGTTACGATCTCAGATGTGTTCTTGAAAATTGGATTCATTACATGGATGGAACTTAAAGAGTCATCCGGTTGCTAATTCTAGTACTTTCATCTTACAACGCCGCATGTTTTATAATAACTCTCAAGAGGAAGGGTTTAAAGCACTATTTTAAAACTAGGACCACCCTGGGATCTAGCCGACTTGTGACCTGATCTATCTTGTTTGAGATGAAAGAAACAAAAAAAAAAAAAAAAAACAATTAACTAAAAGTTTAAAAACATGAGATGACGTGGTGATTTGAGTAAAACTTGGCTATTAATTTGTTAATTTTTTTTAATTAAAACAATAGGAGCTCACTATTAAAAGACTAAAGGACAATCGATGTGCAAGCCTACCCGCGCATGTAAGATTTTACAGAAATCTCAATTTAGTCTAAAACGCATGACTTCATTGACTATCAATTGGGTCTTAAACTTTTTGATTTTATCAATTTTTATCAAAATATAATTGATATTAGACAATACCCTTCCCTTTCCTTGTTCATCTAATTTCAATTTAGTTCATAAACGAAAGTTTATAGTAAATTCCTCTTGGTATTGTTTTTTTTTTCCTTCCCTTTGTATCAATAACTTGCGGGAAAAAGATTACCATGATAATTTGGAACTAAGATTATTCTTTGGGACATATTCGAGTTTATTTAATTTGACGTTCAGATTATGAACACCCTTATTGAGAACAAGTAAATTTCATAGAATTTCATAGCTACCACTAAAAATAAAATGATGGAAGTGTTCTAATATCAAAATAAAATTCGTAAAATCCAAAAATCTTGAACCTACCAATACGTCGAAGACTAAATTGAGATCTCCCAAAAATTTTGAACATTCCATTTCCAAAGAAACACTGCGGGTTAAAGTTTGAAATTTTCATTTTGAAAGTACCGTAAGAGTCAAGTAGTGAACAAGGTGAAGCTCGGAATGAACCTTCTCTTCTGTTTGTGCTTCAACATCCTATTGACCCTCCTAGCCATTAAAACAAAGCTACAAAATCAATTTTCCTCCCTTTGAACAATGTATTGCACTTGAAACTACGAGGAAATCAGCTTAATATAAGATTCTCTCGACGGCACTTAATTGAATTGTTAATTTATTTTGTTGGCCAACAAGTCTAATCTTGTGGGTATTGAAAAGCCAAGATTCAATATTGTTGTCGCTAATATGAGAAAAAGCCCGAATCAATCAACTTTCTACACTGAATGAAAATAGTTCGTATATTTATTCATAAAACTTGTTTTTGGTTATGCAAAGTCACCCCCAGCTAGCTAGCCAGTCCTCGTTAATTCCGAATATGCAGGACTGTAAGTTCATGGAAGCATCGACCTAGCCAACAAGTCTAATCTTGTGGGTATTGAAAAGCCGAGATTCAATATTGTTGTCGTTAATATGAGAAAAAGCTCAAATCAATCAACTTTATTGCTAATACTTTCTTCACTGAATGCAAATGGTTCGTATATTTATTCAAAAAACTTGTTTTTGGCTATGCAAAATCACCCCCGGCTAGCTAGCCAGCCCTCGTTAATTCCCAATATGCAGAGGACTGTAAGTTCATGGAAGCATCGATCATGGACGACTTTAGCTTGCATCATCGGACTAAATCAACGCGTAGAACCTCAAAAACTGTCAGGAAACTTACATGCCAGCAAAAAAGTTAGGTGCCGAATCTCCATTGTCCATGGTAGCTGCAAGTCTTCATCGAAGCAGAACCATCCATGTGTGTACTGATCATAATGCCAAACTTGCCAACTCATCAAATCAAACTCACTACTTATCTTCACGTGTCCCATTAAAATATCTGTTCAAGCTGCTATATCCGCCTTTTCTTTTTCTTGTTTCACAATAAATTAAACACTATCAAAGGTGGATTTAATATTGTATTAATTTGTCAAAGTTTAATTTTCACAATAAAATAAAATAAAATACCAAAGTGCCTCTAAATTTATGTTACCATCGCTCCTTTGACCCACAAAACAATTCTAAAATTCTCATTTTTAACATCCACTTCCCTTTCTTTACATTCTAAAATATCAATTATATTTTAAAAATTAATCTAATAATTTAAAGTTTAAATTTAAAATAATTCTTTAATATGATATGTTTTAATAACTAAATAATAATAAGTTTAAATTTTACCGTTATTATTTCTCTTTAAATTAATAATTTAAAATAATACAAACATATATAAATTTTATATTTAAAAAAATTTTAATTAAAAAATAATAGAAATTATATTTTAATTTTTAATATATCAACTTAAACTATTTTTGAAATGATTTGGGATAATTCTTTCAAATTCCACGCCCATATAATTCTAAAAGCACCTTAATCATGATAACAATCCAGCTCCTTTAATTTATATGCTTTTTCTCGATCTTTGACCTTCCCTCCATCAATCATGATCACCAATTTATATATCTTTCCGTTTAGAATGACACGTGAGAGCACCAAAAAAAAAAAAAGAAGGTATCTTGCACGCCAGACCATGGAGGGTTTTGTGTAGAAGAAACCCTAATCTTACGCGTACCCTCTCAAATAAAAAATCAAAGTAAAAGCCCCCAACGTTAACGTGTCAAAATATAAGAGCCTCCACTTGTACCCTCTTTTTTCTTCTAGTATGTTTTTTTGCCCCTCTGTTCCACAATCTCCTCTCGTTTACATAAAACAAGAAAAGAAAAGGAAAAAGAAAAACAATCACACGCCTAACTTCACTCCACAGAACATCCACGTGTCGTCACTTGATAATTGGTTGGACACATTAAATCTTTTTGTCGGGACATGCAAAATGTGCGAAATGTGATATTTATGCTGACACGTGTCTACTTTAGAGATGACTGCCTTTTCTGTGACGGTTCACGCACCAGAGTTGGGATTTGGATTTTTAAATTATTTTTTTATTAAAAAACAGATTTTTTGAAAGTATTTTAGGTGATTTTACTGTATCCATATTAAAAATAAAAAGAAATTTAAATAATATTATTTTTTTCTTAATTTAAATTGTATTTCTATTAAAAATAAAAAAAAATAAAAAAATATTATTATATTTTTTATTTAAAAATACGTTTGAAAATATTATGTCCAGCTGCCGCAAAACCAAACACGATGAAACTGTGGACATTAGCAAGCACTTGCACATGGATAGGGTCGGCAATTTGATGGAGAACGTGTCATGCTTTTAACGGTGATAAGAATAAAGTAGACCCCATCAACCCAAACAAGGACGACCGTACTTATCTCTATATAAATTACTCCAAGATCAACTAGTCATGAAAAAAAAAAAGAGGAGAAAAACCCAGAAAATAATAATAAAATCGAAGCTCCAATTCTTCTCTCCAGCCAAACGAACAGTCGTGTGCAAAAATGGGAGTGCAAGAAACAGACCCTCTAGCCCAATTAAGCTTGCCACCGGGATTTCGGTTTCACCCGACTGATGAAGAGCTTTTGGTGCAATACTTGTGTAAGAAGGTTGCTGGTCACCATTTCTCCTTGCAAATCATTGGCGAAATTGATTTGTACAAGTTTGATCCGTGGTTCTTACCAGGTAATTATTAGTAATCTTGCTCGATTATATTCTATTAGTTATAATCATACTTAAAACTCAATTACTTGTATGTATAGTATCAATAAAATTAGTGGGTTAATGTTCTTTGTTGTTGTTGTTGTTGTTGTTTTGTTGTTAATAGGTAAGGCAATATTTGGTGAAAAAGAATGGTATTTTTTCAGTCCTAGAGACCGCAAGTACCCTAATGGATCCCGACCCAACAGGGTTGCCGGGTCTGGGTATTGGAAGGCCACCGGTACTGACAAAGTTATCACGACAGAGGAACGTAAAGTTGGCATCAAGAAAGCTTTGGTCTTTTACGTTGGCAGAGCCCCAAAAGGCACCAAAACTAATTGGATCATGCATGAATACCGCCTTCTTGAATCCTCTCGCAAAAGTGGAAGTACAAAGGTACCAACAAAAAATTTCTATCCACAGATTTTAATTTGTTTTGATACAATCCTTACGATTGATATTTATTTATTTATTTATTTTGGTTGCTTGATATTTATTCGTTAAACAACTGTGTGCTATATAAATGTTTTTCCCCCCCTCAGTGTTTATGCTCTCTTAATTATTTGTTTCTTTGTTGTTGCAGTTGGATGATTGGGTATTGTGTCGGATTTACGAGAAGAAATCAAGTACTACACAGAAATCCATGTCAAGCGTTTCAAGCAAAGAATACAGTACTAATGGTTCATCTTCATCATCCTCTTCTCATTTGGAAGATGTCCTTGACTCATTGACAGAGATGGATGACCGGCTCTTTGCTTTGCCTCGAACGAGCTCACTCAAACCAATACAACACGGAGAGAAAATCAACTTAGCAAATCTGGGTTCAGGGAGCTTTGACTGGGCGACACTTGCTGGGCTCAACTCGTTGCCTGAACTCCTACAAACTCAGCCTGGTGCGAATTACTCGAATACCGATGTCAATGGTGTGCATGTCCCTTCAATGCGCCCACTCTGCCACGCGGATTCATCAACAGGGAGGACGGGGAACTCGGTTGAAGAGGAGGTCCAAAGTGGGGTTAGAACCCAGCTGCGAGATGGCAACTCGGGGGCTTTTCAACAAAACTCGGGCGTGATGACACCGAACTTCTCTTCTACCTTACTCGACCCATATGAGCTAAGGTATTCAACCCAACCGGGAAGTGGGTATGGGTTTAGGCAGTGAGAAATGTTAGGCAGAACTAGGAGTGCGTTTCTGTAAATATTGGATTCTTTGGGGGTAACTCTTGGATTCAGATACCAAAAGAGAGAAGATGGACGCCGCTTTATTAACAAGGCAAGTGAAGATAGCCTTGCTTTTTTGGGTTGCTGGTTAGAGGATTAGATTCCATGTACACAAACAATTGCTTATCAGTAACTGTTAGGCATCATAGTCTCTGAATTTTCGTTTTGCGATATTGTTTTAGTGTTGCTGTGTGAAACAGCTTATGATATGGTACTGTTTGGGACGGTGATAGGATATGTAACATAATTTTGTGTGATGCGATGTATTGGCTTAGCTCGGCTCTCCATGTGAGCATGCTAATGGGATATCGATGGTTTTTTTCTCTTAGCAGTTTCATATTCTTTGGGCTGGAAAGCAAGCAAACCACGAGCACATCAGTGCAATGCCGGAAAATCACTCTTTTACACCGTCAGTTAGCTTGAATAGTGATGGTTTTCAGTCTAAATTCACACCTTTGTGCATTGCTGAAAAATTACTCTTTAATTATTATGCTGTGAAAAATCACTCTTTTACACCGTCAGTTAGCTTGAATGGTGATGGTTTTCAGTCCAAATACACACCTTTGTGCATTGCTAAAAAATTACTCTTTATTATGCTGTGAAAAATCACCCTCAAATTTATATCACAATAGTATTGATGTCCGGCACAATTTTAGTATATCTCAGCAAATTTTATAAGCTTGAAACTAATGATAATATAAATTTTAAATAATTCTATAAATTTATAGAATTTAATCTTATAATTTTTATAAAGTAAATCCAAAACCTAATTAACACCTTATTAATTATTAATACTTAATAGTTGAAATGGCAATGCTATTACATTAAAATTTTGACGTTGAATAACTATATCTTCTTAACCATTTTATATCAAATAATCATATATGAAACAACCATGCCGCGGTTTGTCTGGTATCCTTCGTCATACCTGTTAAATAATTTTAAATTAAACAAATAAAAAAAATAGAATTTTATTGATATTATTTTATTCTGAAAAAAATAATGTTAACGTAGAGGAAAAGATCATTTTTTTTTTTTTGAAAAAAGAAGAAGTTGAAATCTAATGGATACCGACAGTACTGATGAGAAAGCTACCTAATTTTTCTTTATTAAAAAATTAATGATTTTCATTTTATTTAGTATTTTTATTAAAGATTTTGTATTAGGTCACAACAATGTCGCGTCACTCATGATTTGAAGGAGTGATTCTGATATAACATCATGATGACTCTGCTGCCTTTAAGAATTTTCCATTTCAAAAGTGACGTGGCCTTTGATATTTTTCTATGCATTGGACGAATTAGAGATAAAACTTCTTCATTCTAATCCGAACATCATATCTAAAATTCAATCAAGCTATGATCGAGGATATCTGTCTGCAAGCTGACTCAGCAAATATAAAACACAAACACAACGTTCATGGGTATTTATCCTAGGATCAAGGAAAATAATTAATCGGCAGCAGTGTCGAGCTTGCTGATCATTCTTGATGGGAAGCTGCGGCAATTATCTCAAACTAGTTCTCTAATTTGTGCTCTGTCCTTAGGTAGTAATTTAAAAAAAATATATCAGGTATGCAGAAAACTTTAATATATGTTTTATAAAAAAATAAAATGTAAATCAAAAAATATATGCAAGTATATAATTAAATAAATCAATAATAATGTGTAAATAAATAAATCATTAATAATAAATAAAAGAGAAATAATAAAATTCAGACATCAAGATATTAAATCGCACAAAATGAGATTTTTATTTGGTTGTATTTTTTGAATTTATTCATTTAAATTAATAAAAAATAAATTCATACTAAAAAACACTTATAACCTAAAAGATAAACATCAATAAAATTTATTAAATAAACTCACACCTTTAAAAAATATTATGTAAGGACAAAATATTATAAATATTTTTATTTTAAAAAATAAAGTTTATTTGTATAAAATAAAAAAAAATATAGATGAATTAAAATAATATATTGAAAAATCAAACACACACAAATATTTTTTTAAAAAAAAAACTTATATTTAAAAAAGATATGAAAAACCCGTAACAAAGGTTATAAGACTAAGATAAACTCATAAAAAAATTTAAAGATAATCACAAAACTAATATTTAAAAAAATTATGCAAAATGATATGATAGTACAAAATTGAATCCTAAAAAAATCAAATGTTAAAAGATAAAACCAAAAAAAAATACAAATGCAAACCTGATTTTGTATCTTTTTTAAAGTCAAATATATATTTTAACTATATATAAAGAAAGGAAAAAAATAGAAAAAACCTTGTCCAACAGCCTAATATTTTTTTTATCCTAGGGTAAAGAAGTTGTTTAAAAGTTAATGAAATGTAAAAAAAACTCTTGGTCAATAGTTTTAATTTTTGTTGATTCTAGGGATAAAAACATATTTTTACAGAGCAAAAACATATAAAAGACATGGATATTTTTAAACAAGTTTTTAAAAATTAATGGACAAATAAAAAAGATCAAAGTATCCTCGTAACCTAGGTAACCGTTTTTTCCACTCAAGTGCAAAATAATTATTTTACTATAGTAATCCACAATAATACATGTTTACTATTAAAGTGAAATGACCACACCCTTTATTTTGTATATTTTATATCTAATTATTTTTAATTTATCAAATATAGAATCATTGTAAAATCCATGGTTATGGTAGAAATTCTTATCCAAATTTATTAAAAACTCAAACATAATCTATTTTATTAGAAAAAATAATCATAAAAATATCACACATAATATGAAATGTTTTTTATTTAACTTGTGTTTTTAAAAACAATAAATGGATTTTGAGTTTTATAAATTAGGATATTTTTATTAGTTTATATAAAAATTTATATTTGAATGATAAATTTAAAAAAAAAACTTGAAATATAACAATATATTATAAGCAGCTAGAGTTACAAAGATGACTTAGAAACCTAATATAAATAGAAGTAGAAGTAGAAGTAATTCTATAAAAAAATATATATGAGTTTCCATTTATATTTTTTTAATAAATAGAGGAGCACAAATTAAATTAAGATTTAATTTTTAAATAAATGAAAGTCATAAAAATAAATTAAAAGACCAATTTAAAGGTCGATGCCCTTACTTTCCACCAATCCTTCTTATTAATTTGTTTAGAAAAACAAAATTTTATTAAATTTTTTATACATGTTTTATTGAAAAACAATTAAGGACATCTTATCTTATTTGACTTCTCGAATCTCAACATGCCATCTTCATTCATTCATCAATATATGTTTTATTAATGAATGCATTTTATACCGAAGATTTTATTGGTTTGGGTTGGTTTTATGTAACAAAATGTCAATATCAATGATGAAAAATAAATAATTAATTACTTCTGGCTTATTACTAGGTTCACTAGTTTTACCCTTTATTATTTATTTTTTCATCCTATAAAAGGACTAATAAGTTTTTAGCATGTAATTGTTTGAAAATTCCCCTCTTAATCCTTTTTTGAACTTTAATTTAAGATTTCTCATTAAAAATCCCAAATGTTAATGTTGGAGCATCCTATCAAAATTGCTATCATTGATATAAACGAATTTGAATTTTATCTTGAAATCCATATTTACAAGATTTGCAAAATCGAGTATATTTCTCAAACTATACATCAGGTCGAGCTAAATTTTTATAGAAAGATACTAGACACATGAAGTTATATTATGGTAAAACTTCATGGAAATCAGGGTGTAAAAACATAATATTTAATTTGGTCAAGGTTTATGTTATTGTTTTGGCATATTCGTCGACAAAGCATTTTTTTTCTTAGAATTTTCAACTCATTCAGTCTAGACCTATAATGAGTTAATTTTGGAAAGCAAAGAAAGATTAAATAAGATTTATTTAGGCCCTAGACTTGTGCATGAACTTGAGTTATAAGAGTTATTGCTATGACTTGGATTCATTGAAAAATTAGACTTGATGTGAGCATTAAAAGGATCTTTCTCTTGGGTTTTTTTTTTTACAAGTTTTTGTAGCACATCAAAAAGACTAAGAGGACACAATATAGAGAAGGAAATTCTTGGAATCAAAACAAATTTTCCTAGTTGAATTTCTACACCAAAAGTTTCAATCAAAACACTACTAAAAAGAGCTTGGAGATTTCGACTGCATGAAAGAATTATAACATGAAGACTTTGTTTTTATTATCCTATTTTATTTATTTAATGTTAAAAAATTATTTTTAATTTAGATTTATTCTAGCCTATTAAACATTGTTTAGGGGTTTATTTCATTATTGAACTTAAGTTAGTTGATTCCTAGTTTGGGCCTATTGGCTTGTAACTTAAAAAGAGTTCATTAATGTTATTTAAAGGAGTCTATATAATGTTTTAAGAGCTATAAATTTTATCATGGTTGTATTTTAACTTTGTTGGGGGTTGTTTGATCTCATGATCAGGAGGCTCATATTAGTTGGTATCAAAGTTAGGCTCCAAAATCAAGTTGCATCCCTTTATTTTCCTTTTCTTTTTATTTTGGTTATTTCTAGAATTTGAGTCTAGCAATAGTTCTTTTTGTTAATTATGGTTTTTATATGTGTAAAACAAATACAAACATGAGTGATGTTGATTTTGATAAGGTGTTCATGGGCTATAGAGAAAGGTTTGAACAACAACATAATAATTGGTATCAAAGGGATAAATATGATGATAATTTCACCAAGAAGGGTAAATACAAGTATTGTGACTATAATGCTGAGTTTGGTGGAGATTTGGGTACAATTAAGCTAAAAATACTGGCTTTTTATGGAAAGAATGATCCAAAAGTTTATTTTAAGTTGAAGAAGAAGGTGAAGTTGATTTTTTAGTGTCATAACTATCTGAAACTTAAGAAGTGATTGTTTTTGCTAACTATGTTGTTGTGTGGTAGGATCATTTAGTTGCAAACTATAGAGGGAATTATGATAGGAAAGTTGATAGTTGAGATGAGATAAAATTCATTATAAGAAGAAGATCTATACTTAGCTACTACTATATAAAGTTATATCAAAGGTTGAAAAGTTTCAACCAAAGTACAAAAAGTATTGATAAATAGTTAAAAAGATGAAACTTGCTATGATTCAAGCTAATATTGATGAGGATAAAGAAGCTAATATGGCTAGATTTATGAATGGTTTTAATCACAATATAACTCATATTATGAAGTTGCATCACCATATAAAGTTATGAAAAAGATATAGTCATGTTTATGAAAGATATTAATGAGATTGAGACCAATGAGAAAGATAAAGATATAAAGATCCTCGTCATTAGAGGATATTGATGATATTTGTGTTAAATATCCAGTTAAGAAAAAAAATACTTATGGTGAGGAGAACACTAAATATGCATATAAAGGTGGATGATTTGGAAATCAGAGTGCAAATATATTCCACCTGAGATGTCATATTCATAATAAGGTATCTAGCTTAGTTATAGATGGTAGAGGTTACACAAATATAACCAGCACTAAATCAGTAAAAAAGTTAAACTTCTACACTACTAAACTTCTCATACCTTCTAAATTATGGTGGTTAAATGATAGTGATAAGGTGAAGATTAATAAACAGATTTTAATTTCTTTTTTTAATTGATAAATATTATGATAAGATTTTATGTGATATTGTGTCAATGCAAGCTAATCATTTATTGCTTGGTGGACCACAACAGTATGTTTTAAGAGCTGTAAATAATGGGTTGATAAATATGTATTCCTTTGAGATGGATAAAAGGCCTATAACTCTTGTACCTTTGACACTTGAGCAAATATATGATGATCAACTTAAATTAAATATGGCTGAAAAACAAAGTTTGTATATCAAAACGATCTTCCTTGCTAATAAAGTTCTTCAAAACTTTGATGATGCTATTTTTTGACTTAACACTGATTTGTTTTATTTTCCAGAAGATGAATTTCATGTTATAAATTTAAGGACAAATATTTTTGAAGAGAAAGGAGATGATACAAACCAAGTAAGGTTTGAATTTTATCTTGAAATTCTCATTAACTAGTTTTACGAGATTAAGTATATCTCACAAATCATACATCAAATCGAGTTAAAGTTTACATAGAGATACTAAAAATATGAAACTATCTTGCATAAAATCTCAATTTAATCAAAGTTCGGAAATATATTATTAATTGATCAAAATTGTTGTTCTTATTTTGACATATTCATCTATAAAATATTTTTTCTTAGCTATTCTCCATACAATTAGTCCACACCTATAATGAGTTAATTTCAGACAATAAAGAGAGATTAAATTAGGCTCTTTTAGGCCCTAAGCTTATGCATGAGCTTGAGCTATAATGGAGTTAATACTTTATAAGGATTCCAAATCCTATATGGACTTGATATGGATATTAAAAGGGATGTTTCTCTTGGGTTTATTTACATTATTCTACAAGTATTCACAACACATAAAGAGACTAAAAGGAGGTAATATAAAGAAGAAAATTCTAGCTATTAAAACAAAGTTTCCAAGTTGAATTTCTTCATTAAGAGTTTTAGTCAAAACACCATTCATGAGAGCTTGGAGATTTCAACTATATAGAAGAATTCTAACATAAAAACTTTTTATTTATTATCCTATTTTGTTGATTTGATGTTGAAAAATTATTTTTAATTTGGGTTTGTTTTAGTCCATTAGATATTGTTTAGGGGTTTATTTTATTATTGGACTTATATTATATGATTCTTAATTTGGGCTCATTGACTTGCAAGCTAAAAGGAGTTCATTGCAATTATTTAGAGGAGTCTATATAATATTTTTAGAGTTGTAAATTTTGGCAACTTGGTGATAATAAACATGAGTTTTTGTTTTAATTGTTTGTGGTAAAACATCCTTTCTTTGCATGGACAAATATCATACATCTAATTTATCAACGATTAACTAACTTCATAGTATTATTCACATACTTTAAGTTGTTAGGTACATGGTTATCTTTGAGTCCAAGTTTATTCCAATACCTTGGTTCTCATGTATAGAGTTATTTTTATATCAGGGTTATATGAAACATGATTTTTAGCTTTTTAAGGTAAATTTCAATTTTAGTGCAGATTATTTGATCATATAATTAAGAAATTTGTATATTTCGAGTTCTTAAGTGCATGATTATTTCTGGATTCAAGTTTATTACAATACATTTGATTTTTAGATACGATGTTATTTTTGGATTAGAGTTTTATCAAATATAGTTTTTGTATTTCCAAATTATATTTCAACTTTTTTAAGAATTGTTTAACTATATGATCAAAAGTCCTACATCAATTATTCTTTTCCTTTTTTTCTTGAATTTAATTAGCTTCATTTAATTATACTATTTCTTTTTTTTTTTCTTAAAGGCAGTCAAGTATCATTAATGAAACCATTTGTTCAAAAAAGAAAAAAGAAAAAGTTCCACCCCATGATATTAAAAGAAACAAGGGTTTGGGATTCAATGGACGAAGTCAATGGCCTAAAAGCAGAGTTGTATATGAGAGGCAAAGAGTGAAACATTCTGAGATAGGTACTAGCTTTTTAGCTTGAAACAGAATACGTATTGTATCATTCTCCAAGCAACTTTCCAAGACTTTATCTGGTCTTTACTAGTAAGATATGCATTGACCGTTGATTTCTATTCATTTGAAATTCATTACTTGCACGTGTGGTCAACCTGCCTCCATGCTATGATTCCATCATTGAAAAACAAGTTTCAATAAAAATAGAATTGTTCATAGAACAATGGAATCCACAATGAATTTGGGAAAATAAACAATAATGCACAGTAAAAAATGATATTGTTTTAGTTTCTTTGGGTTCGTTATTTGGCAAGTTTTTGAATTTTAATTTATTTAGTTCTTTTATAATTAGAATAGATATTGATATGAAAGACAACAGGAAGAAAAAAAAGACATTTTGTTACACAAATTATTATTTTCTTATGGGTTTATTTTTTTTCTTAATAAAATATATATTGTTTTATTAGCATATGTTTAGAGAATAAAAGGCAACGAAAATTAAAATAAGAATTCTTAAAGATTTTAATTATTTGAAATAAGTAGAAAAAATATATCTCCTTAATTTGAACTATATTTCCTTATTAATACATTTCTTGATTGTTTAAACAAAAACCTGTTTTTTAATTAGAATATTTTTAAAAAAAATAAAAACTTACAATTAATTAAAAAAAAAGTTAAAATAATGCCTTGATATTTTGTATGTGACTAAAGAAAAAGAATTAATTAATGTGACAGAACAATAAAAACGTTCTATAAATAATAACAAAAATGAAATTTTATTTTCATTGAATATTGATGTGTAAACGTTTTTTTTCTTTTGCATATTAGGTATATAATAATAAGGGTTTTTTTTTGTTAATATTGCCATAAAGCTATTATATTATATTATATTAAAAAAAATGAAAATAGATAAATAATAGTTACTGTAATCCTAAAATAATAATAAATTAAATTAAATTAAAAAAACTAAAAGGGAAAGAGGTTTTAATGTAATCCTAAACTCATAACACTATTCCTTGAAATGGTGTAGTGATGAAATTGCCATTGAGCAAAACTCTTCTTAAATTATAGTTACTGTTGAAATAGATTAAAAAAAGAAGAAATATATCATAAATTTTCTTTTCGCGGCAAATTGAGATTACAAAAGATTGATTTTGAGTCCTTAAAAAATTAGAATACATATTAATTTGTTTCTTTAATGGGTATTAGTTTGTTTGATATTAATTTTAGGTTATTTAAGTTTACATTGATTTTGAATTTTGTTAAATCATTCTTAAACTTTGTTTTTGTCTTTGAATTCATTTTTGTTTTTATTTTCTTCATTGTCTTATTCCTTGAAATTATTGATTGGACCTTACAAAGTGAAGTTTTTAATTGTTTTTGTTAGTTTCTTAAATAACTAAAAAGTAGGCAAGAGAGGTAAAAAACAATATGAGATTATTATCATGAAAAGTTAAATTTTAAGTGAAATATAAATGCAATGGCATATTTTTTAGTGTAAATACATAAGAAACTATATGGGGATTTTTTTTATTTATTAACAAAAATTTTAAATTTAATGATATCTTCCAAAGACGTTTCATCTTTTAAGATGAAGAAAAAGAACATGTTTTTTTTTTTTTTTCAAGCCATGTAATATGAACTTGAGTGGATAAATGTGATGTTTAGTGATATGAAGGACTAAAAGGATAGAAAAGAGATTGTGATTGTTATTTTATATAAAAAAAGATATCCTAAAGGGTTTAAAATATTATAAACCTAGCAAGACATGCTACTATGTTTGTAAATAAGTTTATTTATGAGAATAAAGATAAAGGCATTGGTAATTCTTATAATACTTCATTCGTTTTATAGGGTAAATTTTGGCATTAAAAAAATCTCGATCATAAAAGATTTCACAACATGAAAATTTTAGCCATAAAGAAGTTATAAGAGATATTAGATGTCATGATGGGTTAGATAGTAATCTTAAGAGTATTAAGATAAATATGTTTACTTTTGAAGGAGGATAATCTATTAACTTACTTAAAATAAAGGAAAAAAGTAGAGTTGATTTTCAATTATCAAGAAAAATAAAATAAAATTAGATGTTGATATATGAAATAAGATGAAAAAAATTACAAGAAAAAAATTTGTTCCTAGTTATTATCATTATTATCACGAGGATTGTATTTCTAAAAGTGTAAAGAATTACTATATAAAAAAATAAAAATAATTATAATCTATATAAATATAGTGGAGAATATAAAAGCTACCATGATTGGATTTTTAAATGGTTTGCAATAATAAATATTGTAGAGTTATAACATTATACAAAGTCAAAAAACATGGCAGCTATAATTATATAAAAGTGGATCAATTACTAAAGAGAAATGATAATTAACAATAAATTCAAAATTTAAGGTTTTTTTTACATAAAAGGAAGAAAAAAATTTACTCAAACCAAGTTAAATATAAAAATTAAAATCAAACTACTTTAGAATATCATGCTCATTTCATTCATTATATCAAAATTAGATTTATAGATCATCATTTATTCTCAATGAATCCTTTTACAGTTAGATAATCTAGTTTAATTTATTCATGACATATATAAATATAAATAAATAAACAAACCGGTAAACAAAGAGAATTTTAACATGCATTATAGAAAAAAAATTAAAAAAAATGCTACACTTGTTTTTTTATATTTTTATTGGTAGGATAACAGCTCATTATCTCATAAGAAAAACAACTCAAAGAGGTATTGTCAAGGCATCCATCAACACACGGATTTGGACTCACTTTTTTTTCTAAAAAAAATTATTTATTTATTTTTATGGAATATAAATAAACAATTATGAGTAGAACACAAAAACATAAAATCAAATACTTTAAAAACAATTTCAAGAAAAATTTTACTGTGGATTAGAAATTAAAAACTCTCTTTTATTTTAAAAAAAGGTTTTCAGATTATTTTTTTAAATAATAAATAAATGAAAATAAAAGGAGCATATTCACAAAGATTAGCGGTTTATGAATTTAACCATATGTGTGCAGGCACCTGACAAAACATGATAGATAGCAAAACGCATAAATAAGAAGTGGAATATTTTGATGTATAGTTGTAGTTATTTTTTAAAATGTTTTTTATTTGAAAATATATTAAAATAATATTTTTTTATTTTAAAATATTATTATTTTTGAAATTAGTGTATTAAAATTATTTAAAAATAAAAAATATTAATTTAAAATAAAAAAATAAAAAAAAATTTAATTTTTTTAAAATATAAAAACAAACAGATAAAAGAATAGAAGAATCGAACCCCTAATTAAAATAAAATGGTTGTCGCTGTTAATTAATTCAGCTTGTCCTCTCACAGCCGCTGGTATTGGCTAAGCTTCAAGTGTTGCGTGCTGGTGTATGACTTGGAAAGAAGGAGATTTCGGCGGAGCAGTCAGCAAGGTCCATCTCTGTTTTTGTCCCTGGTGATGGCTGCCTGTAAATGCTTTCAGAATGACTTTGATAGTAATCTGATAATTTTTATTTTTTAAAATGTTTTTATTTAAAAATATATTAAAATAATATATATATATATATATATATTATTTTTTAAGAATTAGTTTTTATATTAGAATATTAAAATAATTTAAAAACACTAAAAAATATTAATTTAAAATAAAAAAGTAAAAAATTTTAATTTTTTCAAATGTAAAAATAAACAAATCCTTTGTAGGCATTTTTTTTGTTAGGATCAATTTTTTATATAAAATCCATAATATAGTCTTGTATGAAAAAATCAACAAATATTTTTTTTTTAAAAGATAATATTCACTATTGTGGATTTTAATGGTTATTTATCTTTATAATTTAGGAAAAGACTAAAAGTTCTTAATCTTTTAAACAATGAAAACTTCAAGGACTAAATTATAAGTGAAATAAATGTTCATAACTCCTTTTTTTTAATAAATGAGAGACTGAATTGAACGAAAAAGAAAAAAATTAGTTGCACATACTAACATATAAGAGAGGCTAGTATATGGATAGTTAGTATGATGATCACACAACTCTGGAGATGATTTTTTATATATATCATTAGAATTTTTTTGACAAGATCTTCCTTTGCTAATAACCATGATGATGGCGGCTCTCTAGTTTGAATCCAACATCACATTCTCGTTCTTTTTTCTTTAATTTATTTTTTCTTCTCCTTCTTTTTCCTCTTATCTCCTTAGTTTCCACACCTAACTCTCTTTAAATAATAACATGGGTTGTGTTTTTTTTTTAATATTAGATTTGTCCTTGTTTTTTAAATTTATTTTTTTTAAATTCATCTTTCAATATTAAATTAATTAAAAATTAAATTTTATATTTTTTTTCTTTTTATAAAGTAGTCCCAGTATCATAATCTGGATTGCTTATTTAATAGGTTAACTTAAGTTAAGTTAACTTAAATTTATTTTTGGATATTTATTTTATTTTTTATCAAGTTCATCTTTTAACATTGTATTGGTTAGGAAATAGGCTTGCAGTTTTTTTTATTTAATTTCTATAGTATTATTCTAGTTTTATAAACTAGGTTACATGTTTGACATGTTGAATTGGGTTGATTTTTTATGTTTATTTTTTAATTATTTTTTTTAATTTTATCATTTAATATTATATTGATTAAAAATTGAGATTTATAATTTATTTTTCAATTTGTTTTTTATACGCTTATGATAGTCTCATGGCCTGAGATTATGAATTTGATAAGTTAATCCATGTTTACTTTGATTTTTTTATTTTATTTGAGTGTTTTTTTAATTTCATTTGAAAACATTAGATTGTTTAAGAATTGAGTTTTGTATTTTTTTTTCATAGAATATCTCATTGTCATGACATGTGTTGTTGGTTTGATAGTTTAACCTAAACTGACTTTGGTAGTTTTTGGTTATTTTTTCTTTAAATTAAGAGTTTTTTTTTAAATTTTTATCATTTAATATTTTGTTGGTTAATATTTGAACTTTATAATTTTTTTTAAATGAATTATTATGATCTTATGACTTATATTACTGATTCAAAATGTTATATTGGGTTAATGTGCGTCAATCTAATATATTACACAGTTTTATTTTACAAAATATCTTTTAATATATTACTATTTTAATATTTAAAAATATGTCCTTTACTCAAAATTCATAATAGAAAAGAATTTCCCCACTAGAAAATACGCTAGTAATTGGGAAAAGCCATATAAGCTATAATTTGTAATTTCTGCATGAGTTATTTTTAAGGGGGGCTATTTGAGCTCCATGCATAAATCAAATGTAATTAAACACTCAGTTTTTGTCTTTTGATCTCAAAAGCTCCTGCAGCCCATCATACCTTGAGCGCAATATTACGCTTAAGTATATATGATTGAGTTGAAAAGCACATCAATCATATAGCAACATGAAAAATGCTTTTGTATTTGTAAAATAACATTGATTTATTTGTAAAAAAAAATACATTTTAACTAAATTTCTTTTACCCACTTTGCTTATGAATTTATTTCTATCTTACATGTAAGCATTTAATAGATTGGATTTTACAAATCAACAATGCAAGGTCCTTTTTTTTTTTTTATAATGATCAAAGTTATGTTATTAATTAACTAAAAGTACATGGACCTTTAAATTCCCATGACAAGAAGAAAGTGTCTAGACCACACCTAAAAAAGAAATTTTTTAGAAAACTCTAATCACCTTTCATATTACCTTGTACACCCAACTAATAAAAAACTCTAAAAGATAAAAATACGTGTCTACACTTTCCGAATTCTCCCTCCGCCAGCATTGAAACCAGCCACCCCAACCCTCTAGCCCGAAATCATCCTAGCCAGACAAACCAGCCACCGCCTTCAAATCAGCTGAGAATCCACCGCTGCCTCGCCTTCTCCTTGCTCCTTAAATAAATCAACAATGTAGAAACTTTCTTGAAAGAGGACATGCAAAATGAGAGATTTTGTATGCGTGCTAACTCTGATTTGTTAACTCAATATAAAAGTAATTCTTTTTTAATTAACTTTTTTATAATCACTTTGATGAAGTAATTCTTTTTTTTAATCTGAAACATGGATAAAAGTTTGCTTTGAGTTGTAAAGGTGTAGAATCTTTGCCAAATGGATAGAGGTGTGCATCCTTTAACGTTCCTGAAATAAATAATTTCAAGTGATTGATTGATATAATGTTCAATGAATTTAGACGAAAAAGGAAAAAAAAGAAAAAAAAGGGGCAAGGAAACCTTTCACTTTAAAGCGAGAAATGACTGAGATTCTTAGCTAACTACAACCGGATAGGCATAAGCCGCAATTAGAAAAGCCATTTGATTGGGAAGGACTTGAATAAAATTCTCATAAATCTTTATTACCTTGAAGAATAATCAGACTCAATTTAAAGCCCTTCTACTTTTTTATTCAATTATTCTTACAAAAAAAAAAAAGCACTTGTGGACCATGCTGAAGCAAATTGGATTTTGCTTTTATATATATATATATATATATATATATATATATATATATATATATATATATATATATAGAAAGCTTATGTTTAATTAGAATGTCAATATTATGAGCGTCAGCCATCATTAATTGGATTTACTATTATATTTACATTCAATCGAGTGTCTGCCATGTTGATGAAAGTATATATGCTATATTTTCAATTAAACGTGGTACAATTTTATTTATTTAGAATATATTCAATCTTATTAAATAAACATATTATTTATCTTTAATAGCCATTTATAATTAATTTTTGAATATAATATTTGATAAATAAATATAGAGTAAAGATAAAATTTACAGAATAAAAAACATTTTGAAAAGAAAATTACAAAGATATTATAATTATGAGATTCTTATTTTATCAAAGTATTATTCTTAAACATCCCTGATCAATTCTTTTTTATTAATTAATATTTATTAGAGCTATTAAAAGTGATATATAGCATGTTCTTTCTTTTATGAAAAAAAATAGCTAATTTTATAAGTTGAGATATGAGGGATATCTAGAAATAATATGTACGTAATTGTTAGATGACACTTACATTAAACTAAGCCATATAAAAATTACATATGAAGATATAGTATATGTCTATGATAAGATTCATGTGACAGTTATTTAAGTGATATTTAGACTTAAAATCATTAAATTATCTTATATAGAAAATATTATGTTTTGATCCTATTACATGTTATCTTGATAAAAATAACAAACAAACAAATATTATATATAATATAAACCATAAGAAGGTATTTGAGTGATCAAGAGATAATTTATCACCTTAGGTAAATTAAAAAACATATTCTACATGCTCTCAAATAGTATAGGTTATTAAATCATTACGCAAGGTAGAATGAAATTTGAAAAGAGTTTCAAATCTTATTCAAATGATCAATTATAATAATACTACGAATAAATATCATTTAACATAACAAACATACTACATGTTAAAATATCTAAATCGAAACATTATTGATAAATGAATAATAATTACATTGAGAAACTAGTCAATAAAAGGTTAAGTCAAATCATTTATAACTTATCTAATATTTAAGAGATCATGACACGTTATTAGACGATGCACTTGATGTTCAAATATAAATTAATCAATTATTAAATTGATAATAAATAAATTTATTTAATTATATTTATTTAGAATTATAATTTATATATAGGCTAATATATTAGAAACGAAATGGGTCACACACAACAAAAAACATTAGTTAGAATTTGAACTAAGATAATTAATTAAATATGACTTATTTGAAAATAATTTTAGAAATTAAACACTAAAATATATTTGATTCAGGAATTATAATTCTAGTTTAGAATAATAAAGTTGAGTTGAAAATAATTTTAGAAATTAAACACTAAAATATATTTGATTCAGGAATTATAATTCTAGTTTAGAATAATAAAGTTGAGATTGATTAAATTTCTAAAATCATTCTTAAATAATATAAGTATATTATTTAAAGGGGAAATATATATTTTTTTCATTTATAGAGTTTTTGGAATTCCTTATAAATATAAATCTAAACCATTATTTTAGTGATTGTCTGTTATAAAAAAAAACAATTATATAAATCATAGAATATAAAGCTCGTTCATATTCTAGATATAACAATCTTTCTTTTTTAAATAGAGGTTTAGAAGACTTCTTATTGGTTATTTTTGTAAATTATCATTAAAGATAAGATAATTAAACGATTTAATTTGCAACAAATTAGCTTTTAAAAAAATATTGAAAACTAAAAAAATCAAATATTTATATGTTAAATTTTTAAATAACTCTAGATTTAGATTTGTTTAATAAAATTATAAAAACACTTAAATAATTTTATTTTATTATTTTCACTGTATTTGATAACCTATCAGGTTTATCCATGCGCAAATCATAAGCATGCATTTTAGTATTTCCATGCTCTTATAATTAGGATTGGAGAGTTTGGAATGATGATGAAATCATGTGCCATTTTCCTAAAGTGGTTTTGGCAATAATTTAATTTGGAATGTTTCTAAAACAACATCGCCATCGATCATTTTCATCATTCTTCAGAAACAGAAAAGGCATCCTTTTCTTTTCATTTTGTGTTGAGGTTCATTCCTTTAATTTTTCAATTGCTCTAACAAATTCGTACATAACAACATCGCCATCTATTGTACATCAATAAACTACATATATATTCATAACCTTTTTTTTTTTAAATCAAACATATGTTACATATGCTTCTACATTGTATGTGGTCTAGGATTGGTTACACCTACCACCTTTTATTAATTATTTTGTGCTCAAGCACTCAAATGGTTTTTTTCAAAGAAATTGAACATGAAATCTAGGAACGTTAAGCCACTTTATATATACATATCATTATCAACTTGGTGGTTCTAACATTCTCTTTTACTTGCAATAAATATTTGAGGTTTGTAAGTAAATTGGACTATAAGATTTATCTTCACTGGGTTATTAAACCATCATTTTTTTTATTTGTTTAGTTAGTTTCTAACACTCTCTTGCTAATAAGATAGAGTGAGTTGAGTTTTATTATATTTGGTACATAGATTGATAAATCTTAATGACTTTTTTATCATATTAAATTTTATAGTTGAATTTGAACTTTATTATACTATTAGAAAATTTAAAAATATAAATAGTATTTTTTTTATTAGTAGATTATGGTGAACTTTACCGATATAATAGTTCCTTGTTGTATTTATCAATAAACACCAAAATAAATATTCTCTTGGTAACTGAGATTATTACAATAAGAAAAGAAGAAATTAAAAAAAAAACAAAAGGTACCATGACTTGTCATTTATATATATATATTCCTGATGCAATTTTTACTTATTTATGTGTTTAATTGATTGTAATGATTTATTTAATGAATTCATTATACATTTTGTTAATTTTATTGTTAAGTTAAAAATTTTGGTAAATATTTAGAAATTTAAATTTGTATAGATAATTGATAATGATAAAAATAACTATTAAAATAGATTAAATAAGTTTGAATTGAACGAATATTAGTTAATTTATTTAGTTTATATAATTAATTAATACATGTTGTTACTAATATTTTATATAGGTTTGATATAAGTAATGAATGATTGTTTATAGATATATCGAGAGTCACCCCAAAGATGTGTAGGATGGGTTACCGTAATATGGTTAAAAATTTTATTAATTAAACACTATCTAATCTAAGAAATGTTAGTGGTGACAATATTAGAAGTTCATGTAAGAGGTATAAAAATAAAAAGTACCTCAATTGAGATGTTATAATGATGTATATTTTACAAAAAGAATGTTCATAAAAAAATATTTGTGTTGGTTTGTAAATAAAGAACTATATGATTTTTATAAGATCATGATAGAAAGGATGATTGAGTTAACTTTAAATTCCAGTAATGTGCATCAAGTTATAAACAACAATAGTAATTTTTATAGAAATATAATTATGAATATAATGAAAATGAATCAAAAAATATATAGATGAATGTCCAATCATGCATGAAGAATTAAATATAGACATAACCAGATTTTTTAATCTTTTAAAAAACTTTAATGAATTATTATAGGATAAAAGCATAAATCATAGTAAATTATTAGTGTAATTTATTATTAAGTTAGATTATTGACTAAGTAAAGCTAGTTACAATAAAATTATTGAATATACAACAAGTATTTTATTTGAAGGAAGATGATTGAAATAAGATTTTTATGTTGTTAAATCTATAATGAAACTCTAAATTAAAAATACTAAAAAATTAATAAATTTTTAAATGTTATACTTAGTTTATTGAGTGCAAAATATACAAAGGTTGCTTGTTATAAAACCAAAATTAACAAAAACAAGGAACCACTAATGCAGAAAGCAGAGGCCTTTACTTGCGGAGTGTCAAATAACTTTTGCCCATGATCCCTTAAATAGAATTAAACCAACTGGAAAATAATAATAATTAAAGTCACCAAAACCTACATCATGCCAACATGTTTGCTAAAATCAGTTTGTACGTGTTGCCAATTAGCAAATATTATTATCCTTCCTTCTTCTAAAACATTTCAATTTCGAACTTTTTATTTATAATAAGGAAAAAAAACATTATTTCAAGGCGTTGCATGATTAAATCAGTGTTCAATTTTTATTTTTATTTTTATTTTGAGATGGTAATACATGATCACCCCTCCCGTATCAATAAAGCTTACATATATAATTTTATGTTCTGTATTTTTCAGTACTGATAAAAATTACTCGTCTTTGTTATAATCAATGTATAAAATCTTCTGCAGTTAGTAAGGCTTGGCCCAACAACAAGAGCACTTGGTTGGAATCCAAGCCTAGAAGAGTCTTGTCCAAAGCTCGGACGGGTTAATCTCAAGAAGCCCATTGCTCGATAGACTGTCTATACAAAATGCTGGCGACTTCACAGAGGTATTATTATAATATACTTAAGCGGTATGTGGTATGTGGAGAATTATTATAAAAGTAATTATTGTAAAAGAAAAATGTTGATTAAGGATTATTTGAAATTCTTTTTGAAAGTAAATAACCTTAATTGGTTTTCTGTAAGTGTTGATTAAAGATTAAAAGAGGATGTGAGACTGAGAAAAGAATTTAAGAATTAAAACAATTCAAATGGGTTGAAAGGTGGAACTAATCTAGAGTGACATACAAGATATATGGAGACAGTTGTTCAATAAGTTTTGAAATTGACTAATTTATGAAGGAATAACATGAGGTGGAAGTGCTATTTGAAACAACGCCACTAGAGTGGAATTAAGTTCTTGAAAATTTATGATTTGACATAGTTAAAACTTATCATGTGAAAAGTTGGCTTAGAAATTCATGAAAGAACTTGATGACAAAATCCGTAAGATCCCTAGTAAGGCGATTTATTCCCCTTTCAAGTGGTGTTGTGTTTTTTAATGTGTTTTTTATTTAAAAATTTATAAATATATTAAAATAATATATTTTTAAATTTTAAAAATTATTTTTAATATTAGTATATTAAAAAAATAAAAAATAATTTTATATAATTTTTAGAAACATATTTGGAATGCAATTCTAAATAAAAAGTTGTTTCTCATTCTAAATAATTTTATGCAATTTTTAGAAACATATAAGCTAGTCATTGGTTCTTTTTTATTCTATATTTTATTTTATATCTAAAAAGTGTTCTAAACTCCCTTCCATTATATTTCATATCTATATTTCTATTGCCAAAAGGTGTTGGTATGACTAAATAAAAATAGATTTGGAAGTATCTAGGATTTCATTAGATAAATCTAGAGTTGTTTAGAAATTTATTATTTGAAGATTTGATATTATTTGGGTTTGAATAATTCATTAAAGGCTAAATTATCGCAAGCTACAAGTCATCTAATTATCCAACATGTAACAATAATGCACACGAACTGTCAGTGAAACATCTCCTAAATCCTTATTTAAGAGAAAGATATTACTATGCCTAGTGTTAACTCTCAATTTTGTGACTTACTTAGTTTCTATGTCTAACAAATAACAACACTAAAATAAGAAGCATAACTTACTATTTATAGAAAAATATGAAAAAACCCTACAAATTGATAAAATATCAATTTGTTATTTTGAATAATTTTAGAAATTAACTCTATTAATTCCTTGATTTTTCTTTCCAAAACTAGAAATATAATTCTTATATTAATTATACTATAGTTTATAATTTCTAAAATATATTTTAATCAAATCAAATCAAACTTAATTGAATCATCACAATTTAATTTCTAACTAATGATTTTAATGTATGTAACCTATTAGGTTCCTAATATGTTGATCTAGATATAAATTATAATTCTAATAAAATAAAATAAAATAATTTAAATTATTATTAATTCAATAATTAATTAATTTATATTTGAAATTCAAGTATATTGTTGAGCAACGTGTCATGATCCTTTAAATATTAGAAAAATTAATAGTTGTTTGACTTAACTTTTTAGTAACTAATTTCTTAGTGTAATTAATATTCTTTCATTAATAATATTATGATGTAACATTAAAGCATAGAGTATATCTGCCATATTAAATCATTTTTGTTTTTTTACATGATAATCATTGATAATTTGAAAAAGATTTGAAACTCTTTTTAAATCTCATTCTACTTGGACCAAAGATTTCTCAATTAATACTATTCAAGAACATATAAAATATTTTCTCTAATTCATCTAAAGTGATGAATCGTCTCTTGATCACTTAAGTATCTCATATAGTTTATGATATACTCAATGTCTACCCTTTTATTACTTCAATTAAAATAACATGTAACAAGATCAAAACATAATATTTTCTAAGATTACATAGTGATCTCAGTCTAAGAATTACTTATATAATTATTATGTGAGTTTTTTAAAAGTTATGAATCTAGTCATTTCTAATAAGCTAAACAAATATAAGTGTAGACTTGGTTTTGTTCGTGACATAGTGTATAGCCATTGAAAAAAAAAACTACCTATGATTTTGATAAATTTTGAGTATGAATAATACTAATTTCTATAATTTATTTTGAGAAATAAACTATAAATTATTTAAATAATTGCTAAATCCAACCTGGTTAATAAAATATAAACTAAATAAATTTTTTATATAGTATATTATGGGTCTAATTTAAATATGAAAACAATCCTAACTAGTTGATTAACTATAATATTGAGTTTAATAGGATACATTGACAAAATTTTAACCCAATCAAAGTTATTACAATTATCTTAAAATTTATCATAAATTTATTATTGACCAACAAATCTTTCATTTGAAAGTTGCTCCTCACTTACAACAAAAGGTTACTCTTCTAAAAAAAGTCATTTTAAGATGAAAGATTGTACAAAGATGTTATTAAGGGAAAGACTATTTTAATGAATAAAAATACATCTAGCAAGATGATAATAATGGTGGGAAAAAAACAAGCATAGTTTTTTGGGCCAACATAAATGAACTTATTAAAATAACCAACATATTATGCAACAAAAGAAAAAAAAAATAAGCTAGAGAAGCATAACGGTGTGAAATGAAGGCAGAAGAGAGATAAAAAAAACAAAAAAGAAAAAAAATAACACAATAGAGATGCATCAAAGCTTTAATTAGAATATTTGGTATCATAAGAAAAAACTTGATGAAATAATTTTAAAAATATAAAAAAATTCATCAATAAAATTAAACATAATCCACACAGGCTGCCTAAATATTCACACACTCGCACATATATTACACAGGTCAACCAAGTTTTCTATTTCTCCTTTATTTATTACATATTTCTTTATAACTCTATAAGTAGATTTTAAATTTTCTTGACCAATAGCATGCAATGCAAGTGCTAACCACGTAAGCTCGAAGGACTACATCATCTTGACCGACTTGAGGGAATGCGTGAACTAGTGGACAAGCCTAAAAGGTCCAAGAGAATGTTTGGATTTCTGTGTAAATTTTTAGTAAATCCAATAAGTAAAATACACTACAATATAGAGTTAATATCTCTGAAAAAGTTAGTATGATGTTGTACAATTCTATTTTTACAAATAAATTGTCAATAAGACACATATCTTTCTCACCAATAAATCCTATCTATTTAAAATGAACCTAATTCCCTCATCAATTACTCACAAACATTAACTTTTCCAATAATAACATGACAAGGCACAATAATCAACTAATTTTTATTTTTTATTTTTCATAAGATACCTGCAAGGAAATATAATTATTTTAATTATTATACTATTTTTAATGAGATAAACTGATGTTAATAAAATCTATAAATCCTTGGGGTATCAAGTAATATAAGATGAATAGAACTTTATTTAAAATAATAGAGCAAACCACACAAGCCATAGAATTCTTTCCCAACTTGTGCTCCTCTTTCTGCACATTGTTCTCTTGCTCCACACATTGTCATTCTACTCTACATAAGCCTTTTTTTCTACATCTACTAATTTAAGTAATGAATGATATTCTATTTTTTTTTATAAAAAAAAAACTTATTTTTGTACGACGGTATGGAAACCAATGGCCAAAGTTCAGTCCCTTTGAGTCCATCGATCAATGGTCAAATCCAATCACCACAGTCAGTTCATCAAGTAGTTAAGAAAAGTTCCATATCTAATTTGAAGTTTTTCCAGCTTCGTTAGATTATATTTATAAAGGCGTTGGAACTTGCTGTCCTCCTTAATTACTTTTGCATCCAAATAGTTGAAATTTCATGCAACTGAATTTAGTGATTGGTATGGACAATGGTTTTGCAATATCAATCATCTTATGGAAGATTTATCCAATAACTTTTTTCTCTCCCAATATTATTTATTGCTATCTATTCTCTCTTTTGAAAAGAAAGCTCCTTTATTGACCTTTTTAGAGTTGGAGCGCTTGTCTCCGTATTTCAGTGTTCATTAATCTATGGGAATATGAGAGGGGCTCCTATTTTGAGTAAATATCAGCCGATATGATGGTCTCTAAATTCGGATCTTTCTCATGATGTACTTGCTACCACGACACCCATTCTCTCTTATGATGAGAGTAGATCTGATAGACATATTGGGTATAACAGCAGTGTGGCCCATATAGGTTACCCAAGCAGCGCGACTTCAGGCTTTACTTCTTCGTCTGATCTTTCTTTTGGTACTTACCATCAAGGACACAGGAGAACCAGAAGAGTTGGTATCCCAAAAGCCGAAAGCATCCAAGGGTCATAAGAAACTGAAAAATGGAAGAAGAGGAGTTTTCGTCTCTCTACCAGACCTAAACATTATCAATAGCTCTTCTATGGTGATTTTAACGCCACATGTGGATGATTCTTTCATTGAGTATTTACGAGGCTGTAACTCGGTATCTGAAGTTGGTATTTTCAATAGAAATCGGTTGATTCTCCCCCAGTTGGGTTATCAGAAAGAAGCTTCCTTTACCAGCTTTGAGTCATGCTCTACTTCGACCTCTAAGTAAGAGATTAACGGCGATCTGTTTCGTACGTGGGGGAGAAATTTGCATAAATTCTTCTGGTGGTTGTCTTATTGCTGTTTGTCGCATGTTGGAAAATTCGTGCGGCGTCGACTTGGTGATTTTTCTCTCTGTTATGTTTGATTTTATTTTATTGGATTTGTTGGAAGTCGTCGCCTAGTATTTAATTAAGGGTTACTAGAAAACCTGGTTGTGCTAGTTTTGTTAGAGATTCGTTTGTAAGAGACCAGTTGTGATTAGGAAAGGTATTAACACTCCTAACACATTCTACCTGAGGTAAGCTGCTTCGTGACTGTGATGAGTTAAAGAAGTTTTAAAAATTTTATCTTTTCATTGAATTTTAGAAATACAACTTCTGTGCAAGTTTGTACTTCTACACCGTGATCCAATCAAAATATTAAATTCTTATTTATTATTTGTAGTTTTATCATAAACAGAAAAGAAACACTCATAAAACAAATACAAACACACACACACTTTCCTATATTTGTGTTTCTTTTCTTTTTCTTCTTTTTGTTTTTTTTTATCTACACTTCAAAATACAAAATTCAAAACAATTAAATAAAAATTACATTACATAATTTTTAAATTACAAAACATCCCTTAAAAACCCTAGAAATTGTAGGGGAGACCTTCTGAACAGTGCACGTGAACAGTGGCGGCGCGTTGCTCCACGTGCTGCTGCCACTGGCGGTGGCAGAACCGGTGGATCGGGAACCTCTTTGTCTTCTTTATCTGTCTGTACCAGCGGTGACCTCCACTACTTCTCAAGAAAAGAGATCTGACTGCCTTAAGGTTCGACCTTCTTTCCCCTTTCAATCTTTTCTGTCGGCGGAGATTCATGGTCACCTAAAACAGAAAACAAAAAACAACACAATAGCAGTTGATTTTAATTTTGTGCTTTGTTTCTCAATCTGCTTTGTTTTTTTTCTTTCTAGCAGATCTGATTTCTACTTCTCTTCTTCACGGATCTACTCCGTTTCTCTACCAATAGTGACCTGCAAAACCAACCAAAACGCAACACAAGCAGTTGATTTTAATTGTTTTTCTTTGTTTTTTTCTAGATCTGTTCTCGAGTCCCTTTTTTGTAGTTATGGTTTGTTGTCCTTCCCTTCTTCCAGTGACAGATTTGGCGGCAAGGAGGAGTGCTGGAGGCTGGCGGCCGGAGATGGGTTTTTGTTTAGCAGCGACGAGAGCAGCTGAAAAGGCAGAGGAGGAAGAAATGGTTGTTGTGGTCGGGTCTAATCGTTGACCCGAAGGGAAGTGAGGGGTCGATTAAGAGAGACCCGACTGGGGGAAAGCTGGAGTGGAGAGGGTCGTCAGCTCACGGTGGCTGAGAGGGAGGATCGGCTGTTGCTGCTTTGCTGGGGGAAGAAGGACTGTTGTTAGCCGATGTCAACGGCGCCCGAGGAAGGAAAGACTTGCTGGCTGAAAAAGGAGACTGTGGGTCTGAGGAGATGGGAACAACTCTGTCATCCTCTGGTTGGTGGAGATAGGGCCGTGGCTGAAGGAGCTGTGGCCAAGAGAGGCTGATGTGGGTGTGGCCGGTAAAGGTAGATCAGAGTTTGCTTTGGGGAGGCTGCAACAAGAGAGGAACTGCAGGGGAAGATCGGTTGTAGAAGATGAAAATGAGGGGGGAGGCATGAGTTGATAGGTAAGTAGAGGCTCTGATTTGTTGCTGGAAAAGGAGAAGAAAATGACGTGGAGGCTGGTTTCAAAGAGGGGGGAACAACGTGGAGAAGAGAAAAATCAAAACCAGGAGGCCGGCGGGTGCTTGGGAGAAAAATTGAAAACGGGTAGGGGGCGGTGGCTCCGGATGAGGGAGAAGGAAATTTAGGTTTAAGTCTTCCTTCTTTTTCTGTCAAAATTACCCCCCTTTGTTTGTGTTAAAGACTGTTATTTATAGGTAAAATGTTGCTTGGATTTCAAAATTGGTCCCTCAACTTTTGTAAATTTTGATTTTTTGATTTTTTTTGTATTTTTTTTAAAACGAGCAATATCAACATCGACTCAATGAGGAAAATCAATAATTTTTAAAAATAACACGTTAAAAGTTGAATGCGTTCCAAATATCTTTGAAAATTTAAATTCTTTTGAGATGACGCTGAAAATGCTAAAAATGATGCAAATATATTTAAAAATATATTTCTTTGGATTTTCATTGTTTTTCTCTTTTTTTTTGGTTTTTTCTAAAAATTCAATCAATATGTCAATGTTATCAAGGCTAATGAGATCTAAAACATCTCTTATTTTGCTTAAATTCTTACAAAGTATAAAAAAAAACATGAATATAATATATGTATATATATATATATATATATATTAGTGATAAATCTAATTTTAAAAAAATTAATATCATTATTAATGAAAATAGAAATAATAATTTTTAATAATAATATTTATGGAAAATAGTAATAAAAATGAGCTTTTTATACTTTGGTGGTTTTATTAATTAAATTGAATTGGGTTTGTCGCGAGGGACGACAGAAGATCTCTATCGTGCCTCTTGTTGTGGGGTGTTGTGTGTTGAAAATATTTTGATTAATTTTTAGGAGTCGCCACTTAATATTATAGTTACTAGGAACCTATAGTCTGCGAGAGTCTGAATAAGAGATTGGTTGTGCAAGGAGAAGATGCATCACCCCCAGTACACCCTACCTAAGGTAAACTGCATTGTTGTTTGATTATTTTTAGGTTGGGTTTCTATTTATTGATCTTATCTAAACCTCAAGGCAAATCTCTCTTCATAAGAGAGTCTTTACCCTATCAGATTAAATTCTAACCATTCTAAAGTCTAAATTTTAGCATCACATTTATTTACACTTTGTATCTTTAATACCTAAGAGTGCACTTTATCATGTAATTTTACACTTATAAATATTAAAGTCTACATTTGGATCCTAGAGAGAATTAGAAAAAAGATTTTTGATATTTTGGTCAAACCCTAATTGATGCTTATAAACTGGTTATGATATCCATTTTTGGGTTTCAAAACATCAGAAATATGCAAATTTTTTTAATGAAAGCATGCTTGAAAAATTTTAGGATTTGGCCGTATACATGAAAATAATTTTTAAAAATGAAAATTGATTTAAAAAAATTTTAAGATTTTTTTTGAAATATTTAAAAAAACCCGAGTATTTTAATACTCGATTTGTACCTTACAATGTAAATATAAAACCCGATATTATGAAAAATTAGTAGAAAAATACTTAATAAAATCATAATTTTTTAAAGGATTTTTTAATTTTTTTGTTTTTTAATTAATTAATTAATTAATTAATTAATATTATTATTTATAATTAAATATTATAAAAATATGTGGGTTAGGCCTAGCACAAACCCAAAAACTAGTGGGCTAATACTGGCCCAAAATAGTCAGGTCGGGCTAGACCCAGATATCCTTTATTCATCTTTTTTGGTTGGACCTAGCCTAGCCAATTGGGCTGGGCTAAGCAGGTCCAACCCAGAAAGGATTTAGTCATTGGGTCGGGCCTAGTGACTGAGTTGCATTGTTCATGTGCAACCAGTAAAAAGAGAGGAGGGAAGAAGAAGGAGAGAGGAAAGAAGCTTACCTGGATTTGAGGAAGATGGCGGGCTGACTGGTGGTGCATTGTAACTGGAGGCGGTGATCCCAGCAGCTAGGTGTGGCTGTTGTTGTTGACGTTGCGATGGCAGGGAGCAGAAGGTTTGCAAAGGAGAGGGAGAAGTGGTGCAACCACCACATGAGGTGGTTGGGTGGCCACTTGAGGTGGAGATGACGATGAGAAGACAGGTGATGATAATGATGGCAGCTGGAAGCCATGGAGGGGAGAGGAAACAAAGAAAAGGTTGGCTATAGGAGGATTTGAGCAGAGAAGGCTGGTTTTCGTCCAACTTTGGATTCGGTTTTCTCCTACCTTAGGCAATCAACTCCACTTCTATTTATAGCCGGTGGAAGAGGATAATCACATCTACATAAGAAGAAAAATTTCAGCCCTTGATTAGGTTGGAAAACATCTCAACCGTTGGCTCAAAACGCGCGTCATAAGCTATTTAATCTGTAGGAAAAAGCTGTTTAAATTGGCCCCTTTAGGCTGGCGCCGACGCTGTTTCATTGATAGTTAGACTAAAATATTCAGTCGACGTTGTAAAGCAACTGCACGAAATCATTTTCATGCATGCTTTGTAGATTTGATGGATCAGTGACGCATTAAATGCATCTAAAAAGTAGCCATTCGGGTAGCATTTCCTGGCAAAAACGGGGAAGATAATGAATAGTATTGAACGACGCGTCGTCCATTTTTTTTCATAACAACATTGTTTTGGATTAATTAGGGATTTTAATGACTTTCAATTTAGTCCTCTAGCTTTCAATTGCTTTCAATAGAATCCCTAATTTACCTTAAACCTTTGATTTAATGCAATTTGGTCCCAGCATAACTTCAACTTCAACCTCAAATTTACATGCCTTTTGCAATATGGTCCTTGGTCTTGGATTGATGCAATTTCACTTTTAATTTCTTCAATTTGACTGCCATATTTTATCAATTAAAACCCTATAGTTTGAAGCCTTTTGCATATTAGTCCTTGGCTATGAATTTTGTCAATTTAACCCCTAATTAACCTCAAAACTTCAATTATCTTTCAATTTGGCTTCTAATTTCAATCAATTAACTTGGTAAAAATTAAATTTGATCACTTAAAATTATAATCTTCATAATTAAGCCCAAATTAGGCTCCCAAACTTAATTTTTCACCAATTAAGCCCCAAATAAAATTAGTTTAACCCATTTTAAAGTATAATTAAGTCCTTGTACTTAATTAAATCCTTCAATTGGACACAAATTAATTCTTAAACATAATTAAAATTTAATTTGGCCCATGATTAAATCAAATTGGCCTATTACAAATTTAATTATGTTATTGCACTTAATTTTTATGCAAATTCGTTCAATAATCATTTAATTTAACCTTGAATTTGCATTTTGTTTCTCCATTTTTGGGCATAATATGACATAATTAGGTCTTGAATTTCCTTTAAAAATTGCAACTTGATTTCCCAGCCTACTTTCTCCATATTGCCAGCCTTTATTATTATTTTTTATTTTTATTTTGAAAAAGAAATGAATTTTGAGGACTAACCTAGAATTGGGTTATGATAGTTGCCCCCTCTTTACAAGGCTTATGATAGTAAATATTATAAGAGACTTTAGATAGTAAGCACTATAAAGAGAAAAAAGAAGGATGAGAGATTATTGACTCATCATATTGAGAAATGATGAATCCTTTTAAGGGCTAAAAAGCGCACTCAAAGTAAAAACTAGAAGATTTTTCTTTTGAAAATTTTGTAATTTTGAAATGGTCGAATTATCATGGGTGACCTACCTAGAGAGAATTTAAAAAAAAAATTGAGGTTGTCTCATTGTAATGGGTGACTATCCAGGTGAAAAACGCAAATATTTTTTTTTACAAAGGTGAAAAATATGAAGATTTTTTAAAGTGGTAAAAAATACAGAGATTTTTCAAAGTGGTGAGAAATGCAAAAATTCCAAAAAAATGGTTTCATTGTAATGGGCAATCAGCCCAAATAAAAGATGAAAAGAGTTTTCAAAGAGATCTGATTATGATAGGTGACTTACCCAGGTGAAATAAAATAAAATAAAATGTCTTAAAGTGAAGACATGATAGGGCTCCAAGACGCATTATTCAAGAGATAAGAGCTCAAAGGAGCTTTTAAAAAAAGATGGGACCCGAAGGGGGACGAGGATTGAAAAGCGCACTCGAAAGGAGGTAAGGTTAGAAAACACATTACTTGAAAGATAAGGGCTCAAAGGTACATCAAAGGTAGGCTGTAAAGCACAAAACCAAAGATGGTGAAGAGCTTAAAGGCGCACTCAAAGGGAAAAAGGTAGGGCTAAACAATGCATTAGCTAAGATGATTAAGGCCTAAATAGCTCACTTAAAAAGAGTTATGATAGTGAGACACCGATCTGTTAATAAAAAGAGTAATACATCATGATCAATATGCATGTGTACTTACCTGACAAATATAGGTTCCCTTTTCTTCATGGAGTTTTCCTTTTCTCAAAAGTTCAAGCCTCTAATAGTAAGCTTTGATGATTCTTTCCTCTCTTGCTTACTCGAGTCACATTTTATGATCTTAACCCTTGGGAAGGATATGACATCAACATACCTTTTTATCCACAAACCTTTATATGAAGGATAGTCATCTCTACACCATCTCTTGTTTTCTTAAAAATGGAACTATGGAGCCAACCCTATGTGTTTTGCTGGATTGCTTCCCAGTTTGATTATGTCTCCAAGTGTTCAATTTGGGTTTTTTTAGGGATGCAGCTATGTGGAAGAAGATTTGGTTATTTACAAGAAGTTGTTTTCATAAAGAGTTTTTGGAATTTCAAAGTTATTCTGAAAAATCATTATGATGTTTGTTCCAAAACAAGCTTGTTCTGAGAAATTTGAGCGATTCTCATGGATAGGTTTGCATGAGTGTTGAAAAATTTGATTTTGCTTTTGGTTGAAAAGGTTCAAGCTTCAATTTGAGGGTTTTAAAGAACCAGTTTTCAAAGTTCCCATTTTGAATGCATGAATAATTACTTATTTTGCATGGGAAAGCATTGGCCATCGATTCAGACTGCTTGCCTTTGATTAGAAAGGGCTTGATTGGGCACATAGCATAGGGTTAGGCTCTTGGTTATGAAGAAAAAGGATATATAGGCTCAAAAGGTGTTTAAATGACTTTAAGACAAATGATCACTAGTACTTATTTCTCAAACTCTTCTCTTCTCTTCTCTTTTTCTTTTTCTTTTTCTTTTTCATGAATTTCTAAACCTTGGAATTAATTTGCAAAATGAGTCATGGTGCCCCCCAATGTTAGGCTTTTTCTTCTTTTGATTTTGAGCATCATTATATTAGTAATTTTTGTGGTACGCTCAAATCTTTTTAGGACTCTTTCATGTCCCCTACTTTGTTTGGACACTTTTGATCATTAAGGATCTTTTTTCATACCGCCCAGTGTTGTTTGGGCACTTTTATTGTTTAGGACTTTTTCATACCCCCTAGGTTTGTTTGGGCACTTTTAGTCGTTAAGGATTTTTGCACTTGCCCCTATTGTAGGGTGTGATCCTAGCCTATGTTATTTTTTCTAAGAAAATTGCACTAGGCTCAAAAGGGAATTACAAGAGATTTTTTAGATTTTGTGAAAGGATGATCAAAGATAGCTTTTATTCATTTCAAATGCATGTCGTTAGAATTGACAAGCTTTGCTCTCTCACATGCGAGTATGCAAAAATAGTTTCTTATTATTCATGCAATCAAAACTCAGCTTTGAAGTTATTTCATGGGTTGTCTTTCAGGTTTTTTAAGTGTTAGGATATCACTTGAATTTTCAGAACTCGTTTGTTAGTACAAGCATCAATTTGATTCTAGTTTTGTACTAAAACTTTGAATTCCTAAATTTTTTTATCAAAACATGGGATCATGCATAATTTTTTAGGGGAAACACACTAAAAAAATCTTGGCCAAACTTCAATTTTATTGATTGATAAAAGGTAAATACATCAAGCATAGTACTTTTTTACAACATCTAAGTTTACAGGTATCAGTAGATCCTTTCTATCCATATTAGTCAGAATTTAAGTCCCTTTAGAAAAAACCTTTTTCACCACGTATGGCCCTTCGTAGTTTGGTGCCCACTTACTTTGATCTTCTCCTGATGCGAATGAGATCTTCCTTAACACCAAATTCCTCTCCTTGAACACCCTCGGTTTGATCTTGTTATTGTAAGCATTGGATATCCTACTTTGGTATAATTGATCATGGCAAATAGCTGATAGTCTTCTCTTATTGATCAAGTTTAGTTGCTCAAATCTTAACTTTGCCCATTTTGATTCATCCAGTTCTGCATCCTTAAGGATCCGTAGTGGCTCCTACCCTATTTTCTAATACATTTATTACACCATCAAAATAAATGGTCCACGTATCATTTTCCCCGCCTCCATTCTCGATTACTATCACATCTTCATCTAGGAGGTCAAAGTTTAGAGGCTCATAGTTTTCCATGGCACGATCTGTAAGATGATCAACGATTATGCTTCCTTTTACAACTTTTCTTGTCATAAAGACAATGTCATATTCTGCCAACTACACTTACCACCTTACTATTCAACTTGACAGATACGGTTTTTCACAAATATACTTGAGCAGATCTAATTTTGAAATCAATAAGGTTGTGTAATACAACATATATTGCCTGAGTCTTTTTGCATTTCAAACCAAGACATAACACAGTCTTTCAATTGTTGTCTATCTTGACTTATAATTATTGAATTTTTTACTCAAGTAGTAAATAGCTTCCTCTTTCCTTCTTGACTCATCATATTGTCCCAACACATAACCCATAATTGTTTCTGTTACTGTCAAGTATAGGATTAAAGACCTCCCTAGTGTTAGAGGAATTAATATAATGGTAATTTTTGCAAGTACCTTTGTATTTTATCAAAGACTTCCTGACAATCATTATCCGATGCTTCAAGATTTTTCTTCTTAAGCAAACAAAAAATTAGTTTACAAGTCATTGTCAACAGAGATATAAACCAAGCTATATAATTTAAGCGCCCGAGAAAACTTCTTTGCAGTAATAAATGATATTCTATTTTTTTTATAAAAAAACTTATTTTTGTATAATGGTATGGAAACCAATGGCCAAAGTTCAGTCCTTTATCAGTCCATCGATCAATGGTCAAATTCAATCACCACAGTCAGTTCATCTAGTAGCTAAGAAATGTTGCAAATCTAATTTGAAGTCTTTCCAGCTTCGTTAGATTATATTGTTAGATTATATTTATAAAGGGGTTGGAACTTGCTGTCCTCCTTACTTTTGCATCCAAATAGTCGAAATTTAATGCAACTGAAATTAGTGATTGGTATGGAAAATGGTTTTGCAATATCAATCATCTTATGGAAGATTTGTCCAATAACGTTTTCTCTCCCAGTATTATTGATTGCTATCTATTCTCTCTTTTGAAAAGAAAGCTCCTTTATTGGCCTTTTTAAAGTTGCGAGCGCTTGTCTCCGTATTTCAGTGTTTATTAATCTTTGGGAATATGAGAGGGGCTCCTATTTTGAGTAAATATCAACCGATATGATGGTCTCTAAATTCGGATCTTTCTCATGGTGTACTTGCTACCACGACACCCGTTCTCTATTATGATGTGAGTAGATCTGATAGACATATTGGGTATAACCACAGTGTGGCCCACATAGGTTACCCGAGCAGCGCGACTTCAGGCTTTACTTCTTCGTCTGATCTTTCTTTTGGTACTTACCATCAAGGACACAGGAGAACCAGAAGGCTTGGTATCCCAAAAGCCGAAAGCATCCAAGGGTCATAAGAAACTGAAAAATAGAAGAAGAGGAGTTTTCGTCTCTCTACCAGACCTAAACATTATCAATAGCTCTTCTATGGTGATTTTAACGCCACAAGTGGATGATTCTTTCATTGAGTATTTACGAGGTTGTAACTCGGTATCTGAAGATGGTATTTTCAATAGAAATCGGTTGATTCTCCCCCAGTTGGGTTATCAGAAAGAAGCTTCCTTTACCAGCTTTGAGTCATGCTCTACTTCGACCTCTAAGTAAGAGATTAACGGCGATCTGTTTCGTATGTGGGGGAGAAATTTGCATAAATTCTTCTGGTGGTTGTCTTCTTGCTGTTCATAGATTAAAAGAGATGTTTGGTTAAGATGGAAAGTAGTGGAATCAGGCTGAGGATGAATATTTAGGGGTGTCTTTAATTAGGTGTAAGATTTTACTTCATCTTCGTAGTTTTTATTTTTATTTTTATGGATCTGTAGAGGAGTGGTGCTAGAGAAACCACAAAACTGACTTCCTATGCGGCTGTGGAACTGGCGGATGAGTCTCTAATTAACAAGGTGTGGGGCTGTAGCTATAGATTTTGGGAAGCTTTGCTAGCAGATGTGTGCATGGAATGCATTGAGTTTTCTGCTTCGACTGTTAAGAACTTTGTTGTGGTGCGAGTTGTGGTTTGATGGTGAAATGATCGCCGATTAATATTGCGGCTGGTATTTTTAAACTTTCTTACCTAACTCCTGTCTAAAACGCAATACAAAACATAACGAAGGATCAGTATTGCGGCTGGTATTTAGGGAGGTTTTGCCCCTTTATAAGTTTAGAATTTCGTAGGGGAAAGCGTATAAAAAATGTGTCTTATTCAAACGTGTTAGTTAGTGCGGCGCAAAACATTTCTAACACCAAGTTTGTCTTTTTGGTGGGTGTGTGTGTGTATATTAATTATAAATTATATAATATAAATATAATATTAAAGAAATATAATTTTAAAATTTAAAATATTTTTAAATAGTCAAAATTAAATAAATTTTTAACTTAAAATAATTCAACTTAGATAAAATATCAAAATATTATAAAAATAAAATGTTTTAATACAAAAAAAATCAAACATCATCTCCATCATTAATATAAAAATAAAAATCTTGATCTTGTGGTAATATATAAGAAAAGTCATTAACTAAATATTTCAATAATTAATTATTTTCACTAAACTCATTCTCGTCATCAAAACATATATTTTCATCTTCAAAAGTCAAACTAGATAAATATGCTTTAATAGTTTCATGACTTAAATACTCTCCAACAAAAAAATTGAGTTCTTTACATATCCATTCATTTAATATGTCAATGTTATAAAGGATAATGAAATCTAAAGCATCCCTTATTTTACTTAAATTCTTACAAAGTATAAACATGAAAAAAAAACAACATGAATATAAACTATATATATTAGTGATAAATCTAATTTTAAAAAAATCAATATCATTGTTAATGAAAATAGCAATAATCATTTTTAATATTATTATTATTAACATCATTTTTATGAAAATAGTAATGAAAATGAGCTTTTTATACTTTAGCGGTTTAATTAATTAAATTGAATCGGGTTCAATTTAATTCAATAGCTTTTCAAGCTTGGAATGGAACATGTGAAATGAAACCGAAACATTTCGATCGAAATATAACCTGAAAATATGAACAGACTAAGATTTTAAATAAGATGAAAATTGTTTCATTTTGTTACGCTTTTTAAATTGATATGAAATGTTTAGGCCATTTTAAACAAAACGAAATAGAATTGACAATTTTGCTAAACATACTCATATATTACTATTCATTTTTAATTTTAATCATTAAATTTTTATTTTTAACAATTTAATCCTAATTAAAAACCCATTTCTTTTGATTTTTTAAGAAATGGTGAGATTTGAAGCAGAAGAATGAAATGAAAAAAGCATCAATAATAAGTGGTGTATCCTATGTTTTTTTTAATACATTTTAGTTCTCAATCTTTAAAAATAATACAATTTAGATCTTTTTAAACTTTGAAAATTCTATTTTGGTACAAAAATTTATTTTTAATATTTTAAGTTTCTAATTACAGAAAGAAAACAGGTAATTCATCAAATTTCAATAGTAAGAAAGAAAGTTGTTATTCATGCTATTATTTTCTATTAAAATGGTTATTCTTGGTGTCCACTAGTTTCATAGGACGAGAGTGGTTTCATAGTAGTTGTTTAGATTTTTAATATTATTTGAAAAAATATATCTAAATCAAGAAAGACAAATTTAACCTAGTTTATTAAGGGATTTTTTTTACTCTTTTTAAAATTAATAAATTATTTTGTAGTTGTTATAAGAGTGTTGGTAATGTTTCTTTTTTTGGTTATTGAAATAACTTGAAAATCAGTTTTTCAAAGCTTAAAAAACATTGCTCTAATTTTCTAGCCAACGTACTAATGGCTATAATCTAAGCTCAAAGAGCATGTTTTTGTTTATTTAAAATATATTATATATTAAATATAAATTTAAAAAGAAAAACATTATTAAACCTAATTAAATTCATAATCTGAATTTGATGTTTAGTAGGTTAAGCCACAAAATTTAAGTAATTTTTTTCTATTTTTTCTTTTTTCTTTTTGATTGATACTTGTTTAATATGTTTTTTTAGAGTATTTTTAATCATATTTCAATAATATTCCTCTCATATGAATATGTTTTTGGCTTATTTAGCTTCTTTTTTTAATTGACATTTGTTTTAATTATTTATTGCGTATTTAATTTTTGAAAAGATTATTCTAATCCATCTATATTTTTTTAATGTTTTTTGTTAATAAAATTTTATTTTTAAAATAAAAAATATTTCTTTTTAGATACTATTTATAATATGTGCAGTTTTACATATTTTTTTACCTTTTATTTTATTTAATCAATTTCATGTGTATATTTATTTATTTTATCGTTTGATTGACTAAAAAACTAATATTAATAAAAAAATTAACAAATACAATTAAGAAAATATCTCATATTGTGAGAGCAAATATTTTGCTCTACATTCGTCTCCTAATTTTTCTAGTTTTGTTTTTAATTATCGTTAATAAATTTCTTTCTTATTTATTTACAAAGATGAATGGCATGACCAAAAAATTGATATATTCTCTCAAGTATAAGAGTGTCAAAATAATAAATAATCCAGCAAGATTGGGTTGAATAACAGGAAGGTTAAATATATAAAATTATAAACAATAATGAAAACGAGTTGAAGAGAATTTTTAAAATATGATATTAATATAAGGATAAAATAAGAATAAAATAATTGTCAATGTTAGAGGATCAATTAATGGTATTTCAAACAAGTATAGTATAAACTCTTTTTATTACTTAACTAGAAACCATACACAAAAAAGTTTCTAATCGGATTATAAATTATTAACATGATTATATTAGTTATCTTAATTGAATAATACTAATACTTGTAAATATTGTCAGGTATTCATAATATTAACTTATGATAACAACAAATCAAGTTCTTTTCATAGCATAAGTATCGATTATACCATACAGTTGGGCTATGAAGGTGTCAAGTATTTGTTGCACCAAGAGCTATACAACATAAATCAAGATTAACCATTTAACATGCAAAGTATTAATAGTGAACAATATAACAAATATAAAACATGATAGTATCAAATATTAAAATTTATGTTAAGTTTATGCTATATTTGTTCTTATACAATTAGTGTAACTTTTTTATCTTGACATAATAAACTTAACTAAATATAATGAAAGAGAGAAACATAAATAAAAAAGATAAGAATATGAAAAATATATAAGTTAACTAAGTAAAGAAAAGAAAATGAAAAGTATAAATAAGAGATTAATATAAATAAAATTTAAGCATTACAAAAATATAAAGAAAAAGAATAAAAACATAATCTTGATTTGAAAATCAATATGTTTAAATATATGAAAAATATCTCCTTTTATAGGCCAAAATCTAAAACTATTGATTTGATGATTAATTATTGAGTGGGTACCCATCTTTTGATTAAATAATAATCCTTATCTTCTTGTCTACCAATAACGTCAATGATAACATCAAAATTTGAATAGATAGTCTTCATGAAATTTTTAAGAAATTGTCTCAGCTTTCCAATTAAAAAAAAATCAGTGCATTTGGACTTTTAGAACTCGAGATATAAACTAAATATTAAACAGTGTTTAGGCTATACGACAGATTCAAATTTCTCTTTTGATATTAAGATTTGGACTTCCAAATGTCAGTATTGTGTCTTGTAGTCTTATAAATATTTTAGGCCTATGTCTTAGTTTTCTAGTCATATAAAACAAACTAAAATCCAATATCTACATATTCAAATATGATCCAATGACTGAACAGTGCTCCAATTTGAATCGAATCAGAATCTTTTTTCTAAATATAGGCTTTTATTTGTCCTTTTATTTTCAATAGTTAATCACATCAATCAATCCTTTGAATTATGAGTTATGTTTGTATTTAAATGAGTATTTATCATAAATTAAAGTTATTTTATATTATTAAACTTTTTATTATAAAACATGCTCTAATTAAGGAGTTATTGATACTTTAAGTATAAAATGATGATAAAAAATCTTGATAAAAATACACTTTTAAGTACTAATCAATGATTCTTGATTTATTTAATTAGAAGCATGCATAAACTTCTTAATTTACTCTTAAGATTTTTTATTTATAAAAATATGTTGAAAAAGCTTGTATATATATAAAAAATTTATTGTAAAAAATATATCTGACTAATGACAGAGTATAGGTTAGATAGGTAGTTTTTTACAAAACATTAAAGGATGTGGCTTAATAAATGTAGTGTTATTATAATAATTTTTTAAGTTTTTTTTATTTCACCTTTTAAACACCTATTATTATTATTATTATTATTATTATTATTATTATTATTGTTATTATTAAATTGTACCATTATTGTTTGAGGACTATACTTTTTAATTTTATTATTATTTTCTTTTTAGGTTAGGTTATATACTAATCGTATAGATTTATTTTTTTCTTTGATTTCAACCTTAAACATTATCAATTAGAAGTGAGGCTTTTGACATGACTAAAAGGTTGATGTCTTCTCCCAAGTGCAGGAGTGTCGAAGTAATAAATAACCCGGCAAGACCGGGGTCGAACCACAGGGAGATTAATTGTACAAATTATAAATAACAGTAATACAACAACAACAACAACAACAACAATAATAATAATAATAATAATAATAGTAGTAGTAGTAGTAGTAGTAGTAGTAGTAGTAGTAGTAGTAGTAGTAGTAGTAATATTAGTAGTAGTAATAATAATAATAATAAAGAAAGAGAAGAAGAAGAAGATGATGAGAACTTGAAGATGGAAAATTAATGTAAGGATTAAACAATAATAATAACAAATGTCAAGGTTAGAGGTTCCACTAATGGTATATCAAACAAGTATAGTATAAACTCTTATTATTGAATTGGAAACCACACATAAAGGAGGTTCCAATCAGATTATATATTGTTAACATGATTACATTAGTCATCTTATTCAATTAATGCTAATACTTGTAAATCTCGTCAAGCATTCATGATTATAACTTATGTTAACAACAAATCAAGTTTCTTTCATAGCTCAGGTGTCGGTTATACCATACATTATGGGCTATGAAAGTGCCAAGCATTTGTTGTACCAAGTGTTATACAACATAAATCAAGATTAGTCATTTAACAAGCAAAGTATTAAAGAGTGAACAAGATAACAAATATAAAACATGTTAGTATCAAACATTAAAGTCCATATTAAGTTTACATTATACTTATTCTTACACCATTAGTGTAACCTTTTCACCTTGACATAACTAACTTAGCTAGACATAATGAAAGAAAGCAAAATAGATAAACAAAATAAGAACATAAAAGTTAACTAAGTAAAAGAAAGGAAATGAAAAGCATAAACTTAATATTAATGAAAGCAAAGCATAAACATTACAAAAAATACAAAGAGAGAAAGGAAAAGCATGATCTTAATCTGGAAATCAAGATGCCTAAATGCATGGCAAATGCCTTCTTTTATAGGCTAAAATTGGAAACTATTGATTTGATGACTAATTGATAAGTGGGTGGCCAACTTTTGACTTGGTGATAATCTTTATCTTCTCTTGTCTGCCCAAAACGTCATTGATAACGTCAAAATTGGAGCCAGTTGTAACATGAAAGTTGTAGGCAATTGTCTCATCCTTTTGGTGTAAAAAATTCAGCTCATTTGGACTTCTAGAACTCCAGATATGGCCAAAATAACGAACAGTGCTCGGGCTGGAAGACAGATTCGGGCTTCTTTGTTGTTGCTACAATTTGGACTTACAAATGGCCTTTTTAGATCTTGGGCTCCATATGAAAGTTGTAGGCCTATGTCTTACCTTTCCATCCATATAAATTGGACCTAAATCTGAGATATATAGCTCCAGATATGACCCAATTACCGAACAGTATTTTGGTTTGGATTGCACCGACATCTCTTTTCTAAGTTTGGCCATCTCTTTATCCTTGCAATTTAAGTTCTTCAAGTCATCAATCAATCCTTTCATTTATGTGATAGGCCTGCATTAAAAATAGACATTTACTATAAATTATAGGTATCTTATATTATTAGATACATTATTATAAAACATATTTTAGTTAAGGAGTTATTGATACTTCAAGTGCAAAATGATGATATAAAACCATGATAAAAATGCACTTTTAAGTACTAATCAGCTTTATAATATTTTTTTCTTTTTATGAATTTATTGTAGTCTTATTGTTTAGATCTTAGGTTTAATAGGTTAACTCGGATTGACTTGAATTAGTTTTTTTAGCAGCTTTTTCTAATTAATTTTTTTTAATTTTATTTTTTAACATTAAGTTGGTTAAGAATTAGACTTCATATTTTTATTTTTATTTTTTTGCTTTCTACAGAGTTATTTTAACCTCATGACTTAGTTTGCAAGTTTGACTAGTTTATTATGTTTGATTTGTTAGTGTCTTTTTAAATTGAATATTTTTATAACTAGGCCCATAGTTTTCTTTGATTTACTTTATTTGGAGTTATACCAATCTTATAATCCAAGTTGTGGGTTTGTAGATTTATCTAACATGACTCGATTCATTTTTTTATCTTTTTTTAGTTGATTTTTTTTAATTCACTTTTCAACAACTAAATCTTTATTGTTTTATTTTTTCTATTTCAACTTTTAACACTGAATCTATTAGAAATAGAGTTTCATTATTTTTTTTATTTGTTTTTTATGAAGTTATTATAATATCACAACCCGACCATGATTTTAGAAGGAAAACTAACTTCACTCAATCTAGTCTTGCTAGTTCTGTATTTTAAAAGAATTAATTATTTTAGGCATGTTTGGAGTATGGTTATAGTTGTTTTTCAAAATGTTTTTTACTCATAAATACATCAAAATAATTTTTTATTTTTAAAAAATTATTTTTAATATTAGAATATCAAAATGATCTCAAATCAGTAAAAAAAATAAATTAAAATGAAAAAAATTTTATTATTATTTTTTAAAATATTTTTAGAACACAAAAACAAACAAAACTAGCATTTCTTTCACTCATGGTCTCTGTTATAGTAGGTTCAGGTCTGGTTTGTTTTTCTTCCATGCGTGACTGTCACTTCCCTCTTTCTCTCCAAGTGGTTTTTATCTCCACTTTGGTGTCTATCTTGCTATCGCTGGCTTAAAACAAAAAGAAAGAAAGAAAAATCTAAATTGCACACAATTTTGACAAACAGGACCATAATTGGGTAATGGCCTTCGAGATTTATATCAAATCACCATCAAACCCTGAAATCACATCCAAGGTGGTTTGAAGTGAAATATTGGCACGCAGCAAGATATGTGATAACATTTCTTGTCGGTTCAGGGTGATTCAATGGGACATGAGTTTAAATATTGGCCATGCATTTCTTTTATTTTATTTTTTATTTATGTGGGGTGTACAGGTTAGTTTGCGCACACCACGACTAATCCCCACGGCCCACTAAATACCCTGTAAACCCAGTAGATATGTAAGGCATTCTAGAGGTGACAAGTGTGCACGCCAGAATTCAAACTTAAATGCAATGAAAAGAAACAAGTCTTTTCTATCGTTAGACCAAGCACTAGAATACTCCCTTTTATCTTTTTATCTGCTTGGTTCAAGCCAATCAGTTTTTGACCTTAATTGTGAAAATGGCAAGTGATTGTGTTTGCGACACCATAAATTACAAGATCTGCTAGGGAAAAATAGCTTGCATTTGGGAAAGTAATCCTAGCTAGAATGCGAATCCGGCAAAGCAAGAAATCCCCACTAACACTTGTTTCTTTAGCTTCGTTAACCTCTCTACCTGTCCTTTGAGTCACAATAATTTTCCTTGTTAATAATTTTCCTTGTTAATGCTTATCTTTCCTTTCTGAAAGGGAAACATATTTTCATGACTGGTAAAAAGATTGATGTTAACATGACAATCATGTTTTTATTTTCTGGTTTTTAGTTTGTTTAGAAACACGAATAAAATTATATTTTTTAAAATTTAAAATATTTTTATATTTTTAAATGGTTTTAATATATTAATATTAAAAATAATTTTTAAAAATTAAAATAATATATTCCTTTAAAAAAATATTTTAAACCCTAACAATATCGTATTGCCAATCAAATTGTTATGGAAAAAAATAAATTTAAGGAAAGATAATGACATCGGGTTTGTCTTTAATACACCTAGCTACCATGCTACGTGGCGATAGCATTTTTTTAACAAATATATGTACGGTGCTAGATTTTGGAGTTAGGTTTTCCCCCCTCCTTTTTTTTTTTTTGCTAAATAAGATGTATATTAGTGGTTGCTTGTAGAGTTAGAAGGCCATCACAACAAATATAAAAAATTAAATTTTAAAATTGTATTCTTAAAAAAACCTATCATGTATAAGTTTAATTTTTTACAGATAACAACCATTAAATCGGTAATTCCTTGCTAGCTACGATTTAAGAAATCTTTAATTGAGTTAGTTTTATTGCAAATCCTAGTTAAGGGTGATTATTTTCGGTTTAGTTTGATTTTTATCAAAAAAAATAACCAAACTAGAAAAAAATTAAAAAAAAAACGAAACTGAACCGAAATCAGGTCAAACCGACCGGTTTCAGTTTGGTTCGGTTTTTTTGAGAAAAAACCGATTCAAACCTATTTGGCTCGGTTTTTTCGATTTGGCTCGGTTTTTTCTAGTTTTTTTAATTTTGGTTCGGTTTGATTTTTTTAGTTTTTTGGTTATAAAACCAGAACCGAACCGGCTGGTTTTTTCAAAATTTTAATCGGTTTAATCAGTTTTTTTAGTTTTGTTTTTTCCAGTTTTCTCGATTTAATTGATTTTTTGATTTTTTTCTCAGCCCTAATCCTAGTAATTAGTTTTATTGCAAATCCTTGTAATATTACATTACATTACAATTATTATATATACCAAAACATTTAAGCAAAATATTGAAGCAACTCATGGTAGCCAAAGTTTTTTATATTTTTATCCTTAAATTTTTTGCCCGCTTAATATTACAAGTGACTATTACCTGTTTATTAATAATAATATTCATAATTATAACAATAAAGAGCAGGTGATATGAGGGGAAAAAACCAAGTGCGGGCTCGAGCTTTTTTATTAAGATTAGGCGTGTGGTTTCTGGCCTCTTGGAATTTGACTCTTTTTTTTATTATTACTTTCTATCAATAATTTCTATTGAATTAGTTTTTGTTTTCAATAATGATTGTTTTTCTTTTATATATATATATATATATATATATATATATATATATATATTACTTCATGATATTTTAAAGAGATTAATTTGATTTATCTTATAAAAAAATATAAAATAAAAAAAACAATCTTTATAAACATTTCATGGGCTTCTATCTTCTTCTTTTTTTAATATGAAAATTAGCCTTGTAGTTTAATATTTAGTTAGTATTAACAACTCTTTTTTATTTATCAGTTTATATATATTTTTTATATGTTTATAAAGCATAAATAACATCTTTTAGTTTCTCAATTAAAAAATATTAAGAATTAAGTTTATTAATTTATTTTAGTTTATTTTCTATAAAATTATCTTGAGTTTATTAATTTATATTAATTTATTTTTTATAAGATTATCTCAATTTTAAGTAAATATCATGGCATTGGGTTAGTGCTAGATTTTTCTATATGTTTTTTTATCATATGATTAAAAAAAGTATTTTTACAAAAAAAAAATAAATTAAATCAGTGGAGTCCATGACCTAAGTCATGGATTTAGCAAATTAAATCAGGTTGATCTAATATATCAACATCTCAATGTTAAAATAAAAATATATCATCTTGAATTTTTATATCAAATCATAATTTTTTGATTGTTCAAGTTGTTTTGCACAAGTCAAATTAAAAAGGTCACATTAAAATAAATCCTAAAAGTTTTGATTTAAAGCCAAAGCTAAGTAAGCTATCTGGTTAGAAGATTTTAAAATTAACCAGCTATATAAAGTTTAATGATATGTTCAACTTTTTTTATTCAAATTATAACATTATACGAAAACTATAACCATTAGAAGTGGAATGTATCTATATTTTTTTATATATAAACATAACCCATGTTTAGGCTAAGACTTTAAATAATACCCAAAAAAAAATAGGAAAAAAGAGATATTTCTTTTAGTTTCGTTTCCTTTCTATCATTTCTTGACTTGTTTGAAATTCATCCATTTATTAACAATAAACTAAATAGCAAGGGGTTTATTGTACCCTCCTCACAAAGTAATATTTATTTAAATAGTGCTTTAATTTTTTAATTAATATTTTTTTAATTTTATCATTTAATATTATATTTATTTTTTAATGAAATATCACACACTCATAACATAGATCAAAGATTTTGACAAGTTAACTTAGTAAACTAAGGTTTTTTTCTTAATTAACTTTTTTTCTATAATATTGAGTTGATTGAGAATTAGACTCCATGATTTATTTTATTTACTTTTTATTATGTTATTTTGGCCTAATAATCCAAGAATAATGCTTACTTTACTCACTCGAGTTGACTCGAGTCATTTTTTGTGTTATTTTTTAATTATTTTTTTAATTTCATCATTCAATATTGGGTTGGTAGGGAATTGACCTTCATAATATATTTAGATTTGTTTTCTATATCGATCTTGGTCTCACGATCAAGGTCACGGATTTTGATATTATATCCCCGGTTAAATTGAATCATTTTTTTATTTTTATTTTTTAAGAGTTATCTCTTTCTCATGATTGAAATCATTAGTTCTTTAATAATAAAACTTATTTGTTTTTGGCTTGACATCATCTCATGAGTTAAGTCACAGATTTAACGAGTTAACTCAATTAACTTTTTTTTAATTGACTTTTTTTTTTAAATTTATCATTTATTATTGTGTTTGATTGAAATGTAGACTTCATGATTTATTTTAATTTGCTTTTTATTATATCTCCTAATCTCATGGCCCAAGAGGAGTGTTTAACGAGTAAACCCTGGTCTACTTAGCTTATTTTTTATGTTATTTTTTAATTGAAATTTTTATAAATTTTATTTTTTTTTAACAATGGATTCACATTGATAATTGGGAATTGAGCTTTATTTTCTCTTTATAGGTTTATCTTAGTTTTATGATCAAATTTATGGATTTGGTAGATTAATCCAGGGTAAATCAAATTATTTTTTCTTATTTTCTATGGAATTATCTTGGTTTGATGACCTAAATCATACGTTTAGCGAAATGACTTAAGTGATTTAAAAAAAAATGATTTCTTTTCTTGATCTTGTCTTTTAATATTGGCTAATGGGGGATTAAAGTTCAATTTGTTTCGATTAACTTTTCATGAGGTTATCTAGGTTTTATGATCTGATTTTTAAAGTTGTTTTTAAATTATTATTATTTTAATTTTATGCTTTAATATTTGATTGATTGAGAATTAGGTTTTATAATTTATTTTAATTTGTTGTATATGATATTATCATAGTTTGATAATTTAGGTCATAGATTTGACATGTTAATCCAAATTAACCTAAGTCAATCTAATATGTTGTTATTTTAATATTAAAAAAATATATCATCTTGAAAAAAAATTTAGCCAAATTATATTTTTACGAGTTGTATGAGTTGTTTTTAGACTCGCAAAGTTAACTTACATTGGATAAACCCTCACATGATTTTTTTCACTAAAAAAATTAGTGATATCTAAATATTTTTTTTATGTATAAGAACAATTTGACTTGACACTTGACTTAGCTCAAGTCAATGATGTAGTCATCTTCTAATATTGTTCGAAACAAAATAAAAAGGATAAAAATTTCAAGATTTGCAATTGATAATTATAAATTGTTCAATTTATATTAGTTAGTTTCCCACATGTGTTATAGTAAGAAAATTCTTAGTTATTATTTTATTTAACCTTGTTTAATCAGGGGAATCAACTTGGTGGCCTGTCAACCTAGTCTTCAAGTAAACTGGGTGGAAGTTGACATAGTCTAGTTGTCTAATTTTATAGGTGCACCCTTAACTTAGTTTACAGGTTCAAAACTTGGTTTGATTTTTATATATAAAAGAATTAAAGCTTTATAAATGTAATGGTTTTTCATTAAAAAAATATAAACTAATTTAACCTATCTAATTCATGACTTAGGTTGTGGTCTCTATTGTTCCTAACATAAAAATAAAACCTTAAAAATTAAATGAAATTATAGAAAAATAGAGTAATTCACCATCTAGTTTTTAAGGAAACTAAAAATTATAAAATATAAAGCAATATTGTAAATTAAGATGACTTAAACCAATTTAACTTACTTAATCCATGACTTAGTTATGACCTTATTGCCCCTAACATAAAAAATAAGACCTTAAAAATTAAATAAACTTATAGAAAAATGGAGTCATTACTTAGTTTTTAAGAAAAATAAAAATCCCAAAATATATAATAGTCTTAGATATTTAACTATGGGATTAACTTAACTATGTGTTTTCTCCTAACTTTATTCTATGTATGCCACTAATTGTATAAATTATCTTTATATGGACTTACAAGTTATTTATCATTAATTATTAGTTGAAAATATGTTAGGTCTAGGTTGATACCTGAAAATAAAAAACCAATGGACCTAATATTAAAATCAATGCTGAATCAATGCGTGATATTAATTTGATAAAAACTCATTTTAGGGTTAAAACGTTGCATTATACCGGGCCCTAAAAACTAGAAGACAAGCTAGGCTAATTATTCAGGAATCAAGCTTTAACCAAAACATGTTGCAAACTTGATGAAACTTGTTAACTCACGCAATTTTAATTCTGGTTTAAAAAAAAATATTTACACGCGCGCATATACATATACATATACACACACAAATGGTGACAACACAGTAACAATGTTTATTCAAAGCCATCAAAAATAAAATAAAAATAAAAATACATTTAAACAAGTTGCTAATTATCAAAAAAGAGTCTTTCACACATATAAATACGTAAAAGGATGAAAAAATAATTTAACAAAGTGATAATATTGTTATTTTGAAGCAATAAAAATAAAATTAAAATTAAAGTTAAAAAATACATGAGTGAACAGTTATGATTTCTAAAAATGAATTCTTTCACGCAAATGTGAATGTAAAATGATAATATAGTTTTATGAAATGATAATAACACTATAAAATAAAATAATGCATGTATTTATAAAAATATGACTATATATTTTTACAAAGTGATAACGATGTTGTAGTGACTAGTAAAAATAATATAATAAAAAAAACATGAATAAATAGTGACATAAATGACTATTGCAACAACATTTAATTGCATTTGTTAATAGTAACACGTGCAAAATATGAGAAAGAAGTAAAAAGAAGAAGAAATAGGAATCTGACTTGCCTAACGGCTGGTTCTAGGTGAGGAGAAGCTATTATTGGTGGCTGGTAGTGGTGGAGAGGGTGGCGGCATCGCTAGTGATGGTTGATTTCATGTGATTTTGTAACTTCTGGTTTCTCCTTTTCATTTCTTTTATCTCTTATTTTCCTTTCTTTCTTCTTCTTCATCTCCTATCTAATGGATCAAAACACCTTTGTTTTTGCTCAAAAACTCTCATTTTCTTCTCTCTTTTTGTATTTTTTTCTCTTTACCTCAGGTTGCATTATTACTTACTTTGCCTCACTATGTACAAGGATGATGGTTTTGTAACCCTTGTTGGTGGCATGATTATGATCATTGGTTCATTTTGATTAATCTTCACCCTCACCATAGTTGATACTTTGGCTAAAATATATTTGAGCTACTATTTCTACACTAGTTTTTATAGTGTTTTAAAGGGTCAGTATCATAAAATTAAAAAATGGTAACGGATTTGCCGAAAACAAATATTATATCACTATTTTCTAATGATAATAATGATGGGTCAAAAAATTTCAAAATAATTACTAAAAGAATATTTTTCATTGGTAATTATCAAAATAATAGAATATAAATAATTAAAAAAAATATAAAAATATTGTATTACTAATTCCATCAATAAAATGATATGTCAACATTACATTACAATATTCTATTTATAAATTTAAAAGTGTTATAATCTTATTTTCTTCTTCTTTTTTCTTTATCTTTCTCTTTAATTTTAATTCAAAACAACAACCCTCTCTCATATTTTTTACAAATCTAGGCCCATCGTCACAAATTCATATACCCAATAATTGATAGTGTTAATATCATTATCTTGATATATTTTTTTTAAAATATTCCTTACACCAAGTATAAAAACTTACACATTTATATTTTAAGTTAATGTATTGATATTTTTTAACAGTATTTATTGTGCATTTTATTTATATATTTAAATGTTGTACAATCTTTTCATATAGAATTGAAGTTTAGTTTGAATGTTAGGATTTGGAGAAATTTAAATTTATTTGTAATTTGATTAAATTGATTTTTATTTTCTGACTTAGATATATTATATTTAAATAAATATTAGGTTATTTAATATGTAACAATCACAATTTGTTAATTTTATGCTTATGTTGGAAACTTTACAGCTTTTCATGAGAAGAAGGCATTATTTTAGTGTTATATATCAAAACAATAATGTTTTTTTTAATTTTATTTTTTATTATAATTTTTTTTATTTTTAAATTGTTTTAAAAAAAGTTATGAAATAATATTTTGTTTTTTATTAAAATATTTTTTTCTGATTCAAAGATTTTTTTTGCTTTTGGATATTTGACACAGGTCAAAAATTGAGTTACATCAACCTTGGTCATGTCAAGTAACCTTGCTTTATTGAATTTTTTTTATTTTCTTAAATAATTATAAAAATAAGTATTTATATAAATACAACAAATAAAATTATAAAGGAGAACCATATTTTTTCAATCTAAACTATATTTTCTTATTAATTCATTTATGTATTATTTTAATAAAAACAGTAGATTTTTTTTTTAACTATAAGCACTATTTTTCAAATAAAAATCCATCATGTTCTCGACAACTAAATTTTTTTTTATAAATATCAAAATAATGTTTATGTATGTTATATATTATTGTTAGAAAAAAAATTAGTAAAATATTATAAAATCACGTCAAGAGTCTATTAAAAAACTTAAAGAAGGCAAACTTTATTTTTATTGAATATTCATTAGTTTTGTTTTTTTTTTCAATGTCAATTACATAATAATAATTAAAAAATTATCATTCTCACAAAAATCCATAGTATTATTTAAAAATCATGATAAAATTGAAAAATAACTTAAATTTCATGTTAATCATTTTTTATTGTGCATTTCAATAATTAAAAAAATAAAATAAAAAAATACAAAGGGACTAGGCGCTCTAGAGATATGTTTGGTATTGTGGGAACCGTTGTAGTTGTGGTTTGAAAAAAATTATTTTATAAAAGGTGCTTTTGATTGAAGTTGATATGATATTTATATATGTTTGGTTAAAACTATGGTTGAAATTGAGGTTGGACAAAAAGTAGTTTAATGTATTGGGTTAATAATGGTTTTGAAATTGAGGTTATAAAATAGTTTATATATATATATATATATATATATATATTAATATTAATGGTTTTTAATTTAAATATTATAGATTTAACTAGTTATTATATCATGAAATAAATAATACTTTATATAAAATATTTTTTATTGTTCCATTAAACTAAGTATAATTTCATCACGTATGAAATATATTCGGCAAGGACTACAGTTGTTTTGGTTTTTTAAGCACGCGATAACATCAGGTAAAATATAATTAGAAAAAAAATTGAAATTGTGATGAAATTCTTCAAATGCTACGCCATCAAGCGATCTTTATCTAATTTACATAGTATTATTGAATAATGTTAAACACTAGTTTTTTGAATAAAATATAATTAAAAAATTAAAAATATTTTTTATTTTTTATTTAACTGGGTCAAACTCAATTCAATACATGTTGAGTTTTAGATCTGACCCAGTTTAACTGGAATAGTGTAGCATTCTATACTGTTCTATAAATGGTGTATCATATACAGTACATGAAATTCCTTGTGCTTTCTTTTTTTTTTTATTTCAAACACAAAAATAATATGGAATCTATAAATAATAAATTTTATTTTTTTATTACCAAATAACTTAAATCTACAATATAATTAAAACATAGTGGCAAGTGTGTAAACAATGGAGCTTTAAAGAAAAGTGGCATTCACGTTTAGCCCAATAAAAAAAGTCCAACATGTGTGGCCCTGTGTCCTTGATCTCTATCTTTTCTTTTCTTTTTGTTTTTTTTTTTTTTTCACTTGCTTGCTTGCTAAAAGGCTTACTACATGATGTTTGCGGCAAGCCTAGTTTTCAGTGGTTGGAGAGGTGGGCAGAAATTCAAAATCTAGTTTTTGGATCTGAAAATCAAATTTTCAATCTATTTGCACTTAAAGAACTTAACAAACACCCTAATCTCAATAAATGAGATATTAACTCAAAAAAACCCTAATTAGTTTAAAATTAGAAAATTGAATAAAAATAATCTTTTACAACCTAATCTAGATTTTTTATTAATAAGAAAATTTAAAAACACTTCAATAACACTTCTCTCACCAAGAAGAATGTATTAAAACTAAATTTGAATTTTTTTTTTTGTTCAAACTCATTGACCAACTATTTTCTCTTTCTTTCATTGTTTTTGGTTAGTTTCTCTTTTCTTTTAAATATAAATAAAATAAAATTTATGATCAAAACATTATATTGTCAAACTAAGAGATTAAAAATCAAATTTATAAAAATCTTTAGGCAAATATATGTAAGAAGACATGTTTTTTAACATAATTTTTCCTTGCCAAATTTAATCTGAATATTTTTTTTAAATCAAATATAAACTTAATGTCGGACTGTTATTTTACACTAAAATATCTTCATTGAATGCACAGTTCAAAAGCAATATAAGATTAAAGAGTGCATCTCCGCATGGTCCACATTGGTTTACTAATGGCAATTAGTTTTTGTTAATAATTTTCATTTTAATGCCCAAAAGTTAACCTACTGTTGCATTACTAATAAGGTATGCTGAAAGTGTTGTGTCCTTCACACACAGCTCTAATCAGCAGCCTCCACCAACTTCCATGTGGAAAAGAACATCTAACATCAATCACCAAGCATCGGCGGATTTCGATATATCATCTCAGATATCAGTTAAGGCGTCTCTTCTTAATTATTAAACCAAAGTGGCTTCTTTCTTTCTCCTTATCTGTTGAATTTTATGTATGTCGTAGAATCCCGAAATGAAACTTACGGAAAGTGAAAGAGTTCCAAATGCAAAAGAAATGCATCTTGGCAAACACGTATTCCCTTCATTTGCACTAGTTTTTGTATTTTTGGACAGGATACAGGAATCTGTTTCTCATTTTGGTAAGTCTGGTCCATATAGTAGGAAAATCGTGCTTGTTCATAGGTTTTGCGATACCAAATGGAGAAAACTAGCTTCAGCAAATGGTTCATATGTTTTGCGATACCAAATGAAGAAAACTAGCTTCAGCCAATGTACCAAAGATATGAACTATTTTGACTTTTGACAACGCTTATACGTGCACATGATCTTTCCTTCCCTTTGAAATATAAAATAACTTTTCCATGATCACAGAAACAGATTTCCCATTTTTATCTCATACCTTTTTCCTGTGACTGGGTTTTCAAGATTACGACCTGTATACGCATAAACAACTTGTTACATTGCATTTGGCTGGGAATTTAATCTCTGCCACTCAATCGTTTACCATAAACAAGTTTCTGTCAGTCATCGGAATAACACCAAGATATAAAGATATTATAAGCATATGTATGTGTAACTTGTTGGGGAAAAATCAAAATCAAAATTTAACACGTAAGTATTTTTTTAGCAAAAAGCTAAATTAAATGAACCACTTTACAAATAGTCAAATATATAGTGTAAGATACGATTGTAATTCTAGATAATTGAGCAAGATTCATGCACAAGGCTTTTCTTCCCTTGGAATATCCCGGTGCTCGTTTTGAGATCTTAAGCCTCAAGAACAACGAGCAATGATAAAAACCAGCTATTCTTTAATTTGGATTTAAGCAGGTAATCAAGGAGAGGTCTCACAGAACACAATGGCTGTAGTACTGTCATCACCAGTTTCTTTGTCTTTTGATGCTTTTATTGCATTCACAAAAGTATTTTTACTATGACAAGCAATCAACGGCGACAGAATCACCACGTGCAAGAATGCAAGCTATTTGCATGATGGCGTATAGGTTATAGGATAATGCCATATAAAAGCTAGCACTCAACTTTTGGAGAAATGAAATCAATTGAAATGATCAGAGATTGTGAGTATGATGTATACAGGCCTCTAGCTAAGTTTTTCTTATTGAAAGTTGTCACTAAAATCACGGGAAGGCCTGTAAAGTGGGATGAATTAAGATCTCTTATAAAGATCAAATCCAGACATATAGCTCAAGGCCCCTGTACATGTTCTTTTTACGTTGCCATCTCAGAAACTTTAGTTTTGCTGAATTTTGTGCACTCTGCCAAAATGAGTAGCGAGATATCCATCGCATGCTCAAGCGTCCTGAAATTGTTACTTGGTCGAATCTGTTAAAGTAGAGAGAATTTGGCCTTTCCTATGGCGTAAATCAAGGAGAATTGCTTCAAGCCTCAGGATTAAGCTATGTTTGGTATCAAAAGAAATATTCCCATGGAAAATATTGAAGCCACGACGGAGAAAAAGAAACGGATGTCTGCCAAAAACATTGAACCATGTCTTAATACACGTAGAAAAATGATATAATACAAAACTAATAAAGATCGAAATATGCTTGTCAAAAGGCTCGTTCAAATCTAAAGTAAAGGGATCTTATCATGCATGGAAAGCAATTAATATTAGCCACATCCACTGCAAAGATATCAACAAGCTATATCAATTTATGAGAATTCCGAAGCATTTTGAAAGTAATTTCCCTCAAAACAGGAGGACAAGCCACCACGAGCTTCTAATTGAATTTATATGATATTTAAGCAAATTGGTAATAGTAAATGTTAAAATGTTTTTATTTTGTTAAAATTAAAGAATCGAACTCGAGACTTCTTTGAACAATAATATTAATAGACACAATGCCTATACATGCAAGGTTCAACAGCATCTATGCTTGTTGCAAAAATATATTTGAACAAGGGTGTGTGTGTATCGTAATAATTAAGAATCAATAAAAGTTCTTGTATTGCATTGTACGTATCCCCTTATTATTATTATTATTATTATTCTTTCGTTCGTAAATTTAATAAAGTGGTGGGACTCCTCAATCATAAAGACAAATGAGTCTAGTAGAGACATGGAGAAATTTGGGTATGAAATTGCCATATTTTACTGTTTTTTTTCTTTTTAATATTTTTTTTAAGAAATATAGAAAAATAAATGTGTACAGATTGTCAATGGAGGAATTAGATGAAAAAACATTTACATAAAAATCCAAGTAAATATTCTTCTTAATCTTAGTGTTCCTAAAAAATCAATTATATTGAGTTCATGTTTGAAGGGATCTCGATACCAGGCTTAAGGTAACATTCAATGTCTTACACGACATTGTTTCACTAAGAATTGCCGTGCATGTTCAATTTAATAACAAATTATACAGGTTTTATGTTAGATTTACTGCTAAAGCAGCTTTTGATACAGGTGTTGATTATAATACAACTTTCTTTGATATTGTAGACGTTTATGAATCTATGGTGAGAAATGGACATTATTTTTATTTTTATCTCACAAAAAAACAATGGAAAACTTACAGGCATCATTGTGTATATGGAAGTTGTCATTCGGTGCTGTAAATTCTGAAACTCTTCTAGGAATGCGCACTGTTGAAATTGAGTTGCGATGTCCATCTGCTATAACATCAGTACTGTCATTCATTGGCTGCTTAAAACATTTATCAAGGAAAAGATCATGTAGTGGAGGTGGTTGTTGCAACCAAATATGCAGAATTGCCATGCATGAAGGCTAGCTCGCTAAAGTGTTCTAACTCCATTGCTAGGCACTTCACGAGGCTATGTGATTTCAGTGCGCAGCTTCTTAACAAAATACCATTATTCATGAAGTTTTTGTGATGGTTTCTGATCTTGGAACATAGGGAAATGAGGGTGGCACAACATCTATTAATTACACCATTATTTTATTGAGAACTTGACTTCAATTATGCTTTTCAATCCTATGTTTAGTGTATTTCCTTCTCAGTATTTTCTTGCTTTCTTTTCCAAAAATAATTCTGAAAATTGCTTGCTTAATATATGGTTTTTCTCTACAAGGCGAAAAGGTAGAGTATATTGCAAAGTTTCTGCTGCATTTCCTATTATTTTTATTCTGCATGCTCAAGCGTGGTCTCCTAGGTGAAGTTGATTTTCAAGTTGTTGACATATGGTTCTGAATACAACCCTTGAGATGATACTTATAATTATTGGAGAAAAAAGAAAACTGAATTTGATTAGCAAGTTAATATTGTGGAGAACAAGTTTTGGTTGTGTCAGTCAATCATCTTTTATTGATTGAGTGATGTTATTTACCCCGCAACGATCGAAGAGTAGACATCTTACAGGAAAACATTAACAAAAATATAAAACGCGCATTGTGTATCTATACTCTGTTTACTATGCTGATATACAGCAGTGAAATTACCTCTTGTTTTTTCAAAGTAAAAAAATGAGGTGCCTAGTGTAATTTGATAATTATTAAAATATTATTTGGGGTATATATATCTTTTTTATTTTTTTAAAAACAGTAAACTATCTAAATCAATTTAGTACTTCTTGATTGAGGGTTTTTATATTTGCATCCGTTGGTCCTATTTATTGTTGATATTTTAATTTTTGTTTTTTTTTCTTTTATAAAAAAAAATATTTATTTTTAATTTAGTACTTTATTTTTAATTTTTTATATAGTATTTTTTACTAATTTGAACCTTATTTTTTTAATTTTTTATTTTTTATTTTTTTATGATGTTTTTTTTATAAAAGTTTTGTTGGTTTTCAATTTATTCAATCCAAGTTTAAGGTTTTTTTATTTTTTTAATTTGATACTCATTCTTTTGATTTTTTTTATTTTTTTTAAAAAATTATTTTCAATTTAACCATTCAATCAAAAATTTATAGTTGCTCTCTTATTTAGTTTTTATTTCACCCTATTCTTCTAATTACTATTTTTTTAGATTCTTTTATATAATTAATTTTTTTTTAATTTTATTCTTCAATGTTTGATTTACTAAATATTGGGTTTTATAATTTTTTTTCATATTTGGTACTTTCAGTCTAATGATTTAGATCATTAATTTGACATGTGTCAGCCCTATTAGTATTTTTTAAAAAACATAATGGTCCACGGGTGCAGGCTCCCTCATTTTTTTTAATTTATATTTTTTTTAACATGTATTTTGTTAAATATTTTTTTAATTCATATCTAGATTTAAACCCGTTCTCTCTTTTTTCTTTTTTTTTTTGTTATTTAGCTTTTTTTAACATTGATTTTTTTATTATGTATTTATTTAGTTTTTAAAGAGATTATTCTAATTCATCTATATTTTTTTTGTAGATTACATTTCTTTATAAAAATGAAAAGGACTTATTTTTTAATAATATTTCTAATACATGTAACCTTGCATAATATTATTTTCTTTCCTTTGATTTTATTCAATTAACATTATATGTGTGTTTATTTCTATTATCATTTGATTAAATAAAAAATTAAATTTAGTAAACAAAATTATTGAACATAACCACATAAATAATTTGTATCGTAAAATCAAATATTTTGATTTATATTTATTTTATATTTTTTTAATTTCATAATATTTTTATTTATTAGCACAAATAATTCTTAGAAATAATCATAAACTTTTTGTTATACATTCACAATTAAAAACCTTCACAAAGTCAATTGGGATAGTATTCAAATTTGAAGAGTGGATTGAGACAAAACAAAGTGCAATGCCAAAGGTGGATCCAATGAACCAGTCATTTATGATCGTAGTCGAGCTCTATCCACTTGTAGCCTTTTTTATTCTTCATGATAAGAAGGAGCATTTTATGAGTCATGCGATGTACCTTAAGGTCCCATGCATGTTGATTTCTCTGGTTGGTGTGAATTTAATTAAAGATGGAGTACAGGAGGACCAATAAAGAGGGTTGGTAAGTTACAGTCTAGCCATACAAACCATGACCACCTTAGACTTCACACTCTTCTTCTCCTTGCTACCGATCCCAAGTGTGAGAAGGGAAGGAGGAGTTCAGGCTAACAAGGACGGGAGATGTGAAAGGGCTGGTGTTTTTCCTGCTGATAAGAAACGGACTTACAGGAAGTGACATCCATTTAATGGGTCCCGTTGGTCTATCATGCAAGAAGCATTGGACCCCACTGAGCTGCTGTTTCCGCCATGAACATTTTCTTGCCACGCCCGACGGTGACGAGGGGTGTGGATGGTAGCAAGATTCGATCTTTTGTGTCCATTGTTGGGTTGCTGGTCAAAGGACTGCAGCCCCATGGACCTCTCATCTTCCACCATTGTTTTCTACTTGTTCCCACTCTTTCCATGGTATTATTATTCGTAACAAGAACACAAAAAGAGAGAGAAACCCGCCTTTTTTTCTCCCTTTTTAATTGTCTTTATATTTGGGTACAATAAATAGACAATGAAAGCATATTTAGAAGACACCATCCACTCCCATGGAGAAATTTAGCGTCTTATAGATTGGGTCCTTTTTCTTACTTTGTAAAAGAAATGGAGCGAATTTTGATGAAAATATTTATGGACCAATAAAATGTGATATATACTTTATGCCCAACAAGCACACATATCATCCACTTAATTCTAATCTTGAAAAATTAGAATTGGTTATGTTAAAACCATTGAAATTGTGAGTGACCGGTTATCATAAAATTTAATTTAAGCTCTTGGCTTATAGAAATTGAGTATCATGGTTATCCCAATATAGCAATAAATAATATATCCTCAAATTAATTTACACCGTTCTTTACCAATTAGAATAATGATTTGATTAAGTTTTAATTGATTTTGCTCAAAAATTTGGAAAAAAACCAAAGCAAAAGAATTAATTAAGTGGAGATTAAAAGTCCTAAACATGTGCGTGAGCCAAACCAAATGCATCTAATAAGTCTAGCTAGCCTGTACCCAAGTCTAATAAATTGGCTCTAAAAGAGGGGGAGGACCGGGGGACCCTTAAATTCAAGGGATTAAACCAAAAGCATGATATTTTGCCTAGACAAGATATGTCTTATTTACAAGATGGAGGACACCTTGGTATGCTATTCAACCCATTAGGAGTATCTTCATTAAATAGATATTTGAATGCTCATTCGGGTTAATGGGAAATCTACTAAATAGACGTTATTGAATAGAATTTTTTGATGAAAGATAATAACAAGAGGCTTCAAAAAAATATTTTTTTCTGAATTATATGAAGTTGATAAACAAGTAGAAAATCTATAAATATTTGAACTTGAATATCCAACAAAAAGTAAATTTTTTTATGGAAAAACTAATCTTAGGATGTGTTTGAAAAGTTCCAAAAAATTTAAAAATATTTTTTTGTTTAAAAAATAATTTTAAAAATTAAAAAAATTCATTTTAATTTATTTTTAAATAAAAAATATTTTAAAATATCATTACTACTATAACCCTAAATACGTCATGAGACCACATCCACCACGCCTTAAACCCTCCTCCTAGGTGTTGGTTTGTGCCATGACTTTAGGATTACACGTGTCTTTTTATCAATAGCTCTGTTCCTAGCTTGTGTCATTATTTAGCTTGATGGGCTGCACTTTTTTTTTTGGTTTTTTAAAAAAAATTTGATGTATTAATATTAAAAAAATTATTTTTAAAAAATAAAAAATATTATTATAAGATATTTTTAAATAAAATAAGACCTGTGTATGCTTTTGTCAACCTATGCATGAATTTAGCTGAGACAACATGGGTGATTAGGTCATCACAATGTTAAAATTACTAATCAACCCCTCCAACTCTATTACGTGTCAGATCATAATCTGGGGTTAAATAAAGTCCCTTGGTTTTTAATTCTTGCCCTAAATACCCATCAGAAGTGGTACCTGTCCTTATAAAAGAAGGATCATGCCACCTTAATGCAACATTTGAACCACCTCTCTAAATTGTAGCATGTTCTCTGATAATAAACCCTCTAAATCATCTCAGGACTCCTCAATTTCTCAAATTCGCCACTCCAGCAATTAATGGAAAGCACTGATTCATCCACAGGAGGTGCCGGAGGCGGTGGCGGTGGCTCTCAACAACCAAACCTTCCACCAGGGTTCCGGTTCCACCCCACAGATGAAGAGCTAGTTGTTCACTACCTCAAGAAAAAGACCACTTCTGCTCCTCTCCCTATGGCGATTATAGCAGAAGTTGATCTTTACAAGTTTGATCCATGGGAATTACCAGGTTACATCCAACTCTGCTAACTTGGAAATCCGATTCTTGTTACTTATTGTGTACTATTATATATACATATAAAGCCTAATTATAAATGGTGGATTCATCTTATTTTCAGCTAAGGCCACGTTTGGTGAACAAGAATGGTACTTTTTTAGTCCGAGGGACCGGAAGTACCCAAATGGAACTAGGCCAAACAGGGCAGCAACTTCAGGGTATTGGAAGGCTACGGGAACTGATAAGCCAATATTAACTTTAGGTGGTACACAGAAAGTTGGGGTAAAAAAAGCCCTGGTCTTCTATGGTGGTAAGCCTCCTAAAGGGATCAAAACCAATTGGATCATGCACGAATACCGGTTAGCTGATAACAAAGTCAAAAACAAGCCACCAGGATGTGACTTGGGAAACAAGAAAAACTCTTTGAGGGTAATCAGTGATCACTTTTTACGGAGTTTTTTATTACGTATGTATTGTCTTTTCACTTTGGATACTTTTCGAAAACACAGTAAGACTAATGGTGATTACTGTTTTTTGTTTGTTTGTTTGTTTCTACCTTTCTTTGTAGCTTGATGATTGGGTGTTATGTCGAATATACAAGAAAAACAACACACATAGACCAATAGATCACGATAGAGATGATTCTATGGATGATATTCTTGGATCAATACCGCCTTCGATACTGGTTGGTAACCATCAGAATGGAACGCTTCATCTTGCTAGAGGCACAAATTATGAGACATTGCTTGACAATGACCATAATTTATTCGAAGGAATAATAAGCAGCAATGACGGCATCAGAAGCAGCAGTTCTATGTCTCACGTGGCTTCTACAGTATCCAAGCCAGATCACCTACCTAGGCTTCCACTCAGAAGAACACTCCCATCACTGTATTGGACCGGCGAAGACATGGCTGTCCCTTCATCAAGTAAGAGATTTCAAGGGGATATTAATGGAGATGAAAGTGTTGTGGGGAATGGTGGGAACGGTTCCATAGTTACTCCTCTCAGTCAACTTCCACAGACATCTCAATTGCACCAACAGACAATGCTGGGGTCTATGGGAAATGGAATTTTTAGGCCACCATATCAAATTCCAGGCATGAACTGGTACTCTTAAACTGATCTTAATTCATTGGTCTATGCATATATTATATTTAGACCTATGAATCCATTCCCAGTGGATAATATGAAGCATTCAAATGGTGTTCAAGTTATATGCTTGTTTATATGGACGGTCGTCGATTGATTAGTAGTTGTATCAGCTTTCCATTGGGAGTACGTTGAGATTTTGATTGTTAGGAAGAGATTAGAGAGTCATTCAGTGGCCTCCAGTTTCTCCAAATGAAACATGTAGCTGCCAATTTGAAGCGAGGCCGTAGATACAATACATATAGATAGAGATATTTATATATAGTTGCATATATATTCTGTAAATGTTTGCTCTTATTATATTGTTATTAAGGAAGCAAAGAAAAATAGGAGGTGGGATCCTGATATAGAAAAATAAAATTGTTGATCAGTGATATATGTATATAAAAAATTGTTCTGCTTTACGATTAAACCTTGTATGCACAACAGTTTATATTTATTAAAAGTTTCTCGATTATTCCAATAATATCTATTACTGGGCATGGTTTGCCTTTGTTGTATATTTTTGTTCATCTTGATCATTTGATAATTAAGATTGTGCAATGAGTAGCTTTTATTGCTCAGTGATGCTTGGCGTTGAAAGATGGCATGCTTGACTCTTTTGCATAATTTTTTGTTGAATGCATAAACCCTAGAAGGTAAAAGTTCTTAGTTCTTTCGAGAATTTGTGATTACTATCTTCCATGCTGGAGCATATAAATCCTGAGAAACTTGATAAATTTTCTAGTATGGAATTGTTTCCTTCAACTGTTTATAATAAGGACAAGAATCATTAGCATTTATAAGCGAATATTTAATCATTGTCTGAGAAATCAAGAAAAAGAAAACAAACGGGCTAATACGATTGAAATGGACCGATCTTAATTAATTACTCTATTAGTGACTTGTTTTTATTGTTCTTGTCTAGCTCTATGGTCTTGGAGCCCCTCTACCAGCTTATTTTATTACTATTGATCAAATAGAAACTGATTAATACATAACAAAAATTGTAGATGACACAAAGTAATACAATGTTGGTGATGTATCAGCTGCAGATGTTTAATATACTATAGGAACGTGACAAGATTAATTGACACACATTGTTGTCGCATGAGAAAGGTTGATGATCTCGTGAGCAATAAGCAAAAACAAAACAAAAAAATTGATAAGTCGAAAATGAAGTTTACTGACCTCTTCTTTGCTCTTCCTTGCGCAAAACTATCAAAAAATTATATAACTTAAGGACTAAGGTATGTCTTAATGCTGACTTCACAATCGTGAAAGTTATTTGCACAAACAAATACCAAGATTTGTTATTTTCTCAAGAAAAAAAAAGGAAAGAAAGAAAGAAAGAAAGCTAAGATTTAGCTTGTTTGGATTGTATCTATACACATCTCTTAATTTCTTGAAAGGTATTCATGGGTAGTTACTTGCAAGAATTTTCCATCAACTTTAATTTGTATGGAAAGCTATGGAGTCTGTGGACATGACAGAGCTTTCTGGTATATGTTTCTACAGAGTTAAAGCAGCTGTAGCAAGGTATCGAATTTACAGAAAGTTGATTTTCATTTATTCTAAGAATTAATTAAATATATTGTATCTTTGGTGTAATCTCCAAGAGAATGCTAGATATCTGAGGGTGGGTGTCCTTTTCTTGATTTCATCCCCCAAGTGATGAATGAATGATTAGACATGGCTAGCTAAGTATATTCCATGACCCAGAGGCGAAGGTCGCACAAATATTGACAACAAGAGGCTACCTGACAAATGGCTTTTATCTTGCTGACTATGGGACCATCTCACCATCATCAAAAGGAATCATTATCTTAGAACCACACAAAATTATTATATCCTCTAATTGCATTCCTTTCCAAGGAAAGAGTACAGAAAAACTTTACAAAGAAATCAATTTATTACTGCTTAGTTCTGGAATGTAAATTGATATTTTGACAGAATTTTCCATTATCGTTGGATCCGAATCTCTTTTTTAGGATTATGCTTTCAATTAATTAGGCCTTGAAAGCTTTACAAATATGATTTAGAGATGAATACTAGTTATAATCAGCTTCCACGATAATCTTTTTTTGACATGCATGCTTACATGTGGATTTCCTGTGATCGATGCTTTAAGAACATGAAATATTAACAAGTTGAGTGGTTAATTATCAACTTATGAGAAAGAAAAGAGGGGGCAGTCCTTTTTTCTTTCTTTGATCAGAGAGGTCTTCTTGCACCCAGGTCTTTCTCTCCGAAAAAAAAAATGGCCATTTTCAACGTAGATATGCAGTGATATTCAGGAATGCTGTTTCATTTTCATAAATGAAGGTACCGAAAAGGATGGGGTTCTCATTGATGAGGCCATGGCCAGCCAACTAATATTCTATACAATCTTTAGGCCCATGATTGAGCTTGAAGATCTGTCAAGAGGGATTAACATCTTATTTTATCTGCGACCCACAAATTGACAGGTGCTTCCCAAGCTGTTCCAGGCAGCTGAAAAGTACTCTGGACCATTGATGATTTCTAGTTGACAAGGGCCAAGTTGCCCCATTATCCTAGCTTGTTATGGCAAATGGTAGGCAGCAACGTCTAGCTCATAGTTGAACATCTAGCCATGCCCCCACAGAGAAAAAAAGGCAAGAAGATCAAGCTCATTAATCATATTTGTCAATCGTCATCATTACATGAATGAATAAATAATTGAGGATTTGGGTTGCATATAGCTGGCAGTGGGTTGGGCTTGGAACAACCGCGGGTACATATGTCATTCTTGGTGTATCATGGTAAAATGTTACAGGATAATTTTCAAGAGTTTTTTTAATTAAAAATATATTAAAATGATTTTTTTAATCAAAACATAAAATTATTGAAAAAAACTAAAATATAATTTGAAAAGCATAAACTATAATGTCAAAAGGCTGGAAACTTCATTTAAATACTCTATTACAAATCTATAAGCAAATTCTCTTGAAAATAACATGTTCCTATAAGGAAATTAAAAGAAAAATGAGAGAAAAAGAAGCAGCAGCAGCAAGATGCCAAATATGTTTGGTTGAGCTCATGAAAACACCTGCCTATCCTAATGAGAGTTGGCGGCCTAGCTAGGGCCCATTGGGCTTTACTGAGAAAATTTCTTTCGAATTTGGGATACAAAAAAAATTAAGAGAAAATCACTGAATCATTTACAAATAAAGTGTCGATTAGAAGTTTTAGAAGCGGTTGAAGTTGAATTATACTATGAAAATATCAAGAGATTTCAATCAGGCGAGGTGTTTACTATAAAAAAAAATTTTAAAAAAAAAGTTGAGGTGTTTAATAAACTAGAATGCTTGGAATCCAATTTACTTGAGTTCTTAAAGAAACAATCAAATGTTAGAATATTTTGTTACATTAAAACACTTTTTAATGACAAAAAGAAACAGTTCATGTTTTTTTAAGGCCTTGTTTGTTTTAAGGAAACCAGATTCCAGGAATTCATTTTCCTCATTTTTTAATGTTTGGCAACCATCCGGAAACTTGGTCAAAGGAAAATTAATTCCAGTCAACAAAAAAAACTTACTTTACCTGCAGGAAAGTGTTTTCCTTTCCTTATCAAAAGGAAAACACTTTCCTATCTTTACACATCTGAATCCCCCTCTTTGCGTCTCTATTCAAAAACAATTGAAAAGCCAAGAAACACACTCTTCATTTCAGGTATCTTTTTCCTTAATTTCTCTATTATTTTTCTCTATTATTTCCTTTATATTTTTATCTTCTACGTTTTATCTTCTAGTAGATCTGCAACTTCTTGATCTTGTTTATTTATTTTAAAATTTGTCTGTTTAATTTATCTTTTGCCTATCAATTTTTTTCCCATACTAGTTTTCTTCTTCATCTCCCCGTCACAGTAAAAAATGCACACAGAAAAATACTTAAATTTGTCTGCAACTTCAGTTTTCTTCTTCATCTCCCCATCATAGTAAAAAATACTCACAGGAAAACGCAACCAATTTCATCACAATCAAGCCATAATAAACACATTTTTTCTTACACATTCGGCAGCTTCCCTGTTAGTTGATAGGCAGACAAACAAAACCAAAGGAGAAACTGTCTTGTTTCTTGAAACAAGACCCAACCATTCCCTATCACCGGATCCAACACAAAGAGAGTGACGCACACAGGAGGCGAAACTATTGGGTGAGAGAGGGATAGGAACTGGGGATGAGGAGTAAATCAGTGATAGGCGAGAGAGAACCGAGAGAAAGAAAACAGGGGAATGGTGATGGTGTCATGCCCCTTGAATTTGTGATGGTGCCCTGCTTCTTCAAAGAACAGAGGAATGGTTAGATTAGAGAGAACCGAGAGAGAGCAGGGGAAGAGAGACAACCTAGAGAGAACAATCGGTGATAGGCGAGAGAGAATAAACAATGATAGGCAAGAAAACCAAGGGGAATTAGGGGAATTTCAGAAACTGAATGAGGTGAATCAGAGGGGAATGAGAGAAACCGATTGACATGGGAATGAGAAACCGAATGAGAAGGGAATAACAGTGGAATGAAATTGAATGAGATGGGAATGAGAAGGAAATGACAGTGTAATGAAACCGAATGAGAAGATTTGGCAGATGATGATGGGAATGACTGTGGAATGAAACCAAATGAGAGGAGAAATCGAATGATGATGGGAATAACAGGGGAATGAAACCGAATGATGATGTCTTTAATTAGTTATGGGAGAGAGTTAGAGATAGGCGAGAGAGAACAAAGAAAACAGTGGGTTTTTTTTTTATAAAGCAAAGGTATAGGTTGTTGTAGTTTGTTCATGTGGTAAATCTTTCTAATTTGTAATTGATGATTAGGTTGATTTTTTTTTTTCATACAAATATTATGGACCAGCCTTGCTACCTATTAGTGCTTAAACTCAATAATCTTTATAGTTATAGTTAACAAATCAAAATAGAATATAATTGAACCTAGCCATGAACTCAATAATCTCTATGATTATAAGTAACAAATCAAAATATAATAGAATTGAACCTCGTCATGAACTCGATCATGTGTTGTGTTGTCGCATATGAGGTGATTTTTGAAACTTATGTTTATTTAATTATTTGATAATCACATTATTTTTAAGAATTAAAATGATTGATCTTATTGATCATTGTGAACTTATGAATTGTATATTGTTAGCTTCTTTGAGCATAATTTATTGTATTAATTGTGTAAATATTTTATATACTTTTTTTTAATATTTATTTCCCTATATTTTTAGGTTTTGTTATCAGAAAACTTCATTTTTATGTTATGGATAGTAAGATAATTAATGTAGCATGCATGGAAGCAGCTGTAACTGTGATAACTATAGGGGTAGTTATTATTGAAGAAGAAAAAAATAGAATTTATATACCAAGAGAACCACGTATAAATGCAATTGCTTAACGAGAATTCTATATTGACAGCATTTTGAATCGAGGTGATCGACATTGCGTTGAACAAATTTGTATGAAACCTGTTGTATTATATAGATTGTGTGATGTTCTCACAAGTCGTAACCTATTACGATCAACTAAAAATATGTCTATTAGGGAGCAAGTAGTTGTGTTCTTACAAATTGTAGGCCAAAACCAAAGATTTCGGGTTATTAGTGGTATATACTATAAATTATTTTTTCATTTTTATATAGGATTTTGTGGGAGCAATTAATGGTACCCATATTCCTACAAATGTTCCTGTTGAGATTCAAGGAAAGTTTCGAGGACGAAAAGAAGGAACAACACAAAATGTTTTAGCAGCTATAACTTTTGATTTGAAGTTTATATATGTTTTAGCTGGCTGGGAAGGAAGTACCCATGATTCACGGGTTTTAGGTGATGCATTATCAAGATCTAATGGTCTAAAAATTCCAGAAGGTATATAATAAAGTATGTATTATATGTAATAAACATATAAAGTGTCTTATTACATAAAGATAATAATAGGGTTTTTTTAATTTATAGGGAAATATTATCTTGGTGATGCTGGTTACGGTATTCGAAAAGGAATCATTTCTCCTTTTCGTGGAGTTCGATATCACTTGAATGAGTTTACAGAACATTCACCGGAAAATGAAAAGTAGCTATTTAATCTTCGACACTCTTCATTGAGAACCACTATTGAGCGAGGATTTGGTATTTTGAAGAGTCGTTTTAGATCAATTGATGGAAAATCTTTTTGGTCTTATGAAACACAAGTAGATGTTGTGCTTACATGTTGTATTATTCATAATCACATAATGGGGGTTGATCCTTATGACTTTCTTATGGAAGAAATATGTTCGGATAGTGAAACAATTAGATGAACAATCAATTTAAGTCAACGGGAGGAAAGGGAAGAGAATAGAGAGTGGATAACAAAAAGAGAAATGATTGCCTCAACCATGTGGAATGATTATAAAACTCAAAGAAACTAGTAATTGAGTGTTAATTATATGTGTTTGTTTTTATTATGTCTTGCTTGAGTTTGTATTATATTTGTTATGTATTTGGAGTGGATGTTGACTTTATTATAATCTCTCTTTTAATTATTAATTGTTAGTTTTTATATGAAATTTATTAAATCTAAATATTATATGATTTTATTTTGTTTAAATTTGTAATTTTGTTTTTATAGAAATGAGTTCTACATAAAATGAAAAATGCAAGGGTAAACACTTCACATGGTCTAAGCCTATGTCTCATATGTTGCTTGAGATACTAGCTGAGGAGGCACTTAAAGGAAGCAAACCTTCTTCCACCTTTAAAGCAGAATCTTTTGTTAAGGTGGCTACAGAAATAAGTCAAAAGTTCAATGTGCAATGCGAGCCTAAGCATGTGGACAATTATCTCAAAACTGTGAAAACAGAATGGGGAATAATAACCAAGCTTAAAAATAAAAGTGGCTTTGGATGGGATGATTGTTCGAAGATGATTACAGTTTCGAAAGATGTATATGATGAAGAAGTAAAGGTATGATAAATATTATAATTTTTATAATTTTTATATTTACTTTTGTTTCTAAAATGTTATACAATGAACTAAAAAAATTGCATATTCTATATTGTATAAACAGGCATATCCCAATCATGACAAGTATCTCAACAAAAAACTTGATATGTACGAGATAATAACAATTGTTGTTGGAAAAGACATGGCAACTGGAAATTATGCCAAATCATATGCTGATGTCAACTTGGAAGAGCACAATGAAGAGCAATCAATTTCAATTGAAAATGAAGGCGAATATGAAAAAACTTTTAAGGGAAAAGAAACATCTTCCTCTAGTACACAAAAGAGGCAACATAGAAAGAGAAATCGCATGTATGAAGATGATGGTATTGAAAAGTTGTCTAAACAGATTGGAGATGTAGCATTTGCAATTCAAAGCCTCAGCAAAAATCAACTTGATGTTAATGCGTTGTATACGGAAGTGATGAAAATTAAAGGCTTTGATGAGATCACTCTTGGGGAGGCATTTGATCATTTGGTCCAAAATGAAATGTTGGCAAAAGCATTTATCGTAAAAAATGCTAATTTGAGAAAAATTTAGGTTCAGAATTTTGTGAACCAACACTACTACAGGCCTCCTTCCTAAGATGGTTTGACTATATTAAACATTTGGGTTCAGACTATGTTTGTTATTTGGCGATTTATTATTTGACAAGTATGTTTACTTGTTTAATTCCGCCTAGCATGTTTATGTTTGTAATTTGAACTAATATGTATGTTTATGACATCGAAACTTAATATTTATGCATGACTATATTTGATGTTAGATATTTATATTTATTTCTTTATGTTTATTTGATATATATTAAATGGATAATTGTCTTTACCTGTAAAAAAAAATATTTATCTAAAAAACCCATCAAAATATCTTTATATCTATTTATCTTTTAAAGAATTCTTCGTACCAAAAAAAAAACTCAAATATATAACTCTTACCATAAACTAATTTGGCTTTCTTCATATGAAAAAAAAAACTTATTTTAAGCTTTTAAAATTAAAAAATATATATATTAATAGGTTTAACTTAAAATATATTCATAAGCTTATTTCTCTATAATATGATATGACATATATAGTTATATTTTATAAAATAAGCTATGTATAAATATAAGATATAATAAAAAAAATTCATCATTATACTTTTTAGATTTCATTCTTTTATTGTAAGTGATTAAATATTTGTATTAAATATTTTATATATATTAGATAAACTTCAAAAAAAAAAATTATTAATAAATTATTTTCCAGTTCATTTTCCATAACATAACCAAACACTGGAAAGTGTTTTCCAGTTTATTTTCCATAACATTACTAAACATTGAAAAATACTTTTTTGGAATTCATTTTTCAGGAATTTATTTTCTCCAGAATTCACTTTTCAAAAAGAAACAACTTTCCTACAAACAAACGGAGTTTAAGATTAATTCTCTTTCATTGATTCTTAGTACGGTTTTTTTAATTATTAAGGAAAAACATGCAATTGTTTTAATGTCAAGAAATCCTTAAATTAATTTTTACATATTGGTGGTGAGTCATTTTCTAGTCATAGCTATAGTTAGATCTCTTAAATGATGCGTTAATGGGGAAAAAATTCATTTTTGAAAAAAAAATCAAAACTAGAATAATAAATAATAAGTTAAAGTAACATTGGGGTTAATTTCCTCTCTTTTTGAGAGATCTGATGAAACCCCCTTTGTAATAAAAAAAATCTGAAATGATAACATGAAATAAAATTAATTATCATTTACATTAAACTCTCCAATGCTTATATATAGAAAAACAAGCAAATGAGATTCCGTAACTTTCCTTGAATTTATTCGTCATTATATATATATTAAATCCCTTTAAAACCGAATTGGAGAAGGGCGTAAATATCACTAATTAAGAAAAAAAAAAAAAAAGAGTAACGAAACTAGAAGAAGAAGAAGGTTCATTAGTTGGAGTTGGTGCTTGTGAGTGCTTGTCAAGGAAGCCACTGATATTCCGCGTAAAACAATGTGGTTTGACAAGTAGTCCAACATTTGAAAGTCAAAAACAAAGGTTTGAATCCATCAAGCCTCAAATGACACACCACCAAGTGTTTAACAAGTCAAGATCTTCTTGCCAAGCCAACCATATGGAATCATGAGAAAAACTTTAAGAACAGCCCTGTCAAGGCATGCATCATTGCATTTCTGTATAAAAAGCTCTTAACATGTGATAAACCAACTGTGGCAGCGCAATTCTTCGCATAGCCAGCTCAAGATCATACCTCTCTCTCTCTCTCTCTTTCTTGGCTCACAAAATGGAATCCATGTCTCAGAAACAGGCTAGGGGAAGGTTACAGCTTCCAACAAGACAAGCACATGGTGAGGGCAGTAGGGTTAGAAGAAATAATCAAGTTGTATCAATACCTCCTAGGCCACGCTCAACTTGTACTTGCTTAAACCGTCCGGGGTCGGCCAGGTGTAGCAAGCATGGCTACATGGTGCCCGGTGACAGGTTGATCAGAAGACATCAAGCAAATAAAGAGATATTAAGAAGGGCATTAGCACCACCAAATCGGAGGTTAACCCTTCGGTGGTTTAACTTCCGGCCAACGCCTAGTCGGCTTTCTAACATGTCCATGGCCTAGTTAATTTGCAATATCTTGCTTCGTCTTTTTTCTACTTTCGTGAGGGATTTTGAACAGATGGCTTTCTGTATTTTTCTCAAAAAAAAACGATTTTGTCTATATGTGAACTAATTAACAGCAGTTCTTTTTCCTTTTTAAACATCTTATGACTACTACATTAATACGGCATCGTTGTTTTTCAAGCTTCTGGGAAATCATATATCTGCTTGGATAGTCGATGTAATCTTGACACTTTCATACGGTATTGGTATGCTTCGTTGAATCTTCAACTGAGAATGATTAATGAATTAGTTCTTGAAGTTGTGTTGAATTTAGAAATTCATAAGGCTGACCTTTTCTTGGTGTTAAAAGGAGGGATGATTTGGTATTCTCCAAATTTCATTAAGAGAAGAAAAATCCCAGAAAATAATAGTAAAGCTAAAAATTATTGAAGTGCTTTTTCGAGTAGGTATTAGTGCATTTTGAAGATGGCATGTGAAAATGCATGCAGACACAATGTGTACGGAATCATGATCTAGCTGGATTATAGCAGTGGACGCGTTTTGAAGTCAAAAAGATATAGCTGGGTAAATATGCAAGCTAATTTTTTAAAAAAAATACATACATCCATATATATATACATATATATATCTGTGTGTGTGTATAATTTAAATTTTTTTATTTTTTTACTTTAATTTTTTATATGTATTTTCGGATCATTTTAATATAATAATATGAAAAATAATTTAAAAAATAAAAAATATTATTTTAATATATTTTAAAATAAAAAACATTTTAAAAAATAATGATTATTATACTTTCGCACATCCTTTTAATCTATTCTTTTTTTGTATGGTTTCCTTTTTTTTAATATTAGTTTATTTACTTTTTTAATTAGTTAAAGCCAAGTGCGAATCTTATATTTTATTATTATTAATATAAGTATTTAAATTAACTTATATATATCTCAATTAATTTTATAAATTTTAAAATTAAACTAACACAAATCTTATATTATTTTGATTTGCAAATGTTGTTATTTGTCTCAGAATCAGATTCAGTATTTAATTATTGTTTTTTTGCGTTAGAAAGAAGAAACGAATAACACGTAATTGATGATCAGGGTTATCATGAGTGATAATAGAACCCACTTAATTGTCTGGATTGTTGGAATGGTGACAAGTAGTGAATCATTCAATCAAAAGCCTCTTATGTCTCAGTTTCTCCATCATCGACTTTCTTCCCTTCTCTAATAGCACTGCGACTGCAACTCGTTTTTTTTTTTTATGGACGACGGCAACTGTGGTCGCAGATGATCATCATTATATTTGTTAACTGTGCCTGCAGATTTGAAATTGAAGCTGCCATTGGAATGGTGGGTTTTGAAATGGTATTTCATTTGGGTGATCAGGCATTTCTTTATATATGCTTACCTGGTAAATTCTTCTATATTTCATGGAAACCTTCCATTACTATGATTTTTACAGCTGTTAGGAAGTATCTCAAGAAGAGTATAATAATCATTAATAAACATAAATACGCAAGGTTGCAAGATGCGTGGGGTATATACGATAGCCAGTCTGTCCAGCAACTTTCGGCATTGCAATTCTTGCATCATCAAGATATGGTCACGCTGTGGTCTCCTCTGTCAAAGCCCTCATGACTGCATTGAGCTGAGAAACTATCCCGTTTTCTATATTGCTCGTAATTTTTTGCACTTCATCTACTCCTGTGAAGAGGAAAAAAAGGGGTTAGAAAAAGACAAGACAACTCAAAGCATATCATAACTTCTTGTGCAGCCATTGGTATATCCAAATAAGACAGTATAAAACAGTTACGCGGTATACCTCAGGGGAACCTTTGGACAGAGAACTGGAAGACGCTTCTACTGTTGCCTCTGATATTCGTGCTTCTGATTTCTCGTTTGAATAACTACCAAAGAGAAAAAAAAAATCAGCAGAAAAAAAAATTCCTCTCATCACCGGACCAAACAGAATAAGGACAGAGAAGACTTTGCTGTGCCATGTCATGTGAAGGAGCTTCTTGTGCTCAGGGAGATGCGTGGTCCTCCGTGTCCACTTCTCCAACCCAAAAGCATAGACTTATGGGTTATGGATTCATCTTATATACAAACACTTTGCTTTTATTTTTATCACTCATATTTGCATCCAACATGTCAAGACCACTGGGCAGAGTTTGGCATAACTTCTGCTTCTACTTTTATGTGTTTTTCAAAAGTATTTTTGGTTCGAAAAAGCATCAAATTAATGTTTTTTTAGTGTTTTGTGATGGTTTTGATGTGTTGATGTCAAAAATTAAAAAACAAAATCAGAAAAAAAAAATCATTTTAATGCATTTTCAAGTGAAACTATTTTGAAAAGTACTCTGCATCACAATTCCAAATACCCACCTACTGGAAGATTCTAAATAAATTTCTAGCAGAATTGTAGGAGGGACCACTGGAGATCTCCAAACCAGAAATTCATATGAGAGAATTAGGAAACAAAAAACTTATATACATCCATATTTCACTCGGAAATATTTAGTGTATCAAAATTGTTTCTAAGAAATAATAATAAATAAATAAAAAGCGCATCTCAGTTGTGTAATCGAAATATCCAGTGTGTTCGAATAACTGGGAATTGTAACTGTTAATTATTTATCTAGCATGCGTTTCCTAATCAGATTTCCTATGAAAAAGAGTCCATTAATGTCTTTCCAGCCTTCATTACCTAATGCACGACAGTTCAGAAGAAACAATGTGCTACTTACGTGGACAGTATGGTCACCCAGATGAGTTCTACACAATCCACCCAAAGGAGTCTTTGTTCTACAGGAATCACACCATATGTAATAAGATGAGCAAATGGCCAAAGCTTCCATCCTGCCTGCACAGCAGACCAAATTAAACAGTGCAAAATGAAGCCAAGTTGTTAGCAAGAAAAAACTAACTACTAAATTCATGTGTTTGATCCAATAGTCCAAGTAATAAACAAAAACCAGACTTCAAACACATAATTCGACTTAGATAAACTAAAAACGAAAATGCTCCTCACCACTTGACCATTTTGAACAGAAAATCAACAAATTTGAAACTTGTTGAGTTGAGGCTTGTCAGTTATAAAATAATGCTTGCGCTCATTAAAGATTTAGAATGGTTGCAAACTAACATTTAAAATTATGAATAGAAGATAGAGCCATACAAATGAGACCAACATGCATATTAAATTCATGGGTATCAAATATCCAACTATTAACGCAGAAAGGAAATATTCAGAACCAGTAATGTGGTTTTGCCAGATAGCATTCTTTCTAACTCCATTACCAAGTGATAATAAGAGCAAACACTAGATCAAAGTTTGGTTCTGGACAAAAAGTGGAAAGGGAAGAAGGTTCTCTTACTGTAAGCATCGGCCAAAATGCAGCTGTCAGTTCACTGAAAATGCTGGCAGGAGATTCCAGACGCAAGAATCCCAACACTGTGAAATAAATGCTGTTCCAAGCTGCCGCCCACATGGTTTGGTCGAAGGCCACTTTGGCAGGAACCACCCACCAATCTTGGAATGGAAAAAGCTCCTAGAAGACAGTAAATTGATTGAGTAAATCACTGAATACATCATTATGCCTATTAAACTTCAAAGGAAACTTGAAGTACATTAATCACCTCGCAAAACTGGTAATAGTAATGTGAAAGGGAGCCGTGTAATGTAAAGCCAACAATGCCTGATCTAAACATTCTTGTGCGGTCAAACTCAAAAATTGGTTTACCTTCATAGCACTGAAGATGAAACAGAAACAACCAAGTAAAAGGATGTATACACAAGAAAAAATAGAATATCACAATATTGGTTTCACAACATTTACAAACCTGTGCAATCCAATCTCCAACGGAGTAGACCACACCACTAATCATCATTTTCGCTAAAACTGGGTTTGTCTTTAGAGCTTCCTCATAAGCAGACCAGTTGTGTTGAGGTGCGTATCTTAATATTTCAAAGAGTGTCCACCCCTAGTAGAAAAGTGAAAAATAGATCTTGATGATCTAGTTGATAAACAACTACAGAACTTAGGAATAAAAGACATCAAGAAAACAGAAAACACGTCCAATTATGTCATTCTGCAATGCTTACGGAAAAGAGAAGAAAGAAAAGTTAACATCAATAGCATGCAACATCTTAAATTTAAAACACACCAAGAAGGATTGGATGGATGAATTAAAACAACCAGAATACCAATTAAGGGTTTTAATCAATCTTCTGTACAAGAAACCAAGAATTCTCTCAAGTCTCAACTCCTTAATATCAAGCTGCGTATCTTTGTTTGACCCATAAGTCAACTTTATCACCATAACCACAATTTTCTAGCAGTCTTAGCCTCCTAGACAAAGCCTTCAGCTTCCATAAAAAATCAGATCTGAATTGCAAAAATTGAACAAAAGGACACAAATCCAAAGCTAAAGGTGAAAGCCACAAAAATCATATTGCTTCAAAGCCAAGAAAAGGGAAATTAACTTGAAGCTACTTTTATTTCTCAAGAAAAGCTAAGCATGAAGAACATAAGAAGAAATGGAGATACCCTTGTATTGTCCAACAGGAACAAATTTCATAAGTAGCATGAAAACAACAAAAACAAAACTCTAAACAGCATATAAAGCACCAATTATGATTTGATTTGTTCTAAAGACGCATAATAAATAAGCTTTTACTTACGTGCCAGTAATCATGGTCAATTGTGAGCAACTTGGTTATGGCATAAGTACCAGCAGCAAGAACAATCGTTGCATTGATGGTCCTATCAATTAACCTCTCGGACTCCAATTCCCTCTCTCTAGTCTCTCCATCAAGACCAGAACTTGAAGCTGAAGAGAATCCTTCAAAAGAGAGCTGCCCTTCATTCCCCCCAAACCCACTCACCTGAGGAGCCAACTCGGTCCCTTCTCTCTCTACTTGACTCGCTACCATCCCTTCTTGCTGGTCTACACTGTCACCACTTTGTACTGGAATAACATCAACCTCTTCTTGGAAAACAGAATTCAAGTGCCAGCTCGGTATGTTTCTAGAGAAAGCTTGGCTCTTTGGCAATTTTGGGGATAGAAACTGAGGGTTTTGCAGGTTTTTTGAAATGGTCTTTTTGGGTTTTGAAAGAGGAAGCAGACTGTGAGGAGAAATGGTGGGTAAAGCAGCCATTTTCTGGCTACCGAGTTGAGGGTGGGAGGAACTGAGTTGAGTTGATCGAGTTATCAATCTAACTGTTTGCTTCTCCAAGTTGGAGTGTGGGGAGGTTGTTAGGTTATAATAATATGTTTTTGATTCGGTGTACTACGGACTATGATATCATCACATGAGCGTACTTGGGTTTATTTTGATGAACAACTTTGATGAGGGCTTGCTATGTGGGGTAGGGCAGCAATAAATGCTGATTGGTATTCATGATGAGGAGATGAAATTCTATTTTGAGATAGAATGTAGAGGATAATTATTGGCTGAAATTATGAGATCATGAATGCAGTCCACATAAAAGAAAGGCCAGCAGCAGCTCAATAATTGGGAAAATCTAAAATCAGTCCTTTAACCATACACGCAGTTTAACTAGATACCTAAACTAAATATTTAATCAGTTGAATCCTCTTAGTAGTAGACGAGAACGTTTCCCATTATTATTATTAAAGGAAACTAAAAGAGAGTATTTATATTGCTCTGTATTCTTTACTGTTAATATGGATTGTAACAGTAAAATGATAATTTTGTTTTTATTGACAAAACACAAATAGACTTAAAAGTAGGGGTATATTAGTCCTTTCACTATTAATTTGCATGGTAAAATAACTAATATGTTCTTTGAGTTAAAAAATAATGCAGCAGTAGGGATGGGCACTTTCAGTTATTTCATTTAAAGGGCACAATGAAATTACCTAAATGTCCTTACATTGAAATTGTTTTTCCCTTCGAGTCAAAGGGTTTTATTTTTTTTACACTTGGTTTTTCAGTAGTTACCAGATCTGATTAGGGGCACTTTAATATTTAAGCATATATAATATTAATTTATTTATAAAATTTAGTTGTGCGTGAATGCTCTTATATTATTTGAAATAAGGATACAGCGTCATCTAATAACCAAACTCCAGCTTTCACAACTACATTTTAATTCTCACGAATTTACCTCTATTATTCAGTAGCTAGCACGTATTGCAAACAAAATATCAGGTTTTGCATTGATTGTTATTTCTTTTTTCATTCTTTCTTTTTTTCTCTTATCTTTAGTTTCAAAGCCTTCCCTTTAATTTTTTTCTTTTAGATTTGGCCTTTATTTTTATTTATTTTTTAAATAATCAATGGAATTGGAGTTTTATTTATATTTAATCCTCATTCAATTTTTTTGCTTTTCATATTTAATTATCATTTTTTGATTGTGAAGTATTTTTTTTAACCTTTCTCATAATTAAATTATCATTTCAATTACATTTCTCAATATTTTATATTATTTTTTTAATTATTTTTTTATTATATTTCTTAATATTTTAAATTTTTTTAATTGCATTTCTTAATATTTTAACTCATTTTATTTTATGTCAGATTTAGCTCTTATTCTTTTTATTCCTATTTATTTTATTTTTAATTTTTTTTAATTGAAACTCTCTTTTTTAATTATGTCCCTCAACATTTTATGTTATAGGATTTTGTTAACCTTTTGGTCAAAAGTTTGAAAGATTAGGTTGGGTTTGCTCAGATGTTTTTTTTTTCAAATCCTCTTTTACTATTGATATTTTTCATCATTCTATGAGATCCTCTCAATCTTATATGACATGTCACATATTTTATATATTAACTTTGCTTGACCCACTCCAATATTATTTTTTACTTTTTTTATTATTGTCTATTTTCTTATCATATTATTAAATTAATCAAGATTTAACTTGATTATCGGGTTTTTCTCTTCTTTATAAAAGCATTATTGTCACTAAAATAATTTTTTAACACGTTAAAAAAAATTTTATAGCTTGTGGCATGGCACGACCCTAATCTAGTCAATATCTATTAGTATTTTACATCTAAAGTATCTATAAATATATTTAATGATGTAGTATTTGGTTATTATTTTGGGATAGAAATAATTGACATAATAGAGATATAAATGAGTTTGGATGATAAAGACACCAACATAAAAAATAAATATGTCTTTATGATAGTTTTAGAATGAATATTATGTATTTCCAATAAAAGAGACGTGTCTTTATAAATAATATTTATTATTATTTCATTTCTAAAATATCCTTGTAAACAACTTTTAATTTTAAAATTATTCAATTAATACATGTAAAATAAAAATAATTATATTATATTTTTAAAACTTAACTCATAGATTGATCTATAACAAGGTCCAGGTTATAAATCAAGAAAGTCAACTTGAGTTGACCCAATTTAATGTAAAAATAAAAGTAATTATTATCATAATTTTAAAACTTAACTCGGAAATCAGCTTAAAGCAAAACCTAGGTCACAAATCAGGTTAACTATTAACTCGAGTCAATATAAGAACAAATATGATTATTATTATAGTTTTAAAACTCAACTTAGAGATCAATTTAAGGCAAGGCCCGACTTGCGAGTTGAGTTGATCATTAAACTTCATTAATATAAGAATAAAAATAGTTATGATTATAGTTTTAAAACTTAATTCAAGATCAACTCGGGATAAACCTCAGGTTACAGGTTGGAAGGATCAACCTGAATTGACTTAGATTAAGGTAAAGATAAAGTAGTTAACATCATAGTTTTAAAACTCGTCTTAGAGATCAATTCGAGACAAGACTTAGGTCATGTATTGATAGTGTCAACTCAGATTAACACAAGTCGATGCAAGAATAAAAATGATTATTATTATAGTTTTAAACTCATCTTAGGAGTTAACTCAGGTTACGGATAGGGGTTATCCTAAATAAAACTAAGTCAATATATAAATAAAAATGGTTATTATCATAGTTTTAAAATCAGAGTTAAGATTTAACTAGGAACAAGGCTCGATCAACAAGTTGATTTAGGTCAATTCAAGTTGATTCAATTAAAAAAATAAAACCCTGTTTTGACTCAAAAAATTAAAAAAAATCAATGATTTTGTTACCTTTTTTACCTTAGATCACGGGTTAACTTGAGTTTTTGACCTAGTCAGGCTGGATCAAACATTCCTCTATTTTTTTTTAAACCCAAATCAGTCCAAACCTAGAATTCCAGGTTGACCCGTTATACCAGTCTAGGTTTTATAACTAAAGTAATTATAATATAATTAGTTTCAATAATCAATATAAACTAAAAAAAATAATATTTCATTATTTTTTAAAAAATATATAAATTTGACATAATATATGTTAATGGTAAAATAAACTTTTTATATTTTATTTTATCTTATTTATCATAATCAAACAGGATTAAAAAAAAATCACTTTATATTATTTATCACTATCAAATACAATTATATAACTGTTTTTCATGTATTGTCTCTTTGTCTTTATATTTTTATCTTTTTTTTGTTTGGGAATAGTAATTAATTGCTACCCAAAAAATACATTACGAAGGAGCATTTGACTTTTTTAAATCTAAAAATAGAAAAAACTAACTCAATTTTGTTTTGGAGATCATATTAAGAATTACTTCATATTTGAAGGACTAATTTGAGGTTCGTCCATAGTGAAATGGATAGATTTCCAAAGAAAAGAAAACTAATTTATTTATTTCATCCGTGCTATGATAAAAGAAAGAGCTCAAGTCGCCGAAGAGTTCAAGTCGCCGAAGTTAGGATTGAGCTTCTGGGTACAGATCATCAGTGTAGGGTCTTCTTAGGGTGTGTTTTGTAATATAGTGTTAGATAGTTTTTAAAAATAAATTTTAATTAAAAATATATTAAAATATTTTTTTATTTTTATATTATTAATATATAAAAAAATTAATTAATTTTTTTAAATAAAAAACACTTAAAAAAAAGTTGAATTGTAAAATCAAATACTCTATAATTTAAAACAACAACGGAAGTTCAGAGATAGTCCTAATATTGTGGGTCCCATGAAAGTATATGGATTCGTCAAGACACATCCAATGAACATGAAGACGACGTTCCTAAATATCTCTAATTGGGTGATTCTAGATAATCTTAGTTTCATATGGCAGGGTGTTTTACTTTTCACCAAATTTTGTAAACCATATAGTTTTTTCAAGGTTATGATTTAAACAGTTTTTTTTTTTTTTTTGCACTGGGAAAATAATCAAGTGGTGGAGAGTGCGTGAAGCTTTAGGATTCTCGCCTATTTTTTGTGGTTGACATGATCACCCTGGGGGTTGGGTTAGACTTACACGGCTACCTAGATATCATTGTGTAGTGGAGATGAATATATTCATATAAAATAAAAAAAAATTCAAGTGTGTCAAGGAATATATATCCTACACAAAATAAATAATAAAAATAAAATTTAAAAGATAAAAAAATAAAAGAGAAGTGAAATTAAGAAAAAAATTGTAATTTTATAGCTTATTAAAAAATAATTAAAATAATAGAAATCAAATTTATAAGATAAAAATTAAAAAGGAGTGACATTGAAAAACATTTAAATTTCTTGGCATATTTCAAATAAAAAGAATAATAAAAAAAAACATGAGCCGCCTGTGAAGAGGAAATAAATTGCAGGGGTGGCCTAATTTTTTAAGGGGCTACAGCGAGATTCAAGAGTGGAGAGAGAGAAAAAAACAGAAAAATTTATTATTAACGTTAAATAATCGCTTTATCATGTTAAATTATTAACCAACACATATCGTGTATGACGTGAAAAGTTTTTAAGAGGCTACTAAAAAAACACATGTCACTTTATCATGTCGAGAACACCGAGAACTTTCAAACATTGTTGTAGAAAGTGATATTCAGTAACCAAATGATCTTTTATATACTGTCCACCCGCCAACATATGCTACTCAAATGCTAGAATTTTTTAAATATTTTTAATAAATATAATCTATAACAATATCTTCAATTATCTTTGGAATTTACTCATTGGATGAGAGTTTTGTTGGTTTTGTTTGTAAAGGCACCAAATTAATTAAATTGTTCTAAAAAATTAAAAAAAACTCCCATAAATAGTAACATTAATTATTTTATTGAAGGATTAAATTAATAATTCCACTATACAATAAAAATTAAAAGGTTTAATGATCAACAAGCAATCTCGTTTTGATATTATTCCAATGAATAATAATTTATATCTAGATCTACAATAATTTCTCCTTCGCCTTTAATCTTTTAAACTAGTTTCTAACTTGCAATATATTTCGAGCCAAATAAAAAAAATTGAACATAAAAAAATTGTCCAAGCAACAAGAAATTATTTGATAATATTATTAAAATTGACCTAACAAATTTACCTTAAATTCTTCAATCCTACACTTTGCCAAACTTGGGTTTAAAATTAATTCTCATGAAAATTGCTTTAATATAAATCGATTGACTTAATAAGTTTAGAGTTAACTCGAATGACCATTCATGATTTGGATTTAAAAAGATTTTAAGATGATATCTTTTTTTTTTCAATAATATTGATATGATGACATATTAGATGAACTCAGATTTTATGGTTTAACCCACCAAACCTACAACCTGAATTATGCACTCCATTGAATTTAACAACTTTATTTATTTTTTAAATTTATTTTGTACTTAATGATATAATAATAAAAATAGACGCTTATAAAATTAATCATTAACCAAATATAAGGATATTTGTTTAAAACTACGATAACTACATAGAAAATAAACTGAATAAATTATAAAGACCAATTCAATATCAATCAAATGTTGAAAAACAATCAAAGAAAAATAAAAGCAAAAAAAGATTCAATCAAAAGGAAAGCAGAAAAAGGATTCAATCAAAAAAATGGAAGATGAAGTTTAATAACAAAGAAACTATTTAACATTGTTATTAAACTCATCTAATGGGTCAACTTTGAAACTTTTATATCCAACTCTTTAGCTAGCCCGAGTTTAAACTTAATATGTGTGGAAGTTTTCCCTAAATAACCTAATTGACTTTGTGTGTCCAAATAGAAATCGGACAATTGATAAAAGTATGGTTTAACTTAAAAAAATCAAGATGATATTTTTTTAATATTGAAACAATGATTTATTAGATTGACTTGGGTTTTACGGCTTAATTTGTCACTGAATCTTGTATTTTACTAGGTCTTAAACTATTTTTTATTTAATAATATAATAAAAAAAATAAAAATTTATAAAATTGAGCATCAATCAAATATCAGAATATTTGTTTAAGCACCAACAAACTGAAAAACATATAATGATCTATTTAAAATTAATAAAATATTAAAGAATTAAATTGAAAGAAAAAAAAGAAATTGAAAAGGCATTCAATAAAAAAAAAGGATAAAATTAAGAGAGAGAAGAAGTTAGAATAATAAAAAAAAAATAACACCTACTTCACTATTCATGTAGTGAAATAGACGGGAAAACCCAACTTTTTTAGTACAGTAGTTAATTTATAATTAAATTAAAAACTTTATTTCCTGCCATCATGAGAAAAAAAGAATTAAATCAAAAGGATAAAAAATCTAAGGACCAATTTAAAAAATGAAGAAGAATCCATATAGTTTGTTAGGTAATTTTATTATTTTTGAATTTTAATTATTAAATTTTGAGAATTCTCATCTACCATCCCCAGTAATTTAAAACTAGATCATCTTCATTTTCATTCTTACACGTTCCAGGGCCCAAAACCTTGTCAATAAACTAGGTTAAAAATCTAGCATTTTGATCTGCAACTTTGTTGTGCTAATTATCTTCTTGTACATTATGTTTGTTAAAAGGAATTGGAGAAATGACCGCAAAGAGATGAGGGATTGGATGTATTCATCATTTGGCAGGAAGGGAAAAGGAACTAAGGTCATACTAATATTTTATTTTATTTTTCGTGTTGTATGGAACTTCATTTCTTTTATCAAAGAAAAACTGATATGATGCAGAGAAGTCCTCAGAAACCTCACTGTGTGCCATTGCAACTGCCTCATAAACTGATAGTGGAGGAACTGGCAATTCCCCGTCTTTACACATGGAAAGTGGAAGTAACTAGACATCGAAGAACTAAATGCTGTCCCGTACAAAGACTCAAATTGGCCTGACGGCATTGTTTCCAAGGGAACACCATAACCACTGTTCTTATCAAGTCGATTGTCAGTGAGAACAGCTTGGTAAGTGCAGCTGAGCTTTGCTCAATTATATATATGCCCCATCAACTTCCTGGAAACACAAGTCTGACTGAATTTGAGTCCTTTATCAGGAGGGCAGCACATTCCAATAACTCAATGTTTTTGTTTTGAGGCATGAATTTCACAAGATGAAATAAAAAACAAAGCTATCTGGACAGAAAAAGGTAAAAGTAAACAAAGATCAAACCTAGTGTGACAGAAAAGAATGAACAACAGGATGCAAAGGCATGCATCCCGAAACTACACAGGAGAAAACCAAATTGATGGGAAGTTACGATTTACACAAGGCTGAGGTGAGGCTCAATTACCTTACCAGTTTTGCAAAATTCCCTGCTGTTATGGTGCTGAGTATCCATTTATAACAATCTGAATTGATGGGCTGATATCATCAGTTGATGTTAAATGTATGGTAAAAGGAACCAGCATTCATTTGGACTAGCTACAAGTGAAGGTATATTTATCCAACAAGGATCTGATATTCATTGCTTACAGGTATTTAGGCATGCAGAAAAAGCTAAAACATATGTGAAGTCTAGTGATGGTTTTTAATATGTACCGAGTTATCCATACGTTGGAATTTAATTAGTTTAGAACCTCTGTCTAGTATTCTATCTTATCATATTTCCTATACATCATGTAATTAATTCAATATTTAAACTTGTAGTTATTTTCCTGAAGAAATGGAGTTTGCTATGATGATTGTTGCAGATGGATTGACTTCTCAAGGCTGAGGAATATGTTGTTGATAAGAGATCTGTTGTTGATGAGTTTGTAAAACTGAACTCTGCTGTACCTGAATCTTATTCTTCTACATGCCCCCGCAATCGAAAGGTTAACGACGGAACCCTAAGATTGTCACGTAGAAACTGAAACTGAGTGGAAGACAGTGGCTTTGTGAGTGTACCAGCACATTGGTCTTTTGTAGAAACAAATTTGACAAGCGGTCGTCCTCGTAGAACTTGATCATGGACAAAGTGGAAGTCTATTTCAATGTGCTTTGTTCTAGCATGAAATAACAGATTGCGGGACAAATAAGTGGCACCTATGTTATCACACCATAGAACCGGTGATGGAGCAATTGGAACATGTAGATCAGTACTAATGACAGACTTGATCCACTGGATTTCTGAAGAAGCATTAGCCAGGGCCTTGTATTATGCTTTCGTGTTGCTGCCAGCGATAGTTTGTTGTTGCTTGCAGCTCCAAGAAATTAAATTTGCACCCAAATAGGCACAGTAAGCATCAATGGACCTTCTGTTGTGACGGTCAGATGCTTAGTCATCAGAAATTCGGAATCATTGAATGTATGAAGTTGAAAGGTTACAGTTGCCTGGATAAATAAGGCATGATGGATTATGTGCTTCAAATATCGCAATATGCGTTTGACTGCTTCCCAATTTTCTTCCATTGGATGATGCATATATTCGCCATCTTTGTGAATAGCAAAGGCAAGGTTAGGACGTGTAAAGGACATGCATTGGAGGCCTCTAACAATGCTGCAATATAACCGAGGATCATGGAAAGAGATGCCAGTAGAACTGAGTAAGGTTTATGATGTGGACACTGGAGCAAGGCAAGGCTTGGGTTTGTCCGTTTTACTTCGAAGATGAAGATTCAGTATTATATCACAGCTGAGATAAGTAGAGTCCAGAATCATCCCTATAGAAAGAAATACAGTGCACCCCCTTTTTCTTAATTCTACGAGGCTATCCCATCTTGGTACATAAAGATGAGTTAACTTTTTTTAATTTTTTTTATCTTTTACAAACTTTTTTTTATTTAATATTAAATTAATTAATAATTTTTTTAATTTATATTTTTATAAAATTATCTCAATTTTTTATATATATTTTTTTAATTTTTAACATTGGATCGGTTATAAATTAAATTTAATAATTTTTTTATATTTTTTTATGAGATTATTTCAGTCACTCGTATTACAAATTTAACATTATAGTTTAAGTTGATTTTAGTTGTTTTTTTATATTCATTTTTTTAGTTTTTATTTTATTTTATTATGTAATATTGAGTTAGTTGAAAATTAAGTTTTGTATTTTTTTTTAATTTTTTTTATGAAATTATTTTGACTTAATAATTTGAGATTTCATGATTTGAGTTTTAGGCTTTAAAAGTTAATTTAGATCAATTTGAGTAGTTTTTTAATTTTTTTATATTTTTTAAATATTAGATTAATTATGATTTAAATTTAATAATTTATTTTGATTGTTTTTTTTAGGATATGATGATTTCATGATTTGGGTAAAACATTATCAAATTAGTGTAAGTGAATTTAATATATTATTATATTAATATTTTAAAAATTATATCATTTAATATATATTTTTTATTATAAAATATATTAGCAACACTTTATTTTTTTTATATTAAAAAAATTGGATTCCACTCACAGCACAAAACAACGAAAGCCAATAATTTAGTCTAATGGTGTGATGTTGATAATTTACTCAATGCTTGTGGTTCAAGTTCAAAGTTTTGCCCAATATTTAATAAATTAATGGGATTTAATTTCTTATTATTTATTTTTATATTCTCCCACTCTGAAAAAGGATTATTTATTTAGGATTTTTAGCTCAGTTAGCCATAGTTATAACTTTTCAATCACAAAATTAGTTTGCTGTTGCTTTTTTAATGAGAAAAAAAAACTGAATTTGAAAAAAAAATCTAACATTCTACTTGTAATTGAAAAATAAACTGGTGTTTTTTTCATTCATAAAATTTTAATAACGTAAGAAATTATTTTTTTGGGTTAAAATTTAAGAAATTATGTATAATTGACAAGATATATATTTCACTCTAGCAATTTTAATCATTGTATATAGCAACTCCAACACGCGAGACAAAATTGCATGACACAATAAGCAATGTGGGCAAAAACTTAATAATGTATAATTAAAGTATTAAAGTGAAACTCAATGCTATTTACAATGTCAAAACTGATTATATCCCGTGATCGGACATCATAATTCCCACCACCAAACACCATCCATCATGACCCCACACATCAAAAGGCCAGTTGAGCAATCCAACGGCCAAGGCGTCAGATCCCAATCACCAACCATTATGATTTATGAGTCGCGCAGCACTAGATCCCGGGACTGTGATTCATCCCGACTTCCCAGAGTAAACGTTCTTTTAGACTGAAAATAACACCAAGCAAGGCTCTCTCTCTCTCTCTCTCTCTCTCTCGCCGATCTGATGGACTCCTTTGAAGGATAAGTAAAAAACTAAAAATTCCACAGATCCAACGATGGCAAACTACCTAGCTCAATTTCAAACTATCAAAAATAGCTGCGATCACATCGTCATTGCAGGTAACTCTAAATAATGATTCGCATTTCCTGATCAGTTTTCTGTTTGATTGATTAATTTAGTGTAATGTTTTTGGCAGTTGAAGATGTGAGTGATTTATGGCCGAACATAAAATCAGGATTCGAAGAGAGAGTTCCAATTAAAAGAGCTAGTTTAAATAACAAGACTCGAAATCCAGTTCTCGTAGAGAATTTTCCTTGCGAGTTTATATTAACTACTGACTCAAGACTCCGCAGCCGGTTTCCTCAAGAACAGTCTTTGTTTTGGTTTCGCGAACCGTACGCTACTATTGTTCTAGTCACTTGTGAGGTATTTACTTAATTAAACTCGCCATTTGACCTAATTTTTTTTTTATTTGTGTGTATATATATTTTAAAAGGATTTATTTTGCGTTTTTATTTTATTTTAATTAGGATCTTGATGAGTTTAAAACGATACTTAAGCCACGGTTGAAGTTAATTGTGCAAAATGACGAGAAGGAATGGTTTATTGTGTTTGTGTCGAGAGCGCATCCGAGTAATGATAATGCTGTTAAAATGGCGAAAAAGGTTTATGCTAAGCTTGAAGTTGATTTCAGCTCGAAAAAAAGGGAGAGGTAAGCATGTAGCTGTAGGTCGCATTTTAATTTTACTTTGATATTTGAGTTCTATTTTTATTTTTTTATTTTGATTCAGCTGGTGCATTTTGTTAGTTGGATTTGTCGTGCATTCTTAGCTTTTCTTGAGTTATTATTTGTTGGAATTTTTGTTTAATTTTATAAGTATTCTGGTAAAACAATATGCTTTTGCTTCTTTTGAAAATTTGTGATGTTTTGATTTTTAGATATGACTGCTATTATCCTTGAATTGAACAAAGTTGTGATGTGTTGATATATTCATGCATTATTGTTTACTTGAATAGCGATTGTGAATGCTGGTATCATGTTCATCAACATGAGTGATGTAAATTGGGTTATCTGACTTGAAATGCAAGGCCAAAACTTAAATAAGTTTATACATTGACCGTTGCTTTAGTTCTCTTTAGCTGAATATTGCCTGCACTGACCTTTGCTCCAATATTGCACTATTTTCTTATTTTAGGTTCTCTTTTTCAGAAATGCTTTAGTCATGGTGGTTGGTGTTATTCACAAAAGGTCTGGTTTCCTTTTTGTCTGTTTTTTGAACATGTGAATTATCCAGGTGCTGCAAATATGATATTCATGGCCCTGAAGCAAATTTTTGGGATGATTTAGAATCGAAAATTATGGAGTGTGTCAGAAACACACTGGATAGGCGTGTACAATTTTATGAGGATGAGATACGTAAGCTCACTGAACAGCGGTTCATGCCAGTCTGGAATTTCTGTAATTTCTTTATATTGAAGGTTGTTCCTTTTCTCAAATTATTTCAATAATCTGATAAAGGTGTTATAGCTACCAGCAGAAATGCCTGATTTGGATTTAAACTGTTGCCCATTTTTCGTTCTTGTGTATATTTTGTTTATCTTGGAAAAGCTATGAAACATTGTCTTATAGTTGCCCATCATTTCTGTTTGTTCACAAAATATCAGGATTGATCCCTGAGAAGATCCCTATACATGGGGAGGCTTAACTCTTAAGAAATCTTTTAGTTCCTTGTAGCCATATGCCTACCTCTAAATACATGTTCTGTTCTCAGGAAAGCTTGGCTTTTATGTTTGAGATGGCTCATCTTTATGAAGATGCTCTACGTGAATATGATGAATTGGAACTCTGTTATTTGGAAACAGGTAAGCATGTGTGTGCCTGTGCCTGTGCTGATGTTGTTTGCATCATTTTCCTTCTTGTTTGTTCAAGTACTCAAAACATTTGTCATTCTTCACTGTTTTGAAATTATAGTGTAATAGTAATCTTACTTTATTTCTTGTAGATGAGATATTCTTTTTAATAATCTGATACTGCTATATATGTCTATATTTTTCAAGTTGAAAGTTTCGTAAAAAATCAAACTAGTGTATTCTTATTGTATTTTGAATGATAAATTAAACTGTAATTAGCACTGATCACATGGTCATAGATCTTTTCTCTGAACACCATGATTTCAAATTGATAACTTAATGTTTTCTGTCATCCATGTCTGAGTTTTCTAACCTGAACCTTTGTACTAATTTGTGTTTTTGTTTTGTGTCTAAATTTTTGTACTTGTTGACAAATTCAGAGCATGAATGATAATATTATAGCAATATTTCTGTAATCTTTTATAGAAGCACTGTAACTTATTTTATTTTACATTTAGGTGTTGAAGAAATATTCAACACTGGAGCTTTCTGAGCCCCCATGATCAATGCCTTTGAGTTTTCTTCATACTTACGATTGTTTATATACTTTTAGGAGTATGTGTTTTTAGCATTGATGAATAGCTGAACATTTTATGCTGCCTGAGCAATAATGAACCAATAATTTATACAAATTTGATGCAGTTAATATGCCTGGAAAACAAAGAGATTTTGGAGGAGTAGACCATGGTGATGATTGGGCAGCACTGCTTAATTCTGAAAATAAGCCATTGACGCAGATCATTCAAGATGATTCATTTAGAGAATTTGAATTTAGGCAGTATCTCTTTGCTTGCCAATCAAAGGTATGGAAAGCTGAGAATTATTTCAATCCACTAAAATGGTACTATGATGCAGTTAATTCCAGAATGAAAGAGAAGTATATCTGATTGTTTCTTTATCAAGCACACAGATCTGTTTGTCTATGCCCCACTGCTTTCCTTGAACTTCTTTTTTCATAATTAATTTTCAGGAGTCAGTAGTTAATTTAAATATTGCTCATTAGTTGATTTTTGTCCTTATGCTTCATAATTGAATAACAGTTTGAGTGGATCTTGGATATGTGCTTGTATTTTTTAAATGCTATTGTTTTGCCCCTCCTTTGTGTGTGTTTGTACGCCTCTGTTCTGTGTGGAGTTTTGGTTGATTTGTGTCACAAGAATTGGTTTTGTAGACCTTTTTTTTTAATATTGCATGCTATAGTGTTCTCACGCCAAACGTTCACAAGAATTTTTTGCCATTATACATTACTCTTTAAGGAATCCAGTTCAATTCCTGGGATTTTTACTTTAATCTAATTATTCTGTTGGACTTGCAGCTTTTATTCAAGCTGAATCGCCCCTTTGAGGTTGCATCAAGGGGTCATTCATTTATAATTGGCTTCTCAAAGGCCCTCACATTGCATGAGGTATATGTTGGTTGTTTTGTTAAGTAGTTGCATTGCTGGGTTTTTTACCATAGTTCAGAGGATTTTATTTCTGATCTCTCTTTTCCCTCTCCTATTGGCACTCCTCTTAGAATATGCTACCTTTTTGTATGCGAGAAGTTTGGGTAATAACTGCTTGCTTGGCTATAATCAATGCTACTGCTTCTCCTAATTATGATGGACTTGTGGCACCTGACATAGAAAAGGAGTTCTACCGCCTCAAGGGTGATCTTTATTCTTTATGTCGAGTTAAGGTAAAATACTTGCTTCTTTTGGCTCCATTTTCTAAGCAGCAAATGGTGCTGCGTCCTTTACCTTTTCAATATTTTTATCCTGTATGAACCTATTCTCTTTTGTCAAAGCAAGAATGAAATTTGAAAAAAAAAAAGATTTTGTTTTTTTTTTTGTACCTGAGACTTGGTACTAAGACTATTGTGCACGACAGTTGTGTTCTTTTGTTACTTCAAATTTGGCTACAGAAAGGGGTTTTATGAAATGCAATTATGATTGTTGCAGTTCATGAGGCTGGCCTATTTGATCGGATATGGAGCAGATATAGAAAGAAGTCCTGTCAACAGGTGAAAAATCAAATTATAAAGTGCAAATCTACTTGTCACCTCTTGTTTATATTCCACTTGGTCCTGTAACTAGAAAGTAAATTTTTCCATTGTCAAAAAGTTATAATTGAGCTATTTATAGAGACTGATGTTTTGTGTATCTTTTAAATTATTTTCTTTTATTTTTTACAGTGCCTTACTCAGCATGCTACCTTGGCCCAAGCCTCCAGTTTGGCCATCGGTTCCACCTGATGCTTCCCCTGAGGTTCTTGAGAAGGAAAAGGTACGCTTTAGGATGCCGCGTCCAAATTTGAACCAACAGAAGGGCATTGTTATATTTTTCTCTTGGTTGTTTGTTTGTTCTCTTAATGTAGGATTGTGTCATTACTGTAGTTTTCTTCTATTTCATACATTGCTTACCTCTTCTGCTAATTACTAAGGGTGACTATCACGAAGTTCGTTGCTTCTAGATGATATAACACTCTTACAAATGAATGAAAAGGCAATTAATGGTATCTCTACATGGTGAACCCAATTGATAGCCAAACCCAATTCGTAGCTAAACATTTCAGTCCAATTTCTTTATGCTGTAGTTTTTCTCCTGTTATTCAAAAAATGGCTATTTAAGTTTCCCCTGATAGAATTGACGACCATGTTTATCTTTGTACAGGTGATCCTTCAAGCTAGTCCCCTAATCAAACACTTTGGCATCCAGAGGAAGCCACTGCCTCTTGAACCTTCTGTACTTCTGCGAGAGGCTAATCGGCGAAGGGCTTCCCTTTCTGCTGGGAATGTGTTTGAGATGTTTGATGGCCGCCCAACCTTGATTGATGGGTAATGGACTTGGGAATTGAGGCAATGTAGTACTATGGGTTCTCCAAGAAGCAATTTTTTTTTTTATTGATATCTCATAATCTTTCATCATTTCTTTTTTTGGTGTATGCCAATTTTATTGTTTATCTAATTGATACATAAATACAGATCAGCTTCAGATGCTTCATCAAGGACCCCCCTATCTAAGAAAATGAATGCGATTTCTATGTCGCGGACTAATTCTTCACCCGGAACTTTTGATGGTTCAGTAGATCGACCAATGAGACTTGCAGAGATTTATGTTGCTGCCGAACATGCTCTGAAGCATACAATTTCTGATGCAGATCTTTGGAAAGCTTTGTCATCTGTAGAGAAGTTTGAGGTATCGATTTAATCCAACATTGATGCAGATGCATTTTTTTTTTTTTGTGAATGAAAATTTTCTTTAATTGAAAGGAACTACGTAGGAGCTCACCCTAGTACAGAGCAAACAAAAACAATAGAAAAAAAACTCTAGAGCAACTAATGATTAACAGAGTTGCTGAAGTTCATTTGGCACAACTATATCTAGGATCGACAAAAGCTTGCTGGAGAATCTTCGTTTGAAAAGGCCTGAGCTGCACTGAATAAAAAAGGCCTGAGCTGCACTGAATAATGACTTGTGCAATCAGAGCTGCATTGCCTGGGCTTTCTTCTGTCTCTTTCTTTCCATAGAACATGCACATATCTGCTCTAAGCTAATCTCATCACAATGGAAACCAAAATCTTTTGCAAAAGCTGCTTAGCATATCATCAACCCAATTCCCAGAATGTCTATTTGCTGAACTAATCTGCAAAATCTTGCTTGTTATTTGAAATTACTTTTCTAAAAGAGTATTGTTTAGACTGTGTGATCATCCTGCAAAGGATCAAGTACCAACTGTTAATTGAAATCTTAACTAAAAGAAGCCAAAAAAAGAATTGCCATTGTAGTGCGAGCAGAGACCTGGCCACAGCAAACCATGTGCTTTTGCTTCAAGTTCTCTTTATTTCTGTATATTCATTCATTTTAGTTTTGTGCTTTGATTAAATGCAAAACCTTCTAACCCATGGCATTGTTGTTGTTAAATATTGGAATTCTGAGAACTGCCTACTTCTGACAAGATATTTTGTCAGTCAATGCCTGAAAACTTTTTGTGTTCAATGGTGAGCCATAGCTATATTGTAAAAAAAAAGATGCATGAATGATGGAAGATTATTGCGAGATTAAGTTATTTTCAGTGCTAATAGAATGCCAAAAGTTTCATCTGATTTTTCATTTTCTTAATAGAATTGAACAGTTGGTAATTCTGAAAGAGATCAGTTCAAGGTTATAGTTTGGTATGTTGTGCATTTTAGTGCTTAGTGGTGAATGTGCTAGTTCATTACCCCCCCTCATTTCACCAATTTTATGTTCTTGTCATGGCAGCAAAAGTATCTCGAGCTAACCAAAGGTGCTGCAGACAATTACCATCATTCCTGGTGGAAAAGGCATGGAGTTGTTCTCGATGGTGAAATAGCAGCTGTTTGCTTCAGGCATGGAAATTTTGATCTAGCTGCAAAGTCTTATGAGAAAGTTTGTGCCCTTTATGCTGGTGAAGGATGGCAGGAATTATTGGCTGATGTCCTTCCCAATTTAGCTGAGTGCCAGAAGATGCTGAATGATCAAGCTGGCTATTTAGCATCTTGCGTGAAATTACTGTCTTTAGATAAAGGTTTATTCTCAACAAAGGAGCGCCAAGCATTTCAGGCAGAGGTTCTTCGTCTTGCGCACAGTGAGATGAAGGACCCTGTGCCCTTGGATGTTTCATCACTGATTACATTTTCTGGAAATCCTGGACCTCCCTTGGAGTTATGTGATGGGGATCCTGGTATTCTCTCTGTAACTGTTTGGAGTGGCTTTCCTGATGATATAACTCTTGATTCACTTAACCTCACTTTGACTGCTACATTTAATGCTGATGAGGGTGCTAAGGTACAATTTTCTTGGACATTGATAGTTGTGACTTGATTCTATAGAGCAGATATGATATGTACAGAATTCTTCACAACTCAAGAAACCCTCTCACATTTCAGGCATTAAGGAGCTCTACTGCCACCATACTGAAGCCTGGTAGGAATACCATTACCCTTGCTTTACCTCCTCAAAAACCAGGTTCCTATGTCTTGGGGGTTCTTACTGGGCAGATTGGTCAGTTGAGATTTAGATCTCATAGTTTTTCGAAGGTTGGCCCAGTGGACAGTGATGATTTCATGAGTTATGAAAAGCCCACTAGACCTATACTCAAGGTATTGGTTTTGTGTTTCATACAAGGATCATGTGTTCTGGTCATTCCATTTGGTTAAATAGGTGCATTGTATTGCTTATCTAATAAAGCCCTTCTTTCTTAGGTTTTCAAACCAAGACCACTAGTTGATCTTGCAGAAGCTATTTCATCTGCTTTACTGATAAATGAAACTCAGTGGGTTGGGGTTATAGTACGGCCTATTGACTACTCTCTCAAAGGTGCTGTCTTGTATATTGATACTGGTCCAGGTCTGAATATTGAAGAGTCACATGTCATTGAGATGGAGACCTGTGTCAATATATCACAGAGTAGTGCTGAAATGACAAACTCTAATGGCACACAAAAGGATTGTTCTTCGGCTTCTAAAAAAGAATTTCAGCAGTTAAAACTTCAAGATGGTAGAATAGAGTTTCCCGCTTGGGCAAGTGATGTAAATTCTGTTCTCTGGATTCCTGTTCGTGCAATCAGTGACAGGCTTCCTAGAGGGTCATCCTCAGGTGATAATAATGATTTGCCTATAAATTTTTGCATGTATACTTTCTGTTGTAACCGATGATGTTCCAGTCTTATAATATTTTTCCTTTCGTGGCAGTCACCTCTCAGAAACAAAGCAATCTAGATGGCATGAGGACAATTGCTTTGAAACTTGAATTTGGAGTATCCCGCAACCAGATATTTGAAAGGCATTGTCATTGTCCATCACTTCTCTGATTATACTGCTGATAATAAGTTATTTTATGTTTTTGTTTTTCTCATTCCCTCACCTATAAAAAGTATAAAATATGTTATTTAATCATCCAAACAATCATATTGCCTTGATCTGCAGAACTGTAGCAGTACATTTCACTGATCCTTTCCATGTGAGCACACGTGTTGCAGACAAGTGTAATGATGGTACTCTGCTGTTACAGGTATGCTGCAAATATGTTAAGCTAGGATGTTTTTTACCCACCAAACTGATGCATTCCCAAACTGTTGACATTTTGAGGGAGACAATCTTAGCCAGTTCTTATTTCATGCTATGATAGAATTATAAATATCGCAAATTATATTTATTATGTTCCTTTTCAATTTCATTTGAATTTCAGAATAGTTTGTGTTGCTTCCAGGTGATACTGCATTCCCAAGTGAAGGCTACGTTGACCATCTATGATGCCTGGCTTGAACTTCAAGATGGATTTATTCATACTGGACAAGGAACTGGAAGACCAACTTCAAGCTTCTTCCCGCTCATGATTTCTCCAACCTCTAGAGCAGGAATCATGTTCAGTATTAGCTTGGGAAAAGTAATTGACAAAGGTATAGATCTTTTTATTGTATTTAAAAAGAATTTCTTGTACTCATAGCTGGTCCTTAGTCAAACACACACCTCATTCATTCACAAAGCATGCTATTATGTTGAAACTGTGCATCGAGCTTTTAATGTTATTAGAAGAGTGTCTTGCTTAGTCATATTTACTCATGGAGAATTTTCCTGTTTTCTAGAAAACAGAGAAATCATGTTTACTGATTATTGTTTATCAAAACGTGTGTTTTCAATTTTCTAGGAAGATTGAAATATACTGTTAAGTTTCCAAATTCTCCACTTTAGGAAATTAGGGCCTTGTTTGGTTCATCAGTTAGTTAATCTCTTGACCATTTACCCTTTTAAGGACAATCCAAACAAGGCCCTTGTTTTCAATTTTCAAAAGCTATTAATTTGTGGACGCAATTTTTAGTTTTCTTTGGAGGAATGATTTTAGAACAAAGATGAAAAGCAGATATGGAAATTGGAAAATTGTTTTCTGAAAAGCGAACACAAGTGTTTTTAGTCATTCTATATTCTTTCCCACCTTGCCTTTTCTCCTTGTTTCTTATTTTGTGAAAGAAAGGTAGTCAACTTGTTCTAATGATTCGCCTCTGGTACACTCTTACAAACCTTTTAATTTCTTCTGTTCAGGAGTAAAGCTGTCCAGGGCTCTTGTCATGGAGCCCTGAATGATTGATGTCAAGATTGAACATTTGAATTGTTTGTATCCCCTTGCTGTGGTTTAGTCAGGGTAATGTTGTACTTCTTGGTTTCAATGAAAGATTGAGAAGCGAGGAGCTGAGCAGCGTGGTCAATTTGGTGAATTTAGAAGTAGAGTCGAAGAACATTTGAGCTATTGAAAATATCTATTGTCTTGCTAATGGTGTATTCTCATAGATTTCTGCTGATTCTTTTTAACTTGTTCCTACCCTTCTTAATATTTATAGATTCTCTAAGTTTTAATTTTCCCCTCCTACATTTGGCTCTTGTTGATACATGTTATGTACACACTGCATACTTTCATCCGTTGCTTTTTTGTATTTTCAGTGCATCATGTCTTAAAAATTCTCTTGGATTACAGATGAAGTGGAAGAACTGCAGACAGATAGCATACTAAATATCCGGTATGGAATTTATGGTGAGCGAACAAATGGAGCACATCCTCCTGTTTCCATGGATAGTGAACCTGAGGATGCCAGGCAGGACTTGCTCTTCAAGAGTGCTATTGTACTGCAGAGACCAGTGCTTGACCCATGCCTGGCTGTTGGTTTTCTTCCTCTTCCTTCAACTGGCCTCAGAGTTGGACAGCTCATCACCATGCAGTGGAGAGTTGAAAGATTGAAGGGCCTGGAGGACAATGGAATTTCTGAACACAATGTAAGTCTCGATGGAAATTTAAAATAAGTTCCTGCAACTATCATGGGGTTACAACAACATTTTCTCACGTAGGTGGTATTGTCCTGATTATTATATGCTTGTTACTTTCGTTCTTTTTAGTGCAAGTATTATTCATGGTATTAGTGTTAATATTAGCACTGGATGCATCATTGGACTAAGCAAAGTCATTGTTCTGTTATCTCAGGTATTTGCTTTAGTCATTTCAGTTGGATTGGTATATTACCTGTTCCTTTCCCTGAACTGAGAGGAAAAAGAGCATTGGCATGGTCACTGTTGAATTGGATGTGATTTGTTGCCCTAAATTGCTTATATATTTTTCAAACAAAAGTTGCGAGTATTTATTTATTTATTTATATATTTGGTACAAGTTGCATATATCTCAGATCTTTATTAATACTGTGATTTTTATTTTTCCTTTTCCTGCCTCCTTTTGACATCTCTTCTTTCTGAAGCTGGGAAAGAAAAGCAAATGGATTTTATATTCCCAGTTCAGAATTTTTGCAATTAAAAAAATTGGGCTCGATGAATTTCTGTTTGCATGCTCTTTTAGTCTCTCTTTCTTTTACTTTTTTTTTCTCTTTTTTGCTCACACATCTGTGATGCAAAATTTTTAAAATGGCTTGAACATGTGATTCTACTGTTTGTTGCCAATTCTTTTTTTTTTTTTTTTGGTTTTCTCTGCAATCAGCTCGAAGTTTAGTGTAATGAATACAAACTTTGATGATATCACTGCTGACCTTTGTTTTCTGGGGATCCTGATGTGAGACTTAACATGTTAAAATCTTGAGAGAATGTGAGGCAGAAAAGAGGAAGCAACCTTGCAATTCTCACATTTGTGCATGTCAGTTAGATGATGTAAATCATGTTGTTCCCTGCAATGAATTCATAAATACTCTGCTATTTGTGCAGCAGGGTGAGGTGCTGTATGAAGTCAGTGCAAATTCTGAAAATTGGATGCTTGCGGGGAGAAAGCGCGGACATGTTACTCTCTCAACAATCCAAGGTTCCTAAACTACTTTAGTTCTGTCATCAATTTTTGTTAGATGAAATATGTAGCGGCTTACAGGCATCATTAGTGATTTCCCTTTTCCTTCATATTGGACAGGTTCAAGAATAGTCATCTCAGTATTATGTGTGCCGTTGGTAGCTGGTTATGTCCGCCCTCCTCAACTTGGGCTACCAGATGTTGATGAGTCAAATATAAGCTGCAATCCTCCTGGGCCCCATCTGGTCTGTGTCATGCCTCCAGCTCTCAGCTCTTCCTTCTGCATTCCGCCTTGATTGTTATTAGTTGATGCGTTCCAGTTATTCTGGAAATGGTCGGATTGCGTTTTCAATTCAATCAAATTTCAAACACGGTAATACGTTAAGCATCCAGTTTTGCTTACCCTGAAACTTGTAAATTTGTAAGTTCCTGAAAGTTCGAGAATCAAGAACAGTTAGTTGAGTCGGAGTGAATTTTGATAGGGTTAGGCTTTTTTCATTTTTTCTTAGTAATGCCGTTTGCTATGTAAAGTCCTTGCTTTTGTATAGTGGAACTTCGTATTCACGTACACCATGCAAATCAAAGCCTGACAGAGTCAACTTTTTATTTCTCGTTCGTTCTCCCTCTCTCTTTTTGATGGAACTATATTAACGACATTTGTTTTTTTTAATTTTCTAGGATACATTGAATTTATACGACTGATATGGAGATTTTGCAGATATTGCTTTATCTTCGAAACAATCGTCATTTTTGCGCCTTTCGGACAGAGGACAATACACGAAAACTAAGTGACAAATACTGTTGTTGACTTCTAGATGGAGATAATGGCTTCTTCCATCTTTTTGTTGATCCCTTGCCATTCGTGAGAAGCTCTTTGCAGCTTCGCTTCCAGTTTTGGAATTAACTTTTAGTGCGTCGAAACAGGCTTCTGTCTCATTCATATTATATCCTTGCCGTCGGTATTCTCCAACCCAGTTGAGCTAAAGACGCTTTTCCCATCCTGCCACTCAAGTATACATGGTTTACAAACCCTCCAGTTGACTCTTATGAAATCAGCAGTCCCCCCTATCTGTTCTTCGTAAAGAGGACCTTTTTACAAGAACAGCATTGTGAAGTGTCAAAAAAAAAAAAAAAAAATTGTTGCCAGCCAAAACTGAACGATTTTTTATTTTTATTTGTTTCAGTTTCTAGAATGATCACTTGAGGCCTTCACTGTACGTTCTCCGGAGGCTTTGTTCCTTCTCCAGATTTGGCTGATTGTCCTTCAGTATCGCTTTAATTTCTCCGAGGCTGCATGCATCTCTTCCCAATTTTATTCGCACCTTCCCTCCAAACTTCAATTCTTTAGGTTTCTGGTGATCATTCTAGGGGAGTGAACGTGGTTGCTTCTCAAATCTCTCTAGACCTGAGATAAAAAAAATGGCGCAAGTGGAAGTGAGGAATGATAAAATGGAAAAACCAATGGAAGGTTGACACTTCGACATACCAACAATGTTGAAACTGAAATGAGACAGATGGGAGGAAGATATCTAGAGATATGAATCACAAGGATACAAGATACAGAATGAGAGCCATACCATGCATATGGTTCGACTGCCGGCCTCCTTCTCCTGCTAATAATACTAAGCCTCCTGAAACACAGAGGGGCTGAAGGACATCCTTGCTGTTGGAATTGCCCCACTCAACTCGTTCCCACCACTCTTTCGGATGTGCTTGGATTCTTCGAAGAGGTGTTTGGCCAATGCCAAGGACCGGATCAAGGAAGGGAATCCTCTTAAGATCTGGGCAGTTGACCACAAGAATCTCTTGTAGAGAGCCACAGATCACTACCCCATGGAAAATGCTCTTCAGCCCCGGTAAATTGCTTAATTTCAAAGCCCTTAATTTTGAGAGATTGGTAACTGTGTTGCGGTTGCTAATGCTATTGCTATCTTTAACCATAGTGCCTTCTTCCTCCTCTATAGCTATTATCTCCTCCATTTTGTGACAGTCATCAACTTCAATCACTTCCAAGTTTTTGAGATTTGGCAACAAGTCAAGGGAGAACAGATTCTTCATGCTTGGACATGCACCTATTGTCAAGGACTTAAGATGGGCAAAGGTAGAATTAGATTGCAGTGGCGGTGTAGCAGATCCTTCTCCTGTAATGAGGACAAAGAAGTTCTTCAAAGTTTTAAGGTATAGAGACTCAAGTCTTTCAAATATTTCTGGGGAGGATTCTGACTTTGAAACTAAGCACTCTATCCTGTCACACTCCCACATCACGAAGGACTTTAGTGAAGGTGCATGTTTAAATGGGGAAACATCACATAAGCTTCTTGCATCATGGCATCTTCCAATTGACAAAGCTGAAACATCTTCTGGGAGCTCAAGGAACCCTCCTTTTTCACCGATATGGCAATTATTCAGCAAAACTTCCTTACAAAAGACTTCCTCTGGTGTCATATAAAGTAAATAATCCATGGTTGGATCCACGCCTAGTTGTCCTATTTGGAAGAAGTATGTGATTAGAGGTTGCCTCACATCTGGAGATTTGAGGTACTTCTTGAAGTCAGAAAGATCACAGAATTGGTATCTCAAAGTTTCCAAGCTCTTCAAACATGCCATTTCCTCTACTCTTTTGGTCTTGAAAAAGCCCATATCCCGGTTAACGCTGAGGAATTTTGGACAGGAGAGGTTAGGCAATATACCAGCAGGCAACTCCTTCAGACTGTTTCCATGAAGATTAAGATACCTGAGATGGTACAGCATATTATCCAAATGATGTCAGTCATTTTATCCTTTCTCACACAAGCTATTTCAGATTCAATGAATTTTCGTCCATGTATTTCACTGTCGATACCTGAGATTGGACAGCATTTCCATGCCTTGAAGCAGTTCTTCAAGTGCAGTATAGCGTAGATCCAATTTCCTCAACTCCCTAAGCTTTGCTAATGATGGTATGTGCCTCAGCTTCTCACACCTTCTGAGATATAATGCAGTGATATTTACTAGATCAGAAAAGGAACCTCGCAATTTCTGGATAGCAGTACTTGATAGATTAAGAACCTTGAGCCCTTGCAAATGCTTGAAAAAGGAATCTGCAATCATTTCTAGCTCGATATTTGAGTTTAGAAATAATGTTGAAAGTTTGGGACACATTGGTGAACAACTAGAAGGAATTTCCTTGAGGCGATTTTCCATTAACGAAACTCTCACAAGATCCTCTTTCCACTCATCCTTGCCTGATAAATTCTTTTAGTCGCTCCCTAACTTCAACCATGATTGGGGAGTTCTCTCTGAGTTTCTGGAGAGCCATGTCTCGAATCAAGTCATGCATCTTGAAACATCTGTAGTTTTCTTTTCTTATATAACTTTGCAATAAGCAGGCATTTTCAAGATTGTTAAGCATAGCCTGACCTTTATCAAATTCTGCCTGCCTGCTCTTCATTGGTTGAATTATCCCCTCATCAATCAAATACCCTATCAAGTCCTCTCTATCCATAGTGAAACCCTCTGGAAAGAATGCACAGTATAAGAGGCACTGTTGCAATGCTGAGTCATTCAAGCGCATGTAACTAAATCTCAAAATATGGAATACCTCAGGTTCCATGTCATGTGGCCTAACTTCTGATTGATTCAATTCTGTCAACGCATTCCTCCACTCATATAAGTCATCCACTCCCCTCATGCTTCCTGCCATTGTTATAATCCCAAGGGGCAGACAAGCACATTCAGCTGCAACCAATTTTGCCATCTGTTCAACTTCAGGAGAGAGTGCAGCATCATGCCCAAGTTTTTCCTTGAACAAAGTCCAAGCTTCTTCCTTAGTAAGAAGCTCTACTTTGATTCTCTCTTGGCAACCCATCCGCCTGCAAATTTCCAGTGATCGAGCTGTGAGAATCAGCTTGCACATGTTCACTTCAACAGGTATGCCCACCTTTTCTAGATGAAAATGATTCCACAAATCATCTAGAATAAGAACAGATTTTCCCTTTGCAACTAATGCTTTATACAACTTGGCAGCTCTTTTCTTCTCATCATCTTCATATGAAAGATTTAAATTAATAGCTTTGGCAATAAGATACTGCAATTTACTGATGCTAAAATCTTGTGATACAGTAATCTAAAACACATACTTGAAAGACGTTGGTCTTCGTAGAAGCTGATTATGGATATGCGTTGCCAATGATGATTTACCAACACCACCCATCCCATAAATGCCAATACTTGAGACTTCATCCTTCATCAACCAAGACCAGATCATCTCCCTATTTTTGTCAAAACCCTGACCTACCACCTCTGTTGTCAGTAATGCTTCTCCTTTAGCTTTATGTGTATAAAGCCCTTCAGAAACCCTACTTTCGTCGGCAACCATAATGAAGTCATCCGTCAAATCCTCCACACCCACATCTGAAACATCTGTCTCTTGCCCTTCCGACGAAACTCTACCTTGGTTGATAAGCATATACCCTTCCACGGTTATGCTCTCTGTCAATTTTTCTGTGTCTGAAAGATCTCCTCCTTGCCCTTGAGAAACTGTTGATCTACCAGCTTCATCAATAACCACCAACTCCCCCCCTCTCATACTCTCTATCCAATCTTCCATTTCCATATCTGGAAGATACTGTCCTTCCCTCAATTCTTACTCTATTGTCTGAGCTTCTACATCTGCAACGTAGCTTGTTGGGATGGACTTCTTTTTTTTTTTTTAACTTGCTCGGTAGGCTGCTTCTTTTATAACATCAAGGGGTACATTTCCACATATATTAAACCCGTGCCCCTTTTCTCCTGACAATTGATATTTGACCCTTGAAATTGAATTTTCTAAATTTGCACTTGACGCCACCTCCACCATTTGTCTTCGCAACATGATCCCAAAATTGATCATGACCCGGTTGTACAAAATAAAAAACTAGAATTGCAACTCAGTGAAACTTAATTATTTTTTTTATAAACATATTATTTTAAATTAGGAATAAAAATCTTGATTTTTTGAAACAAGCAGTCACCATGTAAAATACCAAATTCCCTCTTCCCATTAGGTTCCAATATGTTTTTTCTTTATTTTCTTTTTCCCTCGTAACTTAGGGCCTTAGCCTCATCAACACTTGTAATATCTCTTTTTGCCCCTCTAGTTAATTCATTAGCGACGAGAAGTCCCACCTCAACCCTTCATTCTATCCCATCAAGGAAACCAACTGTAAGATCAACCATGGCCATGGCATTGATGTTTTTGAAAATACATTATCCATTATTCCATGGGGTTTAAACACCGATGTTGCGCTCATAATAGGCATTGTAATTGGTTTTTTTTGGTGATTTTTGGTGGGGTAATTTTGAAAAGAAAGAAAGGAAAAATGTGTTAATTTATATATATAAAGAAAGATGGGAGATTTAAGGGTTTGTGGTATTGAACTTGGTGAGATGAGATTGGGGAATAGGAGAATGATATGATTATGAATGATGGTGATAGAGATGGAGGTAATAGTGAAGGAGGATTGAATGACATATTATTTGGAGAGTCAATTTTATGTTTGATTTTTCTTGAAATGGTTGCTAATAATGAGGATTGGTTACGGATGAAGCTTTAATGTGGACACTAGTTTCATCTAGGTATGTTAAAAAGTTTGATTGTTTATTTTTTTTTGTGTGTTTTTTTGTTTTAGTTTGAGATTTTGAGATTTGGATGCAATGTTGTTTTAGTTATAGTTTTATGGGTAATTTTTGAGTTGGTGTGTGTTCTGTAATTGGATTTTCACTTACTAGCTAAATGGTATTGAATAAACTTTTTATTAGATAGCATATAAATTTATATGTAATTTGTTTTAGCTTATATATGCATTGTGGTTGAGTTTTTAGTTTTCATGGTTGATTTATGTCAACTCTTCAAACTTATGTGACTTGACTATTTTTTCAAGTTGAGATTAATAACTATGATTGAAATGATACTTTTATTTTACCATAAATATTTAGAAGTTATCTTCTTTTTTTTAGATTTATTTTATAGTTTAGTTGGGATTACACTTTGCTTTTATAATTTTGAAATTTATACAACTTTTAAATTTAGATGAAAAAACAAATATACATTCATATAATATATCACAAACACCCACAAATAACATATCAATTAATAAATTTTCTTTTAATTTCTTTCTTTTCTAAAGATGAACACAATTTCTAAACCCAAATCAAAATCTAATAAATATCCTTTGACTTGTTATTTTTCCCTTGTTAAATAGAAAATAAATCAAAATCCTCTTTTAATCAAAACCAAAAGATTTGTGTGGTGGTTATGGAGGAGATGGATGGGGAGAGAGAGAGGGGGGGAGATAAGGGAAATTGTTGTTTTGTATTGGTATTTTTGCAGCAAATATATAATGGTTGCGAGAGAAATGGAAAAGAGAAAGATAGACGAAAGGGAAATTGTTGGTCGGAGTTGGTATTTTTGACGACTAGTATGGTGAAGGTTGGTAGCTAGGATTTTATGTTTTAAAAAGCTAGGGAGAATTTTTCTTTTCTCGGTAGTTTTTTATTTATTTATGTAACTTGAATGATATTTTTTTATTTATTTTAAAAGTTTTTTAATTATCATTTAGAATATAACAACAATTCTATAGATAATTTGTTTTTTTATTGATTGTGCTGACGCATGTTAATGAAGATATAAAATATTAATGACTTCTAAACTATAAATTATAAACTATAACTTTTAAAACTATAAAAATAGAGTTTGATTATAGAAGAGTGAGATAATGTTTTCTTTTCTTTCTTTCCCAAGAAGTAGATTCATTTTTTAAGTAACTCATATAGATTCCCAAACTCTTAGTTTAAGATAGTATCTCATAAAAAAAAATTTAACACTAAAAAAAATTCTAAAATAAGTCAAAACATTTTCTTTTCGTTAGTTTTCGTTTGCAATTTAACTTTTTTTCTTGAAACACTTCTATTCATTGATCAAGGACCACATAGGAACTATCTAAAAACTAGATGACAACTTTGCAAAAATTTAAACCATAAAAGCCATAGTGAATGTTACTAAATTAAATAAGGGCTAAAGTATAATTTCTCTTAAACAAATAATGAAAATAAAAATTCAAAAAATTCATTCTTTTAATTATTATTTTAGATGTTTTGAGGTTAAACAAACAAAAAATTAGAATTTAAAATTTAAAATAGTCACTCTTTTAATTTATATACAAAGGAAGCTAGGTTAGTCTTGGCCCGGCTTACCATGCACCTTTCTAATATTTTTCCTTATTTATTTATTTATTTATTATATACTTTTTTTTTATATTACAGAATCAATTTCTCATAAAATCAAATCATAATGATTATGCTTTTAAAATGCATAATAATAACATAGTTTTCTTATATATATATATTCAATAAAATTTGAGCTATATGGTGGAAAAAAAATATAATTATTTACATTCAAAGTCTCGAGCTTTGTTTGAGTACTAATGAAATATACAATCACTAAGCTATAAAAGTGAAAGAGTTATTTCAACCAATAGATTTAATTAAAACTTTGTGCTGAAATTTTAGTTTTAGACATTCTTAAGTTGATTCCTTCATTGTGACATAAAATTAAAATTGAGAATTAGACGAAGCTCGAGAATCACGTATTAATGTTTGCCATTGAAGTGAAAAGAAAGATCGTGTTAGAGTTCTCGGGGCAACATTTATTTTTGTCAAAGATCTATGTAATCTGTTCATCTTCCAAAAATTCTTAATTCTATTACCTTCCTTTCCTCTCTTGGCAGCTTCACCACCCATATTTTGTAGAGTAGACCAGGAGGATATATGGACAGCTTCAACAAGAAAGAACCAGGAAGATATATTCTGAATTGTGACCCGATAAAGCAAGAAGTGCTGGACAATATAAGAGAAAAAAAATAACTCTCAAGAGCTAGATGACATGTAAATTTGAAGGAGAGAGAAAGCAGAGAATGCTATTTGATCAGATTTTATCCAGGTTTAGCCGGATCAACCCTAGATTTAATAGGGTTAACCTTCAAATTGGCTCGAAACAAAACCCTGACTATACTTAGGTTACAGTCAGCAGGTTTGTGAATTGAGTCGCAAGGCTGAGCCAAATTTGATAACCATGCTCCATAGTGTTCTTCAAAACAGACTTCTTGACCTGACATTAAATTTGATAGAGTGCTTTCGAAAAAAGAAACTCAATTAAACTCTGATAAATTGGTTTCCAACAGGCTGTAACAGGGAGCTACTACAAGTTTACAGATAATTGCAAGTCTGTATTCGAATATTTGACTGAAAGAAAGACCATGGAAGATCATAATAGAAAGTTGGTGGCAGGCAGCAACCTAGAATGCCATTATATAACTGTTTACATGACAATAAGATCTTGAACAATTTAGACTTAAGAGTGAGAGGCAAGAGTGAAAAACAGAGTGAATTGTGCCAGTTTGGACACCTTTGCTCCTTCACTAGTATTCAATAACGCCATTCCACTGAGTCCCACCACTTTTTTGGATATGCCTTGACTTTTATTTTTTGAAGACAAGGAAGGGGAAGCGAGATCGGTATACTCTTTAGCTTCAGACAGTCAACTGCATTGATTTCTTCAAGGGAACTACAGATCATTGCATCATTACAAATGATTTGCAGTTCTGGTAAGCATATCAATGTCAAAAGCTTCAACTTTGGGAGACTGATGTCAGTGCCGCTATCAGCAGAAGTGTTGCTTAAACTAAAACTGCTTTCTTCACTCGTGATTCCTCCTCCTGCTATTATCGTCTCCATTTTGTTGCAATTTACGACTTCAATCACTTCCAGGTTTTGCAGGTTTGGCAGCACGCCAGCAGGGAACAGCTCCTTCATACTTGGACACCCGAATATCTTACATGTTTTGAGACTGGAAAAGGTACCGTTGGATGGAAATGGTGGTGGAGGATCTCTTTGTCTGCTAAAGAGGCCACACAAGTTTTTCAAAGTGCTAAGACACAGAGTCTCAAGGCTTTGGAGTGTATCGGCGGAGATCCTGGACAACGAAAGCAAGCACTCTATTCCATTACAATCCCAAATTACCAAGGATTTTAGTTTTATTGCATGTTTCAATGAAGAAACAGCACATAAGCTCGTCATGTCGTGACATTGCACAATTTCCAGGGCTTGAATGGTTTTTGGAAGTGTCACAAAATCTGCTTCGCGGTTGATACTACAGTTACACAACCGAACTGTATTATTTAACTTCGTCTTGTGTATTCCAGAAAGAGAAGGAACCGCAGGTCCTACTATAAAATAGTAAGCTCTCGGTGGCTGTGTATCTTCCCAAGACTTGACATACTTGCTAAAGTCAATGAGATCACAAAAATTGCATTCCAAAGCTTCCAACCTCTTCAAGCATGCTACTTCCTCTCCTTTAAGTGTCACCTGAGTTTCCGATGACAAGAGAACTCTGAGAACTTGCAGACGGCAGAGTTTAGGGAATATCCCAGCAGACAACTGTTTTAGTCTAGTATGACTGAGGTCAAGATACCTAAGATTGGACAACAATTTCATGCCTTCAGGCAATTCTTCAAGTTGTGTGTAAACCAGGTCCAACTTCTTCAATGCTGTAAGCTTTGCTAATGTTGGTACTTGCCTTAGCTGTTGACACCTCCTGAGTAATAATGAAGTGAGGCACACCAGATTAGATATGGAGCCTGGCAAACTTCTAATACCTGTATTAGAAAGATCAAGAACTGCGAGTCCATTCAATTGTGTGAAAAAAGAACCTTCAATCGACCGCAGCATGTAATTTTGAGATAACAATAAAGTAGAAAGATTGGGACATCTTGGTGAATAGCTAGCAGGAATTTCAGTAATGTAATTTTTCACTAAGGAAACTCGCACTAGATCCTCTGTCCATTTCTCTATGTCCGGTAATTTCTCTAACTGTGCACCTGATTCAACCATGGCTTGAGAGTTCACTTTCTGTATTTTGATGGCCATATCCCTAACCAAGGTATTCATTCGGACGCACCTATAACCTTCCCGTGTACAACTTTCTATTAAGCAGGCATTTTCAAGTTTATTAAGCATGGCATGGCCCTTATCAGATTCTGCTTGTCTGCTCTTCCTTTTTGCAACGATTCCCTCGACGATCATATACTCTACTAAGTCCTCTCTACTGATTCCGGAATCTACAGGAAACAATGCACAGTATAAGAAAGCTTGTTGCAAAGCTGAATCGTTCAAGTTCATATAACTGAACTCTATTATCTTGAATATATCAGCTTCCATGTCACCCTTCCCGGTTTTTGACTCTCTTAATTTCTCCAATGCATTCCTCCACTGACCTATATCATCCACTTGCCTCATGCTTCCTGCCATTGTTATTATCCAAAGTGGCAAACCAGTACATTCCTTTGCAACAGATTTTGCAATCTCTGTAACTTCTGAAGGAAGTTCAACATTAAGACCAAGTTTCTCAATAAACAAAGTCGAAGCTTCATCCTCGCTAAGTGGCTCCACTTTTATTTTCTCCTGGCAGCACATCTGTCTACAAACTCTTAATGATCTACTAGTCAGAATCAACTTGCATCCATCGACTCCAACAGGTACGCCCACCTTCTCTGGAGAAAAATGATTCCACAAATCATCTAGAATGAGAACAAATTTCTTTTTCGCAATCAATCCATTTGACAATTTCACAGCTCTTTTCTTCTCATCCTCTTCATTTGAAAGATCTAAATCAACAGCTTTGGCGATGAGATTCTGCAATTTATAAATGCTGAAATCATGCGTTACAGTAATCCAAAAAACATTCTGGAAAGAGCTTGGTCTTTGTAGAAGCTGATCATTGATATATCTCAACAATGACGTTTTGCCAACACCGCCTATCCCGTAAATACCAATACTTAAGACATCATCCTTCATTAACCACGACCAGATCTCACTTACATTTCTTTCAAAAGCACGACCCACTAGCTCTGTTGTCTGAAATGCTTTTCCTTTAGCTGGATGCGCTTCACTCACTTCAGGAGCTCTCCCTTGATCGATAATCACAATCTCTCCTCCAATCATACTGTCTACCCAATTTGCTAATTCTATACCTGAAAGATTTCCACCTTCTACTAGTTGATGTAATCTCTGAGCTGCCATTGGTGTCATTTCTACATCTCTCACTGGATTTGGAACTAGCACATCATTACTTGAACTTGACATGGGTTTACGTCTTTTCTTGCCACCTTGAATTGCTAGACAGGCTGCCTCTTTAACATCATCAGGCACTCGATTACATATGCTAATGCCAAGCCCTTTAATTCCTGATAAATGTGATTTAATCCTAGTAACTGAAGTGCGCGCTGCAAATTCAAACTCACAAAACTTACAGGCGAAACCATTATTTTTCTTCTCAACATAATTCCAAAATCCATCAACCATTTTCTTTTTCTTAGGCCCTGCATCCACAAAAATGATTACAGTAATTGATAACAGAAAGAAATACTATTAAAAAACCAGCAATCTAGCTAAGACCACATAATTTGGAAAATTCTTAACTTAAATCTTCTCCAAATTAATTAATTTTGGAATTTGGTTTATCAATTTTTATAGTTTGAGATACATATATGAATTGCACGATTTTGGCTCAATGATATTCTTTAACTGGCAAATGAAAGTACAAAAAAAAAAAAAAACTGGGATAGTAGACTTGTCGTAAATAAATACATGGGGATAATGTGTTTTAAATCATCAACTAATCAAATCAAGAACAAAAATCTTTTACCACTACGTACAACGACAAGTAAAATGAACCTGTATGAATTGAATGACAAACCATTATAATGAAGGAACAGAATAGGTAGCTAACCTGAACAGAAAAGACTTTCTGCGGAAGAGTTAAAGAATCACAAAAAGAAATCCTGGGAGAAAACGAAGCACAGACGAGAATCAATGGTTTAGCAGAGCCATTCGGGGTAGCGTACGAGACTTCGCCTTGATAGGCAGCCACTTGTGAATCATAAAATGTCAACGGTTAAAAAACATTAGAGAATAATACTTTAGTCTTTAAAAAAAAAAAAACTAGAGTCAGAAAAATGAAAACAAAAATTTATTGTTCAAATGCAATATTTTTATACACACAAAAAAAAAATGCTAATTTTTCAAATTTATAATGAGTTTTGAAGAGAAAAAAACCTTAGAGGTGGTCCTTTATATGCAAGCATTTTTTTAGCAATATAAAAAATTAAAATTATTCTTTTAATATTCTTATATTTAGTTAGTGTCATAAATTTGAGTTTTATTGTAAATATAATATAAATATATTTTTTGAGTTAATAATATAATTTTTTATGATAATTTTCAATTTTAAAAAATAAAAATAATATTTTATAATTAGATTATCATAAATAAAAAAATATTAAAATTTTAAATTGGATCTTTTTTGCCATGCCGGTCTTATAGAGATCTAGTTTATTTTTTTTTATTTTAATTTTATATCACATATTGCTAGTTAGATGAATTAATCTAAATTGATTTGAATTTTTTTTCTTTATTTTTTTATGATATATTTTTTAAAATTTCAACATTTTACATTAAGTTATCTATTTTTGAATTTTTTGTTTACTTTTTTTATTTTGGTTATTCTAAAAGTAAATTTAACTCGAGATTTATTTTATTTTTTTTATTGAATTTTGACTTTTTTACTAAGCTATCCTTTCAAATTTTTTTAATTCAAATCTCATGTTATGGGTTATTGATTCGTCATGTTACTTCGAGCTCACTTGAGTTTTATTCTTTTTTGATATTATATTTTTTAAAATTATTTTTTGTTTTTATTTTTGATATTAGGTTATTAAATTTTAATTTTTGTAATTTTCTTCCAACTTTTTTGTGTGAATTCCTTTGGTTTTATATCCCAGACCGTATTTTAGTTAGTTTAATTCAATTATCACATTTTATTTTCCTTCGAATATTTTTTTTAAGGTTGAAAAAAGTTTGATCCGCCTACTACGTATAGGAGAACAGCTATATAGTAATTGGCTATTTTGGATCCTAGAGCAAAAGGCTCAGATTCAAGTAAAGTTCAGATTCAAGTGAAGAGAGAAGGGGATGACAAAAAGCTTGCCCACACATGATCGATCCATTGTTTATCACGAGGAACGTGAAATTAAAACTCTACTGTCCTGGAAAGCTAAGAATTTCGGCGACCACAAAAGGCCTACCTGCAGCCTTATAGAATATGTGACCAGAAGAAAATATGACTTGATATCGCAGTGGTGGACGGATAATAAAACTCAAAATAGTAACATAAAAATATTGGACGATGACTTCTTTAGGCACTCCAATGGTAAGATAGTATTCAGTATTTAGCTTGTATTTTAAGTTTTAAAAGTTTAAATAAGTTTAATTTTTTTTAAAATTAAGATAATTTTTTAGAACTTTCATGATTTAAATTTGTTAGGATTTGAATATTAACATTGATATTTTTGACATATAAAAAGATAAGGATTATCACCACTTAACAATAAGTCATCAAATCAATAGTTTTTAATTTTGATCTATAAAAAAAGATATTTATCATGTATTTAGACATCTTAGTTTTTAGATCAAGATCATGCTCTTGCTCTCTCTTTATTGTAATACTTAAGTTTTACTTATATTAATATCTTATTCATACTTCTCATTTTTTTTTCTTTACTTAGTTAACTTGTATCTTATTTATATTCTTATCTTGTTTATTTATACTTCTCTTTTTTATTATATTTAGTTAAGTTTATTACGTCAAGGTAAAAAGGTTACACTAATGGTATAAGAATAAGTATAGTGTAAACTTAATATGAAATTTAATATTTGATACTAACATGTTTTGTATTTGTTATTTTATTTATTTTTAATACTTTGCTTATTAAATGGTTAGTTTAGGTTTGCGTTATATAATACTTGATACAACAAATACTTCGCACTTTCATAACATTACGGTATGGTATAACCAACACTTGTGCTATGAAAAGAACTTGATTTATTATTAACATAAGTTATAATCATAAATACCCGACAATATTTACAAGAATTAGTATTATTCGAATAAGATAATTAATGTAATCATGTTAACAACTTATAATCAGATTATAACTTGATTTGTTTTTAACATAAGTTATAATCATAAATACCTGACAATATTTACAAGAATTAGCATTATTCAAATAAGATAATTAATGTAATCATGTTAACAACTTATAATCTGATTAGTACCTTCTTTGTGTGTGGTTTTCAATTGAGTAATAAAAGGAGTTTATACTATACTTGTTTGAAATATTATTAGTAGATCCTCTAATCTTAACATTTTTTTTATCATTATTTGATCATCATATTGATCTTCCATATCAATGTTCTTATTAACTTCTTTATTATTATTATTATTATTATTATTATTATTATTATTATTATTATTATTACTGTTGTTGTTGTTATATTATTATTTTTTATAGTTTATACAATTAACCTCCTTGTGGTTCGATCCCGGTTTTGCCAAATTATTTATTACTTTGACACTCCTACACTAGAAAAAATACATCAATCTTTTGGTCATGTCAACAATATCAAAGGTTTGTGTCTGTTGGTGTATTCCAGATGCAAAGGAAACTATCACATTCTCTCTAACTCTATTTAGGAAGAAATTACACATGAGTATTGTCGCACGTCAAAAAAATCTGCTCGGCATCCAGTTTGTCGCTTTTTTTCTCTTTGTTATGTTTGATTTGATTTTGTTGGATTCGTTAGGAGTCACCACCTAGTATTTAATTGAGGGTTACTAGGAAACTCGGTTGTACTGGTATTGTCAGAGATTTGCGGGTAAGGAACTAGTTGTGGTTAGGGAAGGTATTAGCACCCCTAATGCACCCTATTTGAGGTAAGTTGCTTTGTGGACTTAAAATGTTAAAGAAGTTTTAAAAATTTTATTTTTTCATCGGATTTTAGAAATACAACTTTCATGCAAGTTTGTACTTCTACATCGTGATCCAATTAAAATAATAAATCCTTCTTTATTCTCTGTAATTTTATTATACATAAATAAAAACATTCATAAAACAAATACAAACACACACATGCACTTTCCCTGTGTTTTTCTTTTCTTTTTTATATTTACAAAATACAAATAAAAATTTAAACCAAACAAATATTACATTAAATAATTTAAAATTTACAAAATAGTCCATAAACTCCAGAAATTGCATTGAAGACCTTCTGCAAGCTGGAACAGTGCATAGGAATAGTGGTGGCCCGTCTTCCCACGCGTCACCGTCACTAGCGGCGGGTGGGTTCAAGCACCACCGGAAACCCAGGCAAGCAGGAGGGTCAGTCACGACTTCCTCTCTTCTTCCCCTCCTCTTCGCGGTGACCTGCAAAAGTTCCAAAAAACACAACAGGCAAAGTGTTTTAATCTTCTTTCATGATTTTTAGATCTGCCTTTCTCTTCTCTTTCAAATCTGTTTCATTGCAAATTAACTTTTCTATGGTTTTTCTTCATCTTCCCCTCCATTTCGGGTAGCTGGCAGAAGGAGAAAGGATGGCAAACTAGTGTAGATTAGTTTCAATGTGTTTGGGCCGCCCCTGGAGGCTGTTGGGTGTGGAGCGGCTCGCCTGGACGACTCAATCGGTTACCCGTTAGATCGAGTCGATCGCCGATCCTTCTTTCTTCTTCGATTGGTGGTGGTCATGGAAGGAGAGTTGGTCTGTGGGGAGGAGCTGCTGTGTTATTGTTGCTGCTGGAGGCTGTTCGGCTGCCACCATGGGTTTAATGGAGGAGAGACCTGTCGATTCCTATTTTGCGTGTGGGAGAGCAATTGGATCAGTGAGGGGGAAGATCTGTTTTTGCATTTTGTTTCAGGGAGGAAGGTCTGTGAACCGGTAGGTGTTGGTGTGGCTGGGTCAGCGGGAGGAGAGGAAGAAAACCAAGAGCTGTTGGGCGAGAGAGATAACATGGGTTTGTGGCTGGTCAGCGGCTGAGAAAGAGAAGATGAGAAAGGAAAATGGCCAGAGGGGCTGGACCATGGCCTGGGAGAAGGAAAGAAAATCAGAAAGGGGGGTATGGCTAGGGAAGAGGAAGATAAAAACCATCAGAAGAAGTGGGCACCACTCCTTTAATTTTTCTCCGGTTTTGGCTGGGGAAGGCAAAGTCAGGGTCTTCTGGATGACTGGCGGCGGCTTGAGATAGAGATAGGCTTAGGTTTAGGGTTTTTTTTTTTACTCTTCAAAACTGCCCCCATAAATTTTGATCGTAAAATTGCCCTCCCCTTTATTGCAAAATTTTCCCCTTTGTTTTTGGGTTCAAGGCTGTTATTTATAAGCAGAATATTTTTCGAGCCTCAAAATTGGTCCTTCAATTTTTATGTTTGGCCCCTAATTTCAATCAATTCACTTGGTAAAAATTAAATTTGGTCTCTTAAAAATTCAATCTTTTCAATTAAGTTCAAATTAGGCTCCCGAACTTAATTTTTCACCAATTAAGCCCTCAAATTAATTTGACCTGCTTAAAGTATAATTAAGTCCTTGCACTTAATTAAATCCTTCAATTGGACCTAAATTAATTCTTGAACATAATTAAAATTCAATTTGACCCATGATTAAATCAAGTTGGCCCATTAAAAATTTAATTATATCATTGGAATTAATTTTTATGCAAATTCATCCAATACTCATTTAATTTGACCTTTGAATTTGTATTTTTCTATTTTTGGACATAATAGGGTACAATTAGGCTTTGAAATTCCTCCAAAAATTACAGCTTGATTTTTGCTTATTTTTTGCAGTTTTTCTAGATCAGCTTTCTCCATATTGTTAGCCTTTATTTTATTTTTTTTATTTTTATTTAAAAAAAAAAAGTAAATTTTAGGGAATAATTCAGAATTGAGTTATGACAAGTATATTATTGACAATCTAATTCCATCAGTATATTCTAGAGACAAAGAGAATTATTCCCTTCACATGTTGATAATGACAATTAAAGTTTACTTACTAAGTTGCAAGTTCCTCGATGAAATCACTAATGGACTGCAAATTCCAACGTGTTGATAATTAATACATTTATAATTGTTGACTATTTATTATTTTACCAATAAAATCACGGATATAATGAAAAAATCCAGAGAGGTTTTTGAAATTTTTAGTGCAAACAAAAATTTTAAATGGTTGTTACAGACTGAATCACTAACAAACTAATTAAAAATAATAATATTTAACAGTCCATCAGTAATTTCATCCATAAAAAAAAAATTCTTAGAGCTAAATCTTAGTTTTTTCTCAAATTTTAGAAAGTTCTTAGCATGAATACCCCCCTCTCAATCTTTTATTCTCTTATCTCCCTATATTTTATGTTTAAAGTCCTTTTTTTTTTTGCAATTGATTTTTTCATTTTAGTCAATTGATTCATTTCATGTATTAAGCCAAAAGTATTTTTTTATAACATGTTTTTGACTAATTTATTAAGCTTAAATATCAGTTCTAATTAAACTCAACCCATGAAAATTAGCAAGCCTAACTTGTGGATATCTTTAATATCCACACAAAAATTAGTCTAACTTGATATATCTAACTTGCTCGGATAAAAAAAATTAAATTGGTGGAGTTTATAATTTGTAAAATATTAGAAGTTAGATTAAATATAATTAACTCAAACCAAACCAAAGTATATTTATGAACTTCCTTAATTATGACATGGCATTGGTGTACTAACTTGTCTATATTAAATACTACATAATAAATAATTTATAATTTTTTATCATTAAAAAAAAAGAGGAGTGACTGAGCTCAATCTTTAATTGTGACTCCAAACATAAAAAATAGTGGATTGAAATAATGTAAATATGATTTTTTCCTTATCAAAAAAACTAATTAAGCTTGAAATTTGGGGTATAAATGTCTTTTACACAGGATTTATTAGTCATTGCAAAATTAATTAGCAACAAAATGGTCCTGACATGTTTTTTTTATAGTGTAATGATTTTTTTTTTTAAAAGCAAAAAAAAAGAAAATCTTTGGGTGAGGGACTCTTTCATCTTTGTTCAAAAAAATAAACAGTTAAGTTACGATCATGTCTTTGGAAGAAAAAGAAATATGCATGTATAGAGGGGTTTCTCCGTCTTTTCTTAAAAAAACAATAAAATAATGAAATTATCCTTGCATTTTGACAAAACAAGACTATTTGCAACGGTGTTTAGGTTTTTTTTAATTGGTTTTCTCGTTATTTTTAGGTTTTATCAAGGGCATTTTTATAATTTTAAGTTTTTAAATATCATTAAAAAAGCTGTTAAAATGCGTTAACACATCATGACTTCCATGCCATTCAAGTGGCATGTGACAAAATGTATGGTGGTCAAAGTTTTGCTTTCACAATGGCATCAGAAGTGGCTCATCATTCTTTTTTAGTGATATGGTATATGCTCATAGAAGAGGTTTGATTGGGCTACAATGAAAGTTTTTTTTTTCTTTTCTTATTTTCTCTCTCATTTTCTAGAAAGATATGCCTAAACTTCAAAAAAAATAATTGTATCCTTCTGTTTGTGATCTTATTGATTATGGTCCTCCTTTTCATTACCGTTTATTTGACTTATAATGTTTTCTGAAGTTTGGGTTTATTTCAATTTTAACTATGAGTATTTTTTTTTCAATTTGATTTTTTATCCAATTTCATACTTTTGTGTTGAATTAGTAGTTCTTGAGCTATGTGATTCTTTCACTTTTCTTTCTCTTCGGTTATCCCGAGTGTGAGTTAACCAAGTTAACCCGGGTTAGCTTGTATTTTCTTACTTGATGTTCTTTTATTTAATTTCAGTATTTATTTCTATGTTCTTCTTTTGGAAGTCTATTTTTTTTTATCTCAATCTCATTTTAAGAGTGGTTGGTCAGTAGAGTTAACTTGATTTGACTCGGTTTTTTTCTTGTCACTTTTTTTTTCAATTTCATCATTTTGTGTTAAATTATTTTCCTTGTGCTTTATCATTTTTTTCACTTCTCATTCTATTTTGTTATTTCAAGAGCAGTTTCAAGTTAACTTGAGTCAATTTGCATTTTTGTTCATAATAATTTTTTATTTAACTTTGGCTTTTTTTGTATGGCCTTTCTTTTGAAAATCTAATTTATTTTTTTTATCTTGATCTTATGTCACATGTTGTAGGTTAGTTGAGTTAATCCGGATTAACTTAAATTTTTTTCCTTTAATTTTTTATGATTTTTTTTCTTCAATTTCAACATTTTGCATTAAGTTATTCATTCTTGAGCTTTGTTATTTTTCATTTTTCTTATTGTTCATTTATTATAAAAGTAGGTTTGTAAAGTTAACCCGAAATAACTTGTATTTTTTTTTTTATTGAACTTTGAGTTTTTTTTCTAGATCATCCTTTTGCAATTTTTTTATTTCGATCTCATATCACATGTTGTTAGTTTGTCAAATTACCTTGAGTTAACTCGAGTTTTTTTTTTCAATATTGTATTTTTTTTAAAGGGTTTTTTCATCTTTAATATTAGATTTTTAAACTTTAAATTTTTTAATTTTTTTTTAATTTTTTTTGTTCTTTCAAGCTTGTATATCTAGTTGTGTTTTAGTTAATTTAACCCCGAATATCTTAGATTATCTTGGCTTTAATATTTTTTTTAATGTTGAAAAAGTTTGATTGGTTTCACGATCCAGCGGAGAACACCTATCAAGTACTTGGCTTATTTTGGATCCTAGAGCAAAAAATTCAGATTCAAGTGAAGAGAGATGGGGTTGACAAAAGGCTTGCCCACACATGATCGATCCATTCTTTATCATGAGCAACGTGAAATTAAAACTCCACTGTCCTGGAAAGCTAAAAATTTCGGCGACCACAAAAGGCCTATCTGCAGCCTTATAGAATATGTGACCAGAAGAAAATATGACTTGATATTACAGTGGTGGACGGATAATAAAACTCAAAATAGTAGCGTAAAAATATTGGAGGATGACTTCTTTAGCCACCCCAATAGCAAACGGAGTCTAACAAAAACAAGAAGCACACAGCATAAGAAGAGCAGAACCACCCAAAAGAAAGAACAGAGAAAAAAATAACATCAACTCCATGAAGACATATGCAATAGAGCACTCGCAGTCGGAGAAATATTTTAAAACAATTACATATTAATTAAGATGATACATGAGGCATGAAAATACTAGGATTTGGAGTAGAGAATTCGAGGAACTCAGGGTCACGCTCTACCGCAGACATTATTTTTTCATTTAAGTTCATCCACACCTCAATTTCATTGTTTCGTCCAGTCTGTTTGAAGAAAGTAGCATTCGCCCACCCTGAAGGGCGTCCAACTTCTCCCGTAAAACCCACCCATATAGGTTTTCCCCATCCAAAATCGACATCATTTAAATCAAACTTAAGCCAACTAGAAAATAAAAATATTTCTGGGTTTATCGAGCCTATCTCCACCAGTTGTTTCAGCAATGACTCAGATATGCCTTGAAACCCGTTCTCACCCTGGAAATCCTTAAGGTAATCGTAGTTTATATTAGTGAAAGATTCTCTAGTTAAGCTCACCAAATCATTCAACTCTATCTTTGTATCAGCCAACTCACAGGCTGTAATTGAAGGCCACCATAGGTTTCCAATTGAGTATCTTGAAAAGCTAGGTTTTGTTCTTTGTCTTATATTCACTGCATGTAGAGAGACAGACGGCCTTGGCAGAGCGCATAACGACCTACAAGCTTCTGTGCAGGATTTCCAAATAAAGGCAGTCAGTGTTTCAGTGCGAGATGGATTCGGCACGCGTTTGCTTTTAGCCTTAGCCCTTAGAGTGGCAACGGCATCGGCATCAAAAACGAATCTCTTGGTGACATTTCCTTCCTTGAAGAAATAGTTTTCCGTCACCCACAAAGGAAATTGAACTAATAATTCATTTTGCCGAGGAAATCGGGATGACGCCTCAAAAAGAGCAGGATTTATTTGCTCATGGTAATGACCTCTTGTGTTGGCTGCCCAGCTGTCGAGGAACGCAATCGCCGTAGCTGCATCGATGAGCTTGTGTGAAAAGCAGAGACCGAGTGCCTTCCCACCACAATCAAATGTGTTAAATTGTATGGCTACCTGCGGTGTTGCTTCTGGATCTGATTGATGGCCGAATGGTTGGCATGGAAGAAATTTATTCAGCAAATTTAGCTGAGGTTGTATAAGAAAATCGAACAAACTCCCCTTCACTCGGGTTTCAACAAATGGAGCACCCTTCTAGTAGTTGTCTATAATAGAGTTGTTTCTCACCCTCCCAGATAAAGGGTAAAAGGCGGATAGTGTTTGGGACAGTGATCTCTTGAGTTGAACTGAGATTTGTAAGCCTTTGAAATCTTGATTGTTATTTGCTGGGTAGAAGAAAACCATTGGAACATAAGTTGTGGGTAAAAGCTGATCCAAAAGGGACAGCTTGTACGGTAAAAGGTGATGGATGGATGGAGAAGAGGGTTTGATGAGCTCTCTTGAAATGATACTGACGTCCATATTGAAGAAGACGACTTCAAAAAAAGAAGAAATTCTAAAGGATAAAGGGGTGTTCTTGATGTGGTTTCTTTCTACTGCATGAGAGTGTCTTATATAGGCTTCGTCAACCACTATTCTTGATGTGGTTTCTTTCTACTGCATGAGAGTCTCTTATAGAGGCTTCGTCAACCACTATTCTTCAATGGGACAAAACTTGATTCCATCGCCTTTGGACTTAAACCATCGCCTTTGGACAAAAGTTAATTTTATTTTATGATAGGTAAGTAAAGCTGGTAAATGAAGAGAATTATTTTTGATTGTCATAATTTATTCTATATCAATTTTGGCTTCAAAATTTATTATAAAAAAAATTGAATGAAAGAGTGTTTTATAGACTTCCAAGCTATTCTTCACCTTAGTTTTCTTAGCTTATTCTTTTTTAGCACATACCTTTTAATTTATAAAAGTGAACATTTCGCTATATTACTTTTTTTTTAATTTGATATAAAATAATTCATTTAATTTTATGATAATTTATTGTTTATATTAACAAAATCTAAGACGGATTTTCACTCACAAAAGTTGTTAGTGAAATCACTATTTACTAGAAATGTAATTACAATTTTGCTTTTTCATCCAAGAAATCTAACAGTGTATATCATTCCTAAATTGATTAAAGATAAATAAATTATTTTTCATTTTAAATATATAATAAAATAACTAAAATACTTTTAAAAACAAAAAAATTAAATTAAAATTAGCGTCAAAGGGAAATGTTGTATTTTTGCAATATTTTTTTTTTGTTATTATTAATTCAACTAAGTGGTAACTTGGTATTTTACTATATATATAAAAAAAAATTAATACATGATCAAACAAAAAACAAATTGCATATAGGGACTTTTTATTTTTTGCAATGATTTTCTCATTATTATCAAGTCAACTTAAAAATAATTTTGTATATGATCAAAAATAAAAATAAAAACAAAAACAAAAACAAAAAGGTTAAACACAACCAATGCCTCTTAATATTCAAAAATATCCTTTTTTAGGTTGTTAGAAGCATCGTTGCATCATCTTCCTAGTGATATTACATGTATTAGTGATGATAATCTGATTTATTGCTGGTATGCTTTTTTTTATTATTTCTTTTTTCTCTTAAAGAAATTACAACTTGACCCTATTTATTGGCATTTCAACTTCATTTCTTGTTTTTTTCTCTAATTTGTTTTCTTAGTCTTTTTATTGAAGTTTTATTTGTTTTCAATTTCATCATTTTATCTTAATTTGCTATATATTATTTTTTTTAATTTGACCCTTATTTTTTTAATTTTTTGAATTCTTTTGTTGAATTGATTTTTCTTTTCAATTTTATCCTTCAATCAGAAAATTATTTTTTATTTCAATTTTTATCCTCATTCCTTAGATTTTCTTTTGTCATTTTTTCAATTAATTTTTCTTTTTAATTTTACTCTTCGATTAAAAATAAAATTTATAATTGTTATTTTTTTTATTTGAGAACCTTTTATGTAATTGTGATTGATATTCTTTTTGCAAGTTAATCTTTAAACATTTAATTGGTTTGTAATTGGGTTCTGCAATTTTTCTTAGAGTGCTTCTAGTCAAATGCCTTAAGTCATGAGTTTAAAATATTAATACGTGTTGACATCGTTTTTTTTCACTTATTTTATTTTTAGCTTTTTAATTTTTTATGTTTTTTTTCTACAAAATTACCTCGATCTCATTATTTAGGTTACAGGTTTAATGGGTTAACCCAAGTTGACATATCTTTTAATGCTAACTCGAATTGACTTGAGTTGTCTTTTTTATCCAATTTTTTCCTTCTATGTTTAATGTGTTAAAAATTAAGTTACATCATTTATCCCATTTTTTAAAAAAACAATACTTTTTTAGGTTATCATTATCATTTTTTTTAATTTGATCTATTTATTGTCATTATTTTTTTATCATTTGATTAAAATAAAATCAACTTATTTGACCTAGTTCGGTCTATAACTTGAGTAAAAAAAATTTTATTTTTTTTTCAAAAAACATAGGCATTACCTTAACAATATTTTTAATATAAGAAAAACAAGGCTACACAGCAAAGCACAAATAAAAATTATCATAACTCATTTTATCTTTAATTCTTTAAATATTTGGATAATAAGAATATAAATTAAAATTGAATTAAAGTCAACTAGTAATGACTAAAAAATATTACCATGTTTAATTACAAAAGAAAGGTTCTTGACGCGGCACCTTCTAATCACCACTATAACTTTGCATATTACAAATGGATTGTTCCGTTGATATTCAAACACTAATTTTATTAGAAAAATTTTTACAACGGAATCATAAATGATTAATGTTCATATAAAAAAATAACTTATCATTGATGATTTTTATTTTATTGATCATTCCATCAATAATATAAATATTAATAAATTTATAAATAAAAAAATATGCTAAATAAAAAATTTATCACCATCATTTCATTAATAATTCTATTAATAAGTATGTTATATCATTATTAAAGAAAATTATTTGTAATTTTTATTAATAATTTATTTTATATCATCCATAGACTGAAATCATCATTAACTAACATTTTATTAATGGCAAGGTTATATAATGTTTTTGAACTTTTTGGAGCTTGATGAGGGATTTAGGTCGGCGATTGTATGCATAATGATGAGTGACATTTTATGTAATTTTTTTTAATTATTTAGAACTTTCTAATAGATTTATTTTATCAATAATTTTATATGTAATTTCTTTAATATTATTTTTTTTTAATCAAATAAACAAACTAAAAAAATTTAAAAGAACAAAAACTAGTAAAAAAATAAATATTTATTATAAATTTAAAAATTATTAGTTTAAAAACAATTTATCTCGAGGACAAGAATTCAAAGAGAAGGAGTTGGATCTTTCCCGAGACCAAGTGAACAATGAGATGAAAAACATGCACCCCTCATGTTTAACAATAACTCTATATGCAATCGTATAAGTTTAATTATTTGTTTTGTCTCGACAATAAATTAAATTATTTAAACTTTAACTTGTTATTACACAATTATTTAGAATTTTAAAGATTAAAAACTCGAACTCAAATGTAATGAGCCAATAGTCAATACTCTACGTGATTTTTATATTTTCAATCATCATGTTTAAGATACTATAAATTTAATTTCAATTAAGTCCAACAAATTATCCAGCTTTTAATCACAAATTCAAATCATGCTCTAGATGGATTAAATAATTATCCTCGTATCTTTTCTATAATCAACTTGTATATATGTTTTATATATAAAACTAATTAGTTAATTTTAAAAAAATTAACAACTTAAAAAAAAAATTATTAAAATTTAATTTATCATGGAATTTTAAATTTGATTATTTATGAGCTACTATTTTTTTTTTTTTTATGATTATTATTTTTTATGTAAGTTTTTATAAAAAGTTTTTTTAATATTGATCGTAGTAATATAACTATTGCTTATAAAAGAAAACTTTTGTTAGTTAAATGTGTTTTTTTTTTTTTTTTTTTGTAAATCTTGATCCAATATGCGAGCTCTTAAATCTGGGAAAAACCATAATCTTTGAAATTATGTGTTCAAACATTTATTATTTCTTGCTGCAAAACATCAACCAGTACATGCGACAGATACATGAGTTTTTTGCACTCATTTGATGATCTTGTTGATCTGATCCTGTCTCCTTCGTCCATGGTCCATGATATATTGCAGAAGCAGGAAAATAGCTAGCACCATCAACTTAAAGATGCTACTTGGCTCAATCTCTGGTTACCATGATTTTGCAGTGGAAGATCAGTCTCCCGTGGAGGAAACGCTGATCATGCAAAGAGACAAATGTCTTCATCATCAATGGCTGGGATGGCGACCGGACAACAACCTGACCGTCGCGTCAACTCAATCCTTAAAACTGCAGCAAAATATCGTTGTTCTTTTAATTGCACTCCACGTGGCATGAATATTGTGGTGCCCAACTTCAAATCAGACTGCTTTCAGATCCAGTTAACCATCTCCAATTAATTTGGGTTAAACCTCTATGAAAAAGAAAGTTGTGGTAATAACTCATGAAATATTGAAAATAAGCCTAGCTACTTCAAAGTGCTGAGAGTTTAGGTTTAAGCTGGCTATTTCAACTACCAACGAACTGTTGGTATAATGGTTAATATACCGTGTTATATTATTGTAAGAATAAAAATATAAGTTTGGTTTAAAAAAATGCACTTATTTAAAAAACAAAAAGAGTTATAAACCCCAAATAAAATTAGTTTCATCTTTTAAAAAAGGTGCGAGGATATTTAGGTAAGAAATAAAAGAAAAACTAGCTATTTCAATCGGGTTTTATTGTGAATTATATAAAACAATTTCATAAAATAGAAAATTGAATATGTAAATTTTTAAACTGTTATTTTATATAAAAAATTCTAAATATAAATTGAAAAAATAACTATTTTTAAAAAATAAATTATAGATTAATCAGTATAATCTCTTTAAAAATTAAATACATATAAAATAATTAAAAAAACCATTATTTTAAATAAAGCTAAATAAAAAAATTATAAAAAATAAGTATTAATTAAAATATAAATTAATAAATTATTTAAAAAAAACATGTTTTTTATAAATATAAAATATAAAATTAAAATTAAAATAAAGGCTTCGACAAGCCAAGCCAACATCCTTGACATTCTAAAGGATCTTTGCACATGCTTTTATTAAAACAAATAAAAAATTGATTTCATCCTTCCTAAACTTTTTTTAAAAATAAATAAATTACACAATAATATTGTTTATATTTATCTAAATATTAATCACTATAAACTATAATGTTTAAAAAATTAAGTTCTATGATTTTTTTATTAAGAAATCAAGTTTTAAATATTTCTTTTATTCCAGACACTTAAAAAATATCTTGATAAACTTATTAATAGTATTAAAAAATAAAAAAAAAACAGCATAAAATCTCGAAATCAAATCTAAATTAAAAATCTTTCATATCTCATATATGTTTTTTAGGATATTTTAAGATAAAAAACACATAAATAAAACTCCTCTCGTTAAATAGAACTTCAAACTAAAATCAATTTTAAATAATAATTTTTTCTCTTAAATAATAATTTTTTTTCTCTCTCAGCCTCAAAATAATGAAAATGAAGTTTTGGAACTAAATTAATTTTTTAAAAATTGAAGTGGCTCAATATTTATTATTTAAAAAGTTTAAGGTCCATAATAAACATTTTATTTATATTTTGAAAAAGATACTTATTTTCTCTGTACTTTTCATAATAAACATTTTATTTATATTTTGAAAAAGATACTTATTTTCTCTGTACTTTTCACTTTAATTTCATCATTTCCTAAAAATTAATTAAATTGACCTTCAATTTGGTCCTACAAGAATGAAATAAAAAAAAATGGGATGAAAAACAGTTTTACTGTGAAGTCCTGAATTATAAGAGGGATACAGAGGTGTAAGTAACAGTAATTTCCCCACGTATTTCGTGTTCTGTACAATGATAAAGCATCTGATTTGTCTTCATGTACCCCAAAATTTAAAATAAAAATTTATCAGAGAAATACAATTTTAAGCCATTCTTCTCTATGATGATCAAGCACGTGATGCAATCAAAACATTTCAGGAGTCACGAGTCTTCACGAGGTTGATCCAAAAAACAATAGCACATAAGGATGGCTCATTAATTGTTTTTGCTTTGGAGTGCATATTTCCAAGATACTATGGTTAAAAGCAAAAGGGATTTAGCCAAATGATTCGATGAACCGTGCTTTAATTAGCACAATGTATGGACACTTGGTGCAGATTATAAGTATATTTTTCTGTTCTTCATCTTTGATTTCTGTCACTTTCACAGTATTTATCTGGAGATTCAATATAAACCCAGCTCATTCTCAGCTACCCCAAAACAATGCATGTTTCCCTGTAAAAGATCAAGGATTGTGCATTGACAACACATCATTATCGACTCCCTAAGCTCGCCCACTAAGCATATCACAATCTCCTACCCCAGAAGAAAACGAAATATGCAGTTGTCTTGCATCACTAGACAGGGGCAGGGAAGGCCGCATGAACATGGAAATGAGCAACTATAATATCAAGAGGCATGGGCTATCCTTGGAATCCACACAAAACTTTTTTCCAATACTACGTTTTGAAACTATTCTATGGTAAGCACCCACCGTCTAATTTGGTTGCGCTTGGCTTTAATTTGTAAAGCAGCGCGTTGCACGTATCATTAACTAATTGCTATGGTAGATACAGTAAGAACCTTCATAGAAAGCGGGGTCTATTTTATCATCTTAACCTTGAATCCAACACTAACAGTGCTGTCTTATAATTAGAAATCTTACTCAACATCTAGTTTGTGTGTGTTTTACCTATAATTATGAGAGCTATGCTCTGAAACATCCTAAATTACCAACAACCAAGCTGGCTGGAATGTTAAAAGAACTGTGGGAGTGTTTCATGATAGTGGAATTTTGATGTTCTTCATAGTGTTTTTTGTTTTAAAGATCCAAAAACATAAAAAATTAAATTAAATTTTGGCAAACCTTCAAATGAGCCGTACTCGCAAACGGTGTCCGCTAGCTTGGAAATCACAAATTTCAATCTTTTTTTCCTTTGGTTTCCATGAATGGCTAGAATTCATAGGCATGAAGAAATTCAACATTTGACTCCACTATCAATACAAAGTTTTCAGGTTAAAAAGCAGTAAATTAGCAATCAACTCCTTAACTGATAACCATATACAATAACACTGCACTGGCCTCACTTGTGTCCTGTTTGTACGTGTACTATCACAACCAGGTCATGAGTTCAGGAGGTTGGCAGAGAGAGAATACAATAACACTACATCACAAGTATATATTTTCAACAAGGCATCTGGATCGGCTTCGTCTCCCCAGACTTTTGAAAGTATGATCATCAGTAACTTAAGTATATTTCTCTAATTCTTTTCCTATTCTTTCCTCTTGATATATATTTTTTCTGATACGTATTAGCACATCAGCATCTCCAATCCAGGCGGACCTCACAAGGACCCGGTATGTGCTGAATAGGTTTCCGAAAAGATACAATGTGGCTGCTCACCATGAAGGCAGTCACACGCTCTGAAACCGTAATATCCTCCATCTTCAATTCTTGTAGACGTCGGACATATTCCGGCACATGTAGTAGATCCCAGACGACCCCAACACCCCCGGGCTTCAAAACCCTGACCATCTCACCCAACACCCTCATTCTTTCCGCTGCAGCCTCCACTGTCCGATGGCCATACTCTTTTCCAACTGTGTGCACAAAAGTAGCTGATACCACCACATCAAAGTAGTTATCACCGAATGGGAGACTCCTCACATCGCCCTCCCTGCAAGTGACATACTCTCCAACACCTGCTCTTGCAAATCATGATAAATTCGTCATCTATAAGCGAAATAATTAAGGGCATGTGCAAGTAGAAGAGAAACTGCAAGTTATTTCGAAAAATAGAATTTAAGTTTGAATTTCTCAAAGTGATTGTTAGGACATATATTCAAAATTGACAAAAGTTAGATAGCCACTAAATTTCTCAAAAATAAAATCCCAAAATTATCATGACAAATTATACTCAAATGCAAAAATAAATAAAATTAGTAAGAGCATCGGTATCACAAGAATTATCAAAAGGTGCTCAACTTAATCCAACACCACCAAAACTCACCTTCCACGTTGGCGGTTCGAAGCGTAGACAAAGTAGTCCCTTTAGACCGGTCCAACCCAACAACCCGACCGGAGCTCCCTGTCTTCTTCAACTGAGTGGCCACCGCATTCAACAAAATCCCACGGCCGCATCCGATATCAAGAGCAACCTTGACATTAGACCAATCATTCACACAGCTTACAATCCTTTGCGCCATTTCATAGCGCAACCCAACAGAACTATAAAAAAAGTTCCCCGCCGCGAAAAACAGACAGACAGCAGATAGTGCTGTCACACAGCCGATGAACCCAGCAGCAAAACGAGCTGCACTGCCACCACCGGTGGAACTGGTGGCGGTGAGGAGGAAGAAAGTGTCTAGAAACTGGCAGATTGGTTGGTAGTATAGCAGGAAAAGGATTGACATGATGGAGAATAGAGTAGCTTGAAATACGAGAAAGAGTAATGTTTGCCATTGTTCCATGCCATAAACTGTGTAGATCTGTGTCCAGTCTCTGCTGTTTGTTGACGCGGGTTTGTGCATTCTGTGATTCTGATGATGGAGATGAGGCTTGATCGTTAGTGACATTGCTAGATTGAATCCTGCAGTAGTACACAAGTAGATCATTAGATAACAGAGAGAGAATAATAGTCAAAAAGATAAAAACAGAGCAAATTAAATTAAAAAAAAAAGTGCTTTGAACATTCTTTCATAAGTAACAAAGCTAAAATGAAAGGATTTGAAAGAAATTGGTTCTCTTACTTCACTTCAAAAGAGGCGTTCGTATGAAGTTAGGGGATCTTTTTCAAGGGGTAATTATAGACTGATTCAGGAAAATACTTACCGAAACAAAGCACAAGAAAAATAGTATATTTCTGTTTAGTAATGCAGAAAAGGTACAATTAGTTAAATTAGCTGGAGCATTTCACATACCAAAACAGAAAATAAAGAAGATGGAGTATCTCGCTTTTCCGAAAGAACTGCAAAAGCTGAGTACTTGAAACTTCTTTTCCTTTTTAGCTTTCTTTTCTCCTGTATCTCTCTTTTTTTCTGGTAGCCAAAGAAAATCCTAAAAATGCAACCTTTTCTTCATATACAATTGCAAAATACCATCATCGGCATCAGATCCAATGGCTATTGCAAAGAGAATTTGACTGTCACTCTTAATTTCTGTATTCGCCTGCCCAAAAACAGCAAAGATCGTAACTTCCCTGAAACCAAAGCAGAGTAGCCCAAAGGGGGTAGTACTAGAGAAGGAAGGAAAGGGATGAACACCCTGCTGTGCCCATCTGTGCTATTTTCAAATCAAAGTCACAAATAAGAGAGAAAGAAAGAGACAATGTGTCATCAGTGTAATAAATCTGAAAATGTCAGGTTTGTTATCGGGGATACCATTGATAACATCAACTCAGAGTCTTTATTACTGCTAGTAGTAACAATTCACGCGCTTTTTGAGGTTGTCTTTATGTGTTTGTTTTGAATTTCAAGTGACAAAATAGGAGTAGTGGGATGGCTTCAATTCTTTATCAAAGAAACAGAGGAGAGAGGAGAGGGGAGAGAGGAGAGTTGTCAAATTATAGTATGTAGAGGGTGTACTTGGTAGGGGTAAAATGGGAATAAAGAGGAGTTATGATTTTGTGACCAGCACCAACTTCACAATCAATTGACATTTTCTTATTGTTGAAAAGTCATACAAATATCCATGGCAATACCATGTAGATTTTGAAATCTAGTGGCGGTGGATGCATATTCTAAGGATTTGGAAAATATTTTCTTTTTGTTTTTATTTTTTCTATTTAATTTGAAAATCAAATAGTATACTTAATAATTTTATTGTTTTCTATTTACTTTAGAAATTCTTATAATAATTTTATAATTATTTATTAAAAAAATTTCTCCCCAAATAGGCCTAGAGCACGTATAAATAGCATGTCCTTTACTTTTATTTCAGCAGTCTATTACAAATAGAAAATTCAAGTAAATTTTTAATTTTTTATGTTATTTTAGTCCATGTCAGTTATTAAAAAAGCTACACTAATAGCTAGTAAAGTCCTATAATTTCTGGTAATTAGTTATATATTATATTTTGTTAAATAATTATAACTAAAAAAATTACAAAATAAGATATGTTTAGAAGAAAAAAAATAATGAGGTTTTTCAGAAAAAAAAATATTCAAAAACTAGTAATAAAAAACATGTAAAAATAATATATATAATTATCTTGGCAATTAGTAGAGGTGAGAATCCTAGAGAATTAAGAAAAGAGTGATGATCATGGATTCATATGAAGTTTTCAAAATCCTTTTCATAAAATAAATAAAAAGTATAGAAGAAGCAGCCTTTTAAATGAAATGAGTATAATGAAAATTTAGAATTTTGGATTAAACTCTTTAAGTTCATATAAACCTTAAAAGTAAAGAAATTTATTAATTCACTACATCAAGTTAAAAAAGAGTTTTTTAGCATAAAGAAGTCTTGGAGCAAATAAAAGTAAAGTTGATTACCATCAAACTTAAACAACAAATTTCTAACTTGCATGAATAATTAAAAAAAACTCAAGACAGATAATATAAATAAAAAAAAAGTGAGTGAGAAAATATGAAAACTCGTCTAAATAAGAAAAACAAGCAAACTAAATGAATGTAAGTTTTATATACTTAAGCAAATAGAAAATATATTAATAAATATACTGATAATTCTATCAATTAATAATAAAGAATAATTTGTTAAAATAGTAAAGCAACTAGTGTTTATATAATTAAATGAATTACAACAATTTCACTATGAAATATTTAAAAAACTTATTAGAGAGCCCTAACCATATAGCAAGTGGCCTAACAACAATTAAAGAACTACCACTCAACCTAAACCAACCCCTTAACAAACTACATTTTATGGTGATGGTTTTATATTTATCTGTTATGTGTATGGCTAGTAAGGGAATCACTTCACTAAATATAGTAAGCTAGAGAGTAGCCTAGGAAGAAAAATCTTATGATAGAAAAACTTATAAAGAAACATGTTTATGATGATTAAGATGGTAGTAGAAAAGTATTGTATAAAGATGACAATGTTATTATAATGATCTAAAAAGGACTACTAACTCCCAGAGATTATTCAAGTGGGAATTGGTTGTGCTCCAAGATATTTCATTCAACATAAACCATCAAATATAAAATATGTAATCTAATTATGGATAATGAGAGTTGTGAAGACGTGGTGACAATGAAAATAATAAATGAATTGTAATCCAAAATAAACATTTATTTTAAACCCTACAAATTAAATTTGTTTAATCAAGACAACAAGGTAATTATAAATTTTGTATTAGAACTTATCCTTTTAACTGAAGGTTCTAATACCAGATATAGAAAATAAAATTACCAAACAGAAACACTTATCGTAAATTAAACAAAATGAATTTATTGTACAACTCGACCTTATAATTGACTCTTATTCTATAATACCACACCATTTTTGTTTTTTGTTTTTTAAACACACTCTTTTTAACTTATTAAAAATCCTAATTAATTATTAAAAAAATTTATGAATATAACACAAGCTAATCACTACACACAAACTCTTGGTTTAATTATTAACAATCTCAAGAATATATTATATAATATATGCTTATTTTCATCAACAATATTTTTGTTAAAAAAAAATTGTTTTTCCTTCCTTCCAGTGAGTATGGTTTGGATTTTGCTTCTTTGAAGCACTTCTTTTAAGTTATTTTTTTATTTTTTGAATCATTTATTTAAGTTAAATCTACATTAAACTTATTTTCATATATATATTCAGTAGTTTGATTACCTAATACTTATTGGTCTAATTCAACCATGTCTTATTTTATTTTAATTTAATTTTGTTATGAGAATATAGTTAATAATTTGTGTTAATGAAAGTATCTCTTTATTATATTCATATATCCAATGAAAAAATAAGGTTTGGATTTTTTTTCTATGTTCTCAATAGTATTCCATTTCAATTTCAATAGGATTCCTTAATTTATATGGTTGCTTAATAATTATAAATAGATAAATATAAGAATAAAAAAAAGGAAACAAATTATTTATTTTTTATTCTCAATATTTATCTATATTTTAAAAAGTTCACAACCAAAGAATTTTTCCAAAAGTTTTAGTTATCAAAACAACTGATTTACTTACATCATTTTATTCCCAAATTTTTTTAATAATTATAAAATTAAGAAATCCTACCAAAACATAAATTGATTATGACTAACCTAGTAAGAAATCCTATTAAAATTTAAATTGACTATGACTACCCATTTTCATTGATAATGATCATAATTATTAGTTAACATGCTAAGTTAATTTGATCGCAACTAATATTTTTATTGATAATTATTAAGTAATCTAATAAATTAACAAATTTACAGGGACTAGTATTGAGAATAAAATAAAACCAATAAATCAGTTGTTTTAATCATGATTATAATTATAATAATTATTATATTCATTTCATCATTATAAATTTATTTTAAAATTTTCATTTATCAAAATAACTTATTTACTTATGTTACTTTTTTGCCAAAACATTATTCATAATTATTAAATTAAGGTGTCCTATTGAAATTTAAATTGACTATAACTAACCTAGTAAAGTTTCCTATTAAAATTTAAATTGAGTATAACCATCCATTTTCATTGATAATTATTAATTAAAATACTAATTTAATTTGATTGCAACTAACTATTTTCACTTATAATTATCATGATTATTAACTAATAAGTCAAGGAATTCTATCAAGATTTAAATGGACTACTATGAAAAATAAAAAAATGTCAACAAATCAGTTGTTTTGATGTGGAAAGGACAGGTATTGTTTTAAATTTTAAATTAAACTAAAAAACAAAACACACACACACACCGTGACTAATTAAATTGCGCTGCTGGAAATAGTATATTGCGTCCGGCAGCGCAATCTAGTAGGTGCACTATTTTTCCCCTTTTTTTCCTGACACGTGTTATTTTAAAAAAAACTCCACATCGATAACTAAAAATAGCTTGTAGTGATGTAAAAGGGCTCTAAGGTCATTTCCTTGAAGGACGATATTGTCGAAAGAAAAGAACTAACGAGTTTCTCTGTATATAGATTGGAATTGGATGAGCCATGCATATCCCACTCAGGCAAAAATTAAAAAAAAAAAAAAAAAGTGGGTCTTTACCAAACAAAGCAGAGTAAAACTGGGACCCATACAAGGAGAACGCGGGAATGCATAAAAGCAAAGAAAACAGGGTTTGATTGGATTTTCCAGCTGAAATTGTCTTTCTTAAAAAAATATTTATTTTTTTATTATTTTAATTTTTTATATTAAAAATATTATTTTAATATATCTTCAAATAAAAATTATTTTAAAAAATAATTATTACCGTATTATATACACAAACTTTTCCATCCTTTATTACTATTATTTAACTCTCTTTCTTCAACAGCTTGTAAGAAAAATAAAAAACAAATGTCAGAGTACATCACCGACTCCAAACATTACATTGCAATTAAAAAAAACAAAAAGAGATCTAAAACAGTATCAAATGACGTTGTACTTAGAACTTGAATAGTTTCGTTGATGTCCAAATGTAGATAAATTGAATCCAGTACATTTTTATTATTTTACATTAAGCAACTTGGAATTTTTTATTTTTTTTCTTGCACCAATCAAGTCAACGTATACATTGAAGCTTTGGTGCGGCAGGTTGTGCTTTTTTTTTATTTATATCAGTTATTTACATCAGCTTGCGTGTATCATAACTAATTTTTATAACTTATTAAATATTTTATAAATTTAGTAAATATATAAAACACCGCGAAAATAACAAATATACACATCAGGGCTCAAACTCATAACAATAAAATAAAATAAACTCCCTCCATCTACTATTAGATCAAACATTGAAATGCAATTTGTACTCTTTTTATTATACTTCTATGAATGTTTAACCTTTCCCATTCCTTGCATGAATTGATTATTTCTTTTAGTATGAATGTTTTTTTATTAAATTAATTAATTATTTATTTATTTTTGTGTCTTGAAATTTTTATTTTAAATTAATTAATTTCTAGTATTTTGAGATTATGTTAAGATGTTGATATTAAAAATATATTTAAAAAAAAACACATTAAAAAACAAATATTACTGCCCCTCTAAACATTAAAATAAATGAGATTTTTCGTGGTCGTGATTCGAACAACTGGGGATTGAATGTTTCTTCTGGGTGGATGGTTGCAGAAAGCACGGGAGATGCGTACGCTGGGGATTTCATCTGTGTCTTGGCATAATTAATCAAAATTGGATGATCCCTTCAACTCACCTTATCAGTTAAGCATCTCAAGTTTTCATAAGAAATATTAATTAAGTAATCATACGATGAAGTGGTCTCAAGTCGCATGTTGAATGTCCATTTGTTGCGAAGCTTCTCAACAAAGAACAATCACCATGCTTTTTTTAATCACCATCTTAATTAAGTAATTATATCGGGCAACGCAACCAATATATATATATATATATAGAGAGAGAGAGAGAGAGATGAACACAATTTCATACAATGTTGTGTGCCAAGAGATATTCTAGGTATAAATAATATGTTTTCATGTTTCGGGACTATTTATTTTTGTTTTTAAAAATATTTTTAAAAAAATTAAAAAAAAACTATTGATATATATATATTTTAACCCAGAAGAATTACACTGTTAAACAAGCTCAAAAAGCATAGGTCATATGTTTTCATGTTTTCAAAGTTTATTTTATATAAATAATCAAGTTTTTTTTAATCAAGAAATGCAACATTTTCAAATATATAATTTTGTCTAGCAAATAGTTATCACTATGGCTTTTTATTACATATTTTAAGAAAAGATCGTGTTTTAATCACATTTTTAAATTGATATTAATTGTTTACAAATCATGCAATTCCCCTTCCTTGTTTTTCAATGAAAAACCATTACTTATTAAAGGTTATAATTGAATTAATATACATCTTCATGTTTTTTATAGGAACAATCATAGATCTTAAATTAAGGACCAGAAACGTATTTTTCATTACAGTTACAAATTTAAGAGATGGCATCTATTAATATCAAATATCAAAACTCTGCCCTACCAATAATTATCTATATGACTTTTCATTTGGAATTAATTCAATAACTCTACCTTTTGTTGCCGAATATGAAATTTCACATGCTTCTCTTGCTTCATATTCACGTTATTACCCTTTCTTCAGTGCCCTTTATCATACATTCTTCCAATCAATCAATCTAAATCTATTCCGGTTAGCATATTAAATTTATAATTTAATTGTGATATTAAAATAATTATATTAAAAATAAATTAAAATTTTAATTATTAAATAATTCAATATAAAAGGTAAAATTAAAAAAAAATAACAAAAAATTCCTAAAATAAATATAGGATTAAAATAACCCTTAAAATAAACAATAATATCAATTCCCAGCAAATAAATTTCTCAAATTCCTCTAGAATATTAGAGCTGTAACACATTAATGTCAATCTTACCAGTTCAACATTTCTAGGAAATCTCTAAATCTTATTGCCTATATAACTACATATCATAAAATAAACATAATTAACTTTTAATCTCATCATTTGTTAAAACTAAAATTGTAACTTCAAATTTTGAAAGTTTTTTTTATGGGGTTAAATTTTCGTGATAATAAGATATCGGGAATGCCTTCAAATAAAAGATGGAAGTCATTATGTGTAATTGTTTTTCTTTGCTTTATTGTATTTGAATTTATATATATATATATAGTTTGAAACTTTTTATTTAATTAGTATTTTAATATTTAAAAATTCTAATACTAAATGATATCGGTTATGTATGTTTTAATTAAGAATTATTTTTCATGAATGATTTTAGATAAAAAAAAAGTAATATAAATAGACATGTCTAAATTATTTTCGTGAGAGATCCAGATTATTATTGAAAGTTTTATAAAATATTATAATTTTTTTTAAAATTCCTCTAGAATGTTAGAGCTGTAACACGTAAACGTCAATCTTACCAATCAACATCTCTTGGAAATCTCTAAATCTAATAGGCTATATAACTATTTATCATAAAATTCAGGCTTTTGATCCATGTTCATGATTGAAATCTCGTCCAAGAAAAAACTAAAACAAGGGGTCGTGGGAGCACCCTATCACCGGCCCTAGGCATGGCTGGAACTGAGCAAATCTCCTATAAGGTTATGAAAAGCGTTAAAAAAGCTAATTAACATCTACGTATTGCAATAATTTTGCTCCTACATGGGTACTATATATGTAGCATATAGCATCTGACAATGGCTTATTGCTACAATAATGCATCGCAAGAGGAGGGTAGCGGCAATACGAATGGGACCAATAAGTTCAACTAATTCATTAATAGTTCATTGACTTCTTTTCAAATTGAAGTGAAGAGGTGGAATGATACCAAGATTTCATATTCGACCTTAAACATTGTCTACTTTGTTTAAAATCTGTTTAAAATTAATATTAAACATTGTCTGCTTTGTTTAAAATCTGTTTAAAATTAATATTAAACATTGTCTGCTTTGTTTAAAATCTATTTAAAATTATAAGTTTGAATCTTTTTAAGATTATTGAATATTTTTATAATTAATAACTTTCATATTCATAAGATTAATCAAAATATATACAATATAGTTTGAATACCTAGATTAATAAAAAAATCTATTTAATATGAACATAATATTATGTTATATTGTTGCTCATAAAAAAATAAAAAATCAAATTCATTCAACAGAATGATGTTTTCTTAAATCATAGGGAAAAAGGTTAATTAGAGGTGAGGAAATTAATAAAACATCACCATTATATAAAGATATCAATAATGATCATGATCATCATGATTAATAAAATTAATAATGGGAAATTATTATATATGGGATTCTTGCTATAAAAATTTCCAAAACAAAGACTCCCATCTACTAACAGAACTTGATAATATTGTGATTTTAAAATCGAGAGTAAGGAAATTTGCCTTCGGGTGTAAATTTATCTCCCCTGCCTTATTTTCAAGGATGATCACTTACTTATAAATATATTAAAATAATATAGTTTATTTTTTTATTTTTAATATTAATATATTAAAATCATTCCAGCATTAATGGCAACAATAAACCTCACTGATTTCTCCCAAGCAATCTACCTTGTTTTAACTCACTGATTTCCAAAAGCAACATCGTTTATTTCTCCCACGCAATCTACCTTCTTCTACCTCACTGATTTCCATAAGCAAGCATTTCTTCTTGAACAATAGACCATGTTGATATTCTTCTCGGAAGAACAGTAGCCCTAAACACTGTGTGGTGTCGGCACAGCTCTCGATCGAACCCACAACTTAATTTAGATCATTACAGTGGGTTCATTAACCGGGGAAGGTCAATGTCATATACTATATATATTTTTATCCAAGAGAAAGACACAAGATATCATATAAATCACTACAATGTGACCATGGAATCTTTTTACGTTTTAATAATACATGAAATTCTAATTTACTACTTTAGATGCACTAAGTTTTAAAGATAATGTGGGCTCAAATATACTAGTAATATCAATTAAACTATTCCCTGCCAACCATCTATCAAGTAGTACAAACGACATCCAATATAGTTGCAAGAACTCATGCTCTCGAGTCTCATGAAGATTCACATGGTGCTTCGACTCAATATCCTCATGGATCTGGTTTTACTTTATAATATTAATTCAAATCATGGATTTTCCAACCTTAACAACATCGATGAAATATATATATATATATATATATATATATATATATATATATATTTTATTTTATTTATTGAAGTTAGAATCAATTAAGCTAAATTAGTAAATCACTCGTATTGATCTACAGAGAGAGTGAGAGCACACCACTACCCGTTGCGCAAATTGATTTTCTCTCCTCTTTTTTTTGGAAGTATTGATTTTGACTCGTATATATTAATGTTTGCTTTTTTTATATGATATATAACTATTAATTATATTATATTGTCATGGGGTATTGATTCTAACAATAAGGAATGAATATAATGTTTATTGATGAATATAAACTAGTATCCTCTATATATAATCCTTATTTCAACAAGAATCTTTTCATTGATTTTTTTATTTGAATTTTCTTTTCATTGATTCATAATAATTCTCATGGTTATATGATAATGATTTTTCAGCTCTTAAAATAATTCTTTTAGATGAACAGAAAAAAAAAGGACCGAAGAAAATAAAAGTTTATTAATAACATTAAGTTGATTAAAATGGTCAAAATATGTACGTGTTTTGAAAGACATTCTTGTTATGCCACGTAATTTCTTCTGTGAAGACACTAACATAGTTATTTATGATATGATAAAAATTGATGAAATTGTCTTGCATAAGCCATGTGTAAGGATTGTAGTAAATAAAATAATATTATGTCAAAAGTTTAATGATAGGTTTGGTTATTGGATGATTAGGATATTATCTATGTTTGCTTTATAATATAATACAACATAATGATGAAATTGATATAAAATCAAGATTACTATATTAATTTATTGAAGGTATATTTAGACTTTGCCTTGATATTTATTTCAAGCCCTACAAAAGAAAAGGTCCACAATAGTTGTGGAAATCGCACCAAATCTCCCGTCGTGTTTGGAGGTTGAAAGAATTAATATCGACTCCCCTTGCCCGTTGCCGTATAACATGGTTGTTGAATAACAAAACTTTCTCCTCCTCCCTCTAATTTCTCGACGGCCATGACGGTAATGCTTACTAGTTTTTCCAAATGCCATAGCCCACAGGGACCACCGTGACAAGGTTCAGAGAGAGGAGCATCATCGTCCCATAGTCAAGACTTTGGATGGTATTTCGGGTGCTTGGTTTCCTAAACCAAGAGCTGCCTAACCCATCTTCTATGCATCAAACCTAACTTTGACTTTGGGAGAAGCTAGTCTTCGACAGGCTCTGTCTAAAAATTCTAAAAAGTTAGATGGGAATTTGTCAAACAATGATATTTTAAAATACGTAGAAACATGTAAAATAGTTAATAAAAAAACATTATAGCTGACTGAACACAATCTCAATCCGTATCTTGCAGTGGATTGTGATTTGTGGGGAACAAGAAGGCTTCCTTTGGGATAACCGTGGCATTATTATTTAGGATTACTGGAGGTTTGACATCAAGAGTTCTAACTGTAGTTCTGGTAAAAAAAAAAAAAAACTTACAGAAATATACTTTGTTAAAACGCTTTTATATCACATAATACTGAAAAACATCTCACAAGCTTTACCTTGCAATCTATGGCTTTTTACTTTCAACTAATTCTTGAACTTCTATTATTCTGCTGTATCGTTTTTAAAATTGCAAAAAAAAAAAAGCAAGATTGATCTTGCTGAATTTTAATGACCCCATCAAACCTGACCAAGTTAGAATGGAAAAAAATTTTAAAAATAAAGAACGAGATAATAGTGTTTTGATTGACTCGATAATCCATAAACTCTTTTAGGTCATTCCTGAACCCGAACTAGCAGCTACAGTGTTGCACAATTAACACCATTTTGAAGTACATTGTGTATCATGATCTGGATTTCTAGAAAATGAGAATGTTGCATTTTGAATTTTAATATTTAAGGGCTGGAAAATGCAACTCATGGCACATAAAGATTGGATAACCTTGATGTAATTGTATACACCTCTTGGATGTTTATTCATCCAAGAGCTTATTCCAAGCAGGGTGATACAACCATAATCCAACTATTGTTATAGATGCCCATTTTCAACTTGTGCAAGTTCATCTAGGTCTCGCAATCAAACCGTGCACTTTCTTTCACAAAAGAATATATTGCAACCGCAGTCTAGCAGGAGGCACAGGAAACTGCCAAGAACCACAGGTGATTCAGGGGGGAGTAAGAAAAACAGGCTTGTATAAACATCAGCAACGGGCAAAACTTACATTTTACTCGGTAAGCTTGCAAGACAGTCACATATTTAAATATTGGATTTTCTCAATTGGAAAAATTCATTAAGTGATGCAGTAGCACTCAGCTCTGCATTGAAATGCAGGTTAAAATGTGCCAAATGTCTATCAGCTCTAAATCATCATAGTAGAGATACCGCTGATGATATATTGAACATTTCTATATGAATAAAGTTGTGAAGAGCTAATTATCATTATACAAAACATGGATGCGCAGCTTCGATCCCCAATCCCCAAACTGATGCTCGAAGTTGCTTCGCTCTGACAGCATAGTATAAAAACACTGTCTCGGCGATGATATAGTATATACACACAGGAACCTTTATCAGCAAAAGTGACAGAAACTGAGTTACATTCCCTGAAATACGTTCAAAATTTCAACAACATATGTTAAACTGATTTACTTACCCTGAAAGGTTCAAGATTTCAAGAACAACAACTGAGATGAGCAAAAAGGATTCTGAATTCTGTTCATATTTAGATTCAGGTCCCATTGGAAAGCACATTTACAAAAATTTGATTTTTTTTATCAAGTTAATATTTTTTTTATGTTTTTAGATTGTTTTAATATAAGTTAAAAATATTTTTTTAAAAATAAAAAAATATTGTTTCAAAACATTTTAAAATAAAAAAATATTTTAAAAAACAACCACTATCATAATATTAAAGAGGCTCTTAACCTCAAAAGTTAAAGGGGAAAATCAATGAAATCAATGTGGCTAGAAAACTGTTTCATGTCAACTCGGCTGCACTTTGACACATCACACTGGAAGATTTTCTTCTTTCTTTCTTTCTTTTTTTTTTTTAAAAAAAAACTTAATCCCTCATTCTGAGAACCGATTGCAGTAATCTCATATCTGTTAGAAAATTAATCAAGTGCAATTTGACTTGAGAAGGTAACTGTCTACATTCTCTCCAACCTGTGTTTCACCAAACATATTCTAATACCTTCATGTTTGCATCAAAATAATCTACTGCATCATAATTTTATGACATCTGATTTTTACTCCAACAGTCTCCAAGTCATGTTAGAAAATTAAGTTTAAAAGAGATCAAGACAGGGAAAAATACTAACAGCAAAGAAGGTCATACCCTTGCAAGAGCATGTAAATCATGTTGCATCAGAATATCGTGAATATTCAGAAGGCTTCAGAGATTCGAAGACTCCCAGCTAGCATAAACAGCTCCAATGAGCTTCTCATGCAAGGTGGTCCCAGAGCAAGCAACTATGCCCCTATCAAGACCTTCTAAGTACAAACCCCTTGAGAAGTCCAGGGGGCGGCCTCCAGCATCAGTTACCACACCACCAGCCTCTTCTACAATGATAACCCCAGCAGCATGATCCCATATCTTCTCTTTGTACCCTGACTGAGCAAATTTCATAAAGATCTCAGCATCACCTTGAGCTATGGCTGCGTATTTCACCATGCTATGGACACGCAAGGGCTGTTTTCTGTCATCAAGAGTGTGAAAGGAATATATGAGGACCAAAACAGAACAGGAACCCTGCTAATTGTGAAACCTACCCACATGGACGTAAATGCAACCAAGTAGGCAGGCTCTTGCTCTAAAAACTTTGCAATGAACTAAAAGGAAAAGCAACTGAAAATCAAATAAATGACTTGAAAGGAGAAACAAGGAGAGCAGATGCATTCTTTCCATTAATAAAAGCTTTAGCATGATATGACATAAATCATGCTTGATTGTACGCATAAAGCATTTGCTTTGGCAATTCAAAACAATACAAGGTAACTTAACTATAGTTGCTCCTTTGAGGCAGTTATATTCTGTTTGTCCTCTAATATCTTAAAACCAGGAATTTAGACAACTTAGAAGACCAAGTTTTTTTCCACAATCTTGCTAAAATTGTTAAGACATTCATCAGGTTCGCAATCATTGTTACCAAACTACTATATGAACATTGAAACATTAAGCTATAGAAGTTGTTGTAAGATATAGTCTACCTCTTGTCTACCCCTTGTGCTAATGCTTTCGGTGAGAAATCCTTCTTCTAAAATTCATCAAGGAACTTAAAAAAAGAAACTTTACTACCATGCCTCTCCGATTGAGCATCAAAGAAGAAATAAGTCATTTAAAACTCTAGGCCTTAAAAACTTTCTTTTTTTCATTTCTTGGTCAGTCAAAGTTAGCATCTGCCAAGCAACCATTTCAACCATGCAGTGTGAAGAATAGTTTAAACTCTAAACATGTAGGGAAAAGTAAAAGAAATACAACACACTTAAGCCCCATGCTGTGAGCAACTCCAGCAGTGAAGGAATGGTTTGTGTTGGCTTTCTCCACTGGTTCACAGAAGGTTGCCAGTGCTGGGTCATCAATTGCAGAAACTTGAACTCTTTGTGCAGAATTTGACCACGTATGTTTCTTATTTCCATGTATTAACAGCTGCATCCATGCCTCACCACTGCCTCTCTGTGCATATAGCACGCATCCTTTTTCCCATGTGTCAGAAGTATCAGACATTTTTGGCATGCTCTGATAGGACTGATGATGATGATTTAGCCATTCTTTCTTCCGAGGGTAATTAGGGCACCCGAGCACTCCAATCAGAACTTTTCCCTCCTCTATCAATGCAAGAGCCACAGCATATTGCTCCCCACGCACAAATCCTAATGTTCCATCGACAGGATCGAGTACCCAATGTCTTCCAGTGCGTCCCCCAGTTGAGTTGCATCGGCTTATGGCCTCAAGAATTTGTGAGGTTCCAAGAGCTTCCTTGGGACTCTGAAGACCATATTTTGGTGCTTCGGCTAAGCATTCATTCACAGTGTTCACAACAGCTGTTAGCAAACCTGCTGAATCAGACTTTGAGAGAGTTTGAACATCTTCTTCAGCAACTATTGACACCTTTTGATTGCTAAAAGATTCCGACAGCATCAAGCTAACTGTTGCTTGAACACTCCAATCTGCTCAAGCAGTGGCACCAAGAGAATTAGTCGATTAGTATATGGTGAAATATATAAAAAAGAAAACAAAATGACTTAGGAAAGATAACACCTTGGAGATTAGAACTTTTGGCATGAATAAGCCTACAAGTGCTTATGTACGCCAAACTATATCAAGCCCCATACATAAAGTGTTGAATTATCAACACCAAAGGAATATTAAAAGAGCAATTCTATTTGGTACACATTGCCAAATAAACTCTCTGTTTTTTCTTCTTTTTTTTGGTTAAAGAAACAGGTTTCAAGCATTTAGCCCAATGCTTGAAAACATAAACAATGAACCAATTCCACATAGCATCCTAAGACGTTCTAATTCTTAGAAGCACCGAATATGGACGTCGTATTACTAGTAACCACGCCATTAATTAACCCTGAGCTTGTTCACCAGGAGTACAAAACATTCTTAGTTTTGAAACGGGCAACAGCAGAACTTTAAACAAGTTAACATTTCCACCGCAAAATTAAAGCGCACACACAAACACCAAAGAATTAATTGCATTTCACATGAAAATATCATAGTATGAATATTTCCAATCACTCAAATTTCAATAATTCCAATGCTAACATTTCCCAATCCCTCTCTCGCTCAGAAACCAAAACAAACAATTACCAACACCACATTACAAATGCAGATCACCCAATTAAGCCAAAAACCTCATTCAAAGCACATCCATTAAAAACTTAGAAAAAAAACAAACGAAATATAAAAAATTGAATTACCTGCAACAGTAACAAGAGAATCATCATCTTTAGACTTAACATGGTCATTACCAATCGAAGAAACCAAGCCCTCTTGAACTCGCTGGCAAAGAGAACAAGCCATGTGAACAACTCGAACAGCCACATCCAATTCCTTAGCGTAACTGTTCTCTCCCATGTTTTTATCTCGTTAACCAATGTTACGAGACGCAGGGTTCGGATTTCCAACAGCCCACCTCAGAATTTGTCCTAAAATTCTTCAAAAAATAAAAGAAAGAAACCACGTTCTTAACGCGAGATATTTGAGAGCCACATACTTTTGTTTGCTTTTTGACTAATTTTAGTGGCGGTCATTTGGTTGTTGCGTACTTTGGGGTTTTCTTTTCCAGCTTTTTTATGAAGAAGCCGAAACTATGTGGGTTCGAGACTTGACATTGCAGAAACGACTCGAGCAGCTGGTTCCGTACTTCTAAAAAGTAATATTCCTCTTCCTGGAAAGAGAAGAACAAGATTTCTTTTATCGCACGTATGGGGTTTCAGGAAAAGTTAACTCGGAAAAATATCCTATCCGATCGGATTTTCATCACTTCTACCTTCTTTTCTTTTTTTTTAGGGTTAAGTTGAAGAAAACTTCAAACAAGTTGAGGTCATTATCGGAAAAGAGATTTAGTTGAGTTTGGGTTAATAATTCATGTTTTATTCAAACACAAATCCCTTATATAAAAAATAATACCTTTTTATGTCTAAATTAATAGAGCATGGAGGAAAATAATGTGTAAAAAGAAAAATATATATATATAAGTGAATGTGTCTTTTGGTCGTTTCCTAAATTGCTGTGTTGTGTTTATATATATATATCAACATCGTGAAAGAGTAGGTTGTAGACATATTTTTTATGGTTTTAGATTATTATAATGTGTTTTAATGTTAGAATGAATTTAAAGAAAAATATTATTATTTTAATATATTTTTAAATAAAAAATATTTTAAAAAATAACTATAAATATTATTTTTTTATTTAAAAAAATTTTACCTCCTAAAAAGTATATTTTATAAGTTTAGATAAATAAGTAAAATTTTAACTGTTTCAAACTTTTAATAAAAGATGCATGATATGATTTCATTAGCATCATCCCAAACATCTATTTAATAAAGTTAGTGGTTTGCAAAGAAGGAAAAACATGATTTTTTTGTTCGTGGACTCCTTCAATTCTTCATTTTCTTTTAAAATTTTAGGGCATGGAGAGTGAGAAATGAGTTATTTCTACCAAAGTAATATAACCAAATTAGTATGTATATATATATAAAAAAAAATATAGAGAAAGAGGGGTTGGAAAGTGATAAATTGAAAGAGTAGAAGAAAAATCTTTAGAATTTATGGCAAAAGGCTTATCAAAATTAGTCAATTAGTTGAAAATCCTTTCATGTTAATTTTTTAATAAGGGATTGAAAATCCACAAATAAGAAATTTTAGGACTTATGTGAATTGATAGAAGAAGTGTAAATTTGTGTAAATTGTTAGTTAATTGTGTTGAATATGACATGATTAAGAATTAAATTGAGAAAATTAAAAACCAATTAGGGAAAAAAATTAACATGTTTTAGATAATGTTGTTATATGTAAATTTGATGATAGTGTGTTTGAATCCTGATGATAATTTATATGAAGTAAATTGGTAATATGGGTTAAAAGTTTAGGAAAATGGAAATATGGGAATTGATAGACTTATATGAGGTGGGTGTTTAAATCATGTTGTATGCTTAGAAATTGATTAAGGATTTGTAATCTAAATGCCTGTAACAACGTAAAATTGTTGAATTATCAATTATTATGGATTTTATTGTATAAATATAAAAAATTATGTGTGTATTGTAAATTATAAACTATATTATTAAATAAACATACACAAATATGAACTATTTGTTGAGGTAGTATGTCTAGATATTGTTCTTTAAATTTAAAATTATTAAGAAACTTTATTTATTCTATTACTAATCGGTAATTATTATTATTATTATTATTATTATCTTAAGGAGGAAAATAATATTTTCCAATTCGTAAAATCGCAAACGGGTGTTACTTATTGTGTTATAAAAAGGGATCGTTATTGTTTCATAATTTAAATAATTTCACAATAACTATGAGAATTGTAAATGATGAAGTAGAATTTCAACAAGAAAAATATTTTTTTCATCTTAAAAAGATTTCATTTATTTCGATAAAAATCACTTCAAACAATTACGAGTTAATAAATATTTGCACTTAATATATTATAAATCTTATCTTATTTTACCATAAATAAATATATATATATATATATATATATATATATATATATATATATATAAATCTTCAAATAATCACAAATGACGAAGCAATCTCGGCACCATTTCTTACAAATGCCGGATCTCCTTATAGTTTGTTGTTTAGACAAAATAATATTAGTTGTCGTGTGAAAGCTATACTTGTCACTTCAAAGTTTATATATATATATATATATATATATATATATATATATATATATATATATATATATATATATATGAAGATTGTATGCATCAACAAACTGATTCATTTACTTTGACAAGGAAAGCTGGTTAATCTTGACAGCTGTAGAAGCTACATTTTCCAGATTCTAAGAAAAGTCCAATTTGAACTATTTTACGAGCATTGAATGCAATGACCCATCTTTTCCGAGACATCTCCCATCTACCTCTCTTACTAATCAATTATCACATTAGATGGCTTTAGCTCACATAAGGTTCATGTTTATACTAGTAAATTTAGTAATTGACTAGATATTTCTCTGCGTTGCGTTACGAGTACAATTAAATTTTTTATTCAATGTTAAAAAATACTTGTTAATATATGTTTTTTTAAAAATTTATCTGAAGTTTAACTTAATATGATATAGCTATTTTATAAATCTGAATTATTAATAAAAATATAGTTTAGTTAAAAAAAATTAACTAATATTAAAACAATAATATATTAGATTTATTTAGATCAACTTGGATTTACTCGAATCAATTTAAATTAACCTGTCAAATCTTTAACCTAAATCATACCCTAATAATCTTGTAGGAAGAGTAAACTTGAGTTAACCTGTTAAACATTAGTTATGAAACCAGAATAATTGCATAGAAAAAAATTAAAATAAATTATAAAATTAGTTCTCAATAAATTCAATATTGAATGATAAAATTGACAAAAAAAAATTAATTAAAAAAATAATACAAAAAAACAACCTGAGTTAATCCCAGTTAACTAACCAAACTTGTGATCCAATTCATGAGTTCAGGATAATTTTATAGAAAAAAATCAAAATAAATTATGAAGATAATTTTTAATCAACTCAATATAAAATGATAAAATTTAAAAAAAAAATTAAAAAAACTAAGGCAGTTGAGTTAATCTATAACCTCTGTCATGAGATCATATAACCTTATAAAGATTAAATAAAAAAATTACAAAGCATAAATCATTATCAACTCAATATTAAAGGATTAAATTGAAGAAAAAATCAATTAAAAAATATTTCTAGTCAACTCAAATTAACTTGTTAAATCTAGATTACGATGTCAGGATAACTCTATAAAAAAATATTATTAAGTTAAATTTGCAATTAACTCAGTATTAAAGAATGAAATTAAAAAAAAAAACATGTTAAATTAAAAAAATTAAAAAAACTCAAGTCAACTTAGCTAACTCACAAAACTCGTGATCTAAGTTATGAGACATGATAATGCTATAGAAATAAAATATAATAAATTTAAAATTAAAATTAAAATTTTAATTAATCTAATATTAAATAATAAAATTAAAAAAAACTTGAATCATAAAAAAATAAAATTAAATTATAAAAGGAGAATATATTTTACTACTAATTGTTATAATGAAATGTCAAGAGTACATGTTAATAAATGATCTGCATGCTCATGAGAAAATTTAATTTATGATTATAATAAAAAAAAAATTGTGTTTGGCTTGTTATACTGCATCTATATTTGAGATGCTTTCACAAGTAGAGAAGAGATTATTTGTTTTAGTATTATTTCTTTTTTGAAAATGGAAGTTTCGTTAATTTTTTAAGCATGCATGGGATGATGACAACACAGTTAATGATTGTTGGACATCGTAATGTATTATTTTTTAAAAAATATTTTTTATTTAAAAATATATTAAAATATTTTTAGTATTACATAATCTACTTATTAAATTAAATTTTAAGGGGTGCAACCACCCTAATTAGGTCTTAGATTTATAATAAGAAGTCTTATAAATTTTTAAAATTATTATAAATTTATATACTTATTAATTTCAGAATTTATAAAATTAATTAAGATATATATATATATATAATTAGTTTAGATATCTATATTAATAATAAAAAAAAAAATTAGCAACCAAAGTCCACATCAGAGTTTGTTTTTCTTTTCTCCCTTACATCATATGGGCACCCACCTGAAAGTAACGAATCCATCAAATCAACAGCCTAAAAATTAATTTTGCAGTTACAAAACGACAAGCTCATCTCAACTTAACCTAGAGACCCTGGCTTATATTGTACAGCTGTCAACCACTAACACCATCATCATGATGGCCGATGCAGGTTTTGTTAGATAAAAAAATTGAAGATAGAAACAAGCAAGGAAGTGGTTTAGATGTAAAAATATATTTTTAAAGTATTTATTTATTTTAAATATATAAATAATAATTTTAAGATATAATTAAATTCTTCAAATATCTAAAAAATATATATTTTTAAATTCTTCAAACATCTAACAAAATATTTTTTTTTGTACATTTTTCTATATAATAACATATTTTAATAAACTTGAAAACATTACAATAAAACATTATATCTTTTAATATTATAAATATTTAAGAAACTCACTAAGTGAATACTTCTATCGTAACTCTCACTTTATTTACTACATAATATATGAAAACTCACATTTATAAATACTTAAAAAAATTTCAATGTAAAATAACTATTTTTTTATTATTATTCATTAACAAACTACCCACAGATCCCCTCGAGATTAGATGAAACATATGCATAGAAGTACTTCGTTGGTTTCCTTGCCACATGTCAGTTATCTAACGATCAGCACCATACCTAACAGTAGCCATGTAGGAGTATAAATACCATGACAAGCACACTTGCCATTAGCACACTGCCAAGCACACAAATAACCTCAAAAATCTCTTAAATATTTCATTGCAATATAATGGTTTGTTTCTGTTTCTTGGTGGACCAAACAAGGAAGGTTAGAAGATTCAAGCCGGTAGCCGGGTCATGTTCAAGGTGCGGTCATGGTGCAAGCGTGGCTGATATGAGAACTTCAACAAGATTTTGCCATGTTCCATTTTACTGGGATTCTTGGAGAGCTATTATTTGTACCTTTTGTGGAGCTATTCTCAAATCTTACAGATGAATTTTCGAGCTATATACATATACATACATACATACATATATATATGTAAAAGTTTTGGAGCTGTATGGGCACACACATAGATCTATGATTACTTGACTTCATTGGCTCTCTCTTTCTCCACCTTCTTCTGTTTTTCACTCCATGTTATGCATGAATCTTCGCGTAATAATATGCCTTCTGGGGGATTTGACTTTGGTTTAAGGGTATGTTATTTTATTTCTCATTTTCTGGGTAACGGATGGAGGATACTCTGCCACTTCGGTGCCGCAGCTACTTAATATTGCTCCCGTATGTTTAATTTCTTCTGCTGGAAAACAATGCTAGGTCTAGGAATGCTTGGGGATCAAGCAGCTAGTTCATAAGTCAGCGAATGAATTGTACATTTCATCAAGTATTAATCAGAACACGTAGAGAGAACCCATGTAAATGAATATATACTCGAACTATCATAAAGGATATTTACATCATGAATCATGCAAATAGTTTTAAATCCTTGCCAGGTTAATTTTTATCTTCTCTGGATTGTTTTTCCGAATTTGAACAGGTCTTGCTTGACACAGGTCCTTCTCATTGTGCGTAGGTAATTAAACAAGAGAGAAGTGTGTTTTCATCCAATGGAAACAGCAATTTCATTAGACTAAGCTCAAAGCACATTGCTTGGATGTGTTTTCGTTAGTCTGAAACTGAGATTTGCGTTTCCAGGCACAAGTGCATGCTATCCTGATACCTAAAATTGATTAAAACCACACATTGGATGTCAAAGTTTTGAGCACAAATAATTTTATTTTTTTTCAAATGTTCACATAGAAATGTGATGGGGACTATTTGAATGAAGGGGACAAGGGAAAGCTTGCAATGCCAGTAATCCAAGCTTTTAATGCTCGGTATAAAAAGTCCAGATCAAGAGCACTGCCTAAGATTTTTAATAAAAAGTTCCTTGCAACCTAGCTAGGCGATGCATGTGGAGCTTGCCCTCCAAGCTAATTGGCCCTTGAAAAGCAGCGAAAGAGACTGCAAGAAAATTCAGAAGAGGAAAGTAAAACAGGGAAAGAGAAAAACACTGTTAATGTTTATCTTGCTGTCGAAGGAATCATTTCTACATAGATGAGAATATTATGCTTAAAATATCCGATTTTGAAGAAAGGTTATTAATTTTTCGATTAATGATAATTATTTACATATCCAGAACATGACAGGTGCAAATAATTGATTGGGTTAACAGGATGCATCACTGGAAAAAAATAATTAAATTCCAAATGTTAGGACTTAAATTCTAATGGAATTTCATCTCCATTCAATATTAAAAAGAAGAATTTAAAGTGATTTTTAAAGCGTTTTTTTATAATATGTTAAAATAATATATATTTTTTAATTTTTAAAATTAACACGTCAAAATAATTTAAAAAAATTAATTTAAAATAAGAAAAAAATTAAAAAATATTTTTTTTTAAAAAATATTTTTAAAGTATAAAAACAAACCAAATAAATATCCTGTAGCTATAATTGTGATTGTGATTTTTTATTTTATTTTTCGGTTGATTGTGAGTGTGGTTGAATTTAAGTTTTCTCCGAATCTGTTAAGAATACATTTATGAACTAAGACTAGTCAAAGGCTAAGCATTTTGAACATTAAAATCCCTAGTTTTGACAGGAACGTGATCACGCCACGCTGCTTGGCATAAATGGGTGCTTCCCGGCATGTTGAACTCTAGGTTATTCTCTCTCTATATTTTTTCCCCTTGACGGTGGGTAAAAATTAGTTGGGATTCCACGCGCTTTCAAAAAAAAAAAAAACTAAATGCCACGACTGCGTGATGTTGTTGATTTGTGTCATACTTGTGTGCTATTATAGTTTTGTGAGAAAAATCATTTAAAAATAAAAATAATTATATGAAGAAAAATTGTAATTATTTATAATATTAAAAAACTATAAATTTAAAAATTTAATTAATTTAATATTAAAAAAATAAAATTAATAAAAAAATTTAAAAAAATCATAAGAAAAAAAATAAAACAAAAACACCATATAAAAAAATACTATAACAATATATAGTATTTTATAAGAAAATTTATAATCATAATTCTCAATCAGATCAATATTAAAAATAATAAAATCAATAAAAAAATTTAAAAAAATCATAAAAAAATATGGAGAATACTATAGCAATTCATATTTTTTTTAACTGTAAAGTTAAATTTTCCACCAGCTTGGTATGAAAAAAATAATTCTAGAAAAAAATAAAAAATTATAAAAAAAAATTATGTAGAGAAACACTATAATAATCTATAATATTTTTAAAAAATTATAAAACTAAATTTTCAATTAACTCAATATAAAAAAATTAATAAAACAAATTCTTAAAACAAATATAACAAAACAAAAAAAAAATCAATTTTCAATTAAAAAACACATCCTAATACTATTTGAACATATCACCTCTGTAAACCCACCAAATTTGGTGGTGTCTATTTATCAGTTCCAATATTTTCTGTAATCTTTTCAAATCTAGATGATATAAGAATTATGGTTTTGTGTTCTAAATATAGGAGGTCATTTATTTTCTAATGTTTAATAAATGTTTATTCAAGGATTCACAGTATAAATTCAAATTCTTAAATGGAGTTGAAGTGGTGAAATTGTCAGATTTGTCGTTGTAGAAAGATTTTGATACCTTATCACAGTGTTATTTTTTCCAATAATGGAACTCGTAATGCAGCTAATTCTTTAATTGATAAATGATGGTAAGAGGTTTTTTAAATCGATATATAAATAAAATTACAATTATGGACAACCTGGGGAAAAAAAAACCTAGAAAACTTAATCGACAGCTTTAAAATATAAAAGATGAGATACTACTTCAATAATCAATAATAAAACTCTAACAGTCAATAATAAAATTTATATACTAGATTTGCTTTCATTATTGGTTTAAGTTTTATAAATTTTAAAATTATTAAAAATTTATATAATTATTAATTTTAAAACTTATAAAATTAATTAAAATATACATAATCTAATCTAAACACCTCCATTAATAAAAATAAAAATTACCCCTGCAGGTATAGAATCATGCATGTTGTAAAACATGTTGGTACATTACGTGGAGTTTACGAGTAAAAACAAATTTCTTGATGATTTTTATCTTTAAACAAAACTTTAAATAGTATAAAATTTATAATTTTCTGAATGACTAATATTAAATATTAAGAAAATATGAAGGAATTATAAATATATTTCACTTTAGAAACATTGATCCAATGGTTAATTCCCTTTCTTATTATTATATACTTTTTTTAATATTTAGCATTCCTCAATTGACATTTTTATGTCTATTAAGTTTAGTAAAGCCATTTTCTACGTTTTCACCATAAGAAAATCATCTATGAATATTTTAAAGAGATAATTTTCAAAAGAAAAAAGGAAAAATAAAGATCTCTATTTAAATTGTTCCATGTATGTTATAGACTGATTAGAATATCTGCTAGGGCTCTAAATTATGTTATTAGAGTTTATATAATATTTTTTTGTGAAAATAAATTGAAATTTAGATTTTTTATTCAAATCCCTCAAAATCTTATTTTTCAGTGGCTGAAGGTCGCTGAAATTTGTTGTCATAATAGACCACACATTATTTATTGTCGGCTTTATTTTTTGACAAAAGATTAGAAACCTTGAGCACGGCCTAGTCCAAGCCCGCCTAGAAGTTCGTAGCCTCTCTTAGCCCTTTATATATATATATGAAATTCAATTTAAATAAATAATTACAATCACGTTTAAAAAGTAATTCAATTATTTCATTTTAAAAAATAAAATTAGATATTTTTATAGTTATATTTGCATAAAAATAATGTAGATTTTTTTTTTGAAAACTAGTTTATAAATCATGATAAGTTTGCTTTTGATAAAAATAGACATTATTTTTATCAAAACAGAAATTAAATAAATAAATAATGAAAAGAGAGTTTTCTTTAAAAAATACATTTTTCTTCAAAATTTAAAACATATTAATTCTCATGATGTTTTATTTTAATTGGTTTGAATTTTTATTCAAACGACCATACCATTTTTTAAAAAGAATAACAACTTTGTTAAATAAATAAAAAGAGAGGATTTTAACTTAACAAGAAAACATATTTTTCCTTTAAGATTTAAACAATTGAAGTTCTATGAAGTATTTTTAATCGTTAAAAAATAAATATAAGTTGGTTTTGTGAAATTTTTAAAAAATAAATATTAACCTAACCTAACAAGAAAAAAAAAAAAAAGCATTCTAGTGCTTGGCTTAGTGGTGGAAGGAGTTTGTCTCCTTCCACTGCACCTGGGTTCGAGTTCTAGTGTGCATGTTTGTCATCCTCGTGGTGTCTTACATGTCTACTGGGTTTGCAGGGTATTCAGTGGGCCGTGGGAATTAGTCGTAATACGTGCAAACTGGCTCGAACAACCCATATAAAAATAAAGGAAAGGAAATCTTACATTATAAATAAACTATAAAAACTATTTTATTAAAAATCGGCCCAGGCTTAAAGTTTGGAGAGGTTAACAGGTGTTCTTGTCATCGAGCCGGGCTGATTCTTGATTCAGAAGTGGATGCGAATCCAACTCAGTCTACCTGGTTAGCTGGACAAGGCAGGTTTCTATCTCTTTCCACTTCCAGGTCCGAGTCTTGATTTTGAAGACCAGCGGCACAGCCGATGAACCCTAGGTTTAGTAGCTTACACATACATTACATGATGTATATACACTATTTCCTCTCGCATGCATAATAGCAAAAGGAAAATAAAAATAATTTATATTCAATGAAAAATCTCCTATCTTAGATGCTATAATCTCCCTAATAATGTTCTAACATTTGGCATTGCTTGGGGAAAAGGTCAAGTTTTCATACTATTCAGGAGTAATAATCATTGATGATATCTTATTAGTTATTTTATAAATTTATTAAAAATATATATAAAAAGAATAGAGGAAATAAATTCAAGACCCACTAATAATAATAATAATAATAATAATAATAATAATATATTTATATAGAATTTCTCTCTAATATTTATATTTATTTTTTATTTAAAATGGATCCTTGAAATAACTAATACCAACAAAAAAATTCTTGATTTTTCATTATTTGAGTTTTTCATTATTATTATTATTATAATAATAAATAAGGCTTAATCCTAAGCTAAGAAAACAAAAGTTAAAACTTAAGACCTCAGCAATAACAAACATTAATTTGAAAACTATATCCATCTTCCCAATTTTATGATGAGAACTTGACTTTAATTTTCAAGTTAAAACTTGCATGACCAATTATGCCACTCTACTCCTGTTGTAAGAGATCATATATAGACATTAACATGTTTGGAACCCGTAAAATTGCATTCAACTCATGAGGTTAGATCAATTTATTTATTTGGAATTCTTTTGAAAGTATGGATTTTAATTTCCATTATATTAATAGCTATAAAAAACTTGTTTCTTCTATACACGGAATATAATTTTTAGAGAGTTTTGATTTTTTTTCAAAATATATTAATAAAGAGATTTTTAAAATTAATTTTTTATTAGCCTCTAATTTATTTTAATCATACTAGTATTTCATGTTAAAGAGCTTTTGTTAAAAACTAAATTTCAACAAGATTTTAACTCTAAAAATAAATAAAGTCTACTTTTAATTTTGCCTAAGATATATCCATTAATTAACCATGTTTTAAATAAATTTTTTTAATATTATTTTGTTGGCACAGTAAATAAGGTTTGTTTTGTGTTTCAAAAATGCTTTTAAAAAAATTTATTTTTTTTATTTTTTTATTAACTTCAAATTAATATATTTTTAATATTTTTAAATTATTTTGATGTACTGATATTAAAAATAATTTTTAAAAAATAAAAAAAAATATCATTAATATGTATTTTAACATAAAAAAATTATTTAAAAAATAATGAAAACTACACTTTCAAAAATATCCTAATCAGTCCTTGGAAATAGTATTTATTGGACTGCATTTGTCCTATATTATTCACAAGCAGTGTAATTGCAGAGTAATTAAAACTTGCAAAGTAATGAAATAAATTTTTATACTATGATAAGCAAATACACATAATAGTCAGCCTTCAAGTAATCATGGGAAAATCCTTGATTCTAGGTGTCTTTGATTCCCCACCCCTAAAATGACAAATCTTGTATGTCAAATCTCAAATGGTGTTAGGTAAGATCGTTTGAAAGGGAAGTGGGCAAGGGTGAGTTTTATATATGATGAAAATCATAGACATTAATTTGAATTTCAATAAGTTTATAACTATGATTTGTCGTGTTATAAGAACAAGAGAGAGGAGCTATACACTCATAATTTCAATTTTATTGTCTGACTGCTAAAATACATTTTAGTGAATAAATAAAATTTTAATTTATTTATCATTCAGGTATTAAATTGATAATTTTAAATTAAGAGCACATTGCACAACAATAATACAACTAAAAATCACACACAATATTCAATTTTTATGTAAAAGGAGGGCAGAGCAGCTTAAACTAATCAAAATTCTTCGGTTCAAGATATATATGTGGAAAATTTAAATTTAAAATTAAATATTTATGAATTTATTGAAGATGATCAAATCTAATAATCCATTGTACAGTCACAAAATGGCAAAACGAAGGATCCAATTTCGAACCTCAGCATAGAAAATTTGAGTGTTTATTTTTTTTTATATTTTAAAAATATTTTTTAAAAATTTTGAATTTTTTATTTCAAATTAATATATTTTAGGTATTGTTAAATTATTTTGATGTGTTGATATTAAAAATAATTTTTTAAAATAAAAAATTATTATTTTAATATATTTTAAATTAAAAATACTTTAAAAAATAATTACAAATATACTTTCTAACCATAAAATCTTTATCGAGTGATTTCCGATTAGGCCATTTTTAACAGTATTTGATCTTCTTTTTCATGCAATTAACCACGCAAGTAATGCACGTTAGGCCGGATGGACCCACACACGAAGCCTCCTCATTTATTAGTCCTCAAATATCCGTTACATTGAAAAAAAAAACATGCCCCTTTCGCATGTATCTCAGTGATTGGCTAGAAATCTCCATCTTGTAGTCAATAATAGTTTTCTAGAGAATAAGATTATCAACAGACAATTAAAAATACTAAAAGGTATAGAGAGAAAGAGGTTATAGTGGCGGTGGCCATGTGCTTTGGTGCGGCGGTTCATAAAAAAAGAAACAAAATAACGCATACGACTGTTTTGATGTCAAGGCGTCCGCTATGATGCATGATTCCGTCACTAGCTGTCGTTTCTACCGCTGGGGGAGGTATTGTTAACGACGTTGAGATAATGACAGTTTTTTTTTTTTTAAATAAGGGATATTTTAGAATTAATTAGATAATTCTTAAAGTATATTCTCGGATTTGTGCATTTAAATAAAATTTAATAAATTTATGTAGATATTGGTTTGGATATTTAAACCTAAAATACAAAGAAAAAAGTTTTTTAATCATAAGATAATCTACAGAAATTACAATTTATTTTCTTTAATTTTTTTAAAAGTCAATATGAATGCCTAATAATTATGTTAGTTAACTAAAAATTAAATTATAATTTTAAGTTTTTTATCTCAAGTTTTTTTTGGTAAATCTATGTTTAATGATAGAAATTTCTGATAGAAAATATGATAAATATTGTTTAATTTTTTTAATTTTTTAATATTATACCATTATATTAAAATAATAAAAAATATTAAAATTTTTAATTTAAAGTGAAAAAGCAATCAAATTTAAACTACCTAGAATTTAACGACGTGAATGTTATTAATTAATTAGTGTATGCCAGGTGTACCAAACGGTGATATGACACCGTTATCTGACACCGCCTAGTCTGTCCCTTCTCAATCTTAAAGCCGCGTCAAGCGGGTCCCATCAACCATTTCCCTTCTTAAAAAAAAATTCAATGGTATTGATTATTTTTTAATCTAAAAAAATATCAAAGTTGTAAACATATTTTTAAGATTTTTTTAATAATTTTGATATATATATATATATATATTAAAAATATTGTTTAAAAATATTTTTAATTAAAAAATAATTTTTAAAAGCAACAAATATCATATTACCAATCACACACTAAACCATTTCACTTAAAAAAACAAAACTATAAATAAATAAATTGGTCTTGTATATAAATTATTCTCAAATTTTTTTAGCCTGTACCCTATTAAATTATTTGTGCTTCACCAATAAAACATTTAATTTAATAATTTAAAACTCAAAATCGATATCATAAACGGAAATTAATGCCAATGCGAGAATTAATATCATCTACAGCAAGAAAAAAAATTTATGAAAATAGAAGTGTGCATCCTCAAATTCCCCCAACCACACAAATTAAGAAATTTAGGACTAGCTTCCGCACAAATAATTATTTTCTCTTGCTTCTGTTTTTAGATATTTTTTAAAAATATTATTGGTTCGAAAAAAATATCAAATTAATATTTCTTTAGTGTTTTTAATTTTTTTTATGTGTTATTATGAAAAATAAAAATAAAAATCTGAAAAAAATTAAGATATTATTAAATAAAAAATTATTTTAAAAAATTAATATAAAAATTGTGAAACATAAACAACCACATAAATAGACCTCATAAGTAATTTTACAAAAAATTAAAAAAATATTATTTTAATAAAAATATTTTTTTTTTAAGGATAGGTCCGATTTTTTTATATATGACTTTGTTAGTGTAACCTTTAAATTTTTTTTTAATGAAATCAACAGCAATAATTATCAAAATATATATAATAATAATAAGAATTGAGTTTTTTCAGTTGAGTTTTTTTTTTTGAATGAAGCAAGAAGTTTCCATTCTTTTTCTTCTTCTTGTGGGTCCTTCTTTTTCACTGGTAAATGACAGCCTCATAACCAGCCTGGAAAGCAAAGGGTTTGTATATGCAAACATCAGCTGAGGTGTGCTTGGGAGGGTTAATTGTTTTTTATTTAAAAATATATTTAAATATTTTTTTGTTTTTCAAAATTTATTTTTTCCATAAATGTATTAAAATAATTAAAAAATAAATTTAAAATAAAAATAAAAATAATTTTTTTAATATAAAAATCCAGTTAAAACTTCTCCCAAACGCCTCCGGAAAATCTCGATGCTTGATGGGTTTTCATGGCTACACTCATTCAATGTCTACTGGTCTTTGATCATTAACTCCAACCCAATTCTCCACAAACACGCCACTCCCCCCACCCCCCCCCCCCCCCCCCCCCCCCCAAAGCTTCTCTACTTTTCTTCCTTCCTTCTTGAGGTAAGAGTGTATATTTCAGCAAAAGCTTTTGTCTTCTCTTCAGCTTGCGTTCTTTTATATTTTATCACCGTCTTGTCATAGAGCCAAGGTAGGTTGAAGTTGGTCTGTATAGATCTGAGGTTCTTGAGGATATTGTTTTGGAGGCATTTAGTGATTGGCGAGCTAGGTTCATAAGGCCTCAGGCTTGCTAGGGGGAATTCTTCTGGTTCCTAGGTATCTTTGTGAAGAGGGTTTGGTGTTTTTTTTTTTTTGGAGTTGGGAATTGGGCGTTTTTGGGTTGCTAGGAGCTTGAGGATTTGGGATACCGCAAATAGTGAGGATGAAAGGAGAGAGTTGGTTACCTGTAGTTGTTGCTTTCGTTTTATTTGAGCTCATTGGTCATAATATATCATTTGCTGCATTCACTCCTCCTGATAACTACTTGATTGCTTGTGGTTCTTCACAAAGTGTCACCTTTCAAGGTAAAACTTATCTTCCTGATCCAGGGCATTCTTCTCTCACTATAAAAAGTGGGACTTCTGTTGTTGCTAAGTCCAATTCTAGTTTCCCATCTCCAATTTATCAATCTGCTCGAATTTTCTCCGGCATATCATCTTACAAATTTGATATTAAGCAAGAAGGAAGGCATTGGATCCGCCTTTATTTTTACCCTATTCCAAACTCAGGCCATAACTTGATGTCTTCGTTGATTACAGTAGCCACAGATGATTTTGTACTCTTGAACAATTTTACTTTCAAGAACTATAATGGTTCTTATATGTTTAAGGAGTATGCAGTCAATGTGACTTCTGATACTTTGACCCTTTCCTTCGTTCATTCAAACAATTCTGTCACATTTGTTAATGCAATCGAAGTTGTTTCTGTTCCTGATGGAGTACTTCCAGACCAGGCATTAGCTATAAATCCGTCTTCTCCTGTTAGTGGTCTTTCTGAACTTGCCTTTGAAACTGTTTTCCGGTTAAACACGGGAGGTCCGTTGATCACTGCTGAAAATGATACTCTTGGGAGGATTTGGGAGAATGATGCCAAATATCTCCATGTGAACAGCTCTGCATCGAATGTTTCAGTTAACCCTGCGTCCATAAGATATCCACCTACTCTCACTACTGAAATAGCACCAAATTGGGTTTATGCCTCCGCCGAAGTAATGGGAGATGCAAAAGTAGCCAACATGAACTTCAACATAACTTGGGTGTTCTCTGTCAACCAAAACTTCAGCTATTTTGTGCGGGCACATTTCTGTGATATCGTGAGCAAGGCTCTGAACAATCTTGTATTCAATCTGTACATAAATGATGATATTGCCATTGAGAGTCTTGACCTCTCAACCTTTACTGGTGGCTTGAATGTACCCTATTACAGAGACTTTGTCTCCAACGCATCAGTAGATTCAGATACTTTCACTGTAAGTATTGGTCCAGATACAACATCGGATATGATAAATGCAATTATGAATGGGCTGGAGATTTTCAAAATTAGCAATGAAGTTAAAAGCTTGGATGGGCTTTCTTCTGTTGAGAGCGTCCTTCCTCAATCACCCTCGAAGAAAAAGAAGATTGGAATTATTATTGGTTCAATTGTTGGAGCCCTGGGTGCATTTGGTTTGATTGGTTTATGTTACTGTTGCTTGGCAGCCCGCAGGTCAAAGACTACTACTCACCAGGCACCTCCATGGCTGCCATTGCCATTATATGGAAACTCTCAGACCATGACCAAGATGTCCACTACTTCTCAAAAGAGCGGAACAGCAAGCTGCATCTCGTTGGCTTCCTCTAATCTTGGTCGGCTCTTCACATTCCAAGAAATCCTTGATGCAACGAACAAGTTTGATGAGAGCCTGCTTCTTGGGATTGGCGGCTTTGGCAGGGTGTACAAAGGAACCCTTGAAGATGGAACTAAAGTTGCTGTCAAAAGAGGAAATCCCAGATCTGAACAAGGTCTTGCTGAATTCCGAACAGAGATTGAAATGTTATCAAAGCTTCGCCACCATCATCTTGTCTCTCTTATTGGCTATTGTGATGAGCGGTCTGAAATGATTCTTGTCTACGAATACATGGCTAATGGACCACTCAGGAGTCATCTATATGGCACCGATCTACCACCTCTATCATGGAAGCAACGACTTGAAATATGCATTGGGGCTGGCAGGGGCCTGCATTATCTCCACACAGGTGCTGCTCAAAGCATTATTCACCGAGATGTTAAGACAACGAACATTCTTTTGGATGAGAGTTTCGCGGCCAAAGTTGCTGATTTTGGCCTCTCAAAAACAGGCCCAGCTCTTGATCAGACGCATGTGAGTACAGCTGTTAAGGGTAGCTTCGGTTACCTTGATCCTGAGTACTTCAGAAGGCAACAACTCACAGAGAAGTCAGATGTGTATTCATTTGGAGTGGTTTTAATGGAAGTTCTCTGCACTAGACCAGCTCTAAACCCTGTTCTCCCGAGGGAACAAGTCAATATAGCAGAGTGGGCAATGACCTGGCAGAAGAAGGGCATGTTGGATCAAATCATGGACTCTAATCTAGCAGGAAAGGTGAATCCAGCTTCTCTCAAAAAATTTGGGGAGACAGCTGAGAAATGCCTTGCAGAGCATGGAGTTGACAGGCCATCGATGGGAGATGTCTTGTGGAATCTTGAGTATGCTCTTCAGCTTGAGGAGACGTCATCTGCCCTCATGGAACCTGAAGATAACAGTACAAACCATATCCCAGGCATTCCATTGACGCCACTCGAACCATTCGATAACAGCACAAGTATAATTGATGGAGGGAATTCTGGAACAGAAGATGATGCCGAAGATGTGGCCACTAGTGCTGTATTTTCTCAGCTAGTAAATCCTCGTGGAAGATAGAGAAGCGAAGGCTTTCATCCATTCCTGGACAAAGGACATTCTGGGGAATGTTCCCGGATAAATGTGAAGATATGAACTGTCTCTTGTTACGTTATTCAAATTTTCTTCCATAGCTTGTAATATAGTTGAGTGATGCGTGGGAATCAATCCACCAGAAACTGCACGGTACCATAGGGCTTCTATTATTGTCTTGATTTAAAATTCTTCTGGCTTCCAGTTGCCATGCTATTTATTTTTCACACAATTACTGGATATTCAATGTGTTGGGTTTTACAATTTTTATTTATATGCACAGATTGATTATAGAAACAAGGCACAGGTCACTGTCTCAGTATTCTGATATACTTGCTATGCTAGCTTGGATTTGTGATGTTATTTCTGATATGCTAATACGTTACATAGAACAAAACAAATTTCTCTCCAGGTAGTAAGACATGATTTGTGGGAGCTCATTCCCAACAATGAGATTCAGCCTATACTCCAAAGCTTTCATTTTCTAGTTCTTGTGATCTGGAAAGTACTATATAAATCTTCTAATGAAGTAAATTGTGCGTTTTACATAGGATTCGTTTTGATCACCACAATGTCTAGCTATTTCAGCAGTTTATCCACTTCCTTACCGTGGTCGTTATGGAGAACAAACTGATTGACTCACAGCAACTTAGAGACAGGCCACCTTCTGTTCAGGAGAAAAAGAAAAAAGAGAAGAGAAAGAAAGAAGAGCTTTGTCTTTGTGAATAACCTCTGGGAAAGCAATTGCTGCACAATCACTGAACACTCTTCTGGTCTTCGAATATTCTTCCGTAATTAAGAAAAAACTAAGACTTTGGATGGAACTGGGCTCGAGCGAACATGATTCCAGAAGAAATGGTCAGACGGGATGGGTTGCAAAAGGGTCTGTATTAGAACTCTGATTAAAAGTGTATTTAGAATTGAAATAGTGGTAGTGGTATAAAGTATTTTTTATTTAGAAATATATTAAATAATTTTTTTTATTTTTTTAAAATTATTTTAGATATCAATACTTCAAAATTATCTAAAAATATTTAAAAAATTATTTTAAATAAAAAAAATTAAAATTTAGAAAAACACGATTCACACTTCATTTATAAACCAACTCTAAATCTTATCCCGTGGAGATTTTCCGCATTTGCTGGCCCAAGGTTGAATGCTTTCGATCCTGATATTCTTTGAAGGAGAAAGCTTTACAAATGACCTGATTCTCGATCATGAGAACCGGTCAGATAGAATAGGATTCAGATATTTATACACAATTTAATTTTTTTTTTTATTGAAATGAATTAGCTCTCACTACTCATAGTTTTTTCTTTTCTTTTTGTGCCTTGGAAATGGAGTCCGAATTGTTGGCAATAAAGATTTTTCTTTGGACATCGTAGCTTGCAAATCAAGGCAGCCCACATGACTCTTCCCTACTTTCCAAACAAGATCCTACTTTCAGATTTATTGTGATGCTATGGATCTTCGCAAAGTCTTTGATATCTTCGATATATGCTCATTAATCTTAACCATATTAAAGAAGACATTAAATGCCTTTCCGATTCCTATCTTTTGATTTATATTATTTGTTAATATAGTTCTTCAAGTAAAGTTCCAATAGACTGATTCAACTATAAAAACTTTATATTATTAATTATGATATAAATGTATGGTTTATATTATTTTTTATATTACATGAAAAGGAATCAAAAGAAACGCTAACTAGGACAATAATCGAGGAGGCAACCGCGGGATGGATCCTCTAATTAACGTAGGATAGAAATGACAGAGACGACTGCCAAGATCAAAACATAAAGCAAATGACTTAATACTGAACTTTGAGAATAAATATTTGAAAAGAACTAGCAAAAATGACAGAACAAATTTCATAATAAAATTGGAAATCATTGTTTTGTAGCAGACCATAATCCTCATGAAACTCTTACCAAATAAGTTTCAATTATTCCGGGAAGGAGGTGAAACTTCTGGTGTTATTTATGCACATGACAGCTATTCCCTCTCACTTCCTGCAAACTATTCCATGTCCACTGCTGGAACCTCCGGTACAATCAAGCTTGCCAAAATCCATCAGAAGAGTGTCCTTTTGGTTCAAAACCCCAGCTGGAGAGAACACACAAGCGCCACAATCGGCAGAGAGAAGAGATGATGTCCTAAACATTTCCTCTCCTCCCACAACTGGCATTGCAACTCCTGGCTTCGCCGGATTCTTGAAATCAGGCTGGTAAGTCCTCCCAATTACCCCTTCAACTTTCGGAGATAGACCAAAGAACTGGAATTGAACCTCTAAGTGAGCAAAACAGTCATCGGAAGGTATCTGATAGTTATGAATCCTGTCATCTTCTTTGGTTACTGGCACAACATTGATTGAGATCTCTGCAACCTCCGGGAGAATGACTAGGACACTGTTCTTGCTCGATGTTCTCTGTACTTCAATACCACTATCTAGGGATTGCCATGTAGATAACTGACCTTCCGGTATGATTAGATCTTCCCCATTGTGGGAGAATTTTAGATGGTCAACCTCACCATTCCAGGTTGATGCTTCGGTGGCCTCAAGAGAGAAACTGTGCGAGTCGAAGAGGATGCCAAGGGCTTGAATCCAAGTATAGTCCCTGGTTCTGCCTGCTGGCCGAAGGCCAATAAAACGGGCATTGATTTGTAGGTTGGGATCAGATACTAAGCTGAAATGTTCATTGCTTTTGCCATGAAAGTAAAAGACAATGCCATCTCCACCAATGAACCGGGGGTCCAAGCATGCTGCTCCAGGTGCATTGCAATTCGGCTTGATACCTATAATCACCAAGAAAATCATTTTGAGTCGTATAACCCATCAAATCAGGAGAGCTGTTCAGATTTATGAAATTATATAACCGTTGTAAATAAACACTTACGTTTGCATTCGGTCTGGCATACGGGCGATTTACAGTTCAAACGGCAAACTTTTCTCACTTTGGGGTCGGTTGGATTTGCTTTAGGGCATTCAGCTGGACATGCCAATTTCTTGCGAGCACATGGCCCGGTTATACAGGTCCGATAATCAGCATAGATTTGTGCTGCACCACAGGCAAGTAGCAGAATCATCAACAAGCCATAATTGCTACTCGAAACCTTCATAGCTATTCCCCTTCAATGACCTAAAGATATAATAGATTGTTGGTAACAAACCTGTGCTGATACTTGCCTCTAAAATTCTGATCTCTATATAGATTTTAACAAGTGGGATTTCTTCTCCTTTTTTTTTAAAGGTAAAAAATAAAAATAAAAAAACCAACTTGCAAATTCGATTTCTTGCTTAGCTGGACCTCCATGTGGTTGTCCTTCTAGTACATTTATGGATAGTTAATTTCTGGTCAATGCTTTAGAGCTTAAATCATGATTTAAAATTGTACTCCAAGGTATTCGCTTTTCATCCACACTGAAGAATTCAAAGCCTTTCCAAGGGTGCCGTAGGAGACCTACTGGTTTGAGTTTGCATTAAAGGGAATCAGCATGCTGAGTCCATGTGATAGCCACACCATTTTAGCCTGCTAAACCGCTATGAATTCCTGTTTTTGCGCTGCTGCATGTTCCTTGATAGCGTTCCCTGGCTACTTGCAGAGTACATACTCTCTGTTCAATTTCAACATCATTTTTTTATTCCCACTTGCGGCATTGCAGGTTTTCATTCCAGACATGATCCTTGACTATCAAACTCTTTCTCCTCCTCAAGAATCGAAGTCCTCACAATCGCCTTTGAAAAATAGAGCAGGGTCATCCCAGGAGCAATATCTGGCCCATAACCAGTAACCATTGGAGTCTAGACAGTGAAAATGGGGATCGTTTTTATCCCTTGTGAAGTGAGCAAGTAAGCTTCTGACAGTGACTCTTGAAAGAGAGTAAAAGTACAATGAAATTCCTATCAAGTGGTACAACTACAAACTAAGGATTAGTACTGTAACTTTATTGATAATAGGTTAAATGGGCACTATTCTCATTTGTTTGTTTCGGCATGCAAAACCGACAGATACTCCAAGTTGCTGTCCCATGTTAATTGGAAATGTCATCTTAAAGCAACATTTTTAGGAATTCCAGCTTGAACAATCAGAAGCACAACAGTCTATATTCGACATTGTCCAATCCAGTGGTACATTCCCCTTGGATATATTATCTTGTAGCCCGGTTGGTGAAGTTATCCATCAATCATACATTGATTATTCAGTAGTCATTATCCATATTAACCAAGATTCTTAGGACAAGACAAGCATCTGCAGACACATTATTTTTTCCTCCTGCCCAAGAAAAGATGCCATACATGATATGTGCATCCTGCCCTATAAGATTCTCTTATCGCTCATGATTGATATAATTTCCCTAGCTTCAGACAGACACACCCCTATTCCCAAGAATTTTGCGTTTGAGAGTCATGATTAAGGAAGTGAAAACCCAAGTCAATGTTGGGGTTGGAGTGGATGTCTTATGGAAAGCTTTAGCTAAGGATTTGAAGGATATTCTTCCAAAAATGATGCCAAATTTAGTGAAGGATGCTGATATGCTAGAAGGAGATGGTGGCCTTGGTACAATCTATCTCTTCAACTTTGGTCCTGGTGAGTCCATTTCTTTGGCTTATACTAATCAAATGACTGAACTTAATTTCTTGGTTGGATCATTTAATTTTCTGAATGAATTAAATCAGCTAGTGGAAATCATATATTTGTCTCGTCTCGATGTACCTGTGATGGCAGTAACCGAACTTTTTTTGCATTCGAAATATTATGTCAGGTATAAAAACAGTAACATACCAGAAAGAAAGGGTTTCAGAGTTTGATGAGTCTGTTCATCGAATCGGCCTGGAAGTAATAGAAGGAGGCCATCTGGATCATGGGTTTTCTCATCACAAGGCAACTTTCCAGCTTACTTCAACCGGAGAGCAGAAGAGTCTAATTAATGTCACGATCTCGTATGAGTCTGCAACAGAAGAAGATATCATGCCACCAAATACACCATCGTCAACATTACTTTTCATCAAGAACCTGGAAAATTATTTGGTGCATGGTGCACCTTAGATCATTTTTATTACCCGGGTTTCTTCTCTTTTGAGTCCTTCCCTCTTACTGTAATGAGGGGCAGAGAATTTCATTTTGATGCATTGATCTTCAGTAATTTTTGAAGTAATAAAGTTTCCATCTCATTGAATTAACAATAACAAGTACATGGACACGCACAGAACATCTTTCCACTTCAATAACATCACCTACGAAATATTACTAGCACATGTATGACAAAAGACAAATGATTTTACTGCAAGTCAATATCATTGTCGTCTTAAAGTTGTAGAGTGCCATAGTTTGTCAACGATGGTAACCAACCCAAATCATGACACACCAAACATAACATATACATAACAGTGAATAGCAAGAAACGCCTTTGCAATACAAATACTGGCAAACAGCTCCTGACAGCCGACATTACTTAATTAAGTCTGAAGCCAGGTAAGCTTCTATTGTTTTTCATTTGGAGAGCCACAAATTGCAGTATTTATTTCCTGCAAACGATGCCATATCCTGCAGAAGCCCCCTTGGTTCATTCTAGAGTGCCATAGTTCATGACTGAGGAGTTTTGTTGGTTTGAACCACTTTCTGGAGAGAATATGCAGGAATTGAAATCAGCAGAGAAAAGGAATGTGGTTCTGTAATTGTTTTCACATCCCAAAATTGGCATTGCCACACCAGGCTTTGCAGGGTTCTCAAAATTAGGCCTGTAAGTCCTGCCAAGTACTCCAACTTTTGAGGATAGGTGAAGAACTTAGACCGCACCTCCAAGTGGACAAAGCAGTCATTAGCAGGCACTCGATAGTTGTGGATTTTATCATCTTGTATGGTCACTGGAACTTCATTGAGCATCTGCTCTATCCTTCAAGGTGATTATGGCACTGTTCTTTCCTGACGCTCTCTCTACTTTCATATCTCTCTCTGGTGAGTACCAGGTGGAAAGAGAGAGCCTTCTTGTATGACTAGATCTTGTCCATCGTTAGAGAACTTAATTTAGATGGTCAACTTCACTGTCCCAACTTGCTGCCTTAGAGGCCTAAAGAGAAAAGGTTTGAGAGTTGAAAAGGATTCCCAGGGCTTGAATCCAAGTGAAATCCCAGTCTCTGCTTGCTGGCCTGTGACCAATGAAGAGGCTGTTGATTTGAGGACCAAAATCTGATAACTAAGCTGAAGTGCTCATTGCTCTTTCCATGGAAAAAGAAGACGATGCCGTCACCACCAATGAAGCGATGATCATAGCACGCTGATCCTGGGGCTTCACTGTTTTCTTTGCGATCTGGAGAAGAAAGAAGATATATATATATATATATATATATATATATATATATATATATATATATATATATAAGAAACATGCTTCAGCAACTGTATTTTCCACAACCAAAGTTTGCAAATCGACAGCCACTAAAAAAACATCTAAATGCTTTTTAATCTTGAACAACATCATTGCCAATGCTATTTTAATTATCAACCTGATGAACATATTTAGCATTGATAATGAGAATTGAATGAAAAGAAGATGGTTATATCTTACGCCTGCACTGGGCCACGCAATGAGGAGAGTTGCAGTCAACATAGCAAACTTTTTTTGTTACAGTCATGCGAGTAAGGTGGCGTTTGATGGATTGAACAGGATAGTTGTTTTTGTGGTGAAATTGTTTGGTGTATCGTACATAAATTATTTTTTTATTAAGTCAAGGTTGTATATGTATATTTATGTGTTTTAAAAATATTTTAAGAAAATTAAATTTTTATTTTATTTTTTTCTTTGCTGTAAATTAATTTTTTATATATATTTTTAGATCATTTTAATACGCTGATATCAAAAATAATTTTTTAAGAATAAAAAAACATTATTTTAATATATTTTTAAGTGAAAAATATTTTAAAAAGCAACCGTAACTATACTTCCAAATACATTATCGAAATTTTTTTCCTATTAAAAAAATAGAATAAGCTTGTCTAATTTTCTAGATAAGGATTAATCTAGTTGTTCTTGATCAATATAAGAATAAAAATAATTATTATTATAGATTTAAAACTTAACTAAGGGATAAGGCTATGGTCATAGGTCAGGTAGACCATTGATTCGAGTCAATATAAAAACAAAAATTATTGTTATTATAGTTTTAAAATTCAACTTTGAGATGTTAATCCGGGGTCAGGTTTGGGTCACTAGTATGAGTTGACAATTGATCCGGGTTAACATAAGAATAAAAAATAGTTATTATTATAACTTTAAAACTTAACTTGGGGTCGATTCAAGGCTAGGTCTGGATTTCAGATTGTGTTGATCACTGATCTGGTTCAATTTAAGGATAAAAGTGATTATTATGATAATTTTAAAACTCGACTTGAGGATCGGTTTAAGATTATGTCCGTATCACAGGTAGGTTAACCATCGATTCGAGCCAACATAATGATAAAAATGATAATTATCATAGTTTTAAAACTTGACCTAGGAGTCAACCTAGGGCTAGAACCAGGCTACGACCGGGTTGACTATTGACCCGGGTCAACCTTAGGATAACTGTAGTTATTATCGTAATTTTAAAATTCTACTAAGGGGTTGACCTGGGGCCAAGCTCTAGTTATGGGTCGAGTTCCTGGTCCCGGGTTTACCATTGACCCGAGTCAGAATAAAAATAAAAATAATTATTATCATAATTTTAAAACTCAATTAAAGGGTTAATTTATGGCAAGACCCAAGTCATCGGTTGAGATGGTCAATTCGTGTTGATCTAAAGGAATGTAAGAATAAAAATAATTATTATGATAGTTTTAAAATTCGACTCAAGGGCTCGACTTGAGATAAGACTCGAGTTATGGATCGGGAGAGTTAACCTAATTTTATTTTTCATTTTTAAAACAAAGCGATCTTGTTTTGATAAAAAAATAAAAATAAAAAATTGATAAATTATTTTACGTATGTTTATCTCGGGTCAACCAGGTCTAAATTTTAGGTAAACTCAATCCCATCTAATATCTACTAATTATCTAGTCTAATCCAAAGTAAACCATACATATAATAAAATATTCATTCATTCACTTCAGTTCAATTCAATCCAATCCAATCAATATTGTTGAGCATACCACTAAGTGTTATAGCAAGCTACATTACAGCACCGGTTCCAGTAAGTGCTGTAGTTAAAATATGATTATCTTGCTTCTATTTATATATTAACAGAATGATTCGTGTATGTTTGATTCAGAGACATGGTGATTTATTTTTAAAATACATTTCTTAAAGCACAAATTATATCTTCAAAAATTAAAAATACATAACCAAAAATACCCAAGCTACCCCCAAACCAAACATTAATGGAACTGCTACTTCAGTTAATGATATAGGAAAGAAAACCAAAATAGGCCATGTGATGCTAGAACTCAACTTCTCTTGATGCTATAAGAAAACCAAAACAGGCCAAGTGGTGCAAGAACTCAACTTCTCTTGTTGCTATATATAGAATTTAACAAGCTGCAGGTGATCAACTGTTAAGACTGGTAATTAAGTTTCTCTTTTGATCTTTAAAACTCCTTTTCAGCTTGTAAATCAATCTACACTAGGCTCGTGTTTGAAGGATGAACAATGACTTAGTTGGCTCGAAGGCGATTAACTAACACCTTCCATGCGCAAACTGTAGTTGCCTCAGGCTTAGTTGACGCGAAGGCGATTAACCAGTAACTAATGCCTTCCATGTGCAAACTGTTGCCTCACCGGAGGAGGCACCGCGCGCAATGACAGGAATCGGTAACTTGAGACTGTTAAAGTTAGACTTCATCATCAAGGACGGTGCTGTTCAGTGAGAAGGTATAGGCACCAGATAAGGCCTTTAATTTGTATGTTTAATGCTTAGATCTTGGTTAACAGCACCATTCAGCCAACCTGAAAGCTGGTCCATGTTCAGTTCTTTCGATGGATACTGAGCTACATATTTTTCTGTTGTTACTTTGTTCTGCCTTTCGTGCAACAATTTGCGCTGATTAGAGTCTAATCCCTCCACCGCCAATGATTTATTTATTTATTTAATGATAGTGAGCATCTTTGAATCAGCTTATATAATATTATTGAAGATTATAGTCTTCTTTCTTAACGATCTTGATGCATGAGGTTTTAGAGAAACTAGGGTGTTAGAGTGGGTTTGTTGCAATTAGAACCTATGAAATGAATAGCAATAGCCTAAGAAGAAGCTTATAGAGGTATTTTTAAAAGTTTTTTTTATTTAAAAATATATTTAAAAAATATTTTTTATTTAAAAAATAATTTTAAAATTAACATTTCAAAATTATAAAACATTAATTCTAAAAAAAGCTTAAATTTTCATGAAATGCTATTTGAAAAGCAATTTTAAATGACATCTAGATATTTTAAATGATTTTTTAATAAAAATTATTGTAGTTATTAATTTAATTGTTGAATTATATTTAAATTTTACTATAAAATTTAACAAGATATTTTATAGTGGGTTAGTTGCCATTTCTTTCTAGCTTTAATATTTGACCAATTTAATTTTGTGGTTCTGGTTTTTCATTTCTCCTGTTTGCTTTCGATTTTCCTTTCCTTTTCTACAGGAGGTCGGCGAGGGATCTATTTAAGCTATTGTAAGTCTTTTTTTAATGGTTATTTGTAAGCTCTGATTTTTATGTATTTCTATTTTTGTTAACCTAATCTAATTAGGTTCAAGTTATGTCATGTCTTAAAAGAACAACCTTCATATCAACATAGTATATTTAGAAATTTTAAAAATTCTTCTAAATGTCGTCTCCAAGGTTTTAACCTATAAGATCAAAGAAGAAAGCATATGTCCTCGAGCACCTTAGAGTTAACTCTACCAATAATTGGATATATAAGAAATAGTTGTAGGAGGGCTTGAGAAAATGTTAAAGAAATAAAAATAATAATAATCTAAATTCTTATAAACAAAATAAATTCTGATAAGTATTAAGTCATTTAGATTTTAATTTGTAAATGTTTATGAAATAAAAAAAATGAAAGAAAAATATTTTTATTTCTTTAAAAAATATTTGTTAATAAATCTTTAAATATATCCATGTCCTATATATTTTAAAAAATCTTATAGGTTAGAATCTCTTTTCTCTCTTTTTTTTTTTTATCCCTTGAAAAGGATATTTTATGAGTGTAAGTGAGCGAGTAAAATTCTAGCTGTTTCAAATTCTTATAAAAGATATACGTTTTAATTCAAACTCGAGACCTGTTGTGTAGACCTCAAATCTTTTACCATTATGCTACGTTTTTTAGGATTTATTTTTTCACAATTTAAAAGTTAAAATCTAATATTTTTTATCTAAAAAGATTTTTTTTTATTTCCCATATATTTTTTAGATTTTAAGGTTTTTGAGAAATATTATTTTTTAATTTTTTAAGAGTTTTATACATTTTGAAAAGAAAAATAGTGTTTTTTATCCTTATAAATTTTCATGAATTTTTATTGATCGTGATTTTATAATCTACATTTAGATTGAATAAATTTGGTTACCAAATCTTTTCCATAAATGCTTAATTTGGGAAGTTTATCCAATTTAAGTTCAAATCTTCCATTAATTTTTCTATTATTGATTTTATAATGGTTTATCTTCTTTACTTTATTTGCGTTAATATCAACTCTTAATTTTCAACATCATCTTCTTATGTGATGAAAAACATGGAGTATTCTGAAATTGTCATATTTCATCGAGCTTATATGTCCCAAATCTATTTTTATAAGATATTGTATAATTGGGAAGTTACCTGAGCGATTAGACTAAGACAAAATCGAGGAAGCTTTTAATCAGTTTTAACCCTTTTGAATGACGCAAACAACGCATCATCGGTCCTCCAAAATCAATTTCCAAACCAGTCAATCTTCTGTTTTCGCACTGCCCTAAGCCCATTTCAGCCCTACCCATCATGCCCTTTCATTTCCCTCCAATCCATTTCTAAGTCAAACCGAGTTAACTCGCTCTGTCTCCCACTTTTCCAGGTCCTACCAATCCCTAACAGAAACTCCTGTTCAATTTCTCCGGAGCAGAACACACTGCCCCATACCCCAAACTCAACTTGTGTGGAGAGGATCCCAAAGGTCAGTGACCTCCTTTTTTCCCATTTATTTAGTAATTTCGTGCACAAATTCTTGGGTTCATTTTTGTTTACTGTATAACATAATATGCGACACATTATATACAAAATATATTGAATCTGCTGTATCGAGAGTCAGCGACTAATTTGAACTTTCAATTTATGTTGTCTTTTATAGCTATGAATCTTCGATCTGAGTTACAAGAGGGATGGGTTTGTAGTTAATTTCCTAAGCTTAAAGTGCTTGAAATTGTGGTTTTTGTATTATTTTAATATTAATATGAAATGGGCTTAGTGATATTTTGGTGAAATATTGGTGGGTTTTAAATGGAATTGATGAATGAGACAGGCCCATTTGGTAATATTTTGCTTGCTTCTGAGATGGTATATTAGTTTTAGAAAATGAAATTTATGATTTTGATTGATAAATGAGAAGTGCCAGTGTTTTATGAGAGAGTGCTTAAAGTAGAATAGCATGTTATGTTTGTGATGGTGTTTTGAAGCTCAATTTGAGTTGGAAAGTTGGTTTTTAGTGCGTAATAAGAGATGGACACCCCGGAACCGGACAGTTTGCCTAGAAAGAGGTCAATGAGGAAGAAGGCAGGTTCACGGAATTATGATGAGAATTTGATGGATGAATTGATAGAGAAGCATTTAGGTGGTGCTTTCAAGAAAAAGAAACAAACAAAGGAGGATTTGGAGAAAGAGACTGAAACTGAGGCGATGATAGCTTTTTCTCTGGGGTTCCCAATTGATGCATTGCTTGAGGAGGAGATTCAGGCTGGGGTGGTAAGACAGTTGGGTGGTAAAGAGCAGAATGATTATATTGTTGTCAGGAACCATATTCTTGCTAGATGGAGGAGTAATGTGCAGGTGTGGCTATCAAAAGGGCAGATTAAAGAAACTGTGAGTAATGAATATGAGCATTTGATAGCCGCTGCGTATGAATTTCTTTTGTATAATGGATATATTAATTTTGGAGTTTTATTACCACTGACATCTCCCATGCCAGAATTGACAAATGAAGGATCTGTGATAATTGTTGGTGCCGGACTTGCTGGTTTATCTGCAGCGAAGCAGCTCATGTCCTTTGGTTTCAAGGTCATTGTTCTAGAAGGTAGGAATCGTCCTGGGGGAAGAGTTTATACTCAAAAGATGGGTAGGAAGGGTCAATTTGCTGCTGTAGATCTTGGTGGCAGTGTTATAACTGGTATCCATGCCAATCCTCTCGGTGTTCTGGCTAGACAACTTTCTATTCCCCTTCATAAGGTCAGAGATAACTGCCCTTTGTACAAGCCAGATGGTGCACCTGTTGATAAGGGTATTGACTCCAATATCGAACTCATTCATAATAAGTTGCTTGACAAAGTGATGGAACTAAGAAAAATAATGGGTGGATTTGCAAATGATATTTCACTTGGTTCTGTTTTGGAGAGACTCAGGCAACTGTATGGCGTGGCCAGATCCACTGAGGAGAGGCAATTGCTTGATTGGCATCTCGCTAACTTAGAATATGCAAATGCTGGATGTCTTTCAGATCTATCAGCCACATATTGGGATCAAGATGATCCGTATGAAATGGGTGGGGATCACTGCTTTCTTGCAGGAGGGAATTGGAGATTGATAAAAGCATTATGTGAAGGGGTTCCCATATTCTATGGGAAAACTGTGGATGCTATTAGATATGGACATGATGGGGTTGCAGTAATTGTTGGTGAACAAGTGTTTGAAGCGGATATGGTCCTATGCACTGTTCCTCTTGGAGTCTTGAAGAAAAGAACCATCAGATTTGAACCAGAATTACCTGGAAGGAAGCTTGCAGCAATTGAGAGAATGGGTTTTGGGCTGCTCAATAAAGTGGCAATGGTTTTCCCTCATGTTTTTTGGGGTGAGGACCTGGATACATTTGGATGTCTCAGTGAGCATAGCAATAAGCGTGGGGAGTTCTTTTTGTTCTATGGTAACCATACTGTTTCCGGAGGTGCAGCGCTCATTGCATTGGTGGCTGGAGAAGCTGCACAAATGTTTGAAAATTCAGATCCATCTATGTTGCTTCATCGGGTCCTAAGCGTCCTCAGAGGTAAGACTTGTGATGATTTTCCTTTCTTCCTTTTTCCTATTCTTCTGAAAGCTTCGTGGAGTCCACATGAGTCAAATTATGGTTCTTTTGACAGGTATATACAATCCAAAAGGCATTGATGTTCCTGATCCCATACAAACAATATGTACAAGATGGGGTGGTGATCCCTTCAGTTATGGTTCTTATTCCCATGTCAGGGTACAATCATCAGGCAATGACTATGATATACTTGCAGAAAATGTGGGGGGACGTCTTTTTTTTGCTGGCGAGGCCACAACTAGGCAATATCCAGCCACCATGCATGGTGCCTTCTTGAGTGGCTTAAGGGAAGCTTCTCGCATCTTAAGTGCCAATAGAAGTCAACAAAACAATCCAAGAAAATCTTTGCCGAAGAATCTTGGGATAAGTAATGATACCTTGATTGGTCTATTCAAGTGGCCTGATCTCACATTTGGAAACTTCTCATTTATATCTAATCCTTTGACAGAAGACCCAAATTCAATGGGGATTATGAGGGTTACTTTTGACAGTTGTGGAGATGATTTGAAGGAGGAATTAGAGAATAGTTTCCAGCGTCCCCTGAACTTACCTTTACAACTTTACACAGTGTTATCTCGTGAACAGGCAGAGAGTCTTCAACTAGTTACTGGAGGGGATGACAGTAAGTTGTCATATTTGAGTAGAAATCTTGGTTTGAAGCTAATGGGACCTAGTGCTCTAGTAAATTTTGGTAGTTCCTTAATTTCTACTATTGCCAACTCCCGAAAAGGAAGGGGTAGGAACCGTGTAACTGCTGGAAAAATATAGCACTTGGAGATGGTATCATATGATTGTTCAACACTGGGGCTCCTTTTGATTCAGCATGGAGTCTTTTGATGTATATGCTTCCTATATGAAATGGCATTTGTGAATTTGATGAACCTTTTAGTCCTCAGATCTGTATATAATCTTGATGAATGGGCTAGTTTCCCCCTCCAAGAGCAGACAGTTATCTGGAGTTTGTGAAGCACCATTTGTTTGTTGACTAATGAGCTGACCGATTTGGCATCAGTGCATGTAACTGCTAATGTTTAGTGCAGGTAAAGCTAAATTTACATGCTACTCATCTTACTTGAGGATGAAATGTTGTGGAAATACATGTACTCTTTTTCTTGGTCCATTTGGCTCTGCAAATTGATCTTGTATTTGTACTCTAGATTTGCCTGAAACATTTCTTTTAGAGTTATGATACTGGTCTCTCTCTCTCCCCTAGGTTGTACCTCCACGGATTCAGAATTTGCACAAACTTATAGTAGACATCTTTTCTTAACAATGGCTCTTCCCAACAGGAAACTCTTAAGCATTTGGGACAATTATTGTTTAACTCCTAACAGTCATTCCAACTTGGCCAGTATTGTGAATGTCAGCATGTTTAACAGTTCACCATTGTCTAATTTTAATGTAACAAGCTTCATGCGTTGTGAATGGTAAATTGCAAAGCAACATGCAAGCATCAATATTAACTGGTTAAATGGCAAGGAAACAGACTGAAATCTACTTCACAACTCCAAACCGTAAGGCTTTTGGGACTAAAATTTTCACCCTCTTCTTACCTGACCTTGGCAAGAAAGCATTTAAAAAAAAAAAGACGGAAAGCTTAGGGAACCTACTGCTTTGCATTCTGCATGCAAGGATAAAAATTTAATCCGACTCGATATCCATCCATGTCTGTCTGCATGTAGTCCACGCAGATTCGGCAATTACAGTCAACCAACCTGCACTTGAGGCGCCTAAAACAGACACAAGGAGTGCAAACATCACAAGTGGGTGAGCAAGGACACCCTCTGCGGCTTTTACTGCTCGTTCTCTCTTCGTCATCGTTGCATGCTATCCTGTATAGCCAACACAGAACATATTTAGCATGCAGTTAAGGCCTGGAATTGATGAGATGATTCTGTCCCACAACGAAAATCTTAGCCTAAGGGGCAATAATCAATAGAGATCTATGTATTCATTTCTTTTCCCAACAAAATTTATGCCCACAAGCAATTATATCAATTGAAGCCAATTATTTCCATAAGAAATGATATATTTGAATATTTTTAATGCTCATATCAACCTGATAAGTTGGTTTGTAAAATCTTATTCTCCCACTTCAAATCCTCTTTGTAGAGCCCAAAATATTTCATGTAACTGTAGAAATTAAATAGTACATGATTGTCACAGATTAAACATCTTATTTTTTTTCCATGCTCTTAAATGGTTCCTATATATATAAATAAACAGTCAAATGTTTTTAATGAAGTGTTTTCTTTTATAAATAGTTATGTATAAAATTTATGAGTTCAGAAGAAAAGTTTAAGTTAGAGATACTAGAAAATTTAATTCTTTGCCGACACACACAAACAATCAAACCCTAGACGATACTGCAAGATTCAGCAAGCGAAACGATCATACCACAAACTAAATTTGGTATTTCTTTGAAACATATTTATGATCAATGATATTCATCAAATAGATAAATTCTAAACACCACTAGAAAATTGTTGGATATAAATGAAAATACCAATGAAATTTTTATATTAGTATATTATAATGATATTTATTGATTTAATTTTTTCATTATTAACTTTATCAATAAACACCGATATAAATATACAGTATATACTAAGAAAATCAAAATATACACAAGCAACTAACAAGAGATTTTACCTGGGGCCATTCTCACCGAAAAGGAGTTGATTGCTGATTATTCTTTAATTAGGTTTGAGCTTCATATTACTTTTATTATTTTTTGAGGTTGTATTTGTTTATTGTAAAGTGATTTTTAAAAAATTATTTTTAAAATTTTTTGTGTTTGTCGTTATAAAAATTAGTTAACAGAAAATACTTTTTAATCAACGAAAAGCATTTTCCTGTCAAAGAAAAATTTAGCTTGATTTTCAAAAAAAATATTTTCCTTTTATTTTGGATGGAAAACACTTTTTAGAAATTATAAAAAATTTAAAAATATCATATTATTTGTTGATTATGTTAAATTTAGTCCTTAAACTTTTGATTACTATATATTTTGTTTGAATCTTCTCTTTTTTTTCAAATTCATCCCTTAAAATTTGATTTAATTTGATTTTTATATTGACTTTAGTCCTTATTTTTATAATTGTTATTTACTTTTGTCTAATTATTTTTTATCTATCAAATTTAATCGTTATTCTTTTGATTAATACTTATTTTATATAAAATAATTTGTGAAATTGTAATTATTATTATTTTAATTTTATTATCTTTTAATTTTTTTACCTGTTAGATTTATTTCTATTATTTTAATTATTATTTATTTTATTTGAGAAAATTTATGAAAATAGATTTTTTTTCAATTTCATTATCATTCAACTTTTTAATTTGTAAAATTTATTTCTTATTATTTTAATAAACTTGAAAAAAATAAAACATTAAAAAGCTATTTTCCAACTTATTTTTTATAATATAAAATATTTTTTAATTTACTTTCCATAACATTATTTAAAATTAAAAAATAATTTATTATTTCAAGAGAGCTACAATTACCATTTTTTAAAACAGTTTACTTTTTCAGAATTTACTTTTTAAAAACACCACTTTCTTAAAAAAACCCATTTTTTTAACAAACAAACGGGGCTAATGTGACTGACTGAGAAGGGAAAACAAAAACCTTACTGCCAGACTTGATAATGGGGTCTGCAGACGTCCATTTCCATGAGTGAACGAGAAGAATTAGGCTTTATTACTTCAATAGAGCTACAATTAAGTTCTTACCATTAACATAAATTTCTAAAGGCTTGAACAATCTGCTTCGCACCAGCCAGGATATATTCTCATTACTTTTCTTTCCTGGCATTGATTCCAAGTGTTGAAGAAGATTAATCCCTTTGCTTGAGTGCATAGCATAATTAAAAACAGTTCTTCATTCGTGGCTGAATCAGATTTGTTAAAACAAGTGCTCACGCAAAAGGAAGGCATAAACACAGATAAAATCAATGTTGAATCCCGTCCAGGTATGGTGTCTCCTCTGATTACAATGCTATCGGGCTTTCTTTATGCCATCTCGAAATAAATTTCATGCAAAATATAGCTACGCAAGAGTTCAAAACAACAACAATCAAACTTAATTTGATCATCGAAACAATTTAGTTAACTAACAGGCTAACCCTCTGTAAAACCGAGTTGGTAGAACATGTTCATAGAGTGTGTTATTTTTCACTAACAAGCTGGTTGGTTTCACTCGTCTACATTTCTTTTTAAGTTTAGATATGTTAATTCACTCGTCTAAATTTGTTTTTAAGTTTAGATATGTTAATTCAATTTATAAACATACATGAAAAATGTTCCACGATCATGGATAAGGAGGCAAAACTTGAAAATTCAATCATAAAGAAAAAAAAAATCTACCCAACTCACTCATTTTTTTCTACATGTAGAGTATTACTAAATTTTTAGTCCGTGGTACACTACTCCTCAGATACTATTTTTCTAAAATTGTAAAATAAATATAAAGGTATTGCTAAAATAAAGAAATAAATCATAATAAATTAAAAATCTGATATATATTAGACGATATCATTTTTTAGATATTAAAATGGTGACATATTAGACGAAACTATTTTTTTTATATTAAAACAGTGATATATTAGATCAACTCAAATTAACCATACTAATTTACAAAACTTGCGTTTTAGGTCATAAGAGCGTGATAATTATATAAAAATAAAAAAATAATTTAAAAATATTAGGAAGCTTAATTTCCAATAAGCAAAAATATTGAAGGAAAAGATTTTTTCTAAAAAAAAATTAAAAAAAAAAAAACAAAAAAACAATGGCGCGAATCAACTAGTGTAAACTCATTAAACTTGCGAATTGAATCATGAGAATGAAATTATCCTATAGAAAAAAATAAAAAAAATTATGAAACCTAATTCTAAATCACCTCATTGTTGAAAGACAAAATAAAAAAAAATTTAAAAAGAGAGAGAAAAATAATTTAAGCCATTCTAAATTAATTCAACAAATTCATGACTCAGATCATGAGATCAAGATAACTTAATAAAAAAAATAAAATAAAAATCATGAAGACCAATTCTAACTAACTAAACTTGTGACTTGAGTGGTGAGAATAAAATTACCTAAAAAAAACAAAAACAAAAAGTTATGAAGCCTAGCTCTAAAACAACCCATTTTAAAGGGAAAAAATCAAAAAATAAAATTTTAAAAAAATCAAAGTCAACTTAAGTTAACATGATAAATTTACAATACACGATATAAAATTAGGATAACTTGATAGAAAATAAATAAAAAATCATAAAACCCAACATCCAACCAACTGAATGTTGAAAACCAATTAATAAAAGATCCAAAAAAATCATGAGTCAACTCGTGCTAATTTTCAAGACTTTTATATGTAATTATGAGATTAAAATAACCAGGTAGAATAAAAATTTAAAATAATTACGAAGCTCAATTCCCAAACTTAGCTAATGTTGTATGGAAAAAATAAAAGAAAATCCAATTCTAAGAAAAAAAATATAGGATCGATATATTATCTCACAAAAAAAATCAAAAAAAGAACAAGCACAAATCCTTAAAAAATATAATATTGAAAGACAAAATTAAAAAAAAAATTAAGTTGTTAGAGGGTGAGATGAAGGGAAAAAATCAATAAAAAGTGATAAAAAAATTAATTTAGTTAACTTATCAAACCTGCAACCTTAGTAGTAAGATTGAGATAATTGTATAGAAAACTAATTGAAAAAAATTACAAAACTTAATTTTTAACAAGCCAATGTTGATGAATGAAATCTAAGAAAAAATCAATTAGAAAAAATAATCTAAAAAAATAACCTAAGTTAATCTAAGTTAATATGTTAAACTTGCGATTTAGATCATGAAATTGAGAAAAACTTATAAAAACAAATAAAAAAATATAAAACATAACTTTCAACACATCTAGTATTAAAGGTTAAAATTAAAAAAAAAATTATAAGATTGATATATAATCTAAAAAAAATCAAATAAAATTATGAAGCATAATTTCCAAAACAATTTAATATTGAATGATATAATTGAAATTAAAAAAGAAACTAAATAGAATAAATATTTTTTGTTAAATAATGAAATTAAATATAAAATTAAATATAAAATATAAATATAAAAAAATCACAAAATTTTATTTTAATTAATAGTGTTTTTTGAATTTAAAGTGAATTAGTCATACACTTTAATTGTTTTTAAAAACTAAATATATGATTCAGAGTAAATCTGAATTAAAATTATGAAAACAAGTAACAAGAATGTGAGTCATACTTAAGGATTAGCGATAACTAAGGCCCTTATAATTTCTAAAGAAAATATAATGTCTTTTTTCTATGATATAAATTAAATATTGAATTCTTAGACATAAAAAAAACCTGTTAATTAAATATTACTTTCATTAAATTTGCACCTCCCAGTACTCCGCACTGCACAATCTTAAGGGCCGATTGAGAACAAATTTATCGTTATCATAACAATGTTATGCCATCCCAAAACGAAATGTGAAAAATAATAAATAATTAAATAAATTTGAAAACTTTTTTAGGGGGAAGTCACGACAAAAGCCTCAAACGTTAAAAATCTGTTGCGTAGTTACGAGTTTTATATACGATTAAGTTTAAAAAAAAACAAAATACAGTTTTTTAAAATATATTTTATTTAAAAATATGTTAATATAAAATTTTTATTTAAAAAAATTATTTTTAATATTAAAATAATTTAAGAATATAAAAAATAATATTTTAGAATTTCATAAAATATCATTTAAAATATAATTACAAACAGCTTCAAAAGACTTGTTTTCCAATAATTAATAATAGTAATGGAAGTTAATTATAAATTAGACCCTTAGTTTAGCAAAACTAACCTGTTAAATTAGTACTTATTGGCTGAGAAAATATCTATTTAATCCCTATATTCTTAAATCTATTTGTTATTTAATCCATTTAGTGTATTTTATTTTTTTCATTTATTAAATAAAAAAGAAAACAAAGAAGTAGATAGGATGAAAAATTCATAAGAAAAGAGAATATTTTTTTTGAAACAAAATATTATTAAATTAAATATAATCAATAATGATCAAAGTAATATTTAATTATTTTTTATATCACAAAAATAAATTAAATTATTTTGATACACTATCTAAATTATAATTAACGAATAAAACATCTTTTTCGATGGAAAAAAAATAAATAAAATAAAAAAGCTCTATTGTTATGTTAAATCATTACACTGCTGCTACACTAACCTGGATGGAGCAGCTCTGAGAGACTGGAATGAAGATGTGGACCTTATCCTGCGCCACTCCTGTTGCTTATCCTGCAAACTCCGTGAGAGTCTCTATGCCATCAGTTAAAGTTCCTTCAAGCTCTCAAATTTCATTTCAGCACAATGAAAGTCCTTTTGTTCCAGAGGTAATGAACCCAAAAACCCGTTACTCCAATTTGCTCTCTTCTCTGTTTAGCTCAATAGAAAATGCGGCAAATTAGTACTATAAAACTGAAATTTTAGCCCTTTTCTGCTAGGACTAGAGAACCCTTACTTTCTTTGACTCAAAATGTTAGTTTTCAATAACCCAGTAGTTTAATCTGGCTGTTGCTCTGTTTGGTTTCATAGAAAGTGCTGGGAAATGACAGACTTGGATTAAATTATGTTGTGGTTGTAGTTATCTCATTGTTTTAAAATGTTATGTTTGATGAGACAAAGACTCTGTCTTTGGTTTATGAGAGATTGGAAAAAAGGAAGAAAGATCAATACAAATAAATTTATTGGTTTCCTATTTTCAATATAATGATTGGTTATTGGTCTTTTCTGAGGACAACGATTTTTGTTGCTGGGATATGTAGGAAATGACTAGAAATTAATATCTTCAATCAATTTCATGGTATTTTGGATATGGAGGGAAAGGTTTTCTGCCTGCGGGCTTATCATCAAGTGGTAAAACGGTGGGGAGGTCCAAGCTGCGGATTGTGTTCTGGCTTTCAAAAGATGAGAAAAACTTCCCATTAGATGCATAAGATATTGGCTTAGTTGAGACTTGGGATGAGCTGCGTTTATTTTTCTTATGTGATTCCCGCAATTTACTAAGTAGTCAAGCATTCATACTAAAATCCTCTACTACACTTTCTGATTTGTCATACTTATTACACCATCCATGAACTAGAATACTTTCATTGTAGTTTTAGACATTCTATTTGCTTTCAATGTACTGCTTACTGTATGTGACCACTGAATCTTGATCTATATGACTAATATGCAGGTTGTGAAAGCAGTAGACTCCTTGCATTCAGAGTTCAGAGCTGTGGATAATTTGGTGGCATGCAATACTTCTCGTGTTCTTAAAGCTTTCCAGAATGCTCGGCTTGGATCTCATGTAAGTACAAAAACTATTTATGTGAAACTTGCAAGATGATATTCAATGGATATCAATAAAGTTTCAGGTTACCTTTAAGGTTTCTCATATGTATCATGAAGTGTAAAAACAAACAGCTGCTTTCCATAGCATAAGTACCTTTGGATGTGTGCTTACCTGTTTTCCTCTCAAAGAATGAATAAATATATTCACATATGGTGGTTTTTATATTTCCATACTTATGGTTATAACCAGCACTTCAGTGGGTCCACTGGCTATGGTCATGATGAAGCTGGTGGACGTGAAGCACTGGACCAAGCGTTTGCAGAGATTGTTGGGGCTGAATCTGCACTAGTTCGCTCACAGGTTTGCCCTATTTTCTATCTGTATCCTTGATTAATTCTATTTTAATCCAGCATGCTTTGTTAATTCTCTTTTAATCCAGCATGCTTTGTTAATTCTCTGCTTCTTTGGTCATCCATTAGTTTTTCTCAGGAACCCATGCTATTACCTGTGCGTTGTTTGCATTTCTGAGGCCAGGAGATGAGGTGAGCTGTTATTTTGAGGTTTTCTTTTCTTCAATTTCTGTTGGAAAGCCATGTCAGTAGTTTTATAATGTTCTCTGCTTTAATTGGCTTCCATAAGGAGGAGTTAGATTAATTTGATTGCCAGCTCTTGGCAGTTGCTGGTGCTCCTTATGACACCTTAGAGGAAGTTATTGGAAAGAGGGACTCCAATGGACTGGGTTCCCTGAAAGATTTTGGCGTGGAATACCGAGAAGTTCCTGTATGTTACTAATAGCAGAACTAAGCAAGTTTTTCTTTTCTTTTCTTTTTCAAATTTCATTTGCTAAAGTTTTCGTACATTATGATATTGCAGCTTGCTGAAGATGGTGGACTTGACTGGGATTGTCTTATGCGTGCTTTAAAACCTCATACAAAATGTGCCCTCATTCAAAGGTCATGTGGTTATTCATGGCGTCAAAGTTTAAGTGTAAATGAGATAGGGAGGGCTATAAAGATGATCAAGGTATGAACATAGAAGTTGGCTCATTTCAAAATGCTTGGTATTATGCATATGTGATCTGTATGCTTGCTGTGGTTTTATGCTGGTTTGAGTGGTAAAATTGTAAAATCGTGGAATTAGTTGCCTCTCCCTCCTTTATTCCTTTCAAGATTGGTGCTTGTTCGTAGTTCATGCAGTTAATAAATCAATGTGCTCTGTCACTCCTTTTTACACTTCCATGTCATCTACTGTTTAACATTTTTCATTTTCATCAATGTCCCTTCAAATGCATGCCTGAAGATGCAGAATCCTGACTGCTTGGTCATGGTGGATAATTGCTATGGTGAATTCGTTGAAAGCATTGAACCTCCAGCTGTGGTATGTGATGTAGCTTTCATCCTTTTGCTGAAGAAGGGTAGTATTTTTATTTGTTTCTCATTTAATGGCGGGGCAGGGTGCAGATCTGATTGCAGGTAGTTTGATTAAAAATCCTGGCGGAACCATTGCACCATGTGGTGGATATATTGCAGGGAAGAAAAAATGGGTAGAAGCAGCAGCTGCTCGTCTCTCTGCGCCAGGGCTTGGGATAGATTGTGGCTCAACTCCTGGTGATGTAATGCGAGCTTATTTCCAGGGATTGTTCCTTTCACCTCAAATGGTTGGCGAGGCAATCAAGGTATTCAATTATGCATGTCCTTAGTTGCCATAATACTCTGTTGTGTTTGGTGGTGGGTTAATTGTTTCTTCTGTAATAAAAAGGGGGCTTTTCTAATCGCTGAAGTCATGGCATCTAAAGGATATAAGGTGCAGCCCCTACCTCGTGTCACCCGTCATGATACAGTCCAGGTTTGTTTTATTGTTTTGTTCCAAGCTCTTCTGAGATATACTTTGTCAGCTGAAATTCTCGCTGATTTCATGATGATTTTCAGGCAGTGCAGCTTGGTAGCCGTGAGCTTCTCCTTGATTTCTGTGAGGCTGTTCAAAGAAGCTCCCCTGTAGCTTCATATACTAAACCAGTTGCAGGCTTAACTCCTGGATATGCATCAGAGGTACCACCTGGCTGTATTCACGTTGAATTTTATACTAAAATGCAGTTCAAAAGATTTTGAAGCTCAATGTGAGTGCTGCCTCTAGGGCAGTATGCTCTAGTCCTATGGCCAACTGCATGGGTTCCATCAATTCAAGTTCTCATTTTCGCTATCATGGTCACTTTACTAGATTAATAAAAAGGATACACATCTTTGTGTTTTTAATGTTGCGTGAAATTCTCGTGGCAGTGACTACACTAGTGTTGCACAAATAAATTGTCATGTAGATTAACTCAAGACAAGGAAAACTTTTTGTACATTGATAATTTCTTTATAATTATGTGATTATTTTCTCTCTCTTGTAACCAGAACTTTGGTAGTTTTTCTGACGTGAGCATCTCAAATATAATGTATCAGGTGATCTTCGCTGATGGAACCTTCATTGATGGGAGTACAAGTGAATTATCATGTGATGGACCCCTAAGGGAGCCTTTTGCCGTATATTGCCAGGTACATGCTCGGTTCTCGCATCTCCATTCCTCGACTATTGATGCATTAAGGAAACGAGAAATGCACTACAATCTTAAACACCCATATTTTATTGTTAGCAGATTTCTGAATCCAGTTTTTCCATTGATGCAGGGGGGAACCCACTGGACTCAATGGGGCCTTGTTCTAGGAGAAGTTTTGAAGCACATCTGATCCCATTTTGATTCTTTTCCCAACAAGAGATCACACAAACTAGTTTCGGTTAAACTGTATAGTTGAATGGTCTATCGATCAGAATTGCTTGCATGCGCATACTGGTGTAATTTAGCAGCGGCAATTCAATTTTGCTCTTCAACTGCCAAATATTGGAGAGGACTCCAAGAGACATTGATGTGGTGTAGCTTGACTTACTCGTTATCATAGATTTGAGATTCTCATGTGATTTCTGTCTGCAGATCCGTGTGGCTGCTTCATTTTAACAAAATGGTTCACCTTGATAGACCATAGAAATTGAATCGAAACCACCTGTTGTATGGAAACAAGATGCCTGTCTGCCCAAACTCTCTGATTGTAAAACAACTCCCAAAATTATCGATAACATTTAGGAAGATAAATCGAACTCCTCGATTTTGAAACAATCCGAGATAAATCATAAACTGGAGAAAAGAGAGAATAAAAAAAATGCGGTGAGCGTGGATCGAACACGCGACCTTCAGATCTTCAGTCTGACGCTCTCCCAACTGAGCTATCCCCGCCTGCTGATGGAATCTAGAATTATCAAACTACAACAGTCAAGTACTCGGGATCATGCTTATTAGCCATTGCTTACCACTCACTATATTAATAATACCTTGCATCCGGACAAAGAAAATCAAATACCAGAATTTTAAACGTCTCTTCCTTCCTCGTATCCCTCAACCAAACGAACCATAGTACACAGACAACCCCGACTATCGTCAACAACAAAACAAAACTATTCTCGTATTCTGTTGGAATAGAATTCATGGGTAAAGCATAGAAAAGATACCCTGTAATTCCTACGCTGCCAACTACCTATTTTCGTCTCTTCTTCCTGTTTTTTCTTGGTTTGATTGATATTGTGATGTATAATGTTATTTTTTAAATATATATAAAAATAATTTTATTTAGTTTTTTTTTAATTTTTTATATAACAATCAAAACCATTAAAAACACTAAAATAAAATTAATTTGATATTTTTATTATGCTAAATGTACTTTTAAAACTCATCTAAACACAAATACAAACGATGTCAAGTAAAGCTGGCTGCTAGGATATGAAAGGGAAAAAAATGATTTTGTCTTGAGAAATCCTATAGTGCTTAGATTATTACTCTAGGTTTACTTTAAACAAAGAGATATATAAAATTAAATGCAGGACCACCAAAATTTAAAATAATAAACATATCTCCATCTAAGCTTTTTATTCTATAATTACTTTTCTCTTATTACCTTATCTATTTTTACACGCAATAATCATCTTTATAAATTAATATTTATGTATATAGGTAAAAAAAGTAAAGAATTCTTATTTTTTATTAATTAAAAATTTTAAAGTCATCATCTAACATTTTAATTATTATAAATCTTAATTAATCTTTAAAATCTAATTAAAAAAATTAATTATATATTAAAAAAATAATATCAGTCCTAGTATATTCCATCAAAGATAAACTATATTATATATTTATTTAATTATTACTAAGGTGCTACTATATTTTTCTAACTATTAGTTTATTTATTAATTGAAAGCTAGTACATACCAGTAATGTAAACTATAACTTTTATAGTTAAATCTAATTATTTTAAAATCTAAATATGTTTTTTCATGTTTTTTAAATAAAAAGAATATATCTTAGGTCTAAGTTTATAATTTTTTATATTAAAATATTTTTTGTTTTTGTTTTATGTTTAGGTCATGTCCTTGTAGATTTAATAAAAGTGTTATTAAATCCATGAAATCCATGAAGATTTATTTTTTTTTTTTTTGGTATTTTCAAAGAATGCTAAGTTATGCAATGCATTTTTTTTGTATTTGTTTTTTTTTGCATTCTTTGTACTATAATGCAAACATGGTTGTTTTAAAGAAACTCAATTTAAAACATATAATTGTATTTTTGGAAGAATTTTTTTTGTTATTTTTATATTTGTTAAGAAAAATAATTTATTTAATATTGGAAAACACCTAGCACGTACATCGGGATAAAAAAATGTGAGAGATCCAAAGATAATTACAAAATAGTCCCCTGAAAATGAAATAAATAAGAAAAGGGCAACATGACACTCTTCTGGATTGGTCTCATCTGGTTCTTTGATTGAGCTTGATTTATTTACAAGCAAGAAAATGAATCAATTTACATTTACATTTATTGACAGTGGCGGCAAAGATTCCTCTCCTTGATTTTCTTGGTTTCATGAACTGGCTTGATTTTCTTGGATTAGCTTTCCTTTAACAATCTACACAGATGAGGTGTAATTTTCTTATTTCTGTTTCATCAAATATATGCAGCTGGGAATGTTCTTCCTGCTGTTAACGTTCTTACAATTTGTTGTCTAAATTAATGCACAATTGTAGAGAAAGAAGACTGGGATGCTAATCGCAGAAATGGAAGCATGAAATTAGATGAAATATATTAAAGAAAAAAAAACAAAAAGAAATGAAATCTAGGAAAGCCTCTATGAGTGCAGCAACTGAAATTACAACCATCACAGTATTTCTTGGGGAGAAAAGAGAGGGTAGAAACGGCATGAAATACAGGAAAATGCACGCTACAATATACCGGTTTCTGAAATAGTAGGTGCTCCGTGAAAATTGATCCAGCATCAGCATTCACAGGGTATTGGATCCTGCATGTACAAAGGGAGAACAGATAGGATTTAGAAAATTAGTCGAGAATCCAACTAGCTACCAGTTGAAATATGTGAATCGAAGGACTTTTATACTTAAAAAGTGGGTGAGTGATTTACGTTGAGAGAGAGAGAGAGGGGTTAAAAGCCATAAAGGGTGGTAGGAAAAATATATGAAGAGGACAAGTAAAGGCTAAAAAAGGCTTGCCAGTAAAACTTCTCTTCAAAAACGTTTTTCTTATGTTTCTTCCTTGGTCTTCATCTTCTTCAAGCAGTCTGAGACTCTGGAACTATCACCTAAAACTACAAAAGGAAGAAGTACATCCTTAGTGTTAGGATGGTCCCACTCCACCGACTCCCACCATTCTTTTGGATCTACATCGATTTCTTCAAGAGATGGAGGGGGACATAGCTGGCCATTGTCAAGCACGGGAAGGCAGATTGGTATCCTCTTTAGCTTCGGACAATCTCTTACTCTGATCTTTTGGAGAGAACCGCAAATCAATTTGGCACAACATATACTTTTCAGTTTTGGCAAATAAACAAAGTTGAGACGTCTTAAGTTTGGGAGATCGAATTCGCTGGAACTACAGCTACTGCTGCTTTCTTCACCCACAACCCAGTCTACCCTTGTTGCTATTATCTCCTCCATTTTGTGACATTCCTCGACCGAAATCATTTCCAGGTTTGCTAGGTTTCGCAGCAAGGCAAGAGGGAACAGCTTTTTCATGCTTGAACACCCATAACAATGGAAGTCTTTGAGATGAGAAAATATACCATCAGATGGCAGCGGTAATGGTGCAGAGCAGAACCAAGAAGATGAAAGCAAGCTCTCCATTCTATCACACAGCTGAATTTCAATGCACTCTAGTTCAATTGCATACTGTATTGATAAGACGTCGCATAAACTTCCTGCATCAGTGCATCTCAAAATCACCAGTTCTTGAATGTCACATGGGAAAAATGGAGAACTTCGATTCCAGTTGATATTGAAGTTACATAAACATACTTTTCTACTTCTTCCAGAAAATTCCAATACACGTAAATAGTCTTTGTTATCATTCCATTGTCCTACTAAAAATTTGTATGTACTTAGTGATAGGGTCCCGTCCCAAGATTTTAGATACCCTATGAAGTCAGAGAAACATTCAAAATGGCATTCCAAAGTTTCCAACTTCCTCAAGCATGCTACTTCCTTTCCTTCAACTGTTACTGGAGCATATTGTCCCTGCACCCAATCATCTAGTGCAAAGAACTGCAGGCGATAAAGTTGAGGTAATATTCCAGGAGGAAACTCCTTTTGACTACATCCATTGAGTTTAAGATACCTGAGGTTGGATAGCCATTCCATGTCTTGAGGCACATCTACAAGAACGGTATCACTGAGATCCAACCTCTTCAGTAGCCTAAGTTTTTTTAATGATGGCACATGCCTTAGCCGCTCACAACCATTGAGCAATAATGCACTAAGATTCTCCAAATCAGAGACAGAATCTGGCAATAATTCAATATTTGTCTTGGACAGATCAAGAACCTTGAGCTTGTTCAAATGCTTGAAAAAAGAATACGCAATAAATCTCAAAGTGTAATTATAGGGTAACAACAAGGTTGAAAGATTGGGACACCTTGGTGAATGGCTAGAAGGAATTTCTTTGAATTTACCATTTATCCAGGACACTCTTGTAAGAACCTCTTTCCACTTATCCACATCTCGTAATTCTTCGCCAACCATGATTGGAGAGCTCATTTGCAGGATTTGGCAGGCCATGTCCCTAATCAAGCCATGCATCCTGACAGCTCTACAACCATTATAATCATTAGAACTTTCCAACAAACAGACATTTTCAAGTTCATTGAGCATCGTATGGCCCTCATCAAATTCTGCTTGCCTGCTATCAATCCCTTCAATTATTCCCTCATCAATCAAATAACCTATCAAGTCCTCCCTGCTAATCCCATAATCTTCTGGAAATAACGCGCAGTATAAGAAACATTGCTGTTGTGCTAAATCACCTAACTGGTCATAGCTAAACCTCAATGATGAAAATACCTTATCTTTCATGTCCCTAACTTTAGATTTTTTCAATTTCTCCAATGTATTCCTCCACTCATGCAGGTCACTCACACCCCTCATGCTTTCTGCCATTGTAATAATTCCCAAAGGTAAACCAGCACATTTCCTTGTAACAGATTTTGCAATTTGCTCAACTTCTGGAGAAATTACTACATCATGTGTAAATCTCTCTCTAAACAAAGTCCAAGCTTCTTCCCAAGGCAGAGGCTCCACTTTGATTTTTTGCAGGCAGCCCATCCCTCGACAAACTTTTAATGATCTAGTTGTAAGAATCAACTTGCATCCCTTCTCTTGGACAGGAATTCCCACCTTCTCTGGATCAAATGTGTCCCACAGATTGTCCAAAATGAGTAAATGCTTCCATTTCATTACAAATGCTTCTGAAAGTTCCTGGGCTCTTAGGATCTCGTCGTCTTCATTTGAAAGATGTATACCTAGACATGTAGCAATAAGATTCTGCAATTTACAAATGCTAAAATCTTGAGGTATAGTGATCCAGTAAACATGATGAAAAGTGCCTGATGTTTTTCTAAGTTGATGGTAAACATGTTTCACCAGCGAAGTTTTACCCACACCTCCCATCCCATAAATGCCAATGCGTAAGACTTCATCATTCATTAACCAAGACAAGATGGCATCCTTATTCTCTTCAAATGCTTTACCCGCTACCTCTGAAGAGCTAGTGGGTAACGCATTTTCTCTAGCATCACTTTTGTTGGGTGTATGGCCACCAGAAGAGCTAGCTTCCGCAACAGGCTTCACTAATCTATCTGTCTTGTTATCTACATTAATTAACCAGTCAGCTCTAATTCTACATTTTTTGTTGACACCCTCCATAGCTAGAAAGGCTGCTTCTTGAACATCCTTAGGCACTTCTCTACAAATCGCAGCACCGTGCCCTTTAGTACCTGACCAGTGCCATTTGATCCTTGAAATCGAAGTACGAAACGCAAATAGATGCCCGCAGAACTTACACTTCTTCTTACCAACATCATTCTCCTCAACATAGGCCTGGAATTGATCATCTGATAAAACCATTTTCTCCTCGTACTTTAGTGTCCCTATAACATAAAAAATTGTCAAAACATTCAATAAAATGAAAGTTTAATTAATTGCACCAAATAAAAAACTTGCATAAATTCTTCAGTTTATAAAAATAGAAAAAAAAAGCATGATTAAATACAAGATAATTTCAAAATAGGACTAGGCAAAGGAAAAAGACTTCGTACCGTGCCGGCCGATAAGGTGATGTAACTTGGAAGACGTTAATTAGAACAGAAACAGAGGAGCATAGACAGGTTACATAGCACCAAACTTCCTCTCTTCAATTCTGTGTGAGAGGAATAAGGCGGGTTAGAACATGGAATCAAATAGGTCTCTGAAATATTTATAATCTGATCGGATCTTCAACTCCAAACAAAATCTACAAAGCGGGCAGTACTAATCATAGTTGAAAGACAATAAATAAATAAAAAATATGAAACAAACTAGGTTATTGTTTACCTGTACTGATACAGATTGTGTCCAAACTTAAGAGGATGATTTCCAGAACGATCTGATTATAAATACGAAAAAAGCAAGGAAGCAAGCACTGCAACTGAAGGGAAAGTACGAATTGGAAAAGACAGATGCAGGCTGATGTGAAAAGGATGTAGCCCTAGCAGGCAACCCAAGCTAAACGCAATTCTAATTTCAAGCTATTCCACTATTATTATTATTATTATTATTCACCTTCCTACAAGCTGCCGCCTTGGAGATAGACTAAATTTAAAATATAAAAAAGATATTTCTAAATTATAATATAGAAAAAAATAGAGCCAAGCTAATGTTTGTTTTTTTCGGTTAACCATGCTTTTTAAAATAATTTTAAATTATTTTTTATTTAAAAATATTAAATTAAAATTTTTAAATTTTTTTTATTGATATGTGTTAGAAAAAATAAAAATCTAAAAAATATTTTTTAATTAAAAAAACCTTACAATATATTACTAAACACACACTTAAAAATAAAAAAAAAATATTATAAAATTTTTTAAAAAAAGAAAAATGATAAGGAAATTGTGCCCATAAACTTCATTTAATTTCATTATAAAAAAATCACTTTATAGGAAGGTGCTCTATAGAAAATTAAAATCACTTCATTTAATTGTGCCCATAAACTTCATTTAATTTCAATATATTACTGATTTTTTGATTTGCTGGCCGCATCCACCCACTTAGAGTATCACCATTTCTCCCGTTCTTGACAGCCACAGCATTAAACCTCGAGATATTGATCTAATTCTCAATTGCTTACAGAATTTTCAAAGCTTGAATTGCAGTTGCAATGGAGCCCAAAGAAACCAGCTGCATTTTTATGGAGGCTATTCAGTACCCCAGAAGAGAAGGACGTTAACTAAAGGATCCGATTATAGGAAACTTTTTCTATTTTATCACAGCAAGTCATTGTGCTTGTTTTTCATAATTTAATTCATGGTCTCTTTATCTGAGAAAAACTAGCAATTTCTCCATTCATGAGTTGGATTTGGATTTCTACAACACGAAAATAACTGCTACCTCTGCAATTTTGATATAATTTGCAGACAATATTATGAAACCTGCTGCAATCTTCATTGTCACTGCCCGACAATCTCTTCTTTTCCATGGATGTTGTCTCGCTTCTAATGAAGCATATTGCATCTCCAACTAGTTTTCACATCTATTTATTTCTTTTTTATCTCCACGCGCAGCCTAAAGTTACCGGAGGCGAAACGCAGACAATCAATCTAATATGTACGGTAGAGGCATCACACCAAAAACAAAAACAAAATGAAAAAAATAAATAATGGAAGTTGTTGCCTGTGAACTATTGAAGTGGCAACGCATTAAGGATTGTTCTACCAATTTAGTCAATTATGCCCTCAAACTATCATTTTTTTCAGACAAACATTGCTTATCCTTTAGTCTCCACTGGCCTTGGTTCCCACGCTTTGCTCCGAGGTTAGATTATTTTTTTATTAAAAAAATGTTTAAATATTGAAATAAAATTAAAAAATAATATAAAAAATTTCTCATGACAAATATATAACAACGATGCTAATTATATATAGGATAACAAATGTTTACTTATTATTATTATTATTATTATTATTAAAATAAAAACCTTGAATTTGTTTTAAATGATAAAATTATAAATTATAAAAACTTTGATAAGAAAGTAAAAAAAAACAATAAAAAATCAAAAGAAAATAGACCAAACTGAAATTATTATTATTATCATTAAGAAAATCAAAATCATAATCTTGATTTAAAAAAATAAAATTATAAATTATAAAAACTTTATTAATAAAAATCACTATATATACAAATTAGAAACTAAGGATTAAATTAAAAACATATAAACTTCAACAAAAAAATAATAAAAATATTCAAATCAAGATTATAGAAACTGAATCTAAAATGTCAATAATACTAAAAATTATAATATATTTATCAGGATAGGAAAAAGAAATAAAAAAAAAAAGTCATTGGTGATAAACCAAAAATATGTGGATTAAACACGCAATCTAAAATGAAAGAAGAGATAATAAGAAATCGGATTATATGGTAAAAACCTATTTTTTTACAACTTTGAGATATTTTATACGTCACCTAAAAGACACAGTATCTCTCACTTGCTAGCACAACCTTTTTTTAATAAAAAATATATTATTTTATTAATAAATTATAGCATTACCCCATGCAAACCAACAGTTCACAAAAATAATTAGAGTCAAAAGATTTTAATATCTTTGATCCTATGATACATTTATAATTCAACTATACATAAAAAAACCTGAAAATACTTATATATTCATCAAAAACAATTGATTTATTTATTCTTTGAGTTATTTTTGTTATTTTATTATTCATAAAATATTATATAAACAAAAATATTCTCATATAAATCAATAACGACAAATGGCTCACGTAAAAATACCAAAATCTCCCTTAATCAAAAGCAAGCAATTTTTTTTAGCCAAAAGCATAGATATCACTCCAATATTACAGCGAATAATGAAATGAGATGATTTTTCCATGTATTTTAGTATATTTGTTATTTGATTTCATTATAATGTCAGTGAATCCAATCATTGTTCCACTTCAAAAAATAATTTCAAAGATTTTTAAATTAGAAAGTATTTTTATTAATTTTTTAAATGTCAAATATTCACAAAATTGTTAAAAATAGAAAATATGTTCCCATGCTTCCAATTTTGCTGGAGACCCTAAAGACTAACATTAAGTTTCCGTATAGTTTAATATAGTTCCTATATTACTAACCTAAAAATTTTTGAAATTATTTTGGAAGTAGATTGGTGTTTTAATATGTTTTAACATATATAAATAATTTTAACATAAAATACCAAAAAACAAATTGAAAATTCTAATTGACAGTTTTGGCCACTAGTTAAAGCTCGGTCTTTTGACCTAATGTTAAAATCAAACGGAGGCTAACGAAGGGGCCACGTTTATCGAAAAGATGATGTCTCAAAAACATATTATGTCAAACATAATGGAATGGGGTGTAAATTATATTTTTTTTATTTTTTATTTTTTATTTAAAATAAAAAAATATTTTTTTATATTGTTTTAATATACTAATATTAAAAATAAATTTATTTTAATATATTTCTAAATAAAAAATATTTTAAACTACCACCACAGTCATAATTCCAAATACTGTAAATCTCAATGTGTCACAGTATCAACATCAATAGCTCAAGAACTATTACTCAATGAGAATAAAAAATACATATAGAGGCTGAGCACATAGCGTTAACGATCAACTTGGCACCTTGCATTCCAAAAGCATTCTTCGTAATTCCTCTACGTATTTGAAGACGCATGAATCCTAGTCCAAATGGGGCACAAAGAGACGTGAATGTTAGTATAAAATCAAAGGAATATGAGGTAAAAAACAAGAAAATCAACTCATGTGTGAAACATGTAAATCAACAACAGGAGCGTTAAAGATTCTGAAGAGATGGAGAAAAAGAGGAGCTAACCAATGCCCAGGCAATTTATGTAACCTCTTGCTCAACAGCATCAGGGAGGGGGTTGATGGATGTTCTTTGCACTGCGCTTGTCCCATTCCACTGACTCCCACCATTCTTCTGGATGCGACGGGATTTTTCGAATTGATTTTAGCAGGGCACGAGAGAATGGTAACCTCTTCAGCTTCAAACAGTAAACAACATCAAGTTCTTGGAGAGAATCACAAATCATTACCCCACTGCAAATGCTTTTTAGCTCCGATAAATATCTCAATTTTAGTAGCCGCAAATTTGGCAGCCTGAATTCCACACTGGCGTCAATGGAACGGCTGCTGCTGTTTCTTTCTTCACCCATAGTCCCGCCTTCGTCTTCTTCTTCGGCCGCTATTATCTCCTCCATTTTGTCACAAAATTCTACTTCAATGACTTCGAGGTGTTTGAGGTTCGGTAGCAAGCCAGAAGGAAACAGCTTTTTTATACTTGGACAATTAAACACATCAAATACTCTGAGACAAGAAAAGGTACCAATAGATGGGAATGGTTGTAAAGCAGTTCCTTCTCTGCCGAAGAGGGCAAGTAAGTTCTTCAACCAGTAAAGATGAAGAGTTTCGACGCTTTTAACTATATCAGTGGAAAAGCTGGACAACGTGAACAGGAACTCCACACCATGGCACTCAGAAATTACAAAAGACTTCAGTCCAGTTGCTTGTACGTTGCATAAGTTTCTGGCATCATGGCATTTAGCAATCACCAGTTTTTGTATGCCTTCAGGAAGTGCTAGAAAATTTCCTCTTTCGCCAATATTGCAGTTATATAACCGAACTTCTTTATTTGTGTCTTTCTTTGAGATTGGAGGAAGCATAAAATCTGTAAAGACATTGTCACCTGGCTGTCCTATTTTGATATCGTAAGTGCATAACGGTTGCCTCTCTTCTTGAGATTTAAGATACCTGTTGAAATCAACAAGATCATAGAAATGGCATTTCAAAGATTCCAACTTTCTCAAGCCTGCTACTCCCTCCACTTCAACTGCTCTGAGACCTCCTAAAGACTGGTGCAGGTGGAGGAATTGTAAATTAGAGAGATTAAATAACATAGTGGCAGAAAATTCCTTGGGTGTAGTCCCGTCGAGATTAAGATACCTCAATTTGAAAAGCAAATCTATACCATGAGGTACCTCTTCAAGTGGAGCATTACGGAAATTCAGCATCTTCAGTTTCCTGAGCTTTGCTAATGATGGTACATGTCTCAGCTTGTAACAGCCCCTCAGCCATAATCCATGTAGATGCACAAGACCAGAGATAGAACCTGGCAATTCCTTTATAGCAGTAAAAGAGAGGTCAAGAAACTGGAGCAGGCAGAGTCGTTTGACAAAAGAATCTGTGATCAATTCCAGTTTGTGATTTCCACATAACAACAAGGTTGCCAGATTGGTACACCTTGGCGAAAGATTTGGTGGAACTTCCTCGATGTCATTTCTCATTAATGAAACTTGCATAAGACCCTCGGTCCATTTCTCCTCATCTGGGAATTCTTTTAATTGAACACCAGCATTAACCATTGCTCTTGAATTCATAATTCGGAGGGCCATATCCCTAACCAAGTCATGCATCCTGACATATCCAGAATCTTCAGTTATAAAGCTCTCCAATAAGCAGGCATTTTCAAGTTTATCAAGCATGAAGTGGCCCTTATCAAATTGGGATTGCCTGCTCCCTCTATCTTCTATTATTCTCTCAGCAATCAAATACTCTATCAAGTCATTTTTGTCGATCTTGCAATCCTCTGGAAACAACGCGCAATATAACAGACATCGTTGCAATGATAAGTCATTCAATTGTAAATAACTAAATACCAATATCGGAAACACATCGAGTTCCATGCTACCTTTTGTACGTTTCAATTCTTCCAATTCCTGTAATGTTTTCCTCCACGCATGAACATCTTCCACTCCCCTCATGCTTCTCGCCGTTGTTTTAATCCCGAGTGGAAAACCAGCACATTCACTCGCAAGAAATTTTGCCAATTGGCTCACTTTGGCATCATAATTCCCAAGTTCCTTAGCAAACAAGCTCCAAGCCTCTTCCTCAGCAAGAGGCTCCACATTGACCACGTTCTCCGGGCAGCCCATCAGTTTACAAACATCTAGTGATCGAGTTGTAAAAATCAACTTGCATTTATTCCCTCTGATAGGAATTCCCATCTTCTCCACATCAAAATGATTCCTCAAATTATCTAATATCAGCACAGATTTTTGTTTTGTTAAAAATGCTTTTGAAAGTTTTGCAGCTCTACTCTTCTCATCTTTTTCATTTGAAAGATCTAAATCAATGTTTTTGGCAATCAGATTCTGCAACTTATAAATGCTAAAATCTTGTGTTACAGTAATCCAATAAATATGATGAAAAGAGTTTGGTATTTTCAGAAGCAGATTACGGATATGCATCACCAGTGTTGTTTTGCCCATCCCTCCCCTTCCACAAACACCAATAGTTAAAACCTGCTCCTTCTTTAACAAGGACCAAATCTCATCCATATTTCTTTGAAACGCTTGACCCACTGTCTCCGTTGTCAGCAATGCATCTCCTATAGTCTCTTGTAACCCTTCCTGAATCAGATTTCCAGCCATGTCCTCTCTGCTACAATTCAAACCATCGTTCTCCTTTGACGAATCATATATCTCTTGCCAGTCTTTTTCAATTGATTGATCAACTAGATCCATTCTTGGCAATGCAGTTCCTCCAGTCTCGCGTACATCAGCAACATTCCCTTCAACAGAACTACCAGTTTCAACAAACTGAATCAATTCTGCAGGACTCTTGCTCTCTACTTCATCCGAGCTTTCAGCTTCCATCAGCACCTCTTCTATATCCCTTGCAAGAATTTCAACTTCATTCTTTTCTTCTAGCGAAGAAGTAGAAAACTTATTTGCTACCTCACTTGGCATGGTTTTAAGTCTCTTTCTTGAGCCATGAATAGATAAATAGGATGCTTCTTGAATCTCTTTAGGCACTTTTGCACAGATATTAACTCCGCGCCGTTTGACTCCTGCGAAATGTGATTTGATCCTCGATATTGAAGTAGCAACAGCAAATATATACTCGCAAAACATGCACCTCAAAAGACCACTGTTCATCTTCTCCACATAATCCCAAAAGGGATCGTTCGGTCTAACCATTTCTATTGTTGAATCCTTCCATGCACAAACTAAATTAATTTTAGAAGAATGGAAGTTGTAATTTATTATTTAATTCAAATAAGAATATCGAAAAAGATTAGAAAAAGGAAACAACTAAGTTATAAAGAAGTAGGCGATGATACCAAGTAGCAATTACAGACCAAACAGAAACTCTAGAAATAAGCATGCACAGGAAAGAGAAACAAAAACATTTGTGAATTTACATTAACTTCAAGATACAGTAGAAAAAATAGAACAAATAAATAGGAGCATTGAATAAACGGAAGACAGCACAGCTTACCTTGCCGGTCGGCTTGGTTGATGTGGCTGTTGTCTGAAAAGATATTGATCAGTTTAGTTTAGTTTAGAGCTAATGCAAGAACACAAGCAGCAAAGCCAATTGTAGGATTCTTAACCTGAAGGGAGTCAACGCGATTTGCCTTGGGAAGTTGCTTGCAGTTGAACGGAAGTTGATTAGAAATGAGCATATTTCTTGTATAGAGACCTGCTTTTGTAGTTCCCATGGGAGCGTGGAAAGAGCAAGTTTCTTCCGCGTAATTTACACCAGCTCAGCTTCATATTTAATTTCATTTCAAAAAGTGGTTATAGTTTTTGTCCTCGAATTTCTTATGTTACGAAAAACTTGCCCCTTTTCACATTTAATAAGGGTATTTTACCATTCTAACACTTTAATAAAAAAATTGTAAAAATAGCAGGATATAAAAATATTTAAAAATAACACAGTTTAAATACAATTATAATTCTAAATATTAGTTTTGTAACCAGAATATTTAGAAAATAACGGTTGTTTACTTATAAATCAAAAATGAAATTAATTAATATGTGCAAAATCTAAGAAAGGGAAAGAAAGAATGTATCTCAACTAAAAAATTATTAACAAGACGATTCAAACCATATTATTAAAAATCATCAAATAAGATCACAATTGATTGATAATTTTATTTGTAATTAATTAAATTCTAAAATATTTAACCCTAAATTAACTCTAAATAAAATCATTAACTAATTAAAATTTTGTTTGATAATCTTTTATAATATGATTAAAATCACTTCATTAAGATTTTTTTTAATAATACTAAAGATCTAAAAAACATTATTCTTTGTATTCCTAATAGCGATTACAAAACTTATATTCAAAATAGCAATTGTATTTAAACTTTATTATTTTCAAATATTTTTTAATATATGTTATTTTTAAAAAACTTTTAGTATGTCAACTTTTCAAAAAAAAAATCCAATTCAAAAGTCATCCAAATAGAATTGCCCTTTTTACGATTATTTTGTAGGTATGTTCAAGATTTAAGAAAAAAGAAAAGAAAAGAAAAGGAAAGAAACGTGCACCGCTGGGCAAGTTGAGTTGTTCTTTCCTTCCGCCGTACGCCATCTCAGTACCTCCTCCTTCACACGCAGACATGCCTTGTAAGTGTGGTCTTGAAATTATTTTTTAAAGTGTATTAAAATATTTTTAAAAAAAAAATTATTTTTAATATTAATATATTAAAATAATATAAAAACATCAAAAAAATATTAATTTGAAATAAAAAATTAAACTTTTAAAAATATTTTTAAAACATAAAAACAAATCATGATGCAGACTTAAGAATATAAAGATCCTAGCCTCAATGGAAGGCATTTGTGCTCAAACCAGACGTAAGAATATAAAGATTCTAGCCTTAATGGAAGGCATTTGTGCTCCGGTTCATTTTGATTGCGACCTCCTACTGAAATTCTCTCTCTTTTTCTTTATTCAATCACTGAGCTAGACAGACACCCCTTCAATTATATTTCATCTGTTTTTCTATTCAATAACATGTGAATTGCACATACTTCCTTTGGAAAACATCAAAATATCATCAAATATTGGTAAAAAAAACATTTAAAAATTAACACCCCCCTGATGTTTATGATTAAATTATCATCAAAATAGTTTCATGACCTTCTGATAACTTTTTGCTATATTTCTGTGAAAAGCATGTGAGTTGTATAGCAGTTAAATCTGATGAAATGTAGCAGGAGTATCAGTCAAAACACTTGATGATTGGAGCGTTGAGATCATAAAGAAATTGATTCAGGGGTGTCGATCAAAATAACCTATATATTATATAACCAGCTCATAAAACAGCTAGCATTAACCATACCTGAGGGGTGCGTTAATCAACAAACATGTATGCTGATAGATCACTAGGGCTAAAATATATCAGTTATCGTGACCAATCAGTAATCCATCCATCATAGACAAAACTGCAACTTCGTAACACGTGAATTAACAATTTGACAGAACCCATTCCCCCCACCAGAGAAAAGAAAATGAAAGAAGGAAAGAAAGAGAGAAAACAGAAGCTAAGTTCATGAATGAAGGACTCATGCATCTCTAGTTATCGGAATCCCACAGGTGGTCAGTTAACACGACGGGGGGAAAAGACGCCCCAGTCAAACAAAAGATACAGAGCACTCTGATGAAAAGAAAACAGCTTCGGAAGATGTTCACAAGATTTAAATTTCAGCCTACCAGAGAGGCATTTGTTTCAGCACAGCATACAAGGACAAACCACATCCATCATGCCCCGGGGATACAATCTGAGGATTTAACTTTCTGCGATGATGCTAATCTGTGAAATTGAAGAATGAATTGATGTTTTATTTATTTCAATGTACAGATATATATATAGCTACAGCAGAGTATTATTCTAGGAAATAAATTATTGTTATGCTAGAATTAAGGGTGACCCATATATCATGGGATTGCAACAATTACGTTATATACAATTACAATTTCCTAATGTATGAAGATTTTATTCTCTAACACTCCCCCTCAAGTTGGAGAGTGAATGTTTTGAAGTCCCAACTTGCCACTTAAGAATTTTAGTTGGTCCCGTCCCAATGCCTTTGTAAACATGTCGGCAAGTTGTTCATGTGAGCGAACATGAGAAGTAGAGATGAGTCCTGCTTGTAGCTTCTCCCTTATGATGTGGCAGTCTATCTCTATATGTTTAGTACGCTCATGAAACACAGGATTGGCTGCAATGTGCAAAGCAGCTTCATTATCACAATTTAATATTGTGGGTTTATCCTGAATGACTTTTAAATCATCTAAAATGTAGCGTAGCCATGTTATCTCTAGGCACGTGGTTGCCATGGCACGATATTCTGCTTCTGCCGTTGATTTTGCAACATTTGATTGTTTCTTAGATTTCCAAGAAACAAGAGAACCACCAAGAAATATGCAATACCCCGTGGTAGACCTTCTTGTTGTAGGGCATCCTGCATGGTCAGAATCACAATAAGCTACTAAGTCAAGGTTGTTATCCGCTGGAAAGAACAAACCTTGACCAGGTGTGCCTTTGATAAACCTCAAGACCCGAAGTGCGGCATCTAAGTGTGGTTTTCTAGGTTGTTGCATAAACTGACTCAATATTTGAATAGAATACACAATGTCTGGTCGAGTGACTGTGAGGTAGATTAATCTCCCAACTAATCGTCGATAACGGGTTGGATCTTCAAGTGGAACACCATCAGTAGGAGTAAGTTTCAGATGTTGTTCCATGGGAAAAGAGTCTGGTCGTCCACCTAGTAAGCCTGCATCTTGTAAAATATCTAAGGCATACTTCCGTTGACACATAAAAATCCCTTGTTTTGATCGAGAAAATTCAAGCCCCAAAAAATATCTTAGATCACCAAGGTCTTTGATGCGAAAGTGTCGAAGCAAGAATGATTTAAGACTGTTTATTTCATCCAAACTATTGCCAGTGACAAGTATATCATCAACATATATAAGAACGGTAGTAAGAGAGGTACCATTAACTCTAGTAAAAAGGGAGTAATCTGCCTTGGACTGTTGGAAACCAGCTGTCTGAATGGTTGTGGAAAACTTAGAAAACCAGTTACAAGAGGCTTGTTTTAGACCATATAAAGACTTATTGAGACGACATATAAGATTCTCCCCCTGTCGGCGAAGACCAGGAGGAGGATCCATATACACAACTTCAGTTAAGTCACCATGAAGGAATGCATTATGAACATCAAGTTGGTGGATGAACCAACCACGGGCAGAAGCCACAGCAAGGAGGCAACGAAGAGTGGTGAGTTTAGCAGTTGGAGAAAAGGTTTCCTGATAGTCGATGCCTTCAATCTGATTATAGCCCTTAGCAACAAGACGAGCTTTATAGCGGTCAATTGTACCATCAGATTTGTATTTAATCTTGTAAACCCATTTACAACCAATGGGTTTATGACCAAAAGGTAATGGCATGAGGGTCCAAGTATTTTGTTGTTCCAAAGCATCAAGTTCATCTTGCATAGCAGCTCGCCAGTGAGGATCTTTGACAGCTTGGGTATAAGAAGTGGGCTCAGTTGTGCCTGAAATGTTAGCTAGGAAAACTCTATAGGAAGGAGAAAACCGAGAAAGGGATAAAAAATGAGATAAGGGGTGATGAGTACCTGAAGAAGATGGCGTTGGATCAGATAAGGAGTGTGAGGAGACAGCAGCATTGGAGAGGTGATAATACTGTTGCCAAGATGGAGGACGTTTTAGGCGGGTGGACTGTCGAGTAGGAACAGGTGCAGGTGCGAAGGAGGAAGGTGATGAAGGTGTAAGGTCAAATGAGGAGGACCCATGTGGGTGATGTGTGTCAGATTGGGTATGGGGTTCAGATGAGGGTAATGGATTGGAGTGTGAACTAATAGGAAATGGATCTGGGTGAGGTGGGTCCAATGATAAAGGAAGGACTGGATGTGTTAAGGGCAATGAATGTTTTTTAGCATAGGGAAAAATAGTTTCATGAAAAGTAACATCGCGACTAACAAGAAAGTGATGAGAATCGAGGTCGTATAATTTGTAACCTTTTTGACCTGTAGGGTAACCAAGAAAGATGCAACGACGGGCACGAGAATCAAATTTATGGTGAGGGTGAACTATAGTGGAATAACAAAGGCAACCAAAAACACGAAGATGAGAGTAAGTTGGTGGTTTATTGTAGAGCAATTCAAAAGGGGATTTTTGGTTTAGTAGTGGGGTGGGTAATCTATTAATAAGGTAGACTGCGGTCAAAACACACTCCCCCCAAAAAGATAAGGGTAAATTAGATTGGAAGCGCAAAGCACGTGCGACATTGAGAATGTGGCGATGCTTGCGTTCAACAATACCATTTTGTTGTGGTGTGTACACACATGAACGTTGAAACTCAACCCCATTATTAAGAAAAAATTCTTTCATGGAAATAAATTCAGATCCATTATCAGTACGTATGGTTTTAATGTTAACATTGAATTGAGTGCAAACAAAAAGAAAGAAGGATTTGAGCAGGGATTGGGTGTCAGATTTGTTACTCATGAGAAAAACCCAAGTGCACCTAGTAAAATCATCTACAATAGTGAGAAAATAACGAGCACCGGAATGTGATGAAATCCGATGTGGTCCCCAGATATCACAATGAAGTAAAGAAAAAGGTGCAGTAGTAGAAATATTACTTAAGGGAAAAGAACTTCGAGTTTGTTTGGCCATTGGGCAAACATGACAGTGATTATCAAAGGAAATAGATATGGAAGGAATAAAGGAAGAAAGCAATTTGAGGCGAGCGACTGAAGGATGCCCAAGTCTTTGATGCCAAAGAGTGGGCGAAGGAGAAACATGGCAGGAAAGTGGCACTTGAGAGACAGATGACATGTAGTAGAGTCCTCCATCTTGTTTACCCCACCCAATCATCTTCCCCGTAGCCAAGTCCTATATGACACAAAAATCAGGAAAAAGAATTATACAACAACGTAAAGATTTTGTAAGTTTACTAGCAGACATTAAATTGAGACGAAAAGAAGGCACATGGAGAACATTGTCAAGGGTAATGTTTTTATTAAAGAGAATAGTGCTAGTGGAATCGATGGGCACTGATGAACCTGTAGGTAGATTAACACATGGCATATGAGAAGTATTAGAGTGAACAAAAAGGGTGGGATCAGATGAAATATGGTCTGTGGCACCACTATCAAGTATCCAAGAGTGAGATAAAATTGAATTAACAGATGGGGAATTGGGCAGACCTGCAGCGTTGGCATAAACATCTGTATTTTCGGATGTGGGTTTAGAGAAGTGTACCATTGCTGCTGCTAATTGTTTGCATTGATCTACAGAAAGACCATCCAAAATGTTTTTCAAATTTTGAGTGGATTGATCCACATGAGAACTGGATTGTTCAGTTTGGGTCGCAGCTGCTGTTGGTTTTGCTTGGACCTGATGCGTAAAAGAAGATGAAGTGCGCCATTTGTTGCGGCTTTCATTATGTGATGCACTCCTTGCGTTAGAATGCCCAGGTGGGTTGGAACCACCACGATAAAGTTTATGTCCAGGAGGATAGCCGTGAAGCTTGTAACAATGATCGATTGTGTGATGATCCTGATTACAATAGGTACAATGCAGTGTGCGTTCATAGGAGGTTGGTATGCTTCTAAAACTAATCTGATTTCCAGAACGACGGTGAGAAGATCCGCCTCCTTTTTGTGTTTTCAAGGCAGCTGCGATGGAAACTCCTTCGATGATAGGTGATCCAATTTCCCGTTGTTTCTCCTCCTGAATGATTAATGAATATACCTCCCGAACACTTGGGAGTTCCTTCATGAGTAAGATTTGGCCACGCACGGCGTTGTACGAATCATTTAACCCCATCAAAAACTGCATAATTTGGTCTTGTTCTTTAAACTTGTTGTATTCTTTCATTCCATCACAAGAGCAAGATGGTGTTCCCCTGTAGGAGGTTAGTTCATCCCAATAACCTTTAAGTTTTGTATAATAATTGGATATAGGCATCGAACCTTGGGTGTGGAAGGCAATTGCCTTTTGGATTTGGTAGATCCGTGGGGCATTACCTTGAGAAAATCGATCTTCAAAGTCTTTCCAGATTTCACGTGCTGTGTTTGCATAAACAACCCCTTCTGCTAAATCAGGTTCGACTGCATTGAGTAGCCAAGAAAGCACCATTTTGTCACACCTTTCCCAGAGTGCGAAGTCAGCTGGTTTATTTGCTTGCGAAGGTGTTTCATAAGAGCCGTTTACAAAACCAATTTTGTTCTTAGCTGTAAGGGCGATAATTATGGAGCGTTTCCACGTGGGATAATTATCACCATTAAGGCGTTTGGTAACAAGCAAGAGCCCTGGGTGATCTGAAGAGTCTATAAAAAAGGGATTAGAGGTCTCAATGATGAAGCTTTGAGAACACTCATCGTCATTGCCCATGATGAAAGAAGATAAAGAAGAAATCTGTTGCAATCAAAGAGAAACAATACAAAAGTTGCAGCAGAAAAGAAAAGGGCCACCACAAGGTAAGCTTTTATGCAAAAAAAAAAAATCTGTTTCAATCAAAGAGAAAGAAGATAAAAGTTGCAGCGGAAAAAAAAGAGCCACCACAAGGTAAGCTCTGATACCATGTGAAATTGAAGAATGAATTGATGTTTTATTTATTTCAATGTACAGATATATATATAGCTACAGCAGAGTATTATTCTAGGAAATAAATTATTGTTATGCTAGAATTAAGGGTGACCCATATATCATGGGATTGCAACAATTACGTTATATACAATTTCCTAATGTATGAAGATTTTATTCTCTAACATAATCCTGCAAGATCAAATTTACCAACGACGGGGAGGGTTGAGGATTAACATTCTTTTTGCTTCCAGTTCCTGAAGACGGGCTTTTGCAAGGAAAATTCAATTAAAAAAAACAATGGGAAGGAAGTGCAATAACTACATGATCAGGTTAAAGGAAATAAAATTGAAATGTTGATTGAATTTACATGAATCAAGTCTAAGAAGAAGCAGCATGAACTCGCAGGAAGAATAGTAGAAGGTTTAAAATTAAAAGGTTTTTTGGGGTGTGCACCGTGGCCGCCAATAAGTGAGAGGAACCCGTGCCCTTTAAACAATACATCCCGGCTCCTCTCATCATCAAACACCACCTTCTGCAACTATGTTTGAAATATTGTTTCGAGACCTGAAATATTGTTTCGAGAGCTTTCTAGTGATGGCACACATAATAATGGAGGATATATGATGTGGCTCTAGTGGATTTTTCTTTCCTCCTCTCATTTTTTTCGCTTTTCGGTAAGGTACACAAGCTTCCTTTCATTTGATTTATTCATACAATGTAGTTGTTATTCTCTTGATTTTCATTCTTTTTTTTTTAATTTTGTCCATAACATTTAATTTCATTTAGTTTTTATTTTAAATTTAATCTTTATTATTTTAATTTTTATTTTTAGTAGTTATTTTTTTTCAATTTCATCCATTATTATTTAACTTTATTTAATTTTTATTGCAAATTTAGTCCTTATTCTTTTAATTTTTTATTTATTTTTTTAATTTTTTTCTAATTTTTTTTAATTTCATCCATCAACATAAAAAATTACAATTTAATCCAAACCCAATAGATGTCGCCTTAACCCATCTCAAACGAGTTGGATTTTTTATGGTTGTCTTACCTAATGAGTAATGAATAGGGTATAAATATTATCAAAACATACTTGAAACTCACCCGAACCTAAACTAAAATATATATTTATATTATATAAATATATTTGGAGAACATTTTGACTTTTAAAAAATAATGTGATAGATGCACATTTTGATATTGACATAAAACATACATACACACACATACATACATACATACATATATATATATATATATATATATATATATATATAGTTTAATAATTTTGATACACATTAGATATACACACACTTCAAATTTATTTATTGATTTGTTTATTTTTTATTTAATATTAAAATTTTGTTAGATAATAGATATCAATATAGATAAATAATTTCATCTCATGATATTAGGAATGACAATTTAATATGAACTCAATGAATACCAACCTAAACAGGTTATGTAACATCCTTTCTATATCGGGATAAAAGCAACAATCTCATGTCAACAAAAAATAGTGTAATTAATTTTTTTTTATTTTTATGATCTTTGTATTAACATCTACTGAAATTTCAACAAGGGCCCCCTATACCGGAAGGTTCTAAGTTATTGACATGTAACCTATTTACACTTCTAGTAACTCGCATCTTATAACTTAATCCCGATTCAATCACCCTGGTTTTCAATTCTACAAATATTATCACCTATCAACCATAATATTTATGATATACATTATATAACAAAATATTATTGTGGATGAATAAAAAATATAAACACATAGACATTAAATATGGTTATATGAACTATAGAGCTAAGTTCATTCATTCAAGTTTATACATTAATTATATAAATTTGATTATACAAACATTTTCATGTATACTTCTTAGAACCTATATTACAATAAGGAAAACATAAGTTAGCATCTACTTATGTCGTGCATGCAATGATCCTGAAACAAAATATATATTATTAAAATGTGGATATCACAATAAATATAACAACATAAATATCTAACAATTTAAAAAAGGTAACATATATTCATATTTTATCGTAACGTAGTTTCAGTTGGTGACCCATAACTGGAGTTTTATAACTCTAAAATGAGTAAGATCAATTTCTTAGTTAGTCAACATCTAAAACTATAATTTTTATGAGGAACCTGATCCTAATTCCTTCATCCTCCTATCTGAAATCTCTCTGAAAGTGAAGAGACAAAACTGCCAAGATTCGTCAACCTTTTCATTTACACACAACACATGGAGTTATTTAATTTAGCTACTCATATATTTTCCCTTAATTCAAGTCTAAGAACTCTAACTATAATTCAACATTCAAGAATTAATTTATAATCCACTTTGAAACGACTTATAAAACCATGTTTAGAATACCTTACCCAATATGAATCAAGGTTTCAATTGTCAAGTCCTTTCTTTTCTCTTTAATTACAGCTGGCTTTCCCCTCTTCTCTTCTTGTTCAAATTTTCTTGTTAATCTCTTACCTACCAGTGTTTATTCTATATATAACCCTTAATCTTGGATGGGTTCTTGGAATTTTTTTATGTTTCTTTCTTAATTTGTAAAAAAAAATAGATACAAAAACTCCCTTATTTCTTTCTTTATGATAGATGCAGATCTTTATTTATTTATTACTATTATTATTTTTATTTAGGCCTCATTTTCTTTAAGTGTATTCGTTTTGCCCCCATTTCTTTTAGTTTAATTTATTTTTTTAATTTAATTCAACCTTGATTCCGGGGATTTAAAGGTCAATATTTCTTCTATGGTTACCTTACTTAACATTGGATTATTTAATAATTAAGCTTTCAATTTTCTTATGAAGAGGTTACCTTAATGCTACAATAAGGTCATAGATTTTGCATATTAACCTAAATGAATTCAAGTCATTTTTTTAACCATTTTTTATTTGCCACTTTTTTTTTCATGTTATCAAAATTATATTGACTTATTGACTTAGCTCAAGTCAATGATCTAGATCTTGGTTTTTTTGTTTGAGAACACTTATGTTGTCTTGGCTTCCCTTTTTAATGATGGAAAAAAAATTGGCTCAGCCCGCGATGTAGCACGAGCCACCCATCTAGTACTTATAATTTTTAATCATATTTGGCCCTGTAATTTGAACTTTTCATCATATTTACCATTATGATTTTAGGTTTTGGTTATAGTTTCGCTTTTAGTTTGATCATTATACCATTTGTTTTCATTATATTTGAAAATATAAAAATAAATCATAGATAACTATTGGGTCCTACTAATAGAAGGGCCCAACGCTTCTTTCCTTCTCTTTTATCACTAACACCTTTTGAAACTTGCCTTATAATTCTTCCTCTAGCAAAATCTCACCTGACTCTCTAACTTTCTTCATCAGAAAGTTAGAAATTGAATCACATCCTTGTGTGCTAGGATAAAAGCAAAGTAGTTATGTTCATCCAAAGATTTTTAATAAGTATAATCAAAGGTTGGAGCATTAGGCATTTTGTTGAGTAAGGGATTTGACTATTGGAGCTCCTGGAGTGAAGAAGGAGGCACCAAACATAGCAAAAATGTCTCTAAAAGACTGGAGGGGGCCGCTCTTTTTTTAGCTTGGACTAAGAGCATCGATTCTTAGTGCCATAATAGAAATTGCCCTTAATACGCAAATGAAAGCCCTCGTAACACTGTAGCTCGCTAATTTTATAAAGGAACAGCAAGACCCAATGTTATTGGGTCTTACTAACTAGCCGAACCCACCAGCCTTGGGTTTGGTTGCGGAGCCGAATTCAACAAAGCTGCAAGACCCAATAATATTTTTTGACTAAAAAACACAAACGACAACTTTCTATAGTGCTAGAGCATCAGACCTAGCAACACTTTTTGTCTAAAGAACATAAAAACAATGCTCTCTGGTGCTACAATGTCATCCACAGTGTAAATATTCTATGTTTACTATGTGATTCACAATGCAATAAGTTCATGTTTATAGTACATGCAGTGTTTTTTTCATACCTTTTAAAGTATTATAATATATCAAAGTGACATTTTTATGAGTAAATGAAAGATTTTTTTTAGATTTCCTAACATGTGCTTAACATAAAAATAAAAATAAAAATAAAATTGGGTTATTTTTTATTTTTAAAATCAATAAAAAAAATTAGAGGCTTTTAAACATTCAAGTCTTTTAAAATTATTGTTATTTTCTCCTAGTTTTCTATTAAAGAGTTTATTATTATTATTATTATTATTGAATAAAAAGTAAAATAAAATTAATTTTAATATACCGCCATTTATGATGATTGTTTTGTAATTGTATTTAATTAGGGTTGGTATACTAACAAATTCTCTCCCAGTATTAAAATAAGGATGGTATGCTATGCACATAAAAAACAACTTATATTTCATTGGGAAAATTAAAAAAATAGATAAAAACTAACTAAAATCAATAAAATTCATTAAACCTTGTGATCAAATTCAATAAAGTGGTCATGAAAAACTAGAGTTAGTAATCTCATTATAGGTAAGGGAAATTCATTACTTCATGAATATGTTTTCCTTCATTATCTGAATCACTAAAATTATAGCCATCTTGGAAGGGGAGGGACTATCCTTCTTAAGTGATGGTCATAATAAGAACAACTATAATGTTGACAATGGATTCAATTTGCTTCATAAATATATGATTTTATATGAATAATTGGAATCCATCAAAACTAACACCCAAAACAATAGAGACAATAAAGAAATATCTCTCATCTATTTCATGTTTTGATTTGAAAGTATAAAAATTTATTTCAAAACTACCATATAAATATATTTATTTTATGTTTTTGTCTCTTCAACCAAACATGTTTTTTTCTCTATTATTCTTGTCTCTTCTATTTAAAGGCAAGACAGTAATTAAACGCTACTTAAAAAACTAATAATTAAAATAAACTATAATCAAACATTACATAAAAAACTAACAATTAAAATAAAGTAGTATAGAAAATTATAAATAAAAATAATGATATGATATATCAAAACTATTCTAGAGATAGATTTATTTTATATTTTTATCTCTTCAACCAAATATATTTCTTTCTTTATTATATTTGTCTCTTCTATTCCAAACCAAAATAATAATCAAACACCACTAAAAGACCAACAATTGAAACATACTAGCTTAGAAAATTATAAATAAAAATAATGATATGATATATTAATTAATAAATTTTTAAATCTATGTGAAAAATCAAACATTAATTTTTAAAAAATATGTAAGAATACTATCAATTTAGTATAAAAATAACATACAATTTTACAAATTCTAAACTATACCTTTCAAATGTTCACTATAGAGAATCTTTCCACAAAAAATAAAATAAAAAAAAAACACAAATCTTCTACAAACTTTGATTTGAAAAAGGAAAAGGGAGGAAACAAAATATACCTTGGAAATAAGGATGTGCAAATGCATGTCTCATGGTTATCACATTATAGAAAAGAAAATTTAACTCTCTCATCATGCAATTATACAAGTACACAACCATCCTAATTGTCACCCTGATTTTATAATTGTAGTAGGATAAAGAAAAACCTCTTGTCTACTCTATTAATAAGATTAAATCTCCTTTTTGAATGATCTTAACAAAACATTTTTTATAATTTTTGTATATTAATAAATTTTCTTTTTGAATGATTTTAATACACATTTTCTATATTTTTATCTGTTGATAAGTGTGTATTAGCTTTGGTGTCACTTTCCATAGTTATAGGGATTTCTCCCACATCAAAATGGTCATGATCAAAGTGTTATCACGTTAGGTCATTCAAGTTGGGTTACGATGGAGGTCGTTGTAACAATGATTTTATAATATTGTGTTAATTATTCAGGATTAGTCGAAGATAAAAAAATATTTTATGTTGGTTTTTTCCTTGCTTTTCTTCATCTTTTTTTTTCAGCCGATGGTATCAACTTGAATGTATTTTTTATGGGAGATTTTTGAAATTAATATTATAGAAAAAATCATATTAAAAATGTAGATATTTTTATTTAATAAATAAGCGTAGACAATAATAATGATATAGATACTAGTTTAATTTCTTTTAATTGTTGTTCCACTCATGCCAAGAAAAATAGTGATCGATAATAGTTTGAGAATATAATTGTGATTGTTTTTAAAAAATAATTTGTATTGAAATGTATTAAAATAATTTTTTATTTTTAAAAAAGTTATTTTAAAAATTAACATATCAAAACAATTCAAAATACATAAAAAAATAATTTTTTATAGAAAAACAAATTTTTTATAACATAATTTAGCATGTATTTTCAAATATTCAAGATTAACTCGTGTTTCTTTGCCAACCAAACTCCCCTACCACTATTCAAAACTAACTTATAAGCAGACTTACAAACATGATAACTTATCAAATTGAATTGAAATCCAAATTTAAAGCTAGAAAAAATTATATTATTAATTATTATTGTTTTAGATAAATAAAAATGCTTTATTCTAGCTACAAACATATTTCTACACTATTATACTAATATTTAATGACTTAAAAAATTGTTTAAAGTCTGCTTTTTTTAAGTGTTTTTTATTTAAAAATTATTAAAATAATATTTATTTTATTTTTAATATTAATATATTAATATAATATGAAAACATAAAAAAATAATTTAAAATTAAAAAATTAATACTTTTCAAAAATACTTTTAAAGTAAAAAAAAAACACGTGAAATGTTTTGCAAATCTGGCATATATAACAAGCCTTGTTTGTAACCATTTTTAGGCCATCAAATTGCATCACCGTCAGCAGCATGGGCAGTCTAGCCTTCTACAGTAACCAAAGTACATGTCTCCTTGGGCCCAAGCACGACAATTGACCAGGGACAAGTCCAAAAACTCTTTTAAGCAGGCTTCAAACAACAACCTCGTCAATGTTTATTTGTAATAATTTTAGGATAAAGTATCTCTTAAATGTAATATTAATACACAAAAGTAACAATTTTTTTATCTAATAAATTAGAGAATTTATCCTGCTATTATTTTGGATCGTGAATAAAATTCAATTTTTGATAACATAGAACTTTTAAGTATTAGGATAATAATTCTAATCTGATTTGAAGCATAGCTTAGTATAAATATATGTCTAATCACTGTTTTTTTTCAATATAAAATAGATAATTCTACAACTTTTATTTTTAGTTAAAATAACTATTATTATTTTTTGGATTAATTTATTTTTCTAAACAAAATTCCAATTAGAGCTAAAATACTTTTTTAAAAAACTAATTATGTAGAAATTAATTCAATGTAATCTTATTTACTTGTCAAGTCTAAAAACTCATGAATAACTAGAAAAAATATAATTTGACTTGTAAAATTTTAAGAAGATATATTTTTTTATCATAAAATTTAGATGATAATATATTATATTAGATATATAAAATATATGATCTTAGTCATAAGACCATGATAATCTCATAAAAAATAAATAAAAAAATAGTTTAAAACTCAATTCTTAATCAATATAATATTAAATAATAATGAAATTTTAAAAAATTAATTAAAAAAATCCTGAGTCAACTTAGGTTAACTTGCTAAACTTGAGTTATGAGACCAAAATAACCCGATAAAAAATAAATAAAAATAATTATAAAACTCAATTATCAATCAATCTAATGTTGAAAAGATAAAATTAAAAAAAAAAATAATAAAGGACACAAAAGAAGACCTAAGTCAACTTGAACTAACATGTTAAACTCATGACTCGGATCGTAAGATTAAAATAACCTTATATAAAGAAAATTAGAATAAAACTACAAAGTTTAATTTTTAATTAATTAAATATTGAAGGATAAAATTAAAAAAAATTAATTATAAAAAAATAAAAAGAAAACTCGATTTAATTGGGTTAACTTGTAGAAGTTGTAACCTAGGTTATGAGATTGGAATAATCTAATAGACAATAAATTAAAATAAATTATAAAACTTGATCTTCGATAAATTTAATATTAAAAAAATTATATATATATATATATATAATATTGTTTCAATTAGCATTATTTTATAAGGAGAGGAACAATTATTCCCCCTTTTAATTAGTTTTTGCTAGCTAGATTATTAACTCATGATATACTACAAATCAAATCATATTTTTTTTAACATATAAAAATTATTATGGCATTACTAACACATTTTTGCTAATTTTCTTTTTTAAATTATACAGATTTAATTTGACCTGATTGACTTTGAAGATCAAAAAACAACATTAATAACTAATAAAAATATAGCTAGACTAAAAAAATTCAGGTCAATATTTTTTTAAAAAAAATATTGAAGTAACAATACATTAAATTAATATAAATTTAACTTATCAAATCTAGAACCTAGGTTATGAAACAAATATAACCTTGTATAAATTAAATTAAATCAAATTATAAAATTTAATTTTTAATGAACTAAATATTGAAAGAAAAAATTAAAAAAATAATAATTAAAAAAAATCCTTAATTAATTGGGTTAACTCTCATGTTCACGACCTTGGTTTTGAGATCAAAATAATCTTAAAAAAATAAATTAAAACAAATTATAAAATTTAATTTTTAATTAACTATTAAAAAATAAAATAAGATTTTTTTTAAATCAATTAATTGAATTAACTTTCTTAACTCATTACTCGAGTTATGTTATTAGAATAGCTTAATAGAAAAATAAATTTAAACAAAACTTTATCCCTTATAAATTAAAAATTAAAAGATTAAATTAAAAAATAAAAAATAAAAAAAATAAAATAGTGATGTGTGTGAGGAGAGAAACAATGATTTCTTCTAATTAATTAGTTATTGTTAATATTGCTATGAAATTGGCACTGGAAAACTTTTAAATAAAATAAACTAATATTTATTCATTGAAGTATGAATAACGAAAAATCATTGAAATAGTTTGAAAAAAGATTTATTATTTATTAATAACGAAAAATAAATTAAAATACTTATTTATGTAGAGTAAGGAAGAAAAAAAAAAACCAACATTATGGTCTTTTTTGAATAGCTTGTCGAACAACAAATCTGCCACGCGGATAGTAAGCTTGAAACCTTAGCATCCTCCATTGATTCGAGAGTAACTGTTCCTGTTTTTGTTTTTATCGAAACGTTTTTGACTAGGACTGGATGATGATACCGCTACACTGTATCACACGGGTAGTGGCCCATACACACACTTCTCTTACGCGTTTCGTGACTCCATTCCACCATCCCACACGCACCCAAGACCATCTTACACGTGCGAATAAGGAAATTCAACAAATGAGGGGCGAAGAAAAACCAGATGAATATATTTTATTAAGGAAACGCTTTTTGGTTCCTCCTCTTTTATTTTGCTGTTTGGGCCGCAGAATAATCAGAGGGAAACGAAAGAGGGGAGGTTTTGGTGTAAAAAGACCAAATTGACCTCGATTCCTCTCTCTCTATCCTTGTGCAGCTTCTACGACTCTCTCTCGGTTATTGTACGGTCACCATGAACCAGAAGGCCAGCGTCTCTAAAGAGCTTAATGCTAGACACAGAAAGGTTAGTCTTCCTTCCTTGATCGAAATCTCAATCCTGCCCCTGCCTGTTCTTGATTGTTTATGTGTTAATCTCGATTTCTTTTTTATTTTGATAATTTTATCACTCTTTGAATTAAACGGCGATTGATTTGATATGATGTGTGCTGTGACTTTAGATTAACTTGATGATTAATTAGATCGTTGATTCTTTTACTTCTGCGTGATTATGCATTTGATCTAATATTTTACTGGTAATTGATGAAATGTGGCTTGATTAATTAATGGTGATTGCGTTGATTTTGTGGAATTTATTTAATTTTTTAGCTATGCGAATTTCAAGTTTTAGATTGGATGAGGTTTATATCTGTACGATGCTATTCATTTGTGTTACTGGTTGGTTATATAATATGCTGAGATCCAAGTTTAGAAGATTTTCTCTTGTCGTTAGAATTGGATTTTTTCAGAATTATATCTTCGAGGTGAAAATCTGGTCTAATTCGAAACCAAGAGCCAAGAAATGTCCTTAAATTTGTTGCGTTTTGTAGATATTAAGTTAGGCTCATCTATATTAATGTCCCTGATGATTATTTTGCTTGTGATTTTGTTTTTTCTGTAATGATAAATATATGTGTTTCTAGTTTGTCTTTGATGAGTGCTGCAATGGCATTCTCAAATGAGGATTGAGTTCAACCTTAGAATTTGTTTGGGTTTTTTTTTTTGTGCTAGTTACTGTGCTCATATGCTGTTTGTATGTTTAATTATATAATTTTGCATTGAAGGGAATGGAGTGTGCATTTTTATGAACAAGTCCTGCCAAATTAGCAGTCTGATTGTCACATTTTTCAGTGGAACTATTTTGAATTGAGTGTTTTGGGATTAAATTTTAGTTATTTTATAAGCAGCTGGAAATGTTACTTTGTCCCAATATTTAATTCATGGATGAACTCTGGAATTTTCTGGAGTCTTTATTGGTTTCCATATTGTCTCTTGTATAATGTGTTTCATTCCTGTGGTGATTATTTGAACCTTGTAGCGATGGGTTACTATATTTTGATACATGTCAAAGTTTAGACTTTATGACTGCCATTGATGCTAGCTACATATGGTGCCATTTGTCAATGAAGTGGATTATATGATTTTTGCTTTGGTGTTTTCCATATTCTAATTGTTTTTTATTTGTCATTCTAGAAGCAGTGCTATTCATTCCTCTTTATGTCTTAACAGTGTATTGTCTTGAATTACTTTTTTCCTGTTTTGCATATGCAGATCTTGGAAGGCGTCCTCAAATTACCTGAGAATAGGGAATGTGCTGACTGCAAAGCCAAGTATGTATGGAGAAGAATATGAGGATATGATATAATTAGGATGATAGTAAATAATTAGAAAAATAAATATACAAAATTACTTAACAGTCATGGATCGTCGTAACTAGCTTGATGCTGTTAGTTTTCTTATTGTTGCTCTATTATCAGTTTGAGCTGCTGGTGCTAACCTGTATGCAAATGCAGAGGTCCAAGATGGGCAAGCGTGAATTTGGGTATCTTTATATGCATGCAGTGTTCAGGGATCCACAGAAGTCTTGGGGTACACATATCAAAGGTGACAAATTTCTTTCTAAACCATCATTAACTTTTAATGTAGGATTAGAATCTTTAACAAAAGACTAAGATAATGGTTGTTTTTCTTTGTGCACATAAAAAAAGTTTTGTAGATAAGGCCTTCAAAGTCTTCGATGAAGAGTTGCTTTGTGAAAAAAAAATGAGGAAATAGTTTTTGTATTAGCCTTTTTTATTACAAAACAGAAAATTGAAAGGAAGATGGTATGGTGATTTTGAATGTCTATGTATGACTGTTATTTCACCATCTTTTATGGCTAAAGAACATTGTTTCAGATACAAAACAATCTCATCTCCCTGGGTAATGTTGTAGTATCATTACCTTTCCTGATGATACCAGGTCCTAGGCAAGTAGCATATTGTCTACCTTCTTTGATTATGTCCATACTTTGATATGCTGTTTAATAGTGCTCCATTCATTTCTACAGCTTGATTTTCTATTTTCAGCAACATTGGTTAATGAATTTTTTATATTTTTTTGTCTCTATTGATCCTGAGCTTCAATTTGTGCTCTTCAATTTCCTAATGATATTGCTCTTTTTCTTTTCTTTGATTGGTTGATCACAAGCAAGCACAATGGTTATTGATGTGCTGTTCATCTTCTTCTTTTTAAAACTGTAACTGACATGCGTGGTAACTAGGTCTACTGTTGGTTGATCAATGGATTTTATATCTTGCTGTTGCCTACATGTCATGAATCTGGTTATTCATTTTTTTCTCTTGGAGATGCTGCTTAATATGCATCAAAGTGCTATTATCCTTGAGGATTTTTGTCTCCTGATTGGTTCTCTTCTGCAGGTTCGATCCGCAACCCTTGACACATGGCTTCCAGAACAGGTTGCATTTATTCAATGTAAGCTCATTGGCTTGTTGCAAACTTGTGATTATTATGATTGTTTGACAATTACTTTTGGGTTTAATAAACAGCTCGCTTTGTATTGTTTGTTTAGCAATGGGGAATGAGAGGGCAAATAGTTATTGGGAAGCAGAGTTACCCCCAAACTATGACAGAGTTGGAATTGAGAATTTCATTCGTGCAAAGTATGTGTATTTTTAGAACTCTATTATTAGCAAGTTTTCTCAATCCTCTTTGTGTGTTGATATGATTGCAGTGCACCTGACTATTACAGTTTCTTTCAGGTATGAAGAGAAGAGATGGGTCTCAAAAGATGGAAGAACACAATCTCCTCCTAGTGGCCTGGATGAAAGATTGCTGCATCAGAGACCCGGTGAAAGAAGTGGGCATGGACACACCAGCAGTTCTGAAAATTTGTTTGAGGAAAAAAAGAATTCACAAGCATCAAGCTCAAGGAACAGTGCTACTGCTTCAAGAATAAGTGTTCCTGTTCCTCCTAGAGGACCCGAGCAGGTATGCTGAGTTTTATCTTCATAGTCAAGTGGAACAGTTGTTCACTCAAGGAATCTGTAATGAAATAGTTGATCATTTCTTTCCTTTATTATGTTTTGAAAAGAAAGCTTCAACAAATCCTAAAATCTAAGCATGTAAAATTTTGTTGGGAAGAAACGGTTTTGATTTTAGCCTTTGGCCTCTCGCAAATAAAAGCACAACCACTCGCAATAGCCAGTGTTTATGTGCAATTGAATTATGCCATATCTTCGTCCTTTTGATCTAATTTTTGCAATTCACCATGCTTTCCTGTCTCTTGTTGGTTAGAGTAGTTACATGCATGATTCTTATTTCTTCCTCACTTTGTAATCGTCTCGCGCTTTTCTATTTTATTTTTTCATTCCCACCCAGAAAGGTCCTACATCCATAAGGATTCAAGCATGACATTTTTTTCATAAACAGGTTACTCCTGCAAAGCCTCAAGAGGTTGTTGAAAATGCTGAACCAATGGTGGAAGCTACTGAAGCTGCTAAGAAAGTTGCAGATGCTGCTCCAGCTGTCTCTGCTCCCAAAGTTGATTTTGCTACTGATCTTTTCAACTTGCTCTCTATGGATGGCCCTAGTGAAAATGGCTCAGAAGTAGCTTCCAATGATGATAATGGTTGGGCAGGTTTTCAATGTATGTCTTAATGTGTTTGGACAATTGTTACTTGCTATGCTCTCCTTTGTGTTTTTTGTTGATATTTCATTTTCACACACGTATGGTGATTCTTGTTATCAATGTGGACCATTCCAAAATTTGCAGCTGCAACAGTTGCTGAAGAATTGTCAACGACTGGAAAAGCTGTTCCAACAAAAGCTGTAGAAAATAATACCCAGTCCAATTCTGGAATCGAGGATTTATTTAAAGATTCGCCTTCTTTAGCTACCCCTTCAGTCTTGGAGAAACCCCAGAAAGATGTGAAAAATGATATAATGAGCCTTTTTGAGAAGGTATGTACTTTTGGCATTTTTAATGCATCTTTTGAACATTTCATCTGAAATTTGTTTGGTCATATATCTTATCCTGGCTGAGCTTTCCAAATTTTTAATCACATTTGTTACCTCTGTAAAAACCAACTTTAGTTTGAATTCATGCAAGAGTTTAGCTTTTTGAAGTTTATGTGGAGTTGAATTATTAGCTGATGATTTTGTTTCCACCATCTCATAGTCCAATATGGTATCACCATTTGCGATGCATCAACAACAACTTGCCATGCTAGCGCAACAACAGCAACTTCTTATGGCTGCTGCAGCAAAATCTGCTGGTGGGGACCCAAAAGTGATGAATCAACAGCATCTTGCTATGCTGACACAGCAACAGCAACTTATGGCTGCAGCAGCAAAGTCAGTTGGTGGGGACCTGAAACTTTCAGGCAGTATTCAAAAACAAGGGCCAAATGGTATTAACATACCTGCACAAAATTGGCCAAACATGGGATACCAAATTCCTGGTTTGATGATGCCAGTAGCTGGGCAGGGTGACTTACAGAAACTTATGCAGGTACATATCATGGAATTATGGGTTGCTTTCATATTCACTGATATTTAATTTGCTTCATTTGGTGATATTCTGATGTTGCTGTTATTTTTTTTATTTTTTATTTTTTGTTGTTAGACTGGTAACATAGGACTGACACATCCAGGGGGAAACACTGTACAATATCCACCATCAAGGTATATTTGTTTTTTCCAGTCTGCTATGTTGTTGGTGAATAGAGAAACATGTGATTGTGCTTTGCACTCTGGTGGAATTGAAACCATGGACATTACAACCACTTTCCTGTGCGTTTTTTTTTTTTTCAGATGCTAAGTTTTTTCATGTTCCTCCATCTTCCCTCATCCTGCCCAAGTTTGGTCCTCAGTCTTGCATTGCATCTAAAATTGCTTTGCATGGGGCTTAAAATTTTGCTAATTACTTCAATTATTTCCAATTGAAGAAGCTTTGCTTAGTCTCGAAGAGTGAAGAAGATGGCAGTGATAAAGCTATAGCACAAGCTTGCAGCCACATTTCTTTCTTTTCCCCATCTTGTTACTTGCAGGACGGTTGCTCTGTGCCACTTAAAAACACGGTAGTTTTAAGTTTTAGGAGACCCATATTTCTGTTTTATCACTCCATAATATGTAAAATCAGACTGTTGGTGCGTTTCCTGTGCTAGTAAAACGATACTGACCATCATAGAACAATTAGAAATGCAATCATTTGAAAGTTTCAGATCCATTCATGCTTTTCTTTTCCACCAATAAATTTTCGTCTCCTGTCTAGTTTTTGTGTTAGATTCCCTACCCAAATTCCTGCCATTTGTTGTTTGCAGCTTTTTTGACATGGGGCAAGTTAACCCTGCCAACGGTGGGACAAGCACTGGAGCCAGTAAAACTCAATCAGCAGCTCCGGTTTCATCTGGTGGTACTAAAATGCAAACCGGAAAGGATTATGATTTCTCCTCTTTAACTCAAGGCATGTTCTCAAAGCATTGAGCGCCTTGAGGGAGGGAGTTAATGTGGGCTTCATCATACAATACTGAAGTAGTTGCGTTACAGGAAAATAGCACATTGAAAGTTTTTGTTTCCTCCCCCTGGATTTGCGATTGTAAACTATTGTGTAGAGGCGGCAGTTCCAGTTTTTCCTTCATATTTCGTTGATGGTTCATTTGTACGAGTAGATGTATCCAGAGTAATAAAGATGGGGCTAGATTGATTGCCAGCTTCCCCTTGCTCACACCTTTTTGCCATGCTTGGTAAATTTTTCGTAAAGCGTCAGTGCTTTTCTGCCAAAAAAGTGTCCTTGGACATGATTAGAGATCATAATTTCTTCAACATAGGCCTTTCTATTTTCTCATTTATTCAACTAAAAGTACAGGTGGGGAGACCTTCAGTGCTGGTGCCACACTGGGCATTCTTTCAGTGTTAAATAAGAAAACCCAGGAAGAATGCCCCCTGAGGAGGGGGTAATTGAAAGTTCTACGCGTGGACTAAATTTCTCTCTCTTTCTTTGTATATCAATTCCCGGGCTAGCGATAGAAGTGGCATATAAAAATGGTCATTTTTTGATGGCAAAAATTGGGGTTCTAATCAATAAGGAGAGTTTGATGGTAGTGATTTTTGTCTTTTAACATCCATGAAAGAAGAGTTTTGGTTTTTTTTTTTGTCTTTTTTGGTTGATTTTTTTTAGTGTTTTATGACTTTTAAAGGTTTCAATCTGGTTTAGAAAGGGTTTTATGATGCTTTTATTTTTTAGATGAGTAGCTTGAAAAAAGAAAATTTCCCTGATTTACCTATCGTATCTTTGGTGGTTGGATTCTAGATAGTAAATGATTTGTTGTTTGTTTATTTTAAAAAAATAAAATACCCCTTACAAAAGAAAGAAATGAGTGGCCCAAAAATATAGGCCCATATATTTTTTTTACTTATAGCCTTATATATCTAATTTCATGACACACTTTGTCAAAATTTATTGAGGATAGATATTACAAAAAAAAGGGGACCATGGAGTAAAATAAGGAGAAAAAGCATGACCAATCTAAAATTCTTGGAAAAAGTTCTTTTAAGTCCTCATACTATCCTTTCTTTTTCTTTGCGGTCCATATATTTTAAAAAAACTTTTAATTTTGATTTAAAAGTTCATTTACTTTGCTTTTTAGTCTTGAAAATCACCATTCTTGGTGTCGATTGGTTTATTCAATGAAAGAAATTTAATGATAATGATTTTTATCTTTAAAAAATCATGTTTGATTTAGATTTTTTTGTTAGGTTGATTTAGCTTTTTTTTATTGTTTTGTTTTTTATTTTTAAAGTTAGTGTGTGGTTTAAAGAGGGTTCTATGTTGTTTTTAGGTAAAAATAACTTGGGAAAAAATTAGCCTAAAAAACATCTTTCTTGATTTTAAGATATATACAGTGATTGAATTATGAGCAATTATATGCTTATTTTTTCAAAAACAAACAAAAGCTTAATATAAAAAAATGATAGCCCATTCCTCCTCGTTGAACAAAAGGCTATAATGATATAATGGTGGTCATCTCTATTGACCGGTAATGGATAATGGGATACAAGAGCAATTCTAGCATTTATCACTTCCTTATTATGTGTCATAATTCAATTTTAGATTATCTAAAATTATCCAAAAAATAAAATAAAAAATGAACAAAGAAATTTAATTAAAGGTTGAAGGATGAAATTGAACATAGTAGCCAAGTTTGGGAGCCTAATTGCTATAGAAAAGGGTTTAATTAAAACAAAACAATGAGAATTTGGGATTGAACTAAAGAAAAATATTGAAGATTGGGACAAACTTGTAAAATAATTAAGTTGGGGGACTTAATCAAACTTTTGGTGAGTTTAATTGTTTTAATCAAGGGCTTAATCAAAAGAAAAATTAAGTTAAAAATTAATTGAAAAATAATTAAGTTTGAAGACCTAATTCATGTCAATTCATAAAGATTATAAGATTAATGACATAATTGGAACTTAAAAATACCAAATTGGTGCAATCAGGAAGTTAATTGAAAAAATCTTGAAGAATGAAGGTTAATTGAGGATTAAATTGAAGAATTTCAAGATCAATGATCACTTTATAAAAGAAGCATAAATTTAAGGGTTCAATTAAAAAAAATTAAGAGAAAAATTATAGGAAATCTAAAAGATTAAGGTTGGTTGGGAGCTTCATTACAAAGTTCTAAAGATTAAAGAATCAAATTAAAAAATTACTATAATTTTAATATTCATTATCTTCTTCCTATTTAAACAAAAAAAAAAGGAGAATGTCCAAGTACTCACTTTTCTACTATAATTTCTTTATTATCTTTTCACTACACCACATAAATTTTATGCCAACTTACACCTTAACGCTGGTACTTCACTTTTAAGCTAAAGTTTCAGCTTTAATTACACCAAAAACACTTGCAGAATCTCTCTTAAAAACATTACCCAGCATTGTTTCACCTGAAAAAACAGCTCTGTGTCCTCCATTTCCCAGCTACAGAGCAAGACAAGCTTTTTGTCCTTCGCTTTTCATAATGGCCAGGAGCTATCCCCACAAATTAATGGTTTAAGATGACACTCATAGAGCTTTTTATTTGACACGAACATGGAAAATTGTTATGAATTGCTCTTGATTTTGTTGGAATATGTTACTCTTGCTTTGTTATAATGTGTTATCCTGGCTGATAACTCATATATAGGTGTTCTTTTGCATTTTCTCTTGAATATTCCTCTAAAATAACTCATAAAACTCTTTCAATATAGTAACTCTATAGTAAAGCGTGGACATAAAAAAAAAAAAAAGAAGAAGAATTTTTCACTGTACATTTTTTTTTTAGTAATTATTAATAATTTTTCATATATTATTTTAGAATAATAGAGGGGAAAAAAAGACAATTGAGCAGTTTGTTTTCAGCAAAATTACTAGTGAAAAACAAAATATCAATTTATATGCTTTAAATTATTATTATCTAAGCTATGCCGTGAGAAAATAACTAGAGTTATTATAATCTGTAAGAATATCTCTACATCTAAATTAAAAAAAAAAAAATCATAGGAATGCATGATTGATCTTGCATGCATTTCTGTGTGGGTTTTTTCTTTATTGTTTAATTAAACAAACCTTGGGAATTGGATCACGGTTTATAAAAGTTGATCATGATATAGTACTTGAAAATAAAATAAAAACAAAATGGAAACGTGTAGAAAGGGGGCAATGATTGGAAGTCTTGCTAAATGAATACCCTAGCCAAAAGTCCAAAGCTTCGAGATCTTCAGTCCACGTGTCCAACTTCCTCACCGATCATCCGACCAATCTCTTTAGTCGTGTCGAAATTATAGGCTTGCATGAAATTCCAGGATTTTCCACACCAAAATTAGGCAAATCTCGGACTAGAAAACGAGACCACTGGGTGCACGTTTCAGAACCTCGGCGCACCGGAAAATCACTTCCAGGAAACACCAGCTGGACACGTGTCGACCGTCTGTTAGCTCGACGGCTCCATGACAAGTAGAGCACTGAAGAAACCACTTTTCTTGTCAAACATTTGTTCTTGTCATTGCGAGGTGGATGGATAGAGCTGTGTAGTTTTCAAACTTCAGTCCCACACCCTTCCACTTATTACTCTGTAGAAAAAATAATAATAATAATAAAATGAATCAACAATTGGTAATTTTAATTAAAAACTAAAATAAGAAGTTTGTTTATTTTATAAGAAGCGAGAAATAAATGCACATATAAATATTTAACCTTAAGATACAAAGCGTTTTTTCTAAAAAAAAAATACTTAATTATATAGCAACTAAAATGAATATTCATGAAAAGACAATGATTGAAATTCTAGAAAAAAATGGATATTTATAGTTAAAATTCTCTTTTCTTAATTATATTACTTTTTCACAAAAAATACCTTTTATATTAGAAAATTTTTGTGGGGTTCAATATTTTTAAATCGAGAATACCCAAATTGTAATACTTTTCAACCCAAAAACATGAAAGAAAATATTATATAGACCTTCAAAATTATATTTCTAACCGCAAAATATACTTTAATCAAACTAAATTCTCAAAATTAAATCAATAAAATTATCACTCCATGGTTTATATTGTTAGGTATCATTGGAGGTATAAATCACTTTCATTAAATTCCAGTCTTAAAAATAAATCTATAAATACTAATTAGTAGGGCTGAAATTTGATCCTCCGAAGGCTTTCTTTCTCTTCTCTTCTCTTCTCTTCTCTTCTCTCAACATCTAAGTAATTAAAACTTGCTGTAACCAAGTGACCAAAAATGCAGTTTCACCGTAATTCTTTGAAGGAATTACCGGTGAAAAAAAATGATAAGACTGTGTTAGCCTCAATCTGCCTATTGGTTGTGACGTTAGGATCACACAATGAAGGAAACAAATAAAACCATATATTTAGCTTGTCATCTCACTTGACAAGCTAGTGAGGAGTGGACAATGGAGAGTATAAATAATTGCATCCTTAGAATTAGGCAGCCCGATCTTTTCGTGTGAAGTGATTGCGTCTCCTCCGTCCAAGAGCTCCTTTTGTCCGACATGAGCTTGTCGAAGGATTTCAGACGGTTCTGCCATGATCTTCAATGTTTAATCGTTGCCTCATTGCACGCCATGCACTTCCAATTAGGTGGTCGGCGCTTGTGGGCCGCCTTAAGAGAGAGACAGCTGAAGAAACTTCGTTTTAATTATTAAACGACAAGTTTGTACAATTTGTCATTGCTAATTGTTATTTTTGTTTGATTTACGGCGCCATATGGAGAGGCGCCTAAACACCTCCTATTTTAATCATTTTTATGTATACATGCACAACATTTCAACTCCTAAAATATAGTGTATGGTGTAGTTTATAAATTAAAACAATATTTATTTTATATTAAAAAAATACTTTCCCTAATATTTCTAAATATAGATTCTATTGCAAAGTAAATTAAGTTATGATGGATAAATTCTCATATTTAATTTTTTAATGTTATTATATAATATTTAAAATATCAAAAGATAATATTTAAAACTTTAAACTTGAAATTTAATATGAATAAATATATTATTTCATAAATAATTATATTATTTAATAAATAACTATAGTATTTTATTAATAGTTATATTATTTCATGAACGATTATAATAATTTATCAACAATCATATTATTTTAACGTTATATTTTAAGTTTATAAAAACATATTACTACAAATAAAAATATATATATTTTTCTCTTAGTCTTATCTTCTTATTCTTTTAAATATTTAAAGGGTTTAGTTGTATCATAAATATGTTATCTCTATATAGAACAAATAAATATCTTAAAGATAATATTTTCATGTTTCTAAATCAATTTTATATTTATTCCATCCTAATTTTTTCTAATAATGTATTCTCATTGAAACTTCATTAAATTCAAAAGAAATTAATCTCCATCAATATTATCATAAAGGATATCATCTATATATATATATATATATATATATATATATATATATATATATATATATAATGCTTCTCTCGGAGGGTTAGAACTTAGAACTCTATAATGCTGGGCAATCTAGTTATTATTATGGTGATAATTATCTTGATTTATGATTACCGCTGCATAGTTCTAGTGACAGAAACAAAAACTATAATTCTTCATCTTTTTTTTCTCTTTTTCTCTTCTTGCTGTGGGAACCTGGAATTAGTTAGGACAGTGGAGGAGAGGCAAGTAGGCTACGTGGGCATCCAACTTGGATCTGATTACAGCCTAACAAGTGTTTATGCTCGACCTTAGCTGATTAAAAGGTGTACCTTTGCTTTAATTCCATAATTAATCCGTCAGCTATACGTAACTAATAAATAGAGCCAGCTAGTTCCGTATAATCATCAAGGTTAGACCATAGTCTTATATTCATTGATTTACGTTCTTACATTTTCATTCGAAGGATCTGAGCTGAAATGTCAATCCTAAGTTAATTAATTTATGATTGGGTAATTGAAAAGTTGATTTTGGGTAACTTACAATATATTTTAACAAAAAATAGGTGATTGGGTGATTGAAAAGTTAATTCCTGACTCAATTATATCCTCTCTTTTTTATTTTTTATTTAAAAATTATAATTTTATTTAATAATTGATGCGAGTTAAAAAATATTAAGAAAATTATGAAAATACAATATAAAAAATAATATAATTCATTTATAGTTACCCAAATTTATTTATTTTTTACCATTTGAATTTATTTATTTTAAATTTAATTTTTTAAAATAAGTTAATTTAGAATTGGATTTGATATTTTATTTCTGTTAACTTTATATATGTGAAGTTATGACAATATTAAAAATAAGTTTTTATGTTAAGTTAATGATTAATTAGATAAAATAAAATTTTATTTTATTAATTCAAATGAATTAAAATTTCAAAGACCTAAATTTCAAACCCAAACAAATTAATTTTAGATTTTTATTTTAAGAAATAACATGTCTTTAATATTTGATTGAAATTAACATATTAATTTATTATTAGTTATTAAAACATATAATTTTTAATTTATGTTATTACATATTTATATAAATTTTTTAATTTATATTTAAAATTTTCCTTATAGAAAAAATAAAGTTAACATCACCCGAACCTTTTTCTAAGTTAATAATAAAAAAATATGTTTCAATAAAGGGGAATACCATACTAGCGTATCACACAAGTACACTTCTCACCACAAACTCTTTCTACTCTCTATATAACACCCTTCCATTTCCTCATTTCTCTACCCGCAAACTCTCACATTCACCTCCTCTCTCTCTCTCTCTCCATTCTGATCTAAGAACCTGAGGATTTTGAACAATCTTGATTCTTGAAGCTCCATTTTAAGTGTGAAAAAGAATAGTGTTTCCAGCATCGAGTTCTGGAAATCCAATGCTCTCTCTCAAAGTGGCTTTGATATCAACTGGGGTATTATCTTTAGCAGTGATACTAAAGCTTCCAGTACTGGTAACTGACTTTGCGGTCTCTGAACTACCGATCATGTATTCCTCCGTAATTTCTTGGCTTCAGCCACCTTATCTTTTCTTCGTCATCAACTGCATAATCATCTCTATTCTTGCCTCTTCCAAGCTTCAGCTTCAAAAGCCAAACCAAGAACAGCAAGTCCCCTTGCCACCAGCGGATACTATTGTCCCTCCTGTGCAGGTGACGGAGGAGGAGGAGGATATATCCGTTCGTGTAAGGAGTGCTGCATATGCTAACGAAGCTGTTGTTGCAAGTGATCGATATGGTGATTATGAATATTTGGATGTGGAGGATAAGACTGTGATTGTGGAGGATTGTGCGGGTGGTGACGTATATGAAAGGGAAGTGAATAAGGCAGCTCCCTACAGGAGTGATTCTATAGAGTTCTTGATTGAGAAAGATCAAAACGAAGAGAAACCATTGGTTTCTGCAAGATTAGGTCGCAGGAAATCTTTGAAAGCAAGTCCTGAAGGTAGATCCTCTTCTTTTCTTTTCTTTTTTTATTTTTACACACAAATAAATATTTTATCGTCGTAGGTATAATACACATTTGTGAATGTTTGAAGCCACTATATCTATCTGGGGTTTTTTTTTATATTTTTTCCAACCATAAAGCTATTTAGACATATGAAGAATTAATGAGAAATTCTCTTATCATTTTTTTTAAAAAGAAAAACTTTTCATCCTAACCTTCTTATATAATGTCTTTTTAATGATTTACCTTATAAGGATGATTATTCAAAAAATCTGCAAAAATCACCGAGTAGAACTGTAGAATGAATCGGTGATTTCTAAATTTTGATTCTTGATGCTATTTTAGGTGGTGGGAAGGCGGCGGCATTGCGAGTATCAAAACCAAAACGGCACGACACGCTGGAGACCACGTGGAAGACTATAACGGATGGTCGTCCAATGCCATTAGCCAGACACCTTCAGAAATCCGACGCTTGGGACTCTCACGTGCGCCGTGAGAATGCTCCTTCACCGAAAAGGATGACGATGAAGAAATATGAGACTTCTAACGATAGCATCAGCAGCAGGTCAGAGAAGCTTAGTCGGAGTCCTCATGGATCGGGGAAACTCAGGAAAGAACCTTCTCCGAGTCAGGACGAGTTGAACAGGCGAGTAGAGGCGTTCATAAACAAGTTTAACGAGGAAATGAGGCTGCAAAGGCAGAGGTCTTTGGACCAGTATCAACAGATGATTGGTCGGGGAGCTTATTAGGATTAAATTTTCGATTAGATTTTGTCACTAATTACTATATATCTGTTGTATTAAAGAGTAGAGATCACAAAGGAGAGGGATAGAAAGGACAAGATCTTAAGGCTCATTTTTGTGGTCGGAGGCGGAATAAATTATTCATGGTTACGGTAAGGTGCACCTTTCAAATACTACAAACAACAATGTTCAAATCGACTTTAGTTCGAGTGAGGGGTTTTTTTTTTTTTTTCTATCACAACCTTTTTGTTTAAATTGGTTTTTACATGAAAAAAATAATAATTTAATATTTTTTAGATATTTTTAAATGGTTTTAACATGTTTATATCAAAAATAAAAAATTATTTTATTATATTTTTAATTAAAAAATACTTTTAAAAAGCATAATGTATTATTATAATACCAAACTCAAGAGGTTGTCTACTTTCAATTCTTTATCTCAATTTCTTTTTCCTTTTTTGGGGATTCGGACCAAATGTCTAAAGATATTTAAGGTAAGGTTTTATTTGGTTTGAGATTAACAATTTGATCTTAGATATTATATATAAGAGTGTAAGAAAATAATTAAAGATGAACCTGTTAATTAAGAAATTTAACGTATAATTTTAAATGAAAATTACCGTATATCGCATCAATATGACTGCTTAGATTTTAGGGTTCTGAATTTTATCATCTAATTTGTGCAAGGAGTGGACTTAATTAAAACTTTGTGTTCTTGGATATTTGGCTTTTTTATTAAGTCCACATGCAGGGGCAATGGATTTACGTTATGTTTTGAGAAAGCTTGGCACCTTCAAAATCTTAAAATATATTGATTTCAGTCTTTAAATTTTTAATTTTTTTTATAATAATTAGGCATCCAGTCCCTTTAAATATAAAATATTTACTATTTAGCCTTATAATATTTGCTACAAAACTCCTAAATAAAATTTTCTAGGGCAGGCGAATGCCAGTAGAAAAGACTTCAAATAAATTCATCGGTCCAATTAAGCTCGGTTTTCTGGTGTTTAATTTCCGTGTCTTTTCAAAAGCCGTAAGTACATGCATAATAATATTGTTTTAGTGGGATTTTAGCAAAAACATTTAAATACTTGATTTAAAGACAACTACTTTATGAAACACCCCCGTTTCACATGCCTGTAGATTAAATCAAAGCTATTGATTTTTAAAATAAAATTTCTGTAATTACTCTTAGAGATTAATTTGTTACTATTTTACAATAATTCTCTGTGATTGTTTGATTGAATGTTTTGAGTCTAATATATATATATATATAGTGGTATTATGTTTAATAGAGTATTGCTGATTAATCTTTCTATATATATATATATATGGTATGTTTGTTCAATCATTTTATTTTGTTAGTTATTATGTAAGTTATTATGTTTATTAAATTGAATATGATGATTACTTGTTTTATTTTTATTTTCAGGAGACCTATAATAATCGGTTGAGAGAGAGATATAAGGATGATATTTTGAACCATCCGGAATTCGATCCGGATTTGTGCCGGATTTGTGGATGGAGGTTGGCTCCTCAGGTGGATCTGATAAAAATCGGGTTTACGGGCTCTCCAACACTATGGTAGACAATTTGCGGTCGATCCGTAATGTTTCAACCGTTGGGAGCTCCCAATCAATATCGAGCTTCAAATCTAAGGAGTTCGAGGCCTTGCAGCAACACACGGCTCAGTTCACCGAGAAATACAACCACTTATCAGTGGAGTACGCGTACCTCAAAATATCTCAAGAGCAACAAAAAATGGAGTATGAGCAACAAAAAGCAAAGTATGAACAACAAAAAGCAGCTTACGAACAGCTCCACGAAATGGTTATGAACATGGCAAATAGTGGAACATGTGCGCCTAATCATTTATGACCATATAACCACCAGCCTCCTCCGGGATCTCCTCCTCCTCCAACCCCATCTTTATATTAATTTGTAATAAATATTATTTAACTTTAAAACTTCATTTAATAATTTTTTAAAACATATTCAATTTGTAATAAATATTATTTAACTTTGTTTTTTTTTTCATTATATATCCTAAATAATTTTTCAAAAATAAATTTAGAAAAAAAAGAGACAATTACATGATTTCATACTCTCACTGACCGAAATGCCGACGGAATTACTCCATCGACATTTAACAGTGGCTACCACACTTACCCACTAATTTACAGACGAATATATTTGGTCGGTATTTCATATCTCATCGATCGACTTACCGACGGAAAAACACCGTCGGCTTTTGACAGTAGCTGTCACACTTATTGACAAATTTACAGACGGATATATTCGGTCGGTATTTCATACACCCACTGACAACTCTACCGACTATTAGTTTTCGTCAGTAAATCGAGATATGACCAACGAAATACAAATTCATGGGTATATTCAAGCGGGAATCCTTTTTTTTGGCACAATTTGTTTGTAAAACCATCGGCAAATGGGTTTTTTGTTTTTCTAAATAATATAGTGACGAAATATTGAATCATCGATGAAAGGTAACTTGACGGACATAATCCGTCGGTTATGATGTTGGTAAAAAAATCACCGATAAACTTCTAATCACACACTGACAGAATATTTTTGTCTATAAACCTGTGAAATCTTGTAGTGACTCTTTGTTGTTATTAATTTTAAAATACTTCTAATATTTTATATGTAATTTCTAAGATTTCTAAAGTTATTATAGTTATTAAGATTGATTTTCAAAGTGATACAATGAAAAGATAACTATAATGATTGATTTTCAAAGTGATACAATGAAAAGATGAGTATGTAACATTTTATAGCAATGAAGATTTTTTTATACTTTGGGAATGGTATTTAGGAGTTGGTGCAATAATAATGAGTTCTCGAAGCTGGTTTACAATCTTGAATAAATTAATCACATTGTTCTTCCTTTTCTTAACAAGTTCAATGAGAAATCAAAGCAAGCAGGAAAATAGACATCTTAAATCTTGCGCACGGGGACAGATTCCTGTACCACTCATGCACTGCACCGTCAGAGCGCAGCTTGCCATGAGGTTGATCTTCCGAGTTTGAAGGCAAGGTCTCTTCATTAGTCATTACCTCTCTCTTGGCGGTGCTCTACAAAACGATGGATAATCAGTATAGAAGGGAACGACCCAAGACTTTTTTGCTGATTAAAAGAAATGGATTTCTTCTTGAATATTCATTCGTACTTCTTTTTTGCTGATTGCGTTCTCGTTGTTTTGCTCTCTTTCTTCAAACCTCCCTCCACAGCTTTCTCGTTTTCAGATATAACCCTTGCTATTGCTTCCATCCTTCGACCAAATCTTTCGTTTCCACATTGCAAAAGCCATGACAAACTCTAAATCTTCATCGACAGAGTACAGGCTTGAACATTTTTGAAGAACTCGAAGCTCAGATTCTGCTATCACAAAAATTCCACTAAATCTCATGCTCTCACGAAAAACCTCTGAAACATGTGTTTAATCCTAAAACAAACTGCAGAGCATATCTCTTTGTGAAATTCCATTCCAAAACATGCCCAGATCCTCGTTAATGACATCAAAATCAGTTTCTACATGCTAAATTCAAGACATAATTAATTATTATATGCAGTAAAGTGAAACCGAAAGCCACATCACCACTGACCTAATAGAAGCAACAGAAGCTGGTTTAAGAGAAATTCTTGGACACGTCCAGCTGCATGTCATTAAAAATTGGTGGTGTTCACATGAATCTTCAAATATGTATTTTTTCTTCGCAATTAGAAAAGCTATTTTTTTTAGTATTGATTATTATCATACTTTTGCAAATCAATGAGTTATGGAGTCAGACTTTTACACTTTAATTATAAAAAAGAAAAAGAAGTTATGTGGCCTTGGTGTTTTCAAACAGAATGGAATAATATTTTCAACGCATGAAATAGGCTTTATTCTGTGTTTTTATCATATTTATAAAAAATAAAAAATCAAGTTACGGATTATTTAACCAAAAAAGCAAGTTCTTGAAGAAAATAAATTAGTGCTTCGTTATAGTTTCTTCTTTTATCAGGGCTTTTTTCAGGCTTGATTCATAGTGGATTTAATTTTCTTAACAACAAGAGCTTTTATATGTAACAGAAGAATGGGCTTTCTGGGCCTGGATCTATAACAAAAATTAATGGGGCATCAGTCCCTTGTTTATCATGGGATTTCATACACAGGTCCACCCATGTTCAGAAAAAGCCATGCCCGGGCCTGGCCCGTATGGACTAGCCGAGCCTGCACTTTTTCCATTTGTTAATTAGCTTGACTGTTTGAGCGAGCACATTTGCATGTTTTGCTTTTATTTACTTGTTTTGACTTTCAATTGCCTCCATTGTTTGCTTACGTAAGAATATATTGGATCTTATAAGAAATCAAATGTGAATGTGACTTATGGATCGACCGTTTTATAAAAGTTGGTGCATGCATTATCCTTGCTAACTTCTATTCCTGAATCAACCTAGCGATCCATTTAACTGTAGCATAATTTAAAATTTTATTTTATTAAATTTAGATAATTTAATGGGTTAATCAATAACCTAGTTAATTTAGCTAAAATTAAAGACATTCAAAACAAAACATTCAATAATTGATGGATTAAAACTCAAATAAGTCTATGATAATAGTTTGGGATTAAAAAAAAATTCTTATTGTTTTAAATTTAAATTTTATGTTTGTTAATATAATAAATATTAAAAATTTATATAATTATTAACTTTAAAATTTTTAAAATTAGTTGATGTGTATATAAACTAATACAAAACTCATCTTGTTATATGTATATATATAAAAGAAACTCAATTGAGTTGTGATTATTTAAAATAATATTATTTTAGTTTATATATATATATATATATATATAATTGTATGTAATTTTATTAGTGAACACGGGAAAAATCATTCACTCACTTCTTTTCTTGTGAACTATAAATCATATAAAAGTGCTATATTAAGACAATGTTTAGCTCGTGCAAACAAATTGCAAGAGTGATGGAAGTGTTCGGCTTAATACTCAGAAATAGTTTATTTGATGGAAAGTGTTTTTTATTATTAATTTTTTATGTTAGGCTATATTACTTATTTTTATATATATGTACAAAGATCATAAAATTATTTCTAGCTTATTTGTTATTAAATATTAAAAAATAAAATATTTTTTTATGACACAGTAGGATATAAAAAATAATTTATTTTATAAAAATTTACTATTCATATAGACTATTTACGATAAACAAAGCAAGATACAGGGTATTTGGAGAAGAAGGCTAAAAAAAGCAAGAATTGGAGACAAATTAAAAAAAACATAGAAAAAGAAAAAGTGACGAGCAACAAGAGCACACGAGACACAAAGCATTAGGAGTGCATTTTTACAAATAAATAATGAGTATATAACATATAAAAACTAATAAAATATTTATAAATATAATTACGGTTATTTTTCAAAACAAACCGCGACAATGATCAGGACCCAGTAGCAGAACAGAAGATCCATAAACATGGTAACAGCTGCATCAAAGTGTTGGATTTGGGAGGAGCCAGGAATGTGACTGTCCGAGCATCTTTGGCAGCTGCTTTTGGACCATTATATATGACTATGCTTCTTTTAAGACATCCTGCACAAGTAGTCAGTAATATTTCATCACAATGATGTTCAATCATTAAAAAAGGTGTCTCCAGCACATGCCACAAAAAGACTAGCCATCCATCTAGTGAGTGAGTCGCATTTACGCCTCAGTTAGCTCAACCGCTGCTCTTATTTTGGGCCCTCTAGATAGGTCCGTGTTTTGTGGCGGGGGCCTATCTATTTTTTAACTATTAGAAAAGGCATCAAATTAAAAAATATATGGATTTAAAAAAAAAACAAAAATTAAATTTAACATAAAAAATATTATAAAGAATAAAATTAAAAAGCTGCCTCTGCTCAATCAACTCGGTTATTTTACATGCATTCCCACCAACTTCTAGCTATATTGACTCACTTTATGAATCTTGTATTGATATTAACGGTTCTTAAAAATTAGTAGTGACAATCAATTCAAGAATAGATTCTTTCTTTAATGGCAAGAGAGAGTTTTATATTTGAATTGATTAAAAAAAATTGAAAAAAAAATAAATTTTATTGTTGTTGTTTTAAGTTTATATTTTTTTATATTTTCAAATTATTTTAATATACTAATATCAAAAATAATTTTTAAATTTTAAAAAATATTATTTTAATATATTTCTAAATAAAAATATTTTAAAAAGTAATCATTACCATATTTCTAAATATCTCTTAAAAACTACATGTAAAGATTAGACATTAAAAAATAAGATCAAAACATACATTTAATCCTTTTATCACTTTTAAGATTATTATTATTAAACTTAACATTAACGATGTGTTGATTTGTATTTAGCTAACCCGTTAGCTCTAGCTAAATATAAAATAAAATTACTATATAATTGATTTAAATTGTTCTATTCAGCTTGATCCAAATCCAAGTTGATTGTTAAAAAACTTTAAATAATATTATTTTAATTTTTTTTATAAATTAATTAACTAAAATTAACTTCCTCGATGATTTAGGAGTCACGTATTATTTGTGTTGGGTTTTAGAGCTATGTTTAAGATTAGATTTCCAAATATCATGGTGCAAGATATTTAATATTCTTTGAAAGCTGGCCATATAATAAAAATGAAAATAACTATTCCCATGCAACAATCATTCCTAAATGTGAATTTTGAATCCATTAATTCAAGTTGGATATTAAATATTTATCCACAATGTAGAAGAATTCGAAGAATCCTCTAATGGATTCAATTCGAAGTGCAATAAACAATTTTAGAATAGACGGAATTATGAAATTGGACGTACATGAAGAACACGATGATGAGCGTTCAAACCAGAAACATAAAAAGACACAGAACATGCAGTAATTATTGGATCGATGCTAAAGAAGACTTGATTTGCTCTTCCGAGGGCTTCATGTCATTCACTTGGGGGATTAGACAGCCTTCTAGGTGAATTGCATGCCATGGGAAACAACGGGGGAACATTTTCATGAAACACTAAGCTTTTTTCTTGGGAATTATAAATCGCAAATCCAGAGGCTACACGTGGCAGCCACGTAACTATCATGACTCCCCGTCCAGGTTGGCCTGCACGCGAGGCAAGGTATATATTAAAATCTTGGAGTTTCTTGACGATCCATCAAGCAATTAGAGATTCTTTTGAGGTCCTCTTTTTTTTTTTAATTTATATATTATTTATTCTATATTAGATCTTGCACTGCAGAAAAGGGCCATTGTGTTCGGGGAAAAAATGCCTTAAACCCGCTAATATCTGTCACCTCTTTTTTCAAACTTCGAGGGCTGTTGTAAGGGTTTTTTTTTAAAAAAAAAAATGGAGTTGAGACTTTAAAAAAAAGTTAAAAGGGTGATATGAAATTATCTCTGGAATTTTATCCAGTGATTTAAATTTTTATGTTTTTTTATATAATATTAGAGTACTAATAAAAAATCACATGAAATATTTTGTAAATATAAAATATGATAATAGTAAAATAATAATGGTAATGGAGATTATAATATTACATGATAGTGATAGTGATAAATTATAACTGGTTTAAGTTATCTTAAAATGCTCTTTTAATAAAAAACATTAAGAATAAGTAAGATATATTTATTAATTATGTTTTATGGAATTAAACATAAAAATAAAAAGAAATATTTATTAAATATTTTAAAAAATTAAATTTATAGTTTTATCCAAAGTTTTCATTTATCTTAAACCGGCTCTGATGATATACCGGCTCTGATGATAATAGCAACAATAACAAGAGGAAGAAGGTGATGACATGGTGTCACTCATGGTGGAGGAGGAGGTCAGAGTAGGGTGGTTGTAAATGTGTAGTAGCGATAATTGTGGCAGCAGCAGCAACTTTCTTAAAAGACAAACTACAAAAATGAGTGTGTGTTTTTTTATTAAAAGATTATCTTCTTGATATATATATATATATATATTTATTATGTATCCAATTAAATTTAAGATAATGATGGATGATATTTTTTAAAATAATTTTTTATTTAAGATATATTAAAATAAGTTTTTTAGTTATTTTTATCTTTATCATTAACACATTAAAATTATTAGAGAGCACTAAAATAAAAATTAATTTGATATTTTTTAAGTTAATCTTTTTTAAAAGACATTCAAAAATATAAATAAAAACATTCTCAAACATACCTATAAATTTTAAATCAAAATAAAATTATTATTATTAAATTTTATATAAAAGAGCTTGGTTAGAACTCAACTTTAATTAATTAAGAGTATATTCAACTTTAATTAATTAAGAATATATTTGATAGTGTTACAGTAGTTATTTTTAAAATAATTTTTATGCCAAAATGTATGTTAATAAATTTTTTATTTTAAAAAAATTATTTTTAATATCAGTATATCAAAACGATCTAAAAATATAAATTATATCAAATTTTAGTAAAATAAAAAAAATTAAAATTTTTTAAATACAAGTTAAACTGCGTTCATAAACAGTTATTAAACAAGTGATGCACGTATAGTTGATGAATGGAGAAAAATTGCTAATGCGGTTGGTAACAATTAATGTTAAATTCAGTCAAACTTATCAAATTAATTCTAAAAATTCAACATCTGATATTTAACTTGAATTAGATTTTAAGTTAAATAAAAAAATATTATTTAACAACATCAAGTTGACTTAAATACTTGTGTTTAATCTAAACAACTCTAGGAATTTTCTTTAAACAAAAATAATTTTCAATAAAAAAATAATCAAATCGGTTGATCTAATAATTATCAAAACAATTTAATAATTCAATGATTTAATTTTTTTTTCAAAGTCGGTCCCGAGTCAGGTTTACAAGACCAGCAATAGGGCATGGTGGTCCAAAGGTGCAATAAAGCCGTGAAATACGTGGCGCCATCAAAAGGGGTCAACAAAACGTTTCACGGCTTTATAAAGAGGATCAGGGCGATTAAATGGAAAACAAACATGTATTACTTGCTGAGGATTAGGTGGGCTAGGCTTTGCCTGTTCAAAATTGCTGTTGACTTCTCCCTCACATTTTCTAATTTGGCCGTTGCCTTTCTGCACCTAATTAGCGGGGGGCACGTTACCGTTATGTTTTGGATTATATAATAAACTGGACCCCCTGGGAGAAAATTTAAAAGGCTGTTCAAATTACTTATTTACCCTTGCTGATTAATCTAGAACTTCCACGAGCAATTTTATTTAAAAATAATTTTTTTGAGGTATTTGATTCTTTAATTCATCTGTACGTATATCACTATATGCATAAAAACAATTCCCAAGTCATCCCACCACATTTAACACTTTAGAAACTGCAGTAGAATAGTAAATGGAGTTTGGTTTGGTTGGTAAAATCAATGATTTGTTGATTTGAATTATAATTTGGTCAAGTTTTCATGATGAATTTGGTAGAAATTGACTAGATTGATTTACAACCGGTAAAAACATAAGTAAAATTTTATTTGAATTTTTAAAATGTAAAATAATATTATTTGAATTTTTAAAAATCTTAAAATAATAACATTTATAAATTAACTCATTTAATTTATAATCCAAGTTTTAAATCAAGTTGTAAAATACATCGAGTTTATAACAATGACTAATAAATAAGGCTTTGTAATAACATCAAATTTTGTATTTAGACCAAGCAAAGTCGTCTACACCATATCATGGGAGAAAAATCAACAAAGATCCTTAAAATAACAACGTAAATAATAATTATTAAGACTAAGTTAAAACATTAATTTACAAGCCGATTAACATATTCATTGTCTTCTCTACACGTACATATTCATTGTCTTCTCTACACGTAAATAATAATTATTAAGACTAAGTTAAAACATTAATTTACAAGCCGATTAACATATTCATTGTCTTCTCTACACGTAAATAATAATTATTAAGACTAAGTTAAAACATTAATTTACAACCTTTTGTTTTTCTGGCCAATGTGATAAGAACCTCTAATACTAACAAGTAATTACGTGATCTTGAACCAAAAGTTTATCTTCAAATATTCGAGCATAGCATTTTTTTTTTAGAACGGGTCAATAGTTTTCAGCTAAGAGTGTGATTGGTTTTATAATAACACATATTTTTTGAAGTTATTAGTTATTGAATTAAGTTTAATTTGTTTATAAAAAATAGATATGGTCCAAGTATTTAAAAAATTTACTAAAAATTATAATTATTTCTTCTACTTGCATATAAAAGAACATAACCTACATGAAAAAATATTTATTTTATTATAAAATATAGTTATTTTTTTCTCTTCTCCTATCTTGAATTATCTAAATTAATTTGATAAGATTTATATTCGTATTATAAAATATCATTTTGGTTATAATAATTGAAGTAGTATTAAAATAATTTTTTCAAAGATAAAAAAATAATTTTTTATAAGTAAGTTTTCATTCAAATTTATACAAATGTTTTTTTATTTAAAAATATATTTAAATAATTTTTTAATTTATTTTTTATATCAATATATTAAAATGATAAAAATAAAAACACATAAAAATCAATATATTTAAAAACATGTAGCAAGACACGCATACAAAGAAGCTTTAAGCGGTAGTATTAACTTATAATCACAGAAAATCATGATAAAGTAGTTAATTGTAACAAAATATGAATCTTCCAAGGTGATTCAAAGCTACGTGGAGTTGCACTATGAAAATTAACCATGGTGGGATTGACTTTGCCAAGATGCCTTCTCTTTTTTTTTCTTTAGGAAAGATGTCACTTTATCCTTTAAAAAACACCTTAAATGTGGTGGTGGAACAGTATGGGGAAAAGATATTATGATTTACAGGGAAATAAATAGTCGAGAGGTCCAAGCAAACCTTGACCTCTACAATGTGTTCTTGAAGCTTGTAACCATCTCGTCCACCACCTTCTCTCAATCTTGCCGTGTTCTTGTTGCCAGAGCCGTCAAGAATATTTTGGCAGCCACAAATATTTTTTCTGGACAGGAGGTAGCCAGCCAAGTGTAGAATTGAGGGGGCAGCACTGTCAATTTCCAAATGATTCAAACTTCCCCCTTGTCCATGGAAGATCACGATCCAAGCGACATTGACTCACAATATCATATAATTATTTAAATTTTCCAAGGACAAAAAGACATTCCCTGTCATTTCTGGCACGTTGTACTGTACACAGCCATTAAAACTCGTCAATTATTATTATTATTACAAGCAAGAAAACATGAACATGCCCTCGTTTATCAAGCTTTTTCACTGCCATGCCATTTTTGGCAGTGGAAAATGAATTTCACTGGGTTAATGGCTTCGAGGGAGTTGGTTCATGGCGAGTGGGAGATTCATATACTGGTTTTTAAGGAGTTATCATAAACATTTATTAAACCATGGTTCGAAAATAGATATGGTAAGATGTCTTTAAATATGAACGAATATGGAAGATGCGTTATTCCTTGTCATATATATGATGAACTTACACGTACGCTCATTTTATGAAAGAAAGCATTCTCTTGTGATTATTAATTAATTATGGTTTTGTGATCAAAGTTTGGTTAACTTCTACTTTTAATTAATTGTAGTTTTGTGATCAAAGGATAAGGAAAGGTGGCAAATATACCATGCCAAAATAGATGCAAGACTTTTAAGAGCTGTTACAATGTATAATTATTATTTTTATACAAAGGTTTAGATTTGATTAGTTTTTCTTTTTTTTATTATTAAATATGAGAGAATTAAACTTTTTTAAGAAAATAAGAATGTAAATCCTAATTGAGTTATAAACTGGATTGGTGTTCCATGATGTGCTGCGGGTAGGAGTCATTAGTTTAATAAATATGCATGATTTCAATAGTGCAAATAAAAAATGCAATGGTAATGAAGAAACTATCATAGAAAAAAAAGGTGAAAAAATATCTAAGCCTATCCTAGGTAGCATGTTAAATTTACAATTTTATTATTGTAGTTTTGAAGTAACCTTGTTGAAAATAAATTAAATAAAATATTGAAATTCAATTATCATATACCCCGGTATTAAAAAGCAAAACTGAAAAAAATAATAAAAAAATAACATAAAAAATATTATAGTTAATTTGAGTTAACCTATTAACCTTGTGATCATGAATATATGATTGCAATGACCTCACATAAATAAAAAAAAAACACGAAGATCAATTCACAACAAATCAAACGTTGAAAGATGAAATTTAAAAAATTCAAATTTTAAGAAAAACCTAAAAATGACTGAAGTAAACTTGTTTTAATAATCAAACCTGCAATCTTGGTTATGAGCCTAATATCAACCTCATAGAAAAAAAATAACGATATAAAATTCTTGATCATAAAATATTAAGGGATTAAATTGAAAAAAATAAACTATTAAGAAAGGATTAAAAAAGAACAAATACAAATAAGAAGAATGATGATCAAATTTAACATAAAATTAAATTAAAATTAAATGATAAGGGATGAAATTAAAAATAAAATTCAATATAAGAAATGATAAAAAAAGAAATAATAAAAAAAAATATCAAATTTGATACAAAAAACTTAAATGAAGAAATAAAATTAGAAAAAAAGATAAAAGAAAAAAATTATAATAAAAAAATTACAAATAAAATTGGATATAATAAACGAATAAAAGAATACTCTTGTATTTTTTTAAAGAAGAACAAAGAGAAAAGCAAGAGTAGATGATAAAGTCCATTAAAACAATATCTTTGATTCATCACCAACGCATGTTTATCCATCAGTAAACCCTCAATGTATTGCTTTAAATGTCATGATAGAAGGTGATGTTTGATTTTCAGAAAAGTCTGAACACGCTATCAAAATAAGAAAAAGTTCATTTTGCTTGGTAATAATCTTTTTTTTTTTTGCATTTATTAAAAGATCAAAATGATCTTTTACTTAACTTGGAAAAAAAATTCAAACAAAGAAAAATCATGGTTATAAGATTTTTGAGAAGGATAATTTAGTCATTTGATTGTGATTTTAAAATTAAAAATTTAAAAATACTTCTTCCATAACTGTTATTTAAGATTTGTTTTAAGGGATATCCATGTTATTATATTGTTTAAATAAAAAATTTAAATATTGATTTGTCTTATTCAGTCTTGCAATGACAAGTATATCATATTAAAAACACTAAATTACCCTTCAAACCAAGTTATTTGATTTTGTTTATGAAGGGCAAAACCAATAACTTATCATGCAAGTCCACGATAAAGTGTTATGAAATTTATGGTAAAACACTAATAATGTTTAATTTTTTATTAAAATTTTAAATTTAATTTAATGAAGGCTTAATTTACAAAGTTTTTATTTTTTACATCTTGTTTGAGATGAATAAAAGGAGAGAATATAGATGTTAATATTAATTTAAGAAGATTAGAGTTCTAAGGTGAGAATCTCAACATCAAGTTCAGACCTTGATTTATTTTTACCAATTATGATTGATTATTTCCTTTTTCCTTATTTTTGTTCTAAAGATAGCATTCCATGCACTTCCATCAAACATAGGATCTCAGTGAAGCTAGTTCGATGCGGTAATAGGTTATGTCATCCAACCAAACACCAGCAAATTCCATAACGGTAATTATCTCAATCTTTTACTATTTATTTACTTTTTCAAAACCAAATAAAAGCTGTATTTTGTCCACTAAAATAAATAAAAAATAATTCAAAAGCTAATCCAATCCAAAACACAATGAAGAAGCCCTCGAAACTTTCCCAACTCGCATCCCCTCATTATCTCCCTCTCTCTCCCACTCTCAGCTTTTTCAGGTTCATTTGCTGTTGTTTATGTGTTTTTTAAAAGTATTTTTAATCTTAATATGATGATATAAAAAATATAAAAAGTATTTTAATATATTTTTTTAAATAACAAACCGTTTCGTCAAAGAAACGAATACGGAGACACTCTCACCACCTAACGTGCACAAAATTTGAATCCATGCCACCGCAAACAACCTAACAAAAAAAACAAAAAAAAAAAAACCCTTAAAAAAGAAGCAGCAGCAGCAGCAACTGATAAGTTCTGCTGGTTTTATTTATTTATCTATTTATTTTTGCTTCAACAAGAAAACAGCTTTCACTTTATCTTTCTTTGTTGTTCTTCTCTGAGGTTTGATTCTCTCTCTCTCTCTCTCTCGCTCTCTCTCTCTCCCCTTCCTTTTCTTTTAACAAACCTAGCCACATTTTGTTACTTTTTTAAACTTCCTTGTAACTTCCTCTCCTTTTTCCTAAAACCAACTTTGTTTTGTTCTCCCCTCTCTTTTCCACCTCTTAATCTCTCCTTATGTAAAACCCTTTTGCCTTCAGTTTATGTCCGCATTAGTTTTTTTTGTTGTTGTTGCGTCTTTAGCGTCAGATTGGACGAGGTGGCGTTGCAGGAGACAGATTTTGAGTTTCTAGTAACCAATTGTAAGTACACTTGCTTAATTTACATGTTTTTTTCCTGTAATGCTGTCTTGTTTAAACATGAGTTTTGAGTTTTTGAGACAAGAAGTTGTTTCAATTTGAGTTTGAGGTTCGGTCTTCTTTATTGTTTATGGAAATTTGTGTTTTAATTTCATGTTTTGATCCAAATTAGGGTTCTTATGCTGTCAAGGTGTCTTAAAAATCACAAATCTTGAGCTTTTGGCATGGATTTTGGACTTCTTTATTGAACAAGAGTTTTCTTTCTTTTTTTCTTTCTCTTTAATATTTGTTTTAATCGCAAAACCCCAAATTAGAAACTTTTGGTATATATAATAATTTATTGCAAAGATGGCATCTTCTTAATTTTTTTTTGGCAATTTTGACCTCATAATCACCGGCCATTAGTTGTTAAGAAGGGAAATCAGGGAGTCTAATTTAAGTTTGGGGACCCCATGTTGATCTTAATCTGATGATCTAAAGCTGTTTTTTTTTTAATTTAAAAGTGCTGTCTACTGAATAACAAGTCTCCTGGCTTTTGTCTCAAATTATAGAGTTTGTTGTTGAATCAGGGCTTTCTAGTTTTTTGTTCAGTTTTTGAGTCACAAAAGAAAATCCCAATTTACGTGATTTCATTTCTCTGCAGAGTTCGTGTAATCTTAATTAGTGGTTTCTTCCTTTACCTTTTAGGCCTTGTAGGCATCGATTCCTTGTTGTTAAGGGAAAACCCTGACTGCAGTTTAAGTCTACAGGTCCCACTTTGATCTTAACTAGATGATACTATGGGGTTTCTTCTTTAAAAGTGTTGTTAACCGAGTTCCACATTATGAGTTACTGCCTTGTAATTTTTCAGGATTTGTATTTTGGAAGAAAAATTGGACATAAAAATGATGTTATCAGCGTCACCCGCGGCGGTGACAAGGAGTTCTCTGGAGGAGATGCTGGACTCGCTGCGGCGACGAGATGAGGGTTTGGAGAAGTCCAAGGACCTGCCACCCGCTTTGCCAGCACGTCCTGCTTCTAGGGCAAGGCTTCCCTCGGCTCGCCACTCACTGCCTACAGACTTTAAAGTTGGTTCTAATGGACAAGTGGAGAGCAAAGTGGAGACAATAGTTAGTAAAGTGAAGGGAGATACAAAAAGAAAGGGGAAGGAGTTGGGGTACAAATCAAGGAATTTCGGAAGCAAGAAAATGAGGAAAGATCAAAATTGTGTGGATTCTAATCCATACATAGAAGAGAATAATGAGAAAGTGAATGGGCCTGTCGCGGGTTCAGTACCAAGGAGAAAAGAACCAGAGTGGGATGATAATATCGGTTATTTTATCAAGAAGGTAAGGGATGAAAAAATCAATTAATTTGTCTTCTTTTTATTATTATTTGACTAGATTAACTCGTTTTTTTTTAATATCATTAATAGTTTGGCATGTTTTTGCATGAACGGGAATGCTTGTGTTTCTTGTTATGCATGTTTTGTTGGTTTAGGTTTTGGTTATGATTATATAGTTAGAGCTAGTAATGTCAAGAGTTAAAGAAAGTTTCTTATCATGGGGGATTCATTGGGGCCATGTGTTGCAGCCGGGGATACTTTGGCTTGAGTAGAAGAATATTTCCTATTCTATAATGTTGTATTTCTTGGAAATCTAAGCATCGGATGATGTGTGGGTGGATCATAGTGCAAAAGGAGATAAAAGTTAACATTGTTGTGTTGTCAAGATGAATGAGCATGTATCATAGTGTTCTAGGAAGACATCTCTTATTGTAACAATTAGAGTAATTTAAATTAGGTAAAGTGTTTAGAGAGGCTAGATCTGCTAGTTTTTTTTTTTTTTTAAATTACTGTGTTTTCTCAGAAGGAACTGGATTTGCTTTGAGAAGATCATACTTTTTTAGTTGATTTCTGTTATTTGTGAGGATCAAAACTTATTAGTGTACTCTTAATACCCCCCCCCCCCCCCCAGAGACTCCGTGTTTGGTGTCTTCTCCCAAATGGGCAATGGAGGTTAGGAAAGATACAGGAAACTTTCGGGGATGAAGCAACCATTTCACTTTTATCAGGAACTGTAAGTTAATAAGCTCCTTTTATCCATGATGCTATTTAAACTTGTACTGGTTAATTCCTTGGTGGATTATACATGCAATAATGTTTGTCATTGTGTTAGGTTGTCAAAGTGTCTACAGCAGAGCTCTTACCTGCAAACCCTGATATCCTTGAGGGTGTGGATGATCTTATACAACTTAGTTATTTAAATGAACCTTCTGTGCTTCATAATATTAAGCACAGATATGCTCAGGATCTGATTTATGTGAGTAGGATATAATTCTGATGGCCATTCTATTGCCTTGCGAACCAATTTTATGTCTCCTTTCTGCTTGTTTTTGACTGGCTCTTGTGTTTCCTTCCACAGAGTAAAGCAGGTCCAGTTTTGATTGCTGTCAATCCCTTTAAAGAAATTCCGATTTATGGAAATGAAATTCTCATTTCTTACAAGCAGAAGGCTAAGGATAGCCCTCATGTTTATGCTATAGCAGATGCTGCTTATAATGAGATGATGAGAGGTGGATGAATCATTTGTTACCTTTTTACAATTTACGTTTGAAGTTAGTATTGCTTCTGAGAGTTCCTTTTTTCTTTCATTTGGCTTCTGTTTTGCAGATGAAAAGAACCAGTCCATAATCATAAGGTTCGTGGCCGTTTCTTTCATTAATGTAGTCTATTTTGGACCTTTTCTTTTCTTTCATTGATGGAGTCTGTTTTAGAGCTTTTCTATGCTATTTCCCCTTGGTGTATTTTTTAATTACTTGTGGCATGTTCTCTTGAACTTTTGGGTCTTTAATTTCCCCTTTCATGTTTCTTGAGTACTTGAGACACTCCTGTTGCTCTGAAGAGTCACTTTTAGGATGTATCTTGCAGTGGTGAAAGTGGAGCTGGGAAAACTGAGACAGCCAAGTATGCTATGCAGTACTTGGCTGCTCTTGGTTGTGGCAATGACGGTATGGAGTATAAAATCCTTCAAACTAGTTGTATACTTCAAGCATTTGGGAATGCAAAAACATCCAGGAATAACAACTCCAGTAGATTTGTAAGTTTTCACCATTTTTTCTTCTTCTTCTTGAATTGGGTACTCCCTTATCTGTTGTTTTTGCAATTTGGTTTATAGATAATTCTCAATTGGTGCAGGGAAAGTTGATTGAAATTCATTTTACCACATCAGGAAAGATTCGTGGTGCTAAAATCCAAACTTGTAAGTATAGCTAAGTAGGATAGATTGTTGTTATTACCCTGCCATTTGACTGTATTTGGGTGCTGACTGACTCGATTCACTCATGTATATTCAAACACTATCCGGCAATGATAATCTTGAATAGTTCTACTAGAAAAGGCAAGTAGATCTTTTGAGTTTCTTAGCTTTTCAGAATGTCAATTAGCAAAACCATCCAAATCTGAAATTACAATTTTTCCTTTGACCAGTCAAGAGTAGTTCAGCTTGCCAATGATGAAAGATCATACCATATCTTCTATCAACTCTGTTCTGGTGCTCCTTCAACTCTTAGAGGTACTGTTTTTACATCATGCAACTTTGCTTGGGGTGGAATGCATACATTTTTCATTCTTTTACAGAACATAAAGTTCTAAACAAGTAGTATTGACATAATGCTACTCGGGCTACTATTTTCTCATGTGTCTATAACCATGTCTTCATAGTCTAAATTAGTAGGAAGTGAAGGACCTGTGTGGAAACATCAAAGCCTTGTTTTTTTCCTGAAAAATTCTTGTGGGGAATAAAGATAGTAGCAGTACTTGTTCAAACATGGTTCTTTTTTTTTTTTTGAGTAAGAAAATTGCAATCCACCCTCTCTTCCCAACAAAAAAGAAGAAGAAGAAGAGAAGAAGGAGGATCTTGTAACATTTGTAAAGATGTTTCCTAGTGTTCTTCATATTCAATTTTGCTTTGTTTTTCATTTAGACAACAGTCTCTCTGCTCTAGTTTTTATTTTCATGGACCCGTTATACATCCAAAAAATATCTCCTCTTTCACTTTGCTGTGCAGGGTTTTTGGGACTCTGTATTACTGTACTTCCCCCCTCTTAGATTGTTATTACCTCTGACTTGGTGGTTGAAGCCTATAAATCCATGTTGTGCATTCAGATTATGCATATCTTTGTTTTTTTTTTCTTTTATGTAATATTCCTGCTTGATTAATGTTTTTACTTATGATGATGTCTTTTTCAGAATACAATGCATTTGCATTTTTTCATAAATTGGAAACAGTTCCTCATTTTCTGTCAAATGATCACATTTTCCTGCTAGATCTTCCAATTGTTTGAACCATCTTTATATGAGACTTTTGTTGGTGAAAAATAATTGTAAGGACATAAAACACACTGAAATTTATTAATGGTCAATCATAAATAATAGCCTCGACTATTTTGGGGTTAAGGCTTTTTTGTTGCTGTCAGTCACAAATTCTCATGTCACTCAATGGCTGATAGTTTTTTGACAGCTACCTTTCTTAAAAAGATAAATCTATTCCATGTGTTCTCTACTTCTATGCTCTAGCCTGCAATTGATTCATATGGCGGAGCATTTCTTGTTTTCTCTGCAGATAGACTGAACCTTAGAATGGCTAGCGAGTACAAGTATCTTAACCAGAGTGAGTGCTTGGTACTTGATGGTGTTGATGATGGCATGGAGTTTCATAAGCTTGTGGTAATTCAAATAATTATGTGTTTCTGTTGCTGTTTTTGAAGTCTGCTGTCACTTCATTTGTATTATGGTCACAAGCATCCATCATTCTTTTTTCTCATCTCCCTAGGATGCCATGGACATAGTTCATATTTGCAAAGATGATCAAGAGCAGGCATTTGCAATGCTTGCTGCAGTATTATGGCTTGGGAACATATCGTTTCAAGTAGTTGACAATGGAAATCATGTGGAGGTTCTCGCTAATGAAGGTAAGATTGATATCATTTTGAGTAAAATGAATTGCCAGCTCTCAGTACTTGCCAATAGCAGACAACACCTTAATTTTTTTCATTTCACCATAAATGGAAGTGGGATTTTTTTTACTCAATTAGCACGTCTTGATTCATCATAAAAAAGGGATAAGTATGACTCTCCTCATAAGACTAGTTGAATCTGTTATTATTTTAAGAGTTTGTGTCCACCTACCACTTACATGAAGAATATTTTCATGGAAAGGGATGGAGTAATAAATCTGGTCCTGGATTTCCAATGGTACTTTGGATGACCATAATCATATGTGCAATTGCATCTTAAGAGCTATCATGCTGAAATAGTATTTGCATGATCAACAACATATGGAATGGTGCTTGTATGTGTGCTGATATGAGAATTCAGATGAATGAGTGGAACAGCTCATTGTGATTAAAAATTGATCTTCAAGCATGTGCACTGCATTACATTCATGACGTGATATCACTTTTATATCATTGTGCCTTTTCTGAAATAAACTGATTCCTTTTCTTTTCCTTTTGGCAGCTGTAGAAAATGCTTCCAGGCTAATAAATTGCAGTGCCCAGGACCTGGTGGTAGCTCTATCAACCCATAAAATCCAAGCTGGAAAGGATTTTATTGCTAAAAAATTGACAATGCAAAAGGTGTGTTTAGTTCTTGATTTGAAAATAAAGTTACCCTGCATTACGCCATCATTGCTGTATATTTACCGGACGATACACATTGATTTAAAAGGCTCCGTATCATCTTCTTCACAGGCTATTGATAAAAGAGATGCATTGGCAAAGTTTATCTATGCCAGGTTGTTTGACTGGCTTGTGGTACAAATAAACAAGTCAGTTGAAGAGGGTGAGCTGAGTACTGGGAGATCCATAAGTATCCTTGATGTCTATGGTTTTGAGTCATTTAAGGTATATAGATTGTACCTATCTGTTTGATGATCTTTTAGTGCTCTAAACTCGTGACCCTCATGATAACCTCTTTACATTTTCAGAATAATAGCTTTGAGCAATTCTGCATAAATTATGCAAATGAGAGGCTGCAACAACATTTCAACCGGCATCTATTTAAACTTGAGCAGGAAGTAAGCATCTCATATCAAAGCAAATTCAACTTTAGGGTGTGCTGGTTATAATGGAAGTGGCCTCCATGATGGTGCAAAATGCTATGAATATGCTATTGTTTCATAAATGAACTTATTCTCTTCGTTTTTTCAGAGTCAGGATATTTTCGTATAATCTCTAATCAATGAAAATGAAATGATTATGCTTTGCTGTCTGGACACATTTTTGTAAGAGAGAGTTTTAAAAGCAAATTAAGGAGTATATGCCACCAAAATTGTGGGCCTTTCTCTTTCTGCCACGTATACTGCATGGCTATAGGCATGAAACAAATATGACTTCTATGCAGAATATTGGAACTCCTTTGTTGAAGCATACAAGTATGTAGTTAAATTTCTGTGCTAACTTGTAAGTTGCATATTAAAAATCTTGCGTATTTAGAAACTATGGAAAGATTTACATTTCAGGTCAATGATGCTTTTATCACACCAACTAATTATCGCAAGCCATTCCCCCATTTTTGAAACATGCATTTTTCTTTTGTTCCTCTGATATAAAGTCTCATGGACATTTTGGCTGTATTTTTTGTCTTTTGCTTCCCAGGTTAAGAATTCTTGAAATGTTTATTCAAATTTGATTGTTTTAAAAAGTCTCATTGACATTTTGTTCATTAATTGAAGGAGTATGAAGAGGATGGGATTGATTGGACTAAAGTTGATTTTGAAGATAACCAAGAGTGCTTGAATCTCTTTGAGAAGGTATTTCAACTGCTGCTTGTTTCTATGTCCTTCATGTGCACCTATAGAATTCTCCTTGGTATATGAAACCAGAATGTTTGCGTTAAACTTAAAGTGGTCACTCTTCAATTATTTTGGTTGTTTCAGAAACCTTTAGGGTTGCTATCTTTATTGGATGAGGAATCAAATATCCCTAATGCCACTGATTTGACCTTTGCCAATAAGCTTAAGCAATACTGCAATGATAATCCTTGCTTTAAAGGTGAAAGAGGGAGGGCTTTTGGTGTTCATCATTATGCTGGAGAGGTGAGTTATATTTTACTTTTGAGAAGTTATGATTTTTTGCACTGTTGAAATTTTCAAGTCAGATTGGCAACTGTAATTCTATGAGGGTTTTTGCTTGTTCTTAGTACTAGAGTTGAAATTAATACATGCATAACAATTCATAATTTACTTGTGAAAAATCATACACGGTGACAACAATAACAAGAATTGACTACAGAAAAAGTTAATTGAAGTTGCAAAAAGGAGGTCAGTAAATACACATCTAATATAATTGAAACTTTTCAATCCTTGAATTGTTCTTGATTGTGCAAATATTTCTTTATATCCACCTTTTCACCCTTTACTCATTTATGATTCATGTTTTAAATTTAAATATCAACAATTCTGGAAAAAAAAATTGGAAATAAAATGAAGTTCTATATGATGTGGGACAACTGAAAATGCAACATGTGCTGTATATCCTCTTGGTTATAGTTCTTTCTTCCAGGAATTTCTTTTGATTAAGTAGTCGATTAGATAATCAGAAACAAGTATATTGAAGCATATAAAATCATGTTCAACCAAGTTTTGCAAATTTGGATCTGCTTGGAGAATAAAGCTACAATGATGAAACACTGTTGAGCTTTTATATCATCATTTTATTTGTGGTAGAATGGATGCTAAAAACTTAAAAAGCAAAATTTGATGGCGGAACTCATTTGTTCTATATCCAAAATTTTAATGTTTGTTTACTTGCATCTCAGCACCAAGATAGGTAATTTCTCTAATTAAAATTGCTGTAAGATATTTATTTTTATAGAGGGTACTTTGTACTATATTTAGAAGATCTTTCTCTCTTTTGTTTGAGTAATGTTTCCGGTTGTTAGCTAAAATTACATTTGACTCTGATCTGTTGAAAATTTTATTCCTTGTCTGGGCTACTTGATTCATGCAGGGTTCTGAACATTTAAGTTGATAATATTTAAATAATTCACTAATATTTGGAATTTGATCAGGTTGTATATGATACAAATGGCTTTCTGGAAAAGAACCGAGATCCAATGCACTCTGATTTCATCCATCTGCTATCATCAAGTGGTTGCCAATTACCAAAATCAGCTGGTCTATCCTGTCAATCTGGTGGATTGGAATCCTCAATGCAAAGTGTTGTTACCAAATTCAAGGTAGATGAGGTTCTATTGTTCTGCATAACAACAATACCATGCGACTCTTGATGAATATGGAGATTCTTCTTTGTTTTGGAAGTATGTAGAGGACAAAAATCTTCTGGTATTTTGACACTGTACTGGTTGGCTTTTGGTGCTGCTCTTGAATTGATCACTGAAAATTAAAAACTGTATCCTTTGCTTGGGAAAAATTGGCAATGGCATTGACCATATTTTTTTTATCTGTATTCTTGCAATAATTTGTACTTTGCAAAATCTTGAGTGGTATTTCCTTCCTGTAGAGTCAACTCTTCAAACTAATGCATCAGTTGGAGAAAACAACACCTCACTTCATTCGCTGCATAAAACCAAATGCTAAGCAGTTTCCAGGCCAGTATGAAGATGATCTTGTCTCCCAGCAACTACGATGTTGTGGTGTTTTGGAAGTTGTGAGGATTTCTAGATATGGATATCCTACTCGAATGACACATCAAGAATTTGCGGGAAGGTACAATAAGACACAAATTTCTCAGTTCTCCAATAACTTCTCTTTTAAAGTTTATATTTCCTATCATAACCCCATATGTAATCTAGGTATGGTTTCCTGCTTAAGGAGACAAATGTATCTTGGGACCCACTAAGCATGTCAGTTGCTATTCTCAAAAAATTTAATTTCTTCCCTGAAATGTATGAAGTTGGTTACACCAAAGTGTACCTTCGAATGGGCCAGGTATGTGCTGGAGTTATTTTCACTGTTGTTAATGTTTTGTTATTTCCTCAAATTTCTTAATGTTATGTTATATGTTATTTCCTTGAATATGTTGTTTATGGATTTTGTGTGCTTTGTTTAAATGTCCAGAAGTTGCAATTTATTCTTTTAGCACAGGCATTAGGGGTGCATTTTGCAAAATCTCGAGAGTTGTATTTAATCAATGGATTGTGTTGATATTAAATAGTAACGGCTCAGTCTAGGAAAAAAGTTTTTAACAGAAAGTGTTTTATATATAAAATATGAAACAAAATTTTTTTGAGTGTTTTATACAAATAGTGGTGTGCAATGACCAAGTAAAAGTTCTGAGTGCATGGCTCTTTCCAGTGTTATTTATGCATTTGATGAGGAGCCTAAAATCTGTTCAGAGCTTGTCAAGCTCTTCAACAGATCCCAAGCTTTACCTACTTTTATAATATTGATTTCTCAAGCTCTCAGATCCAAGCTTGAGCTACTTTTGATGAGGTTCCCAGAGGGAACAAACCTCAATTTTGCTTGCTTGCTTTGTGCCTGGTGCAATATATTATGCTATATATGGATGCTGTCATTGTACTGGTTAGCTTTGATTTCTGCAAAGACTTCTTGTGCTTCTGGCCTTGGTTGGTTGTTTCTTTAATTACTGATTGATTATATGTATTCCAGTGACGAGATTAGAATTTTTATCAGAAAAGGGAAAAAAATGACATAAAAAAATTGCAAGTGGCTGGACAAGTAGGGTTTGTGGCGCTCATCTCTGCTCTAGCATGGAACTTTTTTGTGTACTGTTACCTCCTGTGTACAATAGTAACACTGTTACCAATTAAGACTAAAACATTGCTGAAGTCACACATAACATGACTGATGAATCTAATGCCTGGTGAAGAGGTGTTTTATCCAGGAACCTGAACAAATTAGTTTGATGCTACTTCTAGGAATTGATTTGAATGTAATTGTTTTTTCTTGTAGCAAGATTTTCATGTTTGATTGGTTCCCTGGCATATCATATTGTTGACTCACAGATTGGGAGATTGGAAGAGCAGAGAAAACAATTTCTGCAAGGTATTGTTGAGGTTCAAAAGTATTTCCGTGCTGGCCAGGCCCGTCAACATTTCCGTGAACTCAAACAAGGAGTGGTGATGTTACAATCATGTAATGCACATTTCCTTCTAGTTGTTTTCAGTGTCTCATCTGGGATTTTTATTATTTGCTCTGTAGTCTTGTTATTCTCTAATTTTCTGGACAGCTTTTGCTTTGCACCATACTAATACAAATTGATTTCTCTGTTTTTTGGAGTGTTTTGTCCTTGGTGATCACATGTGTTTTTGCTATATGACAACAAAATCAGTTGTTTTGGCCACTCTCAGCATAGTCTGTTCCTTTGGGATGGATGCTGAGGGACCTATTAATGATTAGGTCAGTATTTTCTGCTTTGCTTTTGATTCAGATTACTATTGAAATGCAGTCATCCGTGGTGAAAACATGAGAAGGAAATACAATCACATGATAAAGAGGCGCACAGTTAATGCTCCTCTAGCAGTTGATGAAGTTGATGATCAGCTAGTGGCAGCTTTATATTTACAATCTGGTAAATGTTCTGTTGTTTATTGACCAATTTTCACTTTTTTCCCTAGTAGATGTAATATTCTCACCATTTGTTTCTGCAGTAATCCGTGGGTGGTTGGCTCGAAAGCAGCTCAACAGTATGCATAAAATGAAGCAGTTAACTCATGAGAACTCAAATTCCAAAAGAAAACCGGGCAAGAAGATTTCAGAAGTGAAGGTACACATTGGTGTAATTCTTACGTTTCAACTTGATTTATTCTTCATTTTCCCCACCTGTTGAAATGTTTTGGTGGTCACTAGCTTTCCCAAATATAACATACAGAAGTCATACATTTGGTTTTTTGTGTACACACGTGCAGTTTTAAGTGCTTGGTATGGATGGCTGGCTCATTTGGGTATAACATTGGTGAAATTATGTTTTTCTATTCCTGTTATGATGAGATTTCATGTATGCTCTGTTTACATGTGTGGCATTTAGAAGGGCCTTTTTTTCCTCTGTTTTTTTCTATGCATATCAAGCATCTCTAAAGTGTTAAGAAGCTGATTTCAGCTGTTTGTCCAGGTCATACCACAAGAGCAGGTTGACATTCAGGCTTCAATTTTAGCTGACCTCCAAAAAAGGGTTGTTAAAGCAGAAGTAACAGTTGCACAAAAGGAGGAGGAAAATGCTGCACTGAAAGATCAATTGCAACAGAATGAGAAAAGATGGTTGGATTATGAGGCAAAGATGAAAGCAATGGAAGAGATGTGGCAAGTGCAAATGGCATCATTGCAAGTGAGTTTTCTTGTTAATAGTATACACATAACTAAGTGCATGAATCATATGCTTTATTGCGGTATGTATTACGGGAGCTTAAAAAACAGTTCAAGAACTGTGGAGAAATTAATTATAAGTTATGGCTTCTATATTGAACTGTCGTTGTATTTCACTAGATATGTAGACTAGGCAGTGCTAGATTGTCAATCGAAACTGGTTTGAACATGTCCTTGTCCATGTTAGGCATGTTGGCTATCCATGATGATCTGCTAAATAAGCAAGGGACTGCCAATGATGATTAGCTTTAGCTGGTTTAGTCCCCCTATAGAACCATGAAAGGTTGAGGAAATGTAAACTGTATGATCACGTTCTTGAAGTGAGCTGTGTCTTCAATTTTGAAATGTTGAATGAATAACTTCTCATTGCAAACCAAGAGAAGTTGAGAAGGCTACTTCAATAAATATCTTCTGATGGCTGAAGTGCTGAAATTTGTTGGTGATTGGGCTCTGGCTCAGGTCCATGTCTTCAAAAGAGATCAAAACCTTTCTTCTACCATGTTACTGATCCTCCCCACTGTGATCCATCTCATAGCCAAGAGTTAAGAAATTTTATTTTTTTGGTATGCGAGAAGCAATTTCTTATGGTTGCTGCTGTCAAAAGCTTCAAATGCAATATGTAGAAGTAAAAATGCTGATCTCTTATTAATATGTGTACACAAAAACACACATGCCTGGCAGGCACCCATTAAAGGGTGAGACCTGCAAGGACCTCATTAGTCATTACCTGACGAGATATTCTGTGAATCTGTTGCAGACGAGTCTTGCTGCAGCCAGAAAGAGTCTTGCAGCTGACAACACTGCAGGCCAACCTGGAAAACTGGATTCTTCTACATCACCTCACTATTATGATTCTGAAGATTATGTTTCTACGGAATCTCGAACTCCTGGTGGGAACACTCCCAGCATATTTGCGAATACCTTCCCTGATTTAAGAGCAGTGAGAGAGAATAATGGTCCTCTGCATGCAGTCAGCAATCTTACAAGGGAATTTGAGCAGCAGAAACAAAATTTTGACGACAATGTCAAAGCATTAGTTGAGGCAAGGGCTGGACAATCAGCTTCCAACATGAATCCGGATGAAGAGCTTCGAAGATTGAAACTAAGGTTTGAAACATGGAAGAAAGACTATAAGGTTAGATTAAGGGAGACGAAGGTAAGGCTTCACAAACTTGGGCATGGAGAAGTTGATAGAAATCGTCGAAAATGGTGGAGGAGATAGGCACAAGAGTATCAAAATGATCCAGTTTATAACGCGATCATATTTGGGGGGGCATGGAGAAAGTTGAAAGAGAAGCAGCAATTCAAGAGCAAACAGTGCTTCCAAGAAGCTGCTTCGTTTTCAATTCTGGATGTGTTGCTTTAATTCTAGCTATGGAAACAGCAATTGGTGTTCATATTTCGTGAGGATAGTGTAGTGGGGGAAATTGTATGTCTACCAATTTTTGTTGCTTGGTGGAAGGATTGATGGTCATGTGAATAGCTAGCTGGGTTTGTTCCAGCCCCAGTTTCTTTTTTTTTTAGTTTAGGTTAGTTGTATATCTTATTATGATAGATGCAAGGACGAACTGGGTAGTACCAAGTGTGAAATATGGAATGAAAGTAATTTTTTTCCCCCTTGGAAGCATCATCATAGTCCTGTTCTACTTGCTGTCGTTGTTTTGTTCTTACAAATTCAAAGTTCATGTTTGGTAGTTCCATTACTTGAATCGCTCAATGAGAAACACTGTTTCCCATGTTTATTCTTATTCTTTTGAATACTTATCATGGCTCTTGCTTCTGTATTTTTCGTCAGCACTCCGAATATTTGATACAATGACATAGCAGGAAGGTTTGTATGGCGCCGATGCCATGCCTGTAGGTGCATCTTGTAAAGAAAACATTAACCTTTCACACAACAATTTACATCGGCCGATGCCATGCCTGTAGGTGCATCTTGTAAAGAAAACATTAACCTTTCACACAACAATTTACATCGGATCACACAACGAAACAGATTGTACAATTCACTTTGGATCCCAACGACACAAAATCTTCAAATCTAGAAATACAGTAACCACGACAATCCTGGCAAGATCTTTCCATTCGAATCCGAGAAAGTAAATGTTAATTTATGACCCGGGCACAAACTTGGTGGCGTAGACCCAAGCGTTGTTGGCAACTGGGTTGTCAAGGTGGTCCAAGAGGTTCTCCAGGGGACCTTTTCCAGTAACAATAGCCTGAACAAAGAATCCAAACATGGAGAACATAGCTAACCGCCCATTCTTGATTTCCTTCACTTTGAGCTCGGCAAATGTAGTTGGATCATCTGCCAGGCCGAGGGGGTCGAAGTATTGGCCGCCGGGGTAAAGGTCATTGCCCTCTCCTACTCCAGGGAGACCATTGATGCGGAATCCCTCAACAAGGCTCATGAGGACAACTTGGAATCCAAGGACAGCAAGGATGCTTTGGGCATGTACAAGGTTGGGGTTGCCCAAATAGTCCAAGCCACCTTCTGAGAATATTTGAGCTCCAGCTTTGAACCAAACTGGTTCCTTGAAGTCTACCTTAACCCATTTCTCAAGGACTTCTGGGGTGATGCAACCTAGTGCTCCTAGCATTGCCCATCTGCCATGGATGACCTAAAAAATTGCGCTACAGTTTAGGGGATCCGCCAGCCCATCAATCCTTTATGCATTCGTAAAATATGTCCATGAATGCTTCGCAATATCACAGATTGTACTGGGTGAGTAATATTTAAGTCACATTTTATATCAAATTTCATTCCATGAATGATTTTTCCAAGGCCATTATTCATTACAGAGAAACTAGTAATGATTTTTGTTACAAAAAGGTTACCTCAAGAGCTCTGTTCTTAGCAAAGGCCTCAGGATCAGCTGATAAACCAGCAGTATCCCATCCATAGTCACCAGGGAATTCTCCAGTCAGGTATGAAGGAGTCTGAGCTGAAAAAGGTCCCAAGTACTTCACTCTGTCAGGTCCATACCACAACTCATTGCCCTATCCAAAAAGAACTTAAATTATTAGCCCCCATCAAAAAAGAAGAAGAAGAAGAAAACAACTAGAGAAGAGAGAGCTAAACCTACCATGATGTATTTGCCATTTCCCATGGAGACAACATCTCTAAGAGGGTTAGCATTTGAACCCTTTTTGCCAAGAAACGGGGTTGGTCTTGCAATGGTGCTTGAGCTAGCAAGAGATGCCATTGTCTTCCAGACAATCCTTACTGTTTTTCCCTGGGTTAGAACTTATTGATGCCTCTTGAAGAGTAGAAAATTGTAGTCTTGAAGGGTGTAGAAAGGAAGTGTTAAACTTATATGTGAAGGAAAGCAAGAGAATCAGAAGAACGAGTGGTTAAGAATACAAGAGAGACAAGTGGTGGTGGGGATCTTTGAGGTTCAAATCAACCAATGAGGAGGCTGCAAAGGATTTTGAAGTATCTCGAACTAATCTCCTTCTATCCTCATATTATCTTGTATGTACTTCAGATAGTTTTTTTATTTTTTGGCCATGAAAAGTCTTTTTACAAATTTGCAACTACAAGTTCGCAAAGTCGCCATGACCTGTTTGGAATATTGATCCAATTAAAAGCTTGGGTTACTGGCTTTCAAGTTCATTCAAAAGTTATTATATCAATTCATATCCATTATTTTTATTTTAAATGATATCATTTTTATTTTTTTAATTTAGTGAAAGTTGATTTAAGCAAATCTTATTTTAATTTAGATTAATAGGAGTTTGAACTTTATTTTTTTTAACGAGGTTATTCAAGTTTTATAATTAAAATTATAAGTTTGAAGGGTTGATTCGAGGTTTTTTTTTTAAATTTATCTATTAGCATTAAATTGATTAAAAATTAAACTTTATGGATGATTTTGATTTGATTTTTATAAAATTATTACCGTATTATGAATCGAGTCACAAATTTTCTAGTTAACCTGGGTTGATTTGAAATGTTTTTTTTTTATAATTTTATCTTTCAATACTACTAAGTTAATTAAGAATTGATTTTCATGATTGATTTAATTTATTTTTTATTAGGTTATCCTGATCTCATGACTCAAATTATGAGTTTAACTAGTTACTTCGGGTTGACCATAGTTATTTTTTATCTTTTTTAATTAATTTTTTAAAATTTTATTCTTTAATATTAGGTTTATTGAAAATTAAAATTCATAATTTGTTTTAATTTATTTTCTATGAGGTTATTATAGTCTCATGACCTAGCATGCAGATTAATAGGTTAATATAGGTTGATTCAGTTCGATCTAATATATTTTCGTCTCTATATTTATAATAAAATCTCATCTTGAGTATTTATTTTAAATCAAATAATGTTTTTATTGGTTATTTAGATGACTTTTACCCATTAAGTTGAATGAGTCACATTAAATCAATTTACTCATAGTTTTGATTTTTTCTTTACTAGTAAAAATAATTAATAATGTCTAAATGTTTTTTTTATTTCAAAAAAATAAATCTGATTTAACATAATACGAGTCATAAATCTAGTTAACATATACTAAAAGAGTTTGAATTTTTAATTTAGTAATGAATATTAAAAGCCAGCTACCTTTTTACCTTGATTTTTAAAATTTTTGAACTTTTTTTTAATTTTTTTTAACTTCATCCTCTAATATTGGTTTTAATAGGTATATAACTTCATAATTTATTTTAATTTTTTAATAGAGTTATCTCAGTCTCATAACTCAAGTTATAAGTTTTACAGGTTAACCGTATTGACTTAGGTTAAGTTTTTTCTATTTTTTAATAATTTTTTTAATTTTATTCATCAACATTGAAATAATTGAGAATCAAACTTTATATTTTTTCTTGATTAATTTTTTATGGAGTTATTTTAATTTTATAATTTTTGCAGATTAGCTATTTTGACTCGAGTTATTTTTTTATCCATTATTTTATTTTATTTTTTTTATTTCATCTTTTAATATCACTTTACAATGTTTTTTTAATTTACTTTATAAGAAGTTATTTCAATATTTTGATTTATGTTTTTCAAGTTAACCTGTGTTGACTCAAGTTATTTTTTTTCATTTTATTATTTAGACCTTTAAAATTAGATTGATTGATAATTAAAATTTATAATTTTATATATTTGATTTTTATGAGATTATCATGGTCTTATAACCTGAGTCATGAGTTAAGTCGGTTGACTCAAGTTTTTTAGTTGATTTTTTTTTAAAATTTTATCCTTAAATACTAAGTTAATTGAGAATTAAGTATTATAATTTATTTTAGTTTGTATTCTATAATGTTATCCCGATCTCATGACCTGAGTCATGAGTTTGATCGGTTGATTTAGATGGTTTTTTATATTCATTTTCTTTTAATTTCACTCTTCAATATTAGGTTGATTGAGAGTTAAATTTTATAATTTGTTTTATTTTTTTACATGTGAGGTTATTATGGTTTTATAATTTATATTTGACAAATTAACTCGAGTTAATTAATTTATTTTTTTAGTTGAATTTTATTTTTAATTTTAACATTTAATATTAGATTGATTGAAAATTGAATTTAATAATTTTTTTTTATATTGAGTTATCAAAATCTCATAACTTCAATAATAAATTTAATAAATTAACCTGATTTAGTTCAAATCATCTAGAATATTATCTTTTTAATATTTAAAAAATTACTATAAAATTTATCACTTTCTTTCTGTTAATTTTTATTCATTCTTGAAAACCAACTTTCTATCCTCCCAAATCCTTATCTAACATAGAGATATAGCATAGAAGAGGGAGGGTAACAAAACATTTTAGAGAAAGGAGGAAGAACAGTGTTGCAAAAAGTTCAAAACATCCTCTCATGAAGATTTTTTCTAAATCGGATGCTATCAATGTCTCCTGATTAGTCCTTCAAGTTACAAAAGAAACCAGCGCGAGAGGCTAGCTTTTATCCCTCCACTTCAATATTTCAAAATTTCCCAACGGTCGAATTTACTTGCCCCGTAAAAACCAGACGATTACCTTCCACCTTCCTCACATTGCAGATCTCGACCGTAAAAGTTTCGTATACCCCAACTAGTCCACCAATCCAACGGTGTATGACTCACTCAAACAGAGCTCAAAGCACCTGTCTTGTCACGTAAAATAAATATACAGTCGTTTTAAGGCTGCCCACAATGGGAATTTTGTTAAAAAACAAAAAAGCGTAGAGAGAGAAGCCGATTAGACTGGAAATGGAGAGTTTGGGTTCTTTTCAAGAATTCAGTAAAGAAACACGAACACTGTGGTTTTTTCTTTGAAGAGCTCTTCCTCATCACTTAAAAAGAATCCGTAAATGGCTCTTGTAAATAACGCCAAGGATCACTGGGCATTTCTGGTAAATCTCTCCTCCTATTTTCTAAGGGATTTTTATGGGGTTTATGAGTCCTTTTCTTCTCTTTTCTTCTTGGTTTTTTGTGCATCTTTGGATGGGTACTTAAGTTTTTTTGGATTATGAAATGGTTTGTTTTTGTTTGTTGATCTTATCACATAATTTAGCAGGGTTATGTGTGTAGTTGATTAGGGGTTATCTATTTTTAACAGGTTTTGATTGAAATTTTGAGGTTTTTTCCCCCTTGAATTTGGTATCTTGGTCGTATCTCTGATAATGATACAGCAGATCTTTTATTTCTTGTATGTTTTTAACCTTGGAACTTTATTTTCATTTTTTAGTGGATTTTTTTTTCAATTTGATTTCTAGTAAATTTTTTTTATTGGCTTTTAGATTTCATGTGGAAAATTTGTTACAACATATATATAATGTTGATTTTGGACTTAGCCGACTCAGCTGAATTGATTTGAGTATAATTTAGTGCAAACAATTACAGTTATTTAGTGTTTTTCCACCATTGGAATATCTTGCATTTTATGGTTCGGAATTAGAACTATTGGATTTCTTTTCAGAATTTTAGGCTCAGTTGATGCAAGTTTCTTTTCATTTTCACGTTGTTTAATAGCCGCGACTGTTTGTTTGGTAATGGTGGAGTTCATAATTTATATGGATTTTAATGCATTCGTTTGGTACACATTTTTTTATTTTGTTATGCTTGTTGATCAACGTTTAGGAAGAAATTGAAGCACCAATGTGGGTGGATTTCACTGTAGAAGAAAAGTTTAACTACCAAGATGTGTGAGTTCCTCACTTCCTCTCTATGTTATGAACTACCATGAGAATTCCATGGTTTTTCAGAATTCGGTAAGAGAAATTCTGCATTTGTGATACCAATACGTTTCTTTTTTCCACATTGCAGAGATGATAAGTGGTTTCATACTAGCCATCCGTAAGCATCTTTATCCTCTGAGTTATATTTCTTTTTTCCATATTTAGCAGTGGGTTTTTGTTTGTGAAAATCTAAATTACAATAGTGATGTTCATTAACAACTAAAGCAATATGATTACAGGTTCCACCAGTGTACTTCTCGCCAGTTAAAAGTTGCGTTTGCTCATTCTAGTGAGAGGAGTATGTCTTCAGATTTTGAGTTTAAGGGATCATCTTCCCCGAATATTCCATCTTCTGTCTCAAGATCAAGGGGAAAACATTATGCAGGCAAGAAATGGGGAGGAGGTGAATGTGATCTCTCAATGACTAAGAAGCATCCAGTTAAGGTGTTAAATGATAAGTCTTCAAGGGTGAATTCAGAATCCAGTGATGAAATAAAACCCAAACTAAGCTTTGCAAATTCTAAAGGAACTTCTAGGTCAAAATTAAGTACGGTTTCTGGGAAGAGCTTCACTGGAATTGCTAAGGAAACTGATTTAAAAGCTAAATCTGGTCAGGGTGGTAGTGAAAGTAGTTCGAATTCTGGGATGGCTATGGTAAGTGATAGCAATACAAGTACTGTTACATTTGGGAGTGGTCATCAAGCACGGCAAGGGAACATGGAAGTATTAAGTCGAGGATTTGATCACACAAGTGGGCTTCTGTCAGCTGTGAGGAATGGTCTTAGGAAAAGCTTTGTTACAATAAAAGCATCAAGGGTGGAGATTAATGATGAGAATAAACAATTAAGAGATCGCAAGTCTTCATCCAGCAAATCTAGTGTTGGATCGTCTTTGAACAATGGTTATGATGTCAAGAGCTCGACACTTACATTGATGAGGAAGAAAGAACAAACTCCAGATAGCAGAAATGTGGCAAGGATGACTGAAGCAGCAAGGAAGAAAACAAAAGATTCTAACATGTCCAAGACTTCTGATGTTCGAGTGAAGGAGAAGGTCTTTAATTCTAGAAAGGGAGCTATAAGTAATGTCTCAAAATCAGCTCCCCAAGAAGCTCTGAAATCAGAGGTTAGAATTAGAATCTGTAGAAATTCAAGATATGTTGGTTGCATAATTTTTTTCTAAGCACAGAAACTTTTGGATATTTGACAAATTTTATCTAAAATAATTTATTACATTCTATCTTAACACAGCAATAGATTGCCAAGATGAGTGATACTTTATGTAGAATTTTTCATACATGACATCATAATGACGGGACAAGTTGAAATTGTTCTAAAATTCACAGGTTCAGAAGCAGACCCTCCGTGTAAGAAAAAAGGCTTTTACAAATAAATCAAGATGCTTTACATAACAGGGAAGCTCCCGTAAAATTCTCATTACCAGAATGTATTTCAGACCTCTTTTAATGGGTTGTCTAATATTGAACTTTTGTCCTCATAAATTGCTGAAGAACCTCATATGTCCGTAGACGCCTATGCAATTTTCAGGGGGGGAAAATCAAAGTTGAGGACAGAAAATTGATGATCAACAAATTGTACCTTTCGTCAAAGTAACACCGTTTTGTCACCCTTTTGTGGCACATTCATCTTGGCAATCTAGGGAGAAGGTAAGAGTTAGTAGGCTTAACAAAATGGTTGCCCCTGGGAAAGAGAATGTGACAGGAAAAATGTCCTTGAGCCAAAACTGCAGCAGCAGAGGGACCAAACTGAATGTGCCACAAAAGGGTGACAAAACGGTGTTACTTTGACGAAAGGTACAATTTGTTGATCATCAATTTTCTGTCCTCAACTTTGATTTTCCCCCCCTGAAAATTGCATAGGCGTCTACGGACATATGAGGTTCTTCAGCAATTTATGAGGACAAAAGTTCAATATTAGACAACCCATTAAAAGAGGTCTGAAATACATTCTGGTAATGAGAATTTTACGGGAGCTTCCCTGTTATGTAAAGCATCTTGATTTATTTGTAAAAGCCTTTTTTCTTATACTCCATGGTAGCAGTCTGATGCTCTCTCCTCTAAAGGTGTCCTTGGATTTCAAGCACAAGTAGGGAAGAATACGAAGTTCTGAATTGTATGCTAGGTTTGGACTGATAATTGTGTACGATGTGGAGTTTTTCATTGTTTCTTAAAACTTGCAATCTAATTAAATTTTTTAATTTATTATTAGGGGGTAATTGTTGCTTGCATAGGTAGTGCCAGTGTCCAATTTTAGCTTGCAAAGTTAGTTGCCAGTGTCACTGGCAGGTATGAGAATGGTGCTGGAAATCATTCTTTTATTCCTTTTCCTCCTCTAACCCCTCATGACCTTTTATTCCAATAACACTTGAGGTTGGCAGCACCTTAAGCTGCTCATGAATTTGGTAACAATTGAAAATCAAAATTTACTCATTCAGCTGTAAATTCCAGTCGTATGCTTTGAATTTGTTGACGGAATTTCTTTCTCAGGGAGGAATTCTTATTGGAATTGCATGCAGAGCTTTTAGTCCTTAAGTTCTATTTCGCAAGCGGTAAGTGTCTTTCTTTCTGAATGGGAATGGAATGTCTTTAAACAAGAACCGATGCAACATCGCTTTGATGATGTCTCTGTTGGATGGGTGTCATTTTTGTGGCTCTCTTTTGATTATTATTTTTTTGGTACTATATGCAATAGTTTTATACAATCTGATTTTTCAACAAACTATCTAGCAGGGAAAAATCAGTAGCCCAGGCAACGGGAAGCATCCAACAAATGCGATTGGAGGGTCTACGTTCGATAAACAAGCATTGCAGGACAGTTTTTGTTTGTACATAAATTGCCAACGCAGTCTCATTAACATAGAAACGTGGAATTTCATTCAAGCTTACCAGATTCAAAGGCAAATTTTGTTATCATGCCTTTTCTACTGACCATGCCTGCGGCTTTCTTTCGTACAAGTGCTCTTTTATCTCAGGCTTTGCTATTCGAGCACATACGAATTGGTGGTCTCTCTTCCTTGCTTCAATTTCAACTAACAAGCATGGAAATTATTGGTCATGTTGACAATGTGATATCCAGTTTTTTGACACCTGCGTCAATCAAATTGATTTTTAGTAAACGAATTGATGTTGTTATCTTGCAGTTTATATGGTGATTAGCCGCCTTTTTTTAGCAGATAACTCTTTTAACAGGATTTGAACTTCTAAAATCCACCAAGCTGTGTCATTACAGTAATCTTGCAATTAAATCGAGTAACCCCTCTATTTTTAACATAAATTTGGAACGCACCAAGCTGTGTCCAAAGTTCTACGTTTTGGGGTATTATCAGGAGAACATTCTGTGCTTAAAGTACACCTCTCTTCCTCCTGCGAAGAAAATTAAGCCAGCAACACCAAAAAATAAATTTCAATAAGATTGGCAAGAAAATACCTGATTAGGAGAATTCCGTAAAGGTTTTTCTATACATCAGTGTTTACTGTTGTTATTTTCCCAGAGCCCCCTCATCATATCACATGTTTCATCCTCGTACAATATTTTCTGTTTCTTAGGTATGTTGTTATAGACTACAGTGTTTTCCTGAATGGTTCTTGATAGTGTATTATTGCAACATCCTTTCCAGATTATCACCGGGCACTCATGTTTCCATTTTGCCTTCTAACATTTTTGGCTTAAGGCAAAATGTTCAGAGACCATGACACTGTTGGTATAAAGAAAGTTCTTCAAGATAAGAGGCATAAGAACCCTCAGTTGCAAACCACTCGAATCTTGTCTTTTCAAGGCATTGCTTCTTTCCAGCAACGAAGAAGGATGTGCTTTATCTTAATTTGGTTTTTGAGGACGTTCCTGAATCTGTTCATCGTGTGATTAATGCATGTCAAACTTTTTACACATGTTAGATAAAGAGCTGTCCAATTGAATTGGGTTTTTACAATGAGCTTCAAGCCCATGAAGATTGAAAGGAAAAGACTGCTGAGCTTCCATTTAATGGACTGTGATCCAAGTCCAATTCCACATTCATATTCAGTCCAATTATATTTGGGCTTCGCACCTGGTCTCAAATTACAACTTGTTTCGAGAATCTGTTTCAGGTGTCACTGTTCCAACATAGGGATGATAGAACTTTTGTGGCCGTGTAATGCCTCTCATTTTCACAAAGGGAGAAATTGCAAGTTGCTTTTATGATCCAGAGCCATAACTCAATTTTGTGTGTCTAAATTTATTATCTGATAAAAGTTTTAGAATTCACTTGGCACGATTAGATGTGAAAATCCTGTATACCAATCCATTGATACCATCATTGGGAACTCCAGACTTATTTTGATCTAGGATTTCAGATCTTCATCGAGTTTTAAATTATAAAAAATTTAGATTTGTAATTGGTCCAATCAAAAACCAGATAACCTGGCATAATGAGACCTGATTTTTTTAATAAACTCAAAAAATATAAAATTATTTTATGAATACTTAATTTCATATTTTTTTATAATTTACTTTTATATAAATTATTTTTTTAACTTTTTGATATAAGATAACTATATAATATATATATATATATATAGATTATTTCTTAACTTTTCATTATGATAATTATAAATAGTTTATATCTATATAAATTATTTTTAAATATTTTAATATGAGTCCACTATAATAGATTTCTTTATTTTTTATAATCTACATTTAAATACATTATTTCAAAAAAATTTCATATTGAATAATAAATCCTCAAATATTTTTTTTCCTTTTCTGGGTTGGCCTGGAAGAACCTATATTGCCTGAAATCTTGTCTCTTAAACGGGTTATCTATGAGTCAGGTTTGATAACCATAATCTAAGCATAATCAAATATCAGCCAACAGGATTACTTGTACGGGAACAACAAGATCAGTTTTTATTTTTGGTTACAGGTGCAAATTCTTGAATAATTACTAACTCGTTGAGTCCCCTGTAGGTTACAAGAGAGGGCGACCCGGTGATGGTGTCAAAAGTTGCTGTATGCTAGGCCCTGGAAACTTCAGTGGCGATGAGCTCTTATCACGGTGCCTAGGAAGACCTTTTAGAAAGACCTTTTTTCTAAAGAACCAACACATCCACACGAAAATATGGCTGTTGTTTTTTATTTAAATTTTATTGTAATTATTAGGATTAAAAGAAAAAACACCCTCATCAAAGCATCTTTTGTCTTGTATCAAAATGTGGTCATAAGAACCCATTCCATGATCCATCCATAAAAACTGGTTTGTCTCTGCATGATTCTTGCTTTTTTACTTGATTTATCCGATCAGGTAGAAATCTCCCATGTGATTTCTTCTTTACCTTTCATAATTGTGATCCCTGATTTTCAAGAGATACTAAAATGAATTAATTTCTTTCAGCTTGCATTTTACATTTAGATTATGATTATGATTCTGATCATCGCCACAACTCTCTGTGTAAATTTGATCAAGATCAAAAGAGAACCTGTGCAGGCCAATGTAATTAAGAACCAAAGACAAGAAACCATCTAGGTGGTGAGTAAGTGGTAAGGATTTGGGATCAAGGGGTTTGCTCCCTCTGTGGTCTCAGGTTCGAATCCTTGGTTGCTCATATGATGGCCACTGGAGGCTTACATGATCGTTAACTTCAGGGCCTGTGGGATTAGTCGTGGTGCGCGCAAGCTGGCCCGGACACCCACGCTAATCTAAAAAAAAAAAAAAAAAAAAAAAAAAAAACCAAAGACAAGAGAGGCTAATAGCGAAGAACCTGTGTTTTATTCTCTTTCATTTTCTATACCACACAAGGCGGGTTACCGGAAAAGCAGAACAGTAAAGGAAATGTCAAGCTTTCATTGTATCTAAGGTCCCTAATGGTTCTAAGGCTTCAAACTGATTTTTCTCAGGTTCTGGATAACTAGCAGAGCCCCTGAAGAGCAAGATTGAAAGGCTTCCAACCTGAAAATATATGAAACATCCAAAGCAGTGGGTTACAAATGAACCAAAATCTCTTCCCACAACGCATTGCCACCCTGGTCCATACATCCTATCAAATTCCTGCATCAAACACAAGCACAAAACCCACTTAAATAAGCCTGAAAATTCAAGTTTCACATTTTATTTGCAAAACTTGTATGTTTAAATATTCTTGGTACATGTGTGCTACCAAATTCCTGCATGCGCGCGCGCACACAGAGAGAAACAACATGCAAGCTCCATAAGCATCCTGTAGCTCACCTGTTTAATAAAACGAGCTATTTCAGTAGCGTCGGTGGCGTCAAAGAAGTCGAGGGCTTTGGCTGCAAGATCAAGGGCATCTTGTTGCATGGTTTGAAGCATGTCAGTCTCACCAATGACTGCCTTGCCTTCTAGCATGGCTGATCTGACTTTTAGTTGAATATAAAGATTTCCTGAAGGAAGAAATTGAGAGATAGAGATGTCGGTAGCTAGGAAATGAAGAAAAATGGACTGATTGGATATTGGACAAGGCCTAGATACCAAGTTCTACAGGGGGTGATGGTGGGGATTTATAGTGAGCTGGGAATAAAGAGGTGGCGCCGGTGGGTCAGCCACGTATAGGATCCCTTCTCTGTGGTCAGTAACTAAGGATGTGGGATTATGCCATTGGAATATTTGATCATGATGAGCTTGGTGGACCCTTCTACGCAAATGACCCAATCTTGATTCTGCTACAAATTGTATAGCAAATTAGATCATTGACTATGCCGAGTCAAATTTTTTAAATATAAAAAAATATTTAAATATTACTAATAAAATTTTCAGCAAAAAACAAAAAAATTTATATAAAATTTGAGCTGATGTTATTTGGTTAATTTTTTGAATTAAAAAAATAACATTAATAATCTATAAAATATAAAATATAATTTTATTCAAAAAAATTTTAAGATGATAATTTTTTTAAAATATTAAAATAATAATGTATTGGATTGACTTAGGTCACCTATATTAAAATCTTAAATTCATGACCTGATTTTTGAGAATATAATAACTTTATATAAAATAAATTAAAAAAAAATTATAAAACTTTATTTCTAATTAATCTAATGTTGAAAAATAAGATTAAAAATATTGATTAAAAAAACTTAAAAAAACAACTTGAGTTACTTTATCATATTCACAATTTAGATTATAATATCAAGATAATTCTATGAAAAGAAAATCAAAATAAATTAAAGAGTTCAATTCTCAATAAGTTTAATATTGAAGAACAAGACTAAAAGAATGACCCGGGTCAATATGTCAAACCCATGACCTCAGTTATGAGATCGAAATAATTTTATAAAAAAAATATAATTTAACTCGGATTAACTTTTCAAATTCACGATTCTAGTCATGAGACTGGGATAACCTTATATCAAAATAAATTATGAATCTTGATTTTCAATCATTCTTGTCAGACCCAATGTTAAATGATGAAATTTATAAAAATTTTAATTAAAAAATGACAGAAAAAACTAAAATAATTTATAAAATCCAATTTTCAATCAAATAAAATATTAGATGATGAAACTAGAAAAAAAGTCAATAAAAAAGAATTGAGTCAATTAGAAAAAACTAAGCCAATTAGATTAACCTGCTAAACTTGTAATTCTAGTTATGAGACGAAATCAACCAAATAAAAAAAAAATTAATATTGAAGGTTATGAGATCGAGATAATTTCTTAAAAAATAATAATAAAAAAATGCATGATTTAACCATAATAAAAATACAAAAATTTAGAATTATGATCATGACTATAAAATTAAGATGTTTACATAACAAACAAATCAAAATAAATTATAAAATTTAATTTGTTACCGATTTATTATTAAATAATAAAATTAAAAATACTTAATATAAAAAATAACTTAATTTATTTTAAGTTAACTCATTAAATATTATTTTTGGATTATAATATTAGAATAATTTAATATAAAAAAATAAAACAATTAATAAAATTTAATTTTTAATTACCAGAAAAAAAAATTAGAGCTGCGGAAATTACTATTCATTCCTAAAGTAACTTGACAATTGGCGACGACGATGATGAAAAAGAAGAAGAAGAAGTAGTAGTGGGAAAGGTGCAGGGAGGTTTGATATAGGGCAGGATTTAGCGCAGACAGACTGCTGCTGATTTGTGGCCTGTCAATGGGATTTTGCCAAGTGTCTTCTGACAGGATGTCAGCTCACGGTGGTTTTTGTCTAGTTCTCTCGCGGTCTCTCTGAGATTGATTGTGAAGTTTTTGTTGCTTATAAAACTCATGCTAGTGTCGTGTTAAACATGATTTAACTAACCAAGAGCATGAAGCCTCGAGAAGATAAATTTAACTGGCATGTTATGTGTGCAGGGAAGTAGAATACGCTGCTCTTGAGAAATACAAGCACGTCTTCTGAAATCCCTTCCCCTGAAATACACAACGCAGTGAGTGCTTTTCCAGTGAGAAAATTGCTGGGAAAGGAATTGCAAGAAGGAAGGCACTGTGTAGAATTTGCTGAAGCGGTGTGGCTGGCTGGCTAGCCAGCACAGACCAAATGTCATGTGAAGAATGTTGGTTATGGTTGATGAGCAAAAGTATTCAAGTTTAAGGATCCCGGTGCACCGGCCATGTCTTGTCATGAGGGGAGCAACACTTAAGACAACAAACCTGCGTATGCCTGCCTATCTAGAAGAAGTCTATGGAGGGAGATAGATTCTTCCTGATACGTTCTGGTTGAGAGAGATTGGGCGGTGCTGCAGCTATGAACCCAGGCCACACATGCTAACAATCAAACATGCAGCAAGTTCTGTCACTTCTGAGTTGGCAGCATTTGGCTTACAATACAAAAGTCAAAACCCTTGAGTAGTTGCTCAAATGACCTTTAAACTCATTCGTTTTATCTTTGTTTTTTATGTTATTTTTTTCTTTATTTTTCTTTATTTTTTTAATTGATAGGCGTAAAATTAAGGCAATTCCCACAAAATTTTAATTCAAAGACTAAACCCAAAAGTGAGATAGAAATCTAAGTTTGACTGGTTAGATCAAATTTTATTTTAATATCAAATAATTTTTAGTAACTCAAATATATTTTTTAATATTCAGTTTAGTTTAGTTATTGCAATTAGACATCACATGTTGTAGTCTATCCACATTATTTATTGAACAAAATAAATATAGAGAAATTTACTCATTTAAATTAGTCCGAATATATATCCATTATGTTCAATTAAATTATACTCACATTTCATCTGATATACAGAATCGATCACACCAAGACGTGGACTAATTTATATATGACAACATTTGACTTCTTCATCACACCAAGACATTTGCAATGTCTAGTTATTTAACAACTTAAAAAGGTTATTATAGATGGCAGTTGTCGGTGGCCAGTTTCAAGCGATCCCGGCTGAACTGGCTAGTTCAGTGGATCACATTTTGTTGAAGAGGAATTCAAACCAAACAGGTACAGAAGCCCACTTGGCATTTGTTGACAAAAGTTCGCAAGTGATTGCAAAGAGCTTCAGTGTATCCACTGCCCTAATTGAGATCCACTGAGCCCATCCGAGACTTGTCAATGTTAATGTGTAGCCATAATTTTTTTTAATTAACGTAGATGTTTGCATATATTTTAATTAATTTTATAGTTAAGCTATCTATCAGATTAACATGGCGATGAAATTTTCCGACATGTTAACGCAGCCCAAAGGCTGAGTTGTTGAGCCGTCCCCTGTCTTCACCATTTCTTTACATCTAAGAATCCAATCCTTGTCAAAACAACCTTCCCCATCTTCTCCACTATGGCAAAGCTAATTAAAATTTGGAAATGTTGTTGCCAGGCCACCTCCCTCTATGCTGACACCCAACCCACTTCTGACAAATTACAGCAGGTCACCGACTTGCACGAACCGTGTCGCCGACGCTGAAATCACCAACCAAACCATGACATGTACCTTTCTTTTGAAAAAAATAATGTAGAAATAAAAATGAAAGCATCCTCGAACGTGAAGACCAACAAAAAATATTCCAAGAGTAGAGCCAGCTTTTCTTTCGCCTACCTTCTCTCTTAACCACAAAATTTTCTCACCCTCCCTGTGATTTCTTTCATTACACCTAATATCTTCCCTTTCTTTACCCTGCCTCTCTTGCATTTCTTTCTTTCTCTTTTGTCTAGGCAAACCGGAGGACAAGGGACTGCCGTGCCGCGTCATAACAATATGGCACCACGTCTCTTATCCTGCTTCGGCAAAAGAAATATCGATTCCTCTTCAAAAAACCAAAACCATGCAAATGTAACGGTTGATGTATCAGCGGAGGAGCAGCGCCGTGGAGGGGCTGTGTTGGTGGAGCTGTTTTCTTCACAGGGATGTGCAACATCCCCGGCAGCTGAATTGTTGGTGTCGAGGCTAGGGAGAGGGGACTTTCAACTTGAAATGCCTGTTATTGTTTTGACTTTTCATGTCGATTACTGGGATTATATGGGGTGGAAAGACCCTTATGGGGGTAGTCAGTGGACGGTTAGACAGAAGGCTTACGTTGAGTCTTTGAAGCTTGATACAATGTTTACGCCACAAATTGTTGTTCAAGGGAGAACTCAGTGTGTGGGAAATGATGAGGAGGCTTTGCTGTCTTCCATTGTCAATGCATCAAGGTTTCCTTCTCCCACATTTCAGGTTAGTACTTTCTATATATATATATATATATTAATTACCTCTTTTCCTCCGTCTTTTGCCTCGGAATTTTTTGCCACTTTTGTTCTTTTCTATGCCTGTAGTGATGGATCCTTGTAATTTTTTGTGCAATGGGGCTAGGTGATAGAGATACATAAAAAAATAGTCCTGCCCAAAATATATAATTGTGACATTCTTTTTCATTAACCAGTAGTTTAGGAAATGTGATAATTAATCATGAAATAATTAAAAAGAATGATGTGAGTGATAATTAACATGGTTTTTTTTTTTTTGGCTATCATGCGATATAGATCATAGATTGCAAATTATTGTTCATCATTGTTGCAAGTCTGCTTGAGTGAATATTGTCAACAAAACCAAGGAAAATTGGAAGCTGATCTCACCATTCACACGTCGTGACAATGAGCGTGCTAGCAATATTGTGAGAATTAGAGAAATGATAGAAAATTTCTATTACAGAACATGCTCAAATAATTAAAACTAAACCCTGCTAAGCTTTTCCAGTGATCTGAAACATCAAAATCTTCTTCGCTAACTCCTTGAAAAAATCGGTTTCAGGGATGTAGATGTTCTAATTCGATTATATCATTTAGAAATCTAGTTTAAAATTGCCTGACGAATTTTGCATTTGTTTTGTTAGTGAAGTGACCTTGTTTAGCATCATCTGTGTACCTATGAACAACTAATGTAATGGCAACAGAGGAGCTACTTTGGAAAATGACAGCTTTACCTGATGTTGTTTGGGTGGATGTGGCATCATGGCAATGTCATCTCTTCTTTAAAACATGAACCTGCTAATCACTGAATATTGGGATGTTAAATTTAGGTAGTCAGATTCAGAATGTGAAATCAATCCTCAAATTGAGAAACACTAAAAATGTTTGTAACCTTAAACTCTGATCATGTATTACTGCAATCCTGTTGTAACAGGCAACATTTCTAAGGCCTTCAACAGATTCCTTGCAAGTCTCAATGTCAGGAGCTTTAAGGGCTAAAGTTGACCATAATGGTGTCAATGTCATGGTGGCTCTGTATGAGAGTGGATTGGTGACAGACTGTCCCAGGGGAGAGAACAAAGGGCGTGTCCTGTCAAATGACTATGTGGTTAGAAAGCTTGAAAAGCTCTGCACTGTCAAAGACATCTCTGCCAGGAAGACAGTTTCAGGAACTGTTAATTTTGCTTTATGGGAAGGCTTCAATAGCAGCAAATGTGGTGTTGTTGTCTTTGTTGAAGACAGCTCCCATCAAATTTTTGGGTCACAGAGCATTCAGTTCCCGGATACAATATGAGACATTCAGACTGAATCAACGACGATATGCTGGCTATGATCAACCTCGGACTTTTGTGTACAGCATGTGTTAGATAATAGTTTCTTTTTTCCTTTCGTTTTTTGATCTTTCTAAATTTTTTTTTTACCTGCTTTACATGTGGTAGGAGATGGATTGAGACATTTTCACGGTTTGCTGGTATAAATTGCTTCATTGATATCTTTGTTTCTGTGGGAAAACGGAATTGAAAAATTGGAACAAGTTGATTGCATTGTATGATTTTGTTGGCATCTAATTACTTTCAAGTAGCTGCAGATATGCTATATCGGTAATAGCATTATAGACTTTGCTTTACCTGGACCATACGCTTCTGAGTCGCAGGGCTAGAAATATTCCTTTTGCCTTCACTATGAAGATTGTGAGGTCTGGCAATAGCTTCCAATGCAATCTTGTAAAGCAGAAATCAGAGGATTTCAAATGTTAAATTCGCAATGAACTCAAAAAACAATCTTTATATTTAGTTCTTGAACATCAACAAGACCACTAGGTTTCTTTACGAAGAGATTTTTTCTGTTCTGAAAAGTTCAGAAGAGAGAAATTCTTTATCAGTGCTTGTGTGAATTTGGATGTTGCCTTCAGGGGCTAAAATTTACGTGGGAGTACATCTCCTGTGGTTTATAGACTTTTATATTTGGATATTTATATAGAACACTCAATTCGAGCCCCAACAACTCAAATAAAACACCATTCTCAATGATTTCTCTGCTGCCTGATACTTCTCATAAGATGTTTTGCCACTTTCCCTTCATGAATCAAAAGAACTGGAGAGGGTTTTAATTTGCGCTGCTGACTATCCTATTGCAGCACTCCGTTTCTCTAGAAGAACCGGTGATTTGGGTATGATCATACGACCTTTGAGCCCAAATGCAGCTCCTAGAGTGACAACAACGCAAACTTTGTTTGTAAGCCTCATTCTAAAAGATGGCCTCGAAATTAAGATATATGAGGTATTATAAGAAAATATAAATGATGTAAGAAATCACTCTAGTAATCCAAAGTAAAAGGATGATTTTGTTGCACTCAAAATGAACCTAACAATTAGTAGCAATATACTTTTTTCATATGGGTATTGGTCATTAATATATTTACAGGGGATAAATCAATTTTTTTATATTTTTTATGCACAATGAAATAACTATATTTTCTTTAAAAATAATTTTTAAAAAAATGTTGATGTCTAGGGGTTTTTGTATCTTTAATTTTTTAAGATGAGTAAAATAATTTATATCTCGTTTGTTTATTGGAAAATAGTTTTTGTTTATATAATAATTTTTATAGAAAGTAGATTCTTGAAAATAAATTATTTTCAAATATTTTACAATATCATGGAAAATAAGTTAGAAAATGATTCATAATATTTGACTATTATCTACAAAATAAAATAAAAAAATAACTTATTAATACTTTATTTTTTAAATTTATTAAAAAAATAAAGATTAAATATAGCAGATAAAAATGTTGAAGGATAATGAAATTGAAAACAAATAGCAATTTCATAAATTATTTTAAATAAAACAAATAGCTTTATAAAAAAAGAAGATCAAACCTAATAAATAAAGAAATAAAATAAAACAATTTAAAAATAAAGATTAAATTTAATATAAAAATCAAATTAAATGAAATTAAGAGCTTAACAATAAAGAGCTAATCAAAAGGATGGATGGAGAAAATTTTAAAAAAATATTAATAATAAAAAAATATTCAAAGCAAAATATATAATAATTAAAATATTAAAAACAAAATTTAATATAATTAACAAATAAAAATAACTTCTAGAAAATGTATTCTATCCAAAAATAAAAAAAAATAGTTTCTTATAAACCAAGTCAAATATTTTTTGAACTATAAAGTATATTTCAATGACCAACTTTTCTTAATAATAAAAAATATACAAAATTTTTAAAAATAGTTTTTAGAAAACTTTCCATGAAATAAATGCTCCCCAAAATGCCCTTAAAAGTTGATTTTTCTTTAACTTATATTTAGGGGTATTTTTACAATTTAAAAAAATATAAACATTATTAATAAAAAGATGGTTGACCTGTAAAGTGCACGCGTCAGTATGTTGACGATGTATATGGGGTTGTTCAGTGATCAAACGCCATTTTTCACAATAGCATTTGAATTGTCTTAATGTCCCTCGGTAATGAGACAACACGTATGACTAACGATCATCTGATTTGTCAACAATAATCTTTTTTCAGGTCTTTTCTCCTTGATCGACAAGATTTCAAAACAATTCTTCAATTTGTTATTCTTTCATATTTGATTTCTATTTTTTTATTGGATAATTTATAAATTTAGAATTTTTTTCAATTTCATTTCCCTTAAATGTTTTCATCTTTTAAGTTTTGTCATCATTCTTTTGATTGTTATTTGCTTTATTTAAAATAATTTTTAAAATTTTTTTTTTACAATTTCACTCTCCTTAGTTTTTTTTTTGTTTTTACTAAATTTAGTTTTCATTCATTTGATTTTATTATTTTCTCTTTGGTATATTTTTAAATTATTATTTTTTTAATTTTATCCTTCAACATTAAATTGGTTGGAAATTGAGCTTTTTAATATTTTTTTTCGGGTTTAGAATTTCATAAATTGTGATTTTTAAAGATTGACCTAATTTTAGAAAGTTCATCTAGGTTTGCATTGTTTTTTCTTTTTTTTTTTCAAAATTATATTTTTTCAGTTTCATCTTTCAATATTTATTTTATCGGAGATTGAACCTCATTGATTTTTGTTATTTTTTTTATGTAATATTTTTCACTAGTTTTAAAAATAACTCAGGTTATTTTGGATTTTTTTGTCATTGTTTTTAAAATTTATCTTTTTTAAAATATATAATTTTAATTAGATTAAACTAATTGATTAAATGTAAGTATGAGATGTTCACTTCATGATATTTGAAAAAGGAAAGACTTTGTTAATTTTATTTGATAGATATTATTTTATTGGCATAAATAATCATTTGATTAAATAAAAAGATTATTGAAATAAATAAAATTATCAAACATAATCACACATGTTTCGTGTTGCAAGATGTAATATCTTGATTTATATCATTATCTTGATTTTTTTAATTTCATCTTTATTTATCATTAATCGTTTATTTTTATATTTATTGGCATGGTAACTATTGGTTTATTTAATTAAATATATACATAATTTATTTTTATTTTTTACTGAAAATCTTTTGAGCAAAAACAAGTTGAAAGTGTCTGTATATTATTACATTTTCTAAAAAACAACATTATTCTATAAGTACAGATGAAATGGATAGCATATGCTAGTATGTGTTCTCATTGGTATCTTTCTTCTCATTCTTTTTTTCTTCAATAAGTAGTATTTCTCATTGTACGTTTCTATCAAAAAAGGTCCCCATTCCCTATAACTTGGCAATTAAATTCCATGTAGATGGTTTTTTTTTTAAAACCTAAATCATTATACAGGGGTAAAAGCATATTTCTAATTTTTCTGGAATGTAATTGCAAATTGTTTCTTACAAATCTGTAATTGCAGATTGCAGGTTTCTAATTTTGCCATAAATTTTACATTGATACAAAGTCGTGGCGTATTAAGTGACTTGATCGCTTCTTAGTTCCGATACACTTCAGCTACAAAAATGGGAAAACCTAAGAAACTCTCTCCTTTCTCGAGGCAGGAACTTAAAAAACACACAAGCAAAGCCATAAAGGTTGGAATATGCTCCGTTGACGGAATTTGAGAGCCGAGTATCCTAACCAACTAGACCATGCATCATCTTGTTAGAATATGGAGAACGCATCCACCCTTTTCACAGAGCATAAACGCGAAGGCATAAGGTGGAAATGAGATGATGTTAGAATAACAAGGAAAGCATCTCTTCGCCGGAAAGTTCACGTCACTTATCGCCGCACTAGATAATCTAACAGCATTTCATACAGCAGAAAAAGATCTGACATTGCTGTTGATAAAATGCAAGAGCCAACTTTCAAAATTAACTTAAGACAGTGAAAATAAATAACCATACGAGCCCAATATGATCTTCGTGATGGCCTAACAAATGCACGTGATATCTAATAAACAAATGATTATTGACCGAGTATCACTTCCATCACACAAAGCCAGCACAAACCCGAGCAACCCATCCCTAAATTATACCGAATAAGATTGATCTATTTCCATTGCAAAACAAATCCCTTATGTACACATGTTGAGGGAGGGCAAGCCCATCCCTAGCACGCCGACCTGACCTCCATACCATCCATCAAACAAATATCGGCATAACTACATGATTTTCTCCTCTTGGTGGCACCTGCCTGCCGACTCAACCCCACCTCCACTTGCCCATTAGTCAAGGGGCTGAATTAATACAACTTACAGCGAAGATCGGACCGCATACAACACCTATTCTACTGCTTCAACATGTTGTCGAGCCAGGTACTTTTCTCGCCGCTCTTTCTGAAGAATAAATAGCAATGAAGGTGAAGAAATTGTATTATGACATGAAAATCATAAAAAGCTGAACGCTCATTTAAATCAGAGAGAATATCCATACCCATTCATCTATCACGAGACCTTCCCCCACAACACGGGGCCCTGTGTCTGGTGGAGGTTTCTTGCGTGCCTCAAGAGCAGCCTCTGCTTCAGCCAACTGAAGCTTCAGTTTCTCCATTGCCTTCAGAGAAACAATCTCAGTCTCATTTTTTAGCCTTTTATGGTATATATAATCAACAACTGACCACAGAAAAACAAAATGTACATACAGGACTAGGAAACTCTGCATCTAAAAACACAACCCGCAATATGCGCTCAACTGTTACTTGATCTTTTTGTTCATCAAACTGCAAAAGGCAAGGTCAATTGGGGTTCAAGAAATGGAAGAGGCATAAAAGAAGTTGAAGCATAAGGAATATTTATGAGCAGTCTCTGGCAGCTCCAGAAGTGTCAGGTTTAGACGCGCATAATTTAAATGCAGATAATTCCAATCACAGTTTTCCCTGTCAAACATGACAAGAAACAAACGCCAACTTTTCAGAAAACTTTAGAAAAGATATTGGAAACTTGACAACTCATCCCTTTTTTAAACATTTATATTTGGAGTTCTTTAAAAATCCTCCAATACATGACAATACTGCACAGCCGTGTAGTTGCAACCCAGCTACCATAACAAACCTTATAAATAAGGCTCTTGTAGGACCTAGATTGAACATCAAGGTTATTTAAAAATCTTATATTCAATCAAACTAAGCTGCAATATAAATAGGCAACAAACAATTATTTAGATGGTTAAAAAATTCAACTCCTCTCTAGTTCACTTGTTAACTAGTGATGCTCATAGGCAAGACTTTTTTTTCAGAATTATGTTTCTTGACCTTGCTTGCACTCATTTGGCTCTTTTTTTTCAGAATTATGTTTCTTGACCTTGCTTGCACTCATTTGGCATCTTCAACCATGAAAATGAAAAACAGACGACTGCCGTTCTATCTCTAAGCCACTAATTTTATTTCCAGGGATATACTTTCTTTCTTTTTTTAATTCATTAAATTATACTCCTATGCCATGGAATAAGAGTTCACAGAAAATCTTTGAATCCCCCAACCTCATGAATATTTATGAAAACCCATTATATGACACAAATGCCAATAACCAAAGTTTGTCAGCAGTAAAGCTTCCAAAATGGCATGTCCAAACCCTGAAAAAGTTCATCCCAAGGCATTACGGCAACAACCAAACATTAACAATTCTCCAACAAAAAAAGCACCGGATTTTGCATTTTATTTCAAACTTCAAAGGTGAAACAAAAACTATTGATGTGAACAGCTATTCCTCAACACCAAGTATAATAAAAAGATAGATAGTGATATAAAAGGCACAGCTCAACATGACGTACCAGTTCAGGCACATAATCTATTCCTCCCTTCACTTTCAAACTCACAATCTTGAATTTAACATTGCTCTTCTGGTCCATTTGTTTTGCATTGTTCTCCGGTTGCTCCACAAACTTGAAAACTATCAATCAAAAAATAAAATTCTAATCAACAGACCAAACAACACAAAATACAACCAAGAGCTACTAAGCACATCACCCCTTGAGACACAAACAAATGGAATGATCATGAGTAAATTACCCGTCGCAATAAGGCTCTCTCCTGGAGCAAGGATACCACCGGGTGGACGCATGTAACAGCTCTTCGGTGCAGTTGTCTGAAACTATAACATCACATATAGATATCAGTTAGATAGTTCAACAAGATCGTTATCAGTGATCACAAGTCAGAACACTAACAAGCATAAACTCGGGTTTTAAAAAAAAAAAAATCAATAAAAAATTCACATTGAAATTTACTTAAAGAATAAAAAAAACACACACAAAAACAAATTACTACAGGTAGGACACCAGCAGAAAAGATCCCATTCAGTGTACTGACAAAATATTTAAAATAGACAAAAATTAAAATAACACCTAGAATGCAAACCACCAGGTTAAATTTAATTCGTATTATTAAATAATGTAATTAACCTCTGTGTTGTAATTATTAATTTTAACAAACACTGATACCTTAAAAGCAACATGAGACTTGCTTCTGTTCTTTAACCTTATCGCACTTCTTACTTGTTTCCCGGGTTCATCTATAATAAGAATAACAATAATTAATATTAAAATAAATTAAACAATAATAATAGCCAAAAAAATAGTTGACAAAAGTGAAAGTCAACAGGGAGAAGATTAAAACACAGCGTACAAGGGAAGTAGAGATTATTAGCAGGATCAAGCCGGAGCCTTCGCGGAGCAGGTAAAAGCGATCGCGCAACAGAGGACACCGTTGTGGACTTCAAACCGCTGCTATTAACCGCCACGTGTCGGACACCGTTGCTGCTGCCCTTATGACTGTGGTTAAGGTTTTGTGTAGAAGAGGAAGAGGAAGAGTTAGTCGCTGTTTGCCAGAACGGACATAGCCTAAACAGCTTCATGTTGTGGTCGCCGGTAGTTTTATTCCGGTCAGATACCCCCATCTATTACCGGGAACTCCACGTGGCCGGAAACCAAAAGGATTATCAGTTAGTTATGTAGCTGTTCAGTAAGAGGAAGGCGTGCCTGGAACGAGTTTTAAACATGGGTGTCGGATTTGAAATGGTTTTTGTCTAAATTGAGATTTTTATATTGTGGTTCTGGAGTCCGTGCTTTGGTGTGGTTGTACGCAAGGGTAGATGCGGGATTGAGCAGAGGTAGAGGGGGCATATTAGGTATGAAAAGTAGCGGCGGGTGATGGTGGAGGGGAGGAGCGTTAATCGAGCTGGTGATGAGAATTAATGAAGGGAAAATTAAATTAGGTAAGGTTAATGTTATGGCATTTACGGTTGTCGGCTACGTTTGTTGGCGTGGTGAAAGGTTGGTTGGGGATTAGTTGGGCAATTAATTAGGTGAATAGTGACACTCTTCTGGTGGGCGTGCCCCTGAATATTTAATGGCTTCCGCGGCTAAGAAGCAGTCGACTGGCTTTGCTCTGTGCTATAAATAACACTATCCTAATATGATGAGATTTGTCTAAGTTATCATTAGAGTGAGATTAAAGATTTGTTATCCAAGTGTTGTGGGTGATTTGTTGCCTAATACCATCTTGCTTTGCCGAAAAGGAAATGAGTTTCCCTTGTTCTTCCCTGTTAAATTATTAAATACTTCTGGTGTGTTGTTTTTTATTAAAAAGTAAAATTCTTTATGATAATTAATTATATAAATACCTTTTAAATTATGTTGTTAGCAATAAATTACACCACCTATGTGGAATCGGTGTCTATTAACATGTTACACTAGATTCAGTTAGGTAAGTTGTTTAGTGTTGCTAATAGCTGCATCTAGAAACACACGCTGTTTTTAATTATAAAATAATTATAAAACAATATTTTTTAAAAATTCAATCAAAAGCTAGTAATACTAAAAGATATATAATTTGACTTTTAACTAGTAAATAAATATCATGTAAAAAATTTACACAAACTGTCTCATTATATTCCTTTATGCCTCCCTATGTTAAATTATTAAATACTTTTTGGTATGTTATTTTTTATTAAAAAGTAAAATTGATTATGATAATTAATTATATAAATACCTTTTAAATTACATCGCAATCAATTACACCTGTGTAATTTGTGTTTGTTAACATATTAAAGTAGATTCAACTAATTATGTTGCATGTGTTATTCCAAGTTATTTTTAGAAACTTGTGCTATTTTTAATTATAAAGCAATCAAAATAAAAAAAAAATCATTTTTAAATATACAATAAAAAACTAGTAACATTAAAAAGTATATAATTTAACTTTTAAACAATAAATAAATAATATTTAAAAAAACTTACGTTTTGAATCTCATATAAAAATCAATTTATAAAATATAAAAGGACATGTTGTTTCAATAATTCAAAACAAAATGTAGCATGATAAATAAAAAGAATATGGAAAATCTTTTAATATTGTACTGTAAACAATTATTTAATATTGTTATTACATCTAGTCTATTGTTTTAATTTTAAAATTTTTTAATCTGATCATTTATCTCTAATTTGAATTTAAAGTTAAATTGTATAATAATTGCTACAAATTAATAGAAAAAACATAAATCTTGATTTTTTAAATTGTCCGGAAAAAACCGTTAGCGATATGTCTTCTTCCATTTTAAATGACCTGTCACCCACCTTAATAAAGACAAACAATGCATCATCCTCTCCTAAAATTAAAATTAAAAAAAAAAACAACAACAACAACCAAGCATTGGCAGGCCTGGGCTTTTTCATTAGGAAAAGGTGAGTGGACATAGCCCATTAATGCCCAATTTCTTTATTCTTGTTTTTATCTATTGTTTCTATTTTTAAATATTGATTTATGCACTTTCTTTTATTTCTTAAACAAATTGAATTATTTTGTTTTAATAAGCGTTTGATATTTTTATATGCTTTTAGTTATATGATACCCTGGAAAGATTAGCTTGATTTATATTGAATTTTATTATTATTATATTTGATATGATTTAACTGTATTTGTATGAAATTTTTATAAAACAAACATAAATTATTTGTTATTAGCAATAATATTGAACCACTTATGAAAATATTTAAAATAAAAAGGATAGTTAATGTAAAAGTTTCTATATCTATTTATATTTTATTTCTACAATAAAAATTAGCTTCTCACTTTAATAATTAATTAGTATTAATAATTTTTTTATTTATCAATTTATATATTTTATAATTTATTTTATGAATCAGAAACCATATTTTTGTTTCTCAGTTAAAAAAAATCATGATAATATAATTGTTTTCAATTAAAAATTAATCGAAATCTTGTCCGCGGCGGCATGAATGAGATATTTGCATTAATAGTATATTAGCATTTATCAATTAAAAAATAATATTTTTAAAATGTATCTATAATATTAAATATTCCTTTATTATATTCAAAATTAAATGACCGCGGGTTATAAAATTTGTTTTGATGATTCCGTGTGGCATTGACGTTGAAGATGGTAAAGAAAATAAAAAACAAACCACATCGAAGCTTCCAGTGGATCAATCGTGTCGAGATTCTTTTATGCTTCTTTCTTAAAACATTTTCTTTCTTAGGCTGTCGTGTGCACCAGTGCTGGAACCATGGTTTTTTTTCCTTTGAACCGAGGAACCATGGTGGGGTGGTGGGAAATATAACACCTAATCAACGGGCCAAGGAGAAGTTCTGGTAATAGCAAATTTTGTTGATGATAATTCTTCATTTTATTGCCTTCGTTATAACAGGGCTTTCTTTTTAGTTAACGCTTCGTTTTTCCAGTAGCCGGCTTGATCTTGTAAACCAATATGTCGAGGTCGGAGTGGGTTTTTTCGTCTCCATTGCATCGAATTTCATAGCCGTGATGGATGGACTCGACATGAAAATACCATGATCAGTGGCGTGGACCTCTCTTGAACATCTTAGTTACAAACAATATTACATGGAATTTGAAAACTGAAGATCGAAAATACATCAAGCTATTCTTTCGCAGTAGGAACACTAAGAACTTGATACTTTATACGAGGAAAAAAGGGGATCAATTAGGCCCCCAACAAATCAGGTGTAAGAGCGCCTCAGCCTTCTCTTCCCTTCTCTTCCTCCTATAGTCATCAGAACCACTGTTCATTCCAGTGGCCTCATGACTATTACCACCAGATGCGGTGCTAATTCTGCTCATATTTTTGCAGGCACCGTTAATGTTGCTTGGTGCAGATTCTGCCCCACCAACATTACTCTTCTGCGCCATGGACTTGAATGCCACCTCAAGCTTGCACAGTCTTCTATTACCTCCCATTGCCTCTCTTTATCTCTCTCACTAACTTCTCTGCTAAAAATTTAGAGGTAGTCGAAAGAAGGGCATGTAGAAATGATTCTTAAGGCAGTTGGAGTCTTGATCACTAGGCAGAAAGGTTGCAGGACGCGTTGAAACTTGTTAGGTGCGGTCTATTTATACATGCAATGATAAAAGATTGGAAAGCAAAAGGAAAAGAAAAAACAAAAAAGATTGGGAAGCAAAAAAACATGGGCTTGCTTCCTCGGGAAATGGGAAACTGGGTTCTTCTTTTCCTTTCCTTGCCACTAAAATAAAAAAGTCTTGAAGCTAATGAATACCTCACATGTCATCACCTTAAGATGCGAATTTAAATAGAAAATAAAAATAAAAATTTATTTTTATGAATTTACAAAGTGCTTATGAATTAATAGCACATGGATAGTCGTATAAACGAATCTATTCCATTGAAAGAAATTAACGAATTCACAATTCCTGATTATATTTGTTAATTTTAAAGTTATTTTTGTTGTTTGCCACCCTTGCTAGGGAAAAAAAGGTGATGATTTCTCCCGCGCTGGAAAGCGTTGTGGTTTTGAGAAAACTGAGGTTGAACAAAGGATCTTAGCTCCCAGGTTTGTGGCAGTGGTTTTAATATTCCAAGGGGTGAGGGTCTAGGCTGTGTTTGGGAGCTCGAGCGTGTTTTTTAAAACTTTTGAATTATTTTATTTTATGTTTGAAAAACATATTCTTACATCATTTTAATAAAGTAATGACATATTTTAATAAATAAACAATTTTTTTTAATATATTTTTAAATAAAAATCATTTCAAAAAGTAATCCAACCAAACACTCCTAATCGCCGGCTTTTTAGGTGGATCTCCTGTTTAGGTTATGGCCTGTCTTTTTCTTTTCACTTAATTTGATTTAATTGAAAGTAAGCACGTGCTAAAGCCACTTTTTAAAGACACCCCCAGCTTGAGCACACGGTTATAATTATATGGTCTGGGCAGTCGGTTTCTAAAATGTCATAAATACCCTTGACCAGTAGTTTCATAATTAAGTTAAGAACTTGTTGTTAGATATTTATACTCTTAAAATAACTAAATTAACAGCACGTTAAAACTGAAAAAACTTCATTAAACACTCCTTTTATTTTCTTAGATATCATTGATTATTTTTTGGAATTTTTAAATTTACTTTATGATTTTCATTTTTTGAATTTTTATGATAAATTTTATCTAACTTTTAAAATACAAAAAACTATAAGCTCGAAAATTTTCAACTAACGATAGAAATTGCTCAAGATCAAACGTCACCATGACCGAACATTAAAGAGGCTCTCAGAGTGTTTGATTTAATATATATATATATATATATATATATATATATATATATATAATTGTAATTTTTAAAATAATTTAACTAATATTCTAAAATATACACGTAAAACTACTTTAGTTTTTTTCACATAATTTTTATTTTTTTTTTACCTTTATTTTGGGTTTTGCATGTTTTATTTTTAAAGACTTTTTTTTTATGTTTTTTAAATTATTTTTATTTATTTTTTAATATTGAATTAGTTAATAATTTAATTTTTTAATTTTTTTAAAATATTATGGATTACCATAATATTTTTCTATATGTTTTTTTCTTTATTTAATGAATTTTTTAAAATAGTTTTTGTTGATTTTATTTTTTTCTATTGAGATAGTTGAGAATTTTGCTTTGTAATTTTTTCTTTAAAAAACTGTGAATTGTTACAATGTTATCCCACATGGTTTTTATTTTGCTATAGTGTTTTCCCACATATTTTTAAAAAAAATTAGCTTCGTTGAATTTTTTTTTTAATATTGAACTGGTTGAAAATTTAGTTTTAACTTTTCCTACATGTTTTTTTTTTATTTTTTTTCAAAATTGTCTCTCTTTTTTTATTTTTTTTCAAGATTGTTTTTGTTGATTTTATTTTTTAAATATGGAGCTGATTAAGAATTTAACTTTGTAGTTTTTTCTCTTTAAAACACTATGGATTGCTATAGTATTTCCCCATATAATTTTTTATTTTTTTTATAATTTTTTTAAAATTATCTTTGTCAATTTTTTTTTTCATATTAAGATGGTTGAGAATTTAACTTTGTAGTTTTTTTTTAAAACACTGTAGATTCTTACAGTGTTTCCACACATGATTTTTTTTAAAATTTTTTTTATTGATTTTATTATTTTCAATATTGAAATGGTTGAAAATTATAACAGTATATTTTCTCATAAAACACTATAGATTGTTATAGTGTTTTTTAGCATGGTTTTTTTCCTTTTGTTTTTTTTGTTAAGATTTTTTTTCTAAAATTTTCTTTGTTGATTTTATTTTTTAATATTAAATTGGTTAATAATTTAGTTTTATAATTTTTCTTTAAACATTATAAATCGCAATGATTTATATATATATAGACACACCCACAATAATGTATAAGAATGTCATAAGCCAGCGGCATCACAAGTGCATGACATCTAGTATGTTTTATATAAATTGTTAAAAAATAGAGATTTATTTACATATTATAAAATTAAAATTTAAAATAAAATTACATATAAGATCTAGTGTAAAAAAATATAATCTATAGTGTAAAAAAATATAAGCTATTTAACTAAAAATATAAGCTATTTAACTAAACAAATATAGACCTTGCAATGGATAAGGTCCAACTTGATAACTTTTTCTTTAGTATTTCTTATTTCACGAATGCAACTTAATAGCAAAACCCAATTGATATGGTCCAGCCTTGTGATATGACCCAGTAAGGTCAGATTCTGATTTAGGCATAAAAAGAGCAACGATCCAGGTTTACGACAATATTTATAACTCTCAATTCCACCTTTGGATTGAATGATATGGTTCAGCCTTATGATATGATCCAATTAAGGTTAGATTCTGATTTAGGTATAAAAAGGTCAACGATCAAAGTTTACGACAACAGTTATAACTCTCAATCCGACCAATGGATCAAACTAAAATTTTATGTGGACTCTCCAAACATATTGTCCTACTATGGGTTAAAATTTCAGGTCAATCGATATTTGGAAAGGCACCACAATACTGGTAAATAAAGGTTGTATGAATTTGTTATTTACTTCTATTTGACTTGTGGTCTTCCTATTTGGTTGGAATTCTTTTCCTATAAGAATGTGGCAGCTAGTTTTGAGAATTTTCTAGTTTCATAAGGATCTTTAATGAGCTGTAATATAATCTTCAAGTGTGGTAAGAATTCATTAATGTTTTAGAATTCTTTTCTTATAAGGATTCCTTATTCATCCTAGCTACACAAGGAAAGAAGGGCTAGTAGTATTCAATGACATCTTAGTTATTTTTATTATTTTCTTTTCTTAATATTTGGGCTTAATTAAAACTTTTCTTTAAGCTAGAATCCAAGGCTTGTTTGGATTAGGTTATGGGCTTTTCAGTATAGAATTTTGGGTCGGTTTTGAGTGGACCTCATATAAGTCCACAAAAAGGGTCTATTAGGGTTAATTTTTCAAGAACTATTTAGACTCATGTAAGCCACAATTTCAGCAGCTTTAATGATAATTACTTCTGAGTTTTTCAGTTTTAACATGTGAGAGTGATTCTTGTATTCTTCAGTTCTTGAACGAACTAAATCTGATATATTAAAGATTAACTAGCTTCGTGGCGTCATTCTACTCAATCCAATAGTGTTGGTGCCTTGGGGCAGGTTTTCATTGTGTCGCACTCCTATCAAACCTATTTCAACTTTCCAGGATCATATCTCAATCTTGAGTATGAGTTGCGTGACCACGTGATTACGAGGTTCGCATCAGTTGGTATCAAAGCTAGGCTTCAAAACAAGGTCATATCCTTTAGTTATTTTTGTTTTTTTTAGTGTTTGCGTCCATCTTCTTATTCTTCGTGTTTGCGTCATCTAAGCAAAAAAAAAAAAGGCTTATATTTCATCTTGTTACTGTATCTAATCATATCAGGACATTAAAAATAAAAAAAAAATAAAAAGAGAAAGAGGGATTGGTTGAAATTTTAAGGATCATTTAATTTTTGTCGCAGAAACACAACTCTTGGTGAACTATAAGCAAACCACCTTAGAATAAATTGAAAATTTATATTCCATTTATTGGGGATGAGATCGCATCATATCTCAATTTTGGGTTTATTCTAATATTGTTTACTTGAGGTTTTAATTTGAGGTTTAATTCTGCCGTAGAAACACTACTCTTATGGAACCATAAGAAAACCAACTTAGAATAAATTGAAACTTCATATTATATGTATTGGAGATGAGATCACATCATATCTCAATTTTGGGCTTATTCTAATATTGTTTTCTTGAAGTTTTAATTTGAGGTTCAATTCGGCCATAGAAACACAACTCTTGGTGAACCATAAGCAAACCATCTTAGAATAAATTGAAACTTTATATTCTATTTATTAGGGATGCGATAGCATCATATATAAATTTTTGGCTTATTATGATATTTTTAATTTGAGGTTCAATTCTGTCGCAAAAACACTACTCTTAGGGAACCATAAGCAAACCACCTTAGAATAAATTGAAACTTCATATTTTATGTATTGGGGATGATATCACACAATATGTTAAATTTAGGCTTATTTTAATATCGGCTTCCTGAGGTTTTAATTGGAGGTTCAATTTTATCGCAAACTGATCATATACGGGGTTTGGGTACCTAGGCATAATAAAACGACCTATAAATTGATACTTTTTGTTTTCTTGGTATCCTAACACTATATATTAAATTCAAGGTCATTTGTATTGTGTTTTCTTTAGATTTCAAAATCAGGTTTTGTCTTGTTGTAACCAGTTTATTTTGCATTGCCTTTCAAAACTTGTTTTGCTTCAAATGATTTTGTTCCTTTCAGTATATTATCATCATATTTGGTATATTTGGCTTTTGTTTGAGTCATTCTTATCAATTTCATATTTGTTTGTTTTCTATCAGTTCTGGTCCTAACAAATGTCAGATTTGTAATCTTGAGTCTAAATCAACGTTCTTCATGTTGTAAACTTTATTCTTGTCTTCATCTTCTTGCTTTATTTTTTCCTATTTGTGTCATGTATTCACCAAGGGAGAGGGAATAAAGGAGGATTATTGATCAACGATGCAAAAAATTAAGCCATGGTTTGGGGATTTTAGAACAAGAAGTTGATAAGTGTAGAATATTATTCTATGATCTTTAAGCTTCATGGGAAAAGAAGGTACAACACCAAAAAAATAAAAGAAGAAGGAGAGTCGTTGTGGTTATCATTCAAAAGTATGTGCGCAAATGGTTAGTGCGACGTGCTTATTTGAAATTCTTGTCAGTCACTACTTCTATATATTGTTTTTGGAGAAAGGTGTTAGTAATAAGGGAATTTCAAAAGCTTAAACAAGAGGCTACTGAAATCGCTACTAATCCTATTCAAGATTCGAGGGTGAATCTTCTTGAAGGGGGAGAGAATGATATGGTTCAGCCTTGTGATATAACCCAAATAAGGTCAGATTTTGATTTAGGCATAAAAAGCACAACGGTCAAAGTTTATGGCAATAGTTATGACTCTTAATCTGATCATTAGATCGAACTAAAAGTTTATGTGGACTCTCCAAACATGTTTTTCTACTATGGGTTAAAATTTTAGGTCAATCAGAGTTCGGGAAGACACCACAATACTGATAAACAGAGGCTATACGAATTTTGTTATTTACTTTCATTTGACTTGTGGTCTTTCTATTTGGCTGAGATGGCAGCTGGTTTTGGGAATTTTCTAATTCCACAAAAATCTTTAATGAGCTACAATATAATCTCCAAGTGTGGTAAGGATTTATTAATGTTTTAGAATCCTTTTCTTATAAGAATTCATTATTCATCCTAGCTGCATAAGGAAAGAAGGGTTAGTGGTATTTAATAACATATTAGTTATTATTATTATTATTTTTAATATTTGAGCTTAATTAAAACTTTGTTTTGAGTTAAGATCCAAGGCTTGTTTGGATCAAGTTATCATTAAGGTTAATTTTTCAAGAACTATTTAAACTCATGTAAGCTATAATTTTGGTAGCTTTGATGATAATTACTTCTAAATTTTTTAGTTTTATAGTGTGAGAGTGGTTTTTGTATTTTTCAATTCTTGAACGAATTGAATCTGATTTATCAAATATTAACTGGTTTCATGGCGTCATTCTACTCAATCCAATAATATTGATGTCTTAGAGTAAGTTTTCATTGTATTACACTCCTATCAGACCTATTTTAATTTTCTGGAATCAGATCTCAATTTTAATTGCAGGTTATATGACCACGTGATCATAAAGCTGACCTCATCAATAGTTACAATAAAATAAATGGCATTTCACATAAAAAATAGAATAAAATAATGACAGATTTTCTTATGATATAATAAGAGATAGATGAATATATGTTTTTATTAATTTTTTACAATATTTATTAGGCAATTTTTTTTACCATATCCGTTCAATAATAAAGTAATAAATAAACAATTTAGTAATATTCATAATGTTCATTACCTATATATAAATATGATAAAAGAAATATATAAGGCCTATTCATTTAATTGAATTGAATTGAATTTTCTTGCTAAGACAGGGATAGCAGCAGAATATGATCATACGTTCGTCTAAGCATATCCCGTGTTTTTGGAGTTGCACCTTCATAACAGAATCTCTGATTTTTCACCAGGATGCTCAAGTTGTAACAGCTAGCCCCATTGGAATAACAAGACAGCGGCAAGAGAGGGAGAGGGAGCTAAAGAGATGCAATTTAGGGTCTAATAAACAGTGATATGGTAACAATTCATGTCATCATAGATTAATTTCTACTTTACTTGGATCAATCGGTCCCCAATGACATTAATGGTGATTGGCAACCCAGAACTTCATCAAATACTCGTAGCAAAAATATTGGAATGACCATTACACTTTGTATACCTAAAATCTAGCAGTACTAGGACCCCAGCAGCTTAAATTCATGGTTTTCTCCAAAGACGTCTCCCTTCTCTTCATCTTGGCTTTCTGAATCTCATTAGACACTGCTGCTGCTGTTGATGGTGAAGAACTAGAAGAGGAGGAGGCCAAGATCTTGGATCGAGCAAATGATCTGATATTGCTCTTGGCATGTTGATGCAGTGCCCTTAGGGTGTAATTCCACCTGCAAATACCTTGGTCTTTTAGTGCCTCCACTGCGCCAATACTAGCTGCCACAATCCAGGCTTTGCTTGCTGCAGCACTCATTTTCCTTTTACAGGTTTTGATTTCTTGGGTTGCTGGTGCGTGTATAGAGAGTGTTTCTTGATTAGTTATGAGGCTTTGAGTCGGGGTTATAGCGATGGTGTGCCGGCTGTGATATATAGTGTGCCAGCGGGGGCATGGTTTTTGACGAAAAACCAGAGGCGGGCTGAATCAACCGTTAGGAAGACTATCGGACCCATGGTATTCTCAGTCCACAGTCAAAACCGGAAGTACATTCCCCGTTTCTTTAAATATGTTCTAAAATATTCTAAAGCTTTTTTATATATTTTTGTTTCCTTAGAGATTTTTTTGTAAATTATTATAATTTAGATTGTGCAAAAAAACAGGATGGAATTGCTTTAAACAATTGAAGATATGCATGATTCATGGGACTTTTCTTTGGTCACCCTGGTTCCATTCTTTTATGTTTAAATATTAAAAGGGCGTACATGAGAATTCGGCCATTAAAGAAGAAGGATGCTCTCGTTCTCTGTATTCTTTTAGTATTTGAAAGTAGGGTAATAATTATTTTTTAAAGTGTTTTTTATTTATAAATATATTATAATAATATATTTTTAAAAATATATATTTTTATCATTAATAGATTAAAATAATTATATAATATAAAAAAATAATTAAAATGTTATAAAATGATGTTTGAAACACACTTTTAAACAATATATTTGTAAGTTAAATGAATGATCATGTTTTAGATCTCTATATCAATTTGAATTCAAATAAAAAAAATAACAAGTGATTAATTTATTATTATTTTAAAAATATGTATCACAATCATTTATTTTAAACTTAATACTTTAAATTCAATTATCATGAGAAAATAATTTGAGAACCTATTGTGGAGTCCAAATCTTATTAGGCTCTCTTGTCGGGGGGAAAACAAAAAATAGGGATGTTTCTACATAAAAAAACTTATATATTTACAAAAAGTTTTTGATTATTCAAATAAAATATTTGCTATATTTGTTTTTGTATTTTAAAAATATTTTTTTAAAAAATATTTTTTACTTCAAATTAATATTTTTTTTATATTTTTAAATCATTTTAATACACTAATATCAAAAATATTTTTAAAAAAATAAAAAAAATATTACTTTAATATATATATTTAAATAAAAAATACTTTATAAAATAACTAATATCTTTATAAAACCGTTCTCTTAAATTGGAATATTTGTTTGCAATTTTTTAAAGAGCAAGTGGGCAGGTTCAGATAAAAAGCTAAAATAACTGTTATTCCCTTTAACTTTCCTTGGACGTGCTGCGTTAGAGATGCTCTAAGCGTCTAATAACGGAGAAATCATTCTTCTTCGTGTAGATAAAAACCTCATCGCCATCTCTACTAGCTTCTTCCTCCACTCCAACATGCATGCCCATGGTTAAATTTGTTAAGAAATCCCCACTACTCGCTTCCTTGCTGTCTTCTACCATCTTCCATGCCTTCTACATTCTGCTTCCCCAACCCTCTTGAACGTAGTTTTGTAAAATTAGGAAAATTTGTTGGTGGCGGCTAAGCAATGAAATGTTATGATGTACAGGCTCGGTGACAATTTCTTGGGTCTCCTTGTTCTTCAGCAAAAATGAGTCTGGGTTTTTCCAGGCTAGAGTTTGGATTATCAATGAAGACGCTTTGTATTCCTTCCCATCATATCTGTCTGTCTGCGGAGTCTGAAATAATATGGCGCGATTTCAGGAATGTTTTCTTCTCCTTCATGTGGGTGTACTGACTTCAGACTTCGAAACTTTTCCTCGACTCTCCTCCAGCAGTCCATACCGATAAAATATTTTTATCGTAAATTATAATAAATTTTAACAATAAAAATATTCTTTTTATATATTAATAAAATTAGAATAAAAAAATTAAAATAAAATAAAAAAATATAATGATATGTTATTTATATCATTAAAATTACCGATAAAATTAATTATATCAATAAAATTATTAATAAATTATTAACATTATTTATCATATCAATTATAAAATGAATCTGATCGAGATAATAATTAAAAATAATATATTAATAAAATGTTTTAATAAAAAGTATAAAATCTCTTATTTCATAATAAATAGATCTCTTTCTTCTTCTTATTCTTTTTATATATATATATATAAAACATCAATATCATTTTTTCTTTTTTCTTTTTTCTCAATTCTTTTTCTTCTAGATATGTTTTCTTTTTCTTTCTTTTTTTTCTTCTTGATTTTTTTAATTAATATATTTTATAAAAAGCCTAAAATCTTTTATTTGTTGTAAATTTACTTGATTTTATTTTATTTTTTTATCCAAACAACTCGATTCTAGTATTATAAAGCACTGATTTATATTAATTTAATTATTATATAATTTTATAAAATATTTTTTTAAAATATATCTAAATAATTACCGATAGAATTACATATGATTTTTTCAAAAGAAATATCGATGAAATGAAATAGATAATTTTTTTTCATATTTTTTATTAATAAATTCATTAATAATATTATTATTTTATTATTAATAAATTTACTGATAAATAAAAAATTATCAAAAAATTAACCAATGAATCATTATTATTACCATTTATTTTCATGAATAATTCTATTAATAAATTAATTATTAATGAAATGACCAAAAAAAAAAAGTTCCGTCAGCGAATATAAAAGTTCTGACGGTCTGCCTTGTTAATGGAAAGAATCCTCTTTTGAGTTGGAAGCCATCTCGCCGTCATTAACATTACCATTACCATTCACTTTGCATGAATTTTTCCACATGGAGGATAGAACATGGGCAGCCGCTCATGCTTAAAAGTAACCTGGCACTGTCAATTTGGACCCAATCTAAGTTTCAAGATTTGTGTTAATGGCTTATTCAGTTCCAATTGCACTCGGATTCGTATAAACTTAGTCAATAGCAGATCTCCTCGGTCATCTATCTCCAAATAAGACTAGTTTGGATCATGAATTAAAGACTAATTTGAATCTTCTCAGAAAACATTTTCCATTACTTTACATGGTTCAACCTAAAATCATGAGATTGCTATGATATCAATTTGCATACGTTATTATGCTTGTATGGATCTGCAACAAAAGGCTAATCTACAGCTCTTAGTTCAATGCATATTGATCTAAATTTCCTCCATTTTGGTGTTTAATATAAGACAATGAATCAAAATTATTTTCAATTACATGAAGCTTTTAATTAAATATCATTCAAGTTCGGGCTTTTCCATACAGGAAAAACCCAGTAGACAAATAAACCATTGATTAACCACTGCAAGACGAGAGGGGATAAAGGAGGATCAAAATCATAGAAAAGACCCTTCAATTAATCAATGAGAACATATCAAGACGAGAGGGGATAAAGGAGTATCAAAATCATAAGTAAAAGAAGATGAAGAAACAATAGATTGGATACCGTAAGCGAAAAGAGACGGCGACATGTTGAGGCAGCTTTAGCTAGAGTTCTTCATTCAGAGGACATGAGAAACATATGAGGCTTTGTAAGGCTTTCTGTTATAAAGGCTAGTAGACTATAAATGGGTTGGGCTGGCATTTCAAGTTCATGTTCAGCCCATAAGTTTTTATTATGTAAAATTATTTCTCAGAAGAAGGCTTGGGTTAGCTCATAGTTTTTAAACCTGGCCCGGTGGCTGACCCGGTCCAAGGCCCGGGTTCCGGGTTTTGACCGGGTTACCGGGTTTTGACCGGGTCAAACGGGTCAAACAGGTCAATTTTTATTTTAAAAAAAATTCAAAACGACGTCGTTTTAATAAAAAATAAATTAAAGCCAACAGGTTACCACCGGGTTTTTGACCGGGTTTTGCCGGGTCGACCGGGTTTCCGGGTCAACCCGCCAGGTCGACCGGGTTATAGCTTACCTTATTTTTTCATTAACCCGGCCCGGTTCCAGCCCCGGGTCGGCCGGGTCCCGAGTCAACCCGCCGGGCCGGGCCGGGTTTTAAAACTATGAGTTAGCTCTTTTATTACTTTATTTAAAATAATATTTTATTATTATTTTTAAAAAAAAAATTATTTTGATATGGTTGGGTATGAATCGAGATGGACTCAAAATATTAGGTCATGGATCGACTCCTCAATTCTACGGTGGGGTCAGTTCATTTACACCATTCTTTCTAGAATACACTCTGAATATACTATTTAAGTTATTTTTGTTATTTTTACTTGATGTTTTTCTGGATTTTTTTTTAGTTTTTTTTTAGGAATTATGATTTTCTTTTTTTATTAAAATTGGTTTCAAACCTATTTAAAATCTTCTAAACCTTCTAAAGAGGTTGAAATTATTAAAATTTATTTCACAAATAAAATTACAAATTATAATTCTGTGTGCAGTTCCCTTTCATTTTTTTCATTTGTGTTTTTTTCTTCATCAAATGGTCAAATAAAATATAGTGTTGTTCATATCTATACATCATTGTTTATTTTTTTTTTAAAAAAAACATAGCACGTATCTCAGCAGGGTATTTAAATATTATTTGGCTCCTGCTATTATTGTTTTATTACATTTTATATACAACACAAACTTATTTAAAACTGAGAGGCATTGTTTGGTCGTGTATTATAATTTGAGATGGCTTTAGCCCATCATAAGCTGTAAGCCAACCATATGGCTTTAATTATAGAGAATGTTAAATTGTTTTTTTATTAGGTTTGCGGCCTGATTATTTTTATGTTTGAAAATATTCTTTAAATTTTATTTTTAAATTATTTTTTATGACCTTAAACAGTTTTAATATTCTGAATTTAAAAATAATATTTAAAAAATAAAAAATATATTATTTTATTACCATAGCACCGCGCGAAGAAGAATAACGTTCACAGCCACATTTTCTAAAGTAGCAAAGAGATAAGTTTTCTTTTTCGTTTTATATTTCCCTTATGAACGACTTTTGTGGAAAAGGACGGACCATCTGAGCTTTAAATGCTATTGAATACGTGAGAGCTGACCTTAATTTTAGCCATTTGCGTGACTTCCATGCTAACCGTGCTGAAATCGTCCATGTTGGAGTCCCAATAACAGCTTGATGGATGGATGGATGGATGGATAATTCGGTATTAGCTTACTTTAATTTATCGATTTCGTTTTTTAATTTATGAGATATTTAGTTTATGTGTAACATAATTAATTTTATAATTTATTAAATATCCTACAAGTTTAATGAACATGTTAAATATTGCAAGAGTGACATACAAAATGAGACTTGAATCAGGGTAAAAAAAAAAAATCTTTCTTATTTCTGAATTAACACCTCAATTACTAATTTATTCCTTTGAGACTGTTATAGCAAGTAATCAATTAAATAAATATAATTTAGATTATAGTTTCCTGCCTCTACTTTATTAGTTGAAATTTAGACAAATAGATGATTCTATAATATTTATTATTATTATTATTTTAATAAAATCAATCCACAAAATAAAAAAATTTAGTAGCATTGGTCTAGTCTTATAGACCACACACATCTTGTCATTTATTTGTTCGATTCAATGACAAGCCTAAATCCTATATAGATCTAAATACACTATATAAGAAATTATATTTTAACTATTATTCAATTTTACATGGTTCTAAAAAAATAATATTATCGATTTTTATAAGAATGTTAACATTTGCTTTTAAATTATTATAAACCTAATATAAACTTACTAGTACAAATCTTTTTATGGTTTGTGAAAATGTATTTTTTGGATTAATTATTGACTTTATAGTTTGGATTAATTTTCTTGTATTAAGATTAAATTCACCTTCTCAATTCCAATAAGCAAAATATTTATTCAGTTTATTACAAGGTCTCGATCGAGGGTTAAAATAATACAACAGTCTTCGTCCTCCGTTGAATTCTTGAGGGGTGAATGAAAGGCATAGGATTCCAAATCCCTTGACAAAACTTCAATTTGTTGTCCTAATTAAATTAGCTACAGATAATTTGGAAGATAAATAATTTCTTCGATTTCTGCCAGAACCCGTTTATTCCCCCAAAAACAACCAGTCATAAAATCTATTTTTAAAAACAATATAAATATCCGAATCAACCTGTGTGTTAATTAATTTTATTAATTTTTAAATTAATAATTATATAAATTTTAATAATTTTAAAATTTTTAACACTCAGATTATGATTTCTTTACCGTATTGACTAGTTAAATTACACATTTGAAAAGATAAAACTTGATAATGGAGTAGCTGGAGTCCATAAATGGCCGCTAGATCTCGTGTCATTTTCATCCTTTTAGACGGAAATGAAGCAGGGAATGTGATTCTCAGCTTGAAGTCTTGTCAAGCGTTGTCCCTTCATGAGCACAATGAGATGTAAGTTTGGAGGGGCAAGAAGATAATAATAAATGAATACGCAGGGTGCATTCTTAAATGTTTGAAAACTTTAGGGTGCATTCTAAAAGTTTGAAAACTTCAGGGGTGCTATGTCACCTCCAAAGCTATGCCCGCTCACTCGAGGACAAGAGGAAGGGTCATGTTCATGCATACGCAGTCGATCCCATTCAGTCTTCGGTACCGAACTTTCAATGTGCATCGTTTGACGACCTGTCGGTCCAACTTACTCTGGATGTCATGCAACTAATAAATGTCCACGTATAAATGAATCTGGTAACTTGCGGTACATTGCCATGAATTTATTAAATTCTCAAGGACAGGTGTTCTTTGGGCTCTCTTTTTATTAAAAAAAAAAAGAATAAAAGGGAAACAAAGCTCTGGCTCGGACTATTCCTTTCTTAATGGTGCAGCTTATGGCATAGACTATTCTTGCATGCCAGTTGCTTGGGACGATAAGAATTTGAACTGTAGAGATGGATGGCCTTCTAATTTCCCACTAGGTTTAGAAGTTGACTAATTAATTGTCTCGTGGTGTGCTGCTGGCTGATTTAATTTTTCAAAAAAATATAAAAAAGAAAACTAAGAGTGTAGGGAATTTTTTTGCTATGCTATTAAACCGAAATAAATAGGTAAATCTTGAAATTCAACTCGGTGTGAGTTTTCAACCAAATCATATAATAGCTAACTCAATATGAATTGGTTAATGCAATAAATTTAAAAAAAATTTGGATAATTAACAAAAATATAGATCAATTTATTAAAAAAAAATCAAAAATATTATTTTTTAAAAAAATATCGAGACGATGATATATTGGATGAATCCAGTCGCACGTGACTTGATTCATGAATTGAACTGGATTTGATATTTTTTTTTTAATAACTTTTACTTAATCATCTATTCATAAAATTTTTTTCTCAACTAAAAAAATTATATATAAGTTCAGGCTCATATACATGAGCTTTTATTTTTTTAAAGTGAATAGAGCAGATAACGAGTTATCCTCTTTAATAACTCATTTTCCACTCTTTTTTTTTATCATAAAACACTTAAAAAAACATTTTTAAAACCTAAAAATGATTAAAACTAATTTATGGCTTCAAAAAACATAAAAATGATTAAAACCAAAAAATTTTCAAAACTCAAATACTTTTTTAAGGTGTTTTCAAAGTAAAAAAAAAATAAATCTAATCTTAACTTTTCTTGTCATATAAAATTATTTGGCACAAAAATCAATCATTATGGTGGTCAAAATCTTCACCAATATTAACTTTTTTTTTTAAACCAGAATTCAGCAACCCCCCCTCTCTTCTCCAACAAAAAAAAAAGTATGAAAAAAAAAATTGATACTAAAATGTATTTTGTTTTAAAGAATTAAAATAAACTTTTTAAATAAATTGCATAAACACCACCTATTTTATCCATATTTTCCATTTCAATTATTTATCTTTCAATTCAATCTTCACCTATAAAAAAGATCCAACTAGGTTTTAATTTTAACTCAAAATAACTTAATTATACAAAAAAAAATAGTTTGAGTATCACATTAAATTTTTTTTAAAATCAATTATTTCAATCCACGTAATTCATGAGAGAGTATATAGTAAAGATAGATCAATGAAGATGACGCACTTTTTAACGTCATAACTTCATAATTAATGTGTTATTGTATGTGTACATATTACTGTGTATTTCAAATGGATAGATTACAATAAACAGTATTCAAACTTCAGCCCAAGATTCTCTTCAATTTGTACTTCACCTTCCAAAGTCAAGGCAGCTTTAAGCCACCTCAATGCGAGTTGTGACATGTGAAGGAACTGCATCTCCCCAACCCTATAAGACGTCTTGTCGCTCGATATATTCTAAATATGGGAAGTCATTGAATTGGAGAAAGAACTCACAATATCTTCTGTTCAGGAAAACCATCAACAGCGGCGGGTAGCAAGTACATGCATCCTTCGCGATTAAGTTCAGAGTTTGAAGGCCCTGCCACAGATTTTGAAACTCGTTTTCAGCTGTTGTTATTTAAAAAATATATACTTTAAAAAAATAAAATATTTAATTTTTTTATTGTTTTAATACACTAATATCATAAATAATTTTTTTAAAAAAATATTTTTGGAAACAATAATAATCACATTTTCTCGCGTGCAAACATATCAAACATATGCAAGGGCTGCAGCAAAATAAAAAGCTTGGGGGGGTTCCAATTATTTAGAAAAATATTAAAAATACTCGAATTGAAAATGAAAGCCTCCAACCTTTTTCTGAAAACTGTGGGCTTTGAATTAGTTGTGGATGGATATATATATATATATATATATATATATATATATATATATATATATATATATTCGTCATTTATTTATATTAGAGAATGTCACGCATGGGAGGTATCCTTTGGTTCATTACCATATCCTGTTTCTACTTCTTAATGTTTTATTTTTTTTATCTGTGTTTTTCTTATTTTCAAGTGAAAATTTTTTATATTTAAAATTTGCATATGTTAAGTATTATTTAAAATTAATTTTATCAGATAAAGTAAAAATATAAATTTAAACTCGTTGATTGTGGATATTAAAACTATAATATGATATTAACAAATAATATAAATTCAAGAATTTAAACTGTGTTTTATATCACTCAACATCATTTGCATTAAAACGGTACATGATTACGTGGTATAGCTACAATAGAGAGTTATCTAAGTGGGGGATTAATTAATGATCTTTTTGTTTATTGTAAAATAGTTTTATTTTAGAGAATGATTGATGTAAAAAGTGAATTTTTAAAAAGTAAATGATTTTTTGATAGTGATAGTAAAATGAAAAATAAAATGAAAAATATTTTTTTAATATTTTTTAAGTTTATTAAAAGAATATAAACTAAATCTAACTGATAAAAAAGTTAAAAGAGAAAAAAATAAAAAAAATTAATACATAAATTATTTTAAATGAAGAAAAAGTAATAAAAAAATAAAAACTATTAAATATGACAGATAAAAAAATCAAAACATGATAAAATTAAAAAATATATAAATTATTTCAAATAAATAGTGATAAAAAAATAAAAATAAAAATTGATAAATAAATAATTTCAATTTACAAAAGAATAAGAGAAAAAAATAACAATTCAAAGAATAAAAACCAAAATCAATATAAAAATAAATTAAATTAAATTTTAAGTAACAAAATTAAAAAATAAAAGATTTAAAATAAAATATATAGTAATAAAATATTAAAAAATAAAATATAATATAATCAACAAATTACAAAATATTTTTTAATTTCCCGTAACTTTTAAAAAAGTATTTTTTATTTAAAATAAAAAACATACTATTTAAAAAATAAAGCTATATTTTTATTTGATCAAAAAATATTTTTTTATTAATTAATTTTTATAATAATAAATAAACACATAAAAAATAATTTCCAAACAATCAAGATATAAACGACGGTGCCTAAGTTTTTTTTTTGTCTTTCTTTTAAGAACAACAACTAAATTAAGTTCTCTATAGAGATGATGAATGAGAATAAATGATGCGGCTGATGGGAGGCGTCCACGTGTATAAAAGGAAATTGCGACTCGAAAGAGCTAGCCTGCTGAGAATCGACCCTTTTAAGTCAAGTCGGCTTGGAGGCATGCACATGCTGAGGGCCTGAGGCTCTGTAGCAGAGTCAAATGCTCCAAGCAATACATCCGAACGGATACGTGGCAGTGACAGCCAAAAAAGCCCTTGTTTTTGTTCTTCTTCGGTTTCACACGACTGTTTTGGAATACGAGACAGCGAGAGAGACTGCTGGAGGGGGACCACTTTGAAAGAGCAGCCAAGCACGTATTTTAAGCAATTTACGCTATGTCAAATCAACCACTGCCACGTCATGACTGAGCTCACCGGCTCTTATTGGACCCCCTTTCTCTTTTCTACTTTTATATACTTTTTTTTTCTCCTCGTTTTTCAAAAAATAAAATAAAATAATATTTATTTTTTGTTTTAAGAATATTTTTTAAAAAATAAACTTTTATTTATTTTTTAATATATTTAGATACGGATATTAAAACTAAATTTTTAAAAACTAAAAAAAATTATTTTAATAAATTTTTAAATAAAAAATAAAAATACCAGCTATTACAATACCAGATTTTATACATTTATAATAAATATTTGTCTTACGCTGTCTCTTGGTTAATTAACACAAAAATTAATAAAATATTATTTAATTTCCACAATCAATAATTACCTCTCTATGTATATCTCAATTCAATCTTTATTTGTAAAAGAAATGCAATTTGTTTTTAATTTTTAATTTTTAATTAATTAAGCAACATACTGTGAATTTTGATGTAAATCTTATAAGTTTGAGATGTAGGACGTAAGCAACCAATAAGCACAAACACAAAATATAAAGAGGTGATTTCAACCAATAAGCACAAACACAAAATATAAAAAGGTGGTTTTCTTTTATTTTTTATTTTTTATTTTTGCCATTGGAAGGATTATCAGCTTTAAAACTGGAAGTGAATTAACGTTTTTTTTTTGTTGAGATATTTCTTCATAACAAGACACGTACATTCTATGCTGAAGAAAGACGGTACCAAATCCTATTGACTTCTCAAGCTGCTTTTGCTTCTCTTGCTTGAATTCTCTACTCTATATATTTACGCCCATGATTCTCAAACGGAGTAGGGCACTTGCATTACCTCTCCTTCTCCCCCCTCTCCTTCCTCCCTCACACGCGAAATATAGGCATTCAGGGATTTGTGAGTTTACATGGGGAAACCTCCTTCTTGTGACAAAAATGGACTCAAGAAAGGTCCGTGGACTGCAGAGGAAGATCAAAAATTGATCACTTACATTCAGAAACATGGGCATGGAAGATGGCGAATCCTACCCAAAAACGCAGGTATACAAGCTAATTCTCTGTTTATTTAAGTAATGTTAGAACTACTTAGAACTATCTTCTTCTTTTTTCTTCATCACGCTTCTATTATATATAACCTGACTGATGCTTTTGCGATGTTGTTTTCCATATATAGGACTCAAAAGATGTGGAAAGAGTTGCCGTCTCCGGTGGACTAATTACCTGAGACCTGACATCAAGAGAGGGAAATTCTCGGATGAAGAAGAAGAGACAATAATTCAACTGCATGGTATTTTGGGAAATAAGTGAGTATATTTGTTTTTTTTCTGTTTGTGCCCACTTTTTTGTTTTATCATTACTTTACTCCCTGACCATCTATTTGATAGTCAGAGTTTTAATTTAGATATTTGGAAGTATTATAGTAGTTGTTGTAATTAATGTTTTTTATTTAAAAATATATAAAAATAATATTTTTTATTTGTAAAAGTTATTTTTAAAGTTAATATATTAAAATAATTCAAAAATATAATAAAATTTAATTTTAAATAAAAATATTTTAAAAATTTTAAAAAAACATGATTCCATTGTTTCTAAACACTGTTTTTTTACACAAAAAAACATCATGTATAATAATAATAATTTTGAGAGATATAATTTATATGGTTAAATTTTAAATTTATTTTTTAAATACTAAGATTAGATTTTCACATAAGTAAATAAATAAAATTATCGAGTGCAATTTCTAAGTTGGCTTGTTTCTTTGGGGCTCGTGTCCCAGTCAATTAGCATCACCATTTCTGTACTATTTCTTTGGTTCCTCAGGTGGTCTACAATTGCTACTCGCTTGCCTGGAAGAACTGATAATGAAATAAAAAACTACTGGAACACCCACATAAAGAAAAGACTATTGATGATGGGGATTGATCCTGCGACTCACAAGCCACGCCTCGATCTTCTTCAACACTGCTCGGCTCTCAGTTCGTGTCTCCACAACTCATCTCAGCTTGGTATTCCAAGTTTGCTTGGCATTGGACCCATTTTGAACCCAAATCTCTTAAATCTAGCCACTTCTTTCTTGTCATGCCAAGGCAATATTAGCCAAGATGTTAGTCCAAGACATTTTCCAGAAAGCCAGCGTAGAAATAACCAAGTCAATGATCAATTTCAATGCTTGCAGCCAAACGAGCTCCAAAACCAAGCCCAAGCTTGCACGAACACATCGGGTGCTCAATCTCTGAATGAAACCCAAATTAGTGAAGCCAATTTGGAGCAACTTATTTCTAGTAATCCCACCAACTTTAGCTGCCAAAATTCTTTACAAAGTTCGTGGCATGCCATTGAAGAGACTCCCAACGTTAGTGAAAGTTTGATGTCAAACTATGTTTATCATGACTGTAATAATAAACCCATCATCAACGATGTTTCCTTTGAGACACTACCAAGTCTGAGTTTTGGTTCGCTTCTATCTACACCTTCATACAACACAACTCCCTTGCATTCTTCATCGACAACTTATGTCAATGTTAGCGATGAAGACGAAAAGAGTATTTACTGCAGTGACATGTTGTCTTTTGATATCCCTAGTTGCTTGGATGGCAACAGGCTTGTATGAACAAAAATATTGGGGCATTGTTGATACCCACAATAAATAAAAGGATGTTTGTATATTATTATCATGGTCAAATGTGGTACTGGGAGTTTTGAAAAGACTATGGTGTGATCGAAGCAGATCTAAGGCTGATGTTTAGACACTGTAGTAGTTAGGGCTAGAACAGCCAAAATCCTGAGGATGCTTGCTGGGCTTAGAACACATCATGGGCGGGGTGGGGTGTCCATGTAGATACCCGTTGGGAGTTTTTCCTGTCTAGTCTCAGCGAAGAAGTTATAGTCTTCCAAGCACTGGGCACTCGTTTCCTTGTATTAGATGGACTAAGAGTTAACATATTTATTTTTAGTCTCAGATATCATCACCTTAATCTTATAGGCACAATAATGGTTTATCATTATGTGAACCAACCAAGAAATAGTATTTTGCCAACATGTTAATTGTGCCTATAAGTTATGTGGACTCTTTTAGTAAATCTTTTAGGTTTTTTTATTAATTACTATAGCCTAGTACTAGAGTAAACAATATTTAGTTTTGAGTTTGAATAATACTTATGATTATGATAATTAATTTGAACATAATTGTTTAATATTTAATACAACCTTGTGATACATAATCAATATGAGATTTATTACCAATTACTTGGTTAAACCCTAATATGATTTGATAATTATAGTTATTTCATGCTCAATATGTTACATAATGGTTGTTTAAAAATTTTAATAAACTTTTAATTCATGCTCATGCAAACCTATTTAGTACTAGATTTATGTAGAATCTAAAACATGTTTGATCATGAGGTATTTATTGACTCTTCACATATTAAGTCATAAATATTTTTTTTTAATCTTAAAAGAAAAGAAGATATTTCATTGACAATATATAAATTGGCATGCTTGATAGGACATGGACATAGAGCCAAACCTGAAACCTGGAGATGATGCTCAATCCTATTAACCAAAAACTAAAAATAACACTACAGATAAAATTATCATGAATTTTGTACTTGAGTATCAAATTAATTTAAATGTGTCAGTTAACATCAATATGGATGAAAAATACTAGAGAACTCAAACCTTTATATTCTTATAATTTCCTCAAATCATCCTTGTAGGGGTGTTTAGGTTCAACTTACACCCCGAGCACACCAATACCATTGTTTATAGGGATTTTTTATGGTCTTTATAAGAATTTCTTCAATTTCTCATAAGCACTCTCATATCATTAATAAGGTTAGACAATTAATTCAATTACATTATGTAATCTATAACTAATTAAAGGCTTCCAAACTTGTGTGGAATTTTTTCTTTCCGCATCTGATAACTAACTCAACCATAATTCTACATAAAGATAACCAACCAATGCCTTTAAGGAAAGCTAATCATTTTAACAAAGATTGAATTTTTCTCAAATCAATATCCATGGTCTTCAATCTGAAATGGAAAATATGAGCAACAATAGCTTTATTTTATTAATATGCTTACTTTCCATCAAATCATGTAGTTAGTGCTAAATCATTTAGCTAAAATCAAACATACTTAAAAGATAGAATATCAACTAGGAATTATGGGTAGATTTGGTACTTAAGTTGACAACTATAACCCCTCGAATAATGGTTACTTGACTAGTTATGAGTGGTATCTTTGACTGGTCACATTAATATAAGTTTCAACTTTAGCTTAATATGAGATCATTAAACAAGAACTTGTGTTAACGATCGCTGGATATAGCCAATATGTGGGACATTTTCTTATCCAGGATAGCTAACAATAATATGCATATTTTTCTCATAATATGATGCATTAGCAGACCACATCTTAACCTTTTTTTATAGATTTATTTATATGATTAGTACCCTCTAATATTACACCTAATTTTCAGGACTAGACCAGATCTTGACCACTCATGAAAGAGTGCACAATAACAGAATTGATATGGCTAACTTAGTTTATCATTTATAGACAATAAGTATCAAAGTTAACAATGCTTTTAAAATAAAATACAACAAACCTTACCCTAATTAGATTGACCTAGCATTTTCTTTATCATGAGACATCAAGGTGAATGACTTTAAGCAATCTTTTGATGAGGATGATAAGGGCATAAAATAATATTTGGCCAAGTTTTTGATTTATTATGTTAATTTTTTTTATAAACCATATTTAATATCATGAAAGGTCGTGTCATCTTTAACCAAAACATTTTCTACTGGTATTTAATATTGTCATCAAACTTAATCCATAATTGAAAAGAATTGAAAAAGAATTTCATTAGGTATTTCTATTAAACATAGCTAAAGCTAACCATTGTTAACATAGTTAACATTGTCCAACAACCTAGCAAAATGGTAAATGCATATGCATAAAGATTCAAATAAAAATTCATTTTTGACACCTTTATAATTAAAGACCTAATAATCATAAAGATTTAAAGTATAATGCTTTGAGATATAAAATAAAATATTTTTGAAGATCTCACAACATGTGTTAATTATTCATATATCAATGGTGGCTTCTAATCATCTTTGAGCATTAGTGGGTCATATACTCGATCAATTCTAAATTTTTTTTATCTTTAACATTAGTTTAAGCACTTATTTATTGTTAAAATTGGTTGCATCATGAACCAATTTCGATTGATATTAGAACCTTGATAGATGATATTGAAACAAACAAAAACCTTAAGTAATATATTTTTTTTTATAAACTGATATATTTTATTTTATGATTTAGTAATTAATATATTTTCAATCTAACATGTTTAATTTTTATTTTGTAGAATATGGTGAAAAGTTGCATGTAACAGCAAATGATAATTAGTTCAAAAGGTAGGGTTTTTTTAGAATGTATGTTAAAAATACTATTTTTATATTTATATCTTCTAATTTAATTTATATAATTCTAGATTTTGAAAAAATAAAAAGAAAGGAAAAGAAAATATAGAAGCTAAATCCTTTTCTAGAACATAAGCAAAATTTGAAAAGTCAAAGTTAGATTACATTGTCCATGTAAACAAAACAAATTGACTCTCCATTGTTGAAAAATTTAGGAGATTATTGGGATGTTCAATGAATCAAACAATACCTAAAAATTCCCTAAGCCATGATATTGCCTTGTAATTTTTTTCTGCCGTAGTTGAATTGCATTATATTTTTTTTTCCCTATGTGTGATGCGAAATGGGACTTTTAGTTAGTAGTATGAAATTTATTTTTTAGTATAACATGTTGATAAAATGAAGTACACTGCCATGATAAATCAATTTGGTTCTTTTGAATATGAATCTTTGAAAAACAGATTGAAATGAGATTTTATTGCAGGAAAGGTTTTGATGTTTATTAAGAAATCTTTCAGCAATATTCTTAATTTGCTTCTTCACCATGAAGATTTATTATGTTCTTGGCATGATATGTTTTATAACGATATTTGCATCTCTGCTGTTTCTCTTTAAAGGTATTATTTGTTGTGAAGTTTCTCCTCCCATTAGAGATTTGAGTAACTAGATTTCTAGTAAAAGAAAATTGGACAATTAGAATAGAACTTTTACATCAATTACAAGGCTTTAAAAAACCCTTCAAAAATCACAAAGAGCCCCAAAAGAAAATGTGCTTTCCTGGTTTTTTATATAAACTAACCTAATCATACTGGCTTGGATTCAGTTTTTACTTTTTATTTTTTAAAAAAAGAAATCAGTTTTGTTTTTACCAAATTGAAAATATTCACCCTTGACACCATCGAAAAACATTGCAACCTAAGTTAAAAAAAAAATAACGAAAAATATTGTCTAGATAATAGCCAAGCCAATTTAGCTAAAAATATTACTGCCACCACTCTTGACGATTCCCTTCGTCTTTCAATGCAAAACCGTGAATTGGGAACAGTGGTTCTTCCCGTTGCTATCATGTATTCCATAAGCATATGGCCTTCTTAAAGTCCTCCAGATTCATATAAAGGTGATTAAAAGTACACTAATAATAATACTGGTTTTTTTCATAATAATTTTTAATTAGAAATATATTAAAATAATATTTTTTTATTTTTTAAAATTTATTTTTAGTGTGTTTATATTAAAATGATATAAAAACATTTAAAAAAATTAAAAAATAAATTTTTTTAAAAAAACATTTATAAAACATAAAATCAAAAGGCTAATAAACCCAATTATAAAAAAATAAAATGGGCTTGATGGTTAGAAGGCAAGCGAGTATACATCCTCAAATGAGACGACACCTAGCTGCAGGAATAAAATGGAAAGCAAATCTCCAGGTGGATTTGCAAGACAGTGTTCATCCTAAAATCGAACCAAACAAAACAAAGTTAAAGGAATGTGCTTCTTTCAGAATTCGTTTAAAAGATTTACAGAATATTAAGAGCTTAAAAAGGTCAATTAGAAAATGTATTCTCTTTGTGAATTGCAGAAAATAGGGAGGCAGTATCAGTGAAGAATAACAAAATAAAGTTCTTTTTTGTTATCTGAATATGGAGATAACAAAATCATTGATATTGACAGATAAAGGAGTAAGATGAAGGAGATGGCAGGTCATCACATGTTTCCACATTCAAATTCTAATACTACTCACCCTCATGTTCAATGATTTGATTTTTTTTCATATTATTTTGAAAAGAGGATCAACCATGTCTAGAATTAAGGTCACGTACATAGGAAAATTGTTCTGGTCAAGAGGCAAGACTTGCTCCATCAAAGCCACAATATGCAAGGCCAAGAACCCATGGACAGTCAACTGTCAGTAATCCAAATGACCGAAATCTTGTTTCTTCTGCCGCTGAATCTCTCCCCCATCCAATGTCAAACCCCACACAATTCAGCTGTCAAGCCTCTCAAAGAAGTACAAATACCCCATGTCCTTGGGGGGGTTTATGGAGGCCGCAACCTTGTTGTCGTTGAAGATTACCCATCTGCCATCTTTCAGGACGTGAGCAACATAGTGCCCACAGTGCGTAGAGGTTCCCATGTGGCTCACTATCCCAAAAAGCCCGTACCCTGCATTAAGCCACATACAAACTCCTTAATGCGAATGCCCAGCCGCTCAAAAGTGCTACCAAGATCAAATGCTAAACAGCTGGTCTTGATCTGAATGATCGATGTTATATGACTCAGATAAAGGAAACGATGCTATGTAGAGAAATGTATAATTTAACAGTTCTATGAAAATAACAGCAGATGCTGGCAATCCATTGAATATACATAACATTCCAATCAAATCTGAGCTCCTGAAAACTCTAGGAATAGAAATAAAAGTTCATGGACAGAGAGGGGGGGGGGGGACCCTTTAAGAAAAGACTTAAGTAGCACAATTTGAAGAGAACACTATTGAACCAAAGAAAGTTAGGTTTGTTGAAAATTAAATAGAACACCAAATATTTAAGGGATCTCCATTAAGGCCGCTATAATGATTTCTAGTGGAAAAGAACGACTACAGAAGGGAAATGCAAATAGAAAATGCACCAGGCCACATAAGATAGCATGTGCACAGGAACAATACACATTCCATCGAAGCAGCCATGTAAGATTCAAAACAAGTGAGCATTATATAATGCTTATGATCAATAAAGTGAAGACAAGGGTTCACAACTCACTCCCTCTTCCATCAGGTAATTCAGTGTCGTCAGGAGTAGGTTTAGAGCTTGATGTGGAGGTGTCCATGTCAGATGTAACAGAAGCATCAGGATTGTTGAATATCCAATCTGTAGCTTTCTCAATGTCACCACCCTGGAGAGTTCCCATAAAAAATTCATGAAATAGTTTTAGTTTCACAGTTCTTTATACAGCAATGTTGCCAAATGTAATCCTTAAGCCTAAAAGAACAAGAAGCATATCTTTACCGAAGCCTTAAGTGCCTTCCGAGCAATTTCTTCTTGAAAACCAAATGATAGTAGAGTATCAACTTTCGATTGATCAACTTCATTACCATGTGCCCCTTGGGAAACAGGAACATCTATATCTGAAAGAGGCATGTTATCATATCAATTACAGAAACTGTATTACTACCTCCTACATCACATCTGCCGAAGTTGGATCTCAATAGAAGCTTAGTTCCCTGACAATGAAGCACACATTTTATATACCTGGGTCATCCATGTGAGCAAGCAACCAATTCATAGCCTCTTCTACTCCAGCATTTGAGGTATTTATGGCAGCTTTCTGGCAATGCAGATGATTGAACCCCATTGAGACAAGCTGGGCAACAATATCCTCATTAGCCACAGGGTTATTTGATTCCACCTCTGCCTCAGGGACTGTGCAGTATGAAAGCATGGAAGAAGAATTAAAATAAAACCGCTCTAAATCTCTGCCCAAAACAAAAAACTGAGATAGATGGCCATATACCACCATTAAATAGTGGCAACAACAACCCAAGAGCATAGGTTTCATAGATCAGAAACACAAGCATCAATCTATGCAACAACGCAACAATTTATTCTCAAAAAGAAAGATCAACAATTTAGTCTCTATGCCCAACAACTTCAATTTTGTTTCTTTTATTTATTTGTTTGTTTATTTTTTTTTTTTTGAGGGGGTTATTCAGCAGCAGAGGGGCAAAAAATTGAAAACAAAATTTACTTGAGAAAACTTGTCAGTGGTTTTCTAATAATGGAAGAAATGATACAGGTCATCTTAATTCAGTTTAAACCTAGTGAGCAACTAACATGCAATCTCCTTTGTGAACAGTTGATCAAATGGTTAGTCGCAATGTCACCAGTGGAAATGCACCTCATAATTTGGTGGGAATTCTAGGTCACTCATAAAGTTCAGCCACTCACCTCTTCCCCACACCTTCTCCCTAATTTGAGAATGGACAAAAAACAATTCAAGGCATAGGGTGACGAGTATGTAATGAGCAGAGCTGTTACAGCGTTGACATATTGTGGTTCAGTGAGTGTTTGGGAATGCAGTAGCTTCTGTTTTTAGATGTGTTTCAAAAGAGCGTTTCACTTGAAAAGGCATCACATTGATGCTTTTTTAGTGCTTTTCAATTATTTTGATGTGATGATGTCAAAAATAAATAAATAAATTGAAAAAAAATCATTTTGATGCATTTTCAAGTGAAAAACACCTTGCACCACAATATCAAATGCTTAGCATGTAGGATAACTTGAATGAATTAACCTGTTACATATGGAAAATTTAGGATAAATTTTCCATAGAAAAAATCAAATAAAATAAAGAACTTGGAAATTCCAAAGAGTATTGTGTACCCCCATCTGGTAACAACTCCTCCCCCGGTTGAAGGCCTTTGCTTCGCATGTAGCTGATATCTATGATATCAGGAACATCTATGTAGACATCTGAACAGATAAAAACAATCAACAATAATTAAAAATCTGTATTTTAGAGACCAACAAAGTAAGAAAAGTGTTGAAGCCATCTAAAATTTACCAAGCTTTTTTGGCACCCAGCCTTCCTCCAATACAAATTTTCGCATGTGCAACACCAAATAATCAGGGAATGAAGTTAGACCAGCAGTCCTGCAGCATATATCCACAAAGGAAAAAAAAATTAGCTCTGCATCAGGGTGTCTGAACACACTAATGACATCATTATAAACCAGAGAAATATCAAAAAGCTTACTTCAGTGCTGTTGTCTTAGCCTTCAAGGCAGTGCTATAGTAATCTTGTATCTCCTCTGGAGCTGAATAATTAGCAAGGCATGCTGCTAGGGGAACCCTTGGACGCACAATTTCATCACTAGACCTGAAACAACTCACTACACTAAGACAAAATTTAAAGTAAAAAAAGGATTGCTAAACATTTGTACTTACACATCCTTTCCTTCAGAAATCTTTTCTGCTTTCAATTTGCGGAAGGCTTCTAGGTCTTCTGAATTCCCACATATGTACACTGTTAACATATAACTCCAGGTATATGTTTCAGAGGAAGGAGATAGAACAAAGAAAAAACACCTTTATTCGTAGCTTCATGTAGGGGAATATTCAAAGAGAGAATATAGTCAAGCCTTTTATTGAACCCAACTTTTCCAGATGGACACAGGATACGTTCTTCAATTCCAAACTTGAAACTTCTTGAAGGATCCAACACAGAACTCCCGCCATTAACACGTTCAACTTGATCAAGAAAGTGTAGGAAGAATTCCAATGCATCCTACAAATATGTGGGCATTATATTTCTCGAAATCAGTTCTTCAACAGTAATGGTTGTCTATTAGGCTTCCCCCCACCCACCCAACTGATATTTATTTATTTTTATTTGCAGCTAAGACACAAAAATATTTAGTAAATTGTACCCTCTGCATGATTCTAAATATTTAATCACCAAATTGACTTCCTCTCTCCTAGATTTTTCAACAAGCATCTATATGCTAACTATGGCATATTTGGTGAAGGTTGAATGCATTTTTCAAGGAAATGTTTCTACATGTATTTTCTTCTTTCCCAAGCATGGAAACCCATTTTTTCAAAACCTATTCTTTCATTTTAGGATCAGACAACAATTAATGATCTATTTTGAATAGAGGTAGATTACAAGAATCCCACACTCCACTCGCCCCTCCAAAACAAAAAAGCAGCACACGAGAAAATTTATCTTCATGCACCCAAAGAAAAGGGTACAGATTTCTATCAATTTAAAAAATTACTGATGTCAAATTTGATATGTACAAAACCCAGTTATACTATAACTAGAGCCTTCTTATTTCTTAATTTTGTCAACCAAAAAGGGGGGAAATTAATTCATAACCTCATAATTCAAGTTGAATGATTTTCAAATAGCTCGAAGGGAAGACTTTAGAAATTTCCCAATTCATATAGCTTCTTTATTATACAATTTAGAATGTTCATCTTGTAAAAGTAATTCATGCATGTGGAAAGCAACAAATTTGCAGTTTCCATTGATTCATACCTGTTGCCTCATGGAAGAAAACTCAGGATGGCTGGCAGCAATAACTGCTTTGAACATACGAGGGGGTATACCTTCCTGTTTCTATTATTTGAAGAAGGATAGAAGAAGATAAATGAGAGAGAAAACATAAGGGAAACAAAGTGAGATAAGAAAAACAACTAAGGCATATTTCTGAGCAAAAAGACAATAGGGTGTGACATATACAAGAAAATCATACACATTGAGCTATAATCTGTGTTTTAAAAAGCTTATATAATTAGCTGAAAATTGCACTTGAAATGAAATAATTCAGAATTTGGTAACTATATCCATGACATTCAAAAACATAAAATTCTATAAGAATTATAACAGCTTATTCATCTCATAATGCAATTTAAGATTTTTAAATCTCCAGCAACAAAATCCAGAGCTAATAAAAGAGGAAAAAGTTAAATAGAAAGCTTACGTTGGTTGTTGAGATAGCAGCACTCTCTCCATCATCCTTCTGGACAACAAATAAGAAAAATGCTTATCGGGAAAAAAAAAGTGATCTATTTTATCAAGCACATCATATTGTCCCATTTTCCATACCTCGGGTGCTGGAACCGAGTATTTGCCAGACAGCATACCATGTGCCAGCTTTGTACTGCCACATAATGAACATCACAGATGAGTAGCAGGAATTTCGTTTTATAATTATCAAGTGAAAAATTGCATAACATTTAATCTGCTTTATACTTACAGCTGCATATTTAAGTCTACAGTTGGATCAGCAGGAGCCATCTCAAATGCCATTTTTAAGCTTTGGTTAGTGTAGTATCTGATGACATTATTGCACCAAATAAGCACAATGTCTGACCTAAAAGTGATTGGTGGATGTTTATGTTTGTGCACCACATGCATGTGAATGCAGAAACATTTATATACATGTAAATATAGCTATCTATGAATATCTGCATTTTTACTCGTATTTAATGTGGACTAACCGTGAATTGAAGGAACGTGTTGAGAACACAACTTGCATTGTTGCTGCCATGTAGCAGCTGCCAGGAAAAACAAAATTAGTAAACATGAAAGCCAAACAAATGCATGGTTCAAGACATCACTTGATGAAGTCCAAGGTTACCTGTTTCCAAGATTTGCAAGTCCTGTATAACCGGGTCCATGAATGAGTTCCGAATCCTGTCCACTTTCCTGGATTCGGTTCCAATCAAAGTTGGTATTCTGGTCAAGTTCCTTCTCAGCAGTAGTCATTTCAGTCTGAAAACAAGAAATTGATATTGCTAGTTGGTCAAACCTGAAGGGTGAATCATTATTGATGAGACATCATGGTATTAAATTATGTCAAAAACTGGCAAACTTGGCCAAAATGACAAAAAGATGATGTTAAATGAAAAATAATGCCTGCTCCTTAATAGCAAGTGATAAATTGTGACAAAAATGCAGCAAACACAATGAAACATAAACCAATAGAAACACATTCCAAACCGCATATAAGACAAATCAGAGCTCTTCAGAGTTTAGTTTTACAAAGCTGCTCAAAACTTGACTAAAAATTAAAATCCTCCAACTTCGTTGATTGTTTCCAAACTACAGCTGCGAATGTGAAATATTGATGATCATTAAGACATGATATTGTCAAAACATATCATTGTGGCATAAAATATATAGACCAAAAACCGATCATGTCCCCATAATGCAAATGCATATACATGGCCATCTTTACACCATTAGTTTTCTTATTCACTTTTATCAAAAACTCTACCAACTATGAATAACAAGAACTTCCCTGTAATACTCATATCAGCATAGAATAAATATAGGTACAAATTTCCTTAAGCTTCCAAATCAAGGTTAATGTAAAAAATAGTTCCATTTCATCCATCATCATAAAAGGATAAAGAGAATGGCATGAAAATTGCTTGATAATAACATTTAAAAAAGGGTCAACCTAAATGTCATAAGTACCACTTATAGTTCACAGTAAACAGCACAGATGACTAACCTTTTGTAAGGCAGAAAAATCAATGCCGAAAAATGCCAAATGTTGTGCTAAAAGCGGGTCCACAACACTATCATCCTCTGGATATGAGAAAACATCTGAGCTACCACAATACATACCCATGGTTAGTTCTGAGGTTGTGCAAAACAAATCCTCAAAGAATAATTACGAAAAAACTGGAGTGTATGGAATGTTAAACCAAAGACACCTTTTCTCTCTCTTCTTCAAATCAACAAGACAACAAATCCGTACAAGCAGAATTAAATATGGAAAGTCAGCAAAGCCCCAAGATTCCCAGGCTGTCTCTACCAGTCGCTTGCACATTTGTGTATTGTCCATCTTATTCTATGAGTTTTATGTGTTCCCTTCAATGTTAAAGTTAGAACTCTTTCACTTAACTAACCATTCGGCACCTTTATAACATTGATTCAATACTAACAAGCCTTAATTTCATCCTTCAAGATTTTCCTAAGCTACTTAATTAAAAATAAAAAATTTGGCATGGGGAAATTTCTTCCATATTCTTGGCATAATAATGTTTATTGCATTATTTCATTAATGGTTAAGATTTCTAGGTTTTGAAGAGTTTAAGAAGAGTCTAATATGCAGTTTGGTAAATCAAGCATAACTTTTAATCCATCCGTTGTATCGAGCTGAAATTTTAACAAAAGATTCTGAAGGCCCTATTTTCTATTAGGTTAAAATTGCATGATGATCAGAGATCGGAAAGGCATTCAAAAAAGGCTCAGAACTTACTATCCAGGATTGTCCTTACTTACCTTGTTGTATTTGGATTCTTTTTCATATTTAAGACTTTTAATTTAATTTAATATTTTACTATTTCGAAATCCTAATTTTACATGGATTCTATTAATTAGGTAAGTTTTAATTAGTAATCTTTTTTCTATAAAGGATTTTAGTTTTAATTAAGAATCATTTCCCATAAAGGATTTTAAGACTAATATAAATAGAGATGTCAAGATTTCTTTAAATTTCTCTACAACATAAAATTAATGCTCGGTGGCTTGGCTGCTACATTCTACAACATCCCATTTTGTTCATTTCTTTCAAATTTCATTAGAAACGTAACTGAGGAATACCTAGCACCTTTTCATGAAGGCAAATAAATCCTTCAAACATGCTGCAAGTGCATGATTAGCATGTATCATCACAAAAGGTAAACTCCCCAGTTTCTGTTCTTTTAATGCTCCAACTTCCTAGCCTATGATTTCTAACTTCCCGCAGATTGCAATTGCATATTGTTAATAAGCAATAATGCACCAACTACTAAAGTTAAAAGCTCCTCATAACATCGAATTGTGGCAAAAGTTTTACAGATAGATCCTATCATCTTCCCAAGATTACTGGACAAGGACTTTTAACTTCTACAGATAAACCTTTTAGAAATCAGAAGCATAGATACACTGTAGAGATTGTGAGGTTTTATTCTAGCAGCACCCTTTGGTGCTGTTAGAGATGTCTGACAAAGATTTACTCATCACATACAATAGTGCACAATCATTAATCCACTTCATATTGTTCAATACATGCTGTAATTTGTCCTCAGTAACCTTCAAATCACTCATGACATTCAATTAAAGAACATACATCAAGCAAATGGAAGGATGCACAAATTTTCATGTGGGCAACTATCATTTCGACCCAGCATCTAACTTCTGCCTCTTTTAGGAATCTACTCCTAGTTGAGTACACTCATCACATTGCTTAATGGAGTAGCATATACAATAGCATTAAAAAAAATGGAACAATATAACTGCTTGTAATGGTGCAAGGAGTGAACAGATACAATTTTGACTTTGTACCCTTCATTCAAAAGATGCATGATTTTGGCATTTATATGCAAGCACATAGCTAAGCAGAGAAAATTATTATATGGGAAATTTCAAATCCTTAACAATGCAAGTTGACGTCACCTGCTGCTTCAAGATCAGCGGTAATTGTCCCAAGCTTCACAGCAAGAGGGTAGCTTGTCTCCTTGTAATGTTCAATGGCGTGGTTGTTGCCTCCAGTTCCATCAAAATTCTTTCGCCCACAAAGAATCATTCCATCAGTAAGATTTAGCCACAAATTATCTTTTTTGTCACACTTGGCACATTTCCATCCAGATGGTGGGACAATAACACCATTGTCAATCTGTGGTAAATTCATTGCATATGCACTAACTTGCTTCTTATCAGCTGTCCAGGCAGCAAGTTGCTCTTTCCTCTCTGCACCTTCAGCCATTATGATAGCATCAACAGCCAACCTTACCTGCGGTATTAGGCAAACACTAGCCACAATAAGGTCTTCTTCTGGGTGGTAAAATTTTATTTATATTAAAAAACTAAAAGAAATGACTAATGAACAATAATGCACCTTCTCTGGCAACTCCACTGAAGGGAATGGAAAAGTAACATAATCAGGTAATATAACTATATTGTGAGTTTCTTCATATTGAGGTTCATTGTTGTCAAATCCCCCTTCAACACCTACAAAAAGATAATTTTCATATTTGAGAGAAACGCGGGGAAGCTATCTGATGGCAAGCAAAGAGGTGCTTTTAATGCTTGAAATTCTTTTTTTAAGCCAGTTCTTCTTATAAGCAATAAGGGGATCAACACAAAAGGATCTATACCAAAGCAGCAGCACATCAAACCCAAAAGCTAAATATTAAATTGTAAGCTTTCATTTCAATATAAATACACCTCTTACAAAATCACTCTCTAAACAATATAACAAATCCAATCAGATGCATGCTGTCTCTCAACGAGCTGTAGCCATTGGTGATTGCAACTCATAACCAAGTCTCAATATCGATTCCCCAAATCTTCTCTAAGAACACCCCAGTGTCAATGATAAACATTAAATGATCATGAAAGCAGCAATAACATTACATAAATATTTGATTACCTATAGCCAAAAGTGTTGGTTTCTTGGAAGGCCGATCTTCAGGGACCACCTTCCTGGTTTGCTTTATGTGTAAATAAACAGGGTTTCCAGTTTTCTCATAATTCCAATCCACATAATCTTTCCCAAAAGCAAGAAATGTGGTCATGTCAACAAACAACCCGCCTTCAGACCTCTGAAATTCATCAAAACAATATATATATATATATATATATATATAAAGAATTCTAAAATTGCAACGAAATAACATAAAATTAAAAAAATACAGAATAAAATGGAAATTTATTTCTCTCACTTTCTCGGGAACCAAATAATGAATGTTTGTTTGGCATTGTGATGCAGAGTTTTTTTTTTCCTTGAAAATACATTAAAATAATTTTTTTCAGAATTTTTTTATCATTTTTCACATTAACACATCAAAAGGCTTAAAAATTATGATTTTTCAAGGAAAACACACTTTTAAAAATCATCCAAAAACAAAAGCTATTGACGGGGTCCAAGTACATTTGAGTGAACCACAACAACATCACAGTAAGCAAGTAACGGGACTCAGTGAGTTATCATCTACATTACGCAAATTTGCGGTCTTTTCGCTGAAAAACTGCAGTTTCTCGGAAAGCAAGCGAAGAACAGATGAAAAGAATACCAGAGTTTCGAAGGAGACGCAGCACTCATGCTTGTAGATGCGATTAGTTGGTTCAGGGATCCGAACCCGAGAGAGATTCGATCGGAGCAGCTCCATAGGGTTTATCGTATCGAAACGTTAATTTTTGAAGAGAATTTTAGAGAGAGCTGTCTGTGTTTTCTATTACTTATGCCTCCATGAGGAGGAGGAGGAGGAGGAGGGGAGAAAAGTGGAGAATTTGTGCTTTGCCCTAAGAAAATGCAAGGTCAAGAGTTGATTTTGATTCTGATTTTGTGAGGGAGAAATGAGAAGTGAGCAGCAAGGAGAGGGTTTTGTAGACGAGAGCACAGCACGTCTTCGAGGGTGTGAGAGTACTTGGTGACGTGGCTGAAATTGAATTGGATGGGTGGCTTCTTCGATTGGATTTTAACAATTGGGTCCATGATCTTTGGTCCACTGTTACTATTATTATACTGTTTCATTAAAACTTTCGGTGGAAACTAACACTTTTCCTTTTTTTCTTTTTCTCTTTTTTTTTGGTTGGGTACTTCAAACTTTTTTTTAGCATCTCAATTTTATTTAATTTTTTTTATCTTTCAAACTTTTTATCTTTTTCTTTTATTTATTATGTCATTTGCTTCTTATTTAATAATTATTATTTGATTTTACAAAATTAACCTTCAATAAACTATAAAATAGTACTTGAAATTATAAATACGATCTATTATAGGTTTTAATAATTATTCATAATATTTTTAAAAAATAATTTATTACTTACCCTTTTTATTTTTAAATTAATTATTTTACATTAAATTAACTTGTAATTAGATTTGATGTTTTATTTTAATTGATTTTACATAGGAATCTCACAATGTTAAAAATGAATTTTAATGTTGATTTAATATTCCATTTGGAAAGATAAAATTCAATTTTATTAATTTAAATCAATTAAAAATTTAGAAATCTAATTTTAAATTATAATAAACATATGTCATTTTTTCTTAAAATATAATATTTTTATTTAGTTTCATGGTTTAAATTGAATTTAAAAGATTTATTGTTATTTATTAACATGTATAATTCTTAATTTATTATATATATATTAGTTTAAATTTTAAAAAAATATGATAGAAAAACATAAAAACAACATCAGCACAGTTTTTTCGACGTTTCAGCTTTTTAATTTTATTATTTTAATGTTTGTCCTTTCCCCCTTTCACTCTTTATATCTCAATCCTTCTTTATTTTTATGTTCTAAAAATATTTTAAAAAATTTAAATTTTTTTTATTATTTTTATTTTAAATTAATATTTTGTAATAATTTTAAATTATTTTAATGTATTAATATTAAAAATAATTTTTTAAAAAATAAAAATATTATTTTAATAACAAATATTTTAAAAAATAATCATAACATCGCTACCAAACAGCCGAGACTTCAAATCCTGATTTAAGTAAACGTAACTTGACGAAGCAGTCATTTATTTAAATTTGAGAGACATTTTCTTTTCTTTTCTTTTTTCCTCAACGGGGATAGAAACAAAAAGGTGGGCTCATAAAGGAAATTTCCCTCTCATTGTGCACTGTCTCGCTTTTTTTTTTTTTCAATCTCAGATTTATTTGACCTTGTGGCTCAACATATTTTAATTAAAAAAATAGTTAAATTTTTTTTTTATATTTATGAAATATTAATATTAAAAAATATTATTTAAATATATTTATAAAAAAAACTGTTACTTTTTCCAATAAACCCATCTAACTATTAAAAAAAATCGAATCACCTCGAATTTTTAATTCCTCCACTTTATCTTCTCTCATCACAGTGTGAAAGTTTACCAGTAAAGTGTTTTAAAATGCTTCTTTTTTTTTTTTATAAAAACGAGAGAAAAGAAAAGGGATAAAGGGAAAGGACAATCTTGTAGGTATTTTTTAAAAACATTCATGAAGAAATGGGATGAAAGTGAAGGGATAAAAAATTTTAAATTTTTTTTAATAAGTCAAGATAATCTGATTATAGAAAATTATTTACTTAATTCACTCTTCATCACAGATCAAATAATTTTTTTTAATATATCAATATAAAAAAAAGATATTTTAATGTATTTTAAAATAAAAATTACTTTTTAAAAACACTTTATATATAATTGCTGACACACTTTTAATATACACTAAACCCTACTTATTTAAACCTAGTCTAATCACCATGCAGCACATTAATATCAACAATTTTACAGCATAAAGTATATACTTTAGATGGAATCCAATGACAATTTGAATGGGTTCTTGATAGAAAATTGATGATACACAAATCGTAGGTTTTAGGTTTGGGAACCCTAAAAAAATTTAATTACTTTCTTTAATTTTATTTTTGTTCATTTCCACTAGAGTAATAAAGCTTCTTAAAGCATGCATGATATTTTCCTTTTCCATTTATGGTCTATATGTTTTTTTAAAACAAATAAAATAAAAAACATGTTATCTTCTTAAAGTAATAAAACAGAACACTTATGATAACACGAGCACCATCATCAATTACAAAAGATGGATTGAATTATTGAGGAGGGAAAATTAATAATATCCCAAGCAAAATATTTTGAAAACTTTTAATAGGTCAAATAACTATGCTTATCAGATACAATCTAGAGATTCGCTCAATTAAAAAGTTAGGTTTTAAATGATATGAGTTGATCTAGATTAATCCAAATTAATTTAATAAAATAAAATAAAAATTTTAAAATTTTATATAAAAAAATAAAAAACAATCCATGTAAATATAAGCTATATATATCATAAATAATGAATTTTTAAAGATTATTTTTAAAAAAATTTATAAGTTTTTTTATTTTTTATTGTTGAAAAGATATTTTGTTATTTTTTTAAATTGAAATATTTAAACTAAAAAAGTTTTTACCCTATATTGAAAAAACATAATTATTTTTATGAATATAAAATATTATATATATATATATATATATGTTAAAAGACTTCAAATAAAAAAATATTTGTTTCTTGTAAACGTAGGTAATATATATATATATATATATATATATATATATATATATATATATATATATATATCAGTTAGTTATTAAAAATAATTAATAACTAACTAATATATATATATATATATATATATTTATAAATCTCCAACTAAGAAAAAAAATATTTTTTTTAAAAATTAATCAAATTTTACCAAGCTGTTCAAGTTATAGGTCAATTTGATAAATTAATTAAATTTTATTGGATTTTTGTTTATTATAGTCCTTTGCCGAAGCAGTCTAGTCATTAAAATAATCACGTCTTAACTTAACCTGTTAAGATGGTACAACTCTTGAACACCTATATGCTAATAATAATTTTCAAGGATGTAACAGAAAGGCGTGCCTAAACTTCAAGGAATAAAAAATAACGAAGATGAAATTTTTTCCGCTCTTGAAGGTTGTTTCTTGCTATCTTTCTTGGTCGTGAAAGAATACTTATTGAAAGTAAAGAATATGATTGGAATATTTCTTATTTAAATATATATTTGTTTTTTTTTTTAATTTTTATATGCACAAGTAATGAGAGCATTGGGTTGGAGAATAGGGTTAGTAATAATGAAATTCAGAGCTAACAATTTTCCAATGAATTACACATTTTTTTGCCTTGAAAAAAAGAAAAACAATTCCTAGAAATAGAAGAAATGGAAAAGAGTGGAAACTAATGACCATGTTGTTTCAAAAAATACAAGCAATAATGCATATGGTTTTTGTAAATTAATCATTAAAATGTTATGATTGTAATTTATATCCATTATATTTATTTATAGAATATCATTTTGAATATGTCATACTACAAGCTTGAGCAAAGTTTTGGATGGAGTTATTCTTTCTGCATCAAGTAATTTATATTAGTTGATTTAGTGAAATTGAGCAACATCCTTAAGAATTTCTAGCAGTAAATATGTCTGTGAAGGTTGATTTTTTGTTTAAAAACATATAATTAATTTATTATTGCATCATTTTGATTATAAAATAGTGTTTAGCAGTAATTTCTTTTTAATATATTTTTGGCTTGAAAATAAATTAAAATATTTTTTTTAAACAAGCATGGCAACGCAGAAGACAAACAGGACCAAGTGAGACAAACAGACCAAGTGTTGTCTTCGTTTTGACTTACGAGAACCCGTAAATCCTTTCTTGGGCCAAAAACAAATGGTTAAAGCCAGAGACCCACTAAAACCTTTCTCTATCCTTGCGACCGCTTGGAACACCACACAGACACCACATCCATTGTAAAAACAATGCTCACTAGGCTCGTTCTCAGACCCAACTCAGCCATCCTCTCTCCAACTCACTTCTTTCTGTTCCCCAAACTCTCTCTTACAAAACCCACCATAGCCTCTAATACCCTCCCATATGGACCCTCCCTTCGAAAGGGTAAAACCTCACTTCACTGCCCTCAACAGAAACAGCGGCGGCGGCAACAACAAGAATATCAATCTCTTTCTGGCCCAAAACCCCTTTATCAATGCAAAGAAGACCAGGAAGGTGAAAAAGAAGAGGGCCCTGATGATGTTAATATGATAAACGAGGATGACTTCACTCGGGTTTTTGATATTGCTGCGCTTAGAGTTCCTGCAAAGGACTGTTTTTCTCTGGAGAGCAGAATTCGTGGTCATTTATTGAATTGGCCGCGGATTCGAAACATTGCCAGAGTACCTGGAGACGAAATGGAAGAAAGTATGGTTTCTTTGTTGGGAGAGAAAGGAAGTGAAGATGAAGAGAATTTTGATGCTTTTAATAGAAGGATTTATGGGAAAGCAGAAGGAGATGGTGAAGAACTAAGTCCTGTTTTGTTTAGAGAAAAATTGGCGAACGAGTTCAATTCAAGGGGGTTTATAAAGTTCAGGAATTTGGCAAAGATTTCGAGGCCGAAGAGGAGGAAGAAGAAGAAGAAGATGGGAGGAAAAGGAGAAGAGGGGGAGGAAAATGAGAGGGAAAGGAGGGATGAATTTTCTATGGTGGAGGTTGTGGAAGAGGAGGAAGGAGGGGATTGGAAGGGCTTGTTGGGGGATGAATTCAAGGGGAGGGGGAAATGGATGGGGTCGACGAGGTTGTTGCTTTTGGACGAGAGGTATGCGGAGAAGGGAGTGGATGAGTTGCCCCAAGCTATCAAGGTGGCTAGTCCAAATACTTAGTTGCTCTGTGAGTCAGTTTGAAGGTCTTTCGTTTTTCCATACTGCAATTTTATTGCTCTTGTTTTGTGTTTAATGTGTCTCGCCAAGAATCAGGATTGTGATTTGCTTTTCTTGCGTAACTGACTCTTCAGAAGTATAATTAGCTGCCATCATACTTTGGTTGATGTTGGTTAGCATTTAGTTTTTTCCACTTCATGCTTGTCTTGTTCTGTCTTCTTTCCGTAAGCTCTTTTGATTTTGGCAGTCCTCTGATGGCTTCCTTACATTATTAATTGCGTGGCCTGTTCCTTTTCAGTTTCCTTGGCAAGCATAAAAAACAACTAATTGTTTCTCATTAGGATATAATTTGAATATCTTGTACTTAATGTGCTATTCTATGATTAGCTAGGGCTTATACATTAGGAGAACAGTTGAGCTTTATTAAGTATGATTATTTACCATTGTCACCTGGTCTATGCCCTAATTTTAGGACAGCTGATTCACTGGAGAAAAGTTTTTGCCTCGTACTTAATTTGGGGAGCCAGTGAAGCATGCTATTTGATGATGGTTCTTTATAGCCTTCTGTGAGTATAGGACCTCACAATTTTGTAGAATGTCATGTGGAAAAGAAGTAAAATCATTAACTCTTTCTTGGTTCTGGCAAGCGAAGAATTTAGCACAGAACATTCATAAAATAGGGAAATAAGCATCTTATTTGCATGTATAGAAAAATATGTGACAGTTTATGTGAATTGATTTTTGACGTGGCAGAAGAACCATGGAGAGGAGATACTAATGCACTATGATCAAAGACAAGTAATTATAGCTTTAGACATGTTATCTGATGCCCCTGTCACACTGATTTCCAATTCTATGTGTGAAATGATTTTTGCAATGAAAACTTCTGTGATTGAACTATTGCAAAGAAAGCAATCTGCCATCTTCTCTCCCCATGTCTTTTTTAGGAGTGGAAAATACTGAAGATATATAAAGAAGGTATCTTGGAAAGTAGGAATATAAAACTTGCACCAAAGCAATGATGTGTGTTTGAATTGGTGCAAGAACTGAGATGTGTCCACTTACATTATAAGACAATTTTATTGATTGAAATTGAACTGGTTATCCCACTCCCTTGGTTTGTGGACCACAAGCACAGCTGTTATTTCTTTTGGTTTTCACATTCAGTATTTGTTTTTGGTGAAACCCACACAACAGATAATCAATCAAAAGTTGTGTTTCAAATCATAGGTTTTTGGTTTGACTGACTAGGATCAGTGATGTGTTTCAAGATTGCCTGAATATTTCAACTGCTAAATGAGTTTTGCTTTCTTATTGGTAATGTAACCTACAGAAGTCAAAAGCATACATCAAGATTCTGAGAATACATCAGAGTTGACTAATTCTTGTGGAATATTGATAACAATCCCAGTGACCAATCCTGGAAGTTGATCATATTGATTCCAGGTGTGAAATATATGCAGCAGTATGCTGAGCCTTGATTGTTATTTCTCCCTAAAATATTCATAGCATTATTGCTATGGTGGGAGTTGTCTGGCTGCTTCTTATGAGATAATTTCCTTTCCTCAGCCATTAGAATTTATGTCCTGTGAATCTTCAATTTTCAGCTAACCTTAATGATGTATGCTATTCATGTCACCTTTAAGACAGAGCCCCCTACCTTGCAAATAGTCTGTATGTAAATTGACAGTTTTTCTTTATATTTTTATTAGCTTTTCTAGATCAAATATCATTCCTGTCAACGCTTAGAAAATGTCTCATGCTTTCCTTTTCTCCCCTTCTTGTTTTATGTGTACAACCCTGATACGTAAGTTTCAGACTGGAGTGTCTGGTGGCACTCCTTGTTCTGTTGCCTCAAAGGAAATTGCCTTATACAGCTAATTCTGCCAAACTGCTATGTGTCTATTCTTTTATTCATATAACATGCTCCATAGCACAACATATGCTTCAATGGCAGGTTTCAATTTTTTTTTCCCTCTTTGTTTGTGATTTAACACCTAACATCCTCCTCCTTTACACCAGGCTCTGGCACAAGAAGCTATGAGAGGGAACTCAACTTCTACCTTTAATCTTGTTAGATGCAAGCTGACTTTGTTTTATGATTACTGGCAGATGAATGAGGTACAGAAAGGGTACCTGTTTTTTTTTTTATGTGTTCGCTTGCTCTGTTTTGATGGTCAATCTCTTACACTTATATGATGTGAAGTAACTTAAGTGAATTTCCAACTCAGAGGATTTCTAGGTTGATTTTATGTGTTCTTTGAAAAAATACATCAATGGGTGTTTGTAAGTTATTCAGTAACCAAAAATAGGGGAAAAAAGATGAAAATAGCAGGTTTCCAGAAATGCATGTCCCATTGTTATTCAGGGAAAAAACCAAAAGAAAAAAAGGAGGAGTCCCTTTTGCAAGGCTGTAAATGGAACTGAGAAGTTTATGAACAGCCCTCGGTTGGCTCAGGTCGTTCATTTAAAAGGGACCAAAATTTCAAGCCTCATTTTAGGATCATGATCATTTAGCCCAAATATTTTTATGCCTTATTGATTGGCTTGTGAACAGGTTTGATTAGGACTCTGAAGATAGAGTTTTATATGCCATTCTATCTGTTTAATCTCTACACTCCTTAGCTTTTTTCTTTCCCTTTAGCTACTTTAATTCATAGTAATTTTGTGTATGTAAAACTATTTGCTTTGGTAATCAATGTTATTTTTAATTAAATGACCAAACTTGAACTTGCATGCTTAAATAAGTTGAATCAAGCTGAGGTCATGTAGGATCCTAAGCTTGAGCTGAGTTGAAGTTTGACCATTGCTATTCTATTTCCATCTGGGGTTGCATGCACTTAAACTAGGTTGACTGTGTACTGCCTTTTATAAGCTGTTGCCCATGAAAGCATCTGCTATTCTTGCACTGCACTGGGTTATTGGAATGTTGCAAAATCATGTTGGTTTATAATAACTACAGCTTTACAGATCTTGGAGGCCTTACTGCCACGGGATATGATTATTCCATCAGCTTTTGAAACAGTTGGACATATTGCACATCTGAACCTGAGAGATGAGCATCTGCCATACAAGAAGCTTATAGCGAAGGTTCATTCCAGGAACTTCTAGTCTTACAATCTTGAAGATTAACCGTGGAAGTGAAACATATTTCCTGAACTACTTTTTTTAATGATTACATCTTCTCCTACAGGTAGTGCTGGATAAAAATAAGCCAAAGATACAAACAGTTGTAAATAAGATTGATGCCATATATAATGACTACAGAACAATGCAGCTTGAAGTTTTAGCTGGAAATCACTCCCTCGTTACCATGGTAGTAGAGAATGGATTACGGTTCCATGTTGATTTAGCAGCAGTGTATGTTCACTTTACTTGCAACATAATTGAGCATTCAACTGAAATATTTAGATGTTTGTTCTTCTCGAGTTTAGCAGAAAGCCATCTTAAAAGGCACTTCTTTCTATACCCTTCTCAGTCAGGAATCTGCTTCATTCAGTTTTCTGTATTTATCATCTTATGTTTTTGAGGTCCATGTTTTGAACACCCAATTGTCAGTATTGAACATTATTTTATAGTTGATACTCCCAAAAAACAGGCCTTAGCTGTATATATTTATAATCAATTAGGTCTGCTACATAATATGGGAGTGGTAAAGCTTTGACCATACATTAATTGTCCAGAAGCTGGTTTACAGGGTCTCAGGGGCTAACCCCTCCCAAAGCACCCAAATTTCCAGGTTTAAATTTCTCTTGCAGTCATCGAAAGTTTCTTTAACCTATACTGGATCTTATACCTCCCCATCTCTCTAGCTTCCACTGTCTCTCTCTCTCTCTCTGCAGTTGCTGAATGATCTTTCTGTTGTCCTGAGTGGCAGAGTTTGAAGTGGATGTAATTGAAAAACTATTTCCCAGAATAAATTTCAAATTTAATGTAACCAATAAAAGACATAGAGGCAGAAAGGACTTATGTATTTTTCCCCCTTGATGCAGCTATTGGAATTCCAGGCTTGCTAGTGAAAGGCAAAGACTTCTGAATGGCTTCACGCGCAATGATGTCCTTTGTATGTTTTAATATTTACCTTTTTTTTTACGTACTTGGAAGATTTTTCATGTATGCTAAAAGTTTTTAGGTCATAGTTTTTTACCATTGGTTTGTATTTGAATGTAGTTGCTTGCTTACTTGTATCTTCAAGTTTTTTCCTGCATCTCCATTGAATACTTTTATCAATTTACTAACCTTTTTTCCGGCCATGTTTATGACATGATTGATAGGTGATGTTTTTGCTGGAGTTGGGCCAATAGCTCTATCTGCTGCAAAGATAGTGAAACATGTATACGCCAATGATTTGAACCCTTGTGCAGTTCAATATATGGAGAAAAATAGTGTTCTGAACAAGCTTGAGAGGCATATCGAGGTATGATAGTGACTTCCATTTGTGGTTTCTTTAGTTTCCTTTTGCCTATATTATTTAGAAGATCATTCAGCTCCATATAGCATTACTTCATAGTTATCTCCTACCATTTCTTCTGTTTGGAAGTTTGAGCTGTTGAACGGAATTCTCGTGAAATAAAGATGCATTATGTTCAGTCAATTATGCTGGCCTCTAGTGAGTGAAAATACCATATAAAAAGCGGTTCACATGCTGTCAAGCAGTGTTTTATAGTCAGCTTGTTTCATAAGTTATCTGACTTCCATATCTTTAATTCTATGGCATGAAGCTTGACGTGAATTGTTGTAGGTATCTAGCTGCAATTGTTTCTTGTCAACATGCTTCATAATAAGGATATTACATGCCATTTTGTAGATCTTTAACATGGATGGAAGAAGGTTCATCGATGCTATGTATGCCAGTCAGAAAGCTCAGTCCATCACACAGGTGGTCATGAACTTGCCAAACGATGCAGTGGAGTATCTAGGTGTGCAAAGTTTTCCTGGACCGAATGTTTAGATTCTAAAAATTGCATGCACAATCTGGTCATTTCTATGCAATCATAATACATGCCATTAGTTTTCCAGTCACACTTTCTTTGATACAGACTTCTCTAAGAATGCAATAATTTTGTTTGTGGACATACAATAATGGGAAGCTACCCTTCAAAACACACTGCTGATCGAGCATTTCATTTTGTTTGAAGTGTACTTACTGCTAAGAAACATGCACTTAATTTTCTTGGATAGCCTGTATGTGGCAAGTGATGCTGTTACTTGACAAGCAATTTGGTGCACCGAATTTGAATAACCAGGATAGTTTTAAGCTAGAACCAGATTGTTTCTGAAATTGATGAATTCTGAGAATTACGTGATTCTTTTTATCTATGTTTTTTCCTCCTCTATTCACAGATGCATTCAGGGGGATATTCAAGGATAAACCCAAAGATAAAGAATATGCCTTGCCAATGATCCATGTTTATGGATTCTCCAAAGCTCGTGATCCAGAATTTGATTTCCACGAGGTCTGTTGCTAAAATCTTTTGAGGAATTGTACCTTTTTTTCACCTTTGATAATTATATGCTGGACTTGGAGTGTGCAAGCCTGGTTTTTTATTTTGATTTTTCTTCAATTCCTGATTTTTTTTCACTTTTCCTGAACACTGTAAATGCAGCGGATAAGGATTGCACTGCAAGAGGTGGCAGTTAATGTAGAAATGCGTAGGGTACGGCTAGTTGCGCCTGGAAAATGGATGCTCTGTGCATCATTTAGGCTTCCTACAAGTGTAGCATATGCGCATACCATGTCGAGGATGCAAGCGCATCGAGTTAAATCCTTTTAGTTTTAATTTTCAAATTATTAACATTAAACTAAAAGGATGCTGTTTTTATTGTTCACTACATCGCAAAATATTATTTATTTCAATAGATTTTTTTTTTTTGCTTCCCCCCCCCCCCCCTAAATTTATGTTTCTTTCTCAAATTTGTTTATTTATTGAAAATTGAGATTTATCATCAGCTTGGTTATATAATTTGTGTTATGAATTTAACGGGTTGAATTGTGTTTTTTTAATTTTTTTAATATATATATATATATAACAAGCTAATTTACTACTAAAACCAAAGATTCAAATTTATCTCAGTAGATTTGCTGATATCTTGAGTGCTGTTAACTCTAAGCTAATTCTGCATCATTTTTCAAGCTTAAAATTTCAAACGAAAGCATTTGCTGTGGATGGAGGTGCCTTGCTATTCTCTTTTCTGTTTATTATTATTATTACTATTATGATCGGATAAATTGGAAAATAAAACTGTAGAGTCCTTTTGCTCGCCACGACCAGAGTACAGACATTTTTCTGATAAAAAATGTTTTTATGTTGTTGTTTAAAAGTGTAGTTTTGATTATTTTTTAAAGTTTTTTTATTTAAAAATGTATTAAAATAATTTTTTTATTTTTTTAAATTATTTTTTATATCAGCATCAATAATTTAAAAATATTAAATAAAATTATTTTTTTTAATAATTTCAAAAATAAAATTTGATTTATACTGTTCTTCTTTTGGCAGTACGAGCACAACAAACAGGTGATAGCGACCCTTTTTACCTCCCTAAAATCTCCATGCCCACTGATTTCTGTCCGGCCTCCCCTAAAATCTCATATTGTAAGACATGTAATGTACCCTATAACTGTATGCTGTGAGGACTGCCCTGACCTGACGTGCTTCTTCTCTGCTCTGCCTCTGCTACATATTTTCATATCGATCCTGTTTATCATCTGGGACAGAAGGGTCTTTGTGGGGTTGATCATGGGTGATGATGGGAGAGGAAACACAGGGAGGAAAATGAAGGCAAATCTCAGTTCAGTATCGAGATACAAATAATTTCATGCATCCTCGTGGTCCCTGTTCAGGACTTTCTTTTGGGTATAGAAAATTGTGAAGAGGGGTAGGGCTTTATCCCGAAATAGTTAGATCGTTCACAAGCTGCAGAAAGCCAAAACCAAGAGCTGCTCTAGCTTCAGGTTTCCTTATAGCAACCAGCAGGAAACAACAACGCTCACCACCTACACCCTCTCATTCATCTGCCCCCAAGCTCCAAGCCCCATGCAATTATGGCATTGAAGAAAAGAACCCATAAAAGTTCTTAACTACTGTTGTTCCCATGAAACTAGAATTTACCACTTCCTAGTTTGAATACTTTCAAGCTAATAAGTAATCAAAACTAGGGTGCTTGCGAAGACGAGCACAGCTACATGTGCGAAGGGGTTAAATTACTGTGCATGTCACATAATCTCCAAGTACAATTCAATTTAGAAAAGAACTCTCGTTTTGGTTTCTTCTTTGGTCTTCTCTGAACCTGCCGAGCTTACTTTCTTGCCAAAATCTTATCTACAAGAAAGTTGGCATTATTTTGCTCTTCCTCAAAGTGTTTCTACGTCATGATCATGGTAATTAACAAGGTAATTGAATCTGTATGAATCTTAAATTAGTATGGTTTCTATACAGGAAAAAAGATCCTCGTATACTTCATCAAGAAAAAAGAATAGTATACCAAACTGATCGAAATTGAAATGACAGCAACCTTTTGTCATGCATGATACTGGTTATGCAATCGGAATTTTTCCCTTTGTTTTTAGAAGTTTAGTTCAAACAAGGTGATGCTAAAAGGTCTCTGATATACATATATAGCAAGTAAATTGTGAAAGGGAGAGACAAAGAAACAGTGAAGACTGTTACAAGTTAGTAATCTGAGTTGATTTTTTCAAACGGAATCTCTTTGACAGCTGATGATCATATGAAAATATTCTAATCAAGCAAAATCACCACTTTTATCTCTTATAGGAATATGTCACAACTAGAGTTTGTTTTTGTATTTTAAAAATATTTTTGAGTTTTTTTTTAAATTAATTTTTTATTATTTTAATAAATTAATATTAAAAATATTTTTTAAAAAATAAAAAATATTATTTTAATATATTTTAAAATAAAAATATTTTAAAAAATAACTTGATACCAATCCTTTCAATCTTTCACACCAAATCCATGAAAAACAACAGGAGGGCTTTGTAAAAACGTTCACCATAACATGTAATATACAACAAGTGTAATGTGGTGCTTATATTACATTATTTTGATTTATTAATTTAAAATTTATTTAGATAAAAAATAATTTTTAAAAGAAAAAAGAATTGAACGGAAGCATGAGTCCTTGTCCTGGCCGTATACCTATCTATCAATCTCACCGGTATAATTCATCTCTTCCCAGCTAGCGACGTAGAAAGTACAACCTCTACTAGATAGTATAAAAGACCTAGCCAGTTCCGAAAGTGGGGCCATTTTCCACGTGGAATGGGACCATAAGCAAGCAATCTTCCAAGATTCTTCGTCTTTAAAAATTTTATGGTCTGATGGCGTTCGTGTCCATCTGATATCGGGGGCTGGACGGCCTGAAATTGTAGAGATAGGCACAAGGTTCCTCTCCGTAAATGGAAAAGGAGAGAGCCCTCCTTACATGGCCAAAAAAGGATGGTTCTTCTCACTTATTAGGACGGCGCTCCGCCCACCCTATACCTGAGTTTTTCGAGCTTCACCAGAATCCTATCAACCTTAGATTGTTGGTTTGGTCATGCGATTTGGATTCCTTGAAGACCCTAAAACATACCTGTATTCATGTTATATGAATGTTTATATCACACTTTAAGAATTGAATTCGTCCTTACAAGGAGGCTAGATTTATTTAATATTCTGTAATAATTATGGTATAAAATATTTTTTTATTTTAAAAAAATTATTTTTAAAATCATTGTATCAAAACAACCTAAAAATATAAAAAATAATTTTTAATAAAAAATTAAAATCTGAGAGAACACGATTTGCATTATGTTCTCGAACAGACTTTAATAGCTCTTTTTAGCACTGCGGTGCAATCAAATTTTTATAAAAAATTAATTTTTTATTATTTAAAATTAATTGTTTTTAGTTTTTTAAATTATTTTGATATATATATATATATATATGATGCATTTCTAAATAAAAAATACTTTAAAAACTTATCACTAATATTGTTCCAATCACTGTTGTAAATTATTCTATATTCAAGTTATAAGATTTATTCAAGAACATGATATATAAACCGTATTTTTTTAAATTTTTATTTTTTATTAAAAATTATTTATTTTTATGTTTTTAGAATTAATGTGTTAATATTAAAAATAATTTTAAAAAATAAAAAATATTATTTTAATATATTTTTAAATAAATATATATTAAACTATAATTATTATTATAATCCCAGGCACATCCATGACTCATTTGATCCTATGGGCCGGCGTTACTCTTGTGAAGTTGGCTTCATGTGATATGTATTTGACGTCTTTATGCCCCAACATTTTTGTGTCTGGCAAGCAAGATTCTTTAAAGTCTAGATTTATACAAGTGTTTAATGATGATAAAATTTCTTCATATCCTTTAATCATAGGGCATGATATAGGCCTGCTCTTACTTAGATACCTTCAACTAGGAGATGTAAATTATTCATTTACGATATATATATATATATATATATCATGCCCTATGATTAAAGGATATGAATATATATGTATGTATGTATGTATGTAAGTAGAAAGATTGGCCTGAATGAATCTGGAGGGTTAATTTAGTGAAACCGGTCAATTAATATGTTAATTTTCTTTGAAATTTTTTATAAAATGATATAATTTTTAATTTTTTTTCAAATTAATTTAAATTGACTCTCTCAGTTTATGAATTTACGAATCTGAGGTTGGGTTGTATATAGCTAGGTGTTCTAGTACGAGTTGAGGCATTTGATTTGGATTATTTCAAAAGATATCTAGGAAAATGTGGTGACGTATATAAATTCTATACCTTTATTTATTTTGGTGGATGATCTTGAAATAATTAAAAAACACTATTAAAGATAATGCTTAAACCTTAATTTCAGCTAGTCAAACGTGAAATAATAATGAATATTACATAATAAAAAACAATAAAAACACGCATATTTAATTAATGTGATTCAGAATATATTTATATTTACAGGAATAAAAAGCTTTATTTCACTGTATGCCAAATTAAAATTATATAATGTATATTTGTAGAAGATTATAAGAATATTAATAATTAATTTTCAATAACATCTCAGATTAATTGTTTTGCTCATACATCTCTGTCTATAAGCCCACAAATTACAACACTTTCAATGATCAAACATGGATTAAAGATGCTTAAAAAAGCATTATTAAATGCTATAAAAAGTGATTATTGATCAGCAGTTAAACTTAAACATCATCAGAAGCCAGTAAATATTAATATTTGTTCAAAAGAATATATAGTTTTACGATAATAGAAGCGAGCACATGGAGTCAGCTTTATGATATTTCCAAATATGAAGGAGGCATCATTGCAAGGCTATATCATAGGCAAACTCTGTGGTATTCATGACCAAATCTTACTCTGTATGATTGCCAAAAGACTGCTCTTTTGATGTTCTTGATCGGTGGACAGATTAAGATTTTTTTAAGGACACAGCACCGTCACCTGGTGAGTCCAAACCCTAGCCAGCTACCCCATGGTCAGAACAGAAGATCATGCCCAGTGAAGTGAAGAATAGCAGTGCATTGCACTAAGGTGAAAGAAAAGCAACGAACAATTTTTTTTTTTGTTTTGTTTTTTCTTACAAAGGCAGTAATGGTGTTTTGCTATTTTTGACAAAACTGACAATTCGGCAGCGTCCACCTGTTTTGCTTGTCTTAACATCTGCTCCACAGGATAATACACTTCACCTCCGACCATGCCTGATGCAATCTGGCCAGCTTTTCTCTTATCTTAACACGTTTCAGTGGGACCATATTATTCACTTAACTTTATGTTAATTCCACACTCCAAATCCCTCCTTTATATATATAAATTCTTTGTATTTTGAAATTGTATGATATATCTATCCTTATATCTTAAAATTAATTAGCATATACCACAAGGAATTGAATTTTAAGAAACTAACTTGACTAATTTCTAATTTTCCAAGGAGTATGCATCGACATGGGTGGCTTGTGTTGGATCAATTTGAACAATGCTCTCTCTCTCTCTCTATATATATATATATGGGAATATTTATGTTCATATATATATATATATAACTAGAGGAATGAAAGCAGGTAAGTAGAGTAAAAAACTAGGAACTAAATCACTACACAGATAAGACAAATGACAAACCCAGCAACCACCCATATATCACACAGACATGGCCATGTCCTTTTGGCGTTTCACTCTGCTTCACAGTACTGCCACTTCTCTTCTCTCTTGATCACTTCTCTCTCCCTCTCTGTAACAACACAACAAAACACATATCCAACATTCTCTTAAACCCCAAATCCTCTCCATCATCTCCACGAGAAGCTATCCAGCTACCTAGCTCTTACTCTACTCTTTGAAAAACCAGCTTCTGTTCCTTCTCTACAGTACACTTCTCTTTGGTCTAAGCTCTCGATGTAACACGGTGCCTTTTCTCCTTACTTCTTCTCTTTTAAAACCCACCATCCATTCCTACATCTTTTTTCAACTCTTGTTTTTTGCTTTGATCTTCCCTCTCCATGGCTACTCCACTTTCGCTATTTCTCATGCCTAACAATGATAACAAACAAGAACCTACCCAGACCAACGCCATAAGAACCAAACCAGCTGAACCGGCTAGAAGTACTGCTACTAATCAGAGCAAAAGGCCTACCACCAGCAAATGTCAAACTCGCAAGAAACAATGCCAAAGAGGCATGGGAGTAGCTCAACTTGAAAGTTTAAGGATTCAAGAAAGATGGAAGGCTATTACTGAAGCGAACCAGAACATTGGTGCTCTCAATCTCCAACCCACCCAGCAGTTACATGATCACTACCCGTCTAATTATAATAGTGATAATAATAATCAAATGCTGCAGCACGGTACTACGGTTAACTGTGGTGTGCCAATGAGTAGGAATGGTGGTGTTTTTAATGGTTTCTTGGGTTGGGATCACCAGGGTGGTGTGGTGGTTAAGAGGCTTGATGGGTTTAATGTGAATAATAATAATGGGTTTGGGTCGGGTCAGGTTTTCGTTAACCCGTATTTGGTTGGATCAGTTCCGGGTCATCAGGTTGGGGCTCCTGCTCCTGCTCCTGTATTTGAGGCTTCGAAAGAGCTCTCTTCAATCCCAAAAGTAACGCAGCATCAGCAATACGAGCCTTCTCGTTGTGATCTTTGCTTTAAGGTTTGTGCTTTAAGGGGTTCTTGATTTTCTTGATGCTATATGCACGTTAGTCCTTTTTCTTTCCTGTTTGTTTCTTGAGAAATTATATGAGAAGGAAAATTAAAAAATTATAAGCAACAAGATTTTCATGCAGTCTTGGATTAATTTTCAATTCCTTTTTAACTCTGTGTTAAAAATCATTTTTTCTATTTCCAGTTCCTTTTAACTCTGTTAAAAATCATTTTTGCTATTTTAACGTCTATGGACAGATGGGTGGATTCAGTGCCAGAGCTGCAAGGAGTGCTCCCTACGCCAATCACAACCACAACCACAACAACAACAACAATGAGGTTATAAATCTCCTCCATCTTTCCTTCAAGTGATATGTTATTTTGTAACTATGATTCTTAGCTATATCCGGTCAACAGAAGAACACAAAAAAAGGGTAATATTATTGATTTAATTTCAATGGAAATACTAATATTCATTTGTGTTTTGATTTATTAGAGTATTGATTGGTTGGTAATTTAATTATGAGGGTTTCGTAGGGTACTTCAGAGGTGATGGCAGTTCACAGAAAGGGTAATAACCCATTGGGCAGAAATGTAATCATGGAATATGAGTTTTTCCCTGGAAAAAATGGTAAAAACACCTGTTTCAAGGAGATGGAATTTCCCCCTCCAGAAGCTTCAGTTGCAGGGGGTACTGGTGAAGCCTTTTGTGTTACAACTTACTCTGATTACAGTGGTTACAGTGCATCTAATGCTTCTAATTCCATTGACTTGTCTCTGAAGCTTTCATATTAGATTCAAAGAAACCTGTCTAGTTATGGTTAATTTTCGATGTTTTTCCAATATCTGTGAGATTACCCAAACCTAAACACAGCTTATAATTTCCCTTTTGTTCTTAAACTAATTAACAGCAACGTCAAAAACAGTGCTTTACATATTCTTGTTTTGCTAAATCTCTCTCTCTCACTCTCTCTGATCAGTACTGTCAGTTCTTTAACATTTCCATGCTTTATGATCTTGACTTGTTTCGCTTGTGATCTATGTTGTTCCTTGTGAAGAACTGAGTAACATATAGCCCAAAAAGAACTGGGTTTTTTAAGGCATTTGTTCAGTACTATAACAACATACAATTTTGCAGTGGTCATACTTTGTTGGCTTGTTCTACCTCTGCAATAAAGTGGGACAGACCACGATCTATAATTATGATCAGGATCTTGCATATTGTTAGATATGCTTCACTTCTAACAAGTTTTATAATGTTTATAAAACTGCCATATAGAAATTCACAGCTCTTGTTTTATTTTTGGTTTGATTGCACATTTCCCCTTCAATACATTGAGAAAAATACTAAGACTTCTGTATAACCTGGTAAAAGGACCTCATAGGGAGGCTCAAAACCCTAGCAAGCATCAACTCTCTCTCTCTCTCTCTTCTCTTTATTGTTTATGCTAGAAGACAGGTGAGGGATTTCTCTTCTAGACATACCTTACATCTTTTATGTGCTGAAACACAAGGAGGGCATCTCGGCTTTACTGTTTATGGGAGTCAAGCAAGCTTTTAGGGTGTTCTTGAAAAAAAAGTGAAAAAGACAGATTAAAAGCAAGCTATAGAAACACTAGACTTCTTTCCTCCCTAACAGACACACTGTGGTCACTGCTGTGTATATATGAGGTCAGTGAGTGGCTGCTAGTGTGATCATATACAGCTACAACACAATATATTTTAAAGCAGTACAAAATCTGCAACAAGCATATAAATGTAGAGAAGGAGACTGTTAGTCTCAGTATAAGTGCTCAGTTCCTTTTGATTGGTCGATCATCAGTGATCTCCTTCGTCCTAGCTGCTGCTAATTAACCAGCTTTTCCGTTTCCTTTCTCTCTTTCTTGTTTTTTCATTTAGGGCAAAAACTCTCCTTTTTCCAGTAATTATCACTTTACTTTTCGTTAGTTTCTTTTTTCCCCCCATTTCGCTATATTCCTCTTTAATTTGTTTTGATGCTGCAAAATTGTAATTTGTGCTTAAAAAAAAAACCTTGTAAGTTGCAGATTACTACTGCTTCTATTATTTTATTTTTATTGTTTTTTAAAGTAATTTGATGGTTTTAGCTATATGGATCCATGCATCATGAATCCTGTGGGGAAAAGGAGGTTAAACCATAAATATTGTACTGTATAACATGCAATAAATTGAAAATTAAAGAACTAAAAAATAAAAAACAATTTTTACATTTAATTAACAAAAAAGTTTTTTTTTAATATATATATAAATTAAACAGTTGAAAACATAACCGACAAGTCATTTATAATAAGCAACATGAATCCCTCGTAAATTAAAAAACTCCATTCGAAAGAGTTTGTTTGATATTGTAATTGTGTGTTTGATATTGTAATTGTGGTGATTTAAAATATTTTTTACTTAATATTTTAATTTTTATAAAATATTTTTAAAATCAATATATCAAAATGATTTAAAAAATTAATTTAAAATTAAAAAAAATACAATTTTAACAACTTTAACTAACCCTAAACTTTAATTTTTGATTTCAGCCCACATGATTTCTAGTCATGCCCGAGAACCACTCCAGTATGTCCGTAATCTTGTTGTTGATAAAAACCTATTATAAATGTATTTTTTTAGCCACAAATAGAAGGGAATTTCCAAGATATTGTAATATCTAACATCTTATTACTTATTAATTTATATCTTCCATTGATTTTTTATTTATTAAAAACAAGAAAAACACTTTCAATTGCTGATTCTTCATTAAAGATAGTGATGAAAATCCCAGCTATTATGAGCATTGCTTAATAAATAATTCTTTTTAATTGCATGATTTTGAGGCCTTGTAGGCTTGTTTGTTTATATATATATATATATATATATATATAACAATTCACTTTTTATCTTTTTTTTAATTAATAGATTAATTTAAATCACAATTTTACTATAAAACTTAATGTGAAACATTGAAGGTTGTATAGATAGAACCTTGACATAATAATAATTTTAAAAATTAGTGCTTTATTATTTCTTCTTGCATAACCTTCGATTCCATTTGTAAAATTGCATGGACCAAGCTTTCATGTTCTTACAACATGATAAGTTTATATGAAACATAACTTAGCTTTAAAAAAAATTTAAGGCCCCCTCAAGAGATAATATATCATCGTCATTGTTGATGAAGTCCAAAAATTTTAGATAGAATTTAATCTTTTCATGATTGTGTTCAAAGTTAGTGATTTGAAGGACTTGAATTTAGGCTTTGTTTTTGGCCTAGTTGTTTCAATGGCTCTTATTTTGTATTAGGTAGCCGGGTGTATTTATATGTCATTAAATTTACATAATTGAGAAGAAAAAACTAGCATGTCATAGGTTGTGAAGTTGGGGCTTAACATTAGTTGTGGAGTTGGTTATCAATTTAAAAAATAAATAGTGCTTGTAAATACCGAGAGTCAGTTTGGTATTGCGGTTTTGAAAAAATTTATTTTATAAAAAACACTTTTGGTTGAAATTGATTTGGTATTTATATATATTTAGTTAAAACTATGGTTGAAATTGAGATTAAACAAAAAGTAGTTTAATGTGTTTGGTTAAGAATGCTTTTAAAATTAAAGTGATAAAATAATTTTAAAAATATATACATTAATATTGATGGATTTTAATTTAAATATTGTAGATTTAACTATTGTTATTACATCATGAATAAATAATACTTTATATAAAATATTTCTTATTGTTCTATTAAACTATCTACAATTTTATCACGTATGAAATACATTCGACAAGGAATACAATTTTCTTGATTTCTTAAGCGTACAACAACATCAGTTAAAATATAATTATGAATAAAATTGAGATTGCAATCAAATTTTGCAAATGCTATATCATCAAACGATCTCTGACTAATTTATATAGTGTCATTGAATAATGTTAAACACTAGTTTTTTAAATAAAATACAATTAAAAAAAATAGTATTTTATTTTACTGGGTTAGAAGCAATTTAGTGCATTTTGAGTTTTGGACCGGATCTAGGTCAGCCAAAACGTGAACAATGGAGACATGTTCAACTATTCATTGAACAATGTAGCATGACTATATTGTTCAGTGAACTTCAAATGCAAGAAGCTGCAACGAGCTGTTTTCCTTCCTTTTGCTTTTCAAATGCAAATTACCATGAGACCCATGATATATGTTGATAATGTTATTCTAGCAGAGAATAATTTAGACGACATCACAAAGACCAAACGCTTCCTTTCCAGCCATTTTAAGCTAAAGGATATGGCATAATTGAAATATTTCCCTATGATAGAGGTAACAAGATCTAAGCATGGGATTTCTTTGTGCCAAAGAAAATATGCATTGGAAATTTTGGAAGACACAAGTTTTCTTGGTAGTAAGCCTTCACGTTCCCTGTTGAACAAAACATAACACTTACATAAAAAGATGGGGACTTTCTAGAAGACGCATCTCAATATCGGAGATTGGTTAGACGTCTCATTTATCTGACTATCACATGGTCAGATCTTGCATACGCAGTTCATATACTTAGCCAATTTATGGACAAACCCAAACAGCCTCACTTAGAAGCAACACACAAGGTATTGAGGTATATCAAGCATGCACCTAGTCAAGGGATTCTTTTACCATCCAAAGGGTCATTGGGATTGAGGGCATATTATGATGCAGACTAGGCTCACTGCAAAGACACCAGAAGATCAATAATTGGCTATTGTATTTTCCTTGAAGATGCTCCCATCTCATGAAAGACAAATAAGCAAAACACAGTGTCACGCTCAAGTGCTAAAGTTGAGTATCATTCCATGGCCACTATATGCTATGAAATAATGTGGTTGCTATACACTTTAAAGGATTTAAATGTTAAGCATAAACAGCCAGTTAAATTGTTCTGTGATAATAAGGCAGCAATACACATAGTCTTAAATCCTGTCTTTCATGAAAGAACCAAATATTTAGAAATAAATTGTCATGTGGTGCGAGACAAAGTGCAAAAAAAAAAAGGTTAAACTAGAACACATAGAAACCAAGAAGTAACCAGCAGACATATTCACAAAGCTGCTGAGTTCGAACCAATTTGCCACATTACTAGGCAAGTTGGGAGTGATTAATATACACTCTAACTTAAAGGAAAATATTGAGGGAAAGAATCCCGAATAATTAGATGATATGCTTAATTAATAGAATTGAATATTTATCTCCTATAATAGCTCCTAGAATATCTCCTAGTATAGTGGATCTAATTATATATATATGCGCTGTAGATATGCTATTTTTGTTAATCACAAAATATACAGAGAATTAATTATATTTTCATTCTCTCTTTACCCACCCCCTCCCCAAACCTTATTATTTTTCTATGTAGATGTTGAGGAGTATGATTATAATTACTTTTTAAAATATTTTTTATGCTGAAATGTATTAAAATAATATATTTTTTTTATTTTTTAAAAATTATTTTTAAAATCAATACATCAAAACAATCCAAAATATATTAAAATTTTTAATTTTTTAAAATACAATTACAATTATATTTCTAAACACTTAAAACATCAAAGTCATCGTTCATCCCTTTATCATTTTTTTTCCTTCACAACATTATATATATTAATTTCTAATATTAGGGTAAAAAGTACTTGTCTATAACAAACTGTAAAACACAAATTCAACTTTTTTCCTTTCTTATTGACTTGTTCTTGCATGAAACACTTAGGCTACATTTTTTTTTCACATGTAACATCTTTTTCATAAACTATTTTTTTTTCATTTTTTATATTTGTTTTACTTTAAAAATTTATCAATATAATATATTTTAACATCAAAAGAAAGAATAAAATTAAAAAAGTAAAAAAATTTAGAACTCAAAGATAAAAATATTTTACGGGGCTAAATTTATTAATTTATCATGGTTTCTATTATCAATTAACTCTTATTGTTTCTCTTTCAGAACATATTTTTTACATTTATTAAATATAAAACAATTAAGTTTAGTAAATTTTCAAATAAAACAAATAAAAAATGGAGAATAAAACATATTATAAAAAGATACTTTTCTTTTTTTATATAAAACATTTTTAGAACAAATTATTTTACATGAAATCTAGTTTTCCCTACAATGGAAAAAGAGATCAAGGCCTAGTGGATAGATAATCTGATGGTATAATAATATCCAGATGGGATGGGCTTTCCTTTATTTCCAACCCAGCCCATACCGGCCCATCCCAACCGACATATCTTTATTCCTAAAATCTTTTTCCATTGCCAAACACTTTGTGTCCCTACCATTTCTTTGCTGTCCCCACCGCCCTCTACCCGCTTCCTTCCTAGACCCTCGACCTTGTCACCCTCTCCCTTAACCGAAACACAAGACAAAGACAAAACCAAAAACAAAGTCCCATCTCTCTCTCTAAGGAATCAGAAACTCGTTATAAAGCAAACGAAGAAAACATCTAAACCTTAAAATGAAAACACATCAAACCTTATCAGAAGCGATGAATCCTCAACAGCAACAACAAAATCCAGTAGATCCAGACCACCCACAACTCCCAACAATCAAGATCCACCACCCTTCTTCCCCACGCCACTCCCACCACCACTCCCACCTACACGCCGCCACTCCCACCGCTGGTGCCCGCCGCAAGATCGGCGTTGCCGTTGACCTCTCCGATGAATCTGCCTACGCTGTCAGCTGGGCTGTTAACCACTACATCCGTCCCGGGGATGCTGTCATTCTCCTCCACGTCAGCCCTACATCCGTTCTCTTCGGTGCTGACTGGGGCCCGCTCCCTCTCTCCACTCCCACGCAATCGCAACTCGATCTTCTGAACAATACTAGCAAATTTAATAATGAAATTGACAGTAAAAATGACTGCAGTGAGAAGCCGCAGCAACAGAACGAGGACGATGAGGATGCTTTCACTGCGTCGAAAGCGGCCGATCTTGCAAGGCCTTTAAAGGAAGCGCAGATCCCGTATAAGATTCATATTGTGAAAGATCATGATATGAAGGAGAGGCTGTGTCTTGAAGTTGAGAGGTTAGGGTTGAGTGCGGTTATTATGGGGAGTAGAGGGTTTGGTGCGGAGAAAAGAGGGAGTGATGAGAGATTGGGTAGTGTAAGTGATTATTGTGTTCATCACTGTGTATGTCCAGTCGTGGTTGTTAGATATCCTGAGGATAAGGATGGCGGTGTGGCTGACCTGGAGGCGGTTGTTAATGTGCCAGAGGACGTGGAGGCTACAGAGGGAAAACCTAAAGGTTAGGATTTGTTATGTGGTTGTGGATTTTGTTATTGCTGATTTTGATTTTTTTTGGTTTATGATGTTACAAGGTTGTTAGTGTATGCAAATGCTGGTGATGTATAGGAAGATTAGGTTGTGGAGCAATTTTCTTAATGTGATATTGTTAGCTGTCCTCCGAAGGACAATGTGGAGATAATTATGCACATGATTAGGATGCGTTATCTAATTGAAATGTTCTCGATTGTATCATCATTTTATAGCTAAGATGGATGTACTAGAAATGTTGCATTATGTTTTGGGTCAGAGTTCATTTTTTGAGAGATCTAAGTTGCATATAAATAGTACAGATTGGAGTAATTTTGATTTAGGATGTTGATGTTCTCGAGGGTAACTTGTATCCTGGAATCGTTGAGTTTTGTAGTGTTCTTGAAATATTGCAATAATGAGGTGTTAAATAGTTGGCTTGTTTTATGAAATCTGGAGCATGAAATTTGAATTGTGCAGGATCTTTTGATGTTATAAAATGTAATGGGTACTGGCCCTTTTCACTTCTATAGAAAGCGGATTCTGCTTATTTGGCTTCATTGTGGTATTCTCATGCTAATCTACATTGAGTAGTGGGAAAATTCTTACTTCAAATAGCTGATTTGATTGTTGTTTGTGTTTGGTTATTTTGTTATATGGTTGCCGTTGCTGGTATTGATTATGCATGATTGGATTTTTTTTCCTTAATATTATTATGAGATCATTGGCACAGATTATGGTTCATGTGAATAGGACACATCATCCTAAATTTTGCATCATCAGCTGAGTGAATTAGTCAAACATGGTTAAATTTACATGTAAGAGCTTATGTGGCAATATAAATTTCAGAACTACAATTATTTTCTTTTTCTTCTTTAGTGGTTGATGTTGTGTATAAATAGCACAAAATATATTACTTGTGAATTTGTGAGATTCGTCTTCTCATGGGTGACGTGATATTTTACATGGCTGGATATTTGAGAATTGTTGCAATACTGCCTTGAAGATGTATTAGATAGTTGAAATGCTTTCTGAATTATAAGCATGACTTTTGACCTTATGGTACCTGTAAAATTTGGTTAAAGATGTGGTTGATTTGAGCTAGATATATATATATGTCTTATCAAATGAAATGTGTAACAGGCGAGAGTGTGTTGCAATTGGGAGTCATTTCATTTTGTATTTCCACTGAGCTTTTGCAGATGCAGTAGCAATATACACAATCATTCTAGTATTACATGTTTTAATCAGATTTATTTATTAGTCTTTATCATCAGTTTTAAGTTTTTCTTGAATGCTTCACAGGAGAATGTTGTTGTGACTATGCTTAGGCTTTTGTTGGCCTTGCATAGCTTTTGCATGAACACGAAGTCCATGTATAATGCTTGCTGTTGCATGAACACGACAATTTGTAAGTTGACTGTATAGGAGGAGACTGTCTTCTTCTCCTTGTTGCTTCTATTTAATGATTCTCCCTTGGCTGAGGGAGGTTATCGTCTAGCTGCTCAATGGTGGTTGGAATAAGATCCATTGCTGTGATTTGCAACTCTTTATTTACCTGTACTGAGTAGGTATTTAACACTTATCTGTTGGCACAATTGAGAAATTCTTTGTTTCATAGTGTCATAGTTAAAATAGCTGAAAGAAGAGTGGTAAATTGTATTTGGATCGTTGTCTTTACATTCATTTTAGATTGGATGTAACATAAAGACATTTAATCTGTTTGTTGAAGATTCTGTGCTGCTGTTATATCATATTGTTCTTTTAATGAAACTTCAGTAACTTTATCGTAATTGTTGGTTGCAAATCCTTTAGCTGAGTGATTGTGTTAGCTGTGCTGTTTCTGTTCAAGAAGTGATTTCTTTGGACTGGATGCTGATGGTTGAATTGCTATGATCGCTTGGTTGAGTTTGTTTCATAAATGTTCTGGATTTTTAATATTGCTTTTCAATACAGAAACATTTTAAATGATTTACTGTTGGTTGCTTGTGCCTGACAGATGCCTAGTTTGAACTACCTTATTGCGACTAGTTCATCTACATAGCAGGTATGCAGTTTAGGCTGGAATTGTCTTTTTTTGTATTTTTATTTTGCATGTATCTATTATGCAATCTTGTCTCGTCTTGCCCTTCCTCCCCCCCCCCCCCCTCAGTGCATGCAACGTTTGTAATGTTTATTTGGCTACATGTATACTATACAAATGGCATTATAACGATGGACCCCATCATTGCCCTTTTGTTTTGGGCATGCATTTTCCCTTGGTGTCTCTCTCTACTACACTTGGATTGTCATGTAGATATAATTTTGATATTTGGTTGTCTGTCCCTGTCAGCAGAGATTAGGTGAAGAAGCCGAGGAGTTAATAAGATGATCTTGTTTGGGTCTACTGTTTTCCAATAGACAGATTGTAGAAGAATGCTCTTATCTCCCGTGTGACTCTTGTCCAATGTTTCTCACATTTGAAACTCGGGAGGATTTGTAATATTTGTACGGCTGATCATTGATGTAGGCTTTTGGAATTGTGTTTCGATGGCTTGTAATGTACATCATTTTGGTGTTGGAGATTGCTTCTCTTTACTTATTTTGTTTCCGCTTGGGAAGAAGCTTGCTTTTTAAGAACGAGTTGCTTCATCATGGCTGAACCTGTAATTTGAACAAGCAACCCTACAAGAACGCGTTTCAAAATATATTTTTTAAAACTATAATTTTTTTTTCAATTATTATTTTTTGAAAGTTATTTTAATATATTTTCAATTTGCATTTTAAAAAATATTCACTATAAACAAACCTCATATCTTATCTGTGTTAAAGGAACTGGGCCAGGTTTAGAACCTTTTCCCAAATATAGCTGATATGTGCCATTTTGTAGGCTGCATTCCCTTACGGGGCCCAGGATCTTCATGAACGACTGGCAATGAGAGTACAACTTGGTGAAGCCTCGAACTCGGTGTTTCTTATAATGCATCCAGCTAAGTTAAAATTTGGAAACATAGTTGAAACATGCTTTTAAAAATTAATTTTTTTATTAAATTTTTAAATCCAAACATGCATATATTAAAAATAATTTTTAAAATAAAAATATTATTTTAATATATTTTTAAATTAAATATATTTAAAAAATAACCACTACTAATATACAACGTGTAAATATGCTCTTCGGGCAACAACTGTTGGGTTGTCATTGTGGTGTTTTTATCATCTAGCGCAGCACAAGATTGACAATTTCCGGCGGGATTTGGAATGGGGACAATGTTGGATAGTTGCTGGGTGACATCACCGGTTGACTTAGTTTTGCAAGTGTTTGCAATGATCGAATGGATCTTGCTAGAGTGTTGAAATCTTGACAGGGATTCTTGCTTGCTGGAAACTTGTCGTGCTCGTACTAGAAACTGAGTTTAATGAGAGTGCCTTCCTGCTTTGCTTTAGTTTTCAGAGATTGTGGCGGCGTGCACGGCCACCAAGCAACTTGTAAATGTCTGCGTAGATGTAGCTATCATCCCTACCTCCCCGCAGTGAAGGACAGAGAGATGGTCAGTCAAATTATTCATACAGACAACGAAATCGTAGACAAGTTCGTAAGGATTTAGGAATATACTTCACTTTCAATGGTGGCTAAACTTTGAGGCTTTATTTCCTCACGGGATTTGAGAGAGATTCCTTTTCCAACTGCGTCGACCGGAAATAGTTGAAATCGCGCTATTCGTTCATGTTTATCTAGTATCGCATGCTCAAACTTGATGGTCCTTTCTGACCGTTAAAAAAATTAAATCGGCTGCGTCTATACCAAGATTTTAAATTCCATTCTATTTTAATTAGAATGATTTCTATATCTTGTTTTAGTTTAAAAAATAAAATATATTAAAATATTTTTTAAAAAAAATCTTAATTTATTTTTGAATATTCTATATATTATCAATTATATATTTCAATCCAATTATTGAATCATGATAAATTTTAGACCAATTGAAGTTTAGAAAGGACTTGTAAGATTATTAATAATATTTTTATAATTCTATTTAAATTTATAATTTTTTTATAAATATTATTTTATTATGTTATTTTTTAAGATTGATTTTTTTTATTTTATTATTCAACAATAAATTTATTAGTAATTGAGTTTCATAATTTATTTTGATTTATTTTATTTGAATTTATCATGATCTCATGACGTGGATCATGAATTTAAAATGTTAATTTAAGTTGATTTAATATGTTATTATTTTAATATTTTTTTAAATTTTTTTAGTTAAATATATTTTTACTATTCGTCTAGATTATCTTTGAATTTATCAAGTTGATCTGATTATATAGATTTAATTTTTATTTCTTAATTATATTTAAAATTTGAATTATATGATCAAGTTAGATTATCTTTAGATTTGAATTAAAATTATATTTTACATAGTTTTTTGTTGTAAAAAAAAAACACATCTTAAAAGTCCAAGGTTTCATTTCAATTGTTTCTTCCTTCATTTAGTTTTATATTGTTTTATATTTTTTGTTTGATTTGTTAAAAGTTTGGTTTTTTATTTGTTATAGACTTGATTTTTAATTATTTTTTAACATATTTATCAATAAAATATAATAAAAAGATATAAATCCAAACATGCAACAATTCAACTATCACAATAAAAAAATTAATAATAGGGTGATGTCACAAAGTGCAATTGATTAGGGAGTTTATTTTAATTTTTTTTCTTTATTTTGCACATTATTCTCAATTATTATTTTTAGACGTAGTTTCGTGGCCAGCTTGATTTGAAGTTTATGTTTCGGATTTTAATCGGGTTATCGAATTATTTAAATTAATTATTTTTTAAAATTAAAATAATATTATTTTAATAAAAAATAAAAATTAATGGATTATAACTAGATTCGGGTTAACTAACTTAACTTACTGGATATAGCAAGTTTTTATTTTTTCTAATTTTTTTTCTATCCCACCCATTCTTAACCCTAAATTAGCAAGATTTCAGGTCAATCCACCATGATAAATTTCAAAACTATGTTCTCAAATAAAAAAAGTACTTAGAAAATGTAAGGAGATTCTTTTTTTCGGTGATTGAGTGTCTTTTTTAATTATTTACATAATGGCCTAGAATCGGTCTATTAAAGTTATAGGTAAAATGCATTATGCATCATATTGTAGGATCCAAGATACCTTGCTTCCTCGACTCTACTTGATGGGATGGGCCACATGCTCCAATTTGTCCTTCTTGTTAAGACAAAATCTTCATTAAATATAATTACTCCTTTAATCTTATATGAGCGAGACAAAGTAAAACCTAAATGTTAGCTTGCATCCACTGCAATGGAGATAATAAGAAATTAAAGCCCTTTATTAAATAAAGCAAATTTATCACCAAAACCATATAGACCCACAGCAAGTGGATTTCTTTTTACTTATTTTATGCTATAGATTTAGCAGGGTTTTGCTTTCTATAAACCATACAACACTCTCCTTTTCCCTTTTGTAGCAATTATTCATTGCTCTCTGCCACCAAAACCACAAGTTGTCAACTGCAGATACACTTGGTCCCCTCAGAACCACATTTTAAGTTTCTCTTTTCTAGGCATCTTCCTTTGTTCATGTTCATTTCATCTAGCTATAGTGTCATGCCATTGATATTCAAGGGGGGGCTATGTCAGCATGGACTCTACCAATTGATATGTGATGGAATGTATCTTGATAATATGTTGAAATTTTGAAAGGGATTTTGGCGTGATGGAAACTTGTCCTGTTCGTGCTAGAAACTGAGTTTAATGAGTGTCTTTTTTGAAGTTATTGCTTTGCTTTAGTTTTCAGAGATTTTGGTGACTTGCAAGGCCTACAAGAAACCCCCAGTCTTTCACTATAGATTGTGAGGGAAAGCACGGTTTATTATTCGAACAGTGTTTTTTTTTCTTTTTTCTATAAGCTTTTACACTTTTATCTCTCAATTTCTTTGCCTTCTTATTTTATCATTTAGAATTGCTTTGATTTGCTATTGGTTTAGGTGATATATATATATATATATATATATATATATATATATATATATATATATATATATATTCTCATGAGATGTCATGGAAATATTTTGTAGCTAGGTTTATTCTTAGCTTGGCAAAACACAACTCAATTTAATTGATTTAAAATAATTAAAGTTTAACCAACTAAATTTGAGGGTTAATGAAATGTTCAACCCTCTTTTTATTTTTTTGCTAACATTAGCGAATGATAAGCATTGTTAAGAGGGGAAGTTTATGTTTCTTTTTTAATTTTGACTTCTAATTTTTTTTTAATTCGATTCTTTTGCACTAACTTTATTTGGGATATGACTTAATAGTTTGTTTTTGTTGCCTTAATACTAGAATTTGCATTATCAAGAGATTTTTCTTGTGCTCAATTAATACTTGTTTTTTCAAAATAAAAAAAAATTATGATAATTTAAAACATGTAAGTATTAAAGGATGAAAATAAAAAATAAAATAAATATGGGTATGATATAAAAGGGTAAGGCATACACATTAACACGTGTAATGCATATACTGGCATATGAGAGACAACTACTATGCTTAGGTGGTGCATAAGGTGTCATCTGACAATCAAACAATGACTTCCACAATGGTATTTCAAAGCGGTTTGCAGCGTTTTTCCTGATAGTCCAACACGTGTCAACATAAACGTGATGGTGGGGCTTTGACAATTATTTTTTTTCGTGTCCTCCCTCTTTTCTTTTGGATTCATGTTGACATGCTAAAATTGAAAGGTATCTTAACATTTTATTTTGTATTAAATTTGATCCTCATCCTTTTAACACTTATTTATTTTGTTTTGAATTCTTTTTTTACTACTTTTTTCAAATTTTATTCCTCAATATTTTATTTTATTTATTTATTTTATATAAAATTTTGGTTTTCATTGTTTTTATTATTGTTTGTTTTTAATCCTTTTCTTAGTTGATTTTTTTTTCAATTTTTTCTTTAGCATTTGATTCTTATTTATTTTATTCCCTTTTTAATTAGCTATTTTTTCAATTTCACCACTCAATATTTTATTGATTGAAAATTTAGCTTAATTCTTTTTAGGTTTACCTTCTATAAAGCCAGTCCCAAACTTATAACCTAGGTTACGAGTTTTGAAATCCCATGAAATCAAGTGTAGCTGTGTATAGAAGATTAAAAAATAAAACATTTAAGCTAAGGACTTGGGAGAGGGATTTAGAGAGGGAAAATAAGGGTTTTAAAAAGGGAATAATAAGAATTCAAAGGAGAAAGAAGGAGAGTGTCAGGAACCTTAACTAGTTGCATTTTAAAATTCAAATTATCATTAGGTAAGATGTTTAAAAATAGTTTGAGAAGAACTGAAATAGTTTTAAGTAAACTTAAGAAAAAATTTGATTAGAGTTCATCAGAGAAGATTGGGCAAAAGTTCTTTGAAATTTGACTCTTAAGACTATTTTAGGATGTAAGAGGAGTGGAATGGATGGTGAAGCTCCAGGGGCGGCTATTGAGAGACAAAAAGATAGATTTAATACATGTGTGTTATTCTTGTAAATTGTGTTGTAATTGTGATAATTGAGAATAAGAGTAATTATTTTGATGAGTAGTTTTATTTTTATGTGATATATATGGATTTTTGATGTTTTATGAATTTAATGCTTTTAAGGAATTGCTGAATTTAAGGTGAGTTTTTATTGTGTTTGGGATTAAAGCAAGATGAAATGGAGTTCATGTTTATTTAGATGTAATTAAAAAAAATATAAAATGAGATTGAATTAGCGAAAATAGGCAAGAAAAGAAAACCTAGGGTAAGGATGATGTTGGTGCCAATAAAAAAAATAAAAAAAAAATGAGAAAGGATTTTGAGATTTCGTGGATTCATTAATAAGTTGTATGTGAATAATATGTAAAGAAATATTAGGGAATGTTCTGGAATTTATAAGAATCTCCATGATTTTTAAGTAATAAAAATCTTTATGTGAATTAAATGAGAATATTATAGAAATTGAGTGAAGAATTGAAGAAATTGTGAGTTAGCTTGTAACTAAGTTCAATTTTGTTTAACTAATGATTTATGATATATTAATGATGATTTAGAAAAACAAATACAACTTTTTCCAAGAATGATATGGTCAACATTATAACAAAAAAAAGAAGTTAAATGTTAAGTAATTATATGATAAGGAATTGTATCAAATAAATTAAAAAAATAAAAATAAATTTAGTTGTAGATGAATAATTGAATGGAATTATAATAGATGTTATGATGGATGAATATTTTTTTATACAATAATAATTGATTGAAAACCTGTCAATACAGGAGATGTGGATATAGTTAGATTCTAGGTAGGGATGTTGTAACTTACTAGAAACTTTATTTTTATAAACTATTTGTTATCTATAATGGTGAATTAATAGTTTATGAAATGTAGAATTGTGACATTTGATAGTTTAATTGGAGAGAAAAAAATTGTATATTGTAAAGATTGATTAGTATTTAAATGACTACACCAAATTGTTGGTTTTTAAATAGGAATGTCGGATTGATTGAAAATCAGGATGAGTTTGTTAGATTGATAGATATTCAAGAAAAAGTATAAGATTGTTGGATTTCAATTAGAAATGCTTGATTTATTTACAACCTAGATGGGTTAGCCAAATTGATAAGCACTTAAGAAGTAATACTATATTATTAACTTTTAATTGGGAATGCTAGATTAATTGGCAACCACGATAGGTTCATTGAATTGATAGATATTCAAGAAGTAATACTAGATTATTGGCTTCTAATTAAGAATGCCAAATTAATTAGAAATCATAATTAGTTTGCCAAATTGATTGATGTTCATGAAAGGATATTAAATGATTGGCTTCTATATAGAAATACCGAAATGATTAATTGATTCACGGGTATTGTGAAATTAGTGTTGGATTAAATGGATCAATGTAATGATAGTTTTTTAAATGATTTGAAAGATTGGTTTTACAAATGTCTAGATAAAAAAATTGAATATTGCTTAAACCTTACATAGATTATTGATATAAAAGTATAATAAATGAAATTGATCTTATTTACATGTATCTCCCAAGTTTGCTACGAGTAGTTACTAGTTGTTATCTTTTGCATTAGATTTAAAAGGTTATGGATTAAGAAGTTGTATAATTAATCTTTTGAGGATGTGATTTATAGACATTTTATTTTGATATGTAACAAGATTTAATCATCTAGTATTAATGACTAGTTATAATTATGTATTTTTTTGTGGAACTTTGTAAATTTAATTTCTTAAATTTATATCATGTATGTTGTAGTATCTTGAGTATGAATAATATAATTAATTAACTTATATAGTAAATGATAGTGTATTATAGAATTCCATTTTATATGTTTGGATGTCTTATTATTATAGTTAATGTGAAACTAATAAATACTAATAGGGTTGTGGATATTAAAAATGAATAAGAAAATGTTGGTATGATCTATGATATTTGGATCAGAGGTGGAAGAATGATTCTTTTGTGGTTTTATGGATAAGAAATGTACTTAATTATGTTTTGATTTAATGTTGACACTTGAAATGTTCAAAATACAAAAAAGATTTTTCCAAAATTTGATAGAATATTAATGAGTAAAAAATATTGATACTTTTCATCAAGTCAAAAAAAATCTAGTGATTTTCTAAAAACTTTAAATGATGTCGTGAATGATGTGTGCTGAGTTACGAGGATGTTATAGTAACTTTTTAATGGTCTATGCTTTAATATATGCTTAATAGTTAAATTGTATAAGTAATGTGAGATCTTGTATAAATCTAAGTATATACTAAACTTCCAACTATGGAAGTATATAAAATATTATTTATTTGATTACTCTTCAAATTATTTTTTAAGCTTTGTTCTAGACTAAACATGTCACCTTAGACAATAGATGCAACACTAGATGAATAATTATTCATATAAAATCTCTATAAAATTTTATTAATATAAGTTTCTTGATATAATTTATAGCATAAATTTTTTTGTCTATATCTTTTATATCAAATTACATTGAGAGAAATCTCTTAAATTCATTAAATAAATCCAAATCACTTAAAGCAAGTAAAATATTATGTATATATAAGACTAAAAAAATTATTTTATTCCTATTCACCTTATAATATATATATTGATCCATGTTATTCTCTATTAAATCAAATAAAGAAATAACATGAAGAAATTTTAGCTATCATTAATGAGAGGCTTGTTTTATTTATAGATTTTTTAAGTATAAAAACCAAATGATTATTCCCTTCTAAAATAAAATCTTTTGGTTGTTTTATATAAATATTTTTCTTTATGTCTTCATTGAAAAATATTAATTTCATATTTATTTGATATAACTCTATATCAAAATAAGAGCTCAATACCATGAGTATTCAAAATGAATCATTCTTCGAAACATGAAAGAAGGAATTATGATTATCAATTTATTTTTATTAAATGAATTTTTTAGCTATAGGTTTTGCCTTATATTTTTTAATATTACCTAAAAAGTCTGTTTTGGTTTTAAAAATCCACTTACAAACAACAATATTCTCCATTTAGACAATTCCTTTCTTAACATATTTTTTCAAAAGGAAAAATTAAGGAATATCATTTCAAAAACTTATACATCACACTTGAACCCACCAAGTAATTCTTTTAACAAGCACACTTAAATTTGATGAACATTTAATTAAATAAAAAACCCATCATTTCTTTTTATTTTATACTTAACCAAATTATTTACTAAGGTGCAAAATATTTTTTCTCTTCGATCTCTTTCAATTCATACCTTGCCTCATTTTTCAATACCAAGACTAACATATTCAAGCATTAATTGACCTTCAATTATATATATAAAAATACTTCTCTATTTACCTACATATTAGCTAGACTTTTTTTCCTTAAGGAATGAATATGTCTCTTTCAAACTTTTCACAATTAATACCTTAAGTTATTATTCAACACTTAAACTAATATAATTTTACATGATTCATCAACAAACAATCCAAATAAGCAAAACCCAAATTCAACAATTTTTGCTAACACATAAAGAACATCTAAGAGTGAGTTTTTCTTTTCTCACTACTTCAAATCAAACATTATTCATTTATCATTCATTCCAACCAACACAATTCTACACTATATAATTTATAATTATATCAATTATTTCAAATATTATTCCTACAAACATTAATTAAAACCCTGAACATAATAAGATTTAAACTCGCATTCAATTCATTCAATTAAACCTTTATTCATTCATTATTTACCCATATCATAATCATTCATCTATAATTTCCACAATCTTAACACCTTAACATAGAAATCTTAACATACCTCTATATTAAACATTTCAATAATTCATTATACACAAAACCGCTCAAAATAACTAAAAAAGTTTATTACCTTTTAATCTAAAGAAAATGAAAGGTTAAAAATCTTAGAAAATCCCCCCCCCCCCCACTTTTCTTTCTCCCTTTTTTTACCTCTCAAAACCATGCCTTTCCTTAAAGAAATAGTGCTTGAATTCTTCAATTTTTCTTGCCCAAATCTTCTTCTAACACCCTTTGATCATTTAATGTTGTTTTATTTTATGTCTTTAGGATGCAATTTCAAGGTTTTCTCACAAGTTTTTCTCTCCTGTTCCCTTTCTTATTTGGCTAGCCATTTATGATCTTATAAACACTATTCATAATTTTAATTTTCATTTATTACATAATAAGTTGAATTTTTTTTATTTACACTTTAAACCCCACATGCTTTCTTTTATTTAATTTATTGCTAATTTGGTTAATTTATAAACTTTTTTAATAAGGATTTAGTATATATATCACAGTTTTTAGAGCTTTACTCCACAAAAACAACAAGAGATCAGAGTTACTAATTATGCTCCTCACCAATCCATCAATGTTTGGTTTATTATTTCAACCATGTAATTTTAAGATAGCAAGCCTGACATTGTGCATTGTGATGCAATGCCTTGTTTCTTACAAAAACTTTTAAATAGACTTAACAAATGTGTTTTTTTAGTATATATGCCAAAATACTCATCATCTTTATCATTATCTTAATTTATTTGCCTAATTATATCTCTACATATGCTTTATAGACTTTAAAAGCATCTTATGCTTTACTTTTGTCATAAGAAAAATAAATATAGATATATGATATATTATTAACAAAGATAATGAAATATCTCCTACTATTAAGGCACATATCATAAACATTTAAAATATCAATATATATAATATCTAAAACATCAGAAGTCATCTTAGCACTTTTTTGAACTTGTTTGTTTACTTTATTTTAATGTAACCTATATAAGTATTAAAATAAATACAGTTAAGAGTCTTAAGGACTCTATCATTTATCAATCTTTTAATTTTATTAATGAAGATATGATCTCATCTTTTATGCCATAACAGAGAGGATCTCGTTTAACTCTATCCTTAATGCCAATATTATTACCATGCATAGTCATAAACAATTAAATATATGATTCAAATGATTTTTAAATAATGTATCAATTATATTACCACTACCAATAAAATCATTGTTTTTATACAAATAAAAGGATTTACCGATGAATTTGAAACTAAAAGGGGATAAAAGTCTTAAAATTGAAATAACATTTTTGAACATGAAAAATTATTTTAAGGTTTAAAACAAAAATTAGAACTAAAAATAAGTTTGGAGGCCGCAATTGCCGTGAAACCATCTTGTTTCTTGAATAGAGTACACAATGATTTTTTATTGGTTTTCTTAGATTTAAAAAGCCTTGCATGTTATTTACAATATAAATTGTAGAACTAAAATCAATCAAATAACTATTATAAGAAATATAAATCATATTAGATTCAAAACATTCTAAAAAGATGGGATTATCTTTTTTCCCCAAAGAAATGTATGAATTTGAAACAAGTATTTGATACTTGTCCTTTCTTCTTATAAAATTAACTTTGCCACAAATGCCTTTTTCTTTAACAAAAAAATCATGTAACTCTGCCCTTATTAACTTGATTTAGAGTTTCTCCCATTTCTTATAAAGATGGTTTCTTTTCATTAAATACACACTTTAATCCTTTTTTTTAAATTTATTCTCTCTTTTTTTCCACACATCTAGTCATAAGTTTATTTATTAATTATTTTTTATTATGTGTGTTTTAAGAAATTTTGAAGGATTCATATTCAAATGAGTGAGTAAAAAATAAGTAAACTAGAAATGACTTAGAAAACTTAATCTCCAATGATTTAAATCTAGCAACCATGTCCTTAGCAAAGCAAAACCTATACATTAATTCTCTTCAAAGTAACCACTCAACACCAAAATATCTGCCACAGTAACGAAGATATGAAATCAAAGTTTGTGCAATCAACATCGCAGTTGAAATCAAAGCCCTTTATTAAATAAAGCAAGTTTATCACCAAAACCATGTAGACCAAAAGCAAGTTGATTTCTTTTCACTTATTTTATGATAAATTTAGTGGGTTTTGTTTTCTATCAACCATGCCATACACTCTTTTCCCATCTGTGACCAATGTTCATTGCTTGCTGCCACCAAAAACACAAGTTGTTAACTTCAAATACAACTGGGTCCACTCAGTACCACTTGTGAACTTTCTTTTTTCTGGGCATCTTCCCTTGTTCATGATCATTTCATCTATCTATAATGTCATATCATTTATATTCAAAGGGCAGCTATGTCAGTATGGACTCTACCGGTTGATATGTGACAGCTAACCTTATTCGCTAGCCATCTAACAATGTGTGGTAGAAATGAAAGGGAGTGCACAATCTAGGCGAGACTATAGGTTGTTTTTGTGGTGGATGGTCATGAATAGTGCAGCGTAAAGGCCAAAAAACCTCCCCCACGTTTCATTCTGTTCCAGATCCTTAACTCCATGGGCTTGAGTTGGTACATGGCACCCGTTGAGAATTAGCAAACTAGGAATCCCATATTATGTTATTTTTGTAACTTGAAAGTTCATATGAATCTGAAACATATTTTTCTTAAAGAATATAAAAGATTAACTAAGCTTTTACAGGCAGACCAAAGTGTTATTAGTATTTTCATCTACCCTACCACACACTGTATGCGGTTAGAACTAAAGGCTTGAATTCAAGAATCAGGGATGAACCTTTTTTATTTCTCTCTACAGTGAAGAGTAATGTATTATTGAAACAAAAGTAGGTGTAGCAATGGAGAATGGCAAATCAACTGTCATTTCCACACCAAATCAAATTCGTGACCCGCTCTTAAATAATTGACCATTAGCAACTCGAGGATGTTATTACCGGCACACATACACTTTTTCCATGGTAAGAAAAACAATAGTGAAAATAGCATAAAGTAATAATCAAATACCAAATTCTGTACACACCATGGATAAACATCCTATGTACAGACTAAGCAAAAAGAAAAAGAAAGAAAGAAAGCAAACTTGTGTCAGCAACAGAAAATGACATAATAATTAATTATGATTCAAAAACTATGACAAAACGTATGGTTATTAATTAATCGTAAGAGGAAAGTTAGCCGGGACTGAAATCAAAGGCTCTGATCTCTACTCAAATCAGCAGATCCCAAGAGTAGCAGCAGACGCGTTTTCTCCATTCGTGACCATGTTCTCTTTGCAGTCTCTTATTGGTGTCTATAATAATAGCCCTTGATCTTGACCCTGCTTAACCATCTGCTTCAACATTAACACTTGTTCTTGCTTTCTTCCATGGCCTCAATAAACTCAAAGAATTCCCTTCCTCATTGCTCAATCTTCCACCTCCTATATTATGAGAAGAGGAACATCCAATTTCATCCTGCGTTCATCGATATTAAATTTATTAAACAAACCAGAGTTTGTAACCTAAAAGGGTAAAAAAAGAAAATGAAGAAAAAAAACTCAATATTTCCTAAGATGCACCAATTCTTTAAATAATGTGCCTCTAAAATTTAATACCAAAGCTGAAAAAAAGAAACAGATCAAAGAAGAAAGAGACTAACATCAGAATCAAGATCAACATTACTCTCTCGCATCCGTTTCAAGAATCCATTTCTACCAGCACAAGAAGTCTCCTCTTCACTACTAGAACTAGCCACAGGTGGCACAGGTGATGGCGACGACGACGCAGTAGGACCTGACCACGGCACCACCTGGTTGTCTCCATCCTCATCTTCCTCCTCCTCATCCTCATCTTCATCACTGTCATCATCAGTATCATCGTCGTCATCAAATTCTTGATCATTTTCAGACTCATCTAAATCATTTCCTCCTCCTTGACTTTCTTGATCACTAGTCATGACGTTTTCAGGTTGGAAATGTCGTTTATTTTTAGGAATAGTCAAACAAGATTCACATATGGAAACAGTAGGAGCAAATTTAGACCCCGAGGCTTTCCAAGGAGTTGGAGATTGACAGACTTGACAAAGAAGGGTTCTACAATGTTTAGCAACAAGAAAGTTGGCGGTGTGCACTTTCTCATCACAATCCCAACATAAACTAGCTTGGTCTGATTCACAATACATTCTTGCTGAGCTCCCACAAAGCTCGCACCCTTTCATTCTCTCTTCTGTTTCTTTTGTTTTGTTAGGGATAGTAAAACAAGATTCGCATATGGAGACAGTAGGAGCTAATTTAGACACCGAGGCTTTCCAAGGAGTTGGAGATTGACAGACTTGACAAAGAAGGGTTCTACAGTGTTTAGCAACAAGAAAGTTGGCAGAGTGTACTTTCTCATCACAATCCCAACATAAACTAGCTTCGTCTGATTCACAGAACATTCTTGCTGAACTCCCACAAAGCTCACACCCTTTCATTCTCTCTTCTGTTTATTTTGTTTTGTTGGGTTTGGTGAGGAAGGGATTTTGAGAGAGGAGAGGAGAGGAGAGGAAGGATAGGTGGACAAGTTATCGTGAATAATGGAAAAACTACCCCTAATTTCTCGCATTTACTTATGTGATTTTTTTTTTTGCGAGGGATGTTTTGGGAAGTTTAGGATTGGTTTTGCTTACTGGTTCGTGAAATTTCCTGGAACCATCCATCCATTCAAATTAAAAGTATTTTAGAATTATGGTTAGGTTATTTTTTAAAATATACATATATATATATATCTATTATTTTTAAAGCTTTATTTTTAATATAACATATCAAAACAATTAAATTTATTTTTGACCTGTCACTTTATTTGAGCAATGTTTTATATTAAATTTGGTGGTAATTATTCAATCAAACTAGTAAATGAAAAGGTCAAAATTAAGAGGTCACCTCACGACCCAATTATCCAAATCAAAATCCAGGTAAAATCCTTTTTTCAAGAAGAATATTTTAAATATTTTTTAAAACAACACCACTTTAAATTAATCTCCACAATTTATAACCCCACTACAAACCAGATCATGTACGGAATTGGGTTTTTATAAATGTAGCTGAGAGAGCATAGACAGCGGAGGAGACATGGAAGAAGTAAAAAATTCTTATAAAGAGGTTTTTATTTTGAAGGCTTTTTTCCCCCCTATCTCTAATCCAAAGGCGGATGTTTGCTCACAATTCTTCTACACAGAACCGTAGCTTTTTGCCCAAGTTAATAAATTTTGTTTGTTTTTTTTATATTTTAAAAATATTTTTTTATAGTTCTCGCATTATTTTAATACAAAAGTTATTTTAAAAAAATAAAAAAAATATTATTTTAATATATTTCTAATTATAAAATTAAAAAAATAATCACAATCATATTAATAAATTTGTTGTAATAAGAAAAGGAAGGGTACAAAATATATTACTTTAAAGATAAAAAAAAAACTGCTCACAGAGAACTTAACTTTCTTCTTGAATTGACTCGAATAAAATTTTGCCAGGTTCAAATTCAAATCCCCACTAAGTTTTAACATAAAGTTTGATTTGATTGCCAACTTGCCAAAAAACATTAACATTAGTCTTTCTTTTCAGGCTCTACCGGCCCCTAAAGGAAGATTGCCAAATTTGTCCAATTATTTCTGAGAACGTACCACATCCAGAATTAATTCTCAAAGCTCTATCTTAAACTAGTAATGGCAAGCCTGCTTATCTGCCACGTTTCCCATGAATTATGATGTAGCTGATAATATAGCTTTCTCTTTCCGGTGGGATTAATTAAGAGAATCAACTTAGCTTACCTCTCCTAGATGCTTTCCTGGTTTCTATGGATGGACAAAGGCGTCTAGACTCGAGCACTGCAGGAGCCGGCCGATTCTAACCTCCCCTACATGCACAAATCAGGTCCATGATGGTTAATAACCACCGTGATGCCCACCAGTCATCTTAAATGATGTAATTATAGTTATTTTTTAAAAATTATTATTAATATTAATATATCAAAATAATGTGAAAATACTAAAAAAATATTAATTTAAAATAAAAAATATTTTTTTTTATTTTTCTAAAAAATCCTTTTAAAATACAAATACAAACATATCATCCAATACAAACGGCTTAAAGTGTCCTGTGTGCCAATCCATAGCATCCTTATCCAACTCTCCTTCCCTTTCTCATTAATCGAGTAAATATATATTTCTCTGCTCCTTGAAACCTCGTCTGCTTTAAAATACACAAGCTCCTGGAATATTTCTCAGAAGCCAGTAAGTTAGAATCATTGCAATACTCACGAAGACGTGGATAAATATAAAAAATACAGTTTGACCAAAATCAAAATATTGTAAATTAAAATCTAACTGGGTTTTTATAGAACAAACCTAGTTATCCAATCTTTAGTTTTTAACTAAATATTTTACTTAATAAATACAAAAATTCATTTATTTAATCTTTTCATTATATATATAATAAACACTATTATTATATTATATTAATTCAAAGACAAGATAACTTTTTAGCACTGAGTGTCGTTTGCTTTCCATGCATTTATTAAACACATTTTGTAACGAATATCAAGCACATTCAAAAACTTTCTCTGAACCCTATTTGCTTTCATAAGTTTTCGATATAACTTGTCGATTGAATCCTGTTTTCATATAGTCATGGTGAACACTCTTGTTTTGGATATAATAAAACAAAAAATGTAGAGCCCAAGAAATGTCTGGGCAGGAAGTGATTTTACGCGACATCATTGGTGGTCGTGGGACAACCATGACCTTGTCTGATAAAGTATCCATACACCTTTTTATTTCTTAAATTCTTTCGTTAATTTATAACCCTTCTTTAAATGAAAAGAGTTGCCAGGCTATGCTGACATGGCAAAGCCCACGTGAAGTATCCAGCGTGGCACCAAGTGGAGCGACGGGAATCTGTGTGGCTTTTTGATTACTTGCGACCACTAGTGTCGGAATATGTGGAAGAGAGAGGAATGATTGTGTGGAGGAGAAAGCAAGATTAGGGTTCTCTGCACCAAGACTAATTGTTTGCTTTGGGGAGACTATCCAGCCATTCGAACCTCAATAAAAGAGGCGAGGAGAAGGTGACGGTTCCAGTGATGTGCTGTGAGCCCCACATAGCAGCCCTTATCAAAATGTGTCCGTAAAAACCAGGGTAGTAGGAATCTGTGGGGGGAGGAGGTATCCAAAGCAATCAAATTAATGGATGGTGTTGTTTCCGGACCATGCTATTAAAAGATTTTCATTATTTATTTATTTATAGGTTTAATATAAATAATCAATAATAATCATTCATAAATATAGAAAAATTTATCTTAAAAGTTATGAATAATAGATTATTATAATGACATTTAAAATTTTATTAATTATATACTATCTAATCTAGTAAATATTAGTGGATGAAGTTTTATATGTCCATGCAAGAGATATAAAAATAAAAAGTTTATTGATTTAGATATTGTAATGATTCATTTTTTATAAAAAAAATTCATGAAAATGTACTTGTGTTGGTATATATACGGAGAACCATATGTTCATTACGATAACATGGTAGAAAGGATGATTGATCTATATCGAGTTGCTTCGTCTAACGACTCAGAAGAAAATTCAATTTTTCACACTGCCAAAAATATTTTTATTGATGTTGACACTAATAAGTTAAATGATATTTTGAACTCCAACATATATACACAAGTCAATGAAGATGATATCAATAAAATCAACGTCCAAAATTACGATAGAAATGGGGATGAATCAATTGAGGAAGAATACGAGGATTCTAATTAATTTTCACAACACAAATATGTAATGCTATAAAATATAATGTAATATTTTATGGATAAAATTCACTTTAATGTAATGATAATGATGTTAATTTATATTGAATGATAAGAAAATATTTATTTTATTATTGTGATGTGAACTCGTGTTATTGTGTTGTGTGTTATTTTGTAAATTTAAGTATTTTCAAGATGGATAGATAGAGAATACAAATATAATTTTTCATCAAACACACTACATACAAGTATATCGACAAAAGATGTTTGTCGGTATATTCTAGAGACTATAAGAATTGTTTCCCTTCACCTTGACACTATTCACGGTGTTAATCACATATAGATATATCAACTATGTTTGTTGGTATGTTCTAGAGGCCATGAGAGTTGTTTCTCTTCACCCTGACATTATTCACAATGTTAATTACATATGTATACTAACAAAATGTTTTCGTAAGTAAATTTCAAGGACTAGGCAAACTGTTCATTTCTTAATGCAACGCAAATTAATGATCTTTTAATTGTTTGATTTTTTTTTAACTGATAGAATCATCGAAAAAATAGAATGATATCGATAATATTTGAAGGGGCTTTTTGAAAATTTTTATGCAAGTTGAAAAATTTCATTTGACTTTACAAATAAAATCATCGATAAAAATATTAAAAATATTAATATTTAATTTTTTATTTGTGATTCCATTGTTAAAAAGCACCCGGATACCAAGACCATTAAATTTTAATTTAACTTTACAAACAGAATCAACAACAAAAATATTTAAAATATTAATATTTAGTATTTCATCAGTAATCCTTTCGATAAAAACTAAAATAAAAGACCTCAACCATGACTGATTTGGGCTTTATCTTCTTCTCTTGTGTTCTCTCTCACACCCATTTCTTTATCTTTCTTCTTTTTTCTCTCTCCTTCAAACCCGAGACCAAGCATTCTTTTCTCCTGTCATTTTAAGGTATGTTGTTTTTTTTTTTTCAATTTTCTTATTTTATGGGTTTATTAACAATGTCTTTTTTTTCATTTTTTAATTAAGAAATGAAATCAAGCACACCATTAGGGGGTAAGCATTTTTAATTACTTTTTCTTCCCTTTTTATGTTTTGTTGGCATTATTTATGCTTTTTTGTCATTTGTTTTTCAATTTTGTGTTCTTAATAATTTTATGAATTAATAAATGTATTCAATTTTAGTTGTTATTGAAATAATTTTTGCATTATTTTGTTGATTTTTTTTTCAAATTTGTTCAATTTTAATTAAATGTGTGAGTTTAATTTTAATTATTATTTTGAATTTATTCCATTTAGAATACATTTTTGTAAATGTAGGATTAAAAATATTATCACTTAGAAATAATTGTGTTGAATTTTAGTTGTTATTATAATAATATTTGCATTATTTTTTTTTAATTTTTGTTGTTCAATTTCAATGAAATGTGCTTGATTAATTTTAATTATCATTTTTATTTTTTGTAAATTTATAATAATTTGTTGTAAATTTATGATTAAAAATATTATCGCATAGAAAATGAAAAGTTTCTACAAAATTCAATTATGCTAAATTGTAGAGATGATAATTTTTTGTTTGGTTCGATTTTTATTAAACAAAGTAGCCAAACTGGTTTTTTTAAAAACTAAAACCAGTTCAAACTGATCGGTTTTGATTTGGTTCAGTTCATCTATTTTAGAACAAAAATTAGTTTTTTTGGTTTCGCTTGGTTTTGTTGGTTTGAATTAGTTTTTTCCGGTAGGCTCAGTTTTTTCCGGTTTAGTCGGTTTTTTTGGTTTGTTTTTGGTTTGGGTTCGATTCGGTTTAGTTTTTTCAGTTTCAAACTTATAAAACCAAAATCAAATCTATTGGTTTTTAAAACACTCTAATCAGTTTAATCAATTTTTTTTCATGGTTTAGTTTTTTTTGTTATTGTTTTTTTTTTGTTTTCTCTGTTTAATCGATTTTTCAGTCTTTTTTCTCACCTTTACTAAATTGTTGAAAGAAATTGAATAAAACTAACTGGTATGTGACATTTATGTCTTGTATTTGCATATTTAAATTTTTTAGGTAGTCTCTTGTGTAGGGATGGTGTTGCCATTCTTTTTTTAAAAATAGGTATAATTTAATTTTTTATCTGTTAATTTGTGTAGTGTATATGGAAAAAGCTATTAAACGTCGTGAGGATAGGATTGTTGTTAGTTCTTCTAGCAGCGATACAGATGACCATTAGTTATTAAGTGCCGACTAAGAGAATGCATATAGGACACAGGCATTTACTTACGATGTGGGCTTGTCAAATGTGATGCCGCAATGTCAAAAGAGTCCCTTAATAGCAAGATCCATTTAACTGCAAGTACCAAGCTTAGTAGAAGGATAACCTTCTAATGTAAGTTTGTTTTACTTTCACAATAACATATTTAATAATTTTTAATATCATTTAACAAATACAATTTCAGGTTTACAAACATTGAGGTTGATAGAACAACAACATTGACCTTTAAATCATTGATGATAATTTCATTATTTTATTGGAGTCAGGTTCCCAAAGATCCTGAATTGAAATCATAGGTCAACTCATGGTTTTCAAGGTTCAGAGTTAGTATTAACTTAAATATATTTTTATGTTAATTTGAACTATTTATTAAAATTATTGAAATTTTCCTTTTATGAATTTTTATTTCAAGGGAAGATTTGAATGAGAGAGTTGATGATAAATTTGCGAGAAGAGTTTGAGAGAATCACACTGTAATTAGGTAAGATCAAATTTAGAATAATTATTTTTATTCTAAATATTAAAATTTTATTTTTTATTTACTAATAAATAATTAATTTTAACCATATAAGTTGGGTGATTTTTGGCACAAGGCATAAAAAAGCTAAGAAATATACGAAAGAAAGAAAACTTCGAAGCTAGAATGACATCACGGTTTATAAGGATTTCAGAATGTCATACGTCTTAGAGGCTTTATGGATAGAATAGATTTAACACGTGATGTTCATATGTTTCACTCAATGGTTATGGTTCTATAATGATAACCAGAACCAGCGTGTTCATGGTTCCATTACCACGCACATCGACGACTCTGTTTTATTTGTTTCAAATGCGAAGCAGATGATAGAATTTTTTTATTGCATGCATTTTTATTATTAGTTTTTTTTATAAATATATTTAATTGACAATATTTTTTTATTGCAGGTTACGATTCTTGGACCCAAGCTTAGTGCGATGAAGGTTTTTGTTAAAACACATGTGTGGAGTGATGATCGCCAAAAGAAGGATGCAATAGTTCATAATAGCCGAGCTCAACACTTTATGATATGCTAGTTTTCAATTACTTTTTTCTTAAGTTATTATTTTCTTAAACTTGATGAATTTATTTTTTCTTTCTAGGATACATATAGTTATTGTTTATAGTATATGTTTAACCCATTCAAATTTTGATTCATACTAGTGGTTGGAGGCAAGATGATTTGCGTCATGAAGAACTCTGCCAATTAGTAATGAAGATGAGATAGCAAATAGGTGGTTCTTGTGTACCCTATAATTGGCCCTATGGTCTAGGTGACTACCAGCCTCCTCCTTTCTAGTTTCGTCTTTATTTTAAATTTATTGTATTTGAATGTACAACTATTTAAATTTGTAATAAATATATGATTTTTATACTAATTTATTTTAAAATTATAACATAAATTTATTTGATTTATTTTTTAAGAAAATATTTTTAAAATAATACTGATGGGGTTATCGGCAAAACTAGATCATCAATATATTCCAAAGAGTTTAAAAAAAATTTCCGCAGATGTTACTATTACTGATGGGGTTATCGATGGAATTGTTCCGTCAATATATTCTAGAGAGTTGAGAAATAATTACTGCAAATGTTATAGCTACTATTAACACACTGACAAAATTACATATTGTATTCTGTTAGTGATATGTTATAATTATCGATGGATATATCAACAAAATAAAGTTGGTATTTTTTTTTGGCATGCTTTGTTTGTTTGTAAATCCATTGATATATTTATCATTGAAAGATTCATCAACAATCCACAAATTATCAATTAAAGTGTTTTTGATAAACCGTTTTTGGCTATGATTCTGTCGGTAACATACGTACAGATGGACTGCTAATGTCAATACCAATAATAATTTCTATCTAGAAAATTATTAAATTTGGAACTGTAGATAGAAATAAAAGTAACTTTTAATGTACAATATTAAAGAAAATGTAGATCTATAAATCCTTAGAAATGCATGCCTTGAGCAATGAAATAAGTTTTGCATGATGCAAGTTTCTTTTTAAATCTTCATTAGTCTCCATTTTTTTTTTTTACATATATCAGTTTAATTTTATTGAGATGTTCCATGTTTTTATCTTTTTTTATTTTTTTCCTCATTTTAGGTTTTACAAGTTTTGTTAAGTTTTTTAGAGTTAATTTTTTTTTTTAATAATATAAGGGTACTCTTGACTAAGAGAAAAGCATGAAAATACAAAGAATAATAGAGTAAAACAGATAATTTTTTTTTGGATTCGAGGAAACCCCACCTCCTGGAAAGAGCACTTTTGTGGATCCAAATGAGCGAGTAAAACCCCGGTTGTCCTATGCTCTTATAAGTGGTGTATGTCCTGACCCGAACTCGAGACCTGCTGTTCAGATCTTAAACTTTTTGCCATCATGCCATGCTCCTTGGAAACATAAAAAGATAAATTGTTAAAGTATATGAGAGCATACCAATAATATAATGGAAAATAGATATGATATCCTTTTATCTTTATTTTTAAAATAATTCAAAAAACCTAAAAGAAACAAAATAATGTGGCCTACAGGGCATGAAAAAAATATGAATTAAAATAGTATTTTTATTGTTTTTGCTTTTTATTTAAAAAACTATGAGGCTAGTTAAAGGGGGTAAAATAATCTTTTTTCAAATGACACAATGGTCATTACTAGAAATATTTGGACAAATTGGTCTTATCTTAATATTTTTTATAATGAAATTACTCAATTGCCTTTAAAAGCAAAAAAAAGAATGAACATGCCTAGATTGGATTTTTTTTAATCTTTTTATATTTTTGTTTATATAGTTAAATAACTAATTTACCATTAAAAAAAAAAAAAACTAAGTTTCCATAATAGGTGTCTTGTTCTTTTCATTATTTTTTTTAATAATATTGAAGTTAACTTAGGAGTTTCTTAGTAATTTAACAAATATAAAATTAATTAAAAAACAAATTATTAAACATGCACACCTCTCATGTTGACGCCTTATACACACTTTTAGCAGTGTGTGAGGAGTCATCTAATGATATTTATTGCCTTCCATGATGACATTTTAATTATCTTGGTGGCCCGTTTATTATACAACGCCATGTATGGCTAACAGGTCTTAGATTTGCACCCATGTCTTTTTTTTGTCTCTTTTCTTCTCCTTCTCTATCTTAAATTTCATGCCCAACTCCTCAAAAATTTCATGGAAACCTTTTTTTTTTTTAATTGATATTTATTCTTTTAATTTCTATTTGTTTTATATAAAATAATTTATTAAATTGATTTTTTTTAATTTTATTCTCATTTTATTTTTTTCATGTATCAAATTTAGTCTTTTTTGTTTTAAATGCTACTTATTTTATTTGAGATATATTTTAAAATTAAAATTATTTTGTGATTTTGTCCTCTTATGGTTTACTTTGTTATAAGATTTGATTCTTATTTTTTTATTGATTTTATTTTTTAATAATAAATTGGTTAGAAATTAAACTTCTTAGTTGAACCTAGATTTGAGATTTAATGGATTGCAAGTTTAGGAGATTAATTTAGGTTTAGAAAATTCACATAAATTTTTTTTCTTTAAGCTCATATTTTTTTTTTGTCATTTGATATTTTTTATTTATTTAGATTAGGCTTTACTATTTTTATTTATTGATTTTTTCACTAATTTTAAAATTGATCCTAATCATCCCGCCGTTAAACATTAGGTTGTCTTAATTAAGCTTAATAGTTTTAATCAATTAATTGTCTTTGGCAGGGATTGCCATGGTTTAGTAAAAAAAGTTTCTTATTGTCAATGTTTTTGGCATTTTATTTAATCTCATTATATTTTTTATTTGTATTAGTAAATTGAATAAACTTATTAAAACTAGTCTACTCATCTCATATTTTGTTTTTACATTTTAGAAATGCACGTATCACATTAGTATCTTTTTTTTTTATATTGAAAAAAAATTATACTGCCCATGACCATTAATCTAGTCATATCCAAGTTATTTCACATATATAGAAGAGTATATACAAAAAAAATCTATTTCCTTCCCTCCTTTTGCATTCAAACTAAAATCAATAACATGTTATGTCATGGGTCAACATAGTTTTTTTTTTAATATAAAAAAAGAAAGATACTAATGCGATCCATGCAGTCCTAAAATGTAAAAACAAAATATGTAAAACCTTTAGGTAAAAAATTATAAATTGACTAGTTTCATGTAAAACAAAAAGAAAATTCATAACTCTCGATCAAGTTATCATAAAATTCTAAAAATTTACGTGAAACCTTTTAATATGATTCCTTAACTTAGGTTAACATTTTATAATTTTTAGAAAAATTTGATGAAAAATCACAATTTGACTAATTTTATGTTATTGGACATGATTTTAAATCTGGCTATCAAATTACCTTGGGTTAAAATTTCATAATTTTTAGATAAATTTGATGAAAAATTACAATTTAACTATTTTACATTATTGAATATAATTTTAAATACGACTATTCGATTGAGCTAAAAGTTTATGAGGAACCTTAAAATATATTGAATAAAATATGGTTAAACTTTTAGGATGAACGGAGCTCGGTAGTGCTAGCAAAGAATAAGGACCATCAAATGGAAGCAAAAAGATTTATTAAGGTAAAATAGTAATTTACCATTAAAAATAAAACAAGACAACCCCTTTTCTGTTATGAACTGTCGATTGGGTAGTAAAAAATATGGAAAGGAAAAGAAAAGAAAAAAACAAGAAATCAAGAGAAAAATAAGAAAAAGTGAGAGAGAGCTTTGAAACTTGTAAGATTGAAAGCCTTAGAACATTAAATTAAGAAAGAATCAAGTGAATGAAAATATAACAAAGGTGAGGAGGGCTGACCACACTACGAGGAGAAGAAAAGTTGGGAGAACTTAGATTGGTAAGTATGAAAAATTTAGATTCTTACTTGAATGAAGTGTTTTTGAATTTATTTGAGTAAGTTATCAAACAATAATAATTTAATTTAATTTAATTTAATTTTTTATATTCTTGATTTTTGTTAGGTTAGGGTTCTTATGAGAATTTGGGGGTTTTGAGAAAATGAATAAACATGATGGAATTGAGGTAAAATAGTATAAAAATAGTGAATGTAAGTAGTAATTAAGAAAGAAATTGAACAATTTTGAAGGAAAAAAACTTGTAATTAAGGGTGAGGAAATATAAAAATGAGGTTTTGATTGTTTTATATTCGAGAAATAATGTTGTTTATCTTATTTGAAAATCTTTTACTTGTTTGCAAGATTTTCATTGATGACAAAAAAAATAAATCACTTTTTACCACTATGTTTTCTTGTTTAATATCAAAATGATTTATGTTGTTTTTCATCTTACCTTTAACCCTATGGTATAACTTTAAAATTTTAAAAGTAGATACTTTCATATCTATTTTTTTATTAATGATGGTGATGGTAATGGTATTATCTCAAATTAATCACCTTGTAGTTAACTTTGATAGAAGAATTTTATGAATTATCTAGTAATTTTTACTATTTGCACATACTTTTTAATATTCTAAATTATGGTTTAAGTTCCATCATTTTTTTTTTCACGAAGTGAAATGCGGTCGAAGGTGTCTATTGTGCTCTTTTTGTTTTTTTTTTGTTTTAGGATTGTCTGACATAAAGAATTCTTTCTTTTAGTCCTATAAGACTTTCAGCATCGGAAAAAAATGACAAATGCACTGTTCAAGAACAAAAAAAACAAAATCAAATGGGAAACTTTGTCTATCTCGAGGGCTATCCCTCGCAAGAAAGGAAAACGAAGAGAGAAAATTTCACGGGTAGAAAATAAAACACTTACTGTGCCTCATGAAAAGAACATTGAGAACGAAAAGAGACCCATCAGGTTTGTAACCCATTGGCGATGCTTTCTACAAGAAATATTGGACCTTGAATTTTCCCTCGATCGAGCACTCGAGCTATCTATGACTTCTAAGTGTTGTTTTTTTCTCTTCAATTTAACAAAAACCTTGAAAAAAGTATTTTTATGGTAAGAGAAACATGTCAATTGCAATAATAATTTTTTTTAGTTATTTAAGTTTTTTTTAACTCTAATCATCAATGTATTTTTTAAAATTGTTTTTTATATACCATGTTGATTAGAAATCAAACTTAATGATTTATTTTAATTTCTTTTTTATATGGTTGTTGTATTATAAAAAAACAATTTGACATTATAGTTGATACTTAATTTAAAAAAAATAATTTGGTTTCATTGGCCTCTTTTATTTTTAGATATTGTTCATTTAACATCTTTTCAAAGATTTTTTCCTTTAGATTTTTTTCTTCTTCTTGATCCCTTCACCTTCACTTTCAAACTTTTACAATTGAGTCAAAAAAATTATTTTGTTCATTTTTGTTTCTAAGTTTGAGAAAAGAGAGAAAATTATCAAAAAAACATTGAAATAAAGAGAGAAAGTTATTCGTCAGCAACAAGATAAGTTCTATCGAGATAATTTTGAAGCCTTATTTTGTTAGGAAAAGTAGATTAAAGTTGAAAAATGTTTTTTTTATAACTTTGTGTGTTTTTATCCGATTTAAAGATGTTTTGAATTTATATATGAGTTTATAGAGATAATAAGGATGTTTAGTAGATTTTTAGGTTGAAATATATTATAAATGAATTTTTTACTCTAAAAAACCCTAGCTCAATTTTCCAGTTAACCATAATCCGAGAAAGTAGACAATACATAATCTATTATTATTAAAAAAAAATAGATAAAAGGGTGTACACTATATCATCAACCTCTTAATAAAAAAGATACTATGTGGGCTTGGCCATATAGGCCCATTCACTTTTAACATTATTTATGTTGGCCAAATGTAAATGCATTATAAAAAATTTATCTTGATATTTCCATCACTATTCAATTTTTGATTGATTTTTAAAATATAATCTTATGACATTTATTAATTTTTTCCTCTTCAATTATATAAAGCAACTCAATAAGAGATCTCAAATTTAATCTGTATATATTATTGATATTTTTGTATAAAGATTTTCTTGTAAGATCATGTTGGATTTTTGTTTGGAAAATAATTCTTTCAATTAAAAAATACGTTTTCATTGAAAGAATTGAGAGATGCATTAATAAGGAGAAATAGATTAGATTGGAGGAATAATTTTTTTCTACTTATTTCAAACAATTGTAACTTAAAAATAAAACCTTTATTTTTATTGTTGTTGTATTTTATTAAAAAAATACTCCTAATAAAAAAATCATGATGTTGTTTTTAAGAAGATCATTACTTTGTTCATGATATTATTATTGATTGTTTTATGGATAATTATGTGCCAGCTCTATAATAAAAAAATATTATTATAATTTTCTATCTAATATTGAGTGAGAATATAATTGTTTTCTTGATTTTTTATTACATAATTTTTTATATTTTTTTTTAAATTTTTTATTCTCATTCTTTGTGTAGTTGTAGAGAGATGATCTATTTATGAATTTTTTTTAAACTGAAGCTTGATTTCACAATCATAATGAGATTTTGCTTAAACAAAATGCTCCTTCTAAAAAAAATATTTTCATTAAAAGTAAAAAAAGAAGAAGAAAGAAGCATGAATAGGAAAAAATAGTTTTTTTTTTGAAATATATGTGTTTTCCTTTTTATCTCAAATTGATATAGTTTCTTCAAACATTTTTTTTATTGATGTTGTTTTTATTCAATAAAGTGTGCTACTATTAATAACAATTTTTGTTGTAAGAAAAAAAATCACATGAAAGACAATTTAGAAGAAAAAAGAGTGCATTTATCCTCAATAATTTTATTGGTTATCTTTCTTGTAAATCCTATAAACATCTATGTTTATAATCATTTAATTAATTAAAAAATAAGCTTCACAAAACAAAAATTATTAAATTTGATTAAAGTTGATGATTGATGCTAAACAATCTTGTATTTATAATTTAATGGTAATTAATAACAAATATTCATGGATACATGCTACTATATATGAGCTATTTTATAACAAAATTATCGATATTTTATCAATTGATTTAAATTTGAATTTTAAGTTCATGGCATGAGTTGGAAAAAAAAATCTTTTGTTGTGTAAATTTGAATGAGCCTCCCAATGAAATCCCTAATAAAACATGAGGATTGTGTGAAAGAAAATATTTTCTCATGTAGACAAATTGATCAAATTTACTAGAAAATACATATGCATGCAATGCACTTTGATTTTTTTTGAAAATTCCATTCCTTTATTTTGGCCTTTTTGAGATAGAGTACTATCCTTTTCTAATAACAAGGATTTTAATTTGTTCATGCAACCTTGTGCTTATGATCATCCCAGGAAAAAAAAAACATTTTGCTGTGAATTAAAGATTCCTCCGACACTTGCGTGACAAGTGATAGCCCATCTTCATTATATGAGCAAGTTATGCCTATCTTCTTAAGGACTTGTACTCTAGGATTGAGGGCAACCATTTAGCTTCCTCTTTTTGTCATTTGCATGTTCTAGACTTATATAAAAGATGACCAAGAACAACTTTATATAATTGCACGGAGTTGAAATAAAGTTTGTGATTAAGTTATGAAGTTTACTCAATGCAATAGCTATTTTTTATATTTATATGAATATGGAAGAATATAGTAGTTACTATATAGCACATTGCACAATATAACTCTATATAAAAAAAAACACAATCTTTCCTAAACTGCAACACATTTTATAATGCATCTCTTTAAACTAAAGGTGGGTTGTCTACTTGAAGTTTGAACCGTAAATAAATAAAGGCAGTATGAGGGAGCAACTTAGTTAAAACATTAGTTATTTGGTCTTTAGAGGATATGAAGCGAAACTGTATCTTCTTTTTAAAAACTTTACATGAATAAAGTAATAATCAACCTCAACATGTTTTGTATGTGTATGAAACACCGGATTAACAGACAAATAAGTAGCACCTAAATTGTCGCACTAAATGATGGTAGCAAAACTGGAAGATAAGCATAAATCTAAAAACAGATAATGGAGCAAAAAAACCTTAGCAATACCATCAACTAAAGCCTTATATTTTGCTTCACTGAAGGAGCAAGCAATAATGCACTGCTTACTAGATTTTCATGAGATAGGAGTGGTGCAAGAAAGATAATGTAGCCACCAATGGATTTTTTATCATCAATACCCCCTGCCTAGTCAGCATCAATAAAACCATGAAGTGATAAAGAGGAGCCTCAAGTAAGGTAAAGGCCAAAAGAAGATATACCTTTTAGGAGCATGCATAAACTGATAGAATTTATTGACATCATAATAAATGTCTGGTCTAATAAATATGAAATACTAAAAAGCACCTACAATTTGTCGATAACAAGTGGGATCTGAGTATAAACCAATAAGCTATAGATCGACCTGTGAGACAGAAATCGATGTATTAACAGGCTTGTATAAACCCTATGCTGGTGGGAGTGACCTTAATTCCCCCCTAAAAAAGAAGAAGCATGAATCAGATCTTGGAGTTTAAATTTTGAACTCAGCAGACCAATAAGGTGGCAAATCATAGTAGAATTATTACCAATAAGTAGAATGTCATTTACATATCATGATTCACAGTTAGAACAAATAAAGAGGTATCAACCTTAGAAGCGCGAAAGCTAGTTGACAGAAAAAAGTCACTCAGTTATGTATACCAAGTTCGCGGAGCTTGTTTTAAACCATAAAAGGACTTGTGAAGGTGACAAACATGAGTTGGCAAAGTAGGATCAACAAAAATCATGGGCTGTTGTATATAAACAGCCTCCTGAAGGAACCATTGAGGAACAAATTATATACATCAAGCTGACAAACCTACTAATAGTTAGATATAACAATGGCAAGGACGAACTGGATAGTAGTCGGTTTAATAATAGGATTAAAGGTTTCGGAGTAGTCGATACCTTTCTGTTGAGTGAATCGATGTGAACCAAGCATACCTTGTAGCAATCAATATCACTATCGGCCTGGTGCTTGATTTTTTAAACCCAACAATAACCAACATCATTAATGAAAGGTTCAAACAAAACCAAGGGCCAAGTGTTATTGACATGTAAGGTTGCAATTTCAGATCTCATAATAGACTGCCAACATAAAAACCGGTTAACATCTTTGAAATTTAAAAGTTTGTGATCAGAAACGAAACATTTTACCCGTATGTGTGGTTGCAGTGGAGAAGCAGACATGGAGCTCAGGTTGGCAAGCCTATGTTGTCGAGGACACAACACCATATGGTGCTGGCAAGAAACCGATGGTGCAACAGAAGTGACTAGCACGGGTTGTGGTGGAAGGGAGCAGCTGGAGAGATTAACACATAGATCTAAAGCTGACGGAGACAGAGCAGCACACTACGATGAAGACAAGGGACTAAAAGGTGAGCCAGATTGCTTACCAGAGGGTGCAGCAGAAGGCGCAACAAAGGGCATAATAGACCCGGTGGCTGTGTTGTTCGAAGTTGTAGAACCTGAGCTTGTAAAATGAAAAATAGACATAGCGACAATTGGTGGTAAGGGGATCTATTTAGACAAGGCTGATGGTGTTTTGCTTGATATGAAGTGTGTTAACGCAAGAAGATGGGAGGAAAAGGCTGATTGTGGGTTAGAGTAAGGGATGCAGAAAGATGTTCAATTTTAATAAAAGAAAAAAACTGTTCATGAAAACAAACATGATTAAAGATATAGAAACGATTAAAAAACAAGTTGAGACAACAATAACCTAGATAACATGAGCTATACCCTAGAAACATGCATGAAATATAATAAAAATCTAACTTATGAGCATTATATGAGCGAAGAAAAGAAAAACAAAAACATCCAAAAATACATAGGAAACTACAATCAGCTATGCAAAGGAGATAACCTTGAATCTGTCATGCAGAGGCAAAGGAAACCTTGAAACTGTTCTAGATATTTCAAGCTCTAATATCAAGTTGAAAAAAAGTTGTTTCAAGCTCTAATATAAAGTTGAAATAAAGTTTATGATTAATTTAGGAGGCTTATACAATGTAGTAGCCATCTCTTATATTTATATATATAGGACATAATACAATAGTTACTACATAGTATAACTCTATACAAAGAAAATACAATATTTTCTACACTACTACATATTCCATAATAAATGGAGTTGTGGCAAACAAGAATTAAAAAAAAAAAGCATGATGTGAAATGGTATGTTTTTTTTATTGAGTAAAAAGAACTCAGCATTCAAGCCTTAATTTCATATATATATATATATATATAAGAAGAACTCAGCATTCAAGCCTTAATTTCATATATATATTCACCCTTTACGACAGATTATTCTGAGAATACTTTTGCTACCTAGTGATTAGGTAGTTTCCTGCCTGGAAATTGCATGCCTCGTTCATGAGCAATGAATGTTTCGTGGTAGAGAGGGAAATGGTGCCACTTTACTTCCTAGTACCGAATAAGAAACTAATTGATGATAACTTTCTTGCGAGAGTGAATATACAATGCTATAAATTAATTTGGGATAGCCATTTTCCAAATAATTTGATTTAGTAATTGAAATCGATCGTGATCTCTTCTTATTAATAGCAAAAATTGTTTTATTATTATTATTGTTAACTAAGAAATCTTAAATTAATTAATATTGCAAATCTAACTTCATGATATTCATAAAAGGATAATACAACTGATATAGTAATGCTTCAGTAGGAAGAACATGAAATTAAGTACCGCTACATGTCATTCGCGTAGTGTTCTTCCACCCATTGCTTTGATCCATTCATCAACCCAGGACTCAATCTAAACATGAGAATACAAAATTCCATCTGATTTATAGCCCCATCTCCATCCAAATCACCTTCCATTAACATGCACACAAGGTCATCATCCCTCATGCCTTGCATCCCTAGTAGCATAATATTTCTCTTCAAGCTCTCAAACGTGATCAGGCCTTTATCAACATCCATTAACAAACGAAACCCGCTACACAGCTCCAACATAAACCCTTCTGTCCCCAGTGTCTGCATCATGGATGGGAGGTAATCCTGAAATTCTACTGCATGACCTATCAATGCCATTGATGGTTGAGAAAATGTGCAAGAAATACTTTATTATACTTACTGATGGCTTATTAATTATATATAAAAGCTAATGTGAGAAGGAATGGAATGGTAAAACAAACAGTGAAAGCTCTGGAGCTATGTGAATAATGGGATGGGGGAGAAGTGGGTGAGGGGGGGGATTATATAAGAGAAGGAAGGGGAAGAAAACAGAAAGAGAGAGGAGTTCGTGGAAAGCGTAAGCATTGAAGTTAAGTAGGGTACAAATAAATAATCAGTGAAACTTTTATGGTTAGCAGTGAGCTTCCTGCTTCTTTCTTTTTCAAAGCTTATATGAAAACTCTTCTTCCTGGAAGCTGCATGGAATCATGGGATCTTCTGTAGGTTTTTAAAAGTAAAGTTTGTTCACCATATGAATAACACGTTGCTTAGGTAATTACTGCTATCAGTAGGAGTAATTACAAACACACGGTAAGACAACCCTGAGAACAGGAAAATTAATAAAGTTGGAAGCTTTGACAATCGTGCGAATAACATGCTAGTAAATGACAATTGCGTTAATCTAGGGATAAAATCATAGATGCCCTACACTTGACTATCGAAACACTTGATATTTTAACTAAAATATCCACACAAATGTGGTACTTTTAATTTGTCACAAAATTTATAACAATGACAAAATGATGATTTTTTCTCAAGGGAGATGCAATACTACGAAAATTGAAAATTAATTATTGAAACTGAAGGTAGGTGTCGTGGAATCATCTTTACACTACTACATCCTGTCTTTCTCAATCAGTCGAGACCCCGATTGATCAAAATTGGAAATTTTAATTACTTTACTCTTCAAGAGCGATTATTATTAATTGTGGAAGCACTGTTCTCCAAGAGAGTTACCATTAGCCTCTCATTTATCCGGTTATCAAGATTATACAATATTCCAATCTCCAAAATGAGGAGCTCTAGCACTACCAATCAATTGATCTCTAGGGTCGCTATAGCTGATTAACGTCTTTGTGGTATATTTTTCAAGCTGCACATACAATGTCCCTTAGTGTCCGGAGTTTGTACGTTTAAGGTGGTGAGATGGAAGGGATCTAGGGCACTTTGTAAGCTTTATAATTAAGAATTGATTAACCAAATGCAATGGACAAGAAGATTATATAAATATTTCTTCTTTGATAATACACTCGTTATTAAAAATGGAGGAGGAATTGATGGTGAGGCAACATATAAATTTTCATTTCAACGTTTTGGCACCGCTCCAATATAAAGGAAATTTCGCAGAAGTTTCCCTCCCCACTCCACGGACACATGTTAGACGACTACTCTAGTGGTTAGAATAGAGATCTCATATTGAATACTAAAGTTAAGAGAACTTAGCCATCCTATGAATAGCCATAACTTTGATTTCTAATAATGTTATTAACCGTATTAGTGCTGTCAGAAGGAAAGCTTGAAGAAAGGGACCGTCATGATGTTTAGTTTGAATTTTGAGGGAAAACATTGAAAATGCTTACGGTTACGCGGTCTATCCCATAATTATTAGATCCAATTTGAGGATTGATTTAACAAGTTAAATCTTAGTTTCACCAAAGCAAATTTTAAAAAATTTAAAAAATATATTTTTAATATTAATATTTTATAAAAAAATTAAAAAAATAATTCATATAAATATAAATTATATATGTTATAAATAATTAAGTTTTAAAGATTATTTCAAAAAAATTTGTATTGTATATTGAAAAAATACTATATTAGTGTGTTATTTTTTTAAATTGAAATATTTAAATTAATTTTTTTATTTCACGTTAAAAAAATATAATTTTTTTTACATGAATATATATATTATAGGGTTTCAAATCTTACATTGAAAAAAAAAATTTATAAACATAGAGTATATATATATTAAAAGATTTTAAATTTTATATTTAAAAAATAAAATATTCTTCTAATATTTGTATAATAACCTTTAAAAAGAGTTAATAACTAAAAAAAAAAGTGTCCAATTAAAAAAAACATTTTAAAAAACTAGTCTCAGCTAAATTTTGTGTCGGTTGGATTATGACTCAACTATGCACATCAATCAGATTTTGCTGGATTTTTACTTCTTCCAATCTTTAACTTTATCCGGCCAATCCAACTGTTAAATTAACTGGATTTTAAATTAATTTTTTAATTATGCATTGTAATTTGGCACGTTATATTGCGTCCTGCAAATTCATGGTGTTTAATATATCCGTATGCATAAGGAAAAAAATAAAAAATAAAATCCTACTAAAGATTTCTTCACTTTTATCGAGCTCACTTCACTTAGTAGATATTAAATTTAATAACTAATTTTGAGATTTAACTAAAAAATTTAAATTTTATGGTGGGAAATTCATTCAATATATCTTTATTTATATTTATTCAACGTGGAATATGTTTAGATTGAGAAATATATATTTTTCCAATGTTTAATATTATTAGATCAAGTTTTGCATGTTTGTATTCAAAGTCACGGTTCAGTGCAGCAAGTTGAAGAAACGCCCAGCAGTCACAGCAGGTCAAGTCCAATAGTCGTCTAAAACAGCAGCAGCCCGCACATGCTGGAGGAGAAGGTAGTTGCAGCATGACTTTTTTTCGTAGTTATTAAACTTGGATTACCCCCGGAGGGTTAACCTGGGATCTAATCAATCTAGTGGTTGAATTCTTTGAGTAAAATAAAAGATTGGAATAAATAAAAAATTTAATGAAACATGATTGATTTGTTTTGTTGGGTTAACTTATGATTTGAATTACCTAATAAAACTTAATTGGAATCTAAGTTTTTTATTATTTAAATGTGTTTTTTTTATAACAGTTTCTTTTATATATATATATATATATTTTATATATATATATATAAATAGTTGGTTATTAATTATTTTCAAAGTTTATTATATAAATATTAGAAGAATATTTTATTTTTTAAATGTGAGATTTAAAACCCTTTGCTATACATATTCTATATTCACAAAAAAAAAAAATTTAATGTAGGATTTGAAATTATTTAGTATATATATTCACAATAAAAAAGTTATGTTTTTCAAAGTGGAATAAAAAATATTTTTAGTTTAAATACTTTAAATTAAAAGAATAACATACTAACATAGTAATATATTTTAATGTGGAACACAAAACCTTTTGAAATAATATTTTAAACTTCATTATTTATCACATGTATAGCTTATATTTATAAGAATTATTTCTTAATTTTTTCATATGAAATGTAAAATTTGAAACGTTTTTTTTATAATTTTTTTGTATTGTTCTAGGTCAACTCGTGTAATCCAGGACCCGATTCTTTAACTGAGTCAACCCCTAAATCAGATTTGATAACTATATCTTTTATCTAGTGGTAAACATGATCAGGCCTATTGGTGTTGATACAATAAAAAAAATATGTAGTAGAGTAGAAGAGAAATTAATATGCTTATTTTAAGTCATTTGCTACAATTTATATTTTTAGTGTTTGCTTAAAACCATAATTATCAAACCCAGCTTGGGAGATGTCCCGACCATGGGGTCATGTCCTGGGTTTTATGCGTCAACCCAAATGAACATGAAAAAATTAAAACAATATATTTAAAGTTTTAATATTTCATATGAAAAAATTTATGTGAATATAGACTATATATATTGTAAATAATGAAATTTAAAAAAATATTTTAAATTTTTTTTGTTTCACATTAAAAAAAAGATACTATGTTATGCTTTTAGGTTGAAGTATTTAAACTAAAAATATTTTTTATCCCATATTAAAAAAATATAATTTTTTTTTTGTGAACATAAAGTATATATACGAAAGAGTTTTAAATTTCACACTAAAAAATAATTTTTTTTTAGAACATATAGTATATATATTAAAAAAGGTTTCAAAAACCATATTGAAAAAAACATAGCTTTTTTCTTATAAATATGAAGTATATATATGAAAATATTTCAAATCTTACATTAACAAAACTTTTTTCTTGAAAATATAAAGTAGTATATATACTAAAGAGTATAAAATCCACATTGAAAAAATAAAATATTTTTCTAATATTATATACTGAATTTTAAAAAGTGTTAATTATCAACTAAAAAAATTATAAAGAAAGGATAAAGAAAAAAAACCACATTTGAAAAAAAAACATCAAGTCTCATCTGAGTTCACCTAGGTCATGGCAGGTTGACCAGATTTTACTAATTATTACACTGATTAATTTTTTAAGAAACCTGGATCGATCCAGCTACTAAGTTAACCCACCAGGCCGTGTTTAATAATAATGCTTAAAAATCTTGTACCATGTATTCTTTTCTCTTTATGATGATAGAGTGAGTCAGGCTTTTGTTTCTATTATTGGGTGATGTATAACTTATATTATGCATGGAAATTGTCACTCCTTAAAAGTCTTGAAAACATTATAAAAATATTTTTATTACATTACCGCTTAACATGTTTTATGAACATGTAAAATATTTTAATTTTAATTAAAAATTATATTTCTTTAGAAATATGGACTATAGTGTTGTTTATATAGATTTTTCATGTGAGTTAGTTTAGTATACATGTCATTTGAAAATCATCTATATATTAGTTTTAAGTATTCATTATACCTTAGGTTATGAGAATAATTGATCATTTCATGAAAAAAAAAAGAACATAAGATATATTAGTTTGAACAACTCTAAATAATATCTGATCTTAATACAACATTAATTATGAACATTTATGAATAACACTTTAATAAAATATGAATCTTATAATTGTAATAATTTTATAATTTCACTTGCAAAAAACATTTATCCCAATAACATTATCTTTACTCTAGATTCATTAATCAAATATTAGATTCATTAATCAAATAATTAATGAATATTAAGGATAAATGAATTCTTTATTAAAAATAAAATATTTTATATGAATAAAATCAAGTCATATGTAACTACTAATTAACTACAAAGGATATATAATAATAATCTCTCACTTTCACTAAAGTCAATCACTTATGTATCAAATTTCATATAATTTTTTTTTGACAATAATGCTTTTATGGGGATAATGGCTTAATAAAAAGATTTGTTAGATTCTGTTTAGCATGTACTTGTTCTATCTTTACATCTTTCCTTTGTATAATTCTTTAATCAAATATAATTGTTTTAATATATTTTTTTTAGATAATTAATGAGACTTTGATTCATTTGCTTATATAATAACACCAATATTATCAGAGTAAGAGCCTATAGAAACAACAATGCTAGGAGCTATATCTAGTTTAGTGATTAACTTCTTGATTCAAACAATTTTTTTTGTTCCCTTAAAAGTTGAGGTGTACTCAAATTTAGTTGTAAAATCCACTTTGATCACTTATTTGAAACTCTTCCAACTCAACACTACTGTTTAGAGTAAAAAATAATGAGACTGAAGAATTTTTCATATTCAATATCTAATTTAAAAATAACATCTAAATAATCATAAACTATTAGTTTATCTCCTTCATAGACTAGAAAATATTCTCTATTATTCTTAAGTACTAAAGAATATTTTAAATATCTTTTAGTGACTTTTACCTAGATTAGATTAATATCTACTTGTTATGCTCCAAACATAAAACATATCTAGTCTTGTATATAACATTACATATATTATGAATCTTATATCTAAAATACATGGAATCATTTCCATCATATTTTTTTTAATTTATATTTTAAAATGCATATCCTTAGAGAGACATATCCTATACAAAATTAGTAAGTATCTTTTTTTTTCAAATTCTTCCATGTTAGACTATTTTAGCATATTATCTATATACGTAGATTGAGATAATCCAAATAATTTTTTAGATATATCTTTATAGATCTTTATTCCCAATATACAAGTTGCTTATCTCATAAATTCTTGGACAACCAAATCTTTACTAACTAAAGTAAAGAATTGTTATTTCCTATTAATAATATATCATCAAGATATAATATTAGAAAAACTACTCCACTCCTACCAACCTTTTTATTGATATAAAGCTTATCCATCTTTTTTTAATAAAATAAAACTATTTGATTATCTCATTAAAATTAATATTCCAACTCCTTAAAGCCTAATTAAGTCCAAGATTATAATTTTATAGCCTGTATACTTAATTGGAAAATTTCTTAAAATCAAAACTTTCATATGTCACATACATATCTTTTTAAATATTCTTATTTAGTAATACAATTTTGACATCCATTTTTCAAATTGTATAAGCATTATATACAACTATAACAAACAATACCCTTATAAATTTTAATATAATTACCCCCAGTAAGATTTCATCAAAGTCAACCTATTTGTCTTTATTTGTAAGCTTTGCTACTATTCTAGTTTACATTGTCATTTATATCAATATTTCTCTTAAGATCCACTTACATCCAATCAATTTTATCCCTTCAAGTAAATCAATCAAGATCCATACTTGGTTTGTGTATATGAATTCTATTTTAAATTTCCTGACCTTAAGCTATTTTTTTAGAATCAATATTGAATATTAATTACATATAATTAGTAGACTCATCAAGTATGAGCAATCATCAATTTTAGATTTCATGAGAAATCTATATCTCATTTGTGTATAGGATGTCTTACTAGATCTAAAGAGTTCTTATTTTTCTTGAGTTTAAGCTAAATGTCTGACATTATAGCCTCGAGCTCAGGTTCTATTTAGGTGTTAGTTTATGATTTTTGAACTTCTCTAGCTTTGAGTTTTTCCTTTAACCGCTCATTTCAAGAACAAATTATTTCTTTAGAAAATTTATATTTTTTTAAGACAAATACTTTTGCTCAATAAAATTATATAAATAACATCCAATAGTTTTTTTTTTATCACGAATCGTTATATATTAGACCTAAGAATTCATTATATCTTTAACTTTTTTATTGAAAGGTGTTTTGGTCATCTTATCCAATAAACAAGCTCTATAAGTTTCATAACCTGTTTTTGGGCTCTTCCACCCAAACCTATCCTTTTCTTTTAAAAAATATCAAAAATAAAAAAATAAAAGCAATAATAATAAGAAGAGTGACAAGTGGTTACAAAATAGGCTAAGAAAGGTTTCAAATAAGTAGACGAATCAAGCTGGAGTTTTGGATAAAATTATAAGCCTAATCATACCCTATTGTACCTAAAACTGAAGAGACAATGCAAATCAAATATCAAATTAAATAATTATTTGATGAATTTATGTAAAACTAATTAAGTCCAAGGACTTAATTAGATTTTTAATAGATCAATTTGATTTAATTATGAGATGAATTAAAAGTTAATTATGTTTAAGAATTAATTTGGGTCAAATTAATTTTATTAGGAACTTAATTGATAAAATAATTAAGTTTAAGTGCCTAATTTGGGCTAATTGGAAAGATTGGAATTTTAAAGGATCAAACTTAATTTTTACAAAGTCAAGTGATTGAAATTAAGGATAAAATTATAAGAAAATCAAAGTTTATGATCAATTAATAATTAAATTAAAGAAATTCACAACCAAAGGCCTTTTTAAAAAGGTTGCTAAACTCTAAGGACCCAATTTGGGCAAAAACATAAGTGAAATTTAAGCAAATTAAAAGTTGAATGATTAATTAAGGATCAATTTGTATAAATTCAAAACTAATGACCAAAATAAAAAAGACACTAAAATTCAGGGTTGATATTGAAGTTTAGTAAGGGTAAAATCACATAAAATTAAAATTTTGAAATCAGTTAAGGATGTGATTAATAGAAATCAATGTCAAAGGACTAAATTAAAATTTAATCAAATTCCCAATTAAAACCCTAAAAACATCAAAACAACATTATTTTATTTAAATAAAATATATATTTTAACCAAAACAATTTGGTTTCGTACAAAAAAAACATTATTTTTACCAGTATAAAAATAAAAATAAAAACAAAGAGATGTTAGATGGCTTGGTGTTTGGCTATTGTTCTTCATTTTCAACCAAACTAGGCAAATAAGGCACAATTTTGATTGTCCGACATTGTACTATATCCCTAGCATAATTCTTGCCTGTTGTTGTCTCTATAGCAGCCGCAACTCTATGCTAGATAGGCTAACTGGATCAATTTTTGGTAGCTAAATTTATTATATATCTTAAAATAATACAAACTTTGTTTGTATAAAAAGGTGGTGATTAATTGAAATTGATGATTGTTGTGTTTGTATATATTGATACATAATAAAATTTTGGATAGAGTTTTATGGAAGGGAAACCCTGCTAAAAATTTATTAAATTGGATAAATATTTTGTTTTAAATGAAAAATTCCTTGTATGTTAAATATACATGGTTAACGTAGAGTTTGTGTGTTTGATTGAGAAGGGCTCCACATAGAGCGAGACAACAAAAAATAAAATAAAAAAATTCCACCCCCTTTTATACTTATATAATTAGTAGCAAAGTTAAAATTATATTAAAAATCAGAGAGTGTTACAAGTTGTGTTCTCGAATAATGGATGTGTCTAATAAACTTAGGAGATCGCTCAGAGTAAGATGAAACCCATTCATAAACCCAAAAAAGGTGAAAACCTTGTCACCAAAATCGAGAGAGGTATCGGGTTAACCAAGATGGAAAGGTTGTGAGAGGGGAACAAAATGAGAAGTCAACATGTGCTGTAGTCTCGGTGTCCTCAATGTTTTTTCTTTGTTTTTTTTTTTTTTTTTAAATAAGCTGTCTGACCAAATGTTTGTGCTTGAAAAGGTAACGATCGAGCAAGCTCAGGTTCTAATGAGCTTCAAAAGAACAAGTTATTGTAACACTAGTTAACAAAAACCATACAAGGCATAACCTTATCTAAACACTGAACAAGTACTGTAAAAAGCACTAGAGGCTAACGATTTTAGTGTTTGTGATTGTGTCTGTTGAAGTTCATCGAACCCCTTCGACTGGATGAAATTTAGAATGAACTATCCTTGTCAACAGCATTGCAAAGCTGTCCTGGCTTGAGGTTGACTGCTGCCACAAGTGAACTAAAAATAGTAGAATGAGATTATTGAGAGAGCAAATGAGCCTGCGCAAACTGTATTGCGATCAGAGTCAGATGAAGCTGACCCTTCAATATCATAATTTAAAGTCCAAATGGGATCACTATATAATAAAAAAAATTAAAGAAAGTGTCAGCTACTTCAATGGCGAAACCTTCCATGTCGTGGGTTTTCATTGTTTTGGCGCTCCATCTAAATCCATGACCTACTTTCTTTGTGAGAACATTTTCACCCACACTTCTTTACCAAAGTAAATATAAATGTTGACTATAAGGTGAACGAGGATAAAAGATTGGAGGGCCTATCGTCATCTAATGGTTATGCCTTGTGTTTATGCACACAACATCTTTGTCAACAGACACGGAAATCTTAGTTAAATTAAATATTATCTTTCATAAATTTACATTATATTAATTATATTAATTGTGATATTAATTAGAAGAGAAAAGAAAAAATAATAGTGATAAAGTTCAATCCCATATAATTATTTATTTATTAAAATTCTGATATCATGTTAAAAAATTTATATTAACTTAATGATTTAAGTTAATAAATAAAATTTAAAAATATAATTTATATTATTTTTTTAATAGTTATCACTCTTAAAATAAATTTTTTAAATTGCCAAAACATCAAAAATAAACAAATAAAAACTATATTGAATAACATACATGCAAAGTGAAAAACAATAATACGCAATACAACACAAATAATGGCAGACAACTTCGAAAACACATCTCAATATTTCAGTAAATATTTGGCAAGGAAAACCTAGGAAGCAGTATATAAGATGCACAGTACAATACAAATAACGTCATACAAAACTACAACCATATCTCTAGCACTTTCAAGTTGACATTTGGCATAAACAAAATGGGAACAAAATATGCAAAACATTAATTAATCAGCAGGGTACTTGACTCATAAATGTCGCTAGCAAATCAGCAAAGGATGAAGCAGGAACCTGGATTCAAGGAACACCACGTAAAGAAAGTTGATGCAAAAATAGAAAAATGGGTCTAAAATCTCAAACATTGTCCGGACAACTTTTCAATTTTCCCTCACCGTAGGAAACACACAAAACAACAGGAATCCTTAGAAAAACAAAAGAGACCAAGCAAAGGTCTATATGAATGTGTTTAACCCTGCACAGCTTCCTGAATAAAACCTAATCCAAGATCCACAGAGGTCTAATACATTGCATCTCCACCTAATGCCAACAAATTTCTCAGTGTTGTTAACCATGCCAAACTCTTGTTGACAACCAAGCCTAGATATCATTAATTAAGATGGCAACATATTCATGTGTATAAGAACTTACGATTATAAGCAGGAAGCAATTCTTTATTTTCCACTAACACACCGATTAGGAACATCCCAGGCATATAATGGAAGTTTTTTTTATATAATAATATAAATTGTATTTTAATATTTTATTTAACAATTTAAATTATTGAGTTAAAATAATTTTTTAATATAATATCAAAACTTTGATTTAGGTCATTACAAGTTTAAATTCTTTTATTTTTATTTATTTAATAAAAATTAAATATAAAATAATATAAATTCATGTAAATTTTAAATCTAAAAAACTCTCACTTATAAGAATATATTATAAAATAATATGAATTATATATTTAAATTTAAAATTTTAAATAATTTTTTTATTTTTTAACTTTCAAGATACACCGAGGGGAAAGCTTCAAAGTTTTAAGCATGCAAAACCACGATTAAAGAAGAAATTAATCCTCCCTAATATAAACCACAAACAAAGAGCATGCATAGATTAAATTCCAGAACTCTACGGTAGCAGAGCACGACTGCGAAGCAGAAGTTGTTTCGATAACTGATTACCGAAGCGCTTATAAATAGTTTGAATGAAAGGAAAGGAGAAGAGTATCGTGCCCACAACGCAACCATTGAATTTCAAAAAGGCTCGCATATTATTAAAAAAATTATGGCGTAAAGGGAAATTATTTAAATGTTATTATAATAAATTTATTTAAAATGAATCTTATTATATAATGTAAAAAAGCAAGTGTCATTAAAAAAAGAAGCCGTGCTTGGTTAGAAAGAGTGTCCCACACGACTTGCCCAAACCTATAAAGCCCATGCATGCTTGTATAGTGCCATTCTCTAAACTTTTTTTTTTATAAATAAATATATGTATTTAGTCAAAACTTTATCTTTTTATTTCTATATTTTTTTTAAAAAATTCACGTAGACATTAACTTTTTTTTTTTTATCAACAACATGGTTGATTTAATATAAAGTTAAATTAATTAAAAACGAAATTTATGGGAATTCAAATGGTTTTAATTTAAGAAAAAATTATTTCTTTAGATAAAAATATTTTTCCATTATATTTTATTTATTTTTTTTGTCAAAAAATGCTTCTATATTTTCTTACAAAATCTTGGTTCCTCATATAAAATCTTATCATGATTTATAAAGAAATTTACAATCAAGAAATGAAAATTAATATCTCTATTATTTTTCTATAACTTTATGTAAAAATAAAAGAATAAATTACCTAAATTTCATATATAATTATTCATAAAATAATTTTTAATATAAGTAGAAAATATCTAATATTATTTTAAAATTATGACATAATGATACTTTTTAAAAACCGTTTAATCATTTCATTTAAAGATAATGAATTATAACATTGAAAAAAATTAAATGAAGAAAATTAGATTAAAAGGTGAAGGGCTATTTTTTATTTTAAAAAAGGTCAGATATTCCTTGGCATGGAAGGATCGAAACATGATGAAAATGAAGTTTAAAGACCAAAATAAATATAACTGAAACTACAAGGATTGAATATGGAAAAACAAGACATTTCAGGGATCAAAATGTAAAGTGCAGCTACAATATTTTATCGTGTTCTTTTAATATTCTTGATAATTTTAAATATAATATTCCCTGCCATCGTTGAAAAAGATATAGTATTTACGACCAACCGTACACCTAACATCATCTGGCTTTCACTGTTTCAAGTTTTTCTTTAGCTGCAGAGCATCCTTGAAAGATTCGATTTCACACCTGATATTAGCCATCCCGATAATTCTTCAGGTAGATAATTATATTGAAGTGCAAATAACAGCTCTGACTTTTCAACTCCGAAACTCTAAAATTGCGAGCTAGAAAAAAGAAAATGAAGAAAGTATTATGCGTACAAGCCGGCAGGATACACCCAATTCAAAAGTCACTGTTAAGAGTCAGTTTTGCCTTGGTTGTGCTCTTTCTCTTACTTTCTTTTTTGAACATTTCCAGTTGTTTTTGTAGAAGGAGATGGAATTGTTTGGTAAAAGTAAAACCAAATAGTTTTGCTGCCACCGCCAATCTAGAGTTTGTCACTGAAATCTTTCATAGCCATGCGGGTAGATTTTACTCGTTATGTGGTAACACTTGATGTTTGAAAACTATCATTTCAACAATGGAGAGCCTTCCTTTCTTTATCTTCTTCAGCACTTCGTTCATACAATCTCTCTACTTCTTGTCATCTGCTGCTGATATCATAACTCCAGATCTACCTGTCAAAGATGGCCAGACTTTAATTTCTGTATCTCAAAGTTTTGAGCTAGGTTTCTTCTCTCCTGGAACCTCAAAATACCGGTATGTAGGAATTTGGTACAAGAAGAGCCCTGAGACAGTTGTATGGGTTGCAAACAGAAACAACCCACTCACTGATCATTTTGGGGTGTTAACAATTGGCAACAGGGGAAATCTTGTTCTTCTCGACCAAATAAAGAATATTATATGGTCTTCAAATTTATCAAGCATTATAGCAGGTCCTGTCGCACAGCTATTGGATTCTGGAAATCTTGTTCTTAGGGACAATGGTAGTAGCAGAAACACTGACAGCTATCGATGGCAGAGTTTTGACCAGCCATCAGATACACTATTACCAGGCATGAAGCTGGGATGGAACTTAAAGACTGGTCAAGAAAGGTACCTAATCACATGGAGAAGTATCAGCGATCCATCCCCCGGAGACTTTACTTATAGACTTGACATTCGTGGTTTACCTCAATTGTTTATTGTTGTAGGATCTGTGAAGAAGGTCCGCAGCGGACCATGGAATGGAATTTTCTTTGGTGGCACTCCTAAAGTCTACAATTCAGTATTTGAACCGATTCTGGTTCGTAACGAGGATGAAATATATTACACGTACAGGCTTTTGAACAATTCAGTTAGTTCGAGATTAACCCTGAATCAATCAGGTGCAGTAGAACGTCTTGTGATGTATGATCAGAACTCTGGATGGACAACGATATACTCAGTACCTGTGGATACGTGTGAGAATTATGGGCAATGTGGTGCTAATGGTATTTGCAGAACTAGGACGTCACCTATTTGTCAGTGTTTGGAAGGGTTTAGATCCATACCAGAAGAAGAATTGGATATACAGAATTTTTATGGGTCTAGAAAATGTGAGGCGAGATTGACATTTGATTGCCAACCAGGTGAGGGGTTCCTCAAGCTTTCAGGGGTAAAATTGCCTGATTTGTTAGAGTTTCGGTTGAATGAGAGTATGAATCTGAAGGAATGCGAGGCAGAGTGCTTCAAGAACTGTTCTTGCTCAGCTTTTGCTTCTTCAAATTTAAGTGGAGGTGGAGATGGCAGTGGCTGCTTGATGTGGTTTGGGAACCTAATAGACATTAGAGAGCAATCAGGAAGTACGATAGGACAGGATATCCATATACGAGTACCAGCTTCAGAATTAGGTATGTGTTATTTTTCTCATTTATGAACCTTCCTTACATTTTCAAAGTTGTAGTAAGATGTCTATCCAGAAAACATAAGCAAGACACGTTGAATTTCAAGATTTGACTTCTTGCTTTCAACTATGGGAGAAAACAAGGAAGCGAGACCTAATCCTGGTTGCATTCCTGTCTTTTTTTGTTGTTATTATTAAGAGAAAATCGTGGAATTGAAAATTATTCTTACCAACTGCATTTTCTTTGTGGCTATTTTCTAGAAATGGTGCGTAGCTCGAAAAGGAAGAAAATGTTAAAGACTGCCCTGGTGGCTTCAATGTCTACTTTGTTAGGCATTTTTGTCTCAGGTTTGGTGCTCTGCATTATTTGGAGGAAAATAAAGAGGAAGGGTACGAACTCTTATCCTACCTCGCCGCTAAGAATAAATAGCTAGCACACTGTTTTATTGGAAAGCAGGTTTTAAGTCGTTTTATTCTTTCAGTAGGAATGGACCGCAGGAAGGAAGGCATGGAAGCACCTCTGTTTGATTTGGATACAATTGCTACTGCAACTAACAATTTCGCGCCCGACAGTATAATTGGAGCTGGGGGATTTGGTTCTGTTTACAAGGTAATGCAGATAACTACAATAAAGCGTTGTGTTCTGTTAACTCAAAATTTTAAGGAAATGAGTTTTCTACATGAAAACTTGCAGGGTAAACTTTTGACAGGACAAGAAATAGCAGTGAAGAAGCTGTCAATGAATTCAGGACAAGGTGTTGAAGAGTTTAGGAACGAAGTAGTTTTGATTGCCAAACTTCAACATAGGAATCTTGTTGGGCTCTTGGGAAGCTGTATACACAGAGAAGAAAGGATGTTAATCTATGAGTATATGCCTAACAAAAGCTTGGATTATTTCATCTTTGGTTTGAGCCCCTTGACTCATTGTCTCTTTTGTCACATTTCTTCCCTAAGCATATGCAATGTTCTTCATGTATTAAACTAATTCCCTTGGGTTTGATCCTATGGGCACCAATCCTACAGCAGATATTGTAGTTTGACTTACAAGAGATGAATTGATGTGCAGATCATGAAAGAAGTGCGTTATTGGGATGGAAAGAGCGTTTTGTTATTATTTTGGGTATCGCAAGAGGACTTCTCTACCTCCACCAAGATTCCAAACTTCAAATTGTTCACAGGGATCTCAAGCCAAGCAATGTTTTGCTAGACAGTAAACTGATCCCTAAAATTTCAGATTTTGGTTTGGCAAGAATATCTGGCGATGATGGAAAAGAAACAAAAACAAAGAGAGTTATTGGGACATAGTAAGCTCTTTTAGTTAAATTCATATGCTTCTATGAGTTGAAAAAATCTATATATTTTTTTTTTTTATGCAGTGGCTATATGGCTCCTGAATATGCCATTGATGGAAAATTTTCAGTCAAGTCTGATGTTTTCAGCTTGGGTGTGCTTCTGTTAGAGATAATAAGTGGTAAGAAGAATAGAGGTTTTGTTCACCCGGATCACCATCACAATCTTTTAGGACATGTAAGTATGAACAATCACATGGAAAGGAAGTATGTAATATCTCTCTGATTTTCCTGCCGAATAACTAGGAATATATTGGGTTATCACAGGCATGGTTGATGTGGAATGAAGGCAGGGCCTCGGAATTAATCGACACAGGTTTGGAGGATACATCCGGAAAGTCCCAACTTCTAAGGTGTATTCAAGTGGGGCTATTATGCGTCCAGAAGCTCCCTGAAGACAGACCAGTAATGTCAACTGTAGTTTTCATGCTAGCAAATGAAGGAGCTGTGTTGCCTCAGCCTAAACAGCCTGGTTTCTTCATAGAAAGGGGTTCCGTGATCGATGCAACATCAAGAAATGAAGACTCTTATTCAACAAATGAAGCAAATATAACTATCCTGGAAGCTAGATAGATAATTCCTGCGATGTGCACGTCAGAGTATATACCTGAGGAACTGTTTTTCTAAGCATAATAGCCACTGAGAGCTTGGTGCATGTTTGAGTTTGTCGACGTTTCTTAGACAATGTTCGGTTTGCATTGTAGTTGTGAGAAACATCCTCGATTTCATGGGTTTGAAAACAATGACAAGGAATTGCTCAAGTCTGGTAATTACAAATGGAAAATAGAGAACTCGACAACAACAGTTTTCCTACAATCTGAATGGTCAAAGAGACAGACATCATATCTTTCGATCGATCAATAAGAAGGAGAGAAGGGAAGGGAACAACTTAGCATTTTATTGCAAGATATGCATTTCTAGTCAGATTACGAAATTGGTTTATAACATCGAGGAACCACACTGCACGTAGTGGGAAGTCATGGAGCAAAGTGAGAACTCGACAGCAGTAGTTTCCTGTGATTTGAAGGAGAACAAGGAAGAAGAGGAACAAGAGAAATTCTTAATACCTCAATCTTGGAACATAGGAAGCTGTTTGTAGTTCACGGGAAAGACTCGTAAAGATCATTTCTCACACCTGTTTACAAGCTAATCAGGCACTTTTGTTTCTCAATTACAACCCAATACATGCCATTGCTTTTAATATTTTTAATTTGTCCAGTAAAGTTCTTATTTTCTATTTTGAAAAATTTGTATTGATATGCATTCTGTTTCCGCAGTTAATTATTGTTGTTTTTTAGCTATATCATTAAATTAACAGATATTATTATTAAATATAATCAAGTGAATAACTTGTGTTGTGATTTTTTTTTAAATTACTAGCATGATATGAATATTTTTTTTTACACTAGAAAAAATTTAATTTGTTTCTTAGCATATTACAAGCTGCTAATCTAGTAAACCCTATTGAAAATTTAAAGAGGGAAGAGAGATTGCAAAGATTCATTGGAAAGTGTTTTATGAGCTTCTTAACAAATGTTAGCATTCAAAACAAGAGTGGGTGGCCGCATGCTAATTCAAAAATTCGAGACTCGTTGAGTTTTTAGTTGAATTGAAGATCTTAATATTAAACTAAATTTATAATGAGCTAATTAACCAACTCGACTTAGTTCAAATTCAACTAGTTCCTGCCAAAAATAAAATAAAATAAAACCTTATTTTTTTAATTTAAAATAATTGATTTGTTACCTTGTGATCAATTTTTTTTTTTTTTTGGAGTCAATTTCCAGGCGTGACAATTATGATACGAGGGCTGATGACGATGAATGATAATTAATATTCTTCTTGACGTATATGATATGATATTGGGCTTGTCATTAGACACCAATAGGGCCGACTTAACAAGGCTGAAATCAATCTCTAAGGCTATCATTTTGTTAATAGTGGGCTTAGATTTAGAATGGCCAGCCCATGTTAATGAAGCCCAGTCCAAAGTCAAGATTCTTTGAACCAATCAGGACATGAATTCCTCGCAAGTGCACATGGCAATTAATTATGCATATGTTTATATTAGTTAGTTTTTCAAGGGAAAAAAAAAAACAAACAAATATAAGAAGCAAAATATTTATATACAGAATTTTTTTAAAATTTTTTTGAGTAAACTTTATATTTTAAAAAACATATTTTATGGTCCAGATAAATAAATAAAATTCTAATTTTTTTAAATTTTTATAAAAAATAAATTTTTTAACTTAAACTCGAGATGTAATATTCAAATCTCAAATCCTAAAAATACTATATAAGTAGGAGAAAACATTTAAAATATTCAACTTTTATTAACTCTTATTTGACTTGTCAAAGTATCATTACAATTATAGAAAAAAAAATTAGAAAACCCTAAAAATATTTAATATAAAAATAAAATAGTAAAATGATTCCCTTCAAATAAAAAATTAGAAATTATATAATACTAATTTAAAAAATAAAAATAGGAAAAATATTAACTAAGAAAAATAAATTAACACAGATTGCTGCAATTCCTTTTTAATCTTCTAACTGACATGAGCATGCTCTCCGTGTATTCACATGGTATCACTGGTCTAACGACAGATAAAACATCGGTTGTTTGAGGGAACCCTTTATGGAAAATCTTGCTTCCTTGTTAGCCGTGAATCAGATACTCGTGACAACAATAAACGCTGATATTGAAGCTGAAATCTGTAGCCGAAAATTCAAAAGCAAACCTTAAACAGTGCAGTGCAATTGAATGAGAGCCAGTTTTGAGGTCAAGACCACCCTCGTTCTTACATGAGATTTAGCATAAAGCCGGGTGACTCGCATCCATGGTACCAGGTCTTACGTGCGGGTCATCCTTTATTTTGACAAGTTTATCTAAGCTCATGATTCTTCTCTTATCGTTATGTGTAAATGCCTTTAATGCTGAGCTATATCATATTTGGTCCAATTTGGCAGTCTTATTTACTGTGTATTACACCATCAAGTTTCAATGAAGAGAGGCATGAGGAAAACAGCAGGTGGCCTTCTCGGACTCTTTGTCTACTCCTTTCTACTCTCCACCATTAGAGTCTCCATTGCTCTAGACATCATTAGTCCAGGTCAATTTATCGGAGATGGTGACACAATAGTTTCAGCTGGCCAGAACTTCGAACTCGGATTTTTCAGTCCAGGTAGTTCAACAAGGAGATACTTGGGCATTTGGTACAAGAAGTTCTCTACTGGAACTGTTGTTTGGGTGGCCAACAGAGAAATTCCAATCTTCGATCATTCAGGAGTTCTAAATTTCACTAATCAAGGAACTCTTCTTCTTCTAAATGGCACAAAAGACGTTGTTTGGTCATCTAATAGGACCGCATCGAAAAACAATCTCGTTGCTCAACTCTTGGAATCAGGAAATCTTGTTGTCAAAGATGGAAATGACAGCAACCCAGAGAGTTTTTTATGGCAAAGCTTTGATTATCCAGGCGACACCAATCTTCCAGACATGAAACTCGGAAGAAACTTGGTTACTGGTCTAGACTGGTCCATTTCATCCTGGAAAAGCTTAGATGATCCTGCTAGAGGAGAGTATAGTCTTGGAATAGATCCTCGTGGTTATCAACAACTAGTTTGTAAGAAGGGGAGGGCAATACAGTTCAGAGCTGGATCATGGAATGGCATTCGTTTTACAGGGGCTACTAGATTGAGGCCAAATCCAGTATATAGATACGAGTTTGTGTTGAATGATAGAGAGGTCTATTTCAATTTTGAGCTTCTAAACAGTTCGGTGGCATCGCGGTTTGTGGTGAATGCTTCAGGAGTTGTAGAGACATTGACCTGGATATCACAAATGCATAGATGGACTCTCTACTTTGCTGTTGGTGAAGATCAGTGTGACGCTTATTCATTTTGTGGTTCAAATGCTAAATGTAACATTGATAAGTCCCCCGTGTGCGCATGCTTGGATGGATTTGAGCCAAAATCTGCCAGAGATTGGAGTTTCCAAGACTGGTCTGGTGGGTGTGTTAGAAGGACTACCTTGACTTGTAATAGAGGAGAAGGATTTGTGAAGCACACGGGAATGAAACTTCCAGATACATCGAGTTCATGGTATAACACGAGCATCAGCCTCAGAGAATGCCAAGAGTTATGTTTGAAAAACTGCTCTTGCATGGCATATGCAAATATGGATGTCAGAGGACGAGGAAGTGGATGCTTGCTTTGGTTTGGTGATCTAATTGACTTGAGAGAATTTGTCAATACAGGACAGGACCTCTATATACGGATGGCTGCCTCATATCTAGGTACTCTAATGGTTCTTACCATTACTTCTTTTTTAGCTTTTTTCTAATAGCAAAATTAAACAGTACCTTGAATCTGTAAGATTCTCATGTTTATTCTGAACGTCATGGCAACCCAGTAAATTTGCAAGATTGAGGCATTTAGTAGGTAGCTGTGTTCAGGTTCAGACAGGTTGCAATTGTACTAGTTGCACTTTAACATCTTCTAACCCTTCTCTCAATTATCAAGATAGCATCAGGAGGAATGAAAGAACGAAAGGCGAGATGCTAGTGGGATTCATAGTCTGCTCGATTTTGGTGGTCACTGGAGTTTCTGTACTAGGATGGATGTTTCATGGGAGGAAAAGGAAAATTAGAAACCAAGGTAAAATCAGTTTGCATTTGGTTTTGGTTTCTTATATTTCTCCAATTCTGGACAGAAATTGATCAGTATGCTTACAGAAAGACATGTCTGCGTCTAGCAGCACAGTGATCATCTTTCAACTAAAAACTTGAATCGTTCTATATTGTTTCCAGGGAAGATGAAAAACATTCTTGTAATGGATTATGATAGCCAAAGCAGGAAGGAAGAGCTGGAGTTGCCGATAATTGATTTGAGCACAATAGCAAAAGCGACCGGTAACTTCTCAAGCAACAAGAAGTTGGGGGAAGGTGGATTTGGACTTGTATACAAGGTAAAAAAACAACAATTTCTTGAACAACTATATCAAAAGTGTATAATGATTTTGAATGGACATTTCTAGGGTACATTAAATGGGCAAGACATAGCAGTGAAGAGGCTTTCAATGTATTCTGGACAAGGGGTTGAAGAGTTCAAAAATGAAGTCTTGTTGATAGCCAAACTTCAACACCGCAATCTTGTAAAGCTTCTGGGTTGTTGCATTGAAGGAGACGAAAGAATGTTGATTTATGAGTACATGCCCAACAAAAGCTTGGATTATTTCATTTTTGGTTAGTCCCTTTCTATATCTTCAGACTTAATATAGGTTCCATGAAGGGTAATGTGCCATTGTTTTTTGTTTTGTTTTGAGCTTTTAGTTCTTGATAGCACTGATTTCGATCTTCAGATCAATCAAGAAGCAAATTACTGGATTGGCCTACGCGCATTAGCATTATCGATGGAATTGCTAGGGGGCTTCTATATCTTCATCAAGACTCAAGGCTCAGGATTATCCACCGAGATCTCAAAGCCAGCAATGTTCTGCTAGATACTGATATGAACCCAAAAATTTCAGATTTCGGCATGGCAAGAATATTCGGCGGAAATCAAACTGAGGCAAATACAAAAAGAGTAGTGGGAACATAGTAAGTATACTTAAATCCATCCTATAATTCAATCTATGATGCTTTATATGAACACATTTTTCCCTTACAATATTATTTGCAGTGGTTACATGGCTCCCGAGTACGCTGTTGAGGGACTCTTTTCTATGAAATCGGACATCTTTAGCTTCGGGGTATTAGTATTAGAAATAGTTAGTGGAAGGAAAAACAGAGGATTTTTCAGTCATCATCATCACCTCAACCTTGTCGGACATGTAAGTGTGCAAGAATCTTTCTGTGTTGAACAATTAACCACACTCACATGCATTGATAGCCATTTCTGATAGCATGGTCAAGGATGACAGAGGTAAACATGAGGTGAAACAGAGTGACTTGAGTTTTTGATATGTTTCAGGCATGGAAACTATGGATGGAAGAGAGATCTTTGGAACTGACAGACAATACATTAGGTGCCTCTCACGCCCTGTCGGAAATAATACGATACATGCATGTTGGTCTGCTATGCGTTCAGCAGCAACCCGAAGACAGGCCAAACATGTCAACTGCAGTTCTAATGTTGGGCGGTGAGAGTTCATTGCCTCAGCCAAAGCAGCCCGGTTTTTTCCTAGAAAGGAATGTTCCTCATACAGAGTCTTCCTCAAGCAATTATAAACCTACTTCAGCAAATGAAATCACCATGACAGTGCAATATCCACGTTAGAAGACCACCACCCAACAACGCTTCACCTTAGAAGGGTAGGAGTTACTGGAAAAATGCAAGAACAAATTTAATATTGTTATTTGTTCATCAACTGCGAAGCTGATGTTTTACAGGGTTAATGTGAACATGAAATTGTATTTTAGAACCCCCCCCCCCCATTCTTTTCTGTTTTTTTTTTTTAATTGAAAAGTAGTTTTTGTTAGAAAATAAATTATTTTTTAATGTTTCAAAAATATTTTTTAAAATAAATTAAAAAATGCTTTTTAATAATAAAAATGCGTCATAGAAAATAACTTATTAATTTTTTTACAAGTTTATATAACACATATTAAATATATATTTGCAATGGTCATAATTTTCTTCTTTTATGAGATGTTTTCCTTCTGTTTGTGGTGTGTTATTATAGATTGTGATATCTTCATGATCAATTATAACTAAACTTAGTTGACATTACAATGTATATCAAGATACGAGTATCTTGCTTTCTTTAAGGAGATCAAGTGCCGTTCAGGAGGCAAAAGCCTAACTACTATAGGAGCACCGTCCCACTTATCAGGCTAATTGAGATTATTATTATGTTAATTTTTAAAGTATATTTTACTTGGAAGTTTAGTAAAATATTTTTTTTAAATTTTTTTAAAATTATTTTAAATATCAGTATATTAAAATAATTTGAGAATACCAAAAAAAATATTTTAAAACAAAAAAATTTAAATATTTTTAAAATACAAAAACAAACAACAATTATCTATAACCTGGCCGTTAATTGTTTGGCTTCATTACATCTTTGTATGTACAATGAAGATAGCTCAACCACTAAAACATCCTTTTTTGGCAGCTGGTAATATCCCTGAAAGCTCCTCAATTATCGTTATATTTATAAACATCGTAATTATACACCTTAATGGATTTTGCTTTGTTTGGCAATCCCATCTCTCTCTCTCTCTCTCGCTCTTATATATAACTCATGAGTCACTTAATTTCTTACATAAATATATAGAATTTAATTAATTCTTTTAGTTAAACTTTACTTCATTACAAAAGTTTATCAACAGATAACAATACGGGTGTTGATCTGAGCAAGCAGCTTAGTTATTTTCAGCCTTGCGATATTCATGAATGTATTTGAGTTTGTATTTGGAATAAATTCAAAGCTTCATTACCTTATTTAATTGAGTCATAAGGTACGTAGTGGAGTTTCTTTTTTTCTTGTATTGTTATTATCATTTTTTCGTGCGTAATTGAATTTTTTTTCCATTGACAATCATGGCACATAATGTTTGTACAAATTAAATTCTCAACGGCTTCATACCTTCATTAAGTTTTTTTCTTTCTTGATCTCTTTCAATGTGTGCAATTTCAATCCATTTTGAGTAGCAGTTGATCTCAGCTGGTAGAGCTTCTTGATAATGTTCCTACCATCCCCAAGGTCCAAAAAAAAAAAAATGTTAGGTTTAGGGGCTCGGGTGGTTGATGAATCAAGTTGGCATGAAACTTGCAAGTTTGACATTTTCAAGCAAAATCCATCCAATTTCTGGAAATATCATTAGAAAGTTTTCTATAGATCCCAACATGTCATGCTTAATATTTATTATTATTATTATTATTAAAGTTGTGATACATTATGTATTAAAAAAATAAAATAATTCTATAATTCATCAATACTTGTATTCCTCATGAAAAACAAGTTAGAATTTAATAATAAAAAGCTTGATATCCATATAATAAGTGTTGGGAAAACTCGGAACAACCGGACACCAATTTATCCGGATCAATTCAGCGGAATACAATTACAATTCACAAGTCCCAATTCTTTCCCTCTTTGTGCAGTAAAACAGAATCAAATAATGATGAAAAATAATACAAATAATCACAAAATCAACACCAAGATTTTTAACGTGGAAAACCCGATGCGGGAAAAACCATGGGACCGTAGTCCACCTAAAAACTTCCATTATCAACAAATAATGGGTTCACAATCATTCTTCCTCAGATTCAACTAAGGGATACAACATATATATCATCAAGAACAACTTATTCTCGGATTACAACAAGATTAAAGGAGAATTATTTGAGAAAAACTCACAAAACTGACAGCCCCGTTTTCTGTCAAAACGGCTAGCTTCCACACCACCAATCTTCGATCCAACCGTTAGAATGAAGATCAACGTGTCTAGAAGCTGCTGTCAAAATCTCAGCCCGATCAAACGGTGAACGAGCTGGAAATCGAAAAAAGAATGAAGGCTGCTCTGCTGCCTTTTCTTTTCTTTTTCTCTCTTGATTTTCTTCTCCTCTCCTCTCTTTTCAAATCTTGTGCTACAGTACATGAACCATTTAATTTTAAAGTGGTCAGCTGCCTCTCTTCTCAATAAATGTGGTGGTCCCACCATCACATGGTGTAGGACCATACACAACAATAAGTTTTGAATTTAAATTACAAAATATATTTTTTATAAAAGTTTAAAATAATCTAGATTTTTTTTTATTTACATCTATAAAATATAATTTTTAAAAGGTGAGGTTACCATAAATTAAAAAAAAAAAGAGAGAGTCAGGTTTTGAAGGTTTTGTTGTGCTATGGATTGAGATTCAAATATTTTAATAAATACCTCAAGGGCGTCTTTGACTTGTCATCAATGTGCGTGTATAGTTTTGTTTCCTAAAGAATTCAAACGTAGATGACGATGAGGGCGTGGAAGTGTTTTAATAGTTTTTTTTTTTTGCTTAAAAAACCCGTTTTTACGAGAGCGAAGACTTTTATAGAAGTTTCTTGATCTGTTAATTAACGAACAACGGAGACACAAATTATTTTTTAACAGATTAAGTGTTTGTTTAAGATTATAGTGTAAGATGCTTTTCATTTGATAATATAATAAATAAATTAATTTATTATTTTTAACATAAGTATATTAAAATCATAAACAATACTAAAAAACTTAATTTGAATAGTTTGTTTTAATAAAAATACTTAAAAAAAAAAGATCCAAAAATATCTGGGAATTGGATACCAATTTGGTTGGAAAAGGCGGACACTGTATTAAAAATTGAAGGCCTAAAGAAGATTACCAGAGGGATAAAAACCTGGACAAAAAAGCCTATTTTTTAAAATTAAATAACAATTCATAGTATTAAAAATAATAATTAAAGTTTATGGATTAAGTTCAATTCAACTCAAGATTCAGGGATAATCAAAGATCAAGGAAGATAGAATTATGAAAAGAAGAAAAAGAAGAAGAAGATGAAGAAATCTCGACACCATGAACTCCATTTTATAGGTTAGGAAACAAGGGGAAAAAATTAGAATCAATTAAATAGGAGAAAAGAAAAAAAATTCCAAAATTAAGATAGAAAATATAAAATTAAATAGAAAAATAATAAAACTGATAAAAACAATGATTTATGGGTCTAACTTGATGGCCTTTTCAATATCAATTAGTTATTTATTTGTAGAACATTTTTGAAAATCTAAGCTCGATCTAATTATTAAATAAAAAATTATATCAAGACCTGTACATCATTTCTCCCAGAAGGTCAAAGCAACATTTTACAAACACCTCCCCCGACGCACGAAGCTAATTTCGGCTGCAGCAGTCTCTGACTTTGTTAATATCCTGACAAGCATTAGAATAAATGGTAAAGACGGCTTTACTTGAGGTTACTTCATCATGTGATGTGGTACCTCAGGGGCTTAGAAAATTGGTTAGTTCTTGTTGTAATTTTTATTTTTTAAAGTGTTTTTAAATTATTTTTTCATTTAAAAAATATTTAATTAATATATTTAATTTTTTAAATAATTTTGATATGTTACTATTAAAAATAGAATTTTTTAAAAATATATATTTTTAATTAAAAAATACTTCTTACTACATTACTAAACATATCGTGGATCATCATGTTATATTCATGTGTACATGTGATTTGTACTTCAAAATGATAATTAGTTCACCTTTTAAGATTAATAGTTTCGGACTTGTAAAATACATAGGTTATGAGTTATTACTATTAATAAATATAATGGTTTTTTTTTTCTTCTCACTGAAAAAACTTATAATTAGTTATTGAAGGCATTAAGATTTTCATGAGGTGTATTAATTATTTTTAAATTTATAACTGATAATTATATTTCTTCTTATCTCAAAACTGCAGTGGAAAAATAAAAATAAAAATTAAAAGCAAAAATTTCAATACTATAATTAAGGGGCAATTTGGTACTTTGAAAATATTTTTTTTTTAGTTATTATCATATAAGATAAGAGATGATTTTGTATTTAAACAAATATAAAAAATCAAAAATCAAAAGCATAATAAAATAATTAAAATTGAAACTAGTCTTAAATGGTCTTTTTATCTTTTCTTAGTGGTTTTTTTATTGAGTTATTTCAATTTTATAATTTGAGTTTTGAATTTAACAAGATATTTTAAATTAGATTAATTTTAATTACTATAATTACAAGTTTGTTATATTAACTTAAATTAATAAAAATTAAGTTTTTATTTTTTTTTCAATTTCAATACTTAAACATCATTTTCTCACACACATATAAAAAAATATAACCCACCCTCGCGAATTGCAAATATCTAGACTAGTTATATCTTACAACCTACCATCATAAAATATGATAACAACGTACCATCATAAAATATGATATGTAAGGGATAATTACACTCGTAATTCAACATCTTTTCTTGTAAAAAACTTTGATTTTTTGTTTGTTTGGCTACATCATTTTTTTTTTTCAAATCTTCCAATCAAGTACTTTCGTCTATTTTTCTTTTGACTTTAACTTGCTGTTAGTACATAAACTTTATTTTTATCTCAATAGAGTAAACAAACTTTAATCATTCTCAAGATATACAAACTTTTTTGCTTATATGAATTAAGTAATTCCATCCATTTTTCGTTTTCTAAATGTTCCACCAAACTGATATTATATTCAATCAATGAGGATATTAAATTCAAATAAATATTTTAAGAAGAAATGACTTTTAATCAATAGTAAGCTACCAAGTTTTACTTTAAGGCTAAAAGCTACTTTATGATTAATAAAAACCAATAATTTAATTATCAATACAAAATAAAAATTTATTATTTTATTCAAAAAACTAAAATTCATATAATTGAAAATTAAAAAAAAATAACAGGTTTTTATACAAGTATTCGATTTTGAAACAATTAAAAAGTCAACGTACAAATGAAAAAGGAATATAGTTCATATATACTCGATTAAGTAAATATTAGTTAAGACATAAATGGTAGGCATGATCCGGTTCATACTGCCATTATATAATGAGAATTAATAATAAACATCGGGTCCCTTCCTGATAGCAACAGCTAAACTAATCCACATACATTAAACAACAAAATTGTCTCATGGGTTAAAGAGGACGACTTTTTTTTTTTAATATATGAATTAAAAATTTACTGTCGGCTTCTTTGTTTCCGCTATGAAGTCTAGAATCTCAGCCTGAGGTATCGGGTCAAAAAGGAAACCTGATAATTTGATCTTTGATTTTCAACATGGTATTATATCATATTGTGAAGGGAAGATTCTATGATTTGTTGACATTACAAAGGAGGAGTAATACATTTCTAAAATGTGATATTTCAACTAATGAGGGCAGAAACAGTGCATCTGTCATTTGATCACAGCATTGTTCAACACCAGGATTTTAGATCCCATAATTAGGACAAATTTAGCTGTTCCTGGAAGGGAACGAGTATCATGTTGCAAGTTTGTGTAAAATACACAAGGATTTTGCAAAGTTAGAGTATTATTGGTCTAGACTAGTGGTTATCATGTGCAATATAGAAAGCGAAAGCACAGAATGAAACCTACGGGGAAAATCAATGGAAAGATTTAGAGTTATCGTTTTGTGCACCTTCCTCTTGATTTCCGATCTAAAAATCTCTGCCATATCGGACACTCTTGCTCCTGGCCAGTCCATAAAAGATGGAGAATCTGTAGTTTCAGCCGATGGAAGCTTTGCGCTGGGACTTTTTAGCCCAGGAAGTTCAAGTAATAGATACTTGGGGATATGGTACAATAAAATAACCCCTGGAACTGTTGTTTGGGTGGCCAACAGAGAACAACCACTCGTGAATCGGCTAGGAGTCTTAAATGTAACTGGTCAAGGAGTTCTCGTTCTGTTCAATAGCACTAATTATGCTGTTTGGTCATCTAATGTCTCAAGAACTGCCCAGAACCCTGTTGTACAGCTCTTGGATTCGGGAAATCTTGCCGTGAAAGATGGAAATGACAGCAACCCGGATAACTTCTTGTGGCAAAGCTTTGATTATCCGAGTGAAACCTTACTTCCAGGCATGAAGTGGGGAAAAAATTTGGTGACTGGTCTTGATAGGTATATATCACCTTGGAAGAGTGCAGATGATCCTGCTCGAGGTGATTTTACATTTCGGTTGGATCCTCGCGGATATAACCAGATGCTGCTAATGAGGGGTCTTACAATTTTATATAGAACTGGCATATGGAACGGTTTCCGTTGGGGAGGAGTCCCCGAAACGACATCGAATACTGTTTACGGAGAACAATTTGTTTCAACTGCCACCGAGTCCTATTACACGTTTGATCTTCTAAACAGTTCAGTTCCATCAAGGTTGGTGATAAATCCTTCAGGCATACCACAGCGTCTCACATGGATAACTCAAACTAATCTTTGGGGATCTTACTCTGTAGTGCAGATTGATCAGTGTGACACTTATTCCTTGTGTGGTGTCAATGGTATTTGCAGCAACAGTAATGAAGCCGTCTGTTCCTGCTTGGAAAGTTTCATACCAAGAACTCCTGAGAGCTGGAATAAACAAGAGTGGTCTGGTGGTTGTGTTAGACGAACTCAGCTTGGTTGTAAAGATGGAGATGGATTTCTGCAACTCACTAGTGTCAAATTGCCAGACATGACTGATTCCTGGGTGAATACTAGCATGAGCCTAGTTGAATGTAGGAATATGTGCCTTTCAAACTGCTCGTGTGTGGCCTATGGAAATTCAGATATTAGAAGAGGAGAAATTGGCTGCTACCTTTGGTTTGATGACCTCAGGGACACTAAACATCTCCCGCTTGGTGGGCAGGATCTATACATACGAATGGCTGCTTCAGAACTAAGTATGTTTCCTTACTTCATCATATTTTTAGTCTTTCTTCTGCTTTATTTTCTTTTTAGGAACTACTTATGGTGCGAGCTTCTAAAACTAATTTTGAATGATGTAAGAACAGGATAAATCTTGCAAGTTTGGAGTCATCCAATGACAGCTTATATTCGAACTTGTCAGGCTGTCCACTTAATATGTCTTCTACTCTTCCGATGTTTCAGGCAGTTATGAAAAGAAAAGTTCGAGTAAGAGGAAGCGACGGAGGATCATTATTGGCACATTGATTTCTGCTGTGGTGTTGCTTGTATTAGGATTCATGTTGTACATGAGGAGAAGAAGGAAGACTAGACAAGGTAAAAAAAGGTTGTTGATTTTGTATCACAAATTAAACAGGATTAGCATGCAAATAAAGGATTAAATGAGATCAAATGCCAATTTCGTAACAAACTTGACTGTGGATACCGAACCTAATTAAAGATTTAACTCATTTTGTTTCTAATGAATAATTGTTAACGGCTGATTAATCTTGAACTATTTAGCCTACACGTCAAGCATCCGCATTGATAATTTGAAGGATGAGAGCGGCAGGGAGGATGATATGGAATTACCGGCATTCGATTTTACTACTATAAAGAATGCCACAGATTACTTTTCATACAATAACAAACTGGGAGAAGGTGGTTTTGGACCTGTATACAAGGTAAAATTGCATCATACTGCCAATATAAGTTAATTCAAGGGTGCGTTTGTTGACTTTTGTTGAACATTCAGGGCACATTGACCGATGGACAAGAAATAGCAGTGAAAAGGCTTTCGAAGAATTCTGGACAGGGACTGAAAGAGTTCAAAAATGAAGTTATATTGATTGCCAAACTTCAGCACCGCAATCTTGTAAAGCTTCTTGGTTGTTGCATTGAAGGAGATGAAAGAATGTTAATCTACGAGTACATGCCAAATAGAAGCTTGGACAACTTTATATTCGGTTCGTTCTGCTGTAAACATGGATATTTCGTCTGTTCTCCTTGCATTATAGTTTCAATAAGTCATGATTGGACTAATTTTGTCGGGGATTTTTTCAGATAAAAAAAGCAGAAACCTACTTGATTGGCAAACACACATGAACATAATTGGCGGCATTGCAAGAGGGCTTCTTTATCTTCACCAGGACTCTAGATTGAGGATTATCCATAGGGATCTCAAAGCCAGCAATGTGCTTCTAGACAATTCTATGAACCCAAAAATATCAGATTTTGGCATGGCCAGAATATTTGGGGGAGATCAAATAGAGGCCAATACTAGTAGGATCGTGGGAACCTAGTATGTATACCAGCACTTTGTTGCACCATACATTCTGTTTTCCCTCTTCTTTTCTTTCAGCGGCCAAGAAAGAAAATGAAATGAAGTTTAATTTTACTTTTCAATGTTGTTTCCAGTGGCTATATCTCTCCCGAGTATGCAGTCGATGGGCTCTTCTCAATCAAATCTGATGTCTTTAGCTTTGGTGTTCTAGTACTCGAGATAGTGAGTGGGAAGAAAAACAGAGGATTTTACCACCCTGATCACAACCACAACCTTCTAGGGCATGTAAGTATAAATAGTGATATGAAAGATGTCAAGTTGCATTTTCTATTCTGCTAAGATCTCTCCAAATGATCTAACATGTTTTTGGCAATGTTTCTTTACTTTTGTTTTTTGGGAATTAGCTCAATTCCAGTAGTAGGAGAACGAATTTGACGAGCTTAGTCTTCTAATATGTTGCAGGCATGGAAACTGTGGAATGAAGGGAGGCCAGTGGAGCTGATGAACATAACGATTGATGACTCTTCTTCTTTATCTGAAATCCTAAGACACATTCAGGTTGGTCTTTTATGCGTGCAACAACGACCCGATGATAGGCCAAGCATGTCAACTGTGGTAGTAATGTTGAGCAGTGAGATCTCACTGCCTCAGCCAAAACAGCCTGGTTTTTACACGGAAAGAAATTTTCCTGAACCGGAGACTTCATCAAGCAGTATTCGATCAGCTTCTAGGAATGACGTCAGCTTCACAATGTTTGAACCGCGGTAGACATTACTTGACAAAAAAAGGCTGTCCTCTAGAACACATCGTTCCCTGTTGTAATCTCCAACAAAAAACTGAAAGTATACAACTTCTCTTTTGCAGCAGCAAAAACAAATGATCGTTATATCGTCTTCCTGAAAGAAATTCTCATTTTAATTTCTATGATCGAAGAACTTGTTCTATTTGATGCTATGTACCTGGGGTTGGGGCATAGCAACTGTATCTTAGGCTTTGTTTCTTCTCCAGAGATGGAACCGCAGATTCTTTGCTGTGTTTTACTTCTTTTTTCTTAGCTTTTCATTTGTATACAGAATATTTTTCTTGCAGCATGTGTAAATGATATATTCTTGGCTTAAGTTTGAGTTTTGGAAATAATTTGAGCATAAATCCCCATTTTAAGCATATAATGTCAAAAGAAATCAGATATTTCTTGACTTAACTAGGAGATTTCTTGCTTTCTGTCCAAGCACCCCTGCTCAGCTACTACCTAACCCAAATTCCGTGTTGACTAAAGAATCAAATTTGACAGACAACGTTCTAGTTTCTAATTAGTCAAGAATAACAAATATACTGAAGGAGTAATTACCCAGTAGCCATAGAACGTCTATGGCATTAGCTAAAAAAATTGGTTGCATTTGACTAAGAGTGTTATGGTATTTTCAGTGCTGTAGTCATTATTGATTTATTCAGGTACTTTTATCCATTCAATATTTTAATAATCAGTAAAATAACTACAATGCCTTCAAGAATTTTAAAAAACAATTATTTCAGGTAGAGATATTTAGATAATTTTTTTTATACACCATATAATTACACTTGTACCTTTATATTCAAGAAAATTGATTTGGTAGAGATATTTAGATAATTTTTTTTTAATTTTTGATTTGGTCGAGGGTGATGACATAATTTAATATTAAAATAAAATTTTTTAATTAGAAAAAACTAATAACAAGTGCACAACATGTTTTAGCACTTGGGAGCCTCTATATACTTCATGCGACGCATGTGGAAGTTCTGGATGATGAAAAATAGACCTCCACAATATCATTTTATTTCTCGCCATCTCCTCTTCCTTAATAGGAGGAGGTGTATGTGGTCAAAATATGATTAGTTTATTGTGGATGACCCTTTTGTTTTTGTATCCATTCGTTTCTCTTTCCTTACCCAAAAAAGCATTATAATATTCATTATTATTGTTATTTTAAATTCAATCATTTTAGTTTTAATTTTAGTATTTTTGTTATTTTTATTTTTGTTGAAATTTTATTTATTTTTAATTTAACCAATGATTTCTAATTTGTATATATAATATGTTTCATTCGATTCCTCTACTTTTAATTTTAATTTTTTTTTGTTTTTTTATGAAAGTTTTTATTGCTTTCAATTTTATCTTTGAAAACAAGTTTAAGATTTTTTTTTTGTTTTTTTAATGAGAATAATAATGGTTTCAATTCGGTTCCTTTTTTTTTTTTTATTTCTTATTGTTTTCCTTAGTCTTTTTGTCAAAGTTTTTATAATTTTCAATTCTATTCTACAAATCAATTCTAAAGTTTTTATTTTTTCAATAATAATAACATTATTATAATTAAGTTTTTATAGTAATGATATATTATTATCATTATCATATTGCTAATAATAATAGTAGTAGTAGTAATAATAGTTGTGATGATAATATTTATAACAACAACAATAATAATAATAAAAAGAAATAAATTTTAATATTGGATCAAATATATTGTTTTTTGTATGATGATTAAGGTATTGTTTGACAAAATAATAATAATTATTTTTTAAAATATTTTTTTAAATGCATTAAAATAATATTAATTTATTTTTAAAAATTTATTTTTGTTATCATTATATCAAAATGATTGAAAAGAACAAAGAAATTAATATAAAGCAAAAAAAAGAAGTTATTGTTTTAACAAAACACGACCATACAGCGTAAATAAACATATTCTAGAAGACTATTTGGAACTGTGTTTTAAATGTTGTTTTGTTAAATTTCAAAAAAAATTGTTTGCTTTAAATTATTTTTTAAATATTTTAGAATATTAGAAATAATTTTTTAAAAACATTATTAAAAAAATTACTACACTCTTAAATAATACCTAATCAATTTATTTGCTGCTTTAATTTAATAATACTCCTGATAAAAAAAATCATTTTAATATATTTAAAAAAATTACTACACTCTTAAATACTATCAAATTAATTTATTTGCTGCTTTAATTTGACAATACCAGATAAAAAAATTATTTAAAAAAATTACTACACTCTTGAATACAATCTAATCAATTTATTTCTGATTTGACAGTGCACCCTATAATAGAGTTTATCTATACTCATTACTACACTTTTAAAAATTACGTATATTTATCTCTGTGTTTTACTTTAATATTTTATTTTCAAGTTTGCTTCCTTTTCCATACCTGACCCCTCACAATCATCCTCTCTTTTCATCTAACAAATAAATGAAGTGGAAAGAAATATTTAAATTCCGAACTAACAATATGGGGCTTGATCAGATTTGAAAAGTTTCTCATGCAACCTGAATCCATGGTTAACAACTTGTACAAAACAACAGATGGAAAAGAAAGAAATTTATCTGAGCTACCTGGAGGGATTAAAAAATTGATCACTCGACAGGTTGTTCAATTGAGAAGGAGCAGTTGACTGTCTTCTTCAAGTGTCCAAAGGTCTACCACGTGAATCTGCAAAGAATTTCTTCAGGTGTCTGCCTCCTGTAAAAGTTCTTGTTACACCAGGTACTTGATGTCAGTTTCTGATATACCCATGCCACACAGTTTCAACAAATTAAGCAAGAAGCTTGCGGTCAATTTGATTCAAGAATTGAAAAGAAAAGACACAGTTCAAGGATTTCAAAAACCATATCATACATATTTTCGAATAACAAGTAACAGAATATATATGTATGTGTGCGTATATAATCCTAAGCAAGATCTAAATCCCTGTACAGATTACCAGAAAATCATAACAGTGTTGACACAGAGAGATTATCACTGCATGAATGATTTTCTTTCGTAAAAAGTATTAGATATTTTAACCCCATTTCTACCGTGGCTCTAATAATGAAATGGTGATTTCGTTTTTTGTTGACGAATCATTCTTGCTTGCGGAACATTCTGCTTCAACTACGTTCCTTTCTGTGAAAAAACCAGGTTGCTTTGGTTGTGGCAACATCGTGTCACTACCAAACATGAGAACCACTGTTGACATGGATGGCCTGTCGTCAGGTCGTTGCTGCACACACAAAAGAGCCACATGAATGCATCGCAGCACTTCAGAAAGAGCACAGGATTCACCTAGAATATCATCAATTAGTTCCAGTGGCCTCTCTTCCATCCACAATCTCCAAGCCTGAAACACGTGAACAACATATATACGTCAGTTTGTTCGATCCCATTCAGATATTTCCAGGCCATGAAAATTATTAGTAGACTTTGGAGAGCTCATCTACAGCTCCCTGTGCGTACATGTCCAAGAAGATTGTGTTGATGATCTGGATGATTAAATCCTCTGTTTTTCCTTCCACTCACTATCTCTAGTACTAAAACACCGAAGCTAAAGACATCTGATTTCACTGAGAAGAGCCCATCAATTGCATATTCAGGGGACATGTAACCACTGCAAAAAAGAGGAAGATTTTAGTAATAAAAAAATAAAATATTAGACACAAGCCATGGAGAGGTTATGGTAGCCTAGGCATGCTTAACTATGTTCCTACAACTTTTTTCGTATTTGCCTCGGTTTCATCTCCGCCACACATTCTAGCCAAGCCAAAATCTGAAATCTTTGGGTTCATATTACTATCTAGCAAAACGTTGCTGGCTTTAAGATCTCTATGGATAATCCTCAGTCTAGAGTCTTGATGAAGATAAAGAAGTCCTCTAGCAATTCCATTGATAATGTTGATGCGGTTATGCCAATCCAGTTCTTTCCTTCTTGATTCATCTGGAGAATTTCAAATGGAAGTTACATTTTATACCTAAATTCTCATGCCAAAAAAACATAAAAATATGAATAACATAGATTATGATAGAACTGCTGTCACGCTGAGGAGATTCTAACCAAAAATGAAGTAGTCCAAGCTTTTATTGGGCATGTATTCGTAGATTAACATTCTTTCATCTCTTTCGACACAACAGCCGAGAAGCTTTACAAGATTGCGGTGCTGAAGTTTAGCAATTAAGATTACTTCATTTTTGAACTCTTTCAGTCCTTGTCCAGAATCCCTTGAAAGTCTCTTCACAGCAATTTCCTGCCCCTCGTTCAGATTTCCCTAAAAGAATTACAAAAACACAAATTCGCTTCTTAAAATTTAATCTTAGAGAACATAAACTTAGCATGATATTACCTTATGAACAGTTCCGAAACCACCCTCTCCAAGCTTCTTGTCAATCGAAAAGTTCTCTGTGGCTTTAATAATAGTTTTCATATCAAATATTGGCAGCTCCATGACTTCGTTTTCATCTTCATCATTGCAATCTTTTTGCGGGCTATTTTTCGTCTTCGCTGTAAGAGAAGCAGATTTGATTGCACCAATATTTCAAACATAATGACTTAACCATTTGACCTGTTTTATCCTTCACATATTGCAATGTAGATAACACGCACCCACAACTAGGACTTACCTTTCTTTTTCCTGATGTAGAAGATTAATCCAATTGCAAGCATTGCTATGAAAATAACAGAGCCAAATATGATTCCCAGTAGCTTCTTGTCATTGGAGCTTCTTTTTACCCCAATATTCCCTGAAGCAAAGAAAGAAAAAACAGAATTAGTTAGCCAATTTTCTCCCTGTTTCTGCAAGTTTGACCCTTGGCACTGCTTCTGCAAGGGTTTCTCAGCTAATCATTATCTCAATAGAATGTATAAAATATGGTCAATTGGAATGCTATAATCAATTCTAGAGAGTAGGAAGAACATCAAGGAAGGATGGATACCTAGTTCTGAGGCAGCCACTCGGATATAGAGGTCCTGCCCACCATCAGAGAATTCTCTTATGTCAATCAAGTCACTAAACCAAAGGATGCAACCACTTCCTCCTCCTCTGACATCTGAGTTCGCATATGCCGTGCAAGAGCAATTGTTAGAACACAATTCGCCACATTTCTCAAGTCCAATGCTCTTATTAACCGACGCATAAGTCGTATCTGGCAATTTCACTCCTGCGTGCTTCAAAAACCCATCTCCTTTATCACAATCCAACAGAGTCCTTCGAGCACATCCATCAGACCAATCTAGGAAACTCCAATCTCGAGGAGACTTGGGTTCAAATCCTTGCAAGCATGAACATACAGGAGATTTGTTAATGTTACAACTAGCATACGCTCCGCAAAAGGCATAATTGTCACATTGATCAACTATCACTGCATAATAAAGCACCCAACTACGCGACCTATCAATCCAGGTGAAGCGCTGTGAAACACCAGACGCATTCAGTACCATCCTTGAAAAAACGGAACTGTTCAGTAGCTCATATTTGTAATAAACGTATGTCTCATTTGATACAAATTCGTATGTGTATACTGGATTTCTCACCATTGCTTGAGCCCCAGTCCAACGAATGCCATTCCATGACCCTGCTCTAAACTGTACTGCAGACCCTTTCTTAAGGACTAACTGTGGAACCCCATGAAGATCTATCCGAAATGTAAAGTCACCATGAGCAGGATCATCCGTGCTTTTCCAAGATGATAAAAACCAGTCGAAACCAGAAGCCAAGTTTCTTCCAAGCTTCATGCCTGGCAGCAAGGTATCACATGGATAATCAAAGCTCTGCCATAAATACTTATCTGGGTCGTCATCATTTCCATCTTCCACCACAAGGTTACCAGACTCCAAAAGCCTTGCATCTGGAATATTCTCTGCACCTCTTGATGTATTTGATGACCAAACAATTCCTTTTGTGCTATTAAGAAGAACAAGATTTCCTTGTGCAGTAACTTTTAGCACCCCCAAATGATCAAAAAGTGGTGCTTCTCTATTAGCTACCCACACAACAGTCCCCATGGATATCTTCTTGTACCAAATTCCTAAATATCGATTTCTTGAACTACCTGGGCTGAAAAATCCAAGTTCAAAGCTTTCACCTGGTGAAACTATCGTCTGGCCATCACTGATGGGTTGGCTAGGAGTTACAGTGTCCAGAGTAGTAGAGGTTCTTATGCTGGAGAGAACAAAAGAGCACAAGAAAAGCAGTCTTTCCAAAGATTTTTTTGTGGTTCCTTCCATGGTAGATTGCTTCTGTTGCGAGACAGAATCACGTGTATTCAATCTGGACTTGGGAAAATGACTAAAATTGTAGCCTGCGCATTAATGGCGTGAAGGTGTTCGGTCCAATTTTGAAAGATATTCGAAAATATAATGAAGTTAGCTATCATTTATGTGTTGGAAAGTCTTAGATGTCTTTTTCTTGTATTTTCACATTTTCACTCGACACATTTCAGCATGGACGACAACAATGAATTTATCTTCTTGTCCTTCAAAAAAACAAAAAACTGTAGGCTAAAGGTTGCGGATAGATTGTCTTTATAATGTAGCATTTTGATATATTTAAATTAATTAGTAAAAGTATTTGCCTTTCAAATTGTATAGTAAATTATCATAAATATTATTAAGATTAATACATTATTAGATGTCATTGAAGAGTAGATTATATTTTACTAATAAAGTATACAATAAAATAACTAATTTAACCTTGTACAGGTAAATGCCTAGGGATTTATCTCTTATATCTTAAAATTGAGGGTATTTTTGTTATTATATTGTTGGGTTTCTTTTAATTAATATAAGTATTCAAGCTAATTTGTGCACACCTCAACTAATCTCATAGGCTCTGAAATGTAAGTTTGCGATGGTTCTAAGGTTTGTGAGATTCAAACTTGTGATTTTTATAAAGCAAACATAGAGCCTAACTAGTTGAGCTATATCCTTAAGAGTTTTATTGTTGATTTGTTTTGTTGTATTGGATAAAGTAAGGGTTAGTTTTGTCTTTTAATAAATTAAAGGGACTTTAAAAAAATTTGTCGATGTATGCTAGGCACATGTCAGTCGCTTCATCGTCTTTAGACGACATATGCAGCTGATTTCAGCAACCAAAAATATCATTTCATAACATCTTTAAATTCATCTCGGTGTCTTCCCTATATAATGATGGTGCATGTAGAAAACAGAGCTTTGGTTTGATTCTAATGGTCATTTTTCCCTCATACTTTCTCAATTCTTGCGTCCCGCCTTGATGAATTTTCAAATCAGCCCCTTAACTTCTATTAGTTCTTAATTTTGTCCCTAATCTTTTGGTTGATATTTTGTTTAATTTCATTCTCATTTGATTTCTTTTACTTCTCTTTGTTTTTTATTTAGTCCCTGAACCTTTGGTTAATATTTGTTTTATATGAAATAACTAATGAAAATCAAAATTTGTTTCACTTCATCCTTATTTGATTTTTATTTTTTTTTTCTTTTTTGGTTCCCATTTTTTTTAATTGTTATTTATGTCATCTGAGATAATTTTTATAATGTAATTTTTTTGGCAATTTCACCATTAATCATTTTTTTCCTATTAGATTTATCCTTGTTGTTTTATTATTATTTTTTTGCTTTGCTTGATGTTTTAGTTTGATATTTTTTATATTTAATTTCATCATTTAACATTGAGTTAATTTGAATTTGAGCTTCTTGGTTAAGTTTATTTTGGAATTTCATGGATTATAGTTTGGAAAATTAACTCATCTTAAATGTCTGTTAAGAGTTGCTTTGTTTTTTTTTTTATCATTCTTTTAAGTTAATATTTTTTTAATTTTAACATTTAATATTTATTTTATTTGAGATTAAGTATTATGTTTTTTTTATATGCTTTCTACTATCTTTGTTTTTTATGTTTAAGTTGGTGTATCTAAGGTTATTTTATCATTTTTTCTTTGTTAAATATACTTTCTCAAAATTATTATTTTTTTGCATTAAATAGAATTAATTGATTAAATATAAATGAATATTCACTTCATTGTGTTTTGTTTAATTTGTTTTTTTAGGACATTGCTTTAGTAAACCATGCAATTTCTTTTGATATTGTCTTGCATTCTTTTATAGTGGAGTTTGAATTATCTCAACAAGCTCTTTTGGTTTTAGGCAATGTATATGGTGTAGTGGTGATAAATCTCCAACCATCTATTATTCCTTCCCCTTAAAAGTACCATGTTAACAACTTATTTTTTAGTTAATTATTGCATAGTGTTTTCTTATAATTTGTTTTTATTGTTGTCTTCTATTTAAATCAAATTATAAAATTAACTGAATTTATTAAATATACTATCATAACACTATCATAAACTGAACATCTCTTTTTTATGTTAAAAAAATTTAAATCGTTCCAATAACACGAGTTGCCAATCAGTTTTCAATAAGGGATAATGAGTGAAATAGTCAATTCCTACTACCTCAGCTATTCTCTTGTTTACGTGAAGGATTCAAAGTCCGGGCTCTTGCCTTCAGTGGAAGATAGTCAGTGGCAGGAGACCATATCATTAATTGATGATACCAGACGACAACATATATATTTTGTTGGTTCTACGGCAGCTCTCTGACTGCCCAGAACTTAATAACCTACGGTGTAATTCATTGAATGCATCACCACTGTAAGCTAAACAATAAAATTTGAAAGCGATGGGCTAAATGAAAAGTTCAGCCGGAATTTAAATGATACAGATCGCCATGGATCCTATCTAGCTAGCTTTTTAGTTGTTATGTTAAACAAATAGGAATTTACGTAGCCTGAACTAATTCAGATTAGGAATAAAAAGCAAAACATAAGTCATGAAAAGGGTCCAAGGAATCCTAATCATACTGTTTATTCTTAATAAAAATAGTCTGTCATCATTTGTTTTGAAGCTAAAAGGCTTATAATGGTTTAAATAGGTTCCTCCCTAACCTAAACTAAAAAGAGAGAGAGAAAAAAACCCTGATCAGATAAAACAACAAAGGAAAAATCCATATTTAACTAATAAAATTAATAAAATTGAAAAAACAATATCTTCCGAGTTTAATTGAAAACATTGTAGAACATAGTGATAAAACAGTAAAAGCTCCTTATAAAATTTAAACACGATCCAAAACTTAAATAAAAAGTTATATTTATTTTCATTAAATTGATCATTTGGTGCTTAAAAACTTTTTTCTTTTACTTGAACATGTTTATATGGTTCATAAAAAGGTGTATTAGGCATTCCATGTTATCAAATTATAATAAATATATGTTTATTCATTGTAAAGTAGTTTTTTTAAAATAGTTTTTGTAGAAAATAAATTCTTGAAAATTAGATTATTTTTTAATATTTGACACTATCATAAAAATAAGTTAAAAAAATATTTTCAAATCTTTGACTATACCATAAAAAATAAGTGAAAAACCCAATCAAGCAAGTTTTTGATGAAATTATTCCATCACCAATTTTATTAGTGTTGAAAAATATCAACAGAATCTTTATTATACACTGATAAAATACTTTATTAGAATTTTTTAATTTTATAATAGTATGGTTATTACCAGTTTTAAGTGAAGAGCATTTTAAACCGCAACAAAATTTTTATTGTAAGAGACTGTTTAAGATCGTTATAATGATTGTGATTTAAAGTATTATTCATTTAAAAATATATCAAAATAATTTTTTTATATTTTTAAAATTATTTTTAAAATCATTATATCAATACAATCTAAAAATACAAAAATTATTTTTTAAAATTTTTTTTAAATTATAAAAAAACAATTTCAACAAAGACTCTTCAGATAAGGATCACAAAACTACGTGGATTCTTAATGATTCGCCAAACGAAATAGCTGGAAAACAATCGTTGAATCAGTTAAATGAGAAAAAAAAAAAAAAACACAACGAATGCCCTAGTTACAATGAGACGAATTTGGTTCATAGGGAAAGGAATTCCTCACCTGAAACCCTAAAAGTGATACAATTCTTGGAACAATGGCCATCCAGAATCCCAATAGCTTGCTTCAATTTTTTATATCAGTCCCACAAAAAAATACGAACGTGGACACAAAGCCATTGAATCTTCTCTGAAAGGCATTAGTAGTGAAGAAATTCCGAGACTCACCTTTTCATAAAAGTGAAACATCTGTTGAGGAAACAAAATGAAAAATAGTGCAGCTTGTGCAAAAATGTAAAAATCTTCTAACTTTTCTTTTCTTTTCCAGATCGCACTACAACCATGTATATCTAGAGCTGCCGGACTGGAAATGGGGTGGCGTTCACGTCTTGCCCGTTGTTTCTTGATAAGACGAGAATTGTATGGTTGGAAATAATAAATAAGGAATTTGGATTCCCTAATTCTAAGGTCATTAGAAAATTTGGTAGAGGTTTTTTTACATTAAATCAAAACCTTAATCATTTTATTATTAAACTAATGTCTTGTCCCTTGTTTCTTGATAAGATGAGAATTGTATGCGTGGAAATAATAAATGAGGAAATTGAATTCCCTAATTCTAAGGTCATTAGAAAATTTGGTAGAGGTTTTTTTACATTAAATCAAAACCTTGATCATTTTATTATTAAACTAATAAAATTAAATACAAAATAGTAACAAGTTTGTGCAAATCAAAAGGCTTTATTTAAAAAAAAAAATCACTGTGTGTTGGAGATATATAAAACCGTTTGTTAAACTTCACCTCATAATTTAGTTTTTTTAGTTGATTTTTTTTTTAAATGTTAATGATAATATCTCATATTAAATAAGTACAAAAATATTAATATATAATAGTACAAAATATGTTGAGTAGACCCGTCATCATAAGATTTAAGTTTTTTTTTTAATGAATTCAATTTTAATTATCTAAATGCAAATTAAGATGTAAAATACTAATTGATACTTATCATATAAGAACTATTTATGGACAATGACTTATTAATTGCTAAGATTTTCTTCTTCTTCTTCTTTTATTGTGGAAATTAAGCTTTATGGGTTAGTTGTCAACTTTTCTAGGAGCTTTTTGTGCTCACTTTGGTTACTTAAAAATGTATTCAAGTTTACAAAGTAATAAGGTATAATTTACGATACATTAAGTACAAAACAATTTTTAGTTCATAATCTCTTAAAAATAAAATTTTTATGACTTAAATAATACTTTAATCTTCTTTATGGTAATAATAAATCCTTCTTTTCAAATTATATTTTACTATTCATAGTTATCACAATTGGAAACAATTAACTAATTATAAAGAAGATAATTAATTTCTTACAGTGCAACTAATAAATCTATCTAACAACTTATAATTATTTAATCTTTGCAAAGTGAATAATGCTTTTTAATTAAATTTATGTATTTAATTAAATCATAATTGTATTGCAATATTAATAACTATCACAACCACAAAATAATCAATTAAGTGAATGAGATATAAAATAAATTTTAATGATATAATAAAAAAGTATTTAATGATTCATAACTTAAGAACATAATAAATACAATGGTCTCAAGTAATTATGATTTTCTTTTATCTTGCCACTGGTTGAATTGCCAACGACTTGGTGCTGGCGGAAATTTGCTTAGAACGCTCTCTCCGTAATAAAACTGATGACAAGTGCAAGCGACAACGGCTTTGACGCCTAATCTTTGACCCTCGGCTCCATTAACATTGAAGCTTCCTTGTGGGCAAAAATTAGTTGACAAGTCAGTGAACAAATTTGACAGCATGACGTGGAAGTTTGATAAATCGATGCATTGTTCTCGTCTACTGGAGAATAAATGTGTCATTAAACCCATTGATGGACAATTTATCGTCAATTAATTATTATTAATTGGACTAAATTGCAATATTTTCCATGACTTGGAGTAAACTCAATGCTTTAAGCAACATCGGTCACTAAGGAATGCGATCATGCTACATACTTGAAAATGACAGATGCTAATGGCGATTTGTAACGACGACAATTCATCACAAGTCCGGTAATTATTTTCCTAAATTGGATTTAATTGGAATAATAATTGTCTAGAAAATATAATTAGTTTAGTTTAGTTTTCAAGTTTGGTTCATTAAGTTTAATATTTTTTTATTAATGCGGAAGCATTTTCATTATAATTTCTTAACCGATTCCAAAAAATATATATCTATGCATGATTTATGTTTCATACAATTTACTTTTGTAAGTTTATTATTTTAATTACAATTTTATTTACAGTTTATCTCTATATTTTAATTTGTTTACCGCTTTACTTGGCATACTTCTTAGTTTTCTTAATATTTTTTTCTCACCAAAAAAGTTTTATAGTTTATTATGTTTTTATATCTTACAAACCTTAACTATGTTACCTGCTTTAAACCTCCGTGTTTACTTGGTTTTCTTAGGACTTAATCTCTTATTTGATCTATTTTGATCCACTTTATTATTTATTCTTTAACTTGACAATATTTTTATAAAACCTTCATCCATTTTATCGTGAGCTAGTTGGCATCGCCTCACAAGTTAAGTCCTAGCTATTACTTCTAGATGTTTTTAAAAAGAAAATCTTAAAAGGTAACATATAAATTGAAGTGTTTAGTGGGACATAGTCGTGTCAAGGTAAGAAACTACTCATGTTTGTGGATTTATCTATGAATTTCTACACATCTAGACTATTTCGGTGGCATCTGCATACTCTTCAAACCCTAGGGGCATGTTGACAATTCTACTCAAGATTATTATTGGCCATCTAGAGGGATTAATAATCAGTTTGATGACCAATTGTATGGCCAAATAATTAGCTTTTAGGACCAAAATAATATTTGTCAGTACAAGATTTCAACCTACTTGTCAATCAACAGTTGTCTTCCATCTCAAGGTATGCTCGACCATCAATCTTTTCAATATATATATATATATATTTGTCAATACGGATTGGGAGATATTCAGGTTGGTAAGGCCTTACAAGGCAAACATAACTTGTAATATTTAGTTACTGATAAAAAAAATTAGAAATAATTGAAACAAGAGCTAGCAGAAGTAGATATGTCATCCTTTATAGCTTCACCATCTCTATTCATTCCTTATTTAAATAATTTGTCTGACTCCAAGACAAGCATAATGGGACATGGCTATCCATGCCTAATGACCAAACATCCAGAGGATAGCTCCCATCTTATAGAAAATAATCGAGGTGCTGGAAACTTTTAAATTACCCTAGGTGTGGAGACATGAAAAATAAAAATCAACCTGTATTAAAATTTTAAATTAATAATTTGAATCATTAAATCTAAAATATTTTATTTGAAAAAATCATGAAATCTAATTATCAATCAATTAAATATTAAACAATAAAATTTAAAAAAAACATTTTTAATTTTATAAAAGAATTAAAAACAAATAATCACAATTAAAGAATAATAATTAAAATTAATATAATTAAAAAATAAAATCAAATTGTGAACATAGACACTGTGTGTGTATTACAATTCTAAAAATTATTCAATTAAAAAAACAAAACACTATCCACAACGAAATTAACAACTTTATTTGTATCATGGATATTGTATTATTTACTTTTTTAGGATACTCATTCATCAAACTGTTGTGCTTTGAAGATTTGTGTACAGAAATGACATGTATTTTTTATTTTTTTTTACAGGAGAGAAGAGAACAAAATAACATAAGAATTAGTTTATACACTAGTTTATTCATCATGCTTTATTGTGGCTTAGATTAATTTTTTTAAAAAAATAAAAAATAATATTTAGATTATCAAAAATTTTTTTTGGTATTGTTGTGAAACTTGTACAATGATTCAAACTTTAAATATATTGATTTGACTATTTTTTTAGCTTGAATTTTAAATTAAATCATGAAAGGGTTGCTTCAACATATCCATGTTCACTTGGTAAGTCTAAAAATAAAAAAATAATTAAATATTAAATGATAAAATTAAATACAAACCTCATTTAAAGATAGAATTTGCACAAAAAAAAAAAAGAGGTCAAGAAACCCAAAAGAATTTAAAACCTTATAATGATAAAATTAAATAAAAAATCATTACATCAAAGGGAAAAAAAGGGTAAAAAAACTTTTATTATATAATAAAAAATATAAAAATTAATTTATCATCAATCTAATATTAAAGAATAAAATAAAAAATACCATATTAAAAGATATAATGAAAAAATATTAAAAAAAAATAAAAGACACAAATAACATTCTATAATAAAATATAAAATTAAAAAAATCAAAAAATCAGAATGACCAACCACTAAAACCATAAACTCATGAAAAACAGCCTAGATGTGTGGGATTGAGGGAGGCTACGCCCTGGACAAGGTTTTTGTATGTAAAGTTATTTATCTATTTTAAAAAAAAAAATTAACCACCATAAACAACATGTAGTCTATCATTTATGAAATGAAAACGATTTTCCTTTCACTATGAATCAAACCCTCGATCTCAGCCACCCCGCACACTTTAGCCACTTGAAGTTTGTCAACAAAATGCGTAAAATAATGTATTAAGCTACTTTATTGTTATATAAACAATTAAACCAATCCCATTTTTTTTTAGTTATAACTTTTATAAATTTCTGAAATTTTTCCCAGAAAAATAAAACACGAACAATAGTTTGGACTTCTTTATTAATAGCTAAACTTCAACACCGCAATCTCGTCAAGCTTCTTGAGTGCTGCATCCATGAAGATGAAAAAATGTTAATATATGAATACATGCCTAACAAAAGTTTGGAATTATTTACTTTTGGTGACTTCTTTATTAATAGCTAAACTTCAACACCGCAATCTCGTCAAGCTTCTTGGGTGCTGCATCCATGAAGATGAAAAAATGTTAATATATGAATACATGCCTAACAAAAGTTTGGAATTATTTACTTTTGGTGAGCACATGGCTGAATCAACAGCACTCTGTTTTTGATCTGTTATCATTTATATTTTTATTTCTGTAAGAATTGAAGAAGTTATTTGACTAACATGGATAGAAATTGATCAGAGACCAGACAAGAAGAAAATTACTGGATTGGAGCAAGTGCATGAACATTATTGTTGGAATTGCTCGAGGGCTTCAGCACCAAGACACCAGGCTGAGAATAATCCATAGAGATATCAAAGCCAGCAACATTTTACTAGATAATGAGCTGAACCCAAAAATTCCAGACTTTGGCCTTGCTAGAATGTTTAATGGAGATCAAACGGAGACCAATACTCAGAGGGTGGCTGGAGCATAGTAAGTTTCCATAATCTAGCCTGGATGATTTTCATTTGTGTTCTGAGATTTTTTTATTTTGTTCATTATTAATGTTCTTCGGTGGCTACATGTCTCCTGAGTATGCATCAAATGGACACCTCTATTATGTGTCCATACTCTAGCAATGTGTCTGAAGTGCTAAGATGCATTCATGTGGCTTTATTATGTGTGCAACAATGAAACGAAGATAGGCCAAACATGCCGACTATTGTTCAAATATTAGGCAATGAGAATCCATTGCCTCAGCCTAAACAGCCTGGATTTTTCATCGGAAGAAACCCACTTGAGCAGGATACTTCATATAACAGGAACAATGTTTACTCAGAAAATGAAGCTAGTTTGACGTCATTAGAGTCACGGTAACTCATCCCTTGAAAAATTCAAGTAAAAGAGAGAGATCAGACTAAGTCAATCAATAAGATTTCATCGTTTCACAGCAATTCTATTTGCTGATATCCAATCTTGTTTTCAACCGGTTCTACCGTTCCAAAATGGCATGCTCGAGCTATATATATCTTAATAGAATAATCAGTTTATCAATGCCAGCCAAGCTGGCCACTCTTGCTTGCAATGGATCAGACATGATAACTACCTGGTTTGCGTAAGCTTCATTTTCATGGTAGACTTTTCTCATTTTATTTCTCTTTTCCCTTCGTTGTGACTTGTGCTACATGAATTTTGATAATAATTAGCGTCTTGGTATTAATTGTTTATTTATTATTTTATCTTCATCCATTCTCAACATTGAGCACCTTCCTCTATATTTTGTCCGACGACACATACCGTTGTGTTTTGCAATTTTATTGAAACAGTCTAGTCGATCGTTATTAAGTTATCATATACTACAATGAAATTATGATTATTGTTCATCTTTTTCTTGCCTGCCTGTTATTATTAACCTTCCGTTTTGTCTTTGCTCTGCTTTCTACCTCTGCTCTGAACAATACATGAAAATGATGTTTCAGTGCATTAGCTATTAACAAGAACAGCAAGCAGCATCACTTCCAATACGCAAAGATAGCTTTGATTCATTATAAGTTCACAGGTCATTTGAAAAAAGCCTAACAATCTCTAATGTCATAGATAAATAGTTCTGGATGATGCCTCCATTTCAACCTCAAAAATCAAGTGCATCTACTGGTCTAATTGTGTATATATACTAAGCTGAAGCTTTGTTATGCTCATTGTGGATGTCTTTGATGCGAAACTATTGAAACTTCTTGAAATTGGACTTTTCTGTCTTCAATAGATGGATGTTATGGTTACTGAAAAAAAGGTGGCCAATTTTTACCGAAGCTACTTGGAGTCAAATATTTTGAGTCTGTAAGGAAGAAAAACATTTCTCATGTCATTTCCTGAAAAAACTTTTCCCATTTGACCAGTAACTTGTTCTAATAACAAAACATCTTTCTTTGTGATCAAACGTGAACACATGAAAACTCTCTTGAATGGTAACTTTTTCAGTGCTGTTTGCATGATCTTTCTTGTTCTTTATCTTAAAGCATAATCTACCCAAGCCAATCCATAAGAGATGGTGCAGCGCTACTTTCAACCGGAGGAAGCTTTGAACTAGGATTTTTCAGCCGTGGAAGTTCAAAACACCGTCACATGGGGAATATGGTCTAAAGAGTGTCCTCGTACAGTTATATGGGTAGCAAAAAGAGAAGTTCCTCTATCCATTACTTTGGGGGCTCTGAATATTAGCAGCGAAGGGATACTTGTCCTATAATAGAGCACATACGATATTGTTTGCGGTGGCAATTTGTTTAATTAATATGATTTAAATAAAATATAGGGGGATAATAAATTAATCTTAAAAAACTCTTGGTTGTATTTCTTAAATAACCCTTGTTTTTCTAGATTTAATTTTTTATTTAAGATAGCTAATCAAATATTAATAACAGTAAAAATTAATTCTTATTTATTTTTTAATTTTTTAACTTTTAAAATTCATTATAAAAAAAAATAAAGGAAGAATTTTCAACCTGAATTTTTCAGGTTTTTACATACTCTTCTTCACTTCACGTTTTAATGTTTTCTTCTCACTCTAAGCTTTTGGTTTCCTCTTAAACCTAGACCTTAGGTTTATCTGATTCTGATTGAGAGATATTTGAATTTTGTATTTTTTAATTCAAATATATTATTTAGAAGTAATCTAAACTAAAGTGGTGGTGTTGAAATCTTGAAAGACATGTTGCAAACATTCTATAAGTGACAAGTAATAAAACTTTAAGAACAAATGATTTATCCCGGAAAACAACAAAAATTTTATTACCTTAAAGTATTTTAACAAGTATCCTCTTTTATATTAATTTAAACATAGATATTTTTTGCTACTAGTATGCATGTTAAAACTTTGAATAATATCAATTACAAGTTTGGTTTTTGCAAGAACTTGTCTTAAATGATTAATATGTTCATCTAATCTTTTGTTATAAATCAAGATATCATCAAAATAGATAACAATAAATTTTTCAATGAAAAATCTCAACACATAATTCATTAACCTCGTGAATGTACTAAGAGCATTAGTCAAACCAAAGAAAATACTAACTAGTCATACAATCCATATTTAATTTTAAATGTTGTTTTTCATTCATCTCCTTATTTCATTTTAATTCAATGATAACCACTTTTGAAATGATCTAATTGATCCTGTATTCGTAGTTGGAGTTTGTTTGGTTTAAAATATCATGGTGCCAAAAGATTTCAGAGTGCCAAACTTCATCAAGTATACCAGAATAGAATGCCCAAACACTCATTTCCGATCATACTGCAACAAGATGGATGAAGTTATTTATAATGAGAAAATGCTAATTTATTTCTTTCAGAATAGTCTCATGAGATCTGCCTTGAGTTGGCATATGAGACTACATAGTACCAAGATTAATAAATGAAAGGATCTGGTAGACGCCTTCTTGAAGTAGTAAAAATTCAATTTGGAAACTACTCCTAACAAAACCATTCTAATGGTCAAGGAGAAGGGATACCTAGAGTCCATGAAAGCATATGCATAAATATGGCAAGGTAAGCCAATACATTTCCATCCTCCACTAATATAAATAAAAAAGATGATATTGTTCACCAACATCATCAAATCCTCATATTATAAGAATATAATAGAAAGCTCAACTTAACAATTATGTGATAATGTGAGGATTGTCGAAAGAATTAAACAAGCTATCAAAATAAGAAAAATTAGAGGTCCTATTATGGGTTCCGGAATGATGATGAGAGATGAATAAGAAGATAGCTCTCAGGTGGTAAATATTAGTTATGTGGTCTAGCCAGATCGTATTATAGCATCAACTGCTCAAATATCTTTGTCAAAGATTGATATACATTTGCCACTCGAGTTTGTCTACCAACACTTATCAAACTTTGGACTTGTTGCCCTAACTCCATCAAATCTCATACAATCATTGTTTCCTAGGTTCCTGGGCCATTTGATTGAAAATTGTAAAAATTTAAAGTATCACATCTGAAAGTTGATGAGCAATGGACATATTGAGTTTATGAAGAATGGTGGTACCTACCACACAGTCACCCCTTCTCTATCTTTAGCAATGACCAGTAGCTTGTAAAATAATGTCAAGGCATAGATAATATGAAGTTAGCTAGAAAATGAGCATTGTATTTTGCTTTAATATGTTTTCCATATATCATGACATGACTCCATCAGTATTTTCAATGTATCATGCTTTATTTTTACACTTCCTGCATAGACACCTAATATCGCATCTACTAAAATTTCTCGAAATAGACATTGTAAAATTAATAGAACTCTAAACCCTATTACAATAATCCATCCTCCACAATCTTTTTGGTGAATCTCGATACATCCATGCACGATCATCCATGACTTCTATCGAACCTCTATAAAATAACAATAACAACATGTATTAATTAACTATATTAAGTAAATAAATTTACAAAAATATTAATTAACTATGTTTTCCATGTATCATGACTCCATCATGTATTTTCAATATATTGTGCTTTATTTTTACACTTCTTGCATGGACACCTAATATCGCATCCACTAACATTTCTCGGAATACAAGTTGTAAAATTAATAAAACCCTAAACCACATTACAATAATTCATCATCTGCAATCCTTGTGGCAAATCTTGATATATCCATGCACGATCATCCATGACTTCTATCGAACCTCTATAAAATAATGATAACAACATTTATTAATTAACTATAATAAGTAAATAAATTTGCAAAAATATTTGTTTAACTTTAGATTATCCAACAAACTAATTAAAACTTCTCTTAAATATTTATTATCAATTATCAACATCCATACAAATTCATACACATAAATTTACAAAAATTACAACTCCACAATAATATTGATAAAAATTAAAATGGATCCGTTAAACAGTTTATTGTTTATTTCATCACAACACATCTAATTCGGTAATTCGATATAAGTTTCAATAATTTACAAACAAGTACAATTTTACAAAATCTAAAACAAACCAATAACAAGTACAAAATTATGCATTCATACTACAAGTTTGTTTAAAAAATAATAATAAAACATGTACATACACTAACAAAGTACATATACTAAAAAAACATTAAATAATAATAAAATTGACATTTTAATGTTAAAATTTAAAAAAAATAGATTAACTTATAAAAAATGATAAAATCCACAATAAATCAGAATACAGATATTGTGACTACAAAAAAGAAGAAAGATGATTTCTGTTGAGAAGTAAGAGATGTTTTGGGGGGTGGTTACTTGCAGTTTGGGAGGGGATAATTTGTTTAGATGTAGGGATGTGGAAGAAGAAGGAGAAATAAGGGAGGGGAGGGTCGGCAGCATGGGTAATATATTAACTTTTACCGATGGAATCACCAAAGAAACTATTATGTCGGTGATTCCATCGACACTTCTGTTGGTGAATAGGTCATGTCATTGTATGGAAATCCCAGTTTGAATCCCTCTGTAATTTCATCGGTAAAATCACCCAAAAAAACTTTCACATCATCGAATTGTTTGTTTTTCAAAATTAAATAAATTTTGTTTGGAATTTTATCGATGTATACTGACAACATTATTCTGTTGATGTATACTGATAAAATTCCAGATGGAATTATTCTGTTGGTATCTACCAATAAAATTACAAATAGAATTACATCCGTCGATAAATATCACCACAAATTACTGACAAAAAAATTATGTCGGTAATTTTGTAGGTTTTAGATGAATTTCTAGTAGTGTTATTTTTCTTATGATTGTCTTGAAATAAAGACATGCTTCTTTCAAATGGTATTTTGACAAAATATTTTGATTAAACTACAACATGCGAAGTTAAGGCTACCCAATCTTGAAAAATTAAAAAAGTTTTGATTGCAGAAATGATTTGATGTTTGTTAAAATAGCATAAGATGAACAAATAAATTTTGAACTCGCATACAAAATTGAACCACATATCATGAAGCTAATTTTTAATGGTATGCATATTGACTTGTAGTGGATTCGGTAATTATGGACTTGCAAATCATGGTTCTTTGCAAATTCAAATCATTATATAGGACAATGTCAAAATTTATCGGTTTTAACTAATCTTGCATAAAATGAGAAAATGTCATTTTTGTTTATTCCTTTCACAATTCTTAAACTATATATCTTTAAAATCCCAATGGCACTCTATAACAATGAAGTGTCAAAGAGGGAGGTTATATTTCAAACCAGGTAAGGATAGATGTATGTCATCTAACCCCAAAACATTGAATAAATATTTTTAGATTTTTCATGAAAAAATCCTTAATGACATTTAGTAAAATTTTGATGAATTTGAGTTGATAAAGAAATAATACTTGAGCTATGATAGCAAGAAATTCTAGTTAAACCCTACAATCAGGAAGCACCAAGAAATTCAACCTTGTCATTAAAAAATCTAGTTACCCCTGTTATCAAGAAAGACTGATGTCAACATTGCAATTAGAAAACACCTAAAAAGTTCAGAAAGAGCTTGATCAACCCCGATCATATAAAAAGGAGAAAAAGAGGAATCCTACCATCAGAAATTATAATTGTTCAACCCTACAATTAGAGGGAGAAAAGGGAGAAAACCTTTATTATTATAAAATTCTTAAGAAAATAAAAAAGTTTAGGTTTACATATAAAATAATTTAAATACATATAATAAGATAATAAATTACAGAACTCTACCTCATACAAAAAATATAAAGTATCATCAATGAGATCATTATATATTGTAATAATAAATATAAGGGAACTGGAATGCATAGTAGTGTAGATGATGAATTTTAGCATGTAATTATACCTTACGTACAATTCACTTCATTCGAATTACTTCTTAATGTTTTGTTTTTCTTTACTATAAACTTCATCATTTTGTCCAACTCCACCTTACATAATTAGTTCTTCCAGCATGACCATCTTTCTTTTATTACAACATTTCCTTCTCTCTTTTTTGTAATCCTTTCCAAAAATACTAACAAAAGATAAAGTGACAAACACTTACATAATACTCCAATAATATATGTTTTATTGACTGTTATTCCAACCTCATATGTCCCTATTGATTTTCTAGGAAAACATCCCAATTAGAACCTAAAATTATTTTAAGTCATTTCTATTATATGTCAGGTACTATATTACCTTTTTCCATGATTCTAATTTACATTAAGGATATAATTTCAAGTTCCTACTATCATTATGCATCCAACCTAAATGTTTTTTTTTTCTTTTTACCACTTATCAACTAAGGCACCATATACATATAACCCTTTTAATTTTCACACTCCCAATTAATTTAATAACCCTAAACATTTCCACAATCTACCAATTCTTATACTTCACATTGTCAAACATAACCCAAGATTCTAAATATTTGTCTTTACATGAATCATATCCATGGTAAACACCATTTATTTATTTTACCAATAATATTTAAGCATAATAATATCATTTAAAATACAATACATTATGATTTTACATTCATAATAGTATGACTTGTAGAGGATAGAACCATGAACCTATATTCATTTACAAATATATTATGATTTTATACTAATTTTATTATTGTTATTATTACTATTACTGTCGTATGACTCCAATTAAATAAAAAAGGAAAGAATATTTATGATGTGGAGCCATTCCAATTAAATGAAAAGGGATAGCAAGAATCCTACCTTTAGTGAAAATCAGACTGTAAGGTACAGAGATATACATATTTACAATGCATTATGCCCCACCACGCTTTTAGATGGGATTCATGTGGTTTTACGTTAGTAGAGGAGATACCGAACACAAACCAGTAAGAAGGCATCATATAACCCTTGTTTTTTCTAGATTTAATTTTTTATTTAAGGTAGCTAATCAAATATTAATAATGGTGAAAATTAATTCTTATTTATTTTTTAATTTTTTAGCTTTCAAAATTCATTATAAAAAAGGAATGAAAGAAGAGTTTTCAACTTGAATTTTTCATATTTTTACATACTCTTATTCACTTCACATTTTAATATTTTCTTCTCATTTTAAGCTTTTGTTTTCCTTTTAAATCTAGACCTTAGGTTTATCTGATTGAGAGATATTTGAGTGTTATATTTTTTTATTCAAATATCTTATTTAGAAATATATCTAAACTAAGGTGGTGATGTTGGAATCTTGGAAGACATGTTGCAAACATTCAAGTTATATAAATGGCGAATAATAGAACTTTTAAAACAAATAATTCATCCTTAAGAACAACAAAAAATTTATTACCTTAAAGTATTTTAACAAGTATTTTAAATATTTTTTTAGAAGTTGTAAAATTAATAAAACCCTAAACCCCATTACAATAATCCATCATCTACAATCCTTGTGGCAAATCTCGATATATTCATGCACAATTATTCATGACTTCTATCGAACCTCTATAAAATAACGATGACAATATGTATTAATTAATTATGTTAAGTAAATAAATTTGCAAAAATATCAGTTTAACTTTATATTATCCAACAAACTAATTAAAACTTCTCTTAAATATTCATTATCAATTATCAACATCCATACAAATTTATACACATAAATTTATGAAAATTACAACTCCGCAATAGCATTGATAAAAATTAAAATGGACCCATTAAACAGTCTATCATTTATTTCATCACAACACATCTAATTCGATAATTTGATAGAAATTTCAAAATTTTACAAACAAATACAATTTTACAAAATCTAAAACAAACCAATAACAAGTAGAAAATTATATATTCATACTACAAGTTTGTTTGAGAAATAACAATAAAACATGTACATACACTAACGAAATACATATACTAAAAAAACCATTAAATGATAATAAAATTAACATTTTAATGTTAAAATTAAAAAAGATAGATTGACTTACAAAAAACAACAAAATCCACAATAAATCAGAACACGGATATTATGACTACAAAAAAAAAAAGAAATATTATTTGTATTAAGAAGTGAGGGATGTTTTGGGGGGTGGTTACTTACAGTTTGGGAGAGGAGAGTTTGTTTAGATGTAGGGGTGAGGAAGAAGAAGGAGAAATAGGGGAGGGAAGCGTTGGTAGCATGGGTGATATATTAACTTTTACCAATGGAATCACCGACGAAACTATTCAGTCAGTGATTCCATCAGCACTTCTGTTGGTGAATAGGTCACATAATTATACGGAGATCCGTTTGAATCCCTTTGTAATTCTATTGGTAAAATCGCGCCCAAAAACTTCCACGTCATCACATTGTTTTTTTTCAAAATTAAATAAATTTCGTCTGGAATTTTGTCGATGTATATTGACAATATTATTCCATCGGTGTATACCGATAAAATTCCAGATGGAATTAGTCTGTTGGTATCTACCAGAAGAATTACAAAAGGAATTACATCCGTCGGTAAATATCACCACAAATTACTGACAGAAACATTATATCAATAATTTTGTTGGTTTTAGAAGAATTTCTAGTAGTGTCATTTTTCTTATGATTTTCTTGAAATAAAGACATTCTTCTTTCAAATGGTATTTTGACAAAATATTTTAATCAAAATCCAACATGCAAAGTTAAGGCTACCTAGTCCTGAAAAATTAAAAACGTTAAGGCTACCTGTCGGTAAATATCACCACAAGATTTGATTTTTGTTAAAATGACATAAGATGACCAAAGAAATTTTGAACTCACATACAAAATTAAACCCTTTATCATGGAGCTAATTTTTAATGGTATGCATATTAACTTGTAGTGGATTCAGTAATTATGAACTTACAAATCATGGTTCTTTGCAAGTTCAAATCATTATATTGGACAATATTAAAATTTATCTGTTCTAACTAACCTTACATGAAATAAGAAAATATCATCTTTATTTATTCCTTTCATAATTCGTAAATTATAAATCTTTGCAATCTCAAACCAGGTAAGGATAGATGCGTGTCATCTAACCTCAAAACATTGAATAAATATTTTTACATTTTTCATGAAAAAATCCTCAATGATATTTAGTAAAATTTTGATGAATCTGAGTTGACAAATAAATAATTTTTTGAGCTATGATAGCAAGAAATCTTAGTTAAACCCTGTAATCAGGAAGCACCAACAAATTCAACCTTGTCATCAGAAAAGACTAATGTCAACATTGCAATCAGGATAGTTCAGGAAAAGCTTGATCAACCCTAATCATCATAAAAAAAAGAAAAGGAGGAACCCTATCATCAGGAATTCTAATTCAGGGAGAAAAGGGAGAAAACCTCTACTATTATAAAATTTTCAAGAAAATAAAAAATCTTATCATCAAGAAGGGTCTTTATATTATAAAATATTAGGTTTACATATACAATAATTTAAATACATATAATAAGATAATAAATTACAAAATTCTACCTCATACAAGAAGTATAGAGTATCATCAATGAAATCACTATTCTAATAGTAGATATAAAGGAACTGGAATTCATAGTAGTGTAAATGATGAATGTTAGCATGTAATTATACCTTATATATAATTCACTTCATATGAATTACTTCTTAATGTTTTGTTTTTCTTTACTATAAACTTCATCATTTTGTCCAACTCCACCTTACATAATTAGTTCTTTCCAGCATGACCATCCTTCTTTTATTATAACATTTCCTTCTCTCTTTTTTGTAATCCTTTCCAAAAATACTAACAAAAATATATTCTTAAATAAAATGATGAAGTGCCAAACACATCCGTAATACTCCAATAATATATGCTCTATTGACTGGGTCCAACCTCATATGTCCCAATTGATTTTTTAGAAAAACATCCCAATTAAAATCTAAAATTATTTTAAGCCATTTCTATTATTTGTCAGGTACAATATCACCTTTTTTCATAATTTTAATTTTGAAGCCAATTCTATTATTTGTCAGGTACAATATCACCTTTTTTCATAATTTTAATTTGCATTTAGGATATAATTTCACGTTCCTACTACATTATGCATCCAATCTAAATCTTTTTTTTTTCTTTTTACCACTTATCAACTAAAGCACCATATATATATATAACCCTTTTAATTTTCACACTCCTAGTTAATTTCCTAACATCAGAATATCTTTAATAACCCCAAATATTTACACAATCTACCAGTTCTTATAATTTCACATTTTCAAACATAATCCAAGATTCTAAATATTTGTCTTCACATGAATCATATCCATGATAAACAACTTTCATTTATCTTACCAATAACATTTAAGTATAATAATATCATTTAAAATACAACACATTATAATTTTACATTCATAATAATATGACTTGTAGAGGATAAAACCATGAACTATATTCATCTATAAATACATAATGATTTTACACTGATTTTATTATTATTATTATTGTTATGTCTTATTCCTATTTATGATGTGTAGCCATTCCAATTAAATGAAAAGGAACAGAATATTTATGATGTGGGGCATCAATCATCCCACCTTTTGTGAAAATCAGACTGTAAGGTACAGAAATGCATTATGCCCCACCACGCTTTTGGATGGGATTCAATGCATTTTTACGTCAGGAGATACCCAGTAAGAAGGCATCATATAACACCTCTTTTTTTTACTACTTTCTATATTTTCATTTTCTCCATTTAAATTACATCACCAAAAATCGACCAAATCATTTCACATCGTAACAAATCTCAAACATTTACAACATCACCAAAACATCAAAAATCAATGCGATCCAATCCAATTTCTACATTTTCTTCATTTGCATACATGACAACAATAATTAACCTTTAGTAATTCACATTATGGCATAATGGATGGCTTTAAAATCTCAATTTCCTCTAATATGGTTTTTAATTTCTTCAATTATTTTCTTAATCATGTAATTCAACCAACAATTAACTAATAATTAACATCATTTCATAATTTCATTCACATAATACATAAACCCCAAATTTTACAATTTGAGGATTTTCAATTCCCCATCAATATTAATCAAGAATAAAAATGGATTTAAATGAACGAGAACCTCTTCCCACAACTGGTTCATCATATCAAGGAAGCCTTTTAAATTCAATTCTAAAGATTTCTCCCTTTTCTTCTAATTTGATCAACTTCTCTCTATATCCCCCAACTCCTAAATCTCTCTCTCTCTCTCTCTCTCTCTCTCTCTCACACACACACACAATTCTCTGCTTTTTTTTTTTTAGTTTCTTTCTAGGATTTCATGTAACTTACACTCTTCCCATAATTAAATTAAGAGAAAATAGAGGAATTTTAGGACAAGAAGAACAAAATTTTCCCAATTCTTTCTCTTGATTCGCGAAAACACAATATCTTGAAAAGCCAGACTTGTGGTTTGGGTTTTTCTTCATATAGCTTTCATGTGACCTGGCTTTATAGATACGTAAAACAAAACAATAAAAGCTAGACGATTTTGGACGACGCAGTTGCTTTCAAGTGGGCAGCGGTTACCGGAGTACTAAGGGCGCGCAGCAGCAATTTTATCATGCTAAGGCCTTACTAGATTTTTAACCCGCGGGTGGGGTTATTTTTTTTTAACAAAATAAAATATTTAAATATTACTAATGTTTTTTTGAAAAAAAATTTAAATCAAGTTGGGGTTAATTTGATTTGACCCAGTTGACTTTGTAAGTCCAAAAATAATATAAATGACTTGTAAAAACATAATTTGATTAAAAAAAATTTAAAATAATATTTTTTTTTAATATTAAAATAACAACATATTAGAATAACTTGAGTGAACTCGGATTAATATATCAAATCAGTGACCAGAGTTATGAGACTATGATAACTCCATATAAAATAAATAATAAATTTTATAAAGTCTAATTTTCAATTAATAATGTTAAATGATGAAATTGAAAAAAAAAAAAAATTAAAAGAAAAGACCTAAAAAAGTGATCTAAGTTAACCTGTTAAACTCACAATTCGGATTATAAAACTAAGATAACATTGTAGAAAAAAAATTAAAAAAATTATGAAGTTTAATTCCCAATCAATTCAATGTTGAAGGATGAAACTAAAAAAAAAATCAATTAAAAAAAACATAAACCCAAGTCAAACCGCTAAATCAATTATCCGAATCATAAGACTAAGATAACCTTAGAGAGAAAAAAAACAAATTATTTAGTTTAACGCAAATTAACTTGTCAAATTCATGATTCTAGTTATAAGACTGAGATAACTTCATAAAAAACAAATGAAAACAAATTATGAAACTTAATTCTCAATCAATCCTATGAGACCTGATGTTGAACAATGAAATTTATATAAGTTTTTATTAAAAAATAACACAAAAAATAAGCCAAATCAATATAGGTTAATTCGTTAAGTACTATTCATAAGTTAGAAGGTCAAGATAATCTCATAAAAATCAAATCAAAATAAATTATTAAACATAATTTTTAATTAAATATATTATTAAATAATAAAATTAATAAAATTAATTTTTAAAAAAATTAAGTTAACTGGATTAATCTATTTGCCGTAATTATAGCATGCTTTCTCCTTGAATCTATGAATTTTATTGTTTGATTTATTATTCAGTTATTATAATTTTAATGCAACTTTCATTAAATTACCTAAGATATTAAATTTAATTAAAATTTTATATTTATGATAAATCATATCTAGTTAAACTGAACGCTAGAACTTTCAACCATCATTTATGACAAAAATGGATGTTGGATTTTGAGTCTTTTGAATCACAACAGGAGAAAAGTTAGATCCTTGTGTCATTTCCGTTTCAGAAAAGCTCTGGTGAGAAACTCCGCAGTATCTAAGTTTGTCTCTTACCAATGAACCTGTAAATTAATACCAAAACGTTAGTTATGCTGTAATCAGAAGTGAATGTGAAAAGCTCTCTTCAATGGGAAGATTTTTAGCGATCTTTGTATGCTGTTTCTTATTCTTCATCTTAACCAACTCCACCACACCGGCTATCAATCCAAGACACTCCATAAGAGATGGTGAGACTCTACTTTCAGATGGCGGAAGCTTCGAATTAGGATTTTTCAGTCCTGCAAATTCGACAAACCGATACTTGGGTTTATGGTTTACGAAGTCTCCTCAGACGGTTTTTTGGGTAGCAAATAGAGAAATTCCACTTTCCAATAGTTTGGGAGTCCTGAATATGACCAGCGAAGGGATACTTATCATATACAGTAGCACGAAAGATATTGTTTGGTCATCGAATTTGTCAAGAACTGCAGAGAATCCAGTCGCAGAGCTCTTGGAGTCAGGAAATCTTGTTGTAAGAGAAGAAAATGATACCAACCCTGCCAACTTTCTGTGGCAGAGTTTTGACTATCCTTGTGACACCTTGCTGCCAGGAATGAAACTGGGAATCAACTTCGTAACTCAGCTTGAAAGCTTTCTGTCATGCTGGAAGAGCTCAGAAGATCCTGCTCGAGGTGAATTTTCTTTCCTTCTAGATCCTAACGGGTATCCGCAGCTACTTTTGAAGAAGGGGAATACAACACAAGTTAGAATTGGCTCATGGAATGGCTTACGTTTTGCTGCAGAAATAATTTCGAAACCTGATTCAATTTCAACAGATGAATTTGTGCTCAACGAGAAGGAGGGATATTTCGTTTTTGGGATCACAAGCTTAGGTTTTCCGAGGCTTACACTAGCTCCATGGGGCATTCCACAGCGCTCAATATGGAATGATCGAACACATCAATGGCAGTATGTTGAAATTGCCCAGCATGATATATGTGAAAACTATTCTATTTGCGGTCCAAATGCATACTGCCAGTTCAATAATTCTCCTATATGCGCATGCCTGGATGGATTCATGCCTAAGTCTCCACGAGATTGGAAGTTGTCAAATTGGTCAGGTGGGTGTGTTCGAAGGACTCTTTGCAGTGACAAAGATCGCTTTCAAAATTATTCACGGATGAAATTGCCGGACACATCGTCTTCCTGGTACGACAAGAGCATCAGTCTCAAGGAATGTCAGGCAATATGTTTGAAGAACTGCTCCTGCACTGCATATGCAAATTTAGATATCAGAGGAGGTGGAAGTGGCTGCCTGATTTGGTTTGGTAGCCTCATTGATACAAGAAGGTCAAATGGGGATGGACAAGACCTTTATGTCAGGATTGCGGTTTCAGAATTAGGTATGCCTTTTATTAATGCGAATGAATACTGATTTTTTAATAGTCTCCATTGTTATTCTTAAGCCAGAGAAAACACTTCACTTCATAGGAAGCATTTAAAAAGGTATAGACTGGGTTTCCCCTACGGTATTTTGAGCACCTTTAGGTTGATTTTTGACATATGAATCTTTTTTATAGAAGTTAAAAGATAATAAATAAACATATAACACAAAAATTTAATGAGCAAAAGTGCTTACAGATGTGAACTTCAAATTCCCAGCTTTATTTTCTCTAAAAATAATATTGATAAAGTTTCCATCCTCAAAAAGTTTACAAAATCTTAAATAACTCTACCTCAACTACAAAACAAAATAAAGATTTAAAAATATAAATGAAATAATCATAAAATATAAAATAATGCATGAAATCCGAATAAAACAAGAAAAATAACATAATTGGTCTAAATTAGGGCCCAGGGCAAGATTGAGACAGATAATATTTGAGACAGATCTAACAGCCAAATAAAAAATTATAGCCTTTTAAGCTGTTATTGTAGTCTAGAGTGATCAGTCCTCCTCTTAGGCCTAAACTTGTTTCCCTAGTCCATAAATGTATCTTCTAGACCATCCACATAATTTTTCTAAGATAGATCCTAATCTAAATATGGCATATCCATATTTAACTACTCATAATCACTTATTATCTCAAGTATAGTTGTATCATTCTCCCATGTTAAAAAGAACCCGTTCTCAAATTCTATTTCTCCTCCAAATAAAATGTTAAATGTTTGGACATTGAAGACATTAGAAGTCTTTAGGTGATTAGGAGGACGAATCCTATAAGCATTATCATTTATCTTCTACAACATCTCATATGGGTCTATCTTCCTTTCCTTCAACTTGTTGTCCTCACCCATTAGAAACTTGTCACGTGTAAAGACTTCTCATACCACATCACCAACCTCAAACACCACTCTTCTTCAATGAGTAACAAATTAGGCATTATACTTGGCATTGTTGTCATTAATTGTTTGTTTGACTTCCTCATATATGTCATGCAAGTAATCTACCATATCTGTGACTTATAAATTTAGTTGTCTAATAAGAGGTATAAAAATTATCTCCAATAATCTAGAAAGATCTTATCCATAGACTATCTCAAAATAAATCAATTGGGTGGTTCAATTCTAAGACCTATTATAAGTGAACTACACATGATGTAATGTAATATCCTACTATTTCAACTTATCTTCGATTAAGTTTTTATAGTAAGTTGTCAAGATTATGATTAGCCACCTTTGTTTAAGAATGATAAACACCGTTAAAGTTCTATTAACTACCCATCCTTCCTCATAAGTTCTTTTAGAAATTACTCATGAACTTTACATCTCTATTCAAATTGATGGATTTAGAAATGTCATGCAAACAAACCACTTTATTGAAGTAAAGTTGGGCTACCCATGATCCATCCATGGTCTTGAGGGGCCATATTCGAGAATTGATTGCGATCATATTAAAGGGCAAGGCATTTGCTTGGTGGAAGCAATTAAAGAAAACACAAAAGAGATGAGAGAAAACTAGAATCAATGATTAAAACAAGATGAAGAAAAAGATGAGAGTGCATTTCTTTCCTTTTAATTACTTTTAAAATCTATACTAAAGGTTTTACACACTAAAATAAAAAGGTAAATATGTCAATGAGTACATTAATGATTTTTGTTAGCTAGTTTCCAAAAATGATCTAAAAAACAAAAGAGTAGCTGGTGGCAAGGTACTTTAGTGGCATACATAAATCTATCTAGGATTTATTGTGTCTTATAAATGATTTCAGAGGCATATTAGTGGGATTTAATGGTGGAGAAGCAGCAAGTTGCTAGGGATGAAAACATAAACTTCTAGGTATAATAGAATAATAAAAGATGTATTAGTGACCTAAGAGAGACCACAAACCAAATTAGGTCAAACCAATAAAATCAACAAGTAACAAGTCAAGGTGGCTTCATTTTTTTCTATTTCAGATGTGGTGAGTTAAGACACCAAATTAGCAAGTATAACAAACTAGAAAGTCATCTAAGAAAGAATCTACTAATAAAAAAGAAGCCTATGAATTTTGCTAACAACAAAGATGATTTAGACAATGATGGGGATGTTCTGCTTGGACATAGCAGTACAACCCTTCTTATCAGGAAAAATTTGTTAACATCCAAGAGGACTCAAATGAGAATACAAGGTGTAATATTATTTTCTACTTTATATACATCATCAAAGATAAAATTTATTGTTTGATCACAGATAGTGGAAGCTGCAAGAATATGGTATTTATAAAGGCAGTAAAAAGGCTCCAACTAGCATTAAAAGTCACCCTAAAAACCAACTAGTATGTGTTAATGCCAACTAGGAAAGAGAAAAAAGTAGATGATAATCTTATGAGGTAAGAGGTGTGCTTGCAAAATTTTAAGGTTCGATGCTGAATGAGTTTCCCCAAAGCTTATCTTCTATAAGATAGATATAATACCAGATTGACTTGATGTTAGGTTCTAGATTACTAAACAACTAGCTTATATATTTTGCCCCGAAAAAACTAAAGAGTTGTGGAAATAAGTGGTGGAGAAAAGGTATATGCAAGAAAATATAAGTTATTGTATTGTGCCAGCCTTTTTAGTCCTTATGAAGGATGGGTCATGACATTTGTTTGTAGATAGCCACCCCATCATCTGGATCATAGTAAAATACATGTACCCTATACTACATCTACATATTCCTAAAAACTTAGGGATTTTGATATGAAAGTTGAAAACCCCAAATTTGTTCTCTTCTCATTCAAGAAGTTATCTCCCCTAAATTCACCTATAATTGTCAGTACTGGCAAGGGACCATGATTACTCTCCTGATCTTGATCACACTCTCATGATCCCATAAGTCTCTTTCCTCTAGCCCATGAGTTGGTTCTATGATCCACCTTTTCTTGTATTCGATGACAAGCTATTAGGCATTCCTTAATTAAAGGAAGGCTCCTCATTCACTTCTTAACCACACTCTACTTCTCAATCTTTTCTCATCATGGTTTGTTAGTGGCACACAACAAGTAAACAAATTCTCTTCCATGGGTTTGCAGCACCCAACATGCATTAAATCTTGGATCATTAGTTTTTTATATCAATTGATGTAGGCAGAAGCTAAAGACAGCAAACAAACAAAGAACACAAAAATTTAATGAGTGAAATGGGCTATAAATGTTAACCCCAAATTTCTTGTTTTATTCTCTCTAAAAATAATATTGATAAAGTTAACCTCTTGATAAGGTTTACAAAACCTTAAATAAGTTAAAAACCCTTTTTCAACTAAAAAATAAAATAAAAATACAAAGAAAATAACCATAAAATCCAAAACAATGCATGAAATCTGAATAAAACAAGGGAAATAACAAAATTGGCCCAAATCGGGGCCTCGAGGCGATATTTTTTATATTTGAAGATTTGGTGGTCTGCATACCATGATAATTGCTACTACTATAAAAATTTGAGCCCGATTCAATATTTGAATTAAAAATTATGATTTTTTGAAATCATTAGTCTGGTCTTAAGCTTCTTTGATTCCTCTTGAGCCTAGAAATAATTTGTTAGATTATCCATTGTTGAGGATGGATACTCATCTACTTGTGACATATCTACATCTAACTAAAATCACATGTTATCTTAAGTACAGCTGCATCGCTTTTCATTCATCAAAACTAGAAACTAGAAAGCGTCGTTTCTTCTGCTCCATCTTCCCATCTGAACATGCTCTAAAATTTCACTTCTCCTAATTTCCATTTCGAGAATAGCCCTCAGCACCGAAAAAAAAATTATAAGATTTTATTCAACTTCTATTTAAGAAGTGATGTTGAACTAAAAGAATGCGTCACTAACAATTCCTCGTTGCTTTCAGAAAATGTTGAGAGAAAAAGACCTGTCGATAAGAAGAAGCGAGCAGTAATAATTGCTAGCTCTGTCGTATTGGTTCTAGGATTGCTGATACTAGTTGTCTCCTACACAAGGAAAACATATCTCAGAAAGCAAGACAACAGTGAAGAGAGGGAACAAGACATGGAGTTACCTATATATGATTTGAACACGATAGCACAAGCCACTAATAATTTCTCTAGCATGAACAAGCTGGGAGAAGGCGGTTTTGGACCAGTATTCAAGGTGAATATAACTCTGCTACTTGTGCAAACAATATGGTAATATTAAACTAAGTTCTGTTGATTATTTGTGATTTAGGGTACATTGGTAGATGGACAAGAAATAGCAGTGAAAAGGCTCTCCAAAAGTTCTGGGCAAGGAATGGACGAATTCAAGAATGAAGTTGTGTTAATTGCTAAACTTCAGCACCGCAACCTTGTGAAGCTTCTCGGTTTTTGCATCCATAAAGATGAAAAAATGTTGATCTATGAATACATGCCAAACAAGAGCTTGGACTCCATTATTTTTGGTTTGAGCCTATACTGATCAATAGATAGCATGTTTTTTTATCATTTACCATTTATCAATTAATGCTTCTATAACAAGTGCTGGTGCTGGACTAACATGGTATAGAAATTGAGCAGATTTAACCAGAAAGAAATTACTGAATTGGACAAGGCGTGTCCACATCGTTGGAGGAATAGCCCGAGGGCTTGTTTATCTTCACCAAGACTCTAGACTGAGGATCATTCATAGAGACATTAAAGCCAGCAACATTTTACTGGATAATGAGCTAAACCCAAAAATTTCAGATTTTGGCCTTGCTCGAATGTTTGGTGGAGATCAAGTGGAGGCCAATACTAATAGGGTAGTTGGGACATAGTAAGTATTCTTAAACTGGCCACGTTGTATTGCATTTATATGCTTTCAGAACTGAATCTAGCCGATATTATTTTGCAGTGGATATATGTCTCCCGAGTACGCATTAGATGGACACTTCTCTGTGAAATCGGATGTCTTCAGTTTCGGTGTCCTAGTTCTGGAGATCGTGAGTGGAAAGAAAAACAGGGGATTTTGTCACCCAGACCAGAACCTTAACCTTCTTGGACATGTAAGCTTTTGTATAAACATGTTAATATATAATCGTGATGAAGAGAGCTGGTATCAAACTATCCAAAGAGGCACATCCAACAACAAGCCATAGCATTTTCTTCTTGATACTTCTATAGTTAACTGAAAAAAGATATATTCATTGCTGTTATGCTAATCAGAATGATCCATCCACTGATACAACGTGTTGTTTTGGAAGGCATGGATTCTTTGGACCAAAGGAACACCATTGGACCTGATTGATGAAGGTTTGAGTGATTCGCGGAATCTAGCTGAAGTTTTAAGATGCATTCATGTGGCTTTATTATGTGTGCAACAGCGACTAGAAGATAGACCAACCATGTCGACTGTGGTTGTAATGTTAGGCAGCGAGAATCCATTGCCTCAGCCTAAGCAGCCTGGTTTTTTTATGGAAAAGAATGCATCTGAAAAGGACAGTTCATCAAACAAGCATGAAGCTCATTCATCAAATGAGGCTAGTCTGACATTATTAGAGGCACGGTAGCCTATCGTCGATTGACAATGGAGTTGAAGCTGGAAAATTTCATGCTTTCAGATATGCAGTGACATCTGTTCCTGCTTTCTACCGTCACACCATTCCATGACAGAGTGATTGGAGCTAAATGATTTCAATATTCGTCCTTCATGTCTATAGTTGTTTCGTTTGACAAGTCTTCCTGTATTGCAAAGAGGATTGCACATTTGTTTTTTCGTCTTTTTTTTTTCAGTTCATGCTTTGTCTAGTTAACTGCATGTTATCAGGTCATTATCATATAGGATAACAGAAACCTTGTTGTTGTTGTTGTCATTATTATTATTATTATTATTATTAAATATTTTGGCCTGCCTGTTTATTTTAAGCTTTCCTGTTGATTTGAGTCTTTGCTTTCCTACACTAAAATCGCACCTCAAAGAAGCCTAGTCAAATAAGAAACAGAAAGCCATAAATTGCCCAATTTTTTTTTAATTTTTTCTTTAAAGTGGTCTAGAACCCCTCTAAATCAGTTTGCTATTTATCAAAAGGAAATTAGGGCATGGAATACTAGCTCAAAAGACTTCACCGTTGCTTTCGTTTCGTAAAGAATGGAAGAAGAGGAATTTTGTTATTTATGCTTCCAGAAATGTAGTGACATCTGTTCTTGTAATGGTAGCCTCAGCTAGAAATAAATTATTTATTACCTGCCTTATGGTGTTTATAGTTTAATTACAACGTCTTTTTGTAGGTTTATTCAATCACTTATCATCAACAGCATTTAAAATGGTAAACAAACAAATATAAACATAACTCTGTCATGAACATACGCAATTGTCTGATAGTTTTTTATTTAAATTTGAGAATAAATTATTTTATTTCAAATAGACACAACTCTTTGTTTTAATCTACCACGACTTTACTTTAAATTCAATTTCTCATTCTCCCATTTTCTCACCTTCATGTAAATGAAAATGATCAAATCAAAATAAACATCGAAACAGACATGGGGGATATAGAGAGAATGCTAGTAGAAAGCCTCTACGAAACAGACATGAAACAGACATGGGGGATATAGAGAGAATGCTAGTAGAAAGCCTCTACATCACACAGAGTATCTCTTAACTTTGAATCTTACTTTGTGAAAATTATCGGATTCCTTTCGAAGGTAAACCCAAACCAAATCTTTTTCCTTTAAAGATACTTGTTTCTTATGTTTGTTAGTTTGATCTTTATAATTCTCATTTTGTTTAATGATTTGGTCACATTATTACCTCTGCATCTTCTCTATATTCTTAGCTTGAACTTTCACATCATAACTAAATTTATAGTCAACAGGAATTGGAGCTAAATCCATTTTTGCTGGGGAGATATGTATGGATTCCAACATTATAGGAAATCTGTGTATTTTCTTGTACAAATTATTGTTTGACTTAGAATAAGATTCTAAGTAGAATAGGTTTTCTCACTATACAGTATATATAATTGCTAAACAGATGAATAATACAAGAAGCAGATGTTAGGTTGGTTGCTATTTTATGTGCAACAAATGATGACACCAACCATTAACTATTAACAGCTACTATTGTTGAATGAGTTAGAGTTAGTGGCCACCAATATTGACAATAAAGCAAGAAGAACCTTCATGAATGCCTATAAATATAGGCATGTGTGAGAGAACAAAATGTGAGAGAGGAAATAGAGCCAAAGAGGTGAGAAATGTAGGAGAGAGTATGCTATCAAGAGCAGCAAGCAGTAGCTACCATCGCAGCAAGCAGTAGCTGCCATTGCAGCACTGCAAAGAGAGAAATAGAGTGAGGTTGAGAGTTGTCAAAGAGGGGATGATTCCTCCTCCTCTATTGTTGTAAATCTTGTACTCTCCCTACATAATGCAATGGCTTCCCCCGTGGATGTAGGCGGTTTGCCGAACCACATTAAATATTGTGTCAGTGTGCTTGGCCTCTAATGAGCAAATATCAGAACATCACCGGTCATATTTCCCCATAATTGGTATCAGAGCACATGGTTCAAAGTGGTGTTTGATTTTGCTCAAAAATGAAAGTTGTCAAAATTGTGTTTTGACCATACCACTGTGTAGAGGAGGAAGAGACGAAGCCACTGGTGAAAACCAGATCGAAATCGGAAGTCGAAAACCGCCGCAAGCGCCAGCGGGGTGACTGGACACGCGTACAGACGCGCGCCACGGTGTCCCACGCGTCTTCTTCACCCGGATGGGCTTACTCGACCCGAATACCAGAAAATCCGACCCATGCGCGAGATTTGGATGATGTTGATGTCATCATGACATCACAGTTTCGTCAGCTTGAACAGGTGGCATGACATGTTAGCACCAGTCAACAGCCACGCCAGCACTGTGGGACCCACTACCACGTCACCCAACGCGAGCCGAGAATGAGCCGAGTCAAGTCAAGCTGAGCCAAGCCGTGAGCCAAGGGACAGGATTTTATGTGGCGGAGTCTACGTGCAACCAGTTCTGAGGTTGAATCTAAGCTATTTATTGGGCCAAAATTGTTTTGATCAAATCTTAGCTGTCTGAAGTGCGATTTGGATGATTTTAGACTTGTTTCTAGCTAATTTGATCATTCCGGATGCAATGGTATGGTCCGATCATTGAGATTGAGACTAAAAATTAGCGATGGTGAATTATTGAAGAGAGATTATCCGATCAAGAGACATCTAATGGTCATCATGGTGGTTGATGGAGATGAAGAAGAACACCCAATCATGTGGACAATTTGAGGTGGTGATTAGTACTTAAAAATGTATTTTTATCATGGTTTTATATCATCATTTTGCACTTGAAGTATCAATGACTCCTTAACTAAAACATGTTTTATAATAATATATCTAATAATATAAGATACCTTTAATTTATGGTAAATGTTCATTTTAAATGCAGGCCTATCACATAAATGAAAGGATTGATTGATGATTTTAATAACTTAAATTGCAAGGATAAAGAGATGGTCAAACTTAGAAAAGATATGTCAGTGCAATCCAAACTGGAACACTATTCGGTAATTGGGTCATATTTGGAGTTATAGATCTCATATTTAGGTCCACTTTATATGGATGAAAAGGTAAGACATAAGTCTACAATTTTCATATGGAGCCCAAGATCTAAAAAGGCTATTTTTAAGTCAAAATTGTAGCAACAACAAAGAAGCCCAAATCTGTCCTCCAACCCAAGCATTGTTCAGTATTTTGGTCATATCTGGAGTTCTAGAAGTCCAAATGAGTTGAATTGTTTACATAAGAAAGCTGAGACAATTGCCTACAACTTTCATGTTTTGAGTGGCTCCAATTTTGACGTTATCAATGACATTTTGGACAGATAAGAGAAGATAAGGATTGTCATTAAGTCAAGAGTTGGTCACTCACTCATCAATTAGTCATCAAATCAATAGTTTCCAATTTTGGCCTATAAAAGGAGGCATTTGCTCTGCATTTAGACATCTTGGTTTCCAGATCAAGATCATGCTCTTGCTCTTTACTTTGTATTTTTTGTAATGTTTATGCTTTGTTTTCATTAATATCAAGTTTATGTCTTTCATTTCCTTTCATTTACTTAGTTAACTCTTATCTTATTTATGTTCTTATTTTGTTTATTTATTTTTCTTTCTTTCATTATGTCTAGCTAAGTTTATTATGTCAAGGTGAAAAGGTCACATTAATGGTGTAAGAATATGTATATTGTAAACAGAATATGGACTTTAATGTTTGATACTAACATGTTTTATATTTGTTATCTTGTTCACTCCTTAATACTTTGCTTGTTAAATGACTAATCTTGATTTATATTGTATAACACTTGGTACAACAAATGCTTGACACTTTCATTGTTCATATTATATGGTATAATCGACACCTAAGCTATGAAAGGAACTTGATTTGTTGTTAACATAAGTTATAATCATGAATACTTGATAAAATTTACAAGTATTAGCTTTAATTGAATAAGATGACTAATGTAATCATGTTAACAATCTATAATCTGATTGGAACCTCCTTTGTGTATGGTTTCCAATTGAATAATAAGAGTTTATACTATACTTGTTTGACATACTATTAGTGGATCCTCTAACCTTGACATTGTTTGTTATCGTTGTTAAATCTTTACGTTAATATTTCATCTCAAAGTTCTCATCTTCTTCTTCTTCTTTATTATTATTATTATTATTATTGTTGTTGTTGTTGTTGTTGTTGTTGTTGTTGTTGTTATTGTTGTTGTTGTTGTTGTTGTATTATTGTTATTTATAATTTGTACAATTAACCTCCTTGTGGTTCGACCCCGGTCTTACCGAGTTATTTATTACTTCAACACTCCTGCACTTGGGAGAAGACATCAACATTTTAGTCATGTCAGGTTGAGAGTGAAATTTTATAAAGACCAATCTTGACGAATCTAAGCATTGGTAGTCTCGCCAGATGTTGAGAAATTAGGTATAAAACCAGGATACCCCAGATCACTTGTAAAGGAAAGCCGCGACAAAGCTAGCAAATGGTTGTATATACGAAAAGACAGTACGATGAATAGATATGGCTTAAGAAGTTCTGGCTAGGATATTGGGTTTTAAACGGGACCGTTGTGACCCCTCCAATCTTTCCTGGGAACTTGCTTAGTGGAAGGATTATCCATACGGTACTATTTTCATATATGCGATAGTTTGTTATGAAACTGTTGAAGACTAGCAGGATGATGGTACAAAGGAATAGTTGGGTTCCATGTGATCAAAGATCTAATAGAGTGGTGATTTCTCCAAGGAAGTTAGATTCGATGACTGTAATTTCTCGAGGGGAGAATTGATGAAGACCCTGATAATGGTAGAGAAATACAGCAAAGGGATAAAGATTGGCACCCTATTTTGACTTGGATAGATGTTGTGACAGGATGAGCTGCTGTCAAACATAAGCAAGGAATAAGGAGAAATCTGGAGAACAAAAAATGCACGAAGGACACACAAATATTGTGCAAGAGTACCGGAAGGATCCAACAAGGTACTGTAATGAGACAGTAGGTACAAGAAGAATAAGAGTTCCTAGATGAAGCTCAAAGCAGAGACTATGTGAAGGTTGTACAACAGGAAGTTTCCTGTGCTCTTAACGAAGACAACAAGCGAAGACCTTTTCAATGCATGCAAGGATGGAAAGATGAGTTGTTGTAGATGCACCTAATTAAGAGGGTGCAAATGTCTGTGATAAAAGGTGACTGCCTATGATGAAAGGCGAAGACACCAAAGAGAGTTGGTGTAGGTAGAGCTATCAAGTGTAATGATGACAGACATAGAAGCTCCAAACATAGAAATCGAGTGGAGGATTGCGAGGAATATACCACAACTTTCTCTTTCTATGTGATTAGTGGTAATGATCTCTCCCAAGTCCACATGGTGATAGAGAATTTTAGTCACTAGAGACATCCTCGATGAAGGAGGATGTGACTGCTTTATGACAAATAGAGACACCTCAGATAGAAGGTGTGTGGGCCATGAAAGGAAACAAAATATAAACCGTCGCATGACGATGAGTGGAGACACCTCAGGAGAAGGTGTGAGGACAGCGATATGAGTCCAAGTTTAGACCATCTCATGAAGACAGGCAAAGACACCTCAGGAGAAGGTGTGAGGACCATGATATGAGTCCAAGTTTAGACCGTCTCATGACGATAGGCGAAGACATGTCAGAAGAAGGTGTGAGGACCGTGATATGAGTCCAAGTTTAGACCGTCTCATGAAGACAGATAGAGACACCTTAGAAGAAGGTGTGAGGACCGTGATATGAGGCCAAGTTTAGACTATCTCATGACGACAGGTGGAGACACCTTAGGAGAAGGTGTGAGGACTGTGATATGAGTCCAAGTTTAGACCATCTCATGACGACAGACGGAGACACCTTAAAAGAAGGTGTGAGAGTCATGATAGGAGCCCAATTTTAGAATGCCCTAGAGCCAATATGATGGCTGGATATAAGTAGACAAGTGTATAGCCAATGAAGTGGCTATGATAAGTATGGAAACAAATGCAAGATAGACTTTTATGGATATTGCTCCCATGTTAAAGATCAATGAGCTAGAAGACATTTGCCTTAGACAATAAGTGGGTGACTCGTGGAGCATTAAGACACGGCTATTATGAAGGAGTAGAGGGCATGTGCAGGTTCTGGGAACAAGTTGACTCTTGTCAAGGTGGTGAGCTCGGTGAAGGCATTGTAATACTCAGAGTATCAAGACATATATAGATCAACCTTTTATGGGCTGCCTCTATGGTTAAAAGTGGAAAGCTACCTAGACTCTTGAGACTAAGAGCGAGAGACTCATAAAGAAGTAAGGCGTGGTTCCTAGGGTGGAATAGAGGGCAGACGCAACTCTTGAATGAGTAGACTCTTGCAAGAGTGGTGAGCTTGTGATCATATTAAGATACTCAAATAATGACTGTCGCACTTGAAATATCCGTTTGAGGGGGTGTTATAAGCCTTGATGTGAGCCTTGATGTAAGGCTTGTGAATCATTCCGGACTGAGCATGGTTGATACGCTCGAAGGGGAATGTTGTTGCAAAGACAAGCGTTAAACTATTCAGATGTGATGTGACAGACCATCTGGTTATAGTGATCCTTTTGTATGAGAAAAGGTGTACTTAGGTTACTCTAATGATTAAAAGGTTTGGCAAGTACCTGTAAACTTGGCCACAAACACTCTAAAAATGAAAAACTTGAAAGAGTTGTAAAATGCAAGCTTATGTTGAAGAAGCAAGAGAACAGTTGCCCTACATGAATGACAAAGGGGGTGATTGTTAGGTTGGTTGTCATTTCATGTGCAACAAATGGATGACACCAACTATTGACTATTGGCAGCCACCATTGTTGAATGAGCTAGAGTTGGTGGCCACCAATATTGACAACAAAGTAAGAAGAGCCTCCATGAATGCCTATAAATAGAAGCATATGTGAGAGAGCAAAATGTAAGAGAGAAAGTAGAGCCAAAAAGGTGAGAAATGTAGGAGAGGGTGTGCTGCCAAGGGTAGCAAGCAATAGCTGCCATTGCAGTACTATAAAGAGAAAAATAGAGTGAGGTTGAGAGTTGTGAGGGAATGATTCGCAATGACTTCTTCTATGAATGTAGGCAGTTTGCTGAACCACGTTAAATATTGTGTTAGTGTGCTTGGCCTCCAATAAACAAATATCAAAACATTATCGGTCGTATTTCCCAACAGCAAAGAATATTTTACAGAGCAAAAACTCCTTAGTATATGTCTGCCATAATCAACATGCTATCGGAGCAGACCTGAAGAACAAACTTTTTACACAGTTCTTTCCTGCATCTCTCTTTGAACTTTGTATTCCACAAATTTCCTCCTGCAAACAATGACAGAAAGAACGAAACCCAATTTTACTTTTTCATAAATTATATAAAGCTAGACGGATAATTTTATTATTTTATTTTTATTGCCGATTTAACCGATATATATTGGAGGGAGGGAGAGAGTCGATCATGTCCCACTTGAATAAGCGTTGCCGGTAAGCTGGAGCCGGGACAGGCCATAAAGGCTTTCATATTTCAGACTCCAAGTGGGTGGCTATGGATTGTGGTGTGCGGTCAGTCAAAGGTCCTAATCCTACTGCTAAAATAACACATCACAATGAATACGAACTCCGTCGGCAATGAAGCAAAGATACAGTCGTTTATTTAGGTTCACACTATCAAAATATCTTCCAAAACACTGTTTGGTTTCTTTCCCTTTTTTTTTTTTGGACTTGTCTGATGTTTTAATTCCTACTGGGCTTTAAACTTACCCTTTCTAAGCTAACTACCTAGGCTTAACACGAGAACTTAGCCACTGCTTGGTTTTGGTTAAAATTTAAAATAAAAAAGTTTTAATTAATTTTTTTATTTTTTGAGAATATAAAAATAATTTTTAAAAATTTAAAAATATTGTTTTAAATATATTTTTTAGTAAAAAAATATTTTAAAAATCAAGCAATATTACATTTTCGAACAACCTATTAACCAAATCAGATTACTATTATTTTTTTTTTTAAAAGCAAAATTACATTTTTCAAATGGCCTATTATTTTTTTAAAAACAAACAATATTAAAAAAAAAAAATTTTAATTTTTTTAATAAATTATAAAAAGAAGAATACTTTTTTAATTTATTCACTTTTTAATTTTTAGTCAGATTACTATTTTTTTAATAAGATGTAAACTAACAATTATTCTTCAATTTCATTTTTTTTATTTTTTTTATCTTTCAAATTTGAATTCCATTCTTTTAATTTTTATTTATTTTATTTGAGATTATTTTTTAAGTTATTTTTTTTTTTGCAATTTTATCCTTCATGGTTTTTTTTCTTTCAAATTTGATACCTATTTTTTTATTGTTATTTTTTATTCTTCATCAAGTTTTTAAATTGATTATTTCTCGCGATTTTATCCTTTAGAATTAAATTAGTTAGAAATTAAATTTTTAAATTGAACTTCGTTTAAGAATTTCACAGGTTGTGAGTTTCAGATATTAGATTATGTGTAAGAGATTTGCCCAAGTTGTCTTAGTTTTTTTTCTTCTTTTTAGAAGCTATTTTTTTTTCTTATTTTATTTTTTACCCATTTTTTGTAGATTTGCTTTATTATTTTTTATGATTTATCTTCTATAAAATTATTTTTTTGTTCATAACTGGAGTCTCTGATTTCAAATGTTAACGTGAATTAACTTTTATTTTTTTTATCCCTTTTTAAAATTAATTTATTTTAATTTCATCATTTAATATTTAATTTATTTGAAATTAATCTTCTTGTCTTTTTTTTTTATTGGGTTATCCTAATTCTATGCCCATCATTATAGAGTTTGTGAATTAAATCAGGTTAATTAAAGTTTTTTATTGCTACGAAGTTAATCCCAGGTTCAAGACCAAAGTCATTTATTTTAAATGTTAACTCGAATTTACTTTTTCTTTTTTGGATTTTTTTTAAAAATAAATTATTTTAATTTTATCATTTCATCATTTAACACTTGATTTATTGAAAATTGTTATTCTTATTTCTTTTTTTCATTTTCTTTCTATTGGGTTATCTCAATTATTTTTTATATAATTTTATCCTTTATAGGTTTTTTTTCATATTAAATGTGTTCCTCATTCTTTTTATTTCTATCTTTTTTTCTTTAACAAGTTTTTTAAATTCATATTTTTTATTTCACGATTTCATCATTCAAAATTAAATTAATTGGAAAATAAGTTTCTTAATTGAAGTCGATTCAAAGATTTTATGATTTTCATGATCAAAAGGTTTGCAAGTTAACACGGGTTGGCATATATTTTTTCATTAATTTTTAAAATTATTTTTGTTTTTATTTTTATTTTATTTTTTACATTAAATTGTTTGATAATTGAATTTTATAATATTATTAAATTTTATTTCGAATTCGCTCACCTGTTATCATGACTAGTTCAAAGATTATGTTTTTTTGACCTAGGTGAGCTTGGATCTAATTTTTTTACCTTTTTAAAATATATATTTTTAAAATTTTTATCTTTCAATATTTTATTTTTTAGAGATTGAGCTCCCACCTTTTTTTTTTAATTTATTTTTGAGTTATCATGTTCTCATTTGATTTATTAAAAATTAATATTTATTTTTTTTGTGTTTTTTATGAGATTATTCTAATATTATTTTTATTATTATAAAGTTTGTAAGTTAAACCAGTTTATTTTTTACTTTTTATTATTAAAATGTTATATAATCTGGATTTGTTATTTTTTTATGGGATTATTTTTGTATTTATTTTATTTTATTTTTTTATTATTAAAGTGTTACATAATTTAGGTTAGCTTAGATTGAATTCTTTTATTTTATTTTTTATTGTTATTATTATTTTATTTTTTTGTGGTCTACCTCGCACGGATGGCGTCTTTCAAGTCTAGTGAGATGCTAATATTTTGCGAGCCTTTTTGTACTTCCATGGAGGTCAAATTCAAGTCACTGGAATTTGCAAATTTAGAGAGGTGGGTGTGCAAGAGAAATCTCTTTCTCTGTGATGTAAAAATGAGACGTTAAGTTTATACGAAACAAAAAAAATCTCAATGAATAAATAAAGTAATCTAAAAAATACTTTGCCAAGGTCGGTTTGGATGACTCGTGTCACATTGGATTAGTGTTCCCTTATTTCTTAAAGAGATAAAAATAAACTAATCAAAAATTGAAATAAAATAAAACGTTTAAAATATAAAAACAAAACGAAAGATCAGAGGGTCCATCAAATGTAGTTTCTCCAAAACGCAGTGTAATTACTTGAGTAATTAAGTTAATGAAAAAATTATTTAAAATAGTTTAATTTACCCTTATAATTTAGTAGCTATTTCCACTATGTATCTATACATTCATTTCTTTTTTATTATATCATTAAATTTAAATTAGATCTTCAATAAGCTAATTTCTTATAACGTGGTATATAAATTAATTGAAATTCTGCTCGTAAATGCTACATGACTCATAGATCAAAACTTCCCCTCAGACACCTCTAAAGCACACCATTAGGATTAAGGAGTAGTTTGTGTTAAATACATTTGATTCTCATGTACTATACTCGTCTTACAATTTTAAGGTACTAGGAGGTATTTTTGTGCACAAAACTATATGTTTATTTATTTATTTATTTTGTTATATATATATATATATCTTTATAAAGAGAGAGAATGCACTAGTATCACTTGAACTATAACTCATTAGCCAACTATATTCAGGCTGAGATATAACTATACAACAACTGTATTAATTTTCAAATATAAAGATGACTGATTATTATGCAACTCTCTTTCGGTAAAAAATGCAATCGTCGAGAGTCGAGACAGCATGTGCAAAAATGAAAACCAGCCCATTGGAAACATGGGTGTTGCCTTGAGACGTGGGCCAACGTGGTCCAGTGGGCTCTAAGTCTAAGCCTACATACACAGCCATACGAGCCGAGAAGACAAGTCATGACAAGTCAAAGCACTAAAATGCAGTTAATTAAGGTAAGAATAAATAGAAGGAAGGAAGGAAGATAAAGAGGTACCGGGGACCCAAAATGGGCGTTGTGCCATTTAGGAGAGGGAATTCATGGCGTCCAAGGGCATCGAAGGGTTGAAAATAATAGTTGTGATATAATCTTTATTTGGGTCAATGATCACTTCTTCTTTTTTAAGCACAATATTGTATATATTTAGCCTTTTGTTAAGTCCTTGGGAAGGAAAGAATTTGATCCGTAATCTCTTTACATTTATAAAGTCAGAAGTATATTGATAAAATAGCCTATCATCATTCACTAATTAGTATTTTTTCAAAACATGGAGGGTAACGAAAGTCAATGCTCTTTTAGATTTACGCTCTGTGTGAACTATAGACTTTTCCCTCCATCTTTTCGCAACAAAGGACATGTCCACTTGTTATAAGTAATTATTTTCAGTTGGTTTAATTTTTAGAATAAAATAATTAAATTAGTGTTTTTTAAAATATATAACTAAACCCAAACCATTTCAAACATATTTATTTTAGTTTAATTTAATTATTTTAAATAAAAATCCATTCAAATCATCAGTTTTGGTTTAATTTGATTTGACTCGGTTTTTTTTATTCTTTTTTATTTGAATTTGGTCGATTTAATTTTTTAAGTTTCAGGTTTATAAAATCAAAATCAAAATTAAAATCAAACCAAATGTATTAATTTTAAAAAAATTCTAATTGGTTTAATAAGGTTTTTTTAATTATTTTTTTTTATTTTTTAAATTTAATTGGTTTTTTAATTTTTTTTACCTACCCCTACTTGACGTGCATTAGAGAAAAATATATAAGGAGGTTGATTTTTTTCGGGGCTAAGGCAGGCAGATCCTTTCGATTACTGTATATTAGGATCGAGTCTAATTTTTTCATTATATTTATAACAGGATAGGATACACAAGCACAACCGGCCTAGGGAAAAGAAAAAAAAAGAAAATGAAGAGTAGAAAACGAGGAAGAGAAGGGAAGAAAAATATGTCTTCGAAGCGCTACTAGCAACTTTTCATCGACATGTGTTGCGCCTTGCCGAGACAAGGTAACCACCATTAAAGAAGAGACTAGTTTGATAATGGTGTAATGTTTGTATGTTGTCTAAATTGAATTTTTCAGGCCAGCGCGTTCAGTTTTTTTTTGCTCCCCAAGAATTTATGCGTAATTTTTAAGAATTAAACCATTTAAAATATAGTTAATATATTATTTTATTAAATTAATACTATTGAATTTTAATTGTGTTTTCTTATTAAGATCACATTTAAAAAAAAATTAAAAACATTTTTTATACAACCTATCTTAGTCATCCTTTTTATTAATAAAATAAAGATTTTAAATTTTTTATTAAAAGTAATTCAGTTCATAATTTAGATCATAATTTTAATAGTTTAACTTGGATAAACTTGCATTAGTCTAAGATATTCTCATCCCCATATATAATATATAATATTTTGATTTTGTTAGTTAAATTGAGTTTTGATTATTCTTTTGAAACATTTTTGAATTGGTATATCTTTAATTATGTTTTTCTCTTTACTTTGATTATTCTTTTGAAACATTTTTGAATTGGTATATCTTTAATTATGTTTTTCTCTTGACTTATTCTTTTTGTGTGTTAAAACTCTTTTTGGCATTTATTTATGTATATAATCTTTAAAAGTATTTTATTAAACATCTATACATTAGATTTTGAGCTTATAGTTTAAAAACAATTATCACTTTCATGTTTCAAAAGATTTTAATCCAAAAGCTCCTATCACCACAAAAGTTACTAATATTTTTTTTTTTTTGTATTTCAAAAGTGATTTTGAAAAAAATTAATTTTATTTTTATTTTTATTTTAAATTAATATTTTTTTAATATTTTTATATTTTTTTAATATATTAATGTTAAAAATAATTTTTAAATAAAAAATAAAATATTATTTTAATATATTTTTAAATAAAAAATACTTTAAAAAATATTCACATTGCAGTTTAAACTCACTCTAATACAAAGCTGACGCTTTGTTATGCTCATCGCGGATGTCTTTTGGGGCTAAATTATTGAAACTTCTTGAAATAGGACTTTTCCGGCCGTGATAGATGGTTCTTATGGTTATTGACAAACGGTAGCCAATGTTTACCGAAGCTACATGGAGTCAATATCTTTGGAAACCGTCTTCACATTAGACCAGCAGCTTGTACTAACAACAATACATTTTTCTGCGTGATCAAACCAGAACATTTATGAAAACTCTTGAATGGGAGCTTTTTCAGTGCTGTTTGCATGCTCGTTCTTATTCTCTATTTTAATCGACTCTGCCACATCAAACATAATCTACCCAAGCCAATCCATAAGAGATGGTGCAAGTGCAACTCTCCTTTCAACCGGGGGAAACTTTGAACTAGGATTTTTCAGCCCTGGAAATTCAACAAAACGTTACTTGGGAATATGGTATACGAAGTCTCCTCGTACAGTTACATGGGTAGCAAACAGAGAAGTTGCACTTTCCAATACTCAGGGGGCTCTGAATCTAAGCAGCAAAGGGATACTTGTCCTGTACAGTAGTACAAATGATATTGTTTGGTCATCGAATTCACCAAGAACTGCAGAGGATTCAGTTGCAGAGCTCTTGGAGACAGGTAATCTTGTTGTGAGAGAAGGGAATGACAGTAATCCCGACAACTTTCTGTGGCAGAGTTTTGACCATCCAGGTGATACCTTAATATTAGGAATGAAATTGGGGAGCAATTTCGTAACAAAGATTGACAAGTTTTTATCATCTTGGAAGAGTGCTGAAGATCCTGCTCGAGGTGAATATTCTTTCATTATAGATACTCATGGGTATCCCCAGCTACTTCTGAAGAGGGGAAACATTACTCTGTTTAGAGCGGGGCCTTGGAATGGCATAAAATTCATATCAAATCCTAGACCGATACCTATTTCCAATGAATTTGTTTTCAACAGCAAAGAGGTTTATTTCCAGTTTGGAATCCAAAAATCAGTCCTTTCAAGGCTCACACTCAGTCCATCAGGCCTTCCACAGAGCTTCACATGGAATGACCGAACAAAAGATTGGGTGATTACTGACGTTGGCCAGTTTGATCAGTGTGAAAATTATGCCTTTTGTGGTCCAAATACTCGCTGTGAGATGAGTAGATCTCCTATATGTGCATGCTTGGATGGATTCATTCCCAAGTCTCCAGCAGATTGGAACTTTTCAGATTGGTCAGATGGGTGTATCCGGAGAACTCCGCTAGAATGCAGCGAAAAAGTTGGCTTTCTTAAATATCCAGGGATGAAATTTCCCGACACATCGTCTTCCTGGTACGACAAGAGCATCAGTCTCAAGGAATGTGAGGGATTATGTTTGAAGAACTGCTCCTGCACTGCTTATGCAAATTTAGATATCAGGCAAGGTGGAAGTGGATGCCTGATCTGGTTTGGTGACCTGATTGATACAAGACGGTCAACTGGGGATGGACAAGACCTTTTTGTTAGGATGAATGCTTCAGAATTGGGTAAGTATTTCAAATATGCAACTATTTATTCATACAGTCTCATTTTACCTTTGTGCTGAGGAAAAAATGTTTCTGTTTCTCTTGAATTCATATAGAATGGAAAGTAGAATGTCTTTGCTCTGCTGCTTTGTCCATATTTAACAATAAACTCCTGAACTGGGTTATATATCAGGTTCTTCTAACCATTCTTCTGTGCACTCAGGTGTACCTACGAAAAAGAGGACATTTAGTAAGAAGCTAGCAGGAATAGTATCCAGCGCTATAGTATCAGGCATTGGCATGATAATGTTAGGATTCATCATTTTCATGCGGAAGTGGAATCTTAGAAAGAAAAATCACTGTGAAGAAAGGGAGGAAGATATGGAATTGCCAATCTTTGAAATGAGTACTATAGCACATGCCACCGATGCTTTTTCAAACAGCAACAAACTTGGAGAAGGTGGTTTTGGACCCGTATACAAGGTATGAAAAAAAATCTGATACCTGACAATCCATTTTCTAAAAAAAAACTTGCTGAACTGTGTGAATCACTCAGGGAATACTCATAGGAGGGCAACAAATAGCAGTGAAAAGGCTTTCAAAGAGTTCAGGTCAAGGATTGGATGAGTTCAAAAATGAAGTTATGTTAATTGCTAAACTTCAGCACCGCAGTCTTGTAAAGCTTCTGGGTTGTTGCATTCATGAAGATGAAAGAATGTTAATTTACGAATACATGCCCAACAAAAGCTTGGACTCCTTTATTTTTGGTGCTAACCCATCTGAATTAATAAGATTGAAGTTCTATAAATTCTATTAACTGTTACAAATCAATTAGTTAATTGGACTAATTGAGAAATTCTTCAGACCAAACAGGAAGGAAACTACTTGATTGGAGTCAGCGTATCAACATTATAGGTGGAATTGCTCGAGGGCTCCTTTATCTGCATCAAGACTCTAGACTTAGAATCATCCACAGAGATATCAAAGCCAGCAACATTTTACTGGATGATGAGCTAAACCCAAAAATTTCTGACTTTGGCCTTGCTAGAATGTTCGGTGGAGATCAAACAGAGGCCAAAACTAGTAGGATAGTTGGAACATAGTAAGTACATACACCCAATCTTGTCTTGCTGATTTTCAATACTATTTTGTGAACTTAACCTGTTAGTATCATTTTCAGTGGCTACATGTCTCCCGAGTATGCATCGAATGGATACTTTTCAGTGAAATCTGACGCTTTTAGCTTCGGTGTTCTAGTCCTCGAGATCGTGAGCGGAAAGAAAAATAGGGGATTTCGTCACCTGGACCCCAACCTTAACCTTCTTGGACATGTAAGCTTTTAAATAATACTTTAATACATACAACCTTGATGAAGACGGTGGTGAATATTAAATCTTGATGTCCCTTTGAGGCATTTCAAATGAGATTAAACAAACAAATTTGCCTAGTTATTGAGACTTTCAGAAATATCATAGAGTATTGATGTTATGGCAAAACTAGGATGGTAACAGAGAAGTTAGAATAGCCAGTCTACTGATGCATGTTCTTGGTTTTTTTTTCTTAAGGCGTGGATGCTTTGGATTAAAGGGACACCATTTGAGCTGATTGATGAATGTTTGATTGAGTCGTGCAATTTATCTGAAGTGCTAAGATGCATTCATGTGGCTTTATTATGCGTGCAACAACGCCCGGAAGATAGGCCAAACATGTCAGCTGTGGTTCTAATATTAGGAAGTGAGATTCCATTGCCGCAGCCTAAACAACCTGGTTTTTTTATGGGGGAGAATCCACATGAACAGAGCACTTCCTCAAACAAGCATGTAACTTATTCAGGTGACGAGGTTAGTTTGATCTCATTAGATCCCCGGTAGCCTATCATTGCATAACTGCAGAAGGAAAAAGATTTCTGATCAAACAGTTGGTTTCTCGAAAATTCCACCATTCCGGGACAGAGTCTATGGAAGCAGAATCAGGGCTAACAATGCCAGCCAAGTAGCCAGCCAACCACAGCTGATCATTTGTAGGATCATACGCTTTGGATCAAATTTGTCTCTCTGCTTTGGATATGATGCTACTTATTGCCCCCACCTTGTGAGGATCATGGTGCTATGAATATGTTTTATTAATAATTAAAGTATTAATTTATTATGCATTCTAGTTCTATTATACATAAAGTAAATAAAAAAAACTTCCAGAATGAATTTCTTATAATTTAAATAGTTTTTATTTATTATATCAAAAACTAAAAATTTGTCTCAGCCCTACTCAGCTGACATGAAACGTGAATTTATAAACCGGATGGACAAGGTGAAGCCAAGAAGAAGTTAGATTTGAACGTGTCAAATGAGCATCATGTTGAAAGATGCATTGTTTGACAACGCTCAAGTTGTAGTAGAATGTTCTACAAGACTTTGAAGTCAGAAATATATTGTTTTTTTTTTTCCCCATTATTTTCCTAATTATTTTCCCAATAAGTTTGAACGTGTCAAATGAGCATTGAAAGATGCATTCATGTGGCTTTTATTTATACTTGAACTCAATGGAAAAAAAAATGCTATAATTCACAAAAAAATGCAGGGTAAATAATAACTATAGTATAATTCACAACTTTATCCAAATTGAATGAGGACACTAAGCTCAAAGGACCTAGAATGTCGGGGGGGGAAAATAAACTTTGCACTATTACCAAGCCTTTTAATTGTGTTTAAGGCTAAATTATAAAATATATTGACACGATTAAGTAAACTATTGTAGCAATTTATAATGACAAAAGTTTTTTTTTCCTTTCAACTTATGAACTAAATTAATGACTAGTTTCAAAAAAAAAATTAAGGAAAGAAAAATTCCAAAATAAGTTTTGTAAAATAATAATAATAATAATAATAATAATAATAATAATAATAATAATAATAATAAAACCATTAGTGATCAATCTCAAATTCATAAGAAAAGGTACTTTTTGGTTTTTTTTTTCAATCCATATAGTTTTTGAAATCTTATTTTTAGATCAACAATTCATTTTATTTATTTATTTGGTTTTTAAATATTAAAAAGAAGAGAACAAGTTGTTAAGTTATTGCAAAAGAAAAAAAAATTGTTTGTTTACCACATTCCAAAAGTAAAAAACACTATATTGCTAATATGCACACATGATCTTTTCTATTAATGGGCAAAGCATGATAGGCCACTCAGGCCTACGTCTGGCCCTTTTTAATCTTTGAATTTTTTATTTAAATATAGATTAATTAAATGTATATATGAGATGCTTAATTTAATAGATATTTATTTTAATTAGGATTATTTAAAATAAATTAATATAATATAATTTTATGATGTTTTTAATATAACATCTTTTAATTTTTATTTAGTTTAAGAATAAGAGTGCAATATCATGGATTTCTGACATTAGAATATGTTTAGTAAACGTTAAATCTTTGCAGCCCTACAACAATTTGTTTTTTAATTTTTTTTATTGTGTTTTCATATGTATTTTTTTGTTATTATTTTATTAAATAAAAAATAATTAAAAAAATAAAGTTATTAAATACAATCACATTTATAACTTGTATTTAAAAATTAAATATTTAGATTCATATCTATTTTTTAATTTTATAATTTATTCTTTGGTTAAATATAATTTAGTTTTTAGTTAGTTTTCACATAAAACTATAATTGTTTTAATAATATTAGAAGGCATTCTAATATTAGTAGGCAATCTTTGGTTATAATATCATTTAGTTTTTTCTTGGTTTTTATATAAAATTATGATAAATTTTTTTCTAATATTCGACTAATATTAGCAGGCAATCTTTCGTTATCATATCATTATTTTTTACTTGATTTTCACATAAGATTATAACATTTGTTTTCTAATATTATCACATAAGATTTTATACAATCGGTGTTATATATATATATATATTTATTTATTTAATTAAAAAATAAATTTATTAAACACAACTAAATTCATGACATATATTATAAAATTAAATATTTTAATTTTTAAATATTTTTAGTTTTTTAGTTAGTCTTTAATTATTGTTAATAATTTTTATTTTTGTATTTATTGACATAAACAATTCTTGATTTTTTATTTTTTTAATTAAATATATGCATCAACCTTTTAATTTATGATAATGCTTTTTTCTTGGTGTAAGAAAAAAAACTCATTGAAAAAGCTTTCACGTTTATTTTTATTTTGTTTTGGAATTGAAAAAAACTTTTACTCAATTCACTGCAAAGCGTAGACTAAATAACTAGTACATAATTGTAATATATTGACGCCAGTGTTGCCACTAGCCAAATTAAATAAATTGAACTGAAATCAATAAAAAATATTTTATAATTTTCTTATATATTTCCCAAATTTCTTTAATTAATTTTTCCTTACCTTACCTTATGTACGCCTCTTTTTTTTTGACAAAACATGAATTTGTTTTTTTTTTATGTATAGCATGATTTATTGACCAAAGAATTATTATAATCTTAAGAGTAATTAAGTTTCAATTATAAAATATATATATTTAAATAATTTTTGCATAGTGAAGTTCAATATATTTTATATAATCATATTTGAGTTAGCAATGAAAAATCAGAATTGTTATTTTCTTATCATAGAACAAATTCATTTTACAGTTAGAAGTAAATCTGTTTTTAATTAATAATATTATTTTTATTTTTAGATTTACATAAGTGTTTGAATGGATGTTTCGTATGTATTATGATTAATTTTATAATTAATTAAATATCTTGTAAATCCAATAAATATATAAATTAAAGATGACAAACATCATAAATAAAATTTAGATTTAAATAAAAAAATAAATCACTGTCACAGCTAAGATAACAACTCAAGTGCAACAGCATTTTATTTGTACTCCTTCATGAGGATTGGATGGAACATATAATTAATAATGAGAATTTATGAGAGCTATTAATTGCAAAGCTGCGAGAGAGGGTGGGATGGAAGATATATAATAAGGATTTATCAGAGCCAGAAAAGCTACACACCGAATATAATGAGGCTTATTAACTATAAAGTTGTAGAAAGAGGATGAGATGAAACAAAGATGGTGGTTAGCTGTAAAGGAGTAAGCTTGCATGAAGATGATGGGATGGAACATACTATTAATAATAAGGATTCCATGAAGGCTAGAAAAGCTACACACCGAAAATAATGGGGCTCTTAATTGCAAAGCAACAACCGTAGAGAGAGGATGAGATGGAACCGCGAGGCTGGTTAGCTGCAATGCTGCAAGCTAGAGAAAGAGGATGTGATAGAACATGTAAGTGATAATGAGGTTTAGAGCTCTCAGTTAGCTGCAGCTAGAGAGAGAATCTAGAGAGAGATGCTCTCCTTTTTTTTGAAGTTTTCTCCTGCCGAAGGTGACCTACATTGGCCGCTTACGTGGCCACTAATAGAAAGAAATCAGCGTCTCTCTTCTCTTCAATTCAACAGAAGCGAAGCCACGAGGAGTCTCTGTACATTCTGACGATGTCTATGGCATCTCAAGCTCTCTCTGTCTCAGATCCCCGAACCCTCAAGCAGTATGATGAGGAAGAGTCTGATTGGTTTAGGGTTGTGTGTGTCTCTCACCCTAAAAAGTGTGTTCTGATGGCAGATTGTTCAGATGGCGGCCACTTGGATGATGCTCCGTCCACCCTAGGGGACGCCTTTGACTGTGGCCCGTTGAAGACCCCTGCCCTTGCCAAGGCTCCCACCACTGCTTGTATCAACGGGATTTCTTGTTCACTTGTTGATAGTGCCTCGTTCATCTCTGTCAACGTTGAATCTGCTGTCGAGATATGGAGGTACTGGGTTTCCAAATCTGGAAGAGGGAGGAGCCCTCCTACCCTTCTCTTTTGTATTTTGGCGTTGTTTATTTGAAGGGCTAACAGTGCCCTGAAGCATCACGAGGCGGTTTCCCTCACGATTGGTCTGTTCTCTGTTATTGTTTTTTCTTTTGCTGCCTGTAATGTGGGTCTCCTAGAGGCTTCAACGTGGGTGCTGGTCTTCTCTGTTTGTTTCGTTGCTATGTTTGCCTTCTGTATGTTGGCCGTGTTGTGTTGTGTTGAGCTTCTGGTTGTGATGGGTTTGTGTTGCTTTTTGGTTTGGTGGAGGTTATCTCCCTGTGTTGGTTGGTTGTTGCTGGGATTTGTTTGGTTGTGATTTGCTTTGGTTGTGCTGGCCTGCGAGTTGGTTCTTGTCTACTGATACTGCTTGCAGTGTTGGTCTACTAGAGCTGATGGTCTGGTTGTCTGCCATGGGGTGTTGGTTTCTGTTTTTATTGTAGACATTGGGTGCTGCACTATGCAGCTTGGCTTTGCTATGCTAGTTGAAGCTGTCTGCTGGTCTTTCCGCCTGTTGTGCTATATTGTTTGCTCAGCTCCTTGAAGCTGGCTATTGTGTTTGTTGTTATGTTCCCAGTCTGCCTGCTGCTGTTTGTGATTGATACCCTGCTTGCTGTCAATGATGTTGGTCTTCCGGAGATAAAGGATATGCTTAGTTGATCAGCTGTCTTTCGGTGGTGTGAACCTATGTTGTGATGTTGGTAAGCCACTGGGTTTGGTTTCTTCATCCTGCTGTTCCTGCTGATTTGGTGGAGTTCGCTTTGCCTGCCGTCTCTGTTTTGACTGCTTGTTGGTGGCCATCTGGTTGGTTTTGTTCACAACATGTGTTGCTGGATTAGGCTGGTTTATTGTTATGGCTGCTCTGCTTCTGTTTTAGGGTGGTCTGCGGTTAGTGCTGCTGTTTTGCTGGTTTTTGTGTGCCCATGCAGATGGTTCAGCTGTGGGTGCGATTTGGAAATTTGTGGAGTCTTGCTTGGTGAACGATTCCTCTGCCTGTTGCGGGGATCTGTTTGGGTGAGGATCTCTCTTCAAATGCTCGGTCTCCCCCTGTTATAGGTGTACAGGCTATAGGTCCTCTAGAAGCTACAGCTCCTCTGCTTATGGTTTGTGTGTGCTTGTCAAGCTGGTTCAGCTGTGGATGTGCTTTGGGACTTTTGAGGAGTCTTGGTAGGTGAAGAACTTCTTTGCCTGTTGTGGGGATCTGTCTGGGTGAGATTCTTTCCCCAAATGCTCGGTCTCCCCCCTATTACTGGATGTACAGGCTGTAGGGCCTCTCGTTCCCTCTTGGTTATCCTGCAGGTCTGTCTCAGCTGTCTTTGGGTTTGTCCTCCATTGGATTCTCGTGGAGGCTGTTTGTGGGCTACTGTGCTCACTCTGCTTCTCTCTAGGTAGCTGCAATGGATCCCAACAGTTTGCTTGGGCAGCTGCTGTAGTGTTCTCTGTCGCTGCTCTGCTGTTTAGTTTGGAGGAAATCGGGGGGTCATTCCTCATTCTGCTCACTTCTAAGCGGAGGGTGCTGGATGGAGTCTGTCCTAGTAGTGACCTGGTCAATGCTGCGGAGCTGGTTTGGTCTGCTGGAGATGATGCGCAGATGGCTCACTACTCTAGTGTTGCTTGGTTAAGGGATCCTCTTGGGTGAGGCTCTCTCCCCAAATGCTTGGTTCCCCTCCTGTTGCTGGATGTGCGGGCTGTAGCCCTCTAGTTGCTACATCCTTAGATTTTAGGTTGCCTGTTGCTGTACTAGTGCAGTTGTTTTGCCTTTGTGAATGGTTTCTGGGTCTTCTGTTGAGTTCTGGTTTGATATCTCCTTCCTGCTATATGTTGACTTAGCTGTTGGTGAATTGAGGCTGCTCCTTGGTTTGGTGATTGATGTACCTATTATTTAGGAGTCTTTCCCTTTTTGCATTCTCCCTTGGATGTGCAGGTTACAGCTCCTTCAATTTGTATGCTTACTACTTCATCTTATTGCTGGAATGGTCTTGGTTTGATAGAGGCTTCATACCCTTTGCATTAACATGAGGCTTTCAACCACAAGCTGTCTGATTGCTTGATGTTGCTGCTTGCTGTGGCGTCAGGGATGAGTTCTTCATCCTGCAATGTGCTTGACTTGACTGCTATCTTGTAGTTTTGGGGCCGGCTTTGTGGATCACTACTAGGTTGGTCCATTCTGCAAGTTGGCTTATGCTTTGTTGGGTATCTTCAGCTATATTGCTTAGCTGTTTGAGGAAGGCTACTCAGTTCGGGTTCATGTGTCCAGAGGCTGGCTGGGCTGCAATGTTCCCTGCTGTTGGTCATCTGCTGTGTTGCAGGTTTCGGTTTTCCTTGATGCTGATTGCATTTCAGTGGAGGGGTGCTCAATGGAGCTTGTCTAGTGGTGCCTTGGCCTCTCGGGCTTTGTGCTGCTGCTCATTGCTGATTAGCTAGCTAAGCTTCTTGGATGCTGGCTGCTGGTTTCGTCATGCTTCCTATGCTGGTGTTTAATGACTCCATGCTTGTCTGTTCCTGCTCTGCTCTGCAGGTTTGCTGTTGAATGTTGGCTTGCTGGTGTTCTTTGCTTACTGCAGTCCTGGTTTTGGCTGATGTGCTGTTTAGTTGCTGAATGGTTGCTTTATGCAGCGTTGGTATGTTAGAGATTTGCAGTTGGTTTGTCCATCTCTGCAGGTCTACTGCAGATTGTGATTCTGTTAGTGGAAGGCCCCTTGGGGCTGGTCTTAGCTGCTGTGGTTACCTGGGGTAGGCTTCTTACAGCTTTAGCTGTGAGCTGGCCAATTGGATTGCTGTTGCATGCTTTGTTGGAATGCTAGACTTGAGTTAATGGCTTTTTGGTGCTTGGTGTCTTGTTTAGATTGATGGTTTGGTTATATTTGTTCAGGGAGCATGCTTTTTTTTTTGGGGGGGGTTCAAGGGAGTCTGTTCCTTTGTTGTACATGCCTGTATATTCCAACTTGCTTGTATAGTTCAACTTGTTGGTTTTCAGTTTTGATATATACAATTTTTCAGTTTTGATATATACAATTTTTTATGTTATGATGTTTTGAGTCTGTTTTTTACTATTGTTTATTTTCATTATAGGTTTTGTTAACATTCCTTCCCCTTGATACTCAATAGTTTCTACATCTAATTGGGACATTTTTTTATTCACAAAGTCGTTAAATCTAACATTAAGTTGAAAACATACGCAATTGATACTCTAATCATATGCTACAATTCTTTTTTTTTTATCCTTCTTGAAATAATAATCTTTCTTGACTTATTTGATTATAATAACATCATATAATGTGTCATCAATAAGGATATTAAATACTATCTCCAATAATAATAATAATATTGTAGCCCTGCATGTGCACATCTCGTGCTCTTCTCAAGATCATGTTGGTGGGTTAGCTTTCAAATTTGATAATTTGATAGCTATATTTGAACAACCGACTTGGCTAAGAATTGAATTCTTGACTATATATATATAAAAAATATACTTCCTTCATGCCATCAAAGTACAATTTAAGTTGCTAAAGTCTATTGCCGGATCTAGTCCTTTCCACCCTTGTAGGAGCATGGATTTCTTATCATTAATGTTCACACAACGTATAGTTTGGATAGAATTACTTCATTCCTAAATTTTACAATTCCAAACTGTAAAAAAAATAAAAAATAAAAAAAAAAATAAACCTAATATTATATCTCGTAACTATACAAAAAACTTTGATAGTTTCTAAAAAGTCCCTTTTTCATTAATTATCCTTGAAAAAAAAAAAGCTTATAAGACTATTTAAATTAAAAAAAAAACATCCTAATTAGTAAAATTTGAATTAAATTAAAGGTATTAACCTAAATAAAAAACAAAACAAAAACATTTGTACTCGAGTTAATTATTACAAATTAAACATTTTTATCTCAAAGAAATATATACTTCAAATATAGTATTGTACCTGGTCTATTTAAGATAGTATATCTTTGACTTGTAAACTTTAAAATTTAATATATAATATGTGTAAGCTAAAAATAAAAAACCATATTTAATATTATATGTGTGTTATTATAAAATCTTCTCACTATTCATTAATATATTATTTTACGTCAAACTTGTCTTCGTCATTTATGACTCCTAGTACTTTAACCTATGCACGTAAAGAAATTTTAAAATATTTTTTTATAATATCTCTAGGTAACTTGTCAAAGGTTACCCTCTCCCCATGTTGTTGTTCACTAAATTTTCATATATGACAAAAAACAAAAAAAAGAGAAAGAAAAAGAGTAATCACAATTTGCCACCATCTTCCTTTAACATCATGTTAACTCCTTCCTTGATCATGCCATCCGTAGCATAATGGCCTAACTTGGAAATTTCAAGAACTAGACAATTTTGAATCTAATTCTTCTCTTTGTGCTTTCTCAAATCCATCACCTTGTATATTAACTTTAATAGTAGTCTTTGGTGAGGAAGAATTTTATGGATTCACCACTATTTCTAATTCCAATTTTTTTCACGTGCTTTTCAATGTTTTGGATCATGGTTTTAGTCTTATGATCCTTTTACATCATTCTTTTTCATGGAAAGTAATGCTGTTGGTTTTCCATTATACTCTAGTTTTTCTTCGAGGATTGTTTAACCTAAAATATCCTTATTTGTTTTTAGTTTTTCGAGACTTTGAAAATCAACATAAGATACTAATTTAGGAACACCCTTTATTTCTCCTTCACTATTGATAGAAAAAATATCCACAAGTAATAATAATTATAGCATACTTATCGTCACTATTGTGATGTTGAAAGTGATGTTGAAACTTTCTACGTCTAAAAAATGATGTCTCATACAGGTTTCTCCTCCTTGCTCTAAAAGACTGTTGAACACAAGTCAAATAATAATTACATGATTGTTTAAATTTTCAATATAAAATTTCAACATAATCATTTTATTATTTTATATGAATTCTAAAATTAATAATTTTCTCAATGTTTGTTAATAGTAAAATTAAAGTATTGCCATTATAACTTTTATATTCTAGAACTTCAAACCATCATTTTTTAGCATTGTAGGTAAGTTTGTGTATGGAAAATTCTACTTTCTGATAACAAACAACTTGTTGAAATAAAATTAAACTTTTAGCTTTAATAACTATCTAATAAAGTCTTTCTTCAAAAAATTTCCATCCAAGAAAGGATTCTCTTTGAATTTATGAATGCCTCTATGAAAAACTTGACTGCTAATTGAGTTTTCAATGCACCATTTATTGTATATACCACCTTTCATAGATTTGATGCCTATATGGGTTAGTAAGAGTTAATCTAGAGTTTGGTTCGTTCTAAGATAAGTCTCTAAGTACATTCCATTTTCATCACAATTTATGTTTATACCTTTCTCTCATAGTGTCAGATGGTTTAAACGTTTAGTAATTTTTTCTAATGAATATTCAACTTGATCTAATATCTACAAATAGGTTTTTTATGTTGCCTCCTAAGCCTTTATAATGCCTGGTACAGCCTCCACTCTTGTATTATGGAATGGAAAGTTGTAGACAATACCTTTATTCATCAAATATGTCGAACTTGTTCTGTTACCAATTGACTCAACATATAGAGTGGGTGTGTATAGGGTTTCTCAATGCTTAAAGTTTTATTGTCCCAAATGATAGATAAAAAAATAGAAAAAAAAATTAAGGTTTTCAAGCCCAGAGTTACAACCCTTGACCATGGAGAAAAATCTGAAAGCTTTGATAGTTTTTTAAAGTCTTTTGTCATTAATTCTCCTCTAAAAAAAATAAAATCCTACAATGCTATTTAAAAATAAAAAAATTCTTAATTGGTAGATTTCTAATAAAATAAAAAGTTTTAATCTAAATATAAAAAAAAAATCTAAAAATAACAAGGAAAACAAAGAGAATGTCAAAACAATAGCTTTCTAATCTAATTTAGGCTTGAAAACAAAAAGAGCTAAGTTAACCCCTATGCAAATAGACCTTTAGTACAATCTGATAAAATTTTAATTTTATTCAATAGTCTGATAATTAGTTTTTATCAAATTACGCCTTGGATTCATTCAGAATTACTCAAAACCTGAAAATTTAATAATTTAAAAGGCTGTACAGTATAAATAATTATGTCTAGAATAATAAAGAAAGTACCCACGTCATTTTTGCCCCAAACTTTTTCCTCAGTGAAGAAGAAAGGACTGACAGAAAAATAAGAATATATACCTCTTATTGATACAATTTATAAACACGTTTGTAAAAAAATAATCTGTCATCGAGCAGTTAACAATGTGATAGTAATTTCGTTCGCGGAACATGCATCAACCTTGGTAGATGAAGACTCATGATCGAATAGTTTCCTTTCTGTGAAAAATCCAGGCTCTTTAGGGTCAGGCAATGCAATATTACTACTTAACATTAGCACCACAGTTGACATGGTAGGCCTATCCTCTGGAGCTTGTTGCACACACAGTAGACCCACATGGATCACCCGCAAAACTTCGGATAAGTTGCAGGTGTCTTTTAAAGAATCGTTGATTAGCTCGGATGACCTTTCTTCCTTGTAGAGTTTCCATGCCTGAATTCCAAGACCAAATTCATTTGAGGTTCAACAAAGAAACCAGAAGAAGTTTAATATGACAGAAGAAAAAGGAAGAAGAAGAAGGGTATTCACATTGATACTTACATGACCAAGAAGGTTGTGCTTATGGTCTTGATGAATGAATCCTCTATTTCTCTTCCCATTTACTATCTCTAGCACCAAAACACCGAAACTAAATACATCGGATTTTATAGAAAAGATCCCGTCAGTTGCATATTCTGGAGACATGTAACCACTGCAAGAAATTGTTTAACAAAGTTTTTAATGTTGCCAGTAGAGAAAACTTGAAACTATGCAGCCTGTTTGAAATGCTTACTATGTTCCAACTACTCGTTTTGTGTTTCCTTGAATTTCATTTCCACCAAAACTCCTGGCCATGCCAAAGTCTGAGATTTTTGGGTTCATATCATAGTCCACAAGTATATTGCTGGCTTTTAGATCTCTATGAATGATTCTTAGCCGGGAGTCTTGATGGAGGTAAAGAAGTCCTCGAGCTACCCCATTGATAATGTTGTACCTCATAGACCAGTCCAATAACTTGCTCTGCTTTTGATCTGAAAGTATTTTGATAGATGCTAATAATATTAAAAAATAATATAAATTATATTTTAAAGCATTTTCTAAACATTAAAGTTTTTAAATTGAGATAGTATTGATGATCAAATGATCATGAGTATGAAATTAATTACAAGATAATGTGTGATGGAGCACAACAACAGAATATGTTTCCATAATATCAATATCCCACACTTTGTATTACTTAATTTTTTGGTGAAACTGTTGGCAGTGACTAAGATCATTGCAGTTCCCACACTTTGTATTACTTAATTTTTTGGTGAAACTGTTGGCAGTGACTAACATCATTGCAGTTTGCAATATGCTATTAGTAACAACTCAACTAATTAGATTGAAGTCTTGAGATGGTCATACCAAAGATGAAGGCATCCAAGCTTTTGTTAGGCATATATTCATAGACCAACATTGTTTCTTCGGATTCAATGCAGCAACCAAGAAGCTTGACAAGATTTCGGTGTTGAAGTTTCGCAATGCATATAACTTCGTTCTTGAATTCATCAAGTCCTTGTGTCGAAGTCTTTGAAAGCCTTTTCACAGCTATCTCTTGTCCATCTTCTAGCTTGCCCTGAAAGATTATTTGAACTAGTCATTGTAACCCTGTATCAAATTGACTAGCACCGTATACATTGGTGTAATGAACTATCAGCAAATGATCTCATCCAAAGCTTTACCTTGTAGACAGGTCCGAATCCACCCTCTCCAAGCTTATTGGCCCCTGAGAAATTGCTCGTGGCAGTAGCTATGGTTGCGAAGTCAAATACTGGAAGCTCTAAATCTTTATCGGTGCTATTAATTGAGTAGTCTCTTTCTTGCATCGAAACCATCCTTGCTGTAAAATGGGAAATGCATTGCATAAATCAAACAGGTCTACGTTTTTCTTTGAATTTCTTTTGCGTACTTTTTGCAGAAATAAACTAGCCATCATGTATGTCAGCAAGTTTATATATCTTAAAATTAAAATGCTAGTTCAGACTCTTCCCCAATCTTAATTAAACAATAGAAGCGTAGAAATTCTTCCACCATGGTGTTCATCAGGTTTTGAAAACAACCAGAACAGATATGGAAGTCATCAAGTATACCAAAGAGTAATCTGCTTTGTATTAATATCCAATGCAGTAATTCCTTTCCCTACTCATTGAATCAACAACCAGCAACGTCAATTAGAGGGTTTGATAGAAATTACCTACTGTCTTCATCTTCCTCCTCCTCATCAGAAACAGCAGGCAAAAGCCTAGGATGGTAATTCCAGCAACCAACAAACAGATGGCTATAATCCACACTCGCGTCGTCCTCTTAGGACTTCTAGTTGGCTCTGCATAGCCAACATAACCAAGTTTTAAAATCAGTAAAGCTTAAATAATATAAATACAGGAAATGTGTTTTGTGCACTGGTATTGGTTTCAATTTCCAGTACTACTAAGTTTTCAACTAGAAATCATAAAAAATTAAACAACCATAATGTTATTCAATTTCCCACTACCTTAATTAAAAATTGCCAATTGGAAGTTCACCTGAGACAAAAAAGTCTTTACAATTTTCTTCGTCAAAGCAAATTAAAATACAGCTACAAATGGTAGCATTTTTCTATATTGATCCACCCCGAGATGGACTCGATATACTATACAAATAAGTCTTGTTCAATATGCATAGGTTTGATCAGTTTGGATTCTTCCCTGTGAAACTTTCCATTTTTACTAAATCTTAGATAATTTTTAAGTAGTTGAGGTGTGAATTACTGAGTTCTTGCTAATAAAATTCGACATAGGTCCTTTCAGTTTTAGCTCAGGACGTTTGTATCTACTACCAAAATCCATGCTCAATAAAAAAAGAAAATGAAAGAAGAATTAGACTTCATGTGGGCTCTAACATTTAACAATCAATAACAAGAAAGAAGAAATAAAAAATAAATCCCGTGTGCATTCAATTATGTTCTTTGGCCTTCTCATATTGGAAATCAAAAGGTATCCATAGGTCTAAAACATCTGCAGCACTAGTGGAATTTGTGTTAACATGTGACTGAAATGAAAGAAAATAATCTAACAGACCAAGAAAATAATATGAAAGAATTCATACCTAAATCAGAGGCAGATAATCTAATGTAAAAATCTTGTCCAGTTTCAGAATACTCTCTGATATCAAGAAGATCCTCAAACCAAAGCAAGCATCCAGTTCCATCTGTTATATTCAAAGTCGAATAAGCTGTGCAAGAACAATTCATCAAGCATACCCTTCGACATTCTTCAAGGTCCATTGTCATATTAAACGAGGATGTCCTTGTATCTGGCAATTTCACACTTGTTACCTTCTGAAAACCCTCTCCTGCCCTGCAAATTGATTCATTCTTCCTAACACATCCTCCAGACCAATCCCCAGAATCCCAATCTTGACGAGACTTTGGCTGAAATCCGTCCAAGCATGCACAAGCAGGGGAATTGTCGATGTTACAAATTCCATATGCACCACATACTGCATACCTATCACAATTATCCATCTGGGCTGTCAAGTACAGATTCCATGTTCTTGTACTACTAGTCCAAGTGAAACGCTGCAAAATCCCATCATTGGTCAGCAACATACGCGTCACAACTGAACTGTCTGTCAGATCGTACCTGTAATAAATCTCCTTCTCATTGTAAACAAACTCGTATGTGTAAATTAGGTTCGGTTTCAAATTAGGCATCCCACTGAATTTAAGACCATTCCATGGTCCTGATCGGAAAACTATGTTCTCACCAACCCTGATAAATATCTGCGGATATCCACCAGGATCAAGCATAGTTGTAGAATCACCTAATGAAGGATCATTAGTGCTTTTCCATGACACCAAGTACCGATCAAGGCCAGTAATCAAGTTTCTGCCAAACTTGAGGCCTGGCAAAAACGTGTTACCAGGATAGTCAAAACTATCCCACAAGTAATCATCCTCGTTTGTATCATTTGCTTCTCTTATAACAAGATTTCCTGAATTCAAAAGCTGAGCTACTGGATTCTGCGGCACTCTTGATGTATTAGTAGACCATAAAACAACGTTTGTTGAATTATGAAGGACAAGGATTCCCTTGCTGGTCACTTGCAAAACACCTGATGTGTCATTGAGTGGTGCTTCTCTGTTAGCAACCCAAACCAGAGTCTCACTAGAGAACTTGTACCATATTCCTACATAACGCAAACTTGTACTTCGAGGGCTAAAAAATCCTAGCTCAAAGTGGCTCCCAGCTGAAACTATGGTCTCTCCATCTGTGATTGACTGGTTTACCGCTATGGTATCTGCACCATCGGAGGTTGTGAAGATGAAGAACATGGAACATAAAGAAACTAGTGTAAGACCTTTCATGGATGTTTAATTTGGTTGCCTAACTAATGAGCTGTTTTGTCTCTGGTTTAAAGATGGTCTCATTAGGTAAGAGTGACAAAATTAACTTCTCAAAACAAATTTTATATTCTCTTTTAACTTTCTTGCCTATTATTTCTGTCACATTAGTCAGCTAGCTTAACATGTGAAATGAATTGATGAATTTTTAGTGTGAAAGGTGGGCCAGGGGTCTAGAACTCTTTGACTACATGTGATGGAGAACAAGAAATATTTATCTTGGGGCAATGGATAAACACTACTTCCGAGCTTGTTGTACCAATTTGAAGCCTTTCCAAGTCGTCACCTGATTTAAAACCCATGATTCAAATTATTGTCCATATTTGAAACTTAAGACAATGAGGTTAGAGCAAACTTATCGACCAGATACGGCTGATAATTTGTCAGAATCATATATATTTAGGGCTTAGTATTTAGCTTAGCACAAAAGTATTAGATTATTATTTTATTTTTAATTTTGTTTTAAAAAAGATCCAGATAAAAGTAAAAAAATATTAATCTATCAATAGCCCCCAAATCTTTATATATTATATGCAAAGATTTTGAAAGTCTTTATCAATAGTAAAGGAAACCCTTTTTACCTTTCCCATAAGATTTTACATGTCTCACGTAGAATTGCCAAGAACTTCAAGTCCAGGTGGTTTGCCTTTACTGGGAGAAAGTGTCCATTGACAAATAAAATGGTGGCTGACTTTGAATGGGGTAATTGAGTGGATTTTTTTACATCTATGATGATATTAAAGGTATTTCATCTCGTAATGGGAACGAGAAGATTTTTTTTTATAACCATGCCAATCTTGCTTGTTACTTTTCTTTTACTTTTACTTTCTGTGATTTCTACTCCCGCAACAAGACCCTAAATCATCTTTACTCTAATCCAAGAGAAGAAAAACCTACTTTAAACATTTCTTTTATCATAATTTGTTTCTCTATCTTTTTTTTAGACAGAATAAATAGACTCTAGAAATATTAGGTTTGTTTCTAAAAAGAGAGGTGCTCTTGTCTCTAATAAGGAATTCAAGTTTCAACTCGAGCCTAAAAGAAACAGAAAGGGACAAGAGTCCATTAGACTAGGTCCTGGGACAAGAAAGGGGGTGCTATATTGGTATCCTCCTCTGGCAAAGAGGTGTGAAAATCTTCTCGCAAGAGTCCTTCTCCTACCCATGTTAGATATACTTGGGAAAGAAGGTCTTATAGGAGTTCTTCTCTTACTCTTGTGAGAGATACTTAGGATAAATGGAGGTTGCTCCAAACTCCTATAGATAACGTACTTAGCAATGTAAGTACCGGGGATGTAAAGTTTGTGGCTCATCACTAACTTGAAGAGTAGATGTCTTAGATGCCCGACCTTGTATTGCATATCAACAAGTAGACCAACAAGTAGACCCTAGGCTCCACCTAGGGTTATTTTGAAATCACTACCCCATTTGTATATACACAATGTTGTATTCCTTCCCTTTTTAAGGGTTTGTGAGGGAGGTGTCTGGTTACTATCAATCAGGTCCAGGCCAGCTGTATCCTAATGGATGGACAATTTTTTCCTTCTTTGAAAATTTTTGTTAGATTGTTGGGCTTGAACCTATGGTTAATGTTTTTATAAGATGCTATCAATTGGTTACTAACATCAATGGTAGCAATGACATATAATAGTTCTTTAACTTTGCCAACATAAATAATGGCGTCATGAAAAACATGTTGGCTAAAAAGATGATGTATGTTAAGAAATTAAGAGGAATATGGTTGGTTATAAGATTCATTAGGATAGTTAATCCTAAAGAAGGATTGCAACTAATTTGGGGGTTTTCCCATGACTAAAGGATCCCCTATAAAGTAAACAACAAGCCACATTTGAGCTTCAATGACGAGAAAAATTGTATTGTGTTGGCCTTGACTTCAACTGAATATGAAGTTAATAGGATGACCAAACAATACTACCAGACCATTTTTCAAAGTATGTTGCTTCTCTGCCTTGCTTCTGTTCTTTTTTCTATTGCCCTGATTCTAACATTTTGTTTTGTTTTTGTCTTTACATGATTGATGGCTAAAAGAGAAGGAGAAGCTTTAATAAGGCTTATTGAAGAGAGTTTACCATGGGTGTGTTTGTCTCCAACAGTTAGCGAAGACAGAGGTGAAAAGGTGATGGAGGAATCCCTCAAAATTTTTAGTGAGCTCCCCATTTCTAAAGGTTCCATCTTTAAGAGGAAAATGGTGGGGGTCATAACCCTTGTAGAAGTTAGGGGTAGTGATCTTCCCCCAACCATGAAAAAAGTAAACCTGACTCCCTCTATAGTGATTGTGAGTGTTGTCACCCATTTTAAAAGGAGGAGAGTCTCAACCCTAATGTAAACTTATGCTTCAGCCTCACCGATAGAGGCTTCTACAGTGGTATTTCCTCTGCCTTGGCTTCCTATTTTGTTAGTTGAGGAAACAACAACTGAGACTTCTATTGGGGTTAGCACTAAGGAGTTTAAGGATGTTTTTGTCGATTTGGATTTTGGTATGCCTTTCAATATTTCAATCATGACAGATGATAAAAGGCAGTTCATTAAATCTATTATTGGTGAGATGTCAGGTCTTAGAAAGGTTGGCCTCGAGGTGGTAAAAGCGCTAGAGAGGATCCTTATCATCTCGTCTCTACGATGTTTGATGAAAGCTTCCACCATCATTTAACTTTTACTAGATAAATGACTTTTAATGTAATGAATTCTCCTATTTCTTTTTTTATTTGTTTTTATGATTATCATTTTTAACATTAACTATTGGCAAACCTTCATGATGTGAACCCATTTTAGGAGATACTAGATGGACGAAAAGGGGCATGTAAGGGAAATTGTGGCCATGAATAGGGCAAATCAAGTTGTATTTAAATGGCTTCAAAAAAGAAAAACTGTTGTAGAGGCTGATCTGTAGAGCTTTAAGATGGCTTATTCCAAGCTGAAGGACAAAATACAAGGCATTGCCTTTGAGCTGGGCTACAATGAAAAATCACTTCAAGCCGCCTATAACCAAGTGGTCCCTCTAAGACAAGAGCTTCTTAAAGCGAGGACCTCCCAAGATAGTTTATGGGCTGAGCTTGTTGCTGCCAAGAAAGAAGCCCAGCGTTCCCATGCTAAGTTGAAAGCTTTAAGAGACTCATCTAGAGACCTCCAATAGTGTTTTAGAAGGTCGGTAGCTTTGACTAAGATAGTGGGAGACAAGATATTTATTATCATATCCAACCTATATTTCTTTAATCTCTTGAGGGGAGTACAAGTGGATTTTAGTGCAACCTTCCATCATGTCCCAATTCCTAACTTTACAGAGGTGTTCCCAGTCAGGGTCATTGTTGCCCAGTATGGCAAGTGCCTAGCTGAGGAACCTAGGCTATATTATTAAGCTTTTTTTTGTGTGTATATGTTTCTTTTTTCCTCGGTCTTGTGGGGATAAGTTCTCTTTTATAGAGTTCAATTATCTCAGTGTTAGTTTGCATAGATATAGAGCCCTTGTGTAAAGATTTTATATGGGTCTAATGTTCACACTTATTTGAATAGTTTTTAGTCTAATGCCTATATTTAATTAATTTTTTAGTCTAATTCCCATACTTAGTTGAATATTTCTCATTTTTAAGCTTTGGATTGTCCAACCTTAACAAGGTTTAAAAGGGTTCTGCCTCTTTCCTGAGACTTAGAAGAGGTCTTTCTCGTAGGTGTCCTTGTGTCAGTCCGGATGTATCAGTAGTGGATTATTAAGAAACCTTGCTTGTCTTTTCTTTGAAGAGAGTAAATGTATCGGGTGAACAAAATTCTTTCTTACTGTTGTGGCGACTTCCATCTCATTCTTTGAGAGATGTGTGATTGCACTAGGGAGACCATGTCAATCATTTCCAAAGTAAATTGTGTTGTAGCACTAGGGAGGCATCGATTCCTTCCAAAGTAATTCGTGCAATTGCATTAGAAAGAGAGAATTCATCCCATCATTGAAAGGCCAAAGGACTTATGTCGTGGAGAGACCATATCCATTCTTATTGTTAAAGTAGTGCTTATCTTATCCTTGAAGAAATTTGTGATTACACTAGGAAGGCTATGCTAATCATTTCCAAGGTAAATTGTGTTATAACACTAGGTAGAGATTAATTCCTTTCAAAGTAATTTGTGAGATTGCACTAAAAAGAGAATCCATTCCATCATTAGAAGGTTGAGGGGCTTATGCCTTTAAAAGACTATATCCATCCCTGTTGTTGAGGTAGTGTTCATCTTATTCTTGGAGAGATATGTGATTGCACTAGGCAAACCATGTTGATCCCTTCAAAAGTAAATACTAATGCCACTAAGAAGATGTTGACTCCTTCCAATGTAATTTGTGCAATCACACTAGAAAGAATGAGTTTATCCTATCTTTGGAAAGTTGAGGTGCTTATGCCCTGGGGAACACTTGAAGAACAAAAAGCACCGTCACTTTGAACAATTTAATTCATATATAAAAAACTTACATGCTTAGTCAGTGACCATAATACATTTTTATCCCTTTATTGAGGTGTAATCAATTTTATGATATTTTTACTAAGATCATAGTCTTAGTTTGAAAAGAGGAGATAACAAGATTTCTCCAGTAAATGTCCTCTAGAAAGCGGTCAAATAAACCCTTCAAATTATATGGTTTGAACAAATAATTCACTTGTATTATTGAAAGCTTTCCAAAATCTCGAGGCTCCAACTACATTTGTGGATTTGACATATATATGAATAATATCTTCTTGCCTTACTAAGCCCAGAAGCAAGTAGAAAGAAATCCTACTTTAACTTGGAGTGATCAAATTACTATAAACATTTTCCAATATAATGAAGAATTATTGATGCATGGATGAAACATGTGTGTTAACAATTATAGAAATGTCCATAAAACATCTTGTTGCGATAGTGCTTTGATAGTTTACCTTAGATAGTGATTAAGGATGTCCATAACTCGGCTCTTGATAAAACTCATAATAGTTTTTTTTATCAATTTTCCATAGATGACGCCACTGATACAGTCATAAAAAATCCAAGAAGCTTGGGGGCAAAGCTTATGTTTTGAATAATCGGTTAACATTTTAATTCTGGAAATTTGATCCACTCTTTCTAGCCACTATGGTTAGTGTGTAATACCTGCAAAACATCCTTGTTGTTGAATTTGAGGACTCTCAGATGCTTTAATAAACACCTTTTTTAAAGAAAAATACAATGATATTTTAGTGAGAGATTGAAAATAAATGTGCATGGAAAATCCAAATTCAACACCTCATGTTTAAAGGATTTCTAATGTATTTATAGTCCATTAGACTCTTTATAAGGAGGAAGAGCTAAAATATAAGCAACAAATCTCTAACTCGTTGGGATAAAATAACTTTGACTTATCAGAGTAAAATATCTTTGACTTGTCACAGTAATTATGGAGCCTAAGATATTTTGAAGTTAAAAATAGCATGGGCTCAATGCTTGGCTAAGCTTGAAAATGATACGTCTAGTAGCTCGCTAGACCTATAATGAAGAATTGTTGATGCATGGACGATGAAGGTGTGCCAATAATTATAGAAAAGTTTGTAAAACATCTCATTGTGATAGAGCTTTGATAGTCTACCTTTGATGGTGATTAAAGACATCCATAACTTGGCTCTTGATAGAACACACAATGATTTTTTTTTTTATCAATTTTCCATAGATGACGCCATTGATATAGTCCTAAAAAATCCAAGTAGCTTTGGGGCATGTCTTATATCTTGGATAATCAATTAACTTTTTTATTCTGGCAATCTGATCCATTCTTTGTAGCTAAGGTGGATAGTTTCTGGTATTTATAAAAAGTACCTATTGGTGAATTTAAGGACTTTCTGATGCTTTAGTAAGTAGGTTTTTGATAGAAAAATGCAATGATATTTTAAGGAGAGACTAAAAATAAATATGTAGTGAAAAAAATAAAATAACTCTACCTTATCAGAGTAAAATATATTTGACTTATCATGGTAATTATAGAGCCTAATATTCTTTGGAGATAAAAAGATAATAATAAATAGTATGCTCTACTAACAAATGATGCAACCATAAATAATACAAAAAAGATAACAAACATAAGAAACACTTAATTATGTTGAATATGATCATCATCATAAAATTGTATTTCAAGATTTTATTACTGAATATTTTCTTTTCAAGTATTCTCTTGAAATATAAGTTAAACAACTTTATTTATACTAGTTCTAGGTTTATCCTGGAGAGAAAAAAGTTCTTAGTAAATAATATAGAGTTATTCTAAGAATTCCTAAACAAAGTAGAAAAAATAAAAATAGCAAGCATAATGTTTGATTTTCTAAACTAAATAAGAAAAAAAAATCATCATAAAGAAAAATATTTTCCTAAATAAAATAAAAATAAAAATAACTAGGAAATAAATAATTTTCCCTCATAAGTTGGAAAGAACTAGTACTTGAATTCAAATCTTGATCTTAAAGATGTTCATTCAAAACTCTCTAACCCCTTTTGTTTCTTTGCTTGAAGTGTATAACAATTTTAAATATCAACTTGAGTCCTTTCATTTTAAAATTTGTATAAGAAACAATAATTAGAAATTTATATCTCTCTTATTTACTTCTAAAGCAATGAATTGCAAACCTCAAAGTTGCTTCTTTAACATGTGTTAAATCGATATAACCTTTGAACAAACCTATTTTCATGATGATAGTAATCTTGTAATCAAAATGATCAAAATATCCTAAATCGACAAAAAACATTGTCGAGTGCCTTTAATATCATCTTTGCAATCAATTCTAACTTATCAATTAGGATATTATTGATGACATCATTATAACCATTACTATCATTGTTTATTGTATTATTATTAACATAATCATCATCAAAATAAACTTTATAAATCGGTGAAAAATATCAATCCATATTTATCTTATCATAAATGGATCACCAAAATCTTTATGATACTCATCTTAGTCAAGAGGTTGCCTCACTTACTTTTACATTTGAAATAGTTTTTCAAAGCTACCAATGAATTCATGATCACTTTCCATATGATCTTTTAGGGTTCTCACATTTATTAACTGGCGAATTAATTCTACAATCTATCTTTACATGTATTCTATCATTAATTGTTGAATGTCTATTTCCCAAGAAGGAACCTCATCACCCCCTCCTACATGAGAATGTTTTGTTTTATCATCTTTTCTAACCATGGTTATTTAATAGCACACAACAACTAAACACCAAGAATTGTTGGGCACTAATACCAACTAATACAAATGAAAACAACATAAGAAAGATAACAGGCATAAGCAACATAAAATTTTACTAAATAGGGTCATTGTATAATAATCCTATTTCAAAATTTTAGTAGTGATTATTTTATCTTCATTTGGTTATATATGTTTAATAAAAAAAATTCAAAAATTATATTGAGTACAAGTTGAGTGAACTCTTCACCTAATGACAAGGAAACAAATTGAATAAAATTTTAGGTAGTCTTTTATATAGGGAAAGTATTACCATTTTTTTCTAAATAGGAATAGTATATGGTATCTTAATCCTTTAATTTGTATAGATGCTCAGGGGAAAGTAAATAGTGCATCGTACAAACTGATCATTACTAGTTCTTCTAGTATTGCTTCTCACAACTATGAGTCGTTAAGTATTGACCAAGAGCAAGCACCTGAGACACAGGTAGCCACACTCTACGCAGGCTTGATGAGTATGATGCATCCACATCAAGGGGGGTCCCTTGACAATAAGACTCATTTACCCGGAAGTATCATGCTTGGTGGATGAACAACCTTTCCATGCAAGTTTGTTTTCTCTTCGCAACGACAAGTTAATAATTTTTTAAAATTAATTTCAATTGACAAATGCAATTTTAGGTTTACAAACATTGAGGTTGCTAAAACCATAACATCGGCGATGAAAATTCCATTATTTTGATTGAGTCATGTTTCCAAATATCTTGAATAGAAACCTATGATTGATACATGATTTGAAAGGTTCAAGGTTAGTATTAACTTAAATATTTTTCTATGTTAATTCAGTTAGTTTATTAATATTAATGAAATTTATCTTTATGAATTTTAATTGTAAGGAAAATTTTGAATGGGTGAGCTGACAACGCTATTAGAATAAGGGTTTGAGAGAATCACGCTGCAACTAGGTAAGATTGAAATCAAGATAAAAACTTTTAATCCTTTTATTCAATTTTACTTTTCATTTACTAATAGATAACTCATTTGTACCATATAGGTTGCGTGATTTTTGGTACGAGATGCAAAAGAAAGCTAAAAAATATATGAAATAAAGAGAGCTTCCAGACAGGAAAAAGGTGGTAGCTTAGAAGGATTTCAGACTGTCGTATGTCTTAGAGGCTGTATGGGTGGAATTTATTAAGCACGTGACTTCTGAATATTTTTTATGACGATCACACTTTAGTGCAGAGAATCGGAACCAACATGTTCACAGTTCCGCTACCACACACCGACAGGTCCGTTCCATCTGTATCGCATGCTAAGTGGATGGTACGATTCTTTTTCAATTACATCTATTTTTTTATTTGTTGTTTTTTTATAAATATATTTAATTAACAATAATTTTCTCTTGAAAGCTATGATTTTTGGACACAAGCCAAGCTCGATGAAGCTTTTTATGGAAACACATGTACGGATTTATGATAGCAAAAAAAAGGTGCAACAGTTCATGGATAACTAAGCTCAGCACTTTGTGCGATGTTGGTTTTCAACCATTTTTTTCTCAAGTTATTATTTTTTTGAATTTGCTAATTGTTTGTTCCAGGATACGTATAACACCAGGTTGAAGGAGAAATATGGTAATGATTCTTCGATCCATCCAAATCTCGATCTAGATTTATGATTGGAGGCATGAATATTTGGTGGACTTGATATAAATTGAGTGTGTGGTCTCTCTAACACTATGGTTAAGGACTTATGGACGACCTATAGTGTTTTAACCGTTGCATGTTTATATTGGTTTTAAGCACTAAAGCTCCGGAGTTTGAGGTAATTTTAAACCAATGAGTTAAAGCTCGAACAACCCATCTTGTTGCTGATTAAGAACGACTTAATGCTAAAATGGTTGAACTTGATTAATTGGTAATGGAGATGAGATCTTAGATGAGTGGTACATGTACCCCCTCTTATTTGCCCCACGGTCTCAGCAAAGACTTGCATCCTCCTTCTCCTTAACGTCTCTATTCTAGATTAATTGTATTTGAACTTATAAATATTTAAATTTATAATAAATCTTTTATTTTTATATTAATTTAATTTATTTTAATTATTTTCTATTTTTAATAGATTTTTAAAAAATATATATTTTTAAATTATTATTGATGGGGTTACCGACGAACATATTCCAAAGAGTTAAAAAAGAATTACTGCAAATGTCATTGATTTTCTATTTTTGTTTAATAGATTTAAAAAAAACATTATATATTATTACTGACGGGGTTACCAACGACATAAGTCCATCGATATATTTCAGAGAGTTGAAAAAAAATTATTGCAAATATCATCGCCACTGTTTACTCACCTATGGAATAATAGCTAGTCTTTTCATGGTTATATGTCAAATTCATCAAAGAAAATACCACTAGACAAAAACAATCATCGATAGAATGACATATAATTTTTATGTTGGTGATATATTATATTCATCGATGGAAATGCCGATGTAGAGAAGCGGGTATATTTTATTTTGCTGTGCTTTTTTTGTTGGTTAATCTATCAGTAAAATTATTATTGACGAACTCATCAACAAACCACAAATCACTTATCACTTATGAGAGTTTTTATGATGAATTATTTTTATTTGTGAGTCCATAAGGAAAATTCATGCCAACAAACTATGCGTATAAATATTGATAAAAAAATTCATTGATAAATCTAAAAATTCTAACTGTGAAAATCCATGTATAATTTTTAGTTAGGATATGCCTTATATGCTTTCTAACTTGATGCAATGATAGTTGAGGTAAAACACATACATGGTTTTGCGTTTTGCTTCAAAACCTGAGCATGTACAGGATTGGTATTGCTTATGTAATTACCACTTCAACAAGCTAAGATATGCGTGTTTTTCATCCCTTGCATTGGAGATTGTTTTGGATTAATGCCATTGCAACATTAAGTCTTAATATTTTTATGTCGTATTTTGTTTAGTGCTTTTCCTGTCTTTTCTTGCTTGTGGATTGCTACTTCATTTCATTTCATGTTTTTGATGAGGATACTTGAGGAAGCCAAAATTTTTATTAATTAGCTAGGATCGATAGAAAAATTAGGAAGGACTGAAAGAAAGCGCTTAAGAAAAATCTGAGAAAGAGCACAATTTCTCTACTGGTTCATCAAAATAACAAATTCCGATGAAAAATAAATTAGACAATTTAATCTCAACTAGTTTTCGGTCCAAATTTTTATTTTTTAAATATTAATTTGATTTGATTTGATTGGATATGTATAATAAAAAAGCTCAAACCCATAATTTAAAAAACATCTATGCATCGTAAATTTCTAAACAGAGAGAGTATACCTAATAAAGATGTGACCACAAAAAAAAAAAAAAAACACGTCCTAGTCATTCAAAGACCTGTAAGAAAATCCTTAAAAACCTACCAAATTCTTTTCTTTCATATTTAAAGTGACAGGCGTTGACAACAGGATTAATGTAGATTGCTGTAACAATATGAAAGGTAGAACGGCAAACTTATTGAGATTCCAGTCCTACCCTCCATTATTATTAAATTATTATTAATTAATATTCTAAAAGACGTGTGAAAAACACTAACCTTTCCACGCCAGTATTTATACATTATAATTATAATTATAATTATATAATAATAACATATACTAAAACACTCTATTCTTTTTCGTTTTTATTTTTTTATTTTTTTTGGTTTTTATGCCTTTATAGTATTTTTTTTCTTTTTTTGGTGTTTTTTTCTTTTAATAATTTTTATTTTAATTTAGTTTGCTAATGTTAAATTTTTTTATTTAGTTATTAGATTTTTATAACATGAATAACGAGTTTGACATGTTAACTTGGTATAACGGGTTAACCTGAATTTTTTTTGTTTTTTTTAATTAATTTTTTTTGTTTAGTTTAGTTTGTTAATGTGTACTTTCTCCACGCCTATACTTATATATTATAATTATACTTATAATAATATAATAATAACAACATACACTAAAATATTTTTTTTGTTTTTGTTTATGGTTTTTATACCTTTATAGGTTTTTTTTTGCTTTTTTCTTTGTTTTTTTTCTTTTAATAATTTTTTTAATTTAGTTTGTTAATATTAAGTTTTTTTTTTTGTTTAGTTATCAGATTTTCATGACACGAATCTCAAGTTTGATGGGTTAACTTGGTAAACGGGTTAACCCGAATTTTTTTTTAGCTTTTTTCTTTTTAATTATTCTTTTAGTTTCGTTTGTTAATGTTAAATTTCTTTATATTTAATTATCAGACTTTCATAATACATATCTTGAGCTTAACAGGTTAACCTGGTTTGATGATTTAACCTAGTTAACCTGTCAATTTGTTTTTTTCTATTTAGTTATCAAATTTTCATGACGCGAATTACAAGTTTGATGGGTTAACCTTTGAAATGTTAACCCAATTAATTCAGATTTTTTAGTTAAACCCATATCCAAGGCTATTGGATTTGCTGTTGTAGTCAAACTCACTTAAACTTAGATCATGCAAGTTTAATGTTATTATTAATATTATTAATATTACTTTTGAATAAAATATTCCAGTCAAACTTAAGACTCTTGAATATAGTCTCACTTAAAGATCTTATTTTTTTTATATATAAAAAAATTAACTCACGGCATCGCGCGGGTTATATAATTAGTCTATAATCTAAATGGGGTGGGATTTTCAAGGTGTATCCTATCATATTTTAAATTGTGCAATTTTTTTTTTTAAATTTGATCCTTCACTTTTTGGACGATTTAGTTCTAATTAAAGAGCAATTAATTTTAAATTCTTATAAAAAGGTAGCATTAAAAGAAGAGAGACCAAAATGTAAAACACGACAAACATGGGTGACTATACTTTAGTCCTCTAACATAAAAAATCACGCAAATTATGCAATTTTAGCCCCTCAAAATTTTTTCAATTCTATTTTGGTATAAAATTCTTTTTTTGTTATTTTTTAGTTCCTGGTTGAGGGAGGAGAGAGAGATATCTCCAGATTCTGGTGGTAGAGAGAAACACATCTTGACACTGATTTAGACCACCAAAATAAACTATGTTTATGTCAAATTTTTCCATTTAATGAGAGGAGTTCATATTAGATATTTTTGTGCCTTAAAAGTTCGTGAAAAAATAGATTTGAGCTCGAGTTGATTTTTGATTTTGAATTGAGTTCGGTTTTTTTGGGTGTTTTTTAGGTTTTTTTAGGCCATGGATAGGTTTATCATGATTTCTAAGATGTTTTAGATCAAAAGAACATAAACCCTAATTTTTCAGCCACCACAATGGTCATAATGCGTTATCTATTTTTTTATGAAACAAATTAGGGTAGATAACATGTTGTCTGTTCTAGGTGCAGTTAAGAAAAAAGAGCCCGCACGTGGGCCTTGATAAAATAGGCTAATAGGGCTGGCCTGACTTGTGAGGCCTAGCAGCGCTTGATTTTTTTTTTCTTCTAATTTTTTCTATTTTAATTGATATTTTTTTTTAAAAAAAAAACTTAATTATATTTATATTTACTCGTTTTCTTTTTTATTTTATTTAGAGAGTCTCCTTTAAATGATGATGATTTTTTGGTTTCGTTTAATTTTCAAAGAGGTTTTTCTGATTCATCTATGATTTTAAACGAAATAGAAATTATTTATTTTCATATGATATTTTTAATAGGTGTAGCTTTACATATTATTATTATTTATTTTATTCAATCAATTTAATATGTTTGTCTATTTCTATTATTATTTAATTAAATAAAAATTGTTTTAATATGTTTTTATTGATAAAATAACACAGTTTAAAGATATTATTATTTAAAAATATAATATTTTAATAATCTCGCACTTCACAACTACAATATTAATAAAATTTAATGTTTTTAAACTGAATATTTAATAAAATAATTAGAGTATAGCTAATGTCTATCAAGTAATTTCACTAATGTGTTCTATCGATGTTATACATCAAGGCAACGTACGGTGATTTATTTATTTTTTTCCCTTTTTGCAACATCAACAAGAAAATGTCGTTAAATTCTCCAATCAGCGCTTAATAACTCCCCTCCTCCCAAATAAAACAAAAATTCTTTGTTTTTGCAAAAACTTTTGTACATTCATTGTTTATTTTTAGTGAAAATCGTTGAAGAGTAATATAAAAATTGTTTTTTACGTCTCACTTAATAAATTAATTTTTTAAATTAAGATAACTTTTTTGTATATAATAATAAGGATATATTCAAAGTATCCATTAATTTTATTTTTTTTACAAAATTTCCTCAGAACCCAATCCTTACCGTTTAAAAAACAACTGAATGCATCAAGTGTGATTGGTGTTATTTATCAATGATTATAGGAGTTATAGACAATCTATCAGGACAACAATATCTATGCTGTCTTTGTCCTCATTTTTCATTTGACGTCAGTGATACTTCTATATATTTATGATGTGATTTTATATTAATTTTTTTAATGATACATAAGAAATATAGTATAATTTTATTAATTACTTTCTTTCTTGGATCCAGTTTGAGAAAATGAAACAAACACAAGGAAAAAAACATTAAACTCAGAATAGTATCTTTATCTAATATTTTTTTTTCTCTGTCTTTTTATTTTTTAATAATTATAAATGAGGAGAATAACCAAGGTTAATTATTCTTTCAGCACGATAGAATTACTGTGGTTTCGACCATTGTTTGCTTTGCCTTCTTCTCGGGCAATAAACTCTCAAAACTGCCTTCCAAACGAAACTCGTGTTGCTGATAAGTTGCCTTCTCTGTGTAGCTAAAAGACGGATCTTCGTAGTAAAAGCTCGCCTGTTGTGCTCATTTGAGGAAGACAGGACCCAAATTCTGTGGGACACTGGAACTTGACATGAAAGCTTGAAAGATCATTTGATTGGGACTCAGCTTCATTCAAGATTTTCGTTTTTTTCTTTTAATTTCTAAAATATTTCATCTCTTTCGTCCATGATCACCAGGTCGTCCTCTTCCACTTCCTGCGGCAATATCTTGTACCTACCCCAACTTAATTTTCATTTTCTCTGCTGGAAAAATCAAGTATTTCTATTATTATATAGCACAGGAAGCACCAACTATATCTCATAAATTTTAAATTAATGAACAGGGAGTTGTTTGAAGTTTTGGATCGAAAACGTTTCGACTGTGTCCCCTAAAATTAAATATATAATGTTAGCTCAGCGGTGAAAGGTATTTGTTTTTTTTTTTTATATTTGGGTTTGAAACACACTGTATATGTCTGTCATTCCACGGTATTTTACATGTTTACTAAATTTATAGGATATTTAGTAGGTCATGAAATTAATCATGATACGTGCACATTAGTATAAACATACATAAAAAACAAAAATATATGTACCATCTTCCCTATGACATCCTATTTTAGGTCAGCAAGTGTCATAAATCTAATGAGTTTGCATACCATGTATGGTTCTTGTTGTGAAAATTAAATGATTTCAAAACTTGGAATAATGTACAATAAATTTATTAAATAAATCCCCATCAATATTAATTATATGCTTTTAAGATTATTTAAGGAGCAGACCTATTTTTTTTTATTAACATCAAAGTAATACCGAGATATCCCCATCTTATTACAAATTGAAAAACATGGATCCTTTCTTTTTCTGGATATTAAAGATAAAATAAGAACAAGGTTTAGTCCGAGCCCGCTAAATGCTTGTAGGAATTACATAAATGGTTTGTTATTAATTGCTTTTAAAAATGAGCAGTGGCAGTATGATGGTTCGTAATGCAAACAATGGCAAGCTATGTTTGAAAATTCTCTAATTAACTGCTACACTATAAAAATTCGGTTCCCTCACCTTCTTCACTGTTCATAGGAACAGCAAAGGAGGTGAACCTTTTTTCTTTATTTTTTTTTAAAACAATTAGCTTCCATTTTTTTTCCTATGCATTTTGTTCTCATTAAATGCTTTTTAGTTTCTTTTTATTAATTTTATTCTTTAATATTTTATTAATTTTAAATTAATCATCATAATTTATTTTGATTTGTTTTCTATGAGCTTATTATGATCTCAAACAAATATTTTAATATCTATTGATACTTAATTTTGTAAGTATTTATTTTTTTATCATATCATTAAATAAAAAATTAGTTTAAAATTATAAAAAATTTAAATATAGTAAAGTTCATGATTTAAATTGCAAGTTTAATAAATTAAGTCATATATCCCAAGTCATTCCATTATATATATCATCTTGAAATTTGTTTTCAAAAAACTCATATTGCTTTTGTTATTAGTTGTCCAAGTTAGCTTTGGACCCATCTGTCAGCTAGATTATATCAAAGCAACTTTAATGTTATTTAAATTTATAATTAGACGAAATAAGAAGTTAGGTAAGAAGGTTTTAAAGTTAACTCACAAAATGATGTTTAATAATAACGCTAAATAATTTTTTAAAAAATTTTATCTTTTAATTTTTTTAATTGATTTTTTTTTACTTATATTTTTTGATTTTATCTTTTAATATTTAGTTGATTTTAAATTGATCTTTATAATGTTTTTTATTTACTTTTTAAGAGGTTATTACAGTATCAAAAAAGCATCTCAACATTTAATTGATGCTTAAATTTTGGGAGCATATATTTTTTATGTCATGTAATTTAGTAAAAGAATAAATAAAGTTGTTAATTTTAGTGGAGTCTATCATCCTAGTTATGAATTTGACAGGTTAAATCGTGAAATCTAAATTAATCTAATATGTCACTGTTTTAATATTTTAAAAAATATCATTTAGAATTTTTTAAAGTTAAACCATGGTTTTTTAACAGTTATTTGAATTATTTTAGATCCATCAAATTATCTAAATCATATCAAATAACTCTCATATAACTTAATATAAATTTGGGTTATGCAAAGAATGGGACGTGAACAATTTAAAATTGAAGTTTAATAATAATATCATTTTTTTTTTAGATCTAAACTTTTTTTTTTTAACATTCAGTTCTTCTTGCCTCGATTTAAAAAACAAAAATAATATAAAAAGCCTAAGGATCATTGTACAAGTATTTTAATTTTATAAACCATGAATACATGCAAATGGGCATGAAACCCATGATTCAAGGAGACGTAAACAAGAACTTGTTTCTAGTTGAAAAGGGCCTTCAGGGGGTTCCAAATCCAAAGAACCTATAGCTTTCGAGTTTCGAGTTAGCCTTAGTTTCTGGTCAATTTATTATTAGTCTTAGTTTCAGCCCATTTCGAGTCCATCTGAATTTATCCTTCATTATGTGCACATCCCGCTGAAAAAAAGAAAAAGAAAAAATAACGTTTCACTACATTACCTTAAAAGGTTTTTAGTTTCAATAGAAAAGACAATAAGATTGATAAATGTTAAGACGGTTTTCAAATTCTTTTTGTTATTTATTAAACATATTCTACTCTTGACATATATATATATTAGATTGATGCAAAGTCTCCAACATTATTAAGAGCGAAAGATACTAGCATGCTTGAGATTCCATGCTTGCATTGTTATGGTGAATAGTAAACATGGGATATCTTGTGTTTTCTTGGTTTTGATAGTGAATAATTTAAATTACTTCGCAGCCATCGTCAACAAACTTTCAAAGTCAAATATAGAAGGCCATGCCGTGTCGAATTTTTTGTCCTATACACTTTACCGCTACCCCCCACAGTCACACTGCACTCTGACCTTTTCTGTCAAGAAAATTACTCAAAATTCAAAAATTCCAGGATAGCGGCGATGGCAATGGGGCCATTCAAAGTGGCCCCTAATAAATACGCATTCAATTTCAATTGGTTTGGTCCACCACGTGGATTTCTATTAGTTCAATCACAAGAACTGAAAACGAGTTTAGATGACTAAGGAATGTTGGGCTTATCCAAGTCTCCCTCGCAATTGCACTTTCTTTCCATTTACGAGGATATTTGTACTTAATTGAATTCATGGGGAATGACAGTCTGACTTCTGTCAGCTGCAGCCCTTAAACTCCTACTATTTTAATACCATCTCCATTGGTTAGGACCAGTCTTTCAGCTAAAGCACGAATTACCAAAAAAAACATCAATGAATAACATTACCATACTTTGCTTTTGTTTTACTTCTTTCTTCGTTACATCCCTAGCAGCAGACACCATCTCTGCAAATCACACTATCGGCGATGGAGAGACCATAGTTTCGAGTGGCGAGAGATTTGAACTGGGGTTTTTCAGCCCTGGTAATTCCATGGGGCGGTATTTGGGAATATGGTACAACAAGATATCTAAAGGGAAAGTGGTGTGGGTTGCCAACAGAGAAATCCCAATAACTGATAAGTCAGGAGTCTTAAAGTTCGATGAGAGGGGAGCTCTCATCCTTGTCATTCAGAATGGTAGTGTCATTTGGTCTTCCAATACATCAAGGCACGCGCAGAACCCGGTTGCTCAGCTTTTGGATTCTGGAAATCTTGTGGTCAGGAATGAAAATGATCGTCGCACAGAAAATTTCGTCTGGCAAAGTTTTGAACATCCTGGAAATACATTTCTACCTGGAATGAAGGTTGGAAGACTAGCTTCTGGATTGGATGTGATTATATCATCATGGAAGAGCAATGATGATCCTTCTCAAGGCCCTTATACCTTTGAGATTGATGGGAAGGATTTAGAGCTAGTTGTCAGACAGAATTCAGTTCTGAAGTCTCGATCAGGGCCGTGGAATGGTGTTGGCTTTAGTGGTTTGCCTCTTTTGAAAGCAGACCCCCTTTTAAGCTATGCTTTTGTTTTTAATGACAAAGAGGCATACTTAACTTATGATATTAACAGCTCTATTGCTTTGACCTTGGTTTTTGATCAAGACGGTGTCCTGGAGCGGCTTGCCTGGATTGACCGACTTAATAATTGGATAGTGTACTCAAGTGCACCAGGAGATAACTGCGATAACTATGCACTATGCGGTGCTTATGGCAGGTGCACCATCGGAAACTCCCCAGCATGTGGGTGTTTGAACAGATTCGTGCCAAAAAACCAAAGTGAATGGGTAAGGGCAGACTGGTCTAGCGGGTGCGTTCGGAGGACACCGCTGAACTGCCAGAATGGAGATGGATTTATAAAGTATTATAACATTAAATTGCCAGACTCAAAGATTCGGGCGATGAATAAAAGCATGACAACGGAGGAATGCAGGGTGAAATGCTTGAATAATTGTTCTTGCATGGCTTATACAAATTCGGATATAAGGGGAAACGGAAGCGGATGCATTCTCTGGTTTGGTGACCTGGTGGACATCAGACAATACACAGAAGATGGCCAAGATCTTTATATTAGAATGGCTTCTTCTGAAATAGGTAAATATGAGCACATTCTTACATGCTGAATATAATATAATATAATATATTTATTGCATTGCATAATACCAAAAATCCATGGCTAATGCTTTGAAACGTAACAGATGGGAAATATTCTATCACTGATACATTGCTATCTCCCTGCTTGTAGTAGCTCACACTCTAGAGGGCTCTCCCAAGAAGAAAAAAGTGGGCATCATTGTAAGCGTTGTGTTATCAGCATTTCTTCTCCTAGGCCTTGGTCTGTGCTTGTTCCTCCAGAAGAAGAAGAAGCATAGTAGACATAATACTCTTGGTAGGACAAGTTACCTTACAATAAAAACATTCTGTAGAGCAAAGTCATGGATGTTCATTAACTTTTTTCCATCACTATAAGAAATTTTTGTTGCCATTCCTTCTTTACTTGCTGTGTCACAGAGAATAAGGAAAACAATACAAAAGAACAATGGTCTATGACGAGCCAGGATGAGAGTCTAGATTTACCACATTTTGACCTTACTGCAATAGCTAATGCTACCAGCAATTTCTCATTCAACAATTTGCTAGGACAAGGTGGCTTTGGACCTGTCTACAAGGTAAAACACAATGCGATGATACTATGCTCAGCTTTTTTGACAGTAGGTGATGATACCTAACCACATGCCTTTTATTGTGTCAAGATAGAAAAACTACGTTCTAAAATTCAGTGGCACAGGAAGAATGTGAACAAGAAAATAAAAACAAAGGGGTAGACAATTAATAAAAAAAAAAGGAAAAAGGAAAAACCAACGTAAAGGAAGACACCATGTTTCTATGATTATGATTGTTGGATATCCTCCTTAAGACTTGCCTGCTGACAAAAATCTGGTACTTGTCTTGTTTTTACAGGGTGCGTTTAAAGGTGGACAAGACATAGCTGTGAAGAGGCTTTCGAAGGAATCCAGACAAGGGCTTGATCAATTCATGAATGAAGTAAAATGCATTGCAAAACTTCAACATCGAAACCTTGTAAAGCTTCTGGGATATTGCATAGAACATGAAGAGAAGATTTTGATCTATGAATACCTGCCCAACAAAAGTCTAGACATCTACATATTTGGTTAGGATCGCTGAATCTTGATATTCATCAAATGTTTTTTCAAGATAATTTCATTTGAGTTGCTTCTTACATATGTGAGAGAAAGTAGGTATTACAACTTCTGTTTCATCTCTAATCCTACTGATCAAAGACTAGCTGCAAAACATTTATCAGTTCACACAGATTCAAGAATTTACTACCTCTAACATATTTGAGTACTCCCATGAGAACTTGGTTTACAAGGATTTTCTTTTTTACTATCCTGTTACTAAATAATATTCACTGTTAGTTAAAATCGCACTTATAAGTAAAATCAGCAGCCATATGAATTAACCTGCAGATTTTTTATATAATGGGCAGATCAAATTCGAAGCAAGTTGCTGGATTGGCCTAAAAGGTTCCACATCATCAATGGGGTATCAAGGGGACTGCTTTATCTCCATCATGACTCTAGACTACGAATTATTCATAGAGATCTTAAGCTGAGCAACATTTTACTAGATAATGATATGAATCCAAAAATCTCAGACTTTGGTATGGCTAGAAGTTTCGGAGGGAATGAAACAGAAGCGAATACAAGAAGAGTAGTTGGGACATAGTAAGAGTACTTCTTCATTCCCCTTCTCTCAGTTAGCAAAGAAAAATGTATTAGAAATGCCTAACATCTTAGTAGAAGAATCTCACTAACTTGTTTAATTATATCATGAAGTGGTTATATGTCGCCAGAGTATGCCATTGATGGTTTCTTCTCGATAAAATCCGATGTGTTTAGCTTTGGTGTTTTGGTGTTAGAGACTGTCAGTGGGAAAAGAAACTGGGGATTTACACATCCAGAACACGAACTCAACCTTCTTGGGCATGTAAGGAATTTTTTTCCTTCTTGTTTTTACAAAATAGCATTGGCACAATGGTTTAAGAATCATTTTCATTGAAAACAATGATTTCAAATTTCAGGTATGGAAGCTATACAAGGAAGGCAGATCTTTGGAGTTGATTGATGAATTAAATGTAGAATCCTGCTATGTGCCTGAAGTGTTAAGGTCAATCCATGTGGGGCTATTATGTGTGCAACACTCTCCAGAACACAGGCCAAGCATGTCTACAGTGGTTCTTATGTTGGAGGGAAATGGGTTATTGCCTCAACCTAACGAGCCAGGTTTTTTCACAGAAAGAAAAGTGATCGAAGAAAACAAGAAAGACCTGAGTTCCACCAATGAAGTAACAATCACGGTACTTGACGGCAGATAGAAGCGAGCCAGGCCTTCTTTAATTTTAATTTTAATTTTAATTTTTAATTCAGAGAGTCAATCATTCATTCGGCTTTTTAGTTTTATTTGGTAAAGGAAGTCCAAAATGGCCGAATAGATTTACGTTCTTTTCTTCTCATTAACGGAAACAGGTTGGCATTTTGTTAGCCTTGCCCGATTAATCAAGTTTTGCAGATAAATACTACAACGATTGAGCTTTGTTACATCCGCAACGTCAATGAAATTAACAGTAAACTAGATGAATGAAGTAAGGTAACGCTGTTTCAGACAAAAGAAAAGAAGCTAACTGGAATAGAGGACACGAGACGAGCCGGAACCAAGAGACGAACACTGACCTTGATGCCACACAACCAGCAGCAAAGCACAAACAAAAGAAAAATTTCAAATTCGTTGGCATTAAATTATTAATTTTTATGGAACCTCAATCCATCCAAGAACAACAGAAGATCTCAAAGCCTAAAAGACAACATCAATCATACACTGGAAGAGGACACAACATAATCAAGAACCATAACACTTTCCAGATAATCTCTAACCTTAGCTTTCTCCAAATTCGCCAACTCTTTCTCCGAATCCACCGCCTCCAATTCACTCAATCCACGAAAAACAGCTAGTGACGCAATCGAATAACCCTTGGCTCTAGCAGGGGAGAAGTTCTCTCCGCAACTGATGTGATCAATTCCTCCAAATGTATCTTTAATCCCCTGAATTACTCCCAGTATCTCATCTTTCACTTCATCCCCTAATCCCTCTTTTAACTTCAAGAATGTTAATCTAATCGCGGACCCATTAGGTGGGACCAATGAATCACCGCCGTTAAGATCACCAGTGACCCAATCGACAGCCATGATGTCATCGCAGATTGGTAGAACCGATTCTTTAACGACTTGAACGTGGGTCGGGTGAAGGGCATAAGCGGAGAGGTTTTCTTTAGAGGAGTAACGGCTGTGGAGCATGTGAGTGAAGGGAATAGGTGAGGACTTGGTGCGGTAGAGAGCACCGGCGGTTAAGTGGAGTACGGAGTCGAGTGATATAAGACGGTTGAGGGAATGAATCATGGTGTTGATTTGAGTGGGGTCGGTGTTTTCTTTGACTTTGAAGAGGACTATGTGTTCAATTGTTTGGGGCAGAGTGGATGAGGACGACATTCTGATTTGGGATCGGGATGCTGCAGCAGAGTAAGGCTTCTTGGGCTTGAAGGACGAGAAGAAGGGGTTGAGCTGGTGTTTGGCGACGGGAAAGTGGAGGTAAAATGGTTTCGTAGAGAGTAGGCTTGCGGCTTTCAGACACAACATCGTCATCTATGATTTGTGGGGACGTTTAACGTAGTTTGTTTGACTATTAATTTAAGGTAGTGATAGGCTACGAGAACTTTTAGCATCGTATCAGCTATTTTTTATAAAGTATTTTTATATAAAATATATTAAAATAATATGTTTTATTTTTATAAGTTTACTTTTAATATTAACAAGCAAAAAAATTAAATTACTTCTGAAAAAAGAAAACAGATTATATGTTGTAAAAAAGAAGAAGTGAATTTCAATTTATAATTAAGGTTGGAAGACCTTTTATTTTTTTGCTAGAAGTTTCATGCACTCATTGAAATTCCAATATCAAATCGACTAATAAGAATTATTAATTTTTCAATTCCTAAATATTTTAAAATTTAGTTGAATATAATTTTTTTTAAAATAATTTGATAAATTCTACTTTTAATTTTAAGTGATGTCACTTACATTATTTATATTTAAAAATATAAATATATTAATCATAAAATTAAACATTTACAGTAAAGAGATAGTATAAATTACGGAGCTCATTATAAAATAAATAAATAAATAATTTTTTTATGAGTCAAGCGTATATAATGTTTGAATTTTATAGATTAATCGGTTCTAATTTTAAGGTTCTATTTTTTTTGTGGTCTTTCTAATTCAATTATTTTAATATTTTTTTTGTTTTCAATATAAACTATATTTAAATAAAATAATTTTTTGTATTCTATACTTTTAAATAAAAACGATTTATGTGGTATCATTTGAATCTTATAATTTGAGTAAAATATTTGATCTCATTAAATCAGTTTAGTGACTTACAAAACTTTTTTTTTTCCTCTTACTTTGAATAAACAGAAGGGAAATATTAAAATGTCAAGTGTGACATTGAAACAATTAAAATATCAGAAAGAGAAATTAAGAGAATAGATTGAAATTAACTCAAAAAGAAAAGTGATGAGCTATACAAGGTAGGTTAATGTTTTTACCATATGATCTGCATGGCATTGAATCTTAGGATAAGGAGAAGAATTTTCAATCCTAAGATCTTTGATAAGGAGAAGAATGTTAAATCTCACGAAACTATCTCAAGTTTTAGAACCTAGAGGCACAAATATAGAAACATGCAGCATACTAGTGATTTGGTTAATCCTGGGAATTCGTTAAAATTGTGTTCTTTAAAACTTTAAATTTTTTATATTTTAAATTTTTTTTAATGTATTAATATTAAAAATTATTTTAACATATTTTTTTAACATATTACTATCACTCTTAAATTCCTTATAAATATTAGTCAACTCGCAATGAAAATAGACATAACTATCTTTAAAGACAAGAAAACAAATCTGTACTATCTGTCCTTTAACTTGGAGAGGTGGTATGAGAGAAAAATGTATTGTTCAATGCCTTCCTGCAGTGGGGTAATGTCGTTGGCTTAAAACACTGGCTTAGAACATCTTTCACAGCCTAAGTCCCATGCTTGGCAAAACTTGATGCAGACTAATTTAGCATATAGATTGTATCATTTCCAAATCAAGGAAAATAACTTTGGTTAGTATATAATTAGTTAAAATACATGATTAATTTTCAAGGACAGATCAAGAATATACAAACAATCTCCAATCCTGATAAGAAAACCCATGCATTACTTACAAGTTGCAAAACCAACGAAGCATACCGAACTAATCCTGAATGGGTTTTTACGTTCAAAATGTTTAAGATGTATCCATGAGAATGTTGACAAAAACACCTTGTAATTGTATTGGTAATTTCTATAGAAAATTTACTGGAATTTTTATTATAGCTTTTCTTTAACTGAGCTTACAATTAAGTGGAAATATTGAAATAACAAGTTAAAAGATAAATATCTTAAAGAAACTGAATAGAAAGAACAATGTAAAATTGATAAACTATAATCTAGATTTCTGGACAGCTTGAAGGTAGCTCGAGCCTCCTGGATGAATGAAATTTGCTTCAAAGCAATTTTCTTGCCTATTTACTGCCCTTCCCTTCTCTTTTTATTCTTCTCTTTTTATTGTAACTCTTGATTAGTTGAGAATTAAGGATAATAGATAGAGTAGACAGTTGTTTTATTTATCAGTGTTGTATTTGGATTCTTTTTACTTCTTCTCCTAAACAGTATTGTTTGCCTTTGAACTTACTCCCTAGCCAGCTATTAGCCGCAGGAGCTTCTTCATCTCAGCCCTCCATGTAATTGCTTCTTGTCCCATCTTGACCATACATGTGCTTACTTTATCTCTTTACTACAGGTAAATCTTTTCCAATACGCCTCCTTCATTTCTTCCCCCGACCTTAGCTTGATCTTGCTCCTTTAGATGTTGCCGGACTGTTACAACTCTCTCCCCCTTAAAAAACCTTACCCTCAAGGTGAGGGTAGGAACCTTTTAACCACTCTTCATCAATCCAAACAACATCTTTTTTAGGTTGTATTTCCCATTTTAACAGTACTTCTTCCTTTGTCTTCCTCCTTGAGACTTGGCTTCTTCGGTCAAGTATCTCTGCTGGTTCTGGTTAAGAATTCCTCTTAGGTTTGAGAATTGGTAGCTTCAGTTCAGGAATGGTTCCTTTCCCACCCATTTCTTTAGCAGCAAGACATAGAATGTGTTGTGGATTCGGGCCTCCTTGAGAAGATCTAACTGGTAAGTCACTTCTCCCACTTTTTTTAAGATTTTGAATGGCCCAAAGTATTTATATGCTAACTTTCTATTTTTATTTTTTGGCACGCTAGACTGTCTAAATGGCTGGAGCTGGAGGTAAACCCATTCCTTTTCTTTGAACTGGGTCTCTTTTATACCTTTATCTGCTTGTTTCTTTTGTCTCTCTTGAGCTCAAGCTAAGTTGTATTTAATTTCTGCTATTTGTTGTCCTGTGTTGTAATTGTTCCTCTGCTGCATGATTTTTTGTTGAACCAGGAATATAATCTATGAGGCTTGGGGGTGGGTAACTATAAATTGCTTTAAATGGGGTAAATTTGAGGGATGTTTGGTAGCTAGTATAGTAACAATATTCGGCCATGGTCAACCAATTAGACCAACCCTTTGGGTTATCTCCTATATAGAATCTCAAATACCCTTCCAATATTTTGTAAGTTGTGTCTGTCTGACCGTTGGTTTGGGGGTGGTAGGCTGTTGACATCAACAACTTAACCCCTTGAATTTGGAATAACTCTCCCCAAAAATTGCTAGTAATGGTAAGATCCCTGTCTGATACTATGTTGTCCGGTAGTCCATGCAGTCTCATTACATTTTGTGAGAACAAAATGGCAATTTTTATCGTGTTATAAGGGTGGGACACAGGGATAAAATAGGCATATTTGGTAAACTTATCCACAACTACCATAATTACTGAGTATTGATTAGATTTTGGTAGCCCTTCTGTAAAATCCATAGATATGGATGACCATGGTCTAGTGGGTATAAGTAAAGGCTATAAGAGTCCTGAGGGTTTTGTGTTTTCTCCTTTTGCTCTCTAGCAGACCTCACAATGTTTGATATAGGTTTGTATATCTGATTTCATTCTTACCCAAAAGAAATCTGTCTTTGTCCTTTTTAGTGTTCTCTCAAAACTCATGTGTCTCGATGATGGACAATCATGTATATAGTTTAGGATGGTTGTTTTTATAGGGCAGAATTGATTTATATAGATTCTCTGTTTGTAGTATAGTATCCCTCAAAATGGTATTTCAAGGAGCCTATGGTTTTCTAGTTTAGTTGTTGTATGATAGCTTGAATTTCAGATCAATCCAGTTAATAATTGGAATAGAGATAGTCCGTAGTGTATCTTTTTTTGTGGTGTCCTCCTGGCTAGAGAGTGTGTCAATTACTAGGTTTTCCTTTCATACTCGAAACTCGATCACGAAGTCATATCCAAACAATTTGGATAACCATTTCTAGGTTTCTTTGTTTTACATTCTGATTTTAACTGATTCTTTACGTGCCCATTCTCAATGGATTTAAAAATCCATTTCTGTGGGAACCATGATATTTGACCTATGAATACTGTTTGCTCATTGGAGAACTTATATTTTGACAGTATTTGTAACATTGTTATAGAGATCAAATGATAGAAAAAGATTTTCTAAATTGCCTATAATTTGTGGTCTCAGCTAAAATAGAGGAAATTTTCTAATGGCCAAGAAATAATTTACTCTGATACAGCTTGTGAAGAGCACAAGTATCTCTCTCTCTTTTTCCTTTGAACTCTCTCTTTTGCTTGGCTTGATGGTTTAAAGGGAATTGTCCTCATTACAAAATGATTAAGCTCGATGGTCTTTGATTTGATTCTGAGTATATTTTATACCTTTTATGATGATTTAACTTTGTTGATTTGTTTCAGCAGCCAAATATCCCGAACCTTGTGATGAGCAATAATGTAGTGTGCGGGAACATAGAATTTGTTACAACAATATGCCAAAACAAAGAATATGGGTGTAATGGAACACTGTCTTTTCACCCTGTGCATGCCCTCTTCCAGGCTATAACTATCACGACCTGAATCCCAGGTCCATGATCGGCAACGCAGGAGTAGTGTCGAAAGGACACCCCAACTACGCTAAGCCTCAAAACAGACATATCAAAAGAACAAGATATTCAAAAATACGCAGCATTTCATAATCTTTAGAAATATTATATTACTCAAAGCTGATGAAATCAAAGGATAGTTCAAAACTCTTCATCAGTAATTAAAATAAAAATAAAAATTCATAATACTCATTACATTGTCAAAATCCAAACTTAATTAAAACAAAGTAATAGTGGAGCGTCTAAGACATCGAATCAAAACAACCTTGAACAATAAGCAAGGCATACCGACCCAAAACTGAAGAAGCAGGAACACTCAACAAAGTCCAACTACCATCAGAAACTAAGAACCTGAAATAATATTAAGAATGAGGGATGAGTTCACTCAACTCAGTGAGGGAATAATATTTAATATATATTTTAGATATTTTTTCATATTAATAGTTTATCAGATGATTTATCTTGATATACATATACATATACATACTAAACATATTATCATAACGTAGTGGAATACATGTCAAAGATCAGATGACACCCGAAAGTGACCAGATGACACACAAAAGTGACCAGATGACACCCGAAGGTGACCACTGTGGGATGATCAGTCACCACAGGCTGATGCCTCTCTCACCAGTTAGGTATACAGAATACTATGTGCACATAGGCTAACTACTCTTCGTTAGCATGGAGTTACTGACAAGTCCTATATCAAGGCATAATAGATATTCACAGAATCATCAATTAAACATATATCATATCAGATAGAATTTAGCTCGATAAAATGCGAGTGCAAATTTCAAGAATAGATGAGTACTCGGAAAATAATGCAAAATATATAAATATTCAAAAGATTAACTAATCGTACTCATCATATAATAAACATACATATTTATTTATATTATATGCATATTAAAAATTATCTCACTCACCCAGAAAATATAGAACTAAAGAAACGTCAGACGAAAAACTCGAAAATCCTATTGAGGATCGTTAGGAGAACCTACAACAATATATGAAATATACTAAAAAACAACTCAAACAAAATATCCCAATGCATAAAATAAAACTAAGTTTACTCTCCTAGGTTTAGGGACTAAAATGACAATTATCCAAATAGGGACCAAAATGTAATTTTACCAAAACTGGACCAAACTGTAAATATATAACCATACTGAAATTTCATCCATAAACCATCCTTAATTCTGTCCAGAATGAACCAGGGACCTAACAGTAATTTTTATAAAGATTAGGGACTAAAATGTAAATTCCTAAATTTAGGGACCAAACTGAAAATATTCCAAATCAATTATCAAACTGAGATTTATCATCCTTAACCTCATAATAACACTGTCCAGAATCTCAAAATACCATTAGGGGTCAAATTATAATTTTCCCAAAGTTTAGGGACTAAACTGTAATTTCCACAAATTGAGGGACCAAATTGAATTTTCATCATCTTCAACCTCAAACCCAGAATTGTTCACAGATTACCCATTGTTCTTTCCAGACTTCCAACTCAAAATTCACAATTTACACAAATCATAACTCAACATCATCATCTTTACTAACAATCTCTCAAAATCAACTAATTAATTAATTACCCACAACAATCAACCCTATAACATTCAAATTAATTCATCAATTAACCCAAAACACAAATTTTCAAAACCCTAATATTTATCAAAACATAAATTTAAATTTCAAACAACACATTTATACATTTAACAGCCTAAATCTTATCTTTAAAGTTATTTCTTCTCAATCTCTTCCCTTTCCTTTCTTTTCCCCTCTTTTCTCTTCTTCTTCTTCCTTCTTCCTTCTCTCTTACGGTTTTCTCTCAAAAACACAGCTCCTTCTTTTTGTTCTTTTGTTTTTTTTTCTTCCTATTTATATTTATCAACTATTATTCAATTACCACAAGACCTCTTATTCATTTTACTCACTTTTAAGCCTTCAAGGGCTTTGTTGCCTTTTCCTATTTTTTTTTTTAATTTTTCAAAACATTACAGTAACTATGCTGGCTCATCTAAACAATTGTTATTATCACTTCAGCAGATAACATTAGGACTGTGGAAGGCATTTTAGGTACAACATTCCTTTGCCTGTCTCATCAAGGGTGAATGAATAATTCCTTGTTCTTCAAGAAGAGGAAGATGGTGTTGTTTTTCTCCTTAATAAGGGCATTGAGAGCATTGGCAATGGCAATGTAGCAATCGTAAAAAATCGTAACCTGTATTGGATGCAACTTTGGCTACAAAATTGGTGGCCATGCTTTCTTGGGTTCTTACATGTATGAAAAACTGATAACTAGTTTGGAAGATTTTGGTTTTTAGTTAATTCAAAAAATATTATTGACTCTTTATTTTAGAGAGTATGAATGTGGTAATATTTTTTAGATAGCTAGTTAAAATGGTTTTTAGCTATTTTAGCTAGGCAATAAAGAGCATAGATGCTTGTTAACAAACATAAAAAGGACTGAGAAGTATATATAGCTTTCTAAAACACGATCACCCAGCAGCATGTCAGGACCTCACAATGGGTAATCTATCTTGCCTCTAAGACTGAAATTGAACATTCGTTAGCTGAAGACGGTTTGCTCATGCTGGAAGAATAACTTGCTTCAAAAAGATCCCTTTCCGTGAAAAAACCTGGATGTTTAGGCTGAGGCAGTGCATCATTATTACCTAACATCAAAAGTGCACATGACATGTTTGGCCTATCTTCTGGTTTGTCTTGCACGCAAAGTAGAGCCACGTGAATCGAACGCAGCACTTCAGATGAATAGCATGTTATAGCTATTGATTCTGCTGCCAGTTCCAAAGGCCTGCCTTCCATAAACAGTCTCCAAGCCTGGTAAACAAACCGAGATATTCAATACAATATCATTAAAAAATATTTAAAAATTTGGTCTCTAGAAACTCGAGGATCCAAATGATATTGCGTGCCGTTGTCAGGCTGGATGAATTTTCAAACTATCTACAATTTTTTCATGCATTGCAAGTGTCTAAGTGAACCTAACGTTGGCACACAAAAGTTAAGTGAAATGAAGAGTCTAAGTACCATGATTTTAACACTTACATGCCCAAGAAGGTTCATGTGGTGGTCTGGATGACGGAATCCTCTGTTCCTGTTCCCACTCACTATCTCAAGCATCAATACACCAAAGCCAAAGACATCTGATTTTAGTGAGTAGAGCCCAAAATTTGCATACTCAGGGGAAATGTAGCCACTGCTCATATTCGGTTGTAGAATGTTAAGTTGTATTTGTGAGAACGGAAGATAAAATCATATGATGGATGACAAACTTACTAAGTTCCGACCACTTTATTTGTATTGGCTTCAATTTCATTTCCTCCCAAACTTCTAGCCAGGCCAAAGAGTGAAATTTTCGGGTTCAGTTCATAATCCAATAAAATATTGTCGGCTTTAAGATCTCTATGAATTACTCTTAGTCTTGAATCTTGGTGAAGATAAAGGAGTCCTCGAGCAATCCCGTTGATAATGTTGTAGCGCATAGGCCAATCTAGAAGCAATCTGTGTCTTTCATCTGCCAAATTTTCGCCCAAATCTATTTATTGTAGCTCTTATCAGATTCCTAAATGCATATGAAAAACTTGGAGAAATGGTAATGCAAACTTAATACTTGATGAAGTTTCAATTAAAATTACTGATAGAAAAGCCAGCATGCGTGACTATGGAAGTGGAGAAACACTTCCCTCCAGGCTGGTTTCCCAATGGTTGTGAAGGAAGCACAGCAAATGGTTGTTATATTCGGTGCGCCTATGGTTTCCTGTTACTTCGGGTTACTTGTGATTGATCTACAGAACTTATTTTTTAGCCATAGAGCTCATAGCATCATTTACTAGGAGTTGGTTTCAGTGCTTGTACAATGACAGCACAAAAGTGCAACAATTGGAAAGAATTTCTAGGGTGTTCCATAATCTGTAGTTTATGACTGGTTATATCTAATAACTATAGAAGTCTACTGATTTTCGGCAGAATTATTGCAGAAGCAAATCTGCAGAGGTCATATCAGCAGAAATGTCAGTGACGTCCCTCAAGTTAAGGGATGTGTTACAAGCTTTAAGCTTTTTAGGTGAAAGCTTTCTAGATAGAATTGACAGTTTAGGGTTTAGAGTCTCGTGAATACAATTGTATGTATTTTTCATTGAGAATTACCTATTATATAAGTAAACTTTACAAGCTAAGAAAAAGGAAAAAATATAACAGAAAATAATAAGTAATATAGGCTAATCTTTAGCTTTTAGAAACAGTTAAGCAACTGTTAGTATATCCCAATAAAAGAAAGAATAAATAAGCAAAGAATCTGCTTGTATTAAATATATATAGGTATTTTCTTTCAAGAATGCTCTACAAATAATGTTTTTTATATTGAAGTTATGGCACCAAAGCTGAAATTAATGTATCAGCTAGATAGATTATCTTTTATTAATATCTATTTATTACTAACATCATTATCTTCTTGTTGTTTAGTTAGTTTTTACTTTTTTAGATTTAAACTTTATTTAGGATAAATTATATAGCTCAAAAGAGTTTATATTAGTTATGTTTCTTAATTTTATTGTGTTTGATTTCATCTATAAGTAAAAGCTAAGGGTTGGTGGTAACCTATAAAAAATATTCTACTCTTTGTTCTATGCTGCAAGTTCTCTGTTTTTTTTTTTTTTTGGATTATCATCAACTTTCAGTTTTTTATATACCTATTATCAACATTTTCTGCCTATACATATCTTGCAAAATGAGTTCTGTGAGGTTGAAGGAAAATGCATATCAAACTAGCCTTTTCACTTCCCTTCTCTGCTAAAATTTTCATGTTATTTACAGAACTGGCATAGGGTTTTGAGATATTCATACCAAAAATGAAGAAGTCCAAGCTTTTGTTAGGACAAAACTCGTAGATCAAAATCATCTCATCTTCTTCAATGCTGCATCCTAGAAGCTTCACTAGATTCCGATGCTGAAGTTTCACGATATGCTTGACTTCATTTTTGAACTCATCAAGTCCTTGTCTTGAATTCTTGGAGAGTCTCTTCACAGCTATTTCTCGCCCATCTTTCAATGCTCCCTGCAAATATTCTCTCATAATCATAAGCAAAAGTTTGTCTTGTGAAACCTGTAATACACGGTGCGTACAATGCCGCATACTACTTGCATCTGTCGGAAAATCTAATGTCGGAACACTTTCCAAACAGTCATTATGTATGCTTAGAAAGTATCTGTCCATTGGAAGCCAACAAATTGCTTATTGTTTATAGGTCAGCTATTACCTTGTAAACAGGTCCGAAACCCCCTTCTCCGAGTTTATTGTCAGCAGAAAAGTTATTTGTTGCACAAGCCACTATATCCAAATCAAACAACGGTAAGTCCAGATCCTCTTTCATGTGCTTCTTACGTGAACTTCTTTCCAAAGCACCTGCCATTTGTCAGGCAAGCAAAAATCTTGTGAATAACAAGAAGCAGGGGATCTGATCTATTCTCTGTTATCCTAAAATTTCTTTTAGACATCTATACAAGGAGGTCCTAAAATCGGAAATAAACTAAACTTCCCATCCTAAAATCAGCAGATCGAGCCATGATTAATTAGAAGCTCATGGTGAATAACGTACTGTTTTTTTTCTTCCAAACATACAAGATCAAGGCTAGGCCGAGGAACAGAATTGTTGCGGACAACACTGTGCTTACTATGATCCTTCTCTTCACTTTGGATTTAGTATTCATCTTCGCACCATCACCATAATCTACACCATGGAAGAGAAAAACCAAAAAAAGGAGTTAGAGGACAATGCCCATCGTATGTACTTACTATTTTAGTATGACTGGAAATGTTTCACTACATACCAGGATAATTCTACTCTAGGCAGAGCAAATCAATCTATGATGTTAGAAAGTGATGTATCATCTCAATGATTTTATTATGCTGAAAGATCTTCTAAGCCAAATGATATTTTGATCTGTGCTTGCCAAGTTATCATGCTATATACATAGATTAGCACATGCTTAAATGCATACAAAGGAAGTTTCATAGCATCATCTGACAAGATGTTCTGTAAAACTATGATGTATATGATGAAGATTTGCTTTTAATTCATTTGATTTCCCATCTTAGATCTTGCTAGAGTGCAATTGCTATCAACTTTTGTAGACTGAGGATAAATTCATACCTAGTTCTGATTCAGCCATCCGTATATAAACATCTATATCGTTTTCATGAAGTATTCTGATATCAATCAGGTCACCGAACCAAAGCAAGCACCCACTTCCTCCATCCCTGATGTCCAAATTTGAATATGCTGAACAGCTGCAGTTCGTTAAGCAAGTGTTTTTGCAGTCCTCCAGGTTCATGCTCGTGTTAAACCATGATGTTTTTGTCTCGGGCAACCTCACTGCGGAGAGCTTTCTAAACCCATCACCTGAACAATTTAGTGGTGTCTTTCTAACACAACCTTTTGACCAATCCATCATGTTCCAGTCTCTTGAAACATTAGGTATAAATCCATTCAAGCAATCACAGATTGGAGAGTTGTTAATATTACAGATACCATTTAAACCACACAGTGCATAACGATCACAATAATCTGTCTTTGGTGCCCCGTATAATAACCAACTTTGTTTCTTCTCAATCCACTTGAAGTTGTGGATATCACCATTTTGACTTTGCACGACCCTCCAATGTGTTGAATTATTAGTTAGATGCTCTCTATAATATACCTCCTCCTCATTGGAAACAAATTCAAATTTGTATATGGGATTCGGTTTTAAAGAAGGCATGCCACTGAACCGCAGACCATTCCACGGCCCAGACCGGTACAGCACTTTAGACTTTTCCATCACTAGTATCTCTGTGTATCCATAAGGAACAAGTTTACATGTAACATTACCTTTAGAAGGATCATCAGGTGACTTCCATGCTGTCAGGTACCAGTCCATGCCTGTTACTTTATTCCGACCTAGCTTCATTTCTGGCAATAGTGTATTACCTGGATGTTGAAAACTTTGCCACAACGTGTTCTCCAGGTTGTTATCGCCTTTCTCTTTGAGAACAAGGTTTCCCGAGTCCAAAAGCCGTGCAACAGGATTCCTGACAGGTGTTGATGTACTGGAAGACCAGACTACACTCCCGCTCCGATTGAGAAGGACAAGAATTCCTTCGTCCGTAAGCCGTAGAACTCCTGATAAATCGTTGAGTGGAATCTCTGTGTTGGCAACCCAAACTACTGTCTGCACAGATATTTTTCCGTACCATATCCCCAAGTATCGGTTTCTTGATTTTCCTGGGCTGAAAAATCCTAATACATAGGTTCCTTCAGCAGAAGTTATGGTATCTCCATCTCTAATGTACTGAGTGGTGTTTATGGTGTCAATACCTGTGGCTGTTTCTAGAACAAGCAATATTGAGGAGCAAAAAAGAAGTAGAGGTATGTAAGCCATAGCTGAACTCGTGATTTTTCTGTAGCTCACTTAACAGCTTCCTTAGATGTGAAAGTATTCGGTATTTAACACAACACAATCAGCCTGCAAGAGGGGCAGTAATATATTTATTTTATTCTATTTCTGTACAGTTGACAACATATAAAAAAATAATTACTTTAATTTTTAATAATAAATAATTATTTCACCTTTAATAAATAGAAATTACTGTGAATTTCACTTTTCTCTTGTGAATTTTTATCACTTTTCTCTCACTGTCATCAAAACTGGCCTCCATCCATTGAATGATGAATAACAGAGTTGAAATATTAAGTGATTATTTGGAAATGTGGCATGGTGTTAGAAATATGGTTGACATGTGTTTTTTTTATAATTTTAAATTTTAAAAGATATTTTTAATTTTTTTAATTTTTTTAAATATAGATATTAAAAATAATTTTTAAAAAATAAAAAAAATATTATTTTAATATATTTTTAAATAAAAATACATTTTAAACTACCATAAATATTCCAATACCAAAAAGACCCTAAATCATAAGCATGAAAAAAATGAGGGTGATAGTTTCAAAATCAAAAGTATTGAAACAACATTTTAAAAGTATTGAAATAACATTTATGTAAACTTCCACCGAAATTTTATTTTTTTTCATTATTGTACGTTTTTAGGTGAATTTACATGCATCTTAATTAATTTTATAAATTTTAAAATTAATAAATATATAAATTTTTAATTACTCTGAAATTTATAAAATTTAAACCGGTAATTTGTAAATTTAAAATTTAATTAGTTGAATTAAACTTTTAAAAAATTAAAAAAATTAAAAAAATTTCACATGAATTTTCAATTTGACAGGTGATTGAGAGGAATATTTTAGTATTTTTAAAATATTTAAAAAATATTTTTATATTTTTATATTGTTTTGATGTTAAAAAATAATAATTAACGTATTCTATCGTTAGTGGGCAGCGGCTTCTCATTCTCAATTTTCTTAGCACAACTGGTTTAATGCTACAGTCCAGTAGTGGACTCGAATCCTGACCACAGCTTTATTGTTGTCAAGAACCAATATGGAAACACATTGCCGTGCACCGTTGAATAGTCTAACCATCTTCACAATTCCACGCTGCCTAAAAACTAAGAACTTGCCTCGTCCCTCTGTTTACTTTTCGTAGTTTCTTCTCTGCTTCTATTGGTAAAGAACGAAGTCAGTCAAATTAAATTATATTTCAAAACTATTGTAATGATAATTTAGTAAGATTTTATTATATTAATTGTATATCACACAATCTTTTAAATATGTATATATATATATATATATATAACTAGACATGTGACATATATTTTTATTTTTTATAAAAAAGATTGTATATGTAGGGTTTTTCAATGTATTTCTATAATTTAGAAAATCTAATTTTAAATAAAAAAAATTTATACATATATATAATTAAATTAAAAAAACTATGTAAATAAATAAATAAATGATAATTTAAAATAAAATTTAAAAAATAAAAAAATATTTTATCAAAACGAGCCTGGCTCATTTTGTCATGGTTTATGCGTTGGCCTTCAAATTGAGCCTTTAAATTTTTTTTATTTGCAATTAAGATGGATAATATTATCCTCTGCCTCATATTTTAAAAAATAAATTTGTCTATATTTTGGTATAAAAATAAAAGAAAAAAGAAAAAAAAATTAATTTAAATTTAAATTTAAAAAATAAAAAAAAACCATAAAATAATAATTATTTAAAAAACAATCATGAATTGTTTAACTTAACAAGTTAGACTAGCTTGCCTTGCTCATTTTTTCATGGCTAATGCATATCTATGCATATCCTTGTAGGCACATCTAATTGGGCTCTTAGTTTTTTTTTAAAAAAATTAAATTTACTTAAATCCCACTTATTATAGTGATTAAAAAATTGAGGTTTATATATGGTTAACTAAATAATTGTTTCTTAATCTATTTTAATTCAAAATACCTATAAAATATAATAAAAATTATGATAAATCTATATATAATTTTAAAAAATTTAAAGACCCGACTCCAAAATTAAAATCAATCCAAACTTAGTGTCGTATTCAAATGAAATTTAAAAATAAAAAACTTTTAATATAAACTCTGAATAAAATCATTTAAAATAAATATTATTTATTTCAATAATATAAATTAATTTCAACAATTTTTCTTTCCACTCCACCAGAATCTCACAACCTCTCTTTCCATTCTCAGCCAGGAAAATTCTACGACTTGCATGACCCGTAGCAAGTAAACTGTTAAATAATTGTTTTAAAAAATCTTTGTCTTCAAGTATGTTATATCAACTTTTAACTTTTAATTGTAAAAAAAAAAAAAAACACTTTTAACTTTTAATAATAACTAGTCATTTTCAGCTGTTATGTGAGTGGTTCATGTATTTGTTTTTTTTCACTGCAGAAAATTATACATCTTTCTTTAAATATGAAAAACTATTTTTTTTAAATGACATTTCAAAACTATCTAATGATAATTTAGTAAGATTTTATTATATTAATTATATAACACACAATCTTATATATATATATATATATATATATATATATATATGTTCATTTCAATACAACTTTTAATTATAACTAGTTATGTAATTTGCGTTCTAGCAGGATATATATTTCAATTTTTTATAAAAAAAATTATATATATTATGTTTTTCAATATATTTCTATAATTTAGAAAATCTAAGTTTAAATAAAAAAAATTATGCATATTACAATTAAATAAATTAAAAACTATGTCTATAAATAAAAAAATAAATAAAAATCATATTTAAAAATAAAACTTAAAAATTCAAAAAATATTTTGTCATAATTTATGCGGGCTGATTTATTTTGTCAGGATCTATATTTTTATTTTTTTTGTTTGCAACTGTGTTATCCATTTGAAATTGTTTAAAAAACAAAATTTGCTCAGATTCTGGTAAAAAAATAAAATAAAGGATACTAATTTAAATATAAATTAAAAAAATTAGAGAAAAAATCATAAAAAATCATTAATTTAAAATAATAACAATAATAATAATTAAAAAAAAAACGAAATGCTACTGGTTTAACGTGTTTTGTCCGGGTCCATACACGGGCTGCCTTAGCAAGCACGACGGGTTGAACCCTTAGTTTTTTTATAAAAAAAGAAAAGAAAAGAAAAGAAAAGAAAAGGTTAGATTTGCCTGGATTCCGGGCAAGAAGTCTAATCATCTTTAGAATTCCATACTGCCTAAAAACTAAGAACTTGTTACGTCCCACTGTTTACTTTTTGTGGTTTCTTCTCTACATCCATTGGTACAGATTAAATGATATTTTATCATTTTCATTTTAATTAACTCTATTAGACTGGTAGTTAACTACTATTAGAATCTTGTTCTTTGTTATTGGCCAGCCATGCAATGCTATCGTCATTCAAACTTTGATAACCTTGCCGATGAATGTAAGGATTTGACAACTTCAACTATATATATATATATATGTTTATTTCAACTTCACTTTCAATCCAAAACTAGTTATGTGACTTGCATTGTACTCTATTATAACTTAAATATTTTTACTTTTTATAAAACTATTGTATATGCAAGTTTTTTCAATGTATTTTTATAGTTTAAAAATTTTAAGTTCAAATAAAAACTTTTATTTATACATATAATCAAGTAAATAAAAAACTATACATGCAAATAAATAAATAAATAAATAAAAGTCATTAATGATACTTAAAATAAAATTTAAAAAATTAAAAGACAAATATAAATCAATAAATAATCTTGAAATACGAGATATTTACTTGGGTGTGTGTTAAATTTTTTATTAAAATAATTTTTATTTAAGAAAATAATAATAGAAATAGAGATACAAATTAAATTAATTGAATAAATAAAATAAAAAAACATTACACTAGGCTACATATATTAGAAGTATTATCTGAAAATAATTTTTTTATTATAAAAAATAAACTTCATCCATATAAAAGATAAAAACAAATTACATATGAATCATTAAAACTCTTCAAATTTAATTGCATAACTTTAAAAAATAATCATAATTTAAAAGAGATTTTCCAAACAAAATGAAAAAAAAAAGGTACTAATTTAAATATAAAAAAATATATTGTTTTTAAAAGCATAGATTAGGCGTAAATAAGCCTGTCAATCCAGGCCAGCTTGTCTGCCTGCCTTGTTTTGTCAAGGCCCATGCACGGGCAGGCCCACATGAGTGAGGTTTTTTTTTTTTTAGCTGAAGCTAACGAGTCATCCACTCAATTTGTTTTGAAGAAAACAATTAAGACGACGTGTTATCTGATTTACCATGATTTTGGTTATTGTGGTGCCCAAAAAATTAGGGTTTATGTTTTGTTACTTAAAAATCTATTTTTGAACCTATTGTTTACCCATAACACCTATCAAACATTGTATAACGTTGATAAATCTATTCATGGCCTAAAAAAACCACCTTAAAAACTAAAATCAATCAGAATTCAAAAATCAACCTAAGTTTAGATTTGTTTTTTCATTAACTTTAAAGGTAAAAAAATTATCTAATATGAACTCCCTTTATCAAATAGAATAATATGACATAAATATCATCCGTTTTGGTGGTCCAAAATGATGTCAATGATACCTTTTTTTTTCTATTGCAGGAATCTGATGACCTCTATATTTCCTCTCTCAACTATGAACTAAAAATAATAAAAATGAACTTTTATATTAAAATTGAACTAGAAGAATACTAAGGTACTGAAATTGTATACTTTGTGTGATTTTTAAAGTTCAATAACCAAAGTACATCTTTTGAGCAATTTATGGAATGCCACGTATGTTTGACACCTTTTTTTATTTTGATCCTTCTTCTTTTAATTTCATCTTTTTCATAAAAAATCTAAATCAATAGGTCTTTAATTAGGATTAAATCACCCAAAAATATTTAAGAATCAAATTGAAAAAATATAAAATTTTACACAATTCATTCAATAATATATAAGAGGAATATGAATTGTAGTGCCTTGCATAATAAAAAAACCCACATCTTTTAGAATAATACTTAATAAGTGGCATAGAATGACATCATCCATTTTACTATATTGTAAATATAGTTCAACATTTTAGCCTCTAGTTTTATATTATAATACAATGAAAAGGAAAATTGAGGTAATATAATATGAACACATGTATGATGATTCAATGAGTTGTTTTGTATTTTCATATATTGCTTCAATTTACAAATACAAATTTGAAAAAGTAATTTCATTGTTCACATTATATAAAAAAAATGTTATATTTCTATGATAATTCGATTAGAAATTGTATAATGCTTATCAATTTTACAAAAAAATATTTTTTAAATATTCTTAAAAAATATCAAAGATCTTATTTGATAATAAAGTAAATATTTAATAAGAATGTGATAACCAGATAAAGAGAAAAAAAATTAAAGCTCAATTATAAGATAGTAGATCAAATGTTGAATGATGAATTGAAAAAAATTAAAAACAAACAAAAAAAACCGAACTCTAATTAGCATGCAATTTATGGCTTGCTTGTGAGGACATGATAGCTTGATACAAAATAAATTGAATAAAAAAATAGAAGTCAACTCTCAACCAAATAAAATAATAAAAGGAAAAGTTGAAAAAAATAAATAAAAAAAGTAAAAAACAAATCAACTCGACTAACCCATGATTCGGGATATGAGATTAGAATAACCATATAGAAATAAAAGTGACAAAACTCACTGAGTTGAAGGCCTAATAACCTAATGTCAAATGATGAATTTGACTAAAAAAATTAATTTAAAAAAGACAAAAAAAAACAAAAGTAAAACTAGGTTAATCTTCAGAATTTGTTATCAAGGCTATGAGATTGAGTAACACTATAAAAGAAAAATAAAAAAAAACCAAAACAAAGTTCTCAATCATCCAAAATTTAAAAACAAAACAAATAACAATAAAAAAAAAAGAGAACCAAATTTAGTATAAAAATTAAATGATATAAAACAATAAGTGATAAAATTGAAAAACAAAATAAAGCAATAAAATAATTAAAAAAATAGCAATCAATGGAATAAGGACCAAATCTATTATAAAAATTCATTGAAATAAAAGATATATAATTGAAAAATAAAATAAATCAAGAAAATAATATAAGAAATAACGATCAAAAGAATAAAGACTAGATATAGTAAATGAAAAAATTAAAGGATAAAATTAAAAAATAATTTTAATTTTATAAATATTTTCAAATAAAATAAATAATAAAAAAATGAATTAAATCTGAAAAAAATAATTTGAGAGATTACTTTGAAAAATTAAAGGGTTTGAGATGAAAAAAGAAAAAAAAAAAAGGCTATCAATGCAAAATTAATGGTACATCGACTACATGTACCACCTAATCACCACCTAATCATGGAGGGGATATTAAGAAGATTTCAACATCATCCTAAAAACCAGTGTTTAGCTACCCGGTGATGTTATCCGTGCTATCTAAAAGGAACAATAACAACTTATATGCTAACGCAAGCATTAACTATTTATTTTAATAATAGTTATATCAAAAAAATTATAGTGAAAAGATAAAGGCACTTGAAAGTAAGTTCAATAATTTTTATTTTTAAAAGTAATTTAGTTGTTTAATTATTTTGGAAAATATGAAAAGACCAAGAAGTTCTTATATACTGGGCTAATTATATATTTTTTTTTAACTTTTTAAGAGTCATTGATTTTTTTACTCTACTAAAAAGTGAAAAAATTTATTTAACCTTGATTAATTTAAAAATGATGAATGAACTAAAAAAACCCATAAATTTACATTTTTTTTACATGGAGGAAAAAAAAGTAATTACATTATAGACATCCAGAGTCTTGGCATAGAGTAAAGCACTGAGCCTTAGTTTTTTTTTTTTTAATTATGAGATCAAGTTTACTGAAATAGAAAGATTTGGAAGGGAGAAAATACCTAAACCTAATTAATGCAAATTGAGACTTACCCAAAGATTTATTCAGTGCAAATAGCTGGTCGGTTTGTCTTCGTTGAACAAGGAACCTGTGCGCGGGACGGTCACCATGCTTAACCAGGCTTTTTCTCCATTTTTCAGTCTATACACGACGATTGGAACTATGTTTATGCTGTTGGGAGCCATTTAGCATTGTCCCAATTGCAGTGGCCGTAGTAGGCTCGGTTCATTTGGGAATCTTTCGGAGAAAATTACGAGATCCAGTTCACCAAGCACTCGGGCTAGGCCCAGTTGTTAAATGGTTGTTTCACTTGGGCCATTTTCTTCGCCACACACGCACACACACACACACATTCCTATTCTGTCTGCAACTGTGCGACAAAGGTCCTCAACAAGTGAATACCAGGAGATCATTATGCTTCTCTCCTCATGAGAACAAGGCAGGCAACAAAAGGAATGGCTACTATATATGCCCAACATGGTGCCCTTCGCTTCTTCACATACCATGTGTTCCTTTTATTATTGGGAAAGACATACTAAAATACAGAAGCCTTTTGTCAACTTACTTCTACTGTCATGCCTATACCTAGTAGTAGTGTTTCTTACCTCGTCTCCTTAAACTACACAAAGCTTAGTGTAGTGGAAGACATTCCTGGAAATGCGCAACTGAGTACGCTTACCATGACAAGATTATCAGACTGTCATTCCCTGAAATAGATTTATAACGGTACTACGACAAACATACTGAGGACTTGGAAGTCGCTATAGCTTCTAGAAATAACCGATCAAGACCTTCATGACCACACAAAACAGCAGCACCAAAAGCAATTTATCTTGCCTCTATCATCGAAATCGAGCATTCATTAGACGAATATGGTTTGCTCTGGCTTGAATTTGATGTATAAGCTGCTTCAATCAAATCCCTTTCAGTGTAAAAACCAGGTTGTTTAGGCCGAGGCAAGGCATCTTCATTACCCAACATCAAAACCACATATGACATGGTTGGCCTGTCTTCTGGATTTTCTTGCACGCATAATAAACCCACGTGAATCAAACGGAGCGCTTCAGATAAATTGCAAGTTTCAACTATTGATTCCGAAACCAGTTCCAAAGGCCTGCCTTCAATAAACAGCTTCCAAGCCTGATACAATGAAACCATGTTGTTAGAATGAGATCGGTATTTAAGATTATGAAATGATACAGTTTTTTCACTTACGTGCCCCAGAAGGTTGAGGTTGTGGTCAGGATGACAGAATCCTCGATTCCTGTTCCCATTCAATATCTCTAGCACCAGCACTCCAAAGCTGAAGACGTCGGATTTTGGCGAGTAGAGTCCATCAATTGCATATTCAGGGGATATATAGCCACTGGAAGTATCCATAAGATGTTAGGTCGATGTTGCTGTCAATTGTAGTGAACAAAATAAGTATCTCGAAACACTTACTATGTTCCAACCACTTTATTTGTATTGGCTTCGGTTTCATTTCCTCCAAGACTTCTAGCCAGGCCGAAGTCTGAGATTTTTGGGTTCATTTCGTAATCCAATAAAACATTGCTTGCTTTTAGATCTCTATGAATTACTCTTAGTCTTGAATCTTGGTGAAGATAAAGGAGTCCACGTGCAATCCCGTTGATGATGTTGTAGCGCTTAGGCCAATCTAGTTTCAAGCTGTGTGTTTCATCTGCCCAATTTTTTGCCCAAGTCAGCTCTTTCTGGTTCTCATCAGATACATGAAGTTTATGAAATAACAAGAATAAAGGTAATGATAATTAACGTTTTGTAAATTTCTGCGTTTTGTTAGAGAGATCCTAACCGAAAATAAAGAAATTCAAGCTTTTGTTAGGCAGGAACTCGTAGATCAACATATACTCATCGCCTTCAATGCAGCAACCTAGAAGCTTCACCAGATTCCGGTGCTGAAGTTTCACAATGTATTTGACTTCATTTTTGAACTCATCAAGTCCTTGTCTTGAATTCTTAGAGAGCCTCTTCACAGCTATTTCTTGTCCATCTTTCAACGTCCCCTGTAAATAACCACTCAATACCAAAAGCAAATAGATCATTGCCCAGTGAAAGAACACTTTGTAATGGTCATTGTTTTAGCTACATGGTTCCAGGAGTTTGTATCATGAAATTGCTTGAATGTTTAATGATTAGTACCTTATAAACTGGTCCGAAACCCCCTTCTCCAAGCTTGTTGTCAACAGAAAAGTTATTGGTAGCAAGAGTCAAGGTATCCAAATAGAACAACGGTAAATCAAGATCTTCTCCTGGATTGTTAATTGAACTTCTCTTAACAATACCTGTGACTTGTCCTGCAAGCAGAACTGCTATGATTAAATAGGAAACAGTGGATCTTTATTTTCTTGTAACACAAATTTCTGAGACATCAAATTAAATGAGATCTTTAACAATTCGTGGCTGTACCTTACATTACTAAAGTCAAATTGGAATACACTAAACTGCCTATCCGACGTGCTGAAAATTTCATGATCTTAAGGACTTACCCTTTTTCTGCTGCTTCTTTTTCCAAATATACCAGAACAAGGCTAGGAAAAGGAATAGAATCCCTGTAGACAACGCAGTGCTTACTATGATCCTCTTCTTCACATTGGATTTAGCATTAATCTTCACAGCGCCACCATTATCTATACCAAGGCAGAGTAAAACTAAATTAAAAGAAAAAATAGGAAATGCCATTATTACGGGCAGCAAACTTTCACCAGCTTATGGTGACGCTGAAAAAGAAGTTTAAATTCTCGTTCTCTTGCATTTTATCTCCTATCTTTGTTAGATTTACATACCTAGTTCTGAAGCTGCCATCCTTACATAAATGTCTGGCTTATTGTCAACGAAAATTCTGATATCAATCAGGTCACCAAACCAGAGCAAACACCCACTTCCTCCATTCCTGATGTCTAAATTTGAAAATGCTGTACAACTGCAGTTCTTCAAGCATGTGTTCCTGCATTCCTCGAGGTTCATACTCTTGTTAAACCATGATGTTTTAGTCTCAGGCAACTTCACACCTGAGAGCTGTCGAAACCCATCTCCAGAACAATTTAGTGGAGTCCTTCTAAGGCAACCGCTTGACCAGTCCATCATCTCCCATTCGCTTTGAACATTCGGTACAAATCCATTCAAACAAGTGCACACTGGTGAGCTGTCAATACTACAGATACCATTTGCACCACAAAGGGCATAACGTTCACAATTATCAGTATTCACTGTAAGATAAATTATCCAGCTTTGTGTCCGAGAAATCCAGGCAAAGCGCTGGATATCACCATTTTGAGTTACCACGAGCCTTGTAAGCATTGAACTATTAAGAACATGATATCGGTAGAATATCTCCTTCTCATTATAAACAAATTCAAATGTGTACATGGGATTTGGTTTCAATTGAGGCGTACCACTGAATCGCAGGCCGTTCCACGGTCCTGACCGATGCCTCACAATTGAATTCTCCATCACAAGTATCTCCGGATATCCATAAGGAACAAGGATTTCTGAGACGTTACCTCTCGAAGGATCATCCGTTGACTTCCATGATGTAATGTACCAGTCCATGCCCGTTATTCTATTCCGTCCTAGCTTCATTTCTGGCAACAATGTATCACTGAGATGTTCAAAACTCTGCCATAAGAGATTTTCTGGGTTATGATCACCCTTCTCTTTCACAACAAGGTTTCCTGAATCCAAAAGCTGTGCAACTGCATTCCTTGCTGGTGTTGACGTTTTTGAAGACCAAATTACACTCCCTCTACGATTGAGAAGGACAAGAATTCCTTCGTCTGTGAGCCGTAAAACACCCGATGAATCGTTAAGTGGAGCCTCTGTGTTGGCAACCCAAACAGCTGTCAGGACAGATATTTTGCCATACCATATCCCCAAGAACCGGTTTTTGGAATTTCCCGGGCTGAAAAACCCTAACACATAGTTTCCACCAGATGAAGTTATGGTATCGCCATCTCTAATGGACTGAGTTGTGTTTATGGTGTCAATAGCTGTGGCTGTTTGTATAATCAGCAATAAAGAGGAGCAAAAGAGAAGTATGGGAATGTAATACATTGGTACTCTCATTATTTTTCTGCAGCTCACTTTCTAATCTTAAAGTGGCTGGCCTAGTTGCAACAAGCTGCATATTTAAGATCACAATTGGTTTAACCATCTAGGTGGTCGCCAAGTGATAAGGACTTGAGATCAAGGGGTTTGCTCCCTCTGTGGTCTCAGGTTCAAGTTCTTAGTTGCTCATATGATGGCCACTAGAGGCTTACATAGTCGTTAACTTCAGGGCCCGTGGAATTAGTCGTGGTGCGCGCAAGCTGACCCGAACACCCACGTTAATCTAAAAAAAAAAATCACAATTGGTTTGACTGGAGAGCAATGTCCTACTGTTGAGGTAAACGCTAGTTGGATTGATTTGTTGACTACAATGACTTGGAGATTTGATAGTGAAGAGAGAATTCTACGAATTAGTATCGTGATTTGCTGTTGTGCCGAGGACTTTTGGACTTTTAAGCACTAAAAATCTACCATGCTGCATCGTATCTGTCTAATTAAATATTTAAATTATAACCATATAATTGTAAGAATTGCTTTCATTTCTCGACTTCCTATTTTCAGCACTGATAATATGTCATTCTCTATGACTAAAAACAGGACCAAAACAATCGTAGTAAACAACTCCCTCGAGGATATATAGGCAGCACATTTACGTTGTCCATTCCCATGACATTGCAGACAACTACAACCCATCGCATTCTACACATATTTCTGAACTTCTTTCTCCGGCCTGTTTTCTTCTAAATTTTGAGAGTAATAAATTTCGGCTGGAAAATTTGTAAGCTAGGGAAGGTGTCCTTTTCTCGTTGGACTTGATTCTTTTAGATTTTTGGCAGTCTATACCAGAAGAAAAAATGGAAACCATGGTATTCTCTCTTTTTTTTTCTTTCACCATCCATGGTTCATTCTATCATATGCAATTAAAGTCATCGATTCTACAGGGAGGCAATGTTGAACATAGTTATGTCCACTATATCTAGAAGAAACTGACAGAAAGCTGAAGGAAACAGCGTTAAGATCCTTCCGTTTACTCTGTCTGAGACTTTTTACTCGGTTTGAAAAGACAGCCCCCCACCTTTGAAATCAACATCAAATCTTCCTAGTCTGGTTCTTGATGTATATAATATGTATATGTTCAATGTCCCTACAAAATTAATTTACTGTGTATTAATCGATATCATTTTCTTAGCTTAGCATAGATTCAAGTTACATATCAAATGGATCCACGATGGGCTTGTATCAGCGTATGCGTTTCCTTGAGATGTATTAGAGAGATCGACTTCAAAGCAGGGTTTGCGAAAGGAAGGTCTAACTGTCACTTCTTTTAGCCTTTCATAACTAGGGTAAGCAATTTAGCTTAAAAGAGAAATAAATCTTGATTCCTTTTCATTCCAGGAGCCCGGTTGTTTTACCGTTTCAAAAGCAGTTTTGAATAAAAAATATATTTTTTATATTTTTTATTATTAAATTATTTTAATATGTTAATGTCAAAAATAAATTTTAAAAAATAAAAAATATTTTACTATAATATATTTCTAAAATAATTTTTTTAAAAAAATCAATTATATACATTAACAATAACAATAGTGTCTAACCATCTAACAAAGAATAACTATATGATTCTATAAATTAATGAGATACTTTTACTATAAAATTAAATTTAAATTTAAATTTAAATGGTTATTAATTTTATAATCTATAAAATTAATCAAAATAAAAAAATAATCCAAATACCAAAATTAATAATAATACAAATATCGGCCACACTATATTTATATAAGGTTAGGGACAAACCTCTCTCAAAACTCTCCTTCTCTCAGTTCATTCAACCACTAAAACTACACACCTTTCAACAACCTGCCACTCAACTTGCGCCTGCGGGTATTGACTATTCTTCCTCTCATACCTCTCTCTACTTGCATTCATTATTTTTGTTGTTATTTTGGTTTGAATAATGTGAATATTTCAATATATATATATATATATATATTGATTTATTTTATAAGTTTTAAAATTAATAATTATATAAATTTTTAATAATTTTAAAATTTATGATACTTAAACTAATAATTTCTGAAAAAACAAATTTAAAACATTTATTATTTACTTTTACAAGTCATAACACTAGCTCTCAACATCCCGAATGATTAACCTACCAATCGAATTATTCTACACTCAAGAACCCTCACACACACAATCAATGCTATATAATCACCCAAACTCAATTCAATAATCCCTTTTACTTTATCTTAAAGCAATTGATTTCGAATTCTATACCTAAACAAATTCAAATTTACACATAAAATTATTTCTTAAATAACTCAATTGAAGCCTCAAGAGCATTGTTACCTTTACCTATTTATTCTCTCTCTTTATTTTTCAAAACATCACAGTAGGTTTCAATAAACCTGTAGCTTAAAGAGTATATGAAGGTGAAGGACTTGCAACCTTCATGATGTTTCTCCTTTTCTTCTTTGAACACTAGACTAGATGTTAATCAAGTTCTTCTAGAAACATCAAGATTACCAAGTGGACAGATATGCAAAAAATTCAGGTTCAGGTTCGTATATCTTAGAAGCCTGGGATTCTTTTTTCTACTTTGGCTTTCTGTGAACAGAGCTTTAAGGACTGATTTGATGCATTTAAAGATTTACACATCACAATTCCACAGAGTCATCTATGAACTTGTAACGAGTTCGGTTACTAAAAACACGTTGTAGAGTCAGAATGAGACTCCGATTTTGCAATCTTCTCTCTTTGTTCCAGAGAGAAATCTCTGATGAAACATTGTGACGTCAGAAGATGCTTTGCCTCGGCCTAAACTCTTCGTTTCAAACATTTTATTTCAGGAAACAGGAGTTCCAAGATAATAATTATATATTCATAACTATATGTGAAAATACGAAATATTTATCAAAATATTTGATTTTATTAATATACTCTTATTTTATTGACTTAATCCCTCAATATTCAAGCACCGAATGGTGATAAAAAGACTGAAATATAAAACCTCAAACAATAAGGACCTAATGTGCATGACTTGAAATTATAGGGCTAAATTGAAGTTTCCGTGCATGCAAATAGTTAAATTGAAAACTAGCTCTGTTTTTTATCAATATTAATTTTAATCCTTATATTTTCAAATTTTTCCAATAATAAACTAAAATTATATTTTGTAAAATAAAATTCTAATTTAACTTTAAAATATGTGAAAAAAACAAATTAAAATAAAACTCAACACATCAAATCATCTCAACATAACTTCAAATGATCGAATAAAAAAAATTCAATAATCATAATGCAAAATAATAAAAATTTATAAGATCTAAAATAAAAATTAACAATACTTTAAAAAATATCGGGAAAATACTTTAATTTTTTATAGGATTAAAAAAAAACTATAGCTTTTCCACATAACATGCTTTTTTTTTCTATTCGTTTGATTTTTTTTGTTTTTTATTCTTTTTTGTTTTCAAGTTTTTTTTTTAAATTATCTTTGTCGATTTTTTTTTAATATTAAACTGGTTAAAAATTTTATTATATAGTTATTTTTTATTTTAAACACTATGAATTATTACAAGGTTTCCCTACATGATTTTTTTCTTTTTGTAATGAATTTTTTATTTCAAAATGATCCCTGTCAATTTTACTTCATAGGTTTTTTTTAAAAATAATATAGATTGTTATAATGTTTCTTTTTATGGTTTTTGTTTTGTTACAATATTTCTCCACATGTTTTTTTTCTAAAATTATCTTTATCAATTTTTTTAATGTTGAGCTAGTTAAGAATTCAGTTTTAACTTTCACCACATGTTTTTTTTTAAATTGTCTTTTTTTTTCTTTTCAAATTTTTTCTATTTTTTTAGAATTTTTTTATTGATTTTATTTTTTTTAATATGGAGCTGATTAAAATTTTAACTTTGTATTTTTTTTTAAATACCATGAATTACTATAGTGTTTTTCCACGTAATGTTTTTATTTTTTTATGATTTATTTTTTCTAGAATTATTTTTGTTGATTTTTTTTATATTGAGCTAGTTGAGAATTTAACTTTGAAGTTGTTTATTTAAAATATTATGGATTGCTACAGTATTCCTCTATATGATTTTTTTTGTTATGATTTTTTTAAAAAATTATCTTTATTGATTTTATTATTTTAATATTGAGCTAATTGATGATTACAATCATAAATTTCCTCATGAAACATTATAAATTGCTACAGTATTTCTCTACTTGGTTTTTTTTTTATTTATTTTTTATAATTTTTTTATAATTTTCTCTGTCTATTTTATTTTTTAAAATATTAATTTAATTAAAAATTTAGCTTTATAAGTTTTTTAAATACTATAAATTATAATAATTTTTTTCATATATATATTTTTTTCTATAAATTACAATAACACACAAATATATCACAAATCTACAGCATTACGCTGGTATAACATCTGGTGTTATCTAAAAGAGGTAGAATATTTAGTGTAGCTTTTATTTTATCGTTACTCTATACTTATAGTCATTATGAATTGAATAATAACATTATGATTTTGCCCTCGACTATAAATCATAAATAGCCTCGGAAGTGGGAGGGTAAAGTGGTCTTTTATGCTTTGTACACAGTAAAATTAAGCGCGCAGGGGATTTTTATTTATTTTTCACAATTAAATTTATCAAAATACTCTTAAATTAAAATTATCTTTGCCTTAGGTCAAGGGGTTTTATGTTTTTTTATTATTATTATTGTCTGGTCAGCGGCAATCTTTAGGCATGTATAAAGTATAAATTAATTTTTAAAAGTCAATTGTTCCTGACATTCACAAGGACGCATATGAATTCTCTCACGGTCTTTCTATGGCGTGTACAGTATCATTCGACGGCCAAAACTAGACTTCCACGATGACATTTTATTTCTCATGGCATAGCATTCATTAATGGGCGGTCTATTTTACCAAAAAAAGTGTTGCTTTTTGCTTGGTGATCATTTCTTTTTTTCTTTTTTTTTCTTGATTTAAAAGCCTTTTCTTACATATTTTTAAAATACCCGTTCATTTTTTTAAAATTTGATTTTTATTTTTTATTGCTATATTTTTATTTTAAACAATCTATAAAATTAGAATTCTCTTTCAATTTAACTTTTCATTGATTTGGGCCAAAGATATATTTAGAAAAACACACCTTTATATTGATCCCTTTTATTTTATTTCTTTTTATTTTGATATTATGCCAAACAAGTTATTTTTGGATATCAAAAAATTTCAAAAACATTTAAGGATCTTCATTAATCTATTTATGGTCCCTCATATTTGTTTTGTATTGTTTTGATAACTTTTGCATTATATTTGATTTATAGGATATGAATATGATATACAATACATTTTTTTTCTAAAAAAAAAATAAAGATAAAAAAATTTAAAAAATAGTTTTCTTTTCTTTTAATTTAAATTTTACGGATTATTCATTAACACTAGAGTCAGAAAAATTGTATTTTTTTGCTACGTAATATTTATCAACATCAGAGTTGGAAGTATCTGTAGTTGAATATTCACTAATACTAGAGTAAGAAATATTACAAGTATACCATTGGTAGCATAGTATGACAAACCTTTAGCAATTTAAGACAAATCAGCAATTTAGTTTACCTCAAGTAGGACGCTTAAGGGATAATAATATCTTCTTTTTTACGTAACCAATTCCGTACTATAAAATCTTTATTGACTAATAAGGGTTTCCAGTGACTATAATATTAGGTGACGACTCCTTAAACAAGATCTTTTTCATCAAAGAATAAGATGTTGGAAACTTATTTTTTTGTGAAGATTAATTTTTAAAAGGTCACTGCAATGTTGAGTGCAACAACGACCAATAAACAAATTAGAGAAAACATTCTTAAACTCCTTGGTGCCCGCCCTAGTAGAAGTTCAAGCTGTCGCTTCATTAATTGATAAGGTATGAAGTTGAGGCAGAGGAAATGTCATCATATAAGCCTTTATTGGAGAGACTAGAGCATAAGCAACCACTGAGGTAAAGACTCTTTTTCTCTTAAAATGGGTGGCAACACTGTAATCACCACAGGAGGAGTCAAATTTACTACTTCATTGGATAAGGGAAAATTATAACCCTTATCTTTTATAGAGGTTATGACCCTCACCACTATCTCTATAAAGGTGCAGCCCTAAAGAGTAAGGAGATCCCCGATAATGAAAGGAAAAGATCCTATCATGTCTTCATCCTTGCCTCTACTGGTTTCATGAGACAAAGATCTTCAAACAAATCCTTGATAGAAGGTTGTCCTCAAGATTCTTCTTCTCTTTTAGCTATTAGTCATGTTGGGACAAACAAAGGTCAGATTTTTGTTTACAATAAAGTGAAAAATAAAAAGAAGGAAAAACAAAATAGCCTGATAATATCATTCATCCATTCTATTGACTTCATAATTAGTCAAAGTCAAATCCAATATGACACAATCTTTCTTCTCATTCAAGCTTAGACAACGAGGCTTGTAGTTTATTTTATGAGGGAGACCTTTTAAAAGTGGAAACAACCCTATATTGGTTATAGTCCTTTTGTGGGATCGACTATCCCAATATATCTTATGCCCAATTATCTTCCCCTTCACTTTTTAATATGTGTTGGCTTCCAAGTCAACATTTTTTTTATAAAGTCATTGTTTCTATTAGTAAAGGTAGGGAACCATTGCACCTCATTGCCACCATCAATGCTAGTGACTAGTTGATAACAACTTCTCGAAACATTGACTATGGGCTGAAGCTCAATGATTATGCAAAATTTTTCAAAGAAGAACAATATTGTCCACTTGTTGAACAAGGAAGGAGCATCCCATTGAATACATGTATATAAGGGTAGTGATTTCAAAATAACCTTTGATAGAGCCTAGGGTCTGCCTGCTAATACACTTAGCATGTAGGGCATTTAAGCTATGTACTTGCTTGGTTGATGATGAGCCAAGAATTCCATGTTCATAACACATACACTACTGGGGATGTCCTCCCTAGGATTCTAATGCAACCTCTCTCTCTCTCTCTCTCTTTTTCTCTCTCTCATGAATGTCTTTGTTGGGCACATAAAAAGGATTCATATGAGACTATTTCTCTTAAGCCTTTTTGGTAGGGGTAGAAGATGGACTCTTACGAGAAGATCTTCTATCATTTTTATTAAAGGAAGTCCTAATATGGCACCCCTTTTCATCTTAAGGCCTAGTATAAGGACCACTGTCCCTTGCCATTTCTTTTAGATTTTATTGGAAACTTGAACTCCTCATTAGGATTAGAGTGCTTTTCTATTTAGAAATAAATTTTACATTTTTATAATCCATTCATTCTTATTCTCTCTCTCACACACACACATGAAAAAAAGTCATAAGAATGTATTTACAAGACTTTTCTTGGAAAGGTGACAGAGGATCATCTCTGCGAGAATAGTTTTTCTATCAAAAATCACTAAGTAAAAATAACTAGAGTTATAAAAAAAATAAATTTCTTCATCCCTATTGTCGGATGAAAAAATTATCATGTTATCATATTTCTTTAAAAACCTACTCATATACTGCATTGAAAGTTAATTGTTATTTCAAATTGTCATTTCATTCTCCAATGCAAATCATGTCCTAGTAAAAGAAAGCCACCTAGACTTGAGGATCCTAATAGTAACATAAAGGATGCATAAAATCTTATAAAGAAAACAAAAGTGATCTCATAAAAGATGTATAAAATCTTATAAAAAAAAAATAAAAGGGATCTCATGAGGCTTTTCAAAATCTTTGCATATAGTACCTAAATATGTGGTGGGCTGCGGTGGGCTATTGATGAATTATTATTATTATTATTATTATTGAAATTTTCGTTTAAAAGGATTACCATTGAGGAGGTTGTTCTAGCTAAGCATAGAGTTTAGAAATTTATGAATTTAATGAGCTGTTAAACTTATCATTTCTAGGCTCTGTCGAGCATTGAGCAAAGTTATTTATAGGTCTAATAAACTTTCAAACTCATTAATTTTAAGCTCCATCAATGTTAAGCTTGTGCTCTTTTCTTCACAATAGTATGGTGCAACTTTGGTTAGTAATGGCCTTTTTCAATATATATATAAACACCGACAGAAAAACCATGACTTCTTTTAACACAAGGCTGAAACAAATAATAGTAGTGCAAAAATAAATTCCCGTTCAGGGAAAAACAGATTCTGGTTGCGTTGGCTGAGAAATGTGCCTTCACCACACAACATTGGAACTACAGCTTCTAAGATGCAAAATCAAACCCATCAAGACGAAACAAAAGATATCAACGCAAAATGGGATCTACCTTGGCTGTAATAATGTAATCGAGCATTTGTTAGCTGAATTTGCTGTGCCCTCGCTTGTTGAACTTGCTTCAGCTGGATCCCTTTCAATAAAAAAACCTGGATGTTCAGGCTGAGGTAACGTATTGTCATTACTCAACATCAAAACCACATATGACATGTCTGGCCTATCTTCTCGATTATCTTGAACACAGAGTAGAGCCACGTGAATTGAACGTAGCACTTGAGATAGATTGCATGCTTCAATTATTGATTGCCTAACCAGTTCCATAGGCCTCCCTTCTCGGAATAGTCTCCAAGCCTAATAAACAAAACCATGTTACCAATAGCAGATTTGGTATCTAGAAGTAAGACTTGTGTCCACTGACACAATGTTCTCTAGACTCTGAGATCCAAATCCAAAAATAGATGTGTGCGCGACATGCTTAACCTTCTCAGAATTGTTTTCTTTTCAATATTTCATCATTTATTTTATCAATTTAAGGCGTACTATCAGTAGACATGATCAAGCCTATGGAAACCTGACACAGGTTTCAGAGTAAACAGAAATGACGAGTCCAAGTAATATAGTTTTTGCACTTACATGCCCTAGAAGGTTGAGATTGTGTTCTGGATGACTGAACCCCCTGTTCTTACATCCACTCACTATCTCTAGCACCAATACACCAAAGCTGAAGACATCCGATTTTACCGAGTAGAGCCCTTCAATTGCATACTCTGGGGAAATGTAGCCACTGCATGTATTCAACGAATGTTAAGGTTGAATTTGCAGAAAATGAAGGTAAAATCATATCACTTACTATGTTCCAGCCACTTTAATGGTATTGGCTTCAATTTCATTTCCTCCAAAACTTCTAGCCAGGCCAAAGTCTGAAATCTTTGGGTTCAATTCATAATCCAGTAGAATATTGCTGGCTTTCAGGTCCCTATGAATTACTCTTAGTCGTGAATCTTGATGAAGATAAAGAAGTCCACGAGCTATTCCATTGATGATGTTGTAGCGTGTTGGCCAATCTAGTAGCGTGTCCTCTGTTTCATCAGCACAATTTTGTTTCTAAGGTCAGTACATTATGGTCCATATCAGGTCTTAAATGTGTATGAAAGAAAACAAAACAGTTTGTGATGAGTAGCAATAGAAAAATTTGAAATTATAATCTCAAATAAATAAGGTGGCAGGTGTGACAAAGAAAGTGAAGGAGATACTTCCCACCAATACTTTGTCATAAAGGCTATAAAGGAAGCTCAACAAATGGTTGTTTTTGGTGCTGATGGCGGCCTCCTTTTCCTCTGAACTACCAAACTTAATTTCAGGTATTTTCTCAAAGCATTACTCACAGAGACTTTTTTTTGGTATGTGATAAAGAAGTATGATTATTAGCATGGATTTGTACGGGTTTTGAGAGATTCTTACTGAAAATATAGAAGTCCAAACTTTTGTTTGGCAGGAACTCATAGATTAACATCTTTTCATCTCCCTCAAAGCAGCATCCTAGAAGCTGAACTAGATTCCGGTGCTGAAATTTCACAATATACTCAACCTCAGTCTTGAACTCGCCTACTCCTTGTCTCGAATTCTTAGAGAGCCTCTTCACAGCAATTTCTCGCCCATCTGTTAATGTTCCCTGCAAAAAATCACTCGCTATCATAAGTAAATCATACCTTGTCTGGTGAAAGTTGGGAATCATGATGGGATGTTGCATATTACTAGCAAACAGAATCTGTTGGAACTCTTTCCAAACGGAATGCTTTTTTCAGTCATGTGGTGATCCGAGTTTATATCATGAATTTGGAATACATCAAGATATTGTTTACAGATTTATACCTTGTAAACAGATCCAAAACCCCCTTCTCCGAGTTTATTGTCAACAGAAAAATTATCTGTTGCACAAACTAAAGTATCCAAATCAAACAATGGTAGTTTTAGATCTTCCTTTTTGTGCATGTTGTCTGACCTTCTTTCCAAAGCACCAGTACTTTTTCCTGCAAGCAGAACTGGTGTGTAAATAAAAAAGATGCGGGAGATCTCTATTTTTTTTATAATCGAATTTCTTGAAGACAAAACATAACAATTTGCGAGCACCTTGGAATACTCAAAATCAAATTCAAAATCGAGGGATGGGGCGATAGAATTGGTTAGTTGTTCAGGCTGTGCAGATATATACCTTTTTTCTGATGCTTCCTTCTCCAAACATACAAGACCAAAAGCAGTCCAAGGAGAAAAATTCCCGTAGACAAAGTGCTTGCTATGATTATTTTCTTCACAGTGGAGTTAGTATTGATCTCTGCAACGTTACCATTATCTGCACCATAACAGAAAGAAACTGAAGTTAAAAAACTACAACAGGAAATGCAAAATGGCCGCGGTATGTTTTTGGATAGTAATTACTAATTAGAATGGGTGGCAAATTTTCTTCAGCTGATGGAATCCTTCCACTTCAGTTATCAAATCAGTGTATGATGTTAGAAAGTGATAACAGATTCGTAAATTTTAATGTTTCATGTCATGTGATGTTCTGTAAAACCACAATAGGATGCCCTGAAAGAAGAGGAGGAGGCAGACAATTTGCTTTTAATGCCATTTGATTTCTTTGTTACCTTTTGCTTGAGCAAATTTAGTATTAGAACCAATCATTTAGGCAGTTAGCCAAGTCAATAAATGACTCTCTACAATTAAGAAATTTTGAATTTTGTAGTCTGAGGATAAATTCATACCTAGTTCTGATGCAGCCATCCTTATATAAATATTTTGCTCGTTTTCAGAAAACCTTCTATTATCAATGAGGTCACCAAACCAGAGCAAGCATCCACTTCCTCCACCCCTGATGTCCATATTTGAATATGCTGTACAGCTGCAGTTCTTCAAGCACGTGTTCTTGCATTCCTCAAGATCCAAACTCTTGTCAAACCATGACGCTTTTGTCTCAGGCATCTTCACGCCAGAGAGCTTCCGAAACCCATCTCCAGAACAATTAATTGGAGTCCTTCTAACACAGCCACTTGACCATACTGTCACGGCCCAGTCTGTTGGAACTTTGGGTACGAACCCATCCAAGCATTCACACACTGGAGAGCTTTGAATATTGCATAAACCGTTTGCACCACATAGTGCATAGCGATCACAATTATCTGTGTTTGCTGTTTCATAAAGCAACCATCTTTGCGTTTGCTCAATCCAAGCGAGGCTCGGGATATCGCCATTCTGATCTGTCGTGAACCTCCAAAGCATTGACTTGTCAACTAGACTTTCTCTGTAGAATATCTCCTCCTCACTAATAACAAATTCAAATTTGTATACGGGATTTGGTTTCAAGTTAGGTATCCCACTGAACCGCAGGCCATCCCATGACCCTGATCTGTACTTCATTTTTGAACCTTGCATCACAACCAACTCAGGATATCCGTAAGGAATAAGAATACAAGTAAAGTTACCTCTGGAAGGATCATCTGGTGACTTCCACGATGTCATGTACCACTCCATGCCTGTTATTCTATTCCTTCCTAGCTTCATGCCTGGCAATATTGTATCAGTTGGATATTCAAAACTTTGCCACAAGGAATTTTCCAGGGTATCACCCTCCTCTTTCACAACAAGGTTTCCTGAATCCAGAAGTTGAGCAGCTGGATTAGAAGCAGATCTCGATGAGTTGGAAGACCAAATTATGGTCCCATTCTGATTGAGAATGACAAGAATTCCCAAGTCAGTTAGGCCTAAAACACCTGATGAATCATTAAGGGGGGTCTCTCTATTGGCAACCCAAACTATAGTCTTGACAGGTATCTTGCCATACCATATTCCTACGAAGCGGTTTCTGGATTTTCCAGGGCTGAAAAATCCCAACACAAAGGTTCCTTCAGCTGAAACTATGGTATCACCATCTCTAATGGAGTGAGTTGTGTTTATGGTGTCAATAGCAGTTACTGTTTCTACAATAAGCAATAAAGAAGTGCAAAAAAGAAGCGCAAGAATGCAATGTTCCGCTGGTACTCCCATTGTTTTTTTTTCCCTGTAGCTCACTTTTTGATACTGATGGCTGCCATAGATGGAGGAAATGTTCTTGCGAAAAACTTAGGGGTAGTCAGGTGGGACGTCCCTTCGTAGAAAAACCGCTGAACATGCAACTGTGTTCTAAATTAAAATCAACATGGCAATTTACTCAACGAAATAAGATATTTTAATGGAAGTGTTTTGTCCAATCATTTCGTCCCTATACTCTTAGAACTTTTTTATTGAATTCCGTCAATGGTTTTTGATTTGATTGAATCCCTGTATATTATGCAATATCTAGGATGTGCCCTCTTCTTTAAAGTTGACTATAAGTGAGCAAGATTGCACCAATAGATTATTGACTTGTGTCCATTTCTAATTAAAAAACATGTAAAAATATATTTAAAAAAAATTGAAATAAGTAGTTCCAATCCGTTGCGAACCTTCACATGCATTTTCTCTGCTTCGAATCACCCCATATATTTTTTATAAATTGCAAGTATCCCTATATTAAGGGTTTGTTCATTTAGACCCCCACAGGATGATTACTTATAATTACCTTTCGACCCCATCTATTTCACATTTGTTTTTTTTACCCTTATATATATAGGAGGCAGGCCTCTCCCTCCTCTCCCCTCCCCTACACAAAATGAAATAATTAAAAAACAAAAAAACAATGTGCTCTGGTCCAGTCACTACTTCAATGCCTCCAATGCCATTTATCCGTCAAAAAAGTCCATACTAGATTGGAAATTAACGCTACACTGGGGTTGATTTAAATTTTCTTAATATAAAAACAATTAGGTGATGATAGTATTTATAAAAAACTAAGAAAAACTGGGCGCTTAAACTGATTATATCCAATAAAATCATTTAATTTTATAATATAATTTAAATTGAAGACAAGGATAACTAATGATAAAAACACACCTAATAATAATTAAGTAAAACACAAGCCGTTGATATTATACATGTAAAGAAAAGATTTTTTTGAGATTCATTGTAACTCCACCATGGACATCTTCCATGATCATAAGAGCTTGTTGGTATGATTCAAATTTCATGACTAAAGGATGCAAGATGAGATAAAAAAAAAATAAAAATTATATGATTTACTAGAAAAGAAAATCGAATAAAACACAATAAAGGGAATATCTAACTATATTCAATTAATCAACTCTATTTAATAAAAAATAAAAAATAAAAGTATCACAACTACTTTTTGAATCCATAACCAGCACATAAATAAGATTCCCCCTTTAAGGCTTCATATTTATGTGAACCTAAATTTACATATAAACTTATCATTTAAATAACTTAATCAGAGTTTAATGCAACACTAATAATATAATAAACTTCATAATATAATTTGATTGTTTTAATATAACAGTTAATACAAATATATAGTTGTGGAACACTAACTAGACATAAAAAAAAAGTATTAATTACAACTAAAAGAGTAAGTTCTGAAGAGCTAATAAAATGACTCGCTAACAAGCTATAAACCTGGAAAAGATAAATAATGAGGGGGTAGGTTTAACAACTCAGTGAATAGATAATGTTCAATATATATATACACGAGGTAATATAAAAATAAGAAATATATAAATAATTATAACACTAGATTCTTATAGGAAGGTTTCTCAAATAGGCTATAATAAGAATATTATAAGATACAGCTCCTTAGAAAATCAAAATGCAATTAGCATTAGGCTTCGTACTGTGGGATGATCAGTCCATATAAGTTGGTGACTCCCCCTACTAACTAGGGTTTAGATATAATGTGCATAAAAACTAATATTACTATGTTAGCATTGATATTATAACTAACATACCATAGGTTTATAATCGTAATCAAATAAAAATATTCATATCTCAAGGATTAACTTATGACATCAATCAAATAAATACAGAGTTATCAATTCAAAAGTCAATTTAAAGTATATATTATTCATATCAAGAATTCAGATTCAACAATTAATCATACTTTCTTGTAACAAGAATAATAATCAACATGTGTGTGTGTGTCTTATCAAAAAGCATGATCTAATTCATATTAACAATTCAAATATTTATAATATTTCTCATGCATATGAAAAATTATCCACCCTCCTGACTCAAAAGCAAATAGTATTCGAAAGCAGATACCGAAGGAAATCCTACTGAAGTCTCGCTGGTAAAATATCAAGATTATCTGAAGAAAAAAAAAAACTTATTCAAAAACTCAAAAAGAACGTACAACCTATTTAATACACTTAACTAAGAGTCTATTCCATAAGTCTTAACTAAGAACGTACAACCTATTTAATACACTTAACTAAGAGTCTATTCCATAACCTTATATTTTGTTTTTTAACTAAACTAGTCAGTTTTTGTGAAACCCAAAAATCAAACGGTTTTTAAAAATCTAATTCATAAGAAAACAAATAATAAGACTTGATAATAATTCACTAAATAACCTTTAATTATTCATCAAACCAATCTAAAAAATATAACATTACAACTAGAGATCAATCTAGAATTTTATCATATTTTTAATAGTCAAATTATAATTTTTATCAAATTAGATGATCAAACTAAAAATATTATAAATTCATGACTATATAGAAAATTTTCCCATAATTCATTCTCAATTATATCCAAAATATCTAATTATACTTCAAGGACCATTCTGGAATTTTATCAAAATTTTAAGGTCAAATTTCAATTTTGTCAAATAGGAGGACCAAATGGAAATTATCATAAATTCATAACTATACTGTAATTATGCCCATAATTCATCTTTGATTCTATCTAGAATCTTGGATTATGTTCCAGGGACCAATCTGAATTTTTTTCAAAGTTTAGGGACTAAATTGTAATTTTCACAAATTGAAGGACTAAATTGAAATTTCATTATCTTCAACCTCAAATATAGAATTTCCACATATCATCTAATGTTATATCAAGATTTCAAACTCAAATTCATCATTTTTTTCTAAAATCGTTCAAAATTAACTAAATAACTAATTACCTGTAACAATCAATCCATAATATTCAAATCAATCCATAATATTCAAATCAATTCATCAATCAATTAAAAAAAAATCTTCAAAAATATTCAACAAAACAGAAATTTAAAGCTAAAATAAAGAATATTTATGCATATCAAAGCCTAGATCATACATTTATACTTATTTTCTCTAACTCTCTTCTCCTTTCTTTATCTTACGCTCTTTTTTCTTTTTTTACTTTTCTGCCATCATTCACTTTAAATTTCCAGATTGCTCTTTATTTTTTTTTCTCTTTATTTATTTATACTTACTTCTAAGCCTTTAAGGGCTTCGTTGCTTTTTTTCTAAGTTTATTTATTTTCAAAACATCATAAAAAGAACCTCAGATAACCTAACCAAAAAAAAAAAAAAACAAGGGATAAAACAAATAAAAGAATTATAGGAAAAAATAAGTGAGGGTGAAATCATCAAAAAAAAATTATAAAAATTATCTCAAATGATATTAGTAGCAATTAAAAGAATGGTGACCAAATCAAACAAATAAAAAAAATTCAAATTAGGATGAAAGTGGAACAAATTTTGATTTTCATAAGTTACCTAAAAATCAGGGACTAAATTAAAAACAAAGAAAACCTAAGGAGATGATTTGAAATATTACAGGATAGGGCATAAAAGTCGAGGAAAAGAGAGGAAAGCAAGAAGAAACAAATGATCGTTAGAGCCAAACCAAAGTTTTGTTTTGTATACTCACTACCATTACATCGAGGAGACACCGAGAAAAATCTAAAGATGCTTTAAAAAGATATTTTTAGTTACCAGAATTAACAACATGTGTTGTCCAAAGATGAGTTATGATGATTTTTAGATGTAATTATATTATATGATATAATATCAAAAGAATTATGAATCGATAATTACATGTAATTAGTTTAATTGTAATAAAATATTATATTATATGAATGTTTAATTATAAAGTTAGGTTATGAATTCTGATTGAAGTTGCATTAGTGACATTAATAGAATTAGAAAACTAATTTAGTTTTTTTTTTTTTCATATAGGGAGTTAAAAGGCTAAAAAGAATTCCATGATTGCACCTTGTGAAATTATGTTACATCCTTGAAAATTCCTACCTTCAGGCTTTTTAACAACCCTTAATGAATACATTTGAACTAATAAGAGGATGTTTGTAAATGACATTTCTTCTTGATTCCAAGAAAGCAAAATCCTGTAAAACCTTGTTAAGGTTAAATGATTTTCCACTCCTCACTATAAATGTTCAACTAAGTATAGGTGTTGGACTTATAAATATTTAAATAAGTATAAATATTAGACCTAAAAATCTTCAATTAAGTATGGATGTTAGATCCATAAATGTTTAACTAAGTATGGTCATTGAACCTAGAACTTGTTAGCTAAATATAGGCGTTGGACCCAGAAATGTTCAACCAAGTATAGGTGTTGGACCTAAAAATGTTTATCTGAATAGGAAAACGTCTGTGAAATCAGGGACTGGGATTGGATGGTAGGTTATACTGAAATCCACTTGTATTCCCCTTGAAAGATTGATGAAGTACAATTTAAATATGACGAGGAATACATTATCTTTCACCATCTTAGTCAAAGCATCCAACCCCATAAAAAATTCATGAAAATCCTTAGGAGAGTTCCTTAAAGCCTTCAACTTCACCTAGGTACGCTAGGCTTCAAAAAGCTCCCGTCTTAAGGGAACCACCTGGTTATAAAAGGCCTTGAGTGTTTTTCCCTAGATCCCGACTCAAAGGTAAGGCGTTATGCTTGGTCTTTAAGTGAGGAATGGGTCATTTTAATGCTTTGCATTTTGGCTCCATATTAACTTTTCCGTATGCTACCGTTCAAAGACAACTTTATTTGCTTTATTCACATACATGACCTCCCTCATATAATATCTTTTGGTCATCCAACACCTTTCAGAGTAGGTGCACATCATAAAGGTCTACCAAGAATAAATGTTAAAAATGGTAATCATCAAAACAAACCAAAAAGAAAAGGAAACAAGATAATTCCTTATAGTAAAAGTTATCTCTTCGATTAAAGCCAAATAGTAGTGGAAGTTTTCATTAGACATCTTAAAGATGTCTAACAAGATGGTAAATACTTTTTCCAACAATCTATCCACCTCAAGGTTAACCTTTCTTAAGCCTTTTTTTTTTTTCTTACCATAGCTTTCGTGAGTTGCCTCTCCTTATATGTTAGGAGTGGGAAATCAAAAAGATTATGATTAAGAGCTAAATTAGAGAAAACATTCTTAAACTACCCGATGCTCGCCTTGATAGAAGTTCCAGATATACTTATAAGGTAGGAAGTTGAGGCAGAGGAGATTCAATTGTAGAAGCCTTTATCAATGGGATTGGAGCATGAGTAACAATTAGGATAGAGACTCTTGTCCTCTTAAAATAGGTGGTAGCACCGCAATCACCATAAAGGGTTAGATTTATTACTTCCCTGGATAAGGGAAGATCATGACCCCCAACTTTTATAAAGGTTATTGCCCTTACCACTATCTCCATAGAGGTAGAGACCTCAAGAGCAAGGAGATCCTTAACAGTAAAAAGGAAGTATCCCATCACATCTTCCCCCTTGTCTTTACTAGCTTAATGAGATAAAAACCCTTAGACAAGCCCTTTGTCAAAAGGTTATCCTAAAGCTTTTCTTTCTCCTTCAGCTATTAGTCAAATGAGGGTCCAATTTTTTTTTTATAATAAAGTGATAAAAATAAAAAGGAAAAGCAAGATAGCAACATACTTTGCAAAATAGCCTAATAATATAGTTTGTTATTTTATTAACTTTATAATCAGTTAAAGTCGAATCTAATACAACATAGTTCTTCCCTTTATTTGAGCTTAGATGAGGCTTGTTGTTTACTTTGTGAAGGGAACCTTCTAATAATCGAAACAACCCTATATTGGTTTCAGTCCTCTTATATTATCTATTATCTTAATGTATCTTATGACCAACCATCTCCCCCTTCATTTCTTAATATATGTTGGCTTTTTAGTCAATATGTTTTTCATAATCTCATTTATTTTTTATTAGTAAAGGTAAGGAACCATCACATGGCATTGCCACCATTGGTATCGATGACTAGTTGATAGCAACTCTTTAATTATTATGTAGAATTTTTCAAAAAAAGATAAGATTGTTTACATGTTAGGATGCAGCTAGTTAAAACCAACCAAATTATAGCTAAACACTTCTCTTGTAAACCTTTAAAGAAGGAAAAAGTATCTTATTGAATACATGTGTATAGGGGTGGTGATTTCAAAATAACCCTAAGTGGAGCCTAAGATCTGTTTGCTAATACACTCAACAATGAGGGCATTTGAACCATGTACTCATTAGGTTGATAACGAGCCATGAATTTTATATCCATAGCACATACACTACTGGGGATGTCATCCTTAAGATTCTAGGGCAACCTCTTTCTCTCTCATAAATATTTTTGTCGGGCATATGAGAAAGACTTATACGAGACCTTCTCTCATAATCAATCCTCTCTGGTAGGGGAAGAATATGGACTCCTACAAGAAGATCTTTTATCCTCCCTGTCAAATGAGAGCACTAATATGACATCCCCTCTCGTTTAAAGGGCCTAGTCTGGGGACCTATATCCCCTACCATTTTTTTAGGTTTTGTTTGAAACCTAAACTCCTCATTGGGGATTAGAGTGATTTTTTTTTTAAAGATAAATTTTATGTTTCTATGATCCATTCATTTTGATTCATATATATGTGTATATGTGTGGAAAAAAGTCTTGGGAATGTATTTGAGGACTTTTCTTGGATTAAAGGAGAGATGACAAGGGATCTTCTCTATAAGAGTAGTTTTTCTATAAAAAAATCACTAAGTAAAAATGAAAAAAATAAAAATAAAAGTAAGAACGAGTTGGGTTATAAAGAAATAAATCTCTTTATCCTTACTATCGAATGAAAAACTTTTCATATCATCACATATTGCAAAAGAACTACTAAAATACTATATTAAAAGCTAATCATCGTTTCATTCTTTGACATAAATCATGTCCTAGTAAAAAAAATCACTTAGACTTGAGGATCCTAATAGTAACATGAGGGATGCATAAAATTTTATGGAGAAAATAAAAAAGGTCTCAATTAATGCTAGCATAAGCTTTTTAAAATCTTTGTGTTTAATACCATAATATGTGAGGAGCTATTAATGGATTAGGATTTATTTATTTATTTATTTTGTTTGAAATTATTTTTCAAAAGGATGACAAAAGAGATGTTGTCTCAGCCAAGCACTAAATTCAGGTATTTATAGATTTAATGAACTAATAGATTTATTACTTTTAGGCTAAGCAAAACATAGATTCAGGTTATTTATGGTTCTCATATACTTGCAAACTTATTATTTTTAGACTCAATCAAGTAATGAATTCATATATATGGGTTTGACAATATACCCGATCAATTAGTGTTAAGCTTGTGCTCTTTTCTTAACAATAGTACGGTGTTACTTTGGTTAGTTGCATCATTCACTTAATGGCCTTTTGTTTAATAATAGTTGAAACAAATAATATTAGTACAAAAATAAATTCCCGTTCAGGGAAAAAAAGATTCTGGTTGCATTGGCTGAGCAATGTGCCTTCACCACACAACATTGGAACTACAGCTTCTAAGATACAAAATCAAACCCATCAAGACGAAACAAAAGATATGAACACAAAATGGGATCTACCTTGCCTGTAATAATGTAATCGAGCATTTGTTAGCTGAATGTGCTGTGCTCTCGCCTGTTGAACTTGCTTCAGCTGGATCCCTTTCAATAAAAAAACCTGGATGTTTAGGCTGAGGTAATGTATTGTCATTACTCAACATCAAAACCACATATGACATGTCTGGCCTATCTTCTCGATTATCTTGAACACAGAGTAGAGCCACGTGAATTGAACGTAGCACTTGAGATAGATTGCATGCTTCAATTATTGATTGCCTAACCAGTTCCATAGGCCTCCCTTCTCGGAATAGTCTCCAAGCCTAATAAACAAAACCATGTTACCAATAGCAGATTTGGTATCTAGAAGTAAGAAATGTTTCCACTGACACAATGTTCTCTAGACTCTGAGATCCAAATCCAAAAATAGATGTGTGTGCGACATGCTTAACCTTCTCAGAATTGTTTTCTTTTCAATACTTCATCATTTATTTTATCAATTTAAGGCGTACTATCAGTAGACATGATCAAGCCTATGGAAACCTGACACAGGTTTCAGAGTATAGAGAAATGATGAGTCCAAGTAATATAGTTTTTGCACTTACATGCCCTAGAAGGTTAAGACTGTGTTCTGGATGACTGAACCCCCTGTTCTTATATCCACTCACTATCTCTAGCACCAATACACCAAAGCTGAAGACATCCGATTTTACCGAGTAGAGCCCTTCAATTGCATACTCTGGGGAAATGTAGCCACTGCATGTATTCAACGAATGTTAAGGTTGCATTTGCAGAAAATGAAGGTAAAATCACATCACTTACTATGTCCCAGCCACTTTAATGGTATTGGCTTCAATTTCATTTCCTCCAAAACTTCTAGCCAGGCCAAAGTCTGAAATCTTTGGGTTCAATTCATAATCCAGTAGAATATTGCTGGCTTTCAGGTCCCTATGAATTACTCTTAGTCGTGAATCTTGATGAAGATAAAGAAGTCCACGAGCTATTCCATTGATGATGTTGTAGCGTGTTGGCCAATCTAGTAGCGTGTCCTCTGTTTCATCAGCACAATTTTGTTTCTAAGGTCAGTACATTATGGTCCATATCAGGTCTTAAATGTGTATGAAAGAAAACAAAACAGTTTGTGATGAGTAGCAATAGAAAAATTTGAAATTATAATCTCAAATAAATAAGGTGGCAGGTGTGACAAAGAAAGTGGAGGAGATACTTCCCACCAATCCTTTGTCATAAAGGCTATAAAGGAAGCTCAACAAATGGTTGTTTTTGGTGCTGATGGCGGCCTCCTTTTCCTCTGAACTACCAAACTTAATTTCAGGTCTTTTCTCAAAGCAGTACACAGAGACTTGTTTTTGGTATTAGTACTAAGTCGGTGATAAAAAAAAGTATGATTATTAGCTTGGATTTGTAATGGTTTTGAGAGATTCTTACAGAAAATGTAGAAGTCCAAACTTTTGTTTGGCAGGAACTCATAGATTAACATCTTTTCATCCCCCTCAAAGCAGCATCCTAGAAGCTGCACTAGATTCCGGTGCTGAAATTTCACAATATACTCAACCTCAGTCTTGAACTCGCCAATTCCTTGTCTCGAATTCTTAGAGAGCCTCTTCACAGCAATTTCTCGCCCATCTGTTAATGTTCCCTGCCAAAAATCACTCGCTATCATAAGTAAATCATACTTTGTCTAGTGAAAGTTGGGAATCAGGATGGGATGTTGCATATTACTAGCAAACAGCATCTGTTGGAACTCTTTCCAAACGGAAAGCTTTGTTCAGTCATGTGGTGATCCGAGTTTATATCATGAATTTGGATTCCATCAAGATATTGTTTACAGATTTGTACCTTGTAAACAGACCCAAAACCCCCTTCTCCGAGTTTATTGCCAACAGAAAAATTATCAGTTGCACAAGCTAAGGTATTCAAATCAAACAATGGTAGTTTTAGATCTTCCTTTTTGTGCATGTTGTCTGACCTTCTTTTAAAAGCACCAGTACTTTTTCCTGCAAGCAGAACTGGTGTGTAAATAAAAAAGAAGCAGGAGATCTCTATTTTTGGTTATAATCAAATTTCTTGAAGACAAAGTATAACAATTTGCGAGCACCTAGGAATACTCGTAATCAAATTCTCATAAGGTAAAGCTCCTTTATGTAAATCGAGGAATGGGGCGATAGAAGTGGTTAGATGTTCAGGCTGTGCAGATATATACCTTTTTTCTGATGCTTCCTTCTCCAAACATACAAGACCAAAACCAGTCCAAGGAGAAAAATTCCTATAGACAAAGTGCTTATTATGATTATTTTCTTCACATTGGAGTCAGCATTGATCTCTGCACCATCACCATTATCTGCACCATAACATAAAGAAACTGAAGTTATAAAACTATAACAGGAAATGCAAAATGGCCATTGTATGTTTTTGGTTAGTAATTACTAATTAAAATGGGTGGAAAATTTTCTTCAGCTGATGGAATCCTTCCACTTCAGTTATCAAATCAGTCTATGATGTTAGAAAGTGTTAACAGATTCGTAAATTTTAATGTTTCATGTCATGTAATGTTCTGTAAAACCACAATAGGATGCCCTGAAAGAAGAGGAGGCAGAAAATTTGCTTTTAATGCCATTTGATTTCTTTGTTACCTTTTGCTTGAGCAAATTTAGTATTAGAACCAATCATTTAGGCAGTTAGCCAAGTCAATAAATGACTCTCTGCAATTAAAAAATTTTGAATTTTGTACTCTGAGGATAAATTCATACCTAGTTCGGATGCTGCCATCGTGATATAAATATTTTGCTCGTTTTCAGAAATCCTTCTATTATCAATGAGGTCACCAAACCAGAGCAAGCATCCACTTCCTCCACCCCTGATGTCCATATTTGAATATGCTGTACAGCTGCAGTTCTTCAAGCACATGCTCTTGCATTCCTCAAGATCCAAACTCTTGTCAAACCATGACGCTTTTGTCTCAGGCATCTTCACTCCAGAGAGCTTTCGAAACCCATCTCCAGAACAATTAAGTGGAGTCCTTCTAACACAGCCACTTGACCATACTGTCACCTCCCAGTCTGTTGGAATTTTTGGTACGAACCCATCCAAGCATTCACACACTGGAGAGCTTTGAATATTGCATAAACCGTTTGCACCACAGAGTGCATAGCGATCACAATTATCTGAGTTTGCTGTTTCATAAAGCAACCAACTTTGCGTTTGCACTATCCAAGCGAGGCTCGGGATATTGCCACTCTGATCTGTCGTGAACCTCCAAAGCATTGACTTGTCAACTAGACTTTCTCTGTAGAATATCTCCTCCTCACTAATAACAAATTCAAATTTGTATACGGGATTTGGTTTCAAGTTAGGTATCCCGCTGAACCGCAGGCCATCCCATGGCCCTGATCTGGACTTCATTTTTGAACCTTGCATCACAACCAACTCAGGATATCCGTAAGGAATAAGCATACAAGTAAAGTTACCTCTGGAAGGATCATCTGGTGACTTCCACGATGTCATGTACCACTCCATGCCAGTTATTCTATTCCTTCCTAGCTTCATGCCTGGCAATATTGTATCAATTGGATGTTCAAAACTCTGCCACAAGGAATTTTCCAGGGTATCACCCTCCTCTTTCACAACAAGGTTTCCTGAATCCAGAAGTTGAGCAGCTGGATTAGAAGCAGATCTCGATGAGTTGGAAGACCAAATTATGGTCCCATTCTGATTGAGAATGACAAGAATTCCCAAGTCAGTTAGGCCTAAAACACCTGATGAATCATTAAGGGGGGTCTCTCTATTGGCAACCCAAACTATAGTCATGACAGGTATCTTTCCATACCATATCCCTACGTATCGGTTCTTGGATTCTCCAGGGCTGAAAAATCCCAACACATAGGTTCCTTCAGCTGAAACCATGGTATCACCATCTCTAATGGAATGAGTTGTGTTTATGGTGTCAGTAGCAGTTGCTGTTTCTACAATAAGCAATAAAGAGGAGCAAAAAAGAAGTACAAGAATGCAATGTTCCGGTGGTACTCCCATTGTTACTTTTTCCCTGTAACTCACTTTTTGATATTGATGGCTGCCATAGATGGTAAAAATGTTCTTGCTAAAAAGGGCATATTTGAGGGCACAAGTGGCCTGGTTTGAGCTGAGGAAGTCCCTTCATCAATATGGCTATTTAGTCAACGAAACAAGATATTTCAATGGAAGTGTTTTGTCCAATGATTTCGTCCCTACACTCTTCGAACTTATTTACTGGATCCTGTATATCATGCAATATCTATGATGTGCCCCCTTCTTTGAAGTTGACGATGAGTGAGCAAGATTGCACCAATACATTATTGACTTGTGTCCATTTCTAATTAAAAAAACATGTAAAAATATATTTTAAAAAAATTGAAATAAGTAGTTCCAATCCGTTGCGAACCTTCACATGCATTTTCTCTGCTTCGAATCACCCCATATATTTTTTATAAATTGAAAGCATTCCTATATTAAGGGTTTGTTCATTTAGATCCCTATAAAATGATTACTTATAATCCCTCCCCCCTCCCCAAAATAAATAAATAAACAAATAAATGTGCTGTAGCTCTCTCACTAGTTCAATACCATCCATCTAGCAAAATATTCGATATTAAATTGGGAACTTCCGGGCCAATTCAATTTTTTTTAGCATAAAAAAATCAATGATTAATGACGATAGTGTTTTTAAAATAAAAAGAAAAAAATTGATGTTCAAGTTACCAACTTGAATATATTTAGTAAGATTAGTTAATCTTATAATATAATTTATATTGAAAACAACAATAAAAATGAGCATACAAAAACACTTGATAATAATTTATTAAAAAAATAATTCATTGTTATCATACATGTTAGGAGAAGAAGAAAAAAAGTTTGATAGAGATGTATTACCACTCCACCGTGGACATTGTTTATGACCATAAAAATTTGATAAAATGATTCAAACTGCATGATAAAATAATGCAAGATGACATTAAAAAAAGATGCATGATTTATTAAAATAGTGCTCTAGAAAAATAAATTAGATAAAATATAATGAAGTGAGTATCCAATTATATTTAATTAATCAATTATATTTAATTAAAAAACAAAATTTATTTGATAAAAAAAGCAAATGGACCCTAATAACCCAACCAAATTATAACAAAAAGGATAAAACAATGGATGTAAAAAGCATACGAAAAACACAAAATCCAATCTCTAATAAAATAAATATGAAACAATAAAATTATAAAAATAATTAAAAATAATGATTAAAAAAACAAAGCAACTCCTAGTGAACATCTTTGAGCTAGCTTAGTTTCTCAAACTGCATCCCATGAAATTTCAAAATGGATTTAATCTAAAAGCTAAAGTTCAAAATAATTTAATATTGAGGATGAAATTGAGTAAAAAAAAATATTAAACTAAAAAATTTGGTAAATAAAATATAAAAAATAAAGATAAAATCTTATAGGAAAATAAATAATCGAGGGTGAATTGCCAAAAAATTAAATTATAAAAATTATTTCAGATGACATAAATAGTAATTAAAAGATGAGCATCAAATTTGATAAATAAAAAAATTAAATAAGGATAAAATTAAAATAAATTTTAATTTTCATAAGTTATTCCAAATAAGATAAATATTAACCAAAAGATTAAGGATTTAAATGTTTTTTAAAAAAAAGCTAGGTGTATGATTTGAAATATTGCATGACAAGGCATAAAAATCAAGGGGGAGGGAGGAAAAAAAAAAGAAGAAAAAAACAATAACTACTAGAGCTAAACCAAAGTTTTGTTTTATGTATTCATCATGGTTACATATAGCAAACACCAAGAAGAATCTAAAAATATCTTAAAAAAATATTTTTTGTTATCAAAATTAACCACATGTATTATATAAAGATAAGTTGTGATAATTTTTAGATGTAATTAAATTATATGATATAATATTAAAAAATTTATGATTAGATAATTACATGTATTTAATTTAATTTTAATAAAATATTATGTTAAGTGAATTACTATATTTAATTATGAAATTGAATTGTAAATTATGATCGATGATGATGGGTTGTACATTGATATAATTAGAAAACTAATTTGGTGTTTTTCATGTTGAGAGGGAGGTAAAAGGCTAAATGTTTTTTTTTTTTATCATTGCCCCTCGTGAAATTATGTGAATATTTTAAGGATTGTGTTTTATTGGCTTGTTTATTTATTGAAAAGTAATTTTTTTAAAAAAATTGAATTTTAAAAAATTGAATTCTAAACAAGTAAATTATTTTCTAATGTTTGGTGGTATAGTGAAAAATAAGTTGGAAAATATTTTTCAGTATTTGGTTATGTTATGGAAAATAAACTGAAAAATAACTTATTAATATTTTATTTTTCTTCAATTTATTAAAATAAATAAGAAATAAATCTTACAAATTAAAAAGTTGAATGAGAATGAAATTGAAAAAAATATAATTTTATAAATTGTCTCAAATAAAATAAATAATAATAAAAATAATAGAGATCAAATCTAAAAACTAAAAAAATAAAAGATTAAGAAATTAAAATAATAATAATTAACATTTCATAAATTATTAAAAATAAAATAAGTAATAATTAAAAGAATGAGGATTAAATTTGATAAATAAAAAGTTTCAATAAAAAAATGATGGAGGAAAAGAAAATAACAATTATAAAAATAAGAACTAGAGTTAATATAAAAATTAAATTTTAAAAGATAAAATTGAAAAATAAATATTCAAAATAAAATATATATAGTAATCAAAAGTTTGAGGACCAAATTTGATATAATTAATAAATAATATGACATTTCTAAATTTTTCACAACTTTCAAAAAGTGTTTTTCATCTAAATTTTTTAGGAAAATATTTTTCTGGAAATCAAATTAATTTTTTTTACTGAAAAGTATTTTTCATTATTTAAATATTTTAATAATAAATAAATGTATAAAAATTTAATAAGTAATTTTTTTAAAATATAAATTTTAAAAAACAATTTAACGGTGTTAAGGTAAAAAATCAAAATCCTCCTCTCCCCTCCTAGAGCGCCACCAGCATTGACTTGATAGGGACAGCTCGAAATAGCAACCTGCACAACGACCACGAAGAGAAGAAAGGGGATGTCTGCAGGCATGAGAATGATTATTTTTTATTTTTTAAAATGTATTTTTAATATCATTCTAAAAAATAATTTAAAATAAAAAATAAATTGAAACTGAATACCAAACCCCTCTAATAGAATGAAATATTAAATATTTAAAATCTGATTGTCGTTGAGAGGCGGGCTGAGCTGGTGAAATAAACTAAATAAAGCAGTCAAAAGTGACGCCGCCGTGGTTGGCAACTTGGTATTTTTAACTTGTATTTGTGTGGATATGTGCGTTTCTATTTATTTATTTATTTATTTTCTTGGCAAACCAAGTTGCCATGTGAAACATTTTTTTGCTCAAAAATAGTAGACTCAACAATTAACAATTATTATAGTTTTAGGTTTATTAGCAACGTTATATATAGTTTCTTCACTCCAAAAAATTTAAATTAGTTTTTAAAAATATCAAAATCATTTTACATTATTGATTTATCATTCTAAATAAATTGATATTAATAATTTTTTTTGCTTTCTAAAAATTTTTTAAAATTTTTTTTATTTCAAATTAATATGTTTTTAGTATTTTTAAATCATTTTAATGTGTTGATATCAAAAATAATTTTAAAAAATAAAAAGTATTATTAACATATATTTTAACATAAAAAATTATTTAAAAAGTAACAATAACTACCCTTTTAAATAAACTCTAAATAAATATTTGTTTCATTTTATGTTATATATAGCAAACAGTGTTGAACATGCCCCATTTTCTCACAACATGAGTTGGCAATATTGTGAAACTTTTACTGCTTAAAAATATTAGATTCAACAATGCTTGCTATATATATATATATATATACAGCAAGCATTGTTGAATATGCCCCATGATGCAGAAAATGTCGGGGCATCGTCGAGAAAGGATGGACGTATAGTGTAGTGGGAAGTCTCTTTCAAGGAAAATAATGACTTGTAGTAGGGACAGGAGGGACGCCATTACATTGGGAAATCTCTGATATATATATATATATATATATATATATATATATATATATTTATTTTGTTATCTTTACTCTTCACAAGCCTTGAATCCGAAGGATCCTCTGCATGATTGGCCTTGGTACGAAGATTGATATGAAGTCAACAGACTACATAGGTCAAAATTCAAGTTCATTATGTCGTCATTCACCCCTTGATGAACATGTAAAAGGATGGATTGCTTATGGCCTGGATAATTTTTGTAAGAAAATTAATTCTTTTGACTTTTTACATTCGTTTTCCTGACAGAAAATTAATTGATGTATTTTATACAACATTTATGACAGAATAAAAATGTTCCATAGGTAAAATATTTTTTGTTTCATATTTTGATTTTTGAAAAATATAAAATTAGAAATCCTTTAAAATTCTTTATCATAAAAATATATAAAAAAACTCAAACATAAAAATTTGAAATTAAATCGAATTAATGTAATTAAGGAAACATGTGTTTATTTTTCCATATCATTATCAATAAACTGATTTTTTCAATTAAATTAAATGAAAAAAAACACAAAATACAAATCTAAGAGATTTCTGCAAAACAATAATATCCAAAATAAGCAAAAAGCTGAAAAGAATTCATAAAACCAAAATATTTTTATCATCACCAAATACAATGTTAGACACTATATTATTATAACAATAAAAAAATGAAAACAATACAAAATAATATCATAACAAAATAATAAACCTTAATATTTAAGAAAAAAACTTCAAAAAATTGTAAAGAGAATAGGTAAGAAAGAAGATACTTTTCTTTTTATTTTCTGATAGATTATGAGAGTGTAGAATGAAGAAAAAAGAGAAAAGAAAAAGAAGAAGAAGGAATAAAGAAGGATTGTTGGAAATTTTGTTTAAAATATAATTAATGAGCATAATTAAGGTTAAATTAAATGTGTGATTTATTATTTTTAGGGTTAAAATTTTATTAGAATTTAATTTCCAGCATAAATCTTAACATAAAATATTAATATAATTTAAATAAATAATGGATGAACAAGAAATTGTTTTAGAAAAACTCATAACTCTCTAAAAACTTGTATTTCATATAAAAAAAGATGAAGCTTTCTTTATTGTACATATGATGGGAAAATAAAAAATTAAAATTAGTTTTAAATAGTATTTAAGTTTTAAGAGAAAAGAGAATTTAAGTAAAATAAAATTTGAGTTTACACTTACATGCGATGCTCGACTGGCATTCGAGCTCTAGACTTCAGTTTAGATTTATTATAAAATAATATTTGAATAATAAAAAAATATTTTTTTCCCAACTTAACTTAAATTTTTGCTTGTCCATGAATAATAAAATCTTATTAGTTTTCTTCCAAAAGATTGTTCTCTAAATTTGAACAGACAGTTGACGGAGGAGAGAATTCCATCAATTTTGATTCCTAAAATTTTTAATAAAATGGGGTTATAAAAGAGTGTTTCGGTTCATTTTTTATTTTTCAGCACAAATTATATAGAATTTTTTATATTTTTCTTCACCTAAATTATCAATTTTGCTTCTGTAATCTAAACTCTAGTTTTATTTTATATATTTTTTTCTATTCTGGAGCCTATAATTATGTTTTATGAAGTACAATTAAATAAAATGGTGTCACTGGAATCATGTAAGGTTTATATGGTTTTTTATGCAAAAGACGAATACAGAGAGCTTTTAAAGCTCGCGTATCATAATATAACTAGGCCGAAGCCTACAGGCCCAGAATCGTTCAGGCCCATTTTCTCCACACAACCCATAAAAAGCATTTGATTTTCTTCCGACAGATGTCTTCCAGTGTTCGGCAAAAGTCCTCAACGAGAAAAGCACTGCTTGGAGCTGGAAGAGACTTCATTTTAACCAAGCATTAGCACGTCAGTTGAGTCTCTCACAACGAGCACTTAAGGTTCCTAGGGGAAACCCAGGTAGGAATTCGATTTAGTTCTACAATTGTGCTACCATGAAGGTAAATAATATGAAGCTCTTCATCTTTTGATTTCATGTGTTACTCCAACGTGCCTGTGGTTTCCTCGGCTGCTGGCAAGCGTAAAAGCTACGGGAAATCTCCACGGCGAGAAACTGTGCCACCTCTTGGACGAGACTTTGCATTACCAATATACTATCATCGATCTAGTCTCTGCAAACTGGATGGAAAGTACGTCCTTGAGGCAGAAAAAGGAAGGAAATGAAAGTAATCAATAATTTCATGCTCTATTTCTTTATGTTTCATCCAGTGGTGGCATGTGGTTTCTGCGTTTCTACTTTTCTTATAAGTACCATATAGAAGTCATATATTTTGCTCCATTTCAGCTACTTTCAGTGGGTTTTTCAAGTTGATGTTGCTAACAAAAGTATCTAACTGTCGTTTTCGTACATGGACCCAATAATCTATGCAAATAGCAGAGACGAATGAGCCTAAAAAGAACACTAGTTTCTGTGAACATGACAAGAAACAAAATAAATCAGTGACCAAAAAAAAGAAAAAAGTTTCTATCTTGCCTCTAATAGGGTTATGGTGGAATCATTGACTGAACATGATGTGTTCTTTATTGATGAAGAATTTGCTTCAACCAAAGTTCTTTCAGTAAAGAAACCTGGTTGTTTTGGCTGAGGCAATTTACCTTCACCACTCAACATTAAAACCACAGATGACATGCCTGGCCTATCATTTGGATGGCATTGCACGCATAATAGACCCACATGAATTGAACGAAGCGCTTCTGATAAATTGCATGATTCTGCTATTGGTTCAGTAATTAGTTCAGAAGACCTGCCTTCTGTAAATAGTCTCCATGCCTGATGGTTAAAATCATGTTATAGGAAAGAGATTCGGTAGGTAGAATTAAGAAAATGTCTCAACTTTTTTTGAAACTTACATGGCCAAGAAGGTTGAGGTGGTGGTCTGGATGACAGAATCCTCTATTCCTGTTCCCATTCATAATCTCTAGCACCAATACACCAAAGCTGAAGACATCAGATTTCACTGAGTAGAGCCCATCAATTGCGTACTCTGGTGATATGTAGCCACTGCAGGCAAACATTGGATGTTAAATCACATTTGCTAGTAATGGCCATAAAGTGCAAATGCCGGAGGTGCTTACTATGTTCCCACCACCCTTTTTGTGTTGGCTTCAGTTTCATTTTCTCCAAAACTTCTAGCGAGGCCAAAGTCTGAAATTTTTGGGTTCATGCTGTTGTCTAATAAGATATTGCTGGCCTTCAAATCTCTGTGGATTATTCTTAGTCGTGAATCTTGGTGAAGATAAAGAAGTCCACGAGCAATCCCGTTGATAATGTGATAGCGCTGTGGCCAGTCCAGTAGTGAGCTATGTGTTCGATCTGTTAAATTTTTGCTCAAGTCAGTAAGCATATACAAAAGAAAGTCTAATTAACATTGTAATGGTATGCAGAGTTTCAAACCAAAAATAAAGATGTCCAAGCTTTTTTTAGGCATGAACTCGTAAATCAACATCCTTTCATCTGCTTCCATGCAGCATCCCAAAAGCTTAACCAGATTCCGGTGTTGAAGTTTTGCAATATGCATGACCTCATTCTTGAACTCATCAAGTCCTTGTCTTGAGCTCTTTGAGAGCCTCTTCACAGCTATTTCTTGTCCATCTTCTAGCATTCCCTGTAAATAATCATACCTTACAATTAGCAAAGTCAGTTGATATCCAAAATTTGAGAATTTGCTTAATGCTGCATGTTACTTGCATTTGTTTGAACTGATAAAAATTTGGAACACTTTGAAACCAATTGCTTTTGCATCTGTAAGAAAGGGTAAATTCAATCTATCAAATAGATTTGAGAAAACTAGTACCAGCGAACTACTATGGTAGCCTGGAGTTTTTTTTATGAATCTCAGTGCCCATCAATAAGTTGCATGATTACTTGTTATATCATTACCTTATAAACAGGTCCGAAACCCCCTTCTCCTAGTTTATTGGTAAGAGAAAAGTTGTTGGTGACACAAGCAATTGTACCGAAATCGAACAGCTGAAGTTCTGGATCTTCCTTCTTGCAGGTATCATCTCTTCTTCCTTCAAGAATACCTGTCACTTTTCCTAAGAAGTAAAGTAGGAATGAAAAGGTAACCGATCTCTATTTTATGATGTACACACATTTCATTGTCATTTCAAATATAATAATGATTGTGATTTGTCACTCAGATTACTACAGATCAAAGTTAATTGCATGTAGAAAATTGCACTGGGCAGGGGAAATAGCTAATTCTTTAGATTGAACAACTTACTGCCCTTCTGCTGCTTCTTTTTTCGAACAAGTAGAACCAAGACAATGCCAAGAAGCAGCATCCCTGCTGATACCACAGAGATCACTATGATCCTCATATGTTTCGTTTTATTGGATTCAGTCCCCTCTTTATCATTGTGATCTGACACAAGGCAGTTGGCAGAAAACTGGCAGTTAAAGATCAACAATATGAAAGTACAGCCATTCACTATTTTATTTTTTGGAGAAAGCACACTAGCGGGATCCGTCTCCTTCAGTTATATATACTGAATTCACAATAAACAGTGTCACAGAATATTTTAGCGATCAGGATGGACCTCTATGGAAACTGCATGATTTTAATACTACTTGAGGTTTATAGAAGTTACAATTACCGCTTTTGTAAAGTAAATCAGTCCATCATGTTGCCCGATGATATGTCTACCTATTCATTTTTATTGTCTCAAGTTCTCTTGTACCCTATAAATTTAGTGCTAAGTATTTACGCGATGTAGACCAACTAGCATCAACAAACACATGCATCCACATACCTATGGCCTGTTATAAATTTCAATTCCCTGATTTAAGGATGTTAAAGAAAGCAAGAAAATTTGCTTCACTTGCATGTTGCTTTTTTTCTAACCTTTCACATCAGTTATCTTGTGGTTAATCTACTTTATACATGAATTAAATTTTAATGTTATTGCAATCCCAGAATTAAAGACTGTTTTTTCAGGTCATAGATAACTTCGTACCTTGTTCTGATGCAGCCATCCTTATATAAATGTCCTGCCCGTTATCATTAAATTGTCTAATATCAATCAAGTCACTGAACCAAAGCAGGCACCCACTTCCTCCTTCCCTGATGTCCAGATTTGCATAAGCTGTACATGAGCAGTTCTTCATACACATGCTCTTGCATTGCTCAAGATTCATGCTCTTATTAAACCACGATTTTCTCGTCTCTGGCAGCTTTACGCCAGAATACCTTCGAAACACATCTCCTGTGCAGTTTAGTGGAGTCCTTCTAGCACAACCATCTGACCAGTTCATCATGTCCCAAGTTCTTGGAACTTTCGGTAGAAATCCTTTCAAGCAACCACATGCTGGGGAGTTGTTAATATCACAGCTCCCATATGCACCACACAAAGCATATCGGTTACAATCATCAACAAGTAGTGTAAGGTAAAACGCCCAGATGCCTGTTTCATCGGTCCATGTTAAACGCCGGACGTCCCCAGTTTGAGTTAGCACTAGCCTTGAAAGAATTGAATTGTTAAGAAGCTGGTATCTGTAAAATATCTCCTTGTCATTAAAAACAAACTCGTATTTGTATACAGGGTTTGGCCGTAATTGAGGACCGCCAAAACGCAGGCCATTCCAGGGTCCAGACCGATACCGCCGAATTGAATTCTCTGTCAGAATTTGCTCAGGATATCCACTAGGATCAAATCTAAAAGAAAAGTTACCTCTAGATGGATCGTCAGTTGTCTTCCATGATGTCAAGTACCGATCAAAGCCTGTTATTGAATTCCTTCCCATCTTCATCCCTGCCAGGAGTGTATCACATGGATAATCGAAACTTTGCCACAAGGAGTTTTCCAGGTCACTATCATCCTCTTCTTTGACAACAAGATTCCCTGAATCCAAAAGCTGTGCTACTGGAAATCTTGCAGACCTAGAGGCGTTGGAAGACCAAATGGTGCTCTCGTTGTGATTGAGCAGGACTAGAAGTCCATCGCCAGTAACCCTTAACACACCTGATGAATTGGTGAGGGGGATTTCCCTGTTGGCAACCCAAACCACAGTCATGACGGATACCTTGTTGAACCATATACCCAGGTATCGGTTTTGGGAGCTGCCTGGGCTGATAAATCCCATTTTAAAGCTCCCATCAGCAGAGACCATGCTGTCGCCATCGATATCTCTGATAGATTGAGTTGTATTTATGGTGTCAATCGCAGTGGATATTTTAATGATCAGCAACAAAATAGAGATGTAAAGAAGTGCAGAAGTGCTATCTACACATGCATTCATAGTTTTTGCTGCACTGAACTTTGTCATGGTAATGCTTGAATCAACTTTTATTTCTTGGCTTCTTTTACTTTGATTTTTGGTGAGCAAGTGATGAATTAGAATAATGATGAGTCCAAAATTTCTATTAATTTTCAATGTTCTTCTTTATGGTCTCTGAAATGGACTTCCAACTTCTGAATGATAATAGGTAAATAAGACTACTGGATGACGACAATTTGACCCCCCGCGTGCTTTCTCATTCTCTACCAACAATGCCGCCATAACTATATTTTCAAATGTCTTCTATGAGTTGTATGATTAGCTTATTCGAACACTTTTCTTCTTTCAATACTAACAAAACGTGAACGCTTTCAAATAGTCATTGAATTTGTCTTTCTTCTTAGTCTTGAGGAGTTGTATATATCTTGGTTCGTGGGAAATCAAGTCGATTGCCGCTGTCTTAAGTAAGGGAAATATCCCTACGGCATTTAAGCGCCCCTTTCCGAGGGGACGGGTCCGTGCTGTAGCGGGCGAAGAGAAGATAGCGGGCCTGTGACGGAAGCAGAGAAGACTTTTCGCTTGGCCCCTTTGATAGTGATTCTTTCACGTGTTTGAAAATATTTTGGTTATTTTTTATTTAAAAATATATTAAAATAATTATTATTATTTTTAAAAAATTAATTTTTTATATTAATACATCAAAATAATTTAAAAATACTAAAAAAAACATTAATTTTAAAAAAATTAAATTTTTTAAAATAAAAAATAAACAGGATAATATAAAAAAAAATGTTCTTTTCCCAGAAAAGATAGATAGGAAAATGTTTAGGAGCACGGTAAATATAATAGTAGTTATTTTTTTAAATTATTTTTAATATTAATATATTTAAATTTTTAAATTATTTAAATATGTTGATATTAAAAATAATTTTAAAAAATAAAAATATTATTTTAATATATTTTAATATATATATATATATATATATAGAGAGAGAGAGAGAGAGAGAGAGAGTGAGAGAGAGATATTTAGATAGTAACTTTAAGATTGACTTGGTATTAAAAGGTTATGTCTTCGGTTCAAATCTTGAAATTAATATTTAATTAAATTTATTAGATATACTAGATAAGTACAAGGATGCATCCATAAGATAATTTTATAAATAAAATTTAGTCTTCATTGTCGCGTAAAATAATCTGGTTTCAAAATTGAAATTTCGTGGACACAACACATACAAAAATTTATGCAAGAAAACGGCCTCTTTGTTTGAACGCTGTTGTCCCTTAGTGGGATGTACATGACCAAATCACATTTGCAAATTTTGTGAACGAGAAAAAACTGCAAGGAAATAATTAAATATATTCGAGGATGGACTACATTATATGAAGAGTTTATTATTATTATTATTATTATTATTATTATTATTATTATTATTATTATTATTATTATTATTATTATTATGGTAATAGTTATTAAAAAAAATATTAAAAAAATATTTTAAAATAAAAAATAAAAAAATTATTAAAAAAAACAGGTCACTCTAAACTTCAATCTGCTTATGTCATGCATACCTGGACAGATGTGAATTTGCCTCTTTTTTTTTTTTCCATACCATATGCTATTTTATGATGTGTGCTTATGAATATGGAATACTTCTTACATAAATATTAGCTTATGGTTGAACTTGAAATATATGTTTTGAGTTTTACTTTTGGGTTTAACCTTGATAGTTAAAAGAATTCTAATATAATTATTATGCGTGTTTGATATTGTAGGCAACTAATATTAACAAAAAGAATTATGTATTCTAAAAATGGAAAAACAATTTTTTTTATTTAAATATAATTCTTTAATGGAGAAATTTCTGAAAATAATAATAAATAAATTAGATAGAAAAAGTTTCTGGAAAATAAAAAATACAAAAATTATTATTTATAAAACCAAGGAAAAATAGAAAATGTAAGAGAATAAAATCCAAATTCATAAAACTCAATCGAAGTAAAAAGCTTGTCATTCAAATAAAAAACTTCCACACTCTTTTGACCCTAAACAACAAGAAAAGAAACGAAATTGGCCTCGAGCCGGACGACACGCCATTCATTGACCACCTGTTGGAATTTCCGGTCACCGGAGAATGAAGTTTACTAGATTCAATTTTTATTTTTTCCCCCCTCCATTCCCAATAACCACCAAAAATAATTTACTCTACTTCCTAAACAATATTGAAGCAGCTAAAAGTAGACATCCCCGTGATTTAGCTTTTATTGATAAAATTTTAATAGCTTACATTGAAGAATATATATATAAAAAGTTTAAATGAAAAAATATATTTTATCATATATTATAATGCTAAAAAAAAATCGTATTTTGTTTTTCTCGAATTCATTGGCGTCTGGTTAGCGAATGTTGGATGGAGTTGTGGTGCTTAATTTGAATAGAATATTCGGGTGATTTTTAAACCTTGAATGTGAAAAAGCATCCCATTTCAATTTTATGAGAAAATTATTTGATTTTTATAAAAAAAAATGTTGTGAAAAAAGTAATGAAATTCATAATTTTTTGTTGGTGATTTTGAAATTGTTTTTTTTATGTGAAACAATAAAGATTTTGTATATATTAGACTCTGAGTGTAAACTTAATTATTTATAAAATAAATTTTAATATTATATATCGATCTTTATAATAATTAAATATTTTGAAATTATAAATAATTTTAAGGATGTACATCGCTAAAAAGACATCAAATATAATATTTAATTGTTTTTAAAAAAAGCATTAAATCTAGAGAATTCAAAAAATTATTTTAAAAATAAAGTTTAGAAAATTTTATATATGATTTATTGAAAGGTCATTCGGAAAGTTATTTGTTCATTAAATATATGTTTTGAGGATACAATAATATATTGTACTGCATGGAAGGAAATATTTTATTCTATTATATAAAATGTGACCACTGTGATTTATATGTTGTGTTATTAATTTAAATATGAGTGTTTTTTATTTTTATATATTTTGAAATATGATATTATCACTACTTTTGATGGTGTCATATATCATATGAATTTTAAATTAAGTGACAATTAAGATTTAAAATATATTGGACTCTAGTAATGGATCAAGTATATCCATAATGAATAGAGGTGCAAAAGTTAGATTATATATAAAAGGTCGCTAATCTAGCAAAAAAAATAGATTAATGAAAAGTTTATTTGATTTCTGGATAAATACTTCACTGTGTGTGTATCATGAATGATAAATTTAAAATGACAAGCATATTAACAAAACAGAGAATTAATAGGATATTCCTATTAATTCTCTGTTTTGTTAATATGCTTGTCATTTTAAATTTATCATTCATGATAATGTTGGCAAAAACTTGCATTTTAAGTTCCTACAGAGATTGGAGAGCATGAATAAAAATAAAAGAAAATAATGTAGTACAGCGTATGAATGCGTTTTGATCCATTTATAGAAGATTGATTTCTTGTTAAGATTGTAAGGTTATCGAGCTGTCATTTCCTCATACAACAGGTGATACTTTGATCAAGCTTCATTATCTCTACGAGCAAGGATACAGTATTATCCTTCTAACCTACTATAGAAATCATTAAAAAGACTTGCAAGAATCTTTGGTTTCTATAGAGATGAATGGTAGACTCAAAAATATCAGACCTGATGTGCTGGAATGATGATTCGGTTGTGATTGAGAAGGACTAGAATTCCCTCACTAGTAATCCTGACACTCTTGAAGGATTGATGAGGGGGATTTCCCTGTTGGCAACCCAAACTACATCATGATAGATACGTTTTTCGAGCTGCATGGGCTGAAAATTCCCAGTTTAAAGCTTCCAGCAGCTGACACCATGGTTGAGAGATTGAGTTGTATTTATGGTGTCAACTGCAACAGATATTGTTATAATCAGCAACAAAGCTGAGGAAAAAAGAAGCATGGGAAGGCCATTCTCTGTTAATCCCATGATTCTTTTTTTTTTTGTTCCTGGAAGTACAATGTTATTTCAATGGCTATTGAGATGTAAGAAATGACCTTTGGGAACAAAAATGAAGATTTGGGATATCTGTGCCTGAAATAAACCTCTTCTCTTTTTTTTTTTCTCTTTTTCTGGAGGGGAGAAATTCTCATTGTTCATTTTAAGGACCTCGAAACTCCAAAATTATAGCTAGTCTCAATGCTGAGCCCTTACACTCTTTTAAATTGACCTTCATCTTTTGGATTTTATGAGTTGGTAAATCTGCTATTAATCAGCGGACCGTGAGAACCAAAAATCAGAACATATTTTCAGACTGGTTTTATTAAGTACATACAATTTAGTTTACATGGCTCAGGTTTATGGAGTATCTAGATGATGCTTAGACCACCCCTCCATTGATGCTTTGTGGACCTGAACTATGCATTTCAAGTGAGTTTTGAGATTTTTGGCTTTGTCGGATTATTTTTACAACGTTAAAATAAACATTTTTTCATCAAGTTTCATGCTGTGAAAATAATCAATAGTACCAGTAATGAAAGGAAGAACTTCTGGAAACGTATGGCAAAAAATAGGACAAAATTGTAGGGTGCACTGATTGAGAATCAGAAGCGATACCTAGCTTTAGCTTCTGCAAATCCTGTGAAGCATGCTACCAGATTGGTTTGCTTCCTCGTACAAAAGAAAACCATCCTATTCAAAGAAAACCTCTGTCAAACCCAGCTGGGATAGTTAGGAGAATGACTTGGGACCTAAGTGGGATTTGGTTTGTGGTTAGAGCAGTTACAATGTTGCCCATCAAAACAATCTATTTCCTCACAAATTGAATTAGATCGAAGAGCCTATATCTCTGAGAATGTTGGTGAAGTCTTGCCTTCAATACAAGATAGTGAAACAGTTAAAGAAATGAATGTAGTACAAGACATGAAGACATTCTTATAAATATACAAATCAGTTCTTGTTAAGAAAATAATCACTGACATTTCATGCATGCATACAGAAAGCAATGATCAAACAACTAACTTAAACATTATATCTACATACGAATGTAACAAGTATACAAGCTGTCCTCCTATCCAAGTAGATGAGCGGAAACGTAAGCGAGACTTAATTAGAAGCAAACTACAGCTTCAAGATGTAGAATGTCTAGCAAAAACTAATCTATCTTGCCTCTACCAGTGAAATCGAGCAATCGTTTGTTGAATATCGTTTGCTTTGGCTTGGTAGATTGCTCGATTCAATAACGTCCCTTGCAGTAAAATAACCCGGCTGTTTAGGCGGAGGCAATTCATCTTCATTACCTAGCATCAAAACCACATACGAAATGCTTGGCCTATCTTCAGGACTTTGTTGCACGCATAATAGCCCCAGTTGAATCACACGTAGCACTTCAGATAAATTGCATGTTTCAATCGTCTTTTCCGCAATCAGTTCCAATGACCTGCCTTCATTAAACAGTGTCCAAGCCTGTTAAGATAAATCATGTTACTAAAATGAGATCTCATACCCAGAACTAAAAAAAAAGCTTCAGTTTTTTTATGGCAGAACTTACATGTCCAATTAGGTTGAGTTGGTGATCTGGATGATAGAATCCTCTGTTCCTGTTGCCACTCACTATCTCTAACACTAATACACCAAAGCTGAAGACATCTGATTTTAATGAGTAGAGTCCATGGAATGCATACTCTGGAGATATGTAGCCACTGGAAATATTCAAAGAACGTTAGATGGCATCTGTCAGAATTGGAAGTAAACTATGTATGCTGGAAGCACTTACTATGTCCCCACCACTTTCCTTGTTTTGGATTCAGTTTCATTTCCTTCAACACCTCTCGCCAGCCCGAAGTCTGAAATTTTTGGGTGCATGTTGTAATCCAATAAAATATTGCTGGCTTTTAGATCTCTGTGAATTACTCTTAGTCTTGAATCTTGGTGAAGATAAAGTAGTCCACGAGCAATCCCATTGATAATATTGTAACGCTTAGGCCAATCTAATAGCACGCTCCGTGTGTTATCTGTCTCAATTACATATTTTTCACACGTCAATACATGTCCTTATCAGATTCTTAAATGCATGTCAAAGAACCACTTGTATCCTATTTAAATTATCATTACAATGATGAAAATATTAATGAAGTATAAATGATCAACTAAATCGGTATAGGTTAGAGATCCAAACCAAAAATAAAGAAGTCCAAGCTTTTGTTGGGCAAGAACTCGTAAATCAACATCTTTTCCTCTCCTTCAATGCAGCATCCTAGAAGCTTCACTAGATTCCGGTGCTGAAGGTTCACTATATGCCTGACTTCATTTTTGAACTCATCGAGGCCTTGTCTTGAACTCTTAGAGAGCCTCTTCACGGCTATTTCAAGTCCATCTTTCAGTGTCCCCTGATTATCATATGCAACTAAATAATATTTCCTTTGAGATTAAGTGGAGAATCATTTTATGATGTCGCATAGAACTTGCATGGCAAGTAATAGTTTAATACCTTATAAACATGTCCGAATCCTCCTTCCCCCAGTATATTGTTAAGAGAAAAGTTATTTGTTGCAGAAGCCAAGGTATCTATTGTAAACAACAATAATTCCAGATCTTTGTTCTGGTGCTTGTTATTTGAACTTATTCCCGAAGCACCAGTCATTTTTCCTGCCAGAAGAAAAGAAAGAATGGATCTCTGTTCTCTGCTAAATACAGATTTCTTAAGAAAATCAAGTATAGTGATCTCTTTAACAATTTTTGTTCGTAGATTGGATTACTAAAACTCTACTTTGAAAACAAACTAAACTGCCTATATCAATACAACATGGAAACAAAGGGGAAGGGCAATAGAAGAGGTTAGAATTTCATGGTGTGAGCGTAACATACTGTTTTTCATCTGATGCCTTTTCCAAACATAAAAGACCAGGGCCAGGCCAAGGAACAGAATTCCTGTAGACAGCACAACGCATAGTATGATCCTTTTCTTCTCCTTGGCTTTCGTTTCAATCTTTGCGCCGTAACCGTTATCTGCACATCAAGGAGTAAAAAAACTAAAGTTGGAAGATAGTAATAGGTAATGCCAATATGTTATGTATGTGTTTTGTTAGTTAATATGGCTTGAGAAATTTCATTAGTTATCTGGATCCTTTCATCACAGTTCATATGATAAATATATACCTGGTTCTGAAGCAGCCATCCTTATATAAATATCTGGTTCATTTTTAACAAGCATTCTGACATCTAGCAGATCATCGAACCAGAGCAAGCATCCACTTCCTCCATCCCTGATATCTAAATTTGAATAAGCTGTACAACTGCAGTTATTCAAGCACGTGTTCTTGCACTCTTCAAGATTCATGCTCCTGTTAAACCATGATGTTTTTGTCTGAGGCAATTTCACAGCCGAGACCTTTTGAAACCCGTCTCCAGAGCAATTCAGTGGAGTCCTTCTAACACAACCACTTGACCAGTCCATCAACTCCCATTCGCTTTGAACTTTTGGTACAAATCCATTCAAGCAACCACACATTGGAGAGCTGTTGATACTACAGATACCATTTGCACCACATAGCGCATAACGTTCACAATTATCGGTATTTAAGGTGAGATAAAGCAGCCAACTTCGTGTTTGTTCAATCCACGTGAAGCGCTGGACATCACCACCCTGAGTTACCGTGACCCTCCAAGGCATTGACTTACTGAGAACATGATATCTGTAAAATATCTCCTTCTCATTAAAAACAAATTCAACTGAGTATTTGGGATTTGGTTTTGCTTGAGGCATGCCACTGAACCTCAGACCATTCCACGGTCCAGACCGGTGCTTAATAATTGAATTCTCCACCACAATTATCTCAGGATATCCAAAAGGAACAAGAATTTCTGAAACATTACCTCTTGAAGGATCATCCGGTGACTTCCAGGATGTAATGTAAGAGTCCATCCCTGTTATTCTATTCCGTCCTAGCTTCATTTCAGGCAATAATGTATCAGCTGGATGTTCAAAACTCTGCCAAAAGGAACTTTCCAGGTTATCATCACCCTCCTCCTTCACGACAAGGTTTCCTGAATCCAAAAGTTGAGCGGTTGGATTAGTCGCAGGTCTCGATGAGTCGGAAGACCAAACTATGCTCCCGTTCCGATTTGAAAGGACAAGAATTCCTTGGTTGGTAAGCCTTAAAACACCTGATGAATCATTAAGTGGGGTTTCTCTGTTGGCAACCCAAACTACAGTCATCACAGATATTTTGGCATACCATATCCCCAAGTATCGATTTGCAGAATTCCCCGGGCTAAAAAATCCCAACTCATAGGCTCCATTAGCTGAAAGAATAGTGTCACCATCTCTAATGGATTGAGTTGTTTTTATGGTGTCAATTGCAGTGGATGTATCAATAATCAACAATAAAAAGAGAAGTATGGGAGCTATGCGATCCATTGTTGTTCTCATGATTTCTTTGCAGCTCACATCTTTTATTTCAAAGTCAGACTTAGATGTAGAAATACTCCCATGTAAAAAAAAAATTGCGATCATATTAATTAGTTCCATTTAGAGGTACACTACCCACTGGTAAGCTTTATTTCTAAATGACAACGCAATTTCTATATTTGTTTTTCAAAAATTGGCATGCAGCGTTGTTAAGCTTAGTAAAGCTGAAGTAGTCATTGTCCCGTTGGACTTGGACGAGTAAACTTGCACTCCTCTTCATCGAAAATTCTTTCATTATCGAGCAAACCTTCTATACCATTACGATTACGATATATTTTTGTCGGTGTTTATTAATAAATATAGCAAAAGATTATTTTGTTTACCAATAGATATACAGCAACAATTTATTGATAGATCTGTTGATATTTCTTTTAGTATTTATTAATTTTGTGACTTGACATTCAATAATAGCCATACAAATTTAAGAAGCTAATTGGCTGTTTGACTTCAAATGCAATTAATTAGCCAGCATTCATTCATCTTTCTTTTATTGCTAGGAATTCTGATTCTTATTCAGAGTGTTGGTTTATGGCAATGATCAAGTTGTCAACGACCCTTATTTCACGCAATAGACTGTGGTTTATATATGAATCGGGTTTTCAACGCCTTTGATTCCACGCCAAATCGACATTTGTTTTTTGTCCTTTTCGGAGATGGGCTGCCGCTCTTTCTTGAGCTAATTTAATCTTAGGTTTCTTTATCAAAAAACCTCCATGTCTTCTTAGACTTGAAACGTGAAGTCATGCTATGGAAGGTCAGGGGGGTGAATGAATGGACGACTAATCCTTCAAACCACTGATGAAACCTTCAGATGTCTCTCTGTTATCTGTCCCAATTGCGACAGTCATGACAGAACTACAGATACTTTGACGTACAAGGAGACGAGTTGTCTTTTTTGACCCAGTCACAAGCCTTCCTGATTGAGATGTTTTTATGATTTCAGCCATGAAGACCAGATATTTTAAATTCTCTCATACTTTATTGAATATTTATCAAAAGTATCCGAGGGCAGGATTAGAAAATTTTGAGGAGGCCTGGTCAGAATTGATTGTTAATTAGGTGATTTGAGTGGGAGATAAGTTGTAATTGGTGGAGGATGAGTTAGTATGAATGGAGAATGAGTTGTTAGACATATATTCCTTCTAAATTTATGATCATTATACCTTCACTCTTGCCTATAAATAGGCAATGCATTCAAGCCTATATGCACACCAAAATAGAGAGAAGAAGAAGAGAGTGAAGAGAGAGTAATCCTACAAAATTATAAGGTATTTGTGATAGAGTAAGGAATGTGCTTTCTCCTAATAATAGAAATATTCTTAGTTATTCTCCTATTATTCGAGAGAGGTTGTAATTCCCACATTACTTAGTAAAATCCTTCTATACTTGTCTGTGGACGTAGTCCAAATCGGGTGAACTACGTAAATTCTTGTGTGTTCCATTTCTTATTTTATCCTGTCTCTTATCTTTTATCTTGTCGGGTTTGCATGCCAGCATCCTAACATTGATATATAAGGATATTGCTAAGTAGAATATAAAGGTTAAGAGTAAGAACATGAGGATTACAGGGTGTTATTAGGATACTTGATTAGAATTAACTTTAAATATTAGGAATTATATATTTTATATTTTTAATAACTTCGAGGGAATTCAATATCTTTAGTAATCTTAATTATTAACATAAACTCTGAAAGATGTTATCGTCCGTATGACTTTTACTAATTGTTAGATGCACGATCTACATTTCATTTATGTTTTTGTTTACATGGACTTTTCATTTCATTGATGCGCTGCACGATCTCCACGCTAATGTAACCATACTCAAAGATCTCTCCTACACAACAGGGAGGCAACTCTACTCCTTGTCGTCAAGTAAATCTATGTCATTCTAAATAACTCGAGGGTGTATAAATACCTAAGGATCATAGGTGCAATGCATAACTTCATCATATTAATACATACATACATACATATATATATATATATATATATATATAAACCTTACTCTTTTGCATCTTTTTATCCTTCTCTTATTATCTCACACACATGTTATAGAAAGCAAAGATTATGCTTATTAGATAAAAAACTCATCTTTGTGTGAGAGTGTATTGGACGCCCATCTTTAAATGGATTTTATTTCTATAAAGATAAACCTGAACAAGACAAGTTCATTAACCCTTAAGAACAAGTATAGAATATCCAACGCATCCCAGGGATGACTATATAGCATAACAACATAATGTGTAAATCTTCCCCATCATGTTCCATGAGTGTACATTAACCTACTACCATAGCTGAGTACATGGTTATATTATAAACTATTTTTAGTTTGTGTGCCAAGCTTAATGGCTTAATGTCTCTTTTAACCTAGGCATATCTACTAAAACTAGCTCAACCAAGCTCTTTGTTATCGCCCAACAGGTAAATGGAAGTAACAAAGCTTATTTAAAAATATTTAACAAATAAGTGTTCAACGTGGAAGGTTTACTAGAATCTATTACTATTAAGATATTAATTAGTGGAATACAAAATTATTTTTCATGGAAATTGTTATACGCTCTTCTAAATCGAACTCATATTAAAGTATAATATGTAATAAAAAATCATATTCAAGTGGAATTTATAAATAACTTAAAGGTTTATTTTATCATAGGTTGATGTATTCTAAATTGATAACCACTTTATTAAATACCACTAAGATAAAAGCATTTTCTAATATTATAGGAAAAGACTTCATATAATACTCATAGTCAATAAAAGGAAACACTATAAGGTACAACTCTAAGAAGTATTTTCTTTACTATAAAGATAGAGATATGATATGAAAGATTGCTATGTATTAAAAAAAAAAGAGATAAGAAAAAAATTAATCACTAAAAGATACCTTTAATAGTTTGTTAAGAAAAAAGATAAAATCTAAAAAGTGAGGAAATCAACACTCTCTATAAGATTTTACCTTACATTACATTGATCTTGGATGGAATTTTAGAAGGAAACAATTCTAATAAGATATGAAATGCTTAAGAAAAATAATTACTATTGTTCTTATGATAACAAAACTTTAGTATGAATCTATTATGTTCAATCTAAAAGATACAGAGAGATTGACATTTTCTATGAAAATATATTAATAATTATCAGTCCTTTCTAATTATAATATGCAAATGGTATTGATATATGATGAAAGTGATATGAATATTATCTTCAATAAAAAAATAATACAAATAGATGTTAACTCATCTAAATTGATAAATTTATTTTATTAGGATAAAAAGAAAAGACATATTAGTAAAAGGCCTATTAGACCTACCAATTACTATTGACACTTGTGCCAATTATCACATCCTATAATAGACTTTCATGGTAATCAAAATATATGTGACTTTCCTTGTAATGTAGCTCCAAAAAAGCATTTTCTTTTGTTTTTTTTTATTTTATTCTTTAAAATTAATTTTTTTATTAAGTTATCTCATTCTCATGACATGGATCACAGGTTTAACAAGTTAACTCAATTTGCTAGGGTTTTTTTTTCTTATTTAGCTTTTTTTTTTCAATTTTATCATTTAATATTAGGTTAATTGGGAATTAGAGTTCATGATTTGTTTTATAAGTAATCTGTTAGGTTAATCTAGTCTCATGACCCGAGAATAGTGTTTAACAGGTTAACATAAGTCGACTTAAATTTATTTTTTTATGTTTTTTTAATTGAATTTTTTTTTCATTTTTATTATTCAATATTGGGTCGGTTGAGAATTGAACTTCATAATATATTTTAATGTATTTTCTATGGGGATATTTTGGTCTAATAATCAAGGTCACGAGTTTTGGTATTTTAATCTCAGTTAAATCAAGTTATTTTTATTTTTATTTTTTAAGAGATTATCTCGATCTCATGTCTTTCAACATTGAATTTGTTTTTTATTGAGTTATCCCCGTCTCATGACCAAGGATACGAGTTTGGTAGGTTGATATAGTTGACTTAATTTTTTTCTTTTTTTAATTGATTTTTTTTCAGTTTCATCATTTAATATTATGTTTGATTGAGAATTAGACTTCATGATTTATTTTATTTTAATTTTTATAAAGTTATTCTGACCTCATAATCTAGAAATAATGTTTAATAGGTTAAGCCATATTGACTTGACTTATTTTTTGTGTCATTTTTTCAATTAAATTTTTTACAAATTTCATTGTCAACATTGAGTCTGATAGGATCGGTTGAGAATTAAGCTTCGTAGTCTATTTTTATATCTCATTATAGGGTTATCTCAGTCTCATGGTCAGAGTTGTAGATTCGACAAGTTAATCCAGGTTATTGGGTTTTATTTTATTTTATTTCTATGAGGTTATCTCGGTCTTATTATCCAAGTTATGAGTTTGATAGATTAACTTAAATCATTTTTTATGTTTTTTTAATCTTATTCTTTAATATTGGACTAATTAAGAATTAAATTTTATAATTTGTTTTAATTTTTTACATGGGGTTATCTTAATCTTATGCCATCTTGAAATTTTTTTAAAATCAAACTATATTTTTATTTGTCGTCCAAGTTATATTTAGATCTATAAAATCAATCGGGTCATAACAAGTTAACCCCATATAATTTAGATTTTATTTCCATTAAACAAACTCTAGTAATATCTTAATATTCTTATTATATTAAAAAAATTAACCTAATTTGTAACATAACATAGTTTATCAATAATCTAGTTTAATTGCCTATCTATGTTGTTTTAGGCTAAGTTTGTTTCCTGAAAACTGATTTTCAGAAAACTACTTTCCAAACTTTTATGTGTTTGTTTGTTATTAAGAAAGTTGGTCAACGAAAAATACTTTCCAGTAAAAAAAAAATTGGTTTGGTTTCCAATAAAGTGTTTTCCTGAAAAATTTGAGTAAAAAATACTTTCTAGAAATTATAAAAAATTTAGAGTTGTCATATTATTTGCTGATTATATCAAATTTGATTCAAACTTTTTATTGCTATATATTTTGTTTTGAATATTTATTTTTTAATTTTATCTCTTAAAATTTAATTTTTATATTAACTTTAGTTCTTATTTTTATAAATATTATTTGTTTTTTTATTTTTTATTGAATTTTTTTATCCATCAATTTTTTTCCTCATTCTTTTGATTATTAATTATTTTATTTGAAATAATTTATTAAATGTTAACTATTATTATTTTAATTTATTTATCTTTTATTTTTTTTAGATTTGATCTTTATTATTTTAATTATTATTTATTTTATTTTAAATAATTTATGAATTATAATTTTTTAATTTTATTTTTATTTAACCTTTTAATTTGTAAGATTTGATCTTAATCATTTTAATAAAGTTAAGAAAAATAAAATATTAATAAATTATTTTCCAGCTCATTTTCCATGACATAATTAAATATAAAAAAAATATTTTTCAAATTATTTTTTATTATATTATCAAATATCAAAAAATAATTTATTTTTTAAAATTTAATTTTAAAAAAATTATTTTTATGCAATCAAACAAACCCACCTTATATTATATCCATATGAAATCAAACGCTTGACGGGCCTTGTCCAGGAACAAAGGCTTCACGTGTAATGTTTTTAGAAACGACCTGCTTACAAGCATAGATATCAGATCCCATACCCATCATGAAAGGCCCTGTCTGCTTCTGGACCTCCTACAAGCCCAAATTATTTAGGCTCACTTTTCTCACAAGAAGAAGAAATCACCACGTTATGTCACCACGTGTTCGAAGAAAATCCTCAACAAGAAAATGTTCTCCCGCTTGGAATTGATTTTAAGAGACTAATATAATATTTACAAATTCTTGGATAACTTCTGGTGGTGGCAGGTGATTTCTTTGTTTCTCATTGGTGTATGCAAGTCATAAACTGTATTCCTTTTAATATTTGTTTGTTTAGTAGTTTTTATATAATAATATCATCATTAAAAAAATCATAATTCAAAATATTTTATTTTAAGCTTTCTATTAAAATACAAGTTAAACAATCATATTTCTATTAGCTATAGGTCTATTTAAAAAAAATCATAATGAATAATTATAAAATTATTCTATGAATTCCTAAAATATAGGATTGAAATACAAGTTAAAAATTAAAATTTGACCCACAAAAATAAAATAATGGAATGTTAATGTTGAAATCCAATTAGTCAACTTTGAGGAATAGTTTTTTATTTAATAACTGCACATTTGATGAACGCAGCAGTAAGATAAAAAAAAAATCTCTTTAAAAAACTGGTATTTTCTCGATTCATAACAATATGTTTTATTATTCCATCAAAACTTGCCTAAAATAATTTAAAATATTAAAAGAGAAAGATAGTTTTTTTCATCAATTCACATCCAATATTTTAATTTAAAGAGGTTTATTATAGATGTAGGTACACTTTCTTTCACAGTTTAATTTCTTTAGATATTCATTTGAATATGAAAATGATCAAGTTATATATAAGATGATGGGACTTATGATTTTATTTGATCATGTTCACAATTAAATAATTAATTTTTTTAAAAAAAGCCATATTTATGCGGATATAACTACATATGAATGCAAGAAAGCAAAACAGCTACGAGGAATCTTAGTTATGAAGCCTAAACAAAGAGGGTCAGCTCCTACAAAAAGACGTTTCTTTTACTTTACCTGTGAATCAAATTATCAGTTCAAAAAAACACGTAAATTGATTAAATATACACTTACCCTGGTACAGAAGCATAAAAAAGAATCTGAAGCAGCTAGAGTAACTAGGAGAACCTGTGGAGCACAATATCGAAACGTTTGAAGCACAAAATGTAATCTATCTTGCCTGTAACACTGAAATAGAGCATTCATTAGCTGAATATGGTTTGCTCTGGGATGATGAATAAGCCACTTCTATCAGATCCCTTTCTGTAAAAAAGCCAGGTTGTTTAGGCTTAGGCAATGCATCTTCGTTTCCCAGCATCAAAACGACATACGACATGCTCGGCCTATCTACTGGATTTTCTTGAACGCACAACAGACCCACGTGAATTGAACGTAGCACTTCAAATAATTTGCATGATTCAATTATTGATTCCGAAACTAGTTCCAAAGGCTTGCCTTCTATGAATAGTCTCCAGGCCTGATTGATGAGTGAGACAATGTCATTAGAAAGAGATTTGGTATCTCGAAATCAGTCAATGTTACTATTTTGAGACTTACGTGCCCGAGAAGGTTGAGTTGGTGATCTGGATGACAGAATCCTCTATTTCTGTTCCCGCTCACTATCTCTAGCACCAACACACCAAAGCTAAAGACGTCTGATTTTGTCGAGTAGAGACCATGAAATGCGTACTCCGGGGATATGTAGCCACTAGACATGCACCAAAAATGTCAGGCTGAATTTGCGAGCAACGGAAGTAAACTACACTTGAGGAGATACTTACTATGTTCCCATCACTTTGTTTGTATTAGCTTCGGTTTCGTTTCCTCCAAAACTTCTAGCCAGGCCAAAGTCCGAAATTTTTGGATTCATTTCATGATCTAATAATACATTGCTAGCTTTCAGATCTCTATGGATTACTCTTAGCCTTGAATCTTGGTGAAGATAAAGGAGCCCACGAGCAATCCCTTTGATCACATTGTAGCGCATAGGCCAGTCTAGTTGCGAAGTGTGTGTTTCATCTGCCAGGGTTAATTCATTCAGCTTCTTGTAAAATATATAGATGCATATGAAAAAAAGTAAGAAAACAAGGTAATGCATACTTATTTTGATGAATTTTCAAATGCATATGGCAGTATGAATAGCTATGAAAGGAAAGGAATGAAAGATCTTCTCGAACATTTTCGACAAAGATTTCAAAGGAATCTAAAGGATTTTTCTTTTGTCTTGTGAGTTTCCATTTCTTCTCATACTGCTGTCTCCAAATGATCTAGGAAACACACCTTTGGGCCGCTGGTCAATGCAAACTCACCCATAATTGGTGCGTGTATATGTATGACCACAACAAAATATTGTAATTGGACGTAAATTTGTACAGTTTTGAGCGATCCTAACCGAAAATAAAGAAGTCCAAGCTTTTGTTAGACAAGAACTCGTAGACCAGCATTTTCTCATCTCTCTCAATGCAGCATCCTAGAAGCTTCACTAAATTTCGGTGCTGAAGTTCCACAATGTGCTTGACTTCATTGATAAACTCATCAAGCCCTTGTCTCGAAAACTTAGAGAGCCTCTTCACGGCTATTTCTCGTCCATCTTTCAATGTTCCCTGAAAAAAGTCGCTCGATATTGTCAGCAAGCCATACATTGTTTCATGAAAGTTGAGAATCATGCTTTGATGCTGCATACTATATTGCTTCTTGCTTCTGTTGGAACTTATACAGTTAGAACATTGGTGCCAGTAGGTTGTATCATGAAATTGAGAAGCCATAAAAAAATTGCATGAATTGCATGATTGTGTATAGACTAGTACCTTATAAACATGTCCAAATCCCCCTTCTCCCAGTTTACAGTCTTCTGAGAAGTCCATTGTTGCATCAGCCAAGGTATACAAATCAAACAACGGTAAATCCAGGTTTTCTTTCCTGAGGTTGCTATTAGAATTTCTCTCGAAACCACCACTTACTTCTCCTGCAAGCAGATCTGCTATGAGTAAAAAGGAAACGAGTGATCTCTATTTTCTGTGTGCAAGTTTCATTTGAGACTGTACTTAAATTGTACCTTCAATAACTGAAAAACAAAATTCAAAATAAATTAAACTGCCTGTCTTTACATAGGTATGGGGGGAGGAGATTGGTTAGAATCTCATGAAGATAGTAACATACTGTTTCTCCGTTGCTTTCTATTCCGAATATACAAGACCATGGCTAGGCAAAGGAGAAGAGTTCCGGTAGATAACACAGAGCTTAGTATGATCATTTTCTTCGTGTTCGATTTATCATTAACCTTTGTGCCGTCACCATTGCCTACACACAAGGGAGAGGAAAATTTGAGTGAACTGACAGTAATAGAAAACGCCACCTTGCCCATACATTTGTTTGGTTAGAACTATAATATTCTGGGCAGGCAAATTAGTCCCTTATGCTACAAGTTTCTTTCCGCTTAATGATATATAACTGATAGGAAATGCAGTCATCTTGTTGAAAGATGCTTTATGTAGCGTTTGCTGTAATGGTTAGAATGAAAAAGAAAATAATTTTCTTGTCTAGCAATATGCTTCTGATCCTATAATTTTCTTGAGCTACTTGATATTTGAATGAATCATTTAGGCAGTTATTCTAGTTAATATAAGACTTTTCTATAATGTACCAAAGTCCAAGTATTAGCTATTGATTTGTCCAGAGGATAACTTTCGTACCTAGCTCTGAAGCAGCCATCCTTAGATAAATATCCTGTTCATTTTGACTAAATACTCTAGTATCAACAAGGTCGCCAAACCAGAGCAAGCAACCACTTCCTCCATCCCTAATGTCCAAGTTTGAATATGCTGTACAGCTGCAGTTCTTCAAGCACATGTACTTGCATTCCTCGAGATTCATGCTCATGTTAAACCATGATGTGGTCGTCTGAGGTAACTTCACCCCAGAGACCTTTTGAAACCCATCTACAGAACAATTTAATGGAGTTCTTCTAACACAACCACTAGACCAATCCGTGGCTTCCCAATCACTTCGAATTTTGGGTACAAATCCATACAAGCAATCACACATTGGAGAGTTGTGAATACTGCAGATACCATTTGCACCACATAGGGCATAACGTTCACAATTATCAGTATTTGCTGTGCTAAAAAGCAACCAACTTTGTATTTGATCAACCCATGTGAAGCGCTGTAGATCGCCTTCTGGACTTATCACAAGCCTCCAAAGCATTGAGTAGTTGACAAGATGATATCTGTAAAATGTCTCATTCTCATTATAAACAAATTCGAATGTGTACCTGGGATTCTGTTTTAATTGATTTGAGCCACTAAACCGGAGACCATTCCATGGTCCAGACCGATATTTCACTTTTGAATCCTCGATCACTAGTATCTCCGGATACCCACTAGGAGAAAGCGTATCTATAAAATGGCCTCTGGCAGGATCATCAGGTGACTTCCAAGATGTCAATGACCAGTCCATTCCTGTTATTTTGTTCCATCCCTGCTTCATTTCAGGCAATAATGTATCAGTTGGATGTTCGAAACTCTGCCACAAAGAATTTTCCAGGATATCATCACCCTCCTCTTTCACAACAAGATTTCCTGAATCAAGAAGTTGTGCAACTGGATTCCTCGTAGGTGATCTCGATGTGTTGGAAGACCAAATTATGCTCCCACTGCTATTGAGAAGGACAAGACTTCCTTTGTTGGTAAGCCTTAAAACGCCTGATGAATCATTAAGGGGTGTTTCTCTGTTGGCAACCCAGACTGCAGTCACGACAGATATTTTGCCAAACCATATCCCCAAGTATCTGCTTTTGGATTTGCCAGGCTTGAAAAATCCTATCACATAGGTTCCATCAGCTGAAATTAGGGTCTGAGCATCTCTAATGGACTGAGTTGTGTTGATGGTGTCAATGGCCGTAACTGTTTCTAGAATCAGCAATAAAGAGAAACAAAGAACAAGTACGGGAATGTAATCCATGGATGGTCTCATCTCATTTTTCTTTCTTGTAGCTAAAGGTTTTAAATATATGGGTGGCTTAGACTAGAAAATAATCAAATATTTATCGTTAGATAGTGCATACTTCCAGACCTGTCTTGTCACTGTCGTCTGGAGGGCTGAGAGCAATATTCCATGGACTGGGAAACGCCACATGTAAAAATATTGATAGTCAAGAAAAGGCTGAAGGAAGTGGGGATTATCATGGCCAAAGTCGAGCGCGCCACCCACCCCACTACATTATCAAGTCTAAAAGTTAAACAGTTTGATTAATGATTGAGAAACTACTCTGGTTTCGTTACCTTTTGGCGTTGATTTACTCTCTTTTCTGCGTGGGAATTTCCGTTGTTTTCCTGCTAGGGATAATTCAAGTAAACGGAAACTAAAGATATTAATTAATAAATAATTATAATTTTTTATTTTTTTATGAGTAAAAATTGCTGCAAATATGAACATTAAATTTATATGTTTATTGTCGCTAAAATAATAATAATAAAAAAAAGTTTATCTTCTTGAAAAGTTTACGAAGTTTTAAATCAATTTTAAACACTACTTTAGTTATAAATCAAAAATAAAAATTTAAAAATAACAAAAAAACAACTGCAAAATCTAAAACAATATATAAAATTCAAAAATAATAAGAAAAATTATGAAATTACCAAAATCAAGCTCTCAAAGCTAGATTTTTTTTAAAATCTAAATATTCGATAAAATAGTGATTTCAAGCATTGTTATGGTTTTTTTAAGTTATCATTTTAGTCTACTACATTTAAATTTTTTCATAAATCAAGACCTATCTCACTAATCTATAAATATATTTATTAAATTATTCATGTAATCTGTTTAGAGAAAATTCTTATTTAGTTCACAGACTCATACCTTATTATTCAAACTTACTTGTTGTCGTAAGGCCAACAACATCTTCTCCTCGGATTGAAGAAGACTTTTCTTTGAATTTTGTTTCTCTTCTAGATTTTATACATTTAAAATATAATTATAAATATTGAAAAGAGTTTATTCTCAACTTTGTCCATCAATGAATTTATGGCTATTTTGCAATTCATCATTAATTCTATTAATATGAAATAGTTTTTTTTTATAAGTATTTTTGTTTTTTCTATTTCTGCAACCTGTAAATATAGTAAAATTACAATACTATAACACTATTTCTAATAAAATCATAACAATAAATGTTTTATCTATATTAATAATGGTTCATCATTATGTTAATTTCATTATATATTAATATTTTACAATTTAATCACAATTATCTTCCCCTTCTTTTTTAATTTTATAATCATTTTTAATTGTAATTCTTTTCATTGTCACTGAGAAAAAAACATTATTGGTGAAAGTCGACAGAAATAATAAAAAAAATATTTCTTTGAAAAAAGTCATTGTTAGTTACTAACAAGTTTTTGTTCTTTGATATTTTTATTTATATTTGATAATTTTTTGGTAGTGTAAAATATCATTTAAGATCCTTTATAATATTTACATTTTTTTTTTAATGAATGCCTTTTATCTAGAGTTATGTGTATGATACATAAGAATCAATTATTAAATTATTAAATCATACGAAGATTATTCAGATGAAATCAACAGATAGATTATTCAGATGAAATCAACAGATGAATATGATAAAAAAAAAATCCACTTAATTAAATACATTTTTATTTGGACGTCGTGATGACTGTTAATCACAAGAATAAAATTACTTGCGTGACTATTAAAGAGTTATTTAAGTTCATCATTAAGTATTTTACAATTTTAATTATATAGATTGAATAAAAAAAATATTTATATTTTATTGATTATAGAAGTTGTTTGTTTTGCTCCACAATGATACTTGATGATAACCATACAAGTGAAAATTATTCTTAAATTTAAAATAATGCATCGCAATAGTAATTTAATTGATCAACAAGATTAAATAGGCAAATAAATTAGACTCCGAAAGTATAAATAATGTTTAAATGATAAATTTAATCGATCAACTAAATTGAAAAGATAAAAAAGAATTTGGATGGCTGATGTGCTATATGTGGCCAAAGGTTTTGAACGCCACAGATTCCACGGCATTGGTATTTATTTTGTCCATGGTAAGGCTAGTTGCCTTAGTGGACCTACCCTACAAGTCTACTAGACCTACAATGAGGAAGAAAGAAATACTTGAAGGACTCGTCCTCGTTTCAACTATTTTAAAATACTTTTTGGTATCTTTCGGAAATGATTAAAATAGGCAAATGATTCATTCAGCGACTACAGCATCATCACCCGAAAGTTGGCTCTCCAGTGGGAAGATTACGGGTTATTTAGAATAGTGGTAGAAATTATTTTTTTTAATTTTTTTTTAAAAAAGATATAAATTATAGTTCAACACAACGACTAATAATTGCTAAAGAAACATTTTTTTATTTAAAATTGAATTTAGGCTTGATGATTTATTTAAATTCTTTCGTATAAATCAGAAGGGGGTTTAGATTTAATCCGTGTTTTAATGCTTCTTTTTATTAAGATTTAGAAGATTCAAAATGTTTTATGTATAAACTCCGTTGGGCTCTTCTATTTGTTGTAGAAGAAAAGAATGAGAGAGTCGCACAGGCAGTGACGGAAATACAACAGCAAACATGCCTAGGAGGTATGACACTCCCAAAGGTTGATTAAATTGTTGCTTTTAGCCCTTCAAATGTATCCTTGAATTAAGGTTTACTACATCGAGATATGCATCAAAATTAAAAATTACTATACAACCATTAATTGTTCATTTTATACTGTAAAACTGTCCTAATATACTTTATATTAACTAAGATCCTAATTTTTCCTCTTGTGATAGATATTAGAAAAGGTCTTAGGTTACGGTAGTGTGGAGTTTGTTAAGGAGAGAATTTGAATCTATGACTTTGTGATGTGACGATGATAATTTGTATAATAATGGTTTGTATGCAGGAGACACAAGAAGGACTAAATAATGATAGACTATTTTCTTATAGTAATATTGAATTAATGTGTCAATAGATTTATTTAGTTATAGTATATTTTATTATTCTATATTTTCAGTTATTCATATTCTTTTATTTTTAGCTCAGTGTTTTTCTTCTAATCCTAATTTTTTGCAAGTCTTATTTGGGTCAACCATCAATTTCTTTAGTTAATCTAATAGAAATCGAGAAAATTGATGTAAAGTTTCAAGTATATTAGAGAATAATATAAATAATATTTTAAAATATTATCTAAAAACTTATATTTTTGAATTAAATTGATCTTTTTAACAAGGTAATCATCAAAAAAGGGAAAGTGTAAGGTTTAAGTCAAAAACATTATTCATTGAGGGGTCAGTTTGACCAAATATAAAACATAGAGGGACTGCTAGTGACATTTCTAACAATGCCCGACAACATTGGAGGTTGTTTTGACATGTAAATGAGAAGGCTGGCAACTACTTGCCTTCTAAGTTCTAACCGAGATAAAAAGAAGAGGAAAGAATGTACTAATATAACACGAAGACGTTCCGTATACAAGAGTTCTTGCTAGGATAACAAGGTTGTCAAATAGTCATTTCGGTATGTAGGCTCGTATTTGTACTAAATTTATAACCCTGCTGCAAACCTAGTCTTGGAACATAAAGAAAAAGCTAATGTGGAAGCAGCTATAGATTCTAGGACAATACGAATCATATAAATCAAGCCACAAAATGTATCTATCTTGCCTCTAACAATGAAATAGAGCATTCATTAGCTGAATACGGTTTGCTCTGGGTTGATGAATAAGTCACTTCTATCAGATCCCTTTCAGTAAAAAAACCAGGTTGTTTAGGCTTAGGCATTGCATCTTCGTTTCCCAACATCAAAACAACATACGACATGCTCGGCCTATCTATTGGATTTTCTTGAACGCACAACAGACCCACGTGAATCGAACGTAGCACTTCAAATAAATTGCATGATTCAATTATTGATTCTGAAATCACTTCCAAAGGCTTGCCCTCTATGAATAGTCTCCAGGCCTGATTGATGAGTGAGACAATGTCATTAGAAAGAGATTTGGTATCTCGAAATCATTCAATGTTACAATTTTGAGGCTTACGTGCCCGAGAAGGTTGAGTTGGTGGTCTGGATGAGAGAATCCTCTGTTTTTGTTCCCGCTCACTATCTCCAGCACCAACACACCAAAGCTGAAGACATCTGATTTTGTCGAGTAGAGACCGTCAAATGCGTACTCCGGGGATATGTAGCCACTGGACATGCACCAAAAATGTCAAGCTGAATTTGCGAGGAACGGAAGTAAACTACACTCTGAGGAGATACTTACTATGTTCCCACCACTTTGTTTGTATTGGCTTCGGTTTCGTTTCCTCCAAAACTTCTAGCCAGGCCAAAGTCTGAAATTTTTGGATTCATTTCATGATCTAATAATACGTTGCTAGCTTTTAGATCTCTATGGATTACTCTTAGCCTTGAATCTTGGTGAAGATAAAGGAGTCCACGACCAATCCCTTTGATAACATTGTAGCGCTTAGGCCAGTCTAGTTGCAATCTGTGTGTTTCATCTGCCATGTCAATTCATTCAGCTACTTGTAAGATCCATAAATGCGGATAAAAGAAACAGGATAAAAGCTAATGCATACAAAATTTCGATGGACTTTCGAACAGAATTTCAAATGCGTTTTCTGAAAACATAGATGCTACTGAATGCATGACAAAACTAGAGAAAGCTCTTCCCCACCAAGCCATTTTCCCGAGGAACTCAATGTATTTTTTATCATGCTTATGGTTTTCCCTTACATTCCTTAGATCATCTCTCCAAATGTTGTGGTAAACATACTTCTGGGCTGTTGTTCAAAGCATAACTCACACAGAGTAGGTGTTGGTGTTTGTATGATGACAATAAAGTAAAATATAATACTTGAACTAAGAATTTATGGGTTGGGAATGATATTAACTGAAAAGAAAGAAGTCCAAGCTATTATTGGGCAAGAACTCGTAGATCAACATCTTTTCATCCACTTCAATGCAGCATCCTAGAAGCTTTACTAGATTCCGGTGCTGAAGTTTCACAATATGCTTGACTTCATTTTTAAACTCGTCTACTCCTTGTCTTGAATTCTTAGAGAGCCTCTTCACCGCTACTTCTCTCCCATCATCCAACGTTCCCTGTAAAGAATCACTCAATATCAGAAGCAAACCAAACAGTCTCATGAGTAGAGAATTATAATTTGATGCTGCATACTACATTGCCACTTGCATTTGATACCTGATTAGCAATGTAGTTACAAAAGGTCCAAAGAAACTAATACCACAGAAATACAGTGGAGCCAGGAGTGTTTCTCATTAAATTAGGAAAAGAAATTGCATGACTGTGAATTGATTGGTACCTTATAAACAGGTCCGAAACCCCCCTCGCCTAGTTTATTGTTAACTGAAAAATTATTTGTTGCCCGAGCCATGGCACCAAAATCAAACAATGGTAAATCCAGATCTTCTTCGTTTCTCTTGTGCTGTAAATTTCCTTCAAAAACACCAGTCATATTTCCTGCACACAGACAGCTGTGATTAAATGGAAACAAGGAATCTCTGCCTTTTGTTAAATTCAATTCTCTTTGAAACATCAATTATAATGAGCTCTTCAACAATTTTTTTATTGTAACTTAGATTGCCAAAATTCAAATTTTAAAGTGAACTGAGCTGCCATATTTAGAGGGATAGGGAGGAGAATGGTCAAAATTTCACAGGGTTAGTCACGTACTGTCTTTCAGCTGCTGCTTCTTTCGAATATACAAGACCAAGGCTAGGAGAAGGAGAAGAATTCCTGCAGACAACCCAGAAATTACTATAATCCTTTTCTTCACGTTGGATTTCGTCGCCCCATCACCATTATCTTCACCAAGGCAGAGAAAAAGTGGAGTTAAAAGACAACAATAGTAAATGTCAACTATCCAGCATATATATTTGGTTGGTTGTTATGGGTGGCAAATCTTCATTAGTAATTGGCTATTATGCAACAATAGAAAATTTTCTTTATCTGCTCATACAATGTAAACAATACTGATCCAGGCAGAGCACTTAAGGCTCATGCTAAAACAATACTACGCATAGACAGGAACTCTTCAGTGTATCTTGTCATAAGATGTTTTAAGTAACAGGATATGATGGTTAGAATTAAGAAGAAAGTTTTCTTCTGTTGGATTTTAAATCCCACCTCAGCTTCTAGTTGAGCTAGTGCTTGAAAAAAATTATATTAACAGTTAATATACTTAATTTATGACTTTACTGTAACTAATAAGAAACCAAGTATTAGCAATTGATTTATCCATGGGCTGACTTCATACCTAGTTCAGAAGCAGCCATTCTTATATAAATCTCCGGCTCATTGTCTACCAATACTCTGATATCAAGTAAGTCGCCGAACCAAATCAAGCAACCACTTCCACCATCCCTGATGTCCAAACTCGAGTACGCTGTACAGTTGCAGTTCTTCAAGCATGTGTTCTTGCACTCCTCGAGATTCATGTTCTTGTTAAACCATGATGTTTGTGTCTGAGGCAACTTTACTCCAGAGAGCTTTCGGAACCCTTCAACAGAGCAATTGAGGGGAGTTCTTCTAACACAACCACTCGACCAATCTGTGACTTCCCAATCACTTTTGATTTTTGGTACAAATCCATGCAAGCAATCACACACAGGAGAATTGTCAATGCTACAAATACCATTTGCACCACATAGGGCATAGCGTTCACAATTATCTCGATTTGCAGTGAGATAAACCTCCCAACTATGTATTCGATCAATCCACGTGTAGCGCTGGATATCACCATCCTGACTTACCACGATCCTTGAAAGCATTGAGCTATTATGAAGATGATATCTGTAAAAAATCTCCTTCTCATTGAAAACAAATTCAAATGAGTATACGGGATTTGGTTTTAATTGTGGTACACCGCTGAACCGCTTACCATTCCATGGCCCAGAACGGAACTTCACCCTTGAATCCTCCATCACAAGTATCTCAGGGTAACCATAAGGAACAAGTATGTATGAAATATTACCTCTGGATGGATCATCAGGTGACTTCCATGATGTCATGTACCAGTCCATGCCTGTTATTCTGTTTCGTCCTTGCTTCATATCTGGCATCAAGTTATCACCTGGATGTTCAAAACTCTGCCACAAAGAATTTTCCAGATCATTATCGCCCTCCTCTTTAACAACAAGGTTTCCTGAATCCAAAAGCTGTCCAATTGGATTCCTTGCAGGTCTCAATGTGTTGGACGACCAAATTATGCTCCCACTCCGATCCAGAATCGCAAGAATTCCTTGATTCGTTAGTCTTAAAACACCCGATGTATCATTGAGGGGAGTTTCCCTGTTGGCAACCCAAATTACTGTCTGGACAGAGATTTTGCCATACCATACCCCCAAGTATCGTTTTTTGGACATGCCCGGGCTGAAAAATCCTAATATAAAGCTTCCATTAGCTGAAACAATGGTATCCCCATCTCTAATGAACTGGGTTGTGTTTACGGTGTCAATGGCTGTCGTAGGTTCTATTATCAGCAATAACGAAGAGCCAAAGAGAAGTAGGTAGGTGTAATTCTTAGATATTCTCATAGTTTTTCCTGCACTTCTCTTTGTTAATTCTTCGGCTGGCTGATATATTGAAAATATTCTCTGGAAAAGCTCTAAGCCCCTACTTGATGCAGTGGGACAGGCTTCTGTCCAAGGCACAACTAGAACGGCAAAAACCGCTTGTCAGCTCTTTAGATAGCGTTTTGACAATCAGTTCTTCCAGTCATTATCATCTAGAAATAACGCATATTACCGTTTTCAACTGAAAAGTGAAAAATTTGCCTCCCAGCAGCCGGATAGTTGGATCAAAAGCAGGTTCAGTGACTGGTTATATTTTTACCCTGCAGGATAAGATCTTTTGGTGGCCGTCTAGAGGACATTCCAGGCACTTGGCATTGATTTGCCTCTCCCTTACTAGGAATTTTGTCTTGTTGTGATCAGTAATATTAATATACTGTAAAAATGGTTTTGAATGCCCAGCCACCTAGGTTAGTTGCCATATTGGACCTGCTGTAGTGCGTGTTTTCTAGACCAGAAATGGAAATTCAAAAGGAGACAGGAATACAAATGAGTGGTATTGGTTAGATCATAGTGGCTTGTCTCCGCGGTGATACCTTTTGGACATCTAGTATCATCAACTTGAAATTTAGGCTGGAACTTTTGGAATTTTATTTTTTTTTAAAATAACGTGGTTTCCTGTAACAGGTTGAAAAGGTATCGGGATAATAGTTTGAACACAACTTTGTTTTAGAATAGTTTTTTTTGTATTTTTTGAAATAGCATTACGCCTCAGCGTCACAGATTTTTTTTTCTACACAACAGCTCTTTGAAATAAAGTTGTTCGGTGAATACTTTCAATATTTTTTTTTACAAATTAATTAATCTAAATAAAAATCAACCTAGATTTTTACAAACATTTAGTGGTTAAGAAATAGGATTCAACATTCAATAACTAACCAAGAAAAAAAATGAGTGTCACGACCCGAATCCCGGGTCCATGACCGGCAACGCAGGAACAGTGTCGAAAGGACACCCCACCGACGCTAAGCTTCAAAACAGACATATCAAAAGAACAAGATATTCAAAAATACGCAGCATTTCATAATCTTGAGAAATATTATATTACTCAAAGCTGATGAAATCAAAGGATAGTTCAAAACTCTTCATCAGTAATTAAAACAAAATAATAATTCATAATACTCATTACATTGTCAAAATCCAAACTTAATTAAAACAGAGTAATAGTGGAGCGTCTAAGACATCGAATCAAAACAACCTTGAACAATAAGCAAGGCATACCGATCCAAAACTGAAGAAGCAGAAACACTCAACAAAGTCCAACTATTATCAGAAACTAAGAACCTGAAATAATATTAAGAATGAGGGGTGAGTTCAACCAACTCAGTGAGGGAATAATATTTAATATACATTTTAGATATTTTCATATTAATAATTTGTCAGATGATTTATCTTGATATACATATACATATACATACTAAATATATTATCATAACGCAGTAGAATGATATACATATACATATACATACTGAACATATTATCATAACGTAGTGGAATACATGTCAGAGATCAGATGACACCCGAGGGTGACCAGATGACACTTAAAAGTGACTAGATGACACCCGAAGGTGACCACTGTGGGATGATTAGTCGCCACAGGCTGATGCTTCTCTCATCAGCTAGGTATACAGAATACTATGTGCACATAGGCTAACTACTCTCCGTTAGCATGGAGTTACTGACAAGTCCTATATCAAGGCATAATAGATATTTACAGAATCATCAAAGAAACGTATATTATATCAAATAGAATTTAGCTCGATAAAATACGAGTGCAAATTTCAAGAATAGATGAGTACTCGGAAAACAAAGCAAAATATATAAATATAAATATTCAAGAGATTAACTAATCGTACTCATCATATAATCAAGATACATATTTACTTATATTATATGCATATTAAAGATTATCCCACTCACCCGGAAAATATAGAACTAAAGAAACGTCAGACGAAAGACCCGAAAATCCTATTAAGGATCGTTAGGAGAACCTACAACAATATATGAAATATACTAAAAAACAACTCAAACAAAATATCTCACTGCATAAAATAAAACTAGGTTTACTCTCCTAGGTTTAGGGACTAAAACGATAATTATCCAAATAGGGACCAAAATGTAATTTTACCAAAACTGGACCAAACTGTAAATATATAACCATACTGAAATTTCACCCATAAACCATCCTTCATTCTGTCCAGAACAAACTAGGGACCTAAAAGTAATTTTTATAAAGTTTAGGGACTAAAATGTAAATTCCTAAAATTTAGGGACCAAACTAAAAATATTCCAAATCAATTATCAAACTGAGATTTATCATCCTTAACCTCATAAAAACACTGTCCAGAATCTCAAAATACCATTAGGGGTCAAATTATAATTTTTCCAAAGTTTAGGGACTAAACTGTAATTTCCACAAATTGAGGGACCAAATTGAATTTTCGTCATCTTCAACCTCAAACCCAGAATTGTTCACAGATTACCTACTGTTCTTTCTAGAATTCCAACTCAAAATTCACAATTTACACAAATCATAACTCAACATCATCATCTTTACCAACAATCTCTCAAAATCAACTAATTAATCAATTACCCACAACAATCAACCCTATAACATTCAAATTAATTCATCAATTAACCCAAAACACAAATTTTCAAAACCCTAATATTTATCAAAACATAAATTTAAATTTCAAACAACACATTTATACATTTAACAACCTAAATCTTACCTTTAAAGTTATTTCTTCTCAATCTCTTCCCTTTCCCTTCTTTTCCCCTCTTTTCTCTTCTTCCTTCTCCCTCTCTTACATTTGCTCTCAAAAAAACCACAGCTCCCTCTTTTGTTCTTTTGTTTTATTTTCTTTCTATTTATATTTATCAACTATTATTCAATTACCATAATACCCCTCATTTAATTATACTTACTCTTTAAGCCATTAAGGGCTTGGTTGCCCTTTCCTACTAATTTTCAAAACATCACAATGAGATAAGGAGATATAGCAAGAAAGAAATATAATAGAATAAAAAAAAAGAGAAATATAATAGAATAAAAAAAAGGATAATGAAAGACACACCAAAATTTTATTTTTGATTCTTAGAATGGTTTTGACAATAATTCTAACCACACCTTGAAAAAATACTAAATAAAGTTTGAATAAAACCATTAACAAATTATAATCATGATCATTGATCTTTCAATATATAATATATAATTAGAATCATTTTATCAAGATTTTTCTAACAATAATAAATATGTAAAAAATAGAGCTCCGGTGTATCTCCCCATAACCTATTCTTTCTTGGTCATTAGATCTTGAATCTCATTTATTGATCATCGAGTCTTCATAAAATAAGTTGATTTTTGAAAGAGATATAATTTTAATTAAATTGAGAGGGACATAATTTTTAAATCAAACACTATTTTCAATAATGGTTGTGTTTTTATGTTCAAAGTTTAAGACCCGAAGTTTTGGTCCGAACACAACCTAAGTTAACATAAGTATATAAGAAAAAGTTGTAAGGGAATTACTTTTTACTTTTCTAATTCTTATGGTTGTTATAACTCTCTTCTCATTAAACCAAGAATTTTAGTTTTTGATCTTGAGTTTTTCAAGTAAATGTGGAAATAGCAAGTAAGTCATTCTCTCTCATATTATTTTTAATTGAAGTTATTTTAATAAAAGGATTAAATGAAAGATTAAGATTTATAAGAATTTGAAGTTTATGTTATTAAAATTGATTCATAATTATTAGAGGTTTAATGTTAAGTGATTGATTTTTAATATATTGTTAAAAATAAAGATTTGTGAGTTGATTTATTTAAATTAATTTTTATGGGTTAAGAAATTCATTTCAACCTTGTTGGAAAATCTAGATAGAATGGTCATAAGGTTGAAGATGGTAAAATTTTATCTTAGTCCTTGATTTATAAAATTTACATTTTAGTCCTTGAACTTTGTGGAAATTATAGTTTGGTCCCTAGTTTGTTCTAGACGGAATGGAGGATGGTTTATGAGTGAAATTTTAGTATGGTTATGTATTTACAATTTGGTCTAGTTTTGATAAAATTACGTTTTGGTCTTTATTTTAGAAAATTATCATTTTAGTCTTTAAACCTACGAGACTAAACCTGATTTTCTTTTATGTATTAAAATCTTTTATTTGTGTTATTTTGAGTATATTTTGTGTATTTATTGTAGGTTTTCTTAACAATCATCGATAAGTTTTTCGAGTCTTTCATCTGATATCTCTTTTAATTTATATTTTTTCGGGTGAGTGGAATAATCTTTAATATGCATATAATATAAATAAATATGTAGTTGATTATATAATGAGTACAACTCGTTAATTTCTTGAATATTTATATATGTTGTTTTATTTTCCAAGTACTTCTTTATTCTTGAATTTGCACTTGTAATCTGTCGAACTAGAATTTATTCGATATGATATACGTTTCTTTAATGATTTTATGAATATTTATTATGTTTTGATGTAGGACTTATTAGTAACTTCATGCTAATAGAAAATAGTTAGCTTATATATATATAGTATTCTGTATATTTAGCTGGTAAAAGAAGCATCAGCCTATGGTAACTGATTATTCCACAGTAATCATCTTTGAGTTTTATCTAATCTCTGACATGTATTCCATTATTTTATGATAATATATATATATATATATATATCAAGAAATAAATCGACTTGCAAACTATTAATATCTAAAATATTTAAAATATATATTAAATAGTATTCTTTCATTCAATTGGTTAAACTCATCCTTCATTATTAATATAATTTATTATTTTTAGTTTTGAATAGCAAGTGAACTTTATTGAGTGTTCTTTCTTTTTTAATTTTTGTTAGTATACCTTATTTATTTTGTAATATTTTTTTTTAGTTTTGATTCGATATTTTAGACGCTTTACTATTATCCTATTTTAATTAAGTTTGGATTTTTTACAATTTAATAAGTATTATGAATTATTATTGTTATTTTAATTACTGATAATAAGTTTTAAACTATCATTTAGTTTTATTAATTTTGAATAATATAATATTGTTATATATTATAAAATATTATGTATTTTTTAAATAATTTATTTTTTTAATATGTCTGTATTAAGAAGATTTAATACAGGTAGACTGTTTTTTAAATGCTGCTCTTGTGCTGCCGATGATAAAGCTAGATTCGAATAGTACACAAAGAATGTTATATTCCTAATATTTTTTCAACATGTTACTTTCCCAAAATTTGTACGAAAGAAACAGTGTTAGAATTCTTAAATACCGAGACTTTTGGAAGCATGCTATTATAAGGAAAAGCAGAGGACTCCAAGCTTTAGATGCATGTAACTGAAAGCAATGGAATTCACGTTGGATTTGCCTGGATTGAAACTGAAGAATACAAACAATGGGAGATATTCCTCCTGATGTAAACATGAATTCCGGTTTTCTTTTTTTCCCATTTATATTCAGTAGATCATAAGCTTACATCAAACGAAAGCCTGGACAATTATCATAAAAAGGGGCAAAAAGCAAATTCCTGTACAAATGATTGTATAACTTTATACTTCCGAATGGTGAAAAGATTACCAAAAGAAAAGAAAAGAAAAGAGAGAAACTATTTTACAAGAACAGTTCAGTCCCAGGTATGATGAACAAAAAAATTTCAGTACAAAAAGTCAACTATCTTGCTTCTAGTTGTGTCATGGTGATTTCATTAGCAGAAATCTTGCTCTGAATCGATGAAGAACTTGCTTTACCACTATCCTTGGTGGTAAAAAAACCAGGTTCTTTCGGCTGAGGCAATTCACTCTCACTACCCAACATCATAACCACTGATGACATGCTTGGTCTGTCTCTTGGACTCCGTTGCACGCATAATAGACCTATTTGTATCGAACGCTGCGCTTCATATAAATTGCATGATTCTACAATTGATTCTGCAATGAGTTCTGAGGACCCGCCTTCTATAAATAATCTCCAAGCCTGGCATTAAACATTTATCAACAGGCAGCTTGGTATGCACGGATATTAAAATGTTTCTGCAGTGAAACTTACATATCCAAGAAGGTCCAGCTTGCTGTCTGGATGACAAAATCCTTTATTTCTCTTTCCACTCACTATCTCTAGCACCATCACACCAAAGCTGAAGACATCTGATTTCACAGAGTAGAGCCCATCAATTGCATACTCTGGTGATATGTAGCCACTGCAGGAGGTTATTCAATGTTAGAAGATGCTAAATCAAATTTCAAGGACCGCAAACAACTGGCAAATAGCAGAGCACTTACTATGTTCCCACCACCTTATTTGTATTTGCTTCAGTTTCACTTCCTCTGACACTTCTAGCCAGGCCAAAGTCTGAAATTTTTGGATTCATTTCATCATCTAATAAAATGTTGCTGGCTTTCAAATCTCTGTGAATTATTCTTAGTCTCGAGTCTTGGTGAAGGTAAAGGAGTCCCCGGGCAATCCCATTGATAATGTGGAAGCGTTTAGGCCAGTCTAGTACCTTGTTCCTAGTTTTATCTGCCAAAAATTTTGTTCATTATGTGATTATTATCAGGCTAGTAAATGCATGGAAAGGAGAAACGAGAATAACAAAACTAATAAAAAATTTCCAAGGCAGCATGTGTGACAAGGAAAGCAGAAAAACCGCTTCCTCAGCAGATCATTTTCAAATAGATTTTGGAGGAAGCTTAAGAGGTTCAGGCTGAGGTACTTATGATTTCTCCTTTATCTTGATACATATTTTAACAACTGATATTTCTACCAAAACTTGTTTAACTATGGCTTCAATCAAAGCGAATTAAAGAGAGTAGGATTCGGAGTTTGCATGACAAAACTAAGTAAAATACACTTGGCAAATTTGTAAGGGTTTTGAGATACAAACCAAAGATAAAGTCCAAGCTTTTGTTAGGCATGAACTCATAGATCAGCATCATTTCATCGGCTTCAATGCAGCAACCAAGAAGCTTCACTAGATTTCGGTGCTGAAGTTTCACAATATGCTTGACTTCGTTTTTGAATTCATCGAGTCCTTGTTTTGAAGTCTTCGAAAGCCTCTTCACAGCTATTTCTTGTCCATCTTTTAGTATTCCCTGTAAATGGTCATTCCATCTATGTTATAAGCATGACTTTTTTTTACTGAAACTAACACCACGCACAGAGCTATGTTGGTGGTGCCAGTAGTTTGTACCACGAAATTCAAGAAATTGTGTCCGGTGTCCCTGTTTACTGAAGTATTATTACCTTATAGACGGTTCCAAAACCACCTTGTCCTAGTATATTGGCTTCAGAAAAGTCATCGGTTGCGCGAGACATAGTACTTATATCAAACAACGGCAGTTCCAGATCTTCCTCCTTACCTTTATTATTTTGACTTGTTTCCAGAATATCTTTCATTTTTCCTGCGAAGTATCATAACAATGACTCCAAAAGCAACAAACATTCCTCTATATTCTGTTAATAATTCAAACGTAATGAGTTTCTTTACATATTTTTGATACATTGCATATCAGTAAGATCCAAGTATAAATGTTCCCTGCTAAGCATGAAAAAGACTAGACTGAGGGAATTTAATATTTGAAGGATTGAATAACTTACTCTTTTTCTGCCGCTTCTTTCTTCGGAGAAACAGGAACAAGGCTAGACTGAGAAACACCACCGCAACAGATGGCACTAAGAATATTATAAGCGTTTGTTTTTTCTCTTTGGATTTAGCCTCCACACCTCCAGCATTGCCTAGACACAAGGCAGTTAAGAGAAGAGAAGCTGGAAGTTAGGAATCAGATAGGAAATCTCATCGCTAACTTAATAGCGTGGTTGAGTAGTGTTGATGGACAAAAATCATTAGGGAGGCAATACAATCAATCTTTTCAGGTTCATCAGTTTTGTAACGAAAAAGTACACTGTTTTTTTTAACATCCCCAACAATCTCCCCATAAGGTAGGATTTTATTAGTTGAAGCACTTTTTTTCTTGAGGCGAAACTGATCCAATTTATTATTAGTTGTGAAACAAATGTGTTCAGGTATGTCTATGGATACAGAATGAGTAAGAGGTCAATCTAGAAGAGGAAATAAAACTGCAGTTAGATAGCGTTTCAAGCTAGTCATTGAGGCAGTTAATTCACATAATATGTACTGCATTTGCAAGTTAATAGAATCTCAGCATTAGAGAGTTGCATCTGAGGCGAGAGGATTTCATACCTAGGTCTGATCCAGCCATCCTTATGTATATTTCTTGCCCATTTTCATTGAACTGTCTCATATCAATAAGGTCACTGAACCAGAGCAAGCACCCACTTCCACCATTATTGCTAATGTCCAAATTTGCATAAGCTGTACAAGAACAGTTCTTCAGGCACGTGCTTCTGCACTCGTCAAGACTCATGCTCCCGTTAAACCAGGATTTTCTTGTTTCAGGTAACTTGATGCCAGTGAAATTTCGAAACCCATCTCCAGAGCAATTCAATTTAGTCTTTCTATCGCAGCCACTTGACCAATCCATTGTATCCCAATCTTTAGGAATTTTAGGTGTAAATCCATCCAAACAATTGCATACAGGGGAGTTGTTGATACTACAAGTGGCATATGCACCACAAAGTGCATAACGATCGCAATTATCTGTTTGCACTGTGAGATAGAGGTCCCAAGATTGCGTTCGATCAATCCAGGTGAAGCGCTGGACAGCACCATTCTGACTTATCACCATCCTTGAAAGAAATGAGCTGTTAACAAGCTGATAGGTGTAGTATTCCTCATCATTATCATAAACAAATTTGTATGTGTATATCGTATTTAGTTTCAGCTGAGGAGTACCACTGAACCGCAGACCATTCCATGGTCCAGACCTAAACCTCTCAGTTGAGTCCTCTCTCACAATTAACTCAGAATATGCAGCAGGATCAAGTCTGAAAGTCCAATTACCTCTAGAAGGATCATCAGATGACTTCCATGATGATATGTACCGATCCAGACTGGTTACAGTGTTCCTTCCTAGCTTCATCTCTGGCAGGAACGTATCGCCTGGATAGTCAAAACTCTGCCACAAGGAATTTTCCAGATTACTATCACCCTCCTCTCTTACAACAAGGTTTCCTGAATCCAAAAGCTGCGCAACCGGATTTGTTGCAGGCCCTGATGAGTTGGAAGACCATATTGCGCTCCCAGTTTGATCAAGAAGGACAAGAATTCCTTTGCTAGTAATCCTCAAAACACCTGATGTATCATTGATTGGGGTTTCCCTGTTAGCAACCCAAGCTACAGTCGTAGTAGATATTTGGTTATACCATATGCACAAGTAACGGTTGCTGGAGGCGCCAAAGCTGAAAAATCCCAATTTAAAGCTTCCACCGGCTGAAACAAGAAAGTCTCCATCTTTAAATGGTTGAGTTGTATTGATGGAGTCGACTGCTGTGGATGGAGCTATAATCAGCAACAAAGAGAAGCAAAACAGAAGTGAAGGAAAGGAATCCATTGATATTCACATAGTTTTTTCCCGCACTGCAGATTATTATTTGATCAGGATGGAAAATAACCAACGGAAAGAAAAGGGAAGAAACAAGATGTAAGCCCCTAGAAATGATCCAGTAATAGTATTCTACTGTGCAGGGGAGAATGTGATGAAAAGAACAACCACATGAAGTAGTAAATGTCATCGTAGATGTTTATGCGGTGTAAAAATATTTTTTTTATTTTAAATTAATATTTTAGAGGTGTTTTAATATGTTAAATAAAAAAATAAATTTTAAAATATAAAAATAATTATTTTAACATATATATATATATATATATATATATATATATATTACAATTTCAAACGCGTGCGGCGTGCAGAGAAATGCTGACCCTGTATTCCTTCAAGACAAAAATAGTTCAAAAACGCTGATACTAGCATCTTGCAATTGACATGCATGTTGTTTCTAGCTTTGACTGCTTTTGTTTATTTTTTATTTTTTATTTTTTTAATCTATCTCTTTGAATCTTGTCAAGAATAAGGTTCATATGCAGAAATATTTGAATTTAAATCCCGGCTCCAGTACAGTCATAGAAAACTAATTTAATCAGCTTAGAACTTGATGCTTGTGCTTACCAAACACCTGTACTCGGTCCTTGGGACCATCAAGATGGCTTGTATATGTGACATTTTTTGCAAGATTTCAAATGCTGGTGATGTCTTAAGAGCTAGTCTTGAATGTGTCTGTCTATCATTTTCATTAATCACCTCCTCTTGAAGGTAACACAAATTGCAGAGAGAGGTCACAATCCTTTGCGGAGGGTAAGTATGGCTTTTCTTCAATGATTATCCATGTGCCTACTTGAATCGTGGTGGGCCTTGAAGGATTTAAATTTAGACACTTAAAAGAAAATAAAAATCACACGTTTTTCTTTTTGGATCCAAGTGTGGCTTGAGATCAAAGTGTGGTTTAGTTTTTTTTTTTTTTTGACAATAAAAAACATGTATTTTAAATTTTATATAATATATGGTTTCTGCTTTTATATATAAAGCTTATATCTCTTATTTTCAAATTATATAGTTATAGCTTGTGTTTTATAATTGTTTTGATATACTAATATTAAAATAATTTTTAAAAAATAAAAATATTATTTTAATACATTTCTAAGAAAAATATATTTTAAAAAATAAATATTATTATATTTTTAAACATTTTTTTACAAGAAAAATATATCATTTTTTATAATATAAAAATCAAAATTTGGATAAAATTATTTATTTATTATTGATATACAATGTAAACACGTGTGAAATGATTATTATATTTGCTATGAATATTTGATTTCAATTAGTATTTTTATCATTTAAATTATAAAAAAGATTTATCATTGTTAATAAAATCATCTTACAAATAAGATAATGAGAAAAAATAATTTATTTGTGCTCTATTTAACATTTATTAATAAATTGTTGTTTCCAATTCTAAAAAGAAGAATAAAAGAGAAAAGTATTGGATACCTTCTTCCTTGCACAAACATTCATGCCTTAAATTAGGGTTAGCCGCCGATAGAAAAGGACAACGGATTGTGTCGGAGCAAATATAATTTCGTAAACGACGTGCATTTAATAAGTCTTTGCTTTTATTTGTCCGGCCGTCTAGTTTGAAAAACCAGTGGCCTTTCAACATAAATAAAGGGTGGCTAATACAAACGACGTGTATTCTAATATGGACGCGCTCTTTCATTTTGGATTCTGATATCTCTATCTTTTTCAACTAAAATCAAAGTCTTGAAACATGATTCGTGGTGCGAAGAGGGTCAAGACTAAAAAGAATTTCTACAGGTTAAATTTCAGTAGATTTTAGCTTTAAAATTTAAATTTTATTGGGTTTATGATGGAATATTATTATTATTATTATTATTATTATTATTATTTTTACAGGGAGCTCTTACTAGCATACTGTTTTTGTCACTATCTGTACTCTATATTTACATCATTACGTATTGACTCCGTTTAATAATCTGATCATTGATTAATTTTGATTGAATTGTTGATTAAATCAATTATTTATCTAATTTGATTTCAAAATATGATTTCAAAATATGATTTAAGTTTTCAAATCAATTCATTTAAACCAACTATATGGTTGGAATGACCAATTTTATAGAAGAAGAAGACGAAGAAACTAGAACGACCTAACTTCTAACATTGACATATGAACAATATCAGCATCTACTTCGAAGTGCACAAAATCTGGTAAGAAACTGGTGACCAACCCAATCTGCAATTAATAATTTGATTTAATTTATTAATATTTAAGTTATTTTTATATTAGTTTGTATGTCAATCAAGATTATTTTTTACAAATGATTTTAAAAGCATGCATTTCATTTCAACTTCATATATTTACAGAATAAATCTGAAAAGTTAAAAAAAAAAAAAAAAACCATTCAACTTATTCCTTAGGTTGATAAATTGTCCTTAGAGTCTTGATGTTACTCATGTCAATCGTGTATGACTAAAAATTTTGCTCCCTATATTGGAAGAAATATGCGTTTGCAGTCAAGGTAACAAAACCAAGAAGAAGAAGCAAGTCTTTTCGCCTGCCCATTTGTTCTTAGGGTTCATAATTTGACATTATATTCTTCTGCCATCAATATGCATGTATGATAATTTTGGTTTGTGTATGGAAAAAAATTTGAAAGTGTGGCCTAATTATATTTTTTTAAAATTATAAAAAAATTTGCTTTAATTATTTTTTATGTTTTTATATTATTTTAATATGTTGATGTGAAAAATAAAAAAAAACATATCATTTTAATATATTTTTAAATAAAAAATATTTTAAAAATCAATATGTATTACTATTATAAATACCTCTAAATTTATGGAAAGGCTATTAAGTAGTGCAGTAAAAGATGCGGATTTTTCACTATGCAAGGCTCCATTGTTCATTCTTTCATACATTATTGTGAATGAGTTGTGTAAAATTTTATATTTTTTTAATTTGATTCTTAAATTTTTTTTCTTTGATAATTTAGTACTAATTGAAGACCAATTGATCCTCTTTTTTTTTTAAAAAAAAAAGATGGGATTGAAAAAAGAGAGATCAAAATTTATATAAAAAAAATCAAGTATGGATAGCATACCATAAGTTTCATAAAAAATGTACTTTGATCTTTAAATTTTAAAAACTATGTTAATTATACAATTTCAATATTACAAATTTAATTTTCAATTTAATTTTATAAAAAAATTATTTTTATTAATTTTTTGTTCCTGATTGAGAGAGAAGAGAGGAAGATCTTTGAATTTTGACGATAGAAAAAAAATATCATTAACATCAATTTAGACTACCAAAATAGATCATATTTATGTTAAAATGGTTCTATTTGTTGAGAGAAATTCATATTAGATATTTTTATACTTTTAAAGTTCAAAAAAAAAATTGAATTTGGATTGATTTATATTTTTGGAGTGATTTTTGAGGTTATAAATAGATTTTTCATGATTCCTGCTATGTTCTAAAGATGCTTTTGGATCAAAAATGGACTGAAATGGGTTTTTAGGTTAAAAAAATTTAAGTTTTAACCATCATAATAGTTAGAATCTAGATAAATCAAATGACATAATATTTATTTTAAAAAAAAAATAAAATAAACAACATATCATCTATTCCAATTACAAAAAAAAAAAAAAGTTAAATTACGGAAGCCATGACAATATAGGCTAGGGAGGCTAGCCTGACTTACTAGATCCAATAAAGCCTTGCTTCAGCTTTTTTTTTTAATTTTTTTAATTAATAATTTATTTTTATGGATTTTTTTCTAATTTGTATTTAGTTAGCACCCTCTTTTCTTTTTCATTTTGTTTTGATAACTTCCAAATTTGAAGAGTTTTTCTAATTAATCTATTTTTTTTAATTATTTGTATAAATTAATTTTTTAAAATAATATTTTTAATATATACAACTTTGCATGATTTTTATTTTTTTGTGTCTTTATTTCTACTATTTTTTTCTTAAATAAAAAATTGTTTTAATAAATAAATTTAATAAATATAATCAAGTAAATATTTTGTTTTTTGATATAAAATATCTTGATTTATATTAATTTTTTAATTTTTATTTTTAGATATTGTTAATGATTTTTTATTTATTATAACATATATAGTTCTCAATTTATTTGATTATATATATATATATATATGCATAAAATATTTTATTTGAATTTAAATTTTTTAAATTATAAAAATACATTAAAAAACTTATATAAATTTTTTTATAAAATATAAAAATATTCAACCCATAACAAAACACAAATTACTACATCTATATCAGTATAATGTCAGTCGGCTCCCATTGCTTTTTGAAGGAAATCTAGTGCGGTAGTATTTTCCGTAAATTAATGATTAAAATGCTAGCACTAGACTCAATAGTGATTTTCATTTTCTCCTTTTTTTTTTTAGAAGTGCTGTTGACTTTGCAATGGAAGTAAAAGAAAAATATTTGATAATTTCTTCAAAATTCATCTTATCAGACATATTTAACAAATCATGAAGAAACATATTTAACAGCCAAGAAAAAAAAAATGACATATTTTCAAGCTCATCGTCAAAATCCGCATGTGGAAATTAATGGGATTTTACTTCAAAAAATTTTTAAAAATAAAAATATATTTGGAATTATAATAATAATGATGATTCAGAATATTTTTTATTTAAAAATATGTTAAAATTATTTTTTTTTATTTTTTTAAAATTATTTTTTATATCAACTCATCAAAAAACCTAAAATCATTAAAAAAATTATTTAAACTAAAATAAAATTAAAAATTTTAAAAATATAAATCACATTTGTTTCCAAACACACTTCAAAGCATTCATGAGAGAGAGAAAAAAAAAATCAAGCATTCAATAAAGAATTCAAAAATTGGGTACAAATTAATGTGTGAATAGACGTGTAAAATGACTAATGAGCATAGGCTGGACGAGGCTGGCACGATCCATCACGTGGCTGGCTGGCATACCACTTGAACCATGCCCAGGAGTCGCGGAGCCCAAATATTTGGCTTTAGCTAAACGCTGGATCCTTAAACCGTAATTTGAAGTCGAATCTACCATGTATAATTATTTCAAATTAATATTTTTAATATAGAAAAATTATCAAACTTATTATTTTACATATATACCTCTCAAAACTGATGAACATATTCAAATATAAAAATCAAACTCGTTTTAATTTATTAAAAAGTTGATTTGATTTTTATTTTTTGAGTGATTTTATAGTATTTTGGGGTTGAAAATAGATTTCTCAAGATTTACAGGATATTTTAAAAGTGTTTTTAGATTTATAAGATATTTTAAAAGTGTTTTTAGATAAAAATAAATTAAAAATTAATTTTTTAAAATCTAAAAATGCTAAACTTTAATTTTCTAGTCATCACATATAATCTTTTTAAAAATAAAGCAAGTGAGAGTTCTTTTTTACTACAAGAAACCTATTTTCGATTAAAAAATTAAAAGTAAACAATACATCATCCGTTTTTTTAAATAAAAAACATAATTAGACATGCATGACTAGAGGTATGAGCCTCACCTGGCCTCTCTTGTTTGTTTGTTTTTTTTTTTTTAACTTGAACAATATCCTCTTTAATTTTTAAATTGTCTTGCTTATTTTTTTTAAATGATGATTGATTTTTTAAAATATTTTCTTAGTTCTACAAAACTTTGAAGAAATTATTATAATTTGTCTATATAAATGAATTGTATTTTAATAGAAAACTTGTAAAAAAACAATTGATATTAAAATTAACCTCAAACATAAAATAAATGAAAATATATAAAATAAAATATATAGCTAGTGTAAAATATTTATATTTTTATTATCTTTGTTTTACTAGAAATGTTAACTTATCACTTTATTATTTAATTAGCATCAATACCTTTTTTTAATATATCATTTAATTTATTTTTTAAATTTATTTGTTTAAGTATAAACAACATCCTTTTGTTTTCCAATTAAAATAACTTATGATACTCAAAAACACATCCATTATATAAATGACTTGTTCTTTTACATTAAAAATTAATTTAGAATCTTACCTGTAAAGTAGCATGAATATAAAAATAGCTAATAACTAAAATAACTATATAAGAATAGGTTTAGCTAATTATCAAATAATAAAAAATAAGTTGCATTATAATCAAAATTTCATTTTATATTGGCCCATCCATTCTTTAAGGGGGGTTAAAATAATTTTTTTAACTTAAAAAAAAAATTCAAATATTGATAACATGTTTTCTAATATAAAACAATTGTGAGAGGTTGTCTTAATGTGAATCAATTAACTTAGCGGTTCAAAGACAATTTCAATAACAAATAAAAACTTAGTTTGATTAAAAAAATGAAGATCATATTTTTTTTTTATAAATATTAAGATGACAACATATTTGATTGATCTGATCAACTTGAATTAACTAATCAAATAACAGCTCAAGTCATGACATCATGATAACCATATATAAAAAAACAAAAAAAAATTTATAAAACTTAATCTCCAATTAATCAAATATTGAATGATGATATTGAGAGAAATCAAACTAAAAAGAGGGAAAAAAAACTTATATCAATCAAGGTTAACCTATCAAATTCATGATTTAGATCATTAGACTAAAATAACCTTATAGAAAGTAGGTAAAAACAATTATAAACCCCAATCCTTAATCAATCCAATATTAAAAGATAAAATTGAAAACATAGTAAATTAAAAAAGCATTTTTTACTCAAAATAAATATTTAAGATGAGATTTGGTTTAATAAATATTAAAACAACAACATATTTGATCGATTCTAGTTAACCTGAGATAACCTGCCAATCCTCAACTGAGTTATAAGATCATGATAACCCCATAGAAAAAAAAATAAATTACAAAAATAAATTTTCAATAAACCCAATGTTGAAGGATTAAACCGAAAAAGAAAATCAATTAAAAAATGACCTAAAAAATAACTCGAGTAAATCAGTATATCTTGCCAAACCTATGACTAGGTTATAAGACTAGAATAATCCAATAGGAAGCAAATTGAAGCAAATTATAAAATCTAATTCTCAATCAACCCAGTTTTGAAATATGAAATTGAAAAAAAACATTGATTAAAAAAAAGCATGAAAAGTAATTCGTCAAACTCTAACCCGAGTCATAAGACAAGAATAATTTTATAGAAAACAGACCAAAATAAATCATGAAACTTAATTCTTAATTAATCCAATATTAAATGATAAAATTAGGAGAAAATTAAAAAAGTCAATTAGAAAAACAAAAAAAATTGAGTCAACTCGTCAAACCTATAGTTTGGATCATAAGCCTAGAATAATCTCATAAAAAGTATATTGTAAAAACTTATAAAGCTTAATCTTTAATAAAAAAAATATTAAAAGATGGATTTAAAATTGAAAAGAAAAATATAGGTTAAAAAAATTAAATAAATAGAATTATACGAGAAAAGGAACAATAAAATCCTCTCATTCTTTTTTTTTTGTTAATGAATGATGTTTTTCCCTCAAGAATTAGATTTTGTTAATAATAATTATACATATAATGGAACACTATTGATGACAATTACACTCTTTAAAAAATAAAAAAATAAAACCTACATTCTTGATCGTATTTTCACAATCAAATGTAATTTATTCTTTCTCTTTGAATTCCTCAAAACTTTATCCTTGAAATATGAAAGGATAGAAATAAATTTTACTGCCTAAAGCCAACCATGACCATATTCCCACCCCTAAAAGATTCAAAGCTCTTGAGAATGTCTAAACTTTGACATGAATTTTTGCTTATCTAGCATCAATTAATGTGACACTAACTTCATTGACAGAGCAAGATTCTTGCTTGCTTGATGAAGAATTTGCATCAATCAACTTTCTTTCTATGTAAAAACCTGGCTCGTTTGGTTGAGCTAGTGTCCCTTCACCACTTAGCATTAATACCACTGTTGACATACTTGGCCTATCTCCTGGGGAATGTTGAACGCATAACAGACCAATATGGATGGACCTCATCACTTCATTTTGATTACAGGTTTCCACTATCAAATCATCGACTAGCTCCAAAGCTCTTCCCTCTTTGAACAATTTCCATGCCTGGAAATTTTAAGATATATTTTGTTATTACAGTTGTTTTCATATGACTAATAAAAGAGATTAGAGGGGGGTTAAGATCACTAATTAGCCCTTACATGACCAAGAAGGTTGAGTTGATGTCCTGAATGATGAAATCCCCTATTTCTTTTCCCACTTATAATCTCTAACACCAAAACACCAAAGCTAAACACATCTGATTTTATCGAGAATAGACCATCAATGGCATACTCCGGCGACATATAACCACTGCATAATATCCACAAATTGATCAATGAATTTCAAGTATATATTAAGGTAATTCCAAACATTTTATTTTCTTTTTAAAATAAAGAGATGAAGAAAAAGAATATCAATTTCTTACTATGTTCCAACTACTCTTTTTGTATTTGCTTCTATTTCATTCCCTCCGAAACTTCTAGCCATGCCAAAGTCTGAGATTTTAGGATTCATCTCTTCATCTAGCAAAATGTTGCTCGGTTTAAGGTCTCGATGAATGATTCTTAATCTGGAGTCTTGATGAAGATAAAGTAGTCCTCTTGATATGCCAATGATGATATGGAACCTCTTAGTCCAATCCAGGGCCTTGCTTTGCTTTTTATCTGTTCATTGCATATTTATGCTCATTTTAATCCAATAATCCATATAATTAATAACCTAATATAAAAGCTTATCAATTTAATAAGTTCTTACCATTTATGTAGAAGTCTAGGCTTTTCTTGGGCATATATTCATAAATCAAAATCTTCTCATCTAGTTGAACGCAATATCCTAGCAGCTTTACAAGGTTTCGATGCTGAAGTTGTGCAATGCATTTAACTTCATTCATGAACTCATTAAGCCCTTGTTTGGATTCTTTGGAAAGCCTCTTCACAGCTACTTCTTGGCCATCTTTAAACACACCCTGCCAAATATAAAAATATATAATTAAGTTATTAAAATGATTTCTTATACTAATACGTCATAACATTGAATGTGGACCTTAATTGCAGGTTAGTTAAGTGTTCATGTCATGTGATGAACACCTTAATTCTAGATATCCCTTATATCTTAGTATATGAGAGTAAATATTTTAATTCATAAAGAAAAGAACATAATATATATTAGTCTTAATTAATAATTTTAATTAATGTCCAGTCTTAGTAGAACATGGACAAGGAACATTTAGGAATAATATTGTAATGCAATAGAAATCTTATAATTATAACAACTTTGTAATGTCTTATTAAAACATTTTTATTCCACATATTATCTTTACTTTAGATGCATTAATCAAATATTATATTTATTTATCAAATATAATTGAATATTAAAGATAAGAAAACCTTTATTAATAATAAACATATTTTACATTAATAAAATTAGCGCTACATGTAACCAACCGTTGACTATAGATCATATTCACTAATAATAAGTTGTTAGATATATAGAAGAGCTTAAATCTATAATTAGAGATAAAACAGGGCTTCGGATGTTGTTAAATGTTATTAATGTATAAAATATAGGTTTAATGATATATATATATATATATATATATATATATATATATATATATATATATATGTAGGAGAGAACTAATATGAGATTTAATTATCAAATGAATGTTCTTACCATTGAGCATTGATTTACACCTTTTTAAAAAAGTAAGTTATCAAAGATAATAAACAGTCAATCCAATCAAGCTAATACAACTCCGATTATAATAAAAATAGGGCCTAAGTAATTCCTGACAGGGATAATTAGAAAAGAGATAATTCATATGCCAAGTCACCTTCCATCAAGTCTTAAAGATGCAATTATAAAGGCTATAGATCCAATGTTTATCATCAAAATAGGCTTATAAACACGGATGAATGCGAGGATAAAACATGTAGACAAAGTAAGGAATTGTATTCGAACAAGTGTTATAAACCTAATGATAAAGGTAAATATGAGAATGATGATGGTCATGCCTATATGGTGAGATGTTTATTATTGGCACCAAAAATTAATAATGACACAACAACATAAGCTTTTTCATATTAGGTGTGTGATAAAACCAATATATTTTTAACTTTATAATTGATAACAATAGTTAGGAGAATGTTATTGGTAGGGAACTGTTGAATTGAGTTTGTAAATTGAGAAACATCATGAACCTTACATTATAGGTTCGATTAAAGAGGTACCAAACATAATAGTAATGGAAAAATTCAAAGCTTTTTTTATATATATAAACAAGTATACTGATGAAGTTTATGGTAAAGTAGTTAATAGAAATGCTTGTACTTGTTGTTTGCTAGGCCATGACAACATAATATGAATATATGGCATAGAAAATGGGAAAACATCTAAAGATTTGTAAAAGATGGGATAGATTTTACTTTGATACCTCTAGAGGAGAGTTCTTAACCAAAATTTTAAAAGGCTAGAGGAAAGGTATAATTTACTGTTAAGTAGCCTTTATAAGAAATTAAAACATATTTGAAGAAGATAAATGAAGCAAATACTTTAATTGTGAAGCTTTTCTTATTGTTTAAAGAAGTTGACAAGGTAGAAAAGTTCTCTAAATTTGTTAAGTTTTTATTACAGAAGTTTCAAGAAGTTATTTCATATGAGCTACTAGATGAGTTACCTTATACATATGATATCTAACACTTGATTGATTTAATAAGAGGGTTATTATTTTAAATTTTTCTCATTATATAATAAGCCTAAAAAAAAGGAAGATCTTAATGAAGAAAATATAAAAAAATGTTGAAAAAATGGTTGATTCAAGAAAGCTTAAGTTCATTTGTTAGTCGTGATTTATTAACATTAAAGAATAATGGTAGTTGGTATACATGTATTAATAGTCACGCTATTAATAAAATTACTATAAGATACAAGTTTTTAATTCCATGATTAGGTGATATACTAGATCAATTATATGAAACAACAAGTTTTTGAAAGTTTTACTTAAAGAGTATGTACTATCAGATTTAGATTTAACTAGTTGATGAGTGGTATATGACTTTTAAGATAAAAAATGGGTTGTATGAGTGGTTATTCATATCATTCAGCTTAGTAAATACACCAAACACATTCATAATACTGATGAATCAGGTTTTGCAACCTTTCATAAATAAATTTATTATTGCTTATTTTGATAATATCTTTATGTTTAGTCATAAAAAAAATAAATCATATTAATTATTTATGGAGTGTCTTATAGGTGTTGCTAAAAAATAATTTGCAATAAGTTTGAAGAAATGTAGCTTTATGATTAGTAAATTATTATTATTCTTAGGTTTTCTAGTATGAGATGATATAGTTAAAGTTGATTAGGAGAAAATGAGGAAAATTCATGATTAGCCTATACCCAAGACAATCAGTGATGAATAAAATTTTCATAGTTTAGTTTTTTATCTATATGAAATTTATTCAAAATTTTGGTAGCATTATATTGTTGATCATCAAATGTTTGAAGAAGAGGAATTTTAAGTGGGATGAGGGAAAGGAATAAAATTTTACCTTAACAAAGGAAAACCCTTGTTTGAATAATAGTAGTAAGTTGAAAGTGACATATATGGAGTGGGCGTTAGAGTAGTTCTTTCCTAAAAGAAACTTTTTACAACCTTTTCTCAGTAAGAAGTTCAATAAAAATCATTTAAAGTTAACTTTCTATGATAAAAACTTTATAATGTTGTAAAGGATTTAAATATTTAGGAGCATTAATTGATTAATAAATATTTTATCTGATATTCAGATTATTAAACTCTTAAGTCTTTAAATAGTCAAAAGAAAATCAATATTAATATGATGACTAAACAAATTACATTCCTTTAAAGGTTTAGTTTCATTCTAAATTATAAAACTGGAGTTCAGTAGGAAGTGGTTAATGTATTGAGTAGGTGAGTTCCACCTTTTATAAAGATATTTTAGGCTTTGAGTGTCTGAAGAAGTTGTACATTGAAGATGCTGATTTTCAGGAGATATGAAAAAAAATGTTACAATGGTCAAGTTAATAGAGATTTCCATATACATAATGTTTACTTAATGAAAGGTAATTGATTGTGTGTCCCTAACATATCCCTATGTAAAAAACTAATTCAAGACTTATATAGTGGCAGATTGAAGAGTTATGAGGAAATAAACAAAACAATGTCAACTTTAAAGGATAAATATTGTTGGCCTCAACTAAGACGTGATACAAATAGATTTGTTTAACATTGATTTACTTTTTAAACAACTACAGGGAAATTCTAAAACATTGGTTTATACATGCCTTAACCTATACAAGATATTTCCATGGATTTTGTGTTGGGTCTTCCATATGCCCAACATGGCATTGATTTTGCTTTTGTTATTATGGATAGATATTAAAAAATGATCCATTTTATGCATTATAAGAAGACTTTAAATGCTATCAATGTAACTAGAATATTTTCCAAAAAGATAGTGAGGTTACATGATGTTCCAAACTCCATCACGTGTGATATAAATAATAGGTTTTTAATTAATTTTGGCTAACCTTGTACAAGATGTTTAATTCCTATTTGAAGTTTAATAGTATTGTTTTTCTATAAACTGATGGCCAAATGAAGTCTCTCAACAAAATTTTACACAATCTGATTCGTATTATTTATAGAGTAAGCCTAAATAGTGGGGTGGTGCCTTGGTTTAGGTAAAATTTCCTTACAATAGTTTCAAGTATAGTGTTATTGGCAAAACATCATTTGAGATTGTGTACATGTAGCCTTCAAATCATGTACTCAATCTAGATTTAGTGCCTAAAATTGATGGGATTAGTTAGTCATCAAAGAATTTGGTTGAACAAGTAAAAGTTGTGCATTAAAAGGTTAGAAGAAAACTTTAAGAAACAATTATAAAAAATAAACACGCAAGAGACAAGCATAAACAAATTAAATTCAAGAAGGAGATATGAGAATGATTTACGAGTATATCCAGACCTTCAAGTTTGGTTGGTACAAGGTGTTGAAGAAAATTAGTGATAATGCTTATGTTATTAATCTTGAAAATAACATGAGTATATCCAAGACCTTCAATATTATTAAGTTTTACGAGTATTTTCTAGATACTAAAGTTAATTCGAGTATAAGTTTTTTTTAAGTGGAGGTGATTATTGTAGTAATTATCATAGGAATTTATGGATCAAATTGTCAAGGCCAAACCTGCTTTTTCTAAGTAGCTTGATAATTTTAGCTAATTTTAATTTAATTAGTATTGTACTAGTTATGAAAGTTTTAATTAGGGATTCTTTTTCATAAAAGAATTAAAATTATTATAAATAAGAGATGTTTAGTTTATTTTTAGAGAATCCGAACTATTATTCAGATTTAATAAAAATATCAAAGAAATTTTTTTAAAATTTCTCTATAATTAAATTTGTAATTTTAGGGTTTAATAACCGTAGTTTTATCTTCGTTATGTATTATGTCAAAAGCTCAAGTTGTTACCTTATAAACCGGTCCAAATCCACCCTCCCCAAGCAAATTGCTGAATGAGAAGCCATTGGTAGCAATAGCTATTGTATTCAAGTCATAGTGTGGTAGATCAAGATCCTCCTCCTGGTAAGGTATTGTGAAATCATCTTCTGGAATCCGCTCGTTCCCTGTGAAATGGTAAAGAGGGTATAAACAAAAAAATGCAGTTGTAATCTTCTTTCTAATCCTACAAGTTATAACCTCATGCATCTCATTCATGACTACAAAATACTATAGAGGGTCAAATATGAACTGAAACAAGCCTTCTTCTCATAGTTACTTGCATTTTCAGTATCACGAGTTTCCATATCTAAACATGGTCCAAAATAAGCATTCCCACATAAATTAGAGAATTGATTTAAGGGTAAATGTTACTTACTTGACCTCCCATGACTGCTATTATATTTGTTTTGTTCCATCTTTTTCTTCCGTATGAGCAAACATATGCCCAAGCATACGACGAGCAATGGTGCCAATACTGAGCCCAATATAACAGCAGCTTTGTTATTCCATTTGGAGCCCCCTTGACCTTGATTTGCAGCAGCTACAAGAAAAATAGTCATTTCTCAGTAATTAATTTGGAGAAATACTTCCACTTGAAGGCAGACAGTGACACTTGAACATATTTTTAATTTCATTGTCAAGATGACATTTGAACACAATTGACTGTGCATATGGATGGTTCACTCTTGCTTTTTGCACGGTATTGTGAGCATGAAAGCAAATAGAAGAGCTAAGATAGATGCCCCGCACTTTATTGTGGGTTGTGCTGATTTTTTCATGCAGAGTAAGAAAATGATGCTAAAGTGCTATTATTGGATTTTAAATAACAAAAAAAATCCACGACTCAACATTATAAAAATAAAACTAAAAAAATAATAATTGTTAATTTTCCATAATAAAAATATAAAAGGATAAAATTAATAAAAAAATATATAAAAATAAAACACCAACAAAACTAAGTAAATTGTCAAAACACGTTAATAGAACCAATCATTATTTGATAGTTAGCTTGTGCAATGTTACAGATCTATTATTTTTTTAATCACAAAAAATATATTGAGATGTGTATTTTTTAATAAGAACAAAATCCAAGATTATCATCATTGACTCAAGATCCAAAAATATTAAAAAGTAATGAAAAAAATAGTTGAGCCAAACCTAGCAAGCATGTTAAATCCATGACTCGAGACATAATATTGGGATATCTAAATAAAAAAAGATAAATAAAAAAATAATATTATAACTAAATAGAAATAAATAAATAAACAAAGAATAGTAATTTAAAAAACAAATTTCCTTCAAGTATTGCCTCAAATTAAATATTAGGGATGCAATCAATAAATTTAATAAAAAACCCAAATAGGGCCAGCCATTATTTTCATCGTAGAAAAAATATGAAAATGTTATAAATCTTGTAAACTCAGGTTAAATTCTTAAACTCGTAATTCATGAAATTCTTGACTTAGGCTCAACATCTAAAAAATTAAATGTTAAATGATAAAATTAATTAATTCAATTCAATTCAAAAACAAAATTCCTTTAGAAAATCTAAATTTAACAAAGCCAGAAATAAAAATAAAAGTAAGATGACCCATGTTATTTTAAAATTGACCATAAAAATCTTATAAAAAGAAAATAATAAAAAAAAATAACAAAATGGTAAATAATGGAAAAAAATGCTTTAAAAAAAGCAAAAAAATTCACGGAAACCAATGTCCACATTAACTTCATTAATCATAGGCAATCGTTTTAATTTGTAAACAGTTAAATTCTACATCAGGACTAAACTAAAAAACTTAACTCGACTAATTTGTAATCCAAGATATAAAATAGGGATAACCTCACAAAAAAAAAAGTTAAACAAATCACAATGCTCATAGTCCAATAATTCAATGTCAAATGATAAAAAAAATTTAAAACATTACCGAACTCAAATCAGGTAAATCATTAAAACTGGTGAATCAGTCATGAAAATAGAACAACCTTATCTAAGATAGAAATAATCATAAAGAAAAATCATAAATCATAAAATATTAAAACAAATAAACAATGAGGATCAAATCTTGCACAAAAAATAATTGAAAGAAATTAATTAGAGACTAAATTGAAAACAAAATAAATGAAAAAAAGGATAGAAAAAGAGTAATGAAAAAAAATAAAGATTAAAATTTGAAAAAAATTAATTAAAATTCTAAAAGGTAAAATAAAAAATAAATGAAAAGAATGAAAAAAAACAAGCAAAAGAATGAGGAGCGAATTATAAATTAAAAAAACAAATTAAATTAAATGCAAAAAAGAATAAAATTAAATAAAAATATTTAATAATAAAAAATACTTTTTTGAAATAGCAAGGAAGACTCATGCATTTATTGATTTATTAATATTTTAATACAAAATTACAAAAGAAAACCCAAAGGCATGCAATTAGAAAAAAAAAAAAAAACAAAAAAGAAGCCATGGTGCAAAGACTACAACACCTTCACAAGCTACTCTTTACATCTAGAAAGTCAAACGTCAACAATGCAATTTTACTTAAAAAAACAATTCGAAGACAAACAAATTTTTCCCTTGAATACAATTTTTTCTTAGCACCCAAGATATAAGCATTATTTTACTATGCAAATTAAAAGAAAATGATAAAAAAGCCCTTAGCAAAAGACTATTTTTTATCAGATTTCAACAACAAAAGAGTATTTTTATAGTGCATTATAAATATGAATGGCATCTTTGCCCTTGATAAATTCTCAAATTACATTTGAATCATGTAAAAATACAATTTTACTCCTCTTACCAAGACAATTGTTAAGTGCAGTAAGAGCAAAACTAATTACACTGCTTGAATTTGCAATAAATCTCCTGACATGCTATTTTTAATCATTAAGGCCATTTAGTCTTTTTTGTAACGTGAACAGAGATTAACAAGTCGATGCCAAAATCTCAACTTGGACGCAGTTAAAAATAGACGTTTCTTTTTCTCCTGTCTAGAAAACAACACATCCATATTGGATTCAAATTCAATCCTCTAACTGTTCAAGTCAGTCGGCTGGTTCTTTTTGTTATTTTTTTAAAAGAAAAAAAATTCTTGAAAATGATAAAACTGAAAACTCCAGAATTTTTCTTCAAAATATTTATGCAGAGCAATATGTTCTTAGATACCAAGCCAAAAATGTGTACTTACCTGCTTCAGAGGAAGCCATCCTAATGTAAAGATCCTGCCCATCATCTGTATACTGTCTGATATCAATCAGGTGTTCATCAAACCAGAGAAAGCATCCACTTTTTGCTATTACATCTGAATTGGCATAAGCCATGCAAGAACAATTCTTCAAGCATTCCGTCCTGCATTCTTCCGTGGTCATGCTTATATTAACCATCCAATTATTCGCTTGAGGCACTTTAACGTTGGAATACTTGATGAATCCATCTCCATTCTTGCAATCCAATGGCATCCTTCGAACACATCCACCAGACCAATCTGCCCTTTGCCACTGTTCTTGGTTTCCCGGCATGAATCTGTCCAAACAACTGCATGCAGGAGAAGTGCCAATGTTACACCTTCCATAAGCACCACATAAATTATAATTATCGCAGTTGTCCGCGGGTGCGCTCGCGTACACAATCCAACTATTAGTTCGATCAATCCAAGCAAGCCGATTCATGATACCTTCCTCAGACAAAACCAGTGTTGTAATAACAGAAATATTATGCAGATCAAAAGTGAAGTATGCCTCCTTGTCATTAAAAACAAAGGTATAGTTATAAATTGGATCTGGTTTCAAATAAGGCAGACCGCTAAACCCGATGCCATTCCATGGCCCCGAACGAGACTTCAAATTTGAATTATGATTGACAACCAACTCTAAACGCATGGGGTCTACCTCAAAAGTATAATCACCTGGAGAAGGATCATCTGTGCTCTTCCACGACGATATGATCACATCCAAGCCTGAAGCTATACGTCCAACTTTCATTCCTGGTAGAAATGTATTCCCCGGATGGTGGAAACTTTGCCACAAGAAGTTTTCCGGGCTTGGATCATCTAGATTTCTGACAGCAAGGTTTCCTGTTTCCAAAAGCTGCGCAACAGGGTTTCGAGCTTGCCTTGATATGTTGGAAGACCAAACAACACTGCTGTTCTGATTGTAAAGCATGAGGATTCCCCTTTCATCGACCTTGAAAACTCCGGATTTATCAGCGATCGGTTTTTCTCTGTTGGCAACCCAAACAACTCTTCCTTTAGATATCCTGTTGTACCATATTCCCAAGTATCGTTGTGTGGAATTTCCAGGGCTGAAAAATCCCATTCCATAGTTTCCACCACTTGATACAATGGTCTCCCCATCAGTGATGTTTTGGTTTGCTGCTATGGTGTCTGCTGCCAAGGATTTTGTGAAAGAAGAAGAGAAACATAAGCAGAAAAGAAGGGTAAGGCCAAGGCCAAGGCTTTTCATCTCTGTTTCGAGCAGAATTTCTTTTAGTTTGAGACTTACCGGCAATGGCATTGAATGTGCAATGGAGACTTGGTCAGTAGCCAAGTACTCCTCCATGATATTATATTATGTGACATATTGTTTTTATTATGGTATTCAAATGCTTTATTTATTTATTTATTTTTATTTGGATGATTATGACATCAGTGAGAAACTGAGATTGCTTTACTTAATTAGTCTTTTACTAGTACAATGGTTTCCGCTCCTACTCCAGCTAGACTAATTTTTTTAAATGTAAAAAAAAAAACATTGAGTTTAGGGATTTTTGTTTTTCTAATGTTATTAAACTCAGTCAAATAAGTAAGCGTTGAAATTCTTTATCTTGGCTTTTTATCAAGGGTGACCATTTATCAAGGGTGACCATACAAGAAATAACTCGATGTTAATTAATTGATTTCATATGTTAAAAAAAACCATGAAAAAGTGTAAATCAATTTTAAAAAAAAAAAAGATTTTTTTTACAAAAATATTATAACGATAACATATTAAATAACTCCGGTCATGCGTGACTCGGTTCATGAACTTAACTAAGTTTAATATTTTTTAAAAAATAATTTTTATTTAATTATATGATAAAAAAATTTGTTCAAGATTGTGATAACTCTATACTAACCAAAAAAAATCATTCATGAAGTCTATTTCCCAACAAATTAGACATTTATGGATGAAATTAGAAAAAAAAGATTTTTTTAATTATTATCAACATTAAATAAAACACCAAATTACCCTCGAGATGATGATTAATCCTTTAAAGTCAAGCTTTAAAATTTAGTTTTTTTATTCAAAAACAAAAACCTTAGACCCAATTTAAGTGTTGTTTTGCATTTATAGGCATTATAATGACTTAACTATGCAAAAACTAAAAATTAAACAACAATAGTAACTTCGATCAATAAAAAAATGGCTAATCCATAATAATTAAAGGAGGATGAGTATGAAAGTTATTATGAAAAAAAAAAACAACAAATTAACTATTTAAACCCATACTAATTGGTTCCGACAAATCTTTTAAACCTAAGTTAATTTTCTAAATTCACAACCTATAAAACTGAAAACTCGGGTTCAATTAAAAATCTCAGTTGTCAACCAACTTAATGATAAATAAAAAAAATAAAAAAAATATCTCAAATTAAAAAAAATAATCAAAGAAGAAAATAGAGAGAGAAAAAAGCGAATGAGCATCAAATATGGAAGGAGAAAAAAGTGAAGGGGTGGAATTGAAAAGGAGAAAAAAATCAAAAACTATCTTAATTTAAAAAAATCAAAAAATTAAAAATTAAATCTAATAGAAAAAAATTAAAGGAGGATGTATTTAAAAAATAAAGAAGATTCGAGAAATGAATTAAAACAAAACAAATAGATATAAAAAAATCAAAGAAAAAATCAAAAGAAAAAAAAACCTGAAGAGCTGATATGAAAATATAAAGAGTCAAACATATATTTTTAAGGGTAAAGAGAGAAAAAATAGGATGTTGGTGATATGCCAGTAGTCCAACGAATAAGAGGTTGAAAAGAATAAAATGACATGACATAATTAAAATTTTGACCATTATATGTAATCATATGTACAGCTCGAAGGTGGTAGAGTGGCTGACATGCTGACGTATATAACACACTCGTTAGTAGCTTTTGATTTTTATGTTTTGAAAACACCACCTCCCCTCACGACTCAAGCATTAAGATGGAAAAAAAATATTTTGCAATTACAAATTAATCTCTCTAGTCAATTTTTAAAAATTAAAATCTAAGGGTTATAAAATAATCACGCTGTAACAAAAACAAATATGAAAGGCAAAAAAAAAAAACATTAAACCATAGTTAACTGATGATTTGTTATTAAGAGTAAGAAAGTCATTTACCTATGCAAAAGATTGATTCAAAGACTAAGACACCCCTTAAAAATTTAGAAATGACAAATGAATCAAAGAAAAAGACTATTTTACCCCTAAAAAGGATCTCAAGTGGGGTTTTTTAAGGAAAAAATTATTAATTCACTATTACAATCCATGGTAAACTAAGATATATATACAATGATTTTTGTACATGTTTTGCTTTTCACTTTAATATTAATTTTGTAGAGCATGTATAAAATATCTAAAAAATATATGATAGATACCATTGTTAAAATCCAAGTCATTGATTCTTAATTTTTTTTAATATAATAATTTTCAATTACAAAAAACTTATAATTATCTCAAGTAGGTTAAAAGGTTTTTGGTTGGATAAAAAATTACCATGTAATATTATAGTTACTAGAAACCCTAACTGTCTTTAGAGGTTCTAAATAAAAGGTTAGTTACGTAAAGAAAATATATTATTACATTTAGTATGTCTTTTCTAAGATAAGTTGTATTATTTTTCTTTCTTAGTAGTTCCTATAGTCTAAAGGTGTTCTAAATTCTATTACCCTATTATGGAGGATTTGCTATGATGAACAAACTCTAGTTTTCTACATCAAAAACTTAGTCCAAAAGATCCTAACATAAAAAGATATAAGAAGAAAGCAAACTCATTCACAACTTGTATGTCGTTAAGGAGTTGAAGTTAGAAACCTAAAAATTTTTGGTTATTATTAAAATTTTACATTTTCCTTTGATATTTAAAATTGCTATGACATTTGTACTAGGAGACACATGTTGAAATATTTTCAATTATCTTTGAGGTTTCTTTCAAGCAAACTTAGTTTCTTTCAACTATGTCATTCTAAATAATATTTAAGATAAAATTCTTTACAATTTTTATCTTTATATTATAGGTGAGTAAATAGTATTACTCTTAATAATATTTTGGATATTAACCTCCATATAAGTTTTTTATCCTTTATATTAAAAGTGAATAATAATATATTATTATTCATAATAACATTTTGAATATTAACCCTATTATAGGTTTTTTTATCCTTGTATTAAAATTCAATAAAATATTTTACCAAAAATGAGTTTTTTTATGTATTTTTTTTTAACTATAGGCCAAAATCCTTTGAAATTCTCCAAATTGATTGTAAAATTTATGCAATACTTTTTGTATTTCTAAATATATAAAAAATATTTTTTTTGAAAATTTTTCTCAATTTTTAGACATGCTCCAACATTGTTTTTAGGATTTTTTACTATATGCAAGGAAATTTTTTATTTATTTAAAGAAATTATATTTTTTATTTATTATTGATAGTTTTAAGGCTTTGTTTGGAAATAAAAACCTATTTTTTTAGATAACTGTCAAAATAGACCTTCGAGAATATTTGTTGAACATATCCATAAGCGAAAAAATCCTTTATAAAAAAATTAAAAATCAAACAAGGTTTACCAAAATGATCTGAATTTGGCCAAATTAAATTGACTCAAAATGTCTGGTTCGACCATAAATTGAACTTAAAACACGAGTTTAATTCAAAAAACAAACCAAAATGAAAATCAAAACTTAAAACGAATCAAGCTTGCGAAAAACACAAAAACCAAAAAAATTAGATCAAAACCAGAAAAAAATTAAGAACACAAGAAAAAATGAAGAATATAAAGAACATGTTGAGCAACATGAATCGAGATCCATACCAAATATGAACACGCCAAAGAAATAGGCATGTTGGATATCAATTGCTAAATAAATAATCAAGCATAAAACATCAACAATTATCAATTAATAATCATGATTTGATGAAAATAGGTTTCGATATAAAAAAAACCCTATAATTAAAAAGAAAAAAAATAGTTATTGATGCAAACTAACCTTAGATCATTGATTAATCGAGTTACAAAAAATTATTTATGCAAATAATTAAATCAAAAGTTGTCCAAACCATGGAGCTAAGATAATGTTTTTTTCGAACATTGCCTAGAAAACTTAGAAAATAAAAAACAAGCTAGCAACTCAAAAATGTGCATACTAAGCCCAAAAACCATGCTTTTTTACTCATATAAACCACATTACCATAGTTACACTTGTTTGAGCTAAAACAAACAACAACCATCATATAAACCACATTATCATAGTTACACTTGTTTGAGCTAAAACAAACAACAACCAACATCAAACTATTAAAATCATGCATGATGTTTTAATTATTAAAATTGTCAAAACTAACTGAATACATATTCAACTATTTTAAAGTTTAAAATTAATATTTTAACACTCAAAAGGATTTGGAAAAAACCTAAGAACCTAGAATATGTATTAAAAACCTAGAAAAAACATCAACAACCTTATTACCATATTTGGAAAATTTTAAATCTATCTTATTTAATAAAAACAACAATCATCTAAACATCCACCAACATTAACAACCAACTTAAAGTAAGATTAAATAATAAAAAATATATTTTTATCAATTAATCAAAATGAAAACTTGAAACAACATAATACTAAAATAAGTTCAAAAACTTCATCAAACTTATAAAACAAGCCAGAATTGTGCCTCGTAGACATCATTTACTAGATTAATAGAGTATTATACCATCCCAAAATCCAAAATAATTATTGTTTTTCTTCATTTAAAAATCTAATTTATCATTCAATCTTTAAATTATTCTTTTAGCTATCAAACCCAAGCAATAAACTTGAATGCTAATAAACTCAAAAAATATTTTTTTTCTTTCTCTTTCTTCTCTTTTTTCTCTAGATTTCAATAGGAATTTATAGGTTTTTGCTAGGGGTTTTTGATGGATTCAATCGAGGATTAATCATGATTAATTAATGCTTAATTTTTTATTCATTTAAAGATGCCAACTCAATTAACCCAAGACTGTCAAAAAAAGAATATGAATAGTGGGTAGACGATATATCATCTGCCTTCTATTCTATACAGTTTATCTTGAACATGAATTAGACGATGTGTTGTCTAGATTAACCAAAAAGAAATTAGGTTTTTGATTTGGGATTTAGCCAAAATTCTATTGAGTCTCTTATCTTTTGATTTATTTTAATTGCACTTATAATTTTCTTTAAATTTATAATTTCATGTAATTTTACCCCTGATTAAACCAATGTCAATCCCTAAAGTTCAGTTTATTTTTTTAATTTAGTCATTGTATACTAATATGTGAATTTTGATCATTAATTGATCAATAAGCTTCTAATTTTTTGTAGTTTGACCCCCAATTAAACTAAATTAAATGGTTCTTGCAATTACGCCCTTAATAAATTAAATTAAACACTGAAAAATTTCAATTGAGTTCTTAAATATATAATTTTAAATTTTCATTTTCAAATTCGAGAGGTCTTTAGCAGTCTATATTTGCCAAACTTGTATATTTTGATCTTTATTAACCAGTTTTTGGTAATATTCTAGGTGTTCTTCATGTTCTCCCAACTTTTTTGTATTTCTTTTTATGAGTTTTTTATTTATTTTATATATTATTGTTTTTTTTAATATTTACACAGGCCTCAAAATAAATAACAACAAAAACTATAGAAGATACTAAAAAAATATCAGTTTAATTTTTTTAAAGCAAAAAAAATCCTTTTTAAAATACCCAAAAACAGAAATAGAAGCTCTCCCAATCACATCATTTGATAATTGGTAGGAGATTTTTCTTTACTTCTATTCAGAATAGTTTGAACAATTCATGATAGTTTGGGCAGTATAGATTTTGCAAGGCGCAGGTTAGTGCAGAGGCATTTGGAAGTTATCTACCGAGTGGGCACCACACGTGCCGTGCGGAAATGGGTTGCAATCGGCAGCGTCTTGCCATCCACACACGTCACGCCTGGACTTCTTGACATAACTGATGACTTTTCCAATCTTCATATGTAATTAATTTGCAGCTACCGTGGTTGACTGCCATTCCGAGACTGAGCCTGTCATCTTTGAATTCACTCACAAATTATAGCTGGTTGGTCTCATGTGACCAGTGACCCTTGACAATTGTATGCTGACCAAACGCTTTTGAAAAAACAATTCCCGGAAAATGTGGACTTCTCCGAGCAGTTGATACGTATCAATCAATTAAAAAACAGTAAAAATTACAACTACATGTTTTGTCAAAAATTTTCGTAAGAACATCAAATTAGGTTTTGAAAAGACTCTGAATTGAATCGGTTAGTTAAATTCTAGATTATTTTTTTTAGTTTAATTTAAACTAAGATCTAAATTCATCATGTATATTATGTTGACTTATCAAATCAAATGAGATATGATAATTGTGTGAAAAACTAAAGTAGAGCAAAGATTGCATTACACATGGCCTTTACATTTTTTTGGTAAAACACATGTCTACAGTATGGTTAAATCACTATTAGTGTTTTGTGTTATTGTTTTTTTAGTTATTTTTTTTAAATTTCATTTTTTACCTACCCAGTTTTCTATTTTTTAGGGTTTTCTTCAATTTAATCTTTCTATATTATGATATTTTGAGTATTGTATTTCATATATTTTTTCAATTTTCTTTGTGTGGGGTTATATAGTTTTATGAATTTATTTTTTTTAAATTCAACCTTCAACATTAGATTTATTAGAAATGAAGTTTTATATATTTTTAATTATTTTTTTATAAATTTATCTCGATCTCATTACCTAAGTCAAGAATTTGACAGATTAACCTGTGTTAACTCAGTTTATTTTTAAAAAATTTTAATTGAATATTTTTTTTTCAATTTCACCTTCCAACAACTTAATTTTATTTTTTTTATTTAGTTTTTTTATCCTTCAATATTAGATGTTTGAGAATTGACATATGTATTTTTTTTATTTGTTTTTGGAGTTATCTTAATCTGATGAATTTAGTTTTTTTTTCTCAATTTTAACATTCAACATTGGATCTGTTAAAAATGAAACTTGTATTTTTTTGTTTTTATAAAGTTATTTAGGTCTAATAACTTAAATCATGAGTTTAACATGGTAGCCTTGGTTGACTTAGGGTTATTTTTATGTTTTTAATTTTTTTTTATATCATTCAACATTGGGTTGGTTGAAAATTAAAATTCATAATTTTTTTATTTACTTTTCATGGTGTTATTTTGATTTCAAAACTCAGATTATTGGTTTAATAGGTTAACCTGGATATTTTATTTTCTCTTTTTAATTTAATATTTTTTTCAATAGTATCCTTCAATATTATGTTGATTAGAAATTGACTTTCATAATTTATTTTGATTTTCTTTTTATAAGGTTATCAAAGTCTTATAACATGGGTAAAAGATTTGACAAGGTAGTCTAAGTCGATTTAAGATGTCTTCATATCAATATTTGAAAACAAATATCATGTAATATGTTATCATATAACTATTAAAAAAATTATTTAATATGCATTATATTTTGAGTTCATTTTTTTTATTATATAACACATTAGCAATGCTTGAATATTATATTTAAATAAAACAACTAATTCGTTCAACAAAGCAACATCGACCAATTATCTAATTTTATTGCCAAAAGTTGAGTCATATTTACTTTGTAGGATAAGAAGAATAATGTACATCATTGCAATGTTTTTAGAGCCTATTTGTTTTTATAGTGAAAAAGTATTTTTAAAAAAATTATTTTTTTTGCTTCAAATGATTATTATTATATTATTATTATTAGATTTTTTGGATGTATTGATGTCAAAAAAATTTTAAAAAAATATTTTGATGTATTTTCAAATGAAAAATAATTTGTAAAGCAATCACTATTACAATATCAAATAAGTTCATAATTAGGAGTAACAATAGGCATTAATAACTATACTAAAACAATAGGAAAAAAAATCTTTATCCATCCTTGTCGTTTTATTTATTTATTTATTTATTTTTAATTTTTATCTTAATTTTTTATTTAATCCTTTTGTAATATAATTACTTGAGATAAAGTTTTACAATTACTATAGAAAGATAAAAGTAAAAGATAGAGGATTGCAATATAAAATACAAGGAAAATATGTGGTCAATCTCAAAGTTTTTAAAATTTTTATTTTTGTTTGAAAGCTTATATTATTTATTTTTTAATTCTCATGTTTGAAAAATGAGAGAGAAACTCAATGAAAAAAAAAAGAAAAAAGAAGGTGATCAGTTGAGCATATTTTCACCATAAACAAAAAAGATATTTATGTCAATGAGTTTTTGTTCTCGGGAGAATTTCAATGGAGGTGTTTTTTTCCCCTCTAAACATGGTTAAAAAAGTAAGTTTGATTTTTTTTAAGATCATTAAGTGATTTTTTAAGGTTCATAAAGTGTTTTTGGATAAACAAACAAGCTAAAATTAAATTTTTAAGGGTGGAAAAACACGAACTCTAATTTTCTATTCATCAGAGGTAACTAGAAAACAAAAAAAAAACCAATTGATGATAGGTTGTCTCTCATTATAGGTGACCTATGCCTATCTTAAAAAATAAAAAATAAAAAACAGGAGCAAATGAAGCATAAAAGCCAGGTTTTTAGGCTTAAGCATGCCTAAAACTTTTTTTTAAATTAAAATTATTCAAAATCTTGTTTTAATTTATTACATTTTTTAGTTTTTTTCAATTAAAAGATAAGATACATGAAACATATTTATAATTTAATTGCTTTTCTATCATATTATAAATTTATTTGAAATCAAGCCGCAATATAAACTACATGTTTGTATCTTTAATTAAAAAATCATAATACATTGATAATATTAACACATTCTTTTATTATATTTGAAATTAACTTGGAATTCTCTTTGCCTTGAAGTACGAGTGATAAAACTAGTTAAATTCTATAAAAATGTAAACAACACTTAAAAAGAATTTTAATGATTGTAAAGTATCATTTATGTTTTTTATAAAATAGAAAAAAAATTGTTTCTAAAAAAATGAAAAATAACAAATTATCAAGATCTTTTATAATCAAACAAAGAAATTTTTAAAAACTAGTTTTTATTCAAGTTCATTTTAAACGACCTCTACATTATCAATATTTTTTTATTTTATTTTATTAATTATTAATTTTTTATCTTCTCTTGAATGATTTTAATTTATTTATAAAATCAAATACATAATTTTCCTACAAAAAAAATAAAATATTAATAATGAGCAACAACCTTTTCACTAATAGTAAAAATTAACAATTCACCATGGAAAACCTGTAACTCCATGCAATATGAGATACTTGCAACTCCACTCATTATGAAGTACCTGCAACATTCTCTACGAGGTAAGATAACATGATTGAGTTCTATAAATACTTTGGATCATTGGATAAGCAAGTAAGCTAAATTCATTTAAGAGCTCTATACTAGATCATTTAAAAATCACCGTTCTCTATATAATTGTTCCTCTAAAATTTATGGACTTAAGTATTATAGGGTCTTCTATTTTGATAATGCACTTGTTTTGAAAGAAAAAAACCAAACCTAAAGACAAAGTTTATATTCAAGCCCACACAATTCAACACAAAAATAAGAAAATTGATCAAAATCTCATCTTTCATATAAGAAATTTCTCATTTTTCTTACAGACAAGTTAAAAAAAATTATAAGAAAGAAACATGACAAGAATAAAATAGGCACGTTATAAAAGTCATAACAAAGTAAGATGACATGTATAATTTTCCTTTTCTCTTACCTTTACTAGTTAAGTCTTTTAAATATAAATATTTAAAAGACTATAACATAAATGATGGTGCACTAAATATAATACCAAAAAAATCCTAGTTATTCTAGTTAGGCTCAAATGGCTTTATCACTTCACGAAGCCCAAATAGGTTATTTGCCATGTTTTTTTAGGTCTTGATCTAATACTAATCTCTATACATGTATCTCAATATATTTTATAATTTTAAGAGGTTAAAATAGTGTTGTGCACCACCTGCTAGTGCACTCCAAGTTTTCTATGTCAAGTAGACATATATATTTTTTTTCACTTTAATGATTATTTCCTACCCGCATCTCACATTAAAGGGCATTGCCAATCAATAACACTTTCAATAATGACATCTGAAGGGGCACCATCAATCACCAACCCTTTCGCTAATGGTATAACAAGGAACTTCAACCAATGGTGAGCAAACTCTCCAACGCTAATGGTATAACAAGGAACTTCAACCAATGGTGAGCAAACTCTCCAACAATAGTATAACAACCAATAACTCATCACGAGATACCTGTAACTCTTTCATACCAGTTTATTCAACAATCATACATTTCTTATGTTTTTCATTCTTCTTTCTTTCAAGCACTTGCTCCTTCTATATTTACTTACTTAAACATCAAAAGTTTTTTATTATGATAAAAGATTACTTTAGTAGGAGAAAACCAAGTCTAAAGACAAAACCTACATTAAAACCCATGCACTTCAATCCAAAGCATAATCATAAAAAGCCCAATCCAATCTTGAGGTTTTCAATGTCTCAATGCAACTGGAATTTGTATTTTATGCCATTATAATTAACTATAACTAAAACTAATTAGTATTTCATTGTAAAATAAAATGTTGTTCATTGTGAATGGCATTATAGCACGGGTACTATAAACTATGAGTGATTTCACTATGAATTACACTATTAGTGTCAGCGTGTGGGGAGGCTATAGTTTGTAGGAACCAAACACTAGGCTAGAGGGGTGCTGGGCACACCCCTGAGCATACATATTGCTTGGGCTGCCTACCTAAGGGTTGGGTACATCCAATGCACATGCGATGGTTGGGCTGCTTGCCTTAGTGCTGGGCATACGGGGCGCTTGGGCTTCTATCTCAGTGCTAGCCACATCCTGCGTGCACGTGGCACTTGGAGTTTTGCTTACTAGTTAGACACTTCCCAACATATAAGAAGCGCTTGAGTTGCGCTATATGAGTCATAATCGCGCCCCATTGGGAACAAGTGGCGCTTGGATCATGGCTCCAGACTCAAGGAGAATAGGTCGGGTGTTGAGACCTATGATCAATAGGTCTAGCGTAAGAACCTACTTCTATTGGATTCTTCATCAGGACTCAATGTTCATGGGTTTTAGAATTCTAAATATTATTATTTGTTTTAGAAATATTATTATTTTTATTATAAATAATATTATTAATAAAATAATTAATAAATTTGAAAGAAAATATTATTATTTATATTATAAATTTTTATGGCATTTTTTATAAAAATAAAAAGTGAGCCCACGGCGTGGTATTATTAAAAATATTTAATAATTCTAAATATTAATATAAAAAATATTATAATTTTTCTTGTCAATATTATTATTTTTCTAGAATACAAAGTATTCATCTCAAAGATATTATTATTTCTGTTATAATATTATTATCTTTATAATAATTTAAATTTATAATATAAAAAAAATATTATTATTTGTTTTCTAAATATTCTTGACATTAAAAATAGTATTATTTGTGTTATGAATATTATTATTTTTACTATAATAAAAAGTATTAACATTAAAAATATTATTTTTCTTAGAATTCAAAGTATTCATTTGGAAGATATTATTGTTTTTGTTATAATATTATTATTTTTATAATAATTTAGAGTTTTAATATAAAAATATTACTATTTGTGTTCTAAATATTTTTGGAATTAAAAATAGTATTATTTGTGTTATGAATATTATTATTTTTACTATAACCAAAAGTATTAACATTAAAAATATTATTTTTTATGTTATAAATATGATTATTTTTATAATAATCAATATTATTAATAAAATAATTACTAAATTAGAAACAATTTATTCTTAATATTAAAAAATAACCAAATATTTGATTTGAGAGGTAAAATTAAAAATTACTGTTAGTATTATTATTATTATCATTAAAAAATTTTAAAAAATTATTATTATTATAGAAAAAAACTATGTTGGGACTTTTTTCTATAGTATTATCAGCCAAATACGTGATGCTTGGACTTTTTTCTAAGACTAGGCACACCCCCTGCGTATACATATATGACACCTTTTCTATGCCTCGATGTTGGACACATCCCAATGCCCACATAGTGCTTGAACACCTGCTTTAGTTATAAGCATACCCTTGTGTACATACAACGCTGAGCTATTGTTTCCGTGCTAAACATATTTTCTATACACACGTGGTATTTTAACACCAATCCTAATGCAAGGCATATCATAGTATACATGTGTTTTTTAAACATGCTAATACCCAACTATCCTTGAACCTTACATGTCATAGAATACAAAATAATTTGGATTATTAGCATTACCAGGCATAAAATAAACTTAAACCCTCACATGCAGGACTCAAATATACTTGGATCATGCTATTATATAAGAACAATTTATTATGAAAATAAAAGGTGAACAACCCAAGTAGTCTTTCTCTGCAACGATTAATATGCATGCCTTCTGTACAGAGTCTTGAATTATTAGAAAAGAACTGTACAGAAGGCATAAAAAAAAAGAAAGAAAAGAAAGAAAAATAAAAGAACAGATATCACTAGAAAGCAGAGCTTCCATTTAAGCGTTTCTCCTACATGCCCATGGCATATGGACTCGATTAAAAAAAAAAAAATGGAACCCAAACAAAGAACATAGCAGAAAGGGTCGACGGAGACTGGACCCTGGCCACAAGGGCTCATGCATTTGATGGGTTCGTTATAAAAGGCCCAATCCAAGAAGGAAAAGCTCTTGTGATCTAAGCATTGAGCGTGGACTCTTTGCCGGTAAATGGTCAGCTTCACGCAGATTGACCACGTGGCCTGCCCCTCACGTCAAAAAGTTGAAACAAAATTTCAGACACCATGACATCATACAGGTTGATAATGGAGAATAACTTCCCTTTTCCTCCGACTCTCGATGACATCCACTCCACCTCATCGCAGCGATCGTTTCTAATTACATATTTATTTTAAAAACTAATAATTTTACATTTTATATGTTGAATAATTAAAAATGTTGTGTGAGGGGTTTGGTAGAATATTAAAAATTCAAGAAATTTTAAAATAATAATTAAAAAATTATTATATTTTATTGATATAAAAAGTATATAATTATATTAAAAATAATATAAATAATGTAATATAATCTTATCTCAATGTTTAAGTTATTAGATTAAAATTATTTTTTTAATATAGTACTATAATTTTTATGAGTAAATAGTTTTAAATTTAAATTTTATTATTTTTATTTATTTAATGAAAATTAAATATAAAATAATTAAATATATATAAATTTTAAGAGTAAAAAAATTTTAATTAAAAAAATCTCATCTAATAGATGATTCTTTAACAAACTGAGATTGGATGCAAAGATATAAATATTGTTCACGGTTCTAATCATAAAAAATATTTCTGATAAATATATTTCTATAAATGTAGATAAAGAATTAATCTTGACATGCCATAGACAACTGAAGTAGAATCACAGAAATGATACTTGCAAGTTGTATCCTGCAATTGAGATTGTCCGCGAAGGTCCGCAAGAGAATACCTTCTTTATACGAATTGTCCATTCTACCCCTACTTTCCATCAGAAAGTTCCCAAGAACAGGCCTGCAGGCTTCCCGTAGAATGACCACCTTACCCCCGATCAACCTTCCCCGAAACTCGTAGGTGCTAGGAAGGAGTTCCCCGGGGGGAAAGAACGTGGTCTTGACCTTCCTTCCTCCATGACCTGTCCCGTAGCTGTCTCCCATGGCCTCTCCTTCTTCGAAATCCCAATTCCCTATATATATATATGAACCAAAGCCATGAACCTAAACATCCATCTCTCAAATACCCACAAACAAAGTTTCTATTTTCCTCTGTTTACAGTTTACACCTTTCTTTATATAGAAAGATGGCTTCTTCTTCAAATTTTGAAGATTTCTTGCCTCTTATGGCCAACAAGCTAGGTGGTGACGGTCTTATAGGAGAACTATGCAACGGTTTCAATCTTTTGGTGGATAGTGAAAAGGGTGTCATCACTTTTGATAGTCTTAAAAAGAACTCAGCTTTATTGGGTTTGCAAGATTTGAGTGATGATGATTTAAGGTGTATGTTAAGAGAAGGTGATTTTGATGGTGATGGAGCACTTAATCAGATGGAGTTTTGTGTTTTGATGTTCAGATTGAGTCCTGAGTTGATGGAAGAGTCTCAGTTTTTGTTAGAGGAAGCACTTTTACAGGAATTCAAACATTATTGCTAATTTTTTTACATTTGTTTTTACTACAATTGTTCTGATTTTATGGGGATATATCTTATCTTTCTCTATATTGGTTGTAATGACTTGTATTATTGGATCATCGAATATAGTGAACAAAAGATTAGAAATTGAAAGTTGCCATTTTCACTCCAGTGTTATCTTTTTATCTTTTGTCTTTGTTATTATGCTTCATAATGACATGATCTCGTGCTTAATTTAGTGAGTTTGATCGAAATTATGGTATTTCGGCGTTCCAGCGATTACTGTTTATTTAGTATTTTCTTATGTTCCTTGAAAAAGCAGAAGCAGAGGATGTACTTTGTTCTTCTTATCCAGTGTTGTGGCCCCTACAATCTACTTAGTACAGAATTGATAGGGGCATTAGAGAACTCAAGACGCACGGCTGCAGATTACAGACTCCATTCTAGATCCTCAAATTACACACTAGTGCTTCCTAGAATGTTGGGCAACTAAGTTTCCGTGGAAAAACCGTGCACGTTAATGGAAATAAAACAATTTCTTTCTTTTTGGATTGGGAATTCATACACGAGCATCCGATCCCAGTCTAGACATTTGAAGAGTTACTAATGCTGTAGTCCCTTGTAGATTTAGATTGATCAGTCACTGGATTGAATCTGCATGCTTTGACGCTTTAAATAATCAAGCATGTGTTTTTTTGATCTGTGAGAAGCAAAAGGTTGCTAGCAAAATTAGAAGACTTCAAGTTTAGATAACAGAAAGAGTTGTAAATTCTGGGGCTCTGAATCACAATCCTAAAGTGTTTAGGGGGTCAGAGGTTGTTGCCTACTGGTACTGAGCAACAGACGAACCAGTTCTGGATAAAGCACGACTAATGAGGCATATAGTTTTCTTTGTGGTGGTTCTTTGGTTGTCAATCAATGAAATTTCATATGATAATACATTTTAGCCAAATTCTGCTCCAATATGGATACATTAACTTCACCGGTCTTGCCTGGAATGGTGAACGGAAAAGCAGAAGTCAGTATTGTGGGCGCTGCCGATGCTAGATTGCACTTGTTTTATCAGAATACTTCTGCTTCAACTGTCAACTGATGATAGTCTACCGTGCTTCTAACAACGTCAAACTAACTTCACTTTTTGAGTAAGCTCAATCTGGTTTGATGAACTTTCCTGCTTAAGTGGATTCTTTCCCATGAAACATAAGGTTATTAAGGCTGAGGCAATGGATTTTCATAGTTGACATTTCAGCCTATCTTCTGCTCTTTGTTGCACCCATAATAAAGCCACATGAATGCATCTTAAAACTTCAGATGTATTCCTAGATAAGCTAAACTTTCACCAATCAGTTCCAATGGTACCCCTTTTATCCAAAGTATCCATGCCTAAGAAAACAAGGCAATAGGTCACGTCGCAACAGAAAAATGGTTGTTAGAAACTCCAGATAAACAAATATGTATTTTGTTGAGTAGACAAAAGAAAGCATCCTCGATAATCTCTGTCTGGAGCCTTGATGGGGATAAAAGAAGCCCTCGAGCAGTTCCGCCTATAATGTCAATACACTTCAATCCAGCGACTTCCTTTTTGTTTGGTCTGATCAATTATCATCCATGTTAGTCTCTGACTAACAACTTGACATGATAAAACTAAAATGTTGTTGATTCGGACAGGTTCGTACAAAAAATAAGAGTTTACACTTTTGTTGGCCATATATTCATATATGAACATATTATTATGTTCATAAATGAAGTGGCCACGAGGCCTTACGAGATTGTGGAGCTGAAGCTCAGCAATTAATATAATTTAATTTCTTAACTCGTCCAACCCTTGAACAAAACTCTTCGAAAGCCTTTTCACTGCTATTTCTTGTCCTCCAATCAAAATATGCCGTATGTCAAGATGATATGCACCGGTTGGTGATTCTTTTGCTACATACGAACAGGTCCAAAACCACCTTCTCCTAACGTGTTACTGCATGAGCTATAGAACTCAAATCCAATATTGGCAACTCCATGTCCCCTTTTCTTACTTCTTCAAAAATATTATTCTTCATAAGATTCCTCCTCTGCATCCAAGAGATCATTCCTGCAATTAGCCTGCCCGTGCCCAACAAAGCCGTGCTCGCAATTATTCCTGCTTTCTTCTTCTCACTCAAGTTCCCTTTTTTCAAGTTCCCTTTCTTCGTAAGATTGCAGAGAAGAATAATTAGAAGCAACCGAAAGTCTCCCTATTTCAAGATTTCCTTCGTAGCTACAGGTCGAATTAAATCTGGGAATTTTTTATTTAGAGTTGAGGGAAACGGAAGATGAAAAAAATGAAGCGGAAGTTTATCATAATTATGTTTTGAAGATAGCACAAGCACTGCAAGAGCATTTCTTCAAACATAATCTCTCACGTTCCCTATGACCAATGCTCTTCTCAAACCAGGAAGAAGATGTAGCTGACAGCTTACTGGCAGTATACTTGTGAAAGCCATCTTTATCACAGCATTCCAGTGGAGTCCTTCGAATACATCTATGTGACCAATCTGAAAAATTCAAATCTCCCACGACTTGGGCGTGAATCCATCCAAGCATATACATACAGGAGTTCTACTTATCTAGCAGCGTGTTAGTGATGCAGTATAACAGAAATCCTAAAACTGGGTTTTCTGAAGCTCTAAGATCACAATCTTAAATTGTAGAGAGGAAACTCTAATATATTCTGAAAACGTAATAATTCATTAGAATGACTTGAAAATAATACACCAATTGTTTTTATAGCACCAACAACCAACCTAGCCAATATAGAAAAACAAACAAAAAACCAACTAGGAAATAAAATCCAGATATAACGCTGAAAAATAATAAAAAGTTCAAAACCAGCATTTTCCAGGCCTCAATTGAGGGGTTTTTGACCTCAGCTGGTGCAAGCTGACTTACCTCGTATGGAACAGGGCCTATAGAACTTTTTCCTCATTTCAGCATCATCCAACAGTTAGATTTAATGTTACGACTGATTTTTGTCATTCTGGACTTCTTCAACGTCAGTTAGGACTACAATCACCCAATCTTGAGCTCGTTCATTCCATATGTGCCTCTGAAAAAGACCCAATGGATTTAGTGTAAGCCTTGAAGAAACTGAACTTCCATCCTATACTCGAAATAAACCTCTTTGCTGTTGAACACAAATTCATTTGTGGAAATTAGATTAGGTTTCAGTCTAGGATTTGATGTAAATTTTATGCCATCCCAAGATCCCGTTCTAAACTCTGTTTTATTCCCTCTTCAAAAGTAGCTGTGGATACCCGTGAGGAATCTATACCAAACGAAAACAGCTATTCCAAGATGACAGATACCTTTCAATCTCATTCCAGGTAGTAAGGTATCACAAGGATGATCAAAACTTTGCCACGGAAAGTTTGCAGAGTTATCATCATTTCCTTCTCTTACAGCAAAATTTTACTACTCCGAGAACTGTGCAACTGGATTCTGCCTATTTCTTGATGCATTTGAAATTTGATGACCAAACGATATGGTTTTTGGTATTGAGAGGATGAGAATCCCTTAGAGTGGTGATATTTAGAGCTCCCAAGTTATTAGAAAGTGATTTTTCTCTGTTGGCTACACATAAAAGTGCATGTGGAGACTTCTTGAGCCAAAATCCTAGTAATTTCTAACATGGAATTAGCGCTAGTTCAATATAGTGAGGCGTTTGAGAAATTAAAGCACGTGTGCATATGAGAGAGTGAATAGATAAAGTAACATCTAAAAATAAAAGGGCAAAATGATAGCCCCACAAGAAAATTAAGATCTTGTATTAAGAGAATAATATAAAAAAGCGGCTCAATGCAAGCTGACAACTTCTTGTATAAAAAATGGTGTAATACAATAAGAATTTGAAAAGAAGAGAGAGTTTTCTTTAAAGAAAGAAAGAAAGAGATATGGCTAAAGAGCCAAAATGAAGAATGCGGCAACAACCACAAGAAAAAAAAAATGGTTAAAAAGTGTCATTTTTAAGCAAATATCATAGCTTAAAAAAAAAAGAAAAAAGAAAATTGAGGGAAGACAATGAGAGCAAGTCATGGCAAGATGATCTTGTAACATATTTTAAATTTCAAGAGTTTTGAGATTTTCAAAATTAAGAGGGAATGTTAGAATTAATTTTCAAGTCTTAATTTAAATTATCGTTATGTTCTTTAACATAATATATATATATATATATATATATATATATATATATATATATATGTATATTAAAGATTTGTTTGCAAGACTCTTAAATTATCCTGTTAATATAAATATACGTGTTCGAATATTGTATACAAGTCCAAGTATAACGGGACTTCTTTTTTAGGAGATTAATATTATATGAATGAGAATAGTCAATAGATGGGTTCGCAAATTTTCCTTCCCATGTTATAGAGTACCATCAACTATTGGTATCACAAAAAATCTTTAAGATAAGATAAGCAACCAAGTGAGCATTTATTTAAAATCCAACTTTGACTTAGTGGGTTGGTTGGCTTATAACGGGGTGAATCGGGAACTAGATCAAACTAGTTTCAAACAAAATAAAGAAAAAATTAATTTAAAGTAATCTTGTGAAAAACCGGGGTATACTCATGACCAATTAATATGAGAAAAATTTAGTTAAAATTTGTTAATTTTTTTTATTTTTTTAAATAATATTATCTTTTCTTTATAAAATAAAAAAATTATATTGACTTGATTTAACTCAAGTCAAACAATCTATTTATAATTCGATACTTATTTCAAGTCAAATTTTAAATTAATTTTAAATCTTAAGTTGGTTTTAAAAATTATAGAGGTTAATATTTAAAATCAATAGAAATAGTAACAACCAATTTAATAAAATGCAATCCTACAAAAAGAAAATAATAATAATAGAATTTTAGCCTTGATTTTAGATAAATCTAATCATGTTATAAAAAATTATGATAAGATAACACAAATTGAAACAACATAAAAAAAAACAACAAACATAAATAAAATATAATTTTATCAAATAAGATCTTCGTATAAGAATTCTAATTTAAGATTTTATTAATAAAATTATTTTACAAATTGCTAAACTATAAAAAAAAATTACAAAGTACAATAATTGATTTCCTAAACTAAAACATAAAAAAATATCATAAAAAAATCATTTCCTAAAATAAATATGAATAAACAAAATAAGTTGTTTCCTATACTTTAATTATAAAACAAGTTTTCAAAGTTGATAATGAATTCATGATCACTTTCCATATAATCTCTCATGATTCTCATTTATATCAATCAATAAGTTAACTCTATATCTTTTATTATTAGAAATGGCTATTCAACGATACATAACAATTAATTAATAGAAATTGTTAGGTTCTTATACAAACTAACATAATTTTCACAACAACTAACATGGCTTTGATAACAACTAACACATACAAAAACAGCATAATGAAGATAAGAAGTATAAGCAATACATAAGATCAAAATCATCACATAAAAATTATAATTTAAAATTTTGTTATTAAAAATTTTATCTTCAAATATTCCTTAAAAATACAAGCTAAACAACTATATTTATACTAGTTATTGATCTAAGTTGAAGAGAAATAAATCTAAATAAATAATTGTAGAGTTATTTTAGTAATTTCTAAACTAAATATAAAAAATAAAATTATCAAACATGACATTTGATTTCTTAAACTAAATAGAAAAAACTAAAAATGATCTTAAAAAAAATATTTTCCTAAATTACAAAGGAATAAAAAAACAAATAGTTTCCCATAAAAATCCTCCTTGAGGGTACGCAATATTAGCCTTGATTTTAGACAAGCCTTTGCTGGGGTAGAGTTTCTCGAATGGAGAATCGATAGCAATTTATGCTACAATAGTAGTGATGTTATCTGATCCAAAAGAGGTATATTGACTGATAACTTGATTCAGTTAATCTAACCTATGATGTTTTAGAAATAATTATATTGATTTTCTGAATCTCTACAATTTATTCTTGGATATTCTAATTTATTTGTTCTCTGTTTCAGTTTTTTACTGCTGATGTCTGACATATAAAATCAATTAAGGAAAAATGTATCGAATCAGCCAAGGTGCCCTACAGAACAGGTGTTGAGTATTATTATTACCAGCGCATTTGAAGGTCTATAACATCATATTCAAGAAATTAATGTAACAGATTTTAATGCAGTGATCAGTAAGTTTACGGTCTCTTGCAACAGCATATCAGGAACCTGTATATGTTCACTTTACCATTTTTCTTGGTATATTGTCATCTAGGCAGGAGTTATTGGCTTTTGTTCTTAATTATGAACAGGAAGGAAAGCTTAGGAGGTCCTTGGAAATTTATGGGCCTCATGCCTTTATTTGACCCATCAAACGTAATGAAGTAGAGTTAATTCATAGATTTGTTTTGCAGGATTAATACAGGCCCAAAATTCTTAAGCGTAAAATCCATTTTTGTGTGAAGTTTATCCACAACTTCATCACTTAGGATAAGGAAGTTATCCAATGCAATGTTGCTTGTGTGGTCGTATATTATTCAATATCACTTCATTTTCAATGTCATTCTGTCATTCTGCAGTGGTTATATGGCACAAGAATATGCTGCTGATGGACTATTCTCATTGAAATCTGATGTCTTTAGCTTTGGTATCATATTGATTGAGATAGTAACTAGAAAGAAAAGTAGAGGGTTTTGCCATCCAGACCATACTCTAGGCCTTATAGGACATGTAAGAATAAAGGTTTAAATCTCCGTATCACATGAAATCAATTCATTACTGATGATAAGGTCTTCAAATGATATCGGCATGCAGATTGTGGAAAGGAAAACCATTAGAACTGGTTGAGGGGCTGGCAGAAGATACTTGGAATCTATCAGAAGTCATGACATGCATCCACAGTAGCGTCTTATGCGCGCAACAGCATCCGGATGAGAGGCAGAGCATGGCCTCTGTGGTTTTGATGTTAGGTTGAGAAAGTGCACTGCCTAAGCCCAAAGACCCAGGCTTCTTTAATGATAGAGGTCCAGTCGAAGCAAGTTCTTCTTCCAGCAAGGTTGAATCATCTTCAACCAATAAAATCTCAACCTCAATCTTGGAACCTCGGTAGTTAATTCCATTATGACAGTGATTTTGTAATTTTTCCTGCTACAATTTTATTTAAGCAATGTTTAAATCACTGTATATTGGATTGTCAGCTGCAGTCCTCTGCTGTTGTGTTTTTGACACTAGCACTGGTTGTCAGATAAACAAAATGTCTAGTGATATATACAATATCAACAGTAGATACGTCTCGAAATGAAATGCTATTACTTCCCGTATCTATAGTTATTCCATAAGTCACCGAACTTCCCTCAAATCCTATCCTCCTAAGTTCTGATTGCTCGAAAGCATAACTCCTCAAGCTGTACCTTCTAATCTCTATAAAGGGACATATAATCTAACATATTTCAATCCAGTTTATTGCGTAAGGCTTTAGCAGACAAATTTTTTGTGCAGAAACTTGCTTGCGTGTTGGAATGTTTGATTGTGAAGTTTCTATTTCTGTTTGACACAAACCAGTAACCAACACTCTGCATTTCTGCTAAATAAGATTGAAGATGTCGCAGTTGTAACTCCTGTTATGGTCTCAGCTCAAGACGCTATCCATACAAAAAAAAAAAAAAGGCACCATGAGTGCATAAAAAGCATCTTCTGAGGCCATGAAGCTGTTTCAGCACCTCTCCTGCAGTGTTACGATATCTTTGAGGCTGACAGAAAATTAAAAACATACCCGTTCGTCAATCTACAACTAAATTTCACTCTATGGGGACAATTAGTTCTTCAAAATTGTGCAGAAAACTTACACACAAATACTTACAAGAAAGAGAGTTCAAATTTCAGATCAAACTTTTACTTGCATTCTTATCTGGATTCATGCCATGCGTCACTCCTGGCATCACAAAACACAACAAAATAATTAACTTAACGAACACTAAACTCTGAGTTGAACTAATTCTCGTAAACTAAGTTGAGTAACTAGCTTCTAGTGCGAATCAATATAAATAATAACTATAAAGAGACTGGTACTTTTGTGCATTGGTTGCATATACCTTTTAACGACAACAACTTCTTCTAAAAATAAAAATGAAAATAGAAATCATTTTTATTTTTATTTTGCATTTATGATTTTAAAAATAAAAATGAAAATAGAAATCATGAAAAGATATGAGATCTAGAAGTTATTTTAAGTTGTTACATTGCTAAAAAAATTACTTGTATATAAAATAATTTTTTAATTATAAATCTAATATAAATATTTTTTATACTATAAAAGAAATTAACAAATAGTAATGGAAATGCTGTTAAAAATAGCAATAGAAAATTTCTATCGATAATATTTTAAATGCAAATACCGACATAATATGTTCCGTCAATAATTTTTATGGAATAGAAAAAATAATAAATAATAAAAATTCCATTTGCAATTCATCATTAGAAATTTGACATGACAATATTTTTTAATGAAATTGCTGACATATATTTCATCAATAAATTTAAATGAATTAAAATCCAACAATTATTTCTTCACCCTTTTCTTGTTTTTTTTCTGGATAAAAATAAAAACAACCCTTCCTTTTGTTTTCTCACAAATCCAACCCTCCCAAACTGCGAACATCTACTTACATTTATCACTATCAACATTACTAATCTCTTGACTTAATTTCTTGTGAGGCTTGCTACACTAAACAAGTAAGTCCGTCAATTTTTTTAATAAATCATTTGTGTTAGGTTAATTGATTGAAACATTTTTATATAGTATTTATAATTTATTTGTATATTTAAGTGTTCTACAACTACTTTCTAAATAATTTTGGTATATTAATATATGACTTGTATATGAGAGTTTGTTTAAAATTTAAAAGAAATTGATTTTATTTATTATTTGATAAAATTGAATTTGATTTTGTAATTTATATGTGTTATAATTGAATAAATAATGTGTTATTTAATAGATATCAATTACTTATTTTTAATTTTATTATCAAATTAAAAATTCAAGAAAATTGATTTTTTTTATTTGGAGTTGATACATATAAGGAATCCAAGCTATTATAGAATGAAGAGCATGGATACCTAATTAAGCTTTAAACTGGAAAATCTATAAAGTAGAAAACCACATTTGTAATTAAGAAGGATACACTCCACAAAAATTACATATCATGATTGATAGGAATCTAATTTAAGATTACTTTTCATTTCCATTACGAAAGTGATTCATCCGTCCCGTTTGCGCTGTTGCCAGCTTTAAGTTGAGATTGATACTGGAAAGGCAAATTTAACTCCTCCATTGACGCTAGGGAAGTCAGTCCTCGAGAAAGACTGCTCTTCCATTGTTCTAACTTCTATGCCCTTCTAAAACGGCATCCATTGCTGTCACTCGATGGTTTCAGCCAAGAAAGAAAGGTGCGGCCATTTCTACACGTACCTTTCAGCTGTCGCTTTTAAGTGAGAGTGTTGCAGAACCATTGGATACGTTTTGGAGAATTTCTATATGCACTTCGTGATGCGAGTGCCATGCCAAAACAATCAGAACACCGTCTGCGATGATGGCGTTTGATGTGCCCGCGTCATGGTGGTGAGATGCGTGCAGAAGAAAAATCAAAGATTAAATTCTAGCAACGCGTTTTTTCCCCTCCCTCTTATCTTTCTTCCCTCCTAGAAAACATGTTCATTGCAACAAATCAAAGAAGTTTGGTATTTGTTTTTGTTGCTGAATCAAATAAAATTCTTGTTATTTTGATTACAATTTATTTCATCTTGACTTATTTATTTAGTTATTTTTTTTTAATTTTATTAGTGTGATACATGTCATAAGTTTTGAAAATTGAATTAAATTAATTATTGTTATTTTTCTTATTTTTAATTTCATTTCTCATTATTACATTTATTAGAAATTAATATTTTTTATTTTTTTAACTTTATATTTTTATATAGTTATTCTAATACTATGTTTCGAGTAAAGAATTCAGCGTGATCTTGAATTTAGCAGATTAGTTAGGTTTGAGGGTGAGGGGTTGTTAATCCGTGCTATTTTTTGATCTTTTTTTTTTTTTTTCCTGATATGAACCCTTGAAATATAGGGTGATTCAGTTGACATCACTTTCTTTATTTTCATCCATTTTTCTTTTAAATAACACGTTAATTGCACAGGTTTTCTTATAAAACATTCACAGTGGAGCTTGTTATGTTAACTTTAAATCATTATTATAATGGCAGTAACTTCGAACGCATCAAATAATAAGATAATTATGATTGAAATAAATATGAATATTTATTACATTGCATTGCACTCATTTAAAAATGATTTATTTTGTTTCTAAAATAATATTTGATTACTATTTAAGGACAAGAAAATTTAGATAATAAAAACAGATTAGACAAGACAATAAGTAAAACAGAGATAAAATTATATTTACTATTAGTATACAAGATACAGTGATTATTTCTATATCTTATTTATTTATAATGAACATGACATAATAATATATATATATATATATATATATATATAATATTTTATTTTTAATATATATTACTATAAAACTTATATATTTTAAAAAATAATTAGAGATAATATGTTGACCTTTATATTTTGTGACCTAGGTTTTTTCCTAGATCAACTTTCAAGTTTAATTTTAAAATTATAATAATAATAATTTTTATTTTTATATTGGCCTTCCTAACTTGTGATATGAGCTTTGCTTGTATTTGATTTTAGAATTAAATTTTAAAATTATTATAATAATAATTTTAATTTTTATATTAATTTGAGTCAACAATAAATCTAACTCATGATTTGAGTCTTGCAAATGATCGACCCATGAATCAGGTATTAAAACTATGATTATAACTATTTTTATTCTTACATTAACTCAGATCAATCTAATTTGTGACTTAGTTCATGTCCTCAATCAATCTTTAAGTTGAGTTTTAAAACTATTAATAATTATTTTTATCCTTGCATGTCTTAGGTGTTAAAGAACCAATCCAACCCAAAAACTTAAGCATTATATATTATTATTTAATACACAAAGAATTTGAAACTCATTTTATTTTGTGTTTAATTTTTATTAAATAAATAGAAATGATGAAGTTTGAAATCATGACCACTTAGTTATTAAAGTTTTGATACCGTGTTAAAAAACCATTTCAACTTAATAGCTTAAACTATTTAGTGAAGTTCCAAGATATAATTTATATTATTTTTTAATATTAGATTCATAATTTTAAAATTAAAATTCTTTTATAAAAATATATTAAAATAATAATAATAAATATTATTTATGGAGATAAATCTCCTCTATACTTTCCTGGTACAATAATTAAACTCTATCTAAAATACCAACAAACCCTTTTTTAAAAAAAACAATTATACTTAATTTTGAATATCTATCATAATTATTGAAATGTTATATGTAAACTAAAACTAAAATTTTATTGTGATATTATCAATATAATTTTTTAAAAATAGGGTAAAAATGATGTTTGTATGGCAAGTAAATCACTTCGAGTTTTTTTGTCTTTTCATTTTTTTTATAAGAGCAATTTGATGAACAACTCCTGTTCCAGTTTCAAATGATAATCACCTCAGTCAATTCAATCACGCGTACACCATTAATTATTCGGACTTCTGCTGTCATTTCAACTTATATGCTTCATTATTAACCGCAATATATTTTTTTCTTCAAAAAAGCAATTTTTTCAAGAAAATAAAATAAAATGGAAAGCCGGATAAGTTGAAAAAGTTTCTGTAAAATGTTTTCACTCTTGCATTCCTTTTCTTCCCTTTTAATTATTATAATTTTGTTTCACAAAATTAATGTTCAGAGAATTATAAAATAGTATTTAAAATTACAAACACTCAAAATATTACGAGCTGTTATGATCATTGTTTCCACCTTAATTTTTTTTTTCATTTGCATCATTTTTTATTTAATCTTTTTAATTTTTATTTAATAATTATATTGTGGTTTTGAGAAATTGATGCTTAGTAAACTATATAATAATATTTGGAATCATGAATATACCAGACAATATGAAATCAATAAAATATTAAAAACAAAAAAACAATAAAAACGCAAGATAAGAGAAAGACACAATTTATTATATGTTGATAATTACCTATAATATTTTTTTTCTTGATTTTATTTTTGTTACTTAACTTTTTATATTTTAAATTTAATCCTCTTATACTAAGTTGATCTGAGATTGCATTTAATGTTTTGTTTTGACTAGTTTTATATGAGACTCATAATATTAAAAATAATTTGTTTTTGTTATTTAAAAAAGAAAATGGTCCAAACAATCAAAACACCCTATCTAATTAATTAAAAGGTTGAAATCAGGGGAAAAAAAGTAATCTAGGAAATGTAAATTAAAATGAGCTATAATTTAGAGCGTATTAATTTTATAAGTAATTAGGCTATAGAAATAATTATTTTGCGAGGATATTTTAGAGGTCAGAGATCCTGAGAAAATCAACGAGGATGGCGGATGAGAAGAGACGACACAAGAAATGACAAGGTAATTTGTTTGCGATTTATCAACACTCAACAGTGGACCTACTTGGGATGCATGAATTTTCCACACGAAAGTTACGTTTCCCATGTCTATAAACAATGTAACCATGCAGCAAACTTCCAGTATTTATCCATACAATTAGCAACTAAGTATGAAACAGCTTAAACACTTGGCATCAATGGATATGATCCTTGCATTCGTATTTATCATTACAAAACTACTATTATTCCCGTTTAAGTTCTCCACTGCCCTTGACAGCATTAGTCCATCAGAATTTATGATTGATGGCAAGACATTGGTCTCCGAAAAGGGAACTTTTGAACTGGGTTTTTTTAGTCCGGGCATTTCCAAGAAAAGTTACTTGGGAATATGGTACAAAAATATCCCAGTTAGAACCATTGTTTGGGTTGCAAACCGGCGCAATCCTATTAATGATTCCTCTGGCTTGTTGAAGGTAGATAACAGCAGCAACATTGTACTTCTTAGCAACAACACTAATACTGTTGTTTGGTCTTCAAACTCAACGAAAAAAGCAAGCAGTCCGATTTGGCAACTTCTGGATTCCGGGAATCTAGTCTTGAGGGACAAAAATGATGGAAGGAGTGGACTCTTATGGCAAAGTTTCGATTATCCATGTGATACAATGTTACCAGGAATGAAGATTGGATGGGATTTAAGGGCAGGATTTGATTGGCATCTATCATCTTGGAAGAGCTCAGATGATCCATCTCCTGGAGACTTTACAATGGGGATCGAACGAGAGAGTAACCCCGAGGTAGTAGCCTGGAAGGGCTCAAAGAAGCACTACAGGAGCGGTCCGTGGAATGGCGTTGGATTTAGTGGTTCTACAGAGGTAAAGCCTAACCCAGTTTTTGATTTCACTTTTGTCTCAAATAACATTGAGGTGTACTATATATTCAACCTCAAGAGTGAGTCTACAGTGATCACAAGGTTAGTTTTGGACCATACTACCTACAATCGTCAGTGCTATACATGGAATGAAGAAACTCAAACTTGGGTGCTCCAAGTTTCTGTGCCAAGAGACCACTGTGACAATTATGGCCTTTGTGGCGCAAATGCAAATTGCATTTTCAATGCCATACCGGTTTGTCAATGTTTGGAAAAATTCAAGCCCAAGTCACCAGAGGAATGGAACAAAATGGACTGGTCTCAAGGGTGCGTGCGAAATAAGGAATTAGACTGTCAGAAAGGAGATGGATTCATCAAATTTGATGGACTCAAATTGCCAGATGCTACACATTCTTGGGTCAATAAAGATATGAATCTCAGGGAATGCAAGGCTAAATGCCTAGGAAATTGTTCCTGTATGGCCTATTCAAATTTAGATATTAGAGGAGGAGGGAGCGGCTGCGCTAATTGGTTTGGTGATCTGATGGATATTAGACTGGTTCCCGATGGAGGCCAGGAACTCTACATTCGGATGCATGCTTCCGAAATAGGTATGTTGTTGCCATTGTTTTTGTTAATCCATAAGCATGTGAAAAAGCCAATGAAAGTAACCTTAGTTTCCTTGATCACAACTTCATTGATTCAGTTTTAGCTGACATCCAAGTCTTCTTAATTTGCATCGTCAGGAGACCGTTACGCTAAAGCTAACATGAAGATTGCTGCAATAGCTACAGCTGCCGTTGCCTTAATCATGGGGATACTAACGTTCAGCTATCATGTCTTGAAAGAAAAGGCAAAGTCTGCAGGTAAAGTTTCCTAGACTGATCCCTCCACTAAATAAATGACCGTCATGTTTGTTATATATTTCAATTGGAGTTATAAGCTTGTACAAACAAACAGCAGAAAAAATATATAATTACATAGAGGACACATTCTTCTGTAAATTGTAAAAGAAATATACAAGGAGAACGTCAAATCCTAGATCTTCAATCAATTAAATTTCTGTAACTAGCGAAGTAGAAACATTACTGTTCTGTGTTTTAGTTCATTTTGGTATTGACTCGCAGATGATATTAGGGAATTTGGATTGATTTAATGTTTTAATCATTTTCAGCACTTCTAAAAGTTCTCTTCAATAAATGAACCTAATGTTTTAAAATTTTGTATCCTTCTTTTCTAATCTTTTAATATTTTACATGGTGCCAAGAAAATACTTCATCTGAGAGAACAGAAAACGGCTGGAAAAATGATACGAACAATGGTGGGCAAAAGGAAGACATGGAGCTACCACTGTTTGCGTTCTCAGCCATAGCTGATGCCACCAACAACTTTTCAGTTAACAATAAGCTAGGAGAAGGTGGATTCGGACCTGTCTACAGGGTAAACTTCCGAAAAAGTTGAGTTTCTATAAGAGCAATAAGCATATTGTTTTATGCAGAGCGTCACAAGTATTTTATAAATTTTGTCCTTTAGGGTAAGCTAGAAGATGGACAGGAAATTGCTGTGAAGAGGTTATCAAGGTGTTCTGGTCAAGGATTCAATGAGTTCAAAAATGAAGTGATACTAATTAACAAGCTTCAGCACAGAAATCTAGTGAAGCTTCTTGGTTGCTGCAGTCAAAGAGAGGAGAAAATGCTGATTTATGAATACATGCCTAACAGAAGCCTGGACTCCTTCATTTTCGGTACACTAAGGATCCCTTTTAACCTGATAAACATAGTTGTCCTATGGTCTCGATAATAAAAAAATGCTTTAAATTATTGTTTCTATTAAATTTGTTGTTTTAAGTATTCCAAGAGCACTTGGCCTAATATGAATGCTTGACTTATCAGATGAGACAAAAGGTAGACTGTTAGACTGGTCCAGGCGGTTCAACATCATTTCTGGGATTGCAAGGGGGCTTCTCTATCTTCATCAAGATTCCAGATTGAGAATTATACATAGAGATCTCAAAGCAAGTAATGTTTTACTTGATGATCACATGAATCCAAAAATTTCTGATTTTGGTTTGGCTAGAATGTTTGTTGCTGACCAAACTGAAGGCGACACAAGCAGAGTGGTGGGAACTTAGTAAGCCATCTGATTCATTAGCCAGTTCTAATATTCCTATATTACCAATATGTTTTCTTATGTTAAACGCTTCATGCAGCGGTTATATGGCACCGGAATACGCTACCGATGGTCTATTCTCAGTGAAATCCGATGTCTTTAGTTTTGGTGTCTTATTGCTTGAGATAAGAAGCGGAAAGAAAAGTAAAGGGTTTTACCATCCAGACCATAGCCTTAGCCTTCTTGGACATGTAAGCATTCAAGGTTAAATTGCTTTGTCGACTTATTACATGTCCTGAACTAATGGCTGACAGCAAGTCTTTTGTTTGTCTTAGACATGGAGATTGTGGAATGAAGGCAAAGCATCAGAGTTAATTGACGCTTTGGGAGACGAGTCGTGCAATCCATCAGAAGTGCTGAGGTGCGTACACATTAGCCTCTTATGCGTGCAACATCATCCTGATGACAGGCCAGGCATGGCCTCTGTCGTCTGGATGTTGGGAGGAGAGAGTGCGTTGCCTAAGCCAAAAGAACCGGCTTTCCTTAATTACAGAGCTCTTGGTGAATCAAGTTTAACCTTGAGCAAGGTTGGATCATCTTCAACCAACGAAATTACTGTCTCGGTCTTGGAGCCTCGGTAGCTAATTGCCTCTATCTGGTTAACTAGACTGGAATTAAGGTCTGCTTTAAACTATGGAGCAGCATTGGCCAAATGCTCTTGTTTTGCTTCTGAATTAGATTCTGCTTGTCCTATCATTGCATACTAGTTACAAACCCTCACGTTGCTTTGGTGATCAAAATCTTTGTGTGATTTTTAAGCAGGAAATTTCTACAATTAAATTATTTATATAGCCTGTTTAATTTTCCATATACATTATGCAGACTTTTTTATATGAAGAAATAATTTAATTGAGAAAAAATATCACTCACTAAACAAATAATTATTTGTATAATAGAAAAAAGAAGAAAAAAAATTATATATTCTTAATGTTCAATACATTGTCAAAATATGAAATCGTTTAAATATTGAAGTTCATTCTTGTCCTAAAAAAAAATAAGAATATGAATTCTAAAGATTTATAACATATCATTTTTTAAAAGAAAATAGAAATCAATTAGATATCATTCATGTAATTAATTTAATTAAGTACTTCAATTATTGTCACGCACGATGCCGTAGGTGGATTTAATTTTTTATTAAAGTAAAAAACATGTTGAGGTGTTGCTAATATCTTTTTGTAGTAATTTTTTTTAAAACCATAGGGATTAACATGATGTGAAACAATTAATTTTATAGTTTTAAAAACAACTTAAATGACCAATAAAAATATAATTTAACTCAAAATAAATATTTAAAATAAAAACAAATTTATAAATATTGAGACGACAATTTATTAAATCGATTCGGATCAATCCGGATTAACAAGACAATCTTCATATCACGTCATGAGACCATGATAACCGTATAAAAACTAATCAAAATAAATTATAAATCCTAATTTTCAATAAACTTAATATTGAATGATGAAACTAAAAAAAAATCAATTAAAAAAAATCTAAAAAAATAACCTAAATCAATCTAAGTTAATCTTCCAAACTCACGACCTGGTCATCAAACCAGGATAACCCAATATAAATCAAATTAATACAAATTATGAAGTCTAATTATCAATCAACCTAGTGTTGAAAGAAAAAATTAAAAAAAAATCAATTAAAAAATAACACAAAAACAACTTAAGTCAACCTAGTTAACCTGCCAAACTCATGGCTTAAGTCATGAGACAAAAATAATCTCATATAAAGTAACCTGAAACAAATCATAAAATTTAATTCTTAATCAATCCAATATTAAAGGATAAAATTAAAAAAGAAAATTGATTAGGAAAAAAAATGAAAAAAAAAACCCAAGTTAACCAAGCTAACATATTAAACCCATGATCTGGGTAATTAGACTATAATAACCTAATAAAAAATAAATTTAAAATAATTATAAAGTTCAATCCTTAATAAACATAATGTTGAAAAATAAAAATAAAAATTAATTAAAAAATAAAAGAAAAAAAAACAATTTGAGTCAACTTAAGTTAATCCACTAAACTTATAACACAAGTCATAAAATGAGGATAACCTTATTAAAAAAAAAAACCAAAACAAATTAATTTCTAAATTAATCCAATATTAATGACTTATGTAAACCCTAATTAACTTACCAAACTTGTAACCTACGTTATGAAATGAAGATAACCCATAATCTAGATTATGAAACTAAAATAACCTTATAAAAAATAAATTAGAAAATAATTATAAAATTCAATTCTCAATAAATTTAATGTTAAAGGATATAATTAAAATTTTAAAAAATATATATAAATAAAAAACTATTCAAATAAATTGCATGTTGTCTTTTTTAATTTTTTGTTAATTTATATTATCATAGTACATTCTTTTCTTTTTTAAGAAGAAGAAGAAGAAGACAGTGTCATCACATACCCTTTTTCATTAAAAATATTCATTTTTAATAAAAGAAAGATTTTAACTTAGTCCTTATTGCATTTCAAAATTAAATTGATAATAAATATTTTATGAAATCTTGATAATATCTTTTTTTAATTATATTTTAAATTATAAAAAAAATATCAAGTTTATATTTCAAGTAGTTATGAGAAAAAAGTGCAATCTAATTTAAATAAAATCTTTTAAGTTCTAAATTTTAATTTTATTATATTGAGGACATTAATAATTTATGGAGCCACTAGTTTTAAAGGTTATTGACTTTGATCATTTTTAGAATCTTTTGTAAAATTGATTTTTTAAAAAATTAATATTCTTTAAAAAATTCTTTAATATAAAATTAGTATTCAAGCTTCTTTTTTTTTCACTTTTCTTTTTATAGTATTATTCAAATTCTATGCTTCCAATTTCAAGGTTTACAGGTTAATTAAAGGTTATTCAATTTTATTTTTATTTATTTGTATTTTTTTTAAGTTTCATTCGTTAGCATTTTTTATTCAAAATCTTGCTTCATTGGTTTTTAATCCAGACCTTATTACTATAATAATAAGTTTAAGAATTTTGAAGGTTACACTAGTGTTTTTATTATTACTTTTTTTCCAATTCATCATTTAAGAGTTGTTTTATAGGTAAGCTCCGTAGTTTGATTTAGTTAGCTTTTCTAGAAGACCTTTTTTTTTTAATAGCACAAATAATCATTTGATTATATAAAAAATATATTTTAAAAAATATAATTATTAAATACAACTTAATACATAATCTTTATTGCAAAATAAAATATCTTAATATTTTTTTAATTTTATCCTTCAATATTTATTTATTTTAAGATTACTCTTCATGCTTCTTTTTTTTCTTACTTTTCTTTCATGAGGTTATTCTAATAATTTACTTATGGTTGTGGGGTTAACATATTTAAGTAAAATGACTTACATTATATTTTTTAATTAATATTTTTTTTTTAGTTTCATCATTCAACATTGAATTGTTTTATAATTAATTTTCATGGTTTGATTGAAGTTGCTTTTATTTATAAGTTCTTCTTTTTTTTACCTTTTATTGCACATATAGTTGTTTCATTAAATAAAAATAATATTATAAAAAACATGATTATTAAACACATTTGAGTTGTAAAATCAAATATCTTAATCTTAGTTATTTCTTCATCAAATATTAATTTAATTAATTAGATATATACATAAGCATTGAGAATTCTTTTATATAAAAATATGCATTGCAAATGCTTGTACATTTATATTTTTACTAAACAATACAACTCATGAATGGAATACAAGTCTAGCACACACTTAACACCTCAAGAATCTTTCTATTTTAATTTTTTTTTATCATATCTTCAAGAATCTTAAGATTTAAGCAATAACCATGTAAATTTATTTTATTTAGATTATTCAAATTTTAATTAAAAGGGGAAAGTGCATGATTAAATGAAGATGTGGGAATAAAATATTATTTACTTCTAAAAATAATTCAATTTATATTAGTTGAATAACTTATATCATATTACCATATAGGTTGAAAATTCTATCATTATAAAAAAAGAAATAGGGAAAGAAAATTCAATTTTAAATTAACCTAAGATATATTTAATCTCTACAACGATTTTTCAACGAAGATATTATTTGTATCTAGCTATGAATATTAAAAAATATTCAGAGCTAGATAATTTTTCTTAAAAAAATAAATAAATAATAGAAAATAATTTTTTTTCCATGCACTTACTAAGTACAACAAAACTTAATGTTGAGTTGTGCATTTTTCCAACCTTCAAAATTTGAAAGATTAAGGCATTAGTCAGTTAATTATTCTACTTATTCGTTGTTTACCCTATAATTTTTTTCAAAGGTTTAAAACATTATTTATCCAAATTTTCTTTTATTATTTTGATTATATCATTTCTAATTTAATGAGACTTTCATAATTATTTAAAATGTACATTTTGGTATTGGAGTTATAGGAAACAAACCAAAAGAGAATGTATTTTATATATTTAGTAATTTGATGGAAATTGATAATTAACTTTATATCATATTACTATCTAGTTTTAAACCAAAAAAATAGACCTACAGATATAATTGATTTTATAACCCAAATTAACCCAAAATGTATTTGACATATAGTGTAACATAAAATGCTTTTTCAAGGATTATCTAATTTATATCAAACTACACTTTAGCTAGCCTTTATGTTGCTTTCATATGGTTAGAGCATTATCAAAAAGTTGCGTAAATAAACTAACAAATGGAAAGGAAACATGGGATAATTCATCTAAAATATAAGTATAAGACATTTCAATGTAACAAGCACAAGTCATTGACACACCACTCATCCTCGTCTAATGAGAATAAAAGAGAAACAGCAAAGGGGGTTTGCTTTCTCTGTGGTTTCAGGTTCGAGTCCTTGGTTGCTCATAAGATGACCATTAGAGGCTTACATGGTCGTTAACTTCAGGGCCCGTGGAATTAGTCGTGGTGCGCGTAAGCTGGCCCGGACACCCACGTTAATTTTAAAAAAAAAAAAAAACAGCAAAGTACATAGAACATTACTTTATCAATGCTGTAAGAAACAAAGCATAAAGAATTCAGATGCAAAACTAGTGTAACATCCAACTCATGATCCATGTCATTTTAAACTTGTGCTTACTTCAATAGATTCCAACCATCATGCCCATATCATTTAACAGTCATTTAATATTTATCAACATACTTTTTACTTAAAAATATATTAAAATAATATACTTTTTACTTAAAAATATATTAAAATAATATATTTTTTATTTTTTAAAATTTATTTTTAACATCAACACATCAAAACAATCTAAAATCACTAAAAAAATAATAATTTTAAAAAATAATCAATTCTTTTTAAAAATTATAAACAATGCAAAAATAAATAGACTCTTTATTTGATGGCTCAACATACTTGAAAAATATAGCCCAGACTAGAGATAGTTTCAAACATTCGGCTTGGCTGATAAGTGAAGGCCAGAATTTAATTTCACAACCCGTTAATTACACTTTTTATAGCTAATGGTAACAATAGTATTCAAGTTCCATAATTAGTTTTCATAACTCCATCTCCATCCAAGATGGTGAGTGCATGGGAAATTTAAATAAACGTTTAGTGCAAGATGAAGTTAAAGAAACTAAAAGCTAAACAAGGATAGAGCTGCTGTTTTTTTTTTTTTTTTTACAAAGAAGCAAGTCACATAAAGATTCTAAATACAAATTTCGAATGCATGGAAACAAAAGAGGGTTATGAGCTCGACATTATTATAAAATTTAACCCATTCAAAGCAATCAATGATAAGCTCCAAGCAAACACAAAGCTTGAACATACATACCCATGTAAGTGGAACGAAATCATATGCTCAAAATGGGAAGAGAAATGGAAATAACATTTTAGGCTGCAACTTAATGACAATTCCACACGCAACAAAAACAAAATCCCTACGAGGGACAAGATTTCATTGACCAAATTTAATTGATTGTAATCCTTATTGAAGTAAAAGACCCTGGATTCTAATCCTACGCAGTCATATTAAAAATAAATGCTCCCTGGTGGAGGTAAATTACAATCCTATTCTAAATAGCATAAGGTGAAGAATACCACCTCAAATCCCATCAAAAACGAAAATCAAACAGAGATAAAAGACGAGCCAGCCATATCCTAATGAAGGTGAATTGTGATCATATTCTAGAAAACTCAGATGTGCTACCTAAGAACTTGGCCAAGTTCCCTATTGAAACAAAAACTAAACTATTTCCTTAAGAACAAATTATAGTTATGCCCCCCTAAAAATAACTAGAAAAAAAAAATACTTGGGTGGATGAATTGAAGATTGCAAGAATTCTAAGGCTAATAGCAGCCGATAACAATACTGAATGAAAAAGAGCCAAAAACAAAATGTTTACTTTTTGTACATTTCAGATCACCAAACAAGGAATTGCTATTCAATATGGAGGGGGAAACTATAATAAATGAGATGATCTCATATTAAATTAATCATATTGAGCATATGACTAAAATGTTCAAGTAACTTCAGACAATGTGAAATTCAAACAGAAGGCAGTTCCAACATTGAAAAGATTCGAAGATTAAACACTAGAGCAATCTTAGGCCATTAGCATTGACTTGCTTCTTCACAAGTATAAATTTTTCCACCCCATCTTTAGAATCTTTAACAACATCCACAACTTGTATAATAACATAATCCTCCTATAGGTCTCAAATGCCTTGGTCCAGTTAGAATCTTTTCAGAAACTTCTCAATAGGTTTGGTCTGATTAGAATCAATTAACTTCATAGGTATAAATTTTCCCACCCTATCTTTAGAATCCACAACACCTTCTAACCATGAACCTTTGCCAAGGTTCTGGATTTTGTCTCAATGCCAAAGATCTATTAATATACTTGCGGAAAAAAGGTGCATAAGTTTTGGACTAATAACTAATACCATGAATAAAGATCAAGAGATACTTATGGGAAGAGGTTTCTCCCCCTACATAACCATGAAAAAACAAGCAGAATATTGGAGTGGAAAGGTTAATCATGAAATTTGCATATTCATGACTGAGATAATTGAATTTACTAAAAGTAAAACTATAAATTCCATGAGACAGAGCAATCTCAATAAGCCAAACATAAATACAGCTGAGTTCATCAAAAAATTAATATCCAAGTTCGCATGTCAGCTAGAAAAACATTCTTTGAAGACTGAGGGAACCACAAAGAAGTTTAAGTTGACTAAGGTTGCAAAACAAAACGAACAAGATATACTGGTCCTAGGAAAGAACAACAAATTCTCCAACGATAAAACCATCACCCATAGAAAAATGCAGGCATCATAAGCATAACAAGGCAATGATGGTGGAAAATGATGAGAGCAATATCAAGGAATTTAACAAAGGATCCAATGGTCTATCTAAAATCTGTTGATGGATCCTTTCCTGGCAAGCCCATATCCTTCTACTGCTCAAATATTAAACCATACAGTTCTTCTTCGAGAAAGGCAGCATTTTTTAAGGCCTTCAAAACTTCTGAGAGGAAAGGAAATATACTATAGAATAATGCAATCAGGGAACGTTCACGTTTCAAAAATTAATGACCTGATTGAATGCATGAAATGTGTGAATTCAAAAGGTCCTCATAAGAACGATAAATATACAACAAACGAGCAATTCATCTATCTATTTTAAATAGGTTGTGATGATTCTATATTTGTCACACCATAACTCTCAATAGATTCTTCAGAAGAAAGGGTACCTGGTGTGATAAAACTAAACTATCATAGGCGACATCTATACAGTTCTGCAGCCTATGCAAGCATTCCTCCTGATGAGAAGCAGAAAACAAGGGTCTTAAGGAAATCAAGGTCAATAGAATCATATCTTTTGGCATATGCAAGAAAAGATGGTAAATTGAAACAACAATGTCCTCTTTGAGAAATTTGCTAACAAGGAAGTACCATCCCTACACATTATACAACAGAAATTTTTTTAAAAATATCCAATTTTTCTCAACAACAGTTTATTAAAAATATCAGCCAAGGTACGATTAGTTACTAAATGAGACCTATAATAATTTCAAACATTAACCAGTTAAATGGTCTGCTTACCCAAATTTAATAATAGGATTAGTTACTAAATATCGAGAATGTGATATTATATGTTCTAGCAGTCACAAATCAGTTGTTGTAGCAAGAAGGCAAAAGCATTTGTAACCCCTCATATGCAATAAAAACTTTCAAGACATAAAATAGAGAAAAATATGCCTTCAGTAGTGTAGAAAGAAGAAATTTACATATATTAGGCAGCAAAATTACTTGGAAATATGGCATTTACACTACAAATTAAAACAAAAGCATTACAACAAAGAAACCCTATCAAGATTAAGAAACACAACATGCAGAGAAATTTTTATTAAAGAAAAAACCCATCAATATTTGACAAAAAAAAACAAATTACATGGAAAGTGAAATTAATAAATCTTGAAGAGAAACAAAAACTATTGACAACAAAATTCAATATAAGAAAGAAATAAAAAGAAAATAAGCTAAAAAAACCAAAACTTGAAAACTGAAATTCTTCAATCCCTTAATAAAGTCAAGAAATCACAATTTACAATGACTAGAATTTTTTAAGAAACCCAGATACTAAAACATCAAAATCCAGGAAGACACACCAAAAAATTTTGACCAAAATAAATATATAAAAAATCCCATAGAAGAAGAACAAATTATGTATCTAAAGAGAGATTAATAGAGAAAAATATTGGAACTCACAGAAGTAGAACACAGAATTTGAATCAAACTTCAAATAGAGAGTTTAAACGACTAAAAGAGGACTGTTGTTTCTTGAGAGAGAGAGAGAGTTTTTCTTTTGAAATTGAATGTAAAGTTTTGGAGAGGCTGGATTTTGATACTGCAAGAAAAACTACAGACAATTAAAAAAATTATCGACCGTTGGAGTTATTGAACGACAGTGTGTTTGGTTTTTCCGTTTGCTTTGTCTGTTTAGGTTTTCCAAACGACAATTTCTCATAGAGATGTCAAACAATGAGGGAATTTTTTTACCGTAATGAAAAACCATTTTTATTTAAAAAAATAAAGGGGAAATAATCAAACACCATAATGTAGTTCAACCTTTTATCATGTTTTTAATCTTTTATTATTTTCATATGTTTCTAGGTTTATTGTGTTTTTCCTCTCTTTTGTAAACAAAATAAAATAAGTTTTGATATAAAATGCAATGCAACAAGTTTTTTTTTTTCATGAACCCAAATGATATTATTTTAGTTTTTAAATAATTATTTATTAATTTATAATAATTATATTTTCTTTATTTATTAGAAAAGAAATTTAATTTTTTATTCATTAGAAGATAAATTTAACATATTCTATAAAACATGAGAACAATAAAACTTTTTATATTAATATAGTTTGATTTAGACTAAGTTTTTAATTAACCTAAATAAGAAATAAACTTTGTCAAATATATTTGATTTGATCGAGTTTTTAGTGATTCAATTGACTATTCAAAACATGATTTGGTTTAATGGTTTGATTAAAAAAAAAATCAGAACTCAAAGCCTTCATTGAACCAAGTTTTTAGTATAAACAAACAAAATATTGATCTAAATAAACACATTTAATTCAAGTTTTTAGTGATATGATTAATCTGGTCAAACTTAATCCAAACTTAGCCAACTCAACAAAAAAAAAAACTTTGTTTTAATAAATAAAAAATTGACCTAAAGTCTCCTTATTATACAACCTAGATTAGCTAAATCAAAGGATATCTTATTTATTAACAATAAGATAAGAAAACCAAAATAAGAGAGATTATGATAATAAACACATGTCTTCTTCAAGTCTCATTAGGGGCGTTGAGTTTTGAAGATAATCTGTTTCAATAATAAGTTTTTGAATGATATATTTTTATTTTAAAATAAACTATAAAACATATAAATTTCTAATGTGAATGAAAAGTCAAGTCTAATAATGACAAGATTCTCTAGCTCACGTAAAACATACTTAAGTTTATAAAAAAAAAGTGTAAAAATTTAAATAAAAGATATATAGAAAGTAAGATTTAAATGAACCTTATTTAAATTTGTATTAAAATTATTACAAGAGATTTTGGTTATAAAGGTTTAAATATCAGTAGTATAGATCTTTTTACAGGATAAGAGATGATAATACAGAAGGTTACAGAGAAATTTGAATATATTACAAGATGATAAATGTGTGGTGCTTTTTGTAAATGAAATCTTATATGAAGTTTTGCTATCAAAACCTGGGATAAATCTCTTTATATAGAGCAGAATAAAACTATCTTTTTTGAAAATTTTATATAGCAAATGATTTGCTTTTTAAAAAGTTAAAAAGTATTTTTTTATCAATTTCCACTAATATTTATTTATTATTTATGCAAGTAGGGGGGTTAGCTTTAAAAAAGTTGAAATGATAGCTAGCTATTTTTACCATTTGTGCCAACAAAAAAAAGATGGGGCTAATGGTTTGGAGGATTTTAACTACAAAATAAAATAGGTCAAAGTATTTTTGAACTTTTTAAAATACCTTTTTTTTTCACAAAGATAATGATTGCCTAAGATTTTTGTATAAAAAAGAGGATACTGTAACAGTCATTTTCATTGTCATTTGCTAGGCCAATTATAGAACTTGAGCATAATATAGATGGAGATGAATCATTATCTTTTGGTGCTTTATACGAGTTGGTTTATAATTTTGAAATACTCTTTCTTAGTTAGATTATGCTATTGGGCAAGAAAAGCAGAAGCATGAGATCTATGTGCTAGTAATTTAGATTGAGGATTTGAGTCTATAATTGGAGTATTTTGATGAAGTTGTGACCATTTTATGGCAACAAGTTTAGAACTTTTGGTTTTTGCAACAAAAGAGTCTCATTATTTTGCTTTATATCTTCTTCTGATGATGATGAGATACTTATACAAGATAGCATTGTCAAAATGTCTAGAATATGCCTAAAGGACAGAATTTGGAACATGAATATTAAGAATTCAAAATAATTCTCAATCCTATTGTTAATATTCCTAACTTTGATGTTAGTGAACATTAAGAATATTACAAATTCTAATATTAATGAATAAGAATATTCTTGATTTTGGTACTAATAAATAAATTAGTAAAATTAGAATTGACAGCAAAAACACTTATTCCTATTATTTGTATTAGAGATTAGAAAAGAAAGGATAGATATGAATTGCATACTAAATTTGCATTTTACAGTATAAAAAAAATACTAAGTAAAGTCATAAAAAAATACGAGGAACCCACAAATAAATCCAAAAGGATCCCTAATTTTTTTAGAATGTTATGATATCTTAAAGGTCTGTTTGGCTAGATATTAAAAAAAAATAATATAAAAATATATTTTGCCAAACACACATTTGGTTTAAAGAAAATTAGGTCACATGGCCTAAGCCTCATACCCTACTTGGTCACTAGTACAAGCCAAACCAAGTCTTGCAATAGTGGACACACGTGCTTGCACAGTGAACAACTAATTAAAATTACATAATAGGGAAAAATAAGAACTTACTTATGTTGTTGGAGATGAAGACTTGAGGTTATGCTGGTTGGATAATGCTCTTTTCTTCCTCTCCATTTCTATTTTGTTTGTTTCTATGTGATCATCCTTCTCTCTAGTTTTGGTTTTACTACTTCTCTTTTCTTTAGATCTTCTCTTTCTTTTTTTTTTCTTTGTGATTTTTTTCATTAATTGGACCGGGTGAATCAACATCAGATCCTAGCTTCTATTTTTGTTGTTTTTTATTCTTCCCCTCACTTTTTTTTTATTTCTCTTCCTCTACTCTTTAGGTTTTCTTCCTTATCTATCTCTTTTATCTTTCTTTGTTTCCCGTCCTTTGTGTTTTTCTAGTTTCCTACTTTTATATGGCCAAGTTTATATTTTTTGAAATCTCATATTTATCTTTTAGGATTGTGATCTTATATAGAGATAGTTATTACTTTAGGTTTGCTCTATATTTGGAGCAATGAAAACACTAACAATCCTACTATTGCTGGAGTTGAGTTATCATGCTAGAAGAGAGTTGTAAGGGTGAGGGATAAGGAACTAAACTTATGAGTTTTGTGGCAGAACATTTGGTCTATATTTTGACTTGGACTTGGTGTGAATTTGGTGCGGAGTTAGGGTCTAGTTGAAGCTATTTTTATGGCATGTTAAGTGGATTTCCCCCTATTTATTTAGAGAAAAGAATGCATAGTGTGTTTAAATGACGTTGTTTTAGACTAGGACTATTATTCATTATTTCCCCCCTGAAGTTCTAATATTTTACAATTAAGTCCTTATTTTTGGAATTTATTTTTAATTTCACCATTGGATCAATGCAATTAGACTCTTGGATTTTAGCTTCATCTATATAATAATCCTTGATTTCAATTTTAATCAATTCAGTCCTTAATTGACTCCTTAACTTTTATTTTTTTTAAATTACCCCTGAAAAAATCAATTAACCCCCATATAGTATCAATAACTATTCACTTCGGTCTTTAGAATTAATTTCTTGTAATTTTGGCTCAAATTAAACCTGAACTTTAATATTTCTTGAATTAAACCTCTAATTTCTTTAATTAAACTAGTTTAAAGTTTAATTAAGTCCCTAAACTTTTCAATTCTTTCAATTTTTGGCCAAATTGACTTCCTACTTTATAATTTCATCCTTATTAGTCTTCAAAGTTTCAATTTGTGTTGTCTCGACCTAATAATCAAGTTATTTTTCATGATTTTTTTATTTTTTATATTATTATTTTTTTGGAAACTAAAAATTGGGTTATAATAGCATGCATGATCTGAAAAAAAAAAAAACTTGATTTCTATGTAAAGGAAAGGGTAAGGACTTTTTTTTTATCAAGTTTACATGTACCACAATCATATAACACAATAAAAGGTGAAAACAAATCTTTATTACCGAATAACCATGTTTCATAATATAAGTCAAACCAATAGAATTGTGATGTTTTAATTCCATATGACATACATGACTATTATTAACAATAGCAGTACAATTGAAAGAAATAAACCTAGGAATGAAAAATTCAAGAGGAAGAAGACGTAACACCTTAAGTTCTTTTGCTATCACTTTACTAGATGTTTAATTCTGAATAAGACAGTCATTATGATCAAAGTGAATTTCATAATTATTATTTACCAATTGACCAATATAAATTTAATTTATTGATAAATATAGAGATATAAAAATATTATTAAAAGAAGACCTCAAAATTCCACTTGTAGTTGTAGGAAGATCATTGTCATTGGTTATCTGAAAATGTTTTTTATCCTCATACTTAGGAAAATTATGTAAAATATACGTACTATTAATCATATAACTGAAACCTATAGAGCCAATCAATTAAAAAGTATATTTCTTTTACGTTGTATGCTAAAGGAAAAGAAGACAAATACAATCATGGATTGTTCTATCTCGTGTGTGATTGGATATAAAGAAAATGCTTACAAATTATCAATCTAGAGAAAGAAATAAAGAGACTATCATGAAATTATATTGGACATCATTACAAGGGGCTAAAGTGTGTTGATTTTGAGGTTACACTAAAAATTGTTTAATGATGTGCCTTTCATTTTTTCAATCACTATAAAAATTCTTGCTACAATATTTTTTAATATGTCCAAGCTCCTTACAATTGTACCACTAAGTATATGGTCTAGATCTTCTTTTTTCTTAAGCAACATATGACATATTAACCATTAGACATTTTTAATTTTGAATTAAAGCCAAACTGAGTAATAATATGACTAAAAAATTGATGTCTTCTTTCAAGTGCAGGAGTGTCGAAGTAATAAATAACCAGACAAGATCGGGGTTGAACCACATGAAGGTTAATTGTATAAATTATAGATGACAATAAAGCAATAACAATAACAATAATAACAACAACAACAACAACAACAATGATAACAATAATAATAGTAGTAGTAGTAGTATTAGTAGTAATATCAATAATAATAATAATAATAATAATAATAATAATAATAATAATAAAGAAAAAAAGGAAAAGAAGAAGAAGAAGAAGATAAGAACTTTAAAATAGAATATTAATGTAAGAATTAAACAATGATAATAACAAATATCAAAATTAGAGGTTCCACTAATAGTATGTCAAACAAGTATAGTATAAACTCTTATTATTTAATTGGAAACCACACACAAAGGAGGTTCCAATCAGATTATAAATTATTAACATGATCACATTAGTTATTTTATTTAATTAATGCTAATACTTGTAAATCTCGTCAGGCATTCATTGTTATAACTTATGTTAACAACAAATTAAGCTTCTTTCATAGCTCAGGTATCGGTTATACCATACAGTATCAGCTCTGAGAGTGCCAAGTATTTATTGTGCCAAGTGTTATACAACATCAATCTTGATTAGTCATTTAACAAGTAAAGTATTAAAGAGTGAACAAGATAACAAATACAAAACATGTTAGTATCAAACATTAAAGTCCATATTAAGTTTACACTGTATTTATTCTTACACCATTAGTGTAACCTTTTCACCTTGACATAATAAACTTAACAAAACATAATGAAAGAAAGAAAAATAAATAAACAAAATAATAACTAAGTAAATGAAAGGAAATGAAAGGCATAAACTTGATATTAATGAAAGCAAAGTATAAACCTTATAAAAATTACAATAAGAGAAAGCAAGAGCATGATCTTGATATGGAAACTAAGATGCCTAAATGCATGGCAAATACCTCCTTTTATAGGCCAAAATTAGAAACTATTGATTTGGTGACTAATTGATAAGTGAGTGACCAACTTTTGACTTGGTGACAATGCTTATCTTCTCTTGTCTGCCCAAAACGTCATTGATAAGATCAAACTTTGAACCACTTAAAAACATGAAAGTTGTAGGAAATTGTCTCAACTTTCCAGGGTAAAACATTGAGGTCATTTGGATGTCTAGAACTCCAGATATGGGCCAAACACTGAACAATGCTCGAGTTGAAGGACAGATTCAGACTTCTTTGTTATTGCTATAATTTGGACTTGAAAATGACCTTTTTAAATCTTGGGCTCCTATGAAAGTTTTAGGCCTATGTCTTTCCTTTCCATCCATATAAAGTAGATCTAAATCCAAGATCTACAGCTTCAGATATGACCCAATTATCGAACTATGTTCCGGTTTGGACTGCACTAGCATCTCTTTTCTAAGTTTGGCCATCTCTTTATCCTTTTAATTTTAGTTCTTAAATTCATCAATCAATCCTTTTATTTGTGTGATAGGCCTGCATTTAAAATAAATATTTATCATAAATTAAAGGTATCTTATATTATTAGATATGTTATTATAAAATATGCTTTAGTTAAGGAGTTATTGATACTTCAAGTGTAAAATGATGATAAAAAAACCTTGATAAAAATACACTTTTAAGTACTAATGATGAATACCTTACTTTGTAGAATTTACAAATTATTTTTCTATTTTAACACTTTTATTACTAGGGACTAGTAATAATCTGGTAGGGGGGATGTGATTAGTACTTAAAAGTGTATTTTATCAAGGTTTTATATCATCATTTTGCACTTGAAGTATCAATAACTCCTTAATTAAAGCATGTTTTATAATAATATATCTAATAATATAAGATACCTTTAATTTATAGTAAAATTTCATTTTAAATGCAGGCTTATCACATAAATGAAAGGATTAATTGATGAATTTAAGAATTGAAATTGAAAGGATAAAGAGATGGCCAAACTTAGAAAAGAGATGTCGGTGCAATCCAAACTGGAACACTGTTCGGTAATTGGGTCATATCTAGAGCTATAAATTACAAATTTAGGTCTACTTTATATGTATGGAAAGGTAATACATAGGCCTACAACTTTTATATGGAGCCCAAGATCTAAAAAGACTCTTTTCAAGTCCAAATTATAGCAACAACAAATAAGCCCGAATCTGTCCTCCAACCTAAGCACTGTTCAGTATTTTAGCCATATCTGGAGTTCTAGAGGTTGAAATGAGCTGAAGTTTTTACACAAGAAAGCTGAGACAATTTTCTATAACATTCATGTTTCAACTGGCTCTAATTTGGACATTATCAATGACTTTTTGGGCAGATAAAAGAAGATAAGGATTGTCACCAAGTCAAGAGTTGGTCACTCACTCATCAATTAGTAATCAAATCAATAGTTCTCAATTTTGGCCTATAAAAGGAGGCATTTGCCATGCATTTAGGCATGTTGGTTTCCATATCAAGATCATGCTCTTGCTTTCTCTCTTTGTATTTTTTATAATGTTTATGATTTACTTTTATTAATATCAAGTTTATGCCTTTCATTTCCTTTCATTTACTTAGTTAACTTTTATCTTATTTATGTTCTTATTTTGTTTATTTATTTTTCTTTCTTTCATTATATTTAGCTAAGTTTATTCTATCAAGGTGAAAAGGTTACACTAATGGTGTAAGAATAAGTATAGTGTAAACTTAATATGAACTTTAATGTTTGATACTAACATGTTTTATATTTGTTATCTTGTTCACTCTTTAATACTTTACTTGTCAAATAATTAATCTTGATTTATGTTGTATAACACTTGGTACAACAAATGCTTGACACTTTCATAGCCTATACTGTATGGTATAACCGACACCTGAGCTATGAAAGGAACTTGATTTGTTGTTAATATAAGTTATAATCATGAATGCTTGACGAGATTTATAAGTATTAGCATTAATTGAATAAGTTGACTAATGTAATCATGTTAACAATCTATAATATGATTGGAACCTCCTTTGTGTGTGGTTCCAATTGAATAATAAGAATTTATATTATACTTGTTTGACATACCATTAGTGGATCCTCTAACCTTGACATTTGTTGTTATCATTGTTTAATCTTTTCATTAATATTTCATCTCAAAGTTCTCTTCTTCTTCTTCTTCTTCTTTTCCTTGTTTTTTCTTTATTATTATTATTATTATTATTATTATTATTATTATTATTATTATTATTATTATAATTGTTATTGTTAGTATTATTATTATTATTATTATTATTATTATTATTATTATTATTATTATAATTGTTATTGTTAGTATTATTATTGTTATTACTATTATTATTGTTGTTGTTGTATTATTGTTACTTATAATTTGTACAATTAACTTCCTTGTGGTTCGACCCCGGTCTTGCTGGATTATTTATTACTTCGAAACTCCTACACTTGGAAGAAGACACCAACCTTTTAGTCGTGTCAATACTCAAATCTAATCTAATCTTTTTACGACTTTCTTTAGATGACCAATTTATACGACTTATGGAGGGATCAATTACAGGAATGAAAGATTGTAGTTGGCCAATCAATTGTTTAGTAATAGCAGCAGAGATTATGATTTGTCATGCAGAAGATGTTAAAAATTTATATTCTATAGCATGATTAAAAAAAGACAACAACTTATCATAATAACCATTAACATTTAACAAACCTATAGGTTTACGGTGAATGTGCAGTTAGGCCCAAGAAAAAAAAATGTAAAAGATCTCTTCCAATGTGCCTAGATCACCTGGTAAGACAATGAAGACATCAACATAGTTGAGCATTGCATTCATTCGAGCAGGCATTATGGAGATATGTGGTTCATCTTCAATTATTTTTCCAATGATGTCCCCCTACGCTAAAGCTTCAAGGACAACCCCCAAAACTTGACTACCTCATAAAAATATAGCTATTGACACACCTCCCATTAACCCAAGACTGCCCCTATACACTAAATGAATCTTTTTCTCAACTAGCACCTGATCAAGATGATTTACTAATTCTAAAAACTCCTTTTCTTTCCTAGGACTAGATCCATAAAAAACACAAATATTTCTTATGTGATGACCTGAAAAACTTGCCATTTCTACATGCTTCTATATTTGTTGAATGTATGGGTTGAGTAGAAATGACAAGAAGGAAGAAAGGATTTTATAAATGAGAAATTAAAAAGGCAATTATACCACATATATATAGGCCAGCTGGAGTCTCTCAAACACACACTCTCTCTCTTTATTTATTTATTTATTTTTGAAAAAGCATGTGTATGTACATATAGTTGTGATTGTGGCTCACATCTTCCCTTGGTTTTACGTCCAAGAATGGCTTAAACGCCCTCTATGGATCGGGGATAGGCTTCCCATCCAGTTTTCTTAAAAACTAGCAAACAGAGTCTTTTTTAATCAGATTCTCAAGACTAAGTCTATCATGTTTTTTTTTTTTTATGAAAATAGGGCTATAAATCATGAATTGCATGATGCACATCTCCATCAAGATATATCTTAAGAGTCAATAGAAGATTATTTAAAAACTTCTTACTCAGGCCATCCTTAATGAATTGTATTTTATCTTTACGGTTTAGAGATACCATTACTAAAAAGTGACACTATGCATTACAAGTCCATCTGGCACATCGATAACAGACTTTCAGTTATTTTGCAAAAATGCTTTTACCTGTTCTAGACATGTGTGAAATGAAGGAATTAGAGGACTCACTTGATAATCAGACCTTTACTTCAATCAACTAACAAATATCTTCAGGAATTCCATGATTTATTAACAACCTCAATCTTGCACATCTAACACGGTAAATTTTTGTAATCATATTCTAAGGTAGAGTGGGAAAATACTTTTTTAATTTTTCAAGATTAGTGTCCATTTTCAAATGAGAATTGAAAGAGAGATTCAAAGAATTGCACAAATATATATAAAAATATCAGTTATTATGGAAAACTGAAAGAAGCGACTTAATTCACGGAGTGCCGTTATCTGCTATTTAACTAAGGTGATAGAAACTAACAAAAATCAATAAAAAAGAAACACAAAAACAAAAATAAATCTTTATATATAGCATCACCCAATTTAATAGAGTCATTTTCAATTAAAAAATTATCAAAGTAAATTTTTAAATGATATCCATTTACCTTGAAAACATTGTCATTCTTTGAATTCTCGATATCACAGGCCCCATATGGATACACATGTTTCACAATAAAAGGATTGCTCTATTTTGATCTTAGTTTTTTCAGGAAATAAATGTAGTCGAGAATTATAAAGTAAGACTTTCTGACCAACATTGAATGTTTTTCTCAGTATTTTCTTATCATGAAACTCTTTAATTCTTGCTTTATGAATTCTTGAATTTTTATATGCATCATTTCTTATTTCCTCAAGCTCATTTATTTATAATTTTCACAGTTGACTAGCATCATCAAGATTTGAATTAAAAGCTTTAATAGCCCAATAAACTTTATGTTCAAGTTCCACAGGCAAAAGACAAGGTTTTTCATAAACTAGTTTATAAGGTGACATAACTAATGATGCTTTATAAGCAGTTCGATAAGCTCAAAGTGCATCATTAAGTCTTAAAGACCTATATTTCCTATTAGAGTTCACTGTTTTCTCCAAAATATATTTGATCTTCCTATTAATAAGCTTTACTTGTCCACTTATTTGAGAGTGATAAGAGGTGACAACTTTGTGTGTGATTTCATATTTCTTCATTAAAGAATCAAATGGCTTTGTTGCAAAAATGTGTTCCATCATCACTTATCATGGCTCGAGGGATTCAAAATCTACTCAAAATATTTTTTTAAAAAAAACTTTATTACTATTTTATGATCATTGAATCAAATGGCTTTGTTGTCTTTTTTGATGAGAAATGGCTCCCATATGCCTCAGAATAACAAAATTTAATGACACTACTTACGTCATTGTTAGGAATGTATCTTTAAAATATTTAACCAGGATAATATTTGAATAAATATGGGTCATCCCAATAAAAGTTCTTCACTTCATTTAAAAACTTTCTTTTATCTTGGGTACTCCAATGAGCTAACAATTATCTTAAAATAAGAAAATTGACAATATTAGCAAATTAAGACATTGTAGAGATAGAAAGTAAAGATTCATCTATAAGTAATCATCAATTGGTGTGATGCCAGTTTTTAAATCTATTATTAATCTTGACAAATGATTTGTGACAATATTTTTAGTGCCTTTCTTATCTTTGATTATGATATTAAATTCCTAAAGTAACAAAATCCACTGTATCAATCTAGCCTTAGAATCTTTCTTAGAAAGAAGATACTTCAATGCTGCATAATCACTAAAAACAACAACAGGTGAGCCAACAAGATAAAACCTGAATTTTTCACATGCAAATACCATTACAAGTAATTCTTTTTTGATGGTGGTGTAATTCATTTGAGCACTATTTAAAATTTTACTTGCATAGTAAATCATATAAGGTTTCTTATCTTTTCTTTGTCCCAAAACAGCACCTACGACATAATCATTAGCGTCACACATTATTTCAAAAGGTAATGATCAATCAAGAGGTTGAATGATAGGAGTACAAGTAAACATGTTTTTAAGTTTAACAAATGCTAAGAATGATCTAACATCTTTAAGAATGATCTAACATCCAACATGTCCTAAGAATGATCTAACATCTTTAATAGATTTTGGTGTTGGTAAGTTAGCAATTAACTCGATTTTAGATTTGTCAACCTCAATTCCTTTTGATGAAATAATGTGACCAAGTATAATGTCGTTTGTTACCATAAAGTGATATTTTTTCCAATTTAGTATAAGATTTTTCTCTTCATACTAGATCAAAAGCTTTTCTAAGTTAGTCAAACAATCATCAAATGAATCACCAAAAATAGAAAAATTATCCATAAAAATCTCAATAAAATATTAAACCATATCACTAAATATACTAAGCATGCATTTTTAAAACGTGGCTGGTACATTTTATAATACAAAAGGCATCCTTCGATATGCAAAAGTACCAAATATTTTGGTACCTAACTTTACTCTTTTTTTTTCTTTTCTTTTTTTCAGTTTTCTTTTTTTGTGGGAGGTGAGGGAAGGAGTCGTCAGATTCCAGCTCAAAGAGAAAGAGTGGCACTAGGGAAAGATTTTGGCCGCCAAAACAATTAATTTTTGTGTTAAAAAGTTTCATATGATGAGAGGTTTATCATTAGATGTTTGTTTACCTTAACAACAATTAAAAAAAATATGAGTTCAGGAAGATTTTTTTGTTAACGAGTGGATTTCAGGTTTTAAGGTGGTTTTTGGTGAAAATAGATTGATTTAACAAGGACTATAGAGTGTTTTCTAAGTGTTTTGGATCAAAATGAGCTTTTGGGTAAAAAAACAAAGGACTCTATTTTTTCAGCTATCATAATAGTCAGGTTATATATATATATATATATATATATATAAAGGCTCGCACATGGATCGTTTTTTTATTGGGTTAGGCAGTAGGCCTAGATTAACAGGCCATGTAGCGTTTGTCCTGTTTTTTTTAATATTTTATTTTGTTAAAAAAATAATGCATTAATTGATTTTTTTTTCAAATAAATTTTGGGTTATGCTTTAATTAGATTGCGATTATTTTTAAATGATATTGAATGTATTTAATTTTTAGAGGTTGGTATGATTCATCTGTAATTTTTTTAATTTAATATAGAATAATTTTTTTGTTAAAAATATATTGATTTTTTAAAAACATATTTCACATAAGTAGCCTTACATTGTTTTATTTATTATTATTCAATTAATTTTATGTGTGTATCTATTTTTATTATAAATTATATGTGTTTTCTATTAAAAAATTATTTTCGTAGAGGAATTCACTAAACACAACCACATATATTACCCGTGCTGCAATTTTAAATATCTTGATCTTCATTTATTGCTTATTTTTAAATGTTTTTATTTGTTGTTGATGAATTTACACAAGAATTATTGATTTGTTTAATTAGATGCGTGCATAAATGTTTTTGATTTACATCTAAGAGGTTTTTTAGTGTGAAAAAACACATTAAAGAATTCTGCATATTCAATTTTTTATTATGTTTTGATATTTTAGATTTGATGCTTATTCTTATGATTTTTTTTTCTTGAACCTTTAATAAATGTTTCATTGTTTGAGGGAATTCTTTGAATTTTTATTTTGTAGAATTTAATTACCAAATAACCCTTGAGGTCAACTTTATTTTACCTAGGGTTGAGGGGCAGTTTTGATTTTATAATCTCGATGTTTTATGCAATTGTCACATGGAATTAATAGTGCTCTGGTCTTTTTGTAAGAAAAGAGATTGGAGTATGGTCAATAGGTAGTGGCACCTGTGCCGACACGTCTAACACCTCTCGATTGTTATTGGTAGCATTTTAGGGTATTGTTCTTAGGCCCGCGCCAACCTCTTCATAATGGGCTGGTGTTTGTCATCATCCATGTCATGACAGAGCTTCAATAATAAGTTTTTTCCTTCCTTTTTTTTCTCTCTCCTCGACTTCAAAAGGTGTGCTGGCTATGCAAAATTATAAAGTGGTCTTAAATCTCTTAATTATATCAAATTTGATTTATTTATTTTTCAATATCATTCCTAAGCATTTGATTTTTTATGCTTTTTTTTTTATCAAATTTGATTCTTATTCTTTTGATTCCTATTTATTTTTTTTCAGTCTTTTTTCTTATTGAATTTTATTTTTTAATTTAATCTCTAGTCATTTGATTTTAATGCTTTTTTTTTCATTAAATTTGATTCTCATTTTTATGATTGCAATTCCTTTTATTTTGAATTCTCTTCTTAATTTTTTTTCTAATTTCATCCCTTATAGTTTAATTGTATTGAATTATAGTTTAATTGTATTGAATTTGCATATCGTATTTGGTGTTTTTTTTATTATGCTTTTAAAATACAGCTTGGAAAATGCTATTTTTTAATTTTGCATGAAGGAAAAATGCCATTTTTTTTATTAAAACAATAAAATCAAAAAGTGTTGACACGATTTTTCTCTAGCTAATCACTTGGTTTTTGTATTTAGCTAAAAAGTAAAAAAAAAAATTGTTATCTTAATAAAAGAAAACTTAGGGAAAAAATATTAATTATGATGTTCTTCCTTTGATTGATCTTTTTTTTTTGGTTTTTTAAGTTTTATCTATTTCTATTTGATTTTGTTTTGTTTTTATATTCAATATGATACTCATTTTTTTTAATTATTTTCTTGGTTTTTCTTTCTTTCAATTTTATCCCTCAATATTTCATTTTTTTTTCAGATTTATTTTTTATTTTTTATCCTTTTTTATTTTATTTTTTCTTTCAATTCTATAACTCGACATTTTATTTCATTTGTTTTATATTCAATTTTGGTTTTTATTTTTTTAATTGCTCCTTTTTTTTAATCTTTGATCTTTTTTTTTTTATTAAGTCTCTCATTATTCTCTTTTATTAGTTTTATACTATATTTTATCCTTATTGTTTTAATTTTTTTTTTGTTTTACATTTTTTGATCATTAAGAATTTTACTTAGGAATTTTTGGTCTTTTATATAATCATTTTGTTATCATGATCAAATTTGATGGTTTCAAAAATTAGGTTTTTTAACTTTGTTTTAACTTAATTTAATTTTATTCTTTGATATTAAACTATTGAATTTTGAATTTTTTATATTTTTTAATTTTTAGTTTTATGTGAAATTATTTCAAATCATTAATTAATTAACTTAACTTGAATCATTGCTTATCACTATTTGAGTTTTTTATATTAAAAAAATTTATATAGTACACGCCAAAAAAAAAAATCTAATCAGTCTTATATTGCATAATTTTCAGGCAAGACTAACGAAAAAAGATAGGTAACAAACGTATTTAAGGGGAGTCGACACTCATAAGAACAATTCAACCCAAGCACCAGATTTCTACCCTGGTCGACACGACACAAAAGTCCTCATTTTCATATCTTTTCAACACCTTTGAAAATAAAAGTAGTTCTAGAAACTTCTCCAAATACTTTGGAGGCATGTTTCGAAAGGCCTTGTACAGCGGTTCAGGTTTGTAAAAATAGTTCACAAAAGCTATTTGAGATTTGAAAAGAAAATACCATTAAAAAAAAAATCTTGAGATTTTTAGTGAAAACTTTCTTCCTCTTATGTCCATCTATTGACTATAACACTAATTAACCAAATGCAATGCTGGGCCATTAGAAAGAAATGACCTAAGAAACAAGGTAACCTGTTGCTATCTATCAACACTCAACAGTAACCCAACTTTCTGGGCATCATTTTCCTATTTAAAACTCATGTTTCCCCAAGTCTATACTGCAATCATTCATATAGATTGCAGTATTTTTCTCTATAACTAGCAAGTGGTTAAATAGCTTGAACGCTAGACATCAATGGGTGTGATCCTTTTACTTACATTTATCAGTACTAGTGTACTTATTGTGCTTTTTAAATTCTCCAATGCCCTTGAAAGCATTAGTCCATCAGAATCTATGGGTGATGGAAAGACATTGGTCTCCAAAGAGGGAACCTTTGAGCTGGGTTTCTTTAGTCCTGGCATTTCGAATAACAGTTACTTGGGAATATGGTACAAGAATATCCCACTTAGAACCATTGTCTGGGTGGCAAACCGGCGCAATCCTATCAATGGTACTTCTGGCTTGTTGAAGATAGACGACACAGGAAATCTTGTACTTCTCATCAAGAACAGTAATGTTGTTGTTTGGTCTTCAAACTCGACAATAAAAGCTCAAAGTCCAATAGTACAACTTCTGGATTCCGGCAATCTGGTCTTAAGAGACAAACAAGATGCAAATACTGGAATCGTATGGCAAAGTTTCGACTATCCGTGTGATACACTGTTGCCGGGAATGAAGCTCGGATGGGACTTAAAGACAGGATTTGATCGGCGTCTATCATCTTGGAAAAGCCCGGATAATCCATCTCCTGGAGACTTTACATGGACACTGGAACGTCAGAGTAACCCCGAGGGAGTGAACTGGAAGGGATCAAATAAGTACTACAGAAGTGGGCCATGGAATGGCATTGGATTTAGTGGTGCCCCAGAGATAAAGGCCAACCCACTTTTTTATTTTAATTTTGTCTCAAATGACCAGGAGGTGTATTATTCATATGACCTTAAGGATCCATCTGTAATCACGAGGATAGTCTTGAACCAAACTACCTATCATCGTCAGCGATTCACATGGAGTGAAGATACTAAAAGTTGGATTCTTTATGCTTCTGTCCCAAGAGATTACTGTGACAATTATGGTCTTTGTGGTGTAAATGGAAATTGCATTATTAGTGCGATGCCGGTCTGTCAATGTTTAGAAAAATTCAAGCCTAAGTCAGTTGAGGCATGGAACACAATGGACTGGTCTCAAGGATGTGTGCGAAATAAGGAATTAGAATGTCAGAAAGGAGATGGATTCATCAAACTTGATGGGCTCAAGGTGCCGGATGCTACACATTCTTGGGCCAACAAAACTATGAATCTCAAGGAATGCAGGGCTAAATGCTTACAAAACTGTTCCTGTACGGCATATACAAATTTAGATATTAGAGGAAGAGGCAGTGGCTGTGCTATTTGGTTTGGCGATCTGATAGATATTAGACAAGTTCCAATTGGAGGCCAGACACTATACGTTCGATTGCACGCTTCAGAAATAGGTATGTGGTTGCTATAATTTTCAGTATTCCATGAGCATGTGAATAAGCCACTGAAGTTAACCACTGTTTCCTTGATCACAGCTTCTTTGCTTCAGTTTTAGCAGAATTCTAACTATTCTTCATTTTGCAAATGACCATGAAGAGGCAAAAGCTAAACCTAGGATAAGGATTGCAGTGATAACTACAGTTACCATTGCCGTGGCCTTGGGGATGCTCATGGCCATCTATTACATCCGCAAAAGCAAGGCAAAGCGCGCAGGTAAGTTAATCAGACCGATCGCTAGCTGTCACTAGATTTGTGACCATTTGGTATTCTTTCAATTTCTTTTAGGGTTACGAGTGTATAGATAGAATTAGATTGAACAATAGATCACTACGAGATTGATACGTGGGATTTTTTTTTTTTAATTTATAGCTAGCGCAATTTTTAATTTATTTATTAAATAGGGTTAATATTTTTATAGAAGATTTTAAAAGATCTATTTCATATAAAGTTAAAATTTCATACAAATTAGAGATTGAGAAGATCTTATTATTTTGTAAATTACTGTTTAGGAATTGTTGTTGTATTATTTTTTAAGTTTTGTTTATGATGTTTTTTCTAGTATAAATATAATTATTTAACTTGTATTTCAATTAACAACTTAAACAGAAAATATTAAATAATAAAATTTCAATAAATAATTTTATGCTAATAGATATAACTTAAGGCCTTCAAATAGAAGTTAATATTAGAGAATTGTCATTTTTTTTAATATTTAGTTGTGATTTTTTATTATTTTTTATAGCTTTGTTTCGGATGTTTTTCTTAGAGAAAATATTGATAAATAAAATTTTAAATTGGAGTTTTGCGGGGTAAAATTTTGTGTTGGTTGAATTTATTGTATTTCTTGTATTATCTAAGTTTAATTTAGCCTGTGAAAGAAATTTTCATGTAACTGTGAAAGAAAGAAATTTATGAAATGGATTTTAATCAGTAGAATTTCAACACCAAAACTAACATATTAGCTGTGCCGATGTTGTCCGTTCTGTTAAAAGGATGACTAATTACCTCAATCAGTTGCTTTCAAATCACAACAGCTGAGCTATCAAAATTTCTTATAGCCATAAACATTGCTGAGCTGTATTGCATTTCATTTTAGTTTCGACTCGAAGACATTATAGCTTCTAACCTGCTATGAATTTTAGTTCGGGAGGACCGAATTAGAGAAAAAAAAATTGAAAGGCGCTAAAGTTTAATTTTATTTTATTTTTAAGACAAAAAATCTAATTTATTGAACGAGAGCTTTGGAAAAAAAAATATTCTTGCAGAGCCTAATTGCACCTGCCAGCCCCTCTAACAACAATGTCTAATCATTGTAAGATTGATCTAATGTTCTAAATATGGTGTTGATATGACCCTGTTCTAGAGAGAATGGAAAAGTGCTTGCAAAATGATCATGAGAATGATAAAGGACAAAAGGAAGACTGGGAGCTACCACTCTTTGAGTTTACTGCAATAGCTAATGCCACCAGCAACTTTTCGATCAACAATAAGTTAGGAGAAGGTGGATATGGACCTGTCTACAAGGTAAACTTTAAAAATGCCTAGCAAACGTCCTATATGACAACTAAGGCATTTTAATTTATGCAGAGAAGCGCAGGTATTTTATAGATGTTTTCTTTTAGGGTAAGCTAGAAGATGGACAAGAAATTGCTGTCAAGAGGCTGTCAAGGAGTTCTAGACAAGGATTAAATGAGTTCAAAAATGAAGTGATACTACTTAACAAGCTTCAGCACAGAAATCTTGTGAAGCTTCTTGGTTGCTGCATTGAGAGAGAGGAGAAAATGCTGATTTATGAATACATGCCTAACGGAAGCCTGGACTCGTTCATTTTCAGTACGGGTCTCTCGTAACCTAATTAACTTAGTTGGCCTAATCTTCTTCTTCTTCTTCTTCAAAAAAAAAAAAAACTTAGTTGGCCTAATATGCAAAAAAGTGTTATAAGCTTTTGTTGCTATTAAATTCTTTATTTTGTGTATTCCAATAGCAGCTTGGCCTAATATGAAAACATGACTTGTCAGATGGGACAAAAGGAAAAATGTTAGACTGGTCAAGGCATTTAAACATCATTTCTGGGATTGCAAGGGGGCTTCTCTATCTTCATCAAGATTCCAGATTGAGAATTATACATAGAGATCTCAAAGCAAGCAATGTTTTACTTGATGATCACATGAATCCAAAAATTTCTGATTTTGGTTTGGCTAGAATGTTTGTTGCTGACCAAACTGAAGGCGACACAAGCAGAGTTGTTGGAACTTAGTAAGTCATCTGATTCAATAGCCAGTTCTAATATTCCTATACTACCATTATGCATTCTTATGTTAAACGCTTCATGCAGCGGTTACATGGCACCAGAATACGCTACCGATGGTCTATTCTCAGTGAAATCCGATGTCTTTAGTTTTGGTGTCTTATTGCTTGAGATAATAAGCGGAAAGAAAAGTAAAGGGTTCTACCATCCAGACCATAGCCTTAGCCTTGTTGGACACGTAAGTATTCAAGGTTAAATTGCTTTGTCTTATTACATGTCCTGAACTAATGGCTGACAGCAAGTCTTTTGTTTGTCCTAGACATGGAGATTGTGGAATGAAGGCAAAGCATCAGAGTTTATTGACGCACTGAGAGATGAGTCATGCAATCCCTCAGAAGTGCTGAGATGCATACACATTAGCCTCTTATGCGTGCAACAGCATCCTGATGACCGGCCAAGCATGGCCTCTGTCGTGCGGATGCTCGGAGGGGAGAGTGCATTGCCTAAGCCAAAAGAACCAGCTTTTCTTAATGACGGAGGTCCGCTTGAATCAACTTCCTCCTCAAACAAGGTTGGATTATCTTCAACCAATGCAATTACTGTCACAGTCTTAGAGCCTCGGTAGCTAATTAATGGATATGAATTTTTCACTAATTTCACAGGTTGTGGTAATATTAATTATTGAACCTATATTCCTTTAGCTGGTAAGCTTAACTTGAATTAATAAGGTCTGGTGATGATATGTGCAGTGTTTTTTCCAAATCTATTGATGATATGTGCTACCAATGGTCTTCAATGGTTAAAGGCAAGCAGCATAATCTTTCATGGCAGTTTCTTTTCTCATGCGTTGTTTGGAATCTTTGACTTCACCGAAATGATGTTATTTTTAATAATGCTGCCCCTAAGTTTCAAATTTGTTTCTCCATGGTGCGTCAAAGTATTGCTTTATGGTTGAGGCTTGATTCCAACTCTTTAGAGCTTAATATAGAGAATGTTTAGCTGAGAGAAGTTGGTTTCTTATGATTTGTTTGTTCCCTCATTTGTTGCTCTCCCCTGTTTCATGCAACAGTTTTTTGTACTTTCTTTCTTTACTTGTTCATCTGATGTAAGTTAAGGCTATTATCTTTGTAGCCTTTTTTTTTTTTATAAAATTTCGACTATTAACAAAAAAAAAAAATAAGGTCTGGTGATAAACTTTTTAGCAGGATCGATCGCTCTAGTTGTATTTCTGAATTATATTCTGTTTTCTCAATATATATGTATATGAGTACAAGATTTTATTAGTGTAGGAATGCGTAGGCATGATAAAAAAATCAAAAAATTGATTAAACCGAAAAAATAAAAAAAAAACCCTGAAAAAACAAAATAAAAAAAAACTGATTAAACTGATTAAAATTTTGAAAAAACCAGCTGGTTTAGTTTGGTTTCGGTTTTATAACCAAAAACTGAAAAACCGAACCAAAACTGGAAAAAAACCAAGCCAAACCGGAAAAACCGAGCCAAAACCAGAAAACCGAGCCAAACCGATTTGAACCAGTTTTCCCTTAAAAACCGAACCGAACCGAACCGAAATTGATCGGTTTGATCCGGTTTCGGTTCAGTTTTGGTTTTTTTATTTATTTTTTTCAATTTGGTTATTTTTTTTGATAAAAATCGAACCGAATCAAAAATAAACACCTCTACCAATGCGTATATAGCAATGCGTATAAAATTACATTAGTTTTGCAGATAATAATGACTTGCTTAAGTTTAATCATTTGACAACGTGTTTTAGCTACAAGACAGGGCCAGATAAAAATGTTTTTGAGCTATAACAACGAAACCCGATGGCAGTAAAATTATAGATTTTATGATGCATAAATGTTTAGCAACTTCATATCAATATCTATAAACACAGCATGAGGTTATAGAAGCATCAGCATGATGCATGCCGTGTCCGAAAATCTTAATTAAAAATTGCCGAAGCCTGTAAGAAGATCTTTCCAGTCTTCCTGTTCTTGGTCAAAGCTTATTGTTTCATGTGACTTTTAAGCAACAATGACCATTGATAAGAACAAATTAATAATAAAGCTTTGATACTTGTCAAGGGAGGCTAGGATCGAAATCATCTAAAACTCTCTCCCCACATAAGAAACTCAACATGAAATGATATATATATATATATGATAATTGATTTTCGAACTAAAAAAAGTTCAAACGGGAAGCACCACTTACGGAGGGAGGCTAAAATTTCAAGAGATGTGCTATGGTTACAAGAAAAAAGATAACTAATTAAATATTTTTCAGGAAAAAATGAGATCACCCAGAAAAAAATTAAAAAAATTTTTTTAGATATTTTTATTTTCAAGTTCATTTATTCTAAACCACAGCTTATATCCAATTATTATCTAAGTTTATTTTGCAAGTTTATTTTTAAGTCATGTCTTTGATATGAGTTTAGAATTAATCTTAGTATTAACTCGAAAATATTTTATTTTATTTTCATGTCATTGATAAAATATATGAAAAATAAAATTAAATCTTATGTAATTATTTATAAAATTAAATAAAAATAATTTTCAATTCCTCAAATAGAAATCTCCACTCAAATTGTATCCAACTAACTTTCCAAATAAAATATTTAATCATGTGGAAATGCAAATTTTGAAATTCGAATAATAGTCATGAAATGTAAATAAAAGAAAAGGGAATTTATGGCAAGCAAATATGCATGACGACTTATTTTATATGAAAAAGATATATGTTTTAAAAACACGATTTATGCTAGTGATATGTAGACGACACCGCAATAAAACAAAAGAAAAATCAAAACAAAACTATGGTTGTCACCGAAACCATTTAGATTTGTCTCGAACGTCAAGCCGGAAGCCTAACGTGTAAGGCTGGACCACCATTATGGAAGATTGATATCACTTGACATGGTGGGTAAACCTAAAATTCAAGGTGACCAGCATTTTGATCAGAGTCGATGTCAAAATAAAAATAAATTAAGAGTTTACTTGATTGACATGTTAATTAGTAGATTAATTATGATTTAGTTAAGTTAGTCAAAATCAAATTAATTATTTTTTTAATTTTATAACAATATTAATTTTTTAGAGAAAAATCTAAATAAAAAAACTAGCCACATCAATAAAAAATGGTGCCCATTGAAATAATAAAATATATTAATGGTGAGTATTTTTTGTTCAGTTAGGCTAAAAAATGATTTTTTTTTAATAATTTAGGATCGAAACCAATTTTTAATTTTGTTTGGTTTGATTAATTAATGTTAAAAACTGTAAAAAGCTGAATTGTTTTTGGGGGGTTTTGTGGGTTTTTTTAGACATTTTTCAGCCTTTTAAAAATTTATTATACGATATAAAAAAATCCAATTGCTAACTTTTTGTCTTTTAATTGAATTCCTTGTGATATTTTATGAGCTTTTAAAAAACTTTTAATTGATGTAGAAATCCTATTGCCTAGATTTTTTTATTTTTTATTTTTTGAACATGACATTTTAAATTTTTTTTAAGGAGTTATTCACAATATCAATTCATCCTGCTTTAGATAGTTTTGTCACATGAACAAACACAGTGATACAAACAATAATCATCAAAGAAATTACAGTCTTCTACGAAAAAAAAATAAACATTGATCCATCAATCTAACTTTAGTTTAATTGTATGTCAAAATCCAACGCAAGGAGATGATGGGATGGCATGCCACTTCCAAAAAAAAGCAGAAGAAGTTAGCTAATGAGATATTAACTCGTGTAATGCAAACATCTTTATATTGTTTACTTCTTGACTCAATTGCAAAGTTAGCATGCTGTGAAATAGGAAGGCAATTTACGAACCATTTTTTATTATTATAATTATTTTGATAGTACATAAGACAAGAATCGAAGAACTAAAATATTACATTTTTTTTTAAATTTTCCTTAAAGAACTAACATCAACAATTAATGAGAGACATTCCATAAGTCTATTTAAAAATATAGTTGAAATTGTATTTTAAATTTTTTTATTAAAAAAATATATTAAAATAATATTTTTTAACTTTTTAAAAATTATTTTTGATATTAACGCTTCAAAATGATCTAAAAATTCAAAAAAATATTAATTTAAAAAAAATTAAAAAAAAAATTAAAAAATACTTTTAAAACATAAAAATAAACAATCCTTCAAAGTACAAATAAACTGAGATAACTAAAGTATAATATATAATATATTTGAACCAACACATGCATTCCTTTTGACCTGCAGAAAAAAGCATACTAACACCTTGCATTTACAGTAGTTGTAAAATTGACACAAATATTATTAACTTCAGAAAACTTCTTGATGGAGAGAACGAGTCCATGCTGGAATATTTATTTCTTCCTCCTAAAAAATCTCAACATAAACCTGATCAACAAAACCAAACAAACTTATGAGAATTAATTTCCAAAAAAAATAAATACATGTTATGCCATTTTTAATAAAAGCCACAAAATCATCAATTAATCTACTCAGAAATCAACCAATTTGGTTTGATTTGTGTAATTATGAAATATATTAACTACATTTGCCTCTAGACAAATGAAACACTCGTAATAGATAGAAGTAGATTTAACTGTCTTTGACCCATGATTAAAAATCTCTCTTTCCTAGACCAACTAATGTCCAACTAGCAAGTAAATATCAACCATGAGTGATAATGGATAAGAATCAAGTAGAAGAAGGAGAAATGTTGTTGTTACCTAGAGATAGAGATTGGTGACGGTGATATTGGAAGATAGAGAGAGATACCTGCTATGGTGATGGAGGATGGAGAGAAGAAACGAGAGACAAGCGTGGGAGGGTGACAGAGAGATTGCAAGAAAGATGGGGGTAACAGTTTTTTTTTTTTCTAATTGGTTAATTTGATTTTTTTTCTTAGTTTGGTTTTTCCATTTAATTTTTTTAGTTTAATCAATTTTTTTTTTACTCAAACCTAAAATATATAAACAAAACACTACATAACTCCAATCCATATATAAATAAAAGAAAACACATACAAAAGGAAAATTTGAAATAAAAATAATAGTCATAAATACAAGTAAAAGATAAGATAATAAGTAAATATATAAATATACAATAATAAAATATTTGATATAAAAATAACCAAAAGATAACATTTAAGAGGAGGCCTAAAAATGCAAAGTCGATGATAAAGAGGAAATATCAACTTTAAAAAAGTTGTAAACAAAAAAAAAACTTTCTAAAAATACACTTGAGGACTAAAAAACAATATCAAATACACACAATTAATAGCGTAAGTTTAATGTGAAAATGGAATTTGCCACAACCTTTTTGAAAACAAGTTTTAAAAGCAATAATTAAAACAAAGAAAAACCTATCCAAAACTATTTAAAATAAAAATTTTGTTTGTTATCAAAACCTATCCAAAACTATATATATATATATATATATATATATAAAGGACTTATGCTAATAAAAATTAATTACACAATAAATAAAAACCTTAACAAAATTATGTTTGTCATCAAAACCTTTTTAAGAACAACCAAAAATTAAATTTAAGATAGTACTATTCATACCAACACTTATTAAAACAATTTCAAGATAGACTAGTGGATTTGAAAACCTAAAAAAAAACAAAACATAGAATTTTTATATAGAAAAAAACACCCCAATATAGTTTTAAAAATATGCAAACAAGATGAAATGGTGAAAACCCCCAACAAATTCAAAATAAATATGCCAACATAAAACACAAAAAATATTAAAGTAGTCTTTAAATAATAGTTACACCAATAAAAACCATGAATAATAAATCCTATCCTCCCATCTATATCACAAATCATTGAAAACTATCTAACAACATCTTATCTCACCTTAAAGCATTACTAGAAAATTAAAAACTATTAACAACATATTATATCAAGGTTTTAAAAAACATTTTACTAGTATTTTAGTTTTTGATAGAAACAAGTTGTTAGAAAATATATTTGACAATTTTAAATATTGATATAATAAATGATAAAATATCACTATTTTTTAATCAAACTCAATCAACAACTAATTTGTTGATAAAAAATTTTATTAAAAAATCCTAAATATTCTGTAAGTTTTGTCAAAAGTTCTAGAATATGTGTACATGTTTTGCAAAAATTGCAAAAAAAAATGTCAACATTGCCTCTCCATTAGTGTTTTCACTAATTGCATTCTTTGTTTCTTGTTATAATCCCCAAGCTAATACTTATCAACTAAACACACAATAACAACAATAACAAGCATCCAATAATTGCTCAAAAAATACTCATAACCACAATAAAAATATACATGTTCTGTTGAAACAAAAAACATATATCCAGAAAACATATAATAAAATTATTCAATAAATATAAATATAATATAATATAAAACATCAATATATGTCTAACACATTTTCAATTTTATTACACTATAAAATATTATATATAAATCAATTCAACATCTTTTAATCATAATCCCCCTCTTCATTTTATTATTATCATATGCAACATCATTTTCTTCATTGGATACATGATTGACCTCATTATCTTCATTTATTTCTCTATGTTTATTGGTACTCAATATTACATATCACTCATCAATATCAACATCAACATAAGTGTTTGTAGCGACTTGAAAAATTGAATTTTCTAACTTAGTAGATAAAGCTACTCACTATGAATTAACTAACTCACCAATTTAAAATATATTTTATCCCCCTACATACTTCATGATTATCATCTTCAACTACTTGGATACGACTCCTAGTTTTTTTTTTTTTACAACAGATAACCAATAAACTCTATTATTATATAATTTCTCACCTAATAATACTACAAGTGTAACATCTCGTTTAACTTTACCTCTCAAGAAGTTCTTTATGTTATTTTTTAATCAATGATGATTGGTAAGAATCTCCAGTGGTAATAAAAAAAAAAGAGCTTTAACACCATTGAATAAGGTAAAGACCTTATAGACAAGTTAATTAAGTTAGTTTTTCAAATGTGCTCCAACCTAACAATATCTCATACACAGAAAAATCATTTATAATCTATATCAATGTTGTATTTATTTGAAAATTTTATTTTCTTGAGACATCATATGTTAAATTCTCGACCAACCATAATTAATTCAATTTATCAATCAATGGTTAAATATGATCATTTATATTCATACTTGGATTGTGAGGACTAGGAAGGACCATAAATAAGAATGTGAGTTATGACTTCATAAAGATCCTTAAAGGTAAGTTGTAAACTATTAAGATGGTCATTTGCCAAGAATAGGGTACATTAAAGGACCCAAATATATTAAATTCATCAATACACACGTCAAGTCCTATATTTCATAGCTCTATAGAAAACTTAGGATGCATCATATTGAAATGCTTTTAAACTTCACTATAAAAAATATGCATTATGACTACATTCATTTTATCATGTGAATGATGATATGTCATATACCTAGCAATGTTTAAAAATATAAATAACATTTGTAGTCTAAACATAATTGAAAAATATCTTAGGTTTTTATATGCGATAAGTGTCCTTTATTTAGCACTTTTGCTACTCATTTTTAAACTCTACATGTTGAAGATGGTATGTACCCCTTTTTAAATCAAGTGCAGGAGTATAATTCATGTTTGCTAGAAAATTGACAAAAGCAGAGGAGAAAGAAAATTTTTTCCAAACCCTGTTTGAGCTATTTTCTACTTTTTTTATCCTTCCCCTTTACTGCCAAAAGCATTATGTTTCTTATCCTCCCCCTTAGAATTTGTATTTAAAAAAAAATTTGATTATGTTGCTATTGTAATTTTTTGTTCCAGCTCAGGTTCTAATTCTGACTTGGTTTTGTACGATATTTGACCATCCTAGTTATATTCTGTCCTAGGGATCACTGCTCTTAGGGTAGACTCTTAGTTAGATTTGGATGTTTGGCATCATTAAATCAAAAAAATCTTTTTGACTAAAAAGATTCTGTTATCTAAATTGATTTTGTCTCACTTCGAATCCTTTATCAAAGTTGTAGTCTAGGACATTTATATGAATTTGAGCTTTTGAATTTCTTGATTTTGATATCAGAAGCTCAAGATATTTCTATTTAAAATCTAGTATAAAAGCATAAAATCCCGCTACGAGAAGGTTTCTAGTCAAGTTTGGTTGCAATTTTGTTCTTTAAAATAAATTTATCTCATTTTTTATCCTTTATGAAAGTTATAGCTCTACAAAGGTAGATGAATTTGGGACTTTTGAATAATTTGATTTTGATATCAAAAGCTCATAATATTCCCGTTTGAATATTTAACGTGAAAGTAAAGAATTTTATCGCAAGAAGGATCTTGACTCGAATTTTGCATTAAAGACTTTATTTCATTCACAAATTTTGTTGATTTGTTCTTAGATCATACTTTAATTCATATCGGGATGCTTGACATTTTCAGTTTCTGAATCAAATCAGGAGACCTTTTTTGACCAACTATATCACTGCTAGATTCTCTCTTTTTTTTTTTAATTTTATCTCACTTCGAATCATTCATTAAAGTTATAGTCCTTGATGTGTAGATAAATTTGAACTTAATTTTAATATCAAAAGCTCAAAATATTTCCATTTGAATATCTAATATGAAAGCAAAGAATCCTGTCATGAGAAGGGTTTAACCTAAGTTCGCAGGCCTAATTCGAAGGATTTTTTTTGGACAAGGACTAAATTGAAAAGTGCTAAAATGAAGGATTCAATTGAAGATGAAATTGGAAGGAAATTGGTTGGAACTGGATCATCATAAAATGACAAGAATTCCACCACACCAGATAAGGGAATAAGACTTTGCAGCATGCACCCCTCCCCATCTAATTTCTTTTCTTTTCTTCATTACTTCCTACTATTTTTCATGATTCTCTCGTTTGATTTTGGAGCTGCAGATTGCATTTTTGTGTAGCTATAATTCATAGGAAACAATAGCTTTTGAGAGGTACAAAATGATATAAAGAAAAGAACCTCACCATCATCTAATAGCTAAGATTTTATCCCTAATATAGATGGCTGGGATGATGTGTTAATGTTGGAAAGAAATCACTAGAATTAGCATATAATCAATAAGAATATTGTAGCTTCCTTATTTGTATTATTTAGTTGTAAATTAGTTGGAATTTGCAACCTAGATTGATGCATTGAATCTTTCTTAATAAGAGTTATTTATAGATTATATATATGCTACCTCGGCTGACCTAGGGAAAAGGGAAAAAAGAAGATGAAAAAAGAGAGGAGGAGCACAAGAAAGAGAAGAAAAAAAAAGAGAAAATAGAGAGAAACCAAGAAACAAACATAGGAGAAAAAAAATGAAGGGAACAAGGAGAAGACTGAGAATAGAAAAGCAGAGAAAGTAAAAAGAAGTAGGGCTTTCTTTGGTTACCTAAGGCAAAAAGATAAAAGTTTTCTTTTCATCTGTTATATTCAATGCAAACAATATCTACAGGTAAGTCTAAACCTTTTTTTTTCCTTGTTATATATAAAACTGAGGTCTGATGTTTGTTCTTTTCAAAACCTATTTTTACTTTTATTTTAGACATTTGAGTTATGTTTTGGCAACAAAGTTGCAAGCTTGCTACTATTTCGTCGATGGCTTTGATTTTTAAATGGATGTGTATGTTAGTGCCACAAGCTTCTTTTTTTTTTTTGAGGAATCATTAATTTAAAAGGGTTTTCATCATCCTTCCCCTTCTTTGCTTAGTGCTTTCTTGACTGAGTTTTGTATAGGAACATTCCATATAGATTTAGTTTTATCTATAAAGAAAAAAATACGAGAGGGGGTCCTTTGTATGGTGGGGTCTTTTGGCAAGTGTTTGGTTCATGTTTTCATTTCTGTTTCTTTAAAAAAAGAGGTAGCTAATCATTATTCTGTATTTATAGTCTTTCATTTACATAGTATAAAGGCATATTGTTCAAAGTTTTTTTCTTTTGTATAAAACAATCATGGTAGTGTCTAATATTAAAAAGGTGGGGAACGTGACTCACGGTTTCTGTTATAGGATGAGGTTTTAAGCTGTGGCTTTTCTATGTATATTGACTTATTCTCTTCTGTTGAAAATGATAGGTTAGGTTATGTTTAGGTTCCGAGTAGAGTTGATGGATTGAATTCTATTTGATGAGATTTGGCTTTAGAGGGCTTTCTTTTTTTAGTTTCCTCCTACTTTGTTCTAGTTGAACTATTTAAGTCTTATGCTTTTTGAAATACATGTGATGACTTGTTATCTTTATTTGTTATTATTATAATGCTTATGTTTTGATCAAATAAAAATGTTTTTGCATGTTACATATGTCTAATACCCTAACATGTTTCGAATAATTTTTTTATAGAAAAACAAAAAATTATATTTGAAGTTTTGCATGGATTTCTTAAACATAACAAAAAATTATTTTCTTGTATTTTTGGATTTTACATGTTTGTAAAACTCCAAAAGGTATTGGCCAATATTCTAAAAAAATAAAAAAAATCTTATTTTTAGGAGAATTCATCTATTATTCATCGTTAATGTTTGGGTAAAGAAATCTCAAAGGGATGAATATCCAAAATATTATTGGGAATAACTTATTATTATTCACTATTAATATCTGGATAAATAAACCCCTAAGTGGTAAATATCCAAAATAATTTTTTAGAAATAATAAGTTATGAAACATCCTTGAAAGAAGCTTTGATTATAATAGAGGATATTTTAATTTTTGACTTCATGATTTACAAGTCGTGAGAAAACATTAAGAAAAAAATAGGCTTTTAAAATGCTCTAAATTTACTTATATTGCTAAATTTTTATCCCTACTTGTAATTTGTGAGTCGCAAACTCTTGAAATACTAAGGAAAAAGTGAGTTTTTAAAGTACATGAGATCTCCTTAGATTTCTATACTAATAAATTTAGTTTGAATCAAATACAGATTTCAAGAGATATGTATTAGTTCTCCTTGGTACTTTGTAGAAATATTTAAGGGTGCAATCCACATTGACCAAGGGTTTTTTTTTTTTTAGACTTTCAGTCCGAGTTTGTTCATCATATGAAAATGTATCCTAGAAAAACTTATGGGATTAGAAAACACCATAGCAATTATAAGGCAAACCAAACATCAAGCAGCTTACCTTAGATAAGGCGTACTAGGGGTGCTACTATATTTCCTTTACGTAACCAGTCCCTTAATTTAGAATATTTGAAAGACTAATTAGAGTTTCTAGTGACCATAATACTAGGTGGTGACTCTTTTATCCATAAATAAATAAATAAAACCTGAAATCAATTGAGGGTTGTCGTGATGATGTGCTTCGTTATAAAGGTGCAACAATCACTATTGAGTTTATATCGAGTATGCTACAGGTTTTACACTCAGTGAAATTTATATATCTACTAGAGTATAACATGCAAAATTTTAAACCCATATCAATTTTTTAGTATCATTTTAATAGTTTGGTACCACTAAGGAAGAGGTTTTATAATGTGTATTTTAGTATAAAATTTATCTTTCTTCTTATTCCTTTCATGTAAGATACTTTTTGCCCATTTAAGAATCTAATTATGGTTGGCTTCATTTAACCCATAATCTAACTTGATAGTAAATACTTGTTCAATGGCCGATGATTTGCGGTGAGCTATGTTTCCATCCTATAATGGTTCATTAAAATGTTTTAAAAGTTTAAAATCTTAGTTGTATCCATAATTGGTTCTTTATTTAAAGCGATATTACATGAACCTATAGTTGAATAATCATGATTCATTCTCATTGCATCCATCACCATACTCTTATAATAATTAATATTATCATCCATAACTCCATATATATATTTATAATTAGAAATTAGGCCAACCATCTTTTTAACATGGTTTTATAAGGAACATTAGGTTTTTTGTATGCAAACTAATTTAATTATTTCTCAACGAAACACTTTTTAAATAGATGTAACATCACAACATCTTTATAATGGAACTTTTTATTTTTATACTTCGCATGTGGACATCTAATTTCACCTTCACTAATATTTTTCAAATTAGAAGGTACAAAACTAATATCGCGGGGTGCACGAGCATTGTCTGGCAAGGGGTGTTGCATGTTAGAAAATTATGATTAATTTTTGGGAGACGCCACCTGGTATTATGGTTACTAGGAACCTATGGTTTGCGAGAGTCTGAGTAAAGGACTGGTTATGCAAGGGGAATATGCATCACCCCCAGTGCACCCTACCTAAGGTAAGTTGCATTATTGTTTGATTGTTTTTTAAGTTAGATTTTTATTTGTTGGTCTTTTCCACGGCTCAGGGTAGATCTCTTTTCATGAGAGTTTCTATTTTATCGGGTTAAATCCTAACTATTCTAAAGTCTAAATTTTAGCATCTTTACACTTTGTATTTTTAATACTTGAGGGTGTATTTTATCATGTAATTTTACATCCACAAATATTAAAGTCTATATCTAGATCCTTGAGAAAAATGATTTTTGATATTTTGGTGAAATCCTAATGGTGATCATAAACTAGTTATAATATCTATTTTTGAATTTTCAAAACATGAAAAATATGCATTTTTTTTAATAAAAACATGCTTGAAAAATTTTAGAATTTGGCTGTATGCATGAAAATAATTTTTAAAAATAGAAATTGATTTAAAATATATTTTTTTTTAATTTTTTTTGAAATATTTTAGAGAAAACCGGATATTTTAATATCATATTTGTATTTTACAGTGTAAATATATGAACCGATATTATGCAAAATTAATAGAAAAATATTAAACAAAATCACAACTTTTTAAATATTTTTGAATTTTCTTGGAATTTTTTTGTTTTTTAAAAGAAATATATAATATTATAATATAATATTATATATAAATAAATATTATTAAAACATGTGGGTTGGGCTGGCCCAGCTAATTGGGTCGAGCTCAGCCTAGAAGAGGTGGCCAACATCGGCCCAGAATTTTTTTGGGTCAAGTTGGACCCAACCATTTGGACTGGGTCGTAACTGGCTCGGCCCAAATGAAGGCAGCTAATTAATTAGTTGTAATATGCCATGGCGGGGAGGAACGAAGAATGGAGAAAAAGGCAAAACAAGGATGAGGAAGATGCCTGGCATGGGGTCTCCATCATGATGTGGTTGTTTGGTCGGTGGCTTAGGGAGCATCGGTTGAGATGATGATGGCCGTAGTATGTTGTAGAAGGAGGAAGAAAACGTTGCAGGGAAGGGAGAAAAGCCGGAAGAAGAAGAGAGGAAAGAGTCACGGTGGCTGTTTAGTAGCTGGTAGGCTTCCTATGGTGGAGAGGAAGGTTTTCTAGCCGGCGGTGGTGGTGGTTGAAGGCACGACTGAGAAGGAGAAAGGAGAGAGAGAGAGAGAGAGGGACGACAAAAAAAGAAGAAAGATAGGGGAAGTGGCTGGTTTTTCTTCTATTTTGGACCCAATTTTCTTCTCTCTCAGGTCATCAATGGAGCCTCTATTTATAGGTAGTGGAAGAGGGTAATCTTGTCTACACCGGGGTAAAATTTCAGCCATTGATTCAGTCGAGTTTAGGCACCCTGAGTTGTCAATTCTACAGAAAATGTTATCTGAGTTGGCCTCTTTGGGGTGGTGCCACATCTATTTATTTACCAATGAACCAGTGCCGACCATACCATGATGTAGAGGGATTTCTGGTGAACAGTTTCGTGTAAGTTTTGGCAAATTTGATGGACGTTAAGTGTATTAAATGCATATACGAAGGAGATGACCAGACCAATTTTTTTGAAAAAATAAAAAAGATAATGAGCAGTGAACTAGTCCTTTAAAAAAAAAACAGAGCCATTTTAGACTAAAATAGAGATTTTTACTAAATTTTAATTGAGTCCTTTTTTCTTTCAATTTTTTTTAATTGAACCCCTAATTGACTCTAAACTTTGTATTTAATGCAATTAAGCCCCCTACTGAACTTCAATTGGAACCCCGAAGTTAGGTGCCTTTTACAGTATGGTCCTTGGTTTCAGATTTTGTCAATTTAACCCCTAATTGACCATTAAACTTTCAATTTCTTCAATTTTGCTCCTGATTTTTGTCAATTGAGCCCCTATAATTTGCTGTCTGTTGCATAATAGTCCTTGGTCTAGGATTCTATCAATTTAGCCTTTAATTGACCCCAAAACTTCAATTTTCTTGTATTTTTACCCCTAATTTCGATCAATTAACTTGGTAAAAATTAAATTAGGTCTTTTAAAATTTCAATCTTCTCAATTAAGCTCAAATTAAGCTCCCAAACTTAATTTTTTACCAATTAAGCTCCAAATAAAATTAATTTGACCCATTTAAAGTATAATTAAGTCCTTGCACTTAATTAAATCATTCAATTGGATCCAAATTAATTCTTAAACATAATTAAAATTTGATTTGGCCTATGATTAAATCAAATTGACCTATTAAAAATTTAATTATATCCTTGGACTTAATTTCTCACTAATTAAGTCCCAAATAAAATTAATTTGACTAATTTAAAGTATAATTAAGTCTTTTCACTTAATTAAATCCTTTAATTGAACCCAAATTAATTCTTAAACATAATTAAAATTTAATTTGGCCCATGATTAAATCAAAATGGACTATTAAAAATTTAATTATATCATTGGACTTAATTTTTATGTAAATTCATCCAATAATCATTTAATTTGACCTTGAATTTGTATTTTTTATCCGTTCTTGGGCATAATTAGGCACAATTAGGCCTTGAATTTTCTTTAAAAATTACAGCTTGATTTTCCGGTCTACTTTCTTCACGTTGCCAACCATTATTTTATTTTTATTTTTATTTTTTTTATTTTGTAAAAGGTAAATTTTTAGGGAATAACTCAGAATTGGGTTATGACAACTAATAAGACCCTTAACCCCTCCAAGATAATTTATCATATACAACCTTTCACTTAACTCTCGAAATATCCAAGAACAATTATCCATTACTTATAACACCTATATAAAATATTGATGGTAGCATTTATTACTAATGTAACTATCAATAACAAATTCAACTTTTTATTAAAGTTTTAATTCACATTCTAGTAACTCGCAAACACTTCATATATTGAAACATATTAAACCATAGTTGGTGTCAATTCCACACAAACTCAAATTTCCATCAACATTTGAACTAAACAATAAACTTGACAAAAAAAAAAATCAATACCCAACTAATTATTTATTATTTATTCAATCCAAACTTATATAACCTAAATTAATACCTTTAAACTCATTATAAATTCCATAAAAATCAATTTTCTCTAAATCTCCAACTTAACAATAAAATTAGTAAAATATAATTGTTACTTATTAAATCAATCATTGTTTTTTCAATTCTAACACGTTCAAGTTACAAATTCAAACTTAATTTTATTAAGTGATAAATAAAATCTATTTCCCCCACCCAAAAAAAATTTATATAAGGAAAAACTTTAAAATACTTAAATATATAAGCATACTATATATCAATTTCAATAAATTAACTTAAAAAATAAATAAATTATAAAAAATAGATAGGTTTGCTTTTTTTTGGTGGAATAAAGCTTGACAATAAATGGAATCAAAAGAGAAAAGCTAACACTACATACATATATAGATTGACGCTGGTAACTTGGGTGGCTAAATTTGTGAAGAAGTTGCCCAAATTTGCTAATTAATTGGGAGAGTGGGATGTTGTTTCAAAAGATAAGAAAGAAAGAAAAAAGGATAAAAATATAAGGAAATAGCGGGTTTTAATTCATTTAAAATCATCGGCATAATTTCCATTGACAATTTCATCAACATTGATGGCGTTTCAAATTGCCAATGAAGTTGTCAATGAAATTTTTATTGATTTTTTTATTCCTTTTTAATTTCTAATTTTCATTAGAAATTACTGATGAAATTGTCTTGTCAGCATTTCAATAAAAAACCATTAACAAAATATTATCCATCAATGTTTTCGTTGGTTTTTTTTTAATTTTCCGGAGTGAAACTTCCTAATGGTCTCCAACCTGTAGGTTGGTGTAAATTGGCATAAGAAAACAACCTCACATAAAATAATAACATGCAAGGCACAGAGAGAATGAAATTAAATAACCTCAGTGATCACTTGGACACAGTTGTTAGGGAGGCCGATGCATGTCCCCACACACCATCGTGGCTGTCGGTGCCTAGAGAGTGACATGAGGTGAATCTATGCATCGGGGCAGTTGAAGTGAATTATTTTTTCAGATCTGAAGCAGAAAGTCTTCTTCTTCCCTTCTATTATAACAGTATGGTTTACTATCATTCAAGGAGAGATGATCTGAGATACCATGTAAGCAATGAGGCTCGAGGAGCATCAGCTTGCTGTAAGCATTTGCGTCCAAGAAATTTGTTTCTAACTAAATACTAAATTAACTAGAGGAGGCGCCATTTTGACAGAAAAGATTCTTGATATGATCAAATTCTTTTATTTGTTCTTCGTTAAACGTACCTATAGTTGACATGGCAAGTTATGACGTCCCATGAATGGTCATGGCTTCCATTTTAATTCTCGAAGCCTCGCCAGCTTGGATTATTACAATATTAATTCCAGGTTGAGTAACACTTTAAAACTCTCATCCTCAAATAGGACAAGCCAGCTACGAAGACCTTTCTCGTTCATGTTTTTTATATGGATACGGCCCTTGTGTAGCTCCGAAGGTAGTTAATTGTTCCGGCGGCCTCTAGAGGATAAGTCTTTGTTTAAGACCAGCTTTACACATCATATGACTCTGCTTGATAGATAATAATGCATGTAACATCAATTACAAGTATGGAAGTTGACAGACCAGTGTTTATTTTTGGTTTCAATCTATTCTTTCAATTACCTTTTAAATTATTTTTGAGTATCAAAAGTGATTTTAAAAAAAATTAAAAAAAAATTTCAATTAATAGTTTTTTAGTATTTTAAAATTATTTTAATATACTTATATAGAAATAATTTTAAAAATAAATAATATTATTTTAATATATTTTTAAATAAAATATATTTTAAAAAACATTTCACACTTCTACTTTTAAAGAGATACTATAAAACTTCAAGAATCGTAGGAGCAAAAGTCACGTTGCTATTCGTATCCTTGTGGGCCTACGTGATAGATTTCTCATTATCCAAGGAATATCCCATCTTTCAGTATCTTTTTTCTTTTAACAATTCAAAAAAGTTATACATCTTGTTAATAAAAAGGGCCCGTTGAATTAAATTATGGAAACCAGAAATTTTTTTTAAAAAAAAAAAAAAACTAGGGATGAGATCACGATCCTTTCCATTGATTATACATATGTTTTGCGTTATTATTCTAAAAACTCTTGAAAATATCTTCATATCCAATCTAAGTATAGTATATATATATATGTTTGGATCAAAGATTTAGCCTAATTAATGATCATAGGATGGCAAGTTGCAACACAATGTAGATTCAATATCTTCTTCTTTTCATTGCTCTTGACTATTAATTTGCTTGTGGCCAAGGAAAATGATCTGTTATTTAGCTGGAGAAAGGTACATTAATCACTTGAAGTTCAACCAAAGCAATGTATTAATCTCTTTCCAGGGTTTTCCAAAGTGAAAAGGAACCCTTTAATAAACTCAGAACAATTAATCATGTGATCTTGTTAGGTGAAAAAGGATCGCCATGCATGCATCCTTGTCAAATTCGTTAACATATCTTAGATTGCCTTATAAAGAGATGACTATAAATTAGAATTGTAACTTTGGACCATGCGAAAGCTCTCTATATATGTTCAAAATTGACCGAAAGGGAGTTGGATTTTCTTGACAAACAAGAGCACTTGTCTTCTAAATTGCCGCTGCAAATTAATTTTCAAAGTTTACCACATAGTGCATGTTCTTGGTACGTAATCGTCTTTTCCAATAATTTTGAATGCGCGGGACTCGTTCTACGTTATGACTTGTGCAAGAGGGATGTAACAATTATATATATATATATATATATATATATATATATATATATATATATATTAGACTTGAATTCCAGTGCTTTAGGATCGTGCCCACTGCAACTTTATTATTATTTTTATTCTTTTTACTGTAGAAAGGTGGTCACTAATTTGCGAATTTGTGAGCTATGAATTTTTAATTGTGTTATTTAAAGGTAGTCAATAAAATAATGTTATTTAAAAAAAATTACAAAATTAAATTAGATTTTAATTGTGTTGGTATAATCGCAAATTGACTAGATCAACTCTCACTCAAATTTTTTAAAACTCAACTTGATTTTAACTATGTTAACAAATTCAAGTTGATGTATGTAACTTAACAATTCTAAAAATACTGCATGCATGATAGGCTATGTGCACAAGCTGATAATTCTTTAAACATGGAAAAAAGCTAGAAATAATAATATTTTAGGGTTCTTATCATCACATTCTATGCACATTGGTTTCATTTCACAGTACTAGCTAGGGTTTTTGCATCATGCCTAATTCATAAAACATCACGTTCCATTTAACCAGAATTATTTCCACTTTTTATAATTTTTGGTTAAGTAATTATCAAGCTAAGAAAATGTACTGGCTAGCTAGCTCCATCAACTCTCTTCTAGTTTCCTTTTCTCATACTTTGGTTAAAGTGTTTCACTTTTCAAAAGTTAAAGAAATATGGCTGATAGTTATTGAGCATCAATAATGGAAAAGTCTAAAAGAGAGAAAAAGGAGTGATCTTGAATTTCTCACTGCGTGGCACATTTGTAAATTCGATAACCATTTTAGGTTTGGGTCAGCATGCAATCTATTTTACGTCATCCACCCATCCCTTCGAGTTTGGCTACATCGAAACTCGTTTTTATTTTTATTTTGGAAAACTAGAAGTCAACCAATTAATATTCCGATTTCACACACAAAAAGAAAACAATATTCCAATTAGATCCCCAATGGTTCCAAGACTCTCAAAAATCAAAATGTAAATCCAAAACAAGCAAATGACTCAGCTGCACTAACGCATCTCATTGCCCCCACCACCACCCATATAATATTCCTGCCCTTGCCGTTTGCTATTTTGTTATTTGACATTAATACATATATTAAGGGTGATAATAGATTTAATAGTATAATGAAATAATATCATTTAATTAGTTGCCTCTATGATGGCTTGAAAGACACCATGAATGCTAAACATTGTGTTTTTTTTTCAAGCTCACACTAAACATTAAATTATTGTTTTTATATTATTCAAATAAAAAAAATTAGCAATACAAAAGAGTAGGGTGATATCTTCTAGAGAAAAATAGATAGGTGGCTGAGTTGTATCACAACTTGGGCTCAAAATCTCTTAATGCTAAAAAACATACACCAATAATGTTAATGTCTTTAAAAAATAATATATATATATATATATATATATATATATATATGACACAGGTTATAGAATCGATTAGGTCCAATAATCTATTTTTATTTAATTATATGATATAAAATACATAATGAGAATGTATAGATTAAATCTTTATAAAATAATAATATTCATAAACTGCATAAAAAGAATGCTTTACAAAAGAAAAACAATATTATGAAGCTCAAATTTTAAACAACTTAATATTATATGATGAAATTGAAATAAAAAATGATATGTGTTGACCTAAAATAACATGTCAAACTAACTACTTAAGTTGTGAAATTAGAATAACTACATAAAACACTATCAATATTTTTAGATTTATTGACAGAATCTTTTATCAGTATTTATACTAATGGATTTACTAATAACTACAACGCATAAAAAAAATTACCTGCTTTATTTTATTGGTATTTTCCTTGGAAAATTTGACATATAACCAATATAAAGATTGTATGTCATTTCATTGGTAATTAAATAGTGGTAATGATATTTGCAATAATTATTTTCAATTTTTTGTATAGACACGCGCGCGCGCGCGCACATTGACGAACTTGATTTGTTGATAATTATTTAAAAATACTTTTAAAAAAAAGTCTATTAAACAAAAGTACAAAATAATTAAAATAAGTTAAATTAATATAAATCAACACTCAATAATAATACACAGGAACTAAGTTGCTTGGAAAAAAGAAGAAGAAGAAAACCAAATCAATCAAATTTACAACAAATAAATAATAAAAAAAGTGATAATAAATAAATAAATCAACTAAAATACATTTCCATCTAACCTAAAAAACCTATTTCATAACTTATAATCTAGCAATAAATAAATTCATTTAATTGCAATTGACAACAAAATTAACTAATAATAATTAAAATCAATCCTATATATTTAATTGAAATTAAACACCAAAATTGAAAAACATAATCCAACTAAAATTCAATAAAATTGTTTTCATATGAAAAATATTCCTACAACAACATTCATATAATTATCAAAATAAAAAATATTAAGAAAAAGAAATATAATGAAAAAACACAACAAAAGAGAAGAAAAAAGAAAATCTTACTTTAATTACGTTGCAAATGAAGATGGGAAGAGAAAAACAAAAGAAGATAAATTCATAAAGCATGTTAATTAACAAAAAAAAAAAGAAATAAAAAACATAAGAGGAGAAAACATACTTGCACATGGAGAAAGAGAGAAAAGAAGGAGTTGAGAAGAGAAGAGAAATAAAAAGAGGAATGTTGATTTTTTTTACATAAAAGAAAGAGAGAAGAAGTTAATGATGATGAAAATGTGTGTTTGTTATGAAATTGGTGATTCTAGTTTTTTAATTTTGTTTTTCTAATGATGATTTTAATGATGGATAATTAAATATTAATATTTTTAATCATTCTATTGATAATTCCACTTTTAATATTTCAATTTAATCAAAAAAATTTAAAAACTTTTTCAAGTATCACTGGTGACTTTTGAATTCATCAATGATTTCACATGTAATATTTAAATTAAAATTTTAATTTAATGAAAAATTAAAAACTATCTCAATATCATCGAAGACGTTTTCATTTCATCAGTAATTATGTTTGTAAATAACAGTAATTAACAATACAATTGAAAAATAAATAGTTTTAAAACTCTTAGAAAAATACCAAAAGACTTAATCCATAAGTGATCATGTATGTGATTGATAACATTAATAGTGCAATTAAAAAGGGAGTAGTGCCAAAGCTTTGTAGAATATACTAGTGAACTTAATCTCTTGATGATAACAAAATGAAAAATGTTAGGGAAAAAGAAATAGTTTTAATGCTCTCTAGAACGTAGTGGCAGACTTATTATATCAATGTATTTGTTGTTATTTTATAGTTTCAATATTCTCTTAAATATTGTAAATGAATTTATGGATGAATTTTACTAAAAAAAATTAATATCGTGGGTGGTGCTGTCAATATAAATGATACGTCATTATATTTTTTAGCTCTTTTTAATTCCTTGTTTTCCCACTATAACTCTCTTTGTATATATTAACAAAGTATTTCTTTTGGTGTTTACCAATAGATATAACAAGAGAAAATTATGTCAGCAAAATTCATTGCAATCTACTAAAAAAATATTATATTGATATTTCCATTAGTATTTGCTAATTTTCTAGTATTGAAATGCAAATAAAAAAATTATAGTCCTCAATTTCCAACAACTAAAATGTAAAAGGATAATTGTTTTTAAAAAAATCAATTAACATAAAGAACAAAAAACAATAAACTTGGTCAAGTCCATTAAACCTCGCGAGATGGATTATGTAAATATGATAATCTAATATTAAATAAAATTAAAAATTAAAAAATTTAATTTTCAAACCAAGCAAGTATTGAAGGACAAATAATTTTTTTTATATATAAAAACAATGCTAAAGAAAACAAAATCAACCCGCGCTAACCCATCAAATCCATAAATTATGTTATAAGATTGAGTTAACCCCATATAAAGTAAAGTAAAGTAAAGTAAAGTAAAGTAAAGAACATCACAAAGCTTAATTTTCAATAAACCCAACACTAATAAATAAAATAAAAAAATAAAAATCAATAAAAAAAAGACTAATTTTAATTCGAATTAACCTTTCAAATACGTGATGCAGGTCATGAGGATGAAATCACCTCACAGGAAAAAAAAAATCATATAGTTCAATTTTAAATTAAATTAATGTTAAAAAATAAAATTGAAAACAAAACTCAATTTAAAAAAAATACAAAGAAAAAAATCAATAAAAAAATAAAATCTAAAGTTGTTATAAAAACAAGATGATAGGATATTTTTTTATTTTTGCTAAACTAGACGGATCCAAGTGGTAGTACAGGAGATAAAAATAAAAATAAAAAGAGTAAAAAAGTCATATCATCACGTAATTGCAGAGTAATTGCAGAACACACGTATAAAATCTAATCCCTAATATTAACTAAAAAAACTGAATATTTGATAAAGTCTCAACTTTAATCCTTTAAATTATAATTTTTTTAAATTAATAAAATTAAATTTTATTTTATAAATCAAGCATATCATCCAAGTAACAAAATATTTCTTAACATCTTAAAATCCTTACATCCAGGCATAAAAAAGGAATTACCAGAAACAATCACAATTCAAAGCAATAAAAAAAAAACCAAATAAGAAGAAAAAGAAATTGAGAAACCAAAACGTAAAAAATACAAGAAAAAAAAGAAAGAGAAATGAACAGTAAGCATGATGATTATAAGCATGACCACAACATTTCATCATCATCATTAATCATTAATTATTTCGATTTGAAAATTAATTAAATGCATTACGTCCGTTTCCCTTCACGGCACCCATCAGAACTTCAGAAAATAACAAAAACTTATATATTTTTTAATATTGAATAATTATTTATTTGTCTTTTTCCTTTGATTATTTGTTTGGGTTTTTTTCGTTTAATTATTTAATTCAGAATAATATTTCAAAAAATTAATTAATCTCCCTCCTTCTCCCTCCCCTCCGTAAGGCGTAAGCAACTATAAATACGCGTTCTGGCCACCCACCCGTTTCTATTCTATAAATCATCAGCGTTTCTTTTCCTTTTATCCTCCTCTTCTTAGAATCACTCAAGCAACCACACACGCAAAAGTAGTAGATCGCTCGCTCTGCAAAATTCTTCCAAATCAATGGCAACCAAAGTCTATATTGTGTAAATCTCTCTCTCTTTATACCCTTAATTTGCCATTTCTAATCTCTTATAACCTTGAATTAGTTTATTTGTATTCAATCACGATTTGAGCAAGGGTTTATTCTATTGATTCATTTGCAAATATTTAAAGCCTGCATTGCGTTTGTTTGTTTCTAACAAGTTCTTCTGGTTTTTAGTGTCTGATCTGTATTGTATCTCTAATTAATCATGCAGTTTAGAATTTTAATTTATTTTTTTTATTTTGTGGATTAATTAGTGTTGCGAAGCTCATCTTATGCTTGATGACTAAGATAAGATATAAATGTGCGGTGTTGATTTTTCGGATCTTTGAATGCGGTGGAGTTCGAGGTCTTGTCGGTATTCACATGATTCTTGTTTTTATGTCAGTCGAACATTTAATTCAATTATTTATTGAGTGAGTCGGTCGCAAGTTCGATCTTCTCCTTTGTAACCCAAAAGAATTTTAAAAAAAAAATTTATTGCTGCTCGTTTATTGTTCATCTGGCAATCCTTTCATTGCCTGGTATTTTCCACTTGTAAATCTTTTTAAAGGTTCCAGAGGAAGTAAATTTTTGTTGCTTAAGTGTTGAAGTTAGAATATATTTAGCTCTCTCGTTCCATAAAATTTTGATAGATTAGTTGAGATTTCTCTGAAGATCCAGTCTAAATCCCCATTAAAAGAGAGGCATTTGCTGCTGCTACAGAGTACAGACTACGATTTTTCATGATTTTCACCAGTTGCATGGATATCGTACTGGTTTGGGGACACTTCATTATTTCACTAAGAATGGTCAAATTAGCTGGTAGTTCTTGCTATGTTAGTGGTATGAAGTCTTTTCCAAGCTCATACATAGTGGGCTAGTGGGCACTATCTAGGCATCCACTATTTCGTGGGATGGTCTATTGGGGTCAGGTGGTTTATTGCTAACAGAATACAAAACACAATGAGGGAGAGTATTTCCTTTTTTTTTTATTTTCTTACTTTTTTTATTGGGTGTACGGGGCGTTTGAATGGGGATATGTTTGCACATAAGTCTAGCTTGCAGATCTAGAATTCTCAGAATCCAGACATTACAGCATAAAATGTATAGTAAGTCAATTCTTTGAAAGATAGGATGAAATGATGTGGTGAGCTTGTTGGCGCTGTGTCAGTTTAGGCATGATGAAGCATGAAAGTCAACGTTATCTATTTTCTCACTGTGTCCAAAGTAACCATGACACATGACTCGCTCATTTCAGTGGCCTGATGGTCTTCTGTTGCAAATTTTTGAATGTAATGGGTATGAGGTCCCATTTTATTTGTCATATCTTAAGGACTCATCCGCTGTACTGTTTGATCATTATGTATGGTGCACCAAGTATTGCAGTCTATATTAACCTTTGCTATCTGTGGTTTTCGTATTATACAAACACTTTCTAGTAGACCAACTTCTGGTTTGGATTAGACTTTCTTATGGACAGATATTCGATTAGGTTTAAAAATATGATGGAAAGGCATCACCTTTAAAGACTGTTATTAACAGCTTGTGAATATGCGATTTCATGCAACTTATTTTTATATGCTACAATATCTTCTTCACATTTTTCTCCTTACTGAGGTTTTATATTTTTGGGGTTTAGGGAAGAGGTTATGATGAAGCATGCTTTGGTGAGACGCATGCTTTGGACTTTTCTCCTCATAATCTGTCTCATAAAGTTTCTTATAACTTCTACAGGTACTATTCCATGTACGGACATGTAGAGAAACTGGCAGAAGAGATTAAGAAAGGGGCTTCATCCGTTGAAGGTGTTGAGGCCAAATTATGGCAGGTAAGGAAGTACATGTTGAACTATTGAGTTTACCTTCATGTTGTAGCCTGTATATGATGATACCATTTTGTTGTTGTGATGTTGAACTATTTAGTTTACCTTCATGTTGTAGCCCGTGTATGATGATACATAGTAGAATGCCACTAGAATTTTAGATTGAAAAGGAACTAGGATTCCTTTGAGGCTCATGAACCTAGACTTGCTTATAAAAATGTTGGCTGCTAGTGAAGTTCTGTGGTTATCAGAATTCATCATCAACATCCATGGATCCCATGCTTTATGTGAACTGCTGCATGCAGTTTTGAAGGCTTTCACTGTTATTGCATTTATGACGATCAGTATTATCACTTTAATCTTTCTCTTAATTATGTCAATGTTGCTCCCACGTCCCAAGTTTTCTCATCTTGTCTGCCACTCAAGTTTGTAATCTAATAAAATAGGAATGCATCTTGATAGTTCAACTGGTGGCTAGGAAATCCTTTCAGTTCATTTTTTCTAAAGTTTTTTACTTGAATTGATTGGTACAGTTACTTATCATTTTAAGTACAAAATTCCACTACTGTCACAGTCTGTTGCTTACCATGGTTTTGGAACAATGCTGAAATTTCTTGGATTATTTTTTGAAGCAGAGGTTCTTCCTTGTGGTTTTTAAGATATTGCAAAAAAAATGTACTTATCCAGTCCTCGTCCTCATGTGTATCAGGTTTCTGAGACACTGCCAGAAGAGGTGCTAGGAAAGATGAGTGCACCACCAAAGAGTGATGTACCAATCATTACACCTAGTGAACTTGCAGAAGCTGATGGCTTTGTGTTTGGATTTCCAACAAGATTTGGAATGATGGCCGCCCAATTCAAAGCTTTTCTGGATGCAACTGGAGGTCTATGGAAAACACAGCAACTTGCTGGCAAGCCTGCAGGAATCTTCTTTAGCACTGGATCCCAAGGTGGTGGCCAAGAGACCACAGCGTAAGTCCCTCTTTCACTGTTAGCAAATTACCTTTTTCATCGTTAGCAAGTTAAGTGTTTTACATGAAAACTTGCTAGAAAGTGAAAGCAACGACGCTTTATGAAAATGCTGAGATTGTTACAGGTTGACTGCTATTACCCAACTCGTTCACCATGGGATGATATTCGTTCCCATCGGCTACACATTCGGCGCCGGCATGTTTGAGATGGAGAAGGTTAAAGGTGGAAGTCCTTATGGCGCAGGAACTTTTGCTGGGGATGGCTCAAGACAGCCAACCGAGCTTGAACTGGAGCAGGCTTTCCACCAGGGCAAGTACATCGCTGCCATCACAAAGAAGCTCAAGGGAGCTGCATAAGTTTGCTCGATTACATGAATACAGGCTGGTCTTCCATTTTTTACTGTCATAAAATATGCATTTGCAAAGAATAATTCTTGATCTGCTGGTTATTATATGCTTAGTATTAATTGCCAGTGATCACAAGGTTGATTGTGCTTCCATTTGTTCCATTCCCCAATGCATTATAATTTGATTTCTTCCGTCCTCTGTTTTCAGGACCTTTACTTTAATCTACTCTCTTGTATGTTGAGAAGCAATAAGATTTACATAATCGTATGAAATAAGAGTTTTTTTTTTTTTTTTTTAAAGCTGATGCCAGGCAGGGCCCTGCTTTAAGCAGCGCATCAATCTATGAAATTAAACCATTCTATCAAAGTTCCTTATCTTGCCATTGCTGATTGTGCCTGCAGAAACAGTTGCCTGTCATTCTTTAGAACCACGCCGTTCTTTCTTTTTATATGATGTGTTAAATAATATTTTTTTTAAAAATTAATTCTTAACATTAAAATGATAAAAATATAAAAAAAAATTAGAATTTTTCAAAAATACTAGCCATCCGCAACGCAAACATGATGTCATAGGAGGCCAAAGGGAAACAAAGCATCAAGAATAATCACATCTAACAAAAGTTAACACCCACCAGCTATAAAGTGTAACCTCACCTTCATGTTCATGCTTGAAAGAAATGTATAAAACATGATGGTCCGGTAAATATTAAGAGGAATTGGATTCATCAATCATTTATTATTTAGTCATTGTTCTCCGAGTAGATATGAGAACCAGCCTATTCTCGGAATACGAATCTCCAAGCAAGGCTGTTCCTCTCATTAAAAAGTGTTCCCTCGAGCAAGCTTTTCTCAGCAACTCGGATTTTGGATTGCAGGGATTATTAAACATAGTGCAAATGCAAGATATGATGGTGTCTTTTCCTTGTTCTAGCCTGTAAATTATCGTTTTAAAAGCAACACATAAAAGGGTTTTGGCTTCTTTGCAATCAATGAACTTCGAATTATCATTGCAATCAGGCATCAGTCACCAAGAGAGGTCTTGTAACTGTCGAAGCTGTTTCTTCCCATAATCCGGCCAGCCATCCAGTCGCAAGCGAATTCTCCTGTCTCACCACTTTTTACGTGGAACTTACCTATTGCTTTTCTTTCTCTGCCTAAGTGCTTGACTTCCCTTTTCTGCTTATGCACTAATCAATCCTCATACCAATAAATAAAACTTTGTACTACAGTATCTTCAACTTAATATATGATTCGACATTAAATGCTGTGCTCGAGTTCCAAGGTCGCTAGGCTGATGTAATGTATTACCTCATATCTTCTTCTCTGCTTTATGCTCATGCCATTCTTGCATAGTTGGATGCCCATTAGTAGTGATAATAAAAATCTCAAGCACTTATTGTCTAGCAAGTTGACAAATATAAACTCCCATCAAAACATATTTTACTCCACTGCACTACCCAGAACAAGAGTCTTCGGGCAATCATTTTTACCCTAAACAATTACAAGATTCCACTTTTTCTCTCTAAATATGGTTCTCCTTTCCGATACATTTTGGATTTAAATCTTAAAAAAAATATGCAGTGGTAATTTTGCTGCAGCACTGGCTGACAAAAAGCTCATGGAACTTTGAAAATAAGGTTTCCAATTGATGAAATGATCAAAGAGGAAACAGTCCCTTTAAACTCACATGATGAGTACTGACTGAACATGAGCAGGCAAAAGCTATACTTAAATGCAAGATAATGATGGCATTAAACTAGCTGAAAAACCAATTCTATTTGTTGCAATGTCATTGGATTCGACTTTTCTAGCTAGTCTAGTGGTATCTAGCCTTGGAATTTATGTCTTAAATTTATATTAAAAAAAAGGATATGATACTCGTGAACGTTTAAAATTTTCTGTACTTTAAATGAAAGATATGTTTTAAGTGCTAGAATTAAATCAAACGAAGCTCCGAGAGCAATCTTTGTTTGTTTCGATCCTTCTTCCTTGAAGGGTTTATACAGATGTCATCTTTTCTTTTGTGCAAATTTCTCTTCGACAATTTGATGAGTACCTAGTGGAGCGATCTCCAGTTTCTACTCCTCTCTACTGCCCTGAAGAGGTCCAGTGCCCAGGATGATCAGTGAATCACATGCTTGTGGAAGTGTAATATCCTGTATCTTGCAATAAATGATGTATATATAGCCCAATCAATGACATTATATTATATTATATTGGTAAAGAATGCCTCTAATTAATTCCTTCCAAGTAAGAATCTTTGTCAGCATTAATATTGTAACTCAGCTTAGCAGGCTATATTAGATTGGAATAAACACGAATATTGCAAAAGAGAGAGAAACAAGAAAGAATACATAAATTTAATGTGAATTGGTAATGTATCTATATATTCACGTGAAAAATTAGATTTACATGATATGTATTTATAATAAATCCTAATCGTATTAATAATTCCAAATAATATACCTTCCCTCGGTGTGCTTTGCTCTTCTTGCTCCGCTCTACTCCGATATCTGTACATGTAGTCTAAGAAAAGTGCATTTAAGAAGCAATAAAAACTTGTAATAGAAGACAAATATATAGATAGGAAAGTAAGCTTTTGATATCTTGAAGTCACATGGAAGACTGTAATACTGGTGAAACAATAATCAACTCTTAGATTCTATGATTTTTAGTAAAGTTGATGTAACTTTCAGTAACTTTAAAAATCATAAAGTACTTGATATATTAATTATAAGGTCACGAATCCGGTGCTGAGCTTAAAGAACATAATTTATTGCATAATTAGAGGATTAAGCAACAAATTAATTCCAAATAATTACTTGGAAAGATTCTCTCCATTTTTTTTTCTTATTCGTTCTTGATTGGCATCTTGACACGATCGATTTGCATATCTCGTACAAGGATGTGTCTCGAAAACAAAAATCATCACAACTTGAGCCCTTGTTTGCTCAAATTTATACACAGAAATCAATCATTGCTACGATTGGAAGAGGATAAATGGTTTCCCTCCAGTCCGTCATTTGATACAGAAACTTCTACTCATCTTCTTGTTGCTTTCTTCAGAATAATTCAACATCAAAGTTTTCACTTTCCCCCTACAATACATACATATTTCTTGTGTTCCCTTTAATCATATTTCATAAATACAAACAAGCAACCCTTGAAATAAGTAATTAGGATCATCTATTCATAGTTTCCAGCAGTCTCAAGCATAAAATTAATCAGCAATAATTTTATTTTTTAATGTTTCTACATGTGAAAGTAAGAGAGATTAATGAATAATCGGCTTGCCTTCACCTTCCAATGGAAGCCCCTCAATGTGGCCATTGGATGAAAAGCACAAAAGCAGAGACTGATAGCATCAACACACACATACCTCCATCCCTAACATTTGATGAAAATAAAAACCTAAAAGAGGAGGTGTGGACCACCTTCTGACTTCCACTAACAATATTCCAAACACATAAACAAATCAAAAGTGAGATTTCCAATCAAATGACATCCCCACACTCACTCCCTATCCTGGAATTCAATTATTCTTTCATTCCTTTTCCCTCTTAGTTAAATCAAAACTGAAGCTAGTGCCAGTTCTATTCATGAAATATATATATTGCAGTAGAAAAAAATATAAAAAACAGGAGTTTCTTTATATATCTTCTACTAAACTCAGCTACTTAATAACAGATTAATGTTATCTAAACTAAATCTTCTTGACAGTACTTTCCCTAAAATCAGCACCAATTTTCGTTCCTGACCCACGTTTATTACAGCAAATAATATACTTCCTAACATTGGCCATATAAATGCATCCTTTTGACTTTCCGAGAAATGTATTAAATCTCTTTGAATGTACTAGCTGATATGGTAAGTGAGCCTGCCTGCCTGCCTTTAATATTATCTGAGGATTTAATCTCGATCAACACAGAAACTGCCGCTAACATACTTCTTGCCGTCGAAACAAAAATATCATTTTGCCTGTAGCTGGCCGCGTGTACCCTTGGAAAGTCATTTCCTTTCTCTTTCTCTTTCTTTCACAGTTTCTCTACATAGTGTTCTTTTCCATCCAGAACTACAGTTAATTATGGGGCTTCTTTGTTTTCTGTTCCTTATTTTTTCTATCCTTAATCTTATCATTCCCAACTTGGCTAGGGTTTGATAAGATCATATACACTAGTTGCATAGAATCTGTTCCCATGCCCGAATTTTTTACCATCGTCCTTTCCTTTTATCTGAAAGTCCCTCCAAATGTGGGGGTCCAAAAATCAACTGTGGTCTCGTGAGTAACCGGAAAAGTGATCGATACCGGTACTAAACATAGCCCTCGGCTTCTTAGATCTTGTTTTTGTCCTTCAGAATCCCTGGACTTCTCAGAACTCTACAGCAAAAAAGAAGATGCCATATATCAATTTCATGAACAGAAAAAAAGATTCTTACTCCTTGATATTAATTGAAGAATTTACAGTTAAGTATTGAATAATCGTTGGAATAGTTACTATATGATTTTATACTTCTGGAGGGAGAATATGATTGTACCTGCTGGTGGTGTACGGGAGCTCCATTTTTCATGTATGGGTTGCTCAAGACCTGAAAAATAAAATTAGAAGATGAATATTATAGAAATGCTAGACAAATCTACACTTAATGGATGAATGCATTATTTACAACTCATGTCCTGCATCATTTCTTTAGTATAGTTTTCACTAGAAGGGTGCAAGATTTGTATAAGATCACTTACTGTGACTTGTTCATGGAGGAATTTGATGTATTCTATAGCTTCAGAGAGCACCGAGGCTGTATCAGTCTGACATGATAACATGATCACAGGCCAAAAAGACAACCACTGATAAGCTTTAATGATTTAAGAATGAAAATGATCTGTCACTATTTACTCTTCGTGAGAGTGAGCAGCAGAAAAACGAGAGAGTTATCTTACCTTTCCAAAAGGTGAAACTAATTGTTGGAGTGCAGTGATTCTGTCCCCCATCTTCTCTTTCCTCGCCTATGATCAAAGCTACTAATTCTCATTCATGTCTATAAATGATGGAAAGGATAAAAAGCTTGTATAGACTCATCTAGTCAAAATCGTTTCTTAATTTTATTTTATTTTTACCTTAAAAGCTGGCGAAGGCGATGGTGTTTCATTTCTTGGCCTTTTTGCTCCTGCTTCACCCCCACTTTTCTTCACTGCTGTATTCGAATCCCGTACTTCAGATATATTCTGCTAAGAAAAAACGAGTGATCCAAAAACTATCAATCTCAATAGTCCAAACCCTAATCTTGGTAGCACAATGAATTACCATCAATCGAATATCTGTAAATTGCATTTAGCTTTATATATATAAGGCTCAGGCGTAAAGATGCCTGGTTGTACTCTTCCATTATCATTTTATATTTGCATACCTTAGGTTTTTCATCGAAATTGGATGTAGTAAACTGCGGTTGCATTGACGGGAAAAAGCTCGGACGGACATCACTCATGGCACTTGAAGATGCATTCCAAAAGGGAGCATTATTGGAGAGGTGCAACTGGTTATGAGGAGGCTGTTTGGGTGGTGAATTTCTCAAGAATTGAGGTATTTTAGACCAAGGCAACAATTCATTGTTGCTAACACCATAATTTGCCCCATATGCATAACCCATCGATCGGTTGTCGAACGAAGACTGCTGTACTTGATTATCTGATCCCAATAGTCCTTGCAGCATAGTTGAAGGGCTTCCATATATACCTGATGAATCCATTGGGAAGCTAGACTGCAAGCCCTGACCTGTCACAGTACTATCACTGGAGCTCCCGTGAGGACTGAACTGTGATTGATCTAGAGAAAAGCCTCGATTCATTTGCTTAAACTCATTCATAGAGGAGTCTCCACTGACCCCAGCGAACACTCTCTCTGATGATCTCCACTGAGCTTGAGAAGGTCCAATCCCAGTTTCTTGCTGATAATTGGTGCTTGAACTCAAATTATCTTGTAGCATCGATCGAAAACTGCTCTCAGACTTATCTCCGCGACTGCCAAAAAAATTGAGCTTTAAACTCGATACTTATATATATTTATATTTTTCATAATAATGGAGTGTATTAATAGACATTTTAAATTCGGTAGGTATGCATATAGAGAAACAAAGAAAATATACACATGAAGCAAACTTGCATAGCTAGCGTTAAAAGTGTGTGTTTGTATGTGAACTTACAGTAAGGCCTGATTCCAATCAATGGCTGGTGAAGAGAGGCCTAAACCCATCATATGCAAGTCAGCAGAAGAATCATGGCCTTGTTGCAGCTTCTGGGAATCATGGAAAACAACAGAACTATCCGAGACTGAAACAGTTTCCATAGAAGACCTTCCTTTGACATCAACCATTTCTGTTGGCCAAGCAAAGCTTCCTAAACTAGTATGTCCCGAAGTTGTAGATGATGATCCAGTACTATCAAACCTGTTCCTGCTTGATGAAGATGAATCCCACCAGTTTGTGCTTGTGTACTCGTCTGCCATGGCTTAACTATAGCGACTGGTTCTCTTGAGCTGGTCTCTGTGTGGTTGTTGTGCTCAAGATTCTTGTGCTTTGTTTCTTGATTTCTCGGATGCTTTTACTAAACTTCTATGGTTACATAAAATGATAGAAAACCGTTCAGTGCAAAACTCGAGTATATATAGGAGTGGCGGCCAAAGTGACCATTTCGGTCCTGTGGTGTCCTAACGAAAGAACTAACCGGAATGTTGGCGGTTGACCTTTCTCTCTGTGTGTGTGCGAGTGAGTGACTAAGGAAATGTCTTTTTGATATTGATTTTTTTATTTTTTTATTCATTTGTTTGGCCTGGCTAACAAAGAATAGTATATTTTGATACGGTCTTGCCATGCCTATGAAATCATGCCAGGTTAGGATCCACTTGTGTTAATTGGAGCCACTGGGCCAATCATAGAGCAGGGAATGCTAGCCATCTCACTATTATCATCATCATCATCTATTATAATATATAATAGTTAGTATTTTCCTCAAAGCAATGATTTCTATGTACAGAGCTTCATTTTATACAAGTATTACAGCTGCAATTTTATTTTTAATGGTTGTTTTCGTGGGGGTTTTGGTATGAGATATTTTATTTCTGACTTTAATCAATGAAAAAAAATTATTTTCATAGATTTGACATAAAAATATTTAAGATATTTATAGATCTGCACAATTATATATATGTAATTTTACAGATATTGTAAATGTATAAATATAAATATTGTTATTTCTAATATAAATATAAAACTTTGTAAGAGAATTTATACCCACATTGACAATATTTTTGTCCAACAAAATAAAAGTTTTCATACCAAAAAAAATCCCAAGTGGATCAATGGTGTTAGAGTTAGATATTTGGTTTTTTTTAATATGAAATTTTATTTTAGGATTTATACACAATATGAAAATATTATGATAAATTTTTTGGATTAAAAAAATATTTTATTAGAGGATTTTAATAAGAGGATAGATCCAATCACACATGTATAAAATTATTCCTTCAAAAAAATTCCCACAGGGATACATAGCAATAGTTGCATCAGTTTGATGAAAATCATTTCCAGTAATTAATTTATAACTTTGGTCACGGGACAATTATTTTAGAAATTGAAGAGCCATGATCACTTCACACTTCATTGCTCAGAAAGTGCTGGGCACCAAAGCACACGTACGTGCTACTAGAACAAGTTCAATGATGCTAACCTAAAAGTTTCGTCACTTCACTTCCTCAATTCATTTACCGGAATTTGCAATAAGCTATATAGGCATCCACCGGATTCCGATGTACCAAAATACATGCATTATTGATGAAGTTTTGCTTATTCCATTAGACAAGGAGGCATATGGACAAGGAAAAACATGTAGTTCCTATATGAGATTGGGATTTAATTGACGAAGTGTTTTTTTTTTTTCAATATTACACACATGACAAATTTTACATGCATTCATGATATTTTTTGAATTGAGCCCTATCAAACCTAAAAAACTTTTCATTCAAAACTTGAAATTTCTATGATTTATTACTAATTTTATCAAAAATATTTTTAGAAAACTACTTTTTAAAACTCGTACTTGAGATGGTGTGAGAACCACCACATATGTAAAGTGGTGACTATTTTTATTTATATCGAATTCATGAATTGATTACATATCAATTAGAGATTTCATGAATTGATTAGATATCAATTAAAAGTCAAAACATGAAAAGTATATACAATGATGATCTTACTTAAAATCATAAATGATTTTTTTCAATTGACTTAAAAATAAAGGTAATTGTACATAAGAGGTTGTTCTATATAAACATTTTGAGTAAGAGTTTCATTAAGAAATGCATTCTTAACATTAAATTAATAAAAAGATCATTTGTTAGTCACAACAATAGAAAACATAAAACAGATAGTGGTAGCCTTGGTAACAAGAATAAAGTTAGTATAGTTAAGACTAGACACTTATGTATAGCTTTTGACAATAAGGTGAGCTTTAAATTGCTCAATAGACCTATTAGATAGATATTTGATCTGAAACACATATTTAAATCTTATAATATTGGTGTTTGCAAGTTTAAGGACTAAAATCTAAGTGTGATTATTTTGTAAAGCATGAATATTTTTATCCATAACAACAATCTATGTAGGATTCTTATCAATAAATTTAAATCCTTTAGATTCAGTAAAGGTAATAAGAGCGGAAAAAAGTATAAAGGTCTCATTACACCATGGTTTGCCAAATGTAATGTTTTGAAAATACTAGCTTTAGTTCAAGAGATCATAGGGTGAGAACCTCAAGGAAATACAGGAGAAGAAATATTAGTAATGGATCATGTTTTAGCAAAGGATGTACTAAAAGTTAGTGGTGGTACAGAGGGACTTGCAAAGGAACTAGTGTCCTGTAAAGACCTAGCCACTACATTAGTATAAATAGTATACATAGCAGATTCAGATTCATTAATATAAGGAGAATGATGTTTTAAGGTTAAGGATGAAGGATCTATATGAATAAGATTTAATTCTAGAAAGCTAGAAAAGTGTAAAGAGGAGATTGGCTGAACTCAATATATATCGACTAAAAAAAATATTTTAATCAAACTAAACATGTCGAATGATATAAAATCAAGAGGTTACAGGATCAAGACAATAAAACCTTTTATAAGAGGGATTGTAACCTAAAACAAATATAAGGAATATTAAGAGGAAAAAATTTATTAGGTATATAATCATGTAAAGAAGGATAAACATGACAACCAAATGGATGATGATTTGAATATGAATAATAAAAAAACTCAAATGATGACTTACCTCCAAGAATGGTGCAAGAAAATAATTAATGATATTAGTTATAATGTTGAAGACATCAACGTAAAATCGAGAAGAAAAATATGAGTGAAAAAGAAGAGCTAAGGTAATTTTTACTCATATGGTATTGTTTCAGCATGACTGTTTGGGGCATGTGTATATGAACAAAAATGTTGATGGTGAATACCAAAAGTACAAAGATAATATTCAAAGAAAATATTAGTAAATTCACCCGAGTATTCCTTTGAAAAATCTTGATATGAGCAAAAAAATAGTTTTTTTATAAATTTTTAAAATTAAGTGAAAACATCATAAAATTTATATTTAAGTCTCAAAGAATAAAGCAAGGTAAATCATAAATATTCAATAATAAAGATAATATAATAGATGTATTCCAAATATGATTTGATAAAGAAAAACCTCTATATATCATGATGTATAAGATCTAACACATTAGATGTCTTCTGTTCATTATAAAAATAAGGTAAACAATTATTTTTTTTACAAGTTGAAATATAGTACACAATTTTAAATAGGAAAATAAAGATAAAGATGTCATTTTTTTTTATTGAAGTAAGAAATAAAAGAATTATTCACATGTTCAAAGTGAGCTTGCCATAAATCACATGAAAGCATATAAAGATTTATTCTAAAATACAGAAATAAATGCTAAGTTGTCATGCTCTAGTATATATAAGCATTCATCTATCTTATTGGTTATACAACCCTTTTTATTTGACAATTCTGAATAAAAAAATATTGTCAATAAAGGTAATTAATAAGAAAAAAAAATATTAATTTACTAATTGAAATGATTTTTTTTATGAAAAAAGGAACAACCAAGACATCTAATAATTGAATATTTAGAGTAGGAGAAAGGGTACCAATATGTGTAATGGGTAAAGAGGCTTTATTATTTATAATTACTAAATCCTTACCCATATAATGACAAGATTGGTTTAAAATGGATGGGTCATTGGACATAAAAGTTTAAGCTCGAGTATTTAACACTAATCAAAGGCCATAAGTTCTTTTATAGAACAAGAACTAATAAATACCCTGGTAAGATTAGTACTGGAGTTATTACGAGCATACCGTTACTTACACTTATCATCAAAGTGACCATCAATTCTATAAATTTGACAACAAGAAGGGTGATGTCTTTGAACATATTAAAAGGGATTATTAGAGTTGCAATAAAAATTTCTCTGATTTGACTGCTTGGAATCATGATTTATGACGATAAACAGCATAATAGAAAGAGCAAAAGGCTCAAAAAACTTCTAAAAAAAATCAAAGCTTTCAATTTTAAAGGCCAAATCACTAAAACATAGGAAAAGTGTAAAGGCCATTTGTGAAGTCAAGAAGTTTAAGATATTAAAACCGAGGAGTAGTACCCTTTATCAGCATCATTAATACATTGACCAATTACGTGGAGTTAATGATAGAAAACCTTAAAGGCCTCAGCATAAACAATAACAAAAAATATGTTGCGCTTTAATGGTTGAAGATTGTTTTTAAGACAAAGTTTATAGGCCTTCAAACATGACTGAAAATATGCTTTAAAGTGATCCAAATGTTGTGTATGGAAGAAAGATTGATGACTTTAACCATAGCCCTTTCAATAAGAGAGGAAGACATTGGTTAGTAGCTTTTCATGCCAAATGTTTGTTATTTGGTATATGAGAGTTAACGAGTTTAAATTAAAGTAAATGTACAATGGTTTTATCAGCATAACCTATTAATTGTAACTTTTAAAAGGGAAAGGAGTTGGCTTTTTTAAATGAGATAGTCGGTGCATAGAAGCTTAATGATGATCATGTGAATCAAGTTGTTGTAAGGAAGAAGGGTGGAAGAGGATTCGATAGCCATTGAAAGGAAGGTTTATAAGATCAAAAAAGAGATGTTAATTCAATTCAAAACTTTGATACCATGAGAGGTTTTAATGAAAATTGTCACATATATATATAATTATGAGTGTTTATATTTATATTAAAATCATGAATTGATTACATATCAATTATAATTGTAGGATAAAATATAAAAAGTATACACAATTATTTCTAAGAGTAAGTTAAATGACAAACCTTTGTTAAAAATAAAGTATCCTCATGAATAATCATTGGATTTGGATATGCACTGATGAAACCCTCTAAGTTCAATTGATAACTAAGATTTTTAGAAAAAATATTTTTAAAAATAATTTTCAACGACTAGCAACAAACCTATCCTAATCAAAATACAAGCTATAATGTTTGTATTCCAATAAATATATAATTGACATAATAAATATTTATTAAATTCAAGAACTAATGAATATTTTTCTTTTACAAACACTTACTTTTTAATCTTGGTGCTTGATTAATCAGTAAGACAAGACCATTAGCTTCTTAACAATCACCGGTTTCTTTAAGATAAAAATCATATGAAGAAAGTTGACAATCAACTCAACATATCAAAAACATTTAGTAAAAATATTTAGTGGGTGGTTAAATTGTTATTGATTAAATAAATTTTATTTGCTAATTATATAAAATTATAAATTTAAAACATCAATTAATATTGTTTCTATATTTTTTATGTTGGTGAAATGATTTGGAATCAAGATTAGCAAATACTTTAATTAAAGAAAGATTAAATATTTATGATAATTGTCATTCATCAACAATATTAGAATTGTACTATAAATTATGTATAGTGTAAGATGATAATATTTTTTTTAGTTAAGGATAAGATCATTTTGACTTTGCCTATAATTCAAAGATAATTTGGAATTGAAGAGAAGTGTTCTTATATTTCCTTGCAATGATGCTTATAGCCTCATGTTCTAGGATTTTTTTTTCCTTTTTAATTGGAAAGTGTTATTGCTAATAGAAAATCATGTTGGTAATTATTTATATTCACGAAGAAATCACTATTAAAAATTAAAAAGAAAAATTATTAATATTTTATTAATAATTAATTTTTTTTTTTAGCAATATATACATTTAGACATCCGTATGAATAATTATGAAATTCTTAACATAGCAGAATTTTCAACTTTAACAAGTCCTTAAAATATTTATGAGTTTGAAATGTACAATATTGTATATATTTTTTTAACAAATTTGTTATGATAATTCTATGTTTATATTCGTTTTTAGCATTAAGAAAATTAATTAGTACTATTCATTTATGATAAATTGAAGAATGTTGCTGTGATAATTATCAATATTTATTATAAAAAAATGAAAAAAAAAGAGAAAATTAAAACAATATTTTTGGAGTTGAAATAAAGATATTTTAAAATAAAATAATATCATTTTGAAAAAAAATTATATCTTATTTAAATTTTAACTAAATTAATCAAGTTATGAATTAACTTATTTAGTCAATTAAATTTTATCAATTAATTCTTATCAAATTTAACATAAAAAGCAGATATGTTCCGTTTTAGGTTTAATAATACTCAAAATTATAGTATTTACTTAATAGAAAAATATTGTCAAATTGATTAAAAAAGAAAAATGAAGAAGAAGAAAGACAAGCATTTAGATTTTGACTTTTAAGGTAGGGTTATAGATGATGAGGCGGCGGCTGCTGCAGCATGAGGCGGAGGAGGAGGGAGAAAGATAATGGTGGAGGAGAGAATACAGGAAGAATGACGCGTCACGTGGAAACAATTATATAACCCTTTGTTTTTGAAATCTAGAAGAGTCAACGGGTAGGGTCCACGAGACTTGCACGCGTGACACAACACGTGGGTCCCGCGACATAGGCCTCCTAAATTCCAAACCCATCCACAGGTCAGCCAGCTGCCTCATCAAAGTCAGAGCCAGGAATTGACACTTCCAGGAGGACTTGTTCATATTAAAAACAAATTTGCGTTATCTTCAAATTCTAATCATTTGGCCTCCCGTTGCTCACACCTCAATTTACTCTTCTTCTTCCATCTTTCAATCCTTGAAGAAATTTAAATGTCAAGGACTACACTAGGATTGTCTGAGGTGGAAAATTATTTTATTTTTCATATTATTATTTAATAAAAGAAGGAAAAACCATTCATAACACAAATTAATATATAAATTTAATTTAAATTTAATGGATCTCAAATTTATCTGAATAAATAAATATTTCTTAAATGGTTATTTTACTCAATGAATAATAAATAAAATATATATATTATCAAACCCAATTCAAAAACTTCACGAATCTAATTTGAAATATATATTTATATTATATAAATATATTTATAGAACATTTAAATTTTTTTAATACAATATATTTTTTATTAAGTAATAAATAATAATAGGTAATAAATACTCATATGAATACTTAAAATCTGGTGAAATATTTATAAATATCTAAATTTTTTATTCAATAAATAATAAATAAAATATAAATATATAAAGAATCATTCTACAGGTACCATTGACATCCCTAATCAAGTAGAAACAAAATCATTGTGACTCTTAATGATAAAGCCATCCGTAAGAGATGAATAAAAATATAAGAATGATCGGAATTGTCTGGTGGCAACACCTGGGATTGTTATATTTATAGGTGGCGGTGGTGTTTCGGTGTTTGAATCGTGCTTTTCTTTTGATTTTAGGTGAGTTTTGGCCAGTTGTTTATAGTTTATGCATTCTTTTCTTGGAAATTAGTGGAGGTAGTTGGCAAGTGGCAATTTTAAGAAGCTGTTGTACATGATCCAATGAATGAATATGGACTTAAACTTTATGGGGAACAATTTTGTCTTCGAAGATATCTTATAATTCTAAAATTCTAAACCATTAAAGAAAATTATAGGATAAGTTACTATATATACCCCACTTGGAAGAATGAATGAATGAATATGCACGTATCTTTATTGGAACAATTTTATCTAAGAAAATATCTTACAATAAAAAATAAATAGTTATCAATTAGCTGAATAACCATGAAACTAAGCTTGCTTGTACATGAACGAACTAATATATATGCACAGTTTCAACTCATTCTTCATCCTTTTATATTTTGTTTAGAGGTTTGAAATAATAATTTAATTTATATATACATAGAATAATTTAATTAAAGGTTTTGAAGGTATTTTATCATGGTTTAGTAAATGAAGTGTTCTTACTTGTAGGAGCTTGTTAATGCTCATCTTCTTTGTAACTCCCTTATTATTTTTGAATTCCAGCTTTTCATAGTTTTAATGGTAAACTGGTTTCATCAATAAATATCTTTATTATTATAAAAATATACATGCATGGTAGCTCCAAAGAAGCTCAGTTAGTAATAATCAGCAAGCTATATTTTATCCAAAAACTTAATTATTAAATGAAAACCAATGATAGATTTGATATATAACATTAAATATAAAAATGATATTTTGAACAAATTGTAAGCTTTATATAAATATATGAGTGGAAAATCCATGTCAATTTATTAATTAATTTATTTTTCTTAGAAGTGGGTTTATATAACAATATATTTGTTTAGAAATATATCAAAATATTTTTTTTATTTTTTAAAAATTATTTTTCACATCATCATATCAAAATCTAGAAAATATTAAAAAAATATTAAAATTTTTAAAACATGATTTGCATCGTACTCTCAAATATTATCTAAAGAGGTGGGCTAGCAAGCTTTAATAAGAACGGTAGATGATATAAAAGAGTAATTAATATAAAATTATTTTTAAAATTTAATTTAATAATTTAAATTTTTTAAATAAAGATGATTTTTTCACATAAAACCTAGTTTTCATCGTTAAATAGTACACAATTTAAGTTTCACCTCTCAATTTTATCTAATTAAATTAAAATATGATGATCGCGGCCTTTTTCCGGTCAAAATCGCCGGTGAAAAAGTGTAAAACGACCAGGGTTTTGCTTCAGAGGAGGCGATGCACGTTTCTGTGGTGGTTTCGCGGTTTTAAACGGCCGGAAATGGTAAATCGGCGGAGAGAGAGAGAGAATCGCCGACGAGAGGAGAGAGAAGCTCTGGGTTGTGCTGCGGTGTGGACGAGTGTATGGTGTGCTCGTGCGTCTGAAGGCTGTGAACCGCTGGATCTCGGATGAACAGATCGTGTGGCTGTGATTCGTTTGATCTTCAAGTTGATCGGATGGTCAGAAGTGAATGGTCTGCGATCTGGTGTGTCGCGGTGTACCGAGTGCTTGGTACACTTGCTGACGTGGCGCAACCGGATCGAAGGGCAGATTATTTGAAAGGCTGAGATTGATTTGGGTTTTAATCTGGTGTGGTAAAGCCTATTATATCCTAAGAAATCAAAAGCTCATATCTAAATACTATTAGATCTAACGGTTGAGATATTTTTGCTATTTTTCAATTTATTAAAAAAAATTTAATACCTTACTAGAGTGCAGAAAAAGTATAAGAAAAATAAATAGTACCCAAATAGTAACCAAACAGTAATGCTCGATTCACATTTCACAATTCAGAATGATTTTTTTATCTTTTCTCCTCCTTTCTTATGTCTTGATTTCATTGGCTATTTATAGCAGACAATAAATCACAAATTATTAAAATTTTCAACTTCCACCGATTACTATTTGTGTTATTATATATAATAATACTAAATAATAATAATAATATTTATTTATAGGGGTAAAAATTAAAAATTCGAATCAGTATTATAAAAAGTTTTTCATCCGCTAAAAATCAATTTTAAATTACAAAAAAAACTTTTTTATACGGGTATCAACTCGGTGGACCGGGTTTTTTGACCAAAAATACCAGTTTTGACCAAAAATAGTCCGAAACTCATTTTTTATCGCGGTCGCATGGTGGGACCCGTATTAACCCGGTGGACTCGGTTTTGACCGAAAATGACAGTTTTGACTCGAAACAGCCCGAAACTTATTTTTCATCCCGGTCGACATCATTTAACCCGTATTGACCTGGTGGACTCGGTTTTGACAGAAAATGACGGTTGACTCGAGAAAATATATTTTAAACTCTCTTTTTTTTCTCTTTTTTTTATTTATTATATATTTTTTTGTCATGAATAATAAGATAAAATAACATTCAAAAGTTTTTAATGAATTCAAAATTGAGTTACAACAACTTGTCTCCTTTTAATGCAATTCTCTTGTTGAACCTCGGTTTTTTATGCATGCATATATATTTTTGTGGGGGTGTTAATAAATAAAACCATTAATGATATTGACACGTATGAGATGGCCAAATATTCAAGAGTTCTTTTACTCAATACTTTTCCTCCATCTTGTTGCAAGATATCTCATTGTTTCAATTCGTACACATCATTTCTTTTCTTTTTTCAAGCATATAATGAGTTGTACATAATGCCAAATCTTTGATGATTATATTATATATAATTCAGTTGTATATCATTTTATTTTTGGATAAGAAAAAAAATAAAAAAGAATTTTTTTTAATTTAAATCTAGATCAAGATGAAAGTTTATTTGGCAATTTAATTTGGTGTGACATCATATCTACATATTCTAACTATTATTTTGTTATTTTTAATTTTTTAATTTTGTTGATCATTTTATTTTATAGATCTACCAAATTTAAGTTGTAAGCAGATTTTTTTAATTTTTTTATGTTTTTTTTCACTAGATCTTGGCATTCTAACCCAATATTATATTTCTTAAAAAGAAAAAAAATATATATATAATTGAGTTGTGAAAACTTATGGATACGTATTCTATCTCTTAATTATTTTTTATTTTTTATTTTTATGAAGAATTATGTGTGTGTGTCTATATATATATATATGAAGAATTCTAGAAGCAAATACTTATATATATATATATATATATATATATATATATATTTCTCGAGGTTAATATTGAATATCATATTCTATGTATGCCGGCTAACAACACATTCAATGATATTCTATTTCGGTGAAATTTAAAAAAAAAAAATTGATAACGGATTGGTAAAACTAATAAATATTTTTGTTTTTATTTTCATCTATTTTTTTTTTGTTTTGAAAAGTTTAAAATACAAAAAACATAAAAGAAAACTACAAATGATAACAAACGGTTCATAAAATAAATATTAATTTTTAAATCATCAACATCTTTTTATACGTGATTCCAGGCTAAAGAGTGAAGTGATGATTGTAATATGAACTAAAAATAAATGATTATTGAATCCCATTATCCACTTATTATGATGCTGAAATACACCATGTAAGCGTAATTTGCGCCTGAAGCATTTGGGGACTTGAAGCCAGTCAACCACAAACATTTGCGTTTACCCCATCAAAATTAATTTTAACTTGTTATGCCATAGGAAAATGACTAGTTCCATACTTCAACTAATATCAATTTAAAACTCAATCGAGACTTAGTGTGAATTAGATTAAAAATAATAATAAAATCAGATAAAATATATATAACATGATAAAACTCAAGTTATTTAAAAAAAATTTAAACAATATTTTTTTAATTAATTTGGATTAATTAGTCCAAATTATAATTTATTTATGGATCAATCTCAATTTATTCTTTTAATTACTATATAATTAAAATTAGTACCAATAATATAAATTTGTGTGTGTGTGTATACACATATTTTGTCAAAGAAACGGTCCTTGCCAATTATAATAGATGTTAACAACGTTAATCAAGAATCCATAAAATTCATTATTTTGTACATGTATGCATGTTGTTGTCTCTACATATACATAATTTAATAATTAAAAGACTACGAGAAAGATAGTTTAGCTAATTAATTTTAATTTTAAGAGTAGTTTTAATGTCTATTTGGAAATTAGATTATACTATAGGTATAACTCAGCCTTGTAACCTTAAGTAATGTTTGTTTTTGTGTTTTTAAAAAAAATTAAATTTTTTATTTGATTTAAATTAATATTTTTTGATATTTTAAAATTATTTTGATGTACTAATATTAAAACTAATTTTTTTAAAATAACCCCAGCCTTAATTATAAACTTGAAAACGCCATGCAAACAAGTTCTCCAAACTAATTATAAACTTGAAAACTCCACGCAAATCCAAATTACGTAACATTTTATTATAAACTGTAAGAAAACACAATAGACAACGCCAGTAAGTTTTAATTAATAAGTTCTCTTTGTATATCTTTCAAAAATAGGAATTGTTAATTTATTTCCTCTTTTTACTAAAAATTACATGCTCCCGTGTCCTTCGGTTTTCCTTCATTATTTATAAGGGGAATAACCGATCCTATATATATATATATATATATAGAAAGAATATTTTATGTTTTGTCCATGATAGCATTTATGTATTATTTAATTATTTTTATAGTGACATGAATGCTCTTAAGCTTTTATTTTCCTCTCCCTCTGGTTTTCTTCTTCTTCTTTTGCACATGCAAGAATGTTATAACTTGTTTAAGTAGTATTGTATTTGTTGTGCTGTGTTGTGCAAGTCATATCTATTATATTGTGTCGTATTATATACGATGTAAGATTAAACACATCAAATTAATTATTTGATAATTATTATTGTGCTATGTTGTTAATACAATCACTTAAATAAGAATTATCATTAAAAATGTAACTTAAATTAAATATATTTAAAAAATATTATGATTAATAAAATAGAAAATGATTTTGTTTTCTTAGAGAAATACACAGATTTCATAAAAAAAACATAAATAAAGAAGAAACAATAATTGAAACATTAATATTTTTTTTAGTTAATAGGACTACTGCTACATCAGTTAATTAAAATCCTAATAAACTGAGATTTAATATAATTAAAATGAAATAATTGAGATTAGAAATTTTTAAATTTTTTACGGTTGTTACCTATGTAATTAAATACAAGTCAATTGCTTTGTATTAAATAAAAATATTAAAGTTAGTTAATTTTAAAATACTTGAAATTATTTTAAAAAAATAAAATTAGTAGTATCCCATCTCGAAAAGCATCAATTCTCGTACCTTTTCAGTGGAAGCTAATATACTTTCAAATTGTTTTTATAAACTAGAAAAAACAAGGAGACAAATGACTCTAGGACAAGCAAATTTTAGTGAATGTCCAAACAGAATAAAACAATTAGGAAAAAAAAAAATAGTAAACAAATGATGACTCAACAGAATCCATCCATTTCAAGCAACCCGTAAACCATATTTGAAAATTGTAAACTTAAGTACATTTCAAGAATTCAAGCAATGTTAGCATCAATGAATCTTCTAGTAACTTAAAGGTACTTTTACGTTATTTTGAATTTACCGACATTTGAATAAAGCTAAAAAATAATTCCTCTTTGTGAAAAAAAACCTAGGATATCAACATAAAATGTTAATAATGTAAAAAGAAAACCCGGTGGCCATTTTGTTTCCGAATCATTATTTCATCAAAATGATGTCACGATGCTCTAAGCTTGAGGTGTGAAAGCGACAAACTAGACAACCATACTTAGAATTGGACATAAAGTGGTGACCTCCATGTGTGTGTCTGCAAGAGAGAGAGAGAGGGAGAGGGAGCAAGCCCCACGAGTGAATGAAAGATACAAAGAAGTACAGAGCAAAGCATGTGGGGTCTTTGGGAATTCATCGAAAGTAAAAGGAACACGGCAATACACACACAAGCATGAAAAATACACCAACCTTTTAGCTTTGTGTTAATTTCAACTCCATGTGTTTCTAGCTATCCATCTTCAACTTCATGCCACTCTTGCCATTCTTTATGTTTTTTCTTCGATATTTTAGTCAAGTCCAAGTGTATATGATCACAACGGGTACGTTTACTTCTTGGATATTCCCCTAATATACTATTTACTAAAATCAATTAAGTGCACGCTCAACGCTAAAAGAATAAAATATGAAGTGGCATAGGGTAATTGATCATCTTGTTTGACGTGATAGATTCGTGTAGAAATCATCCAATGGCTCATGATGCTAGCTTGATGAGTCTCAAGTCAATGAATTCTAACCATTTAAAAGAAGAAAGTACTCGTCGGAGTCAATTGATATAATTTTGGAAATTGACTAAGGGAAGGGGTGAAACTGAGGGAGCAAGTTGAGTGGTTTAAATTTATTTTCATCTTTTTAATTTGGCATTTGAGTTCATATATTCACGGAGAGACTCTTGAATTACAATATAATCTACTGACGTATTATGTCAAATATATTGCTAAGGAATTAGTGGAGCAGCAATCTCCTAACATATAAATATCGCTGAGGAATCTTGAGAGATTAACTTTATGTGCCGAGGAAGAAATTAAGTTGAAATTTATCATTTGGTTGTGGAATATATATATATATATATAATCGGTTGTAGATGAACCGGATGTTGGAGTTAAGCTTTGAAATTCAAGATACATTTTCAATCTTTTGTCTTTAAAATTTGGTCATCAATCTCTTAAACTGTTTTCACTTTAATCCTTAAATCTCTTGGTATTGTAATGTAATAATTGAATTCAACACCATTTAATGTTACCCCTGCAGAAGCATATACAATAAGGACTCAATTGATTGATTTCAAATTTCAGCAGCATAAAATAAACCTAATCTACAAGGACAAGTGAATAACTTTATCCTTGACATTATGATGTTTAATTAAGGAAATTCTCAAGTGAAATATTTATGAATTGTTTTATTACCAAGTAAAATTCTTAGAATCTATAAATGATGATGCAACTAGATTAACACGTTCAGTGCTTTGGCCTTCAATTAAAACACAAGAACATAAGAAGCATCTGTTGCTTAGAAGATCAGGAGGTTAATGCACGAAACAGACCAGTGCATTAAACGATTATATTTACAAGAAGATAATGAAAATGCAATCAATAGAAGAAAAGATATTAAAAAGCTTCAAAAATAACTAAATTAATTAAAGAGGTGATCATTTCAAGAACGAAAAAAAGAAGGATAATAAAGAGCAGATGCATAACCATAGAACCTGGCACTTTGCTGTGGGAACTAAGTAGGGGATATAGATGGTGAAACTCTATGAACGTTCTGGTTCTCTCTTTTTTGCACATTGTATGTTCTTCTTTCTTTCTATTAAATAAAAATAAAGTATGTTTTACTTACCAAATTTTTGCAATTAATTAATTATTGCAGTTCTAATCCTACAAAAAGCCAACTAAGATTTCCACTTCGTGATATCAGACTGTTTGCCTAAAACCCGTGTAAGAGACAAAAGACAATTTGCCAACCTTTCAAAAGCAGGCTACCCAAAAAAGGCAAGTGGGGAATGGATACAAATATTTATTTGAGAACCATAAGCAATTCAATCAAGTTCATTGACAAAAAAAAAGGTTTTGATACATGGTTTCTTGTTCTAATAAGATCCACTAGCGGTTTTAGAAAGTGATTTTAGTGAGAACATTGATAACATGTAGCAATTAATTATAATTTCACCCAGGATTCGACAAGTTATGTCCTTAATTGTAGAAGCTCTTAGTTATTATATTCTCATATATTTTAATTGTTATTAATTAATTAGCAATCAAACTGTATTAATTGAGCATGCTAAAAAAATCTCTTAGTTGTTGTTGTTGAGAATAGATTTATAATTAAGCTTACTGGAATATTATATTTTATATTCATGCATAGAGTTAGAGAGATTTCTACCATATTAATTTACATAAAAATCAAAATTTAAAATAACTTCATGGATGAGGTTAATCAAACGTATATATTTCACCTTCTTAAAAAGTTTAAATCGAAAGTTAGATAAATCTTTCCCTCCCACCTAAGTTCTAATTAAACCAATTTCTTGTAAATATATTATCTTTAGTTTACTCGTATAAATTCATGTTATATATACTCTCGTCACCAACCATCTCCAAACCAATTTCTATGGATTTTAAAATATTTTTTCCTCATAATTTATAAATGGTAAGACAACTTTAGCAAGAGCTCGTGTAAAAGATGTGGAAGATTTTAGGTTCATGCGTAGTGACATCTCTTTTCATTGACTTGTTTGAATTTCAGCCCTTTGAAAATTGTTCTGCAATTTACACCATATATAAAAAAGACCTCTAATTGATCTTTCAACAAGATATGATAATACTCTATGTAAATAAATAAAAATTGACTAGTTAGTGGGCTATGTCTTTGCCACTAATTTAGTCTATCCCCCCCCCCCCTCCTGGTGGGGGTTGACATGGATCTTGACCCTTGCTGTTGAAACATTCTTTCTGGTCATCATTTCAGTCCCCACCTGGTTCAGACTTGTTTATAATCCTCCAATATTTGAAGACAAGGGTTGGGAATTGAATGTTGTTGCTTCAATGGTTGTCCTGTTATGCTTTTCTAATTGGAAAACAATTGTATTATTTCTTTTGTCCACTCGTTGTGTTTTCAACAGGTGTAATTTACTTAATATATAGTAGGGACAAGGGAGATAAGACTTTGCCTTTGCAAGCATCAGTTTTTATCTCCTTTTCATGGAGATCGTACTATATTAATATTATCATTTCATAATGATTGCTAGCTAAATTCATTATGATAAACACGTTTTATGTTAATTTTTAAGCTGTTTTAAATTAAAATTCATCTATACTACTAGCTATTGAATTAGAAAAAACAAAATTAAGGCTACTATAATTGTATGGCCATCATCTAATCAGACTCTAGGCTGGATTGATGATAGGAATGCTCTCCCGATCTTCGTTGTATATTAATTTAGGCCGGTGAAAATTAACAAGGGAGAAAATAACTTATATTTCTGTTTTCTAATAATCAATTTTCGTGTTACCTTGGTCTATCAGAGAACTGAGAATTATGTAAATTTAACGTGGCTAAAGTTATATCAGGGTCTTTTTAATGAGATACGATGAAATTGTGAAAACTTTAGACTAAATTGATTTCATGTTTACGATCTTGGATAGGTTAAGTGACTAAGCTTTAACAGTTAGTCTAGTGGGTTGATGAAATGAATTTTACTAGCTTTCCTACAAAACAAGTCTATGTAAGAACAAGAAATCCTCTTATATTTAAGTTAGTAAATTTATGACTAGAAGAATATATAAAGCTTGGAAGTGAGTAACAGAAAAGATGAGCAAGACAGTAGGTGAGCATGAAGAGGAGCATAGGATTAGCAATGTGGCTTTATGACCTTGCATGATATGTTCTATTACATGAATGGAGTTTTGTTATGAAGATTTATTTTTGAGTTGTGTTGTATTGTGTTATTTATGGACATCAATTATATCAACTTATCTCATAAAAAGTAAAGTAATTATAGAAAACGACCTCGAAATGAGTAGAGAAAAATAAATACAATTGATGAAGAGATTAACATTTGTAATTAATTGTTGTCTTGTTGTGCTATTAGTAAAGAGGTTTGTGATTAACAATGTTTTTTTGAGGTGATATATGGATAAAAAATAATTATTGATAGAAAATAAGGTGTCTCTGCTTTATATAGAAAATTGGATGTGCACTAGTGGATGATGCATAACAATATTCTAACACCTCAAAACAAAAGAATACACTAAGATGTATACGTATCTAGTAAAGATACTAAGTCAAGGTTAAGAAAACATGAGGGGCAATTCATGGGCTTGGTAAAAGAAAGAATTAGATTGTTTGGGCTAGCTTGAATGGCTAATTTTTTTGTTAGTCTTAATGCACCATCATGATCAGAACATGATAAAAACCCTGAAGAGAAGATTACCATTATTTCCAACTTTCAATGAGATGTGGCCGAGAGGCTAAGGTTCGATCTAGGCCACCAAGTGCACAGCATGATCTCATATATACATCATAAATATATGTATACAGTTTGTTGTTTTCTTTTATTTTGAATTTTAAATAAATATGCATAAGGCAATGAATTTAGTACTGAGAAGAGAGGAAAGAGGGAGGGGCTATGTTTAAAGTTTAATGATGGTAACATAAAGGATTTGAAAAATGGATGGACCTACAATTCTTGGTCCTTCCATTCCCTTTCTTCACTAGTCATGATTGTTGTTCAAGGCCAACCTCGACTTTCTGTTCATATTACCTTTTATCAAAGAAAGCCCTAGAGAGGCCGATTCTAGTCCCTTGTCCAATGGACCACATCGAGTCTTAACCCCATAAAATTGCAAGATTGGACCCGAAAGGAATGTGCATCCACCAAAATAAATTAAAATGTGGAACCGTAAATGAATTTCAGGCAATATATATATATATATATATATATATATATATATATATATATGCGCACATAAAATATTATGCAAAAATTCTCACATAGGATCATTTCTTTTCCTTTTTTCTTTCAGAATTCTCAGATTATGTTTTTTTTTCATTTGAAGGTTACAATTCAATCAAAAAAAAAAAAAACTTGTCTTGTAGGCCTATAATTCTTTTCTTTTAAGGAGGGATAAACACTCTTGCTATCAATAACCAATTACTGTTTACACTGCTAGACTTTCATTTTCTTCTTTTTATTCATTTTCTTTGCTTCTCCTTTTGGTATTTCTACATCAAGAGAGATAAGGAAAAGTTTAGAAGAATCTCAAGAAAAGAAAAGCTTAAAATTTAAAAGCCTAGAAAGTTACGATACCACAAACGAAACGACAAAAAAACAAAAGAAGAAGAAGAAGGCTACGAACCTCATCTTATTTGTTCTCTCTTTAATATGCATACCCTATAATGGAAAGTTTTATATCACCAATTGGTGGTCTTGTCAAATGCATTTCCACTTACGGGCGAATAAATTGGTTCAATTTCATATCTAATTTCATAGCTTTGTTATCCAATGTGATCTCTAAAGGATTCAAACTTTTAAGGATTCCATAAAAAAGAAAAAAAAGATATTATTCATAGATTAGAATCTTTGATTTTTAAATAAAAAAATATTGTGATTATGTCATAGTTATAACATTTAAATCTTCGGTAATTGTGCACCAATATAAATTATAAAAAAATTAATTTGATTAACATTTCAATCAATTTAGTTCAAGTAAAAACTTATTTGACTTTTTTTAAAAAAATTTATCAAATCTAAGCCAAACGGCAAGTTTAATATCTCGGAGAGTGCACTGACGAAGAAGAAGAGAAGAGAGAGACCTATTGTTGGGCTATAGATCGAGGATGGGTTGAATGAGCTGGTGGATCGTTTGATGGGCCAACATTTTAGCAGATACATCCATCAATCTACAATTTTTGCCCCTCTTTCTTACATCAAACTCAAATGTTAGAAGCTCAATTTGTAAATCCAACTCTAAATTACCATTGCATCTGTCAAAATCCTAACTGGGCAGCGCTCAATTTCGAGGCCTTTTCAGCAGTTGCCTACTGAATGTGGTGCCTAAAAGAAAATGACTTGGATAATGAATTGTGAGTCTCAGAAATTTCACTCCATCTCTCTATTTGTTTTCTTTCATGAATAAGAGAAAAAATATTTTAATTTTTACAAAATCATTGTTTAAAATATAATTGTTAAACTGAAGATTTTTTCTCGCTGAAAACAAACGAAAACTATCACAATATAATGAATGATGCATGTTGTGTTCCAAGTAAAACCCAGTTCCTTTCAGACCCTCTCGCAATATAATATATGACGCCAAATGTAGCAGAGCCCGCAATCATCAATCATAGCACTACAAGGGTTGATGAGTTGTTGATTTTAAACAGTTTTGGTCAATCTTGACGTTTGATTTGAATGGAAGGGCCACATTATGAAATTAAATCGATAAAGGACTGGATTAACCTGTCAGAATATTTAGAGGACGAAAGAGGTCATTGAACCCTTAGAAGATTCCCCTTGCATCCTTGCCTCGCTAGATCAAACCAGAGCTCCGAACGAAAAAAATTGATAAAACACCCTTGGCTTTTGTTGCTAGATGAGCAACCATGTTGCTTAAAGATATGATTCTTATTTTGTTTAGTGATTCTGTAATTGGCCAATACTAGCTTCTTGTTTAGCCACTGAAAAATAATCACATGATTGTTTTGTGCAACATTAGAGTTTGATTATGATTATTGTACGTAGATACTGTAATTAAGTACAGGGCTGCTGAGTCTTTCTTATCTTTTCTTTTTTCCGAACTCTGGTTATCAGTTCTGGGAAGTATTGGTGATTTGGAGATACCCAGTGATGTTTTGTCGTCAATGAGGCAAGCAAGGGCCGTGCCTCGCGAAGTCAAATACCTGAAATGCAGGCTGTGGATTTGCGTAGACATATGCTCATGAGATGCTCAGAGAGTCACTTCTTTGCAAAAAATTTTTTTTAACAAAAGCAGAGAGATAGAGGTTGGAGAGGGGGAATTGTTGAATAACTCGGAGTGAAAATCAATGATCAACCTTTATTACTAGATGTATTTTAATTATATTTTGGATTTCTGTATTTTCAGTTTTATTACCATGTTTGTAGGTGTTTTGATTTTGAGGGTTGCCTGTGTCTAGCGGACTCCAGATGTTTATGTTCTTAGGTTTAATCGTGCGTCAGCCCGTTTTATCACGCTTGGGTGATAAAATTGCAGGGAGAAGCCCCTCGTGCCATGCCACTTCACAATAAATTATCCGGACAAGGTGAACAGACCTGATACAGAGTACTGAAATAGCTATAGCAATTCAGTCATTGCCAGGGGTCTTGTCTGTCATGGTAGTGCTTGTAGTTTTAGGATATGTAGGGGAGTGGAGTTTAATTAACATGGCTTAGTTAAGGCATTTAGAGTTTCAGTGATGAAGATTCAAGGAAAGGCCAACTTCAAGAACCTTGAAATGTGGATAACTAGTTTATTGTCTAATATGCCTGGGAGTGAGTTTTCCTGGCACCAGGCTTTGTTTTTTGAGTTCTCCTAAATAAAGCAGGGAAGTGTTAATTTTGTCGCAGCTGCTTCTTAAGAAGTTGCTATCAGAACCATGTTATAATCAATCAATATCACATTTCACTGAATCAGCAGCCTCTTTAAACAATTCGGAAGCTTGGAACTAAGCACCATGTTTCTCAAAGAAACACTTCATTTATGCTCCAAAATCTTTCAATTTTAGATGCTTGGTCAGCAGCGGAGGCACTTCTTAGGTCCTTCCTGAGGCCCTCCCTCCCCATAAGCTATTGATCATCAGTGCATTTTTGCCTGGTCTACCATTTAAGTGACGCTTGCTTTCCCTGTCACAGGTTTATGTGGAGGCCTATACATGCCCCGGTGTTAGGTGCCATACATTTGATCCTTGTTTTGTTGCCCGGTCAAATGCAAATTACATTGCTATCTTCTCTTCGAGCCCCACTTTTAGGCTGGACAAGTTTTAAACGTATGAAAGCCATGGTGTCTCTGGGTTCCCCATTAAGTGCAATTTCAGCTTGGATGGTGAGAACCTTGTCTCTGGCTCCTCAGATGGTTCTTTTTACTAGAGCACCTATAGGTCATCAGAGCTTGTCAAGAAAATCAAGGCATACGAGCAAGAATGCATAAATGTTGTTTTCCACCCGGTTTTGCTTCCTGCTTTTGGAATGGGGATGCTTCAATATTTGAGTGAGCATTTTCACGATGATTGGTTCAACAGTTCCCCTGGGAACTTGGAGCAAACAAACAAAAAGGCAAATCCTGTAGGCAATTTTGTACCTTACGCGTGAATAGAAAGGCAAGAGCAATGAATTAAGCTGTAACGAGCCGTGGCTGCTATTCTGGCCTTGATTTGGTCTTGTTCATGCAGCCTTATTACGAGTGTCTTGTTTAAGCCTAAAAAATGGACATGTAGGATGTAAATTGCTCTATGTTCTAGCATTTAAGGAGCTTTAGATTTTTGTGTGTGTGTTTGTGTCTGTATATATATATATATATATAAACCCTCTTCTAGAGAATTGATTGTTTTGACCCACAAAATATAGGGTTAAAAGGACCTTCCTTGTCACGATGTTTTCCAAGTGCAGTTGAAGTGATTGAAGTTGTCCAGTTAAAGCTCAAATCCTACTATCTGGAGATCAATAGATGTGCTTATTGTTGGAATTTGTGCTACAAGAAAGCACGCTGTTAGCCATGGTTGCCATCTACAAAATGTTTTCTGAATGTTTTGCCACTTTCAACACTTGCTTTCAAAAAGCCAGGAAGAAGCTCGAGCGGTTTCATCTGAGTGCTGTTTTCGAAAAAGGATTGTTAGTGCGGACAATGACACTCAAGTCGGCATCATCAAGTTGCAGGTTGCATATTGAATGATCGGGGAAAATTCTGTCACCATATGGATTATCAGCCTGTCTGTTTATATGATAATGAGAGGCGTGATATGATTTTTCTTTTAACACCTTCATGCAGTTTTGCTTCCAGAGTGGATCTCTACCGGCCCACACACACGCACCCCATTGGGCCTGTCTTGAACCCTAGTTCATTTGGTTTATAATAATATAAAGACGACAACTATCCTGTTCGGAGCCAAAACTGCTCGGCATAAATTGAGGACGATTCAGTGCAGGGTTTTAAATTGAAATTTGAATGCATCTTTGAAGAAGGCAAGATATTACTTGTCATGTCATCTTGGTATTTCAATATTGCTCTTGGTCTTGTCCAGATACCTCTGATCCAAGCCTTCCCGTCTTCCATAAACCAGCTGAGGAGGTGATATGATGTGGGGGGGCATATTCAAAGCTGTGTTGATGTTCTCCCACCTCTCTTCCACAAGAAAGAGGATGGGGGGGGCCAAAAATTTCTAAAACTAGACATGAATATGCGCTCTCCTTTCCATTCTTCATGGGGGGCAATTTTAGGGGGACAAGACACACCACCTCCCTTTTTAGATGCATTTGCTCATGGGACCAATGATCTCCCAAGCTCCTATCTACTAGCACCACCTTATGAACACAGACATAAGCCAAAAGAAAAATATACAAATAAATATCAGAAAAAATGCTTGTATCGATCTCCACGTTCCTTGCACTAACTAGAGAAAGCAGGCATTGAATTCTAAACATGAATGGTCTATGGCGCCTCCCAAGACGACTGTGTAATGGAATATATGATAATCTCTAATCCTATTTAGGTGAGGAACACAGTTATGAACCTACTTGCCTATGTATATATAAATATATAATTAATTTTTCAACTTCCATATGAATATGTTCCCCACCTTACTTGGTCTCAAGCATCCCCCCTGCCTTCCCTCTCTATCTTCAAAATTAATCTCCTATATCTTTATTAATTTGTCACACCATGTTTTTTCAAAGACAAATCAAATGGGGTAAGAAAGGGAGGCTCAATGTGGGATGATGTTCAATCGATGGTAATGAAGCTCAAAAAAAGAATAAAAAAAGTAAACTAAAAAAATATGGCCCCCTACTCCCATATGGCTGCAATCATAATCCAAAAGAGAGATCTATTTTTCTTCATGTACTTGTTGTTAAGCGAGTGTTCGCCTTGCCAGGACCCACCGGCTAGCCTAACCGGCGACAAGAAACGATGGGCTGAAAGTTTTAACCTAAGCATATGAAAACTTGTATGCATCTAGGATTGGACAAGTAACTCAACATAGTCTAAATGACTATGATGGTGAGCAGCATTACGTTTTTCTTTTTTCTTCACTAGTTAGGCAACAGTAAACAACAATGAAAAGGGATGTGAGACTGGTTAACGATGGAGAATTGTTTGGAATCATAATACCCTAAAAAGCAAAGTAATTTTTATCTTTTGTTAATCTTGAGTTGTCTACACTTTTTGATCCATCTTGTCTTGTTTTCAACTATAGATTAATGTATATCCTCTCCGAGCTACATGATAGGCCATGATCAAAATGTTTGGGTATCGGCACAAAGCGTAACACATCACCAGCCTTCCAATCCAGACCCTAAAAAGCGAGCCGACAAACTCATTTTATTGGCATCACCATGTGATTTGTGGCCATTACCAAGTCTCTCCCATTCGGTTGGTTCTTCTTTTATGGCATCAAAGGCGATGAAATTTTAATAAATTTGGCAACGCACCGATCTATCATGATTTTTCTCGACTTCTTTAATTTACCCGTTTTGGAAATATTGCTTTATAAGGCCTTCTATGCAGGCCACTGTAGCCATTAAACAAGTTGCTCGCACGCTTTATTTTCGTTTTTAATCTATATATCTTATTATTTTTTATCGTGTTGTAGTATGCTAGCTAGCTAGATGCACAAACCTAGAGAAAACATGATTATAAGATCTAAAGCTTCAATTAACAAGAATTTTCGTATGCTAATCATATCTTAAAAAGCTACGTGAAATATGTTTGAAGGTACTATATATCACCAGTTCATGCCACCATGGTCAACAAACTGAGTCCAGCTATATTGCTTTAGAATCTATGTGCCATGTACGTCTCTCATTTTAAAGCAAGATTTCTATTCAGCTTTTACAAAAGGGTTTTTTAGATTTAGTACCCCAACATCTAGACAAATAAGTTTCAGCCCAGCTACTATAGTTTATTTATTTTTATCTTTTAAAAATATTTTTTATTTTAAATTAAATTTTTATTAGCTTTTAAATTATTTTAATGTAATAATATTAAAAATAAATTTTAAAAAATAAAAAAATATTATTTTAATATATTTATAGATGAAAAGAACATTAAAAAATAACCAACATTATTATATATATTTCCCATGTAAAGTAAGCACGTAGGCACCAGCGAGTCAGTGAATAATTACATGTTACCTAATAATGGACCGGGATAAATTATTATACGATAGGGCTCGTGTAGAGACCAAAACGTGTAATTAATTAATTGGTATAGTAATTAAATCTCAGTATTAATACTAATTACTAGATATTATCAGTACTCAATCGTGTATTACCATTGGTTTAATTTGTCTACGCTAACCAAGTCAAGTAATATTTTTGGTTCAAATAAATTAAATTGATTAGTTTTGTGATGCGAATAAAATTAATTTTTTTAATATAATTTTTATTTTTAAATATGGTTAATATTTTAAAAAAAAACATTTAATCATAAATTCAAAATATCATGCATATTGAATAATATTTTTTTTATAAATATTAATACGATAACATATTAAATAATATTTTAAAAATATGAAAATGATAACATGTTAGATCTCCCTACATTAACTTATAAAATCTATAGCATGGATCATGAGACTATAATAATTGTACAAAGAGTAAGTCAAAATAATTATGAATCTTAATTTCTAATTAATTCAATATTGAAGAATTAAATTAAAAAAATATTAAATTAAAAATAACACAAATAAATTTGGGTTAATCTACCAAACCTACTCAAGTTAACCCTATAGAAAAGAATTGAAAAACAAATATGAAATCCAATTCCAACCAATTTAATATTGAAAGATAAAGTAAGAAAAATCAAATAAAAAATAAAAAATAAAAAAACTCAATTCATCTTAGACTAACTTGTTAAACCTGCTACTTGAATCATGAGACTATGATAATACTATAAAAAGTAAATCAAAATAATAGTGAAGACCAATTTCTAATTAACCCAATGTTGAAGGACTCAATCAAAATAAATTAAAAAAGCATAAAGATAAAAAGAAATTAAATTCATCAAACCAAGATAACTTCACAAAAAGCATAAAATTGTGATACCCATATAAAAAGAAAATATAAAAAATATAAAATTGTATTTCTAACAAATCCAATATCGAAGCTTAACTCAAGAAAAACAAATTAAATTCATCAAACCAAGATAACTTCACAAAAGATAAATTAAAAAAAAATAAAAAACTCAATTCCTAAACAAATATAATATTGAAGGATAAAAATAAAAAAAACTAAATAAAAAAAAAGAAGATTGAGTTGTTGGAGGGTGAAATTTAGAAATGGACCTAAAAATTGCACCAAGTCAACCTGGATTAATATGTCAAATATGCGATCAGGTCATGAGATTGGAACAACGTCATAGAAAACAAATAAAAAAATTATAAATCCTAATTAAACATATTAAATTAAAAGGGATTCAAAAATGAACAAGGACATCTTGAATCAACCTCCTAAAACCAAAACTCGATTCATGAATTTAAAATAACTCATAAAAAGAAAAATAAATATAAAACTCAATTTCCAACCAACTAGATATTGAAGGATAAAATTAAAAAAAATCAATTAGTGACCAAAAAAACAAGAGTTAACCTGAATTAATATATTATATCAGCGACTTGGTTTATGAGATCAAGATAAATGTATAGAAAGCAAATAAAAAATAATTATAAATACCTAATTTCAACAGATTTAATGTTAAAAGTTGAAATTAAGGGGGAAAAAATCTAAGTCCGTGTGAAAAATATATGATCCAACAAAATGAAAATTGAAAAAACAAATATGAAGGATCATTCCTAAAATAATCTATTCAAAGAATGAAATAAAAAAACTATATATAAAAAAAACTAAGATTTAGTTGTTGAATAACGAAATTGAAAAGAAAAAAACTAAACTAAAAAAGCAAAAAAAAAAACATAAACATTATTCTAATAAATAGAGTTTCTGCGGGTTAAAGAAAAAAATTACTGAAAAAAAAATCTAGGCATTGCTAATATTTTTCTAATAGAAAAAACTTAAATTATGTGGAATTGATTTGATGTAACCCAACCATTTTGGTGAGTCTAAAGGCAACATGCATGAGTAGTAAGAACATGTTATGGGTCAAAATAAATATTTAATATGATATTTTTTTAATAAATATTAAAACAACAACATATTAGATTAATTTGAATTAATTCGAATTAACATTTCAATCTGTATACCAAGTTATGAGATCATGGTAGCCTAATAAAAAGTAAATCAAAACAAATTATGAAGTTTGATTCTCAATAAACTCAATATTAAATAATAAAATTAAAAAAATAATTAAAAAGAACCTAAAAATTAAAGCAAGTCAACTCGTGTTACATTGCGAAACTCGTGATCTTGATTGTGAGACCAAGATAACCTGATAGAAAGAAAATTGAAACAAATTATATAACTCTACTTTTGATTTACCTAATATTGAAATATGAAATTGAAATAAAAATTAATTAAAAAACATAAAAAAAAACAACTTAATTTAACTAAATTGGGGATAATTTAGTAGAAAGTAAATTGAAACAGTTTATGAAGTTTAATTATCAATCAATCTAAATTGAGAAGAAATATAGCAAAAATATGTTTTTATGTAGTCTTTTGTTAACTATCTATTTTACTCATGCTCTATAGCATGTTAGATAATTGTTTTTTCAATGCAAAAAAATTAATATGCAATCATTTGCAATGACTTTTTTTACACAAAGAAAAAATTATAATAAAAAGTAGAAAATCCTATGTATGCTTTTAATTAAATAAATAAAAAATTATATATGATAATAAATATAAAAAAAAGTCATGAAAAAAACTAAATACTAAATTAAAAAATTAAAAAATAGATACGTGTCAAGATCTATGATCTTGCAACAAGGGCAATAAACCATGTTATATTGAATAATGATGTTTCTTGAAATCAATTTCTTATTGAATAGGGTAATCATAAAAAAAATCAAAATAAAGCATGATAGGATATTTTTTTAACACAAGAAAAAATTCCAGTAATTATTAGTTATTTTTTAGCAAAAAAAAATGAATTTATAATCTAATACATACTAGATTATTTGTTTTTTTTTATATTGAGATGAAATCATATTATCTCAACTTGGGTAAACATGAGTTAATTAGCTAAATATGTAATCTAGTACCAATTTAGATGATCAATTATCAATCTTTATTCATTCTAAGCTTCATCTAATGTTTTATCTTGAACAAAAAGTGTTGGTATTCTATTCAAAATATAAATGCTCTAATTTACTATTTCAAGCTAAAATTTCTTTAATAAGCCACTCTTTGTCGAAAGATTTTTCACTGTATTCATAATAGTACAATTCTTTCTTTTGTAAACTTTATTTTGTTGAGGCATATAAGTTGTAGTGAGTTTCCTCTTTGTTCCATATGTGTCACAAAAACTAAAAGTTCTTAAGAGTTAATACTTTGCACCACAGTGCGTTCAAATAATTTTTATTGGTTGGTTAGCTTCATTTTTAATAAATGCTTTATACCTCTTATAGGCTTTAAAAGCTTTGAATTTTCTTTAGAAAAAAGGAACTTAGATTTTTCAATAATCTTCAATAAAGGTAATTATGTATATTTTACCGCCATTAAAAATGGAATTATTAGTCTATAAATATCAAAAACAAATAAGCTCCAATGACTTCTCACTCTCTATGATTTTCCTCTTGGAAATTTATTTCTGTATTATTTGCTAACAACATATTCTTTACAAACTTGAGGAGTTATAATTCGAGGAAGACCAATCACAATATTTTTTTTTATGTAGAATTTTTAATCCATCAAAATTAAGATGTTCATAATGAAAAAGCCATAATCATGTTTTCTTCTTTAATCTCATAGAAAAACATGAATGAGTAATATTTTAAAAATACAAAGAAAACAATTAATTTATCATCATGTTAACTTTATCAACTTCAATTCTACATACTTCATTTATTACATAAATCCTTTTCTTTTTTCTTGAAGTTGATCAATGCTAAGTAAATTTGTTTTTAATTTTAGAATAAAGAAAACATCGAATATGGTATGGACAATATTATTCTTTGTTTAGATTGTTACCATTTCTTTTTCCATAACAAAAACTTTAGATTTATTACCAAACTTCATAAAATCTTAATAAGATTCATCTAAATAGAAGAAAACTATCTTATCTCAACTTATATGATAGCTAATCCTAGTATCTAAGTACTATAAATTTTGGTGATTTCTCTTATTCATATGACAAGTCATCAATAATGACATTTCATCTCTCTTTTATATAAAAATAGATTTTCTACCACCATTCTTATTCAAATTAGTTTGATAATCAAACTTATAATGTCCATACATGTGATAGTTGAAGCATTCAACTTTTAATTTGTTCATTAGCTTTAACTTGTAAAAAGTTAAATGATTATTTTAATATCATTTTCTTTTTCTTTAAAAATTAAAAGACTTATTATCTATAAGTTTTTCTATAAAATATCTTATTATTTTTATTATTTCCTATGCTCATTCCTTTTCCTTGACCACCTCTTTGTGAGGTAAAAAAGTAATTATTACATAAAACTCATAAAGCTTGCTTTTTTTTTCTCTTGTTAATTCAACTTTTACTCGTAAGTTAGTAAGGAACTTTACAATTCATCACTGGAGAATTCATTAATATTCTTAGATTCCTCTATTAAACACACAGTGAAATTGAATTTTGATGTCAACAATCAAAGAGTTTTTTCAATGATGGTGATATCTTTGTTTTATAGCCATGGATTTGCATCTTATTAATGATTGCTATTGTTTATGAAGAATAAAATGTGACCAACTCTCCTATACTCATCCTTAGAAATTTAAATTTTGTTTGAAGTGTTTGAAATTAATGCTTTTTTGCTCTAGCTATTCCCTAATACTTGTTTTTCATTGATTCCAAATATCATTTGAAGTATTTGTTAGAGAATAATATAAATCATATCTTAAAATCTCATCTAAAAACTTAAATTTTTAGGTTGAGCTGGTTCTTTGACATGGTATTAAAATTGTAATGATTAAGTGGCCATAAGTTTGAATTTCACCATTACCATTTATTTGATAAAAATCAAGTATAAAATAATCTGAACATATACAAGTTTCAAGTCCAAAAATCTTTCACTTAAAAGGATATTAAGTTGAAATAGTTCTTTGACAACATCTTTTTCTAAAATGCTTCCAGAGATTGATCGGTCAATCGATTGGAAAAATAATATTTTATCTTGAAATCTTTCAATTTTTGTCTTTTTATCTTTCTTTTTTACACAGCATTTGTTGTTGATCTTATTGTTAATCCAATTGGTATTTCAGTTATTCTCTAAAACAATATTTTTTCAATACTCCTTAGGCCTTAAAACATTATCCACTAACATGTTCTAATTATCATAATATCCATCAAAACATGGAATGGCAAGTTCAACAAAGTTATTGAAGCCATGATTTAAGTTATTTATTTTTAATGATTTTGAAATTATTGCCACAAGAATTTGAGGTTCTTTTATGCTGTTATTGGAAGCTAACTTGTTGCCTTGTTTGCTGAGATTTTATTGTTGCAAAAGAACTCATAATTTTTCCAACTGCTACCAAGAGTTTATCTTGTTTCATTGATCTCTTAATCAATCTAGACTTTTATACTAAATGTTAGAAACTAAACAAACAAGTATTTGAAGCTTCAAAAATTTTATTGATTAATTCAGAACTCTTAAAATTATAAATACATTGGCTTTTATATTTATAGATAGATTAAAACCTTCAACAATCATAATCTAGACAATATTCTAATTAACTAGTTCAATAAAAAATTTGTTAGAATTCTTTTTAATTCTTACATATACTAGAATTTTATCTGAGAAAAACCCAACACAAGAGAAGAATCCAAGTCATTTGCTTTTAATTACAGTGCAAATTGTTGCCTCAAAATTACGATTTGTACACAGTAATATACTCTTCTTTTTTTTATTGAGAGAGAGAGAGAGTGTGTGTGGGATATTTGTAGACTGTCACTACAATTATTCCTCCACCTGCAATATCAAAAAAAGAAGAAGCATTAGTCCTCGATTAATCATGTCTTTAATGATATTCAATTTTCTACACTCCACTAATTTAACTAAACCAAGTATAGAAGAGATTTAATGGCTCATAATCCGAAATTAGTGAGAATCGAACAATGGTTCCTGGATAGACCACTTTACGACTAGATCATAACCAATGGTTGTGGCACATATTTCATGGGTTCCCTTGTATGTTTATCCATAAACAAAAACACTGTAACGGTGTTTTCAAATCAAAAAATTGAAAAGCTTGAAAAGACAATTCACACAAAAGATGTAAAGAGAACCAGAATACTTTCTTTCATAAGAGCACATGATTCTAAGATTAATAAGGGCCATTCCCTAGTTGCCTTTTCTTTTTCGTTACAAAGTGCAAGTTTCAAGTCAGTTAATCATTGCTCTCTGGACCGCAATTCTACCTGATATCTATGGTGTCCTAGACTATAGTGCTTTACATGAGAAGCTAGGCGAAATAATTGTGACCCACGCCAATAGGGCCCTCGATCTTCAAGCTCAAAATGCTATATAGTGGATCGTGATCCATCGCTGCTTACATGGACTGTATATGGGAGTATTGCCCTGAAACATTCTAGATATGAGAAGGGTCACTTTCTGCCATTTATGAAATATGCCACATTTTTCATGCTTTGAACTTTGGTGTTTCGTTAGTCCTGAAATCTCATGATTCTGTTGCATGAATGTCACGCTTTATCACATGAGGAAGATAAGAAAAAGATTCCATGGCCAGTAACAATGAAGCAAGCAGGTTACGGTTTGCTAAACTCGGAAGAAAAGTCTCAAAGGGTCTCGAGTCCATTATGACATGAATTGGGAGCAGAGCTCTTTTACCAGCTTCCTGATGGCAGTGATTAAAGCAAAACCACCGTGTCAGACCATAATTTGACCGCACCATTTGAATCGAGATATTTCAAAAAAAAAAAAAAAACCAAACACAATCTCCGAAGCCCTTTCGAGTTTCGAAGCGTCAGAGTGCAAGTTACCTTTTTATGCTTTTTACCTCGACTGTTATACCATATGATATGATCATGAATTCCACGCTAAAACAGCAAACCCCGAAGCATTGGGGCCAATTCCGAAGACCTTCGTGTTTAATGTAGGTTCTTTATGTATGTATTATTTAAGAGGATTTTATAATTTAAAATTGAAATTTTAAATTAAATAGTTTGATTTTTGAATTTAATATTAAATTTGCTTAAGTAATTACAAATTAATATTTTAAAGTTATACAAGTATTAATATGATTAAATCTACTTTATATATCTAGTAGCTTCACCTAAAAAATAATCAAATAATTACAACAACTTAAATATAAAATAAACTTAATAACTTAGAAAATAAATATTTATAATATTTTTTTGATATCTTTTGGTTTATAGTATTGAAACTACAAGTTTACTGATTACAAATTAACTTGACCTATATAATTATGGTATAACACTTATTCTAGAAAATTGCCCTTCGCTAATGGGTAATCTTAATTAATGGGCATGTTGAGAATCAATTTTTACATTAAATTTGTTTCAATAGTCTCTGTTAAATATATGCAAATGACAGAGCGATGATAAACACTATTTTTAAAATAAATTTTAATTTTGATTTTGATTTTAATTAACTTTTTTATATATATAAATACTTTTATTTATATATTTTTTTGCTCATCTTTGTTATCCTTATTTTGCTTTTCTTACCTTTTATCTTCGTGAATGTAACAACCATTTTATAATATTGATTAATATTTTTTATTATCACTTTTATTACAGAGCTATCAACAATATTTACTTTCAATTATGTAATCTTAATATTCTGATCGATAAACTATCAGATATAAAAGTTATCATGTTATATTTTTTCATGTTACCTGTAAAAAAATCATTTTTATTATTCAAAAACATCAAATATATTGTCTTCCTCATTTTCATAACCAGCTAAATATTTTTCATTAGTTCTCTTCAATTTTTTATATTATTTTATTATGTTTTTGTTTGAATCTATATTATCATCATTTATCATTGATATGATTAATGGCTAACTTTGGAATTTTCTATTTACCATTCAATTCTTCTCTTCTCTTCTCTTCATGTTGTTATAAATATATTCACTCGATTTCTTTGTGATCTTATTTGTATAGTTTTTATTGTATCTCTTAATTGTTTCTTCTCTTGAATTTTATCAATACGCCTTTATTATTTGGATCTAACATCAATCCAATATTTTTTTAAACTTGATGGTAAATATCTCTTTAAAGATTCCTTTTCTAGATAATTTCCTTCTTGCCTCAACCCCTCCTTCAATCTTTGTTGATTCTTATTGGTTTCCATTTTAGAATGAACCAATGTGAATTGTCCTTCCAACGTACATCCTGAAAAGAAAACTGTGTCTTCTTAGAAGTCTCTTTTAGTATTTATACCTCAAGACATCAGTTATTTTTTTCATGGTTGAACTATAATCATTGTGTATGGTATTCATAATGAGTTACATATTTTTTAATATCACTTCTACCTTTGGTAATTGTGTGACCATATTCTTTACTAGTTCTTTCTAGATAAATCATCTCATTCACATTTAACCTTTGTATTAATATTGATCATCTTCCTTGCATTATTCTATATCTTGAAAAGTTATTCAAGTTTGTCAACTCCATAATCTGCATTTATTATTCATTAAGATTTATTACTCCTTTCACTTCTTTGTCTTTAACAAATCTTTTTAAATTTGTATATTTGTTAATAGTATAGCTTGTAGTTATATGTCATTTGCACAATCCTTTAAACATGTTAAACTTTTGACCAGACTTGATCCGACCGAAACAATATAACTTGTTACATTGTTAATATTAATTGCACTGTTCAGTGAACAGCACAATTAGTATGAATAATGTGCATGAAGTAGCAATTTATTACTTTGCGGAAAAACATTATGGAACCCATAAATAGTAAGCTGTGTTTTTTATTTACTAAAAAGATTGTATCTGCATTTTAAACAAAATATAAACACAACTTTATTGTTAAACAAACTCTAAACCTACTATATACAAAAAATAATTCAATCAAAAAAGTAACAAAGTAATTAAAACAAAAATGTAAAGTAAATTTAATAACTTAGAAAAATAATATATACATATATAGAGTGATTCGTAATCTAATTAAATCTAGTAGCTAAAAATTTTAGTTAATAAAATATTTTTTTGGTTTTTTTTGTTCATGGAATTGAAACTGCAAGCTTATCAATTATAAAAAAAAAAATTATCATTTTCGGAATTATCACTAACAGCTTATTATTTATTGGTTTCAAGTTTGAAAGACTCCGATAACTTAATAAAACTGTAATGCAGTGATTTAAATTTGAGTTATTGTTAATTATTGTTGTTAATCTTCCTTGCAATCCGTGTTATATAGTCAGCTGTACATTAATTGTTTGTCAACTACTGATAACCTCTTAACTTCTAATACTCTTTTCATGATCTTATGTTTACAAGAGTTGTTGTCTTTTTTTTTTTTTTTTTTTTTTTTAGATTAACGTGAGTGTCTGGGCCAGCTTGCGCGCACCACGACTAATCCCATGGGCCCTGAAGTTAACGACCATGTAAGTCTCCAGTGGCCATCATATGAGCAACCAAGGACTCGAACCTGAGACCACAGAGGGAGCAAACCCCTTGATCCTAAGTCCTTACCACTTGGCCACCACCTAGATGGTTAGAGTTGTTGTCTTTTAATTACGTTGCTTGTTACACCTGCTTGTAAAGTTAATCTCGTATGCATATTTTTTCTTTTATATATAACAATAACTTTTATCTTCTATTTTTTTTAAATTAATCCCAGTTATCATATAACATTTATTTATTTATTTCTATATATTTTTATAGTACAACAGTGGGTATGGCCAAATCTCCCCTTATTACGTATACTTGATAAAGTTGCATATGCTACTGTATCAATTTTCTATTCACATTGATTCAAATCGTTACTACCCAATTAATTCCAATCTCTGCCCACGTACAATACTTAAATTAATCATAGCAAGTAACACATAAAATGTCACAATTAAGGGCAGGATCCTGCCTTAACGATCCCGTGATGATGCCTTTATGGATCTGATGAAAATGTCTCTCTGTTGGTACTGTGACTGACATTATCTAAGGTAACATGATTTTAGGGATCACATAATTGGTCTCTTAATTAAGTCAAAATTAATTTGAGTTTATCAGCCGAAAACAAATAAAAGGGTTAGTTTGAAAAATTTTCTATGTGTTGTGTGCTTGCCGGAATTTAGATATTATTAATATATATTTTCCAATCTTGTGACTCAAGATCTCCTCCAAACATTTCAGTACCTTATACGTTGTGATGCTATAATTGATCAAATCTTGAATAAAATATAGAGGAGACTCTGCTTTTGTTCAACTTGTATTTCTCGAGCCTGCATTTGTGCAATCTATGTTACTTGGTGCATATTTGAGTCTTTACAATACTATATTAATTCTCAGTGCCAATAATAGATGTTACTCAAATTGAGTTTTTTCATTGGCTTCCGTATTCTAACATGTCATCAAAAAAAGACTCATGGATAGAAATAACATTTCTACTCCATTGTAACGTAACGTTGAACTCAAATCTTCTGATGATATCTGCTATGTAATGCCACACTTTATTAGGTTGGTAGTCTAGTATTAACAAAAACTAAACCTTGTGGGTAAAATACTATACCAATTTTTATTAGTCACCATCTCATAAGTTATTGGAGATTGTAATAATACATTTTTTATTAAAAAAATCATTTTGATCTTTATTCTTATGATATATTAGTGTTTTTAATTTGATCTTTATTCTTAGAATTTTTAATTTTTAATTTCACCCTTCAATCCAAATTGATAATATATTGTTTTTTCCTCATTTTTGTTATTTTTGTTATTTTTTTCCTTAAATTTTCATTTTTTATTAATGCTTTTTTATATATGTCTTTTAAACTAATTTTAAAATTTATGCTTTAATTAATACCTCTTCTCTATTTTTTTATGGCTTTTTTAGCCTTTTATAAATAGCAATTATTTTTTAATTATATTATGTGTGTTTCATTTTTTAAAAAGGTTAGCATAATTCATCTGTAATTTTTTATATAGATTAAATATTTATTTTTTTATTATATATTGAATATGTGTAGCCTTGCATAGTATTTTGTTTCCTTTTATTTTATTCAATAAATTTTATTTGTGTGTTGATTTTTATTGCAAATTGATTTTAATAAATAAATTTATTAAATGCAATCATGTAGATGACCTGTTTTTTTTCTTTTTTTGGATAAGGATCCATTTGCCATGTTATCGCAATCGCTTTATATATATATGAGTCAACCCGAGTTAACCGATCAAATTCATGAACATAGTTATAAAGACAGTATAATCTCAGAGAAAGCTAACTAAAATAAATTATAAAACTTAATTCTCAATCAATATAATATTAAAAAAAAAAGATAAAAAACTTGAGGTAATTGGCTTACCCGCGACCTCAGTCATGAGACTATGATAACCCTATAAAAAATAAATGAAAAAAATATTATAAAGAATAATTCTTAATCAATTCAATATTAAAGGATTAAATTGAAAAAAATATCTCAAGTCAACTTAGTTTAACTTATCAACCTAGATTATGGGACTATGATAGGTCTATAGAAAAAATAAATAAAACAAAAATATGAAGTCAAATACTCGATCAATCTAATATTAAAGAATGAAATTGAAAAAAAAATATTCAATTAAAAAAGACCTGAAAAAACTTGAGTCAACCTAATGATCTCTTTAAACTCACGACCCAAGTCATGATACCATAATAACCTCATAAAACACAAACAAAAAAATATATGAAGCTAAATTCTTAAACAATTTATTATTGAAGGATGAAGAAAAAAAACCAATTAAAAAAAATATGAACTAAGTCTACCCAAACTAACTTATCAAACTTAGATCATAAAATCAAGATAATTCTATAGAAAGTAAATTAAAAAATATGAAATCCAACACATGTTAAACCCAACATTGGATTATGAAATTGAAGAAAAATAAACATTAGTTACCAAACTATAAAAGTAAAAAAAAATATTTATTATTCATTACTATAGTGAAATGCTAATGCCTTTTAATATATGTTAATTAGATTATTGGTGCGCGCTACACTATGGGTTAGATTAAATTTTTTAGGAACATCCAAGAGTTGTTAATGCTTTTCTTGTAAGAAAAAAATTTACCATATAGAGGTCAACCCAATATGACCTAATAAATTTATTGAGTTTAAAGACAACCCAATAACTAGTAAAAATGTTGTTTGACTTAAAAATTCAAGATATTTTTTAAAAATAATATTAAAATAATAATATTTTAGATCAATTCAGGCTAATCAGGTTAACATGCTAAATTCATAACCTAAATCATAAGAATATAATAACCACGTTTAAATAAAATAAAAATAGATTTTGAAGTTCAATTCTCAATTAACCAAATTGTGAAACCCTAGTTAATTTTTCTTAAAACTTTAAAATTTTAACCTCAAGATAGAATGGATCAAATTAAATTAATGATAAAGAATTAAATGATAAAGAATGAAATTAAAATAAATAAAAAAGAATATAGCACTCATTGTTAGAAAAATGGAAAAGACAAGAACAAAATTAAGTAACTAAGCAAAATGGGTTCGCTATGTAAATATTAAGAGATTGGACTATGGATACCCTCTCTTTTTTATCTGCAACAATAAAGAAGAAAATGGATGAATATTGTCAAGCTTATTTACAAAGATTGAGAGGAAATTCTATAAATTGAAGGATTTTAGATAAATTTTAGGCTTAATGGTGAGAGAAACAACATCAAGGCATGAATCACATGAAAGAAATTAGGGATTTGGAGAGGGAAGGAAGCTGGCTAAAAGGGAGAAATAAGGGGTGTTGAATAATTTTTATGAGCTGAGAATCAAAACTCATTTTATCACCGGGTTTTAAATTGTATTACATAAGTTAAAGTGAATATTATTAAGAATTGATATATAAATTATAAATTCTATGTTAGGATTTATGATGAAAATTAAAAAAAATTATAAATTTATCTTGTTTAATATAATTATGATGGAAATGGATGAAAGCAGCTTAGAATAATGAACAATTGAAACAAAAATCATAGTGTTATAAAGGGTGGTGGTGCATAGCATAACATAAAAGGGACAAATTAAAGAAAAAAAATTAAAGAATGCATGAATGTTGTTTGGTTGTAATTATCATAGCATGTATTGAAATATGAAGAATGAATAAAAAAAATAAATCTTATGTTTAATTTGTAATAAAAAAAATGGTTATAATTTGAATTATAAACATTGTATGTGTTTAATTGAAACTATTGTGTTTGATATTGTACTTTTATGATTGTGATTTAAAAATATAGGCTTAAAAAATGTATTTTTAGTTATAGTTTTAAAAAAATATATGTTTAATTGAAACTATTGTGTTTGATTAAAACTATTATGAGATGAATTTTATAAAAGTTAAAATAATATGTTTTTTTGTTTTTTTTATAGAGATTTACATTTTATTATTTTACATACAAAAATCCATCTCATAATAATTTTAACTAGATATATTATATATATTTCTATCCACTTTCACAAGCAATGCATTAATCCCAAGTATTATTATATTAATAAATAATAATAATTGATCTTACTCCTAGAGAAAAAGATGATGAAAAAAAAAAGCTTATTTTTCAATTCAAGTACTGTACAGGATTCCTGATCCGAATTAATTCTTTCCATAAATCTCGACTAATGCCTCACAGATATATATATAAACCTAGCTCAGCAATAACAAGATCCATCTTGAGAGATTTACAAATGCAGAAGAAGCACCTTGATCTTGAGAGACCACCAATCTTTTAATTTATTTGGTGGCACAAAATTCACCATTCTTTGGTCAAATTATTTCTTAAATTACCCCAAAAATAATATAAATTACTGCATATATTACTCTCACCAGTTATTAATCCAATAACGGTAGAGAGCTGGGGTAATGGGAGACAGGGAAGAAGAGCAACGATTTTGGGTATATATTTTCTTTCGCATTCACATCTTTAAATTATTTTAACATAGTTTAATAATCCCCATATACCTTTTATTCTAACTCTTACCATTTTTCTCGAGATGTTAAGAACCCTAAAAAGAAATAATAATAAACTAAAATATCTTCTAACATGAAGTCAACGGTCAAAGATTTGCATTACCGTCTGTGTCTCCCACACACTCCATTCCCCCCTCACATAACATAACATTCACCAAAAATCCACACTACACCAAGCACTATGCACCCCACTTGGGTTCGACACTGCATGCCTCAGAGCACCCGCCTCACCCCATTCTCCCCCACCGAGCAACATTCAGAGAAGATAATTTAATATGAACATGATAGGTATTGATTTGATGTATTTTGAAAAGTCGAAGTTTTTTTTTATTAGATGTATAACGAGTAGAGTATAAACATTCTCAAATCTGATTTAAAACTCGTCCAAATTTAATTCTATATATATATATATATATATAACCTAATTCCTGTTGGGTTCCTGGCCATCTGATGGTATGACGTGTTTCTTAAGGTGGAGAAAAAGGGGAGTGGACAAGTGGCGACAAGGGCGGGGCAAGTGCACGTGGCAAAACTGGAGGCATCCTTGGTGGAGGGTAATGTGATGATATGGCAGTGACATCAGCTTGAGACCGCTTTATGCAACAATTTCTCTTCATTTCTGGGCTTTAAGTTAACGATATATGGCGGGAACTTTCGGTGATGATACGATGACATGGCGATCTTTTGCTTTCTTTAACCCAGTTTGAATGGTCGCAGATCATTTGACTCCTTGTCAATCTCACAGGGATAAATACAAAGTGACTGGTAAAATTTAGAAGATGCCAAGTAATTCCATTTACATCTCAAATGTAATATGGAAATTTAATGGAAGTTGTGTTATTTTTTTCCAGCATTTCAGTGGAATTTTATTATATTAATGATATAGGCATAACTATTAAATTTGATTTGATTTAATAACTTCACTCAAGAAATTTAAAATTTACAATTAAACCTAAATAAAGTTTTTAGTTGAACTAAATAACACACCAACTAACTAATTTTCAATTAACTCGTAAGGTTTTTAGTAATTTAATTGACTCAGCTAAACACAATTCAAACTAGATTGAACCAATACCAATTTAAAAATAAAAACAAATTACAAGATTTTAATAAAAAATAATTAGCAAAAATTAAGTCTTATTGTGATATGATTGTACATATTGCACAATGTACTTTTTTATAAATTATTATGGATTAAAATAGTTGATTTTTTTAAAATTCTAAATTTAATCTTTAATTTTTTTTAATTGAGCTCTTGTGACCTTAAATTAATAGTCAATCACATCTATTTTTGGAAGAAAGGGTAAAATTAAAACACAAGACCAAAGTAAAAAATACATGAAAAATAAGTGACAACTTTGAACTAAAAAATTAATTTGATCCCCTATCTTTTTTAGTTAATAAGTGATTGCTCCTTTTATTTGTCAAAAATTCAAATTTGATACCAAACTTTATTTTTTATTTTTTTTTAGTCTTTGTTCTTATGAGATAAGAGAAAAACACTCACTAGAATCTGATGTAGAGATAAAAAAAGTCATTGTTTACATATATTTCAGCCACCAAAATGTTAAAATTCATGTCAATGAGATTCATTTGATAAGAAAAGTCTTATAGTAGTTATTTTAAGCCTCAATATTATTTAAAACAATCAAGTTTAAGTCAAAATTTATAAATTTAATTCATTTTGATTTTGTAACTTGGGCTTATTTTTATTTGTTTATGGGGTTGATGGGTTGGTTTGTTGATATTACGAGAGTGATTGTAGGGTGTTTTAGGGTTAAAATAGATTAAAAATGAGTTTTTTAAAGAAAAATTCATAGGCTTGATTTTCCAGCCACCATTGTAGTAGTTGAATTCTAGGCTTATAAACGATATATCATTTGCTACAACGAGCTATATGTATTTTTAACTTTTTTTATATAAAAAAAAGATCATCTACCCTTTTAAATTAGGACAAAAAATTACATGTCTAAGCACATGGATTTGGGCTTAAAAGCCCACATATCTAGGCTATTTCTTTCAGAAGCCCTGGGCTCACACTTCTAGTATGTATTTAGACCTTTTTTCTATATTTAGGTTAACTATAGATTTATGAAAGAAAAAAAATATTGAACTTAGTGGAGTCTATGACCTGGATTGCAAATTCGACAGGTTGGGGCACAACATACAGTCTACTTTTTTTTTCATGTATTTTTTATTACTCAATTTTAAAAAATGAAATTTAAACTTTTGTTATTGATAATCTATTTGTTTGTTTAATTTAAAACTGAAAAAAATTAATTTGACCGTTTTGTTATCGATAATATGTTTTTGCTAATCAAATCCCATGAATTTGTCATTTTTTTCTTTTTCTAAGAAAAATATTTTATATATATATATATATAAAAAATTCTTATGCTCTTTGTTTTCGTATAAATCTATTAAATGAAAAATAATACATGGGTAAACATTTTATTGAATTCAATGGTCTACATGACTTGCATTGCAAAATTAATTAGTTGACTCGAGTTCACATGTTTTTTTAATTGGGTTTTTTTTTACCAATTTAATTCTTTAACGATGATTTGGATGGATATTTAGCTTTTGGTTATTTTTTTTCATGATTATCATTGCATGTTTCATATATCAATTTAGATAGACAAACAAATCCAATGTGTTTTTGTTTTAATATTAAATGAAAATATCATTTAATGTGTAGTTGATTTTAAATTTATAGTTAAAATCTTTTTTTAGAAGACATGTTAGAAATAATTATAATTTTATTTTGTTTGAAAAAAAAAAAGAATTACTCTAGCATATTGCAAGCCAATGGGCTAATTAACTCGATGATGTGTGAACCCAATCACCCAATGAACTAAAATCTTCCATGTGCCAATGGCACTCCTATTAAAGAAGATAAATTGACACTTCTTACCATGTATTGATAGCATAAATAGTAATAAACTAGATTTGTGGGTTTGCATTATACCACATGCTAAAATATTTTTTTGATCAAAAAAGATGTTCAAGTATCACAAACATGTTTTAAAAAAGTATGAAAAAAATGAGATTTGGGAAATGGACTCAACCAAGAAAAAAGAATGGGGAACCTTAAAAATAATAAATAAAAAAACCCAAGAAAACTTGGGTTGTTTTGAAAATTCACAAAAAAATGATAAAAAGATAGATAAAGGAAAAAAAAGAAGAAGAAGAAGCCTAATTGCTAATGATATAAATGAAAAATGATGAAATTAAAAAAAATAAACTTAAAAAGAAAAAAATAAATAAATCAAGCAAATATAAATGAACCTTTTAAACCTGAAATAATATTTCAAACAAATCTTAGACTTTTGCTAAATGAAGAAGTTGAATTCCTAACTAAGTTAATGTTGACTAGTCAAAGTATATCCATTAAAAAATAACAAATAAAAAGACCTAAAAAAATTATAGCCATTCTTAAAATTAGTTAAAAAATTTACATAAAACAAATATATAAAAATAATGGAAGTTAGTCTTTAATTGAATAAATACTAAAGAATAAAACCTAAAAACACATAGCTTAAAGAGAAAAAAACCAAATGAACCTCCCAATCTTTGGTTAATCTCAAAACCCCAATGCAAGCTCAATTCCAAACCAATATAATGTCAAATGATGAAATCATGAAAATATTAAAATAAAATCAAAGCAACAAAAATAATAATAATAAGATGGAGGATGAAATTTGATAGGAAAAAAAACTTAGGAATGATGAAATCTTGAAAATATTAAATATAAAAATTTATCTAAAAATAACAATAAAAAAATAAAAACTAAATTTGAAAGATTAATAAAATAAAGGAGGTGAAATTGAAAAAAATTTAATTTAATAAATTTTTTTAAAATTTTATTTCAAATGTTAAAGGATAAAATCAGAAAAAAAAAATATTAACTTAAAGAACTAACAAATAAAAACTCAAGAAAAAATAACAAATAAAAAGACTCGAGATAATTGATGTCATTTTCAATACCACCAAAGAAATCTACATAAAGCAAGTAAATAAAAAGAACAAAACCTAGTATCCAATTAAATAAATGATAAAGAATGAAAACATACAAGAAAAAAGCTTAAACAAAGAATAATAAAAACCAAACAAACACATTGTAAATCTCTTAAACCTAGTTTAATATTTAAAACATATAACCCGTGAAACTTTGGATTTAGATTTAAATATGAAGTTTAATTCTCAATCAATTTAACGTAAAATGATAAAATAAAAAAAACATCAATTTAAAAAACTTGCCAAAGTAAAAAAAAAAAATACCAATAATAAAATAAAGATAAAATTTGTTAAGGAAAAAAACACAAAGGAGATTTAAAAAATATAAAAAATAAACCTTAAACAAAACAAATAGCAATAAAAAAATGATGACTAAATTTGAAAGATAAAAAAAATAAAAAGACTTGAAATTGAAAGATAATTCTAATTTTATTGGTTATTTAAAATTAAAAAAATAATAATCAAAACGACTAGGGCTAAATGTTAAGAAAAAATTTGAAGAGGTTAATTTGAAAATTTGAAGGGGCTAATGTATGAAATTCGAGGTGGATAGAAAAAGCATGAAAAAAAAAAGAAATAATTGCTAATACCAAACTAGAGATGATCAAAAAGAGAATATTGAAATCTTTCAAATACCACTTGTAAATGCAATATTTAATAATCAGATAATTTCGCATATGTTACTTGCTAGTAGGTTTGTTTTGTAATATTAAATATTCATGAAAGTATAAAAAATACCTTGAATTAACTTGATATTAACTAAAAACAAATGATGAAAAGGCATAAACTTCATTGGAGGATAGTTTTCTTAATTTTGAACATAGGGGTAATTAAGTAATTTAACTTTAATAAAAAAGAAAGAAAAGGGTATAAAATCGCCTAGGCTCAAGCTATTTTTTTTGGTTTCCAGGGTACGTGAGTGATTTAACTATTCAAAAAAATCAAAAAGACTAATCTACTTCCAAATAATTTGAAAATATAATTCAATTGAGAAAAAAAAAATACAAGCATGCCCTGGTATCCTAGCTTGATGGTTTTTTAAGCTAGAGGCAAATTTATTAGAATGCTATTCCATTGTATAGTGTTCATTGACATGCACTATGCTATGATTTCAATAAAATATCGTTTTATTATTAAAAATATATAAATATTATTAATATTTTTTTAGTAAAAAAAATTTAAATTATATGAGTATTGATCTCAATTGATCTAGAGGGTTCAAAAACATCATTGATAATTAGTAAAATCATAATTTGACTAAAAAAATATAGATAAAATATAAAAATTAACTTGAATTAACTCAAGTTAATTTATCAAATTTATGATTCAAGTCATAAGATAAAGATAACTTTATAAAAAGTAAATCAAAATAAATCACTAAACTTAATCTCAATTAACTCAATATTGAAGGATAAAAATAAAAAAAATATCAATTATAAAAAATTAAGTTAACCGAATCAATCAATTAAACTTGTAGTATAAATTATAAAATTAAAATAACTTTATAAAATATAAATTAAATAAAAAAATTATAAAATCTAATCATAAATCTAATATTAAAAAATAAAAATAAAATTAATATCTTTACAACTTTCTCTACTTCTTTCCTATAGAAAGTTTTAACGAGTCACTAACTATACAATATAGAATTTATCCTTTGTCAACCCTAAACCCAACAACCATCGTTCTTGTTATTTGATTCTAAAACTTCAAAATGAAAATCTTAAATTTCAATGCCGAATTTGTCTTCATAAATTTAAATCTCTATACTATACATAAGTCAAATCGTTCTTAGTTGTGCACCTTCATTTTATAACCTTACAAGAAATTACAAGGCTACAGGTATAAATTGCATCAAATTAACGGCTTGACCAAATTGTCTACTATTAATAAGAAGGACGTAGGATAAATTGAATTTCTTCATGCACGTTTTCCCTGCTGCCTTTCATTAGTGACACATAAACACGATATTTAGACTTTCCGGCGTTGCGTGTTCCTAATAACCTGTATGTCTTTGACTTCAAACAACAAAATTGAGTTCCAAGATTTGTTAGGTAACAAAATGGATAGACATGAGTCTTATATCTCCCAAGTTCAATGTAGTTTTCCAGGTTTAATGTGAGCCCCCCCTGTAAGTATCTGCCGGGACATCCCTGTCAAAGAAATTTCTTGAAAAAGCAATTGAAACTCTCAAGCTTTTAAAGAAAAAGTCAAAATTGTTTGTTGTTATCTTCTTCTTCTTCCTCCTCTTTCCCTAAGAGATTGCTAGCAAGCGTCCATGTTTGGCAAAAAAAAAAAAAAAAAAACTGGAGGTGGTAAGAGGGCACTCGCCACCTTGATAATTGCGATTCTGTCTAACAAGTTAGGCATAACCCCTGAGAATCTATCGGTTTTTTAAAGAAGAAAAAACCCTTAAAACCTGCTAATATAAAACCCCATACATACGTGTATCAGCTATCTAACAAATTAAAATAGAATAAGAAGCCAATATTTGGTCTCTCAATTGTTCATCATTACGTACAGAAGCCAGCATTTTTAGCTTATATATTTAGTTTTTAGCAGTTATATAGTAATTTAAACGCCAATGATATGCCAAGATTGTGAAAGAGAAATGTGTGTCCACATCGTTGAGCGGCTTCAAAAGAGCAGAGGGAAACTATTCACACTAGTTTTTTTTCTTCCAATTCTCACCAAATTTACTAGCTATGAAGCAATAAATGCCCTCAAAGACTCCTTCCCAAATCCCATGTGTACTTCCACGAGTCTCGTGTTAGGTTTAACCATATTCCCATTTTTCAACCTTCTTCCCACATACAAGGACAATGTTCACACACATGATCAATTTTGAATAGCATGCGTTGCGACACAGGTTGAATAGAATTTTGTTAATGTAAAAAAAATATTTAAATATTACTAGCATGTTTTCTTATAAAAAAAATTAATATTAAATTCAAAATATAATAAATATTAGATGATATCTTTTTTAAATATAAACACGGTTATATATTGAATGATATATTTTTTAAAAAATATTAAGATAGTAATATATTGAATTGACCTAAGTTAACCTATCAAATTTATAACCTAAATCATGAAATCATGATAACCATATAAAGAGAGAATAAATAAAAAAATATGAAGATCAATTCTTAATCAATTAAATATTAAAGGATAAAATTAAAATAAATACATTAAATTAAAAAAGAACAAAAAAAATACTCTAGTTCATCCAAGTTATTTTATCAAATCTACGACTCAAATTGTTAGATTAGATAACCCAATAGAAGTGAGATTAAAAAAAAATTACAAAACTCAATTTTCAACCAATTTAATTTTGAAGGATGAAATTAAAAAAAAATCAATTAAAATAAAATAAAAAAATAGCACAAGTCAACCTAAACTAACATGTTAAACTCACAATCTAGGTTATGAGATCAAGATAATTTCATAAAAAAAAAATACTAAGTTTCATTTCTAACAGATTCAATATTGAAGGTTAAAACTGAAAAGAAAAAAAATCCATGAAACTCAGATAACTCCATGAAAAGCAAATTGAAAAAAAATAAAAAGTTCAATTCTCAAATAACCTAATATTTAAGGATAAAATTGAAAGAAACAAAAAATAATATTAATTTGTTCTAGGGTGAAATTAAAAAATAAGTATTCAATTAAAAAAAGACCTAAAAAATAAATCGAGTCCAGATATGTCTACCTATCAAACTCATGACATGGATCAAGATATTGAGATTTATAAAAGATCTTAGTACAATAGTTACTTAATTAAAGAAGACAATAAGTTTTAAATAAGAATTTAAACAAGAAAAAACTTTTAATTTGTTAAAAGAAAAACTTATTTCAACCTCATTAATCGTTTTTTCTAACTCTACAAAAACTTTTAATATTGAATGTGATGCTTCAAATATAGATATCAAAACTGTTTTAATACAGGATAATAAGCCCATAACATATTTCAATAAAAAACTTAATGGTGTAACTCTAAACTATCCTACATATAATAAAGAGATTTATACATTAGTGAGGACTTTGAAGACTTGACAATATTATCTTTGGTCTAAGAAATTTATGATTCATACCGATCACCAATCTTTAAGACACTTGAAAAGTCAATATAAGTTGAATTGCAGACATGCTGAGTGGGTGAAATTTATTGAGATATTCGTATATATCATCAAATACAAGAAAGTTAAAGAAAATATAGTTGGAAATGAGATATCATAAATATGGTAAAAGACTTACATATAAAGATATAATAATAAATAGAGAAAAAGAATAAGCAATATGTATTCAAGGCTAATAAAGAATGCAAATTAGTAAGGTTTGAACAAAGAAATTGAATTTAGATATATATGAAGAAGGAAAGGTTTCCTAAACAAAGAAATTCAAAATAGATACCTCGAGGAGATGGTCATTTTTATATTATAGAGAAAATTAATAACAATGCCTGCAAAATGGATTTATTAAGTGATAATAGTGTTAATAATACATTTAATGTTTTTAATCTTTTTTTATTTGATGAAGGTAATGATTTGAGGATGAATCATTTCTAGAAAAGAAGGAATGATATGATTCAAGCAATACTAAAGATTCATTTGAGGTTTCCAATTAATTTGTTGAGAAAACTTAGAGCTAAGAAATTCAAAAAGATTCTCAATGTGTTTTGGAAAAGAGGTTTTCAATGAATTTTTTCAAAACACATTGACTAATATAGATTTCAAAAGAATATTAAATAATAATACTTTTCTACCCATCAGATATAACAACAACAATTTTTTAGGAGGTTTGGGATAGAGAAAATCAAAATTCTTGGAAATAAAAATGAATGTTATTTAATTTTTATTTAATGAATTTGTTATGTTCTCGCTGAAAAAAAAAATAATACTACGAGATTAATTATTCTTTAGGATAGAGAAAGCAAGAAAAAATTTATACTAAAAAGTTAAATTTAAATTTCTTAAAATTTATTTTTTAGTTGTTGTTTTTACTTCAATCAATTAAAAGGTTAAATCATAAGCTTTGATTTAATATCTATACTGTATTTTTTTAATTAAAAAAAATATGGTCTTAAAAAAAAGAAAGACTTTTTTTTTAATCCCAAATAAATTCTTATTTAATGTCACGTTAAATATTTAAAAATTCATGATTGTACAAAATCTAAATTATATGACATTAATACGTTATTGTTTTTCAATTAAGACCTTTACTAATACAAAATAAAAATAATATAATACAATTTTGTAATATTTTCTTAATAAATAAAATACCAATTAATATATAAATTGTAACACGAAAGTAGAATGTGTTTCTGTGAGTTTATTTTTAAAAATTATTTTCTTATTTAATTAATTTAAATTAATAAATAGAAAATAAATATTGATCCTTTGAATAGGTGTGTTGGGAATAAATGCATGTAATATCAATATTTTCAACTCTAAATTGATTTATTTTTAAACTTGAGTTTTAAATTAACTAGGGTTTAATAATTGTGATAGAAAAAATGCATAATAACTAAAAAAAACATATAAAATTACAATAATGATTTTATAAAACTGTAAAATCTTCCAATTTGATGGAAGTAAAATTGATTGTGTGATTACTAATAAATGAATAATTAATTAAACATTGGAAAAATAGACATAAAATTAGAATGTGCAACCCAATTTAGGATACCTGGTTTTATAAAATTAAAAAGATTTTATTTGATATTGTAATAGTAATTATTTTTTAAAATAGTTTTTTTAAAAATATATTAAAATAAATTTTTATATATAAAAAATTATTTTTAATATCAGCATATAGAAAATAATCTAAAAATATAAAAATTAATTTAAAAAAATAAAAAATAAAAAATTAAATTAAAGTTTTTAAAATCACTTTTAAAAACTCTATTTGAACACGTGTCAACTTTTCAAGTAAGGCAACCAGCTGAAAATTCTCAATTATTTTACCGTACACAAATACACACATCTCTCTATCACCTTATTTGACTTCAAAATATCGCGCTAAATTGGTTTATTAAACGCCGTTCTTTTGTTACCCGGGAAATGGAAGTAAGGACTGCCGGTATTTTGGAGGACACCCGTGGTACAAGCACGCCTGTAACCGGTGGAATTACTGCGGTCTTACAGGGAACTGCCGATCAAACCCATCGTGTAAAACCGGATGTTGCCGGTCAAAATGGCTCCCTTTTATGGTCTCTAAACACCTTGAGGGGGTCCATTCTAAACGGTTCCCGGTTTTTCGTGTACGGTATGCACAGCACACTAACCTCAACATTAGCTTTCTTAAAAAAATAACTTATTTTTAATATATATATATATATATATATATATTATTTTAAAATTTTAAAATGACATATTTGTGAAATAATAAAATATGTTCTCGAAATAGTTTTTTTTTTTTTAAGTTAATATTGAGTTTTTCTAATTAAAGATTTGTTTATATAATAACAAAATTTTATTTTTAACAAGAAAAAAAGCAAGGAACGGAACCATTTAATTAATTTATTTAACCATATTGTTGATAAAATTATTATTTTTTTACATATAATCATCCCATTGGTTAAGTTTAATATTAAATACAAATCTAGAAGCAGTATAAGATCCATCTCAAAGTGTTGTTTTTTAAAATTATCAAAATAAAATTAGCACATGAAAATAAAACATTTTTTCAATCTAGAAATTATCATGTTATGTTAGAAGAGAATTAAGATTACTAATTAGATATTTAGCAATACATGGAAGCCTATTGTTAAAAATTTATTTCAATTTAAAAATTTAAATTATTAAATAAAATTTTAAAATATAATTTATATTATTTTTTAATATATCTTTTTATTAAAAAAATTTTAAACTTGAAACTATATATATTCATATCATATGTTTAATTCTTATTAAATAGATAAAAATAATAAAATTCAAATATATAAATACTTAATTATTAAAAATTTAATATTATATTAAAAAATTATTTCAATTTAATAATTTAAATTATTAAATAAAATTTTAAAATATAATTTATAATACTTTCTCTTTTAACTATATCCAGAAAAGTCGAAGAAAGGCTATCACTTTATTTGACCCACGAAAGCAAGGGAACTCTAATCTTCTGCGCGCAGACATGTACAGTGATGGTAAATGATCCAAGGGGAAATAGCTCGTGTTTACAACAATACCCTCGCTTATACTAAATATTTACTTCTCGATCCCAAGAAATGAAAACAAAAACCAAAACCACCTTCGTGTCTCTTCCCTCTATATATACACTCTTCTACTCCTTTTTTCTCCCACACAACCACTACACGCTTTCTCTCTACAATACACATCTTTTCCAACTCTTGTGTGTTTTTTCTCTCTCAAGCGCGCATAACACGCATCCACACACTTGCCTTTGAGGTATATCTCTTTCAAAGGTTCAAAAATCATGCCTGAGGCACCAAAAAACACTTTGAAACCCTCTGATTACAACCTTGCCGAGAAGAACAAGGAATCTCTTCAGTTCATTGAAGATGTGACCTCAAACGCTGATGAGGTCCAGAAGAAGGTTCTTGAAGAAATTCTTTCTCGCAATGCTCATGTTGAGTATTTGCGAAGGCATGGTCTTAATGGCCAAACTAACCGTGAGACTTTTAAGAAAGTCATGCCCGTGATTAATTATGAGGATATCCAGCCTGATATCAACCGTATTGCCAACGGTGATGCCTCACCAATTCTCTGCTCAAAGCCCATTTCGGAGTTTTTGACAAGGTGGGTGTGTGCAAGTTTTGTCTTTTTAGTGCCTTGAGGCTCTTTTTTATTTTTTAAATGTTTTGGCTTAGTGGGCCGTTCAAATCTGTAGTTCTTTCTTTCCGGTAATTTGTAGCAGACTCGTGTTCAATTTTTTGCTGGTTTGGCTAAATTGGTATGGTTTTGATTTGCAGCTCTGGGACCTCAGGAGGGGAGAGAAAGTTGATGCCGACAATTGTAGAGGAGCTGGGGAGGAGATCACTGTTATATAGCCTCTTGATGCCTGTTATGAACCAGTTTGTTCCTGGCCTAGAAAAAGGCAAAGGAATGTACTTTTTGTTCATAAAATCTGAGGCTAAGACACCTAGTGGACTTGTGGCTAGGCCGGTTCTCACTAGTTACTACAAAAGCACCCATTTCAAGGACAGGCCTTATGACCCTTACACTAATTACACAAGCCCAAATGAAACCATTCTTTGCCCTGACTCTTACCAATCCATGTATTCCCAAATGCTTTGTGGCCTTTGCCAGCACCAAGAAGTCCTCCGTGTTGGGGCTGTTTTTGCCTCTGGTTTTATTCGAGCAATCCATTTCTTGGAAAAATATTGGAAGTTTCTTGCGAATGATATTAGAACTGGCATAATTGACCCCCAAATCACGGATCCTTCGATACGTGAAGCAGTCATGAAAATACTAAAACCTGATGCAAAACTTGCCGGTTTTATTGAGGCTGAATGCAGCAAAAAATCCTGGCAAGGAATCATAACAAGGTTGTGGCCAAACACCAAGTATGTAGATGTTATTGTGACAGGCACCATGTCACAATATATTCCAACTCTTGATTACTACAGCAATGGGCTGCCTTTAGTCTGCACCATGTATGCGTCCTCTGAGTGCTACTTTGGTGTCAATCTTAATCCTATTTGCAAGCCAAGTGAAGTGTCTTACACCCTCATTCCCACCATGGCCTACTTTGAGTTCTTACCTGTTAATAGAAATAATGGGGTCATTAACTCAGTTTCCAGGCCTAAATCACTTAAGGAGAAGGAGCAACAAGAACTGGTTGATCTTGTGGATGTCAAGCTTGACCATGAATATGAGCTTGTGGTCACAACCTATGCAGGTAATTAAATTTATCTAAAATCAATGCTCACCCTTTTTCTTCTCTTAATGTATTGCATAGTTTGTCTTACATACATAAAATAAAATAAAAACTGTTGTTGCAGGTCTTTATCGCTACAGGGTTGGTGATGTGCTAAGAGTGGTAGGGTTCAAGAACAAGGCACCCCAGTTCAGCTTCATATGCCGGAAAAATGTAGTCTTGAGCATTGATTCAGACAAGACCGATGAGGTTGAACTACAAAGTGCAGTTAAGAAAGCTGTGAACCATTTGATCCCATTTGATGCAACACTAGCTGAGTACACTAGCTACGCAGATACCACTACCATTCCAGGCCACTATGTGTTATTTTGGGAGCTTAGCCTCAATGGGTCAACCCCTATTCCTCCCTCCGTTTTTGAGGATTGTTGCTTGACCATTGAAGAGTCGCTCAATAGTGTATATCGCCAAGGGCGTGTGTCTGATAAGTCAATTGGGCCACTTGAGATCAAGATCGTTGAGCCAGGGACTTTTGATAAGCTTATGGACTATGCCATTAGCTTAGGGGCATCAATCAACCAATACAAGACCCCTAGGTGTGTGAAATTTGCACCAATTGTTGAGCTCTTGAACTCGAGGGCTGTGTCTTGTTTCTTTAGTCCGAAGTGTCCCAAATGGGTCCCTGGTCACAAGCAATGGAACAAGAATTGAAGGGTGTGGAAATTAAGAGCCGTTGTCTCTCATCCCAACTGCTGTTTCTTAAAGCCATTTCAAGGCTAATGTTAAGGACCCATTTAGATTAACTCGTGTCTTAATGTTAAGGACCCATTTTAGGTTAATGTTTTTCTCCCTTTCTTTTCTTCTCCTTTGTACTCGATTTTTTTTTAGCCGTTGTTTAATATGCATTAGGGACTTTCGGATTAGCAATGTACAAAAACACCTCCTGTTCCAAGGAAAGTTTCCACTTCCCCCCCTTCCTTTACTTGATATAGCTGTTCTTTTCCATTTTATATATGGGAAATTGATTCTTAATTCGAGCCAGGAATCCTGCCCTCTTAAACCTCACAGGGCATGTACTAAAACGGCAAACAAGAAATCCACCCACTTGGAATGAAGTTGAAGCAGTCCTATCTTTATCTACTATTTTGCTGATAAAGCATGCCAGCTTTTGCTACAGTGATTGAGTTAGTCCAAGAGGATGCTGTCCTTTTAGCATTTATGCCAACTTTTTTTCAAAGCGACTGGCACAACAGCTAGGGCACTTCTCCTCTTTGCTGACTTCTCAGTTAACGGTACTCCAAGTAGCCATTTGTACTCTGGAACAAACAACATCAGTTAAAAAGAAGATCACCATTTCAGGGGATCGATCTCAAGTAGGTGAGCTCGACACTTAAGTTTGAAAAACAACTTCATTAGCCGAACCTAGACTCTCCTGTCACTATCGTGAGAGCTAACTGAGAAGTCAAATTGAAGCCAGTAATTTTTATCCAAAAAAAAAGGTCAATTAATCATGAGATGTTCTAATGTTATACTCCATCATTTTAAAAATTGGAATTTCTTTCGAAGGAGGTGTGACTTTTGCGTGGAAGGTTTAAAATCCTACCAATCAGACAATAATATTATGTTGAATATCCTGTTTCTTTTGAAAAAGACATAGAAATTAACTAAAACCATTCAGAAGGAAGGGAGTGCAAATATCAGTTGAGTTCCAAGGTCAATGAAAACTACATTCACTCTCTAATTAATCACTAAAATAATGTAATCGATTCTCTTACCAGCCCATCAAATTATTTTCACTTTGGCATAAAAGATTCCCAAGGAAGGGATGTTTACATAGATTCAAATAGTGAGTGTCTGGGAGGAATATAGTTTCTGCTTTTGGTTCATTTCAAAAATACATTTTCCTTTAAGAAATATCAAATTAATATTTTTCAATGATTTTGACATGCTAATATATAAAAAATATTTTGAAAATATCCTGCACTATAATATAATTTCAACACAGGAAGTGTTTTTCATTCACTGCACTTGGGAGGAGTTCTTTTGGAAACCTGGGGGCCAAATTCTCTGCAAAGGCGTGTCAAATTCAGAAATTCAAAGTATTAAGGGAACCGATTAATTAATAACTCTATAGCATGATGGAGTACTGATTTGTTTATGTCATGAAGTGTGATAGTATACGGCAAGAATAATAATATTGAATTTGCATGTTTATGATGATAATGGTTGCCAGAAAGACTCCTTGTGATCTTCCTATGCAAGTATCTATGTCACTTCAAAATAATAGAACCCTGTAACTGCATGCAGCTGCCATGTCCACATTCAAGCATTATTTTATCAAACCCAGGCTAGCAAAGTGTATGTCTACACATCATTTCATGTAATGCTGAGAAAAGCAAGAAATTTATGAAGACTTGTTATATGGTAGAGTATGGCCTATATGAGTGTGTCACTTGGACCCAATCCTCGATATAGCCATGAAAATCGCCTGGAATTCATGTAGCTGGGGGGCCAAAAGACAGCAACTGTAGATAGGGCAGGGAGCTTTTGTTTTGGAGTGGCAGGACAGATAAGGTAGGATCAGTGGCTGCTCCCTTTCTCCATTGCAATTGTCTGGGAAAACAAACAAAATCAGTTTTTGTTTTTTCAGAATGGGCAGTCAGATAGTAATGATAGCAGCCTGTCTGCAGCCAGATAATGCCCCAGAAAAATCTCAGAGACGTATCCTCAGTTTTTTGAAAAGAAAGAGCAAAAGCAGAGGCTTACCACTTATTTGAAGATAAGGTGATATCTTTTTGTTTCTGGTGCATGTTTGCCCTGTGCCTGTATGTGTGTGTACGGTATGGTGCGGTGCAAGTGCGGTATTGGTTTCATACGGTGGGTCTGTCAGCCAGCCTTCATGATTTCCTTAATGATTTTTTATTTTGTTTGTTTGAGCACCAGATTTACTCTGTCTACTCAATACAATAACCCCATGATTTGCTTAATTGCTTTCATGTGTTGATGACGTCAAATATAAGAAAATCATTTTACTTATTAACAGGTCATTCATCGCATTTTATTTTTATGTCTTCATGTTGGTAAAGTTTTGTCTAACATGTAGAAATGTAAATGGTTAAAGGAATGATTTAAAGTGTCTCGGCTAGGTCTAAAAATAATATGTAGATATATAAAAATATAATTCAACTCAAAATAAATATTTAAAATATTATTTTTTTAATAAATATTAAAATAATAATATAATATATTAATTCGGATCAATTTAGGTTAACATGTGAATCTGTATATTGAGTCATGAAATCATGATGACTTCATAAAAAGTAAATCAAAATAAATTATAAAATTCAATTTTAATATTAAATTTAATGTTGAAATGTGAAATTGAAAATATAATAATTAAAGAAAGACTAAAAATATAACTCAAGTCACCCGAGTTAATCTATCAAATCCACAATCAGGTCATGAGATTAAGATAACCCAATAAAAAGTAAATTAAAATAAATTATGAAGTTTAATTTTTAATAAATTCAATGTTGAAAGATATAATTAAAATTAAAAAGTCAATTATAAAAGAACATAAAAAAAAATCTTAAATCAACCCAAGTTACCTTATCAAACTCGTGACCTAACTTATGAAATGATGATAACCTCATAGAATAAAAACTAAAACAAATCACAAAATCTAATTAATAATCAATTTAATGTTAAATGATAAAACTAAAAAAAATTAATTATAAAAAGAGAAAAAATCTGACTTAACCAAGTTAGTCAGTTTAACTTACAATCAAATTCATGAGACTGAGATATCCTCATAAAAATAAATTAAAAAAATTATAAAATCTAACTCCTAATAAATATAATATTGAAAGATATAATTAAAATTATTTTTTTAAATAGATTGAAAAAAATTAAAAAATACTATTCAAGTTAATAGTATTTTGTGAGGAGAAAAACAATAAAATCCCCTTCTCTTTTAGCTTTTTTTTTTCTTTTGATATTTATACTTTGAATAAGTGATCACATTTTAACAATGTCATGCAAAATAAAAATATTTAGAAAATTAATAACAAATAAAAAGTTTGTTTGTTTTTCAATTCACAATGCAACGTATTCAAGACAAAATTTAGAATCATAAAACCCGAAAAGTAGAAATAAAATGAAGGATTAAATATTTGGTTTGCAAAGAAAAGATCAAAATTGGTGGTTATTTGAATTTTCGATCATTTAATGGAGTGAAAATCATTGCAAAAATAAGTAAATAAAATAGTTTCCACACATTTGGTGGACATGAATTGCAAGCAATTGAAGCCCTCCATTAGAACATGCAAATCTGTGAAGCTGCACTACAAATCCTCTCATTTACGGCGAAGATAATAGTGGGCATGAATGGTGTTCAAATCATCTTATCGCACTCGCTCTTCTTTTATACAAGTCATGTTGATGTTAACCCTATCCTCCAGCTTTGAATTAACGCCTCAATTCACTGACTTAGAAGCCTCAAGCTCTTTCAAGCATATGATCATGGCTACCTAATAAACATGTATACCTCACATCATCAATGGAAGGAAGGATCGGTGGTGAAGTTGGGACTAAATCATACAAATAATCAAGGCATAAAGTACTTGAAATCACTTAAATTAACCCATCCCACGACTCAGTGTTGCCCAATATAATCCAAAAGATTAAATGGCTTTATGAATGGATGGATCATAAAGGGTCGCCTGTCAGCAATATCATTTCTTTTTGTCATTTCACTTTTGTATGCTAGTGTAGATTCAATTCTGGCCTGAAATTCCGGTCTTTGTGAGGTTAAAAAAGAGAACGGAAAAGCGTCCCGTTCTATCATCTTATCTCTTCCTCCTCCTGCTCCTCCTCCTCCTCCTCCTCCTCCTTAACTGATGTCTTATACATTGATGGTACCTCCTTTCTTCTTTCGAATGCATTTACTCACTATCCTATTTGCCATCAGCCTCCTGCTTTTCCTACAGTTTCAAAGCATCTCCTGTCCATTTCGATGCATAAATAATTCCAAGAGCATGTACACTTAGACTAATCTTTAATTATATTATTAATTCTTGTGGAATAAATAAATATGCCCTAGTTTGTTAGCTGCTGCCTTGCCTCAGTCCAGGTGAAGGAGATTGTATTTATCATGAGTTAAGTTATGGAGAAGATGAAATACAAAATGAGTTGAATCTGTTGAGGGTAAGATATCTCTAATGTGCATTTTCCATTAATACTAGATAAAAATTGATTTTATTTCTTTCTGATCTTTTTGGATTTTAATTAATTTGTTTTCAATACTTGATAAATGTATAATTTTGTAGCCTTAACAACAAGATTTTAATTTTGTGTTTTTGAGATTTTTATAGCTTTTCTATTGATCGATTGTGTAATATTTATCATTAACCAAACTTAAATTTAAAATTATTATTCATGTACAATCTAAAATCTAAATGGGTACAGATTTTGAATACTCACACCAACCCGACTCGACTCGAACCTGAACCCGTTTCCATCCCTAGTCTTACATATGCGACTCAAGGATTGCTTCGAACACCAAAGTTCATGTGACAAATTCATCCCAGTGTGAACTTACAGCAAAAGGATCTTTGGCACATCTGCTAGTGAGCGGAAGAGAATGAATCAAAGGAAGGGAATTCTGACAGCCACAGAGTCGAAATACCATTATTATTTTTATATGTCAGCTTGCTATAAATATAATTTTGTGAGACTTTAAGATCATTGCTGATTTTTTAGTTTAAGGGTAGATTAATTTATAGTTAACTTGAGGTTTGGTTTAAGATGCTTGAATTAGTCAACAGGACTTAGATATTGAATGATTAGTTTGGTGTAGTGTAAGGGATATACAAATGTAATCATTTAGATATGTCATCAAGAATAATTAAGATTGTTTTTACGTAATTGATAAGTATAGTTTAATTAGTTAAATTTTAATTTTGTTTTTAATAAATTATTAGTTTGAGTTTTATAAATTTTATATTTATTAAAAATTTATATAATTATTAATTTAAATATCAGTAAAATTAATTGAGGTATATGGAAGTTGACCTCAATATTATAATTAAAAAAATACCTAATATTATATGCAAGTTGAACTCAATACCCATATTAATTAAAAAAATATTTTTTTGAAAATAAAAATGCTTCAATCCATCAAGTTTTTTGCTTTTTAAAAAATAAAAACTGAACTTATAAAAATAAAAATAAAAGAAGTTAAGGAAAATAATAATCAATAACTCTCAAATTCTAGGGTTATTTGAAAATATTATAATTATAGTATTTTAATATTATAAACTATGAAACAACTATTTATTATCATGATATTTTTTCTTATCATTATGTAATTTAACTAATCATATTTTAATTCTTATAATGAATATAATTATAGTAATTACATCTAAAAAAATACCTTGTTACATTTAAAAAGAAAATAAAAATCATTTATTTTGAATAAGTAAGTGTGATTATCAACTGCTGAGTAAACTCATTAATAAGAAATTATAAAAATTTCTCATAATTATTTTATATATATAATAATAAAAATAATAATAATAAGTACAATTGCAATAAAAAATGATTTATTACCTTAGAGAACCAAAAATATTATTTAAATTATATAAAAAAAATTGTTTTATTTCATAAACTTAGAATTATTGTATTTGAACGTTATTTTATTTTATTTTTAAATTTTAGAACACAATTTTTGTCATTATTTCAAATAACTACAGCAAGTTGCAAATCAATTTAATAGGTTTTCCACAAACTTAAAATAGAATCTGAAAAGGACATGGAAAAAAACAATATACCGAAGGCTTAAAGGCGAAGACGACATGTAAGAAATTTAGACAAATCCACGTAAGACGCTTCAATCGAGACCCTTCTTTTCGTGGGACCTACGGGAGTCCTGCCCGTTTGTGAAGCAGCGAAGAATCCGGTAAAATAATATTCGGATGTGGGAGGTTTCTCTCTCTTCGAGTGGGGGACCATTACACGTATCTGCCACGTTTCTCACTGCATGCGTTGACCAAACATTTTATGGGCCCAACTTGCTGTGCCAATCAAAGAACAGCAATCCACGTGGGGCTGTCCTTTTGAGTTTGTTATCTTCTGGGCCCCACAACTAAGCGCAGTTTTCGTATGGTGTTAGTACCACGGAAGTTATGTGATCTTGTCTTGTCATGTACTGACACGTAGCAATATGAGAAATTAAGGACCTTCTCGTCACATATGATCAAGAGTGTTCTTGTTGAGGATCAATTTTGAGTTGATTAATCCTAATTAGTTTCAATCATGTTGAGAGAGAGATGTTTAGCATTGTGTTAACACCTAAATCCCGATAATTAGTTCGTGGTGTATACTCAATGCCCACTGAATGAAAAATCCATCAAGTTCTTGAAAAGAAAAATTAAGCGAGAAAAACCCTTTAAATTCAAATTAATATTTAAATTAATGTTGTGGAAATTTTAATCTCTCAAGTTTACAAAAATTATATATATATTGATGGTTTATTTTTTAATGAAGAGAATTTTCATTCAAATATTATGTAATGTTTATTTTAACGCATGATTAAACAAATCTTCAATATATCTTTAATATTTAAATATAACATGCATCATTAGTTTCTTTATTTAGTATCTCCATAGAAGTGATTAATGAGGTAGAAATTGCTTTCCAAGATGTTTCTCACTTAAAAATATTTTTTTATTAAAATTTATTTTTTTATATTAGCATATTAGAATTATCAAAAAATACAAAAATAATAATTTAAAATTATGTTTTTATCTAAATCTATTATAACACAATATCAAACACCATTTTACAAACAATTAAAATATTTAAAACATGATTAAGAATATCTATTTAATCGATTAAGGATCGATTACTTAATATTAACAAGGAATTGATTATGTGATAACTAAGAAATAACATAAAATAAATCTTATGTAATTGGATAAATCAATATATGTGATGTATATTTTAATTTTTTTTTGGTTTTAACAACATGATAAATCACCCCTTATACAAGAACGAATCCTAATAAATAAAATGTTTAGCTGCTTTTTTATTCAAAAACCGATAAACACAATCCCAATCCTCCCATGTAATAGCGAGGTGAGTGTAATAAATGACAAAAGGTGTCAATTTATGCGTGAATTAATTTGTGTTAAAAAAAAAGTATGTAAACTCAGACAAGCAAAGCTTGATGGAGTGTAAAGGGACATGGAACTAGGTCTTTTTTTTGCATGAATTAGGGTTAACCCCTAGCCCATTTCTTCTTCTTCTTCTTCTTCTTTTTGTTGCTTATCTCTTGCCATGTTAGTGATTTAACCATCTGGACAGCACATGGTGAAGAAAAATGAGGATTGATTGAGAGTGATTGAAAAGTTTGATTGAAACATTGAGGGGCTGATCGATCGAGCTCTTGCTTTTACAGACAACTAAACCAACACCGACTGTGATTGCAGCCAATTATTGTCTTCAGTGATGCTGATAGTGCGCAAAAGTTGATTGATAGACAGCGAGTTTCGCAGCCAATAGTGTAAAATGGATCGATACATGTGAGTAGCTTTTTCTCTCTTTTCTTTTTAAATGTTTCTTTGCTTTTTTTCAAAAACAAAATAAAATGTTTTGTCCGAATTCATGTTACAGGGAGAGATCAGATTATAGGGTTCTTTCATGTATCCTATTCTTATTACAAAGGCACAATAATTGTTGGGGGACTATGTGATTTATGGTATTAAATAATTTAATTAATCCAAAGTCAATAGTTTGGGGTTGGGAGAATCCGCTACAACTCCCAAAAATCCAGTGTTGAAAATCAATGTCTCCTTTGCCTGTTAGTCACTTGGATAACAACAAGCAATTGCAAGCCAAAAAAACAAAGAATCTCCACAAATTATTAATCTCTACACAAAGGGCTTGCACACATAATTAAGGGTCAAAGTGGGTCCAATTTAATAATAATAATAATAAGGAGGAGGAGGGGGAGGAGGAGGAGGCAGACCAATCCCCCAAGAAAAAAAAGGCAAATAATTTGCCAAAATTAGCATAATTTAGAGCCACGCCACCCAAAATAAAGCCTCTCTCTGTCGGGCCCATGTCCACATGAATCGTTGCATTTCACTAAACCCGAAAGCGAAGGTGACGGCCCAACTACAGTTTACAACACAGACATCACCAGACACGAACACGTGTGATCATGTATGTTCACTTTGACCGGCCCTCAGAGAGAAAACCCCACCCACACGTGGGGGAGAACCTACATTGTTTTCTTGTCGGGCCTTTTATACAAGGCCTCTAAGCCCGTTCTGGGCCCAATATGTAGACATTAACAGCAGTGTTGTAACAGGCGGTCGTTGGGTGATGTAGATGTATTTCTAGAAGAATAATTTGTTATATTTATGTGATCCCATGTAATGGCCACGTACCTAAAGACTTGTATTGGTGTATGAATTTCAATAATCAATGAGATTATTAGAGGATTGAGTTTTAATATTTTTTTATATATTTAATTTAATTATTTTTTAGTATATATTAGCATTGAGATATTTTTTTAACATAAAATCTGAAGGATGTAATAAAAATAAATTATTAGGTTGAATTTTTAGTACAATAAAATGTATCTGAGTCTATGATAATTGTACAATATTATTTTGAGTTATTTTTATTTTTATTTTTTATTTTAGTTTAATTAACTTGATAGTTTATGAGACTACGATAAAAGTATATGATTTAGCATAATTCTCTTTTCTTTTCTTTTTCTTTTTTTGAGTTATTGAATTCTTAATTTATTAGGAAAATTAATTAACAATACGTGCCATTACATATATTTTAGTAACATAATCTATCTGATTAGGGTTATTATAACATGCTCTTCTATTCTTTGTTTTTTATTTCCTGCTTTTTATGATATGAAGCACTGTGTTGAGGATATTGTTGAGAAGTTTTGACTTTCGTCTTAACATCTAACATATAGCATTGATGAAACGAACAATACAAGAATGATTACGTACAATATCTCAGCATAAGTCTGAAATAATGAATTATGATATGATAAAGCTCAAGGGATTTTCAAATATTCTGCCTGAGGATAGATGACAAGCAGGGCTCTAAAAAAATGGGCATGCTTAAAATTAAGGAGACATAAGTGGATAAGTGCAAGGATAAAGCCAACTGAACCCCTGCTCATAAACCCTAATTTACTCCTTTTGTCTCTTATAAAAACCTCCTGTTCTTGATCAACCCTACACTTGCATCAATGATTGCTGCTTAAACATTCTTAATACAAATGCAAGAAACATGCCTTGCGATATTTTTAATAATTAAGCGACAACACTCTCACCTTGCTGATGTTAGTCTTGCGCTCGAACAGTGGGAAAAGATACATAGACTCAATTTCTCTTACATGTTCTTGATGATTTGTGGAGGTTGCCTTAATCTTTTCATATATATATATATATATATATATATAGGATTGGTGCCTTGGTGCCTAGTGAAATATCCATGTTTCTAACAATATCTGTCACTGTCAACTTCGTGTAATAAATATTCTCTAAGACACCAAAATAATTGATAGAGAAAGTAGCTACCGAACCCACTCTTGATTACTAATACCTTAGGTGTTGCTTATCAAATTATATATGATATCCCAATCTATAGCGACCACTTGGCTTGAAAATTTATGAGGATAACAACTTGTCGCTGTGATTACTTGCAGTTTCCATCACTGAAAACTAATTGGAACAAAGTTGCAGGCACCAAGATATTCCCTATCGTTTTCCATGTTATTGTTTAGTGCTTTCGGAAGCAATTGTCTCTGTCATTTGGTTATATCATGGCTACCAGCTCCGAAAAGGATAATATGTGGACGTACGTGGAAGCTTGCCCTAATTTCGTATGATAATAACTCTGTTTCGTTCATAATGCACGATGGAAAATGAAATGTTAAATGCTTTTTCAACAAATAAACAACCATTCGAGGTCTATTCTAGTTGTTCTGACGAATGGAACATCATTCAAGTCCACTCTAGTGAGAAGTTTGTGCATTAATTTCCTATATCATGTACAATTCGAATTTAAATAAACTTAAGAAAAATTATTTTTTTACAAATATATTAATATATTAGATGACTTATTTTAAAACTTGATTGAAAAAAAAATCATTTTTAATAGATGAAAAGTGGCTTTATGATAACTTTAATATTGATATCTAAAACTTAGCGAGGCTAGACTAATCGATCTAAATTCTAGCTCAGGTTTTTCTAATACGATTGGAATATTGATTTAATTAAACTTAATTTGCTAACATAACAGGTCAACTCACATGATTGACTTAGCAAACATGATATTGTTTTGAAATTCACTTGACAGCCAAATTACACGGATAGATTTAATAAATATGCTCAAGATTAATAAACTTTTAGGTCCTAGTCCTTTTCATTGCTTAAAGGGACATCAACTCAGCCGAAGTGCATGCTCGGTTTTAGTTTTTGTTCTTCCTTTGAATACATGGATGTTTTATATGCCCATCGATCCAGAAATAACGTAAGATTGGATCGATCCATCAGGGATATTTTTCTCTGGTTAGGTTAAACCACAGATTCCGGCAGAAGCCCACCTTCTCAATTATTATTGCTGGCATTTTACACCTCTATTATAGGGTAAATTCTTAACTAGCATTAAAAAACAATGTAAATGGCGTTGAACCGAATGTTATTACATCCCTCTCGACAACATTTTCACATTTTATTAGCTGCATATCAGGATTTATCATGAATTATCATATTAGATGTGATCAGGTGGTTGCTTATCTCCTTAACCAGACACTAGCACCATGAATATGTCCTCTTACCAGAACCTAACTTTTATATACTTTAATTTAGAAATATATTAAGCCTAAAACAACATAAATTTGTTAGAACTAATACACGGTTCAACCTTATACATCGGAATAAAATCTTGTTGTTATGACTTTCACTTGAGGCATGTAATTGTGCAAGGATAGAAAATTAGAATTTGCTTGCATCCTCTATAATGGACTGCAATTTTCTTTGGTGGGCTTTCTTTGTTTTGATGTAAAGGGAAGGCCCTCTTCCCTAGATGGGTTTTATTGACATGAAACTAGACTGGTAGTTTTGGCCTACCGCGGTCCTTGACTGCAAGAAGGCCTATGAAGCTCTCCGGCCTAATATGTAGTAGATCTATTTTATGACACTCCTCTACACGTTCATTAGTTTCACTATTTCTCTCCAAGCCCACACCAAGTACAAGGCAGGTGATGATTTTGTCAACCGCATGATTTTTCGTTGGTAAAATGTGCTGAATGATTTTGATGCCCGATTGTTTTTTCTTTGAAGTATACAATAGCAAAGCTTCCTTAAGGGGTGGAAACTTCTTGTTGCACGCATGGAATTGCAACCAAAATATACTTGCCGAAGAGAGAAACTAGAATTATTTGACAGGCAGTTTAGGACTGTGGCATATGCAGTGGACATCTTATCTTGGATCTTAGATACAAGAAAAACATTATCTAGGAGTCTTGGCTTCTGCTGATTATTTGATGCTGAAGCTCTGCTCCTTCTAGCTTCCATCTTAAAATCACCAAGTTTTTCTTCCTCATTTTCTCCACACCCCTAGTTTGTCGATGTTACAAGGGAATGTTTTCAACATGTAACAGTGGCTAACCTCCATATACCTCATCCGTCGCATCACTCGCTTCACCATTTCCCTCTCCATGTGCAACCTTGGAAGGAACTTTAAACATAAACCCACAGCCTTCCAAGTGGTGCCATTAGTGCCCTCAAAGACAGGACTTGTGGGCTTGATGTCTCCATTTTCCATGCAAAGATATTGCAAATGACAGAGTGATGTGGGGTTTATCCATTGTGGGGTAATGTGGGGTAAGTCCTTCTCGGTAAAGTCTGAGATACAACTCTTCCAGATACAGAGAAGGGAAAAGAATTATATCGTGATACATTATTTAAAAATTTAAATTTTCAGGTGAAATTGCTTTTAACATGATATCATAATTTTAATTAAGTGATTATAAATTTAAATTTTATTATTTTTATTTATTTAATAAAAATTAAGTATAAAATAATATAAATTTATATAAGTTTCAGGTTAAAAAAATTATTTAAAAAAATATATTAAAAAATAATATAAATTATATTTTAAAATTTATCTAATAATTTAAAATACCAGATTAAGATTGTTTTTTAACAATTCTCTCCAGATCATGAAAGAACTCTCTTTATCACATTCTTCGGAGTAGTTCCTTCTCTGCAATTTCACTCTCTTCACTTGTATTTACTTTTAGTACCCCAAGTTGTAACAGATTTTGGAGCTCGGCTAGTCGACAACCATCGTTGTTATCGGCACCCACTGGCTTGAATCCAGATAGCTCTTGAAGATTCAAGAGCCTTCCTATTCCCTGTGGAAGGTACTGAATTGGATTGGGGAACTTGTCATCATCAGCAATGCACGGACCCTTGACTTTTGGTTCATTGATCTTACATCTGCTTCATTTGTAAAACTCAGACGCCGAGATCTTGCTAAGGGTCTTTGCCTGCCTTGATCATCAAAGCTGCAAAAACCCTCCTCTCTAGCAATTTTGATGGTCAAATCCCTCACCACATCATGCATCCGGAAACTGTAGACTCTTCCACCATAACCTCTACGCTGCACAACTTGAACTAGGCATCTGCTAATTAGTTCTGATAGATCGTCAAAGGCCAGTTCTATCGTGGTTGATGTGTTTCTGCCCTCGATGAAGCCCTCTCCAACCCACCAATGAACTAGTTGCTCAGCGGCTATCTCAGAGTCCTCCGGATATAGGGAAAAGCACAACTGACATTGCTTCATACGAAAGGGAAGCCCATCATAGCTCAACTGCAAAGAAGCCATGACCGAATTTTCGCTTTCTTTTGTGGTTAATGCATCATGGAAATTGTGACAAATCCTTCTCCAAACTTCATTAGATTGAGCTAAGCCTCCGATGGTCTTAACAGCAAGAGGACGTCCATGGCATTTCTTCACTATAACTTTCCCAACTTCTTCCACTCAGGATGCTGTTTTGTTTCCTCATTTGATGAAAATGCAATTTTGCAGAACAATGCGTAGCTTTCTTCTTTGTTGAGAATTCTCGGCTGATGAATCTGTGCTTTGTCAACTCCCATTTCTATCGCTACACTTTCTATTCGTGTTGTGATTATTATGCAACTACTCTATCCCTCCCTCTTGGGTAGCCCAGCACACGTTCTGTCCCTCCAGCCTGCGGCACTCCAAACATCATCCATTACAATCAAGTAGTTTTTATTCTCAAGCAATTGATTAATCTTTGGCAGCATTCGAGCCATATCCAGCCCATTTACATCCTCTCCCAATTGTTTCAACACAGTTTTCATGATCTCTTCTTCATTGACAGTTTGAGAAATAGATACCCAAATCCTCTTCTCAAAGCGATCAACTACTTGTTTACTGTCAAAAATCTTCTCCAACAATCCCAACTTGGTGCAACATCCTGTTTTCAGGAAGAATCCAGCGTATTATCTTTTCTGTATCTTCTATCAAACCAACTATGGCAGATTCATCATAAACTGGTGATGTCCACCTCTTTCCTATGCTGCCACGGTCATCATGAATGCTTTGCTGTCCAATTGTCTTGAAATAGGCTTTCAAGATCTTCTGCATCTTCTTAATTCTTTCATTGATATCTTTCAACTTCTTTCCTGTCCGATACTGGAAGATCAGTTCACATGGGGTGAAGTTGCTGCAGTGCTTAAGACCCTCTTTCCGATATTCAGCTCTGAGCAGGCAATCTGTCAATATATCCTCCGCATCATAAACCAGTTCTCGCAGCATGCTTAAGGTTGTCTTGACAGTTTCCTCCTTTCTTTTGAGCTTGTAAGCATCAGCTAGAAAGGATTTCATCGGATCAAGCTGCGTCTTCATATCATTGAACTCACTTTGAAATTCAAGCACATATTCTCCTGGCTTCTTGAGAACTTGAACCAACTGCTCTGCAAGAGCCTCAATCATAGCCTCTGCCATGTTTTCAACCTGCAATGCCATTGTTCGCTTGTGGCATGCTGGATTTTTTCACGACACTAACGTTATATAAATGTTTGGTGCTGGACCGATACATCAAAGCAAAGGCGTCAAACTGAAAGAAAGCAGGAGAATACCTAGAAGGCGACTGAAAAAAGGTTTAACATCAAAGACTTCCAACTTATCCATATGCTCTCCGGTACCAATAAAAAATGACAGGATTTTTTGTCGCTGCAACACTGTACATGGAATGTAAACCACAAATCAACATAAATGCTTTAAAAAAAAGGAAGTTTTCGTACAGTAGAGCAACCTCTAGACTACTTACGCACTAAGCGTGCCACCGCCCTTTGCATGACCATCCATTTTGGTAACAATCACTGCTTCAACCGCAACACTTTGCTTAAAAGCTTGAGCTTGATCAAATTCAACTTGACCGATACTGCTATCCGTAACAAATATTACAAGCTCGGGTTTCTGGAAGACACTAAACGAAAAGGAATCAGATTTTACTGCAATAACAATCAACAATTAATAATAAAAACAACGAAGCATGCAAAACCAATAATAAAAGAATAACATACCGTTGCTTCAGAAACTTGATGGATTTCTTCAAAAAGTGCAGCTTCCTGTTTACGCTGTCCACTCATATCAACAATTATAAGATCAGAAGTGCAGCGAGGGTCTTAGCATAATGGTCAAAGAAGTTTTTTTTTTTATTGTATCTGGATTCAAGTTTTCGTGTGCATGTCTATCATTCTTGTGATGTCTTACATGTCTATTAGATCTACAGAGTATTCAGTAGGCCATAAAATTAGTCGTGGTGCGCGCAAACTGGCCCAGATACCTGCATAAATCAAAAAAAAAAATTATAAAATCACAAGTTTCCTTCTTAAATCTTTCCGCACCTTCCACAATAATTTTCACAGGATCTGATTCCATGTAACTGTATCAACAACAAGAAGTAAATGCCGATACAATTGATTACGCCTTTAATAGTTGATTACACCTGCTTGGAGGATAAATGCTGTACGGAATCAAACACTATTATAATTGTGTTCAATTAATCATATCATAGCCTAGGTAATGAATGAAGGGGGATGTTCTTAACTTGAACTCTTAGCATAAGCATTAGTGTATGACAATGATTAACATTTACAAAACTCCTCTCTTCTGTTAAGGCCCTATGTTTTAAGGTCTCTTTTTTTCGGAACCTCTTCTTCGAGCATCACACCTTCTTTCATTTTAAATGAAAACCTCTTTTTTTTATCATCAATATTTTTATGAATTAAACTAGTTTGAATTTAGTTTATTTGCTTAAAATTCCTAATAGTGCTAATTGATTTTTCATATCTACCACTATCAATGATTTATTTGGTCTCCTTGCCAATAATATTCTCATAGCGAGTACTATTCAATAATAGAATAAAGAATTTGTTGACTTATTGTAAACCTTAGATTATGAGCTTTTGGTGTCAAAAGCATCTTACCATATAAACTTGACCATCATCATCCTCATACTCTCCTTCACAACACTCCTCCATGTATAATTTTACACCTTCTCCGAACTATTTACCCTCACATTCATAAGTTTTCTCTAAAGATATATATGGGATTTATGTCACTTTTAATGACATCCATAACACTTTATAAGAGTTGGTTTAGTATAAGAATTATGTCTCTTCTTGTTGTCCCTGTCATGGATTGCCTGGGGTCGATTTCTATCATAACTAGAGCTTATAATAGCTTGCTTATATTGATTGTTTATATGTTGTAGCTTACCCTTCTTAGCAATGTAAATCGAGGCTCTAAAATTAAACCCTTTTTTGATAAATAAATCTTGTATTGGTTTTATCTTTCATCAACATTTCTATCTATAACGCCATATTTTATGCATTAGTAACATTCAACAACATCTAAAGCATAATTATATCTCTAATGGCAAGTTTTAACTCCTCTATATACCTATCAACTTGTTATCCATCAGTTTCATTTAGATTGTTTTACTCAGTTAAACATAAAAAATTTGTTGTTTATTCATTCATAATTTGAAAATATTAAGAGCACTACTAAAACTTATGGAATAAAAGTTGACCATAATCACTGAGGAAAATCTACCTCTCAACAATTGTTTCATCGGCTTCCAAGCCTCAACATGTCTCTTATCCTCCTACCTTCTAGCTTCCAATAACCTATCTCACCAGACTATAATTTTCTCCATTCTCAAATATAAAATTCTCTTATACTCATAAAAATGATCACATGCAGCTAACCAATCAAAAAACTTATCTACTTTTAAATCGCTACTTAAAAAGGAAATATCAACCTTTATACAATAGTCTTTATTAAACTTATTATTTTCGGCAACCCTAACTTTAACTTCTTTATTAAAAGAATACTCATAGTCATATTGATAATGAGGATTTGCTTGAACTAATTCAATGACAAATTGGTTATGTTGGGCAGGGTATAATTCTTCATTTTCTTTTTTTTTTTGTTTTATATTTTTATTTAATAAAAAGAAAGTTGGAACAAATATAGAAAAACAATTGGAAAATTTAAAATAAGGTTACGAAGGGCATGTATTTCATTAGAACCTTTTTTTTTATTTTACTAAAAACAATTTACTTTAAATTGTGTTTACCATAATATTTACCTTTAGATAAATATTGATATTTTTTACATGAATGTATTGAAAAATATAATATTAGTACATGTTTTGTGTGTTACCGTGGTAAACCTTTTAACAATAGCATCAATCTTGGCTCTACCTATCAGGTCAATCTATATATCCCTAACCCAACCCTTTACATGGCTCGAGTTTTAAATTGAACCAAATAAAAGTTAATCTGATATGATTTGGTCAACATGACATGTCCAAATAAGATTTATATATAATCTAATTTGATTTCAAGAAAAAAAAAACATTTTCAAGACATAGTTCATTTTAACTTTTTCTTTGTATATATTGAAACAATAATATTTTAAATGGACTTGAATCAACTCAAATTAACATACCATAACTTGGATTTGGATTATAGATCTGGTTGGGTATGGTAATTTTTTAATCTATTTTTATGTAACATCAATAAAAATAAATATACTTAGAAAAGTCATCAAATAATTTTTTAAATCATTGTGAAGACAATACAAAACAAGTATTTGTTAATGTTATAAAAAAAATGTTATAAATTAATTCAAAACCAAACAACAAATTGAATGGTATCTAGTCAAATAGTATCTAGAAATAATTTTGCTTTGTTTATTCTAATGAATTACAATTAAATAAAAAAAGGTGAGATATTTAAATCTGGATGGTCATTACACGTGATCCATTAAAAAAAAAGTCAGGCACAAGGAACTATAAGGCCAAGCTTGTACACATGGTCCATGAGAAAAAAGGTCAAGTGTGATGGCCTGCAAGGCTAGACTTACATGCATGACTAAACGTAAGCAACACATTGCCTACTGATTTAGCTTTATCCACCTTGGTTGGTAGAATATCAACTTGTCAAAAAAAAATCTTATTTTCAATTATTTTTCAAGTTAAAAACACCTAAAAATCAATTCATAAATCTTAATAAACCTACACATATCTCAAAACATATTTTAATCAATTTTTCCTATGATAATAAGAGTCAAAAAATATAAATGAATTTACTCTTGTCAAATGAAATCTATTAACACTAAGATTAGTTTTTTAAATTATTAAAATATAAACAGTAAATAATTTTCTTTCTTCTCAGCTATTATTTGATGACTTTCTCTCTTTTTCTTTAAATTTAAAAATTGAGATGTGAACAAAATTAAATTTTAAATATAAATATAAAATTTTTTAATTAGAAGATTTCAAAATGAAATTTGCAAAACTCCAAAGAAAAATATTATTTAAAAAATATACTATGAACAATATTAAAAAAAAACTCATTTGTATTTCACCGCAAATGTTGAACTCTTCTTTTTTATTTTTTCTCAAGCAATAAATTGAAATTATTTTTAACAAAAGCAAGCATTAAACGAGAACTTTGACTTTTTTAACATTAAAATAACCTAATAAAAAATATATCTAAAGAAATTATCATGCGTAATTTTCAGCCTACACAATATTTCTCAATAAGAAGGCCACACCAATTAGCTTTCTTTTAATTTAATGCGAGGCAAACAAATATAAGATGTGGGGACTTTCATAGAAATAAAATCATATTAGTAGATGGGTTTTATTTTTTTCTGTTTTTGATTGGCACGTCATCATTATAGAAGAGGTACCACCACAAAAATTAATCATAAAGAGGTCACGCAGAAATCACGATTGTGGACCACACGTGGGCCAACTTTAACAGGCTACCCGCTTTAAAAGTTCTGGTTCTCTCATATATCCAACGAACAATACCCCGTAAAGCGACATGTACACCAAGTCACCGGTTCAGTCTTTTATCCACGTGTGTCAAATCATATAGCTGGTTCACCTCCTAAGGTACTCCACGCGTTACCTAGTCATTATCTCTAGAAAACTTTATGTCCCGGAAACAGTGTCCCAGTGCACAGAAGAAACTGCCAAGGACCCCCCTCCAGTCCCGTCTCCTCGGTCTTCAGTGGCAAAAATGAAAATAATACTAATTTTCACATCTTCTGTCATAAAAATTATATAAAGTGTAACTTTAGGTTCTGCTTCTTCCGTGTGAATTGTAAAATACGAAAAAAGTATTTTTAAAAAAAATTTTGTGCTCGTTTATCTTTTTATAAAATATTTTTATATATTTATTTATAGTAAAATATTTTACATGAAAATTAATTAATAAAAAATATTTTACAATTAATTCTAGACAGTTCAAAGGTAATTAGATTATTTTTTACCTCCCCATTTTTTTTTGTCTTCCCCTCTTGATATCCAAGCTAAAATTTAGAGTTTTCTTTTTATTTATTTTTTCTTTTAATTGTGATTTTTTTCAAATTATTTTTAATTTTTTAATTTCATTTATTTTTATTTGGTTCCATTTTAAGTTTTTTTATACTTATTCTTTTTATTATTGTTTCTTTAATTATTTTTTTATTTTTTTTAATCTTATTCTTCAACATTTTACTTTATTTATTGTTTTATTTAATTTTAATTCTGATTTTTTTAAATTTTTTAATATTATCCCTCAACAATTTTTTGTTATCCCGTTTCAATCCTCATCTTTTTAATTGCTATTTTTTTATAATTATTTTTATCCTGAATTACATATTAGTTAAGTTAACCAAGGTTATTTCAATATTGAATTTTGAATTTTTTTATTTTTTTTTATGTTTTTCCTTCCTATAAGGTTATTATAGGTCTTATGTTAGTCAGGTTATCCCTGGATATTGGATGTGGGTTAGTAAGGTTATCCCGAGTCGTAGATTAGTTAATCCGATATAATTCAAGTTTTTTTAATTTTTATTTATTTATTATAATCTAATCCTTTTTTCTATGTTATTTTTAGAAATTTTAATTTTTTAAATATTTTATTTTACTAAAATGGATGTCCAGGTTAACCTAGATTTATTATAAAGGGTTTGCTTCTTCTGTGGTCTCAAGTTTGAGCCATGTGATTGTTAATCTTGATCTTATATTATAAATAACGAATTAGTATAATAAATCTAAATTGAATCGAGTTTTTTTTATAGAAATTATTTTTTAAATTGATTTTTTATTTAATTTGATTATTTGAAATTATGTTATTGGGTCTTCGAGTTTTATGATATTTTTTGTTTTTTGAGGTATCTTGATTTCATATTTAACATATTTATTAAATTAATCCAAGTAAATGTAAGTTATAATGTTATCAAGTTAATTTTAAATTATGGTAGCCTTTTTTTTTCATGTTATAGAAGATGTGGATCCGATTAAAAAAAAAATCTAGCAGGAGGCATAACATACAGGAAAAAAAATGTGTACAGAATCATACCTGGGGACTGAAGTGAAAATTTAACCTTTTTAACCCTTCATTGAGCTGAAGAAGGGGCATGAAGGGGACCTTCAAAGTCCAGTCTTTTTTACTGCAAGTGCATCCGGTAAATTCTTCATGTACCATACCACATTGTCATTGTAAACGACCAAGATGGCCTTTACTAGTTAACCTATCCAGTTAAAATTTTCTCTACATATTTAGAAGTCACAGATGCAAGACTTGAACTCCACAATTGAAACCTCTTTTGTTCTTGCGCAGAGGAGAGATGAAGACGAAGAAAAAATGAAGTTAGACAAGTGTGTTCTGTTTGCCCGTGTTTACTTTAGGGGACCCAAGATCTTAGCTATATTATTGAAAGTTTGCTTGCGATGAGGGGAAAGCAAATTTGCTTCTGGCATTTTCATCATTCAACCACTTTTATTTTTTGGACTGGCAACAACTTTCTAATCTAATAATTATACCTCCATGGCTGTCAGGCATGCATGGTTTTCACTATATATATATATATATATATATATATATATATATATATAACATCCTTTTTAAAACGGTAGATATCTAATAAGATCTGAGTTCTAAATAGAAGTTAATTATTATTATTTTTTAAATAAAAATAATATTATTTAAATAAAAAAATAGTTAGTTGATTTTGATCGGGTTTTATTTAATTTATATATAAATTTAGTTAATGTTTTAATAATCTGAAATATCCGGTCTAGTTTATAAGCATCACGATTAATTTTTAAATTTATTAAATATCCTGCAAGTTCAATAATCAAGTAAAATACAATGAAAATAACAAACACACAAATAAAAAATATATTTATTAAAAAATAACAAACACACAAATCTCTTCTATAATTGTTAAAACACAATCTAAATATTAAATTTAAGTTTTCAACAAACAAATCAAGTAAGGTCTATTTATTTCTTTTTTATTTTCAACTTGAATCGGTTTAAAATATATATCAACTGGGTTCAAATTAACATACCAAGTTAATTTGCTCGATAAATACAAAAGATAAATTTATTGTTTCTATTTTTTCAATGCAAAACCTCTACTTGGACCCCATGTTCTTCTGTAGTGCACGACATATGGGCGGTAGTTACCTCACTTGAATGAAATCCAAGTCACAGTGAAACACCAGTTTTCGGAGGCCATTGATTTTATGGTCATTCAGCAAGGTCATTGATTTCATTCAAAGCTTATTATGAAAAATTGGTTGCAACATGGACCAATATTTATAATTCATAGATCGAGACTTAATTTTTATATATATAAAAAGGAAAATGATACATCACAACAATCAACTCTAATATGTCTATTGGTTCCATAAGTAAAATAAAATCAACAAAGAAGAATCCTGCTACACACATCATCAAATATATATGCATGTATATACATAAACTCTAGAAATTGAGCCATTAATAGATAGAATTCTAGTTAATTGTGTTTCTTATTTTATAATGACTTGTTAAATCATGGTTAATTTCATGAAAAAAGAAGATTTCCTTGCTTGTGCATGTGAATTAAATGTAGGGTTTTAGAAGACAAGAAATTGAAGTTCTTGTTTACTTTGTTTACAATACTACCTATCATGATTATTCCTTCGCGTGATGGAAGAAGACAAGGGTGCATCTTAAAATTGCTATATATATATATATATATACATAGGAGTCTCGATTTTACCTCAAACAAATCTTTTAATGAATTTCATCCCCCAAGTTTCAAAATTCTTAATTGATCATGAATTCCATCTAAATTATGCTGTTTATCATAAAAAAGTTATTCTTTTTATATAAAACTTAGCAATTTATGTTAGAAAAATTCTAATAAAAAGCCCAAATAAGAAATATAAATTCTTCAAGGGACTAAATAGATATACCTCAAGAAATTGATTTTGACCAATTGATTACTAATATAATAAATACTTACCGACAAGTTGCTATGCAATTATGCAAATTATTCATAGGTGCATTACTTAGGGAAGTTGAAGGATAGTGTGATGGTAATTGTTTTAAAGTATTTTTTTATAAGAAAATATATTAATAAAATATATTTTGTATTTTAAATTTTTTTTGATAGTAATACATTAAAATAATTTAAAAATATATATAAAAAAATTTTAAAACACGAACAACTCACCAAATAATATTGATACAGTATAGCATCAAACCCAACATCTATGATTAAGGCTCATGAGGTGATGCATTACGGAACAATACAAGATCCTAATCAAACACACTTTGGTCCCATTTCACCAACAACCAAGGGCAATTCGGTCATTCCACCTCTCTAACCCTCCCTTTTTTTAAAAACAGTCTTCTCTCTAGCCCAAAACCATCCCCCTCGATCCCCTCCTTCCCTCTCTTCACTCTCTCTAAACAAACTACCATGGCCATCATTAACACCAAGACCATAATAGTCTCTCTTTGCACACTGAGCTTGGTGTTCATCTTCTCTCCACAACTCTCTTTCTCCTCCTCAATCCACGACCTGCTTATCTCAAAAGGGCTACCAGCTGGTCTACTCCCGAAGGAAGTGAAGTCCTACACTGTGTCTGAAGATGGCTACTTGGAGGTGTTTCTTGATGGTCCATGCTTGACCAGATATGAGAACAGGGTCTTGTTTGAAAGTGTAGTGAGGGCTAATCTCACTTATCTTAGTCTTTCAGGAGTTGTTGGCTTGTCTCAAGAAGAACTCTTTCTTTGGCTACCAGTGAAAGACATCACAGTTGATGACCCAAGATCAGGACTTATTTTGTTTGACATTGGGGTTGCTCATAAGCAGCTGTCCTTATCACTCTTTGAAGATCCACCTAACTGTAAGCCTCAAGGTATCGCATTTGTTTAGTCTTTACTTACTTTTTTCCATCAAGTCTTAAATCTTGATTAATTAATCTCCTACTGCAAGTATTTGATTTCATCGTTCTTGGTATTGGCATGCATATTTCCTTTGTAAGTTATGGAATGGATAAGGAAACAGCAGTTGTGCTGTGGGCATGGTTAGGAAGCTGAAGCCGATCACTTGAATTTTATTACCTGCCATGCCTGTTGCTTTCACTGGCTTGTGTTTCAGTCCCCGAAACTGGCCACAGAGTACTGCGTTTCACCTTTTCCCTCGTTCCGTTACCTTTCACAGATAATTAGAAGAAATTTCCTACAAAGAACAGGCACAGCATTTTAACCGCAAGGCATAACTGTAAAAACATTGTTTGATGTATTACATTTATATTTTTTCATGATTGGGAGTACTGTTAATCATGTGAATCCGTGCAGGTGAGTCGAAGAATCATGCGAGGAAGGAGAGAGGGTTTGAGGCTGTGAGATAGAAGATGCATGCCATGCTGTTTCAACTTTGTCATTTTCCATGGAATGTTTTGTTTAATGATTCCATAATATAATCTTAGATTAGATTAGAGGTTTTGTTAGTTATATAAAGTATAAAAATGGCAATCATGGAATCTGGTGTCCTTATCAAATTACAGGTTATAATCTTCTAACTATTTGTTAATTGCCTTTTGTTGCCACCCTAACCACTTGATCTAATGTTTACAGTAAAAAAAAAAAAAATCAAAGCAAGGAATCTAATACAATACAATTATTCTAATAAATCACCATCTCTCCAATCACCCACTTCTACGAATCTTAATAGCGGGCTCCATGTAGAGCACTTAAAAAACAACAAAAATCTTCACGGGTAAGAAATTTTGTGGTGTTCATATGTTATTATATTAATTATTTTCTGAATTATATATTTTTTTAAGAAATGCTAAATAAAAATATTCTTATAACTTTTGATACTATAATTTTTTTTTATGTTTGTTTTTTTAAATTTAAAGTTAAGTTTATAAAATAATTAGCTAGATACAATTAATCACTCATGGAGTGGAGTAGAATTCTCCAAAGTTTGGTGCTTCTTTGCAAGGAAAAAAAAACTTTTTTCTTTGATTAACTATTATTATTTAGGTTATATTTGTTTTTGTATTTTAAAAATAGTTTTTAATTTTTTTAATTTTTAATTTTAAAATAATATTTCTTTAATGTTTTTATATTAATGTTAAAAATAATTTTTTAAAAAATAAAAAACTTTATCTTAATATATTTTGAAGCATAAAATATTTTTTTAAAAAAATATTATAACACACTCTCAAGTACCCCTTTAATCTCTCTTTATTTTTATACATATTATTGTATTTTTTTTAATGTGAAAATCCCTTATGTCTAGGGAACTAAAATATACGCCGAAATTGGAGGGATCTTAGGTAGGGTCATATACCTTTGTTTTGGTGGACCCACAAGCACCTAAATGTAGGGTTCCCCACATCAATAATTGCACTTTATTTTTGTGATTGTGCCTGTGGCACTTTCGTGGACCTTCGCCTCTGGCAGAGGTGTGGTGATCCTTATTCGATGTTGGGTCATATATCTTTTATTTTATATGTTCAAATTTTAATGATGTTTTTTATAAAATTTTATTTCTTTAAATATCGATATTAAATAAATTATGACATTGGTAGTTTCTTCCATTTCTCTCCTTTATAAATAAATGGAATCTATCACAATTCTAAAGCTATTTGAAATACCTTGGCGAAATTTAATGTAGAAAATAAATTAATTAAAAACTAAGATTTATCTACAGAAATTAGTTTGTGTACTAATTTCTCTTTAAAATAAGCATTTGAACTTGCCAAGGTACCATCATGTTTTTGACTCCCGATATATTTATATATAAAATGTAATTATTTTTTAAAATGTTTTTTATTTAAAAAATATTTCTTATTTTTAAAAATTATTTTTAATATTAATACATCAAGATAATTAAAAAATCAAAAAATATTAATTTAAAATAAAAAATAAAAATATATATATTTTAAAATACAAAAACAATCAAACTTTAACTTCCATCAAAGTTTGGGGCAGTGGGTTATTTGCCAGGAAAAGCGTTATGAGTATTATTTTCTGGTGAGATGCTCTTTTTGCTATCTCATTTCCAACATGAGAAATAATAAATAACAAGAAAAATATGATTACTGGATCATAATTTTAGTTTTGGATTAGATGTAGGTTATATTAATTTAATAATTTAATATTTTTTTAATGATTAGCATCGTTTTTCATACAAAATATTTAAACATTAACAAAGACACTCCGTTTACATTTAGAAAGTGAGAGATTATTTTTTAAAATATTTTATATTTAAAAATATAATAAAAGTTTATTTTTTATTTTTAATATTAATAAAAAGAATAATTTTTTAAAAATTAATTTTTTTAAAGCACGATTCTACTATAAAAAGGAAGCATTCTTCATCTTTACGCTAAATATGTGAGATATTTCAGGCAGGAGACTTCCTAAAAATCTTGAAATGTCTCATCTTGATTGTAACTCTTTTGTTTTCATCTAACATCTCCTCCTCCTCCTCCTCCTCTTCAAATTGGAATCTGATTTTGGCTGGTTACTTGTCCTTTTCATATTTCTTTGCGTTATGAAAGGTCATCTTCTCAACTTTCTTCAATAATTATGGCCAACTTGCTAGGAATGGCTATGAAATTGTTTTTTTTAAAAAAAAAATTGGTAGCATGTATAGATATTTATACTCAGTTTATTTTTGTATTTTAAAAAATTATTTTTTTTATTTTTTTCTTTGTGTTTAAATTAATATTTTTTGTGTTTTTAGATTATTTTGATATACTGATTTCAAAATTAATTTTTAAAACATAACATAATATATTTTTATAATATCCTATATTAATAAATAGAGTGGTAACTGATTTTATTAAGAGTGCTGATTGTCAATTTATCATATGTGTTTTGGGTTATCAGGTTTAGAAATAAACTTATGTCACTAAAAACAAAATCATGAGAACAATAATACTCAAAACAAATAATATATAACAAGTTAGATTGGGCTATTATATTTGGTATCAGAACCGACCTCACTAATTATTTGATTGTGCTGACGAGATCATCGTGCTCATTAATAGAATGAATTGTAATATTCTATATCAATGGGTGAAGGAATGATAATTAACCTTATTAAGAGATTTGATTGTTAACTTATCATATATATTTTAGGGTGCTAGGTTCATAAGTAAACTCACATTATTAAAAACAAAATTATAAAAATGATAAGGATCAAAATGAATAAAATATAATAAATAGGGCCAAATTATTATAATTTTAATATATTTTTATATAAAAAATATTTTAAAAAATAACTACCGTTACACTATACATATAAAAAAAGAGTGTCATTGTCTTTTGCTTTTGGATTTACGTCATAACCATCCAAGATTTAACCTGCATCGTTATAGTATACTCAATAATAAAAATAATAATTATAGTATTAAAAGGGTGAGTTGACAACTAATCAACTTTGAAAATTATGTGAGTAAAACTATATATTGCAATGGGATGCTGATGGCTCTCATGCTCGAGATACATGTAAGTTTTCCAACGACGAGACTGCATTAAGTAATGTTCTTACAAATGTTACAAGTCTATTAGGTGTGCTCGTAATAAAATTATTAAACAACATGATACATGATTCAGTTTAATTACTTGGTATAAGTTAATACAGTTAATGAAAATATCATCGTTTTATTAAAAAAAATAAAATTTTAAAATAATATTATTTTAAAATAAAAAATAATTAAATTTTAACCAAATTAATTGAGTTCCAAGTTCATCCATGTAATTGATTTAGTTAAATTAGATTAACTCTGAATTCTTTTATTTGATTTCTTCGTAAGGAACACCATTACTATATCAGATGGATAACGAGTTGTCTTGTATTACTTGTCATTCCATAGTTTTTTTCCCTCCCCCTGGAACTTGTTTATTGTTTTAAGAAACATAAAACCCGATTGCTCGTCGTCCAAATTTATGGAAGATAAACAAGAATAATTAAAAAAAAGAATAAATTAAAATTAAATTCTGCAAATGATCAATCAATCAATAATGTTATCACCCCCTTTAAAATACATCAACCTGCTTGAGCTTTTGAATGCAAGAAGGATCCGCGAACTGATGATCAGCCAATGCTCACATATTGTGGTTATCATAGAAATCATGCAAAAAAGACTTCGAAAATAAAAGTGATCATGACTCTGGTTGTGCACGCGGTGCCTCAGGTGACCAAGCCACTTCTTTTGTGCCCTTGGCAACTAGCCGCAACAAGCTTGTTGGGGAGCTCGCCCCTGACAAGACCTCTCCTTAGGCCTGTACCTCGGATGGTGAATGATGACGGTCCCAGGGATGCCCCCTCCATGCATTGGTTCTGCCATCACTTGTTGCGGAGATCTGTATTGGAAACTCAATTGGGCCCTTCATCTACAAGGTCAGACATCACTTTAACACGAAAACCTGCATTAATGGGTTATGATTCTATCTTATATACAACTCCTTTTCTTAAAAACACACACACACACACACACACACACACAGACACCCAGAGGGTGCTGTCCTCAAAGGATCTCTAGCTCTCCACCTCCTAGCACCAACTTGGACATGAGAGTGTTTTATATTATTTTATGAGACTTTCCTCTTTCTTTCTCTCTTTTTTTAATACATTTTATCATTACGGTCGTGAAATTATAGGTATTAAATTCTGACTAGATAGATCAGAATTAGGAATTGGGTTAGTTTAAGTTTGTTAAAAGATCTGCCAGTGTGTAATCATAGTTATTAGATCCGGTCCGGTCCGGCGGGTCGACCCGGGACCCGGACGACCCGGTGACAAACCAGTGCAACAACTCGCCAAAACCCAGTCGATCCGGCGGGTTGACCCATGACCCGGACAAACCCGGACGAGACCCGGAGTTCTGGAGGTGGCTCGCTTGAGATGATTGCAAGTCGATCTGGGTTTGGAGATCTTGAGGGTTGGCGTTGGGTTCCATTTCTTTCTTCTAGCCTGAAGATTGATGACTGTAATTAAAAAAAAATTGAAGGTTAAACGAGACCAAACTCTCTCTCTCTCGCTAATGTTTTCAAGCATGTAGAAACCAGAGGGATTTGCAAGGGAAAGATGTAAAAGAGAGAGGATTCGTGTGGTGCTTTTAAGCTTTAGAGCATGGGTGCGTAAGGAGCAAGGACTGTGCTTCATCTCAGGGGAAAACATGTCAAGAAGCCAGAGAGGGTAGGAGGAGATAGTGATGAGATTAAGAGATCTCTGCACAAAACAACCAACAACCAATAACGTCATCCTCTTCCATGCCTATGCCCTGCCACATGAGGTCCCACTTCACCTCATTATAATTGCTTTCCGTTTCCATTTCTTTCTTTAATCACCTGATCCCATAAACAAGTAAATAATCCAGGTTTTATGTGTTGACCCGGGTTAACCCGGGTTGACCCATAAAACTCAGGATCTGGTTTTTAACCTACTTAACTTCCGGTTGGGTTTAACAACTATGTATATAATGATGTAAAAAAATAATCTGGGCGAGATCCTATATTTTTTAATATAAAATTTAAAACTTATTAATATATATATATATATTTAAAAAATAAAATTTTTATTTTTTCAATATAAAATAAATTTTATTTTTAATTTAAATATCTCCATTTTAAAAAATAATATAACATCTGTGAAATTTAAAATATATTAATATATATATTCTATGTTTTCAAGAAAAATATTATTTTTTTAATATAAAATTTAAAATCCATTAATATATATATATTTTATGTTTTTAATAAAAAATTATATTTTTTTAATATGAGATAAAAAACTTTTTTAGTTTAAATATTTAACTTAAAAGATTAATTTAATATCTTTTTAATATGAAATAATTTTTTTTAAAAAATATTTTTTAAAATTTTATTATTTACAATATATAAAACCTATATTTACATATATTTTTTTTAATTTTTTATATAAAATATTAAAATTTTAATTTTTTTTAATTAATTCTTGTTAATACATAAAACTAAAACTCGGCCTTTTAGCCGGGTCAAACCTAAACAATGTTTAATAACTATGGTTAAAATAATTAAAATGCTATGAAATCATTAATATAATTTTAAAAATTATTTTAATAAGATAAATTTAATAATATAAAAAAATCATTAATAATGATTTAAGTGTGCTGCAATTATTGTTAAAAGATAACGAATTACTCACTTATTTTATTTTTTTGTGACTGATATCATCGATATTTATTAGTATTATTAAATTAGTCCCATGAAGATTCTTGTGATGATATTAATATTATTGTAATTAAAATTTCAGTGGTCTTTTGATATCTTTTTCTTTATTTCTTTGTTCTCTCTCTCTCTCTCATCTCCCTTTATATAAACCCCTTTTCACCATCTTTTAAAAAAACGACAAGCTCTAATAATGCTTTTTTTTTTTTAAATAACACGCTAATAAGAAAAATAATCATCAAATAAAGTACTCGGGATTGTAAGAAGGTGATCTACACTTGATCCTGTTTTCTAAGAGAAGCTCCATGACCGATCAGAGCTTTCTGGGTTCTATGTTTTGTTACTCTGACGTCGTATTCTATGTAATCCATGTGCAAATCTCATGCCCAGTGTCCAGTGAGTAAGATCTCCAATTTTACTAGGTGTCCAAATTCTAGCGAGCATAGCTATCCTCTGCTCTCCGTCTTGTCCTTCCTGCTAAACTCACCACGTAGGTGCTCTGTATCTTGCCGGACTGCGGCAGCTACACTTCGATCAGAGCTTTCGGGGTTCTATGTTTCGTTACTGTGACGTCGTATTCTATTTAAATCTATGTGCAAATCTCATGCCGAGTGAGTAAGTTCTCCAATTTTACTAGCAGGCATATCTATCCTCTGCTCTCGGTCTTGTCCTTCCTGCGAACCTCACCACGTAGGTGCTCTGTTTCTTGCCGGACGGCGGCAGCTACACTCGGATTGTGGTATAGATAATTTAAAAAAATCTTATGTTTCCAATCAAGTATAATAAATGATTCCTAAAGTAAATTACCATATTTATCCTTTTTTCAACTTTCCAACCATGAAAATATTCTTAAATAACGACGAATAAGTTTAGTAAATGAATAAAGAAGCTAAATTAATATTATTATTTTAATTGATACGAAAAGATAATTTAGTGTTTTACTTCATTTCCCCCCGAGATTCTTCACCGATGGCTAAAAATTTGTGCTCAATACTCTATTATAATTAAATTTAAATTCAATAAATAAATAAATTAAATTTAAAAGTAAATTGAATTCACTTATTTAAAAAAAATTGAATTGAGTTCATTTATTAATCTCGTCACTTTAATTATATTTCTTTAGATATCTATTAAAAATAGATAAATAAATATTTTTAAAAATTAGTTTTAACATAAAATTTCTACTTTTTAAAAGTATAAATGAGTACTAAATTATATTTTAAATTTAATTCTTACCTATAAAGTAATCTTAATTGTGAGATTTCATTAAGTTACAACTATGCTGTCCCTGGAACTCAAAGACTTACAATAAAATTAAATAAAAAACATTTAATGATAATTTGAAAGCAACAATTAATAAATGCAAATTCGTTGTATTTTCCTTTGAAAAAGATAAAGTCCTTGAATGAACCAAAAAGCTTCCACTCCAAGGCACCACCACAAGAAAGAACCCGATAAATCCCTCGCTCCTCTCTCATATCTCCATCTTCTAATAGTAAATAAAGAAATCGTTTCGCTAAATAAAAACAGAGGAACGTCGCAGCGTTTTCAATTTCCATAATCAAACACGAACTATGGGAGGAGGAGGAGTCATGAGAGCAGCGGTCAAGGTGGTCGGAACTGGAGTGGCCAACGCCGGAATCCGCCGGGGAATCTCTGGTGGAACACCGCCGGTGGAGCAGTCGATGCGCAACGCATCCAGTCCAGTTTCGGCGATCATGTCGTCGAAGGCGAGTGGAGGTGAGGTCGCGGCGGGGATGCAGAGGCCTGCATGGGAGGTGGATGAGTGGGAGTTATCTGGTGGCGTTGAGGAGGAGATGGTTGTGGATTCGGCTGAGCCGGTTGCGAGAGTTGTTTTCTGGGATGCCCCGCCGAGTTTGCAGGAGGCTAAGGCGGCTACTTGTGAATTGAAAGATGCTTTGCAAAAGTAAAGTTTTGATCTTTATTCAAAATTTCTCGTTTTATTTACTTGTTTCTAATTTTACGTGATATTATTGGGCTTTTCTTTTCCGTGTATAAATTTTATTTGAAATTATTTACAATTATGGGTTATTAAAATTCTTGTTTGAGAAATTGAAAGTATGAGGCTTTGATTTTTCTCCCATCTGGTTTCGGTTTGTAGAAACTGTGATTGATATAACCGAAGAAATGAAAATAATGGAACTTAAATCATACTTTGTTTGTTGAATGTATAGAGGAAATGAAGCCTTACCTTTGTAATTATAGTGGCTACTGAAGAAGTTCTTAGAGATTTTCGAACACTTTCTTGTTTCTTATTGAAAAAAAAAAAAGAACAAAAATTTGCAAGATATTTCAGAGTTTTGGATAATTTATTGTTTCTTGAACCTTCGAACTTCAGGAATTGAAGAAATGATTTATTTTTTGCATTAAATTCCGGTTCTTTCGCTGCCACGTAGGTATATTTGGTGTCATCATTTAGGTTAGGTTTAAATGGTTGATTGAACTTTGCATTCTATGTACGTATGATTGGTTTGGGCGGAGATTTTTAGATGGACCTCTTACTGATTGTTCTGTATATCTTTCATAGTTTTTGAGTAATGCGGTGTGATCAGTTCCCATATCAATTCCTTTTATTTTTATTGAATAATCTCTCATCTACTTTTGAGATGTGCGAGTCAAATCTCTCATCTACTTTTGAGATGTGCGAGTCAAGGTAGACAGCGTAAATGAAGGATCATACATCGCAACTTGAGTTTGATGTAACTTCTTAGGGCATGGGGCCAAAATGCACGGTAATCAGAAAGTTCCAGTATACATGCTAACAAAAAGCTGTGGCTTTTCTCTTCCTTTTGGGAAGCTTCCAGGCATATAAATACTCTCAAGAGAGAGTGTGTGTTTGTGTCTGTGTATCTTTAATCTCTTTCTCCACTATCATTGCACTTTCGTGGCAGGTGTAGTTGCTGAAGTAGTAAATATTATGAACTGGGGATGCATTTCTTAGAGGGGCAATCAAATACCATCCTTGAGGAATGTATGTTCCTTGATGTTTACTCATTTCTTTTGTGTTTGAATAGTTTTGCCTCTGTAAGATTTCAGAGATCTTATTCTTATTTTTCTGAAAATTGAGGCTTATTTGTCTCTGCAGATCATCTCGTTTATTACTTTTCTAGATGAGCTTAGTTGTTAAACTTGGCACTTGCAGTCTTATACAAAGTTGGCTCAAAAATGAATGTGATGTTTTGTTTAAGTTATGGAACATCAGTGTTGCCAAAAAAATTTTATTAGCTATGCCATTAATTTACTTTTTGGCCTTTTGTTCCTTATATTGATTCTGGTGGCCTGAAATTGTATTTACCTTTTCTTGACTTTATCGTCTTTCTATGCTGAACTGTTATGCACAGAGTATATCTGTCGTCTCCTAACTTGGGAACTGGCAGTTCACTTGGAGGTAGTCAGCTGTCTGGCCACTCGCTTACAAACTCTGAAACTAAAGGTTGTATTAGCTGTGATCCAAATCGAGCTCCTGTGCCAAAATATGCTATGCAGGCATTTTCATTGTTCAATGAAAGTCCTAAAATTCAGGTTCTGATATATCTCTCTCCCCCTTCAAGTTGTTCTTTCCTTTTCTTTCGTCCTATTGCTTAGACTATTTCGTATTCATGGTGAAGTAATTTGACAATAGAGTTGTTGCACAAATATGTGTGAATGTAGTTTGCTCATACAGAATTAATTTAAGCTTCAATTATGTTTTGTTGTGGTTGATGATGCTTGGTATTGTTAGTTGCAATTATTTTCCTAGCTTAACTTTAAGAACACTAAGCTGTCAATGCATTTCAAAAACCCCTGTGATTTCTCAGGGCCTGGACCATGCTGAGAATATATAACTGATGTACCGCTTTGTTTTATAAATTATAAGCCCCTATATATAACCTGAGGGCTTTTAATTTGATTGGATCTTCAAGGCCTCTTGAACATTTTGAAGTGTATTTTCACATATTCTATCATTGCATCCAACATAACCTGTCTTTTGATTGATGAAATCAGCCTATGGGACTGTAGTTCACTGACTTTAGTACTATGCCCAGACTGTGGTTGCTGCCATTGCCTCTGATCCAAATGTCTGGAATGCAGTTTGGGAAAACGAAGCCCTTCAGGAATTGCTGCAGTCACAGAATGCAAGTAAGTGTGCCCTTTTGTCTTTCAATCCACTAGTCTTTCTTATTATTTTTTATATTCCTGTTTTCTATGTCCTTCTGTTTTGCCTCTGAAGCCTAGGAATCTGTTGCAGATAATGAGTCTGTTGCAGATAATGAGTCTGTTGGAGATACTGACTCTCAGGATGCAGCGGTATCTTCAAAGAAGCTCACAGAATTATCTGATGATGAAAGTGAAACTGGAAACTCTCAAACTGGGCTCAAGGATGTCATCAATAACGTTAAGCTTACTGTGGTTGACATGGTGACAAATGCATCTGCTTACTTCAAGAAGATTTTTAGCTTTTCATCCGCAGAGCACACACCCGATGCCGCAGATGAAAATGCCGAAAATGCCGGATCATCTACCTTTGAGATGACCCTGGGCTCTCTCATGGCTTTGGCAGTGATGGTCATAATGGTGGTTGTGCTGAGGCGCCGTTAAAACTCTATTCATTGGCAAGCCAACCTGTAAATTTGCCGATTCTACATGCAACTTTATCTGTGTTTTTGGATGGTTGAATGGATGATGGGATTGATGCCAAAAAAAGTTAAAAGCTGTAACATTTTAGCTTGACTCCTTACCTAAGTAATGATCTATGTGCAGCTTTCAATTTATTTCAATTATCCATCCATGGAGCCATAATCTCCTGGCAAGCCATCTATGAGATTCGATTTCTTATTTTCGAGTGTTCTACAGTTTTTCTCTGTACATTCACATAATTGAATTAATTTTTTTTTTAAAGTAAATTTTGAAAAAATAATTTTTTAAAAAGTGAATTATTTTATGATATTTGGTAATATAATAAAAAAAATTAAAAAAGTATTTTGGAGTGGTTATGTAATAGAAAATAAGTTGAAAAATAATTTATTTTTTTTAAGTTTATTAAAATAATAATAAATAAATCTTATAAATTAAAAAAATTGAATAAAAAATTGAATAAGAATGAAATTGAAAAAAAAATAATTTTATAATTTATCTTAAATAAAATAAATAATCAAAATAATAGAGATCAAATCTAAAACATAAAAAATTAAAAGATGAAAAAATTAAAATAATAATAATTAATATTTTATAAATTATTTCAAATAAAATAAGTAACAATTAAAAGAATAAGGACCAAATTTGATAGATAAAAAATTTCAATAAAAAAATAATAGAAAAAAATAAATAATAATTATAAAAATAAAAGACCAAAATTAATATAAAAATTAAATTTTAAGAGATGAAAATAAAAATTAAATATTTAAAATAAAATAAATATATAACAATAAAAAATTTGAATACCAAATTTGATATAATCAGTAAATAATATGATATTTTTAAATTTTTCACAATTTTTAGAAAGTGTTTTCCAATCAAATTTTTTAGAAAAATAATTTCTTAGAAATCAAGTAAATTTTTTTAACTGAAAAATATTTTTTTTAATTAATTTTTCTAATGACAAATACAAAAAAAAAATATAATTTTTTTTAAAAATAAATTCCAGAAAAACATAGCTGTAGTCTTGAATCTCTGCTCAGGGACACAATTTTTTTGACAAGACGTTTATTTTTTTTCTCTTGAATTTGGTGAATCTAAATTTATTATTTTATATTTTTAGTACCCTTCATTTAAGACATTTTGTAGATCCAAGTGCTTTTATTGCATGCATCAAGTAAAACGAGATGCATGGCTAGCTAGCAACATTCCAATGATATATACAAACAATTGTTTACAATTAAAATTGCTGAGGACACGACGACGATGCTTCAACTATCCACTACATATGATGATGCTTGGCATACAAGAGGAATCGCATAACGGCACCAATTCCATGCGTAAATCCGAAAAACCAGCTTTATTCTTCTAGGGCAACCACTTCTTGTGCAATCTCTCTCCTGGATGAACAGATAAAAGAGAAGAACATTGACAAGAATATATCCTACTCTTATTTATATTTCTTGAACAATTGAGTTGCTGTGTCTCAATATAATTCCACTTCAATTCATGGAGTTATCGTCAAGGTATTTATGCTATCAATGCACCACTTTGGTGCCATCAGTATATTTTACCTGGCTCGACTATTTATATTTCATCGTCCTTAGAATGCAGAGATCAAGAACCATAAAATTGGCACTTGAAATGTCTTATTTCAATCTACAAAATTGTGCAGGTTACATGAATACACTGGAAGCTCGTGAAACAAGCACAGGCAGATGGCCATCTTCATTTTCAGGGCGGGGGGGAATCACCCATTGAAGCGCAACCATTCTGCAGGGTTCTCTGATTATACCTCGCTACTAATGTACAAAATGTCCTCCTTTTCCAGATGCATCTTTCCTTTGTCTCTTTTACTTTTGACTGGTGTCCGATCTGGTTGACCTCGCTGGACGAACAAATTTTACTTTAGCCTTTTGTAATTGAGGAAACAAGTGTATCGTGACTACTCAATCAAGGAATAAACATGTATACTGATATGCTTGCCTTTTTCAAGACAAAGGCCAAGTATAGATAAGCTACTTCCCATTCATCTGGTGAAAGCGTGCCTGGATGCCAAAGGGCACAGAGACTCAAAAATCAGCATGAAAAATGGCCATTTCATCACGCACCAAATTCAAAGAAAAAGCAAAAAGATACATAACAAAGACTTACTAAGGTCTTGGTTCCCATCACCCAAAGCACCGAGTCTTCGCATTAACTCAACATTTTCTGGTTTCTTCATATTCTCATGCACGAACTCATGATTATTCTTAGCAAAAATCAGCTCAAAGTCATACTGCCAAAGTTGAAAGCATGCGTGCAAAATAAGTGTATCTAGGTAAATGCTTAAAAAGCTTCAAGTGCAACCAGCTTTTAACACCAACAAAATACATTAACTTTGAAAAGATGTTGAAACCACAGGGCTTCATTTCCCGCATGGAGATTTTTTTTTAAAAAAAAAAAAATACTTCAATTTTTTACCTCTTCTGCCAAAGCTTTGAAGACATGGAAGGGCACAATCCATTCAGGACAATCAACAGCATCCTGCAACAGAATCGTGGGTATTAACATCATCAGGAGTTTAGAATGAAAGTCGTCACCTAAACCATATAAATTGAACTAAATGACAAAGTAAACAAAGAATTGGAGTTGGTATTTTCTGATGGATAGAAGGGAAGAGAATAATCAGGTTACAATCTTGGCATGTGGTAACTATCAAGTGTTGCATAAAAGCACAACTTCAATCGATGCAAATACACGATGAAATATCAATTACAAGCTATTCTACAGAACCTCTGCTTCTAGAGAAACTAGACTTAAGTAAAGCAGAAGAGAAGATAATGCATAAATACCTCTAAATGGAAGTAGTACTTGATACCAAATGGGCTAGAAGATCTGAATTTCTGAACCACGGAATAATGAGCTTATCAGATTTGAGGGGAAACAAACAAAATGCCTGTGATATTGAAAAGAACTAACCTTCTGAGAAAACTCTTCATCAAATCTTACCCAGTACACACTATTACCAAAAGCCAGTCCTTCAGCTGCATATTGACATGAAAAAGAATTCTCTGTCATGAATGGCAAAAATAGTCTTGCATGCACATTAATCTTAATTCTTATATTGGAGAAGTGTGAAAAAGAACATTTTATGAGAATACTTCAAATAGATTGACTCTAAAAGATCTTAATCAATTATCATTATCCCATGAATTCTTTAAAAGACTCCTCGTTGTTTCATACAGCGTAAACAGACATGCAATGTATCACATTAATAGCAAATTTCATGTTCCAATGAAGGTGCCTCTGGACTGGGCTTTTATATTTGTCGAGTCAGAAAAAAAACACTATTTTTTTGGTTAAGATTCATAAATCTGATCATTTGAAGTTTTTTTCCCATATAAAGAAAATATTTGAAAGGAACAAAACAAAAACCTTCTCTAAGTTTTTTTATGATAACATTGGCATCTGGCATTGTTCCAATGAAGGTTCCTCCTGGCCTAAGTATGGCTGATATATTGGCCAATGCTCTCCGTGCACGTGCCTCTGTTGACCATGAATAGTGCAAGGCAAACTGCAAAGCATGTTGATGCTTCAGAATTAAGTAAAACCACACACACACACACACACACAAAGTTGAGGAATCCTATGGATCCATATCATGATTTGCATAATTACAGCACATACAAATGGAAAGGGCAAGAACTTGGGATATAAAGATTGAAGCACAGGCTAGTTCCTAGGTCTCTGCGGCCATATTGTGCCCTTTTAGAAGGAAAGATATGCCAAAAAGAGCATGAAACATGATGATTTTAGCATTCTCAAGATTCTAGAAAAACAATGTCAAGAGGACGTTTTGTCCATATGTTGCAATAATATCCATTATCAAGCAAAGTAGTTGGGAATCCTGTGACACAGCTCCAAAATTCCCAAGGTCAGCATTTTTGAGTCATGAATAGCTCTAGGTTCGGTGAAAAAATGAATGTTGGGCAGCTGCTTCAACAGATGCTGATTCCAGCACCACGCTACAACACAAGATCTCATTAAATTTTGAAAATTGAGATGGTAATCATAATTCACCTGACAGCTGACAATATCAAAAGGAGCATCATCCACCAGGACTTCATCCAACTGAAGCTGAAACATGAAAAACTAAGATTCAGTTACTTCTACAAATATGTCTATAACATAAATGAAACCAAAATTGTTCATCAATTTAACTTCTGGACGGCACATTCAAGCTTCAACCTACTTGTTAGATCCAAATAGAGGGTAGCATACATATAATTAAAATTAACAAATCACACTTAATGTAATGAATTTGTCGATGCACCAGCTGTTATAGCTGAACGTACCTCAAAACAATCCCCACATATAAGGCGGGCAGGGAAAGTGAACTTTTTGCGACGTTGATGGTGGTCTGCATCACCATTGTAACGCGTCCGGCAATCTTCCATCTGCATCGACAGTTGAATACATACAGACAATGACCATTAACAGCATATATATTTTAAGCATAAAAGTAGATATAACAGGAGATTGAAGGCACCACTTTTTAGTATTAAAGATTTAGGCACTAAACAATATAAATAATCGTATTCATGGTATCTCATATTGCATAGCATGTACTTGGAGATCCAAACTTAAGCATTTACATACAGACAAAGTGTAGCCAGGCATTTAAAAATCGAAGCACCAATTACAAGGACTTTTGATAGTTCATTTTGAAAGAGAAGTAAATCTCTAGGTGGTATGTTTACCGAGCCTTCAGCTATGTCAATGCCAACATAATATCCAGCCTTTGCTTTATCCCATTTGATGAGATCACCACCCTGGAGAACAAAAATGACAACAGAAGATAATTCCTAACAAAATAAGGAGATGTGAACCTTCCAATGCAACTGATTAAAGGAAAGGGATGCACTCTTTACCTTCCCGCAAGCAAGATCAAGAACAGCATCTCCTTTAGCAGTATATTGTTGAACTAAGACACTTTTTATCTGTTCACAGATATGATTATGTTATTTAGACACATTATCACCTTAAGATATTACTAATCACTGGAATATGCTACATACCCAATTGTTAAGTTTCTTTAAATGGATAATTGGGCTCGCTTCTCGTTCTTCCAGAGTCTGATTCGTCCTGGCACTATAATGGTCAGCCACTCTCTGAACGAAATCATTAGAAAAATCCGCCTCACCTGCAATCACAAAATTTAGCCCTCAACTTTCAGAATCCTAAACAAAGCAGGAAAGTAAAAGGAAGTTTATTAAGAAACCATTACAATCCTAGATTCTTACTCTCTTAAACCAGACACAACCACGAATGACATTAGAAGTTTTTTTTTAAGAAATAAAAAATCTCTCCAGTTTTCTATACCAAAAGAACACAGAACCAAAAACCCAATCCCAGGTCCCAAAATCAATACCTTAACTGAAACAGAGAAGAAATCACAAATCAAACCCATAAAAAAATATAAACACAATCAAAAGTCGAACCCCATAAAGCAATTGCATTCTCATTTTTTCTCTGATTCTAAGAGAAAAACGAAATACTAGCATAGAACTCAAATTCAATATTTAATCATCTCCATTTCCAAAAAAAATAAAACCAAAAGCTAGTGGCATACAAAACCTAAGTCCCAAAACAACACCAAGAACCAAATGACTCGCAATTAAATCCACTGTAACTGAAAATGAGCAAAAACTTACAATTTTGAAGTTTCTAAACAACGAAAACCCATGTCAAAGATACAAAAAACAAATCCAAAAAAAAACAAGAAATCAAAAAAGGGCATTTAAGCTTGTGTGAAAATAGAATCACCTTCAGGGGTGTATTTCAATCTGGATTTCGGTGGGCCAGAAGCAGAAGAGTTGGATGGTGAAGTTGGGTATCCTCGTTTCATGGCAAATTATTGAATCGTTAGTAGTTATTGAAGGTTGTACAAATAAAATTTTTTAGGGTTCTAAAAAGAGAGAATTAATGAAGGAGGAGAGAGGATTTAGTGGTGTTTATACTAATGGAGTTGCTTTCTTTCTAAAAGAGATTAAAAATAGAGACCTTAAACTAAGGGTGTGTGCGTTTTTTTGTTTTTTTTTTTAAAACAAGGTCACAAATACAGGTAGGTATCAATTTGGTCCCTGTACTATTTATTTTTTATTGTCAAACAATCTTTCAAATGCATACTTATAAGTCAATTCTCTTCCAATTCATAATCATAAATCTTTAGGTTTTGATTTTAGCTTGTGTTGAAAAGGTTAACTTTTTATTTGAGATTTTCTTAAACATAAAATTGGATTATAGAGAGGTACAAATTCACTAGGTTCTTAAGGTTCCATATTCTAGCAAGGTTGTAAATTCTTGGAGTAAATTACAATTTGTTTTCAACTTAGCATATTCATCCTCTTCCTGGCGCTTCCTAGCTTATGCAGGTATGCTAAACTTAGATGTCCTGAGATCTTCTGTTTTAATGTTTATGAATCAGGAAACCAAAAGGTGTGCATTAACGCTTTAACTAGCTGCGTGTGGGGACATTCACTGTGTCAATATTCTCACCTTCGATTTTTGAAGGGAAAAGAAAAGACTGAAATGAAACCAGGAAAATCAGAGAAAGAAAGAGTTTTTTACGTATATATGGTGACTAGAAGTATACTTTTTGCAGGTTATCTTTTAATTTGAGTCTACTTTTGAACCATTCAGCAGAAGCTTTCGGTATCCTTGTAAGGTTGTTTCTGTAGCCTGAGCTCCATTCCCGTTTGTCTGGACGTCCCAAAATAGCCTCGAACATCACAATTGTCTTGCCTGTGTTGATTTAGTTTTCTGTCAGATTGCCCAGATGCGCATTGTCTCAAACGGAAGAATCCAATTCTGAAGCCAAAGATGTATGAACCTAACACAATTTCCATTACCTCGTAGCTGCAGAAATGCTGGAGGGATGGTCCCCGTGGTATTCATTCTCTTGCCGTCCTGTAAGGTCTTGTTTAAAGATATAAACGGTGTATTCAGATCATCCATTCTTGCGACCATGAAGTCAGTTTTATGCAACAACTCTTAGTTTTAGCCTAATGACATTTAATTAAATAGGAAACACTTGCCATTTTCTGCTATAATCACTGGTGAGTTCCCATACTTTCCTTTCACACATTTGAGCAATTTATGGATGCCCCATGGGACTGTGGCCAGAGGGAAGCTGCCTGGAGGAGGAAGTGCATGTAAGCTGACTCACTTTAGTTTGAAATCCGTAGCAAGAGCTTAGGGGCCAGTAAGTTGTTGGGACGTACTAGTTCTCCGATTGCAACCCCACGACGATAAGCTGCAGTTGAGGACATGAACAAAGATGGTCAAGTCATTGCCTGATTATGCACTCTTCCCAGGCATACAGAACAGTACTTTATTATCTTACAAGTAGCAATCACAGCAGCGTAGGATGATGCATCCGGCAATATTAATTTCCGAATCCATGTCCTGTCATTCCGAATATATAATATTGTGTAATGATTTATGCCAACAAATTCCTAAGAACCGACTAAGAGTTTCGACATCACTGTAGAGGTCAAAGGTAGTCGTTCGCCCACAAGCTTTCTCATTGAGTGAGGATATTTTCCAGAGAAAAGTGGATCCAGGAACCTGATACGCTTTTGATGTTTTTATATGAGGCCCGTAAGAACCAACTGATTCCTTCCCAAATATTATGAACGCAACAAAGCTTCCATCCAATTCCAAAATCCACTGCTCTTTGTGCCGCATCTTTGTCCTCATCATCATAAGATAGCGCTCTCGTACCACTTGGAATCTAATGCTTTTCCAAGGAGACCTCCTTGCTTTCCCTGGAAGAAAATATTTTCTATCAGCTGTTTTGTTTATAAAAAAGAAATTGATTGGGCCACCATTTTCATATGCAGGAGTACCTTGAAATGCAGCTGATAACACCAATAAGCAGCGGCACGCGACAAGAGGAAGTTGTGAGCTCCAAATGTATGGCTCAGTGGACGAATTCCCCCTCTTACAATGTAAATGAGCAATGATAGTGTTGTTGGTTCCCTAAACATATATACACCGAGAAAATGGTAAATTTTAAAAAATAGCAGGAGTCTTAAGATCTCGTTACATCATCTACGATCATGGATTACTTAGATATCATATCTTTAATTTAACGTTCAATTAACTTCACTAACTTCTTCATGCTAGGTTATCTCAAATAACAAATCATTTAAATGTTTCAAATCATTAATAAAAAAAAATCAAATTTTTTTTAAGATAAATAGATTGTTATGCACATGAGTATTAGTTCTCTTTGTTTTATAACTTACATAATTTATTTTTATATAAAAAACACATAATATTTTATTTATAGAAAAAACTTAATAATCCCATAAATAATAAAATATCACTTTTTTTCCTAAATAATATTATATACATTATTTCATGATTATTTTAAAACTTTATGCAATCAAGTTCCTAACTTGATTTTTTTAAGTTTAGAATTGTAATTCCTTGCATAAATTACATTACATCCCTTAATTTCTAAAACTTATTTACATTTATTAATTATTTCAGTTTTGAATAATGATTCTTATTTTATGTGACCCATTAGATTAATATGTTGGCACAAATATAAATCATAATTCCAAATTAAATAAATTAAATAATTTAATTTATTATCAATTCAATAAATAATTGATCTTTATTTAAAGATTAAGTGTATTGTCTAACAATGTGTCAAGATCCTTTAATTATTAGAAAAATCATAAGTGATTTGATTTAATCTTTAGTACCAAATAGTTTTTCAATGTAACTATTATACCTTCATTAAAAAATATTCTAATTTAGATATTATAACATAAAGTGTGTTTGTTTTATCAAATCATGTTTGTTCTCAACGCTATAGACATCAATTTTTCAATAAAATTTAAAAATATTTTCAAATCTCACTAAAAAAATCAAGTTAAAATTTAAAAATACTTTTAATTATAACAACATGTAGTCGGGATCAAAGTATAACAATCCTTATATGATCTCAAGTATAAGAATTACTTACACAACTACCACGTGAACCTTTTCATAGATACTAGTGATCTCTCCATATAAAATTCTCATACGAGTTAGTTCAGCATACATGTTATATAATAAATACTTACATATTAGGTTAAGTATTCTCTCTTTATCATTTAACATATGGATCATTTTTTCTAATTCACTTAAGAAGATGAATGATTTTGTTTTTTATCACTTAAATATCTTTATATAATTCATGTTATAACTATTTTTTTTTTTGGTTATCCTCGATTAGAATAACATATAGTTACGATCAAAGCACAAAATTTCTTATATGATCTCAAGTATAAGAATCACTTACAAAACTACCATGTGTGAGTCTTTTTATAGACACTAATAATCTCTCCATACAAAATTCTCATATAGGTTAATTGTGTGTTCATGTCATATGACAAGTACTTATTAGTTCAAGTATCTTTCATACTTTGGTTTATAAGAACAATTACTTTCTTTTATAAAGAAAAAAACATAAGATATATCAATTTCTATGACTTTAATTAATATCTAGTCTTAATAGAGTATAAAAAAGAAATATTTATGAACAATTATTTGATACAATATAAATTTTATAATTATAATAACTTTATAATTTTATTTGCAGAATATTTTTTCCTAAGGATTTATTTTCACTCTAGATTTAATAATAAAATATAAATGAATATTAAAGATATAAAAAGCTTTTATTAATAATAAATATGTTTTTATATGAATGTATTTGATGTCACATATAACCAATTGATTAGTTATTAACATATTTACTAATAAAAACACCTTTTTGATTAACTATATGAGGTTTTAATGTTTTACTTTATACTCAAATGCTTGGAAACATGTGAAGATATAATGCTCAAAGTCCAATATGTAGGTGATTCATTTGCTTTTTGTAAAGCTTGAGTGTGTTCTTAAAAAAATGCTACATTTAGATATAGATTTGTAGTGTATAGAGTATTACTTGTATAATTTATTTGCTCAACTATCCTTTATATATTTTCAAGCCTTCGTGGAAAATCCTAATGATATAGAGCTACAAAAGCTAGATATCTATTGGAAAAAAAGGCTAAAAACTTTATTACTACTTTTACTTAAATGAGAATATCAAGTGACTTTTATCTATAGATAAACTTTCTCTTGTAAAACATCTATGAGTTAGTTGTAGTAACTTCTTCCTTCTTGATTTGGCATCACAATCTCATTTGTTAATCATAAAATCTAAGGCATTTAGTGATAAATAGATGGCTCGAAAGAATATAAAACGAGATTTGTGGTCTTGATTGTTATATAATTAGAAAGACTATTATCCAAGATATTAATCATTTGTAGGTTATATTCATAAATCCTTTACTAAATTTATATCACCCCTTTTGCTTTTTTAGTTATTTTATAATCTCTAGAAAAATAAACTATTCATTAAGCCCTATGATAGCATTTCAGTAAGAAACAAACCTCTATTTTCTATAGCTTATTAATATTTTTTTTTCTCAATTTAAAATCACTTATCTTCTTACAATTTCTTAAACTATTTTAGGTTTCCATTAGGTTGTTGACATAACATCATCATCTTATTATCTATATATATAAGAAGATTTTATTGAATATTCTTATCCCTATGAATTCTTGTCCTCAATGATTAATCATATACTAATTTGTTATCCCATTATTATTCAATGAACAAATTCATCAATATAATAAAATATATTTGTTTTAAACTTTCTTATCAAATATAAACTAAAAAAATAATAGTAAATGACTTTCTCAATCAAGCAAAATAAATTAAACAATAAAAAAAATTAAAAAAAGTGTAAAATTAATGACTTAAAGGTTAGTTGCTACAATATTTGGAAGTTACTTAATCAATGTAAGCATGTAATTTACCTTAAACTAGTGATATTGATCAATAACTTTATTTATATCCAATCATTTAAACTAGCTAAATGGTTAGGTTCTCCTTCTTTCTCTCCTATCTCCCTAAACTTTTTTCCCTTATCCCTTTTCAACTTTTCAATCCTTTTATTTCTTTAAGTCTAGCTATCATGCCTCAACACATGCTTTTATGTATTTTTAGTTTCCAGGATCATATCACATAAATTCTCTGTATGCATCATATTTTCTATATAAAACATGAGCTATAATTCTATACCAATGATTTTTTTTTTATAGAAATGGTGATCACCAACTTCTTTACCAAGAATAACATGCACCACAATCTCCTTTAATAGTACAACTCCATTCTTCATGTAAGCACTTATAACTACAATAGTACTCTTTACTCTCCATGAGATAAATTGATGTGATTAAGATCTATAAATACCTTATTCATTAGATTACATAAAGAAGAAAGATAATTAGACATTTTTCTATAAAATTCAACAAGCTTCATATATAACACACTTCTTACAACTTTATATTTTTTTTCCTTTTATATTTACAAACTTAAGTATCAAAATGTCTTATATTCTTATATAATACTTATTTTGGAGGAGTCACTTAGGCTACAAATAAGAAAGTTATATTTAAAATCAATCACAATCTTGAATGCAAATATAAAAATCCTTATACCCTAGACACATTATTCAATATTAATTCCCTTCAAACTTAAGCTTTTTTCATCTAGTTGCCTACTAAAAATATCTCATTTGATATCTTTCTTGTTTCATTTGCAGCTTCTCAAACTCATACAAAACATAATACAATAAAATTAAATTATGTTATACATATATTTATATTTATAATAATTCATACATTGAGTATGAAAGACATAAGAGGTAGTCCTAAATACAAACCCATTAGAAAAATCTGCTCTCCTAATAAATTCTAAATTTACAAAAGGCATGGTGCTAAAAAGATTATGATTAGAACCAAGCATAAAAAAATGGCCAATGATAAAAGAAATCTATAAAAAAAAAGAATATGCAATTAGTTATTAGGTAGTGATAACTATGATGATCTATGTTGTAACTCATTTTTGGGTCCCCGCGTAAAATATATTTATATATATAGAAAAAAATAAAAATAACAAAATAATAATAACTAATTTAAAAATAATAACAGTAAAAAAAAATATGTTAGAATGCTAAGAAAATGGTCAAAAATTGGTTGAGCAGGTTTACAATTACAAAAATTAAAATTTAACAGTATTTTGTTGACTAATAAGAGCCCTATTGATAAAGAAAATTCAATTTTAGGAAGAAAAGTTCAAAATAAGATGTTTATGGACTCAATTAAATTTTATAAAAGGTTTAATTGAATTGATGGAGGTTTTGATTGCAAGAAAAATTGATTTTTGAGTTAATTTGGGCTTTTATGAGAAGAAATTAAAGTTCTGGGGTCAAAATATAATTTTTGAAAGTTCATTTGGTCAAATCAAGGGCTTAATTGCATAAATATTAAAGTTTCATGGCCAATTAGGGACTTAATTGAAGAAATCCGAAACCAAGGACCAAATTATAAAACATGCGCTAATTGAAGGCTAGATTTTGAATCTGATGTGTTTTGGCGTCAATTTTCCTTTAAATGAAATGACATGTTTTGGGAAAAACGACGTCATTTCATACACTATGTATATAAAAAAAAGCGAGAAAACTCAAAACGGTGTCATTTTGAACGAAACCATCATCTTCTTCGTCTAGACACGTAGAGAACAGGGGAAGAAAATGTGTTTTTCTCCTCTGTTTTCACCAATATTTTTACCGACATTTCACCTTCAAAAAAACGCTAACACAACCCACTTTTCATGTGCTAGAAGAATATTGGAGGAGCGACAACATAGTGGCCGCCCCAGCCACGTCCCCTCCCCTGTTTTTTCCTATAAATGTAGGGGAGGCAGCAACAAAAAAGGAGAAAAAAGAGGGAGAAAAAAAGGAGAGAAGGATGCCAAACTCGAGGAGAGAAGATAAGAGAAAAAAAAGAAGAAGAAGAAGTAGAAAAGTATGAAAAAACTGAAAAGAGAGAGAGAGAAGAAAAACACAGCAAAACGTCAGCCACCATGTCTCCGCCGCCAGCAGCACCGCCTTGACGCCAATCCTAGGCAACCTCCGGCTACCCCGTCTCTTTCTCCTTTGCTCAGCCATCGTCTGTGTTTGTATGTAGAACGTGAATTAATTCACGTTCTCCCATATAATTAGACACCATAACATGATTTCATAGTTTATCAAACAAAACAATGTAGTCTATCTTAGGTAGGATGTATTTAGGGTGTTAATACCTTTCCTTTACGCAACCAGTCTTCGTACCTGATCTCTGAGACCAATTAAGGTTTCTAGTTACCAGAATACTAGGTGACAACTCCCATTTAATTTTTCCACTAATAAGAGACAAGAATTCCTTGTCTCTTCATATCTTGCTAGAAATACACCACTTCCCACCTTTACAAGGATGGTGGATGATCGTCGCGACGCCGTACACGTGCGACAATCTAAGTGTCTAATCCATATATGGGGAAGAAAAAAGCTTGGATTGATAGCTGACATTATTATTGGCATAATAATGTTAATTGTATTCTTTCATTAGTGGTTATGGTTTTTAGGTTTTGACGGGTTCAAAAAAAAGTCTAAGATGTAGTTTATTAAAACAGACAAAACTTTTAATTTGATTATTGGATCAAGCTGAAATTTTAATAAAAGATTTTAAAGGTTATGTTTTCGATTGAGTTAAAACTTTATGATGATTATGGATTGAGAAGACTTTCAAAGAAGGCTCAAACATTATTGTGCGAGATTATATTTATTTACTTTATTGTATCTGGATTCTCTTTTCTATTAAGCTTAAAACTTTTAATTTAATTAATATTTTACTGTTTATAAATCTTAATTTTATATAGATTATATTAGTTACGTAAGTTTTAATTAGAAATATTTTTCTATAAAATATTTTAGTTTTAGTTAGTAATCATTCCTATAAGGGATTTTAGACCTAATAGCAATATAGAAGTCTAATTTATTTTAAGATTTAAGATTTTTCAATTTTTTAATAAAATATTAGAGAGTTTTCTTTAAATTTATCTTCTATAATTTTAAGGTTTGAGATTCTAATTTTTATCCATGTTATCTATACCTGGTTTAAATAGCTAATGGTAAGCCTATTTAAAGAAGGAATTTAGGGTGTATGAATTGTTGTTAAACAAAGCATAACAAATGTTTATGAAAGTAAAAAAAAAAAGATCAAGCATCTTGTTATAAATAGCATAAACTATTGCACAAGTCTTGACTTATTATAAGCTTACAAACATCCGCTTACATAAGTTGCATAAAAGGCACTTATAAACAAGCTTTGCTTGTTAAGTAGGGTTTTTGAGAGCTAAACCAATAAGTTTTATATCTTTTATTATAATTTATTTTTGAGTTATTCTTCACTTTATATTATTATATTTTTTTTAGAATGGATGATCGTCATGACACCACACACGTATGATACTTTTTTAATACTATTTTTAATGAAATGTAGGGTATCTCAAGTCAGCTTGCATACATCAAATTAGATTTTTATATCATGAATAAAACTCATAAAAAATGACTTGTATCCTATGATTAATGGCCATTACTATTAATGAATAGATGGAGTTGAATTGGAAATCACATATAAGGTATACCCTGTTCACTTTACAAATTTAGCCACCCACTATTAATTAATCTTTTTTTATATTCATCACTGGTTAAAGAAAAAAACAAATAAAACACCATCATTTTAATTGTGGAAATTATAAAAAAGCAAGCTATATAGTGTAATTTAGTTAAAAAGCAAATGTTGAGAATAATTTGTAAAGACAGTTATAGTTTCTTGTTGTTGGAAAACCATTTCGTTATGGAATGGCCTCCCATAAATCTTTTAGTTTTAGGGATGACTTGTTGCAACAATTTTCTTGGATTTTTTTAGTAAATTAATTTGATTTTCATGTTATTATTTTAGAATGGAATTCAAAATGAATACTTTAAAAACTTGGGAATAATTTATTAAGAAGCTAGTCATAGACGATGTAGTTTAGGTGTGTTTGTCTATATATAACATGAGAGTTAGCACAAAATAAAATAAAAAAATTCATTAATTTTGTTGATCTTAAATGGCCCAAATAATACAAGAGAGGTATAGACTTGTTTTTTTGATGCAATGGAGTACAACGTTTAGACTATGCAGTTACAATTATAAAATATTTAATCACTGAATTTGAACTTTACAACTCAGTAATTATGATTTTGTGTAGAAGGTGTAAACCTAATTAGGGAAAAAACAATGTAATCCGTATTAATTTTTAAAATATATGACTCAAGTTATTAGACTCAATGCATTATGAATGAAAAAATTATAAAATTTAATTTTTAATTAATCAAACATTAAATGATGAAATTTAAAAAATAATTTTAATTATATAAAAAGACTTAAAACAAAAAATAACAATTAAAAAATAATGATTAACATTAAAATACAAAATAAATTTAATCTTTGATTAAAGGGTGAAATTGAAGAGAAAAATAAATTTTAAAAAATGATAAAGAATAATTAAAAAATAAGAATCAAAATTGAAATAAGAAATGTAAATAAGTTTTTGATTTGAAGGTGAAAATAAAAATAAAAATCAATTCATTGAAATAAGAAATGCAAATAAGTTTTTGATTTGAAGGTGAAAATAAAAAGAAAAATCAATTTAATAAAAAAATTAAAAAAAAATAAGGATCAAAATAAAAAAAATAATATTTAACAAATTGAGATTGAAGAATAGAATCGAAAACAAATACAACTGCTGTAAAAGGGTGAGGAATATAAATTATAAATTAAAAAAATAAAAATTGAAGTTGAAATATTAATAACAAATAGGGATAAATTGTGATTTTTAAATAGAAAAAAAAAAGAAAAAGAAAAAAAAAACTCACCAACGACAAATTTTCATGCCACTACTGACACATACCGTATCAATCAAAAAATGACATGACAATATTTTTAATAATATGACAAGAATAATTTTGGCTACTAAAAATAATGACACATAAATATATTTTTTTTATTAAAATAATATTTAATCTATACAAAAAGATCAAATTGATCTTCATTAAACAAGTGATAATAAAAAATTACACTGGAAAGACCAAAAAATCCTTGAATAAAAGTCATGATTTTAAAGATAAAAATTTTATTTTAGTTTATTTGAAAACTCCTTCCTTATCTATTTTTTTTTAAATTATACCCTCAATTAATTATATAATTAATAATAAATTTTGGAAAAAATCTAAATACTACCCAAGATATTTCATCTTTTTAGGAGAATAACAAAAACATAATTCTATAGCTAGTGTTTTTCAATGTTAAATTAGTTTTTGTTAATAAAGTAAAACATTCAATCTTAATCTATTGGGCCTAAAAGATCAATCTACAAAAACACAGCCCAGCCCACTTTTCCAAAGCTTTGCATTTGATATCAGTATTTGTAACTTAGCCCCCAGACATAAACCCTCTCTTTAAACCATCATCCCCTTCTTCCCCTCTCTCTCTCAATCTATTGCTAGCTAAAACCCTTCACAAGCAAACAAGCCACAATGGCCATGAGAGCAACGACGGCGGCTTTGGCTGCGGCAGCAGCAGCTCCTCGTGGCGGCTTTTTGCGTCTGTTTTCAACAACTTCCACTTCATCCTCCTTCCCCTTTCCTCAGAACACGCAGCAAACTCCTGCACGTGAACAGGCTGAGCCCAACACCAATCTCTTTGTATCTGGCATGTGTCTCTTTCTTCACATTTCCATAATTACTTTCATTCCTTTTTTCGTTTCCTCGATTCCCATCTGGGTTCTGTTAGTCACTTTGCTTGCAATCTTTACAGGGTTGATATTGTCAATATAATGCTAGAAATGAAAGGAAAGACTTAAAATTTATGAGATCTGATTGATTTTTTTTCTAAATTAAGAATTATTAGTAAGATTTTTGTGTTGTTTATTTGGTTATGAGCCCTGTGATTTTGATTGCGAGTATATTGATAGGATGTTTAATTTGCTACCTTATGCACCGAAAGAAGTTGTTTGTTAAAGTAATTCAATTAACACAAACTAAATACAAACCTGAAAGAACAGGAGGCTAGAATTCTCCTTAATCTGTATATACTGAAATTACATAGTTTAATCTAAATACATAGAGATTATATACAGGTTAAACTAAAAATACTATTCTCTCTTAATAAATAAAACAAGATAAATATATTATTTAACAGTTTTTAGTTTTTTTCTTTGCCTATTAGTACGTCCAATTTTGTGGCGATGTTTGTTGGTGATTCGATGATAGCCCATAAATGCATGGAAGGTTGAAAAAAATGTGTGCTTTTTAGCTGGTTATATGTTAATTATTTGCAAAATAAAAGTAACTGGTACTTGCAATTTAGGTGTTGAAAACCTACAAAAGGTAGATTTGGATATGATCATAATCACACATTTGAGAAACTAGTATATGATATAATATGCTGATATGCGTGTTATGTTGTTTGGCTATGTTAATGATGGTTTTTAGTTCAAGAGTTGGACATGCTCTAGAATTTATCGGAAAGCAGTTGTGGATTGTGATGTATGCGCATCCGTGTCTTTCTTCGGAGGCATTGGTCACAATCTTATATTTCTTGCATTGGTTATAAATTTTTAGTTTGAAAGGATATCGGTATTATTCATGATGATGGGAGTTGAAAATCTCTGAGAAGTTAGAGATTCTTATAGCAGTGTGAATGGATGGACTCAAGAAAGCTTAGATGGAGAGAGGTCTTTGTGAGAGTAATCATTGTTCTTGATGTGTAGGAGGGATGGAGAATAAATTGCATGTCTTTTGGATCTGTACCAATGGGTGGAAGTTTGGAAGGGCATTCTGAATACAGTCTGCAGAATTTCTTCAGTGGTGACCTTCAAGTGGTTGGATAGAAAGGAGGTGCTAAGACTAAAATGAGAATTGGAAGGCAGTGTTCTTGTGCTGGCATAGCTGGCACTCAGTAATGCTTGCTTTTGGGACACAATTATAATCTGTATGTAATACTCAATATCCTGGCTAAAAGATTGTACAGAAATTTCCCCAAGAGTACTGGTTAAAAATAATAGAAACAGAAGCGTATCTTAGTGAGCAGGAGCTTTTTGGAAGAATTAAATAGTTATTTTGGACCATCCTCCTGGATGCATGAGCTGCGGGATAATGATAGAGGCATCCATTAAGGTTGTGTAGTCTAGTTTTTTTGTCCTTTCATTTTGTAAACCAAAGAAATATTTCTTTCTTTGTCCTTTGATGGTTATGAAAACCCAGTGAATGTAATTTTAACATCAAGTCAACTTCTTAACATGTCAGAAGTTTTATTTGATGCCTCTATGATTTTGGTTTCAGGGCTAAGTAAAAGAACAACTTCAGAGGGACTGCGAGAGGCCTTTTCTAAATTTGGTGAAGTGGTTCAAGGTTAGTCTCTTCTTTTCACAAATGTTTTTCAAAAATTTCTTTTTTGGATTGCTAACGATTGCCTTTCTAGCTTTTTACAGCTAGAGTTGTAACTGACAGGGTCTCAGGCTATTCTAAGGGGTTCGGTTTTGTCAAATATGCTACTTTAGAAGATGCTGCTGAAGGAATAAAAGGCATGGATGGACAGGTGAGTTTTACCTGGCTCCTTACTCTTGTCCTTTGAGAGAAGACTCTGGATTTATTACTGTAATGACTTCCAAGTGATTAGGATAAAATGATGTGTAGTTGTTAGTATAGCTCATAGCATGATCAGTAACTCGGAAATTAAGTATGGATTCTGTGCAGCTTCTTAAGTCATGGAACAAGCTATGAAATGATCAGATCTTTGGAGGAAAATCCAAAACTTAAAGTTCAATAAGAATTCAAAAGGATTCACTAAAGAAAGCTTGATGCTTCTCCAGTTAAACAGTGGTCACGTGGATATCTAAGAAAACTATGACATACATAAGATTGGTGGTTCCATATGTTGAAGCCTCGTAAAAACGGAAACACCTGTCTCAATGTTTCCTAGGTTAGCTATGATAACTCATAACAGTGGCATACATCAAGATTTATCAATGGGGTTGGGGGCTTGCACTTTTGCTCATGGGAACATATATATGAAATTGGTTATTCTTCTGCCACTGTATCTGTTATTGTTATCTGCACTTTGAAGATGCTTAATTTCTTAGCATCTCTTGAATCCTGTTCAGTATGTTTCAGCTAGTCTTCTAACTAGCAATCCAGCTCATCAGCTTACTGTCACGCTCATGCATGTTCCTTCCATACTTTGTCTTAGGTGTTCACCAAGCAACCTGAGGGTACCATCTGCCTTATGCTAGTGCAACTTCTCTCATTAGCTCACCAATCTTATTGATACAATTGAACCTGATCAAAAAGGAAGCAAAGTACAAAGAAAACCGAGATTAAAAAAAAAAAGGGGTCTCAGTAACAAAAGCCCTAATTGTATTTTTATTACTGAATTTATTTTTTATGATAATTAAGTGTCAAGGGACTAAAAGTTATTCTTTATCACCTTTTCTTTTAAAATTCCTTGTTTTTTCTGTCATATAATTAAAAGAAACCATCTTATTGGACATAGTAAGGTCTATGACTCAAGTCGTGGATCTTTTTCCTTCTTTAAAACATATTAGCAGTGCCTGAACATCATTTATGTATGTTATAAAAAATTCATTATGGCCTGCAGTGAACTTGAGCCACCTATTTACTATGATTATTGTGAAACTTGTTTTCTCGTGTTTTTTTTTTGGGGGTTGTTGTTGTTGTCTACTTTTAATTTCTCTTTCTGATATCTGTGTATTGTAGTTTCTGGATGGATGGGTTATATTTGCAGAGTATGCTAGACCCAGACAACCACCTTCTGAACCTCAAAACAACTCAGGCATGGGATCATGGAAACAACGCTACTGATCGCTGCTGGCAGTGACTCCTATTGTCAAGGGATCAAGTATGTCATTCTTCAAACTAGCATGGCCAGCAAGTACCATTTATGAATTCATCACATTATTGTGGTTTCTCTTTCTCAGCTTGGAACGATCAATATTTTTTATATTAACTAACTGTGAGCAGCTTGAAATTATAAATTATGTGGATAACAAACTGTTCCATGCGTGAGCATGCATATCTAGCAAGTACAATTTATGAATTATTGACACTATATTCGTCCTCCATGTGCATCTTACAAATCTTGGTGCTCCATGAACTCACGTTAAATATATCTGAATGTTGCATCATTGAAAAACTTGTTAGAGTGCCTCTGAATTTGTTCATAATTTTTATTTTGGGAACAGAAGTTACTGTCTGGTGTCCAAAATCAGTATGTTTTCTGCAATGTATGCTGGAAGTTCAATTGGGTATGCACTGAAAATCCGGTGTTCTTTGGTGTTCTTCAGAGGTGTGCACAAGCAGGATGGAATTGGTTATTGTGATCCGTCTTTATTTATGGTGTCTTCAGTATTGTTACATAGTAGGAAAAGGGATTTATAACGAACTATACCTTTGTTTTTGCTGGCTTGAAAAAATATTAAATTAATATTTTTTTTAGTGTTTTCTAATAATTTTAATTTATTGATATCAAAATAAAAAAAATATGAAAAAATTATTTTAATGTATTTTCAAATAAATAAATATTTTTATAAAATATCCTGTGTTATAATATTATATACACATTTCATCTAATTGCTTGTTATTATGTAGGAAACTTTGCATCATAATATTATATATATCAAATTAACTTGTTTTAAGTATATTCTAATAGTTTTGATGTGTTGGTATCAAAATAGAAAAATCTGAAAAAATTATTTTAATGTATTTTCAATTAAAAAATATATTTATAAAATATCCTGAAATTAATGGTCTTTTCTTAAAAAATTATTTTTATCAAAAATACTAAAAGAAAATAATATGAAGAAAAAAATAATTAAAAAAAAATCTTCTTTAAAAGTGCTTTTGAAATATAAAAATAAAAATAACAAAAAAAATCTAAGACACATTAAAACAATAAAAATAATTGATTTATTCAACTAAATAAGCTTCCACACTCAACACAAGGAGAAAAACATGTCCACTTGATGTCTACCTTGTAGCCCTTGAAGAATTATCTTCTCATATAAAAACTTAAATACAATACTTTGGACTTACAAGTTAAATCTTGCAGGCCCACCATCTCTACCTGCCATCATCTCAGCTTCTTCTTCTAATAGGATTCTCTCTCTTTCTACTGTACCAATTTGCTACGACTCTTTCCATTGTAATTTTGTGCACGACATCAAACATTGGCAATTGACAACCTTGTCTAGGTTTAGATGAATGCAAAGGAACAACAACTCGAATTATTACAATGAGATATCTATTTAATTTCTGATTGCAAAGTACAGTTGACCTAGAAAAGGAATGAATGCTATGTGACATTATTTTTCCGAGTAGGACAATGGGCGTGAAGAACTCGCCTTCCCGTCGACGCGACGCAACAATTAAGATTAGCATCGAAAGGAACTCCACAGAGGACTTCTCAGTACGTCTAAATCACCCTTTAAAACAATCAAGATATAGTTGCAGTTGGAGGTGATTTGATGGAAGAGAACTATATAGAAGATGCAACAAATTCAGTCTTGGTTTCCCGAGTTATTACCTCGCTTTTAACCTTTTTAATGTTCAAGTTTTAAGCAAACATATAAAAAAATATTCTTACCCATCACTATTAGTTGAATGAGGTTAAAATGAAGTTTTATGTGTGTGCAACTTTATTGCCTAAGCCAGCTTATTATTATTATTATTATTATTATTATTATTATTATTATTATTATTATTATTATTATTATTATTAATATATATTTTCAAGTTAATTTGTATTTACTTTAATTACTTTTATAAATTTTAAAGTTAATGATTATACTAATTTTTAATAACTTAAAAAATACTTAAATTCATGATAATTATAAATAAACTTAAAATCTAAATAACTATATAAAAAAGTATTTTTATCCATCACTAGTTGTATTAAGTTAAAATGAAGTTTTATGCTTGTGCAACTTAACTTTGCAAGTCAGTTTATTACTATTATTTTTTATATTAATATGGATGTCTAACTTAGTTTTTGTATATCTTAATTAATTTTATAAATTCTATAATTAATTATCATGTAAATTTCTAACAACTTTAAAAACACTCAAATTTATAATTATTAAAAACAAACTTAAAAATCTGAATAACTAAGTCATTCGGAAGTATAAAAGCCAGCGTATCATTACTAAGATGTATGATGGTGAAGTGAATATTAGACGATCCATGTATCATAACTTCGTTTTAATTAAGTGAATTCATTATTCATACTGTGCAAGTCAAAGCCCATCTGGGAGTATTCTATAGGCTACACATGCCGAACCTGAAGCAAGAAGACGTGATAAAAAAAATATTTTAATTGAATTGGTGCTAAGAAGTGATTTTTATCAAGAAGGTACACTTTCTTTAAAATATATATATATATATATATATATATATATATATTTAAATGTTGTTGTTAAGAAATTATTTTTCTCAAGTAAACGCACCTAAGATGATTATTCTAAGAACAAATAAACAACGTGAAGGATATATTATACGTTTCTTGCAGTCAATTCGTTAAGAGTACCTTCTTACATAAACTACGGAAATTGAGATATATATTTTATTAATCCTAACATGTCATTCAAAAATTTAAAGCTTGAATTGAGGATTTAATCTTATATATACTCCTCATTTAATCTAATTAAATTAATTATTTAAATACATGCCCTTAAGAGAAATAAATCTACAAAAAAAGACTTTCTATACAGATCTTCAATCTCGAGTGACCTCTCTCTCTCTCGCTCCAACTTCGCCCGCCATGATGAGCTATAAATTGAAATCATTCATCAAAAGGTGTTAGTGTTCATTAATTCAGCAGTAGAGAAGTGATTTTCTTTTTCTATGTGAAATTGAATCTCACCACTAAACGACCGTGTTCATTTGGCAATGGCCATGATAGGAGACCGATAATTATAAAATAAGTAACTTTCTCTTCAACATAGAAAGATCCTACAGTCTTTACCATTTTATTTTTTAGATTAATTTAAATGTTTGAATCAGCTTGACATATACTTTAATTAATTTTATGATTTTGAAATTAATAATTATATAAATTATTAATTTAAACTAATAAGCGTTAAAAACTAAACCAGGATTTAACTATTTAAATTATCTATGTTATCTTACCTTCTTTTTTTTTATGCAGCAGCCAGCAGTGGTTGGACCATGAGCTTGATGCCTACATCTTTCATTAAAAAAATGGTCCAACGTTGCGTCCGTCTGACAATAAGAAAAGAAAATGGCATCATCGTCTGATAATATTTACAATTATACTATCCTATTTGACAAATGGGTTTTCCTTTCTTTGGGGCAAAATCTATCATATGGGATAATTGGAGATCTTCCTTTTGTTTCGATAGCAATGTGACCCTGTGTACATTTAATATTTGATTAAAAGCTGTAAACCCACATGGTCTTGCAAGCAAATGGACTTGGAGATATGATAGGCACGAATTTAATTAGGCTATGTAAGGGGCATCCAGTCAAGTCATTTCGAGATAGAGATATTATTAAACGAGAAGGTGCTTGAGTGAGTAGATAACCCATGAAGCCAGGAAAACGAGTCAGCTTGATTCAATTATCAATTTAACTTCATTTGGTGGCAACCCCTTAATTATCAATATAATCTTCTATCCAGCTTTTGAAATGAAACTTTTAAGATTATTTCAAAGACAAAAGAAGAGAAACTTCTAATCTTATTGGGGTGTGAGGTTAGTGTATTGATCATGGCTTCCTGGATAAGTCATCGTACGTTATTTTATATAATTAGTCGATTCCCTATGTATTTCTTGACTTATTATTCATATTTTATTATTATTATAATTAAAATAAAATATGAATATTTTTTCTTCTTCTAATGATGTTCCAATTGTTTAACTCGGGAATTCCAAAGACGAAAAATAGTTACATGTCCCTGTTTTATTTGAAAATGACAAATAAAAAATGTGAAAATACTTCAATGCTATTGGAAGCCAGGAGACCAGCTATAGTACTGTTACAATAAAAAATGTTAATTGACTCTAGAGACCAATTAGCTCATTTTAATTAATAAATGGACAGCACACGTACGGACAACACACGCACTCCACATATTATTAGAGAGACTTACCCTAGGGATATCGAAATTCATGATTCTAATAAGAAGAAAGATCGTATGATTTTATTTATATTTAAAAAAGCCGAACACCTCAGATGCACATCTATATACATCCATCCGAGGCTCCTTTGGAATCCATATATAAATGTTTGTTTTTTTTTTTTGTCCCTAGTGTTGATACACATAGGTGATCACCAATTGCCAATCTATTGAAAAGAAGTAATAAAAGAAAGTTTTGATAATTTAAAAAAGGAGTTGAAAATTCAAAATTTCACCTGAAAATTTACCATGCTTTTTACATCCCAATTGCAATGCTATTAAATTTGATCTTCCACTTACCAAAAAGGAAGAAAAAAGAGAATATATATATATATATATATATATATATATATATATATATATATATATATAAAGGATATTTGAGATCAAATTAGAATTAAAATGTTATTAGAATTTAAACTCCATATGAGCTCTTTAGCATGTAACATTAATACGATTTTAAAAAATTATAGGTAATTAAAAAATTAATTTAAAAAGCTCCTAATTAATATGTTTTAAAAAAACTCAAAACCCTTTAAAAATTGTTTTCCATATAAAAAATAAACAAGCTTGGCTTGTTGTTTAAATAATAAAAATATAAAAAATTCAAATTTATCACAAACAACCCTTATCTTTTTAGATGAAAAAGGATCCAACCATAATAGATTTTAAGCTTAAACCATATATGCATGAGCACATAAATCCAATATTAGGTTTAAGAATAAATGATTTATTTTTAATAATAATAAAACTTGATTTATTTTGTTTTAATAATTAAGTATCTCCTTTTATTTTAATTAAAATATATTAGTATTTATATTATGATTGTGTTTACATGTCTTATGTTTCTTTGAATCTATATTGTTTATTTACATGTCTTATGTTTCTTTGAATATATATTTATAGCACGCATGATGGAATCTTCACATGGTTTTAGTATTTTATTGCATGTTTGCGCATGACATATATGTTTCACCTGTTTTATAGCTAATACTTTTTGTATTACACATGTTTTATGTATTTTATTTCTTACTTTCCATTCATTAATAGTTTCGTGAACTTCAATACTGGCTTGTCATCGTGATTTGCAAGCATGTATTATAGAATCATCATGCAGGCGATTGGCAAATGAGTTTTCTTATTATACAAGCAGTGAAAATGAAACGCACGTCGCTGGAATGAGATTAGTTATGCCTACCTGTTTGATGCTTTTGATGAGCTATGGCCACTAAGTTACTGCGAAGTAGAAGTATAATTGATAAATAAACATCAAATTTACACACACTTTTTGGTTAAGGCTCGCAATTTGCACGACAAGTTTAGTTGTTAATTTGATTCATTAATGATCAAATTATAACCACTTCTTTATGAGGGTTGGAGGTCGACACGATGTTTAATAAATCATGCAAGGTCTCAAATTGTATGTTTGTTTTGCACGATACTTACAATGAAAGTGTAATGATGCTAGATTAAATAAATAATATTCTTGGTGCCTGTAAGGTAAAAATATATATATTTTTAAATGTTTAGATGTTGAAATGAGATTAAAAAAATATAAAAAATTAATTATAATAAATTTATAAATATAATAATCAGGTTTAAGATAACTTGAGATATCATGTTAAACTTGTAATTTAAATTATAAAATTGAAATAATCTAATAAAAAATAAAAAGTATTATAAAGCTATTTAAAAAAAAAAACAAATCTATGTTCACTTTTTAAATATATGACTCGGGTGATTATAGCTAAAACATTGAATATGAAAAAACGATGAAGTTTAATTTTTAATTATTTTAATATTGAAGGATGAAATTGAAAAAAATTCTATCATATAAAAAAATTAATAAAACTAGCAATTAAAAGATTAAGAATAAAAATTAAAATACAAAAAAAAAATTGATTGAAAGGTGAAATTGAAAAGAAAAATCAATCTAGTAAAATGACAAAAAACACTCCAAAAAATGAGGGTTAAAATTGACATAAAAAACAAAATTAATTTTTTGATTGAAGGTGAAATTAAAAAGAATAATAAATTTTATAAAAGAAAAAAATCAACACAATAAAGATCAAATTGAAAAACATAATACCTTTAACTTGAATTGAATGATGAAACTACAAATCAATGAAACATTTACAAAAGTGCCAACGAAAAAATTCAACATCCAAAAAATGAATATTAAATTAGAGAATTTAATATTTGATAAATTCTAATTGAATGATGAAATTAAAACCAAATAAAATTTTTATAAAAAAGCTAAGACCACATGAGAAATCAAAAGAATAATGATTGAAGCTAAAATATCAACACTTAAAAGAGTTAAGTTGTAAATTTTAAGAAAGTAAAAAACAAAAAAGATCAATTACTATCAAATCAAATTTTCGCGAGAGACATATACCATAAAAATAGATAATATCTTAATGAATAATATAAGATTTCAATTCATCTAATATTTCATATTATTAGTTTTAAGATAATTAATCAATTGAAAAAGCCCTCTATATTGAAGAAAAATATTACAAGAATTCCCATTTGTACTCAAAATACACTTAATTACCACTAAAAGAAATACAACTAAATTAATTAAAAATAAATAAATGGACGTGATTGTCCTTTTAGTAGATGCCTAATATTGATTGTTATTTATTTTTTTTCACTTTTTTTTAAATAATAGCTTTTCTCTTGTCCTTTACATTTCTTAGTTTACATATGTTTTCATATAATTAGTTGAGGGCATTTTGGATATGAAGACTTCTCTTTTAAGTAGTTAAGGGAATTTTGGATCGAAAGATGGTTTCTGCCAAATTTTTAAAATTTTAAAGATTTTTATATTTTCATATTACTCTAAGAAGGTCATGTTAATTTATCCAAAAAAATTAAATCTCAAGTTAAAGTCTTTATTCGGTATAATAAAAATAGGACTAGACTTACTAATTAAATTTAATTTTGACATGTCTAAATAGTTTCTTTTCTTTTTAATTTTCTTAAATATAAAAATTGGATAAACTAAATTATTGAATTGATAAACCAGTCAATCAGTAGAGATATTATGCTATCAGTAGTTCAAAGTAGTTTTTTAAAGTATTTTTAACTTAAAATTATATTAAAATAATATATATTTTTTTAATTTTTTCAATTTATTTTTAATATAAACACACAAAAAAGATAAAAAATAATTTAAAATAAAAAAAATATTATTTCAATATATTTTAAATAAAAATACTTTAATACAAAATATTATTTCAATATATCTTTAAATAAAAAATACTATTATAATTTTATACAGAATCCAGCTCTATTAAGCTAAACAATTGGAGATGCCTTGCATGGAAGCATGGATCAGCCGCGAAACCTCTTGTTCAAACGCATACCACTCAACTACAAAACGGTTGGAGGTGACTAAAAGTTGATAGGAGTGACACGTAGGATCATTGAACCGATTCCCATAGCCTTCTTGATCAAGCTCACCAGTCCAAAATGCTATTAATGCATTGTTTCTGACTTTAACCTCTCCACAACATGTGGAGTGGAGAACACAGTTAAAATTATCCCAAACAAATCTCACTCTTCCACGGTAATCACGTCGGGCCCGCCGCCGGATCTACTCATATATTAACATGAAGGGACTTTCTCGTAAATGGTCTCAAAATCCATGCCCAATTTCTGTCAATGGCCGCATAAGGCCAAAAATGCTTTCAGTTTCACTCTTCTTCTATAAAAGAAGGAGCCAAACCCAGAAAAACTTCACAACCATCGCCATGAAAACTCCCTTTTCTTAGATTTCCAATGAAAACTTTGTTTTCTTGAACTTGAATAATCAAATAACTTATTTTTATTTATTTTGAGGTTATTTTCTTATATTACTACATGAAGTTTTTGTTGGAATTCGTGTCTTGTTGTGGGGTCTCAAGTTGTGGGGGACAGGAGGTTCCACTTCCAGCTGAAAGTGTGGGGAGGCAGTCGGAGGAGGAGACACGTGAGTTGATGACGGTGAGGAACGATCATAGGAGGAAGAAAAGAGGAAGAGGGTCTTCGACTGCTGGGAATAATGACTCAGGGGCTGAGTGGAAGCCATCATTGAGTGCGATATCGGAGAATAACGTAGTGGTGGCGAGGGAGAGAGGGGTTGAAAGGGTGCTTAATAGGAAAGGTAGTGTTGCTGCTGCTGGTGGCGGCGGCCGCGTTGGCAGGGTCCGTCAAATTGCTAGCCTTTCCAGTTACGTTGACAATTACAGGTAATTAACTACTAGTTGATCATGTTTCGTGTTGCAACCACTAAGATCTCGTGCTTTTTCCAACATTGCTTTCCTAAATCATCACACGAAAAGTTTCATCCCTTTCAACCATTGAATGAACGATTTGTATCAATTCACAGAATTAGACTTTCAGAAAGTGATTCGGAAAAGATTTTCGACAAGTTAAAATTCCTGATACAAGATTTAGTTTTGTATATGTAGCAGTAGGATTCTTGAATGGAGAATCCACCATTGATTCCTGTACATCAATGGACAAGAATGTACCAAACTGATGCAGATGACCATAGTGTACACCTTCTGTATATGATCATGTATATATGTTTATACTTATCACTAATTCTATTTCTTTATTTGTAAGTGGAGCAATTCTTGGTGTTGATTGGCTCTCTGGTTTTCGTAAAAAGAAAGTCTAACATATGAACCAATAATAAATAGACTATTCCCTTTTTTAATAATGATAATAGCTCATAAAGAAATAAAATTTGGTGTGGTGGGTTCAGGCTTGGTGGTCTCTATATATTTAAAAACCTCAATTTTAAATAGGCAGACAAATAAACAAAGAAAAAGAAGGCTTTAAATTTTTCACAACATTCAATTTTAGAGTACTGATTGCTATATAGCCAGAAATGGATTTAGATAATGTGCTCTTGATTACTGCGTACATGGCCTTATTCCTCTAAATCAAACTTCGTTGATGATTGACCAAGTAGTAGAATTATAAAGTTTCTGCTTTAATTCATGTTTTTATGAAATAAAACAAAAATCTCGAACTGGATTTATTTTGTGTGGGATATATTTTTTTTCTTCCATTTAATTGGATATTTCTCATGATTTTTCAGGCGAAATGGGGTTTCGATTGTTATTCCAGCATTCTCTCCGACTCCATTCATGATTTAGTGTCCTTGCTATTCAACTAAGAATTTGTGATTGGCTTTATGTATAACAAGTAGGGAAGTAAATATTATTCTTGTAAGAGAATCGACAAGAGGTTGTTCTTGCAAGTGGAAGTTCTCCTGAAGTTATCATCTCCACTCACAGAGGTTGCAAAGTTTCATCTTTTGTTATATAAAACCAGTGATGTTCCATTTGAATTGCAGGGTCTGTGGAGGCCCCGGCCCCTGCCCCCCCTCTCCTAATTAGGTTTAGTTTTATTGTCTGTAATTCTGAGTAGATTTTCCCATCTCTAAGGAAATGGGTGTGAAACATTTTCTTTTCGCGTTTTGATTTCACTGCAGATTCTTTTTGTGGATACCGCGTTGTGAATAAATTATTATCGCATGGAAGAAAAATAAAAAATAAAATTAACGGGAGTAAGATTTTTGAAGTTCGAACTCCATAATGTTTACGCATAATACCTTTCGATGAGAGTACTCGTAATGTTTAAATAGTAGTTACTAGACATGTTTCCATGATTCATCGCGGATTGAACAATATTTTTTTTTTCATGTAAAAGAATAATAGGTATAAAAAAACTCAAGTCTAAAATTCTTGGTTAAAATAGCAATTTAAATAATATAAAAAAACATAATAATAATAATACAAATAATAAAAATAAATAAATAAATAAATATTGAAAGAATAATGGTTCTGAACCTATCTTAATTATCAAACAACTTAATACTAATCTAATTAAAATTTTTTTTAAAAAAATCAATCTTCACCAAAAAAACATCAGCTTTAAGAAAAATAAGAAAAATAAGAAAAAACAAAGCAATCTCAGGATAAACTTTCTAAATCTTATTTAATTTAAAAAACTTCCAACTTGTTAAATTATAAATTTGGGTTCAATTAAAAAGCTTAAATCTCATCCAAATTAATTTTAAATTATGAAAATATTGAGAAAACCACTAATAAAAAAATTGCAAAAGAAAGAAACAAAAAAAAAGGGCTTCAAATTTGATAGGAAAAGGCAAATAAAGATAAAATTTGAAAAAAAATCAAAATTATCCCAAACAAAATTGAAAAAATTATTAAGACTAAATTTGACAACAAGAGATGAAATTTAGAAGAAACCAAATCAATAAAAAACATGCAAAACAAAAAAATATAGTAATTAAAAAATTAGGACTAAATCCAATATAAAAATCAAATAAAATTAAATATTTATGGATGGGATTGTAAAAAATCAATCTATCAAGAAAATGATTTAAAAATAACAACTAAAAGAAACATGACCATATTTGACACAAAAATTAAATGAAAAAAAATGTCTAGGGTGAAATTGTAAAAACAAAATCAATTAGAAAAACAATTCAAAATAAAACAAGTAGCAATTCATGGAATGAGCACCAAATTTGAAAACATATAGCAATCAAACAAATTTCCAAAATTAAATGACCAAGTATGAAATAAAAAATAAAATCCAATTAAAAACAACCAATATAAATAAAATAAATTTCAAATAAGAAAAGAGGGACTAAATCAAAAGAACAAAACAATTGAAGGGCTGGTTTGATTTTTGGCATAACTTGCAAACAAAATCATGAAGAAAGAGAAGGAAAAAAGAAAGAAAAGTCATTTTCTACCATACCATACTGAGCTGAACCACCATACACGGTCCCTATACGAAGGAAGAGGACACTGAAAAGAATTCAATGATACAACGGAAGCATCAGAACAACCATTAGATTTAGTATCGCTCGAAGTCAGTAAAACAATTGATGTGCTGGCAAATGCTTTGCATGCAATAACAATTTTTTTATTTTTTTATTATACAAAACCAAAAATGTTCCCAAGACCAATCAATAATCATAAACAGACTATGAAAAAATTACTATAAAACCCTTAAATGTAAGACTAACAAATTAGAATAATATAGGTAATGTTATAATTGCATTGTTTGACCAATCATGAAAATGCATAATCACCCTTATGTAGAAAGCATCAAAGTATTTTATTTTAGGGTTAAATTTGTTATTTTAACATTTACAAATATAATTATCAAAATAACCCCCCTCAATTCTCTAAAGATATTTATTGTCACGACCCGAATCCCGGGTCCATGACCGGCAACGCAGGAGGAGTGTCGAAAGGACACCCCACCTACGCTAAGCCTCAAAACATACATATCAAAATAATAGATATTCAAAAATACGCAGCATTTCATAATCTTCAGAAATATTATATTACTCAAAGCTGATGAAATCAAAAGATAGTCAAAACTCTTCATCAGTAATTAAAACAAAATAATAATTCATAATACTCATTACATTGTCAAAATCCAAACTTAATTAAAACAGAGTAATAGTGGAGCGTCTAAGACTTCGAATCAAAACAACCTTGAACAATAAGCAAGGCATACCGACCCAAAACTGAAGAAGTAGGAACACTCAACAAAGTCCAACTGCTATCAGAAACTAAGAACCTGAAATAATATTAAGAATGAGGGGTGAGTTCAACCAACTCAGTGAGGGAATAATATTTAATATACATTTTAGATTATTTTTCATATAAATATTTTATCAGATGATTTACCTTGATATACATATACATATACATACTAAACATATTATCATAACGTAGCGGAATACATGTCAGAGATCAGATGACACCCGAAGGTGACCAGATGACACCCGAAGGTGACCAGATGACACCCGAAGGTGACCACTGTGGGATGATCAGTCACCACAGGCTGATGCCTCTCTCACCAGCTAGGTATACAGAATACTATGTGCACATAGGCTAACTACTCTCCGTTAGCATGGAGTTACTGACAAGTCTTATATCAAGACATAATAGATATTCACAGAATCATCAATTAAACATATATCATATCAGATAGAATTTAGCTCGACAAAATATGAGTGCAAATTTCAAGAATAGATGAGTACTCGGAAAACAAAGCAAAATATATAAATATAAATATTCAAGAGATTAACTAATCGTACTCATCATATAATCAACATACATATTTACTTATATTATATGCATATTAAAGATTATCCCACTCACCCGGAAAATATAGAACTAAAGGAACGTCAGACGAAAGACCCGAAAATCCTATTGAGGATTGTTAGGAGAACCTACAACAATATATGAAATATACTCAAAAAACAACTCAAATAAAATATCTCAATGCATAAAATAAAACTAGGTTTACTCTCCTAGATTTATGGACTAAAACGATAATTATCCAAATAGGGACCAAAATGTAATTTTACCAAAACTGGACCAAACTATAAATATATAACCATACTGAAATTTCACCCATAAACCATCCTTCATTCTGTCCAGAACGAACTAGGGACCTAAAAGTAATTTTTATAAAGTTTAGGGACTAAAATGCAAATTCCTAAAATTTAGGGACCGAACTAAAAATATTCCAAATCAATTATCAAACTGAGATTTATCATCCTTAACCTCATAATAACACTGTCCAGAATCTCAAAATACTATTAGGGGTCAGATTATAATTTTTCCAAAGTTTAGGGACTAAACTGTAATTTCTTAAATTTAAGGACCAAACTGAAAATATTCCAAATCAATTATCAAACTGAGATTCATCATCCTTAACCTCATAATAACACTGTCCAGAATCTCAAAATACCATTAGGGGTCAGATTATAATTTTTCCAAAGTTTAGGGACTAAACTGTAATTTCCACAAATTGAGGGACCAAATTGAATTTTCGTCATCTTCAACCTCAAACCCAGAATTGTTCACAGATTACCTACTGTTCTTTCCAGAATTCCAACTCAAAATTCACAATTTACACAAATCATAACTCAACATCATCATCTTTACCAACAATCTCTCAAAATCAACTAATTAATCAATTACCCACAACAATCAACCTTATAACATTCAAATTAATTCATCAATAAACCCAAAACACAAATTTTCAAAACCCTAATATTTATCAAAACATAAATTTAAATTTAAAACAACACATTTATACATTTAACAACCTAAATCTTACCTTTAAAGTTATTTCCTCTCAATCTCTTTCCTTTCCCTTCTCTTCCCCTCTTTTCTCTTCTTCTTCTTCCTTCTCCCTCTCTTACGTTTGCTCTCAAAATACAGCTCTCTCTTTTGTTCTTTTGTTTTATTTTTCTTCCTATTTATATTTATTAACTATTATTCAATTACCACAATACCCCTTATTCATTTTACTCACTTTTAAGCCTTTAAGGGCTTTGTTGCCTTTTCCTATTCCTTTTTTTTGTTTTTTTTTGTTTTCAAAACATTACAATCTTCCCACCTTATAAAAGTTTCGTCCTCGAAACTTAATAGAATGATTGAATACTTACCGAGATTATCGAAAAGATGATTGAATACTTACCGAGATTATCGAAAAGATGAGGATACTCCTCACGCATCTTATCCTCGAGCTCCCATGTCGCTTCCTCATGTGAATGACCCTTCCATTTCACTTTTACTGAAGCTATATCTTTCGACCTAAGCTTTCTCACTTGTCGATCCACTATTTCTACGGGTTGAACTTCGTATGACATATCTTCTCTCAATTCAACCGGTTGAACTTCCAGCACATGAGATGGATCAAACAAATACTTCCTCAACATTGAAACATGGAACACTGGATGTATAGAGGATAGATTAGGTGGCAAAGCAAGCCGATATGCCACTACCCCTACTCTTTCCAAGATCTCAAAGGGTCCTATATACCTAGGACTCAACTTTCCTTTTCTCCCAAATCTGAATATCCCTTTAGTCGGAGAGACTTTTAGGAACACGTTGTCACCCACTGAAAATTCTAGATTACGCCTCCTCTTATCTGCATAATTCTTTTGCCTACTCTGAGCCGTTTGAAGTTTATCTCGGATCACCTTAATCTTATCTGAAGTAATCCGTATTAACTCGGGACCCATTAATCTCCTCTCGCCAACCTCATACCAACATATAGGTGATCTGCACTTCCGGCCATACAAAGCTTCATATGGAGCCATATCAATGCTTACTTGATAACTATTATTATACGCAAACTCCACCAAAGACAAGTACTTGCTCCATCCTACACCAAAGTCAATCACACAAGCTCTTAACATATCCTCCAAAATTTGTATAGTCCTCTCAGATTGTCCATCTGTCTGAGGATGAAAGGCAGTACTTAACTTAATGTTAGTCCCCAAAGCTTCCTGAAACTTTACCCAAAACCGAGAAGTGAACTGTGGACCTCTATCAGACACAATTGAGATCGGCACACCATGCAACCTTACAATCTCGTTAACATAGATTTCTGCCAGTTTTGCAAACCCATATGTCACCTTTACTGGCAGGAAATGAGCTGACTTGGTTAAACGATCAACGACCACCCAAACCGAATCATAACCCTCTTGACTTCGAGGCAAACCTGACACAAAGTCCATAGTGATCCTCTCCCATTTCCATTCAGGAATCAATAATGGCTGCAAAAGCCCTGGTGGTTTCTGATGCTCACCTTTAACCCTCTGACAAGTCAAGCATCGAGATACAAACTCAGCAATGTCTCTCTTCATGCCATTCCACCAATAACACTCTTTCAAGTCTCTATACATCTTGTTAGAACCAGGATGTATAGTATAAGCAGTTTGGTGTGCTTCCATCATCACATCTCTTTTCAAATCATCCACCTCAGGAACACATAACCTGGAACCAAATCTCAACACACCATCTTCATGGATAGCAAAACCTAGAGCTCCTCCTAACTCCAATTCATCTCGAATCTTGCAAAGTCGTTCATCCTTCTTCTGAGCTATTTTAATCCGGTCTACCAAGTCTGACTTAACCTGAAAGTGAGCTAACAATACTCCCGATTCACAAATCTCAAAACTGACCCTCTCGTCTAACAATCCATGCAACTCTTTAATCAAGGGTCTCCTCACCTCCTGAATATGAGCCAAACTACCCATAGATTTCCTGCTTAAGGCATCGGCAACAACATTTGCCTTGCCTGGGTGATACTGAATCGTGCAATCATAATCACTTAACAGTTCCATCCACCTTCGTTGTCTTAAATTCAGATCCTTTTGCTGGAAGATATATTGAAGACTCTTATGATCTGAAAATATCTCACATGTCTCTCCATATAAGTAGTGTCTCCAAATCTTAAGGGCAAACACTACCGCAGCCATCTCCAAATCATGTGTAGGGTAATTTTGCTCGTGCTTTTTCAACTTTCTTGAGGCATAAGCAATCACATTACAATTCTGCATCAAAACACAACCCAAACCAATCCTGGATGCATCACAGTACACGGTAAAACCACCAGACCCAGAAGGTACTGTCAAAATTGGAGCCGTAATTAACCTTCCCTTCAATTCTAGGAAACTCTTCTCACATTCTTCTGACCATTGAAACTTGACACTTTTCTGTGTCAACTTCGTTAACGGAGCAGCGATTCGGGAAAAATTCTCCACGAATCTCCTGTAGTATCCTGCTAAACCCAAGAAGCTTCTAATCTCAGATACCGTAACTGGTCTAGGCCACTGCTTAACTGCCTCCACTTTTTGTGGATCAACCTCTATCCCATTTTTGGACACCACATGTCCCAAAAACCTAACACTCTCTAACCAAAACTCGCTTTTCGAGAACTTTCCATACAATCGATGATCTCTTAGAGTTTGAAGCACCAATCTCAAATGCTCTTTATGTTCCTCTTCACTTCTTGAATACACCAGGATGTCATCAATGAACACAATAACAAACTTATCAATAAAAGGCCTAAAAACCCTATTCATCATATCCATAAAAGCTGCAGGTGCATTCGTTAACCCAAAAGACAACACTAGGAATTCGTAATGCCCATAACGAGTCCTAAAGGCAGTTTTAGGAATATCCTCATTTCTAATCCTCAACTGATGATACCCCGATCGCAAATCAATCTTTGAGAAACATTGAGCTTCTTGTAATTGATCAAAAAGATCATCAATGCGAGGGAGTGGGTATCTATTCTTAATAGTGAACTTGTTCAACTGCCTATAGTCTATACACAACCTCATTGATCCATCCTTCTTCTTTACAAATAAAACAGGTGCTCCCCACGGAGACACACTCGGACGAATAAACCCCTTATCTAACAAATCTTGAATTTGCTCCTTCAACTCTTTTAATTCTGCTGGCGCCATCCTGTAAGGCGCCATAGAGATTGGTTTCGTTTCTGAAACTAGATCAATACAGAATTCAATCTCCCTATCAGGAGGTAGTCCAGGTAAGTCATCAGGAAAAACATCGATGAATTCCTTAACTATCAAAACTTGTTCCATCCTCGGGACCTCCATGTTCATATCATGCACATAAGCCAAAAACCCTTGCATACCCTTTCGTACCATCCTTCTTGTGATAACCGAGAGAATACTAGATGGAGTTGATAACCCATCTCCATGAAAAGCAAACTCCGTCTTCTCATCAGGTTTAAAAACCACTGTTTTATTCCAACAATCAACTGAGGCATGGTGCCTTGACAACCAATCCATACCAAGTATCACATCAAAGCCTATTATTTCTAAAATTACCAAATCACCCAATAGGTTTCTACCTTGTACTTTAACCTCACAATCAACATAAATATATTCTCCAAACATAACCTCATCTGAAGGGGTAGCCACACACAAAGGACTCTCTAACAAAATAGGTTGTTTAGTAAACCTTAAAGCAAAGTATGATGAGACGAAAGAATGAGTTGCCCCCATGTCAAATAAAACTCTAGCCTCAAAGGAACATATTAAGAGAGTACCTGAGACAACAGTATTGGATGCCTGGGCATCCTGCTGAGTAATGGCAAAAACGCGTGCCTGTCTCTGACTTGTTGGCGCAAAACCTCGACCGCCTACTCCACGGCCCCGCTGGCCACGCCCGCCAACTCCACGACCACCCTGAAACACTGAATGACTAACTGATTGAGTCTGAGTAGGAGATGTAATCGGTACAGAAGCACTAGGCTTGGACCACCGCTTGTTCGGACAATCCCTCAACAAGTGATCAGTTTGCCCGCAACCAAAACAAGCTCCTATCTGCCTATAACAAACTGTGCCATAATGTCTAGACCCACAAGACTGACATTGAAGCCTTCCATCTGAAACTGGTGGTGTTAACTGAACAATACCTCGACTCTGAGTCGAACCAACTCCACTTGTGCTATGTCTATTATTTCCCCTGACAGTAGACCTCAACAAGAAGTTTCTTGACTGACTTGATTGGCCTTGTCGGCCTCCATATCCCCTGTTAGGACCTACATCAGATCGTTGCTGAAAAGAGAACTGATTCGCCACCTTGGGCCTCTTGACCGAACCCACTGATAATTCATCCTCCAACTCTCGTGCCTCGATAGCTCGGGCACGATCTACTATGGCTGAGTACATCTTAAACTCATGAGCCCCAATAGCTTTGAATAGGTAGCTATTAAGACCCCGAACAAACCTCTTAATCTTCCTCTCCTCAGTCGGTACCAAATACCCAGCAAATCTGGACAACCGCGTGAATTCCACTTCATACTCCGTCACAGTCAAGTCACCCTGAACCAATTTCTCAAACTCATATGATCTGGCTTCCCTTACACTTTCAGGTAGAAAACGCTCTAAAAACATCTCAGAAAAGTCCTTCCATGCCATGGGTGGAGAACTAGCTGCCCTTTCACCCCTCTTAGACTCATACCAGTTCACAGCCACCTCTCCTTCTAGCCTGAAAGATGCTAAAGTCACTGCACGATGATCCGTGCACCCCATGGCCTCACACCTACGCCACACTGCATCTAAAAATTGTTGTGGGTCCTCAGAGTTATCAACACCCTTAAAGGTAGGAGGTGCCAGCTTAAGGAACTCTGATAGTGGCACTTTCACCCCATGCACAGTATGGGAAGTCGAGGATGCATTCTTATCCTTCTCCTTTTCTCTCTCAGTTAAAAGGTCAGCCAAGGTCTGCATGGCCTGTCCAATCTTATCCAAAGCACTATCAGTATAAGACACCCTATCATGGGATCCCTGCTCCTGGTTCTTACCAACATTCAGACCATAGTCTCCATCAAATTCAACCTCATCCTGAACTTCTGCTTCTATCGGTTGAGGTGAAGGGGTTCTAACCCTCTTTTTGCGTCTCTCCTTCCTAAGCTGAGCGATAGGAATGTCCTCTTGATCATTATCGACATAAGCGGTATTAACTACATGTTTAGCTCTCGGCATGTTTCCTAAAAAAAAAAGCATGTATATATATGTATTAACATAACTATAAGGAGTTTTAGAGAAAAAAACGATACACTCACTAGATTGGAGAATTATAAGAGGAATGACATCAAGACAGATAGATCCTAAGCTCCACATATCACAAAAGTTTTCACAAAACAAATAAAGTTTAATAAAACCGGGCTCTGATACCACCTTTGTCACGACCCGAATCCCGGGTCTATGACCGGCAACGCAGGAGGAGTGTCGAAAGGACACCCCACCTACGCTAAGCCTCAAAACATACATATCAAAATAATAGATATTCAAAAATACGCAGCATTTCATAATCTTCAGAAATATTATATTACTCAAAGCTGATGAAATCAAAAGATAGTCAAAACTCTTCATCAGTAATTAAAACAAAATAATAATTCATAATACTCATTACATTGTCAAAATCCAAACTTAATTAAAACAGAGTAATAGTGGAGCGTCTAAGACTTCGAATCAAAACAACCTTGAACAATAAGCAAGGCATACCGACCCAAAACTGAAGAAGTAGGAACACTCAACAAAGTCCAACTGCTATCAGAAACTAAGAACCTGAAATAATATTAAGAATGAGGGGTGAGTTCAACCAACTCAGTGAGGGAATAATATTTAATATACATTTTAGATTATTTTTCATATAAATATTTTATCAGATGATTTACCTTGATATACATATACATATACATACTAAACATATTATCATAACGTAGCGGAATACATGTCAGAGATCAGATGACACCCGAAGGTGACCAGATGACACCCGAAGGTGACCAGATGACACCCGAAGGTGACCACTGTGGGATGATCAGTCACCACAGGCTGATGCCTCTCTCACCAGCTAGGTATACAGAATACTATGTGCACATAGGCTAACTACTCTCCGTTAGCATGGAGTTACTGACAAGTCCTATATCAAGACATAATAGATATTCACAGAATCATCAATTAAACATATATCATATCAGATAGAATTTAGCTCGACAAAATATGAGTGCAAATTTCAAGAATAGATGAGTACTCGGAAAACAAAGCAAAATATATAAATATAAATATTCAAGAGATTAACTAATCGTACTCATCATATAATCAACATACATATTTACTTATATTATATGCATATTAAAGATTATCCCACTCACCCGGAAAATATAGAACTAAAGAAACGTCAGACGAAAGACCCGAAAATCCTATTGAGGATTGTTAGGAGAACCTACAACAATATATGAAATATACTCAAAAAACAACTCAAATAAAATATCTCAATGCATAAAATAAAACTAGGTTTACTCTCCTAGATTTATGGACTAAAACGATAATTATCCAAATAGGGACCAAAATGTAATTTTACCAAAACTGGACCAAACTATAAATATATAACCATACTGAAATTTCACCCATAAACCATCCTTCATTCTGTCCAGAACGAACTAGGGACCTAAAAGTAATTTTTATAAAGTTTAGGGACTAAAATGCAAATTCCTAAAATTTAGGGACCAAACTAAAAATATTCCAAATCAATTATCAAACTGAGATTTATCATCCTTAACCTCATAATAACACTGTCCAGAATCTCAAAATACTATTAGGGGTCAGATTATAATTTTTCCAAAGTTTAGGGACTAAACTGTAATTTCTTAAATTTAAGGACCAAACTGAAAATATTCCAAATCAATTATCAAACTGAGATTCATCATCCTTAACCTCATAATAACACTGTCCAGAATCTCAAAATACCATTAGGGGTCAGATTATAATTTTTCCAAAGTTTAGGGACTAAACTGTAATTTCCACAAATTGAGGGACCAAATTGAATTTTCGTCATCTTCAACCTCAAACCCAGAATTGTTCACAGATTACCTACTGTTCTTTCCAGAATTCCAACTCAAAATTCACAATTTACACAAATCATAACTCAACATCATCATCTTTACCAACAATCTCTCAAAATCAACTAATTAATCAATTACCCACAACAATCAACCTTATAACATTCAAATTAATTCATCAATAAACCCAAAACACAAATTTTCAAAACCCTAATATTTATCAAAACATAAATTTAAATTTAAAACAACACATTTATACATTTAACAACCTAAATCTTACCTTTAAAGTTATTTCCTCTCAATCTCTTTCCTTTCCCTTCTCTTCCCCTCTTTTCTCTTCTTCTTCTTCCTTCTCCCTCTCTTACGTTTGCTCTCAAAATACAGCTCTCTCTTTTGTTCTTTTGTTTTATTTTTCTTCCTATTTATATTTATTAACTATTATTCAATTACCACAATACCCCTTATTCATTTTACTCACTTTTAAGCCTTTAAGGGCTTTGTTGCCTTTTCCTATTCCTTTTTTTTGTTTTTTTTTGTTTTCAAAACATTACATTTATATTCTAATTTTAAAAGGTGTAACTCAACTAGTCAGACTTTTCTAAAGATCACCAATTAGAATCTTATAAACTTTAGAGCTATTAAAAGCTTACATAATCATTAACTTCAAAGTTCGTGGAATTAATCAAAATACATGTAAGCTAAGCAAAGATAAAAAAAAAAAATTGAAAGATAAGATAATAATTATACTATTAAAATGAATAAAAATTATATCTTGGAGCATCGTAAAATAAAATCACCACTAACATTAGCTTCTTCTTTTTTTGTTAATATCTGTATAGTAAGATGGGTGGATGATGGTAGCCATATTAATAATATTGGATGGTGTTCATATGAAAGTTAAATAGTGTTGTGGCTTCTCTTTTTCGTGATCCAATCTCAGCTTTCAATAGTCTTGAAAACACAAGGCCAAATCTATGAAGACTTAATTTTTGAAAATTGCCTTAGTATGTGCATGCATATGTGACATATTACTTTATAAACCACCCTATTCTAGGATAATTTTCTATTTACTTATTTTATAAATTTCTTCTTTATCATTTTACGAAAGTACTCCAGCTCATGAAATAAAAGATACTGGTCAGTTAATAAATCAAATGCGTGAGTTTACTGTGAATATTTTTTTAAATAAAAAATTTAATTTGAAATAAAAAACAAATGCATACATTTAATAAAATAAAACTAGAATCATGTACGTTCATAGATATTATGAGAAATAAAATTTAAAAACATATCAAGAAAAGAATAAAAATATAATATAATAACAATCAAAAGAATAAAAACCAAATTTGATATAGTAAATTAAATGAAATAAAATGTTGATAGATGAACTTGAAAAAAAATCAACCTAAAAAACATTAAACAAATAAATAACAAGTAAAAAAATAAAGATACAAATTAATATAAATAAAAACTGATAAAACACATGTAATTTTTGGAATAATTAGCGTGAAATCTACAAAGAAGAGAGAACAAGATAAAGAAAAAGAAAAAATTCACCATACTAACCATTATAATATCATGCATACAAGCCTGACTATCAAGAAGAGAACAACTCAAAACTTCTAACACCATTACAAAAGTTAATATTTGGCTATTTAGAGATATTGCATACACCACCTAAAAAGACGTGTATCTTCCACTTAATAGTGACTTCAACATGGTCATCTATATGGACTATATGAATTGCCCTTCCCACTTTTTTTTAAAATTATATTTTTATATTTGTTAAAAAACTAAATTGCTTATTATTTACAATGATTATAACTAAAAAAAAATTATGATGAAAATTCAAAAATACCCTTATATGTTAGTTTTAATTTTTTTACTTTAAGTGAAATATAATCATTTCATTATACTAACAATACATAAAAAGACTAAAACACCCTTAGACACTAGTTTTAAAAACTTTGCTTTTAAGAATATTTAAATCATTTTACTATATATATATATATATATATATATATATGATATCTTAAAGATCAATTTGTCCTTAATCAATATTATAGTGATAAGTGGACTCTATGGATATGATGCTGTTAAAAGCCAAAATAACAAAAAAAAACACAAAACACATAAGTTTGATTAGCGAAGGGAAGCGAAGGGATTGTAAATATGAATTCTAATTTCACAGTTTTATTCTCTTTAAAAATAATACTTAAAAGTTCTACCTTCCTAGAAGGTTGATAAAACCTTAAATGGACCTAAAATTATATATTAATTGGAAAACAAAATAAAAATATAAAAATATAAAGACAATAATTATAAAATCTAAAATTAAAAGAGAAAATAATAAAATTGACCCATACTGAGATTTCATGTGAGATTTTTGATTTCTAAAATTTGACGTTTTGCATAGTGATGTAGTGACTACTATAAAAAAATAACTTTCAAAAACTTATATAAAAATTTAAGTCTCATTCAATTGTCAGATTAAAAGTTATAGTATTTTTAAATCATCATTTTGGTTTGAAGTGATCATACCTCATCTTGGATCTAAATCTATCTTACTAATCTATAAAAATATATATTAAGCTATCTACATAATTTATTTAGGACAAATTATTATCTAGTTGTGACAAATGTTTTAGAAAAAAATCAAATTAGCCCAAATAATTAGTTAAATAGTTTGGTTCGAGAAAAACAAAATCATGAATATATTATTCCAATGACCATTGCATGGACTATATAGGCTTTCATCTTCTTTTTTTTTTTAATTCATTGTTACAACTAGCTTAATTGTTAAAGGAAGATATTAGCAACTTTAATTTGAAGTTAAAGGTTAACTTTTATCTAATTTGCTATATTCATGTTATTTATCTGAATCATATTGAATTGATGCATGTCATATATTTTTTTAATTAAACAATTAAAACTACGTTTAAATCTACTATGTAATATTTATTTAGTTTTACATGTAACTTTGCAATCTTGTTTGGTAAAGCTTCTTGAAGCGGCTAAAGCTACCCATGGAACTTTCGAAACCTTGCTCTGCATTGTCAGCTCTATCCTGTTCTTGCTATTTTAAAACGGGGAGGGGATTTTTGACTGAGATAAGCTTCCAGGATATTTACTTCTTCTTAAAGAATTGTTTCTGGAGAACTGGAATGATGTCTCGCGATTTTCAGTTACGTTATTTTTAGATTGAGACTCATTTACACCTCTCCCTCTAGTAATGGAGCTTCAAATTTATGCAAGCACTGTATGATGACAGGATAAGCATGCTGTTTCATAACATGGACACATTGCTTTCTGCACCGATGAAGGTCGGGAATCAGGAAAGAGGGGGCAGCAGGAGATCTTAGAAGCAAAACCTCACAAAAGCTTATCTAATGAATCTAGGGCAACAAAATTGCAAAACATACAAACACGTTCACACACCTGACAAACCACCTTCTCCTTCCTTCATTCCAGTGATCGTGTCATACAATGGCCGATTTAGCGTCTCTGGTAGGTAAAATGCAAGCAATCCTCCTACAAAACCACAACTTGCGAAAACTGCAAATGGTAATGCACCACCCATAACTACGATGAAGGGCGCCAATATTGCCCCCATTTGTGCTGACTGCGTTGCACAACCAAGGGCTACATTTCTAACAACTGTAGGAAACAACTCTGCTGTGTAAATAAACAGCAAATTATATGTCCCAGCCATCCCAAAAATACCCAAAATCCCACAAATCATCCTCACCACTTTCCATATCCCAACACCTCCCATCAAACACCCTGCAAAGCAGAAAAAGCCGCTGAACCATAGAGTCCCGATTGTCAATGGTTTCCTTCCAAGCTTGTCCAACAAAAGTGCTGTTATAGCGAATGCTGGCATTTCAGCCACTGCATTAAGCACCACATTGAGGTGAAGGTTGGTATCAAGGTTGACAACATTCAAACTAAGGCCATAGTAGACAACTGAGCACATGAAGTTGATTGCTACTGCTAGAAACAGGCGAATACGGGTGACTGGTGAGCGAATTACATCAATTACAGAACCAGTTATTGCTTCTTTTGTAGCAAAACCTTGCTTGTCATTTTGGTCATTGACAGAACTTTCATTTACATCTTCATCAAGGGCCAAGACAACTCCATCAGGAAGATGTTTTCCATTAGATTTAGCAATGGTCCGCATTAATGTCATTGCTTCATTGATCCTCCCACGAACAAGGTACCAGCGCGGGGACTCAGAGATAAAAGGAAGAACAATGACAAGGAACAGTATAGAGGGGATAGACGAGGCAATGTACAGCTCCCGCCAAGAGGGGAAAATGTAAGCTATACCTGAAAGCATTGCTATTCCAGTTGAGAAAAAATAGAATGTGGACATGCCAGCCGCACCACGTTTCGAGGATCCTACTGGCTCGGTAGCAAGAACAAAGGCGCAGAGGCCAACACCACCAGTGCTGAAACCGGTGAGGAGTCGAAGTAGGAGATAGGTCCAGTAGTCTGGGGCTAATGCTGTTAAGCAACCAAACACAGCATTTAGTAAGCAAACTACTGTCAAGGAGCCTTTTCTTCCTAGCGAAGAGTCCGAGAGATGACCAAATGTTCCAGCACCTGAAAAAAATTAAGATAACATTCATCAATCACAATCTTAATTTAAACTTCACATTATAATTGAAAAGTTGGGATCCTTGACCTAACATTTAAGGTATTTTATTTTCGTGACACACTCTCAGTATAAAATTTCCAGCAATGTCTTGTGAACTTGGGATTTCATTCTAGTACATATATACACATAAATTTTGTAGGCTCAGATTCAATCGTTCAGTTCTACTATAACAAGGTTCTCTATTCCTTGAATATTTTACATTGACACTCCATCTTGAACTCGTTGTAAAAATCCAATTCTGTTTGTCGAACAAAAAAGAAAACTTATTAACAAATAAGTTAATTTACAGCCACACCTAACTTCAGTACTAGATGTATTGACAATGAAGTTGGATGCGTAGGCTCCATTGTTTCCTTGTGAATTGCCACAATATTTTGTAAATTGATTATTTCATGGTAGCAAATGGCATACACTTTATTGTAATTTCATGCATGCAAGTGATGTGTGACCCCACAATTGATAACAAAAAAGAAATTGGGTGGATCCCACCATTTATTGTAGAGGAAGTGCCTCAAGAAATTCATAAAGTAGGGAAGAAGAAGCATGCTAAAGATGCTTCCGAGAACGAGGAAAACAAAGAAAGGGTTCGGGGACCCGAACTCATGAGAGGCATCCGAAGAAAAGGAAGTAAAAGGTGCTTGGGATGTTTATCTTGAGCATCATTGCAGCTTATAATGTGATTTTCAAGTGACCATAGTAAGTAGAAGGTTCGAGCAATCATCATAGCCATCAATAATGTCATATGACCCACTTGTGTGAATTCTTCTAGTAAAGCAATAAAGGATCCCGGACACCATTCGAAAAGTTTACTGGTGTTTATCGGAATCCTTCCCTTTTTAGGGTTACCAGCAAAATGCCTTCATTTTATGATCAAACGTAGAGAAACCCATTTGACAGCTTATGGTTTATGTAGTTTTTTCGGAAATTTTAAACAGAGAAAAACTAATGAAAAAAGTATTCGGTGCGGGATTTCAAAATCTGTTTCCGAAGCTATGTAAAAATCACAATTCCGAAGCCACAGGATGAGTCCTGTGATTTTAAATTTGTTATAATATTAAAAACATTTTAACAATACATATACTAAGCGATTTAATTATTTATAATAACAAAACAACAACCACAAACAACATTAAATAAGAAAAAGCTATGTTTGGTTTTCCCCCACTTAAATCCCACGTGATCTCCATAAACGACAGAAACTGGGAGCACAGAAATCTATACACATGACTGTTTGTGCCAAGACAGAGCCTAGAGTCTACAAGAAACACAACTAGTGGAACGAATAGTGTTCCAGCAGTATCTTTATTTTTATTTTTTTTAATTTATATAAAATATTTGAGTTAGCTTATGCGCATGATTAATCCTTATAGTTCATTAAACATCTTACAAACCCAATGAACAAATAAAATATTATAGGGATAACAAACATACATAATAAAATTCAAATCCAAATACAAAGAAAAAGAACAAGCCCCTCTCATTACTAAACCACAACCTCACTTCCTCTTTATTTTTAACTTTGTTAAAAAGCATCCAGGATTTTTGTTAGTCACGATTGTCTCTATCCCCAGTCTCTCCTCCAAACTGTCCTTCGGTTGTCTGTTTTTATATTTTAAAATTATTTTTGATAAAATTTAAATTATTTTTATTTTTTAAATTATTTTAAATTATTTTGTTGTAATGATATTAAAAATAAAAAAATATTATTTTACAAATATTTTCAAGAAAAATACTTTAAAAACTAATCATTTTTTTTACTTCCGAACACTCCAAATATGTCCACTCTTATGCTCATATTCCTTTTTAATTATTGTAGCTGAGGAATTGGCTTAGCCTACAAATTTTATCCAACTTACAAAGTTGTGAGAAACAAGATTGTTGCAAGCCTAAACTTATAAATAATAGCAATAATACAAAGTTGAATCTTCTTAAGATGGTACGATGTATCATCATGTGATTAGTACACTATTAAAAAAAGAGATGATGATAAGCTTGCCAACCTAGTTTCGATATAGCATATTGTCTTATTCCACACAATTTTTATTTTTTTTAATTATTTCCACATGCAAGGTTAATTTAGGAGTCCTTTCAACATTAAATAACCAGCGACAAACTCTAGTATTTAATTCCAATCTGTTGGTACACAAGAAGTATCTGCCTTATCAAATACCATTTATTAGAATTAGAATCAGAATCACAAACAAAATAAATCTAAAAAAAGTTGTTTTTAGTATTATTAGCGTATTATATTAGTAATAAATATATTAAAATGATATTTTTTATTTTTTTAATATTTAATTTTGACATGATCACACCTAAACAATTTTAAAATATCAAAAAATAATTTAAAACAAAAATAAAATTTAAAACTTTAATAAACAGAGATCAAAACGTAATGATATTCACGTTATAACAAAGGGAGAGAATCACAAACTCAACCCATGACTTCTTTCTCCAAGAATTAAAAGTTAAATAAAAGAATCTCATTGCTCCCATCTAAATTTTAGAATCTTTCCAAGCGATCAGAGTTCAAAATCCAAATAATTAGAAATAATTTTAGTTGCTTTGATTGAAATTTTCTTCTTAATTAGAGTCCAGTAAAATTTAATTTTTATTTCAACTAAAATTTTAACATGAATGTTCTTTGAACTCTATCACCGTTCCAATTATTATTCTGCATTTTTTTCAATAGAAAAGGAAAGGGCAAAATAAAAAGGAACAAATACGAAGGCAAAAAAACAGAGATGGAGATATATTGCACTTAAAAAAGAAAAAAGAAAAAAAAACAAAGAGAGACAACTCATACTCACCAATCATGCAGCCACCAAAGAAAACAGCTTGAACCAACCCAACCTTGTACTTTTCTCCACAAACCAACCCCCACTGAGCCACCGTTGAGCTCCCCGCACCACCAACCCAATCCCACGAACCAGGTTCGAACCCACAAACACTTTTAGCCATCTCATCACAACCCGAACCAAGGCACCTAAACTCCGGCTCACGGTCAGCAAATATCATCACCATAGTATGGAAGGCCTCAAGCGCCCAAGCCAAGCATGTTAACACAAAGTGACGTAATTGCCATGTCCCAAATTCACCACAATGTTTCTGCAACATGTCATCTATTGTTAGCTTTTGAAAGTCTGGTCCCTTCTCGGGTTTCCTTGCCGGTTCTTCTAAAGAAGATAGCAAGGGTAACCGGAGGTCCGGGTCCGATGATAGTATGGCAGACATGTATAATATATCTATCGGTGTCGCAGGAACAAGGTGGATATTTTAAAGTGTGGTGAGTAATCTATGTGGAGGAGCAAGACCACCATATATAGGTCGACAAAAATAAATAATAATGAAAAAGGAGAAGGAATGTTGATGTTAAAAATAAAATAACACTATATATATAGAAAGCATATATATAGAAGTTGAGTTGTACTGGGATATTTTGCATCTCACACTTTATGGCTCTCACCGGAGGAATTTAGGAAAACAAAAAAACTAGAGTAGTGGTGTTGTGTGGTCGGGAAGACACCTGGAAGGAAATCAAGCCCTTTATTTTTAAATTGACACGTGGAGAGATGAATGGTCATTGGATTTGGGTAGGGTGCCATCCGAGATGATAAAGGGTAAAAAAGGTTCGAGGAATACTGCCGCACCGTTGAATTGTGAGTGCGAGGATCACTTTAGTCAATTGGGATCTAATAGCACATTCGTATATACGATTGCTTGGCTTTGTAATTAATCTCCTGTCAACTCGACCACTTGTGGTTTTATTTTTAGTTTTCACGAACTTTGTTTTGCATACATTTCAAGGGTGTTAAACGTTATGATTGAATCGTAATTTTATAAAAAAAATTATAAATCATTTTTTTAAATCATTTTATATACTAATATTAAAAATAAATTTTAAAAAATAATCTCTACCACTTATCTAAATACCCCCTTCACCTAAGATAGCATATGGAGAATTGGTGATATCCTAGTAAGTTTTGCCTCGGGCTAGTACTCATGAAGTCCTAAACTCTATTCGAAAGTTTACCAAGTACGATTGGTAGTTGATAAAGATTCTACGGTCTTTATTTTTTTACACTTCATAGGTCCGGGGGCAACCTTTCAGGGTTCGCTTCCCTAAGCGATGAGGGATTTTTTTGACCAAGAGGTAGCAAATGTTTTAAAAATAATTTATTAAATTTAAATTTTTTTATTGGTTATTTTTATTTTTATTATTATTTATTTTATTTAAAATAATTTATAAAATTAGATTTTTTTATCAATTTTATTCTCTTTTAACTTTTTTATTTATGAAATGTTATTTTTATTTTTTTAATAAACTTAAAAAATAAATTATAATATTAATAAATTATTTTCAAAGTTTTTTTATGATGCTCTCAAATATACCAAAAAAAAATACTTCTCAAATTCTATCAAAAATTACTTTTCGGGACATAATTTCATAGTACTTTCCAAGCACAGACAAGGAGCTTTTATATTAATTCGCAGTTTTCTTGTAAATGACTAGCACTAAGCCTACATTTTAAGGAAGCCCAATCCAACATTATAAAGGCTAAGGCCACAAAAAATAAACCCATATTCTCTGAAACTAAGGGAGCCCAAACATAGACTTTGAGAGTCCATTTAACACAGCATTGTCAGTGTGCCATCGTATGAGGGGATACTACTTTACAGAGCATGATAAACATATAGAGAGTTTTATTGATTCCATTGAGCACTACAAAAATGTTGATACAGTATATGAAATAAATATTCAATACATGGAATGTTGCTGGTGATTTTGTTTATCCAGCAGGTGTAGTATGTGGTAAGGAATGGGAATCAAGCACAGATTGTTTTTTTCTTCTAACTGCAATACCAAAGGCTTCATCCATGTCTAGATTTTCTGGCACCATTCCCCTAGAGAGTTCTCATTCAATAAGGTAGAGAAAACTCGCTAGGGTAACCTCGACAGTGGCCACACTATATGGACATAACCTCCTTCCAGAACCAAAAGGGATATATTCGAAAAGATCATTTTCAAATTTGTTCAACTCTTATTTTATTGTAGATTCATTGCTATCTTCTAATGTGTTTATCAACCGGTGAAGCAGATGTATTCAACAAGTACAAGGATGAAAAAGGCAACTTCAAGGAAAATTTTACAAAAGATGTGAAAGGGTTATTAAGTTTGTATGAGGCTTCATACCTCAGTGCTCACGGAGAAATTATACTGGATGAAGCTCTTGTGTTTACTGAAACTCACCTCAAGTCCATGGTAGCTCGATTGGTTTCTCCTCTTGCTGACCAAGTAACTCATGCCTTAAATCGACCCCTACTCGGTGGCATAGTAAAGTATGAACTATGGTATTCCATCTGTTTCTACGAGCAAGACGAGCTGCACATCGAAACTGTACTAAAGCCTGCAAATTCGAATTTCAATATGCTGCAAAAGTTGTACCAGGAGGAGCTGAGAAATCTCTCCAAGTAATTATTATAAGCAAGATTATTAGTGGAGAATAAGAACTATTTAACCAGATAGAAAATATTAATTACATTTGTTCACTGTAGGTGGTGGAAAGAGTTGGACTTTACGACAAAGCTACCCTTCGCTCAAGACAGATTGATCGAGTGTTACAATGTGGTGTTCGGCCTGTTTATCGAGCCACAGTGCGCTCTTGCCCGACAGATACTAACCAAATCTACTATGCTTGTATCCGTATTGGATGGCATATATTATGTACATGGTACTATTGAAGAACTTGAGCAGTTCACCAAAATGATTGAGAGGTATACTAGATTACATCCTGGTTCTGTAACTGCAACTCTAAACGCAGATTTGACGGCGTGATTAACTGAGTGTTGATTAATGAACTTATTTCAGATGGGATACAAGCATGGAAGATTTCCCTGATTAGACGAAAGTTCGGTTCGAGGCACTACTTCTTTCCTTGAGTGAAATTGAGGAAGAAACAACCAAGGAAGGGAGATCTTACTGTGTGTCTTACGCGAAAGAAGCGGTAAATTTGATTCTTTTGTTAACTTAATCGGCATATTTTACTTCATTGGTTTTAACTGTAGTTCATTCACATCACAGGAAAAGAATCAAGCTAGGTCCTACAATATCATTGAAGCAAGATGTTTTAACGAAGCTCATGTGTCAACATTAGAAGAATACAGGAAAAATGGGGTGTTTAGCTCTCCTTACCCTTTGCTTACAGCATCATCCTTGTGTGGGATGGGCAAAATCGCTTCAAAGGAGGTGTTCGATTGGTTGTTCACTCATCCTAAAATTCTGGCATCTACATCTGATCTATTCAGGCTCATCGACGATGTGGCATCTCATGAGGTTGGAAACAAACTTAAAAAACTTGTCCAAATTGTAAAACGTACTAAACTCCTGTCTAACTTGTGCAACATTCTTTTCTACATTGCAGTTTGAACAAGAAAGAGGCCATGTTGCTTCATCTGTTAATGCTATATGAAGCAGCATGGAGTATCGAAGCATGAAGCACATGATGAGTTAACAAAACTTATCGAGAGTGACTGGGAAGGCATAAATGAGGAACCTCTTGGTGTCCCCAAGAAGGACGTTCTCCAAGTTTTTCTTAATTTTGGTCGCGCGGCCGATGTCTTCTACAGTGATTACGATGCTTTTACAGAGTCTAGAACCATGGCAAAAGATATGCTGTCTGCTTTGCTCATCAATCCAATGCCCATTGAATAATTCCTTCTGTGGTTCTGTTGCTTCACAATGAATTGTACAATAGACAAGGATAAGAAAATGTAAGTTGTCTTTGTTTTGCGTATGTAACTTCGATCTATCTATCTGTATGGCTCTTTAGAGCCCGGAATTTCTGTTTTGTGTGATTTTGACTAAATGCAATTCCTTCCCCTGTCCATTACAAAATTATCTGAGATCAAAAAATTTTTATCGGTCATTGTAATAACCACTCTATATAATCTATGGCGAGGATAACATATGCTGATAAAAATATATATACCTTAATAAATAAATACACAACGATCTTACAAGATTTGACTATATTTACGTAAGAGAAAGAGAGATAATTTACCATAATAGAAACCAATACAGTTTTGGTGAAGTCTTACATATGCTTGATCTTTACAGCACGCAATAAATTGCTATTTCTAGCACAAAAGAGCATTTTAGTGCATATAGGATCATATATAGAGAAATATATCTGAATTAGTTATAATCTTTATCGCATCTGATTTTTAGAAATTAAAAAAATAAAAAGTCCATAAGGACCAATTCTTTTTCTTCTTCTTTTTTGTCTTAAACCCCTTGAATTAGCTGTAGTTGGGCATAACAGCAAACTCCAACAACTTATGCCGATATAAGCTAAGCTAAGACCCTCGCTTTTGTTGTGTACATTTATACAATTGGTTTTTTTTTTCTATGAACACAAGCCATTTTTTGCCTTATAATTTACCCTAATACATCAGAAATAAGAGGTTGGTTGAGAAAAAAATAATTAAAAGGAGTCGTTTTTTAAAATGAAAAGGTAACTGCATTATTCAAAAAGTCACCTTTTTATATGAACATGTTTATAAGTGTGAGGTTGCATCAACTGGCTAGTTAACAACTAATTTAATAACATTTCATTATTTATACGTGGTAAAACTCTTTCTAAAAATTTTATAAGTCATAAAGTAACTTCTACAGCTTTATTGGTATGTTATTATTCTAACTCTATCCATATTATTTTAAATTGAGTTATCGTAATTCATTTGGACTCCTAATCCCATTTAGATTTGAAATATGAGCACGTCATTCTCTCATTTTCTATATAGATTTTGCTCAAGCTACGTATATTTATTTTTTAAAATAAATATGCGCATATCCATGACACATAAATTTTGTTGAGGCTTTTGAGTCATTAGCTTAATTTAGGACACAAAAATATTTTTTTTAATTATAAATATAGATGTTTAGACTAGTTTAGTTTATGTATATTTTAATTAATTTTTAAAAATTTTAAAATTAATAATCAAATAAATCTATAATAACTATAAAATTTATGATACTTGAATTTATAACCTCATGAAAACAAACTCATAACTTAACAAGTTAATAAAAATATATTTTTATTGGCACATGCACATGCAGGTAACTTAAGTGATTTTTGAGACTTTTCAAAAATTAATATATTTTTTAAAGTTATTTAGATATAGTAATACTAAAATTAAATTTTAAAAAATAACAAAATATTATTTTAATAATTTAAAAAAACATTTAAAAAATTAATATTTACCAGAGTTTCAAACACCCTCTTTTAAATTCGGATTTCCTATAGTGGTCACAAGACAAAACAAAGAAATAAATGTGCCGTTTTAAAGGAATAAGATTCATGCCCCCTTCTTTACCAAATACTGTGATATTTTTTCTTGTCTAATGGGTAACCAGTCCTTCACGAAGAATTCGGTATGAGAGCGAAAGAGATATTTTCCTCGGAGCAATCGCTGAAAAGTGCTCCTTATGAGACAAATGAAACAAAAGAAGTAGACTTCTTCGTTGCCCCCTTTTCTCGTTCTCCATCACGTTTTGTCCTGGATTTTCTTCATATACACTAGTTTTATTATCGACGCTATCTTGCATGATGAATACTTTTTTTTCTTAATATAAAAAAAAATAAAAAAATACTAATATTGTTAACGTTCTGTTTACTATTAAAATAATCTTAATTGCACATTAAAAAAATTGTACATTTATTAGATACAATAAATATGAATTTTATGCACCAATAAATAATGAAAAATTTGTTGATTTTAACTATATATAAAGTTAAACATCTAAAATAAAAAAATTTCTGTTTAGAAAAAAAAAGATATTGAATATTTATTTTCATCTCTAATATTTTAATTAGTTTGAATCAATAATATTTTTTTTATTAAATCAAGCATTAACTCAATGTTAAAACTTGTTCTTAACATAACGAGAGCCTTATATAAAATTTATTAGAGAATAATATAAATTATATTTTAGAAACTCATCCAATAATTTAAGTTTTTTGGTTGAATTAGTTTTTTGACATGATATCAGAATATTAACGATAAGCAGTCACAAATTCAAATCTCATTATTTTTATTTATATGATAAAAATTAAATATAAAATATTATGAACATATTCAAATTTCAAGCTCAAAGAGCTTTCATCTGAGAGGATAAGTTAGAAAATAATATAAATCATACTTTGATACCTTATCTAATAGCTTAAACAATTGAGATGAAATAATTTCTTGACGAAGTTAATCAAAATAAAACATCAAAATGAATCTCAAGCAAACTCAATGTGCAAGTATTAAATTAGAAATAAAAAAATCAAGTGATAATTTTCTTTAAAAAAATATATTGTGATTAACTATATTGCTTCTTATATATTGTATTTTCATTATTTTTGTAAATATTTCACCCATGTCACTCCATTCGCATGTTTATAATTTTGATGATGTCTTAAAAATTTAAATAGTCTAAAAATAAGTTAGGTTAAATAATTAGTTGATCAATTGATTTTATTAATCTCATCTATTCTTCCTCAATCTAATTGATAGTTTATATTTGATGTTCAGTAAGTTAATGTGAATTATGGTTAGTATCTGCAAAAAAAATTTTATTAAAAATGAGTGTTTTTTAATACTTAAATAAATATTTAAAAAATATATAATAATATTCTAAAAAGAAATGTTTTGAAAATATATATACAATAAAAAATAAAAATTATAAATTTTTATTTTAAAGATCTCATGATATCTCTATAATTCATAAATCTTATTCTTTTATAAAAAATTAAAATATAATTTTATTTTAATAATATTTAATAATTATATATATGTATGTGTATGCGCGTGTTTCATTGTATAATGGGTACTGAGTCACCAATCATGAAACCAGAGAAATGAAAGTTGATTTTTCAAGGATAAATGAAATCATCAATGCTAGGGAAAGCACCCATTTCTACACCGGCTTGGAAAAAAGGGGATATTTTGGTGACAGGAACAAGAGATCTAGTGTTTGCATCTTTTATTCAGGTAGGTATTTTATTTTTGATATCTTATTTAATAATTTAAAATTCTAAGTTAGATGATTCTTTAACCTATTTAAAATCATAAATTTAAGTTTAAAGAACAAAAAGAAAAACATGTCAGGAAGTTAGTGCAAAAACATCCTTGTATTTTAATTTTTTTTATTTGATTGTACACATATAATTATGCATTAATCAAAATTATTATTTTTACTTAAATGATCTAAGAAATACAATTTTCATATATTGAGTATTGAATTCAGAAAATTAAAAAAGAGAGCAAACTCACTAGCTAAAGCTGTCCATTTGTATTTTGGGTGAAGGATATATTTCTGGAGAAGTTGATTACAACGTTAATCTATCCAAGAAGCACTTTAAGGGAGGCTTTATATGGATCAAAATAGTAGATTAATATAATATATCTTAAAAAGATCCTTGTGATATGATAATTTCGATCAATAAAAGGCGCCTTCAAATCCCTCTTCCCCTCCTTCAACACCCGACGATAAAATACATAACTAGATTGCAGCTTGTAATGTTCATTTCCCCAGATCATCTAGCCAACACTATATATTTTCATAATAGTTGTATATATTATAATTTCTTAAATTGAAATTTAATATTTTAAAATAAAATACATGATTTTTTATTTCTCACATGGCATAAAATTACTCGATGAATTTATATCATACGTTTTTGTTTTTATTTTTTATACCTTTGATTTGATTTTCTTATTTTTATCTTTTTTAACACCATCACTAGATTTTGAGAGTGATTATACCATCCCAAATAGTTGCATGGAAAAATCTATAAAAGGAGGGGCTATGCATCATACTAAGAATTTCCAGTTCCAAGGCTAGTGACCTCACATGAACATGCAACTACCTCGAGTCGGCTGTCAAACCGATCGCCGCAGGGCCCAGATAAAATTATTGTGAGGAAAAAGCCATGGATAATACAACTAACTTTAGAACGGCAAGCAGGCTCCGATGGACCTGCTTTGTTACCGTCCTTATCAGTCCCGTCCAACTTGTAGGACAGTGACAAGCATTCAAGGAAAGAGAATGGGGATGGATGGCCGAAAGTGAAAGTGTTTCAAAGAATGCAATCAAAATAATAAATAAATATATTTCAGTAAGGAACAACGTTGAAGATTGCTAGCAGCAAAAACGACCTGTGTTTTTCCCGAACAGCGTTGTTCGGGAAAAACACACACACACACTCTTCGACTATCTAACTTTACCACGTGCCAACGCCCATGTCAACAATTCAGTAATAGGACAAAAGGAGTTGATCTTGTCTTTGTATAGTTGGTAAGAAGTCTTTAATCAATAATTCGGTATTAGGACAAAAGAGTTGAGTTTTCTTTGCATAAATGAGAATAAGTCCTCTGATGACAAAAGAGTTGAGTTTTCCGTATGAGACAAATGAAACAAATGAAAGAGAAAAATACTGACTTCTCTCTCTCACACACACACTAGTATATTTTTCTGTGGTGGGTCAGATTACGTGATTAATTTGATGATTAATTTAATAAGTATTAAGATAATTTGAATAATTGATAAAAATATAATATAATTTTTAAAAATATTTCATAATAATAATTATTTTTTAATACTATGATAATATAAATTTTATTTTTTAACTAGTTTAATATTAAAAAAGAAGTATAATTAGAAAAATTCTAGTCCAACTTTATAGGTGCATGCTCCGTCCGTATACAATAGAAGAAACAAATAGAAATGTTAATCTGGATTGTGTACCTTAAGTACGTTTGATATCATCTATTACTTTGGCTTTAGGTGGTTTATAAAATTTGAACAACAAAACTAAAAAAATTGTTATATTAAATGAAAAGATTAATTATATTAAATTACATCGTTGGAGCTGTATTCAGTTAAGGTTCGTTGGAAATCACTATTTAGAAATTAATGATTTGGATTTTCTAATAGAGAAAAATAACCATTAATTTTTTTAAAAAAAAATATAACCATCCACAAACTTGATGAAATGAAGTCATATATATTTAAATGCAAACCAATGGTCCATACTCTTTATTTAATTAACTTTCAGGAAATGTTCAGCTGTGAAGGTGACAATTCGTTCATAGCTTTAGAATGGGCAATGTCAGGATTGATAAAGAACCCGAGAGTAATGGAAAAGGCACAAAAAGAAGTGAGACAAGTCTTCAATGATCGTGGAACTATTCCCGACGAAACAAGCCTTCTTCAAGTTGATTACCGAAGAAACTCTATGATTACATCCTTCTGCACCATTGATTCCAAGAGAGTGGAGGAAGAGATGTCATGCTGATGGATACGACATTCACGTCAAAAGTAAAGCATTGATTAATGCATGGCCCATTGGAAGATGATAAGAAATCTGATTCTATTCTTTAATTCTTGATTTTAGATGATTTGTTATTATATATAATTTTATACGATATATATTTTCCTATATTTTATTTATTAATTAATATATAAGATTTGCTAACTACATATAATGAGATTCAATTACTTATGCATGATAAGGTAAATTACAGTTATCTTTAAACCTTATTATAATATTAAAATATCTTTAGATTTTTTTTTATCGGATTTTTTTATCATGGTTGTGTTGTTTTTATTACCTTCTTTTCTGCTGAACATGATAGTGCATATGTTTACCATCAAACTGATCTCCTCAAATTATTTGTTATAGAGAAATTAGTTTATACCGTTGTTAATAAGTCATGATCTTCTTGGATTTCTAGATGGTAGTATCGCAATTCCTTCTTCACAGATTACTACTGTTAATGGCTCTACTCAGGTGAATCCAACATACTCTTCTTGGCTAAACACATATCAGACCCTATTAAGTCTCCTCTATTCTTCCTTTACGGAGGAATCCATGAGTGAGGTGCTTGGTTTGAAACATGTTCATCAGGCCTGGACTGCTCTTGAAACCTCTTTCTCTCACAGATCAAAGACTCATGAACTGCAACTCAAGGACGAGCTCTAACTGATGCAGCGAGACTCCAAATCAGTGGCTAAATTCTCTTGCCTCTTAAAAGGCCTCTATGATTAACTGGCAGCAATTGGTCGAGCCATCGATGACCTAGACAAAGTTCATTGGTTTTTAAGAGCTTTGGGTCCTGAATATAAAATCTTCTTAACAACAATGCTTTCCCAGTCTTCATTACCTTCTTTTGCATATATAATCCTGAAAAATTTAAGCCATGAGATTTTTTAACGATCAGTGTATCAACAATCTTCCAACTCGGCGTGTTATGCTCAGTAGCGTCATTCTTCAACCGCCAAACCAAAATACATCAACAGAGGAAAGCCCAAACCTCTATCTGTCTCTGTCACAAAATCTAGTTTCTCTCCAGTCCATTGCCAACTTTGTGACAAGGAAGGCCATTTGGCTAAACGTTGTTGGAAATTTCTAAATCTCAAGAAAAAGCAGTCTACCAATTTTACTGAAGTTTTTGCTACTTGTTCAATCCTGGCCTCCCCTGATCCTGCTTGGTATCCGGACTCTAGAGCCACCTCTCATATGACAAATGATCCCGAGAGTGTTGATATTCCTACTATATATTCTGGTAATGAAAGGGTGATGGTTGATAATGTTCAGTCTCTTTCTATCTCTCACACTGGCTCCGTTTCCACTCTTGTTCCTAACAGCCAATTACTTTTATATAATGTTTTAGTTGTTCTTGATATTATGAAAAAGCTTATTTCCATCGGTCAACTTACAAAAGATAATAATTGTTGGGTCATTTCTTTTATTCTGGTTTTAAAATACAGGATTGGGTCACAGGAGTAATGCTGGGAGTCAGCAAATGTGAGAATGGCTTATACATACTCCAACAATATCATCATGCCCTTACTTCCATAGTTTCTTCCAATAAATTACGTGTCTCTACTCATTTATGGCATGTTCATCTAGGTCATCCTAGTTTTTGTATTATTATCTCTCTCACCAAGTCAGGTTTTATTTCCTGTAGTGATAAATTAATAGGTTTGGATTCTAGTTTATGTGTTGGATGTAACCTTGGCAAAAGCCATCGGCTACCCTTTTCAATTAATAATATTCATTGTGATTTGCCTTTTGATCATTTACACTGTGATTTAAGGGGTCCTTCACCTATTTGTTCAACTACGGGTTTTCGATATTATGCAGTTTTTGTTGATGATTGTACTCGTTTCAGTTGGTTTTTTCCACTTAAACATAAATCTGATTTTTTTGATACATTTGTCAACTTTCAACAGTATATTGAAACTCAATTTTCATCTAAAATTAAATCCTTCCAATGTGATGATGGAACTGAATTTACCAATAATAAATTTCACTCACACCTCACATCTTGTGGTATTGTATTGCGTGTTGTCTGTCCTTATACACCCAGTCAAAATGGAATTGCTGAACGTAAACATCGATATGTTACTGAAACCTGACTCACTCTTATATTTCATGCATGTGTTTCATTGCCTCTTTGGTTTGAAGCCTTTTCAATAGCTGTTTATCTCATCAACCAACTCCCTTCATAAACTCTTGCTGGCAAAACTCCTTACGAGCTTCTGTTTGGTAAATACCCCGACTACACTATGTTTCGTACTTTTAGATGTTTATGCTTTCCTTATTTATGAGATTCTGCTCCTAACAAATTATTTCCCAAATCTGCTCCTTGTGTCTTCCTAGGTTATAGTCCTCTTCGCAAGGGTTTCCACTGTTTTGACCGCAAAACACGTCTTTATCTCTCTCGCCATGTCTAATTTTATAAAACTATATTTCCTAATGCATGTGATAATGTTTAACAAAATCATAATTGAACACCCTATATTACTTTCTCTGATTTCTTGGACTCTCATAATATTGTGTCTCCTGCCTCCCCACCTCTATTGGTGTCTTCTCTAGTTTTGACTTCTACTTATTTGCCATGTAGTGATAAACTTGTAGCCTCTTGTTCCCAACCTCCTATTATATCTATCATCCCATCTTCTAGTCAACCCTCTGCTTCTGTTCTTGTTCCACCAATGATGATCTCTACTAACCTTCACCTCATAGCTACTAGAAGGAAAGCTGGTATATTTAAACCTAAGGTTTATTATACGCTTGCTATTTCAGGTTCTTTTCAATTTTTTTCAGGTTCTTCTAGCTCTCTAAGAGCCTCGGTGTTTCAAATCTGTAGTTAAAAACTTTGCATGGCTTTTGGCTATGGATGCTGAAATACAAGCCTTAAAGAACAATGACACATAGGATCTTATACAGCGTCCTGTAAATCACAATGTGGTTGGTTGTCGCTGGATCTTTAAAACCAAGCTTTGTGCTGATGGATCCATTAAGCGTCATAAAGCTCATCTTATGGCCAAAGGTTTTTCACAGATTCATGACTTGATTTTAAAGACACATTCAGTCTTGTGGTGCGTCCTGTTACTGTTTGGATTATTTTGTCCATTGCAGTGGATTCCAGGTGGCCTCTACATCAATTAGATGTCTAAAACGCCTTTCTTCATGGTCATCTCTCTAAACTAGTATATATGGATCAACCTCCTAGCTATATAGATCCCCGATTTCCTCACCAAATATGTCAACTAAAGCGTGCTTTTTTATGGACTCAAATAAGCCCTCCGTGCTTGGCTTCAACATTTTAGCTTGTTTTTACTGCAACTTGGTTTTCTTATCAACAAAGTAGATTCCTCTTTGTTTATACATCACTCTGCAACTGGAATAGTTTATCTCTTACTCTATGTAGATGATATGCTGTTTACTGGTAGCAATCCCAGCTTGATCAAAACTCTTATCACACAGCTGTCCACCGAATTTGTCATGAAAGATTTGGGGTCTCTACATTATTTCCTTGGTGTTGAAGTCCATCATAACTCCCACAGTTTATTTCTCATCTAGACCAAGTATGCTTTTGATCTTCTTCATTGTGCTGACATGGTTGAAGCCAAACCGATTACCACTCCTTATGTCGTCAGCCAGCATCTATCCACTGAAGGGAAGTTATTTTCAGATCCCACTCTTTTTCGATCTCTTACTTGTGTTTTGCAATATTTGACAATTACTCGCCCTGATCTTTCATTCAGTGTCAATTCAATTTTCCAATATATGTATGCTCCAACAGAAGATCACTTTCATGCACTCAAATGTATATTGTGTTATGTTAACGAAATGATTCATCATGGTCTTCAATTTCATCACAATCCTTCTCGTGACTTGCTTGCCTATTCTGATGCTGATTGAGCTGGTTGTCCTGATACACGTCGGTCTACCACTAGCTATCTTATTTTCTTGGGTCCCAATCTTATCTCCTGGTGCTCCAAGAAACAGTCCATTGTTTCTCGTTCCAGTGCCAAAGCTGAATATCATTCCTTAGCTGTTGCTACTGCTGAAGTCGCTTGTATTGTTCAACTACTTCGTGATCTACATTTACAATTACCTTCACCTCTGAAGCTGCTATGCAACAACAAAAGTGTTATATTTATGGCAGTCAATCCTGTCACTTGGCCTCACTCTAAGCATATTGCGATTGACTATCATTTTGTTCATGAGCTCATTGCCAATGGTTCCTTAAAAGTCGCCTTTGTTCCCTCTCATCTTTAGCTTGCCGATTCTTTTACAAAAGGAGTTCCCAAACCTCAGTTTCTCATTTTTCATAACAAGCTTCACATGGTTCCTTTTTCCATGCTCAGCATGAAGGGGGGTGATAAGGAATCTGATTATATTTCTTGATTTTAGATGATTTGTTATTATATACATATCTTGTAGGATATATATTTTGCTATATTTTATTTGTTTCCTATTATATAGGATATGCTAACTGTTGTACATTATATATATAATGAGATTCAATCACCTCTATATGATAAGGTGAATTATAACTATCCTTAAACCTTATTAGAAGAGATCCCAGTTACTGGCATGAACTTGAGAGATTGATCAGTTTAAAGAGATTCATCAATGTTTAGACTTTGAATTCATCTCATTTGGTGTCGGAAATTAGAGGATGTGTCCTGGCATGTTATTTGCCATAGCTAACATTGAGCTTGCACTTGCGCAAATGTTATACCATTTTGACTAGAACCTATTAATGGATTGAAGCCTGGAAATCTTAACATGACTGAGTCTTTTGGTGGCGCAATTAAAAGAAAATGAGATCTTAAGTTAATTCTCATTTCATATCGTTCACTCGTGGGATAAAAACTACTAAATTGTTTTAGTGCTAAAATATATTATGAAATAAAAGTTGTTTCAAGTATGATTTTTAAAAATGATCTTATGATATGTAAGTTGTCATAACTTAAGTTTGGTTCCCCAAAAATTATTGAGTATTTTTATTTTTTATTCAAAAAATCCAAAAAAAAATCAAAAATTTAAAATTCAAAAAAATATTTTTAGAACACGAGAAGATAAATTCTTAAATTATAAAAGATAAAAAAAATAGCTAAATTGGAGTATGCTGACAAGATGAGTTGACAAGATGAGTTGAAAAAAACCTTAATTTGAAGCAAAATTTAAGGTTGAAATCCAACTCAACCAAAATTAAAAGAATTAATTAGGTTGAATTACTTAATTAACTTCTAATAAATTGAAAGAATTCAATTAGAAACTCAATTGAAAAAAAATTAATTTATAAATATTAGAATATTAAAGACATAATTAGAGCTTTGGGAGGTTAAATTGGTGCAATTATGGATGCAATTACAGCAAATCTAAAATTTAAAAGCTAATTAAAGTTAAATTAAATAATTCTAAAACTAAGGATTAAAGTAAAAGAGATGTACTTATTTAAAAATCATAATTGATTAAAAATCAAGAGTAAAATGAAATTTTAAAGTTCAATCCAATAATAAAATTAAAAATATTTAAAATCAAGTAATATATCGTAAAAGATATCAAATACTGAATGCCAAAATTAACATGAACAGGGATTTTTTAAAAAAATCTTGAATAATCAATTCAAATTGTCCGAATTCAAAAAAACCTTCCCCACCTTATAGCTTATATAAATGAAAGGAACCCATTCCAACAAATAGGGGGAGAGGACAGAACTGAAAAACCCACACCCACACACTGCGTTCGCAATCAGTCCAGCCAAAACCAGAGGGAATTCCCTTGTCCCACTTTTCCTCCCCTGTTCCAGCAAAAAACACCATTTCTCCTCCCCTACAGCACCTAGTACACCACACGAGAACACCACCAGCATCCTATTCCAGCCAAAAACAACAATCAGAGACCATATCACTAATTAATATTTGTTTTTCAGAATAGAGCAAATGTTGCTCTCCCTCCCTGTTTTTTTAACCATCCTTCTCGTTATCTCCGTTTTATGGACATGGACGAAACTTATCAAAAGCAACAAGTCAAGTTCAAATCCACCTCCTGGGCCATGGAAATTACCCTTTATTGGAAACCTTCACCAGCTAGTTCACCCTCTGCCCCATCATCGCCTAAGGGACTTGGCCAAGAAATTTGGACCTGTCATGCAACTTCAAGTTGGTGAAGTTTCCACTGTCATTATTTCTTCATCAGAAGCAGCGAAAGAAGTGATGAAAACCCACGAAATCAACTTTGTTGAAAGACCTCATCTCCTAGCTGCAAGCGTCCTGTTCTACAACCGTAAAGACATTGCATTTGCACCGTATGGCGAATATTGGAGACAACTAAGAAAAATTTCCATATTAGAGCTTCTTTCTGCAAAACGTGTACGATCATTCAAATCTATTAGAGAAGAAGAGGTCTCTAATTTTATTACTTCCATTTATTCAAAAGAGGGGTCTCCAATCAACCTTAGTAGGATGATATTTTCTTTAGAAAATGGCATCACTGCGAGAACAAGCATTGGTAAGAAATGCAAAAACCAAGAAGCTTTCTTACCAATTGTTGAGGAATTGGCGGAGGCACTTGGAGGTTTGAATATGATAGATATATTCCCTTCCTCCAAATTTCTTTACATGGTCAGTCCGGTCAGGTCTAGACTCGAAAGGATGCACAGAGAAGCAGATGAGATACTTGAAAGCATCATCTCCGAGCGTAGAGCCAACTCCGCTTTAGCATCAAAGATGGGCAAGAGCGAAGAGGATGATCTTCTTGGTGTTCTTTTGAATCTTCAAGACCATGGAAACCTTGAATTCCAATTTACAACAAGCACTATCAAAGCAATCATCCTGGTTAGTATATATTTTCGCTTTGTTACACGCACTAATTAATCAATTCTTTTATAAAAAAAATATAACCATCCACAAACTGGATGAAATGAAATCATATATTTATTTAAATGTAAACCAATGGTCTATACTCTATATTTTTGCTTACATCATGTTACTCCTCCTAACTGGAAGTGAACTCAATCCTATCTAATATGTCATTCTTTACTTAATTAACTTTCAGGAAATGTTCAGTGGTGGAGGTGACACTTCGTCAACAGCTTTAGAATGGGCAATGTCAGAATTGATAAAGAACCCGAGAGTAATGGAAAAGGCACAAAAAGAAGTGAGACAAGTCTTCAATGATCTTGGAACTATTCCTGACGAAACAAGCCTTCATGATTTAAAATTCTTGAAGTTGATTATCAAGGAAACTCTAAGATTACATCCTTCTATACCATTGATTCCAAGAGAGTGTAGGAAGAGATGTAATGTTAATGGATACGACATCCACGTCAAAAGTAAAGTATTGATTAATGCATGGGCAATTGGAAGAGATCCAAATTATTGGAATGAACCTGAGAGATTCAATCCAGAGAGATTCATCAATGTTTCGATTGATTTTAAGGGTAGCGACTTCGAATTCATCCCATTTGGTGCTGGAAAGAGGATGTGTCCAGGCATGTTGTTTGCTATAGCCAACACTGAGTTTCCACTTGCGCAGATGTTGTACCATTTTGACTGGAAACTTGCTGATGGATTGAAGCTTGAAAATCTTGACATGACTGAGTCTTTTGGTGGCGCAATTAAAAGAAAACGAGATCTTACGTTAATTCCCATTTCATATCGTTCCCTCGTGGAATGAAAACTGCTAAATCATTTTAGCATTAATTAAAATATATTATGAAATAAAAGTTGTCTCAATTATGATCTTTAATATTTATCTTATGATATATGATATAATTTGTCATAACTTAATTTTGATTCCCAAAATTATTTGTATATTTTTTTTCTTATATTTTTCTTAGATAATCAACTCAAATTAGCCGAATTCAACAAAAATGGAAGAGAGCGAATGCACCGTCCCGACCTCCTATAAATAAAAGCAACTGAAAAACTCACTCCCACACACCGCGTTCGCAAATCCTTCAGCCCAAAAACACTCAATCCAACCAAAACCAGAGGAAATTCCCTTGTCCCAGCCGTAAAAAATCATAAAAAAAAATAAAAAAATACCAAGCGCCACTTTTCCAGCCAAAAATACCATTCTGAACACCACCAGCATCCTATTCCAGCCAAAAACAACAATCAGAGACCCTGGTAGGAACCTTCACAGCCACCACTTCTTCTCTCCTAGCCTTCATTACTCCACTAAGGCTCTGCCCCAGCAACAGCAGCGAACTCCAACCGTTTGCCAATAAAACTTAAACCGGTTGACCGGTGTCAGAAGAGTTACACCCCTAGCCATAGCAACTCCGAAGCAGTGAGCAGTAACAGACTCCACCGCGAGCAGCAGTTGCACCGCCTCTGTTGCAGCCGTGAGCAGCATTTGATTCAGTTGTGAAGATGTAGCAGAGGCTTCAAGTCTCAGCAGCCTTATTCTTAGTAACAACTGTGAGCATCAGCCTCGCTCCAGCCGTGAGCCTCAGTTTCCCTTTCTTGGATAATCACTGCATTTTGTGTAGCCCACATGTTTCTCTTTAACTGAAGCCTGTATTATTTTTGGGCTTGGCTAGGAAACCCATTTCAAGTGACCACGCTCAGTCTTTTAGATCTAAGGTTGATTATAGCAAGGCCTAATTCTATCAAAGAAAAAAAATTTAATTTTTGGTATTTAAGGTTTGCTCGGCGAACAAAGCATTATTATTTTTGTTATTTATGAGTATCATTTTGCAAAATAATTATTCTCACATATTTAATATTTAAAATTATAATCTATATATAAGAGATTTTCTAATATTAGATAAATTATTTTTTATTATTATTTACAAAAATAAAAAATATTTCTTTAAAAAATTCATTTAAATATTTTAATTTTTATATATGGTCAAGTCTCTTAAAAATTAAAAGAAAAACACACACACATATACACATTGCATAATTTAGCATTTTCAATATAAAAAATTCAAGAAAATAGTTTTTATTTTTTATGCATATTGAATTTAACAACTACTTTATTAAAATTTTGAGAATTTAGCCTACATTTCATAAATTTTAAAAAGATATTATATTTTTTTTAATATCTGGGATTATAAACTTATATGTAAACCGTATTTTTAATTTTAAGTAAAAAAATTATTTTTATGTTTTGAATTTAGAATGACTAGACTTGACTTCTAAAACTATAGTTAACTCCACTGAGGTGAACTAGCTTTAACTATTAGATAAATCAACAATTAGAAAATACAATACTTTAATTTGTATCAAACAAATAAACATTATAGCTTACTTTAGGTAAGATGTGTACTCGTAATGATACATAAAATGTGCACAAGGGATGAAATGTCATCCTTATACACAATCGATTTATTTATCTAGATTCTAATATCAACTAAAATTTTTAATGACTAAAATATTAGGTGATGACTCTATCTTTTTTTTTACTAATAAAAAACAAGAATTTCTTGTTCTTTCTACCATTCATCTTAATGATTATAGTTTAAGAGAATGATCTTTTATTTTTTTTTTTACTAATAAAAAATAAGAATTTTTTTTTTTAATTTCCTTCATCCTAGTGATCATAGTTTAAGAGAATGATTATTGTGATGTCGTATATATCGACATGATTAATGCATGTAAGGTTTTTATGTTACTTTATTGGCATTATATTAATTTATGTTTGTAAAATAATATAATTTGGACAAGTAAAAGAAAATAAGATGTGATCCATATAAATGAAATAATGAATCTTAAATTGTTTAATAAATATTAATCTTAAAATTTTATTGATCAATTGAAAAAGTAGTTTTTTATTTAATAATTGCATACTTGAAAGATTTGTGATATTTAAAAGTGTATTAAAAAAAATTAATCCTCTCTATATCACCATAATTGTACGTTTTATGCCATAAGATACTTAAGTGAAAATATTAAAGGTTGGAAGAGAAACTATTAAAAAAAATTAATCCTCTCTATATCACCATAATTGTACGTTTTATGCCATAAGATACTTAAGTGAAAATATTAAAGGTTGGAAGAGAAACATAGTTTTCTTTGTCAAATTACATTTAAATTTTATTTTCTTAAAGGGTTTTGTATGGATGAAAGGAGGCTTTCTTTAAATAATTATTTGAATATAACAATCTTCAAGTTCTAAGATTACAGATATTCTGTTTTATAATTGATTGACCATGTTTACAGTTAAAGAATTATTTACATAAGCGTTATTTAAAATTGATTATTACACTATTTTAAAAATTTTCTTCTTACTTAAAAAATAATACCATAAGCGTTATTTGAATATACGTTCTTTTCCTTGATTTTATGAGTTCATGACTTAATGTTAGCATCCAAAAAAAAATATCAATTCCTTTGAATACATCAAGCCAATATTTATTTATTTTTAATATAAGGTAATTTATATAATTGAGTAATGTTTTTAAATTGTTGGTTTGTTTTGGGTTCTTAACACTGTTGTAACGTATCTGCAGTTCATCCTAATATTTATGTGTTTTATTTTCAGAAAATTGATATCAGAATTTAGATTAATTAACACAGAAGCCTTTTTTCTCCTTTGACAGCTGAAAACACAACAGCGCTTTCGGTAGCAGTAGACGAGACGAGGAAGCAGCTTCTCAGCAAAACGCGCGCGCGCAATAGACGCGAACCAGCAAGAGTTTTCTCTCCTTCACAGCAGCAGCACACACGAAAAGGAAGTCTATTTTCAACGCATACAGCAGAAAAGAAGCAGTAGCTTTAGTTTCCAAAATTACAAGCAGCAGCCTCGTTTAATTTTATTGACAGCAAGAATGTTCCCCTAGCAAGCAGCTTCAAACAATTCAGTAGCTTCCATAAGAAACGGCAGTTACTAGCAGCTCCAAGGTTAACGTGAAAAGACGGCAGCGCCTTCTCCTTTCATGAGAGTAGCAGCGCAGCAGCAGCAGCAAACACACAGACGCGTGGCAGTAGAAGAATCTCCTCCAGCGGCAGCTGCTCAAAACAGCAGTCGTCCAGCAGTAATTCCTTCCAGCAGTACCTCTCCAAATCAGCAACATTCCCTCGCATTGCAGCAGCAGTTGCCTTAAGCAGGAGCAGCAGAAACATGCGTCCTCCCAGCAGCTACTCAGTTCAAGCAGCTGTCTTTATTCACAGCAGGATATTTTCCCGTTATAAAATTTCCAGCAGCTTCATTCTTTGAAATTATTTGGTAAAGGATTGTTGGAGTGGACGAAGTCCTCCCAGCAGCAGTAGAATTGGTAGCAGCCAATCCTTAGCCCAGTTTAATCCAGCGGCAATGTTTTAACAAAAAGAAAAATTTCAGCCGCAGTTTAAAAAAACAAATCCATGGCTTCTGATAATTTTGTTCAATCTGCCATTCCATTGCATTGATGGTCATTATGATCATTGAATCCTGTTAATAGAGAATTTTTTAAGATCAAAGGAGTATTGACAACTCATTTCTCAAGGAATAATTGAATCACCATCCGGATCAAAGAATTTTAAGGAAATCAGTCTTCTAATTATCAAAGAAGAAGAAAAGAATATGATAATAATCATTCAACTTTTTACAAGTTAAAACCAATGGATAAATCAAAAGTTAAATGCTTTTGATGTCACATGTATGGACATTATAAATTTGAATGTGAAACTAATTTGATTTGAAGAAGAATGGTGGTGAAAAATATAATTTTACAGAAAAAAAATGAATAAAAGTGTTTTTACTTATGGCTTCTTGTCTGAACGATAAAAATGAAAATAGCATAAAAACAAGGAACATAGTGTTTTTGTATGGGTAACAGAAAAAAATAAAAGGATCAAAAAGAGTCATTGACAATACACTAATTAGACTGGATAATATATTAAAAATTATTATTTTAATGATAAATAAATTATCTAACTACTCTTACCCAAACTTACAATTAACCAAAACAAAACTAAGGTTAAAAAATCAAAATATCCTTGACAACAATAAATTAAATGTTTTGTATCTAAGGGTTATTATGTGATTTTACTATGTATAAAAAAGAAAAATACCTATGACAACACTTAATTTTTTTGCTCCTGAAGTATTTTGATTATTTTATTGTTTATGAAAACATTAAATGAATAAAAAATACCTCCAAGTAAGTTAGTAATGGCTTATAAACTCTATAAAAATAAAAAAATTCTCCTAATTTAAAGGCATTCATTTTTTTTTCTATGAGAATGACAAAATGATCACATATTATAATGGCGAATAAAAAAATATAAGAGGGCTACAGTGAATCTTCCATACCCGATGCAGCTCCCATACCCCATGTAGCCCCCATCACATTTTTTAATGTGGTGACCATTTTGTCATTCCTAAAAAAAAATAGAAAATGAATGCCTTTGTTCAAAGAAACAAGCTAATTAATTTCACAATAAGCTTTGTATTGTCTAGCGTGTTTTGTACATATTTTATACTTGTTTGTCTAAACTAATTAATAGTTGTTATTTATATATATATATATATATATATATATATATATATATATTTTTGTTTTGATTCATGTATGTTGCATTTCACCTATCATTGATCTTTATTATTTACATGTCATTTTTTGAATTAGATATTAGTTTATATAACATCTTGTCTTACGCTGCTTACTTAAGTATGAAGAATTAATGATATATGATTTTACATTAGCTAATTAATTTTATATTATTTATGAAATTATAAATTCTTGTCAAGCTCGTAAGATCATGATTTTTTTGGTCTATATTGTATGCACTCAATCTAGGTTAGCTAATCTTTTTGTTTTTATTGATAATTTGGAGTGTTCGAATCAGTTTATATAAACTACAATTAATTTTTTAATTCATTGAATACCTTGTAAGTTCAATAAATCCAATAAATAATTAAAACATCGTGGGATAACAGATATATACAAAAACAATTAAACCTAAATATAAAAAAAAAAATCCCTTTTACTGGTAAGCTACAACCAAGTGCAACCTAGATTAGCTAACTCACCATTACATGTAATGGCTAGAACTGTTCCTAAGGATGTCTCTCTATAAAAGCAACATCACAGGAAGTCCAACCATTATAACATCACAGGAAGTCCAACCATTATATGCTTCCAACAAAAAGAGGAAACGGACCTCATCCTCAACATAAACATTGGCATGGTGTCAGCTCTATATAGGAAGTGGATGTTATTTAGTTGCAATAGAATTACATAATTGACTCTGACTGAAAAATATAACGCAGCCAACCTTTATAATGCTAACCTCAGTTTTCCCACTCTCCTAAAAAGGGTAATGCACCATCCCCACCTATGAGAAGTATATGTAATTAATACAACTACATAGTATATCATACCTCCATCTCCCTACATAGTATATCATACCTCCATCTCCTCCTATATCAATACCAGGCAGAAGCAGAGATCAAATTCCTATCTTTCCATCCCAAGAGCATAGCTCCATCAATTTCCACCAATGTATAATGCTCTGAGTAACACCTTAGCAGGCTCCTTATCACAGAGTTTACATAGGAGCTCAAAGGGCATTGCCGGAAACCTGCCATCATGAATCTAGACTTCCATTTGCCAAAGAGCTCGTGGCGCTCCTCCCTCTCCATCCCCTCACAAGCAATGACATTAACTATATCCCTTGCTAGGCAATGCTGCTCCACACTAATTCGCTCCTTCTGGTTCCTCGGCAATCTGACATCAATGGACTCGAACATTGCCAAGTAATAGTTGAGAGTTTCTACAAACCTAGTGAGGAAAGGGGTTGTGTTTGTATTAGATTCTTGCTCCACCAACGTGACCACCTTGGGATTGAGTGATTTGATCATACGAAGCAGCCCATCTCTTGGATTGTTCACATCAACACTCTCATCAGGAGTGTGGTGGAGCTCCAATGGAAAGTTTACAGCGAGAGCCTCTCCAGGCCTGACATCAAACATCTCCTTCGTCACATCTGGAGCAAAAACTGGTACTCCATGGAACTCTATGGGGATATTAAATTTCTCAGAAATCGCAGTCAACCGTCTCGCAACTGCATCTAAACCGTCACCTCGGGCGTATTTAGAAATAGGGTCATCAATACCTGTGATACGCACGTGTGGAGCCCCACCTGGTCTGGCTGCAAGAGCTTGAAGGAGAGTCATCCACTGCGTTCCCTGAGCAATGTGGAAGTCTACTATATGGATGTGGTCCTCATTTTTGCATGCTTCAGCAATGGCTCCATTGGCTGCCATGTAACCAAACTTCAGGTAGGGGCAGATTTCATACAGGGTGTGCATGTAAGACAGCAAGTCCTTGCCTTCTGGTTCCTTGCACCTAAGGGCCCGATAAATATTAGTACCTGATGACTCCTTCCTTGCTACCAATCCCTCTACCAAGTAAGCACCAAGACGCTGGATTGGCTCTCCACTGATAGACACCACACTTCTGGCCTTCTCAATCAACTTGTCAAAATCATCCACCTTGTTTTCAGCAAGAGCTTTAGCACATGCAATCAACAGCTGCTTCAAATCTCCAGATGGAATGCCTTGAAAAGGTACTTCTTCCATTTCCTTTTGGCGTTTCTCAACATGAGCACCTTCGCCGAACTGCCTCTGCCTTGAAACAAAAGACTTCTGAGTCTGAATAACATGAGAACCCTCGCGCTGCTGGCTCCAGGCCCTAGGTTTCTGATCTGATGTCTGTGGTCTGCTACTTCCCCCCAAACAAGTATTTGGTGTGTTTACATCTTCATCATCATCTGGCCCCATTAGAGTAGTCTCCAATTTCAGCAACGCGTGTTTTATGTTATGGCTAGAACTTGCATCTTGCAGCAATGAAGTGCCACCAGGAAAGAGCTGTAGACTTTCTCGTTGACAGTTCACAGAAGGGTTCAGCCTACTAAAATAACTGCTGGATTCACCTGAGAGATTCTCTGTGGAGCTGTAGCAGTCCTGGCTGTCACTTACCGTAGTAGCATATGTATCACAATCAAATTCAGTTGAGAAGGGCGAGCTGGTTGAATTTCCTATATCTAATTTCAATGAACCAAACAACCTATTAGGCATGGAAGGAACAGACGGATAAGAAGATGAGTAGGGTAGGCCCGCACCAGTGACACCGTACCCAAAATACTGGTGTGATCCCATCCTGTATATAGTTCTTCTAGCAACACAGAAGATTGGCTAGGCTCTGTTGTAAGCAATTAAAGGCAGCTTTACAACTCTCCTTGGAGAATTCAAACTTGTTTATCTTTAGTGAAAAATATGTATCAGCCTGGTAAAAACAAAAGAAACATAAATAAACATCTAAGTCGATCTCTTTTAATTACAAGACAACTCCATATTACTCAAAAGTCAAAACTGTGAACATTTAAGGTGCAGCAAAACATCAGTGAGAGATCAAGACAAATATCGTTTTTATTTTTAAGGGAAAAAAAAGAGGCAGAATCGAATAAAAAAAGCCGAAATACAAAAGAATCTTCATTATCAACATCCATAATCTAACTCATGCAGTTCTAATGACATCTATGATGTTCCTAATTTCCTATGTACATAGAAGACGATTCAAACTTTCTTGCTGAACACTGTTGCAGAATCAGTCAGTAACCAAGTGCAGGGTTGTCGCCACTTTCTTTGCCCTCTCCAGGACCATATTGGAAAGTGAAATATTTCGCAAATTACCAAACCACAGACCTCAGAAATCCATACATAGTACACTTAAAATTTCAGTTACTAAGAAAGCACCCGGAACTATAAAACTGCTAGCAACATTTGCTCCGCATTAATTTCGATGAATATAAAGACGCGTAATAAAAACAAGGACTTGATTAGAAAAGGTAAGAATTTTTCTCCAAAGGAAAGCACGAGAAACTATAATTAGCTTAGGAAAAAAGAAATGAAGAGTTAATTACTTATGTGGCTTCTTATTGGACCAAAATGATAGAATAAAACATCAAGTAAAATTGTTTATTGAACAATCATCGATCATTCAAAGAAATAGAATCCAAGCTACAACCATCCATTCAATAAAAAATACTAAAAGGCTTCCAAGAAAAACCCTGCAATATCACACAAAAATGAAGCATAAAAGACATAAAACAGCATCAAATATCAGAAAAAGAGGTCTAAACTTACAAGGAAACCAGAACCCAGAAATCTTCAAAGTTCCAAATCTTGAAAAGGTTGTATAAATCTCGAAAACAAAACTGTATCTAACAAATGAAACGAACAAAAAGACCAAAGAAACCAACTTTCTGGGCAAGAAAAGAAGAAAGAATTTGTGTTTGAGCTTTGTCTGATTTTCTATTTTGACTTTGTTTTTTAATGTGATCCTTTGATGGGTTGTGAAGTGTTTTGTTATTTGCAGAGGTTCCTAAGAACAAGAGGCCAGGCTTCAGTGGTACCAATGGAGCGAAAGATAGAGGGGGTTTCGTGGGCTTTTAACGGCGCCGAGTGGTGTCACGAAGTTGAAGAATTGAAGATGGGGTCGTTGATGGACGGAGTTGAGAGATTGTTAACGGTAGCCTCTTCGTCCATTTGTGACACCTACCAAGAACATTCTTTGTTTTTTCTTACATTTCCTTTCTTGACCACGCTGGTTGAAAATGTCTCCCATCGTTGCGTTGACAAGTGACTTCCTAGCAAGATCCCAAGCATGTGTACCGTTTGCTTTTGACTCTACTGGCTATGTAAATCCAAGGTGTAAAGAGAGGAGGAGTTCCAATCATGATGGTTGAATCTCAGCACTACAAATCACACTCATCATCACAAGTTGTGATGAACATCTCTTAAAAATCTTAAAGAGAGATAAATGTTAAGGGTATAAATTGTTAGAGATGAAGTTTTTTATTTTAAAAATAAGAGATGTTCTTGAGTTACTTTGCACGTTAACAGAAACTAGATTCTCTTTTGGAACAATTTTAAGATGCACCTCCGTATATTTAAAAATAATTAATGAATCTCGTTAAATGTTAGCCATAAGATTTAATCATAAAACATATATATATATATATATATATATATATATATATATATATAAAGTATAATAAACTATGCTCCTGCTCGATTGGCATACACGCAAAGAAGAGATGAAGGTGGGGAATCGAACAAAATTCTCCGTCACGGAGAGGAAACAAACGTAAATGAAGCCAGCCAGAAAAGTTGCGAGAGCCCACGTCAGCAATGACACTAATGAAACACATACGATGACACGTGTAATATACCTTTTATTTGACCTGACGTGGCGCGCGTTGACGGCACCCATTACAAGACCAGCTGGCCAAATTAAGGTGAAAATGGAATTCAAAAGGTGGAGAAAAAGTCAACAGGAGAAGATAATTGATTTTGATGGCCATCACCTATGACTTGAGAGATTATGTAATTCAAGCCCCAATCAATTATGTAATTAACGTGTAATAAAGATTGAGAAAAAGTAATTGATTCTTAGACCTATGGCTTGAAAGATTATAAATTGATGTATTGATGTGTTTTTTATGTATAATTTGCCACAAATATTATATATATTATATGCTTATAATATTCATTTTGGATCTTAAAAATTACTTAATGAACATTAGGGTAGAAGGGAGGGAATAGCATTTCGAAATCTCATGAGAGAAGCAACTATGAAACTCTTTCAGCAATGATCTTATCTATGTTTTTTATTTTTCTTTTTTTTTGCGGTAAAATAAAATTAAGACACCTTTCAAGAGTCATGCTATTAAAAAAAACATGAAATTAATTTTTTTAAAAAAAAATTGCTTTTAAAAAATCATATATATATATACACACACACACTCAATTAGTAAAATAGTATCATTTTTAAGGTAAAATCAATTATTAACATTAAATTGATTGGTGAGATGGTATATCTTTTAAAGTAAAATCAATTTTTGATTGGAAAAAAAATTATAATCATTTTTTATAATTTTCTAAATATTATATATTCCTTTATTTAAATTGTTTTCTTTTCTTGCATTACATAAAAATACTTTTTAGTTTATCATTTGATGAGGTAAAAAAAGTCAAGTAATTTAAAAGTATAATTTATATATTAAATAATCAATTAATTTTTTAGTTATATTGATATGATCTATTCTTTATAACTAAGATGGATGGTAGTTGGTATCTAGTGTAAAGTACCTCTGAAGGATTTTCTTTTATAGATTTGAGAATTGTTGAATACTTAAATAAATATCTTTTTAAAGTGGTAAACTCTAAAAATATGTGTTAAAAATATTGAGAATAAAGATATTATAAACCCAAAACTTAAAGAATTTATGAAGATATTTATAATTCATAAATCTTATCTTTTTAAAAAGAAGGAGTTGATGAGTCATTTTATTTTTGTGATATTTTAAGTTATATTCTATTAAAAATAATACATATTTAGTTAGTATAAAATATTAATAAATTCATGTGGAGATATTAAAGGAGTATTAGACTCATGTAAGTTGCCTAAACTGCCTAAACTTGTTAAAAGCAGAAAATAAGTCAAGATGCACTACTTAAGGTCCACAATCATTGAGAGTCTTGAACTAGTTAAATTTTGATTCATTAGTAGTTTTGAAGTCTTTGTGATATTGATACACAAAGACTTATAAAAATATCCAATTATAATGATAAGTTTATTGAATTTTTTTCATATAAAAAAAGAGATGAAAACCCTGAGTAATATATCAGAGAGGCCTTATATAGGAGCATGCTCCGTGGCTGAAAAAAGAATTTATATTTAGAGAGAAATTATAAAAAAATCCATACTAAAAAAAAATCAAGAGGATAAAATAAAACCATACTTAATTTTTTTTCTAGTGACATAAAAAAACTCATGAAAAGAATCCATTAGAGGAATATATGTTAAAAACTCATTAGAGGAACTCATTTCATTAAAAAAAAAACTCAATGAAAGACTATAATGATGAAATTCAATGAAAAATATAATGAAGAAAATTGATTGGAGTAACTCGTTTCAATTGAAGAAGTCATTCCATAAAAATTATTGATTGAAAATTAAAATATGATGATTAATTAAATATAATTTGATTATAAATAAATTTTAAAAATTAAGTACTAAAATATAATTAATATAAGAGATTATAATTTTAGATTTAGAAAAAAACAAATATGGATTTGATTAAATAAATTTTTAAAATTATCATAAAATAATATACTTTATATTATTTAAATAACAAATTGATGTTTTATTATTTATAGAGTTTTTAGATTTTTCTATAAATAAAATGATATGCTTATTTTAGTTTGAGAAATATTTAAAACACAAAATAAAAAAGCTAACACTCAAAAATATAATAATCTCTCTTCTAAAAAAATTTATCACTAATAATTCATATTAATTAATGTTAAAGGCTAGATATTTAAACAACTTATAATTTTTAATAACTCCATCTTAAAACAATTATTCAAAACTAAAAAAATATTTTATCTTCAAATAATTTTTATATAAATCCTAAATAACTTTAAAATTTTTAAATAAAACCCTTGAAACTCTTATAAAATTTTAAATTTATTATTTCCGGTATTATATATCTAACCAATAAATCACTTATATTAACCACGATTACCTTCATAACGCAATTGGTAATTATTTTTGGTTTTGACGTAAACTATGACTCAAGTGGGGGCCTCATTAACCCTTTTGACTCGTGAGCAAGACGATGCTATTCGTCAATTTCTTGCTGTATCAGTCATTGAAGTGCTTCTTCTGATTGCATTTTTGAAACTTTAATGGTACCATTTTTTTTTAATTAAAACTCTCAAAGTTGAAATGAATAAAAGAAAATTACACTGGAAAAGGCATTAATTCCCCTTAAGCAAAATATAATAAAGATCAAAATAAGTAATTTTTCTCAATCACTGGACTTCATGTCATGTTGTAATAGACAAGAGGAAGAAGTAATTCTTCGGCCGAACACTAAGAAGTCTCGGAAAAGCATATGAACAAAACTGGGCCATGTCTCCTGCCTTGTCTGAATGCAGTAATGTCAAGATTTTCAAGTGGAAAATACATCATGTCATAATCATGCTTTCTCTTTAATTAATCGTTAATCAGAAGACATGTAGTTGATGAATCTATTGGATTTTCCTGCTTTGGGCCAGTCGAACTTGTGAGCTTCAGGCTGGAGGGGCAATGGAATCAAATTCCTTTCCGAGAATCCTTCGGATGCATCTACCGAAGATAATCTTTCTCGAGGAAAAAGATGCATGTCTGCTTTCACTAGTTTTCTGGTAGTGTTTGAGGCACAAATAAAGCACAAGAACTTGAAGTGAGTGCTTGTTGATGTGTTGAAAAGTAACAGTAGCCTATTATGAACTTTCAGTATTCTTCGAACCTTTCTGCTCGATCGAGACTGCTGCGTTGATTTTTAATCCAACGTTCTCGAAGGGTTTTTTTGCTTTCTGTTTTTTAAATGAGGAATTAATTTGTAAAGACTTGGACAGTACATCGATTATTCTTGTTTCTTTAATTGTCAATATTATTCTCTGTCCAAAATCAATAAAAAAATAAATCAAATCCTTATCGGATCGAATTTTCTCCAAATCCAATTAAGTTGATAGGATGGAGAAAACTTCCTCTTTATTCTCGAGCTCATCAAAATGAAAAGGTACGTATTTGTTTTTATATTTAAAAAATATTTTTTAAAAAAATAAAAATAATTTACTTTTTATTTTAAATTAATATTTTTAAATTATCTTAGTATCTTAATCTTAAAAATAATTTTTTTAAAAATAAAAAATTTTATTTTAATATATTTTTAAATAAAAAATACTTTAAAAAATAACTATAACTATATATTTTAAAAAATTTATATGAAATTGGGAGTTGGTTTTTCAATATAAAAAAATTTAAATATTTATATTTTATTGATTAATAGTATCCCAATTGAACTGTTGAGCCGGCCCCCTGGTCAGAGTACAGATTATTAAGAAATGGGCATGAAATCCAATTGAATTGGGTCCAAGTCAACCCGCAGAAAATTGGATCCAAGGGCAATATGTTCGAGAAAGACACCCCCCGCGGCGCTTCACAAATTTACTAACCAGACGCGGTGCCGGCTTACACAAAAATTCAATTTTTTTTATTTTTTATTTAAATTTAATTTATTTTTTTATGTTTTCAAGATATATTAATATTAAAAATAATTTTTTAAAAATAAAAAATTATTTTAATATATTTCTAGAAAAAAAATTAAAAGAAAACTTTCACCATATTTTTAAACATTCTCTAAACACTTTCATAAAAATATTTTTATCCTTAAATACACCAGGTAATTAGTAAAATATTTTTATTTGAAAATATATTAAAATAATATTTTATTATTATTATTAATATTAATACATAAAGAAATTGAAGTAAAAGAAAAACAATTGAAACGTAAAATTAAACCGGCTCATTTACTACTTAAACTCCATTTGAATAAATGAAGATCTTTTAAAAATATATGTTTTTGAGATTAATAGAATTGAGTCAACAATTTGACCGCTTTCATGAGATGATTGGTAAGTGGACTGACTCTCATCTTAAAGATAACTATAAAACTAAATCCTGCTGCTTTTTTCAGTCTATAGGGAAAATTATCTATTAACTATAAAATTATCTATTAAGGTGAAATTATCATTTTGCTCTTTACTCTTTTATGTTCGAAACTTTACTTAGGGTAAAATAGTATTTTTCGTTTAGGTTACAATGTAATTATCATTTTACCCATCTTTTTATTTTATTATTTCTCAAGTTTTGCTTGAGGTTATGCGCATCTTTCTATTTTTTTAAATGTAAAAATATATTTTTTTACCCTTCACTTTTTTATTTATGAAGCTTTGATTGAAGGTGTGTGTATATATATATCTTAACAAAGTTTAGAGCTGTTGATTAAAGATTTTTTTAACTTTTTATAAACTTTATAATCATAAAAATACTTTTTTCTTATTAAAATTAAAAAAATAATAGCATGCAGGACAAGAGATTTTTTAGTTTTTTAATTGTTCATGTCCAATGTAAATACAAGTTTAACCTTGGGCAAGATAAAAAAAAAACTTTATATTTTTGGTATTTTTATATTTTCATACGGATAAAATGTAATTAACAGGTTTGGGGGAGTTTTGGTTTTTTTTTCTCCTTTGACAATGAAAATATATCATTATTCTTTTTGTTTTTTGTTTGTTAATTTTAGTTCCCATTCTTTTCATTTCCTATGGTCTTCTTATTCCTAACATAACCTTTTTTTTATTCAATTTACCTTTAATTATAAGTTCTTAAATGTTTTGTTTTTTATTTTGTTTCTTATTTTTTAAAGTTTTAATTTTTTTCTTGAATCTTTTATTGAAGTTTTTGTTTTTTAATTTCATCATTTAATCAAAGATTTTTTATTTATTTTTTCTAGTTTAAACCTCATTTTTTTATTTGATTTTTCTTTTGTTAAAGTTATTTTTAACTCAATTTAACTCTTCAATTAAAAATTTTTATATTCCATCTAATTATTATTTTTTTCCACCTTTAATTTTTTTAGATTTTTTTTATATGATTGATTTTTTTTTAGTTTCATCCTTTTACATTTGATTTGTTGGAAATTCAGATTCGTGTGATCTTATCGTTGTACATTACCTTTTTTTACAAAAAATAATAGTTTTGTAATTATTTTTAATTATTTTTATGGATTCATTACAATCTCATAATTTAGATCATGAGTTTTGTATGTTATTTTGTAATATAAGTTTTTTTAAGAATTGTTTTGTTAGTGTTTGATCTTTTAAGATATTATTCTAATGCATCTGTATTTTTTTAATACAAATAAACTTTATTTCTAAAAAAAAATTAAATAATATTGTTAATATGTTAAGCCTTGCATAATATATTTTTTAAGTCTTGAATTTATTCAATCAATTTTATTTATATTTATCTTTTAGTTCATGAGTTTTCTAAAATATAAATTTATTTTTTATTGAATTCGATAAACACAATCAGATTAATATTAGATTTTGTTTGATAAAATACCTTATGTATATTCATTTCTTTTTTTTTTTCAAATTTCACTTTAGGTTATTGTTAACTATTTATTTATTTATTTATTTATATAAATAATTATTGATTTATTTAATTAGATATTTACATAAATTTTTTAATTTATATTTTATTTTTTTTTAATAAAAAAACACATTAAAGCACCCTCCATACTCGGTACCTTTTAAAAAAAATTATAACTCACAGCGCGTCAGAGGTTAAATAACTAATTATCTGGTAAGGAAAACTAATCCTACTAAGGCAACTAACTATTCATCACCTTAGGGTGGCAAATATTTTTGCAACTACTGTTGATTGCCAGCTGATTAGTACTTAAAAGTGCATTTTTATCATGGTTTTATATCATCATTTTGCACTTGAAGTATCAATAACTCCTTAACTAAAGCATGTTTTATAATAATATATCTAATAATATAAGATACCTATAATTTGTGGTAAATGTCTATTTTTAATGCAGGCCTATCACATAAATGAAAGGATTGATTGATGACTTGAAGAACTTAAATTGCAAGGATAAAGAGATGGTCAAACTTAGAGAAGAGATGTCGGTGCAATCCAAACCGGAACACTGTTCGGTAATTGGGTCATATCTGGAGCTACAGATCTCAGATTTAAGTCCAATTTATATGGATGGAAAGGTAAGACATAGGCCTACAACTTTCATATGGAGCCCAAGATCTAAAAAGGCCATTATCAAGTTCAAATTGTAGCAACAACAAAGAAGCCCGAATCTGTCTTCCAGCCCGAGCACTGTTCGGTATTTTGGCCATATCTGGAGTTCTAGAAGTCCAAATGAGCTGAATTTTTTACACAAGAAAGCTGAGACAATTGCCTACAACTTTCATGTTTGCACCTGGCTCCAGTTTTGACGTTATCAATGACGTTTTGGGCAGACAATAGAAGATAAGGATTGTCACCAAGTCAAAAGTTGGCCACCCACTTATCAATTAGTCATCAAATCAATAGTTCCCAATTTTGGCCTATAAAAGGAGGCATTTGCCATGCATTTAGGCATCTTGGTGTTCAGATCAAGATCATGCTCTTCCTTTCTCTCTTTGTATTTTTTGTAATGTTTATGCTTTACTTTCATTAATATCAAGTTTATGCCTTTCATTTCATTTCCTTTACTTAGTTAACTTCTATGTTCTTATTTTGTTTATTTATTTTTCTTTCTTTCATTATGTCTAGCTAAGTTAATGATGTCAAGGTGAAAAGGTTACACTAATGGTGTAAGAATAAGTATAGTGTAAACTTAATATGGACCTTAATATTTGATACTAACATGTTTTATATTTGTTATCTTGTTCACTCTTTAATACTTTGCTTGTTAAATGACTAATCTTGATTTATGTTGTATAACACTTGGTACAACAAATGCTTGGCACTTTCATAGCCCATAATGTATGGTATAACCGACACCTGAGCTATGAAAGGAACTTGATTTGTTGTTAACATAAGTTATAATCATGAATGCTTGACGAGATTTACAAGTATTAGCATTAATTGAATAAGATGACTAATATAATCATGTTAACAATATATAATCTGATTGGAACCTCCTTTGTGTGTGGTTTCCAATTCAATAATAAGAATTTATACTGTACTTGTTTGATATATCATTAGTGGAATCTCTAACCTTGACATTTGTTATTATTATTGCTTAATCCTTACATTAATATTTGATCTCCAAGTTCTCATCATCATCTTCTTCTTCTTCTCTTTCTTTATTATTATTATTATTATTATTATTATTATTATTATTACTACTACTACTACTACTATTACTACTACTACTACTACTACTACTACTACTACTATTAATATTATTATTATTAGTATTGTTGTTGTTGTTGTTGTTGTTTTATAATTGTTGTTTATAATTTGTACAATTAACCTCCCTGTGGTTCGACCCCGGTCTTGCCGGGTTATTTATTACTTCGACACTCCTGCATTTGGGAGAAGACATCAACCTTTCAGTCGTGTCAAGTTTTTGGCGCCGTTGCCGGGGAGGTAAGTTCTTGTATAAATTATAGTATTTATTTTATTTTCTCTTTTCACTTTTCTTATATATAACTTTGTTTCTTTTCTTTTGTTTCTTTTTATTTTGTTTTCTTCCTCCTTCTTTTGCTTTCTTCTTCTTTTTTTTATTTTATTCCTACACGTGCATGAGAGTGTGGTCACGTACATCAAGTGGTAGACTTTGTAGGATATCCTCATCATTTTCAGAAAATATGGCCGAAGAAGATAATCAATCACTTCAAAATGAGAATAATGAGAATAACCGTGCTAGAACACTTAGAGACCACATGAATCCCACAAGAACAAGTGCACCATCATGCATAGTTTTTCCTCCTGATGCATCTCATTTTAATTTTAAACCAGGCATTATTCAACTTTTACCTTCTTTTCATGGCTTAGAATTGGAAAATCCATACTTGCATTTAAGGGAATTTGAGGAGGTCTGCAACACATATAATAATTTAAATTATAGCATGAACACCATTAGATTAAAGCTTTTTCCTTTTTCATTAAAAGATAAAGCTAAAACATGGCTACAAAATTTAAGACCAGGATCCATTCGTGCTTGGGATGAAATGCAACAACAATTTTTAAAGAAGTTTTTCCCATCTCATAAAACAAACTCTTTCAAGAGACAAATCACCACTTTCACACAAAAACCAGGAGAAACATTTTACCAATGTTGGGATAGGTATCGAGACTTGCTTAGTACTTGCCCTCATCATGGTTTTGAAACATGGAGATTGGTTTCACATTTCTATGAAGGGTTAACACCTAAAGATAGGCAAATGGTTGAATTGATGTGCAATGGAACTTTTGAAGATAAAGACCCTGATGAAGCAATGGAGTACTTAGACTTGTTAGCTGAAAATGCTCAAAATTGGGACACCGCGGGTACTTATGAGGCACCGAGTAAAACTCAACCTCATATATCTAGTGGAGGTATGTACAACCTTAGGGAAGATCATGACCTTCAAGCCAAGTTTGCATCTTTAGCTAGAAAAGTCGAGGCACTAGAATTGAAAAAGAGTGGTCAATTAAAATCTGTTGAAAACATTGTGTGTCAAATCTGTGAAACAAATGAACACTCAACCAGTAGTTGTCCAACCTTGCCTTCTTTTGAGGAATGTCTCCATGAACAAGCCCATGCATTAAACAATTTCCAAAGGGTGAACCACAACCCATACTCCCAAACATACAACCCTGGTTGGAGAAATCACCCAAATTTTAGTTGGAAGAGTGAGAACAACAATGCACAAAATTCACAACCACCATTTCAAGCACACCACAATTTCCAAAATTCTCATGGATATGCACCTCCTTATGCTCCACCGCCTAGAAGAAATCTTGAGGAAACATTGCATGCATTCATTGAAAAGCAAGAGAGAATTAATACTCAACTTGTTCAAAACATGACAGATTTTAAAGATACTCTTGCTAAATTAACATCTGCTCTTAGTTTCCAAGAGAAAGGTAAGTTTCCATCTCAACCGCAACAAAATCCTAAGGGGCAATACAATGCAAATGCAAGTAGTTCTAGAAGCCAACATATGGATCAAGTCAAATCAGTCACTACTCTGCGCAGTGGTAAGGTTATTGAAAAACCCTCTCTTGAACTTTATGAGAAAGATGATGAGTCAATCTCTGAGGGTAAGGAAGGGGTTGAATCTGAAAATTGCAAAGAAATGACTGATTCACCACCAGCACTTCCATTTCCTCAAGTCATGACCAAACAAAGGAAAGTCAATCACAATTCTAAAATTTATGAAATTTTCAAACAGGTAAGGATCAATATACCTTTGCTGGATGCTATTAAACAGGTTCCTTCCTATGCTAAATTTTTGAAAGATCTATGCACTGTGAAGAGGAAACTGAATGTGAAAAAGAAAGCCTTTCTAGCCGAACAAGTAAGTGCTATTCTTCAAAACAATAATGTTTTGAAATATAAAGACCCTGGTTGTCCTACAATTTCTTGCTTTATTGGAGAGCATAAACTTGAAAGAGCTTTACTTGATCTTGGTGCTAGTGTGAATTTACTTCCATATTCAGTTTTTCAGAGTCTCAATCTAGGTGAATTAAAACCAACTTCTATATCTCTTTTACTTGCCGATAAATCTGTAAAAGTGCCTAGAGGAATAATTGAAGATGTGTTAGTACAAGTCGATAAATTCATTTATCCTGTGGATTTTATTGTCTTAGACACAGAACCTGTTGAAGCATGTAATTCATTTCCTGTTATTTTAGGACGTCCATTTCTTGCAACTTCTAATGCATAGATTAATTGTAGGAATGGACTGATGAAGCTATCATTTGGAAACATGACATTGGAGATGAATATTTTCAACATTTGCAAGCAACCTGGAGATGATAATGTTTTACAAGAAGTAGATCATATTGAGGAATTAGTTTATGATCAACTTGAATCTACTTTAAGTAAAAATGAATTGGATGAAACTGAAGATTTCCAAATGGTTTATTCTAAGGAAGAAATCACGGATGAAACAAGCACCGAAAATGTTGATGCGAATCTTTTGTCAACAGTGACAACAGATTCGACATCTGACATCACACCAATCGATGATTACTTTCCTAACGAATCCTTACTTTCTCTTAGTCCAATGCCTTGGTATGATAAAAATATCAATTATCTTGCTTTAGGAGATTTGCCAGCTGATTGGAGTACTCAAGACAAAGAAAAGTTTTTGAACGAAGTGAACAGCTTTTATTGTGATGACCCTAACTTATTCAAATATTGTCCTGATCAAATATTTCGAAGATTCATTCCCGACAATGAGGTAAGTAGTGTCATTAAACTTTGTCATTCTGACGCATGTGGAAGTTATTTCTCGTCAAAAAAGACAGCTGCAAAAATCTTTCAAAATGGATTTTATTGGCCCACCATGTTCAAGGACACACATGCATTCTGCAAAACTTGTGAAAATTGTCAAAAAATTGACATTGGTCAAAAAGTTTTGTTTTATGATTCTCAACTCTATGCATTCCCTAAAGAGCTAAGATTAAGATGGACCAATCCTTATGGGGCCTGTGATATTGAGAATTCAATGAATGACAATGATTTTAAGGAAAATGGACATCGTTTGAAAGCTTACTTTGATAATTTTCCTAGTGAAAATGAATCAGCTGGTTTGAATGATCTTGTAGATAAAGGTTGATTATTTTTTTTCTCACATTTTTTTTTGTATTTCTTTTTGAGTGATTTTTGCAAGTTTCTTTCACCCCGGTCAAATGGCGGATAACGGTACTCCGTGACTTAAGTCGGTTCTTTCAGTTTCCCACAATAACTGATATCTGTGTATATATTTGTGCAATTCTTTGAATCTCTCTTCCAATTCTCATTTGAAAATGGACACTAGTCTTGAAAAATTGAAAAAGTATTTTCCCGCTCTGCCTCAGAATGCGATTACAAAAATTTACCGTGCTAGATGTGCAAGATTGAGATTGTTAATGAATCATGGAATTCCTGAAGATATTCGCTGGTTGATTGAACCAAAGGTCCGATTATCAGGTGAGTCCTCTAACTTCTTCATTTCACACATGCCTGGAACAGGTAAAAGCACTTTTGCAAAGAAGCATCGTGCAAAACGACTGGATGTCTGTCATCGATGTGCTAGATGGACTTGTAATACACAATGTCGTTCTTTAGGAATGGTATCTATAAACCGTGAAGATAAAATACAATTCATTAAGGATGGCCTGAGTAAGGAGTCTTTAGATAATCTTCTATTGACTCTTGAGACGCATCCTAGTGGAGATGTGCATCGTGTAATTCATGATTTATGGCCACTATTTCATAAAGAACATGATCGACTTAGTCTTGGGAATCTGACTAAAAAAGACCCTGTTTGCCAGTTTTTAAGAAAACTGGATGGGAAGCCTATCCCCGACCCATAGAGGGCGTTTAAGCCGTTCTTAGATGTAAAACCAAGGGAAGATGTGAGCCACAATCACAACTACCTGTACATACACATGTTTTTTTTTCAAAAGTAAATAAATAAATAAATAAAAAGAGAGAGAGAGAGTGTGAGACTCCAGCTGGCCTACATGTAGATGTTATGATTGCCTTTCTAATTTCTCATCTATAAAACCCTCTTTTCCTTCCTTTCATTTCTACTCAACCCATACATTCAACAAATACAGAAGTGTGTAGAAATGGCAAGTTCCTCAAGTCATCAAATAAGAAATATTTGTGTTTTTGGTGGATCTAGTCCTGGGAAAGAAAAGGAGTTTTTAGAATCAGCAAATCATCTTGGTCAGGTGCTAGCTGAGAGAAAGATTCATTTAGTGTATGGGGGAGGCAGTCTTGGGTTAATGGGAGGTGTGTCAATAGCTGCATTTTTAGGAGGTAGTCAAGTTTTAGGAGTCGTCCCTGAAGCTTTGGCACAAGGGGACATCATTGGAAAAACAATTGGAGAGGAACTTCAAGTCTCCACAATGTCGGCTCGAATGAATGCAATGTTTAACCATGTTGATGCTTTCATTGCTTTACCAGGTGGTCTAGGCACATTGGAAGAGATCTTTCATATTTCCTCTTGGGCTCAATTGCACATTCACCATAAACCCATAAGTTTGTTAAATGTTAATGGTTATTATGATAAGTTGTTGTCTTTTCTTGATCATGCTGTGAAACAGGAATTTCTAACATCTTCTACACGACAAATCATAATCTCTGCTACTATTGCTAAACAATTGATTGACCAACTACAATCTTTCATTCCTGTGATTGATCCTTCCATGAGTCGTATAAATTGGTCATCTACGGGAAGTCGTAAAAAGCTTAGATTGGATTTGAGCCTTCATTTGTGAATTTTTGTGTCTTTTGGTTTTATTATTGTGTTTTGTTATTTCATATTTTTGTTTCAGTGTGTTTCAGGTTTTGTCAGTGTTCGTTATTTCAGGTGATATCTTCTATACTCTATCTTTCTACCTTAGAACATTGAGGACAATGTCTCGTTTTGGTTGGGGGGAGAGGGTAGTAGTTGATAAAAAAAAATGTTTTTAATTTCATAAAGCATGTGCATAATTGTTGTTACTAGGATGGCAGAGTAAAGGAGCTCTTTTGTTAAAGTGACTCTTGAGACGCATCTTAGTAACCATTCTTAACAAGGTCTATTATAATACTTCCTGAAATATTCAGGTTTACAAACTCTCGTATTGTTATCACTTAATTCTGCTCATATACTTATTTAACATGTATTCTTAAACCTTAATTTACACACACACACTTTAACATATGATTGTGGGTTGCATATTGGATTATTACATTATTTATGTTCTTTTGTTAAAGGTAACAACTAAGGAAAAGGGATTGTATATAATTAAAAAAAAAAAGAAAAACATGAAAAAAAAGAAAAAAAAAGAGAAAAAATGATGATAATAAAAATGTAGATAAGTTTGGTTTCGTAGCCTCCCTAACCTAAGCAATTAAGCCCGAAGGGGTGTTTTAACACCTAATACCCTAAAGTCAACTGACTTGGGAGCTATTGGCCCAACGCTTGTTACATGGGTTGAGGAGAAAAGCTTAAGGGAATCAAACATTGCACTATCTACATATCAGTATCTGCGACCCGAGTTACTAAGCTCGTTGGGGTGTCTTAACACCTAATGCCCTAAGACCAACTGGTCTGGGAGTCATTAGCTGAACGCTCGTTACATGGGTTAAAGATGCATGATGTTTTTAAATTATATGTATATATATTTGTTTTTTTTTAAAAAAAAAGACAAAAAAAAAAGACAAAAAAGAAAGACAAAAATAGTAATCCCAACCCAAGGAAGTTAACCTTAAACATTAGAACAAAAATTTTGTTTTCTTCCAAGAAAAGCCCCATAATTATGTGTTGATACATTGAGCACAAAAGAAAGGTTTATTAATATCTTGTTAAGTGGTATTGAGCAGATATATAAATTTAATGAGAGTTTGTTTATCTGGATAGATTAATGGAAGTTAAATGATGAATACCTTGCTTTGTGAAATTTGCAAATTGTTTTAACGCTTTAATTACTAGGGACTAGTAATAAGCTGGTTGAGGGGTGTGATTAGTACTTAAAAGTGCATTTTTATCATGGTTTTATATCATCATTTTGCACTTGAAGTATCAATAACTCCTTAACTAAAGCATGTTTTATAATAATATATCTAATAATATAAGATACCTATAATTTGTGGTAAATGTCTATTTTTAATGCAGGCCTATCACATAAATGAAAGGATTGATTGATGACTTGAAGAACTTAAATTGCAAGGATAAAGAGATGGTCAAACTTAGAGAAGAGATGTCGGTGCAATCCAAACCGGAACACTGTTCGGTAATTGGGTCATATCTGGAGCTACAGATCTCAGATTTAAGTCCAATTTATATGGATGGAAAGGTAAGACATAGGCCTACAACTTTCATATGGAGCCCAAGATCTAAAAAGGCCATTATCAAGTTCAAATTGTAGCAACAACAAAGAAGCCCGAATCTGTCTTCCAGCCCGAGCACTGTTCGGTATTTTGGCCATATCTGGAGTTCTAGAAGTCCAAATGAGCTGAATTTTTTACACAAGAAAGCTGAGACAATTTCCTACAACTTTCATGTTTGCACCTGGCTCCAGTTTTGACGTTATCAATGACGTTTTGGGCAGACAATAGAAGATAAGGATTGTCACCAAGTCAAAAGTTGGCCACCCACTTATCAATTAGTCATCAAATCAATAGTTCCCAATTTTGGCCTATAAAAGGAGGCATTTGCCATGCATTTAGGCATCTTGGTGTTCAGATCAAGATCATGCTCTTCCTTTCTCTCTTTGTATTTTTTGTAATGTTTATGCTTTACTTTCATTAATATCAAGTTTATGCCTTTCATTTCATTTCCTTTACTTAGTTAACTTCTATGTTCTTATTTTGTTTATTTATTTTTCTTTCTTTCATTATGTCTAGCTAAGTTAATGATGTCAAGGTGAAAAGGTTACACTAATGGTGTAAGAATAAGTATAGTGTAAACTTAATATGGACCTTAATGTTTGATACTAACATGTTTTATATTTGTTATCTTGTTCACTCTTTAATACTTTGCTTGTTAAATGACTAATCTTGATTTATGTTGTATAACACTTGGTACAACAAATGCTTGGCACTTTCATAGCCCATAATGTATGGTATAACCGACACCTGAGCTATGAAAGGAACTTGATTTGTTGTTAACATAAGTTATAATCATGAATGCTTGACGAGATTTACAAGTATTAGCATTAATTGAATAAGATGACTAATATAATCATGTTAACAATATATAATCTGATTGGAACCTCCTTTGTGTGTGGTTTCCAATTCAATAATAAGAGTTTATACTGTACTTGTTTGATATACCATTAGTGGAATCTCTAACCTTGACATTTGTTATTATTATTGCTTAATCCTTACATTAATATTTGATCTCCAAGTTCTCATCATCATCTTCTTCTTCTTCTCTTTCTTTATTATTATTATTATTATTATTATTATTATTATTATTATTATTATTATTATTACTACTACTACTACTACTATTACTACTACTACTACTACTACTACTACTACTACTACTACTACTATTAATATTATTATTATTAGTATTGTTGTTGTTGTTGTTGTTTTATAATTGTTGTTTATAATTTGTACAATTAACCTCCCTGTGGTTCGACCCCGGTCTTGCCGGGTTATTTATTACTTCGACACTCCTGCACTTGGGAGAAGACATCAACCTTTCAGTCGTGTCACCAGCTGATAAGTGGACTGCTAGTACCATATTGATTTCCTTCATGTATTGACCATCTCTGGTTTAAGATGGTAAAGATTACATATTTAGTGTGTTCTTTAAGATTTTTTGATTTTCTAAACAGATATTTGCGAATTCTTTGAGCAATATTTCCCCGGTTTAAATAGGTTCAAAAGAAGCATAACTTCATTAGTGAAAAGTCAGCTTCGCAACCACAGTTTTCTGGATGCGATCATACAATGTCAGCAGCAGATCAACAATATTTCTCCACTGTAACAGCGCGAAAAATCAGAATATTACTACATTAAATCTAGAACAAGAGTGGATTTCATAAAGCAGTTAGGAAAGCTAAGAAAAACAAAGGATCTAGGGAGGGACCGGGACATGCCTAACTGTGCTGGTAGGTAGAAGACCGACAGCTTCTACTCCTTCCTTCGTTAACGCAGTTTTAACCTGGGGTTGGAAACCATGGATTATAACAAGGATGAGAAAACGAATTGAGAAAACACTCCGTAAAAAGATGGTGAAAAGTAGACAAACTTGTTTGATCCTTGAAGATTGTTGGGAAATCCGACCGGTGATGTACTGATATTTGCTCATAGGAGGAGAAGCACACTAAGACAATATTTAACGTGGTTCGGCAAACCGCTTATATCTACGGGAGAAGCCATTGTATTATGTAGGAAGAGTATAAGATTTACAACAATAGAGGAGGAGGAATCATCCCCTCTTTGACAACTCTCAACCTCACTCTATTTCTCTCTTTTTAGTGCTGCAATGGCAGCCCACTCTTTCCTACATTTCTCACATCTTTGGCTCTTTTTCTTCTCTCATTTTGCTCTCTAACATATGCCTCTATTTATAGGCATTCATGGACGCTCTTCTTGGTTTATTGTCAACATTGGTGGCTACCAACTCTAGCTCATTCAACAATGGTGGTTACCAATAGTCAATTGTTAATGGTTGGTGCCTTACATGAAATGGCAACCAACCTAACAATCACCCCCTTTGCCATTCATGTGAGGCAACTGTCCTCTTGCTTCTTCAACACAAGCTTGCATCTTGCAGCTCTTCCAAGCTTTCCATTCTGAGAGCATCTTTGGCCAAATTTATAGGTACTCGCCAAACCTTTCAATCATCAGAGTAACCAAAGCACACCTTTTTTCACACAAAAGGATCATTATAACTAGATGGTCTGCCACATCACATCTGAATAGTGTTAACGCTTGTCTTTAGAACAACATTCCCCTTCGAGCATATCAACCATGCTCGGTCCGGAATGATTCATCAAGCCTCACATCAAGGCTTATAACACCCCCTCAAACGGATATTTCAAGTGAGACAATTATTATCTGAGTATCTCAATATGATCATAAGCTCACCACTTTTCCAAGAGTCTACTCATCCAGGAGTTGCGTCTGCTCTCTGTTCCACCCTAGGAACCACACTTTACTTCTGCATGAGTCTCCCACTCTTAGTCTCAAGAGTCCAGGTAGCTTTCCACCCTTAACCATGAGGGCAGCCCATAAAAGGTTGATCCATATCTGTCTTCATACTCTGAGTATTACAATGTCATTATTGAGCTCACCACCTTGACAAGAGTCAACTTGTTCCTGGAACCTGCACATGCCCTCTGCTCCTTCATAGCAGCCGCGTCTGAATGCTCCACAAGTCAACCACTTATTGTCCAAGGCAAATGTCTTCTAGCTCATTGATCTTTAACATGGGGGCAATATCCATGAAATTTAATCTTGCATTTGTCTCCATACTCATCATAGCCACTTCATTAGCTATACACTTGTCCACTTATATCCAGCCATCACATTGGCTCTAGGGCGTTCTGAAATTCGGCTCCTATCATGGCCCTCACACCTTCTTTTGAGGTGTCTCCTCCTGTCATTATGTGACGATTTGAACTTGGACTCATATTACGGTCCTCACACCTTCTCCTAAGGTGTCTTCGCCTGTTGTTATGAGACAGTCTAAACTTGGACTTATATAACGGTCCTCACACCTTCTCCTGAGGTGTCTCTGTCTGTCTTCATGAGACAGTCTGAAATTGGACTCATATCATTGTCCTCACACCTTCTCCTAAGGTATCTTCGCCTGTCGTCATGAGACGGTCTAAACTTGACTTATATAACGGTCCTCACACCTTCTCCTGAGGTGTCTTTGCCTGTCTTCATAAAACGGTCTGAAATTGGACTCATATCATGGTCCTCACACCTTTTCCTGAGGTGTCTCCACTCATCGTCATGCGGCGGTTTATACTTGGGTTCCTTTCATGGCCCACACACCTTCTGTCTGAGGTGTCTTTGTTCGTCATAAAGCAGTCACATCCCCCTTCATCGAGGATGTCTCCAGTGACTAAGATTCTCTATCACCATGTGGACTTGGGAGAGTTCATTGCCACTGATCACATAGAAAGAGAAAGTTGCGGTATACTCTTCGCAATCCTCCACCTCGATTTCTATGTTTGGAGCTTCTACATCTTTCATCATTACACTTGACAGCTCCACCTACACCAACTCTCTTTAGTGTCTTCGCCTTCATCATAGGCGGTCGCCTTTTATCATAGGCGTTTAGACCCCCTCAATTAGGTGCATCTGCAACAGCTTATCTTTCCATCCTTGCATGCATTGGAAAGGTCCTTGCTTGTTGCATTTATCAAGAGCACAAGAGACTTTTTGTTGTACAGCTTTTTCATAGTCTCTGCTCTGAGCTTCATATGGGAACTCTTCTTCTCCTTGCACCTGTTGTCTCATTATAGTACCTCGTTGGATCCTCTGGGTACTCCTACACAATCTTCGTGTGCTCTCGTGCAATTTTGATTCTCCAGATTTCTCCCTATTCCTTGCTTATGTTTGACAGCAGCTCATCCTGTCACAATATCTATCCAAGTCAAAATAGGGTGCCAATCTTTATCCCTTTGCTGTATTTCTATTCCATTATCAGGGTCTTCATCAATTCTCCCCTCGAGAAATTACAGTTACTGAATCTAACTTCCTTGGAGAAATCACCACTCCATCAGATCCTTGATCATATGGAACCCAACTGTTCCTTTGTGTCGTCATCCTGCTAGTCTTCAACAGTTTCATAACAAACTGTCACATATACGAAAATAGTACCGTATGGATAATCCTTCCACTAAGCAAGTTCCCAGGAAAGATTGGAGGGGTCACAACGGTCCCGCTTAAAACCCAATCTCCTATCCAGAACTTCTTAGGTCATATCTATTCATCGTACTGTCTTTTCGTATATATAACCATTTGCTAGCTTTGTCGCGGCTTTCCTTTACAAGTGATCTGGGGTATCCTGGTTTTATATCTGATTTCTCAATATCTGGCGAGACTATCAGTGCTCAAATTCGTCAAGATTGATCTTCATCAAATTTCACTCTCCACCTCAAATTGTCCACATGATCGGGTGTTTAGAGTGTCCCAATTTTGCCTTCCCTCAAGGCAATTAAAATTCCCCACATAATAGTTCAACACATGTAATTGGGCAAACATGTGTGATTCCATCGACCACCATGATGACCATCAGATGCCTCCTAATCGGGCAATCTCTCTTTAATAATTCATCACTGTCTTTTATGATCTCAATCTCAATGATCGAACCATACCATTGCATCCGGAACGATCAAATTAGCTGGAAACAATTCTGAAATCGTCCAAATCGCACTTTAGACTGCTAAGATTTGATCAAAACAATTCTGGCCTAATAAACAGCCCAGATTCAATCTCAGAACCGGTTGCACGTAGACTCCGCTACACAGAATCCTGTCCCTCGGCTCGGCTCCACTCAACTCAGATCGGCTTCGAATCTGCAAAATCTAACCTTACAGATGTGTCCAGAATGGCAAAAAATGTTAGAAACGACACTGAGATCACCCGAATCGGACTTTGGATGGCTTAGATTTAAACAATCAAACTTTATGATCATTGGACGCTGTAGATGACGTCACATGGCAGGACGAATAGTCGCTGCACCACACTGGATCAAAACCCAGGGAGCTGACGTGGCTGTGATGATGTGTCAGCCACGCAAGACATATGGGGTCCACCAAATCTGATGTGGCAATCCCAGGTGGCCTTTTGGTGACGTGGCAGGGAGCTGATGTGGCCGATGACGTGGTAGTTTGACTGGTCAGAGCATTGATGTGTCAGGTGACGTGTCTGATGACTGTGCAGAACTGCTGACGTGGACAGTCACCCCGCCGGCGCGTGCGGCGGTTTCCAGCGTCCAATTTCGACGCGGTTTTCACCAGTGGCTTCGTCTCTTCCTCCTCTACACAGTGGTATGGTCAAAACACAATTTTGACAACTTTCATTTTTTGAGCAAAATCAAACATCACTTTAAACCGAAAGCTCTGATACCAATTGTTGGGAAATCCGACCAGTGATGTACTGATATTTGCTCATAGGAGGAGAAGCACACTGAGACAATATTTAACGTGGTTCGAAAAACCGCTTATATCTACGGGAGAAGCCATTGTATTATGTAGGAAGAGTATAAGATTTACAACAATAGAGGAGGAGGAATCATCCCCTCTTTGACAACTCTCAACCTCACTCTATTTCTCTCTTTTTAGTGCTGCAATGGCAGCCCACTGTCTCCTACATTTCTCACATCTTTGGCTCTTTTCCTTCTCTCATTTTGCTCTCTAACATATGCCTCTATTTATAGGTATTCATGGAGGCTCTTCTTGGTTTATTGTCAACATTGGTGGCTACCAACTCTAGCTCATTCAATAATGGTGGCTACCAATTCTAGCTTATTCAATAATAGTGGCTACTAATAATCAATTGTCAATGGTTGGTGCCTTACATGAAATGGCAACTAATATAACAAAGATAACTCAGATTGCCACTCTGTCCTCTGCCTCTGCTGGGGTACTGCCCTTGAAATAGGAGTGTTGCAATTTTTCCATCATAAAGGTTTGTCCACCTGCATAATTTCGAGCCAAAAGGCAAGCAAACAAGCATATCAATAAGAGAATGCTGACGACCTAGCTAGTTTTCCATTGAAATACTGTACATGTAATGGGAGAGCTTCGGAAATTAACTGATATTGTTCAATGATTGGTTCAAGTATTCCAAAGATTAGCTGTAAGGATCAAGAATCGTGCATGCATGTGCAGTCCACTCGCACTCAATGGATATGTAGCAATGCCCATTAAGGTTACTGCCTTGCCCCAAGACCTGGTGGATCGCTAGTACTATCTGGGGACACCATATATCCTTGGTAAGACTTGTTTTACAAATTTTCATGAGCTAAACGTTGTTCTTCTCCTTCAACTTCACATCCAAGTTTTCTGTCATTGAGAGAGCCAAATCCGATGGTCCAAGTAAATCACTATAGCCCATTTGAATCCGGGCCGGTGGTCTCCACTGGCTTAGACTTTGGAGGCCCAATAAAGTAAGCAAATTGTGTTCGTGAGTGTAGTTAATCAGATTGGAATCCGTTTGAGTCCATTTCCATCATGAAATTCCAATTAAATCACCCACTTACTTACTTTGATTTACGAGTCTGTGATTTCAAGTATATTATATAGATCTCATTTACATGGTATTTGGTTGTAATTAATTTCAGTGATGGAGAGTGTTTTGTTGCTTTTACCAGTGTCCTAATGACTGATCAACTTTTTATCATCATGGAAAGGAAAGAACTTTAGGGAAGTGCTCGGCTAGCCTTTTAAGGTATTATTTACCTGGAAAATTATTAAAAAAATATTTTTATTATTTTTTCAAATTTATTTTTTGAATTATTACATCGATTTAAAGACATTTTAAAAAATGAATTTTAAATAAAAAAACTAAAATTCCACGGACCCGATTGCACCGCTGCTCCGTACAGGCAGGCTTGGATGCAAAAACCAATAATTATTACCAGGAAGCTGCACAAAAGCAAAGAGAACAAAGGCACATGCATGGGCTTTCTCACATCACATGTCCCCAAGAAACATGGGCATATGTGCAAGTGAGAATGCTTGCTTGAAATATCGGGGAACGGGGACCATAAATAATGCAGTATATTTGCCTCCAAGTTAGCGTGAGCTAGCACAGAGCACAATGAATTGTATGCCAACACATGCATGATCTCATGTGGTAGGCGGAGGTGGTGATTCACCGGTGATCCACTCTCCTCCCTTAAAACTCCATGCCGTCACTAATAATTAAAGGAATTCATACGTATGGCACCGGTAGGCAATGAAAATCATGGCCAAAGCTATAATTTTGAATTTCTCGTGGTTAACTCTGATAGACTATTTTAAGTATTTTTTAAAGATTTTAGAATGGAATGATTAGGAAATTTCCGTATAGTTTGATATAAATTTTACTTTTTTATAAATTATATTTTTCATCCTATAATTTACATATTCTGTAACAATTTAATTACGCTCTCAACATTATATTTTGTTTGACTTTTTTTTTTATCCATAATATAAAGTAAGTGTAATTTATTAATTTTTTTAGCGTTGTCGAGAATTAATAAACTAAATTTCTCACTATTCAATGCGGCATTAATCCATTGCAAAATTTGCAATATGCAAATCCTTATTATAGTAATTATTTCAATTATTGGGATTTTCATTGCAAAAGTCTCCACCCGTCCTTCTCTTCTTTTTCTTTTTTATCTTTTCCTTATGATACCATAAGGCCAGGCAATTTCATGGGGCATCGAACCACAGGGCTCCGATAGTTTAATAAAAAAGAGTGGAGGACAGGACGTACCAAAACCGATCGAGCACCATTGCAAAGTCAAAGATCATGTGCCAGAAAGTGCTGAACCCAAAGAATGAGTGCTTTGTAAAGCAACCTGTGCCATGATTGAAATTCCTCTTTTGCGACTTTCCAGTTGTTGGCTTGGGACAAACACTACCGTCTTCTACATGCGCCGAAGCCCCCCTTTGAGCTCATTTGACCGTTTTATTAATAATTGATGAATCTGCAGAGAAAAATGGATCTGATAATCTTGCTTTTGTCTCGTGGAGTTGGTCAGGGTGATCCAATGTATCATCAGAGATAAACAATTATACCAGCCATTGATATATTCTTCTCCACCTGGAAGTTTCTTCAGCTTACTTTCTTCTACACTAGATAACGTTTCCTCTCCTGTTTTCATCATTTGGGACCTGCTTTCTTTGAATCATTCTTTGGAATATGTCCTCGTCAAAAACTTTCACCTATTAACTGCACTTTTCATGTCGTCCTATGTAAAAAGAAGTTAAGCCCACGATGGAGCTTAGAGGGAGCTAAATCTTTTTTTAAAAAAGTTAATTTTAAAGCGAATTCCTTGCATGTCCGGGCCCCTACCAGTCCCCACTTCCACCCCTGCCTGCATTGTTAAGTAATTTCCCAGCTGGTACGTACGTGAGGATTGAATGTTTCCGCTGAGAATTGAATAATTCTGCTACAATCTTGTATTAAGAAAAGGAAAAATAATGTCTTCTTAAAGAGAAATATCGAGTCCACATCCAGCTTATGGAGCTGGTTTTGCCACCTCCATCTTGCCCCCCCCCCCGCTTTTTTTTTCCTTTCATCTTTTAAATTTCAATAATAATGTATTGGTGGGAATACTTGTATTGCTTATGAAATGGGTCGAGGCATCCACCCAATTAAACTCATTCGAGACATGCAATAACTCAGGCATCTACGTTAGCTTTCGTTTATTTTAGTACTCATGTAACAAACAGCAAGGGAGGGATATTCCCTTTTTATCAGCTAGAAGAAGTCGTCGTCTCAAGCCAGGAGGGTGATGATGATGCGAGGGATCATAAGTAGATGACTGAGCAGAGCCAATAGCTGCTAAAAATCTACACAATCAGCTGATTATAATAATCTGATTTCTGAATTAGTTGAGTCGTAATTGATACAGAATTATATCACCAGATTTTCTTATATTAATTTGCAGTGCATTGTCAAGATACGTTGATGTGAAATGAGAGGACATGGTGCATGGCTGTGCCTGTATGCACCTCGATAAACATCTTATGATAATATATACTTTGTCAATAGGGAAAAAACTGCTGTGGAGCTATTTATAATGACGGAAGATTTTTCAATTCAGGGCAAACATCAGTTCCATCGCAAGGGAAAATAATGTATCAGTTTATCATCATGAATATCATAATCAGAATAGTTAAGGGAAAACAATGTCTCAACATATCTTAAGCACGATGACAAGGAATAAGATCCTTTCATCAAACTAAGGTCATATGTGGGAGTTCATATATTCTTCTCACCTTATTAGATTTGCTTGTTGAATCATGATTTTTAACCTTTCTATTCATAGTAGGTGTGGAAGGTTGACAATTGCTTCCAACGAAGTATCATTTTCCTCGTATATATAACCTAAGAAGGGTTGCCGACACCAGCAACCTTTACACTTGCTAAGGTGTTGTTTCCCTTTTAATACCCTATAATACTGCATATCTCTTATTGCAAACCCTAAGTCTTGCCAAAACTTATGTGTTCTATGCATCTTAATTATTGAGGGCAGTTTCTTGTATCATGTCTCATCCAATTTGATATTCCAAGTTAGGTTTCTTCCATTGTCTGCAATGGGTTTTTATTGTCTTATTGTTTCTGTGAGATGCTCCTTTCACAAATTGGTATCATCGTTGGCAGTTATAAGAACTTGTAATTGGAGGTATTAGTACTTTTTCTTTTTTATTCGGTATCTTTGTATCCTTTTTTAAAAAGCAATATTAATCTCGTTTAGGTTCATTTAGGTAATGTTTTAACTGCAAGACGAACACTTTATTTGATGTATTTGAAAGTATTCGGAAATATATTAGTAATTCAGTTATTTAAAAAATATATTTAAAATAATATTTTTTATTTTTAAAATATTATTTTTAATATTAATATATCAAAATGATTTTAAAAAATAATTTTAAAAAACTTTTAAAATATAAAAATAAATACGGGACAAACCGCAATATTAATCTCCAAATGGGAGGACACACCGGCTGCAAGCCTTTACTTGCACATGGCATTAGCCGATAATCCTTGTCACATTAAAGCCACACCCATTAAAGAACACAGCCTTGCTGTACTCAAGTCAAAATACTAACTTCACTTTAGATCTTATTGGTATTTTGGTGTCCTAGAAAAATCAAAGAACCCTACAGGCCCCACGTGTCCAGTTACTCAAGTTAAATCATGACCCAACACACACCCAATCCATCCCCAAAAAAAACTAGAAACACAAATTCGTTGCGTATACAAAGATGCACACTCGCCAGTACAATCCAAAGCCCGTGTTGGGGTGCCTACTTGCCTTTCAATCACTGTTTTAAAACCAACCAGACGCCACCAGACTAAATGACCCATGACCAAAGTGGTTCAAACTTATTCCGTATCAAGTTTTTATAAAAATAATAGAAATAGAGATTAGGTTAAAAATTTAGATTAATTTAATGATAAATCCAATTAAAATTTTGAAGTAAACCACCTAACTTATGATTCAAAACTTGTTCTAGATTCATCTCGAGTTTAAAAATTATATTTTTATTATTTTGTAAATTAATTGCAAAATTTAGATTTAATTTTTATTTTTAAATTGATTTAGTTTCCATCATTAATCCATGCAATAAATCACTTTTTATATTAACAAAATACTAAAAGAAGTTGCACTTTTATTTAATACCACGTCACAAAGCATTAGTTATTTTAAAAATATTTTTTTTTAATCTATATATTTTTAAGTTTAATTTTATTTTTTAATATTTTAATTTTTAAGAATTAATTTTTATGATTTGTTTTTATTTTTTTTTATAGAGATATATAAATCTCATGATTTTCGTCATTGATTTGACAGGTTAACCTGATTATTTAATTTTTAAAAAAATATATTTTTTTTTTCAATTCCATCACATAACATTTTATTGACGGGGCATTAGACTTTCTCATTTGCTTTATTTTTCTTTTTATAAGATTATCTTGATTCCATGATCAGAGACGTGAGTTGAATTGTTTTTTTAGTTATTTCTTTCAATTATTTTTTTTACAATTTTTTTATTTAACATTAATTGGAAATTGTGCTTCATAATTCATTTTTTTTTTATGAATTTATCCCAACCTCATAATCTAGGTCACAGCTTTGGTAGTTTATCTCGATCTTATGACCTAAGTCATGAGTTTGACAAATTGACTTGAGTTGTTTTTTGTATCTTTTTTATTTCATTTTTTTAATTCAGTTTCTTCCTTCATTGTGATTTGATTAAGAATTAGATTTTATAATTTATTTTTTATGATGTTATATTAATCTCATGACTTGAGTCGCGAATTTAGCAGGTTAACATAAATTGAATTAAGTTATTTTTTATTTTTTAAATTTTATCATTAAACATTAAATTGATAAAAAATTAGATTTCATAATTTATTTTAATTTTTTTATGTTTAGTTATCATAGTCTCATAACTAAAATTGTAGATTTAAAAAGTTAAATTCAAATCAATCCAATATGTTGTTGTTTTAATATTTTATAAAAATATATTATCTTAAATTTTTTTAATCAAGCTGATTTACCGGGTCATATCGAGTCAACCCTTACATGGTTCAAGTTTTTTTTTACAATAAAAAATATTGATGATTTATGAAACATGTTTTTATAATAAAAAAAATTAATTTAACCAGCAGTGTATTGCTAATCCATGATCTAGTTTTGACTATACTTGCACACTTTAGCCTCCTTTCTTTTTTTTATTAGTTTTTACATATAAGTAATTTTAAATATAAGTAATTTGAAGATAGATTACTAGAAATTTTTTGTTGCTTAAACTATAAATAATAATATTTTATAAGTTACAGCTTGATTTCATTAAGTAATACACCATATTATTTTCTAGTTTTGATATCGATAACTAAAAAATGAAGGGTTGATATAAGCTGTCAAATCTAATTTTATTTTTGATGTGGATAATAATAAAAAAAAAAGCTTAATACGGGCAATCAAACTTGTAATTTAGAAAAGGATCTAAATAGTCAAAGGAGAAAAAAAAACGAAAATAAGGATCTAAATGATGTAATTATGACTAGTAAGAAATCAAGACTAGCCATGTAAATAACAAATCTCAGTTTCCCAAAAATAAAATTACCCAAAAAATAGCATTCTAAAATCCCTATATATAGACTGTGTTCTTGGATTTCCATCCAGTATATATATACACACAAAATACAAGTTTTCTTCATTTTTAACCCTTGTAAATGCAAGAAGAATGGATTTTATTTGTACATTCTATAGCCCTAGCTTTTTCGACAAACCCCACGCACCTCTCATTCTCCATCAATTAACAAACTCTACAATCCTATAAACACCCTCATCAAGTTGTAAACTTAGATAGAGTTTACGAATATAATTCATATGGCTTTTAAATTTATTTTTTTTATTTTTTTCCATTAAAAACTGATATTTTTTACGTATTATTATGATTACATTCTTCGAAAAGTATATAATTTTCTCAACTTTTTTTTTAGTGTGATTATTTGGAACATTTTTCTAAATTAAGATTTGACTATCCAAATCAAGTCTTTTTTAATATGGTATATTATTTAACAAAATCAAATTGTAACTTATAAGATACTACTTATTACAATTTAAATATTATAAAATTTTAAAAGATAAAAAATATTGTCATAATGAAACATGTCTTTTTAATTTTTCTTATTTTAAAATGATAAAAATTCATTTGAAAATTATTTTAAAAACATATTTATTTTTATTTAACCAAGCATATCTCTCCCTCCCTCTCACATGTATAATAAAAAACTTAAAAAATAAACCAACAATTAGAATTCAGATCTCATTAATTTAACAATAAATATTCATAGAGTTTTTTTATTTTTTTAATACTCATCATTACTACTTAAATATACATTAAACCCCACTTCCCTCAAAATCAAAATTCAGCAATTCATGAGAATTTTAATTATGAAGTAATATCCTCCCATTCGGACCATTATGTAAGGGTGTATTTGTGAGAAAAAGCACATCAAACAACAAAAAGAAAAGAAAAAATCATTTTTTTAAATTTTATTTTTACTCTCTCGAATCCCGGAGGCGCATCTTTATTATAGCAAAGAGGCGGCTCTTCACGCCAATTTAAAATAAAAATACACAAAAATAATAAAAGAACGAAAAAACTGTCATTAGCTCTGTCTTTGTCTGTCTAACACGATATCAAGAGCGTACCTCTTCTCATTGTAGCACATCCTGCCTGCCTGCAGCTGCAGCTGCTGCTCTTTTTCTCTGCATTCTTTAGATTCTCTTCTCTCTCACACAAAATCATATACAAAAACCTTTTCTCTTTTCACCAAAAAAAATAATCTCAAAATCTTTTTTTTTTTTTCCTTAGCTTGCTGTAACGGTCAGTAATTCTCTCAAACAGTTTCCCTTTCTCTGCCAACCAAGCAAACAGGTAATGAATATGTTTGAACTCGAAAATAGGAGGAAAACTTCTTACGTTTCTTAAGAGAATGTGTCTTTGCTTTTCTTTTTTCCATTTCTGATCTGGGATTTTTGAGTTCTTCTTTCTTTTGAACCAAACAGATCATAAATGTGTTGTGTGTTTGTGTTTTTGGTTTGAATATAATTGGACTGGTGTATAAAAGTTTGTGTGCAAACATTGAATGGTTTAAAGATGCTGTCTTTTTGGAGTAAGTCTTTGTTAATCATACAGGTCAGACTGAGTTAATGTTTTGCGATTGACAAGCATTGATCAAGTTGTATTTTTTATTATGCATTTCTATGCAAATCCTATCTCAGTAATCTAAATTAAGGCCACGATTTAATATGTGTTAAATAGTTTTGCTTGCTTCTCTTTTTCTTCAACTTTTATCTTTGTGGCTTCCTCTTTTTGAACTTTATTCAAGAAGGAATTCAAGTTTTTATGAAGTACGGAGGGTGGGTTTATCTTCTTCTTTTTAGTTATAAAATTGGGTTTCGTTTTGTTTTCTTTGCTTGTTTAGTGAATGATAATGTGTTGACGATGCTTAATTAAGGACAAATTGGACAATGGGTTCCTTACGTATTGTAGACATATTGTATCAGTTTTTAAAAGGAGGGCTATTCAGGCTGAATGCAGAGTTGTTGTTTCTGTCTTTTTTAACAATTTAATACTAATCTGCAAATTGACTTGTATTTGTAGCTAAACAGAATTATAAATTTGACTACCCTTTTGTTATTAATTCCATGATTTGCTAGGCATATAAATTTCAAGGAAATCTATTGTTAAAAATGATAATTGAAAGGTCAGATTCAAGAATCTGTTAACAACTGACGTAACTATAGAAAATGTGTGTATGTTGCTCTGTTTGACTTCGTGTTATAAGATGCAAAGTGGAGCGATTTTCTTTAACACTGACCAAGATTTTCTTTTTGGCAGATGTATCAATGCATTGGAGAATTCAATAGAAAATAGTGAAATAGAACACAAAAATGGAGTCATCAGGGTTGATTATTGGGATTTCAATTGGGGTGGTGATTGGAGTGTTTTTGGCTATTTTAGTGCTGTTTTGTTTGAGGTGCCATAGAAAGCGGTCGCAGATTGGAAGTAGCAGTTCTAGGAGGGCGGCGATGATCCCTATCCGGGCTAATGGTGCAGATACATGCACTGTTATGTCTGACTCGACCACTGATCCAGAGTCACCTGTGAAAGCCGGAAGAAACAGGGTGCCCTTGTGGCTGGAAGGATTTAAGAGGAGTAATGTGGTTTCAGTTTCTGGGATACCTGAGTTTTCTTACAAGTATGTGTTTCTCTAAGCTTTTTCGGTGATGACTTATCTATTGATTTTGAATGAAATTACTTTTTGGTTATACATATGATAGAGTGAGGAGGCTGATTGCAATTGGTTATACATATGATAGAGTGATGAGGCTGATTGCAATTGGTTATACATATGATAGAGTATGATAGAGTGATGAGGCTGATTGCAATTGAGTGACCTGATCATAATTATTATGATGTTAGAGTTTGTTTTCTGCCTATTGGCTCCAGCCTATGTTAAAGGTCCTGTGCTGCTTGGAACAGTTGATGATGGTGAATAGATAATTGTGCTTCAAATTTAGAGTCTTCAAAATGATCTGATTTGAAGTTCAATTATACCTGCAAATAGCTTATTTTGGGGATCTAAGATAGAAGGAGAAAATACTCGAGCTTTTTAAGTTCAAAATGTGTTTAATATCTGATTATTAATCTCTTGATGTAGAGGATGGCTTGAATGCTTTGTATGGGTTTAACCTCCTGATTTGTTGTTATGAGTGTTGCAACAGAATTACATTTGAGTAGGATATGCAATCTCTTTAATCTATAACTGTGGTATTTCGTTATGCTTAAACTGGTAATGGTAAGATAACCAGTCCGTGGATGTATGTGGCAACAAATAGTGGGCAGTGGTGTAAATTCAATAGGATTATGATCAGTAATTCATGTTAATGTGTTGTTCTCTTTCTTTAGGTTCATGATTAAATTGTGTTCCTGGTGTTATCGTGCAGGGATCTACAAAAAGCAACCTATAATTTTACAACACTAATAGGACAAGGAGCATTTGGTCCTGTTTATAAAGCTCAGATTACAACGAGTGAGACTGTTGCTGTTAAAGTGCTTGCAACTGATTCAAAGCAAGGGGAGAAAGAATTTCAGACGGAGGTATCGTTGGTTAACAATTTCACTTTCATGCTCGTATTGGTTTATTACTGTTACTTCAAGTTGCTACTGTCATGTGTCTTCAACATTAGCATGCATGTGTTACATCAAGCCTGATTCAAGAAATGACAACTGGCACAAGCATATCTTGAACAGAACTGGATCTGGTTTCTGAACAGTTTCTTTAATTATCTGGGTAAGGTATAACTAAATTTATTTCCCCTTTTGTTTGACTTCTAATGGCATGCTAGTCAACAGATGGGGAAGTTTTTAATGAAGTTTTGTAATGATTGAAAGGAAATACCATAAACATCACAGAAAGAGCTGCACGCATAAATGGTGAAAAATAATTCTCTGCTTTGCACATGATTTATGGACAGAAATTTTGGAGTGTGATGAAATCAAGAGAGTCATCCAATTGTAAAATTATGTTCTGTTTAGGAAATAAGTTATACCAGGTCATAAATAAGAAATTCTTCACTATGGAGGACAATTGTTCTTGTTTTGCTCCTACTGCATGAAGTTTGATGTGTCCCTGTTTCATTGATTGTGACTCACTTGTTTCTGTAGACATTTTTCTGCTATCATATTGTTCATTGCTTTTAACCTTTCAATTTTGTTTTAATTATGTTCAGGTTATGCTATTGGGAAGGTTGCATCACAGAAACCTTGTGAACTTGGTTGGATATTGTGCAGAAAAGGGCCAGCATATGCTCATATATGTCTATATGAGTGAAGGCAGCTTGGCTTCTCATTTATACAGTAAGTTATTTTGTGTATGGTAGAAATACACACACAAACTTTCTGGAAGCTGTAGTCAGATAAGCATCTGTGTCTCAGATTGCAAGTAGAATAGTTGCACTTTTATTGACCATCACTTTGTTACAGAGATCAGTGTTTGTGTCACTTGTAAAGCTCAGGTATGACAGATTTCAGCAATTGGAAATTGCCTGTCACTCTCTGGGAGAGCTCTAGCTAAATAAACTGGAACATACCATTGTGGCCTTTTTTGTAGTTGTCTATCCTGTAGCAAGGATCAAGAACCACCATCAAGAGATTTCATTGTAGTGATTGTGAAAAGTGACACTGTTTTCTTCTTCACGCAGGAGAAGACCTCAAACCATTGAACTGGGATTTGAGGGTTTATATTGCTTTAGACGTAGCAAGGGGCTTGGAGTATCTCCATAATGGGGTAAATTTTCTTTTTATGCGGACTATTTTGTGTGCATGCATGTCCTCCATGGTAATAAAACTTCTTCATTATTTTATCCATGAGAAATTTTACTATTTTCTACATATTATGCTGCAGGCAGTTCCTCCTGTGATTCACCGGGACATTAAATCTTCCAACATTCTGTTGGATCAGTGCATGAGAGCCAGGGTATGTCCACTGTGTGTTACAAAAACTTTGCCTTGTGAGAAATTACAGTAAAGTTTCATCCAATGTTTTGAATATTAAAGAAAAACTTAGTTTAATTCAATGTGTGCAATCATGGTTGTTTTTCTTCTATCAACAATTGTTAGGTTCTCATGCTAATTTCATACTCCTGTTCATGTTGGTTCAAGAAGGTAGCTGATTTTGGGCTTTCAAGAGAAGAGATGGTGGACAAACATGCAGCCAATATAAGGGGAACTTTTGGGTATCTTGATCCTGAATATGTATCTTCAAGGACGTTCACAAAGAAAAGTGATGTCTACAGCTATGGAGTGTTGCTCTTTGAGCTTATAGCTGGCAGAAATCCTCAACAAGGTCTTCTGGAATATGTTGAACTTGTAAGTCTCAACAACTCTTTCTCAAGTGGATGGTTAACTTCAAATGCAACAATCAAATTGAAACTTTAGCCGAAGTTCAGATGGTTTTTCTATGTAACGTATTTATTTCAACATCCATTCATTGGATATTGGTTTTTTAATGCACAATCTATGCCCTCACTTGTGATGGAGACCAAGAATACTTCCAAATAGGTAACACTAACAGCTTTCCCTTGAATAAGAAAAATTTGAAAAGAATGCTTACATTGAAGGTCTTAAACTAGCTGTTATTTTTTATACTTCATCATGAACTGTTTTCAATTCCTCGTTTAACCTTCTCCATTGCATATCAGAACAATATCTGCTCTCATTTGAAAAGAGAGGTCATGTTAGCTTCTGTTTGTCCAGTGGATATCTACTTCAGTGTTTTCCTTTTATGTTTGTAGTTTAAAACCGTTTTTCTAAAATGTTGAGCAGGCAGCAATGAATACTGAGGGAAAAGTTGGGTGGGAGGAAATAGTTGATTCACGTCTGGATGGTAAATTTGATGTTCAAGAGCTCAATGAAGTGGCAGTTCTAGCATATAAATGCGTCAACCGTGCCCCAAGAAAACGGCCTTCCATGCGAGACATTGTGCAAGTTCTTTCCAGGATCCTCAAATTGAGGCACAATAAGAAGCATCACAAGAAGTCCCTTTCTACCACCACAGCGGAAGAAGTTTCCATTGATATGGACCCACAAGAAATCAGAACTCCTCTCTCTGAACACCACCACCGAAGACAGGAGTCAGTTGACAGTGCTGACACTGGTGAAGTATAGAGATGATTTTAAACAATTTGTTCATTCGGGACAGCCCATGGTTTTGGTTTTGGTTTTGGTTTGTGATTTATACATGCAGTTCAAAAGGAGCTAGGCGAGCAGATTTGTAGTTATGGGGCTTTTTTCCCCCTCTTCTGAGTTAGAAGAGTAGAGGATACATTCAGTTTGTTATAGGTTTCTTCTTTTTTGTAACATAACTAGGTCCTTTCTTTCTCTTTCGCTTTGATAAAAAGACATGCATGATTTTGTACATTAATACATCATGAATGAAAATGCAAGGAAAATAACTGTGTTCACATTTCCCTTGAAAGTGTCAGCGCCATGTTATGAAATGCACTTGGATCGTAGTCAGAATTACTAGGCTTGTGCCCAGGGGCGGAATCAGGGGTGGCAAGCAAGGGCCCGGGCCCCTGCAAAGAATTTTAAAATTTTGTATTATTTAATATTTTTAATTTAAATAAATAATTTTTTTAATAATATATATATTATTATATTAATTTTGGCCTCCCCTGAAAAATTAACCTAGCTCCGCCCCTGCTTGTGCCCATCTATTTTTGGGATGAATCATTACTTTCTAAACAATGAATCAGAAACAGGGCCAAGAAAGCCACCATTTCATTACGAAGAACAAGAAACAGCATCGTTGATCAGACAAACATCATCTGCTGACAAATCAAACGCTATCTTTCATTACCCAACTATTCAGTGTCAAAAACAAAACAGGCCAGAGCGTGACCAAGTAGTAACAGAAGGAAAAACGGCAACCAGAGCGTGACCAGGAAGAAGAAATTGCAGCAATGGCTGCACTTCAAAGCTCAATGTCCTCTCTATCACCCTCCTCCTCCTCCAACTCATTCTGTGGACAACGCCTATCACTTCCTTCTCTCTCCCCTGTAAAAGTAGGCTGCAATCTTCTCTGATTTCTTTCCACTGGTTTTTTTTTTCATATATATTTTTAATGCTCTTGAATTTTGATAGTCGGTTGATTATTTATGTTTGATAACTCGAAAAGAGATTTTTTGCGCAGATTTCGTATGCTATACTAAAATGGATCTTGCTTCAATTGGAATTTAATTGTTCTTTCAGTAGTTGGTCAATAACTTCATAGCCAAAGACTATAAATCTTCGTGATTTTACTTCTGAAACTGCATTTTCTTTTTTGAGATTTTGAATGTTGATGGTAATTTCCACATGGGTTTTGGCTGAAGTGAAAAAATTTGAATATTATATGCACATGCTACAATTCTTCTTCTGTTAGCTGTCTTGCGCACTCTGCATTGTCAATGGCTAATACTGTACTCTTCATTCCTGGTGTCTAACAATACCCCCTCAATCGAAGAGTTCTTGACCTCAAGAATCTATAACAAAATCTGGGAACTGCATGCTTAATCCCTCTAGGTCTTCCCATATGTTGCCTCGTCTTGAACATGTGAGACTATTTAACCAATCCCATAACAACAACCTTGTTCCTTTACTTGTGTTTCTAAGAATTTCTCCTTTTCATCCTCCCTCCCCTCAATCAAATGAATCCCTTTAACACTACATTTATGTACAGGTACAAATTTATCATTATATTTAAAGCATAATCCAAGTTTCCTTCTTTGTTCATGAAGTGTATCTGTGGATTGTTTTGGACTAGATTGATCATCAACTCCATGCTGATTGAAAGGTTTATAGGGTGTAATACCTGCTAATCTTTCATTGTTAAATGAAGAACTGATTCTGGGAACAATTATGTTTCTTCTTAGAACTGCAACAATTGATTTTTCATGCCACTTCGCCTAATCAAAGGCTTGTATTAAAGTAGTCGGCTTGAGAATATTTAACTTAATCTCTTCCTTTAATCCACTAATGAAACTGGAGACGCGATATGATTCTGACATCATGGGATTAAGAGTTTTCATCAAAGATTCTAATCTTTCAATGTACTCATTAGTAACTTTTTCCTGCTCCAATTTGTTGAATTCTTCCACGATATCACTATGGCTTCCAAATCTTATACAGAGTGCTTTAGCAAGTTCCTCCCAGTTGGTGAAATCATTATTTCCCAGCAAGATCCCCTCAAACCAAATCTCTGACTTTCCTTCTAAGTACATTGAAGTAACTTCCATCCATTGTTGTACTGGTAGTACATAGTGCATGAATTAAATAATGAAAACAAATTAAATCTCACAGTTTTATTTTTATTGATTTTGAGTTTTTTGTTTCCTTTAATTAAATAAAACTTTAGTTCTTCAATACCACCATGAAAACTCCAAGGAGAAGAAGAAAGGGCGAAGAGGAATAGGAAGAAAGAAGAGAGGGGATCCGATCTGATCTTCTCCTTTTCTCTTTTACATTTTATTTTTCTTTTTAGAAGCTTACGAAGTTTCTAAAAATATTTTTAATATCAGTCTTCAATAATAATTATCTAATTTAAATATTTAATAAAATTATTAAATAAAAAATAATCTTAATATAATAAAAAAAATGATTTTTCCAGCTGAAATTCATAAATTAAATTTAGAAATCTTTTTAAAAAATCACACCATAATAACTTTATATGTTTAAAAACATTCGAGCACGTTACAATAAAAGCATAATATTTTTAATTTTAATTTAATTAATATTCTTTTAAACTCAAAACATGAAAGTTTTAGAGATATTTTTTAGGTTTGATGACATTATGAATTATTTAAGTTTGAATAAGAAAATTATATCTAGATTATTAAATTATGTTTAAATTATTTACAATTATCGAATTAGCTTTATTTAGCCATTATCCAACTCTATTTGCATTCTAAAAACTAAACATTAAGGAATGAAAACATAATATTTTACATTCTCAACGACATTAAAATTCACTTGGGATGTTTACAACTTAAAACATATTTTTCACACCTTCATGTTCTCGGAGGAGAAACAAGGTTCCATACATCCATAGATTTCATCAAAGAAGATAAGAGACTTGAGGTTTAAGAACAAGCATGGCATTAAAGATATGATGCTCGAAACAATCATCCCTTCCCAGATCAAAGCCTTTACCCATAAGTAAGAGTGAAGGTCATTGATCTTTCTAACAATATTTACCAAATCTAATCTTGGATGCAACTCAACTAATTAAATCTTAACTTTATGTTTTAAAAATTATTAATTTGAATATTATAAACTTCAAGATTACTAGAAATTTTTATAATCATTAATTTTAAGATTTCAAGAAATTAATTAAAATATATATAAGCTGGTTTAGACAAAACCATTTACCAAATCTACAAGATCAATCTCTGGAAAAATTGTCACGGGATACAAGTGTTGAAATTTATAGCCTATGCTGGCCATGCAGCAGTTCATCACAACACAGGCGGAAGTGTCAAACAGAAATAAATGAAGCAGCATATTCTCAGTGACCAAACCCACTGGCTGTTCGGTATATGTTGTTTTTCCAAAGTCCTCCATTGCTAATTCTGGAAATTCATTCCCATTATGAATGCTGGCAAGACATTAATCCTATTGCCGACAGAATGGAATCGTGTCTTGCGGTGGTGAACAGATCTGAAGGCACCAATTTAGCGCACCTGAGCACACCATATCATTTGACAGAAGTAATTTATCATTAAACTAGAGATGCTCCAGAATTCGATGGTAATAAAATGCTACACACCGGCATATGGGGTCAGCAGTACGCTTTAAAACAGCCTTTTGAATATTGAGTTAAGTAACGATTGTTGAGTAGTTTAGCTGTAATTGTTTTTTAAAATATTTTTTATTTAAAAATATATTAAAATAATTTTAAAAAATTAAAAAAAATATTTTAAAAAATAAAATTATTTTTAAAATAAAAAAACATATACAAGGCATTGGAGCGATCACTCTCCTGAATTGAAATTGTAAAAAATAACATGGGTGGAAAGTACAAGAGATTTTTATTTTTTATTAATAGAAAAAAGAGGAACAAAAGTTATTATTCAATATTTTGATCAAAATAAATTTTAATTGGTCTCAAAGTTTGAATAAAAATAGATAGATTATCTATTGTATAAAAAAATATATTAACACTCCTAATATATTTTATATAAAATAAATTATATTTATTTGTCTCATATAAACTAAGTAAATGTTTTATTTTCTAACTCTTGGTTTGTTTAAGATTTTAAAAAAAAATTAGTAAAAAAATATTCAATTTATCAAGTTAAAAACCTAACCATTCTAATGCAAACATAAAAAAAAATTCTTTTTATTTAATATAAAAATTATATCTTTCATACAAGTTCATAATCTCATATATTAAAATAAACAAAAAAAATTTGTTGTTGTATTTTTGAAACATAAGCCAAAATATTTTGAAATTTTACAAATTTGTTGTAAAATCCATGCAATATTAATAAAAAAAACATGTCAAAATATTTAAAAAAATTTAAAAAAAATGTTTAAATAACTTTAGGATTTTTATCCTTATCCAACCAAAAAAATATTTATTTATTTATTTATTTTAAGCTTTATTTGGTAAAAACTCATTTTTTTATAATAAAACTAACAAAAATAGGTTTAAAGTGTGTTTGTCAAACAAGCTCTTTAACTCAAAAATTTTTAACAAAAATTATAGAAAACCAAACAGGGTATTAAACCTTTTGATCCAACTGAGCTAACCCAAAAATTTTTGTTCAACCATACATTGAACCAAAAATTCTAATTTGACCAAAAGATAACCCAAAAAAATATAAAGTAAAAAAATAGATTAAACACTCAAAAAACACATAAATTGAAAAATTATTGAACAAAACGAATCAAACACACAAAAAATATAAAGAACATCAAATATGAACCTAGCAACATGGGTTCCAAAACAGACGAGATTTGATCAAAACAAAGGCATATGCATGTTGAAAATCATTTAAGGATCAATAATCTCGCATCTATTCGCTTCAATTATAGCTAAAGCATCACAATTTTTGTCAAAATAGGTTTCAATTCAAAACTGAAATTTTAAAATTAAAACCTATCAAAAACATGTTATTAATGCAAATAAACATTAGATTATCTATTAATCATGCATAACGAAGATGTCTGTGCAAAGAAATGAACCAAACATGGCCCAAATCTAAAGATCAAGATAAATATTTTTCCCAAGAACATGAAAAACATTGCTTAAAAACCCAGTCATGACCCAGCAAAGGCAATCACTGTTAAGATTAGAAAATGGCATTTTTGGATTCTGAAGCATGCTCTTTTTATCCCAACAAGTACAATATTATATAGAAACATGTTTGAACTAAAAATCTAAAAACAATAAATCAAAATCAAGCATGAGATACCAAATCTAAAAAACTATCAACTTAAAACAACCTATATATTCCTACAACATGGAGTCAAAATTGGTTTTCTAAATCTATTTTATGCATGAACATACCTAATAAACCTAAGATAAATACTCTGTTTTGACATGCATAACTTATGTTAAATAAAAACTAAAATAACATTGTATCAAAAACAAACTTAAACAACAACTTTAATATATCAAAAACATTAAAAAAAACTTCAAAATAACTTTATTAAATAAAAATCACAACAATAAAAAGATGAATGCAACATCATTTGTTAAACATTCCAAACATCTTTTCTAAGCTTGTCAATATTAATATAAAACAAAAATAAATAAATAAAACATATTAAGCAAGCAATAAAGATTTGTTTTTGAATCAGATAATACACTTAAAATAGCAATTTTCTCTTATCTCTCATAAATTTAATAAGTTTAAGAAAACTTTTGTTTAGGTTTTTAGACCTTTACACTTACGTTTCTTATTGATATTTTTTTATTGTCTTATCTTATCTTTTTTTTTTCCTTTTTTTTAGCTCCTCTTCTTTTGATCTTAAAGGGGTATTTATAGGGGTCTTAGAGGTCTTGAAACCATTTTTTACCTCTTCATCTTAAGAGAAGTGTTGTAAACTCTTGAAAAAAACTCATTGAGTAGCCTTTGTGTGTGAACACTTGATAACAAAATCAGTTTTTGCATGATGGTTGCATTATCACGGCTGATTAAGTTGCTTATTTTCAAGGTCTCGTAGAGGCAATTTTGACTTCATTATATCCTAAGATCACCTGAATTTGATAGAAAGAGTACACATCTTTCATTTGGATTCAACCTTATCTAATTTGAAAGTTTATAACTCTATATTTAAGCATTTGAAGTTGCCAACTCAATCAGTCGAAACTGTTAAAATAGAGATATTAGTTGACAAATGATGTTTCATTCACCTTCTCTTCATTAAATATAAACGACATATATTTTAGGGTTCTTAATTTGGTATTTGAAGAATTTCAATTAAGTCTCTATTTTTCCAATTACTTTTAATTATACTCATAATTACATCCAGACTTTTAATTTCATGCAATCTTACATTGGCCAAACTTAATTGCTAGCCCTAAAGTTGATCTTTTTTTTCATTTTAGTCTTTGGTTCTAAATTTATACATTTTGACCTTTAATTGATTAACAAGCTTTTAATTTTTTTAATTTGACCCCTGATTTGATTAATTGTAACCCCACATTCATGCACTTTTTTCAGATTGGTCATTGATTTTGAATATTTTAATCAAGTCCCTACTTATCCATCAAATTTCAATATTTATACAATTAAGCCTCTGACTTGACCAAATTAACTTTTAAAAATTATAACTCGACCTTCAAACTTTAATTTCTTCCAATAAAAACCTAAATTGACTTTAAAAATTATTTTTTCTTGCAATTAGACTCTTAATAAATTCAATTATACCTTGAAAAATTTCAATTGAGTCTTTGAACATTTACTTCCTGAAATTGAATTTTCCTTTGCCATAAGACCTTTATCTATCGAAAATATGCTGTCGAATTTTTTAATCTTGTATATTTTGATCTTCTTCAACTAGTTTTTGGCAATTTCTTAAGTGTTCTGGTATTTTTTTTATTGATATATTTTTGTGATTTTCTTCCAATATATTTTTATTTTCTCTTTTCTTTCTTTCTTTTATTTATGTGGAGCCCTGAAATAATAACTAACAATAACTATGAGAATAATCATAGGAAATAACAATCAGTCCAATGCCATGAAAGATGATTAAGAAATGGATTAAATCAAGGTGATGCAGCTTTGTTTAAAACCAACTCCCTCAGTTAACATAAAAGCTTTCACTTTCATTTCCATTTCCTTGCTGCTTGCTACATTGATCTTGTTATTTTGTACTAATCTTCATGAGGAGTGTAGGACCATAATTCAGTTAAATCCCTAGCCACTGTAGACCCAGTGACCCATGAAAAGCTCAATGAGGTCTTCAATGAAGTTGTTCTGGTCCAAACACGGGTCAAGCTCAATGAAACTGTTTTGGTCCAATGTTTAGACCAATTAAACCTAATGCATTTATTCACATGTGAATTTCAAGGAAACCTCTCCATTCCAATTTGTCTTATTTTTCAGGAATTCTTGTCAACCTGGGCACATGCTTACGAACATGGCCGTTTAAATACTAAAGCAGGAAGAGAAGACGACAGCTTAGTTGTAAAACTCGATTGAGGCCATGATGGGCTCATGGGTCGACCCCAAGAAAAATAGAATTAAAAATGACTGAAATGGTGTTGTTTTTATCCAAAAAAAAAAATCATCGAGTTGAATCAGAGTCTTGATTAGGTCAGTGGGTGTAACAGACCAGTTTGGATTTTACAAATATGAAAAAGACAACAAAAGAGACAAAACAAAAATACAGGAAAATTGTTACAAACTGACAATTTTATTATTCCATTATAGTCATTCTTTCAAATGACATTGGGCTGTCTTTTTTAATTCTTTCTTGTCATTTGTAACAGCTCTATCATACCCTAAATTATGTTTTACCAAGAACAGAGGAGAAACTGTTTAATTTAAATAAGGGGTGGGGAAAAAAGGCACTAAATTCAAATCTAATAATTTAATTTGTTGTTTTTTACATGAGAGTTCTTAGAATCACCTTATTTGAGAGCAAGTATAAACTACAAGAACTAAAATCATTCCACTGGTTCAACATACTTCGTCTGTTTGTTAGCGTGGCAGCAGCCCTCGGTCTGAACATAGCCCAGAAGATGGCATCCCACCAAAACGAGGAGTCCTAATCACGGGGGCCACATCGACTGTGCTAAGCATCTTAATTTGTGTTCATCTGATCTCAAACTACTCCCGCGGAAATATTTAAGACTGTCAACTGAATTCCATTCAATTTTTCTGGAATCATAAATAATTCAGAGAGGTGCTGCAAGGATTAACCTTCATTTATGAGGTGCATGTGCCAGCATTTATAGTTTCACAGATGTTACGGCAAGGAAAATGAAACGATTAAAGAAACTGGAAAGTTACCATTTTTTAAGTAAGAGAGAAATGGAACCCCTAACCTCATCTTGAACACTAGCTGCTGCTTCATCAAGAGGATCTGCAAGAAGCTCCAGGCGAAAGATTAACCTGGTCTAAGAATTTACAGAAAAAAACTCTAAAAGGGATGTGAAAATATGAGACAAAACAAACCTAACTCTCCATTGTATAGATTGTTGTCTGCTGGTTTGGACTAACCCTTGTTCTTGTTTCATGCACAGCCCTCCAACAACGACCACATGTAGTTCTTGTACTGAGTAATGCATGTGGACAGCAAGATATATCATTATTGAGAGCATGCATGTTTTACACCACAAGAATACACATGTTTGGACTAATTTTGTATGCATAGACTCACTAATTTCTGCTGATGAAAGACGTGTCTCGGATCCTCCTGTAAATTATTTCTAATGGAAATTGAGCTTGATTCATTTGATTATTCTGTTACTTTGTGTTTAAGTGAGACATGACCTAATATAATAACATAAACTAGCTGGGTTTAATTTGTCTTGGAGTGTTTGATGCATGTGAGCAGGATTTCGAAGTACTCAAATTTCAATGCACTAGCAGCATATAAATCGAAGTCTGCAACTCCACTACATTTCAAAGTAACCTGCAAGCTCATAACTTTGTCATTCAAACTGGGATACCTGAGGTTACAATTCAAGATTTAATTATCAGACAGTCTTTTTTTCTTTTTTTCTTGAAAGTACTTGTTCTTAAATTCACCTACACAGGTAAATGTTATGAGGTATTTTCAAAGGTAACTTGGGTCCCCATTTATACTGCTTTATTTATGAATAAATGTGTCCCAAATCTTGAATCTGTCACTACCTACTGCTCAGCAACTACCTGGAATGAAAATTTTGCTATATGTTATAACTCCATGAGTGTTTTCAGTAAAATACAAACCTCAATATGAAGATGAAGCAATAAAGTAGCAGGAGATGTGCACATGTGTCATGGGGCAGATACAACTAGACTATGAATCATAAAACTTGATATACTAACAAGGGATATAGCCTTGAAAGAAGAATCATAATTCTTTAAAACATAAGATTCAAGAAAATTTCCTCTAAACAAAGGTGTAAAAGGGATTCATATGACTTCATAATGTAGTGTAAGCATTTTCCTTCCTTTCTTCAGGATTTGCAGATTACTACAAAGCAAGGAAGCAGGGCTCTGGGGTTAAGCAGATAAAGCTCCTCAATATTGGAATAGAGACCAACTTTCCCTGCCAGAGAATCAAACCCTGTTTGGCCAGATATTTCTTGTATATTCTCCAGAGGCCTATGAACCCTCCCAGCAATCACTCTGCATACTATCAAAGCTTTCCTTGTAGATGGATCATCTTCAAATATTTCAATAGACTCGAAAGCTCTTCCACTGGTAGAAGTTGTGAACACACCTACTCCACCTTTAAGCTCTTTTTTGGCAGAAAAACCATTTCTAATAATTCGACAAACACGGCATTTTTCAGATACACACAGACTTGAAGAACCGTTTATGCCAAGAGAGCATGCAACAGTCGTGCCATAAAACCTCAAAAGCTCATTCCCATCAGCTATGCACCGAGAATGTTTCTTCGGGAGCTTGCTGGCTTTAATTTTCACCGTCTCTCTATACTCTTCGAATCGGGCTAGAGTTTTTTGCATATTGTGAACCTTCAACACTCTTTCTATTCGACCACAATGGTTTTCACTCTTTAACCAGCTCGTTCGACATATGATTTCTACAATTTTTCTTGATGAGTCACCTTCCACAAGTTCAGTGACTGCCAAGAAGAGAAATATAATGAGCTGCTGATAAGGAAAGCTACTCTAAAGTCTCAGGAACAGCAAACCACTTTAATATTTGACTTTGGTTTTCAAAGACTAACATCAAAATGAGAGATCAGAATAAATTGTTTTGAGCACAGCTATAATTTATAAAGTTAAAAGTCATCAAAACCAACTAATAGCTATGCCTCTCTTGAGCATCACAATGAAAAAACAAATGGATATCTCAGACGAAGATATTGCAGGAAAAAAGAAACGGCTTGTTGCAGAGTTATATCTGATAAATTATAAAAATAAAATAAGAGTTTATATTAAAAAGAACATTTTGTTGGTGATTAGAATCTGGGTTCGCATTAACAGCAATTGAAATGGAAAACTCAGTCCAATTGCCACAAAGCCTGCAAAGTATCAATGTCTTGAAAAAAACCTTCACCACTATCTCGGAGCACTTGGTGATCTCAAAAGTTGCAAGGGAAAAGTGCCCACTCAATTCAGAGATCAGAATCAAGTGTGTGACTGCTGCTGTGAGGATAAGAGAACAAGAAAGAGACAAAAGAAACTGCAAAAAGGGTTTAAATTCAAAACTAAATATATGCACAAAAGGGGGATGAAAAATTAGATGGAAGATGTCTAATTAACAAATAATTTCAAAATAGGACATTCTTACCAGCATGCTTGGAGAGATGATGATTTTCAGCAGCTTCCCATTTGGTAAACTGTTCTCCACATTTATGGCAAGTGATTGTAGAAGAACCATTAAAATCTGTCTCAAGAGAGACCCTACTGCTTGAATGTGCACCAGCACCAAATATACCAGAACCTCCAAATCCAGACCCTTCTCTGTCTGATGAAAGAAAAGGAGACTTTCTTGGAGGAGTTGCTGCGTTCCTAAATGAAGGGTTGAAATAGTGCATTGTAGGATGTCCTCCAGGTCCTGGAGTGCCTGGCCTTAAAGTACCGACAAAAGTTGAACCAACACCACCGTTACCACCACCACTAACACCATTATGGTTGTTGCCATGACTAACACCAGTACCAACCCCTTCTTGGAACCCACCAAAACCAGTGATTTTGAGCTCGCACCTTGAGTTACTTAAAATAACTTCATGGGTAATTGGGTTAAGAAACTCACTGCTTCCGATGGATCTTGGACTACAACTTGGTGGCTTCTCCATGTGTCTTTTGCTTCCATGTATGACATCTTTGAGATTTGCTATGGACCTTGAACACCCTGACCTTCCTGCTTTTCTTGTCAAGATTGTACTCAAATGCTTTGTGGATTTTGGATCATGAACTTCTGATGGCTCTGACTTGCAATGTAGAGATCTCTTCAAAGTGAACCAAACTGTTGGCATACTTCTATCTTTACCGTCCTTCACTCCTTTCCTTTGCTTGTTGGGCTTCAAAATGTTTCAAAATCACAACTTTTCAAAGTAAAACTCCTCTGCATGCATAATTTCTAGAAAGCACATCACTTTTCATTTCCATGTTTTTTTGCTTTTTCCACCATGAAAGCTAGCTGAAAAGAAGAATCTGAATATACCATGAGTCACTAGACAACCTACTTTCTACTTATGCTACAGAACTCTCTTTCCCTGCAATTTCCTTTCTATTTTGAGAGGCTAACACCCAATCTTTTAACGAACTCTATGAACTATTAATTAATGATGCTTAAGAACTCAGAAGAATCAAGAGCCAAAATTTCTCACGAAGCATCCAAAAAAAATCTGAACTTTTTCCTAAAGTGCAGGCTTGTTGGGCGCATTCCATACTGAGAACCTTTGGTACTTCTACTAAAATGGGTGTCCATGACTGAGGAAGACAAAGGCAAATTGAAAGGCAAGAGGCCAGAGAGAGCCCATTATAAGAAAGGCGAAGGAGGGGTAAAGCAACTACTTGTACAGAAGAAATTCAAGACATGGAGAATCTATGGTCCCTGGGGAACATGACAACCTAACATGAAAAACCATGGTCAGTGGTGTCTGTAATAAATGACAGTTAACAGCTTGAGAAAGGCAACCTGTGAAAAGTGAAAACAACTCATAAGAACTTGTTTTTTAAAAAAAATGACATTCTTAAATTGACTCTTGTCATTACTATGCTTGCCTGCTATTCATTTTTCATTTTATCAATTAATATGTTTATTTTAAAAAAAATATTTTATTTTATTTATTTTACATTTTTGCATGCTATTCATTTATCATATTTTTATTTTTTTATAAGCTTTTATTATATTGATTATATATATGAAAAAAAATATTTCATATGTTTTATATTCACTTGTATTAATCATAACATGTTCATCTTATTCGTCAATTTATATATTATTTTAATTTTCCAATTAAATGTTTAATTGATTTTAATTGAAATTGTTTCTAATTTATTGTTATTTATGATTTGATTGTATAATAATATGATTTCTTCGTATTTTTTTGTATAAATGATGATTTTGACATCAATAATTAATAGTTAAAAAAGAAAGTACAGAAAATCTTGATAATTAATAAGTTTAAAGTTGATTTTGACCCTTTTTTTTTCCGGGAATTTATTGCACATGAGTGACAACATCAGCACTGATAGAAACCTTCCAAATTTTATTCGATGCCTTTCATTGTGAATCCAGTAATTTCATGGAATGCTGAGAATAATTAATAATATTATATCAGTTAATTTTTAAATATACTTTAAAAATTAGAGAAAAAAATTATAATTTATAAAAAATAATAAAAATATTTCCATCCAATATTTTTTTTTCTCGTACTTGTCTCTCCGTCTTTCCTACTAATGTGAATAAAATTGTCTTTGTAAAATGCTTTTTTATCTAAAATTTTCAAATACTTTTAAAGGTTTTAACATTTTTATGCTAAAATTATATATATAGTATTTTAATATTTTTTTCAAATAAAATATTTAAAAAAAAGTATTATTTTTTCTAAGTTAAAATAATAATTTAATTAAGAGTTAAAATGTTAACTTGTCAATTCTAATCTTAATTGTACATATCTTTTAGAAAAAAAATTGATTAAACATATTTCAATCTTAAATTCATTTAAATTTATAAATTATTTGGTAAGAAACCAACTTTAAAATTATGAATCCAAGTCAAAATCTACTTTTCACGGATTCTTCCATTATCACTGCACATATAGACTTCGTACTAAAAGAATTATTTGGTGAATCTCGTGACAATATAGTTTAGTAATAATTTAATTAGTTAAATTTTAAATTTATTTTTAAAAATTATAAGTTAAGTTATTAAAAATTAAAAATTAAAAATTTATATAATTATTAATTTTAAAACCCATAAAATAAATCAGGATTTATACAAACTAACCTGAATATTTAATTTAATAATAATAATAAATAAATAAATAACTCGATTGATAGACCTGTCTCATACCGCTTGAATGATTGCTTTCAAAATATACCACCACCACCAAAGCTGTCGGCATCATGTATAGGACCACTCGGAAATTTGTGAGTCCTTCTATTTTCCCAAAAAAAAAAAAAAGGTGAAAATCCCATTGATTTGTTGGCTCTCAAGAATTTTCTTTTATATATATATATATATATATATATATGGGGATAATGGATTATATGAAAGCAACATAAACGAAATTACTTTAGAGTCAAAATCATGATTGGGAAATTAATAGTTATGTTTGCTATCAAAATCATTCATTTAATGTATTCATTATTCCATGAGGTTGCCTACAGCATAAAAGGCCAACACATAAGACAACATTATATCGATGTGGAATATATGGTTTAGGAGCTTGGTAAGTTCAATAGGGTTTTCGCCATGGATGTCCATACATCTTCATGGTGCCTCACGAGTTGAGAATTTGAGGTCTTGTTAGGACGTTCGTGTTATAATATTCAAATGATATGATAATCTCTCAACATATATAATTTATAACCATGTCATAGAATGATATAATTTATATTTTAAAATTTTCTTTAATAACTTAAATTATTAGATTGAAATAATTATTTGACATGGTATCAGAGTTTTGATAACCAAATAGTTTCAATTTTGAATTTTATTATTTTTATTTATTTGATAAAAATTAAATATAAGATAATACGAGTCCGTACAAGTTTCAAGATCAAATAGCTTTCACAAGGGGTGTATTAAAAAATAATATAAATTATATCTTGAAACCTTACCTAACAATTTAAACTATTAGATTAAGATGGTTTTTTGAGTGATAAGAATGATGCACTTTTAATGTAGAAATTAAATGATTTTGTATTTTTTATGATATGTTTATTTGTTGTGGTGTTTTTTTTAATATTTAAAATTATTTTTTATGTTTTTATGATTATAATATATTAAAAAAATTAAAAAAAAAAAAAGAACATATAATTAGGCATTCAGCCAAGAGTGCAATATTGTTATGAATAAGTAGCATGGTTTTAGGTATGTTCGTGCATCCTTAATCCACCATGGATTAAAGGAAAGCAATAAGTGAACTCTCTTTTATCGAAGACACAAGTGGATTTAGAGCAAAGAAGAGCTCATAATTAGCATTGGACTCCATCACCAATCTCCATGCACCTTCTCCAAGTTTTTTTTTTGGAATTCAAAAGGTGGTGAAAAAGAGGCATGCAAATTACCAAAAAAATAATAATGTTATGAATAAAGTAAAGCACCACTTCAATGCTGTGGGAAAAGGAAAACATTGGGATCATATTTTTTTGTTTATTCAGTTTTGTCATCTTGCTGTTAGCCTGTAACATGTCCAAGGGGCATGCTCGAGAAAACTAGACTCATGAAAGGGTTTCTTGTTATTCCCTAGTACATCTAAAAGATTTTGGATGATAATTTATCTCTTTTATTGTTTATATAAAAATTTTAAAAAATTATTTTTTATTTTATTTTTTAATATTTATTTTATTTTTATTTATTATAATTTTATAAAAATAACTTGATATTTAATTTAAATTTGATTTATGATCATCTATTTTTATCATCTTATAATTTAATAAAAAAAATTAAAGTTTTTAAACTTAATAAAATTTATTATTGGGATCATAAATTTGATGAGTTAAACTATAAAATTTAGATTAATTCTATATATTGAAGTCCTAATATTAAAACAAAAAAAACTTTTTAGTTTTTTTAAAAGTAAAACTATATTTTTTATAAATTATTGTTTTTGAATTTATCAAGTTGACTAGTTTATATTAAAATATTTTTTATATAATTTAATTTTAAATTTGGGTTAGCTAAAAATTCAAGTTTGAAAATTTTAAAATTAATTTATTTGATTAATTTTAATAACAAAGCAAAATAAATCCATATGTCCTGAATAAATTTTCTATTTTAGCCACAATGGAGCATGCCCTGTAACCTAGTTGTTAATATTGAAGTTTCTAAATCTAGAGCCCCGATTGGGCATGAAGAAACCATGAAGGAAGTAGTTATTAATCCCAGCTAGCCTGGTGGGTGAAGTCAGATTGAGTTTTATTTTGAAATTTTTTTACTTTTTTATTTTAAATTAATATTTTTTATAATATAAGCATGGTTTTTCATATTATTATTAATAATAATTTCTGTATTTATATCATTTTCATTTTTTAAATTGAAAGAAATTAAAATTCTCAATTCTCTACTATGTTTAGAGGATAAAAGATTTCCAGGAACAAGTAATTAATCATAATTATTTTTGTCTTTATTTCTATTTAAACTTTGATTTATTATAATAGATTTGATAAAATTCTAGTGTTTTAAAATTATTTTGATATATTAATATTAAAAATAATTTTAAAAAAGTAAAAAAAAATTAATATATTTTTAAATAAAAAATATTTTAAAAAATAATCATAATTATATTTTTAGACACACGCTAGAAGAATTACTTACTCGAGTTAAGTTAAATACAATGCACGAAAATTAACTCCAATTATATTTTAAAAATATTTATATGAAATGCATGTATCATTTTTAAAACCAAAATGACTTTATTTTAGAATTTTCCTGCATATCCCCACCCCTTGCTCGTAGTTATTAGCCCTTCTCAGGGTCATTAGATTTCAAATCAGGGCTGATAACTATAAGCAAAAGGGTAGCTTAATAGAAAAGAGAAGGCAAAATATATTTACAAATATATTTATGCTATAAAAGAAATTGTTTTTTGATCATGAGTTCTCAGAAACTGTTTGAAAGCAATTTTTTATTATAACTAAATTATATTAAATTAAATTAAATTATTTAATTTGAATTCAATTGATAAATATATTAAATTTACATGTTTAAAAGAGATATAATGTAATTTATTTTGCATCCTATATTATCCACATCACCTTTATTTTATTTTTTAAAAAGTCTTAAAAAATGGGTAAATGAGTTTTTTGGGAAGCTAATTTTAATATTATTTTTTTTATTTTTAGTGTATTAAATAAGAGGGATTAACCTTTAATTTATTTTTGTATTATTTTTAAAGATTGAGTTCCATTTAAAATTAAATTCCAAACACTTAAAATAATTTCAAATATAAAATTTTATTAAAACTATTTAATTGAATTTAATTCAAATGATTCCAAATATATTATTAAGAAAACAACATGGAACATGCTTCGTGAGTGCTGTCTCTTTTGAGAAAACGTTTTTTTTTTATCTCTGTGATTGCAGTATCATTTTCAAAATCTATTTTATTTAATTACAGTAAGAATATATTTCTTTAGTCCAAGCTCTTTGATTTATTTATTTACTTTTCTTTACGCAACTATGAATTTTTTTTTATTAACAACATGATTATTTGAATAAAAAATTCAAATAAATATTCATTAAAATAATTAAATTCAAGAAAGAATGTTTTTTTAGCCAAAAATCCCTCCCTCCCTCTCTCTCTCTCTCTAACGTATATGTGTGTGTGTAAAACGAGGGCGAAGAGCATCAAGCCCACCTTCCTAGATCTTGGGCTCGAAGGGAAAAATAAATGCTAGGAGCGCCTGGACCTTTAAGATCAGGCTCTGATATTTGGGCCGCTTGAGCCCAGGCTTGAGTTTTATTTGTTTAAAGGTAGCGGACGACGACGTCCTGCTCACTTTCCGTTGATTTCACTCTGTTTTTTTTTTTTTTTTTGTATTATCAGGAACTAAAATGTAAAAGAAATGTAATTTCATGACTAAAAAGAAAACTTTGAAAACAATAAGGACTAAAGTGTAGAAAGACGAACCTCTTGAACAAAAAAAACTACCCTTCCTTTTTTTTTTCCTCTTGTTAATCCCAGTCCATGTTCTATTAATTTTTTTAATTGAGCCTATATTTTATATTTTCAAATAACAATCTTTAATTTAACTTAGAAACAATCTTTTTCACAGTGCACACATGAGAACATGCGTGAAACAAATTCTGAAACATACAAGCATAACATAACTTGCAATGACAATTAAAATAAAGAAACAAAGTTTAATGACCAAATTACAGAAAACAGAAAATTTCAAGGGCATAAGAAAAAATGGTCATGCATGGTGAGGTGATCCTGCAAATGTTTCTTCATGAATAGTGAATGAACAATATTTTTCCATCCTTTTTTATTAATTTTATTGTTAATTTTTAATGTTATATTAAGAAGATGATGCTAATTTTTTTTTTGTTTAAATGGTATTAGTAAGTTTTTATGTGGTTAAAAAATAATAAATTTAAGATAAATATAAATTTAATATATGATTATTACGTGTGAGGTAAATCAATTAGGTAGTGTTTGGTTGTTTTTACATAATAGTAACATGTTGGGTTTTAAAGCTTTTCATTTTGTCTAAATGTAATTTTTTACTCTTTTAAGAAAGTGTTTATAAATATACTAACAATTGATTTTTAAATATTTTTTATATAAAAATATCTAAAAATAATATTAAAAAATATTTTTAGCATCAGCACATCAAAATAATTTAAAAATAAAAAAAATTGAAGTTAGCAAAAAATATAAAAAATTAATTTTTTTCTAAAAATACTTTTAAAATATAAAATCAAACAAATCCTAAAAGAAAGTGCAAAAAAGACAGAAAAAAAAAAGATATAAACATAAATAAGTTAAATTTGTTTCTTTATAAATATTCTTTAAAACATTTCATGATTTTAATCTATATCCATATATTTAAATTTGGACAATTGATTTTAATTTACTTAATTTCCACTATTAGATATGAAAACTAAAAAATATAAAATCAAATATATATGTGTATAAAGAGAGATAAATTATTGATTAAAAAAAATACAGGAACAAGATCATTCTCAAATAATAAAAAACTCTTATTTATGAAGAGCTTATAAATAACTAATTTGATAGTTTTATTATAGAAATTTGGATACATGTTAATTTAAAGTTTTAAATTTAAGACATTTAAAATTGAATTTGTTTGAATTTGTATGTTAATTAGTTGTTTAAAATTGATTTTTCAATAGTAAATTTGTGTTTATAATGTTGAGTAGTGTTTATTTAATTATTATATATATATATATATATATATATATATATATATATATATATATTTGTTTTATCTTTTCCTTGTAGATATGTACAAGGAAAAGATAAAACATACTGAGTTATTCAATTGAAGTCTCTAAAAACAGACTAATAGATATGGAAATTTAAAGTTTCGGAGGAGATGTGCTTTCTAACTATGTTTAAGTTTCAATCTTCTTTGAGTAAAGCTAGGTGAAAATTAATGAGCTTATTGAATTTTTATTAGAATTTATGAAAGATAGTGAAATCAAATATTATCAAGATGATAATATTTGCTTTATAAATCAAATTTATAATATAAATCCCAATGCATCATAATCTAAATAGTTTATGATTAACAATTGTCATTAAATATTTTTCTGATAGACATAACAACAATTAAAGATTCATATAAAGTATTTATGAGCTATGTTAAATGGAAAGAAATGTATTGTAAGACCCTCTCCTCTCTTCTTTGTAGAATATTATTCATTTTAACTCAGTCTAACCTGACTTCCACGCTTCACAGTTTTGTTTCTGGCAGTCCACAGGCTCCAAAACACATTTTACAAGGTTAGGTACCACCTACTTTATATGCCCTAACTCTGGACACTCTTCTCTTAATGTAGAATATTACATGTATGTTAACATTTTCACAAGCACCATCACTTTAATGGCTTTGTTGTTTTTTTCTTGTTGAAGTTGTGTAGGCCCTAAGTTCACAATAATTATGGAGTGGTTTTTCTTGTTCAAGTATCATCTGATTTTTTTAATGGTGATTTGATCATTTGCAACAGCAATAACAACAACACTTTTAGTCTTAATCTTGAAATTAATGTAATGAAAATAGCCAGACAAGAGCTCAAAAACTTCAAAATTAGCAGTACATTAATATTCAACAAGAATTCTACAGTATGAATTATTGACACAATATTGCTATAAAACCCAAAACTTTATAAATCAAACAATGCAATGTTAATGCCTAAAGCTTTATGGAATTCTAAGAAAACAAACAGGGTGACCTTTTTTTGTACAAGTCCATCATTGTTATCTCGACAAACCTTTTAAAATTTTCAAGATCTTGATCTTGGGATGCACATCAAAATCCATGTTATAAAACATGAATATAATTTTATTTATTAATTAGAGACTTGTTTTTACTGGCACACACAGTTAACATCAAAGGTTGACTTAATTTAAACAAAACCTTAAACATTAATAAAATAAAGAAATAAAACAATAAACCCTTAACATTGATTACTAAAACTCGAGAACTCAAAGAAGGCATCTTTGGCATAGGAAAGGTCCACCTACTGTCAACTTTTATCAACTCATCATGCTTCAAGCTGGTTATGAAAAAACTGTCATGCTTCAATAGAGTATTTCTTGACCCCTTCTTTTGACTATCCATGATGATATTCTTGTGAAAAGTAAAATCATGACATCTTCGACTACCATTGGACAAATAAAGACTATCATTCCATAAAAGGAGCTTTATATCTAGAAGGCTATTTTGTTTTTTTTTTTTCAATATTTATGCCTCACCTGCTAGTGAAAATCCTTAACATCTTGTCCTGAGATAACTTTGTTCGGTTTAGTAAAATTAAATAGCAGTACACTCAACTTTGAATTAATGGTAGGAAGGACATAAACCATCAAATCAAGTATGATTTGATTCTAATTAAAGACTAACATCTTCTTTGCATGATTTATAACTTAGTTGGCTTCAATGACTTCATATATGTTATGATTAATTCAGAAAGATGCACTTTCAAACAGCCATTTTCGATCAAATTTTAGTTATGAAATTAAAAAAAATATTAGAAATTTCAAGAGTTTGTTAAACATCTAAAGAGAGGAAAAAATAGAAGAAGAGAGAAGAGTGATCCCTAAATAGGTCAGAGGCAAAATAAGAAAGGATTCTCTATAATCTAGTTTTGGAGAACTACCTTTAAACCAACAAATGGTTTCGCAATCACCTACCCTTTTAAGGTTATAAAAAAGGTGTCATTTGAAGCCTAATGAAGGGGAGAAGTTGAAAAACCATAAGAAAAAAGAAACAATAAGAAAAAACTAATCAAATAGTAAAACAAACGGAGAGAAAAAGAAGATATTAATACCCAATCAAATAATAAAAAATAAAAACAAAAGGAAAAAGGATAAATTATGAAAAAGAAGATTAAGAGAGTGTTTGAAAGTGTGATAGCAATTGCTTTTCAAAGTATTTTCATTCAAAAATACATCAAAATAATATTATTTTTATTTTTTAAAAGTTATTTTTAACACTATTAATCAAAATGATCTAAAAATATAGAAAACAATTAAGCAAAAACAAATCAATATTTTAAAAAACACGATTTCAACTACATTTCCAAACATAGTTTAAAAGCTACTTGGAAGGGGCTGCTATAATCTATTGAAATCAAACATAAAAGATAAAATAATTGTAATCATCTCTTAAAAGTATATTACTTAACTTGATAAAGGGTTGGAACTCATTTAGAATACTTCTCCTTTGCATTTTAAGCTTTGATTTATTTATTCAAGTGTTGTTCATAATGTTTTAGAATTCATTTGATCATGTTTGAAGTTATTTTTACATATATGTTCAGGTTGCTTTGAATGCAAGTTGTAATATGATTGTTTATTCTTATTGTTAATCTAATGTTTTACAATGTTTAATAGATGATTACTGATATGCTTTTAATGTTTGGATACTTATTCTTGATGTATGGAAAATATATGTTATGATTTGATGATTATATGCAAAAATAAAACATGTAGCAATAATTGACTATTTTAGTATTTTTTTTGTTTAATTTTGAAAGTTTATATAGGTCATTTTAATTTTTTTTTAAATGTTGAATGAGCTTTTAGATTGGTAAAAACAATATATGTGCATGTTTGTATGTTCACAGTAGTTATAGGCTTTGAATTCGATGCATTTTAATGTTTGTTGTTGTTTCTAAAGGCTTAATCATGCATACATAAGTGTATGTTAATTGTATGAATAGGCGTTAGGCTCTTATTATGGGTTTTAATGCATTTTCTTGATTTTAGCATAATATGGGTTTTAGGGTTTAACATTCATCCAAAGAAGATTACTTTGGATCTATGATTTCCATGCCGTTTTGATTAATTATTGGTTCTTACACGTGTTTGAGCTTGTTAATCATTAATCTAGTATCCTAAAGACTTAAAAACATTGAAATTTAGCATTCGATCTATGGTTCTTCATTTGTGTTTTTCACGAAATTAACTAATCATGATGATTGTTGTTTTTTGCAATGATCAAGCCTTAAAATTTTACTTAAACGATGATTTTACTTGCCTTTATGTCATTGCTTTTGCGAAATCTGGTTTGAAATAAATCTACATTTTTGAGTTTATGTTGAATGTTCTTTATGTTGTTGATAAATTCTGAGTTTTGATCCATTTCAATTTAAAATTTATAAAAAATCATATTTTTGCCTTGATTGATTGGTTTTCATAAGTTTGAAGCCTTGTTTTCTTGTATGTGGATCAAGCCTAATTCTACATGACCGGGTTGGCCCATAAAACTTTAAATTCTTGTTTGGCTCATTGCATTTTTGCAAGAGAATTTTTTTTTTTAAAGTGTATTTGGCAAACACATCATCAGCCCTTATTATACTTTTTTTTCCTTGTATTTTTGAATCATTGACAAGTAAATCCTAAATATTTTTTGAAAATTCTAAAAAATTTAGTGATCATTTTGAAATTATTTATGGGCTCCTAATATATTTTTCAATCATTTTATTTAATATTTAAGGATGAAAATATATCATTTAAGTTTTTTTTAAAGATAAATCTATATACACTAAAAACAAAGTTATTAAATGTTGAAATTTGGCCACGTAAGTGCTTTCTTTTTCCTTTATCTTTTTATATGTATTTTTATTATTTTTCAAAATTCAGGGGTTAAATAATGAGAAAATAAAGTTTATAATTAAACTGTGAGAATCTAAGAAGAATAGAGACCAAACACGTATAAAATTTAAACTTGAAGGACCAAACAATATTTTCCCAAATGATTGGTGAAAAAGGGATTTGTTTTTATTTAAATGTTAATTTCTATCCTTAATCTTTTATTTTTATTTTTAATAATAACTTAAAATTCTATCTTGAAAGAGTAAAATCTTTAATTCAATGTGATGAGATATGAAGAGTACCTAAATTGAAATAGATTTCAATACATTAAATTACTTTATTATAATTTAAAAGAATTAAATTAAAAAAAAGAGTTTCATAACAGAAGTGTAAAATAACAGAAAAATTCAAGGACGTAGAATATAAATAATTGTCTACAAATAATGAGGTGACCACACTAATGGAAAATGATGAATAATGAATGATCTTAGGGAAATTTTATAATGTTTAAAATTGTAATTAGTACATCAACTAACAAGACATATCACCGACTTATCCCACATCAAGAATTTCCAGAAATCATCGGCAATTTCTATGAAATTAAAACAATTCCCTTGAACGTTTTCTCTTTTCTTCTCCACTGCAGATCTAAAACAATTGCTGTAATAAAATTCGTTCTCCTCCATCTTTACTTCCACAAGAACAATGTTTCTCCCATCTTTCTTCATCGTAAATCAAAATAATCAATCAAGAAGAGATCGTTGTCTTTCTGGGTTTATCATGATCAGAAATCACGAGGGTTTTTACTGCTCATACAATCTGGCAGAATTGAACCCTTTAAAGAAGCAAAAACAACAAATAACTGGCATATTATTCAAAAATCTCAAATACTTGCGACGATTTTGCACAGCATCCAAGAAAATCCAGGGTCCAAAAGGAGTGAAAACCATGGTAAAATCAGAAAACGAAGTGCTCTATTGACTCCATCATCAGCAAGATCCAAAGGGTGTGAAAACCATATTAAATTAATAAATTCATCGTCAACAAAATCCACTCTGTTTTTCTATCCGTCAAAAAACAAAATACTGTATTTTTAACCTTTTTTACCTCTTCTTTGTTTCTTGTCATCATAAGCAATCGAAGTGCCTAAAACAAAACACGCCTATCTCCAAATGTTTGGCGTCTCTCTTTAAAGCTGTGCTCAAACCAAAACCTTTTTTTTTTTTGACGTACACGTGTCCATGTTAAATAATTAAGCTACCATAAACTTGCATCTAATGATATCAATTGTCATTCATCGTGGGTCGTCTTTTTCTTCTTAAACATTAAACTAGGATTAAAAGAGTTTTTAAAGTGTAGTAGTGGTTTTTAAAAAAAGTATTTTTTTATTTTAAAATATATTAAAATAATTTTTTATATTTTTAAAAAATTATTTTGATATTAACATTTTAAAATAATAAAAAAAAAATATTTTAAAAAAAACATGATTTCAACAATATTCCTAGACGGTCACTTAACGAGGCGTAAAGCATATGCTCTCATACCTGCCCCACATAAATTCGAGGACATGTCATCCACTTCTGACCCACATTTCCTAATCAGACAAAACCATTTAAGTAAGAATATTTCAAAATCGTTCAAAATTCAAAACCATAATTATTAAATTCAATTTAATTTGTTGCATTTTTTATTTGATATTGTAATACTGGTTTTTTAATTATTTTTTATTTTAAAATATATTAAAAAAATATTTATTTTTTAAAATTTATTTTGATACAAGCACACTAACACAATCCAGAAAAACTACAAAAATAGTTTCAAGCACTTTGTTTTTAGAATTTTTTTAAAAGCTTGGCCGTGCTATATTGCCTAACATGATCTTAAGCCCCATTTCTTTGCTACAAAGTAGGTTTTTTTAAATAAATTCTGGGAAAGTAAATTATTTTTTGATATCTGGTAATATAATGAAAAATAAATTAGAAAATATTTTTTAGTGTTTAATTATGTTATGAAAAATAAACTAAAAAATAATTTATTAATATTTTATTTTTCTCAAGTTTATTAAAATAATAAGAAATAAATCTTACAAATTAAAAAATTAAATGAGAATGAAGTTAAAAAAATATAATTTCATAAATTATCTCAAATAAAATAAATAATAATCAAAATAATAGAGATCAAATCTAAAAAATAATAAAATAATAAAATATGAAGAAATTAAAATAATAATAATAATTAACATTTTAGAAATTATTTCAAATAAAATAAGTACAATCAAAAGAATGAGGACCAAATTTAATAGATAAAAAGTTTTAATAAAAAAATAATAAGAAAAAAGTAAATAATAATTATAAAAATAAAGATCAAAGTTAATATAAAAATTAAATTTTAAGAGATGAAATTGAAAAATAAATATTCAAAATAAAATATATATAACAATCAAAAGTTTGATAACCAAATTTGATATAATCAACAAATAATATGACATTTCTAATTTTTTTATAATTTTCAAAAAGTGTTTTCCACCTAAATTTTACAGGAAAACACTTACCTAAAAACTAAGTCAAATTTTCCTTTAACTGGAAAGTTTTGTTCATTGATCAACTTTTTTAATGACAAACAAATATAGAAAAATTTAAAAAATAATTTTTTGAAAACCACTTTTTAAGAAAGAAATACAACTTTAATAACCTAAGTATGAATCGATCAACTTGAATTTTTAAATTTTTATTAAATAATATCTATTAATTTTTTTTTTGTATTTGAACAACTTTTTTTTATTTAAAAATAAATAAATTAAAATTTAATTGACATGTTAATTTATAAATGTAGATTTAACTTAAGTTGAATTAGTTTCTCTGAATTGTCTCTTAAGAAGTATTTAAAAAAAAAAACATCAAATACAAAGATAAAAATATATTTGATTGTAGAGATAAAAACATAAAAATAAATTAATCATTGAAATAATTTTGAAATAAGTTTATGTACTTTCAAAACATGATATATATAAAAAATATTTATACATAGATAATATTTTTTTTTATCACTATAATATCTATACAAAGACTCTTAATTTCAAATTTTTTCAATCTAGGTATTTAATGATAAACATAATTATTATTATTATAGTTTTAAAACATGATTTGAAGTAATGTTTAAGTCACAAATTGGTTAAGTCAACTTGAATCTATCACAATTTTGTTTTAAAAAATCAAAACAATATTTTTTCGAAAGAAAATTTAAGATGTTTTTTACTTGGGTTTTGATAAAGTCTCGAGTTTACTTGAGTGTTTGATCGGTTCAAACTAGATCAATTATTTTTTTATTTTATTTTTTGAAATTCAAACTAATTTAAACCTTAAGTTATCAAGATTTTGGATTGACTCGCTAAATTGATTTAAGTTTTATAATAAGAGTTATTATATTATTATTAATTTTAATATTTAATATACACTAAATTTTAAAAAATAATATTTAATTATCTGTTTAATATAAAAGTTTAATAATAGTTCAAATAAAAAGTAAAATTAACTTACACCCCCCAAAAAAAAAAATATTTATCAATCGCAATTTTATTTATATGTACTGCAATAACCAAAAGCTACGCTCAAAACCCCATTCCCAACGAAAAACTCCCATAACAAAACCAAGAGGTTTGCAGAATCTCCATCGTCCTTCCACTTCCAATCCAACGGCCATGGATATCGATCTGCGTACTCCTCTCTCATTGGCCACCCCGATTTTCTCTTCTCCTATATAAACCCCAAAACACCCATTGCGCACTTCAGATTTCCTCTCTCGGCAGTTATCCTCTCCCAAAAGAAATAGTCTCTTCATATTTCGTTTCGACTATTTGTTTGAAAAGAGTCAATCAATGGCTGGCAGAGGCAAAACCCTAGGATCTGGAACAGCGAAGAAGGCTACATCAAGGAGTAGCAAGGCCGGTCTGCAGTTTCCGGTGGGTCGTATTGCTAGATTCTTGAAGGCCGGCAAGTATGCTGAGCGTGTTGGCGCCGGCGCTCCTGTCTACCTCGCTGCTGTACTTGAATATCTTGCTGCTGAGGTAATAATGCCTCAATTTTTTTCTTTAATCTTCTCTCTTCGAAGTGTTTTGGTATGATTTTGTGAATCTAGGGTTCTTTTTATTTTTGGTGATCTTGATCGTTTTTTGGGAATTATATTCTTGTTCTCGGAAATTATCCTGTTAATTGTGTTTTTGAAGATGTGGCCGTGGTCAGTCTGTGATTTTGCTTATTGGGTTTTTTGGAATCTAGGGTTTGAACTTGTTCCTGAGTCAATTTTGGTGTTCTTAAATTTCCATGTCTGAATCTGAGAGTTTTGAATTTTTGTTTCAAAGCCTAAATCAGGGAAAGTTAATCTTATCAATTGGTTTTGTGTTTGATGAGTCTTGTATATGTTGTGCTGTCAGGTACTTGAATTGGCTGGAAATGCAGCAAGAGACAACAAGAAGACCCGTATTGTGCCACGCCACATCCAGCTAGCAGTGAGGAATGATGAAGAGCTAAGCAAGCTTCTTGGTGATGTTACAATTGCTAACGGAGGTGTGATGCCTAACATCCACAACCTTCTCCTCCCAAAGAAGACTGGTGGTTCCTCCAAGGCCTCGGCTGATGATGACAGTTAAATGTGAAGGAAGAGTTTTAAAGGAAGTGTATTTTCAGTCACTGTGATAATTTAAGTCTTTTAGCTTCAATTTTTCTTCAGAGTTTAGGATTTAAGGCTGTGTTCATGTAAGGGTAGTTTTAGTAGTTAGGGTTTTACAATTAATGATGTGAATATAAATTGATCATCATCTTTGTGCTCATGTTATGGTCGAAAATATTTTTTTTTCTATGTATTGGCATTTAATGCACGACTTGAATCTATCCTTATTTGATTGCATCATCTGATTATTGTCTCGAATGAGATGGGATGTGTGGCAGCCAGTGGGTGTGAAGTGTTGTTTTCTAATTGGAGTTTAGAGCGAGAGGATAGGTGGTTGATATTGATGCTTGCATTTTAAAGCGGCCGAAGGATCTTTAGTGCTAGGTTTTCTTTAATTTCTTGTCGAAACTTGATATGTTACCTGGGTTTATTGCTTTTCTAGGTATGGAAATTGACAGGATTGTTGGGCCACCAATATGTTATACAGTCTATGCAAGTGCTTAGGAGAGTTGTCCTGATGGCATGGTTGGTATCGAGTGGAATTTAGAAGTGATGACTGCGAGTGTGTTAATAGATAGGTCATGATTAGAATGGTTACTACAACAAACTTACGAATACATTGGAGTGGTTTATACCAAATTCATGGATGTTGACTTGCCAAGTTGCTTCCGTCCTAATTTATCAATGACGGAAGACTGGTCCTCCTTTGCTTGTTTACATCAGGACAGTTCTTCCGTTTCTATTGTGAGGAGCTAATTAATTATGGTCTTTTAGCTTGCGTAGTTTCTTTTTAATTGATATATTTCAGAGAAGCTTCAATCACCGTTGGAGACATTTAGGGCCTGTTTCAGTTTGTGAGCGCCAGGTGTGGTGCTAGGAAAGAAATGCATTTGATCTGTATAACAATACATGACAAGACCAAGGGACAGTGGTTGCATAGAAAATGTTTGTTAAATCAATCTGAATCTGTGGGAGCACAACAAATTGCTCAAACGTGCACATCATATATACTAATATACATAGCGCAAGCAGAATCGGTGCTTGAAAATCGCATGGTAATAGCAATCAGTAAGACATGTTAAAAGGAAGAATCACCCTAGCATATTGCAAGCTATATTAATAACTCTTTCCCAGTTATAGCTAGTTGAGCTCTCTAAATGGTGCTCTCTCCTCAAGAAGAGACCGGAGTCTCTTTATTGTTGGTGAAGGACAAGTATTGACATTCTCCTTCACAGCACTGAAGAGCTCAGTATCATACTTCAACATGGGACTAGATGATCCACTATTGTCAAATGACTGCACCATGCATGCCAAGGTGCCCATCAATTGCATGTCTTCATTGGAGAACTGGCTGATTCTCTCACCAAGTCCCGTGAAAAAGCCAAACAAATTGTCCCTTTCTGATGACAACTTCATTACATTTTCAGCCAAACTTTTGTTCCCTTTTTTCAGCTCATCAACCGAGGCTTCCGACATTCTCAGCTTCGTCTCCATTAGATTCTCTAATTTCTTCATTTCCAGCAGTTTTTCTTCTAGTTCAGCTTCAATTTCTATTGCCTTGTGTTTCGATTCCGAGAGTGATTTTTCCTGCAATTCCAGTTTCTTTTGTACAGAAAAGATGTCATCCTCCAGCTCCATTAACATCATTTTCTTCTCTTCAATTTCCAGTTGGGCCAGAATCTCGGCTGAAGCAATCTTCTCCCAGGCCTCATGGACCAAACCAATCTCAGCCTGTTTCTCAGCTAGCTCCAAAGAGAAGGAGATCAACGAGCCATTAAATTTTTGTTCCCTCGACCTGACACATTGCAAGAGGTCGTCTATTCTTTGATCTTTCTCTTCCATGAGCTGGATAAAATGTTCTTTTTCAAGATCAATTTTTCTTTCAGCCTCTACCAGTGTCAACACTGAAACTTCAAGTTCTCTTTTCAGCGATTCTTGCTCCAGCCACCCAACCTCTTTCTGCAGATCATCTAAAATTTTTTCCTTCTCTCTCATGGTTCGCAGAAAACCCTCTTTCTCTGATTCAAAGGACATTACTGTCTCCTTTGCAGAAGTGGCTGCAGCTGACTCTCTTGTTTTAAGTTCTTTCTCAAAGAAATCAATCTGATGCTGCATGCTATCTATTCTACTGTCCCTTGCTTTTAATAGACGGGCAAGGTCATCTTTCTCCTGCTTGATGGTTTCCTCAACTTCTACTTGTGATAGAAGAGAAGCTTCTATGTCTTTGCGCAGCAACTGGCTTTCTTCAAGATCATCTTTTAAGCGATGAGCAATAGTTTTCCACATCCACAATTCAAATTCCAGAGCATGTCCTTCGTAGATTTTAGCTGCAAAATCAGATTTCAATCTGTCTAAGGCATAACAAACTTCTTGAAGTTTCTCTTTCAAGTCTTTTTCGTTCTGGAGAGCTTGCTCTTCCAATCGGTGTTGGCACCTGGATGAATCCTCGAGCATTTCTTCGTATTTCTTGAGTTCTTTTTGCATCTGGAGGTTCTGCTCTTCAATATGATCAAGAGATTGAACCCTCCTCAACAAAGAAGCTGTGTTCTCGTTTTCTTTAGCTAATTCAGCATTTGCAGTGTCCAACGCATCATAAACTTCTCGTAGTTTCTTCTTTAAGTCAGTTTCCACATCCAAAGCTTTCTTTTCTATGAGAAGCTGCTTACTCGATGATTGCTTAACCATTTCCTTATACCTCTCAAGCTCTTTCTGCATCAGGAGCCGTTGCTCTTCAACCAGTTTTAAGTGATCAACCCTCCTAGAAAAACATTCCACCTTCTCATGATGTTCCGCCAATTCAGAACTGGTCTTGTCGAAAGCATCACAAACTTCTCTGAATTTCTCTTTCGAATCGTTTTCAATCTGCAAAGCTTGCTTTTCTAGGCAACGTTGACGCCTCGATGACTGCTCAAGCGCTTCCTTGTACTTCTCCAACTCTTTCTGCATCAAGAGACACTTCTCTTCTATAAGATCCAAGGCCTTGGCTTTCCTTGACAAAGATACTAACTTCTGATGTTCTTTGGCTAATTCTGAGTTTGCCACGTCCAAGTCATCACAAACTGCCTTAAGTTTATCTTTCAAGTCAGTTTCTGTCTGCAACGCTTGCTTCTTGAAGCAAAGTTGACTTCTGGACGATTCCTCAAGCAATTCTTTGTATCTCTCAAGCTCTTTCTGCAACAGTAGTCGTTGGTCTTCAACAAGATCCAGGCCCTCAATTCTCTTCAATAAAGAAGCAACCTTTTGACGTTCATCCTCGAAATCTGTCATCACTTTAGCCAGAGCAGTGTTCTTTGTCTCCAGCTGCCTCATCAAAAGAGAGACATTTTCTCCCCTTTCTTTGTCACGAAGTCTTGCCTCAGTATCAGCATTCTCAAAGTTCAGCTGAGCCTCAGTTATACCTGATTTCAACACCAATAGCATTGTCGAAGCCTCCTCATTCTGCATCTTCAACTGCAATATCACGGAGTGACAAATTTCCAATTCTATCCCAAGTTCTTCTACTGTTGCTTCTTTGCTCTCTAGTGCAGTCCGGTAATTATCCAGCTCTTCAGTCAATTTCTCCAGTCGAAAGCTCCATTCAGCTTCTTTAGCTCTAAGATTTGAAGAACAATTTCTGTGCATCTGCTCCAAACTCTTGAGTTTGTTTCTCATTTTTGCCAAAGAAGAAGAATTTCCCGTTTCCCGAATCCCAGCCTCCTGAAGTTCTTTAAGGGACACCAGCAACTCCTGATTTTCTTTCTCTAGCCTCCCCGCTTTGTACTCGATTTCTTTGTAAAATGTCTCCTTTGTAGCCAAAGAATGTCTCAGAGCTGCAATTTCTCTGTCCCTCTGAGTGGCCAAGCATTCTAGTTGTGACTTTGCATCCTTACACTCAGCAAAAACATTCTCAAAGCGTGCTTTAAATTCAGAAACCTCAACTTCCAGATGATTTCTCCTGCTTTCTTCACGAGCTAAGGCTTCATTGCACATCTTGAACCGTCTTTCAAGATCTTCTAAGATTCTGGTCTGAGAATCTAAGCGTGACTGCAGTGAGCAAATTTCGTCAATCAATGTGGACTTCTCCATTTCCCACCCTTTCTTGCTTTCCCTGAACTGATCTCGGAGCTTTTCATGTGCTTCTTCTAGATGGCTGAACTGTTCTTTCTTCCATTTTAGCTGATTTTCTACCTTCATGCTCTCCTCCTCTAACTTGAGTAGCATAGCATCCCTTTTCCTCATCTCTTTGGATGCTTTGGCATTTTTCTCTGCTTCCAAGCATTTCTTCTGAGAAGCCGATAGAAGCCCCTTGAGACCTTCAATTTCTGCCATAAACACATTAATCTTTTGCTCTTGATCTATGTTCTTCTCATTTGCCTCATCTAGTGCCAATACTATCGCCCTTTTCTCCTCCTCCCATTTTTTATACTTCTCACCGCAATCAACTCTAAGCTTATCATTTGCAGTGCTTAGACGTCTGATAACGGACTCTTTTTCATTCAAACTGCATTGCAAATCTTCACACATCCGCTTCACCTTGGAGATCTCCTCTTCCTTTCCATTTGATTCTCGTGCCAGTTTCTCAATCTTGGAACATGCTTCTTGAGTTCGGATAAGCTGTTCACCATGAGCTTTCCTCAGGTTGTCAGCCAATTCAGCTTTGAGTTTCAAATCTGTTTTGAGCTTCTCAATCTCAGCTTTCGCTTCATCAAACTCTTCACCCATTTCCTCTAAAGTTTAAAAGAAACGAATCTCACCTGCTCACAAGCAAAAATCTTTCAGATGACAAATTGAACTTGATTTAAGAGCAATTATGTCAATGGAGAACACAGTACCACAAATACATATGCATTGAAGATCACATTGTGGATATGTCAAGAGGTTCAAATCCAACTAACCAAATCAAATACAGTGCAACAGCATAATAATTCCTATGGTGCTATTTTTTTCTTCCCAAAAGAGCATTGCATCCCTCTTCCAGGTCTAATTAAGAACAGATGGACAGCAGAAAACACCACTATTAAAAAGTGATTATAATCCTTAAGACCACAAACCCTATTTACGGTCCCTTTTGTATTATGAAGAACCTTCATGTCAACGAGCAAGGCCAATCTTTAGTTTCCAGATCATAAGAAATCAAATAAAACCCAAAATAACCAAAGATTTGGATACCAATTTTAATAAGATTTTCCATTTTTTTTCTCCCAAGATTAAACAAAGACTAAAAATTATTATTATCATTAAAATCTAAAAAGTCTATTTCTTTTCCGTTTTTGCATCCAATAATAGACCAAAATATGTATCTTATTGTCAAAAACATGAAAATCCAAAAGAAAAGGCCTTTAGATCTCATTTTCTGTCTAGATTTCACATTGGCTAACTTAAGTCACTGTGTAGTCTTGTTAACAACCCAGCATTCAAATAAATAAATCAATAAAGTCCCTGGCAAAATATAGAGAGGCCCAGAAAGAAAAAAAGGGCTAACTTAAAATGACTTGTAACGAAAAAAAACATGTGAAAGCTAAATAATTGAGAGATTAAGAAACCTCACTGCTTGATGATTCTCTTAACACTTGAACAAGCAAGAATAAGAGAGACGACCCACCATAAAAAACATACCTGGTTGTCGTCGTCGTCGTTGTTATGGGTTTGGGCTTATTGTTGTTAGAGACTTATCCATGTAAGAAAGAGAGTTTGTTGTGATTTTGTTGGGTTGTAGAGAGAAAGATTGAGATTAGAAGATGAAAGCAAATAGAGAAAGTGCAAGGGATAGCCGTTGAGAAGGAGGGGTATTCGATTTGAAATCGAAATCGAATCACACGGCGTCAGGGTTTCGATTTTAACGGTGTGAGAGGTTCGTCGGCCTTGTAACTTGGGCCTACTATATTGGTTTGGGCTTGGCTTCAGAGGTTTTATTTGCTTGGAATTTCTTTCATAATTTTTATAGGGGACACAGTGGTAAATCAATAAATTATTTTCAGCGATATTAAAATTATTTATAAAATAAAGTTAATTTTTAAAATAGTGAAAATTTAATTATATTTATCTATATTATTTAAAATTAATTAAAAATTATTTTAAGTTTTCCAGAAATAAAATACAAAACAATAAATTATTTTCAGAGATATTAAAATTATTTCCAAAATCAAATTAACTTTTAAAATAGATAAAAAAATTATTTATATTTATTTATATTATTTAAAATTAATTAAATATTATTTCTTGAAATATGCAGCATTCAATCATTTTACACATAAAAAATTTACAAATTCAACCTATTTCCAGGTCTAAGTCACGTTTGATTGTTGTTTATGGATAGAAAAAACAATAATACATAAAAAGATATTTCCTTGTATTTTTTATTTAATAATATAAAAATTCATTCTAAAACTATTTTTAAAAAAAATTATCTTATTTAAAAATAACTTAATTATTAATTTATATCAAGGGGGATATTTCAAGAACCATCTCCTTGTCGTCTTATTTTGTATTTATGGGGGGGTTTAGAAATACAATAATAATTATTTAAAAAAAAATTTACTTGAAAATATATTAAAATATTTTTTTATTTTTTACAAATAATTTTTAATATGGTATGATTCAAAAACATAAAAGAAAAAAAATTAATTTTAATAAAAAAATCAAAATTTTCCCAAATGGTTGTTCAGTTTATAAGGGTAAGATCCTCTATTTCTAGTTGTGTGTGTGTGTGTATATATATATATATATTATTTTAAATATTTGATGTGTTAATTTTTTTTAAAAAGTACATAGATACATTTACAAGTAAATTTTTTTTTAAAAAAACCATCATCACCATACCAACTAATAACATATTATTAATTAGATTAACAAAACAAATTAGTCACTAAATTACGCAACCCTCTTCTCTTCCTCTCTTGAATCAAAGAAGTCTGGATTGATATTTTAAAGCAATGATTTTTCCGAGTTCAAATGCAAAACAATAAAGCAATTATCTTCATTTGAAAATACAAAAGAATATAGTTGGAACTGATACGATCGAATTAATAACCAAAAGATACAGTAATATGAGCTGATGAAACAGAATTTTTATTGTTATCTGTAACTTCATGGTGAATCTTGAATTTATATCTATGTTAATGAACACGGCATCTCACATACTATTACCAGTCGAAGTTGATTTTTCAGCTACAAAAACTTCCAGATTTACAAATAAGGCTATCTACAGCAAAATGGGAAGATAGCATTATGTGAATAACAGGACCTTGCCACGGCATTTTCGAGGCCAGACCAATCAGAAGTTCAGAGATGCTGAAAATTAGCAGAAGTGTTGCCATCTTCTAGCTATTTTCCAACAAAAAAATCAACTGCTGGTGGGAAACCCTTCTTGTCCTGAATTTTAGCTTCAAGATTGGCTATCTAAGCTGTTGGAGTATCAAAATGCTTGTTTCTACAGAGCTGTCTTCGCAAATTTTTGCATCCCAGTTTAGAAGCAGGGCGCCATCCAAAGAGCTCTTGAATACAGAAGTTCAAAAAGAGTGAGGCTATCGAAAAGCTATTTGCCAGAAAATTAGTTTTTGTGCTAGTGCCAGTTTTTGTGTGATTCCATCGATCCATGCCTCTGGCGTCGGTACATGTCTTCCTCAGGTAGATGCAACATTCCTCTCGCAACATTACCAAGGCTGCTTTTAAAGTTTTTCTTGTCATCGATACCATAGACAAACCCCCTATGTAGACCAAATTCAACATGAAAGTAAGGGAAGTCCTTTGGGATTGAACCGCGAAATCCTTTCTCACTTGTATCAGTGAGCTTCTTTGTGTTGTGTTGACTCCACTCATCTTCAGCTTCATGAATTGCCTGAAATGAACTTCAGTAACTAGTGCGAGTATTTGTTAGGAATGGACAAGTGAACATGGAAAGGAGTGCGCAAGTCATGTATTTGTCCTCGTATACAAGCAACATCTATAAATGTGAATGGCTGGTGCTGACATTGTTCCTAGAAAGAAAGCTACTGGGTTATATCAGAAGCATGCACATAATCTTGCATGGATATAAGTTACTTTTCATTGTGGTTTCTCCCTGCTGTTATATATTCATCACTTTGACCCCATTTACTTTCAACAATTTACTAAATATTAGAGAACATAGTTGTTACAGTGCACTGGCAATCCTTTCATGTTAACTTTATGTTTTTTCTCTCTCTCTGTTCCTGATGACAACTGTTTGTTTAAGCTAAGGTAGAAAAAGATAAACGATATTTTTCAAAGTGCACTCAATCAATAGTGACTAGCAGATCAGCTCTTCTCTCTTTGGAGATAATCCGGTAAAATCTAGAAAACTAACTGAAAACTAAAAAAGGGAGGCAAAAATTGATTCATCAAAAACAGGAAATTAATAAGAAAAAGCTAACCTTCTTAAATAGAGAGGGGGTTGCTTAGCAATTTCTCGAGGCAAAGGAATACACTCGATGAAACAATGGCGCGTTTGTTTTGACAAGCAGATCACTGTTTCAAGAAACACTAAATCCTTCTCTTGCTTGGAGAACATCATCATAAGACATTTCTTGGAATTTCGAATTTCTTCCTACACATTATTGTCAACATTCCCTGCGGCTGAGTCATGCTGTAAAGACAAAAACCAGGTGAAGAGCAGAAATAACAGAAGGTTCGCCTACGGCATTCCTAGAAATAAAATCCTTTAGTTACGTCACGATGCGGATGACTTTATTTTGCTTCCTAAATCATCGAAACAATTCTTGTTTCATGTTCTCGAGAATCTTGGGGCCATCTATTAGAACAAATCCAAGACAAATGACAAGTAGTAATTCAAATACAGACGGATAATTTCAAATAGAGACAGCTTTTCAAATTGTTAACTATAATTATGAGACAGATCAATTCTCCCAAATGCAATCTATTAGAACAAATCCAAGACAAATGACAAGTTGTAATTCCAAGGGTGAAAAATACAAATCATACAACTGGTAACTGAGCCTAGTCTATTCCAAGCAAGTAGACTAAGCTTACTTGCATTGGCAAGATGCAGCTGTGACCAGGCAAAACAGGCTGCCACCGAGGCAACATCAAATATGTGAAGTTTGCTATCGACACAACAAGCTGTTTTTTCCGGTTTGGATTCTCAAAGGTAAAATGACAGCGTTCTTGCTGCGTCAAAATGCGCTTTGCGAGATAATTTGTCTCAGAGACCTTTTGGATCACTGTCTCTGCCCTTCTTATGGGACTTACTCCTTGGGCCATCTTCAAAATCATATTCATCGTCAGCCTAACCATTGAGCAAGATGCCTATCAGCATCTTCATCCTCCTTTCTTCTCGCAGAAACACCTTGAATAGCATATCTGAAAAGAACAATACGAGAGAAATTATTATAAAAGTGATGAGCATAAATTGCAAATTTTCGAAAATAAGAATAAGAACAAAAAAAAAACAAAAACAATGGCATGTGGAGTTGCTGAATCAAGTTGAGCAAACATAAGTATTTGATAGAAGCTCAAAGAACATACATAATTAATAGGAAAATCACGTGTTAAGTTACCTGTTTGTGCCCAGAGACTATCTGAGGTCTATTAGAATTTTCTCCGGCACCCCTGCTTCGCCTTGATGTTCTCAGCCTCTTGCTGATAAAACAAAGCAAATGAACCAGCTAATCGCCAATAAAAAGTTCGTGCATTTACAATTTGACTCAGAAAATATAAAGAATCCATCAAAACATGATTGTTTTTCCATGCAAGACCTCGAAAGTAGCTTGCATCCAAATTCCAACAAATATCTGGAAAGTGGCGATGAACCTCGGAGACTGTTGTTACCGACACAGCTATCATAGTATGCCAAGATTAGAGAAGTGCAAGTTTTTATACAACTATCTTCAAAATTTTAAAAGCTTTTTTGATTGACTCAGGTCCTGCTGACAGTGAAGTGACTCGAAAAGGAGTACTGAATAGCATCACTTTTACTCAACTGATCTTGATCTTACCCTGAATTCTTATCCCATTTCTAAGGAAATGACTAACACTTAGAGCTCGGATTAGGATCGGGGAAATAACAACGCCATTGCAACGCTCTTAGCTTTTGTCCTACAGCATCGTGTAATAATCCATCCATCAATTTACTGAACGGTTTTCCTCGCATTGTTTTTCATGCTCCAAAGAAATATATAAAATTAACTAAAATTTCACCCAAGAACGAGAGAATCCCATTCCCTCCCGAAGCTTGATTCTTTATTAGAGTATGGGTGAAACAAAAGTCAGTAGAAGTGGAAACATTATAAGTTTCCACCAGCATTCTCTTTCTGCTTAACGAGAATTTTGCTCACAAAATCTTTAAAAAATATTTAATTTTATAAAAACTTTTAAAAAATACTTTTTAAATGTAAAATACAAACTCTAACTCGAGGGTCTATAGTTCCATCATATACTGATCTTCTACATTTCGGACTGCTATTTAACATCAAAGGAGAAACCAACTGTTTTTATGCTATTGTAATTTCCAATCTAATTGCTCCACTATTGACATCCAAATTCTACAAAAAGAATCAATCTTGTTTGAACAAAGAATTTTAAATGGAAGAAGAATAAACATCAATACACCTAACATTCTACCAACGCACAAGTTAAACATTTAAGGGATTTTTAAACGTGAATCCATTGAGCCCCGACTGAAATTTCTGGCTTAATTTACTCTCTTTTCAGCTCCATTAATCTATCTGCTGAATTTGCAATTTGGTCTCCATGTGTGAACGCAATTTGGCAGCTTTCGTGCACTTCCCCACGATTCCCTCAAAATGTGAATACCACCACCAAATGACTTGAAGGGTAATTTACACTCCCATGATATCAGCAACCTGGAAAACACAAGTGAAGGATTTCCTTAATTTCAACATTAATCTGAAGTTCACAGAATAACGTTAATTTGTGTATGTTTGTATAAATTCTAAATGGAAAAACCACAAATTAATTATCGATAGGGTCTTAGCTTACCTCTTTCAGATTAACCCTCGTCATCTGAACTGGAAGTAGAATCTCCCATTCGTCGCTCTGCAATTGCTGGAAATAGCCGCTGGCGAATATCAGGTGAGGGTTGCTGGTGCTTATGAGATGGAGATGATGCAGTTGACGCCTCTTTTTTCCGTGTTTTTGCTGACCTCTTTTGTGCCTCTCCCACCTCTTTGCATACCTTATCTAATATTATTAAGAAGTCTCGTACAACGATGAATAATCGTAAACCCTCATCTTTCCCAGCATTCCCATGGAAATAATCACCAGTGCTCTTCACCAGAGCCGCAATTCTTTTTTCTTCTTCCAGAAGTGACATGATATCAACCTCAGCATTCTGCACAAAACTTTTTAATGTTTCATGGAATCCACTATTTTCCTCTAAATTCTTCATGTCTTTATTCAGGAAATTTCTGGTTACTACCACGGACTGCCCAAGTTTAGCCACGGATCCTGTTAAGCTGTCAGCATCCACAACCGCTGCTCTTTTGACATTTTCTAGTTCACTGCTCAATTGAGAAACAACCTGAAGACCAAGACTGCTATAGTTGTCTTCTGTATCAGGGGAAATGTCCTCAAGGAGATCGTCTGTTTTTACACTGACACTGGAGATGCTCCGGCTCTCTCGTCCAGCACGAGCAGCTCTCACACCTTCTGAGCGAATTATCTCCTGAACAACAAAGTGTAAGAGAGTAGTCTTCCCATCTATTCCCTTTACATCAGCTAATTTCAAAAGTGTGTCAAGCTTGAATGCTTGTGCACCGCCACGAAATGTTCCATCATTCATTCGGTTGCCTGTTTTAAGAACAGCTTCCAGAAGCTTGAGGAACAACCGACTATTTCTGAGTTCCTTGCAAGCAACCTGCCATATTAGATGGAGATGGCATCACATTGGATTTTGGCAAGTGGAGAAATTCAAGAAATTGCCAGAAAAGAGAGTCCATAATGAGATGCTGGGACTTTATCATAACCAATAGAAACTGACCACCTCTACATGCTAGTATATTCAAATTTTACAAATGTAGGAATATTTTTATAAAGCCAGGCATCTTATATGCAAGAACATGCATGTGTTCTAAAAGCCAAACTTAGGTCAGTATTCTACAAATGCTATCTTTTCTATCATATCCTACCCATCCTCTGATGTCTAATAAGTGGCTGGTCTCTTTCGCTCTATGCATTAGCAGGGATGCATGCACTTTCCAAGTCACATATGAAGGGAAACCAATTCAAGGCACCAAACTGATATCAATATGTATTTTTATTTTTTTTGCAAAAAATACTGTTGTGGCTCTCTACAAAAGATTTCTTAGTAATATTTTAATGATTTTTTAAAATACATCTCCACAATTTGGCACGCCTTTCCAAAATCATACGGTCTACTTCCCCATACGTAGAAAAAGAGCAACTATCAAGTTCATCATCAGACCATGAGCATGGATATTTCCAACGCATTGTTAAAAATGACAACCAACATTTACAAGCAAGAATTAAACCAAGCGTTGAAAAGAAATACAGTATCCAGTTTCCTACCTCTAAGGTTTCAAAAGACTCTTTAGTGGTAGCAACCTCTTCCTGTAGAATGCACATGAAAAGCAGGGCTTCCATTCGTTTAAAAGCAAACGGTATGTCAACCAATGCTTTTAGGAACCTCTCAGCAGGCCCAAGTTGAGAAAGTTCACCACTGTAGAGCCTAAGCTTCAGTTCTTCATCTGCTGTGGGTGCCATCCTCAACAAATTTTGAAGAAGCTCTACAGGAAGCTCGTTTCCTGCATTAACTAACAGATGTTAGAATATGTTGATGCATTAAAACCAAAGGACACTATTGCTACTCAAATTCCACAACCAATGAAATGGGGTAATTACATACTATCCACAAAGCCACACCATCATTAAAATCAGCCATACTAGACAGAAATGGTGTGTGAAAATATTTTACTAGACAAGGAACAGGACAAACAAAACCACCACAAAGCCCCCGCCCCCCAACACCTCCCAAACAAGAAAAAAACAAATAAATAAATTGAAATTATTGGGAAATGGAGCAATTCAACTTATCCATGAATGCATATCTACTGAAAGAAACAAAGGGAGTTGATCACCTTCACGAAGTGCATCACAGACTTCCTCTATTGTCACATTCAGTGCCCGCAGAAGAATAGACAAATTTTGTGCCTTTTTCGGATCAAGTATTTGAATATACTGGGGTGAAGGATCTTGAGAAGAAGACTCTTTCTTGTGTTCATTTTTGTTTTTATCAGGTGCATATCCAAACAGGGTTTCTATCATTTCCTCATTGAACCTGTATAAACATATTCAGCAGCAAAGGTTATTTAGAGATTCATGAACAACAAAATTAAAATAACAATTAAAATTAAAATTGTAACTCACTGGAACGATCCTGATTTAATCTGATGCCAAACCATTGAATGATCAGGGTTGGCTAGAACTTTATCCCAGAAAAATGGCTTTAGTTTGGTTTTAGGAGCATCAGCCTCATCCCCCAAACCAGCTCCTTCACTAGATGCGCTATTGGAAGGACGCTTTGATCCAAGAGGGGGTCGAGGAGCCTTTGGACCTGGGGGCATTGGTGGTGGTGGTCGAGGAGCAGAACCTCCAGTTGGAGGTGGTGGAGGGCGTGGACCAGGTTTCACTCCAGGAGCAATAGGTGGTGGAGGAGGTGAACCGCGGGGAGGAGGGGGCACACTACTGGATGATTTCGCAGGGGCAGGTGGTGCTGGAGGGGGAGGGGAAGGAGTAGGACCAGCCCTACTGGGAGGTGGCCTGAGATTAGCAGGCGGTTCATGGGGAAGCGGTTCTGCCCTTCCAGGAGGAGGCTTCAGAAAAGGGTTGTTGCCTGTCCTTCCTGGTGGAGGTGGTACAAGTATGTTCATCTTGTTGTCAGTAGAGAATTTGGCAGCACCACTAACAACTCCTAACGACAGACTTTCATCTAACGATACATTCTGAGCATCAGAGTTATAAAAATTGCTCTCCAAAGGTGATCCCCTTTTCTCATGGTTTGATATATTACCAAAAGATTGATGACCAAGCTTTTCTTCTTTGATAGAATTTCCTAAACCAAAAGTTTTATGTGTGGAACCTGGAAGATCAAATTTTTGAAGCAATATCAGGACTGCATTAAAGAATTGTAGATTAAAAGAAAACATATGACAGTTCATTTACTAACCAACAGAATAGTCACTTAAGCTTATGCTAAGAAGGGGCCTTTCATCATTTCGTCCCGCACCAGATCCTCTCCTACAAACTGTAGTGCAGAACAAGAAGAACAATGCTGCAAGAACAAATGTCACTGCAGCTGTTACAAGGACTGCAATGAGAACTGTTTTATTGTTATTTTTTCCATTAGCTGGCTCAATATTTGGACCAGAAGTTGGACCTCCAGAAGAGTTTTCGCTGAGACTGAGAGGAGGTGGTGATACTTGAGGAAAAAATAGCTCCCGCGGTGAAGGAGCAGGGTTTGGGGTGGAAACTGGAGAAAGAGCCAGATCTATAGCTGGTGCAGGGCTAGGAATCAGGGATCCAACAGCAGGTGCTGGGGCTGGAACCTCTGCAATGCTCTGAAGTAAATTCCTTCTTGCACCAGCATGCCTATGAAATAATGAATTTAGAAAAGTTGAGTGATAAATATCTGCGCCACCTTCATCTCCAGAAACATGGAACAGAAAACTGTTTTTTCTTATACAATCTAAAAGAGTTTCCTTTAACTGGGGATGCAGGGATTTAATCAATCTCTGACTGTTTTCTTTTGCCACTGACCAGCCCTTTGAGCTAAGTTCATCAGCCCCACTAAATGTTTCCTCTGGTAAAAAGAAGTTAGGATTTCTACCAGCTTCCTTCAGGCGAATCATATCTACCTTGCAAATGATGCATAGTAGCTCTGCCTGCAATCCAAAACAAATTCAAGTAAATATTTACCCATTTGAGAAGATTATACTGGTATTTCAGATGCACATTAAGAAGCAGATATATATGAATATGAATTAAGAACAAGCAGCAGACATGTGAAGTTGCATCTCTCTCTCTCTCTCTCTCACACACACACACACACATATTAAGAAAAAGAAAATAAGTATGCAAAAGAACATAAGCAAATGAAGGCTATGCCATATTTGCAGGGGGGAAGAGCGAGAACGAGAGAAGGCAGAGCATGATCAGTACAAAGGAAGAACTTGGAAGAGCATATCCCTACTTAGGCATAGACATAGGCATATGCAAAATGGATATAATCATGGATGCAATGGTGCATAATACACCTAATGTCAAAGTTTATTGTGGTATTATGATCCTTATCATTGATCAATTTTTATCTTCAACAATGACTAGTTTTCAGATAAAAAAATTATTGTTGCTTTTTATATGACAAAAGAATTAAATAATCACAACAGTTCCATCTGATCCTCCCCTCCTCCAGTGCCCAAAATTAATATTTAAGAAAAAATTCACAAGGCCCTAAACAAAGAAGAAAAGGGAAGAAATTCAGGACTCAGAGTAAACAGTATTGTGATCGGGCTTCACGAGGGGTGCAACAAGGTTAAATCATACATCTCGATGAAATGTTACAAAAGTATAACTCATTGTGACATAAATTTATCAGCCAATAGTCATATTATACAAATAATTTCACACCGATTTGCATAATTATGATGAATCTAAACCTTAGAACCATGAACCATACACGCCATAACTCTCATTTCTAGTTTGTAAGAGGCATAAACAGCAGTTTGACATCCCCAACTGACAATCTATCAGCATGCAAAAGGTATTTGAAGCCCGATAACCTCAATTGTTATCACAAATTTATAAAATTGTAAGCAATATAATTATGTAAGAGTACGTATGGTATAAAGTCCTACCGTGTCCTTATCAACATCTCCAGTTGCTGGATTAACTAATTGCCTCAAAAACACTTGCTCTGTCCTTCCCCTGTGATCCAAGCTCACCACCACCGATGCACATAGCAGAATCACCAAGAAACTGAAACAACTTGACTTCATATGAACCACTTGTTGTTGATTCATCCTTGTAAGCATGAAATATCCTTCTCATTTCATCAATAGTTAACCCACTGGTAGAAGGATCAAAACCCTTACAACACCTTCATAACACACAAAACCAACTCAAGAAGCTTCAAGCTTTTGACTATTTTCAACTTTTATCAAGATAAGCCTCTTGACACAACCCAACCACCAAAATCTAGATACTAATTCTCAAAAACCCAGATAACGTTTTTGCCTAAAAATTCAAACTTGGAATCAAAACTCAATTCACCAAACAAAAGTCGGAATATATCTCCTCAAACAGGTCAAAAAATAGAATCAAATAACATAAATAGCGAAACCCACAAAGAATTTACAGAAACGAGCGTTATTTAGGACCTGTGACATACATAGAAAATCCAAAATGTGCAGGAGATTTGTTAAGAAAAGAAAAGGGTGTTAGATTTTGACTAGATCCAATCAAATGAAGCTCAAAAGCGACGTCGGCTGTGCATGAATAGACAATGTTGTTGACCTGGAAAACGGTGAATTTTTCTTTTTTGTCTCTCTCTTTCTTCAATAAGGTTTCATTGAAAAGTAAGAGCTGACAAAGAACTTAAGAAAAATTGTAAATTTTCACTTTTTTTTATTGCAATGAAACCTTATTCTTTTGAAACTAGCCGATCGATGTTGGTGGGCTTCTTGAGATAAAAGATAGAAAGAGCGAGAAAGAAGAGATAGATGGACGCGGTCAGGATAACCCAAATACCAGATTTTTTATTTACTTCAAATTTCTTCTCTCTTTCTAGAAAAAGAAATTGAGCCTTTTTATTTTTTTTGAAAATCTGTTGACTACTGATTGTCGGACTCTTAATTACGATGAGCAGTGATGATTAGGGTATAATACTTGTTTTTTAAAATATTTTTTTATTTTTTAAAAATTATTTAAACCTTATTTTCAAACAGCATCTTAGGTAAGTCTACGGTGTGGTCCGCACTAAAATACTTATAAACATAAAAGAAAATAATCAAGTAATCAAGTGGCCATGCATTCTTTGCAATTAATATGTTAATCTTGAAATTATTTTACCCGGCTTTTTATGTTTCAAATTAAATAATTTGAAATTTATCTCGACGCGTGGATTATACCGTGCCGCGTGTGGACAGTGGAATTCTATGATGTCTCTTTATTAGAACACGAGCCGCAGTGCCAGATGTAGATTCGTTCGGCTCACGGGTGGGTTCCTTGTTCGTGTTACTCAACACGTCGCCCACCTACCCCCACCCCCTCTCTGCCTCCACTGCTTATGGTGAGGAATTCTAACAGCATCTGCCACTGACCGTTGCTTTGGACAGTGTGATATAATGTTTGATATTATATTAATTTAAATATTATTTTTATTTTATTTTTTAAAATTTATTTCGAAAACATAAAAGAATTATTTTTAAAAAAATCATTTTTTTACTGAACGGCGTTTTGAAACCAAACGCAGCCGCCGGTGAACTTTGCTCCCCTTAAAGACGGCTTGTACAGAAGAGATTGGTTCAAGTCTTAGATACGAAGTTAGAAACTCAAGCATTTTCTCTCTTTTTATATATATATATATATATATATATATATATATATATATATATATATATATATATATATATATTATTTGAGGGTTATGGATTTTAAATTTTGTAATTGTATATCTTGGTGGGATATATTGTTGATCAAGTTTTCTAGGTAGTAAATCTTGAGAAATACTACCCCAAAATTATTAATTAGTTAAAGAATCATGAGTTGGGATTATTTTTTATGGTATTTAACGAGTAATTAGTAATATTTTTTTTATTTTTTTGGATATGTGTAGATTTTTTTTTATTATTTTCACTGAGCCATCAATTTGATTTTCTCGTTTTCCCATTATTTAAAAAAAAAAATCAAGAAGAGTAGCTCAGTAATTACTCCCCTTACACTTTGATAGATTGCGTTAGTAATTTAAAGCATCGCATTTAATAAGAAACTCTATTTTTCTTTACGTCATAATCTCAACATGCTTAAAAATCTAGGATTAACCGGTTTTAATTTTTTTCAAATAACATTAAAACTCTGTTTATTTTTTTATTTAAAAAATATTTAAAAAAATTAATTTTTTTATATATTAAATTAATTTTTTATATTTTTATATTTTTAGATATTTTGATATACTAATATTAAAAATATTTTTTAAAAAATAAAAATAATATTATTTTAAAATATTTTGAAATAAAAAAATTTAAAAAACTAACTACAACCATTCAACCTAAACCATTCAACCTAAGATATTATAATTGCATGTCTGAATTAAAAAGGTTTTTCTTCTTTTATTTTTGTTTTTGATATAATAACTTACAAGTGTTCTTATTTAAAGTGATTTGATGGGTTCTATTTATTTATTTATTTTATTTATTTGAGATGTTCAGACCAGTTTATGCGCATCATGATTAATATTCATGACTCACTGAATACCTTACAAATCTAGTAAGCATATAAAACATCATGAGAATGACAAATATATATATCAAGATTCAAACTCATGTGGTATAAAAAAAAAATAAACTTCTTACATTACTAGAACAAGTATCTCGGTGCTCCATTTATTTTTATAAGCTTAGTGATGTGAGTATTCAATTTAAAATCTAAACCCGCTTAGGATGTCACCTTTATAAACATCATCACCTAACTTATTACGTAACTCCAATATTACGCTGATGTTATCATGAGAGGTAATTCTGGTTAAAAAATAACTTAAACGCATGGATATAAAATTTAATAATAAAATTTAAAATATATGTATTAAATCAATGAAGAAACTTCTCGTTCAATTCTCTGTCAGTTTCGAATTTAAAATTAAATTATATAAAAATTTTAAAAATATAATATTATCAATTTGATAAATTTAAAAATAAATATACTGATAAATAAGAATTATCTAAAAATTAAATTAACAGAAAAAAACACGCCTAACTTCATTTATTACCTAATCTAAATTTAAAATTATATTATAATAATTATAACATGATGAAGTTTTTGTGTTTTTAAAATATTTGAATTTTTTTAAATTAATATATTTTGATGTTTGTAAATTATTTTAATATATTTTAAAATAAAAAATAATTATAATTATACTCCCAGTCACTTCAACCTAAATAGAAAGGTTCTGCGAACCGGTGGGTGGGATGACTTTACTGGGGGCAAAGGGAAAGAAATAGCTTAAGCATTCCTCAAACGTTACATGGTTTGTCAAATCAAATCAACAAGGAGGCTTCCTCTTCTTCTTCTTTTATATATATTTTTTAAGTTCTTAAAAAATTAATTAAAGTTTCTAAATACAATTTAGAGTTTCATTAAAAAACTAAATTATCAGACTAATCAGGAGTCATTTTTAATTAAATTACTTGAAACATTAAAAATCTAATATGATTAAATAAGTTTCACTTAATCATATTATTAACCAATTAAACTATGCTTTACGTGTCCTTGCACATAATATACATAGCAAAATGCTGTTTAGCTTTGTCAGTTCAATTCCTGGAGTAGTAAAGAATTGAAATTTTTATTAAAAAAATTAATATAAGCTAATGTTTATATAAGTTGACAAATCATTTATGCTGGTGATAATCAAATTAAAATTTATTTTTAAGATTATATTTAAACATGTATTTTGAAATTATATTTTTTATAAAATAAATTTCTTATTTAAAGTAATCTTTTTATATTTAGATTATTTTGATGCATAAATATAAAAAATAATTTTAAAATTATATTAATTTAATATAATCGGGGTATAGAACCCGGTTACTCAAGTCCACCACGTGTCAAACCTATCTTATCTGGCGCCTGCTATTTTGCAAGAATTTATGGAAATCTCCGAGTATTTTCTATTCCACAGACCATGTTTCTAAGCTCCATTGAATTTTCTTCTCATTTGAAAACAGAGGTTTAATGTTCTAGATGAAGAGTCTTTATTCGTTCAAATTATATAAAAATAATTTTTTTAATTTTGTTAAAATATATTTAACACCACCACAATAAAATTATCAAAAAATATTAAAAATAAATAAATCAATTTAATGCTTTTTATATTAAACACATCTTTCAAAACACATATACATATAATTTTAAATTAAAATAATCTATTTAAAAGTATAGTTATGTTGATTTTCAAAAACAATTATGTAAAAATAAGTCAAAATAATTTTTTTTATTTTTAAAAATTTATTTTTAATATTATATAAAAATAATAATTTTTTTAAAAACACGATTTAAACACCAAGAGGCCAAGGATGAAGTCCAAGCTTTGGTTCCTTACATTTAAATTTTAATTTTTTCTCAAATCATATTTTCCTTCAAAACGAAGTTCAAGCTTTGGTTCCCTAATCTGCAGCTGCTGCCCACCTTCTCAAATCCCATAAATTTGAGCTAATCTTTGACTTCAATGTCAGTTCTGTAAGAAATTTGCCAAAAGATTAAGGAAAGAAACCACACCAAGAGGCCAAGGATGACACACCTAGACAATGAACATGACTTTTTCCTCTATTAGTTTTAAAGTATTCTTCACGGTAACTTGATTCCAAGCTAATGAAGGTGTCAAATTGCTGCATTTTCTGCCGTGGTGATCAGCTGATCAGGATCATCTTATCCTCTATCCATCAGCAGATGCCTCCCAGCCTATCCTCTCAGCTTGTCTAAGAATGGGCGACACAGGATTAGCCCTTGCCTTTAGAGATAACTGCATCTATAATTTGTGTTTGAGCTCTTTTGCCTTTGCCCCATTACTCATGACTAGAAATTCAAGCACCCATAGAGCAGATACTAATGCTGCTTTTAGAAAAGTAACTCCCATGGATGTCATTGAAGATGCATCGCAATGCATAAAGCCTCAAATACAGCAGTCAATAGAATTATGGGTGCTGAAACAAGAAAGATTAGAGATATGAAAATTGTAAGCATGAAAGGAAGAATGTGCAGCGTGACATTACAAAGGAAATATTCCTTTTGACATCAGCATTTTTCATCCCCAAGTTAGCAATTGCATCAAAAAGCAAACTTTAAGCTGGCGGGATCAAGCAAATTTTGCATATGATTATAGCAGGATTTCCGCGTAAATTCTATATTAATGCAATTAAAACAGTATTTTACATACAAATCATGTTGTGATTAACATATAAATCATGATAAAGCTATATACCTTTGTTCTTTTGCCTGATCTGAAAACATAAACAGCATGCAGACCAATATCTTGCTCTTCCCTGTCTGTGAAAAACAGTACCAAAATGGTTGGTACTGCAAAATCAAGGTTAGGAATAGTTCACCAGTGATCAGGAATCAGGATCCTACCAATGGACTGCATTTATTTCACCTTGCCTTGGACTTGAAGCATCATGAACTTAGTAGACCAAGGAAAAAATTAATCTATGCGTTACTTTCCTTTTTCTACAAGTAATCGTAGCTACTATCCTTCTTCTCCTTAGCTTAAAATATACAAAATTATTGAGCAGCATGACAGTTTGACCCAAAAAGGTGTTTACCTGGAGTACTCTAGAAATTGTCTGAGTTTCAAATCCAAGTGTTTTCATTTGCTTAAACACATCAAGATTGTGACAAGTTAGAGACAAAGAACTGATGAAGTGTTCTGCCATTGTGATTGTGTGGACAGCAAGGTATATATAGTTCCTCGAAAACTTCTGAAGATTCTCTTCTAAAGGCGAAATGAGCTCTGATCCGTTCTTTCAAAATAATCTATTGGCATGCTTATTTCAGTGGGTAGCCACATGTCTTCAGTGCATGGCTCTTCCATTACTTCTTACTGTTGAACAAGGTGAGAAAGGAATATATTCCTTCTTGCTTTACAGCCCTCCTCATCTTCTCAAGGAATTTGTTCTTTGCTTTCTCAAAAGGCTGCTCTCACACTATAAGAAGTCCAAAAGCCTATGAAGTATAAACTGTCTCCAAGAAAAATTCTTAAAATTCTCAGCTCTAGCTGGTAATGGCAAATTGGAAACAGCTAGAAGTTCATACAGAAGATCAAACTCCTCAAAAATGGAGTGTTTCATTAAGTGAGGACATGTTCAAAAGATTTTTTGCCCTGGGAAGTCCAGTAGTGCATAGGAGTTTTGGTGACGGATCACTGTTCAGTCCATTGTTGTTTGGAAAATATTTCGATCCTTCAGATGCCTTTCCACTTTGGGAGTTTGAGTCAGATGTCTTGTTATCTAATCTTCGGAGCTCTGGCAAGACTAATATTGATTGGTTTCAGACAGATGATGCCTATGTACTAAAAGCTGATTTATCAGGTAAGTGTTCTTAGCAATTCACGAGCATCTTTAAAATTTCTGAACTTTGCTTGAAATGATGATTATGAACCAAGGAAACAATAAAACCTAAGGAGTCTCACGCTTAAATATGATTATACCAGAAGACTTGAAGACAAGGCCAAAACTCCATAGGTTTAAACTGAAGAAAATTTTCCCTTTAAGGAATGATTTTGAGTTTTCTCAAATGTTCTGATCTGTTACGGCAGGACTGGAGAAAAATACCGTGCAATTCTTCGTCGAACATGGGAAAATCATGGAAATTAGTGGTCAGTGGAAACCGAAAAGAGATCAGTCGAAAACGAAAGACTGGAGAAGTGGCAACTGGTGGGAATATGGTTATGTTAGAAGGCTTGAGCTTCCAGGAGATGCTGATTGGAAAGATACCGAGGCGTATGTGAGTAATGACATGTTTCTAGAAGTAAGAATTCCCAAGAGCTCTCTGGATTCTGATACTCCTCCAGCTCCAGGAAAAGGCATCCTGGCCAAAATTTCTGATCATCTGTAAGTTTTAAGTGAGTCGCGAATGTAAGAAATTAAACTTTACAAGGTAATGTTACTCCTAATTCCTAGCATAATGAAATCTCTTACATCATTAGAGTAAATGACAAGAACCCTGTAAGAATATAATTTATGCCGAGCCTTTAGCTATAAGAGAGTAGAGGTATGCCAATCAAAGGATCATGTTTGAAACATGAGCAAGCACTATTGAGTAACCCTTGTCAAGGAAACAAAGGTTCCTTTCACATGGTGGGTTTTGGACAGCTTTCACCTTACAAGCATCTGATCTAACGAGCAACGAATTAAGAGACTGATCATGATGGCATGAAGTGGATTATAACCAAAAAAGAGTTCATCTTCTTTCCAGCTGCAGAGTTCACTACTAGCATACAGAGAAAAAGAAAACAGACCAAAAATCAAGAGAAAAGGGAGAGGTTCATTAAGACTGGGCAATAGGCAAAAGCCTAAGCCTGACAAATCTTTACCTCCTGTTCACCTGAAAGGTGCTAAGACTAAGACTAATTAACAACGTCTCAAAAAGATTGTCATGCATTTGAGTAATTACTGGAAGGGCAAACTATGAAAACTGAACATCAACAAATAAAAATAAATCAGCACCTGGATTCAGCAGTAACATATCTGCTTGTGTTGAAACGAACATAAGCCAAATCAAGCTCCTTTATTTTCTGAAATTTCCTGCAACTGTCATCAAGAGTGCTGATGAAGAATATTGAGGAAAGATCCCAGCATAATCCAATGATTGTCTCTGAAATCAGAGGCCAAGCTTTGCTTAAAGAAAACATAGGTTTTTCATGCAAATTGATAGCCGAGAGCGTAAAGCAACCGAACATAAGCAGGGGAGCGATAATATACATAGCAATGTTGCTTGGACTCGGGATCCTATATCCGACACACTGATACATGTCTGACTTGCCCTTTTTTCCAAATTTTCTTTCATCTTTCCATGTAATTGAAGTGTCCATTGTAGGGCACGAGTAGTCTTTAAGGCAAAACGAAAGCAACATAGAGTCATAGCTTTCGAGTCTAAATCAGGGAAGCCATTTGCCATCTGAAGAAGACGCTTCCGTGAGCCAACCATGTGATAATCTAAGATCTTGCCTTTCACACTCCTTTCATTACCCAAGTATGTGACCATGATTAGTCCTTAAACGTGTGATTATCTAATGAATATTTATTATTACATAAAAACTCAAGTATTATTAAGGGGATGTAGCTCAGATGGTAGAGCGCTCGCTTAGCATGCGAGAGGTACGGGGATCGATACCCCGCATCTCCATTTTCACTTTCCTATTTTAGCAATCTCTTCTAAATTCTGATCGATGAATTAATGGATCGCGAAATGGGCCCTTAATATGATTATGGATTCAATCAAAGCTGGCTTGGATCCGTTTGGGAAGGCCCATTAAGTTTTTATCTGTAAAAAAAAAAAACCCTCCCTGAGACACGTTTTCATTTTTGAGTTGGCATTATTAATTAGCCCGAATTATATTCGAATTTTTTTCCTTTGATTATGGATTAAGAATCTCTCTTCTATAAAGTATTTTTATATTATTTTGTATGCTAATTCACATTAAATCCATTCCGTGAGCAATATTAAGAGTATATTATTCTCCACGTGGTTTTCAAGGTCTGAATTTAAAAGGTTAAAAAAAGAAATATATTTTCTTAACAATTAAATTATATATCGTTTTAAAATTATCTTTTATAAACCATAGAACTGGTTTCATCATTAATTAATAAACACATGCACGCGGTTTCCTTCTGTGAAAAGCAAAATAAATAAATAAATAAATAAATAAAAGCCGAATTAAAACTTAGTTTCATGTTATCAATCAACACAAGCCAGCCCTATATATACATATTGGCAACAAGCAAGCAATAGTGCCTGCCATGTGGCAATGGAACAGGGACCCTAATGAGATGTTGGAGAGTAGTAAAAGATAAATATTATTTTTTAAAGTATTTGATTGCTCAAAAATAAATTAAAATAATATTTTTTATTTTTTTAAAATTATTTTTGAAATTAATATATTAAAATAATTTGAAAATATAAAAAAAAATTAATTTGAAGTAATATAAAATTAATTTTTTAAAATGAAAAAATAAGTGGTGTAAATCTCATAAATTTTCCTCTTTTATTTATTTATTTATTTATTTATTTCCCCTTCTGGCCTGCCGTTCTTTTCTTGTTGCTCCTAGCAAGCATGGAAAATAAGCAAACTGGCAGGCATTTTGGATAGGTGAACAAGCCTTCGTATTGACACAATCTACAGACAACATAATTAGAGTATCAAGTTTTATTTTGATCCCACGGGTTAACCAAAGGAGTGAAATTGACTAGGCTATGATTGCTATGAGGTTAAATTGACTAAAAAGTACCTTTTTTTTCTCTTAATATTTTTTGAAAAATGGAGTTGCCTTTTCTCTTAATTTTTTAAATGGTTTTGCTTTTTTACTAAGTGAATGTTTTATATTACCGTGGCTTTTGCGATTATGTTTTAAAAACATATTATTAGTAGTAGTTTTATAAAAAATATGTTTTAAAATATATGTGTTAGATGAATTATTGCTTGTAAAATAAATAAAAACAAACTTTTTATAAAACATATTATTTTAATTTCTATAAAGTTAAGATTTGAAATGCAATTATGTGCAAGATACATTACAAAAAGCGAAAGTTATTTAGCTAATCAAATTATATTTTTTATGTAATTGGGTAAAAAATAAAAGCTACTGTAATATCAAATAATTATTAATGTAATATTTTATATTATAATAATAGTTATTTTTTAAAATATTTTTTTTAAAAAATACATCAAAATATTTTTTTTAAAAAAAAAATTTATTTTTAATATAAATACATCAAAACAATCTAAAAACACTAAAAATTTAATTTTAAATAAATAATATTTTTACCACAATATCAAAGACTATATATGTGTTAACTTTTCTCCTCTTAATTATTATAAGAATATATTAAATAAAAGTGGATATAATTTTTTTTATTTTTTATATGATTTATAATAAAAAAAATAAAATTTATTACACTCAAAATCTTACAAAGAGAATTCAAAAAAAGTTGTGAGAGAACTCTCAAGTTAGTTGACTAATAATCAATCATTAAAAACGTACAAAATTAAATGAGTAATTCCCTTTAGTTTACAAATAAAATATAGAATCAACATCACATCCCAAATAATAAAAGCAAGTAAAGGAAATGTACACACACTCACGAGAAGATGCTTGCTATTTCTAGACGAAGAAACCTTTTTTTATTTTTTTTATTTTCTCTGTTGGGCATTTTGTTGAATGCAGACTTAAATCACAGCGGCTAGCATTAATAGCTATATTTTTTTTTTTAATTGCTAAAAATAGTATTGATTGAACCCTAGTCCTGGATCCATTTTAATTTGTTTCTAGAACTTCTTCCACTTGACAACATTCTTTAATGCTTCATCACGCATTCAAAGACACCAAATAAAAGAGCTTTGATTGAAGATGGAAGTTTTGATCATCTTTACGCTGAATCAAGGCAGATCTTACCTCGTTTGCTTGATAAACAGGCAAATATCATTCAGACAAATGCCACCAATCTCTTAGCATTGCGATTGACATGCAATAAAACTAGTCTACAAATCTAAGTGCCCTAGCAGCAAGACATGCACATGCACTAGATAGCATGTCAATATATCAAGATAAAAGAAATCAAGATAAAGAGAATGTGTTTTTTCTATCTATTTTATTCAAAATAATAAAAATTCATTTTAAAATTATCCTAAAATATATTTGTTTGTATATGTTTTTATTTTTCTCTTTAATTAAATATGTTTTTATCCATTTTATATTTATTTTTTTTTATTGTAAGACATTATTAATTTAAAAGACAAAATATTTTTGAAATACAAAAATAAATAAATTTTTTTAATTCGAGAAAATCTCACTCCTTCAAAAAGTACATTTTATAAATTCAGATAAGCGATTAAAATATCAGTTGTACTAGAATTTTACAAGAAATGCGAAATGCATATCCTACCCTGACTCGAACTGAAAACTTCTTATATAGATTTTAAATTTTTTGCCACCCCATCACGATTCTCCAAGGTAAAAATAAATAAGCAAACCTAAAATGATAGTTAAGCTATTAACATAAAAAAGAAAGATGCCTAAACATTGTTTTATTAGGTATAAAGAAGATTCGATTGTTTTTTCAACTTGGGAAATAATTCAGCATACCTTCATGTAACACTCTTTAATGTTAACGAGCATGGCTAAAGAGGAAGCATCCAAAAAGGGATTGTTAGTACATGAAAAGGATCACATGAATGGAACTGAGCACCAAAAGCCAAATGGATACAGCAACTACTTCCACCATGTGAGATGGGGACTCTTGCTCTCTTTTTATCTATATATGTTGCCAAATCTAGGAGAGAGTTTCTTGTTATAGAGAAAGTGAAAAATTCTCCACACCCATTTGAGGCAAAGAGAAAATTATTCTGGTTAAATAATCATGATTTTTAGAAGTATTTTTATCTGAAAATATGTTAAAAGAAGTTTTTTCAATGATATTAGTATATAAAATCATTAAAAAAGCTAAAAAAATACTAATTTAATAATTTTTAAATGAAATATGATTTCAAAACATATCTAAAATTAAAAATTACTGCACTCCCATTCAGTCATTAGTTGTGGCAAAAGAGATTATAGTAATTTTGGTTTTGCTAAGTTGTGCCCTCGTTTAATTATTAGGTACGGGAAAGGGACTCCTTGCTCCTTCAGTTCATTTAGCCTCATTTACTACCTTTCTAGTTTTGGAAATTGACAATCTTGCAAGATTTATTAAATTATTTATATATAACATTGGTGTTTTTCCTTCTTTTTTTTTAATTTAATGATGATATTAATCATCAATTATAGTTGATAACTTGAAAATTCTGGCAGTGTTTAATATTATAGCAGCAATTATTTTTTAAAATATATTTAGTTAAAAAATATATTAAAATAATATTTTTTATTTTCAAATTTTTATTTTTAAAACCAACATATATAAATAATCTAACAATAAAAAAATAACTTAAAAAATAAAAAAGAATATAAAAATATAAATTATATAGATCAATTTTTTTAAGATAAAATTCAATATTAAATTATGAATTTAAATATAAAAAAATGCATTTCGAAAATGTTTTGATAAACTTTATCATTTAACTTTATAAATTAAACAATAAAAATATCTATTCCATTTTTTAAATTCTATCCATTCATCTTGAACCTCGAGAAGAACATTCAAATGGAAATTTTTATATAAAATTCAGCTAATTCTATCCATTCACATAAAAAATAAAAAAGTTGTTCCATGTAAAAATCTCAACAGCTAGATTGAAGTGGAGGAGTGCAAATTATGCTGATTCCAGAATCAGTGGAGGAGATGTCATCTGGGGAGAAGACATCAATCATCGCGGTTTCCAAAGCGTTTATCACCTCTGTTATTGTGTAGCTGCGAGCTTTGATGATAGCAGGCAGGCAAATATTTTCCTATTTTTTACCTCTTCCAGTCAACTTCTTCTTTATCTAATCCTTATTCACGCATTACATAATCATTGCCCAAACCTTCTTTAAAAACAAAGATAATGCAGGTGACTTTCGTGTTTGATTGATAAACAATATCATTATAGGCCTGGGATCTTCCCCAGTTTGCCACCTAATTAATTTACATAACAGGAATAGCTTAAGATTAGGTTATCCACTTTTTCTTTTTCTTTTTTAATTTTAATATATTTATAATAATTATAAAACTTGATTCGGATGCAATTCGGTCATAACTTAGGTCACGTTACTGGGTTATAAGATTATTTTAACTTATATTATTACTAATTATTCTACAAATTATTAGACACACATGTAAATCTAAATCTGTGTTAATTGGGATAAAAAATAGAATTAATTCAGTTGATTTTTTAGCTGGATTTAACTAGTTTAATATTCAAAATAATTTAAAATAAAATTGGGTTAAAATACAGTTGGGTTCAAAACCTAGGTTACTAGGTAGGTTGTATGGTTTCTTTAAATTATATTATTACTGATCAATATGCAAATCATTAGATACATCTAAATAAAATCTAAAATTACATCAATTGGGATAAAAATAAAAAAACTAAAGTAAAATAATATTAATTTATACAAAAAATCAATAAAAAAAATGGAATAGATTCAGTTGATTTTTAGCTGGATTTAATTAGTTTAGTATTCAAAATAGTTTAAAATAAGATTCAGGTATCACATCATCAGGTGAGTTGACCCGTGAAAAACAAGTAGATTTTAATAACTATGATGTGTATATGGAAATGGAATAGTTGATTATGCCACTTATTTGTTTTCGTGCAAATAATTAGTTGGAAAATGGAAGGAACAGAGGTTTGCTTTTCAGTATTGAGATTGCTTCTAGGAAAAGGGTTGTCATGTAAAAGCTGTCAGCTTCTTTTTTTTCTTTCATGTGTTGAAGCCCTTTAGAGTATTCTAGATTATTATTTTGTACTTCAACTATATTGCAGGTGAGATTAACTTTTTTTTAATATATATATATATTAATGATTTTTTAATAAAAAATTTAAATTATAGAAATTATCTCAAATAAAAATAATTTAAATAACCCATACAAATATAGTTTGAGTCAATTAAAAAACAAAAAAAAAACTTGAATCAATCAAATTAACATATTAAATTTATAGTTTATATTATGAATTTAAGAAAATTTTATAAAAAATAAATTGAAAAAAACTGTAAAATATTTTTTTTTAATAAATCTTGTATTGAACCTTTCTGCCCCCAACTGAGGTTAATCCAACTCTATAAAACCAATTCTAAGCATTTTTTTTAGCAAAGAGGTTGCATCTTGATCTAAGAAAAATGTAATATAGTAATTTGATTTTAGCTGTTATGCATTTCGCAAATGCATGAGTATTATTAAAAATTATTATTAAGTGTAAAAATTGATGCTAAGACAAGTCACTTTACTTTGTCATCTAATAGCTAAAATCTCAGTTACATGCCATGAAATAAAATCTATTAATATTGATTTCAACTATTTTAATGAGTTGAATTTTTTTAATGATTGTATTTTTATTTAAGCTGGAATTTAATATTTTTATTTCTCATAAAAAATAAAGTACATAAATGTTAATATTAAAATTAAATTTCTAAAAAATAAATGAACTCACCACTTATAAATAAAAATAGATGAAGAATTAAAATAAATTTTTTAAGTAAAATTCAAAATTACCTTCTATTTTGCTCATAATTTTCACTTTTGTCTCCTAATTTCCAATACAACGTTTCCTGCAAAAAATAAAAAAGGGTAAGTAGATGATAATCTAAGTTCGAAAAAGCTAAATTGCACAAAATAATTAAGGATTAAACTAAAAAGAATAAAAATAAATAATTTCAATTCATAATAATTTATGAAAAAATAAATAGAAAAAAATGTTATGCTACAATGATTCCTTCACACGGGCCTAGTTTCTTTTAATTTGTCTGTGTAATCACCATTATAAAATTCCTTTGTTTGTAAAACCAAAAGTCAAGGCTGGAATTTCAGGAATGGCAGCTAAAAAAAAAATTGGGAAATGACAATAAAACCAAGGGCATTTCAGTCTCACTGGCTCCCAACAATTATAGCGTTCTTTCTCCATCTAAAAGGTTCATATTCCATTTCCGGCTGAAAACTATATAGGAATAAATTAATTATATGTGGTTTTTTAATATTTCTGAATTTAGTTATTTAACCTCTATACTGAAATTTTGAGCATAGCTGCCCTACACTTGAATATGTTGCGCCTTCTTTGTCCTGTAAAAAGAATCATTTTTTTCCTCATTTACTTGTCCTACCAGCACGTTTCTTATTGAAAATTCAAAAAATTAATTATCTTACTTTTTTGTTTTGTCCTTTATTAAAAATATAATTTTCACGATTCTCATTTCATCATATTTAATTTGAAAGGACAATCTCATAAAGTTAATTAATGCATCAATATGTTTTGTTTATATTTTTATTTATTTAAATTTTTATTTAGAATTATAAATCAATTTAAAATTAAATAATCTTGAATTTAAATATATATTAGTTTGATAATTTATCAAATACAGTATCACTAAACTTAATCAAGTGTTATGCCAAATGTATATAAAGATATTCTCTTTAATTAAATTAGAGATATATATTTTTATGCGGATAAAATTGCAATGTGATTGAGAAAAAAATAAAAAGGAAAGACTATAAAAACATATAGTCTATATAAAATATTTATTTCCAGATTTTTTCTAAAATATTAATGTATTTTTTCTTGAATAAATATTATTTTTCTAAATACTAAAATGACTAAAATACATATAAAATCAAAGAAAATTAAAGTTATTGATCAAGTGTGTTTGTCACTTTTTATCTTTTTAAATACAATAAGGAGACGTCTTTACCCTTGGAATCAAGAAAAAGTAAGGCATGCAAGGGAATTTTTATCATTTCATTTGGTTTTTTTTTTGTTATTTTTATATTTTATGAAGGGTGTTCTAATCCTTTTAAATTAAATAATTAATTTTTAAATTTTAAAAAATATTGGCGCATGTTTTTTAGTCAATGCTTATCATGCTTCCTATTGATAAAACCTATTCTTTTATCATGTTTTTAAAAAATACCGCCACATTCTTTTTTTCTTTAAGAGGTGCATGATAGTCGAGAATGAATAGTTTATTTCTAATGGTTGTTTTTTATTCCTTTTCTTTTTTTTTTCATTAAAAAGTACACCTCAATCCTTTTTATTTTTGATGTTTCGATTTCAGTTTTTATTTTTTAAAACTATTTTATAAAATTTTTATTTAATTTTTTAATTATAATTTGTTATTTATTACTTTTTCAGTCTAGTTTTTATTCTTTTAATTTTTTTCTTAAAGTTTTATTGATTTTAAATTTTACCCTCTAATCAAAGCTTATGATATATTTTTTTTTTAATTAGATCTTTTTTTCCTTCTTTTGTTAAAGTTTTTTTCTTTTCAATTTAACTCTTTAAAAAAAAATTGATTTCCCTCTGTTTATAAAAAATTATAAAATTTTTTGTTAAAGTTTTATTGATTTCCCTCTATTTATTTTTTATTTTTATTTTCACGCTCATTCTTTTAGTTATATATATAATTTTTTGTTTTGGATCTTTTATTGTGTAATTATTTTTTTTAATTTTATCTTTCACTATTTGATTTGTTAAAGAATTAACTTTTTATTTTTTTATTTATGATGCTTTCAATTTAATAACTCGAGTTATAAGTTTGAAAAATTAACAAGGGTTGATATCATTATTTTGCTTATTTTTTTTAATGATTTCATAGTTCAATATTTTTTTTTAAAAAAATAAGTTTTCTTCATTTTTCTTCTACCGACTTGACCTATTCTTATGACCTTGACAATGAATTTTATAAGTTAACATGAGCTAGCTCTCCTCTAATTACCTAGGATACATGTCCATCATATTAACTAGTGTTGACTTGAATAATTTTTTTGTTCATTTTTTTATCTAATTTTTTACTTCCAAGCTACCATGATTTTTTTGTATATAAAAACTTTATTAATTTATTATTGTTAGCTATTTTTTCTATCATCTAATTATAATATAATCAATTTATTAAACCCGATCAGTCCAAGCCATTTGTTTATCTTGTTTCTTTTAAATGTGATTGCGACAACTATATCATACAAATTTTTTTTAAAAAAAAAACTAATTTTGGTTTTATTTTAATCTATACCTTTTTTTAGTATGTATTTTCTTTTAAATACTTTTTTCTTTTACTTTATATTTCAATTAATATCTCTCTTCTATGATTTTTTATTTTACTTGTTTAGTTTTTTTTAATAGAGTTTTTTTTAAATTGTTTTAAATGTATAAGATTTTTTAAAATATTATTCTAATTCATCTATAAATTTCTTTTTATGTAGATTAAATTTATTTTTAAAAATTAAAAATATTTATATTTAAATAATATTTATAATATAAACAACTTTGCATAATATTATTTCCTCTTTTTGTTTTATTTAATCAGTTTCATATATTTATCTATTTGTATTAAGATTTGATTGAAGAAAAAATAAATTTAATAAAAAATTTAGTATGCATAACCAGGTAAATATACTATATTACAAAATTAAATATCTTGATTTACATTTATTTGTTTGTTTTTCTAGTTTCACTTTTAGTTATCATTAATGATTTTTATTTATTTATACAAGTGAGTATCAATTTATTTGATTAGATACTTGAATAATTTTTTTAATTTACACTTAGAATTTTTTCATGTAAATTGAACATGAAGAGTCAATTGACATACAGCTTTTTATAATCATCTATCGAAACGGGTGCATCTAGTTAGTGTTTATAGGAGTGATTGCATTATATTAATATGGTTGAATGTACATTTTACATATTTTATATGTTTAAAGGTCTTATTTTCATAAATATTCCTAGAATGTAATACTTTTGTTCTTTTTTATATTTATTGAGGATTTTTGGATAATTTCTAATGATAGCTAGGGAGCATGCTTGCTTATCTATACTTACAACTACATAAAACATATCTAAAAATAAATAAATTATCAAGGTATCTATTATTTCTTTATGTATAATTATTTTAAATTCTCTTATTGTTAGAATTAATGATATTTTAAATACTAACTTAAAATTTACGTTGTTGATTAATATAACTTTGGTCATTAAATCATACTCATATCGAACGTCTAGTAAGTTTGGATAATAATATGTTTGACAATGTCATTCAAAGATCACTATCCATTTGTTTTAAGAAATAATAAAATAAAATTGATTTTAATCAATATATTATTTATATAAATTGAACGTAAAAATTATACTAGATTTATGGTTTGTCATGTCAGAAAGTACGAGACTAGACATTTCATAACAAATCTCACTTAGGTCTATGAGTTTTGCCCGAATAAATTAGATACACCTCAACCATATCAGGTAATGGTTACAAATATATAGTATTTTTTTGTTATTTGAATAAAAATGATTTAATTTCAATTTGTTATCTAATATAAGTCTTTCATATGTTTTGATTGGTTATGTATTGATGGCATATACAAAGGACTAGATACTTTAGCTTTGCCTATATGCCACGAGGAATCTGACCTTTAGTTAGCACAAATCTTGTTGTATTGCTTCAACATTATTGAGATGCATTGTTTAGATTGGATAATATAACAATTTAAACTATCTCAACATATACCAAATTATATTAATATCAATGACGAATTGCATAACAGTAGCCATCAAGGTAAACGTAAAGGAAAGTGGTTGATGATGCTATGAAAAATTGTGTTTTTGAGGAGCGACATCTGATGACTAATATATATAATTATATGATATGATATTTTTTCATTACATATTGTTTCATTATATTTACCCGATCACATTTCTTGAGGTGTCCATACAATCTAATACATTATGCGCTCTGATATTCAAGATAAAATCAACTGGTATGCAGTGTTGTTTTACATACAAACATTTATTAAATATTGTTTATGTTATTATGGATGATGACTACAAATTATTTTTTTTAATGTATATATATAGATTCATTACTTGATACAAGAACAAAAAAACAATAATGATTATTCATGAAGGTATCAATACTTGAAAAATAACAATGATTATTCATGAAAATGTCAATGGGATGAGATATATTATGACCACTACTACATTCCATTTATATTATAATTGACTTCAAAAGGTTAGGGAGACTGTTTGTCTTGAAGTGACATTTATAAAATATGAAATTGTTTATTATAAAAGTGGTGGGAGATGTTGGCTCGTCTATAAATGTCTATGCCTGTTAACGAGTGTTCCATGTCCATTCATGAGTTGTAGTGATATTAGTTCTCCTCACACCTATATAAATATTATAAACCTGTATTTAAGTTGGACGAGTTACGGTAATTCTCTATACGCTTCCATACGTCTTCTAAAATCTTCCATGAGATATAATGATTACTAGATATAGTTATATATTTTTATATGTTACTAGAATTATGAATAAACTTATGGTTAATTTAATTTTAATAAAATATTATGTTATATCATGTTAATTGTTGGTCTAATTTTATTATTTATGATTGAAGATATTATGTGTTATTTATAAAAATTGTATTTTGATATTGCAAAAAAGATTATTTGAACTATAGGACTTATGGTTTTTTAGATAAAGAATTAATAATTAAAAAAATTATTCTAAGATAAATTTTTTAACGAATTCATAGATAATATCTACCGCTCAAAAATCACATACTCGATTTGCAATTGACATTTATAACTTTTGACAAGTGGCTACCCGAGACTTCATCAAGAATGATAGATCCTTAAATAATTTTTGCTAAGTAAAAAAACAAAACCCTCCAACAAAACCCTCCAATTTCACAGTTCCTTCCCATATTATCTGCCCCCCCTCTGCAGAAAAATATTTCCTTCCTGCTCTGAAAAGCAATGCTTGTGATTCTCGTCGGTAGCTTTGAAAACAATCAATGGCCCCACCAAACTTACCGTGCCCTCTTTAATATATATCTCAAAATAAATAAATATCACCAGTACTGCTAGGTTTCTTTAAAAAAATATAATAATAATAATAAAAAACACAAACTCTGTCTTTCCCCTGCTGCTTCAAACTGACCTGTAAGAATCAGAACAAGACTCCACTCAAGTCTTAACTCCCCTACCATATCCATTCCTACTGCTACTAATCCTTCTGCACAAGTGAGCTCCTTTTAAATTTCTAAAATGTGGGTTTTCTTCTTTATGCTCTTCTTACTAATGGGTCTGGTCTTTTTTTGTAGATAATGATATTTTGTCCTGTTGTTGTTTGTTGTTGTCATCGTATTTAAAGAGAAGTTTATTTGTGATCTTCACATTTAAAGCTTCTTCTTCTTCTTTTTTACTGTTTAAAAATCAGGGTTCTCATATCCATGTGAGGAATTAGTTTTTTGTTTTCTATTTTGGGCTAATGGTTTTTTCTTTTTGTTATTTTCTTAGAACTACATTGGTGATGAGGTGCGTGTAGATAAGTGGCTAGAACTTGAATTTGAGAAAAAATGGTTGGGACGGCAAATAATGGCAGAATGAGGCATGAATTTTCAGTTGTAAATGTTGAGGAAGAGGTTGGTCTAAACAGTGTACCACCTAGTAATGCTGGATCAGAGTATGGTGGGTTTGAGTTCACAAGAGAAGATGTTTATGGTTTGTTGAATGAGAGAATGAAATACAAAAACAAGTTCAATTACAAGGTTAGTGAAAGTTTTTGTTTTTATTTTTTCTTCTGTTAATTTTAAAACAGTTAATTGGCAATTGTGTTTTAATGTTGGTTGCTTTGGGGGGGTTATGTAGGAAAGATGTGAAAACATGATGGATTATATAAAGAGGTTAAGGCTTTGTATCAAATGGTTTCAAGAGCTAGAAGGAGGTTACCTCTTTGAGCAGGAGAAGTTGCAAAATGCTTTGGATTTTACAGAGAGTAAATGTGCTGAAATGGGTACGCTTAATTATTGTTTACCTTATTTTTCTTTGTGTTTATTTTATTTTTCTTTGTGTTTATTGGATGCTAGCTAAGCATATGGTTGCTAATGGAACTTTTTGTTCATTTTAGATTTGATTCTGAAAAACAAAGAAGAAGAGTTGAATTTGATTATCGTGGAGTTGAGAAAGAGCCTTGCTTCTCTGCAGGAAAAACTTTCCAAAGAGGAATCTGAGAAGTTGGTAAGAAAGAGTAAATTAAAACTTATGCATGCTTCACCAATAAAATACTGCTATGTGAATTGATTTCTTCTTTTCTTGATTCTCCAGGCTGCATTGGATTCTCTTGCCAGAGAGAAAGAGGCCAGACTTACTGTTGAGAAGTCACAAGCTTCCCTCTTGGAAGAGCAAGGAAAGATTCAAGGAGAGCTTCAAAGTGCTAACCAAAGGGTAACATAATAAATGTTTTTTGAATTAGTCCTGATGATTTTATAGAAGTGACCTATCTTGTGTGCTTATATTCTTTGTTGAATCCTCCAGATAACATCAGTAAGCGATATGTACAAGTTACTACAGGAGTACAATTCAAGCTTACAACTCTACAATAGCAAGCTTCAGACAGATCTTGATACAGCTCATGAAAATGTAAAGCGTGGAGAAAAAGAGAAAGCTGCTATAGTTGAGAATCTTTGCACCTTAAGGGGTCAATGCATGTCATTGCAAGATCAATATAATTCATGCAAGGTAAGCTTTTATTGGTCTTCCTTTTTTGTTTTCTTCTTGTTGAAGTGTTGAATCATTTCCCATGACATACACTAGTTAACTGCATGGTGCAATGTTATTCTTAATGGATAGTGGGGAAGCTGAATTCAATGTGCTTGCAAGAGTAGACACTTGTTGAGAAGAAAGCGATCAGTAGTTAGGAGAGAAACTTTTATTAGTAAGTATTACCTATGAGGTAGCTAGGACCATTATTTATAGCTCAGAGTACAGAAAGAAACATTCTACTAATTGGTTTTGTTGTTGCACACATGACAAAAACACTTACAAGTTTGTAGTTCCAACTTTCTGTTATCAGGATTGCCATTGAGCATTGATGCGCTTAGGCTTCAAGCACCATTTGGCATATATGTTGGACCTATTACTTACATAATGTAGGCCGGCAATATTTACCCTCTGTTATAGATCTGGTTTTCACTAAGGAACACTTGAAAATTGTGGATAGAAGCATTTTCTCGAAATAAAACTGTTCAAAAGTAAGGCTGCCCAAAAGATTAAGAATGTTGTGAATATAACTGGTTTAGGAAGGAAAGATGTACAGAGTCAAGACTCAGATTATATATACATTACTAAAAAAATGTATCCAAAACATGGGAAATTAAATTCCACTATAGAGGCTTCTTTATGTTAAGCAGTTTAATTGTGATATCTTAAGTTGCTAAAATGTTATAACTTCATCTCAAAGGGTGTTACCATACAAAATTGAAAAATTATACAACCTAAAATTCTAAGCTGTTTGGAATATTGATATCTTGACTTACAGATCTGTAATGTGGGATGTAAGGAAGGTTGAAAAATGCTTTTCATTTAACATTAAAGTTAAAATTTGAATGCCAACGTTCTTGATCTTGAAGGATGATGATGGCAGTTCTGAAAGTATGGGTCTGCCTATATTTAACTTTTGAAGACAAAAAACCTAGCATTACAGGAATTGACATCTGCATAGAGAAGCAAACAGTGACAATAAATCTGGTGAGCTTGTCCCAGTTCAGAGATCTAACTTAAATTCCCTTGCTATAGGAAAATGTTCTCAATATTCGATGGGGAAGGTACACAATCCACATTCCTTTTCCAAGGGTTTTAAGGTGGATAAACTATTAAAATGAACCTCATCATAGACAGAAATTTTTAATTAGGCTGAGTTCTCTGACCATGAAATCATTTGAATAAGATTTTTTGTCTGGTCCAAGGATATTCAGTTAGTACCAACTTATTTTCTTGCACAGCCTTTTGTTATTTTTTTTTTCCGGTTATAAAGTAGAGGTTTTAACTTGAGACCTCCCTTTTAACTTGAGACCTCTTTGCATAGCCTTGTTAAAGGTTTTCAAATCATGGCATTTGATCTTAGTGGGGGCATGTTAATGTTGGTAGTTATATGTGGCCCGTAAACTATCCCTACATTGTTTTCTAACTATATTTTACCTCGTCGAAGCATAGTTGAAAAACTTTTTCTCTACTTTTCTTTTAGTATTCTGACTCTATTATTGATGGATAATCCTATCAGGCATCTGTGGATGAAGTTGCAAAGCAAAAGGACACACTGGTGAATGAAGTTGCATCTTTAAGGGCAGAGTTGCAACAGGTGAGCAAGGATCGTGATGGTCTGCTATTGCAAGTGCAAACTTTAACAGCTGAAGTAGTTAATTGTGAAGAGCTCGTTGAAAAATCTAATGAATTGAAGGTTTGTTTTAAAACTTGATTTGACTTCCCACGCATTTACAATTATATTGCCTTACATGTTAAATTTATGCACAGGAAAAATGTTTATCCCAGAGTAACCAGTTGAGGACTCTGCAGGATGAGCTCGAGGCTACCCAAAATAAATTAAGGGTATTATTATCTAGTTTTCCAGAGATTTTTCATTTTCTTGTTTAATTTGCAGCTATTTTATATTGTCATTTGGGTTTATTTTTATGCTTAGGGTTATTCTCTTTTTAGGTATCTGATTTATCCGTATTTGAGACAAAAACTGAATTTGAAGCACAAAAGAAACTTATAAGCGAGTTACAGAACCGCTTAGAAGATGCAGAACTTAAAATTGTTGAAGGAGAGAAGTTTCGAAAAAAACTACACAATACAATATTGGTAATCGCAAAGTTTCTAACTATTTTCTATTTGAGTGCAACATACATTTATCTTATGAAGCTCTGCTATGCTGCAGGAACTAAAGGGAAATATTCGTGTGTTTTGTCGAGTGCGTCCTCTGATACCAGAGGACAGTCCTGGTTCTGATGGAAAAGTTGTATCTTATCCCACAACGACAGAAGCTCTAGGGCGAGCCATTGAATTGACACAAAATGGTATGCTTGAAATAACTTAATATTAGACAGAACTTTTTGTAGTCTGCGATATTATTTTCTTGTTCAAATTGATGTATCTTGAACCTTTCAAACTAATGTTATGTTTATGTACTCAACAGGGCAAAAATATTCTTTCACTTTCGATAAAGTTTTTATGCATGATGCATCACAAGAGGATGTTTTTGTGGAGATTTCACAGCTTGTTCAAAGTGCTCTTGATGGCTATAAGGTGATTTATCCAACACCAAGTCTTTTCTATTGCAATTTCAAGAGCACATGTGGGAAATAGCAACTGCATGTGTGCACTTATGTGCTAATTTGATTGTTTTCTTTTTTCCCAATCAAAAACATGAACATGTAACATAACAATTATTTTATATTTTTAATTAATATCATTGAATTTTATTTGAATATTTGATTTTTACTCCTCTTTTTTTTTTTTAAACACGATTTAACAATAAACAAGTCCAATAAATGCTTTCAGATAATGCTGAATTGGTGCCCTAAGGGCTCTCATTAGCTTTTCCCACTTTAAATCAATTGTTTCAATTCATTGTCCCTTCTTAATTTTTCAGTTTTATTGGCACTAAAGTTATCTTAAGTTGTTCTTTCAGTTAGTGATGGAAAGAGAAATCTTGAACTTCTCTTTTCTTTTGCCTTAAGAGATGATTAGCTTTGTTTTTCCAGGTTTGCATCTTTGCCTATGGCCAAACAGGTTCAGGTAAAACTTATACCATGATGGGCAAATCAGGAAACCCGGAGCAGAAGGGGTTGATTCCCAGGTCATTAGAACAAATATTCCAGACTAGGCAATCTCTTCAGTCCCAAGGCTGGAAATATGAAATGCAGGTGAATAGTAATGCCATTAGATTTTCTTTGTTAGAATCAATGACATAATTTTATTTATACAACAATAACAGGTGTCAATGTTGGAAATATACAATGAAACAATTCGAGATTTATTGTCAACAAAAGATTCATCACGAACAGAGTATGGTAGTAATGGAAAGCAATATGCAATTAAACACGATGCCAATGGGAACACCCTCGTTTCCGATCTTACTGTTGTGGACGTTTGCAGTACTAGAGAGGTTTCTTTTCTTTTGGATCAGGCATCTCATTGTAGGTGAGTACAGTTTGGAACATGAATTTTCCGTAAGCTTTCTCAAGGCATTTACTTTAATCTCGACAATATGGCTATGTGTGACCAAAATAGACGTTTTAACCATCTAGTATGTTTATACAATACTGTATTTGTTTGCAATGTTTGTGAATCTCCATTTTTCTTTTTGCGATGGCAACTCTACTTATTGTTGATACCTGCTACTCTGGATAAAAAATGGCGGTAAAACAATCTACTTTCGGTTGTCTTAAAAAAGGAAAATTGTTTGACATGCACACACAACTACAATGTGTTGTATGTTTTAAACTTGTTTTCCCCTCAAATACAGGGACATGGAACCATAAATTAAAATTTTGCTTCTTGTAGGTCTGTTGGCAAGACTCAAATGAATGAGCAATCATCTAGAAGTCACTTTGTTTTCACATTGCGAATATCTGGTGTTAATGAGGTAAGAATACTCTTGTTTATTTTAAGGTCCTTTATGCTGCTCCTTTTCTTTTCTCCTCTTTAAATTGAATGTCTGTTTGCATCCCTTAGAACACAGAACAACAAGTACAAGGTGTTTTGAATCTTATTGATCTTGCTGGGAGCGAGCGTCTTTCTAAGAGTGGCTCAACTGGAGATAGATTGAGAGAAACCCAAGTATGTGAATTAACTATTATGATCTGATAATATTTTATGATTTATTCACTCTTTGTAATCAATTACTTTCTTTGTGCAATTTTTATTAGGCTATCAATAAAAGTTTATCATCTTTAAGCAATGTTATATTTGCATTGGCAAAGAAGGAGGATCATGTGCCGTTTAGACACTCAAAGCTTACTTATCTTCTGCAGGTAAGTAGCTCAAAGGACTTAGAAGATGAGTTTTAAGCTGCTACTTCTATGGAATTATCTTTTGATAGATCAAGTCTTTTTTATTTATTTGATTCTAGAAGCAAAATCTCATACACAACAATGAAAGGAACTTTCTTAGGTGTAAGGATAATTCTTCTTCGAAGATCTTCACACTAAACTATTACATGAAGTTTTATTTTTCTTCCATGCTGCATCTAGTATTTTCTTCTATCTTGTTAAGATCTCCTAGCCATCATGTCAGCCAAAAGGTTTTGATATATAAATTTATATCTTCTTGGAGCTTCTGTGCTACAGAATTATATGTTTGACCTACCTACATGCATCCTAAGAAAATTTACTTGAATAGTTTTTCTGGGAAGCTAAACGTAATTAGGTGGCATTTCAAATTAAATTCTGGCTAACATGATCATTCCACACCATGCTTTCCCACTGTTTTGGTTTATCATGGTGATCTAAGATATTTTTGTTCTTCAATTCCATCTTATTTCAGCCATGTTTGGGTGGAGACTCAAAGACACTGATGTTTGTAAACATATCACCTGATCACTCTTCATCGGGTGAGTCACTTTGCTCACTCCGATTTGCATCCAGGGTTAATGCTTGTGAGTTAGGTATTCCTCGACGTCAAGCCAACATGCGGTCTTTTGAGTCTCGCTTGAGCTTGGGCTGATTCTAACACTAGTTGATAGTATTATGTATCTCTGTCATGGGTATTGGTAAATTGAGAAAGTGAGAGTGATCCTAACATGAGCTGGTAGTAACTTGTGTAGTGAAACTACGTTCTATTGTTTTTGTAATTGAGAATGTAATTCACTATTGTACTTGCCTACTTCGTATTTTCTTTTATCCCCGTGCATTAGAGTTTATATCTGTGCCTTTTGCCTAAAAGTAAATGGACAAGAATTTTGAAATAAAAGTGGGAAGGCTAAATTGCAATTTAGGAATCAATAGAAAGTACACTGTAATGTGAATATATTTCTCCATCAATGGAAAAGCTGGACTCACTTTGAATCCATCCGGATAATAGGTAAATTTACTCCGCAGATCAATTGGATTCTGTTGCATGACATCTTGCAGGAGTCCCATTGTGTCTCGATAACTTGATTCTGTATCAGACAGGTTTTTCCTCCTTGATGCATATTCAAGCTGTCAATGAGTCAGAAGCTGAACAATTAGTGCAAATAAAGCTTTCGAAGTTCAAGCTCATATAAAAGGAAGTTTCAGCAATCAAGTGGCGAAATTTATGTGCATGGAACCATTGGTTTACCTTTTCAAAATTTTCTAACAATCTGTTATCAGTAAGACGTTGCTTATCATTGACCGGAACTGCGGAGATGATCTTGTCGAAATCGTAGGACATGAAGGTGGACTTGATTCTCAAGTACTTCCTGACAGTTAAGGGTGTCTGGTCCTATCAAGTCCTCCAGAGCCAGGAGATCGAAGGCATATCTCTTAACCCTGCGCATGCTTCCTTTTAACCCAACATTCGCTATTTAGATTCCCTTCTTTGGAAAAGAACCGGTGCCTGTCTCCTCATTTGCAAGTTCTGCATAGCATAAACAATGAAGAATGGTTGCAGCAACCACGTCAGAACTCTACACTCAAGCAACTCTTTTTTATACAATGAGAACCAATTGTCCTCTGCGAGAAAGACGCCAGTACTGGAGTTTCTAGTAGGAGCTATTGAAGCAAGGCCTAAAGCTAGTGTTGTGGTTTGAAATGAGTTCTCTCGAAGATTAATCGTCTTATTGCTAAACAATCCAGTTATTTTCATCCTTTTTTAGGCTTTCTGCACGTTGTTAATCTTTGGTGTGGCTGGAAGGGTCTCAGTGACAACATTGAAGTTTGCTAGATGAGCCATTGTGCAAGGTGAGAGTGGCAGTTTTGAGCACCTGTAATGAGTTCTTTGTTGAGACTCCTGTTATGTCCATTACAGGAAGTGTTGGTCACTTCTGATCACCAGAAACATATCCTCACAGAGGACAATTTGCCCCAATTAGGCTTGGCATTTAAACTTTAGACCATATCTTATGCATATTGTGCACCAAGTGTTAAAAGAATCATTTTCAATTATGCCCGTGTTTTGGACATAACCATCTCTGTATTCTAGGAGTTGAGCAGATTTCAGACCTTGGACTTTTAATATAGGGTAAAGCAAAGGAGCAGAGCATACTTTGAGGAGTCTAATTTTTAATAAATTTAATATTAAAAAAATAAATTTAAATAAAAAATAAATTTAAAAAATATAAAAATAACTCAAGTTAATTTACGTTAATTTGTTATACTCGTATCTTGAGTCATGAGATAAAAATAACTTTATAAAAAATAAATCAAAATAAATTAAAAAAATCTATTTTACAATTAATCCAATATTATATAATGAAATTAATAAAAAAATTAATTAAAAAAGAAAAAAAACTATTATTAACTAAACAAATCTGTAATCCAAATTATAGAATTGTGATAAATTAATACAAAAAAAATTAAAAAATATATATAAAAAAATATATAATAAATCTAATATTGAAAGATAAAATTAAAATTAAAAAAATAAATTAAAAAAAAAGGAAAGGGTTTTTATGAAGGGGAAAAAACTATTCAAATGATTTTTTTTTTGAGGAGAGATACATTAAAATCCTGCTTTATTTTAGTTTTTTTTATTAATTAATATGCCACATCATCAGTATTAGTAGATTAAAAAAATAATCAATATTGTTGGGAAATCAAATGGAAACAATCACTTTACTAAAACAGAGATAAACGAAAGTTATTATTGTGAGTTGCCTTTTGAATTCATTTCTAACTTTATTATGGCACATTACCATATTTTTTTAATGGTTATTGCAATATCAACATGAAAAAATTAGAAGAAAGTTTTTGAGTTATGGAAATAATCGATGAAAAGAGATCTTGAGTTTGATTATAAGTTTTTTTTTCATGTCAAATTTATTTTATTTTATGTAACTGAATTATGTAAATATAAATATTATTTTTAAAAAATAAATTCATCATAATGATCACATGATTATTACTACATAGATGAAAAATAAAATAAAAAATATCATCTTTTACTTGTATTGCTAATTTCTTGCTTTTCTAAATGAATCAATTTTGATTTACCTTCTCATGAGAATGCAATATTTCAATATGCAACAATTATATATATATATATATATATATATATATATATATATTCTGAACATAATTAAAACAATTAAAATTTGATTCTTTTATATCAACACTATATCATGTTTGTTGATTAAATTAATGTTAAATAAAAATATTATTGAATTACTTCTTTATTTAATAACTCACCTAAAAAATAATAAAATAATTATTTTAATAATAATGTAAAGATATTTTCAAGAACATATTAAATTTTATCATATTTTCCAAGTTGAATATTGATATGTTCAACTTATTCACAAAATAATCATCAAGTTTTATAATCATCAAGTTTTCCAAGTTGATTATTTTATAGAATCTAAAAAATTAAATGCATTTTTTTTCCCATTCAAAAGTGAATGTGATGTTTGATTTTCTGTATGGATTATGAGTGACATTAATTGACACGCCAGGTTGCCATTTTCTATTCATAATTTTCTAAGATACTGCATTTGTAATTGTAGATCTGTTACAAAAATATGAATTAATTAAGAATATTGTACGAAAATAATTTATTATTTTTAAGTAGACAATAATTTTGAGATGAACGGAATTAGAAAGTCAATCAATCTATTTGGAGCAACAGAATATGACATATTTATCATTTATAAAATAAAAACACACAATGAAATACAAATTGTTTCTTCTTTTTCTCATGACAAATGGATAGAGAAAAAGAAAACAAAGGCGGTAATATATAAATATGTCTTATAATTACGAATTAATTGGTTACGCTGACGGTCACCAGGAATAATGGAAGAGAAAGCTCCTTTCTTATTTAATTTGCAATAGTCCACATCCAGCATCTTGACGTTCATAGACAGGGACAGGACTCGAACCGGCTTGTGGCACCGCCGCAGTAAGCAGACCGCTTCTTGTTTTGGGACTCTTCCTTCAGCACTTCGGAAAAGGAAATATATAGTCAGTTTCCTCCTCCTATATATTTCCTTTTTTCACTTCGGAATTTCCTTCTTCTATATATATATAGAACTAAAACCATCAATCACGTCATCAGGGCAATTGGAGCGACAATGTCTGTGGAAAAGGTTCCGGTTTGCTGTATCATGGGTCAAACAGATTGTGGGAAAACCAAATTGTTGGAATATATGGGAAGCTATGATGATATAAAGAAGCAGCAGCAGCAGCAGAATCATGGTGGCAGGAGTGCCGCTTTCTTTCCAGCCAAGTACATAGAGGAGAGAGCAACAGCAGGGGCAGCAGCAGCAGAAGAGAGAGAAGTGGATGGTCCTTTATCAGTCAATCTCCCTGGTTTACTCATCGTTGATATCTCCGCTGTTGAGTCAGATTCTAATAAGCGTCTGCGGGCTTGGCTTTCATGTGATCTTCCAGTTTTAGCTCTTGACATTGCTGTTGGGGTCGATCATGAAATAATTGAATTAGTCAAGCTCTTGAGATTGTTTCACAAGGATTTCGTCCTTGTATTGAATAAGGTCTTCTTCATCTTCTTCTTCAGCAAAAGGGGCTTTGCTTTAATTCTTGATCCTCTAATTTTTTTTTTTTGTCTCGAAATTATGCAGGTGGACAAACTTTTAGGATGGAAGAATTGCCCCAACACTCCTATTTCAAGGGCAGTACCCCTGCAGAGGACAGAGGTGCAATCTGAGTTATCTTCAAGGATCAAACAAGTTTGTCTACTTTTCACCATCTTTTTACGGAGTGTTTTCTCAATTCGTTTTCTCATCCTTGTTATAATTTATGGTTTCCAACCCCAGGTTAAAACTGCGTTAACGAAGGAAGGAGTAGAAGCTGTCAGGATTCTACCTACTAGCACAGTTAGGCATGTCTAAGTCCCTCCCTAGATCCTTTGTTTTCCTTAGCTTTCCTAACTGCTTTATGAAATTCACTCTCCTTTTAGTCTCAATGTAATAATATTCTGATTTTCCGTGTTTTTACAGTGGAGAAGGCGTTGCTGATCTGCTGCTGACATTGTATGATCGCATCCAGAAAACTATGGATGAGAAGTCTTTTCACTAATGTATGATTCTTTTGATCCTATTTGAATCAGGGAAATATTGCTCTTAGAATAAGCAAATATCTGCTTAGACAATCCAAAAATCTTGAAGTAAACACACTAAATATGTAATCTTGACCATCTTAAACCAGAGATGGTCAATACGTGAAGGAAATCAATATGGTACTAGCAGTCCGCTTATCAGCTGGTAATTAACAGCAGTTGCAAAAATATTTGCCACCCTCAGGTGGTAAATAGTAGGTTGGCTTGTAGGATTTGTTTCCCTCAGCTGATCGGGAGACCCGAAGGTTAACACCACAGCTGAAATATTTGCTAGAGAATGTGCCAACAAAAACATGTCAGGAAGATAGTAAATGGGCTGCACTCCTTTCTCCTTGAGCTTAATCTTCTAGATAAGTTTATTTTGGTTAAACTTGAGGTTGAACAACAACATAATTCTAATAATGTTGAATTTGATTCGAGTTAATCAATCAACAAAACATATTTTCTTAACAGATCATCTTTACCAGCGATCTTCATTTCTTCACATCTTATTTGCAATTTTCAGGCATTAAATGGAGTCTTAAGTTTTGCTGAAAAGGAGGGGAAAGCCTACAAGAGGTTGTTTGTGCCATGAAAGATGGAGATAGGGTAGCTGGTCAGTATTTTTGTCAAAGCATTGAGTTTATGTAGCGTCAGGGGGCTCTCTTTCTCGAACATATTGCACAAACTGTCTTCATGTTGCTCCAGCTGACGTTCAAGCTGAATCACTTGAAATGTTGAATTTTTCAAGGTATTTTAATGCGAAGTAAAGCTTTAAGCCATTAACCTTGCATTGTTACTAAACACGGCATGGCCTAGCCAGTTAAATGGCCGACTTTTTCTTTGCCCGTGCTACGTTTTCTTTAAATAGAACCAGCTGGCGTATTAAAACAAATCTAGAACGCTGAAGTTGATTTTTTGAAAATTAAAATTAAAATGATCGGGTAAATACTTGACCTAGGTCATTTAGTGGATTGGAACCAGTTCAGCGTTTTAATAAGTATTAGTAGAAAGTACCTGGGAGTTTTACTCTAGTATAAGATATAATTATTATTGATTATTATAGTAAAATTATTATTTTTTTGGAAAAAAATGAAACCCCAAGGATGGTGATATTTGAGTATTTTTTATTAATTTATTGGCCATTAAAAAATTATTTGAGGTTGTTCAAATCTTTTTTTTTTCATATTAAAAATACTCTTGTATTCTCAAAATAAACAAAATTTAGAATTATTGATCGAGAACTATTTTAATTTTTTTATAAACTTTTAAATAATAAAAATATTTTTTTATTTTCAGAATTAAAAAGTTATTTGATTGACATGATTTTTTTTTTATTTTTTTATCATGTACAATTAAAGTAATATTTTTGCCTTACAAAAGACATGATAAGTTTTGCATTTTGGGATATTTTTGTACTTTTACATAGGTTTTTGGATAATTACTAGGATCATGAGGATTATTTTAGTATTTTTATGTTAACTTTTTAATTTTTTTAATAAAAAAGATATTATTCATTCTTTTTAAACTCAATATACCCTCATAAATGAGTAAACATACCTTCATCAATGAGTAATGTTCATATTATTTAAGTGGTAAATATGACACCACTTGTTTGTCAAACCTGACCTTCTATTATTTTAGTGGATTCAATATCATATACTCTTTAATATGGTGTGTTGTATGGTGGTTAGATTATTATCGGTGATCTTTCTTTTTTTTTTTATTAAGTAAAGTGTATAATTATTTCTTTTATTTTAATTTTTCAATTTTAATCTTTGTTTTTTTAGTTTTTTATTTCATTCTTATTCTTTTATGTAAGTTTTTTTTTAATTTAATCATTTAATTATAATTTTTTTTATGTTTTGTTTTTTTATTTTGGTCCTTATTTTTTTGATTTTTATTTTGATCCTTATTCTTTTTTTAAAGTTTTTTTCTTTACTTTTAATTTCATCCTTCAATCAAATCCTTTTTTTAATTAGACCCTCATTTTTTGATTTATTTTTTCTTTTTTTAAAGTTATTTTCAACTCAATTTAACTCTTCAATTAAAATTTTTTATTTGCTTTCTAATTATTTTATTTTTTATTCTGAGAAATTGTTGACCTATAATTTGAATAATGTTGAATTTGATTCAACTCAATTGATCTGAAAAGCGTATTTTTTAACGGATCATCTTTAATAACTATCTTCATTTCTTCACATGTTATTTGCAATTTTCAGGCATTAAATGGAGTTTTGAGTTTTGCTGAAACGGAGGGGAAAGACTAATTAAAGAGGTTGTTTGTGCCATGAAAGGATTAATAACCTTTATTTGGCCGACTTTTTCTTTGACCCATGAGAGCTTTTAAAAAAGTTTAAACCAAATTTGATAAATATTTTTTTTTCACATTAAAGTGAAAAATATATCTTTATCATTGCTAAAACAAAATTTCAATTTTAATTGATGTATAAACTAATATTAGAGCATATAAGAAATATATAATATTGTGGAAACCAATATACAAACAAATAATAAGATTGAAATATGCTAACTTTACAAGATGTAGCATAATTTGTCAGGTTTTGAGTTTGTTTTTTAGAGATGAGATTACTAGTTTGAGTGTCATAAATCTCAGAATTACTAAAAACTTATCTAATTATTAACTTTAAAATTTTAAAGAATTAATTAAGGTATGTATAATTTAGTTTAGACATTTATGATTATCCTAAAAAATAATTTGCAATATATTATTGTTCTTCTTAGTTCTAAAAAACAAATATGGGTCGAAAAAACAAATCAATTGAGTACCAAAATTTACATTGCTTAGTAGTTTTGGTTTTATTCTAATTTTTATTAGATGAACTGTAATTTAATTATAGATATTACAGCAATGCTTATAAGGCAAAGGTTGGACATGGAGTCTTTATGTATTAGGGTTCGGTAAATATCTTTTTTTTTTTAGATTAATGTGGGTGTTCAGGTCAGTTTGTGCGCACCACAACTAATTTCACGAGCCCTGAAATTAATGACCATGTAAACTTTTAGTAGCCATTATATAAGCAATAAAAAACTTAAATTTAAAATCACAAAGAGAACAAACTCTTTAATTTTAAATTCCCAATAAATATTGTTTTTTTTTTAGTTGATCCTATTTATTGATCACAAGTCAAAAAAGATAAGTCGGATCATAATTACTAAAAACGGTTCGAGAAACACATGAAGACAATGGCGAAGATGTTATACCCATATTTTAAGCATTGTTGATGTTGTCCAGGAAGATGGCATTTCATTTAAGGTTTTTTTTTAGGGAATATTATAAAGTTTACGAGGAGAAAGATGGAAACAAACTTTCATTTTTTTATCCCTATATTTTGTTTCCTTAAAAAAGTTCATATATCTCAATTATTTTTACCTCAATATATATATATATATATATATATATATATATATATATATATATATATATATATATATATCTTAATGGCCGATGTTTGAAATTTTTGCCCTTAGCTGTCGGGAAAATGAACTAGAAGATTAACATTATTTCTGCCAGTGTCAGAATTTCTTTTCTTTTTTTACCAGCTCTTGAGAAATGAAAAGAAAATGCAGTTTCACATAAATCCGACATGTACCTTAAGGAGAAAAATATGATTGGACGTTATATATATAACAAATCAATTTTATTTTGATTATTTTATATTAAAAAATAAAAATTAACTAATTAGTTTTGATTTTGTTTGGTTATTTTATATTATAAATTATAAATTATATTGTTTTGTAGTTTTTTTTTTTTTTTTTACTTAAGCTTGGTTTAATCTGGTTTTTTGATTGGGTTTGATTTGGTTATTTTTAATAAAATTGGTTTGGTTGGGTTGAGCTTTTTCAATTTTAAGATTATAAAATTGAAACTGCATTGAATCAAATAATTTTTTTAAATATTTTAATTAGTTTTATTGAATTTTTTTATGATTTGATTTTTTTATTTTTTTAAATTTTTTTAATTTAATCGGTTTATAGTTTTTTCCTCGCCTGGAAGGCTATGTTCATGCATAGAGACACCAAGAAGTTCCAAGAACCTTGGCAATTTGCTGTATCGGAAAGTTCTCATCGTCAGTTTAACCAATATGTTTGACAAACAACTTCATCAATGCACTGAGTTCTTTCAAACCAGTTTCCATCCTCAATTTCCCAACACCTGCATCTTATCATCGGTCCCCAGCTTGCATGCACATATGTGCATCAACCACCTAGTCAAAACGGTTACCTTGACTACTTTTGAAAACCCATTTTAGTTTCCTTCCAACAGATTATTCTTTCGCCATATACACAACCCGTTGTTCTTCAAACTTGCAAGTCTTGGCATCTCCAAACTTTCTCTACACTTTCCATTATTTGCTTCTTCTGCATCAGCGAGTTAGTTTTCGCACCATTTACAGAAGATCGAAAAAAAAAAATCTGTCTTAAGTGTATAGATTGCATAGAAACTGGTTCGTTATGATGAAACTGGTTCGTTATGATGAGTCTAGCAAAAATCCTGTGGAAACATCATGCTATACATAACATATATACTGAAGGATGTAAGATATCAACTCCTATCAATTGTAGATGAAATCAGGGACATTGTTTTCGATATAAATCTTGGGCTCCTTGTGAAGTTACGTTGTGTTCAAAAAGCTGGTCTCCTTGTTAAACAGCCATTTCTTTCTCTCTGTCTTCACATTTACTCTTCACTACACATAACATCTCTCGCGCTCTCTCCCAGCTCGCTCAAAAAAGAGTTTGGTTCAACTGCGCTTTCATTTCCATACTGAGACAATCCACCAATTTTTTTCTCTGCCCAACTCTCTGAACTAGATAAAACCCATTGCTCTCACCTTCAAATAAAATCAAACTTCCATATTTCATTTCCTTATTGAAAAAGACGCCTTTTTCTGCGCCCAACTCTCTCTCTATCTGCCTCCACATTCTGCACCTTGTTTCCCACTTCTGTTTCTTTTGATTTTCGAACAGGACATTGCTGTCCCCTCCCTCAAGAAAACCTGTTTTCTTTTTCCCATTAAAATACTCACATTGCAATCTTTAAGACAGACACGCACAAAAACCTCTGTTTCCTGTTTCTTGGAACCCAGCAACCCCTGTTGCTTGATTGAAAGCGAACTTCTTTCGTATGACAACCATGAATAACAACGAAAATCCCCACAATGACATTGACCAATTAATATTGGCCTTGGAGAGATGTCATATCGACCCTCCGTTTAATCGCATTGTTATGGATGATGTTGGCATTGGTGACATTGTTCCTCCTCCTGTAAGTTCTTCCTCCGAAATTCAGGAGGGCGATCATGCGACGGATTTGCAATCTGGTGGGGATGACAATCGCAACAATGAAGTTGCGGAAGTCGAACAAGAGATAAATCTGGAACAAAGTGCAGGGGATGTGCATGAAGAAGATATTGAGCCATTGAACACTGTAGTATTGGGCAGTAGTAACAGTAATGAGTTTCATGGCTTTATGGGTTTTCTAAGAAATTTAGTTCATGGAAATGGGCATTGGTTTCATGGCTTTTTGTGTTTTGGAAGAAATTTAGTTCATGGGTATGTGGCTTTCTCACTTGTGTTTTTCGCCCTACCGTTGTTGCTGTTAGGATACTGGTTGATTTCTCCTCCTTACGATTCTTAGGCGTTCTAGTACCGGAATTTGCCATGCCTCAGGCGTTCTATAACCTGAATTCTTGGGACTTTTGATGAGGTGAATGGGATTTTGTTTTTTCTGACCTAAATCCAATTTTGTTTTGGAAGGATTTAGTTCATGGGTTTACGGGTTCTCTCTCTCCTTCGGTCCTCCTACAAGCATGTCATGGGCATAATAGTACCGGAATTTGCCATGTATCAGGCTTTCTATAACCTGAATTCTAGGGAATTTTGATGAGATGAATGAAATTTGTTTTTTTGTACCTCAATGCAATAAAATCAGAGACATTGATTTGGATTTTTTTCTTTTTGATTAATTTTGTGTAAGCATGGAATAAACATTGAATTTACGCGTGTTATTTGTGCGCCAATCCTTGTTTGATCAAAACCTATTCATTTTGAGCAGTTCATGATGTTGGAAAACATCATTAGCCTACAAATCTGGACCACACAACAAATCAATTGAGTTCTCTTACTTCGAATTCGAAAAACAAAAAAAGCTTAATGTTTCTCTGCCCTTTATTTTTAAATTTTGGTGTTTATTTGTGAGGTTCATTTGTCATTGAGTTATGAACGACATCCTTAAAACATGCCGTTTATAATCAAGACCTTTATAACTTTATGTTGTCAGATGTCAAGGATGTTGTTATGTGTCACTGTCAAATTTGGATGCAGAAAAGTGCGATGAATAAAAAATTAATTTTAAAATCCTGGAATTCCCAAATTACCCTAGGCATTTATCAGCTGCTTGATATTTTTTAAGAAAATATCACCCCCCTCTCTCTCTGCACGCTGTCCAGATTAGTAATTATAATGATATTTTAAAATATTTTTTATTTAAAAATATTTTTTATTATTTAAAAATTAATTTTTAAAATCAATACAGTTGATATGGCATCAAGATATGGTGTTGATGTATCATGTAAATTTGATAATTTTAAAAGTTTTATTGTTATTGTATTTTAAAAATATTTTTAAAAAATTTAAGTTTTTTATTTTTTTAAATTAATATTGTTTTGGCATTTTTTGATAATTTTAATATACTAATATAAAAAATAATTTTTAAAAAATTAAAAAAATATTATTTTAATATATTTTTAAATAAAAAATACTTAAAAAAACCATCACTATGTTTACAAATACCAAAAAACAAAATAGCTTATTTACTAGCAGAGCAGGGGTTGTTAACTGGGATTTTCATTGTTTATTTCTTTTCTTAAAAATCCAGAAAATTAATTAAAAAATATTTTTTGTTTATCCAGCTTTTTTTCATCTAAGTTTTCCACGTCACACCTTTAACAAACCACAAGTACGAGGGTCTTAATTGTAAATTGATTGAATAGTTAAAGGATCTTGTTAATTATAACAGTAATATAACAAATTCTAATTAATTAAATACCGTTAGTAGAATAATGTTGGGTGTGTCGGATAATTTATCAATTGGTTGAATCTGCTTTCAAAACTCCTCAGCGTTACTTGTGCATATTGAATCCTCTATAAAATCACCCCTGAACTAGCATGGTGAAATAATTTAATCACCCTTAAAAAACTTTATGTAACTAGCACTCAACGCTTATTCCAAGTTTTTACTTTTTTACAACATAGCAAAGTAATTGAATTACTCTAATAAAAAAATTTCTTTAACTGATCTCTAAATTTTTTTTTCATTTTTATTATAGTTTTTTTTAATTATAATCAAGTATACTGACAACCAATTTGGTATTTTAATAATTATAAAATATAATTTTAAAAGTAAAAATTAATAATATATGCATTCCACGCATTAATATATTTGTAACTTTTATTGTATTTAGGTAGCGCATACTGCAAATCACGATGATAAAAGATGATTAGCATTTATGTAGTCGAGGTCATCTTGATGAACCCTCCTTTTCTAGGCATCACATGAAGCTTATTGACCTTTAATTTAGTATTAATAATCTTTTTCATTATTTTCTCTCTCTTCTTTGATTTATGTCCCTTATCTTTTAAATTTTTATAATAGCCTTTTATTTTAGTTTTTCTTGGTATTTAGTTTATATTTTTTAATTATTATTTATTTTATTTAAAATAATTTATAAAATTAAATTATTTCTTCCCATTTCATTATCCTTTAATATTTTTATTTATAAGATTTGGTCATTATTCTTTTCATCGCTATTTATTTTATTTATTATATTTTTAAAATTATTTTTTTATGATTTCATTATTTTTTAGTTTTGTTTTTGTTTTTAGATTTTGTCTTTATTTTTTAGTTGTTATTTTTTTATTTGAATCATTTTGTTAATTAAATTTATTTTTTAATTTCATCCCTTAATATTTGATTTCATTGTGTTTTTATATTAAGTTTGATTTTTATTCTTTTGGTTGCTGTTTGTTTTATATTAGATATTTTTTATTGATTTTTTTTTAATCTTATCTCTCAATATTAATAATTTTTTGAATTTTTTTTTATAAGGTGATCTCAACCTTATGACTGAACTCGTATATTTAGAAGATTAACACAAATTAACTTACGTTTTTTTATATTTTTTTTTACAATTGATTTTTTTAATTACATCCACTAATATGAGATTTATTGAAAATTAATTTTTGTTATTTTTTTTTGTACAGTTATCTTGATATGACGGATTATTGGTTTGACAAATTAATTCAAGTTAACTCAATTTATTAAATTTTTTTTTAATTATCTCTTGTTGTGATCATTTTTTTTATCATATTATTAAACTAATTAAATTTATTGAAACCAATGAATCTTAATTATTTTTTATTTAAAAAAAGATATTATTATTTTTTGAATATTTTTTTATATTGAAAGAAAATGATTTAACCCATGTGTGCCAATCCTATACAATTTAATTACGACGGCTTTGTGATACTAGAAGGACCTGAAATAGAAACTTTCGCTTCGATTCACTTCCAAATTTATCTAGATCCACCAAATTTTTATCATTAATCAAATATAAAATCTCTTGTCATTGTATCATTAATTCCGACGTCGCCTTTGCACATGTCTTCTGAGCTTCAACTACCTCAACGCCTTGTAGTGGACATAGTTTTGACTGGCTCTGAAAATAATGTGGCTCTCCCTTGTTAGCAAGTAACAAGTATCTACAATCTCGAGCGTATTTGTACAAAAAAAACATGATTATTAGGTTTATTTAGTTATTAATTTTAAAATCTATAAATTTAATTAAGATATTAACAATCTGGCACAAATATCTATATTAATAATAATAACAAGTATCTATGTTGCTCCTTTTAAGGGAAATCCTGCCTTGGTTCCCCTAGAATTTGTTGACATCATTATTAGTGTCCACTTCTTGCACCATATTCGGGTCATAAGCCTTGGACTCGTTAATATTATACAATTATAATTATAGCACTATTCATCAGGTTTTTTATTTTGTATTCAAGGTCCCTTAGCTAGATTTTTAGTTCTTCAAGCTCTGGTCACTGATTTGTTTTTTTTTTTTTTTAATTTTTTCCTTAGAAGTTATGCTGACATGAATTTATGTTTTGAGAATTGTTTTGGTTTGCATAAATGTTAGAGAATATTTCAAATTTAAATTAAAAATTAATTTTATAAAATTAAAATTTAGGTTATTGTTAAAAAAATAAAAGAACAAGGATTAAAATTAACATTGATAATTTTTTTTTCATATGTGCTATTAAAAAAAAGTGGAAAAAATTAATTTGATCCTTTAATTTTAATTTATGCATGTTTGGTCCTTGTTCTTTTAGTTTCGGTACTCAACTTTATTTTTTTCATATTTTGACCTTTAGATATTGAGATGGAAAAGAGAAATTTAATGAAAAAAAAAAGAAAAAAAAAGAAAAGGTTCATCTAATCATATTTTGATAATAAAAATATTAATGTTGATATCAATTAATTCATCTTGGAAAGGAAATGTTCAATGGAGGTGGTGTTCCGTTTGAACATGCCAAATTAGATTGAGATCTTTTTATTTTGTTGAATTTTTAGTTTTTAAAGTGATTAGAGAATGTTTTACATTGAAAATGAGATTTTTAATGTTTATAATTTTTTTTTAAGTGTTGTCAAGTAAAAATAAATTAAAAAATAAATTTTAAAAATTTAAAAACTCGAATCACTCTTTTTTACAAGCCAAAAAAGTAACACGTTGTTTTCCCATAGCAAACATTGATGTCATCCGATCAATAATAATAATAATAATTGATATAACCTATTTTTGAGTCTCTAAATTTAACCTTTAAAAATAAATATAAAATATAAAATAATAACAATACAGAGACTAAAGTTTTTACAAAAGTTGGTCGAGGAGAATTCCAAATATATAGAAGAATTAAACTTGAATTTTAGATGAAACTGGGAGCTTTATCGTAACCCATTGTTTCTTCCTTTTCTCTTGAGAAATGGATAGAGAAAAGGAAAACAATGGCAGTAATATATAAATATGTCTTATAATTACGAATTAATTGGTTACGCTGACGGTCATCAGGAATAATGGAAGAGAGAGCTCCTTTCTTATCTAATTTCCGGTGATCATGAGCTTGAAAAACGTCCTGCAATTGTCCACATCCATCATCTTGACGTTCTTAGACAGGGACAGGACTCGAACCGGCTTGTGACACCGCCGCTGTAAGCACACCGCTTCTTGTTCTGGGACTCTTCCTTTAGCACTTCGAAAAGGAAATATATAGTCAGTTTCCTTCTTCTATATATTTCCTTTTTTCACTTTGGAATTTCCTTCTTCTATATATATATATATATATATAGAACTAAAGTCATCAATCACGTCATCAGGGAAATTGGAGCTACAATGTCTGCGGAAAAGGTTCCGGTTTGCTGTATTATGGGTCAAACAGATTGTGGGAAAACCAAATTGTTGGAATATATGGGAAGCTATGATGATATAAAGAAGCAACAGCAGCAGCAGAAGAGAGAGAAGTCGATGGTCCTTTATCAATCAATCTCCCTGGTTTACTCATCGTTGATATCTCCGCTGTTGAGTCAGATTCTAATAAGCGTCTGCGGCCTTGGCTTTCATGTGATCTTCCTGTTTTAGTTCTTGACATTGCTGTTGGGGTCGATCACGAAATAATTGACTTTGTCAAGCTCTTGAGATTGTTTCATAAGGATTTCGTCCTTGTATTGAATAAGGTCTTCTTCTTCTTATTCAGCAAAAGGGGCTTTGCTTTAATTCTTGATCCTCTGAATGTTTTTTTTGTCTCGAAATTATGCAGGTGGACAAACTTTTAGGATGGAAAAATTGCCCCAACACTCCTATTTCAAGGGCAGTACCCCAGCAGAGGGCTGAGGTGCAATCTGAGTTATCTTCAAGGATCAAACAAGTTTGTCCACTTTTCACCATCTTTGTACGGAGTGTTTTCTCAATTCGTTTTCTCATCCTCGTTATAATCTATGGTTTCCAATCCCAGGTTAAAACTGCGTTAACGAAGGAAGGAGTAGAAGCTGTCAGGATTCTACCTACTAGCACAGTTAGGCATGTCCAAGTCCCTCCCTAGATCCTTTGTTTTCCTTAGCTTTCCTAACTGCTTTATGAAATTCACTCTCCTTTTAGTTTCAATGTAATAATATTCTGATTTTCCGTGTTTTTACAGTGGAGAAGGCGTTGCTGATCTGCTGCTGACATTGTTTGATTACATCCAGAAAACTATGGATGAGAAGCTGTCTTTTCACTGATGTATGATTCTTTTAATCCTATTTGAATCAAACAGATCACATTAGAAGAATTCATTTTAGTAGCCGTTAATCATGTATAATTAATGAGGGTTTATATTATACCAACCAATCAAACAATTTTGATCTCCAGAAACCTAATTTAATTAATAATTTTATGTGATCTCCAGCTAGTAATTAATTACACATGAACGAATTATTCTCAAAATAAGCAACATTGTATATATGATGAACGAATTATTTGATGCTCTGTGATTTTTCAGGTATTGCAACGATGCTTGCACTGCAAAGGCTGGAAATGGAGTCCTTCTGTGTTAGGGTCCAGTAAATATCGATAGCATAGAGGGATCACTGTGATCTTTCGCTTTCACTATTTTTTTTTCAGGCTCTGTAAATTATTCTCATAAATTGTTTGTTTTTTATATAGTTAATCATTTTAAATTTGTTTTAAATTTGAAATGTGCTTAATTTTAAATGTTTATTTTTATTATCTAATAATTAAGTAAAGAATAGTGAAAAAAATGTTTTTATACACATTAACAAAGTTCAACCAAGTGGAGTCTATAACTTAAATTATAAATTTGATGGGTTAAGTCGTAAAATTCAGATTGATTTAATATATTAATATTAAAAATTGATACTAGAGTAACTTAGTTGAAAATAAATTAAATAAAATTATGAATTTTAATTATTAAACAACTTAGTATTGAAGAATAAAATTAAAAAAAATATTTATTTTAAAACAAATTAAGTCAAACCAAATTAACTTTCTAACTCTTCTACTATGGTCATAAGATTGGAATAACCCGATAAAAAAAAAAAAGCATGAATACTAATTACCAATCAATCAAATATTGAAAAATCAAATTATTATTATTTTTTATAAAAAAGATCTAAAAAACAACAAGAATCAACTTGTTCTAACCTTCAAAACTTGTAATCTTAGTATTGAGTTAGGGACCAACCCTATAGAAAATAAATCCTAAAAAATAACAAAGTAAAAGTCTCAATTAATAAAATATTAAGGGATGAAATTGTAAAAAAAAAACTAAATAAAAGAAGAAGAAGAATAAGTTGCTAGAGGATGAATTAAAAAAAAACAATAAAAAATATAAAAAAATAAATCAAGTCAAATTGTCAAACCTATAATTTAAGTAAGAAATTATGGTAATTCTACAAAATACAAATAAATTTTTTTATGAAAGTCCAATTAAAAAAATATTTAATTAAAAAAACCTAAATAAATAAATAAAATTAACTCAGGTTACCTTGTTGAACCTATAACTTAGATTATAAGATCAAGATAATTTTATAGAAAATAAATAAAAAAATAAATTATAAAATATAATTTTTAATCAACCTAATGTTGGAGGATAAATTAACTAAAATTCAATTAGAAAAGATGAAAAAAAAAAACTTGAATTAAATTAAGCTAACTTGTTAAATCTAAAACTTTAATTATGAAATCAAAATAAATTTATAAAAAATAAATAAAAAAATTTGAAAGCTCCACTTTTAATAAATTTAAAGATTACAAATGAGAAAAAAAATCAAATCCATAAACCCGGTAAATAACCTAACAAAAAAATTTATAAAATATAATTCCCAGAAAAATTTAATAATGGGATTAAAAAATAAAAATATATAAAAAATATTATTTTAATAAATAGTATTTTATAGGAGTGGATACAATAATTTATCCGCAGCCTGTAGTTTTCTTATAATAATAATAATAATAATAATAATAATAATTTTTAAAGCTTCGAATTACTTAATTGAAGCTGATTTTATGGTGGGTTGAGTTCCGTATTTGAGTCAATTTGAATGTAATAAAATCATATTCTATCCTCTCTCCTGGAACTATATATAGTTCGAAAGCGCAATAGCAGTGATCAGGATTGAAGACTCTTTTTTGTTAATCGTTCTCAAATCCCACTTGAAATATAAAAAAGAACAGGTGGCATCATCACAACAACGTAACCAAGTTTACTGGTGATAAAGATAATAATAATAATAAAAAATGCAATACCCAAAACCAAAATTCATTGGTAAAGAAAGCCCAACGAGAAAAGCCCAAAAGAAGCGGATACTGGAGGGTGGAAGTGGGTGTGCAGCGTGACGAACGAATCTTCACCACCACCACCACCTTCTTCCACCAATCATATCCTCTTCTGCTCCCCCCCCCCCCCCCCCCCCCCGAACCCCAAAGGAAAAAAAAAAAAAAACACAACCCCGAAACACCAACACCAATATATAGCCCTTTCCCCTCTCTCCTGTTTGTTTTCCAGGACAATTCGAACAGAAAAAACACACCCACAAAATATTTCCGGGAAATCAATTGCTGATTGAGCGGAAAGGGGAGAAATGGCGTCAACGGGAAACGCGGGTTGGGTGAGTGATTCGTATTTTATGGATGATATTACAGTTCATGATCCCAATTTCTCTGGTTTCTCCTGGCCATCTCCTTCGCCCCCGGTTCAACAACAACAGCACCACCAAACCTTAAACGCTTTTGCTCCTGTTGTTACTTCTTCGTCTCCTAAATTCGGGTAGGATTTTCGTTGAATTTCCCAATTTCCCTAGAATTTTCGTTGCTTTTAGATCATATTAATATAAAAAAGCAGGGATTTATTTCTGTTTTCGCTGATTTAGGGGTTTTATTGATTAGGGTTTGTTAAGAATAGTGAGATTCTATGATTTTTGGTTGTTTTGTGCTTGTTAATGCAAGTAGTTAAGTGACTTTCAAATGAGTTATGTAATTGTTCAAGGCATGATTGACTTTTGGATTATTCCTTTGAGAATTTGGTGGTTGATGCATGATTTGATTTAACTAGTAGGTTGATTACAAGATGAATTGCGGTGAGTCTTGGGGGGAATTTGAAGGGTGGTTACTATGGGGTGTATTTACCTTGAATAATCTTGTAGTTAGAGGCCAATTTGCCTTTACTCTTTTTTTTTTATGTGACATGAGCTTCAGTTTTAAGTAGTGGAAGTTTGATTTGCATCATTTACACACAGACGAATAGTATAGCTATATTGTATAATGAGGCAGTACTCAACTGTATAAGCAAGTGGACAAGAGGGTAGTACTTATTGAGACCTTGTGTAAGTTGCAAGTATGGCACATAGATTTTCTTTATGAATTAGGAACTTGCAAACAGCGAGGGTTTACTTTCTTTCTTTTATAATAGTTTGAAATGGGCAGCTTTTGACTTTTGCTTCGTAATTAGTGTTTCATATTTCCATTAATGAGAGTGAGAGATAACAAACCCTTTCACTTGAAGGGCCTTTTTGTATTTTCCGTTCTAAGTTCCTTGTTAGTCTTTTTTTCCCCTCTCGCCTCCTTTTTCTATCTTTTGTGACATTTACTATTCTTGTTTTGGATATATAAATTACATACTTGTAACAGGTACTTAAATTGGATTTGAATGTCATCTTTCTTGTTGTTTTGTGGTTATTCACTTGATCTTCTAACTCCATTTGTGCATGTGTGATTACATGTATAGTGTGGAAATTGATGGATCTTTTGGGGATTGTGATGTGCAGAAGGAACCAAACTCCAAGAAGAGGTAGAACTTCTTGTCTTTCTCTGCTCTAATCCTTTTAAAAAGGAAGGGGTTGGGGTTGGGTGTTGAATTCCCTGTAATGATTATGTGGTTATTGATATTATTGAGCTGATTCAACTTTATTCCCCGTATATGTGTTTTCCTTGGAAAGTTTGGGAGTTGGAATTGAGAATTGCACCCACCTTTTGATGCCTTTATGCTGAGACAGAACAGCATAGACCTGGTTTCAGAGCGTAGATAATTATGATTGAGGAAAAATAAACAAGATTGTCCTTTACTGTTAAGTCTCTTGCAATCATGCTTGCTGTTAATGGTTGTCTCTGAAGTGAAAGTCTGAAAGATATTATGCCAATATAGTTGAATAAGATAACCATTCCAATTGTGTTCGTTGAATTTTTCTTTTTACTACTGTATGATAACTATTGCTACCAGTCCCACCATGCATGTCACAGGTGTTTCTAAACAAGCATCATGAAGATGATATTAATCTGTTTTGCATGTACAAAAGTGTGAGTTATCATGTCTTCTATTCTATATGCAGTTTATGGAATAATTTTTAACAAGGTACTATGTTAATCTGTTTTGCATGTACAAAAGTGCGATACATGCATGAATTATTTGTTTGTCTGTTTTACATTTTAAGTAAGTGGATTGGACTGTGCATGTTGTGGAGTGATTTCATCCCACCTCTCTCTCACACATGTTTCCTTGCTGCAGGAGTAGATCTGAATCGTGTAGCGCGTCTAGCTCCAAAGCATGTAGGGAAAAGTTGCGGAGGGATAGGCTAAATGACAAGTACTCTCATATTCTTTTGCATCCCTTTTTGTCTCTATCTCTCTGTGTCCCTCTCCTAGGCACTCACTCTCTGTATTTGGAATGTCTACAAGGTTTATGGAATTGGGCTCTATCTTGGATCCTGGGAGAACTCCCAAAACAGACAAGGCTGCTATTTTGGTTGATGCTGTCCGCGTTGTGACTCAGTTACGAGGTGAAGCCCAGAAGTTGAAGGACTCAAATTCAAGTCTTCAAGAGAAGATTAAAGAGTTGAAGGTCTTCAGATTCTATTTTTTATTGTGATGGACTTCTGGGCTCTAGCTATTTATTTATGTGTTTGATTTCTTCCCTTTGCATAATATCCTGCCACCTAATACAACCGCTGCAATTCTTTTGAACTTCCCTTTGTCTTCCATAGGCTGAGAAGAATGAACTTCGCGATGAGAAGCAGAGGCTGAAGGCAGAGAAGGAGAAGTTGGAGCAGCAGCTGAAAACCATGAACTCACAACCCAGCTTCATGCCTGCCCCTCCTGCAATCCCTGCAGCATTCACTACTCAAGCCCAAGCACCTGGCAACAAATTAATGCCCTTCATTAGTTATCCAGGGGTTGCCATGTGGCAGTTCATGCCACCTGCTGCGGTGGATACATCGCAAGATCATGTGCTCCGCCCACCAGTTGCTTGAGTTGGTGACCTGCTATGAATTGGGTTTGCATTTTGCACCGCTCCCAAACAAAATGCATTTATTTTGCCATTGCTTTGTCTGCATTAGTTTTTTGCTGAGGTTTTCTCACTGGATTTGGTGGCTGACTGATTGTATTTCAATCTGGACCTTATATGAATCGTTGCTGGTGTTTACTTGTAAATTTAATAAGCTTAGTCTGGCAAGCTATGTTTCGTTTGACTGCTTGTAGGGATTTCTTTAGCTTTAGAAGTTGACTGGTTTCTTCCAGTTCATATGTTACCGGTAACGACTATGGCTTCCCCTTAATCTCTGCTGGCCGTGGGACTCTTCAAACCAGGGGATCACTGCACAGTATTTGAATAAATAATTTTTCACTCTGGTTGAGTGCTCATCTCGTGTCCTCAATGGCAGAGGAATTAGGCATGCATGTGCCATGTTCTTTTTAGTCAGGGATGGCGGTAAGTTGAGTCTGGGTTAACCTGAAGATCTATATCCAATTATCAACCATACAACCCTGACTGGAATATCCTCATCCAGCCAAATCTGTCCCCTACAATGCTTTCATGAGTGAAATTGCCATTTCAAATTGTAGCGATGTACCAGGCCTTTGAACAGATTAGAATATCATGTCAAGAACTTGTGGTGTGTGGCCTCGTCCAATCAACACGGCGAGTGGAATTATGTTTTCTCATAAACATGAAAGCAGCAACGGAAATTGGAAATTGAAACTGGTTAATGCCTTGAGAGCATGGCAATGATGCTCTCAATCATGGCTCCTCAGCTATAATAGTTAGCAAGTATGGGTGTTTTCCCGTAACATTCATGCTCTTTAGAACAGTGCTCGCTATCTGTAGCACTCCTTAATTGTTGGTGGCAAGTGGCGTGAGAGAAGATAGGACAACGTCGTTCGCGGGAAAATGAAGGCATAGTTCCAGCGTACCCCGTAGACCAAATGGGGGTGGAGAATGTAAGAGGAAGCACCAGGTACTCTAGTTTCTTATCTCCGTTCATTTTATTTTTATATTTTAAAAATATTTTTAAAAAATTTGGATTTTATTTTATTTTTTATTTTAAATTATTATTTTTATTTTTAAATTATTTTAATGCACTAATATCAAATATAATTTTTAAATAATAAAAAATATTATTTTTATATATTTTTAAATCAAAAATATTTTTAAAAAACTACAACTATATTTCTAAATAGACTTGAATCCATCTCTTCTCTCTATAATAAGTAAAATTTATTTCACCATGAAAAAAAAATCCTTGTCAAGAATCCACTTAGATTTTATGCATGCCCGCTTTCTGTTTGTTGATAAAACGCAGAGAAATTGGAAGAAATCAAGGTAAAGTTTTAAGCTTTTTACTAGTTGAATTATGGTTGTTTCTAATTTCTGTTGATTGAATAATTGAACTCGTTTTTTCTGTTTAAGATGGAAATTTTTTTGGGTTTTGTTGATATTTCAATTTTGTGTTGTTTAACTTGAATTTTTTTGGGTAGATTTTCTTATTAGTTTCCATTTATCATTTTGCATTTGGTGCCCTTTTGAAGTGGTAGACAGGAGAAGATTGTGTTTTTATAGTGTAGTGTTATTTTATTTTATTTTTATTAAAATTGAGTAAATTGGACCAGTTTTGTTTTTTTTAATTGATGGGAGCATTAAAAATTTTAATCTCCTTTTATCGTTGTCGAGAAGAAGAGTATTTGATATTATAATAGTAGTTATTATTTAAAATATTTTTTTATTTATAAATATATTAATGTAATATTTTTATTTTTAAAAATTTATTTTTAACAATAATATATTAAAACAATAAAAAAAATTAAAAAAATTAATTTTTTTTAAAAAGTACAATTAGACCATAAAATTAAGCATTTCCATTTGAAGCTTGGCACGATATTTGGTAAGGAAAGCTTGTCTATTTAATAAAGTTTAGATGACTATAACTATTGATTTAATGATTTGTTTGTGTTTTCTAGGCTTATGATCATGCAATTTATTTTATAAAGTCTTAAATTAATTAATTAATTGGTTTTAATAATTTTATTTATTTTTTTAATTATAATTATATTTGGATTTAGTAGACTAAAATAGCTTCTAACTAGTATTTACAAAATATTTTTATTTTTTTATGAAGGTAGAGACTCTTTAGTATTTAAATAAATATTTAAAAAAAATATAAGAATATTTTAAAGAGAGATACTTTGAAACTATATATGCAATATAAAATAAATATTATGAATTTTATTTTAAATGTCTCATGATATATTTATAGTTCATGAGTTCTGTTCTTTTGTAAAAAGAAGAATTTATAGTATAATCTTACCATAATAACATTTAATAAAAAAATAAATATAATTTATACTTATATTAATATTTGATTGAAATATCGGGGTCCTTGAAAAAATTTTATATACTTAAAAGGTGTTATCTTATTTTATTAACATTTAATGAAAGATAAATATATCATATATTTATATTAATATTTGATGGAAATATAATGAGCTGAAGAACTTTTATATATTTAAAAAGTGTAAAAAAATTAGAGTCTAAGACATCAAAAATAGCTATATTCATGGAAATTGAGTTTTGTTTTAAGGTTAGATCCAAGAAAAGATGATTATTTTTTAAAATTGTCGAGAGAGAAGGGTTGTTACTTTGAACTTGATTAATTATCAAGTTGAAGTGTATTGGATCTAACATATTTACTAAATTCATGTTACTTGGGACTTGATGGACAATCATGAACAATTAAATTTAAGTGTTTTGAACCAAATTTATTTGCTAGATACATATTATTATAAATTTGACAAACTATTAAATATCTTGATTTTTAAGATGTTTATTAAATTATATTATCTTATTTTTTTAAATATGTGAATTGAGTATGGTTATTATCATGAGCGTTCTAACAAAGGATGTGGATTCTCGTAAGTGTGTTAGGAACTTCACATACTATAAGGCTAATCATGTCTGAATTTGGCTAGTATCAAACGCAGCATATCCAGAATTTAACAAGCTGTCAAGCCTTTACTCTGGACATGCTTTTTCTCTTGAACATGAAAAATAAAAAAAAAAGGTCATAAGGGTTTATATCCGTTAAAAATAGGTTTACCACTCTGCAATCAAATCACTTTGTAACCAAAATCTTGTCTGTTTCTTCAGTTTCTGTAATTGGTTTACAATCTTGATCGGTGGTTGGTATGATTTAAAGTTGCTTTTTCAATACCTCTTCCATCCGTGGCCCATCATTATACCAGCGACATGTGGTTGCCAATTTGCCATGTTATCTCTTTTATCTACTTCCGGCTCGTGTGCCGTCTTGGTTTCAAACTCTTGTTATCCTGTTTGCAAGAACTTTCATGGCTTCCAATTTCCTCAAATTTCACATCCAATCATTCAAAACTACAAATCGTTCTACACAATTTCTTCAACATGAAACTCTCTTTCCATATATTGCTTTCCCAGAAAACCACCACCACCACCACAACCGTGTCCATTCCCGTGTTTCCTTCCCCTTACCTCTCCTTTACCAATCCAGAAGTTCCGCTCTTTCTATCCACTCCTTATCTTCCTCCAGCTCCCCTCCTACCTCCAAAGAAGAAGCCATTGTTCAAGCCAAAACCTGTCTCTCAACCACCCTAGAGAAGCCCCTAAACAACCCAAAACTAGCTGGCAAACTCAAGAAACTGAAGCAACCTAGATTCCAGGTAGAAATCCCAGTCATGGATGACTCGCCAGCTTCTCTCTCTCAACTTGCCTCTGATGTTTTCAAAGACCTGCCCATTAAGAGAAGAGGGACACCGGTCAAGATTTTAATCCTCTGGCCGAGTCCCACATTGAAGAACAGAGGCATAGAAGCATTTCAATCTTACAATTCATCAAAAAATGTTGAGCACGTCGACGTTTCTTCAGTCAGAAATACAGACAACAGAATTTTGAGTTCTGCCGAAGTGGCAGTGTTTCTGGGGCCAGAGACTTCACAGTTGCCTGATATCAAAACTGTTACTGATATTTTGTACCCAAAGCCAGTAGTCATATTCAACCCCAAATGGGGGTTTGGAGAGGAGAACGAGTTTGGTGATTTGAGTGGCTTTGTGGGATCCTTTGAAGTGGTATATTCATTCATGGGGTTGGAGGTTAGAGGTATTTTGAGCAAGCGAAAAGGAGTGGTTTTCAAGTGTGTCAGAGATGGGGTTGTGAGTGGAGAGAAATGGACTGTTCTTGTTGAAGAAGAAGGAGGACAATTGAAGGTTGTTTCAAGGTTCAAGGCACGACCATCCATTGGTGAAGTAGAGAATGTTTTGTACAATCTGATGGCTATCAATTCGCCAATTACCAAGTCTGCTAGGTTTTTCAAGGATTTGGTGTCAAATGTAACAGGAAGAAAGTAAATAGAATTTGAGAATGTATGATCTGGATTTTGCGTCAATGAAGTTTGGTAATTCGCTTGAATCTTCTAATGTTATACGTTTGTTTGCTCCATCACACTTACCACCATAAGTTCTATATGAAACGATCATTTCCTCTCCTGCTCCAGCTTCAACTCCACTCGTACAAAATGAAGAATCTTAAACACTGTAAGAGAAGTCCAACTTTTAAAAATCAATCTTTTTATAATGTAATTTTTTTTGCCAATTTTTATAAAAACTTATCAATGTAAAGTACGCATTTTGGATTAAGTTTTTAATTTTAAAAATTGTATTTTATTCTTTTTTCATAAAAAACATTTTTTTTATGAATAATTTTATAAGAAGTGGTATATAATATTAATCTCCCCTTAGGTTAATTTTTACAGTTGCATGTCTAGTTTGGCTTGTCTTGTCTGTTTACAAGTTTGCGATGTGTGTAAATTTATGTTTTATTTGCATATATTTATATCCCAAGTATTTTTTATTCTATGTTTTTCTATTATGGGTAATTTTCTTATATTTTAACTTCATTTTAGATAAAAATAAATAAATCAATCAATTTTAGCAATCACATAAAATGTAATATATATTGTAATTAAATTAGGTGAAACATACATCACGCAATTACAATGATGCCAAAAGGAAATGTTGTTACAATGAAGCTACGACATACTTGAATGAAAACTATGATTTGGTTAAATAAAGTTCTATGGTTTATTCGATGTTGAGGATTTAATTAATACTGAAAGATTTCATTACGTGACCATATAGAGATATGATAGTACTTACAAAAGTTGTTATTTGAATATTTTTTATTAATAATGTTGAGATTTTAGAGAAAATTATAATATTAATTCTCGAAGATCATGTAAGTTTAGTTTTGATTTATTAAAAAAAATATTAGGAAAAAAACCAATATGATAAGAACTTCATGAATATAAAAATTCAAAAATTCATAATGAAAATTAATTACAAATCATGAAAAACTAAGATAATGTTTGGAAGTGATACTAATAACCTACATGGGGCATCAAGATTATAGTAACAAACCCCCATCTCATGATTATAGAGATTATAGAGAATTATAAATGAAAAATATGAAGGAAACCACAAAAATTAATTAATTTTTTGATAAATCAAGAAAAATTATTTGAACAATCAAAGAAAAAAAAATCTCACAACATGCCATAATAATTACTAAAATAAAAGTAAATATAAAAAGATCTAATTATAAGATAAATATTCTATTTATACCAGGTATAAACAACCTAAATAATATTAAAAAAATAACAAAAGAGTTTTAAATAAAATATAAAAAATCCTAAATTATTTAAAAAACTAATACAATTTTTATATAGTAGTTTCTAAACTTTATTTTAGTAAAGTTTATCGCAATGTTTTTTTAATATCTTATTAGCTTTATATTTCATTCTAATATAAAATAAGGTATTTGAAAACTTTAATTAAAATTTTAGTTTGATCCAACACTTGGATAAAAATTTGAACTTAATAAAATAAAACTATATAATAGAAAAATAAATTTTTAATTGTCAAAATTAATAGCTTATAAAATAGATGGATCAGATTCCCTCTTGTACATAAATTAAACTAACCAATTTCTAATCTTCACTTGTTGATATTGCTTCATTGAAATCCCCCATGGCCTAAATATTTTATAAATATATTCACTTACTAAATTCATTTTATAAGCATAATTATTAATTCTTTTAAGGATTTGGAATGACTCATCTCCTCTTATAATTAACTTAGATATTTTTTATTCAATAAATTTTTCTTTTTATATATGCAATCAAATCCAATCATTTTGTCAAAGAATAACTCTATTTCACTTTTTATTAGTTATGAATGCTTCTTCTTTTTTTCTATCATTAGTGACTCATATTCTCATGAATATCTTTTACTACATGTATTTTTCTATTATTATCAAGACTACTATTTTTATTAATATACAAATAAATCAAATTTAAATAATTAAAGTTATAAATAATTTCAAAAGGAAAATAATCAGTAATGGAAAAAATACTCCTATTATAATTAAATTCAATAAACAATAAATAATCTTTTTAATTTTTTAAATTTTTTTTAATAATAGTTTTTAACAATATAGATAGAGTCTTGTTTATTATTTCAATTTAATTATTTATTTGTGAATAATAAATAATAATTTTTTTTTAATTTCTCCCCTATAAAACTTCTAAAAATAGCTAAAAAATTTAATATCATGGTCATGCATAATACTAAAAGTACTTCATGGAGCCAAATATCTCTTTAAAAAATAAGTTAACTTCTTCGGGTTACATGTGAATTAAATTTTATAATTTTTTTTTAATATTCCTTTTATGCATGTCATCATATAAATGTGTGTGTGTATATATATAATTTTTTATCATATAATTAAATAAAATATACTGGTAAGACCTAGATATTTATTTTATGTTAATAAAATAAATTTGATTCGGTATAACAAAGGCATCAATATATCTAATAATTTTTAAACATGAGTAATATAGGTCGATTATAGGGGTTTGAATCAGAAAAGAGCCTGAAAGTAAGTCTTTAAATTGGATTTTGACCTTGAAAACAACCTCTAATAGCTTCATGCTCACCACTAGGCTATCAGCCTCCTAACCACCTTTCTGGATCGATAAGATTTGTATTAATCAGACACTCAAGTCAAAACCTCTGGCTGCCAATACAACAACTCAAGTTTTTCCTTCCAAGTCATCTTCTTAGGCTTTTACCTATCGACCTGGTCCAAGAACATCCTTGGATAGGTTTTCTATGTCAGTTCTTTCCACTAGTAGAAGACTCAACCTCGGGTTAGAACTAATTAAGACAATAGATTTCAAAGTATGCTCCTTCGATGTTTGGCTACAATACCCGATAATTACCAAGTATGCTGAGTTTTTCAAAGCTTCAGTGTCAAATGTAACCAGAAGAGAGTAGGATATAATTTAAGGATGTACTTAGTGATTTTTCTCCAATTATTAATCTTTAATTGCTTAATTAACCACAGTTATCACCATTTTGTAGCGCCTATTCATAGTTCAGATAACGATGTTCGCCTTCTGTTTTTTTTCCCTTTATTTTGAGCATCCCTAACAGTAGAGGAAGACTAACAGCTACAAAACAAAACAAAAAACATAACAAAACACCAAGAAAACACCGATTAGTTACTAGTTGCAGACCTAAGACCTTAAAAAGGAAACAATACTTACTTCTTGCAGACTGCATGTTGTTATTTAATATATGTATATAATAATAATATATATAGAATAAAAAGGGGGCATACATATGTACTAATGATGTAGCATTAATTGTTATAATTTATATAAATGATGTGGCATTAATTGCTGTCCATTTATTTCCATGGTGCATTGATTAGTAAGACAAATTTATACATGTTATGAATTTAAATGAGACACCTAATCCGTATTAATATTATTTATATTAATAAGGTATTATAAGAAAAAAGGATGAAGAGTTATATCATGACTCTTCACCGTCAAAAATTGTAGTTCTTCACCCTTATTAATATAATCTATTGATTTTTACCTTAATTAATTCAATTTTGATTGAGGCCCTTTTCCATTTAATCCGGATTTCCCTTCTTGATAAAATTTGATTTAAATTTAATCCTATGAATCAAACCAAATGATTTCTTGTTCCTTTTTCGGCTGTGTGCAGATGTTCTATTCTGAGTGGTAGTGTCATTAGATAATCGTTATAACGAACCACATATGTTTGGTATAATGTAATATAAAGGAAATTGTCTTCCTAATTTTATTTTTTTCCCTTCCAAAATCATTTTGATCAATCCTAAAGCCAAAATGTTCTGTTATCTTTTAAAAAGAAAAATAATCTATAAATAAATGTTCATCATGATTATTATATTTAATTTGATCTGATCTGATAAGTTGACACGAATTAATAATTAAATTTTAAAAAATAAAAATAAAGTTGTAGTTGGCTAATGAAAATTTGGAATCCAAATGATAATTATGGCCGGATCAATCCTCGCCCAGGTTTAATGTCCAGGATGTTGGCAATGGTTAAAAATCCTTGAACATGATTTTCTCATCAAAATTTAAATGAGAATTGAAGTAAAAAGGGAAGGCAAGGGAAGAATTTTCAGCTACAGAGAAGAGTTCTAAAAAAATCAATCAAACAAATGCCTGTGGTTGTGTATATCTTTACATTCTAAAGTCAAGGCCTTGAATTTGTGAAGAATTCTCTCCTCTTTCCTTTTTCTCCCCTCATGTAGATATACATAGACATATAATAACCACCATTGCGGTCAACGTTATCCTCTCAAAATTCAAGTTATGATGTCCTAATATGACAGCCCGTAATGAACTTGTCAGATGAGTTGATGTACTTGGCCCACAGGGGCCGGAGTTGAGGGAATGCTATATCTAGCCAAGGCTTTGCTCGACCGTTGAAATGGATGACGCCGGCAGTCTCAGCGTCGGCCAAACTAGTATTTTCTTGGTAGCCTAGCCCCAACATATGCCAAAAAGGATCTATAACATGGACGTGACCATGGAATGCTATTAGACCTGGTGGTAATGTTCCTAGCTGCCACAAACTCAGGCCTGATTTCAAGTTCTGCAAGGAGAAAATGAGAACAATTTTCGATTACTGAATGTTGAGGATCGTCACATGTTGCTTGGAAACAATGTGATTTATATCGGTGATTACCTCTTCAACCCAGTGATGATATGTTATGCTTATGTTGGTTTTCCTCCAAGCTTCTAAATCGAAGATATTCATGCCATAAGCCCAAGCACATTCGTTCGGGTTGAAATTTTTTGCTATCAAAGGATGAGAGAAGTTCAAATAGTTCTTTAACCGCTTCGACATGACAAGCTTGTCTTGTCCTCGGCAGGTTTCTACTGCCCCATTAATCTTTCCATTCATGTCAATGTCCCAAAGAGGAGAAAGATCCGTCTGCACCACGATGTCATCGTCTAGGAACACAACCTTGTTTAGACTGGGGAACAACTGCAAAAGCAGGAACATTGACACTAAGTATTATGAGGATTGAATAAAGCTCATGTTTGTATAACATTGCTGAAACGTTATTACCTCAGGTAGATGAATTCGAATGTGATTCATCACTGAATTGTATTTGGGACCAAGTGTTTGCAGCTTTGCTGCGATAATATGAGGTTTATCGATGTTATTTTCCACGATTGCAGATGAGCCCCCTCTAAACCGTGACCTCACCCTTATATCCTTTTCCATTGCTTCTAAAACTGGGACTTTCCCCTTTGCGAACCAATCAAAATGATGCAATGCCTTGACCTCAATTATTGCAGGAGATAGAGGGTGCAACGAGAACCATGCTTGCATAGGCGAATACGTTTTCCTATCTGTTATCATGTGCAGAACAAACTTTTCGGGGCGCAAAGCATTTTGGACAAGTGAATTGGCGACTACAGAAGCAGCAAGCACATTGTCTGAAGCTAGGACAAAGTGAAAATAAGAATTGTCGACAAGCGCAGGGACGAGTTCCGGCAATGGGAGCTGGCGTCGAGCAGCTGCATTGGTAGAGTGTTCATGGGCTAACCTCAAGGCAAGGCAAAGGAGCTGTTTAGGTATGCTACTTGACGCGACATGCCTGTACAGATATTCTTGGATTTTGGCATTTCTAGTCCTCTGTTCAAGTAGAGTGACCTGAAAAATATCGATTGTTAATTGACAATGAGAATTCCCATCAGTTAGTATGGACATCAAACAGCAGATATAAACCATAAGATACCATTTCTCTGAGCTTGAGAGCGAAAGATTTTGCATCAAATATGCTGTTTTTCACTTCATCCATAAATTCCTCCATTGTCTGAGGAATATCATCTCTTCCCTTTAATTCATCATTGTCTAGTGGTTGTTCTAGAACTTGATATATCACCTCTGGTACCTTTAGAATCCAATCATTAGCAATTAACATTATAGAAAGTTTGATACACAAAATCAAATTCAAGGGTTAGGGAGCTTACAGCAGAATCAAGCCTTCTCCCCAATAATCTTGGTCCTAGTCTTTTCCCCAGGCAACCTATCAGTATTGGATTAAATATCAAGGCTAGAACATTAAGCTGTTAAATACCAAATTATATTGCATTATCAAGTACTGATAATATTATCATCCTCATTCTAAACAATATTAGGATTAAGGATTCATTTGACCTAACTATAATTTTAAAAGTATTTAGTTAATTAACACACATTGTAGCTTTAAATAGATTTTCACTTAAAACTCTCACTAAAAACCTTATTTAAAGCGAAGACTATAATTTATAACTTTTTTCTAATTTATTTTTGTAAATAATAATCGCAAAAACTACTACAACACCAAGCATACAATAAATATTAAGGCAACCTCTAAAGGGCAGAGGGTGGTTTCACTTCAACCATTGGTGAATGTATCAAATGGTTGAATCTTTCCTTTTCAGATATGTTGATGTCCTAACAATTGACTAGCTACATATGGTTGTTTAATTAATGATAATTGTCAATGAAATAGCCTGATGTTGGGGCAACAGTACTTGACAGATTCAGAACTACCTCATGCTTTGGTGCCCCAAAGGATTAATATCTTCTAATTTGGTCCTTAAGTTTCTATTTTTTTCATAATAGCCAAGTATTTGGTCCCCAAAAAGTAGCATATTTTCTCATCAGCCTTTCTTTAAATTAATTCATTTCCAAGTTTATCCTCGTATTTTTTTTTTTGTGGATCTAATTCTTTCCATGATTCTTGATCCTCAATTTCTTTTGGATAAAATATATATATGAGCTTTCTTCGATAGCCAAATCATCATTTCCCATCGAAATTTTGATTCATTGCTATTATTAAATAAAGACACTAAAATTAAAACGCCATTGCCTCCTATTCTATACGTAACAGGCCAGTCATTGGTTGTTCTGTATCAATCTTTAAAAAAAAATTGTTCATAATTTGAAGCTATATCTTAGGATTCATTAATCTCTAGCTTTGGAGAAACATTCTTCTTAAATCCTAAACTATATCATCAATCAACGCGAGCAATCTGCATTTTGAAAATCTACTAAAAGACATGACAAGAAGAACCGAAAAGAAATTAATGCAATATACTAATATTGAAAATGTACCTAGTGTAGAGCACTTGGTTTCTGCATCAATGGTGTCAGCGGTGGACAGAAGGAACACAAACCGAAGAATAAATGTGAAGAACAAGAGAGAGTAGAAGAGCATTCGATACGAAACCCTTCTTGCTCTAACCTTCACTTTGATAAATTCTCTAACACCATTTCCTGGAAGAACTGTTACATGCCTCAAACTTGGTGATATATGAAGCTGCATTTTATTTCAAACCGAACACCTAAATACAGCAAAACCAAGAAACAAGAAGCAATATCAACCCCAAAAGTAGAGCAGTTTCTTGTTGTCTTTTCTTGGTTGGTTATTTCATCATTTGGCAGTCGCACTCAAAGAAGAACTGATGAGTCGAATTGCTAGAACTCGGCTATAAGAGGAAGGATTTGGTAGGAGTTAATGTAAGGAGGTTTCTATCAGTTACCTAATTAAACTTGCTTAGCAATTGGGCCAGACATGTGTGTGTGTGTGTTTAGACTTGTTTTTTGAATGTTTTAATATACATGAGAAAGATCGAAGAGGGTTGTTAAGGAGAAAGAGACATGGGACTTAGAAGAGGCTTTAAAGGGTTTGGAGTACTTTGGCTTGGCACCGAAGGAGGGAAGTTGAGAGGAAGGGTTTGATAAAATATATATATTTAACTAGAAGGTTTGTTGGTTGGTGCCACTTAACTTTGCCAACAAATGAAGTTTTTTTGCTCTGTAGCATGTTGAAGGGAGTTTGAACTTCGGCATCACAGGGCTTCTAAATGGAAAATGACTCCTCGTTTTGGACAGTATTTGGTGTGTAAGAACAGGGAACTATTCTTCTCCAGTAACAAATCAAGCTGATCAGTATTGTAGAGAACAGCAATCAGATTACTTAGGGCGTGATTGGTCTGATATATTCACAATATAATCGATTTATGAACTAGCAAGCTGATGACCAATCTCCAATACTGACAAGCAAGCAGGAAATTCTCCAGACATGCCTGCAAAACGCAAACAGAACATGCATGCAGGCAGGTCCTCTATCCTTGGAGAACCTGAGAGAACAAAGACCATGTCTGTACAATCTTTTTGCTTGTGTTCTGCTCGGATAAGAATAAAAACCCATGTAAGAATATAAACACGTTATGAATATCACATTGATTTCTTTATTTTATAGCTAAAAATTAACAATTTACAAGTAAATTAGCGTATGGTATTTTCTGATATGTTATTCCTTTAATTATGGTGTGTCTTATATGTGAAAATAGATTAATCGACCAACCAACCTTTGATATCTTCCCTTATCAGTAGGTACTTGATCTGCAAGTTCTTTCAAGTCATGGTTTTGTTCAATAGGCATACTTGAAGATTGACACAAGAGCATGTCAGCTTCTTTTAACAGATCCATAGCTTATTTTCTCTGTGACAAAAAACATCTTATACCCCTTTTGATGAAATACATAGCCATCGAAAAACACACTTTGATGCACATGGATCAAGCTTAGTACGCAAATATTTTGGAAAGTGAACAAAGAAAACACAACCAAAAGCTCGAGGCAGTAATATCAGATGACAAGGCTGACGGGTATATAAGAAGAGAGGCAACCCAATGATGTTTTGAAGGTAAGCACACGACTAGAAACAGATCATAAAAACATGCATGTCCCAAAACAACCATGCCACAACCATGCCTGCTTTCTAGATGATGATGAGAGCATGCATATGGTAGACAAACACTTTCCTGAAAAGAAAGATGCCATTAAAATACTATAGTCCCTCTACTGTTGAGATTTCAAAAAAAGGCAGAAACATGGATACATGAATACTAAACAATTTGATTCCTCGGTTATGCGAGGCATTCAAATAAGATTATTGGATAAGGTTGGAACTAATGATGTTTGTTATAGTGATAAAATAGCAGTCAAATCAACTAAAGTAGATACACAATTGACATTATATATCAATATGAGATAATTATGAATTGAAAAGAAAAGGGGGATCACAAGAATCTGTAGCACCAGGTTTCAGACTGAGTGCTTTAAAGATTAAGACAGTATTTGAAAGTTTAATAATGATTATTTTTTAAAATAATTTATATTTATATTTTTTAAAATAATTTATACTTTAAAAAATATAAAAATCAATTTTTTTATTTTTAAAAAATTATTTTAAATACATCAAAACAAAATACTAAAACAATTAATTTTAAACAAAAAAATAAATCAAATTTTAACGAAAAACAAGTTAAAACTCACTCCTAAATAATATCTCAACAGATACAAATCCACGACCACATAAAAATTCAAATAGTATAAAACCCATAACAGAAGAAGTTAGTACGTGATGACATTATACCTATTTTTTCAATTGTTACTATAATGGATGAACCTGAAGACACCATAGTTACTTTCTTTCCATTTAAACCTAGCTTAATGTTAATCTAAAACAAAACTTGATGTTAATCTAAAACAAGTTTTGAGTTACGGGCTAGGCAAATTGACCAAAATTAATCTATTTTTTTATATATAAAAAATAAAAATAACAACCATTTTTTAAATAAATCCACAAGTTTTTACTAGTTTTTTCTTAGTCTGCCCTGATAGCAAATTAATCCCAGTTTTTTTACCAGTCACACCAGGTTGAATAGCTGAATTTATAGAACCACTTTGAGATGCATATCCAACATCAATGGATAAAGCATGTCTCATAAATCAGGCAAGATAAACTAACAGAAGATAATCATTAGAATAAACCAGTGGCCGCAAACAACAACTTCGCCAATAGTGGTAGATGCAAAACACAGTACCAGATCAAGCGAAAAAGTAGCAGCAACTGAGACAACAACAATCCTAGTTGCAGCGGCGCCACGAGAAGCAGCAGTCTATAGATACAAGACTGCAACAAACCTTTCAGTTCTTCATGTAAGGCTGGATGCAGTCGATTGCCTTTATGTTTAATAATAATATCAAAAAAATCCCAATTACGTTTTTTGGTTAAAAAAATCTGTGATCCAAACTGCGGAGCGGCGTGGTACGTAACCTGCTTACGGAACTAAAAGTTACGAAGTTATTTACATATCCCAAAGGATTGGTGGGAATATTCGTCGGTTATTTACAAAGTGAACAGTAGTACGAAACCCCAGTAACATATTAGCAGTAACCCACAACTCCGCTTCACAGTCAAACCACCTAAGCCTCACTCTTGTCCACAATATTTAACATGGTTAATGAACCTTCCACATAATAAAAGAATAACTGCACACCTGAAAGGAAAAAAATAAGCACGTTAGTGTCTGGCAGCATGATCAATCTCAACGCACTCGTTTTGATGAACCAAAAAGATTTCAAGTGTAGAAAATTACCTCTAATCAAATTCATCACCTTCATTTTCAAATTGATTCTCCATTTTCTGAGCTTCATTGTTATTATTTACAAACTTGAGCTGAGCCTCCGTTCTTGAGCTCTCTCTATTATTTACAACCTCAAGCCGAGAATTAGTTTCAGGGCTGCCGTTGCTATTTACAATGCCCCTAGTTTCTACTGGCATCCTAGAACCATTCCACCCAGTTTCTTCAACACCATTGTGAAGTTCAGCCACTACAGCACCATTCCCAGTCATGGAGTCAAGGGAGCCAGAGCTGCTCCTGCAAGAAAGCCTGCCATTTTCAGACGGCCCATAACTTTGATGCTGCAGACGCCCGTTACTATTGCTATCTAAGGAAGAAACCCTGTAAGTGATAGAAATTATATTTGCATGATAATCAATACGGGTTCTCACTGTTGCGCATAAAAAATTATGAAAGGAAGAACAGGAAATAATAAATAAATCAATGATGTGGACTCCAATAAAGATGTTTCAGTAACCTGCAACTTCTAAAACTTAGCCGCTTACAATACCCAAAAAATTAAACAAAGTTTTCCTAGGTCACGGATTTCATGATTCAATCATCCCTCAATAAATGCTCCAATCTGATCAGCCCACAAAAATACATGCTGCCAAAAATCAAAATGTTTTTATCCCCTATCAACTTAACAGCATTTGAGGAAATGAATTTGTTTGACCATAAAATAGAATATACATCTACAATAGGAATCTAAAATACTTTTGATCAACTTTGAGGCCATCTTCTGGGGAATTAAATAAAGATTGTAATCAGGTGAAAAAACGATAATCAAAAAACACTTGATCAGCACAGTAACAATTTTTTTTCTTTCTACAGATTAAGTCACATAAGGTAGGATCATTCCAAAACAAACTATACTGGGTAAAAATAAGAGAACATTGATATCAGCAAAAATATAAGATTTTCTGCTGAGGAACAAATATATTTTGGTAGGAAACAAGAGCCTTCTACATACAAAATTGAACTCCAATCTGTAAAAGGCCAAATTCTTTGACACTTTTTAAACCTGAGGGATTTTTCCATTTTGAAGGGGCTAATGAGTTTTATTCAATAAAGTTGAAGACTTCAACATAATCAGAAAAGTAAATGGATACAAAACTTTTACGCCTACCTTGTATGTAGAAATTTTGGTGTTTGAAGATAATCAAAAAGTGGGACCAGGTCTTTTGACCTAGCTTCAACCATGCGAGTTGGAAGTCTTTCAATCTCAATTTCGCCTTGCAATGCATCTGCATCATCCACTTTTATCCCCTCTGTCATCATTGATTGGAAGTATATCTGGCAACCAATTGACAGCATTTCAGACACGAATTAAAATGTGGTCTTTTTTATTAACAGTTTTATAAAATACCTCAGGTTTTGCCCATAATGGGAAATGAGGTTGATGCATGTGCAGTTCAGCTTCGGAAATATACAAATAATGCTTTTCCTCAGAGCTGATCTTTGCATTTATGACTGCACTATCTTCATGATATATACTATTTCCTTTCTTTATGCCTTCAGGATGTATCTTGTTGCTATCAGAATTCCCATTCTCACCATATATATCAGCATTATCCTCTCGGTCTCTTCGATTTTGTTTCTGACATATATTCCACTTCTGCATTGCCTCAACTACTAACCTTCCATCATTTTCTGCAGCTGATTCATAAGTTGCATTAAGTCCAGATGCAATTGCCATTGAATCTACACTAGCTGATATCCTCAATGCATATTGTATCATAGAACCAGAAGGAGAGAAAACTAGAAGATGGTACTTTGACTTGAAAGACGCTCCATCCACATACATATCATTACTGCCTTTGCATTTGTGAAAAGATGAGGCAATAGCACCGGAAAGGTAACCCTGTCTGCCTGTAGCAGCCACTGCAGCACCAGTTACAGTGCCTCTCCACCCATTATTTCCATTTCTTATTCTGCTGACAGCAGAGAGTGTGAGTGGGGGGCCAGATGCACAAAGGCTCTGTTGACCATGCATTTGTAAACCTAAACTGGGCAGGCAACGAACAGTCGGCTTGGTCATTACTCCCAATCCACTATTTTTCATGACATGACCAGATTCAGAAGATTGAAAGTTCATTGATCCTCCCAAGGGATTAATAGCAAACAAATGGCTTGTTCCCCTTGATGAACTTATCATAATCCAGTAGCTGTCATCACTGAAACTGATGTCCTGTATAACCTGAGAAACAAAACCAGAAGAGACATGAACAAAGATCAAATCTATCTGCACATGATGCAATAATCCAAAACAAAATATAAGAACATTTGTTCTGGTCTTACAGCATTTGTAAATCCACGTTGCAGCCTGTACAGGTGTATATGAGATGCACCAGCAGAGGAGCTTCCTTGGAGTCCAGGCATTATTTTGAAAACATTAATGTTATGACCCTGGACTGAGGCAGTCACTAAAAGGGTCCCACTAGAATCAAAGCACAAAGCAGAGATAGGACTCTTGTGTGCTCTAAACTGGGCAATAGCAAGTTTACTGACAATATCCCTGACAACAACCTGAAAAACCAGAGTACATAAGAGGGGGGGTTCTACAAGAGCAATCATACTTGTACCAGTTCATTAAAGAAAATCCAAATCGAGGCAGAAAAGACATGCAGATGAAACACAATAGCATCATCTCATAACTATTTCCTAACATAACATTCCTGGGCAGAAATTCATCCCTTCAAAAAAATGAACATTACTTGCATGGGTGTGCCAGTCAATACTCTTAAGGTGCCATTGTTATAAAGTAATATCATGCATTTCTCCAAAAAGAAACTCATTAGAGCAAACAAAACACATTTACTTTAGAATTAACACAAAGGTAAACAGAAACAGTGTGGAAAAGAAAGGTTCTAGTAGCACTTGGAACAAAACAAAAGGGGAAGCACAATACACACCATTCCAATGTTATCTGCATCTGGAAAATAGCCATTAACAGTTCCATTGCTTTTCCAGCTAGGATTCCCTGACTGGAGGGAACCATGGGAATCAGGTAAGAGCTCTGAACAATACCTGGACAGCCTCTTATATCCCATGTCTCCCAGGGTCACAATTCCAGCAGCAAGTTGCTTGCTTGATTCTTTTGCATAATGAGCAACCAAGCTCCCATTTGAAGTGAAGCCAGAAAAACTCACAGAAGGTGTTAGATGTTGCGGGCTCACACGACCAGAATTGGAAACCACAACTGGACTTCCACTATAAGCCAGCCACCTGGGACCAACTGCTAGAGGCCCGTAGCCTATACCCCCGGAACCAGGAGAACCCATGACCATAGGATTTGTAAGAATAGTATATTCCCGCTGCAATGTTGTGGCATTAAAACAATGTACCTGCGTCAGAAAAGCCTAACTATCACATGCTGGAAAAAAAATGCTTGAAAAAAAGACAAATCTGTACAAGCAAACAAACCTGAGACGATTGAGAAATAGCCACAATTCGAGAGCTGCACCTTACAGAATAAACAGCTGATCTGAACTTTAGCACATGTACATAAGACTGGGATCTAAGAGAATAAAACCGGACAACAGTTGACACGGAGCTACCATTAACAGGGTCATGGTTATTAGAAACATTCCCATCTTGTACACCATCAGCACAAACTACCAAAAGAGGTCGGTTGTAAGCAAACTTGTCTTCTGATCTCTTTGATGTTATTGGTTTTGGTAGCATTTGTAAGAATGACACGGGACCATCATGTCTGGAAACAAGGTCGCGGACATTATTTGCTTCTTCAACATCCCAAACCTGGAAACCAGATTGATATCCCAATAAGAGGACTTGACGAATGACATCATCATCACCCTCTAACTTGTCAAACCCAGCCCAGAGGACCTGCATATTATACAACTGATAAAGGATCAGAGCTCTCTCCATTCAGATCTTGATTTCAAGAACTCCAAATCAACAGGCCAGATTTCTGTGCACCCAGTATTTCAACTTCTCTCCATTATGACCAGAAGTCATCCACTAGTATCCCATTCAATTTATAGTGGATTATAAAATCAACAGTCCAAATCACTATGATTTAACTTGCAAGATAAGTACAAATAAGCATGCTAGAATTTTCACTCTCCAAATTGCAGCAGAGAACATCAGCCTTATCATCCAAAATAAAATTACAGAAGACTTATATTTATATCTATCAATGTCCCCTAAATCAATTGAAAGATATATTTGAAGTCCCCAAGCATCAATTTATTCAACAAGTTTGAAATGGCTAGCACCACAGTTCACCATATCTTTCACATGAAGCGTTTATTTGGTTAGGGAAGGGATGAATTGGCTTAGAACTAAAAGAAAGGAAGACAAAAAGTAATCCATCTCTCCAGTTATTTGAGATGCAAGGAAAGTTAGGAAAGAAATCAAACTTTGAACTCAAAATTCTCTTGTTTGATTTGACTAATAAAAGAGTATTTAGATGAAAGATAAGAAAGCAAAAACCAACTCCATTCATGCCTTCTCTCTTAATTATTTCAACTTTGTTCACTTGAAAATATCTCAGAATCAAAGGAGAAGGTACATAATCCACTCGGTCATGCAAGGCAGTACCGTTCCTACTCTTCCATCCCTCGCTATCCATTCACCATTCCCTCTTTCACTCAAAAATAACAAACAGTTCCAAATTTCCCCTGCCTAACCTGAATTAAACCACTTTTAACTAGTAAAGAACACATTTAATAGTATCAAAACACCATAAATGAGCTATTTTGCACATTCAAACTCCATAATCTTGACTTGGATCACAAATTTAACACCAACATCTTTTAATTTCCAAACTAAATCACACGCCATATATGAACTACTTATGCTTCAAAAATCCCACTTTATTCCCAATCTCAACTTGAGCACTTTAGATTCACATGTTCACACACATGTACACAAACCTCTTAAAAATAACAATACTTTCAATTAAAAATTCAACATGGCCCTCTCTAAAATACCAGAAACAAAAACCATATAGCCTAACTAGATTGCACATTCAATCTCTCTAACCATAAATCAACAATCTAACATCTTCGCTTCTCTACAATCTTACACAACATGGACAAAAAAGTTATAAAAAAGGTTTAATTTTTTTACCTGATCATGATTGGCATCATCATCCCTATCCACAATAGACTGTGCAACCGACGCAGCAGACCTCGCAACCGTTGATGCACCGGACGAAACAATCCTCAAATAACTCGAAATCGCCCGAAACGAGCTCGGCAAAAAACCATTATTATTAATATTATTACCATTAACTCTCCCTTGCAAATTCTTTTGCTGCTGTTGTTGAACATCACTGTTAATACTACTATTCCTCATAATAGTATCAACAAAAGCCAAAAAAAACAAGGTAACAAATACCCAATTTGCTATAACCTCTGATTCTCCGATTTCCCTTTTTAGCATAACAAAAGACTGCTCCTTTTTTGAAGAATCAAAAAACCATAGTAGAAGTCGAACAGGGGAAAAAAAACCCTGAACTCAACCCAAAATAAAAAATTGAATCTGCTAGGTTCCAAGCGCATCCATGACTTCCAATTTTATTTATATGAAAAAAAGCAGCTAAACTAAAGGCAAAAATAAAAATATATATATTTAAAAAACCACCAATTCAACTTCAAAAAATATGTTTTTTTGGGGGGTGTTTTGAGGCAAAAAAAAAAGATCTAAAGAAAACCCAATTAAGAGAATGATTCAGAGAAATGGAGGAATATACAAAGAGATGAATAAATATTTTTGATTGTCTAAAGAATTAAATAATTTTATGGCACAGAGAATTTGATTTAGGTTATTAATTTGATTTTTTTTTCTTTGAAGGTTTCTTCAGAGGAATTTGAAAGAGGAAAGGATAATGGGAAGAGGAAGGATTTAGCGTGGTGAAAGAGAAAATAGAGGAAACGTGTCTCCGTTCACGTCTCTGTCTCCCTCCGCATCCAGTTTTATCGTGCTTTTCTTTCTTTTATATATATATATATATATAAGAAAGAAAAGCACGATAAAAAGATGGACGTCTTGTTGCCGTTGCCTTTAATTAAATGAGGTCAATCAATTTTCACCTTCTCCGTTTTAACTTGTTTTTTTCTTTTTTAAATAAACCAAGCACGGAGGTGTATATTTAATTATTTATGAAAAATGTAAACTAAATGCAAAATAATTATTTAGTCCTTTAAATCACGCAGTTAACTTTAAAAAATATTTTCATAAATATGCTAATTTTTAATAAATAAAATAATTCTAGATAAATAAATATATGTATATATAAAAGATTTTTTTGAATAGTTTTAAAACTCTGTTTTATTTAATGTTAATCCAGAATAAAGCTAACCTAATATTAAAATTAGAAATAATTTAAAAAAAATAAAAATCTAGTTAATTGGCAAAACTCTTACTATTACTTGTTAATTATTTATTTATTTTATAAAAAATATAATTTTATTTTATAAAAAAATAACTGGGTCAATTGAGGAATTGAGGATGATATGATCAAAACTCATAATCTAAATCTTTAATTGAATTCATTACAAATCAAGTTTAAAAATTATGATTTTTTATTGAAATATAAAAAGGCAAATGATATGAATTCAAGCTTTAGTGTATTTATGATATTATACTACAGAATATTTTAAAAAAATATTTGGAGTAAAAATATAATAAAATAATGTTTTTTAAATTTTTTATTTTTTACTTTAGCAAAATTAAACCATAAAAAATATTAATTGGATATTTAAAAAAATAAATATATTTTAAAAAAAAACTAAAAATAAAAGTCACCTTACTAAGTGGATTAATCGAACAATAAGAGCCGTCCAACCATCAATAGGTAAGTAGTGAGTTCATAGATGGAGCTAGAAAAGGTTGACACCTCTCAATATCCTATTATTATTTTTTACCATAAAAGTAAATAATTATTATTGTCGGATTTTTTAAAAAAAAATTGTCTGTTATTTTTTTATTCTTCCTCTTGAAGCTGCGGGTTCGAGACTGCTAGCGGATATGTTTAGTTAGGTTTTCCTGCACGGTTAAACTAGCGTGTATTTCTTGTATTCTTGGCATCAATGTTGAGTTTGCCAAAGCAGTGATCATTGTGATCCAACAGTGCATATCTCAGGATCAATGGGCTCTGAAGAGGATCATATATAGAATGTAGGGATATTTAAGGGATCGAGCATGAAACACGATAATTTCTTGGCTTGAATGCTTTGCTTGAAAAGATAAGTTTTCTTGAGTGGCAGGCAACCAGCATTCAATCATCCGGATTATTTGTTTTTATATTTTAAAAATATTTTTTAAAAAAATAATTATTTTTATATCATTTTGATATATTAATATTAAAAATATTTTAAAAAAATATATGTAATTCCAATACCTTTCCAATTAAAAAAAATTTAAAAAAACAATCATTGTTACATTCCTTAACAAGCTTGAATACTTGTTCTAGAAGCTAATATAAATTGTTTTTTAAAAATATTTTTGTTTAAAAATATATTTTTTTTTAATTTTTAAAATTTATTATTTATAACAACATATTAAAAAAATCCAAAAATATTAAAAAAAAATCTATTAAAAAAAATTAATCTTTTTCCATGACACAATCAATCCTAAACACCAGAGGCTGTTCAGTTCAACACTCAACAGCTTGGGCGATTATTCAATATTATAGTCAAGACTTGGTGTCCAAACTTAAGCTTGTGAAAGATTGGGCGTCAAGGGATAGGTTTTTGAATTTGGTCCATCATCCACTGCCCGTTTCATTTCAAGTTCATTTTAGAGAACAATAAATTTGTATAATAACTTCTAGTAAATCCGTACATAATAATTATATATTACAATCAAGAGTATTTAAAAAACTAAACAATCAATTAAATAAAAAAAACCAAACTAATAAAAAAAACCAAACTAATAAAAAAATCAATTAAAAATTAAAAAAATTACCTGATTCGGTTCGATTTCAATTCCAAATCAAACAGGTTTAATTGAATTAAAAACATATGAACAAACATTCTAGACCTCAATATCTTTAACCCTTTCCCACCCCTCTTTCCCGACGCGGCTCCATGTACTCTTACATCTTGCTAATGAGCTTCGGGTTCCTCTCTTGTCTTTCACAGCTCTGGATATCCCACTCTTTTACCTCTTTAATTCCCATAGTTTATTCAAATAGCTCTCAATTGGCTTTTCCCTTTCCTCCCTTCCCCTTCCCATTTCCCCCCATTTCAAGCTGCCTCTCCCTCCCTCACTCTCCTTTGTGCTCTTCTTTTTCATGTATTAACATTAAATTTATTTTATTTCATCACTCTAGTTTATTTTATAATCACCCTTGCCCTCTAATTCAGTGTCTTTGCCAAAATAGCAACAATCATAATGTAAAAAACGTTTTGATTTTTTTTTAATGTTAAAAAATCGATTCAAACTAAACAAAACCAGTCAATTTTAAACTGATTCTTGATTCGATCTAGTTTATATTAATAAAAAATATTATTTTTTAATTTGATTGAATTTTTAAGTTAAAATCATATCATGAACCACTAATTACTATAATTTTTTATATATGATATCATGTATTATTTTTGAATTAATCTTCTGATTTTGAAAATTGAAACATGTGGGTTTAAAAGTTTATTGATCTTCTGCGGTTAATTAAAGTTCAAAGATTTCTTTTTTAATTATGATTTTCAGTTTCGTAGTTATACTTTGGATTAAACTTACTGTATTTGCCGAATTCCCTTTCATTATATATTCCAACATCTCACCTATTTAACATAAATTTAGCTTCAAATCAATATAAGATACTAGAAATATTAAAGGATAATATTAAACTTACTGTATTTCCTTGAATTCCCTGTATATCTTGGAATTTTATTTAATAATTTAAATTTTTAAATTAAATTAATTATTTAATACAGTATTAAAATTTTAATAATCAAAATGATTACAAGTTTAAATTTTACTATTTTTATTTATATAATAAAAATTAAATATAATATTACATGAACATATAAAATTTTTAAATTTAAAAATTTTTTATTTGAATAATATATTAAAAATTGATAAAAATTATATTTTAAAATTTTATTTAAAATTAAAATTTTTAAATGAATTAGTTATCTAAAGATGAATTCAGTAGACTGCATGATTTTGATATAGCTATTGTTTCAATGAATTTTACTGAAACCCAAATCACTGGGCAATCCTCCTTGATTAGTGAATGATTAACTATTAATTTAGCCCCATTTTATTAGGATGGACTTTTGATCCTCGTTGATAAAGGAGGATGCAGTTTTTTATTTTCTTGGCACTTAAAAAAAAATAGTCTATATATGAATTTTATTGCTCAAACAATGGAGAAAAACAAAATCTTCTTGCATCATGAATTAAAGCTAGTCTAGAATAATATTCTTTATAAAAGGTTTTAATATCATCTATATTTTTCTTTTCAAAAACATTAAAGAAAGAAAGAAAAAATATTGTTTTTGTTTACCGTTTTTGTCCCATTATTTTTTTTTTAACAAATCAATACTATACATAAAAAATTTGTTAAAATAACATAATTTAAGAAAATTTTAACAAAATAATATAGTTTCACCTATGTCTTATTTTTTATTGGCGGTAATTTTAAATACAATATTTAAAAACCATAATATATATTAAAATATTCTATTTAAAATCTTTCACTCAGAGTAGTCTCGAGGAATCTTCGTCAATATATACATGGGTTGAAGCCTTAAGATGGTGGCATGCTTGTGCCTCAGGAAGTAAAAATGTCACCTCAAATTATTATAAAATAATATAAATTATATATTAATTTTTTTAGTAAAATAATTATTTAACATAATTTTAAATTTTTAATAATTAAATACTCATAAGTTCAAATTTTATTATCCTCATTATATCTTTTAATAAAAAATATAAAATAGTATAAATTTATATAAATTTTAAGTTCAAAAAATTAAATAAACATGAATTTAAATTTCATCACTTTCAATTTAATTAATAAAAATTAAATATAAAATAATATAAATATATATAAATTTTAAATTTAAATAAATATATTAAAAAATATTATAAATTATATTTTAAAATCACATTTAATCATTTAAATTTATAAGTAAGATGATTTTTTACATGAATAAACTAATAGCAGGATATGAACTCAACTTCAAATTGAAAAAGGTTTTTTTTTTATTTATGTAGGATGTCCGGGTCAGTTTACGCGCACTACAACTAATCCTCACGGTCCACCTAACATCCTACAAGCCCAATGAGCAAATAAGGCATCGCAGGGATAATAAGTATACACGATAAAGCTCGAACCCATATACAAAAAAGGGAAACAAACCACTCCCACTAATTTTATCAAAACACCTTGTTGTTTGTACTGCATTACATTATAGGGATAATACAAATTGAATTATTCATACATAATCAATTATTTAGTGTTTTGTTTATATTATTATAATACATATTCTTTCGTGTGTTCTCGACTTAATATATTTGTGTGTACTTAAAAAAATATTAATAGAATATTTATCCATAAATTTATTTTTTATGAAACATAATTTTTTTTCCCAACCTGGCATCAATCTTTAAAGTTTTTTTTATTGATTGAAATTAAATTTAGAAAAAATCCATATCCTAAGTCTAAAATAAAAAGGTTATAATTTTTTTTAAGAAAACTATATACTTTATTTTATTTTCTCGATCCATATCAAGATTAAATTTTGAATTATTTTTTGTATCATTTTATTTTATAATTTTACTAAGAAAAGTGGCCTAATTAAAAAAATAAAAAATCAAATAACATATAAATTAACTCCTATATAATGATAGATTGTTAAACAACTTGAAGGACATGATATGAGTTAATCTATCATAAAAAAAAAATAGATTTCAGAATTTTTCTACTTTTACATCTTACCAAAAAGTATTCAATATAATCTTAAGATAAAGTTTATGGTATGATTTTTCAAATGGTTAAAGAAAAGAGAATTTGTAATAAATTTGTGTTAAAAAATAATGATTCTAAGTATTTAGTTGGGAAATTCTCGTCATATTTTTCTCTATTCAACTTGGTATCAATAATTTGAATTTGTTTTTTAATATGCCTACATGACTAGATGGACCTCTTGTATATATAATTTGTTTTAGTAGATGTCAAAACTTTATTAGTTAAAACTTAAATATATTAATACATAAGCAATCTAAGTACCATAACACCACTTTGAATGCATCCATTCTGATAATCTTATATGAAAACTATTATAGGTTTACCATATAAAATGGATGCACTAGTGCAATGAATTACATGGTATGCAACCTAATAATTATTTTATTGACCAATTAAAAAAAACATAAAAATATTGAGAATGGTATTTATGGAATTAATTGCACCACTAAAAAATTAGAAATACATCACACCCATGACAAGAAAAAATATTAATAAAGTAAATAAACTAATTTACACTTGTCAAAAATTTGATTAAAACCCTGAAGATGAACTCCATGGAATTAATTACATCTAATTTATAAAAATAAATCACACCTATAGTAAGAACAACAACAGCAAAAATAATTATAAAAATATAATATCTAACGAAAAATAAATAAAATTAACATGTTCATACCAAAATCATTCCTGTCCCTGTCGTGGTAGGCTGGCGTGGTGGCCAATCGAAGGCTTGATGCTGGGGAAATGTCTTCTTCACCGTGAAGGAAAAATCGTGGGAAGATTTTAAAACATAATTAAAAAATATATTTTAAAAGATAATCGAAATCACAAGATGAAATTGGCTAGTAACTTGTTAGTAAGCTGACAGATGACATGTCGGATATAAATGAGGCACGAGGGATGGCCCATTTTACTCCCCCAAGCATGGTTGATATTGAAACGACAGGCACTCTATTATTTACCAGTAAACTTGTACCGGCATTCTTGAAGATTATTCTATAAAGTTTTTCATGTTTAGTCTTTGTAAGATAAAATGATTCAAAACCCTATTAATTTTATGTTATTTGTTTCCTCAATATGGGATGGATTTTATGAATTATTCTAATTAAAAAAAAAAAATTTAGAATTATCTTTCACAATTAATTTATTATCCGATTTGAATGTCATAAAATTATTTAATTATACCCTATAGTTTATTGCTTATCTAGAATTCATAGTTTAATAGAAACATAATTATAGATTAAGTTTTAGAGCTTACATCTTCCAGTTGTTTATATAGAAAATTTTATATTGGTAAAAGCTTGTTTCTCGTTAAAAGATTTCAAAAAACAAAATATAATCAATGTAAAATATTTTCTGCTAAATCCTAAAAACTTATTTACATGCTGGAAAATATTTTTAATTTTTAAAATCTTGTAACTATAAATTATTAAATTGTTTCAAATATCACCAACTAATATTATTATTATTATTATTATTATTATTATTATCACTTTACCATTGACATATTTTACTATAACACCGTCACTCCAACACTTTTATCATCATTGATATTATAATTATTATCATAACTATGCACTACCAAGCTAATATATTAAGAATTTTGAGTTCAAAAATATCAAAATCTAGAATGATCAACTATTTTTCACTAGGAGGTTCACTAAACCTTGACACTCTTCCCTTTTGATTCCTAGTTTGACCAAGATTTGATTCAAAACTTTCAACTCAATATTGTCAAGTGACCTTGCTTGCTGAATTACTAACCACTCACCATTTCAACCACTGAATTTAAAAAAAAAAAGAAAAAACAAGAAGAAAAGAAAAAAAAAAGAAAGAGTTCATGTCATGGGAAATTTTGTCATACCTTTAAAAATTTTGTCACCATATCATGGGAAATTTTATTACACCTTTAAAAATCTAGAATCATTTAAAGGTTTTTTTGTCCTTGATAGTATAGAGATACATACATAATATGTTTTCGGGATGTTGAAAGAGAATTAAAAAGCAATATTTAATGAACAATTATAGGCTGAAGGGTAACATTCATATCATGAAACTCGATATCAACTAAATATTGTATTTTTAATGCATGATATTAATTAAAATTTAAATAAATTGAATACTAACAAAACACATAAATGTTGTCTTCTCTTGTCTTCTCTCGTGAAAAGAACCATCGACGTGGTCCTATATGGACGGGTAGCATTGAAGAATCATTGGAGTTACTATCTAGTTGTTGGGTTCAAGATCGTTAGGAAACCTGGATATACTGAACTGGTTTAAGATTTGAAGGTAAGGAACTAATCATGACTATAAAAAATATTAATACCTCTAATATACTTTACTTGAGATAAACTGTTTTGTGATTTGATGTGGTTTTAATGTTTTTTGATTGATGATCTATTTGTGGTTTAAGATTTGAGATTTACTTGTATGAATAAACCATGTGTTTACAAATTTATTATGGACTCATGTATTCAAATAAATTATTAGGAAAAGGTTCTTTATAATTTGTGTATTATGGTGAAAACACTCATAATTAAAATTGGTAAATATTTAAAATAACTTTAAAAGTTTTTTGGTCAACTTCAATATTTCAAATATCAGCCTCACTTGTAGATCCAATGTTCTATACCAAGATTTTTAACCATTAATTCTCATGAATTAAAAAATGATGGTTTATTGAAATATTGGTCAAATTCTCATAAATTTAATAAATTGGTTATTAAATCATAAAATACATGCAAATACATATCTTAAATTTTCATATGAAAACAAAGAATATGATTTTCTTCATATTTTTTAGAAACTTGGTCATATACAATTAAAACATTTAATTTTTTTGTTTTTTTTCTTTAAACATTAAAAAACATATAAGAAAATACAAACACATACACACCCATCTTTTTACCAATTAACCCACACACCTACAATTACACTTTTTACAAATTACCAAAATTTAAAATAATTCAAACAACATGTAACAACTCGCCCCAACATGTTATGTATCATTCGTTTTAGCTCAATCTAACTTGACTTTCACGTTTCACAGTTTTTGTTTCTAGCAGCCCACTGGCCACAAAATGCTTACAACATATTGACAACCAGCACTACTAATAAGACTAGCTACCACTCCCTTATCTTGTTGATGTGGGATATTATAATCCACCTCACTTAAAGAGCTTGACAATCCTGTTGGCACAATCGGACAACCAATAAGGTCAACTTTAATATCAAATGTAACAGCCCGCCCCAACATACTGTATATTGTCTACTTTGGCTTAGCCCAATCTGGCTTTCACGCCTCACGGATTTGTTTCTAACATCCCACATGCTCCAAAACACGTACAATATGTTGATAACCAGCACTACTAATAATGCCAGTAATCAACTCCTCACCGCCGATGTGGGATATTACAATCTACCCTCTTTAAAAGAGCCTGACAACCCTATTGGCACTATCAGACAGCCAGTGAGGTCGACTTTGATATTAAATGGAACAGCCCAGCCTAACATGTTGTATACTGTCTATTTTGACTCAATCTAACTTGACTTTCACGCCTCACGGTTTTTGTTTCTGGTAGCCTACATGCCCCAAAACACATACAACATGTTGACAACCAGTACTACTAATAAGGTCAGCTATTACTCCCTCACCTATCGATGTGAGATATTACACACCACATTAAAAAAAATAAAATTTATAAAATAAACCCCCTAAAATTCAAGAACAATATTAGGAATATCCAGGGGAACTTCTGAGATAGAGGTTGTGTACGGGTCTCACGCACTGTTGCTACTAGTGAAGTGTGAACCCACACGTTGTTGCTGATGAAGTGGAAAATGGGTTGACCTGGAGCAGAATTTCTTCCTCTTCCTTTTGATGTTAGTGGTGAATCTTAATATCACTTGTAAAACAAACAAAAAAAAAACCATATAACAATTGATTTTAGTCAATTTAATTGTATTTTTCAAAATTTTAAGAACACAATATAAATGTATATAATTGTAAAAATAATATCGCAATACCTACATCCTAATAGGAGATGAAGCATCACCTCTATAATTTGGCTATCATATCTAGAAATCTCAGTATTTGGGGCTTGCCTACATGGAGATGTTCTCATGACCATAAATATTATTAAATAAAAACATTTTGTTACTTTTGTTGTGCATGAAAATATTCAAATCTAAATAGTTATTTAGATTTTTTTCAATTCATCCCTATTGAAGTAGCAAACATCCCCCAATCTATTTGACCTTCTTCATGCATGCAAGACATAAATGTTTATACAAGGATGCCAATACAATATATTCTCATTTATATATAGGAATATCATCAAAATTTTCCAAGAGCATCAGATAAAATAAAGGAATATATCTTCATATGAGATTAATGTATAACACATTACTAAACAGATAGAGTGTATATGCTTTGGTATACCTGTAAACAAATTAAAATCATTATAATAATTCATGTAATCATAATCAATAATCAACACATTTAAATCATAATTGATTTTGTACCTCTGCAAGATCTCTTTGTAACCATCATTTGGTGCTGTTAAAATGTCTTCTTAATCCACTTAAAAAGTATGCTATCTCCTGGTATATGTCGATGAATAAGTGCTCAATTATGTGAAACAACAAAACTAGATCTAGAAACATCTTCAAATTCAGCAACAAGAAAGAGAATTTCATCATCAGCATCACTATCAATATAATCATCAACACCATCATTCTGCTCAAAATAGTCAAATCTATATTAATCAGTAAAAATATTATCAAATATAGTATCATCTATCATTTGCAACAAATCATTTAACAATAAACTATTTTTGCCTTTACCAATTGAATTTGAAGGACCAGAAGAAGTTCGAATAGACACATATTTTGGTCAACTACTCACGTATAATATTATCATGTTCAAACCATTTTTAATAAAAGAATAAATTATTGTCTTAAAACTACCATCACATACAATGGGTACAAGATAATATTGTTATTCACTAATCTAACATCTCCAAGTTATTTCAATATCAATATCATTATAATTCCATTCAATTTCATGACAAATATTTTTTTATATTTCTATATACAACATGCAAATCATCATTTAACAACAAAATACTCCTGCCATTGTACTTGATACTATTGTTAACTTCAGAAACAATAATGTTACCATAATGACTTAACATGAATATGTTAATAGATATTTTGTAAAAAAAGTATTAGATTTTAGTCAATTTAACATATTTTTAACTAAATCGCATTACCTTTACCTTAATTGGAAAAATTCAAAGCAAATTCAATTAAAATCTCAAAATGTAATACCAAAGAAAACTTAACAAAAAATTAAACATAATTCATAAAACATCATCAATTGATATTTTTCATGCTCGATTGCATTACTTCAAACACAAATTCATAACAAATTAATTTAATATCAAGAAAATACTAAATTCATTAGCTTATTAACAATTTAATAAAATATATAATTCGTTATAATTCAACTACATTTATGCTCTATTGCATGAATGCGTGTGTATATTTAACTTCATTATTAGTTTATTTCAACATTATACATAAAATTCCTAATTTGACAACTTAACCTAAATTAAATGCAACATGTGATTAATTGAAATAATTAATTTATCATCAATTCAGCTTATTTTCATATTCAATTATATCAAATAGACTCTAATTGAATGTATTTTAGCTAATTTATCATAAACCTTAAATTCAACCTAAACAATAATTTGATTTCAATCAAACCAAATACAAATTAATAAAAATATAGTATGTGTATCTTGCTTATAAGAGTATACAAATGGCTAGGGCATCAACAAAAGTGATGGTGACAGTAAAAGGAATGATGGATTTTTAACATAAAAATATCAAAGAATACTTATAGACTAGAATAAATTAGTTTTTTTTTGTTGATTGAAGGGCAAAATCTAAGTGTGTATTGGGTTGAAGGAAGTGGTCTTTTTTTTTTTTTTATAAAAAAGATAACATTATATTAATCTATTTAAATTTTAATTAATGTTATATTTATAAAATGTGAGATTTTAAGTTGTGGCACTTCAAAAATACAATATATAGTTGTCATTTTTTATAAGCGTAACGAGATCAAACTATATTATGTCATTAATTTTTTTGAATTATATTATTCCCTTAAATTTTAAAGTTTATTGTGACAATTTGACAAAAATAACCTAAATTTTGCAGCATTTTGGATGATGCAAGACTGATTTTCAATTTTGAGCTTTGTTGCAAGCTACAGGGCTCATCTTTTTTTGTTCGTGTTTGTCACTTTGTTGCAAGATATTTTTATATATTTATTTTTAATTCTTAACATTAACATATTAAAACTACAGAAATACAATTAAAAAAATGAAAAGAAAATTATGACGTAGAAATAAACAATCATGAGTAAAAAATTGCATGCCACATCCAAATAGTTTTCGGTGCTTTTAGGACCATGACGAGCTTGACTTTCAATGTCCTTGTTAGCCTTTATTTATTTTTAAAAAATATAAATAAAAAATTTCACATGAATGGGTTTGTCACACATTTTGCCAAGCATGTTGATACACTTAGGCCAATATCTAAGGTGCATGGCCTATGTTTACTAAACTCGTTATATTTTTATTTTTAATTAACTTTCATTAAGATAAATAGCTTAAAATATCATTTATTAAATATTACTCAATTTGTATTTATTTTATTATAACATCATAATGATTTTTATAAAATTATCAAAAAGAAATTTCGTTATTTGTCTTTTTTCATAAATTTTAATTTTTGTTTTTTTCTCATGTTTTTTATATTATTCATATGATTATATAAAAAAAATAGACTCCAGAAATGTTTTAGCATGTTATTTTTATATTTTTCTTAAAGCATCAATGACATAATTATCAAAATAATTTTTTTTAATTAAATTTTCTTTTTTGATTCTACTAATTTTTTTTCTTTGAAAAATAGGCATTCTAATAAAAAATTGCCAAGAAAATAAGGTGCATTCATCGGATAAAAATGTATTTAATTAAAAAGATTCTTTTTTAAATTCTTATTTCGTATTATGCAGAGTGTTGTGGATGGTTATTCTAATAACGTTTGATTTTTATTGAATAAAATACATTACTGTAATTTTTTTATGAGAAAATCGGATTAATAAAAAGAAAAGCTTGTACTAGAAAATTATTTTATTTTTGATAGAATTTAAACTATTACTTTTCTTATAAGAAATTGATGACATGTAATTAAATAAAAATTTGAATAACTCCTTGGAACACAAGATTAAATATTATGATTTGCATAGATTCTGTTAGCTTTTTGTTCCACAAGAAAAAAAGAATTAAAGCTAATAAATGTTTTTCTTTTTCCATTGAATATAATTTTTTTATTTTTTAAACTTAAAATGTTGCAAAATACTTCATTTTTGGATTTTTTTTAATTGTTGAAGATCTTCTTAAAAAAGACTTAGGTTATGTAAAACAAACAACAATACATTTATAGAAAAAAAAATAAAAATATAAAAAAACGATGGTCTTATCTTCCATGTGCAGCCTGCGAGCACAGGCATGGTTGCCTATTAAAGAATGTATCTCTCTATCCTTTAAAAAAATATACAAAGCAATTCGGATTGAGAATTAAAAAAATAAAATAAAATAAAACATACACAAAAATGCTTAGATTGAAAATAAGAAAATAAAAATAAAATAAAATTTAGAAAATTTATATTTAAATGGATACGTGTTGAAAAAAATAGTCATTCAATTATCATCAATCTAGATCGATATTTATCACTTCATTAAATATCATCCACTTTGTATTTTATGCCTATGGACAAAGATCATGCTCGTTGCTTTCCAAGCTAATTTTGAAGTATTGTATTTATGTAGCTTTCTAACAAATTACTATAGTTAATAATGTTAAATTCAAAATTTATGTGATAAATGTTAAACAAGGCTTGACGACAATAATTTTAATTTTTAAAAACATATACAATGTAAAACCATTAAACCATTAATCAACACTCAATATAGAGTGCGCTTCAATTTTACTTTTTTAAAATTTTTTATTTATTAATATTTTTGAATGTTTTGATAGAATAATATTAAAAATAAAATTTTTTAATATATTTTTTTAAAAAATATTTTTTTATCGTTATTTCAAATAATCCAAAAACAACAACGGCTTAATAAAATTAACTATGAAAGTCCATATTATAAAATTAGCTGATTCTCCACTCACACAAGCTTAAAGTCCATATTGGTGGCACCCATGTAAAATACACAGTAAACTTAGAAGGCGTCTAATTATAAAATGCGTCGCTATCCCCTTATTTTGTCTTCAACGCATATCCACATAAGATTTTTCAATCCAACTACAGTTTAGAAGTATACTCTGGGTATGGATATTTTTAAATAATATTTTAGATTAAAATATATGTTAATAATATTTTTTTTATTTTTTAAAAATTATTTTTAATATTAGCATATCAAAATAATTTAAAATATACAAAACATATTAAATTTTAGTAAAATAATTTTTTTTTGAATTTTATAGAAGCATGGTTTGCACCGCGTTTCCAAACATGCATAATTATTTTTTTAAGTATTTTTTATTTAAAAATATATTAAAATATATTATTTTTTAAATAATTTAAAAATATTAAAAACATTTAATTTAAAATATAAAATAAAATAAAAAATTAATTATTTTTAAAATACAAAAATAAAAAAATTACAAGACTAAATCCAGACTCTCCATGAATGAAACAATGTTAATTGTAAATAAATATTAAAATTATAACTATATTTTTAAATGCACTCAAGTTGCTGATGCGACGATAAAATTTAAGTGTGTATTTGAATAAGAGATAAATTTAATTTTTTTTAATAAAAAATATAATTTATATTTACAAAATATTATACTTAAAAAAAACAACATTTCCCAAGCACACTTGGTGGTGGGTTGGTCAAAAACAGCCGGGTCTCTTTGGAGAAATTCAGTAATGGTGACGGAGTGACGGCGGAGGTGATGGCAGTAAATATTTGATTATTAGCATGGCAGAACACATCCTCAAGGGCTTATAAAATTACATCAGGATATCAATTTTTTATTGAAGACAACTTCATTCTTCATTCTCATAAATTGGATTGCATCAGCAAGCTTTTGGCAAATATTTTAATGCTATGTACATGCCGAAGGATGCTCGATTGTATAAAAGATTGAAGAAAATTTCTTTTTTGGAACGTGAAAGCCAGCTTGATTGAAGGTGACTTAAAGGCGGCTTTTCTTCACCTTGCAAAGCATAGAAATTAGCTGGATCACTTGCCAACATTATTAAAATCACATCATTACACTTCCCATCATATTATTAAATCCGGCATGTTCTATATACTTGATTTAAGGTTTGGATTATGAAATGAGTTAAAGTTATTCTAAGTAAATTTAAAATAATATTATTTTAAATTAAAATAAAATTAAAAATGATGTATTTCAATTTATTTTTTAAAAATTAAAATAAATTTGAACGAAACATGAATTAACTTATTAAATTAATTAAATTTTAACTGGCTCAATTTTAACTTGATTTATTTTAAAACTTGATTTATACTAGATTATATATTAATAAATTAACGAGAAGATTTATCAGTTTAAGTTTAATATTATTACTTTTTAGTTATAAAATAGAAGAGAGATTAATTTAATATGAAAAATAAAACCTTTTTTAGTAAATAAGTATTTTGAATAGAAAACCTTAGCTCCTGAATTATAAATGGCTAGGAAATGAGCAAATGGATTTTTGAAGATCCTATTCGAATTCTAATTTTGGTGAATTATATGGAAATAAAAACGAAAATAGCAACAATTAATAAATTTTCGAAATATAAGTGTCTAAAATAATTATTTTCCTTTACAAATTGATATATGACTAATAATAAAAGGAATAATAAAAAATTAATCCACCAGCGCATGTAAGTTACTGTAACTACCTAGGCAATATCTTTATTTCAAAATCCAGCCTTGAACCCCCCCTGTCTTAGTTCTCACACAAAAACGGTTACTTTTCCCAAACACGAAGACACACCGACAAATCCACCTCTGACGCCTAACGCCAGACCCTCCCTGACACCCCCCCGCGATCCGATGCGCTTTCCTTGCCACCTCATACTCTCCGCACGTGCCGCATCTCTCCGCACGTGCCAACTAATATTCCCTCGCACGTGCCAGTTGCCGCACCCCACCCTCCCCTTCACTCTTCTACAGATTCCTCCAAAGCTACAGTAAGCCAAAGGAACCAATAAATCGATTGATCAACGGACTCCCTCCCTCAGCTTCACATTTCTTTTTGGTTCGATTTCTCAAAAATCGCTTCTCCTTCATGTTAATCTGACTCTTAGATCTAAATCTTTCATTTCGTAGTTGACGCCTCCACCACCATCATCAGCAGAAGCGTCAATCAATGGAGGCGATACTGGCACGTGCGTTAGAGTACACGCTCAAGTACTGGCTCAAATCTTTCTCTAGAGATCAGTTTAAGCTTCATGGCAGGACCGTACAACTTTCTAATTTAGGTAACTTCTTAATCGTCTTTAATTCTGGGAAGTTTAGTGTTTTTTTTATTCATTTAGAGAGCAATCGCTAGCTGTCATGCTTCCATTTTTTTAGCAAGATTAAATCTGGAATTACAAGTTTTTGGTCTGATGAAGACTTCAATAGATAAATTTTTGAATTTGATTTTTTTCTTTTTAATTTCATATGGTTAGAATTAAATGGAGACGCTTTGCACGCGAGTATGGGATTGCCGCCGGCGCTGAATGTAACAAAGGCGAAAGTAGGCAAATTCGAGATAATTGTAAGTAATTTTTCGTACTTGTTAATTTAATTAAATTTTGTGATTATGTTTTGATTAGCAGTTAATAAAATGTTATTTTTTATGGGCTTGATTACATTTTGCTCCCCCCCCCCTCCTCAGCTTCCGTATGTAAGTAATGTACAAGTAGAACCGATTGTAATCCAGATTGATAAGCTGGATTTGGTTTTAGAGGAGAATAGTGAATCGGATGCAAGCAGCGGTCCGAACAGGTAGTGTGATTTTCTGTGCGTTTAATTTATGAAGTGATGGTTATGCTGTTGGTTCGAAGTTAAAGATTGCTTTCATTTGCTTTTTAATTTTACAGTGCGCATTCGTCTAGCAGTTCTAGCAAAGGTAGCGGATATGGATTTGCTGATAAGGTTAGGCGACATCTTGGGTTGAATTGCATTTTATTCGACCACGGCCTGTATTTTGGAAATCTAATTTTTCTCCAAGCCCCAGTTAGCCCTTAATTTTCTATATGAAAAGCTTGTTAATGGTTAGTATGCAGTGAAATTGAATAAGGATGTGCGAAAGAGTCTTTGTGGTGTGAAGGAGTGAGAGGAGATATATTGTGGAAACTAATCTCTTAAATACAAGACTGTTTTGAAGCTGAAACTTATCTTGGGTGAATTCAACCATGAAATAACCCAGTAAGGCAGCTAATGAACAAGATATGTTTAAATCATGCCAAAGAAAGGGTTATGAAGAAAGTGAGTTGGTATATACTAATTCCTTAACTTCAAACCAGTGTTTCCTGTATCAGAGCGAGCACACACAGACAGTCTTTCCTTCTGGTAAAAAAAATGTTTTATGTGTAGTTAAGTGAAGAATTAGTTAAAACATGGACTTTTGAAGTATATGGTAGTAACTGACTCAAATTCCGACATGTAAAAGAACATATTGGATTGATCTAGCTGCCTTCAATTATTTTGAATCTGACAATTAACGAATTCAGCTTTAATTTGACATGACCAGTACAAGTCATTTATCTTTTGCTCTGCCAATACTTTTTGAGTGGTATGCACACATGTAATTTGTATTGCTATGAACCATATTTCAGAATCTATGTCTATGAGTTTGGGTGAAAGTGGTTATGCACCATGACAACCCAACATTTTTTCATCTATTTGTATTGTAGTTAATTCCTCGCAAAAGCCGTGCAGAAATTTGGATTCAACAGTTTACTTTTATCATTACCAGATCGCGGATGGAATGACCATCCAGGTTTCCACTGTTAATCTTCTACTTGAAACACGTGGGGGTGCTCAACATGGGGGAGGGGCTACTTGGTAAGTTGTTGGCTTCTCCCACTTTATACAGACATTTGGGAATTAACTTTTCTGTTTGTGTACATGTACTGCTTTTCTCTTTGTTCATAACTGCTGTAAACCTTACACCGTATTCAATGTAAAATACTAGCTGTTTATTGATGTTTACATAGGGATCAGGTTTTTGTTTGAATTAACCTTAGCAGAACTCTTGATAATTTACCGAAACCTAAAATGATATAGTATGTTGTTCCTTTTGTTTAAAAAGCTTTGATGGATACTTATCTATATCTTTTCCATCTCCAGGGCTTCACCACTGGCATCAATTACTATACGCAACCTTTTATTATATACAACAAATGAAAACTGGCAGGTAATTTTGCCTTAGCCTCTTATCTTCAAACTTTGACCACTTTCTTTAGTTGCACCCTTATTGTGGTTTGGCATATATTACAGGTAGTAAACCTGAAGGAAGCACGTGACTTCTCCAATAACAAAAAGTTCATATATGTATTCAAGGTAATATACAAGCTTTTGACAATATAGAGATGCACATCATTTTGTTATTGTGTATCTTAAGGGCTTTTCTACTGTTTGTGTCGGGGCGGGGTCCGTAACGTGCCTTATTTACTTATATAATGTGGGAGGTAGGACCGTAGGAGATATGTGTGTCTCCTGCTTGCTGTATACGAAGCATCTGATCAATGATGAATTCTTTCCTTGATAGAAACTTGAATGGGAATCTTTGTCTATTGATCTCCTGCCTCATCCTGATATGTTCGCCGATGCTAGTTTAGCATGTGCTCAGGAGGGAGCCTCCCGGAGAGATGATGATGGTGCAAAGCGAGTTTTCTTTGGCGGAGAACGTTTTCTGGAAGGAATATCTGGAGAGGCCTATGTAATGTGAATCATAAGTTTTTAAGTGAACTTTTTATGAGTTCTTTGCTCTAGATAGTAGGGCATTGTTATTGAGCATTTTCCAGTTTCATCTGTGCTTGTGCAGTGACTGGTTGAATATATTTCCTAAATTCTTAATTTTTACCAGATCACAATGCAGAGAACTGAACAAAACAGTCCACTCGGGCTTGAGGTTCAATTACACATTCCAGAAGCCATCTGTCCTGCCTTGAGTGAACCAGGTATGTTTTAAATGTTTACCACCCATCCATTTCTTATATACGGAATAAATGCTTCAAGTTGGTTACATTGTACTGTGTGAGCAGGACTACGTGCTCTTCTCCGCTTCATGACAGGGTTATATGTTTGTCTTAATAGAGGAGATGTGGATCTACAGTCTCAGCAGGTTTTTAGTTGTCCCTTTTTTTAACTCCATTCCCTAGCATTTTAGAGGTTAACATAGCATAGATGAGTTAAAACTAAGTGCTTTATTTTCCTCTCTGAATCCCTGCAGCGATCTACAGAAGCAGCAGGGCGTTCTCTAGTCTCAATTGTTGTGGACCACATATTTCTCTGCATCAAAGATGCTGGTTTGTGTTCTTTTCTTTTTTGCTAGTGTTAATATTTAGTTGTGTTCTATAAAAAATAAAATAGCAAATTTTTACATTTTGTTCTTAAAATATGTCTTAATTGTGAATTTGATTTTCTTTTGCACTGTCTAGGTACAATACATGACATTCGTTTTCTTAAGTAAAGTAGCGTATCTTATGGGTACTTATCTTTTAGCCTTGCATCCACATGTGGGCTCCATTTGTGGCCCAGAGTATGTGTAGAGGAGGGGATATGTAGCCAGAAATACGAGATAGTTCTCTTTCTTAGCGTGTGTTTTCCACCATTAGAAATTTGCTAATGTTTGAAGTTTCCTTGCAGAGTTCCAGCTTGAACTTTTGATGCAATCTCTTCTGTTTTCTCGGGTATTATCTCATTCCTTTTAAAAAATGAACTTTGAAAAAACATTTTATCTTTTGCTGGTCCCATTTTCTTGTGAGTATTCTTGTATCATGTAGGAATGTAAAACTGTGAGTATACTTGAGAATAACTTAGTTGCAGAGTTCCATGCATATGGTTTTACTCCAATCATAAGTAGTGTTAGGATAGAACTGAGTTAGATATTCAGCCTTTTAGAGCTGAGTATTATCTATTTTGCTTCTTAAGTAACTTAAGAATAACTTAGATCTGATTTTGCATGAGAATGTGATTTTTAACTCTCAAATCTATCAAATATGATATAGCTGGAAATAAGGTGAACTGTATGAAATAGTTGCTAATATTTTATTTTGAAAGACACTATTCTTTTGAAATTTTGTCTTAGAAGGCAAAAACTTTCAATAAGACTCTGCTGTGACATGGACTGGAGCTATTCTATTTGACAAGTAATAGTGAGTTCTGATGATATTATTCTATTTGGCATTACCTATTTTAGAAGCTACGAGTCTTAGATTCCTGAGCATTTTGTGTTCTCTGTGCTTCCATGTATTTCTGTTACAAGTTGCATGTTGACATGATTTAGCATTCTGAGATCTCATGCTGGGATGGATTTTCCATGCATGGTGGCATGATTTAGCATTCTGAGATCTCATACTGGGATTGATTTTCCAGGCCACAGTTTCTGATGGAAAAATTGCCAGTAATCTGACCAAGGTTATGCTTGGTGGAATTTTCTTGAGGTAAAGTTCATACTCTTCTCTGTCATAGTTTGACACCGGTAAATATCTCGTTAATTCTCATTCAACTAATCTGTTCTTGCTTTGCATAGCGCACTGGTCTGGCCTTTTATTTTGTTGTATGCTGTTGTTTGAAGTATTAGCATTTATGCTGTTGGCATTCCTTTTCTGTGTTTCACTACACATAACAGCATACACATATCATACAAAAAAATCTTACAAAATAGAGATGTGTCATCTCCCTTGTACTTGTGATTTCACTTTGGATTACTATCCTGTATAAAAATTGTTTTTATAGACTTTCTCCTTTTCAATTTGACTAGTCGGAGAGTAGTTTCTGTATGAGTGGCCATCTTTACATTATGATGCAGTGGTGGAATGGATCACAACCTGACCAAGTTGGGATTGAATCTTGGTTTAGTCAATATGATTATCATGGGATGTCGTTAACAGCCAAGATTTGTACACAAATATATGAATTCTCACACTTGATAGGACATATGAAAATATTGTTACTGACAAGTAATAATCTGATGTGGGATGCCATGAGATTCAGATTTATAGTTGTTGAAGAATGGCCAGCGCAACCAGTTTTTATTTCCTCCTGCCCTTTTTCTTTTTTCTAAATTCTTTCACACGATTAATTTTAGATTAGATAAAAAAAATGGCCTTCTTTGGGCAACAGGGACTTGATTTTGAGTTGATTTTATCATTTGTAACTGAGATTTAATGACCTTGTAAATTGCCGGAATGTAGGGATACCTTCTCACGTCCTTCTTGCACTTTAGTGCAACCATCCATGCAGGCCATCACAGAAAATGATGGGCAGATTCCTGACTTTGGTACTATTCAATCAAATGAATGCAATTCTAGTTAGGACTGAAGATAAAGTAATGAAAGTTGATCTTGCTTATTCAATTGTCTTCACAGCAAAGAATTTTTGCCCTCCTATATATCCTCTGGGAGACCACCAGTGGCAGACAAATGTTGGTATTCCTTTGATATGTCTCCACTCTCTTCAGCTCAAGCCCTCTCCAGTCCCACCACATTTTGCTTCGCAAACAGTTATTGCTTGCCAGCCTCTTATGGTATGCATTAATAATCTCAGTTGTTGATGTTTTTCTTCCTTTTATACTCTCTTCTAATAATTTTTTCTCTATTTTGCTTAGATTCACCTTCAGGAAGAATCGTGTTTGAGGATAACTTCCTTCTTAGCTGATGGCATTGCTGTCAATCCTGGGGATATTTTACCTGATTTTTCAGTAAATTCCGTGGTATTTGTTCTCAAGGAATTGGATGTTATTGTTCCGTTGGATGTGAGTCAATCACACAATCCAGCTGACAATGGGAACTATACTGTCCACAATGCCTTTGCTGGAGCAAGGCTTCATATTGAAAATTTGTTCTTCTCAGAGTCACCAAAACTAAAACTCAGGCTACTGAACCTTGAGAAAGATCCTGCTTGCTTTTGTCTTTGGGATGGTCAACCAATTGATGCTAGCCAGAAGAAATGGACTACTGGAGCATCACATCTTACTCTATCTCTGGAAACATCTTCCAGCTTAAATGGGACGCTGAATTTGAATGGGATGACCTCTGGCTTATGGAGATGTGTTGAGCTACAAGATGCTTCTGTGGAGGTTGCTATGATATCAGCTGATGGGGGTCCATTAACAAATGTTCCTCCCCCAGGTGGTACTGTCAGAGTTGGCGTTGCTTGTCAACAATATTTTTCCAACACTTCTGTTGAGCAGTTATTCTTCGTCCTTGATCTTTATGCACACCTTGGCAGAGTTAGTGAAACGATTGCCTCAGTTGGTAAGAATAGGAGACAGAAGATAAACAGGAATGAATCTTCAGGTGTTAGGCTAATGGATAAGGTTCCCTGTGACACTGCAGTAAGCTTAGCAGTGAAGGAACTACGACTTCGATTTTTAGAATCTTCTGCCTCAGATATTGAGGGAATGCCTCTGGTTCAATTTATTGGGGAAGGTCTTTTCATAAAAGTTGATCATAGAACCCTCGGGGGTGCCATTGCCATTTCATCCTCTATACGCTGGCAGAGTGTTGAGGTGGACTGTGTAGAGACTGAGGGAAGCTTGGCATATGAAAATGGCACACAACCAAATTCTGTTGAAAATGGATGTCTTGTAGCTGCAAATGGATATCCTCAACTAAGACCTGTGTTTTGGGTGCATAATGGACACAAATATCAAGCAAACAGTATTACTCGCACAATCCCATTTCTAGACACAAGCATGGTGCATGTGATTCCATTAAGCGAATTGGATCGAGAGTGCCACAGTTTAAGTGTTTCTGCCTGTATATCTGGTGTTCGCCTGGGTGGAGGAATGAACTATGCTGAAGCTCTTCTCCATCGGTTTGGAGTATTGGGGCCTGATGGTGGTCCAGGTGAGGGGCTTTCTAAAGGATTAGAAAATTTATCGACTGGGCCACTGTCTAAACTTTTTAAAGGGTCACCTCTTATTGATAATCTAAAAGAAGGTATGTCACACCATTTATAATTGTTTGGTCATTACCATGCAGTACTGCTCAGGTTCTGTTCCAGTTTCTAACTTGTTTGCTTCTATCTTATCTCTTCATCTATTCTACAGATGAAAGTCCAGTAGATGGAAAAGATGGAGTCTTACACCTAGGAATACCTGATGATGTGGATGTGTGCATAGAATTCAAAGACTGGTTATTTGCTCTTGAAGGTGCACAGGAGATGGCAGATAGGTGGTGGTTTTACAATCATGAAGATGTGGGGAGAGAAGAGAGGTGTTGGCACACATCTTTCCAAAGTTTGCTGGTAAAAGCTAAAAGTGGTCCGAAGAAAGAGCAAAATGGAAAAGGAAAACCAAATGGAAAACTGAAATATCCTGTGGAATTAGTTACGGTAAGGAACTCGCACCCCCCCCCCCCCCCCATCTCTTGTATCTAATGATAATTTTAGTCTTGCAAAGCTGCAAATAGATTTACTTATCTAGTGTGGTTTTACTCCTTTGTATAACTTAGTTTACATTTTTGCTAATTCTGTTAGCTTTTACCTATATTATAGAGACTTGCTAGTACTCTGGGTTATCCCGCATGCTGTTGTCTAGACACATATCTGCTGTCATCTAGCTTCATTTTTATTGGGTCTCTTTTAGAGGATTTATAAGATTTTGGTTAGCGACACTTGGTCCCCAGCTGGGAGTAGTAATTTACTTTTGGCTATTTTGTAAATTTAGGCTTTGCTTAAATGCAGCACTGCTCGAGTCCTAGTTAAAAAAGCATATAGGATTGAGGGTTGAGACTCAGATTAAGAAGTGGATGATATGTCTTATGCTTTCTATGGTTCTTAGATACCTGGGGCTAATTAGGCTGTATGTGTGGATTGGTTTTTAGTTTATGTGGATCTTATTTCTCTACCTTGGTATTTTTGAACAAGGTGGGATGGTGCTTGTAGGTTGGGGTGGAAGGCTTGCAGACATTGAAACCACAGGGACAGAAGGGTGTGTCTATGCCTGCAAATGGGATAAAGGAAGTTGTGGAGACATCTGGAGGAGTGAATCTTGAAGTTTGTATGGTGGCATTGGAGGAAAACATTGATGATGAGATGGCCAATTGGGCCGTGGAAAACTTGAAATTTTCTGTCAAGCAACCGGTAATGAAAAAGAAACTTTTCTAATATTTGATCAGCGGCTCTTACCATAAATGAAACGTGACATTTCATACTTAATTCCTTGTAGATTGAGGCTGTTGTGACCAAAGATGAGCTCCAGCACCTTGCTTTGTTGTGCAAGTCTGAAGTTGATGCGATGGGTCGGATAGCTGCTGGTGTCCTGAAGCTACTCAAGCTTGAAGGGTCAATTGGCCAGGCAGCCATAGACCAACTTAGCAACCTTGGTACAGTTGATTGTTTTTAACGAACTTGTCAATACTGCCACGCACTTTTTTTATAGTACTGTCCGATAATAGACTGTGTACCTGAAACAGGTAATGTGTGTAGCCTTGCATCGTTTTTTTTTTCAATCACAACCTAATTGCCCCTATCCTTTTTCATTGAGTTCTACTAGAGGAATTTATGATTAAACTTCCTTGAGTTGAACTTCTCTTCTGTTTGTGGCTTAGATATTTGCTTATTTCATCTTTTTGTGAGGCTTGGAATTTATCAGTTTATTATGCTTGCAGGAAGTGAGGGCTTCGACAAGATTTTCACCCCGGACAAGTTGAGAAAGGGCACGAGTCCTGCCAGTACCTCTTTCTCTCCATCACCACATATTATTAATGAAAGCCCTGGAACAACCGTGGAATCAACAGTAGTTTCACTCGAGGAAGCAGTTTTGGACTCACAGGCCAAATTGGCTGCCCTTTTTACTGATTTATCTAGTTCAGAATCCTCCACGCAGCATCTTGCTGATATTAAACAACTCAGCCGGAAGCTTGAAAGCATGCAGAGCTTGGTGATGCAATTACGGACCAAAATTTAAACCATCTCCTATTAGTATAGCGATTCTTTCATGTATATATTATAGGTATAGATGCATGGTGAGTATTGCAATGAGGCAAAATGGAAAATTTTTCATTTGTTGTAAAATTTTGTATCCTAATAGGCGAAATTTACCATATAAGTTATGGTTTCAAAGTTTAAATATACATGTTTTGTGCTTCACTTCACAATCATTTCTGGTGGGTTTTTCTGCCATGACCAGTTTACATCTTGACAGCATAACCCTACTGGTTGGGAGAACAGATAGGAAACATTTAGCCAGTTTATAGAATCGATTCCTGCGGGAAATCTGGAGTGCTTATCTGCCATCAGGATTGCTAAAATGTACACTAGTTTGGTCTCATGGTGTTTTTCACTCTGCAATTGTCTATTCGATCAGCAAATAAAGCTAGAATTTGTTTTCTTAATGGATGGGTAAAAACTTCCCGTTGGATATAATCTTCGCTCCTATTTACGATTGCTATTTGCTCAGACGACTACTGTTTCTTTACTTCTCGGCTCTGCTCGTGGTTATGCTTCCATCCACATCTATTGGGAAGCAAAAAACTCTTGTTCTTCATATTACCTTTCACTGAAGATGTAAACCATGCTCTGATACCGTGCAGAAATAAAAAGAACTAGCAAGCTGTCCAAGCCACAATATGCCTGCCATGTAGCTGATAATGAAAAATTCAGTTAAAAACTCGAAAATATGCGAAGGTCAAGTGATGAAATTCATGAGTAGAAACTGAGTTAAATTGTGTTGTTTAGGTGTGTACAATGAGTGTTGCCATGAAGCAGGCATGAAAGGCTGTACATTTGTTGCAAAAGACTTTCTTTCCTGCAGATATGAAACTCTGTTCGAATTCTAAGCAAACATGATGTGTTCGTGAGGGGATGTATCTGAGTTCTTCCATGTGGGCACAGAAGATATCATGTTTGTTTAGAATTCGAACAGAGTTTCATATCTACACAACTAGGATGCGACAGTCCTGGCCCAAGAGAAAGGCTTGCTCCTGATTGGCCAATCAAGTCGAATACTCTACAATCTCATAATATGTTTCCGAGAGCATTTCAATCAGAGCTTTTTAAAAAAACATTTTTAGATTTTTTTATTATATTAATATTAAAAATAAATTTTAAAACATGAAAACATATTTTAATATATTTTAAAATAAAAATATTTTAAAAACAACTTATATACAAGAAAAGAATGCACATATCTCCCACGTTCCCAGAGCAAGGGATATTTTTTGAAAGCTGTTACGAGTTGTACTTATGACATCAAGCTCTGAAAGTTGATTAAAATCTCGCAAATAGTAATAGAAAATCATATAGAAAATATTTCTTCTGTCATTTTTTATGAAATTACTAAAGAATCAATAAAATTTTGTCTGGAATTTAACACAAAATTACCGTTATAATTTTCATTGATGACATTAAATAAATTATTTGTTAATTTACTGAAATTTATATTATTTGTTGTTTGCTTGTATATTTAAGAGTTTTACAAAATTAATGCATGATTTATAATAGATATTCTATATTGGTTTTATTTGTGATGGATATATCAAGATTAATTTTTCTCATTTATTTTTCAAATTTTGTGTGTTTTCTCTATATATTTTTAGGGTTTGTTTAGGTAGATTTAAGAGAGAAAACACCAATTTAACTAAAAATTAAGGAAATTTTAAAAAAGGGAAAGTTGGGTTGAGAGAGAGACAGAGAATTTTGAAGGAGGAGGTATTGAAAGCCAGAGTTTTCAAAAGGAGATGATTTTTGCTGTACCTTTAATCGGTGAGCTCATTGATCGGAAAAGCAGGTAGGTATCTAGTATCTTAGCTTTTTTGTTTGTTTAAGGTTTCTATATATTCCATATTAAATTATAAAATTTAATAAAATTTTTATATTAAATAATAAAATTTAAAAAATTTAAAAATTTAAAAATAGCTATAAAACCCAAAATTTTTAATTATATTTAGTCAGAGCTTGTTCTTAAAGTTGTTAACTATTATTTATTTTCAGGGTTAATTATAAGTTTTATTATTTAGAGTTTGTTTGTAAGATTTAGGGCTATACTTTACGATTGGGATATTATTTATGATTGGGTATTATTTATGATTTGGGTTTAGGATATTGTTTAGGATTTGTATTTAAGGTTAGTTAATATTTGTTTGAGGTTTGATTTTTTTAGTCAAAGTTGTTGTTTCCAATTATAACTTTAACAATCAAATTATATTTGTGTTAAAATTATGTTATTTTTCAAATATATTTTTCATACTTATGCTAAATTTGCTATATTTTTTTTTTTATCAAACTATGGTAATTTTCAAAAATATCCTCTCAGGTTCTTACAATTGAAATCAAAATAGGTCTTTTAGATGAATTTACAAGGAAGATGCATAAGGGATTTGTAGTGTAGAATTGGTAGGAGTGTGAAACCATAGCTTGTCTTTGTTAGGATATGGCTGATTGTTGTTTGGCTTTGACCTGATGGGTCAATTTGCAATTTAGTTGATTCAATTAAAACTAAAGTGAGATTTAATTTGATTTTTTATGTTATTATTTTTTATAATAATATTATTTTAATTTCTTTTAAAAAAATCTTGAAATAATATTGTTTTGAATTGAACTTGTTAGCCTCTCAATCTTGAAATAATATTCCTCTCTCAATTGAATTACAATTGTACTAGTAATTGTTTTTTTAAATGATTTTTTTATTTGAAAATAAATTAAAATAATATATATTTTTATTTTTTTAAAATTTATTTTTGATATAAAACTCCAAAATAATCTAAATGATAAAAAAATTAATTTTTAAAAAACTAAAAATTTCAAAAAAAAATTTTGAACACAAAATTAAATACAATTTTAAGATGATAGAAAGTTATTTAAAAAAAGTCGTCGATAAAATTAATATTAATATAATTATTTATTAACACGTTGGAAAATTTAGAATAATATCATAAAAACTAAAATTTTTCTTGAGAAAACTTAGTTTTCTTTTCTTCTTTTTTTCCTAAAAAATTCAGTGTTATTACTTATTATCACAATACAAAAAAGGAATAAAATTTTCAGATACACACACACGTGGTCCGGGTCAGGAGTGGATTGGCTAAATTCCATATAAAAATCGAGTTTAATAACAGTTTTTTTTTAAAAAAAAAAAATAGAAAAACTGTTATATTTCCAGATATTTTGCAAATATCTTCCTTTTATTGCTCGCATAATTAATTTATCCAACAAAATACTACTAGCTGACCTTATCTTCTTCCGTTCACTTTTGCTTCAGAGCAGCTATGGCTTTCACTCTCCTTCACTCTCTGTCATTTCCAAACCCACTTTGCCTAAATCAACTCTACCAAAGCCAAACCCCTACAACCCCATCAACATTACCATTTAAGAAAGACCAACACTCTCACTTCTTCTCCATCAAATGCACATCATCAAACTCAGCTCCATTAACAGAATCTGATGACACTGATGAGTCCTCATTCCCTCCTCCAGTTTCCACAACCCTAAACAACTCAGACTACCCTATCGAAAAGCGAAGAAGATCTCAAATAATCCGGGATAGAAAGGCCAAAACAGACCTCGTGAAAGGTGAGCCTCCAAACTACCAAGTGGGGTGGAAAAGAACGAAAGAGATAAAGCTCGAGAAGCCAGTAGGGTATGTGATAATGGATTTTTTGGACAAGTTGGTGGAGCTTATGGATAAAGAGTTTGGTTCAACTGCGCTTTTGGCTAAGGTTGGTGAAATAGTGGCGGAGAGAGCAAGGGAAGAAGCTGAAGTCTTGAGAGATGAAGGGAAAGTGGAGGATAGAATGGTGACGGAGTTGTTCAGAGTTTTGAAGTTGATGGAGATGGATTTGGCTATGGTTAAAGCAGCTGTTAAAGAAGAGACTTTGAATGAGAGGCTTGAGCAGGCCAAGGCAAGGTGTAGACAAGCAATACTTGTCGCTAATTCTTTTTGATGATCATGAAATAGATTAATAAAGAATACATAAGGTTAATTATTCTTGGAAATCCATGCATTTTCTTCTCTTTTCTTGCCTTTTACTTGGGGATAGAGATCTTCTTTCATTTAATTATACTCATGCTAGTCTGTATTTCATTAATTACTTGGTTTAGTATGTATAAATTATTTAATTGGAGAAGCTTATTAGCTTTTATTTCTCTAGTTTAGGCAACATCATGATGTACATTGAAAGGCAAAAGCTATATATAGGGTTGGATCAGAGAATGTTTGTGTAGAGAGGGAGTTGTAATAATATTTAGAGTTGTCAGAAAAACATGTTTCATATATCATGGAGCAACTAACTCTAAATCATATGTTTAAGATTGATTTATTAATTTTTAGGCTAAAAAAACAATTTAAACGTGTTTGATGACAAAAGTTTACGATGGATTTTACATGCATCTTGCAACTCAAACCCAAAACTAGAAATCTTAGAATTTTTTTTATATAATTTCTATTTCATTTCATATTATTATATAAAAAAGTTAAATGTTAAAAATTATTATTCATCATCTCACATATCATGTGGATTGAAAGGTGATTCTTTTTTTTTTAAAATTTCAAATTTGATTATCAATTTTTTTTTACATGATTAAGCCTTTTAAAACCTAAACTAGCATTCTAATTGCATGTTTTTTTTAAAAGAGAAAATTGAATTTAAAGTGAGACGATATGAATAAAATAAACGATGGCTTTCAATTTTATTTGAAAAATACATTTGGGTACATTATTTTTTTAGCTATATTAGATGATTGGTATCTCTAATTCTAAAAAAATTAATTTCAGTAATAAATTTTATTTTTATAATTTTTTAATCTTTTATCATATAGGGGGGGGGGAGAGGCCACATTTTGGTATATAGATATAAAAATATCATTTCTACAATTCCAATTATTAAAATAATAGATTTTTGTTTCAAATTTTTTTATCTGATGAGGATAGAAGTTTAAATTAATTTTTATTATAACTTTGAAAGTGATTAAAAAAAGTAAATTTGAGTACAGAAAGAAATTGAGTTTCGGGTTGATTTTAACTTTTAAAGTGGTTTTTTTTTTTTGCGTTTTTAAAGGTTAGGAATTAGTTTAACAAGATTATTATAATATTTTTTAAATGTTTTGAGTTGAAAATAATTTTTTAGAAGAAAAAATTAGCAATCCTGATTTTCTAAACACAAACACCACCATAGTAGGCCCATGCTTGGCCTAGCCTTGTTCCTTTTTTTTTTTCTTTTATATTTTTTTAAATAATTTTAAATTTTACTTCTCTATTATTATTTTTTGCTTATTTATCATTTTTCAAATTATGATTATTATTTTTTATTATATTGGATATTAAATTTTGAAGAGATGATTCATTTGTAATTTTTTAATATATTATATATATAATTTATTTTTATAAATAAAAAAATATTTATTTCTTATAATATTTGTAATATGTGCAACCTTGTATAACATGTATTTTCATTTTATTTTATTAAATAAAACTTATGTTTGTGTTAATTTTTATTTCAAAATAATTTTAATAAATAAATTAATTAAAAACAACCAGATAAATGATTCATATTACAATATTAAATATTTTGATCTATATTTATATATCGGTTTTTTCAATTTTATTTTTGTATAAGAAAAACATTTCAAAGCCAAAGTGAGTTTGTCGGGTGCCTTCTCTCTCTCTTATTGAACTTGATTTTCTGTTTTTTTTGCTTTTATGTTTTCTCATATTGTAAAAAAAAAAAAATAGTTTCAAAGAACAGCCATGTCATTAAACTTTATAAAGTTTATGCACATGTTCACAAATTTGATTAATTGATCTGATTCGTAGATTTGACAAGTTTAGTTTTTTTTTATAATTATTTTTTTCAACATCTCAATATTGAATTGGTTTTTGATTTTACGATCGTCTATTTTTGTTATCATATAATTAAATAAAAAATAAGTTTTTTAAAAATAAATTATAATCTCACTAAAATCCATAACCTTGATCAAATGTTTTGCTTGCTAGCCTAGACTACCCGATTCATAGGTTTAACAAGTTCACTCATTGGTTAGATATGTGTTTGTTGTTTTCTTTAATTGTTTTTAATTTTTTTCTTGATTTTATAATTTAATATTAGATTGATTAAGAAAAAAACTGCATGCTTTATTTATTTTTGGTTTCTATAGAGTTATCATTATCTCAAATAAGTTTTTATTTTTAGATTGATACTTAATTTTGTAATCATATATCTTTTATCATATAATTAAAAATAATTTATAAAGAAATTATTAAATTCAATGAAGTTCATAACATAAGTTGCTAGAGAATTGAGATCGATGTAATTTGTTGTTTTTTTCAATAATTACTTTTTAAAATGTTGTTATCTTAATTTTTTTTAAACCTAAATTATATTTGGATACATAAAATTAATTAATTTAATTCAGACTAACTTCTATATTATTTGATTAAATTAGAAACTCAAGTTAAATAAATAAATTATGATGATTTAAAAATGACCATTGAACAAAGTTTACTAACACAACCAAAAATATTCTTCATACTCTTAGTATTTTGCTTTTTACATTTTAAAAAATTAGTCGATCCGGTGGCAGAACGCGGCTAGAATTATCTACAACGCATATTTTAACAACTTATTTAATCAAAACCCTTTTAACAACTTTTAATTTTCCTGCATTCTGGGGCGCCTTCCTTTATGTTTGCTACGCCGCTAGTTTGTTTGCTGCTGTTTGCTTTTGTTGTTCTTCCTTCTTATGTGTTGTTGTGTCCTCATTTGTTGCTTGGTCTTCTGTCTTGCTTCTTGGGTCATTGTGCTAGGCTACAAGTTCAAGAATGGTTTATACAGGCAGTGGCATTTTTTTTTACGTTATTCATTTTTTATTGTTACAGTTGTTTGCACAAGGGTCATGTTGCAGTTATGTGTCTGCTATTCTGGACTTTTCCTGCGGTTTTTCATTGTGGCAATAGCCAGCCCCACCTTGCATTATCAATACAAATAAAAAGGGTAGCTAAAGCTTCTCTCTTCAGGACTGGTATTGAACGCTTTCTTATTTTGTTGTGTCACCACCTACGTACGACACCAACCTGCAATATCCTCGATGTGTTTAGTAAGGTTTGGGGCTGGCTTTCATGATGAAAAAATGAGGGCAGCAAGCGTCTGCTCTAAAAGGCCATGTTTGTGCACTTTCATTCCGTTGATATGCCCCGTTTAGCTGGTTCGACAGTTTGTTGTTTTTCTGATCTCTATGTGTTGTGTGTCTTTAACAAGCAGGATAATACATAGATTGTGTCTTTTGAGTTTGGTTGGGACGTGTGCTGCCTATCAGAAGGTATTTTTTTGTTTTTCCATGTTAACCGTGCTGCTGTGCTTCAGCTTCTATTGTAGAGAACTGGGCTGCCTTGGCTGTGTTTGGCTTGCTTTTACGTCATTTGCAGCCTGTCACTCGGTGTTTGCTTTGTTTCCTCTGCGTTGCGTGAGGTCCGGTTTGAAATTTGAATTGTTGCGGCTGCTTTCTCTGACAGTTTTGTTTTAGCATTTTCCATCCATTGAATTCTTCTATCACACCACCTAAACACACTAGATGAATTAGTGTGCCTTTGTAAAGGAACTAATAAATGCCTTGGAAAGCTCAAATCCATCGAAATGCTTTTGTGCTATAAGAAGGCTGACTTTGTATCATTTTATATTCAGTGGCAGTGGTAGAAACTGGATTGCTGGAATTGCCTAATGCTGAGGTTGGCTTGTTGGGATTGCCAAACCCAACAAGCCTCAATTTGTGGCCTAAAGAGAACTAATCCAACCCATTGTTTGTTGAGTCTAGCTTTCAGTGCTGAGGTTGGCTTGTTGGGATTGCCTAAGCAGAAGCCTAACTTTTCAATCTTCTTGCTGGTGTGTAGGGGTTGCCTAAGCAAAAAAGTTGAAATGGTCACGCAACAAGATTTATCAGGCTAACAGGTTGGCTGCTGGTTTACAAATCTAACCACTCAATTATTGGGTTACTTGATGCCAATCTGCTCTTAAACTCTTGCTTACTTGGAAATGTTTCAAACCATTAGGTCAAGTAAGGGTAAACACAGTTTTTAATTGTCAGTATGTAACATGGCATCGTTATCTCTGTTTTCATGAGCTTTCAAGAGAAATTGCGTAACTAGACTTGGTTACTAAGGAGCTTTTGGGTAGTTTAACCATGAAATGCTAGGGCTAAATGACATCATTACATGAATCCTAATTTTCCATATAATCCATTTGTGAATGAATGAATTTACTGATAAAAAATGCAGTCCTAAACATATCTAGCTCCCTAGCTTCTTCAGGAATCTGTAGTAAGGTCATTACAACCCCTATTGGGACATGAAGAAATAAAATGGTATAAAAAGAAAGATTTCTTTCCATGGCAGTACCTTAAGCTGTATCACTCTCGGCCTTTAATCTATATTTTTGCGTTTGAGTGTTTCCCTTGTCTCAAATCCAGTCACTCAAAAGCACCACATATGATTAACCACCTTGACCTATCCCAATAGGTGCAACCTCTACCTAACCCACCCCCCCCCCCCCCCCCCAAAAAAAAAAAAAAAAAGGGTCAAGACTGCATAAAGTATATTTGCAGAAATGTAATAGGCACTACATAAAAAAACAGCTGCAGAAAATGTCCCAAGTTGTACAATGAGTCAAAAACCAGCTTGCAGTAAAAAAATTAAAACACATGAGAAGGACCAGGAAGAATAACTTGACATGTAAAGTTACCTCTCGAAAATATCCACCCATTATAGCATTATACATGCCAGTTGTCGGTGTCAAATTCAATTTCTTCAAATCATTGAGCAGACCAATTGCACCATCAAACTACACTGAATAGGAAGAGACCGAGAAAAATAAATAACCATGACTTATGAGAATATTATGTGGCGAAAGGTAGCATAGGACATGAAAGCAAAAGCAAGTACATAGGACAGTAGAGATACATGGAGAGCAAGCAAGAGAGAAAGCTACTAGCAACTTACATCTTTCATTTTAACACTCAAACCTATCATTCTCCTAAATGTCTCATTAGTTGGTGTCAAGTCCAGGTGATAAATCAATGAATAGATTCGCTGAACCTAAACATCATCAAGGTGAGAACAGATGAGTACAAAAAAATCAATTCAGAAGAACAGACAATAGTAGAATAAAACTGAAGAGAATTCAAACAGCAAAAATAATTCATGGGATTAATCAATAAATGAAAGCAAAAGACTGTCTTGCTTGTTGAATCAAGAGAACTGAAATGCTGTGAAGAAGTATACTGTTTTTTTGTAACCGCATTTGAGGCTATTAAAATACACATGTTAACATAAATGAAACTAATCTAACATAATCAAGCTCAGGCGGGTTAAGATCACACTTCAAGACACAAGTAGAATCAAGAGATTCAAATTTAATATGTTTGAATTCTATAATTGACTTGAAACAGAACTACTGTATCCAAAGTGACCAATATAACATATATTTAATGCAAAGACATGTAGAGTGAACACCATACCAAATTAAAATCAAGGCTTGCATCACTAGCATTCAACATAGAATGTATTGTGTTTATGGATATGGTGAAAACCTCTTCACACAGTTGGTCTACCATATCAATAGCATGATGCACCTGCATTCAGATGAATAGACAATAGACATTGATCAATATATAGGTTATATGGAAACAAATGATTAATATTTTAAAAAGTTTGATGTGGCTTCTTAAGTAGCTAAATCCATGAACAAGACGAGAATTCCCATCTTCAACTTTTCAAATGAATTACAACCTCAAGAAGGTAGAACCTTGAATATATGTTTCCCTTTAAGTAAAAAAGATAAGGTCATTCCTTAAGTGCATTGCAACTGTATAAAATGAGCCTCTCATATGAAGTTGAAGAAGGACTCATCTCCATTACTGTGTGTAAGGTTTTGAATTTTGAAATAACATCCTCAACCTACAACAGGAAAAATCACATTTAACGCGTTTGTAAGCCAAATTAAAATCAACAATTTCAAGAATTCTCATGCATAAAGACATTGAAATGTATTTTTCATAGTGCGAACACTTAAAATAACTGAGTTCATATGGATTTGTTAGAGGATTTAAGACATAAGGTCATAAAACAGTTAATATGGTAATTTTGGCTATTAACATTTCCAATAACTGTCATGGTATTGCAAACGAGAGAAATCAATATCATGCCTTCAGAAAGGAGAAGTGAAAAGTAATGACAAAAGAGTGATGGTGTGAGGAAAACAACCACTTGTGATCAACAAATTGCACATACTTATAGCAGCAGTGAGAATTAACATCAAAACAATTGATATGACGTAATCCTGCTAAGGAGCCCTAATATATAGCACCAGTCTGAATGATATAGAGTGTCAATAAATCTTGACATTTACATGCTTGCCCTGGCACCAATCTGTTTGCATCCCATTCAATGACTACAAACGCCTTCCTATCCACTGAACAGAATGAAATGTCTTCCTATCCATTTAACAGAAAGAAAAATTTCATCAAAAGTGACATTAAAATTAGATTTCACTGAAACTAGATCAATTCCTATTATGTAATGAGCAGACAAAGTCATTTTTTACAAACCTTGCTGTTACCATACACGAATTATTTTCATACCCATTGGTTTTCCAATTAATGATCAGTCTAAAAGCAAAGTTGGCTTGTTAACACCACCTCAGTAACCCAAACAGGCAATGAATAAATGAGCATAAAGAAAATAGAAATCTTGAAAGATCATAATATTGCTAGTATGACTGAGTCAATCAGAAGCAACCTATTATTGTAGACTAATTATTAACGCAAGCAACATTCAATTCTCCCCAGGTTCACTCAGAATGAGTTTGTTTCAAAAAAGCAAACTACATGTGTTAAGCAGCTGTTCCTCATTGCATAATGGCCTCAAGGACGTTACCAGCAGCATTCATGAGAAGTTTCTCACCGCTAAATTTGGAATGCTAGTAGCATAACTAAAGATGAGAGTTGAAATATCCTCCGTTCCATAATCTGCACTTTATCACAGTAATATATCAAGACAGGAGCTATCAAGAAGAAATGCATGCTTTGTCTTCCATCAAATCTCATACATTCTCAGTCAATTTCAAATACCAGAACTACAGCCTGGTTTCAAATTTGCATTTAGGGGGGGTGGGGGGGGGGGGGGAGTGAAAAAAACTTCTAGAGATCAGATACCATAAGCCTGCGCATAAAAATATAGGTGCTACAATATGGTTGGTGAAGACAATCCAACTGATTTAATTTCTTAGAAGTGATAATTTTTCAAAGAAGCTAGAATGAAAAATGCAGCTACAATTAGGAAATAATAATTAAAAAAAAAGACATCTTAGAAAAAGATGAAGATACCAAAACTTTTCATTTTGATTTAGGAAAGGAAATCAGTTCCCAGCTTTCAATAGCAATTCATGGTCTTCAATAAACAATAAGTACAGGAATCTCAATACTAAAAAAATATTGTATAATGAACATACCACAATTTTTGAGCACCAAAAGAAACTTCTCTACATAGGACTCCAACGATAGCCTCCCTAAGGATTTAAAGACACTGACTGCATTGTCCAAGGATGAAAGTTTTGTGATATCCACAGTCTCTAACAGCTGCAACAGGTAATTCTTTTGGTCACTTTCACAGAGTGCCAGTAAATAATTTTCTGCAACAGGAGTAAGATCTTGAAGGTATCACTAATGGCCAACGCACAAAAGTTGATTGTGTCATAAAGGGTCACAAAAGAACATAATTTTCCATATATATATATATATATATATATATAAATGCCAGAAAATAGTTGTAACACCCTAAAAACACATTTGCTATAATTTGTGAAAGTACCATTATTTATACAAAAGTAAGGTGTAAATAGATTAAATGATGCACAAATACATAAGAAGATAGCTAAATGTCAAATAATGTAGAGTTAAAAGAAAGTTAGGAGACAAAAACTAACTCAAAGAAAAGGAAGGTTCAAAATGCAATTACCCAAGGAGAAGCATGTCCCTCCCTTCATCTTAACATCTCACAAGCATGACAAGGAAATTTTTTTCCCACTTCACCTGCTTTATCATGCAAAAATCATCCTACGTCACCTACTTGGGTTGGATAATTTCAGTTTGAGCCTTACTTTAGTTTTTGTCCCCTAACTTTCTTTGACATTTAGCTATCTTCTCATGTATTTTTGCTTTATTTAATTTATTTACACCTTAGCACTTGTATAAGTCATGATACATTCACAAACTATAGCAAATGTGTTTTTAAGGTGTTACAATAATATTTTCTAAGGTCAATCAAGCAAAAGGTACATACCTCGTAAACTGAAATTCTCGTCCCCATAATCAGTACAAATACAATTGCAAAGTTCCTGAATCTTCTTTTCATCATTGACTCTGATATATAAACGCATATCATAATAGCCTAATCGTGCAATTTCACTAGCATTTGTATCTTTGATAATGCCATAGAAGAAATAAAATTCTTCCGTCATACCCTTATCAATTAAAAGCATAAGAAATGGACCATAAGTCTCCTCCTCTATTGGGAAACCTTGCTCCTTCATTGATATAAAAAGTTCAAGAACTTGAAAAATCTGTTCCTTCACAACATTCTCATCATCAGTTTCCCTACATTGCTCAATGCACATCTTCATCAATACATTGAACTCTTTCAAACCTGTTTCCCTTCCCAACATTCCAAACACATCCATTGTAGCATCTGTCCCCAGCTTGAAGGCACATGTGTCAACTAATCGGTCAAAACGATAGACTTGACTATTTTTGAAAACCCATTTTTGTTTCCTTTCATAAGATATTTCTTTCCTCTGTATACCTATATTGTTCTGCTTCCAATTTGAAAGCCATGGTGTCTTGAAAACGTTTTCTACAACCTTCTCATCATCTGCTTCTTCCAAACCTAGTGATTTAATTTTCAAAACATCTACAAAAGGAACAAGGGAAAAAACAATAAACACAAATTCGAAAAAATAATCAAAACCACATCTAAGAAAGCAACAACCACAACAACCACAACAACAACAACCCAGAAAACACCAATTTGCAGAAAATGATCAAACCCCCTTTTCTTGCATGAACCCAGATATCCAAACTAGAACTATAACTTAAATACTCTATTTTTTTTCTTTTTTGGTTAACAATAACGTTACATTACATTACAAAAATCAATTATCTAACATCTAAGTTTTCTTCCTTTTGGCTACAAAAATGAAACAAAATAACATCAGATTACATCAAAAAAAATTAATAACAACCCAAAGTTCTTTTGCATCTAAACTTAAGAAGGATTAGCTCCAAATGACAAATTACATAAAAAAAAAAGCACCCAGTTTTTTATTAATGCACTGTACCATTTATAATCTTTTCTATGACTTTTGCTGTCTTTGCCATGTATTTTGCTGTCGGGATTGTTTCTGAATCACACAAAAGAAGACATTAAAACAAAAAAATCAATTGTAACAAAAAATTTCTTTCTTTTCTTTTTTGAAGAAAAACAAAAAAGGGCGTACCAGAATAAAAGTCTTCTAATCCAAGAGTACCAGGGCTAGATTTAACTGCGGGTGACGGAGGAGATTGAGGTTTAGTTTCAGGTTGTTTTTTGGACTTGGAAGAAGTTTCTGGTTTGGGGGGTGTTATGGATTCGAGATGGCTGACGAGGCTTTTGAAAGTCGTGTCACTGGCGGTAGTGGTGGAGGCAGTGGTGGTTTTAATGGCTGCACGGAGGAGATTGCTTAGGATCTTGAATTTGGGCATTTGGTGGTGGATTAAGCAGCAGTGCGTAGGGGGGTTTTGGGTGGTTTCTCTTGAAAATTACAAAACCCTTCTTCCTTTTAATATTTTATTTTCTTTTTGTTTCAATAAGCAAGCATAATTACCGTATACAATAGGGAAACTTAATGGACCTTCACCGAGTTTTGATTTCAATTTAACCCTTACTGTTTTTTTGAATTTCATCTTTTAATTTTCATTTTCATCCTTGGATTTTTTTTACTTTGGAAATTTCAAATTTCACCCCAAAAAAATAAAAACCTCCAGAGAACCCCCTCTATTTTTAACAAACTATCACACACGTCCTTTTTTCACATAAAATGTTTTCAGGATCACTCATCATTTAACATTAAGAAATAAAAATGGTTCATGTGTTATATCTAAATTATAGTTTAAAATCTAATTCAATCAAGTTTTTTGTTTTTTTAACATAAAATTAATGATTTTTAATAGGATTTTACCCAAGTCACAAATTAATTTGGGTTTTAAATGAGATCAAACTACATTAATTTTTTTTTTTTTTCAAATTTAAATCGATATAAATTCTAAATTAGCGGGTCTTAGTCAATTTACCAGATTGGTCCAAATTTTATAACAAAGATATATGTAATTTCATACTTGGATTGTAATTTATTTTATATTTAAATCTAAAATATAGGTGTATATATATGAAAAAAAATGACCTCCAAATATCATTTGAAGCAGTTACAAGGAGATAATATTAGAAACTTTATGTAATAACATAGCACTAGTATTTACATGCTAGATAAATTTGTTGTTTTTTACGCAAAAAAATCAAGATGACTACAACAAAATCACATGATTTGGATTTGTTTACTTGTTTTGCAATGCATCATACTTGGTTTTATCAGAAGCATAAGCATATTGTTTGGTCATTTCAGAAATCAAACACACATAAATTTGCGTGGTTCAGCAACTTGTTTACTTTACGGAGCTACTAGTTTGTATTAATTAATTAAAAAAACAATATAAACAAAAAGGAGCAGAAAACTCTTCTCTACTCAACTCACTTTCATGCAAGCTCTTTTTATCTTGTTTTCTATATTTTCTCTACCTATACAACTCTTCATTGAGTACATATATACACACTAAGCTGAGAGCAAAGGCCATAAATCATGTCATGATTTATGCCTTAAATTAAGTCTCTATTATGTGCTAAGTGAGAGATTAGTTGTTACCACATACATATAATGGAGGTGGGACATTGTTTGTCTCCACTTTACTAACAATCTCACACTTTGAGACAAACAATGAAATTATCTTTTACCCTTGAAGATCAATTGAAGTTTTACATAACTTCAATTTATCAAGTATAACTCCTTTGGTTAACATGTCAGTTGAATTCTTGCTTTCATAGACCTTTTCTAGCATTAGTTGCTCATCGTATAACAATTATCGAATAAAGTGATATTTGATCTGAATATGCTTAATTCTAGTGAAACGCTGGATTTTTGGCAATAAAGATTGCTAACTATTACTATACAGAGTACCATTTTCATTCATCTTGTCCAATTATTTTAGGAAACTCTACAACCATACTATCTTTTTTGCAGATTCTAAGACTGCAACATATTCACCTTCTATTATTAAAAGAGCGACAATCTTTTGCAAGGTAAAACTCTAGGAAACAACATTGCCTCCTAGAATATATACTTATTATATAGTGCTCTTTCTGCTATCAATATCTCTTGCTAGATCAGCGTTTACAAAACCTTCAAGTTTCAAACTACCAACTGTGAAGGTAAGACAAGTCTCCAAGGAACTTTTTAAGTATCTCATGATCTATTTTACTGTATGACACGACGAAAAGGTTGATGTCTTCTCCCAAGTGCAGGAGTGTCGAAGTAATAAATAACCCGGCAAGACCGGGGTCGAACCACAGGGAGGTTAATTGTACAAATTATAAACAACAATTATACACAACAATAATAGTAATAACGATAATAATAATAATAACAATAACAATAACAATAAGAATAATAATAATAATAATAATAATAACAATAATAACAATAATAATACTAATAATAATAATAATAATAATAATAATAATAATAATAATAATAATAAAGAAAGAGAAGAAGAAGAAGATGATGATGATGAGAACTTAGAGATGGAATATTATTGTAAGGATTAAACAATAATAATAACAAATGTCAAGGTTAGAGGTTCCACTAATGGTATATCAAACAAGTATAGTATAAACTCTTATTATTGAATTGGAAACCACACACAAAGGAGGTTCCAATCAGATTATATATTGTTAACATGATTACATTAGTCATCTTATTCAATTAATGCTAATACTTGTAAATCTCGTCAAGCATTCATGATTATAACTTATGTTAACAACAAATCAAGTTCCTTTCATAGCTCAGGTGTCGGTTATACCATACATTATGGGCTATGAAAGTGCCAAGCATTTGTTGTACCAAGTGTTATACAACATAAATCAAGATTAATCATTTAACAAGCAAAGTATTAAAGAGTGAACAAGATAACAAATATAAAACATGTTAGTATCAAACATTAAAGTCCATATTAAGTTTACATTATACTTATTCTCACACCATTAGTGTAACCTTTTCACCTTGACATAATTAACTTAGCTAGACATAATGAAAGAAAGGAAAACAAATAAACAAAATAAGAACATAAAAGTTAACTAAGTAAAGGAAAGGAAATGAAAGGCATAAACTTGATATTAATGAAAGTAAAGCATAAACATTACAAAAAATACAAAGAGAGAAAGGAAGAGCATGATCTTGATCTGAACACCAAGATGCCTAAATGCATGGCAAATGCCTCCTTTTATAGGCCAAAATTGGGAACTATTGATTTGATGACTAATTGATAAGTGGGTGGCCAACTTTTGACTTGGTGACAATCCTTATCTTCATTTGTCTGCCCAAAACGTCATTGATAACGTCAAAATTGGAGCCAGTTGCAAACATAAAAGTTGTAGGCAATTGTCTCAGATTTCTTGTGTAAAAAATTCAGCTCATTTGGACTTCTAGAACTCCAGATATGGCCAAAATACCGAACAGTGCTCGGGCTGGAAGACAGATTCAGGCTTCTTTGTTGTTGCTATAATTTGGACTTGATAATGGCCTTTTTAGATCTTGGGCTCCATATGAAAGTTGTAGGCCTATGTCTTACCTTTCCATCCATATAAATTGGACCTAAATCTGAGATCTGTAGCTCCAGATATGGCCCAATTACCGAATAGTGTTCCGGTTTGGATTGTACCGATATCTCTTCTTTAAGTTTGGCCATCTCTTTATCCTTGCAATTTAAGTTCTTCAAGTCATCAATCAATCCTTTCATTTATGTGATAGACCTGCATTAAAAATAGACATTTACCACAAATTATAGGTATCTTATATTATTAGATACATTATTATAAAACATATTTTAGTTAAGGAGTTATTGATACTTCAAGTGCAAAATGATGATATAAAAGCATGATAAAAATGCACTTTTAAGTACTAATCACTGTATCCCAATGCATCTTTCCAGGATTGCTCATATATCAACTTACAACTCCCACTGCATGGGCAGTGTCTGTTTTAGTAGAGATCATAGCATACATCAAAGAGCTGATAACTGAGGTGTATGGAATCTTATTCATGTATCCACATTCAAGCTTAATTTTTATCGATTGGTTTTTACTTAGCTTGAAATGATTCCCCAGATATATACTTACTAGTTTACCATTATCCATATTAAACCTGCCAAGAACCTTATTGACATACTCTATTTATGAAAGCTTTAGTATGCCTTTGTCTTTATTTCTGATGATTTTTATGCTAAATATTTGTTTAGCAGCTCTCAAGTCCTTCATTTCAAACTGTTTTGACAACTGTCGTTTCAACTTGTCAATCTCTTTAATACTGGATCCTTCAATCAACATATCATCTACATATAATAGTAGAATGATATAAGAGTTATCAAAATATTTGACATAACAATAATGATCAGCTTGGCATTTTGTGTACCTCGAACTGCACATGAAGTTGTCAAATTTCTTATACCACTGTCTTAGAGCTTGCTTCAAACTGTATAGGCTTTTCTTTAGCTTGCAGACTTGATTCTGCTTTCTTTGTATTGCAAACCCCTCTAGTTGTTGCATATAAATATCTTTCTCCAAGTCACCATGAAAAAATGTTGTTTTTATATTTAATTATTCAAGATGTAAATTTTCTACAGCTACTATTTCCAGAACAACTCTGATTATTATGTGCTTCACAACTGGAGAAAATATCTCAAAGTAGTCAACCTTTTTTTTTTGTTGAAACCCTTTTACAACAAGTCTTGCCTTGAACTGTTTGCTTCTGTCATGCTCAGTCTTTACTTTATAAACCTATTTTTCTTGCAAAGCTTTCTTTCATTCAGGTAGTGTGGTCAACTCTCAAGTTTTGTTCTTCAACAAAGAATATATCTCCTTCTTCATGGTTAATGACATGACTAAAAGATTGATGTCTTCTCCCAAGTGCAGGAGTGTCGAAGTAATAAATAACCCGGTAAGATCGGGGTCGAACTATAGAGAGGTTAATTGTATAAATTATAAACAACAATTATAAACAACAACAATAGCAATAACAACAACAACAACAACAATAACAACAACAATAGTAGTAGTAGTAGTAGTAGTAGTAGTAGTAGTAGTAGTAGTAGTAGTAGTAGTAGTAATAATAATAATAATAATAATAATAATAATAATAATAATAATAATAATAAAGAGAAAAAGAAGAAGATGAGAACTTGGAGATGGAATATTAATGTAAGGATTAAACGATGATAATAATAAATGTCAAGGTTAGAGGATCCACTAATGGTATGTCAAACAAGTATAGTATAAACTCTTATTATTCAATTGAAAACCACATACAAAGAAGGTTCCAATCAGATTATAGATTATTAACATGATTACATTAGTCATCTTATTCAATTAATGCTAATACTTATAAATCTCGTCAAACATTCATGATTATAACTTATGTTAACAACAAATCAAGTTCCTTTCATAGCTCAGGTGTCGGTTATACCATACAGTATGGGCTATGAAAGTGTCAAGCATTTGTTATACCAAGTGTTATACAACATAAATCAAGAATAATCATTTAACAAGCAAAGTATTAAAGAGTAAACAAGATAACAAATACAAAACATGTTAGTATCAAACATTAAAGTCCATATTAAGTTTACACTATACTTATTCTTATACCATTAGTGTAACCTTTTCACCTTGACATAATAAACTTAGCTATACATAATGAAAGAAAGAAAAATAAATAAACAAAATAAAAACATAAATAAGATAAAAGTTAACTAAGTAAATGAAAGGCATAAACTTGATATTAATGAAAGCAAAGCATAAACATTACAAAAAATACAAAAAGAGAAAGCAAGAGTATGATCTTGATCTGAAAATCAAGATGCCTAAATGCATGGCAAATGCCTCCTTTTATAAGCCAAAATTGGGAACTATTGATTTGATGACTAATTGATGAGTGGGTGACCCCAACTCTTGACTTGGTGACAATCCTTATCTTCTCTTGTCAGCCCAAAACATTATTGATAATGTCAAAATTGGGACCACTTGAAAATATGAAAGTTGTAGGAAATTATCTCAGCTTTCTTGTGTAAAACATTCAGATCATTTTGACTTCTAGAACTTTAAAAATGGCCAAAATAATAAACAGTGCTCGGGCTAGAGGACAGATTCGAACTTCTTTATTGTTGCTCCAATTTGAACTTAAAAATGGCCCTTTTAGATCCTGAGCTCCATATAAAAGTTGTAGGCCTATGTCTTACCTTTCTATCCATATATAGTAGACCTAAATTGAAGATCTAGAGCTCTAGATATGATCCAATTACTGAATAGTATTCTGGTTTGGACTGTACCGACATCTCTTTTCTAAGTTTGGCCATCTCTTTGTCCTTTCAATCTCAGTTCTTAAATTCATCAATCAATCCTTTCATTTATGTGATAGGCCTGCATTTAAAATAAAAATTTACTATAAATTAAATGTATCTTATATTATTAGATATATTATTATAAAGCATGTTTTAGTCAAGAAATTATAGATACTTCAAATGCAAAATGATGATATAAAACTTAATAAAAATACACTTTTAAGTATCAATCAGCTAACTCACTTACTTGAGTTTTCATCTTGTAATGATTCTTTATAAGTTTGTGTTTCATCACCATCTATTAGTAGAATATAATTCAGTAGAAGTGTGAACTGTTATGGGGGCTTTACAGTTCTTGAAGACCTGCGAACATAAACAATAGGTTCATTTAGCTCCGTAGCTTCCCGTGTAGTAGTAGATACAAATATGCTTGAATCTTTTTGTAAAGGCTCTTGATTTTTATTCTACTCGATAACATTACGAAGCCCTTCTAATATTATGAATTAAGATTTTTGTTGACTTGTATCTTAATTAGCCACATCTATTTCTACATTTGATTTGTCTTTGTACAAAACTTTCTCATTAAAGATCACGTTCCTACTTTTGATAATATTTCTATTTTGATCATCCAAGAATTGAAATCCAAATTCTTCATCTCCATATTCGATGAAGAAACATTTCTTGGATTTAACATCTAGTTTGTTACGAGCATCCGATTATATATGAACCTAGAAACCACAACCAAAAACCTTTAGAAGAGAGAGCTGTATTTTCCTGTCCATACTTCCTCAGACAATCTAAACTCTTAAGGAACGGATGGTCCATGATTGATCAAGTAAACTGTATTATAAACTGCATTAGCCTAAAATGTTTGAGGTAACCCTGAATGCAACCTTATGCTTCTAACTCATTCATTGATGGTTTTATTCATCCGTTCAGCAATGCCATTATATTGTGGTGTGCCTGGAATGGTCTTTTCCATTCTGATACTATTGACAACGCAACTTTTTGAAACCTTCATTAATGTATTCTCCTCCTTTATCAAATCTCAAGCATTTCAACTTTAAACTTGATTCAGTCTCAATCATAGCCTTTTATTTCTTGAATGTTTCAAACATATTAGATTTATTTTTCAAAAAGTAGACCCATACTTTCCTGCTGAAATCATCAATTAAAATCACATACTACCGAGAATCTCCAAGAGGTACTACTAGAGAAGGTCCCTATAAATCTATATGTACTAGTTCTAGTTTTCTTGATCTTAACACTAATCTTTAAGAAACTAAGCTTTTTATGTTTTTCAAGAGTACAACTTTTATAAATATCTAGATCAATATTTTTTTTAACTCTAGCAGCTTTTTCTTTGATTGAATTATCTTTATCCCTTTTTGACTTATATGGCTGAGTCTACAGTGCCATAACTGTGCTTGATTTTCTACATCAGTAAAGGCAATAATGCCCGCAAATCTTATGGTCATAAACATGGTATCGGTTTTCTTTTCAAGAGCCAAAACCATTGCTCATTTAGATACTTTCCACATACCTAAACAAAAAAGAATTGAATGACCACTATCGTCAAGCTATCCAACAGAGATAAGTTTTTTCTTTAATCTAGGAACGTGTCTTACATTTTGTAAGGTTGATATAGATCCATTCATCATCTTGATTGGCACATCTCCTATGCCCATGATATTTATTGGTTGTCCATTGGCCATATAGACTATATTGTGATCTCCAGCGATATAGTTTTGCATCATTTTATGGTGTGGTGTACAATGAAATGAAGCACCAAAATCAAGAATCCATCATTAATTGGACTTTGTACAACAAGAATCAAAGAATCTTGTACCTCATATATGGTAGCATTCGTAGAGTTAGCTTTAGTTTTTTTTTGGTTTTGTGCAACTCCTTATGTAATGATTAGGTTTGCCACAATTCCAACATTCAACCTGCTTTTTGGGTCTAGACTTGCTTTTACTTTTATATCTTGATTTTGATCTGTCTCTAGATAAGCCTCTATTATGTCTACTTCCTCTAATTTGAACTTTCACTTAAGTCTTTTCTTCATACTCCTTGTCGCGGGGGTGATGATAGAGGCTCTCTATCGTGCCTCTGGTTGTGGGGTGTTATGTGTTAGAAAAATTATGATTAATTTTTGGGACTCGCTACTTGGTATTATGATCACTAGAAACTTATGGTCTGCGAGAGTTTGAGTAAAGGACTAGTTATGCAAGGGGAAGACACATCACCCCCAGTGCACCCTACCTAAGGTAACCTACATTGTTGATTGATTGTTTTTTATGTTGGGTTTCTATTTATTGGTTTTATCTAAGGCTTAAGAAAGATCTCTTTTTATGAGAGATTTTCTACCTTATCGGGTTAAATCCTAACCATTCTAAACTTCAAATTTTAGCATCATATTTATTTACACTTTGTATTTTTAATACTTGAGGGTGTACTTTATCATGTAATTTTTCACCCACAAATATTAAAGTCTACATCTAGATCCTAGAGAAAATTAAAAAAAAAGATTTTTGATATTTTGGTCAAATCCTAATAGGTGATCATAAACTGGTTATGACATCCATTTTTGAGTTTTCAAAACATGAGAAATATGCAAAAAAATTTTTTTAATGAAAACATGCATGGAAAATTTTTAGGATTTGGCCATATGCATGAAAACAAAATATTTTTTTGTTTTTTTAAAGGGAAATTGATTTAAAAGTTTTTGAGATTTTTTGAAAAGGCTTTGATTTTTTTTTAATATTTTAGAGAAAACCAAGTATTTTAATACCGAATTTGTATTTTACAGTGTAAATATACAATATGATATTATGCAAAATTGATAGAAAAATATTTAAGAAAATATACTGAATTTTTTAAAAATATATAATATAACATAATATATAGTAAATATACATGGGCTGGTTCGAAATCGACCCCACAAAACTGGCTCCTTAAAGGGGGTGGGCTAGACCAGCCCACCCCAATGTTTAATTATGTACAGAACGTGAACAATTACTATTTATGTTTTGCATGCAACCAAGTGGTTGCAGAAGCTGTAGACTGGTAGGGTGAAGATGGAGGCAACCTTGTGGAGGAAAAGAAGCTGTTGTCACTGGCTTGGCGTGGAATCGATGGAGGTATTGGTAGAAGAAATGGTGGCCTGAGTTGACTATGGTGGCGAAGGAAGAAAGAAGAAGAAACAGGGGAAGAAAGTCTGCAAATAGGAGAAGGAAGACTTCGCGGTGGCTCTCGGTGGTTGGCTAATGGCTTAATATGGTGGAATTGGTGGTGGCTTTGGTTGGAGGTTGGAAAGGCGAAGAGAGAAAGCGAGAGAAAAAATTGTAGAAATCAGGTAGAGAGGCTGGTTTTTAGTCTACTTTGGACCTGATTTTCTCTTCCCTCAGGCCATCAACTTCACCTCTATTTATATCCAGTGGAAGAGGATAATCTTGTTTACACAAGAAAAAAAAACTTAGCCCTTAATTCGGTCGGGAAGCATCCCAATCGTTGGCTCAAAGTGTGTCTCATGAGTTGTTCAATCTGCAGAAAAGGCTGCTTGAATTGACTACTTTAGGTCGGCGCCGGCGCCATCTCATCGCCATTCAGACTGAAGTGTTTAGTCGGTGTTGTAAAGAAACTACACGGGATTATTATCATGCATTTTTTATTAGATTTGACGGAGCAATGAAGCATTAAATACATCTGAAAAGTAGCCACCCGGACAACATTTTCTAGCAAAATCGGGGAAGATAATGAATAGTGTTGAACAACACATCGTCAAAATTTTTTTCTTTTCAAAACAGTGTCATTTTGGATTAATTAGGGATTTTTAATGATTTTCAATCTAGTCCTCCAGCTTTTAATCGATTTCAATTATACCCCTAATTAACCCTAAATTCTTGATTTAATGCAATTAAGCCCCTGAAGAATTTCAATTGGAACCTAGAAGTTACGTGCCTTTTACAATATGGTCCTTGACATCGGATTTTGTCAATTAAACTCATAATTAGCCATTATACTTTCAATTTCACCCTTGGTTTTTGTCAATTAAGCCCTTCAATTTTGATGCCTTTTATAGATTGGTCCTTGGATCGAATTTCTTCAATTGAGCTCCTAATTGACCCAAAAAATTCAATTTTCTTGCAATTTGGCCACTAATTTCAATCAATTAACTTGGTAAAAATTAAATTTGATCTTTTAAAATTTTAATCTTCTCAATTAAGCCCAAATTAGACTCCCAAACTTAATTTTTCATCAATTAAACCCTAAATAAAATTAATTTGAGCCATTTTAAAGTATAATTAAGTCCTTACACTTAATTAAATCCTTTAATTAGACCCAAATTAATTCTTAAACATAATTAAAATTTAATTTGATCCATGATTAAATCAAATTGGCCTATTAAAAATTTAATTATATCCATGAACTTGATTTTTATGCAAATTCGTTTAATAATCATTTAATTTGACATTGAATTTGTATTGTTTTCCATTTTTGGGCACAATGAGGTACAATTAGGCTTTGCATTTCCTTTAAATTACAACTTGATTCTCTAGTCTGTTTTCTCCACGTTGCTAGCCATTATTTTATTTATTTTTATTTTGAAAAAGAAATTAATTTTTTTCAGGAATAAGCCAGAATTGGGTTATGACACTTCTTCAGCCAAAATCAAATCTCGAATGTCATCATATTTTAGTTTGGATTTTCCAACTAAATTACTCACGACTGTTCTCCTACCTTTCCAACTGCTTAGAAGTGAAGCTAGCAAAATAAGTGCACAAATCTCATCATCAAACTCAATCTTAATAGATGATAATTGATTTATAATGGTATTGAAGTTGTTGAGATGTTGTGGAACATAAGTGCTTTTTGTCATCTTCAACTTGAACAACTTTTTCATTCAGTGTACTTTATTATTTGTTGAGGGCTCCTCATATATCCTAGACAAGACTTCCATTAATTTTGCAATGGATTTTTCTTTTGTAACATTGTGAGCAATTTTTCTTGATAAGGATAGCTGGATAATGCCCAAAACCTGTCTATCAAGAATTAGCCAATCATCCTTTTGCATATTCTCCAGTTTGCTCCCCAACAGAGAAAGATGAAGTTTCTTCCCATATAGATAGTCTTCAATTTATATTTTTTAATATCCAAAATCTATCACATCAAAATTTTCAATTCTAGTAGCCTTTATTTCGCCAACCATTTTTAATACTTCTCATATTTGCATCTGCCGAATCTGACCTTACAGATGTGTCTGTAATGATTAAAAAAAGTTGGAAACAACACTGAATTCACCCATATCAGACTTTAGATGGCTCAGATCTTATTAATCAAACTTTTAAATCAATTGACGATGCAGATGAAGCCGCGTGTAAGGTGAATAAGTGTTTGCGGAACATCAGATCAAAACTCAATGATGTTGTGGCATCCATATAAGTAAACCCGGCCCACTTTTAATGATGTGGAAAAGATGTATGTAATTATTACTGACGTGGATTGCTAACTGATCAGGCGATGTGTCGGATGACTGTGCATATTTATTGTTATGGTTGATGATGTGGTGGGTCAATCCGGTTTAGTTGTAGGTATTCAGGCAAAGAAGGAGCATGTAGGCGTGTGTGGCGTGTCGTTATAGGAGGGTAGTCCTGACGTCAGCGCGTGTGGGCATGCAGCATTTCGGTTCTTCAACGGGTTTTCACTATTGAATTTGTCTCGTCTTTCCTTACATGATGACATGTTCAAAAACAAGTTTTGAGAACTTTGATTTATGGGTTTGGATCAAACACCCTCTTTTCAAGAACAAACTCTGATATTAATTGTTGGGTCATTATAGAAATCAAACACGCATAAATTTATGTGGTTTGACAACTTGCTTACTCCACGTAACTTCTTGCTTGTATTAATCAATCAAAGAAACAATTCAAACAAGGAGGAGGAGAAAACTCTTCTCTACTCAAACCACTTTCACTCAAGCTCTCTCTATCTTATTCTCTATGTATTCTCTACCCATGTAGCTCTTCACTGAGTACATATATACATACTAAGTTGGAAGCAAAGATCATAAATCATATCATGATTTATATCTTAAATTAAGTTTTTATTATGTTCTAAATTGATTAGATATTCTCACTTGTATATAATAAAAATGAGGCATTGTTTGTCTCCACTATCACATATTTCATGTGAATTAAATGTAATTAATCGGATAATGGAACATTTTGTAATTTGTTCTAAGAAATTTGATCATCTCCGAAGGCTCATCAAAAGCACAAACCAAATGCTTTGGAAACCTTAACAGCAGCTGTCCAAAAACTTTGCTAACAACATTTTGAAGCGGAATACAGAGGGTCTGATTGTCAATTTTGGTGATCTCTTTTACTGATCTTGGACTTCATCTTCCAGAAACAAAAACTCAAGAACTGGCAGATTTCAGAAACAAGAAAAATCCGCACCAACTGGAGCAGAAACAAGAAGTTACTAACATGGAAAGCAATCCCCACAATATAAATTACACTGTCAACAAAGGGTTGATCAGGCAAAACAGCAACAATTCCTGACAGGAATGCAATCGCTGCTGATTGCAGCGCTATACAAGTTAGCACGGTAGCACTTGCCAGGTAGTAAACATAGGACTCATCGTTACTAACAGCTCCCCAAAATATTATGCATGCTGCAATTATGGAGCTGGTCATGGCAATCGCGTCCGAGAAAACAAACCATCTCAGATGATTGCTTGATTCCAGTAACGCTACGCCTTGCTTGAGGCCAAGATCATTGTTAAAGCCTCCAGGAAGTGTGAAAGCTGCTGCAAACGTTACTGTTGCGATTAGTGTTGCTACCATTAAGAGGGTATTTCCCATTCGCTTGTAAGTTTGAATCCTGGCAATAGCTTCTTGGTCTGCACATGGGGGATTCTTTTTCCCGGTGATTCGATTAGATACAGCGGTAAGTTTCCTCCATACGCATTTGATTATATTCTGCAGTGTTAGAAGAGTATGGTGAATACAATGTCAAGCTTTTATATGTTGTTTTTCATAACACGTAATGCACGTAGCAGCAATTGCTTTTAGGGCTAATTAAATTTCATGTACTCCTGAAAGCTATGAAATCATACTTACACAACGATATATAAAGCATGATTCTCTGATAGATCCATCAATATCAAAGACTGATTGGCCAGTTTCATTTCTGGCCCTGTGGTCCACTCTTTCATCCCATATCAAGCACCGCAGAATCCGAGTTTGTCTTTCGATAGCAGCCAAATGCAAAGGTGTGTTCCCGCCATTATCTGCTTGATTTATGAGCCATTGTAACTCTGCTATTTCCACCACACATCTGACCACATTCACTTTTCCACTAAGAACGGCAAAATGAAGAACACTCCTACCGTTCAGGTCCAGAAGCTCTCCAGAATCTGGGCAGTAGTGGATAATTCTTTCTATTACATCGGCATGACCATTCCTGGCTGCAACATGAAGGGGTGAATGGCCATTTTTATCCAATAAATATGCAGTACACTCGTCAAATTCCAGCAATCTTTCAACCGCCCTGCGGTCTCCAAGGGATGCAGCATAATGGAGTGCGGTCCTGCCATGATGGTCAGCTTCTGTGATGAGGTGTGGTTTTGCTCTCAGAAGGATCTCCATGATATCTGACATCACACAGAAAACGAGTTATGAGCTTAAAACAATACAAGAGATTGAATTCTACTTAGTACGAGTCATTTCAAGTTAGGTTACATCAGAAACCAAACAATCAGAAAGAAACACATAACGATGAGGATGGGAGCTTAAAAGATCCAATTGACAGCCATTAGATGTGGAGAAGTAAAAAGAAAGGATTGTCCAAGCACAGGACACTACCTGAATGTCTCTCTATCACAGCAGCATGCAAAGCAGTTTGGCCCTCTGAACCCCCATGAGCTGAAGCTGGAGTTGATATCAGAATCTGATTCAAAATATCCTTCTTCCCTTCTCTAGCAGCCAGAAACAACGGAGACTCGCCAGCATAATTTTCAAAACAGGCCAACTTAGTATCAACCCTCAGCAACAACTTCACGACACTCATATTACCATTCCTAACAGCCTCGTGTAGAACTGTATTATTCTCCTTGTTTCCCTGCCTCAGGATGTCAAACTTGCCAGTTTTTCCAATTTCAGTGCTTATCCTTTTTGCAGACAGAATTTCTTTCACCAGAAAATCAACAATAGAGAAGTGTCCACACCTTGCAGCAACATGTAGAGGACTGTCTCCACTCGAATTCGGCCTTGTAAGCAGTGACCTGCATCGATTATAGATTTCAACGACAACTCCTTCATGTCCAAATTGCACAGCAATATGGAGAGGTGTATTCCCTTGTGGAGTAAGTTTAGTAAGTAGCCTTGGATTTTCATTGAGAAGTTGAAGGAGGATATAAACATTTCCTGATTTTACAACTCTGTATAGCCTTGAATCCATGAAATCCTACTGGCAAACAACTATCACAACTCTATGTGGGCATTGTATTCTAACGACGATGTGGTTTCAGGCTTGCATGTGAACATCTTGACCAAGAACATATAGGCAAATCAAAGTTCCGACTGACTTTGAGGTATGCTGTCCATTACTAGTCAAGAGATTTACTGTCAGTGGGTCATTGAAAGCTATCGAAGTTGCAGTATTTCAAGGCACTACATATAAGTTGGTATAGAATCAACCTTGACTAGATCAAATGTCTAACCACCAAATTTGAAAGATCATTTGATGTTTGAATATGAAATTAATTAATTTATGACGTGTGACCATTTCAAAGATATAGTACATAGCTGTAAATCGTCATCATCATTAAATGTAACATTTATATTTATGGAGACCGGACTGGGAGGAGAACTTGCCAGAGACGAATTTAGAAGACGTAAAAACCTCACAAATTTCTTTCTTTTCTTTCTCCAAAGTAAGAATAAGTCCCTTATTCAATGAAAAGTGGTTTTCTTCGTATATTTTTTTATTATTAAAAAAATTAATTAATAAAAAATATTTTTTAGTAAAAAGAAATTTCTTCTTAGTTGAGAAAAGAATATTTTTTTATTTTTAATGAAAAATATTTTTTAGAAGCCGTCAAAAATTTAAAATTATCAATTATATCAAACTTAATCCTTAATTTTTTGATTGCTATATATTTTATTTTGAATCTTTTTTTTTCTTCAATTTCATCTTTTAAAATTTAATATCAACTTTATTCTTTATCTTATTTTTATTTTTTTATTGTTATTTTTTTTATACTTTTCTTAATTAAAATTTTTTATTTATCATATTCGGTTTCTATTCTTTTTATTGTTATTTATTTATTTAAAATAATTTATGAATTTGTTTAATTTCTTCATCTTTTTAATTTTTTTTATCTGTCAGATTTGACCTTTATTATTTTGAATGTTATTTATTTATTTAAAATAATTTTTAATCTTATATCCCTTTAATTTTTTTATTTGTTAGATTTTATTCTTATTTTTTAATAAATTTGAAAAAAAAATTGTTAGTAATTTATTTTTCATAACATAGCTAAACACTATAAAATATTTTTTAACTTATTTTTTATAATATTATCAAATATAGAAAAATAATTTATTTTTTAAAATTCACATTCCTTAAAAAATATTTTATTTTAAAAAAATTAAATATTGAAACTTTAAGTTCTTAAAATCACTTGCATGGAAAGTGGAACTATCCATGCGTTTTTGGGCTATCAACAGTTGAAAGAAATCATAATGTATTAATAATAGAGAACTTAAAATTACAATTCTAAGATGGATAATTTTTTTTTTGCTCATATTCAAAATATTTCATGATGCTATGTATGTTTAAAGACAAATAAAACATAAATATGATAATATTTAATATTTAATATTTATGTTTTATTTGTCTTTAAAAATATATAGCATCAGTTATCTTTCTTAAAGTATTTTTTATTTAAAAATACATTAAAATAATATATTTTTTGTTTTTTTAAAAAATTATTTTTACAATAACATATCAAAATTACCTAAAAAGATCAAAAATATTAATTTAAAACAAGATTTTTTTTTAAATACCCTTAGGCATGGTGTACATAAAAAATAGGGTTGTGGAGACACTCAATTTAGAGAATTTAGGTGAACATCAACTTTCAAACAGGCTGGATGTTTCTGGGAATGGCTCAGTTGGGTCTTCAAACAAGCTGCTCAAGCTCAGTTTTAAGCACCTCGGCGGATAAAAAGACTTATAATCGTAGTTCATGGATTTTACAAGCTCGATTTAGGATAGAAAATGTCCTCCGAATCCAGTTCACTCTCAACTCTCATTCCTAGAAAAATGGATGCTGCATTAAACTCTCGTAGTGCGCACAAGGCGAGCAAACTAATAGAAAATCAATAGATCTGTGGACTAGCACTCCATCGCTAGGATGAATTATTATTATATTTTTATAAGAAATAATGTCTAACCTTCGTGAGATTGTTTGAAAGAAGGAAGAAAAATACTTGACTGAGTTAAATAAATTAATTTTATTTTAATTAGATGATAAAAATATAATTAATAATAGCAAATAGATAAAATAAAAACAATAATAGTGATAACTTGGAATTTTTTTTAAATGTAACTTAATTCTTAACTAATTAAATATAAAATGATAAAATTTAAAGAAAAAAAATAAAAAAACTCAAGTTAACTCAAATTAGTATAATAAACATATAACTCAAGTAATAATGATGGGATAACCATGTTATAACCTACTTAAATGCCGTTTGACAATGAGGTTGCGTTTGCGTTTTATTTAAAACACAAATGTAACCTATTTGATAAAAATAAAATGTATTTTACTGTATATGGGTCTCACGTTTTTTCGAGTCCGAGACGCAGGAAAAGAAGAAGCAACATTTTGCTGATTTATGCACTCTGTTCACGCTAATTTTAATTAGCATGAACAGAATATGTGAACAGTGCAATAGATTTGTATTGTAATATGAATAATATTTTTTTCCTGAAAAATTAGTATATAGTGAATTAAATTCACTCACACTATAATATTAATTTTATACCTGATAATATTTTATCTAATTTTATTACACGCTCAAAATATTATGAAAACTGTAGTTTTTATCGGATAAATTTTGTATGTAATGGAATTATAAATAATTTAATGGAATAATAAAAAAATATTTTATATAAAATATTATTTATTTCATGATGTAATAAGAGTAATTAATTCTATAATATTTAAATTTAAAACCATCAATATTAATATATATTTTTTAAAATTATTTTATAACTTTAATTTCAAAAATATTTTTAACTGAACACATTAAATTACTTTTTTTTTAATCTCAATTTCAACCATAGTTTTGACCAAACACCTATTTTTTCAAATCAACCTTAATTAAAAGTACTTTTTATAAAACAATTTTTTTTAAACCACAACCACAACAGCTACCGCAATACCAAACACACTCAAGTATATTCCAAGTTATAGACCCTAACAATGATTTGTATATTTTTCTTCTTTATTCAAAAATTCAAAAAAATTAAAAATTAAAAATCTAAAAAATATTTTCAATATACAAGGAGATAAATCTTTGAATTGCAAAAAATTAAAATATTAGAAGAATAGCTACATTAAATTTCATTGACAAGATGGGTTAAACAACAACTTAATTTGAAATAAAATTTAAAATTGAAATCTAAGTTGAATAAAATTAGAAGAATTAATTAAATTTAAAAATTAAATTAAATTTTTAATGACTTTAATTCAAGAATTAAATCTAAAATCAATTTTGTCAAAACTGAATTATTTAACTTCTAATGGGTTTGGATAGTAGCATTTGAAGACTGGGTCCGCCGTTCTGACTTTTCACCTTATAGTCAAACAAGAAAGATCGAGCTTTGGAAACTGTTTGCATAGCTTAGCTTACAAAAGCACCCAAGCTGATAAAAAAAGAAAACAATGTCCGTTGAATGGCCATCAAGATTTAAAAGTTCTGCCTTTTTATTTATTTTTTGTTACTGTTAATCTTTTGGGCGAGAAACCTTATCAATGAATTAAATCACGGGCAGTGGCCATTTTCTGCTGTGCAATCACTTCATATGACTATATATATATATATATATATATATATATATATATATTCGATACATGGCTTTCTGATATAATTGAGGAAGAAAAGATACTAAATAGTTGCAGCAACATTTTCATATCAGAAGAACTATTCTCTTCAACAGAACAGTCGGAATGAGTTGGCTCCTGGCTCACTATACTCAGCCACAGAAGACATTAGGCTTGGCCAGGAAGAAATCTGGGGACTCTTGGCTGCTGGTTAAATGCAAGTGTACTAGGGAGTAGGGAGTAGGGACTGATGAATGAATGAGTTGTTGATGAGAATCATGAGATTGATGAATGGATCTTGTCAACGAAGCTACTGGCCCGTTTGTGATAAACTGAGACTTTCTGTTTCCATATCGATAAAGTCCTAAAAAATCTAATAGTTTTGGAACAGGGCTCCCGATTAATTAGATAAGTAGTTATAATAATTTCATATATATTCCATGGCCAATTAATAACTTATATTCGGTGTTTGGTATATCAAGATAAATTGTAGCTATGTAATTAAAAGTTTTTTTAATAGTAGATATGGAGCCTTTTAGATATTTAAATAAATTACTTTTCCAATGATGTCTCTATTACACTTCGGATTTCTACAAGAAAAATCAGATTCTAGCCTCTTTATTAGGAAATCTACCAACGACTTCATTGCAGTGTTAATCTATGTTGATGATGTACTCATCGCTTCCAACACTCTTACAGCACTCAACAACGTCAAACAATACCTTCGTACAATCTTCCCTATTAAAGATTTAGAAAACCTAAAGTACTTTCTTAGCATTGAGGTAGCTAGATCTGCCAAAAGCATTGTTCTTTGCCAAAGAAAATATGCCTTAGATATACTTGCAGGTAGTGGTTGTTCTGGTGTTAAACCAGTATGTTTTCCAACGGAATCCACACTGAAACTCAGTACCCATGATACTAGCCCTTCCTTGTCTGATCTTGCATTTTATCGTAGAATCATTAGCAGACTTCTCTATCTCACACTCACACGCCTAGATTTATCATATACCATCCAAACTCTCAGTCAATTCATGTCCAACCTGCATACAATGCATATGTAAGTTGCAAAAAGAGTTTTTTGGTATCTTAAAGCCACATCAGGTCAAGGATTACTCCTCAAAGCTGATTCTACTTTTCATTTAAAGGCTTATTCTGACAGTAATTGGGAAGGCTGCATTGATACTGGAAGAAGTGTAACCGGATATCTAGTTTTTCTTGGAGATTCACTCATCTCCTGAAAATCAAAGAAACAACCTACTATAAGTAGGTCCTCAGCAGAAGCTGGATATCAGGCTTTAGCAACCATAATGTGTGAAATTCAATGGCTAACTTATTTGTTGGTAGATTTCTATATACCTCACTCTCAGCCTACCTTGCTATACACAGATAGCAAACCGGCTTTAAAAATCGCCTTTAATCCAGTCCATCATGAATGCACCAAACATATACAACTTGACTGTCATCTTGTACATGAAAAACTATAGGAAGGACTACTTACCATCATTCACATTCCTTCCATATTTCAATTAGCTGACACACTCACCAAACCACTTGGTTATCACACACTTAATCCTATCCTTCGCAAGTTGGGAATGGTGAAAATTCATTCCCATCTTGAGGGGGGATATTGGAATCTAGAGCAAACTATCAATACATATAAAGAATATATGAAACCTTTCAAGATTGCAGAAGAAGCCACGGATGTAGAAGACTAAGGAGACTGGCCATTCTGTCATCTATTATATAAACTGTAATTACAATTATAACTAAGACATATAAAGTTAGTTATGACTGTTAAGTTAGTTAGAATATATATATATATATATATATATATATATATATACATATATACATGTACTTGAGGAAGGAAACAAAAATAAAAGGAAGTAAATGACGCATGCAGATTGCAGATTTTACAAAACATATAATTCTCTTTTTCTTTCTCTACTTCTGCATTATTCGATTCTTCTTTTGTAGCAAATTCTTCAAAATATAACAATAAAATCTTGGTTCATCGTATAACCATCCTTTAGTCATGTTGACTCCTTCATCACGCTAATCTTAGCAGCTTCTTGCCTGTATATATCAACCAACTTACAACTTGATAGGGATTAAGGACCGGTCAGAAACAAGGTTAATGTTTGGAATTTTTTTTCTTTGCAGTTGGTATGACTAAAGCTTATAGGTTTACTTTCTTTGAATCATCAAAAACTTGGAGAATTAGCATTTCGAATTCAGACCTTTTTTCCTCGTAACAAAAAAAAATTCCAAAAATAAAATAAAAATTGTTTGCCATTTCTTGATCCACAGCCGCAGCAAAGCACGAGCAACGATGCTAGTTATAGGCTAAAAAGCTATTAGAACTAGTATGACTCCGAGTAACTTGGTTTATTGGGCCGGTAGGAAGTTGAACCGGCCTTGTGGCACAAGATGAGATAGGTAGCCCTCTTGTGTCCCTAAACTCCTACCCTACCCTTCTCAGGGCTTAAACCTGGGATCTCCAGAGGGAAATCGTAACTTCAATTTTTGAAGCATATCATGAATACGAAAAAAGAACTCCAAGTTGTAAAGCCATTTAATTAGGTGGCATAATTGATGGGATTTGAGTGGGAGATGAGTTGTAATTGATGGAGTATGAGTGGAGGATGAGTTGTTAGGCATATATTCCTTCTAAATTTATGACCATTATACCCTCACCCTTGCCTATAAATAGGCAATGCATTCAAGCCTATATGCACACCAAAATAGAGAGAAGAAGAAGAGAGTGAAGAGAGAGTAATCCCACAAAATTGTGAGGTATTTGTGATAGAGTAAGTGATGTGTTTTCTCCTAATAATAGAGAGATTCTTAGTTGTTCTCTTATTATTAGAGAGAGGTTGTAATTCCCACATTACTTAGTAAAATCCTTCTATACTTGTCTGTGGACGTAGCCCAATTGGGTGAACCACGTAAATTCTTGTGTGTTCCATTTTTTTATTTTATCCGGTCTCTTATCTTTTATCTTGTCGGGTTTGCATGTCAGCATCCTAACAGTGGTATCAGAGCCTCCTGGTTGGTGTTGTTAATAAACAAAAGTTATTCGTGTATACGGGTACTATTCACGTATACGACACTATTCACCTATACGACACTATTCATCCATACGGTACTATTCACATACGTTGCTATTGGCGTATATAGAAAGTCAGGGCGGTGATTAAATACAGTCTAGGAAGTTCTGTCTAAGGAGATTGGGTTTTAAGCGGGACCGTTTGTGACCCCTCCAATCTTTCCTGGGAACTTACTTAGTGAAGTATTATTCACACGATACTATTTCTATATACGTTACAGATCTGTGAAACGGTGATAGCTGAATAGATCTTGGTGAATACAATGGCAGCAAAGTACGAGATTGAGAGGTTTAATGGGAGCAATTTCTCATTGTGGGAAATGAGAATCAAGGCAATTTTAAGGAAAGACAATTGCTTGGCAGCAATTGGGGATCGGCCCGCGGAGATCACTGATGATGCAAAATGGAATGAGATGGATGGCAATGCTATTGCTAACATATATTTAGCATTAGCCGATGAAGTATTATCAAGTGTGGCGGAGAAGAAAACAGCTAAGGAGATATGGGAGACTTTAACAAAGCTATACGAGTCCAAGTCTTTGCACAATAAAATTTTCTTAAAGCGGAGACTTTATACCCTTCGAATGGTAGAAACCACATCGGTGACTGACCATATCAACACAATAAGAACTCTATTTTCACAACTCACTACATTGGGTCAGCAAATAGAGGAAAATGAACGTGCAGAGCTTCTACTTCAAAGTCTTCCTGATTCGTATGATCAGCTCATTATCAACTTGACAAATAATATCCTCTCAGATTATCTAGTCTTCGGTGATGTTGCAGCCGCTATCTTGGAAGAAGAAAATAGGCGCAAAAACAAAGGAGACAGAAACAGTTCATACCAAGCAGAGGCATTGTTGGTGTCAAGAGGAAGATCAACGGAGCGTGGCTCTAGTGGGAGTCAAAGGCAGGGGAGGTCCAAATCAAGAAGTAAGAAGGCTGTGAAATGCTACAACTGTGGCAAAAAGAGGCACTTCAAAAAGGATTGTTGGTTTAAAAAGGGTATAGAGAATTCTGCAGAGTCATCAAAATCTCAAGGGTGTGTTGCGAGCACCTCAGAAGATGGAGATGTTTTATATAGTGAAGCAGCGACAATCTCTACAGATACAGAAGAGCTCACTGAGGTCTGGCTAATGGATTCAGGAGCAACATGGCATATGACTCCTAATCGAGATTGGTTCCATACATATAAACCTATCTCTGGAGGCAAAGTATTCATGGGTGATAATCATGCTTTAGAGATTGTTGGCACTGACACCATCAAATTAAAGATGTATGATGGCTTAATTCGTACTATTTCAGAAGTGCGACATGTGAAAGACTTAAAGAAGAATCTTTTGTCCATAGGACAATTTGATAGTCTTGGCTGTAAGATCCGAACAGAAAATGGAATCATGAAAATCATCAAAGGAGCGCTGGTGGTTTTAAAGGCAAGAAAGACAGTTGCAAATGTATTTGCATTAATGGGAGAAACACATCATGAGGCAGAAGCGTCAATCGCATCAGCCAGTCCTGCAGAAGAGAAGACGATGATGTGGCATCAAAAACTAGGTCACATGTCAGAAAAAAGGTTTAAAGGTTCTCTCTGATCAGAAGTTACTCCCTGGGCTTACAAAGGTTACTTTACCTTTTTGTGAGCACCGTGTTACAAGTAAACAACACAGGTTGAAGTTTGGCACATCTACAACTAAGAGCAAATGCATCTTAGACCTGATTCACTCTGATGTTTGGCAAGCACCGGTTGTATCCTTGAGAGGAGCAAGATACTTTGTATCATTCATAGATGACTTCTCCAGGAGATGTTGGGTGTATCCAATTAGAAGGAAGGCAGATGTGCTTATAGTCTTTAAAACTTTCAAAGCGCGGGTGGAACTTGAATCTGAAAAGAAGATCAAGTGTTTGAGGACTGACAATGGAGGAGAATATACCAGTGATGAATTTGATAACTTTTGTCAACATGAAGGTATCAAAAGGCAGTTCACAACGGCATACACTCCACAACAAAATGGAGTGGCAGAGCGGATGAACATAACTCTATTAGAAAGAACAAGAGCAATGTTGAAGGCTGCAGGTCTAGGAAAGTCATTCTGGGCAGAAGCAGTCAATACCGCCTGTTATGTGATAAATCGATCTCCATCAACCTCAATTGAGCTGAAGACACCGATGGAGATGTGGACTGGAAAACCAGCTGATTATTCTCGATTGCATATATTTGGAAGTCCTGTGTACGTGATGTACAATACACAAGAAGTTAGCAAGCTGGATTCAAAATCCAGAAAATGTGTATTTTTGGGATATGCTGATGGAGTGAAGGGGTATCGCTTGTGGGATCCCACTGCCCACAAGGTAGTGATCAGCAGAGATGTCATATTTGCATAAGGTAAAATGCAAATGGAAGAACATAATAGCATTCTAAAGGAGACTACAGCAGTCCATGTAGAAAATACTCAGAATCATGCTTCTTCTGAAGCTGTACCAGAGCATGAAGAGCAAGAACAAATAGAGTCTGAAACTCCTGAAGTTCGGCGGTCAACTCGTGAAAGAAGACCACCGGCTTGGCACTCAGAATATGTTACTGAAAGTAACATTGCATACTGTCTTCTAACAGAGGATGGAGAGCCATCAACTTTCCATGAGGCTATCAAAAGCACAAATGTATATATGTGGATGACAGCAATGCAAGAGGAGATTGAAGCTCTGCACAAGAATAATACTTAGGATCTTGTTCCACTACCACAAGGAAGAAAGGCCATTGGCAACAAATGGATTTACAAGATAAAACGTGATGGTAATGATCAAGTGGAGCGGTATCGTGCGAGATTGGTGGTGAAAGGATATGCTCAGAAAGAAGGAATAGACTTCAATGAGATATTTTCTCCGGTGGTACGACTTACGACAATCAGAGTAGTCTTGGCAATGTGTGCTATATTTGATCTTCACTTGGAGCAGTTAGACGTGAAAACTGCATTTCTTCATGGAGAACTTGAAGAAGAAATTTATATGCTCCAACCAGAGGGTTTTGCTGAAACAGGCAAGGAGAACTTGGTTTGCAGGTTGAACAAATCTCTATACGGTCTCAAACAGGCGCCGAGGTGTTGGTATAAGAGATTTGATTCCTTCATAATTAGCCTTGGGTACAACAGACTCAGTTCAGACCATTGTATGTATTACAAGAGGTTTGAAGAAGATTTCATCATTTTGTTGTTGTATGTGGATGACATGTTGGTGATAGGCCCCAACAAAGATCGAGTCCAAGAATTGAAGGCACAGTTGGCTAGGGAGTTTGATATGAAGGACCTAGGACCAGCAAACAAGATTCTAGGGATGCAAATTTACCGAGACAGAAGTAAGAGGAAGATTTGGCTTTCTCAGAAGAATTATTTAAAGAAGATCTTGCGACGCTTCAACATGCAAGATTGTAAGCCAATTTCCACCCCACTTCCTATTAACTTCAAATTATCCTCAAGTATGTCTCCTAGCAATGAAGCAGAGAGGATGGAGATGTCTCGAGTACCGTATGCATCAGCAGTGGGAAGTTTAATGTTTGCCATGATATGTACAAGACCAGACATTGCACAAGCAGTGGGAGCAGTTAGTCGATACATGGCAAATCCTGGTAGAGAGCATTGAAATACTATTAAGAGGATCTTGAGATATATCAAGGATACCTCAGATGCTGCATTATGTTATGGAGGATTAGAATTTACTATCAGAGGTTATGTTGATTCAGATTTTGCTGGTGACCTTGAGAAAAGAAAGTCCACTACAGGTTATGTGTTCATAATTGCAGGAGGAGCTGTGAGCTGGGTCTCTAAACTACAGACTGTTGTAGCGTTATCCACAACAGAAGCTAAGTACATGGCAGCTACACAAGCTTGTAAAGAAGCAATATGGATGAAGAAACTTATGAAGGAGCTCGGGCACAAACAAGAGAATATTCTTTTGTATTGTGATAGTCAAAGTGCCTTGCATATTGCAAGGAATCCAGCGTTTCATTCAAGAACAAAACACATCGATGTTCAGTATCACTTTGTTCGTGAAGTGGTGGAAGATGGAAGTGTGGATTTTCAGAAGATTCACACAAAGGAAAACCCAGCAGATGCTTTGACGAAACCGGTCAACACTGATAAGTATATATGGTGCAGATCCTCTTACGGCCTAGCAGAAACGTAAGTAGCATGAAGATGACAAGTATAGAAATGATAGAAGAATCACAAAAGATCAAGTGTGAAGACTTGATTAACTCATCAAAGTCTTCAAGTGGGAGAATGTAAAGCCATTTAATTAGGTGGCATAATTGATGGGATTTGAGTGGGAGATGAGTTGTAATTGGTGGAGTATGAGTGGAGGATGAGTTGTTAGGCATATATTTCTTCTAAATTTATGACCATTATACCCTCACCCTTGCCTATAAATAGGCAATGCATTCAAGCCTATATGCACACCAAAATAGAGAGAAGAAGAAGAGAGTGAAGAGAGAGTAATCCCACAAAATTGTGAGGTATTTGTGATAGAGTAAGTGAGGTGTTTTCTCCTAATAATAGAGAGATTCTTAGTTGTTCTCCTATTATTAGAGAGAGGTTGTAATTCCCACATTACTTAGTAAAATCCTTCTATACTTGTCTGTGGACGTAGCCCAATTGGGTGAACCACGTAAATTCTTGTGTGTTCCATTTTTTATTTTATCCGGTCTTTTATCTTTTATCTTGTCGGGTTTGCATGTCAGCATCCTAACACAAGTATCATTTGAAGCAATTTTAGTTTGATAAGATTGCAAACTTCATATATTACCACAGCATCAGTATCTACATACTAGATAAATTTACTGTTTTTACTGCAAGGAATCAAGAAACTTACTACAAAATTACCTGATTTTGGATTTGTTTGCTTGTTTTACAATGCATCCAACTTGGTTTCATTAGAAGCATGAGTATATTTTGACGTGAATTCAATGGAATTAATCGGACAATGGATAGCAGTAATCACGTTTTGTACATTTGTTTATACATTTTCTATCTATGTAATTTGATTCCAAAGGCTCATCAAACGCACAAACCGAATGCTTTGCATACCTTAACAGAAGCTGTCCAAAGACGTTGTCATAACATTTTGAAGCAGAAGGCAGAAGACTTCCTTGGTGATCTCATTTATTGACTCTGGACTTCATTTTCCAGAAATAAAAAATCAAGAACTGGCAGATTTCGGAAACAAGAAAAATCCGCACCAACTGGAGCAGAAACAAGAAGTTACTAACATGGAAAGCAATCCCCACAATATAAGTTACACTGTCAACAAAGGGTTGATCAGGCAAAGCAGCAACAATTCCTGACAGGAATGCAATCCCTGCTGATTGCAGCGCTATACAAGTTAGCACGGTCGCACTTGCTAGGTAGTAAACATAGGACTCATCGTTACTAACAGCTCCCCAAAATATTATGCATGCTGCAATTATGGAGCTGGTCATGGCAATCGCGTCCGAGAAAACAAACCATCTCAGATGATTGCTTGACACCAGTAATGCTACGCCTTGCTTGAGGCCAAGATCATTGTTAAAGCCTCCAGGAAGTGTGAAAGCTGCTGCAAACGTTACTGTTGCGATTAGTGTTGCTACCATTAAGAGGGTATTTCCCATTCGCTTGTAATTTTGAATCCTGGCAATAGCTTCTTGGTCTGCACATGGGGGATTCTTTTTCCCGGTGATTCGATTAGATACAGCGATAAGTTTCCTCCATACGCATTTGAATATATTCTGCAGTGTTAGAAGAGTACGGTGAATACAATGTCAAGCTTTTATATGTTGTTTTTCATAACACGTAATGCACGTAGCAGCAATTGCTTTTAGGGCTAATTAAATTTTTTGTGCTTCTGAAAGCTATGAAATCATACTTACACAACGATATATAAAGCATGATTCTCTGATAGATCCATCAATATCAAAGACTGATTGGTTAGTTTCATTTCTGGCCCTGTGGTCCACTCTTTCATCCCATATCAAGCACCGCAGAATCCGAGTTTGTCTTTCGATAGCAGCCAAATGCAAAGGTGTGTTCCCGCCATTATCTGCTTGATTTATGAGCCATTGTAACTCTGCTATTTCCACCACACATCTGACCACATTCACTTTTCCACTAAGAACGGCAAAATGAAGAACACTCCTACCGTTCAGGTCCAGAAGCTCTCCAGAATCTGGGCAGTAGTGGATAATTCTTTCTATTACATCGGCATGACCATTCCTGGCTGCAACATGAAGGGGTGAATGGCCATTTTTATCCAATAAATATGCAGTACACTCGTCAAATTCCAGCAATCTTTCAACCGCCCTGCGGTCTCCAAGGGATGCAGCATAATGGAGTGCGGTCCTGCCATGATGGTCAGCTTCTGTGATGAGGTGTGGTTTTGCTCTCAGAAGGATCTCCATGATATCTGACGTCACATAGAAAACGAATTACTACCTTAAAACAATACAAGAGATTGAATTCTACTTAGTACGAGTCATTTCAAGTTAGGTTACATCAGAAACCAAACAATCAGAAAGAAACACATAACAATGAGGATGTAAGCTTAAAAGATCAATTGACAGCCATTAGATGTGGAGAAGTAAAAAGAAAGGATTGTCCAAGCACAGGACACTACCTGAATGTCTCTCTATCACAGCAGCATGCAAAGCAGTTTGGCCCTCTGATCCCCCATGAGCTGAAGCTGGAGTTGATATCAGAATCTGATTCAAAATATCCTTCTTCCCTTCTCTAGCAGCCAGAAACAACGGAGACTCGCCAGCATAATTTTCAAAACAGGCCAACTTAGTATCAACCCTCAGCAACAACTTCACGACACTCATATTACCATTCCTAACAGCCTCGTGTAGAACTGTATTGTTCTCCTTGTTTCCCTGCCTCAGGATGTCAAACTTGCCAGTTTTTCCATTTTCAGTGCTTATCGTTTTTGCAGACATAACTTCTTTCACCAGAAGATCAACAATAGAGAAGTGTCCCCACCTTGCAGCAACATGTAGAGGACTGTCTCCAATCGAATTCGGCCTTGTAAGCAGAGACCTGCATCGATTATAGATTTCAACGACAACTCCTTCATGTCCAAATTGCACAGCAATATGGAGAGGTGTATTCCCTTGTGGAGTAAGTTTAGCAAGTAGCCTTGGATTTTCATTGAGAAGTTGTAGGAGAATATAAACATTTCCTGATTTTACAACTCTGTATAGCCTTGAATCCATGAAATCCTACTGGCAAACAACTATCACCACTCTATCTGGGCATTTTATTGTAACGACGATGTGGTTTCAGGCGTCCACGTGAACATCTTGACCAAGAACATATAGGTAAATCAAAATTCAAAATTCCGACCGACTTTGAGGTATATCTGTGAATTATTAGTCAAGAGATTATTTACTAGTTATGTCTAGGCACTAAATATATGTTCAAAGCTCCAAAATCAACATCGACTAGATCAAACATCTAAGCACCAAATTTGAAAGATCATATGACGCTTGAATGAGCAATTAATTAATTTTTGACTGAAAACAATTTCAACATAAAAGATATATGGTACATGGTTGAAAGAAATCGTAATATATTAAATAAAAAGCAGAGAACTTAAAATTACAATTCCAAGATGGACAATTAGCATATTTTTTGTTCATGTTCATGATATTTTATGATTTTATGTATGTTTGAAGACCAAAAGCATATTTATGTTAGTAATTTGCTATTTATGAACATAGAAAGCAAGTTTCTGCTGGTAATTAGTATTCCGATTTGATGGTGCCAAAAAAACAATAAAATTCTTTGGCTTGCCGTTTGGCCGTCGAGCGTGAATTTCTAGAATGCTTGACGATGAGTACACATTACGAGACAAAGTTATATTTTTCAAGAGAATCAGTCTGATGCCGTTCTCAACTCTCCAATGTTTACGAATGAATTGTCAGTATGGGCGCTCTCTTTATGGCCAATAACTACGTACCTCCCTCGACTAGTCAATGGCTATTCCCTCCCAACTTGTGGCTGCATAACAATATTTTCCACTGATGAAACAACACCGCATCTCAATCACTGTCTCTTATTTTGAGATCGTTTGAAAGAGAGAACAATTATTCTTTTTCACGAGGGTAAGCTCATAAAGTATTGTTGATATTTAAAAACTGCCCTATTTTATACGCTATGCGTGTTGAAAATGAAATTAAGCTACTGACCTGGATAACACGGAAGAAAGGCAGAGGAGGCATTTCTGTTCTCGAACACTACTGCACAATTGCCTTACTCCATTAAGATCCATTGAGTCTGAGTCTTCTAAAGATTTATTTTGAACATAATTAAGAAAGTTTGACTCTACTTACCATTCATCATCATCTTAGATCTAACCTTTATATTTCTAAAGTAAGGAATGGGTTTACTTATTGGATACACATCATAAATCATTGTCTCAGGATTAATATTTTTTTTAATCATAAATACATCTATACTATTTAAGGAAAACCATTACAAGAGGATAATAGAGACTTTTATTATTAAAAACAAGAATAATAAAGTTGATCTAAATAATCTCTCCATACATACTCTATACAACGATATACAACGACTCAGATAACATTATAATCGGAGATGACTCGGGTCTATCCATTATTTATATTGATTCTTTCTCTCTTAAAACATTTCATAACACTTTTCAATTTAATAATGTCCTTTGTGTATTTGTCATAAAAAAATTTCATTTTAATTTCTCAATTTTGTATTCAAATAATATTTTGATTGAGTTCTTACCAACTATTTTTTTTATAAAAAAAATTCAAACATGACAACATTTTTGAAAGGTCAAATTAAAAGTAGTGTTTATGAGTTGCTAATATCTCCACCATTACTTGCCTTTTCCAACATCAAAACATCTTTATTGAGTGGCATGATAACTAGGACATCCAACTTTTTCCATTCTGAAACAAATTGTTTCCAACAATAAACTTGGTTTCTCTTCTACCTTAACATCTAATTTTTTATGTAATGCTTGTCTATATAATTAAAGTTACAAATTATCATTCTCGCAATCCACAATTGTCTCTTTTAAACCCTTTGAAACTTTTTTTTAATGCTTGAACTTTTCTAATTTTATCAAAAGATGGATTTAAATACTATGTAATTTTTATGGATCATTTACCATATATATCTTTATTACATTAAATCTATTATTGAAAAACATTTTAATAAATCTATCTAAACACTTTACTCTAATAATGATGGTGAATATATAGCTGTTGTTCATTTTCTTTCCACAAATAGCATTTCTTATCTCACTACACCGCTTCACACACCTGAACACAATAGCTTTTCTAAATGAAAACATCTTTATATTGTAAAAACTAGACTAGTATTAGTATCTCATGCCTCACTTCCTTTAAATTATTGGACTTATTCCTTAGCCTAAACAATTTATTTAATAAATTGTTTGCTAACACCCATACTACACCTTTATCTTTATATGATTTTTTTTTTAAAAAACAACTCCCAATTTCTTAAAACTCAAAATCTTTGGTTATTTATGTTATCCAGAACTTAAATTATATGCAACTCACAAACTAGACAATCAATCAAAACCATGTATATTCTTTGGATAATTTTTAACTCAAAGTGCCTACTACTATCTTGATCCTTCCATCTCTAAAATATGTCTCTAAACATGTTAGATTTGTTGAGTTTGTATTTCCTTTCACTCTTCTCTCTGCTCATTCTTCTCATCCTCAATCCGACTCCATTACCATTTGGTTTCCCCTATCACTTCTAATCCTCTCCTTATCTTTAGTACTACCACTTAATTTATCATCTGCAGTGGATGCTCAATAAAAAACCCTAGTGAATTTCACCAACACTAGTCCTGATCGACACAACCACTCAACCCCCATCTTAAGAATCTGTCATAACCACCATTCTTTAACAACCATCACCACAAATAAACTCACTTGAGTATTAACCTAAACCTCTCTACACCATGACTACTAAAGCCAAAATATATGCAAATTTATAACTAAAATAAATATACACACCTAATTAACCAAAAAGTAGCGATCTTGAGCCAACCACTTTGACCCATGCTCTCTAAGGTCATAAATGGTGTCAAGCCATGCCTGAAGAGTATGATGCCTTAGTGAAGAATGACACATGAGAGCTAGTTCTCTTGGATACAAGTCACAATTTAGTTAGATGTAAGTGGATTTTTAGAACTAAATAAAAATTTGATGGTTTTGCTAATAGGTTCAAGGCCTATTTGGTTGCAAAAAGCTTTTACCAATGTCTTGGAATAGACTACCAAGACATATATTGTCTAGTTATAAAACCAACAACCGTTCGAATTGTTATCAGTATAATTGTGAGTCTTGGTGGGTCCTTAAGGCAACTTGATGTAAATAATGCTTTTCTTCAAGGTCATTTTTTAAAGAATGAAGCATGTTACAATAGATTTTTAATTCATTCAAGATCAAGTTCAAAATGATGCTCTTCGTGTGGCTCATTTTTTTTTCTAAAGATCAACTTACTGATGCATTTACAAAGCCTTTTCTGTGCCAACTTTTTCTTCAACTCTAAGTACATGATTGGACTTCTCTCTCTCGATCCATCTTGACAGAGCATATTAGAGAAAATTAGTTCTTGACTTATTCATATTAGATTGTATATTCAAATTAATATACTTAGCTATCTTACATAGATATATGATTCATTTTGTAATAACTTCCAAGTTTGTAGGATCTTCAACACTTTTTTGTTATTCTCTTAGTGTTTTTACACGTTTGTTTGGTTAATAATAAAAGCATCAGTTTTGTTATACTGTCACAAAATCCTCTAGTGTTTTTGTAAGAATTAGAGCTATAAATTTCCAAAAAAAAAAACTAGCAGTTTCTATCCCAGTTTTTGAATATTGCTTCGTAACATACTACCTTATCTAGTCCCTGTATATGTACATATGAAGCAAAAACTTCAATACATGGCTTTCTGATATAATTGAAGAAGAAAAGATACTAAATGCATGGTACAAGGGACTAATGAATGAATGGAGTTGTTGATGAGAATCATGAGATTAATGAATGGATGTTGTTAACAACATTACTAACCCATGATGTTTGTGATAAACTAAAACTTTTCATATTTATATTGATGAAGTTCTAAAAAATATATGTGGTTTAGAAATAAGATTCTTGGATAATTGATTATAACAATTTTATATATTTTTTCTAGCTAAGATAACTTATACTTGATGGTTAGTAGATGAAGATGGCTTGTGACAAGCACTTGTACTTAAAATGTCCTTTACGATAAATGTAAAGACTCTTATATACTTAAATAATTTTTTTAGAGAAAGAAAATACAATAATATTCTAGAGAGAGATACTCTCAAATGTGTATGAAGTAGAGAATAAAAATTGTGACCCTCTATTATAAATGATTCATTGTGTATTTATAGCTCATGAGCTGATTATTTTATAAAGAGGACTGATTGAAGTGTAACTCCACTTTTATAATATTTTGAGTTATATTTCACTCATTTGATCTAGCAAAAGAATGGAGACATGACAGGCCATGAGAAACTTTCATACACCTAATGTGTCGACAAAGTATACATTTGTTTAATTAAGCTTATTTATTGAGAAATAAATCCTTTAAGATTTTATATAAAAATCTATAGAATTAATAACATTAAATTTAAGTATTATGTTTGAATTAAAGGGTGTAACAAACTCGGGATGTAATGAAAAAAATCCTTATGAAATTCTTGGGTTCAACATCTTTATATAATACATGATAAGCCCGCCTTGTTGGCTTAATTGGGTCTTGCATGTGCCAGATCCAAGTTGCAACTAAGCAAGCTATTGAGTTTGACATGCACCAATCCTAAGCGTGCCTGAACTTGGAGTACTGCTAGACCTAAACTTTAGCCTAACAGTGTTGATATCCAATATCATTTGAGCGTGGTGTTGGTTAGATCCAATAGTTATTTAGATTTGATTTTAATCAGACCTAACAACATTTAGATATATTTAGTGTCAAACTTAATGCAAATTTATTAAGACATGTTTTCTTGATTCAATATTTTTTTTTGAAAAAATATAAAAATATATTGATAAAATCTTGATTTATCCTATATCCTTTCTTTAGCCATGTTGATTCCTTTGTCACGTTAATCTTAGCAGCTCCTTGCCTGTATATATGAACCAACTTACCACTTGATAAGGATTAAGGACCGGTCAGAAACAGGGTTAATGTTTAGATTGTTTTTTTCCTTGCAGTTGGTATGGCTAAAGGTTGTAGGTTTCCTTTCTTTGAATTATCAAAGAAAGTAAAGGCAAGATGCTACATATTAATTAGTTATGTTTGAGACTGTGATCAAAGATTTAATTTTTATTTTATTTTATTTAGTTTTATTTAATTTTTATATTCTTAGATTTTTTTGATTTACTAATATAAAACAAAATTAAAAATTAAAAAAATATTATTTTAATATATTTTAAAATAAAAATATTTATTATTAGAACATGCAGGAAGGACACTAGAAACATCCAGGCTATAAAAAAAGTCTCTTACTACGTACGAAATTAGCACCTTGAATTAATGGGTGTACCATTTTCTTCAAATTGTTCTGGAAGCACTCTCGTAACTTAAATTTTTGAAGCATATCATGAATACGAAAAAAGAACTCCAAATATCATTTGAACTAGTTTTAGTTTGACAAGATTGCAAACTTCATATATTACCACAGCATCAGTATCTACATACTAGATAAATTTACTGTTTTTACTGCAAGGAATCAAGAAACTTACTACAAAATTACCTGATTTTGGATTTGTTTGCTTGTTTTACAATGCATCCAACTTGGTTTCATCAGAAGCATGAGTATATTTTGATGTGAATTCAATGGAATTAATCGGACAATGGATAGCAGTAATCACGTTTTGTACATTTGTTTATACATTTTCTATCTATGTAATTTCATTCCAAAGGCTCATCAAACGCACAAACCAAATGCTTTGGATACCTTAACAGAAGCTGTCCAAAAACGTTGTCATAACATTTTGAAGCAGAAGGCAAAAGACTTCCTTGGTGATCTCATTTATTGATTCTGGACTTCATCTTCCAGAAATAAAAAATCAAGAACTGGCAGATTTCAGAAACAAGAAAAATCCGCACCAACTGGAGCAGAAAAAAGAAGTTACTAAAATGGAAAGCAATCCCCACAATATAAGATACACTGTCAACAAAGGGTTGATCAGGCAAAGCAGCAACAATTCCTGACAGGAATGCAATCCCTGCTGATTGCAGCGCTATACAAGTTAGCACGGTCGCACTTGCCAGGTAGTAAACATAGGACTCATCGTTACTAACAGCTCCCCAAAATATTATGCATGCTGCAATTATGGAGCTGGTCATGGCAATCGCGTCCGAGAAAACAAACCATCTCAGATGATTGCTTGACTCCAGTAATGCTACGCCTTGCTTGAGGCCAAGATCATTGTTAAAGCCTCCAGGAAGTGTGAAAGCTGCTGCAAACGTTACTGTTGCGATGAGTGTTGCTACCATTAAGAGGGTATTTCCCATTCGCTTGTAAGTTTGAATCCTGGCAATAGCTTCTTGGTCTGCACATGGGGGATTCTTTTTCCCGGTGATTCGATTAGATACAGCGGTAAGTTTCCTCCATACGCATTTGATTATATTCTGCAGTGTTAGAAGAGTATGGTGAATACAATGTCAAGCTTTTATATGTTGTTTTTCATAACACGTAATGCACGTAGCAGCAATTGCTTTTAGGGCTAATTAAATTTCATGTACTTCTGAAAGCTATGAAATCATACTTACACAACGATATATAAAGCATGATTCTCTGATAGATCCATCAATATCAAAGACTGATTGGCCAGTTTCATTTCTGGCCCTGTGGTCCACTCTTTCATCCCATATCAAGCACCGCAGAATCCGAGTTTGTCTTTCGATAGCAGCCAAATGCAAAGGTGTGTTCCCGCCATTATCTGCTTGATTTATGAGCCATTGTAACTCTGCTATTTCCACCACACATCTGACCACATTCACTTTTCCACTAAGAACGGCAAAATGAAGAACACTCCTACCGTTCATGTCCAGAAGCTCTCCAGAATCTGGGCAGTGGTGGATAATTCTTTCTATTACATCGGCATGACCATTCGTGGCTGCAACATGAAGGGGTGAATGGCCATTTTTATCCAATACATATGCAGCACACTCGTCAAATTCCAGCAATCTTTCAACCGCCCTGCGGTCTCCAAGGGATGCAGCATAATGGAGTGCGGTCCTGCCATGATGGTCAGCTTCTGTGATGAGGTGTGGTTTTGCTCTCAGAAGGATCTCCATGATATCTGACATCACACAGAAAACGAGTTATGAGCTTAAAACAATACAAGAGATTGAATTCTACTTAGTACGAGTCATTTCAAGTTAGGTTACATCAGAAACCAAACAATCAGAAAGAAACACATAACGATGAGGATGTGAGCTTAAAAGATCCAATTGACAGCCATTAGATGTGGAGAAGTAAAAAGAAAGGATTGTCCAAGCACAGGACACTACCTGAATGTCTCTCTATCACAGCAGCATGCAAAGCAGTTTGGCCCTCTGATCCCCCATGAGCTGAAGCTGGAGTTGATATCAGAATCTGACTCAGAATATCCTTCTTCCCTTCTCTAGCAGCGAGAAACAACGGGGACTCGCCAGCGTAATTTTCGAAAAAGGCCAACTTAGTATCTACCCTCAGCAACAACTTTACGACACTCATATTACCATTCCTAACAGCCTCGTGTAGAACTGTATTATTCTCCTTGTTTCCCTGCCTCAGGATGTCAAACTTGCCAGTTTTTCCATTTTCAGTGCTTATCGTTTTTGCAGACAAAACTTCTTTCACCAGAAGATCAACAATAGAGAAGTGTCCCCACCTTGCAGCAACATGTAGAGGACTGTCTCCAATCGAATTCGGCCTTGTAAGCAGAGACCTGCATCGATTATAGATTTCAACGACAACTCCTTCATGTCCAAATTGCACAGCAATATGGAGAGGTGTATTCCCTTGTGGAGTAAGTTTAGTAAGTAGCCTTGGATTTTCATTGAGAAGTTGAAGGAGAATATAAACATTTCCTGATTTTACAACTCTGTATAGCCTTGAATCCATGAAATCCTACTGGCGAACAACTATCACAACTTTATCTGGGCATTGTATTCTAACGACGATGTGGTTTCAGGCGTCCATGTGAACATCTTGACCAAGAACATATAAACAAATCAAGATTCAAAATTCCGACTGAATTTGAGGTTTGACTGTGAATAAGTCAAGAGATTCATTATTAATTATGTCTTGGCACTAAATATATGTTCAAAGCTCAAAGTCAGTATCTAATCTACATCGACTAGCTCAAATATATAAGCACCAAATTTGAAAGATCATTTGATGCATGAATGAGCAATTAATTAATTTATGACTGCAAACCATTTCAACATAAAAAGATATATAGTACATAGCTAGGAGTAAGGAAGACCAAGACCACTTGCAAAGAAATGGAACTTCTGAACATGTTTAAGGGAACTAGCAAACACCCAGCCGCTACAATAAAGAAATCAAAATAATTATCAACCATTAAAGTGTTTTTTTTTTAAATATTTTTTGCGAGAAAATACCATTTTTGAAAATGCTCAATATATAAAAAAAAACAACTCAAATACTTAAATTCAAGTAAATTTTAAACAAATAAAAAGATTCCAAAATTTGTAGCCATTATATCTTTTATCAAAATAAAATATTAAAATTACAAAAACAATCAACATAAAAAACTTGGAAATTTATTGATAATTAACATTTTAAAACCATTTCATTAATATAATTATAGTTTTAAAAAATATATAAAATTTTTTTAAATAATTTTGGTGCGATGAGATTGTTGAAGCTTCTGTGAACTCATTCAAGCGGATTCCCTTTATTTCATACTAGTTAGATGACCTGCGTGATGCCGCGAGTCAATATTTTTTTGCATATATATATAAGCTAAAATTTAAAAGTGTTAGGTTTTTTTTGTAAAACTATACCCAAGAGTCTTAGGTTTGACTTCAACATCTGATCCAAGAGTAATATTTATAATATTAATAATAATATTAAACTTGCATTACTCAAGTTTAAGTGAGTTTGACTGCAATATCAAACTCAATAACCTTAGATATGGGTCTGGTTGCAAGATCGTATCATAAAAGTATAATAATTAAATAGATTAAGTAAAAAAAAAAACATTGAAAAAAACCAATATGAAGAAAATAACTAATGAAGAAAAAGAAAAAAAATCTGAATTAACTGAATTAACTTTTCAAACTAGGTTAACGAGTTAAACATTGAATTTATGTCATGAAAATTTGATAAATAAATAGAAAAAAAATTATGGGTTACCCTAGAATTAACTGGGCTAACCCATCAAACTTAGGATTTGTATCATAAAAGTCTGATAATTAAATAGAAAAAACTTAATATTAAGAAAGTAAATTAAAAAAATAAAAAAGCCATAAAAAAACTAAGGCATCAGTTATTTTACTATAGACTATATTGTACAGTCCACAATAAAATGTCTAAACAAGAAAAAGAAAAGTTAAAAAATAAAGGCATATCCACTAGTTATTTTTTTTCTTGCAAAAAAAATATAAAAAAAGCTAAGATCTAAGAGTGTTAGGTCTTTTTGTAAAGATATACCCAAAATTCTTGTGTCTAACTACAACGCTTGATCTAAAAGTAATATTTATAATATTATTAATATTATTAAACATACATGACTCAAGTTTAAATGAGTCTGACAGCAACACCAAATCTAAAAGCCTTGGATGTGGGTCTAGGTGCAATATCGAGTCACAAAAGTATGATAATTAAATAGAAAAAAATAAAGAAAAAAACCAACATGAAGAAAAAAATTAATGAAGAAAAAAATCTAAATTAATTGGATTAACCCTTCAAACCAGGTTAACCCATCAATTTTGGGATTCATGTCATGAAAGTTTGATAACTAAATAGAAAAAAAAGAGTTGATGGGTTAACCAAAAATTAACTTAGTTAACTCGTGAAATCAGGTTAACCAATCAAACCCGGGATATGTGTCATGAAAGTCTGATAATTAAATAGAAAGAAATTTAACATTTACAAACTAAATTAAACAAAAAAAATAATTAAAAAGGAAAAAAACTTCGGGTTACCTTGTCAAACCAGGTTAAACTATTAAACTCGGGATTCATGTCATAAAAGTTTGATAACTATATAAAATATTTATAACATTAACAAAAGAAAAAAATAAATAAAAATGGATGGGTTAACCCAGAATTAATTGGGTTAACCTGTAAAACCTGAGATATGTGTTATGAAAGTATGATAACTAAATAGAAAGAAATTTAACATTAATAAACTAAAGTAAATGAAAAAAAATAATTAAAAACAAAAAAAAAACTTCAAGTTAACTCGTAAAACCAGATTAACCTGTTAAACTTGAGATTTTTGTCATGAAATTTTGATAACTAAATAAAAAAAATTTAACATTAACAAAAAAAATAAAAAAAATGGACAAGTTAATTCATAATTAACTGGGTTAACCTATGAAACCAAGTTAATCCGTGAAACCTGAAATATGTGTCATGAAAGTTTGATAACTAAATAAAAAGAAATTTAACATTAACAAACTAAATTAAACAAAATAAAATTTATTAAAAGAAAAAAAACAAAGAAAAAAAAAGCTAAAGGCATCAAAAAAGAAAAAATGAAAAAAAATAGCTTAAACTAAATTAAACAAAAAATTTATTAAAAGAAAAAAAAACAAAGAAAAAAACTAGAGGCATTAAAAAAGAAAAAACTAAAAAATGGAGAAAAATAACTTAAAAAAATAAAAAAATAACTCAGTCTTTATAAATTATTACAGTAAAAAACTAAGCAGTTTTAATATATTTTTAAAACTCCAAGTCGTCGGCCTTGAATTGTGGAGTGCAGCCCATCAAACGTCCTAATCCCGCTGATGCTGAAACCATTCACAGTAAATGCAAACTCCATTAAACCCAGTAGCCTTATTACGTTCACACTATCATAACATCGTCCAAAACACTGTTCGGTTTCTTTTTTTCTTTTTTCATTTTTGGACTTCTCTAGGGTTTTGATTTCTACTGGGCTTTAAACCTGCCCGTTCTAAGCTAGCTCTACCTGGGCTGTACTTGAGACCTTAACCTCTGACCATTGCTTATTGAGTTGCTTGAGTTCGAATGGCAACGATAACAACCCATACAATTTATTACAATCAGATTGTGTTTGATTCCAAGTTAAAAAACTGGAAGTATTAGGGGATGAAATGATTTGAGAGTATAAAAAACGGGTTTCTGCATATGTTTGGTTCTTATACTCTTTGTATTATCTTAATTTATCAGTTTTTTTATTCATTCCTATAAATTTGTATTACAATTTGATGGTGCAAAAATAAAATAAAAATCTTTGGCTTGTCGTTTGGCCGTCAAGCGTGAAGTTCTAGAAAGCTCCAAGACAAAGTTATTTTTTCGAAGAAAATCAGTATGATGCCGTTCTCAGCCCTCCAATGCTTACGAATGAATTGTCGGTACGGGCGCTCTCTTTATCGCCGGTAAATACCTCCGTCAACTAGTCAATGGCTATGCTCTCTTTATTTTCCACTAATGAAACAACAAAGCATCACAATCACTGACTCTTATTTTGAGATCATTTGAAAGAGTAATCAATTATTCTTTTTCTCGAGGTAAGCTCGTAAGGCATTGTTGAAATATAAAAACTGCCATCTTTTACACGCATATGCGTGTTGAAAATGAGATTCACACTGTATTTAGGGGCATGACAACTATTGTTTTTTATGTATAAATATATTATAAAAATATTTTTTATTTTAAAAAAATTATTTTTAATATTAATGTTTCGAATTTGGTATAAAAACACAAAAAAATATTAATTAAAAATTAAAAAAAAAATTAAGAAAAAACACTGAGTTAAACCCCATTCTCAAACGACTCTAAGTTACTGACCTGGATAACATGGAACAAAGGCAGAGGAGGCATTGTTGTTCTGGAAGAATTATTGAAAGGATGTGTATACTGACCTAAAAATCAAATAATCTTTTTTAACCCCATATGTTAAAAGTAGACCTTCCACCCGAAGAAGTCCACACCAAATAACAGTTTAAAATGTCCAAGGAGATTACCGCACGTTGTAAAATAATAGATGGGCAGCTCTATTTTTATTTTATTTTTAAGATGTCGCAACGTTTTTTTTTTATAAAATTACTTTTAATATTTTTTTATTTTAATAATTTGGTATAAAAATAAATAAATTTTATTCAAACATTACTTTAATCATGCATAATTGCCTTACATGATCATTTAGATAAGAATTTATTGAGTTCTATACGGTGATCTTAAAATCTATTTTGAACATAATTAAGAAAGTTTGCCTCTAGTTATCATTTTTTGTCATCTTAGATCTAACTTTCGTATTTTTAAAGTAAGGATTGAGTTTTCTTGCTGGATTCATATCGTAAATCATTATATTAGGATTAATAGTCTTTTATCGTAAATACATCTTTACTATTTAAGGAAAACTTTTACAAGAGGATAATAAATATTTTTATCATTAAAAAAAAACAACACAACTTATCCTTAGATGATATATATAAAATAATAATTATCTTTTCTATTATATAATAATTTCCTTATTTAGAACTCTAAAAGTTACTTAAAACTTCTAGTTAGCATAAAAATAGGAGGTTTCTATGAGATTTTCATGGCTTGTGATCCTAAGTTAAGACATGTGGGTTTTTTAATATGGGTTTTTACCTTATGTCTAGGCTTAAGCATTCTTGAAAAAATATTCCTAGTAAAATGAGGGATTCTTTTATTCTTTAGTTATTACGTGTAAAATATTATAATAATATATAAAATAATAGAGAGAAAATGTATTGTGTTTGAAAGGTTCAAGCCAAAAAATTGTGAATCGTTGTATCTATTTAATGAGTTACGTGATGTGTTTGTACTATTAACTATTAATAAATCTTAAAAATGATGATATCTTAATCTTAATCACTTTTGTTCATCTTAAGAGTTACGTGATGTGTTTGTACTATTAACTATTAGCTATAAAATATGATGATATCTTGTATAAAAGTTAGTGCTTGGAGATAATTTTTCAACAAATCATAAAAAATAAATGAGAGAAAGAAGAAGAAAGGATGTGTGAGATAGCCAATTGTTGTATTTTTTTTCTTTCTTACACAAGGAATGCACGTGCCAGTAAAGTAGATAAAGCTGTCATTTTTAGTTAACATACATAGCCTACTTAAAATATACGCAAACATATTATTAAAATAAATCCACACACCCAATTAACCAAAGATAACAATCTTGAACCAACCACCCGACCCAAGCTCTCAAAAATCATAAATAGCATCAAGCCATGTTTGAAGAGTATGATATCTTGATAAAGAATGACACGTAGGAGGAACTAGGTTCCCCTGAATGCAAGTTATAATTTAGTTGAATGTAAATAAATTTTTAGAACTAAATGAAAATATAATGATTTTATTGACAAATTCAAGGCTCGTTTGGTTGCAAAAAGCTTCCACAAACACCGTGGAATAAACTACCATGACATATGCAGTCCAATTATAAAACTAATAACTATTCAAGTGGTTATCATTATAGCTGTGAGCCATGGCTGGTCCTTAATGCAACTTAATGCAACTAATGTCTTTTTTTTTTAACCACCTTTTAAAGAATGAAGCATGTTTTCATTCCCAAATTAAACATGTTGCAATAAATTTTTACTTTATTCGGGATTAAGTTTAAAATAATGCTCTTTGTGTGACTTATTTTTCTTCTAAAGATCTACTAGCCGATGCATTTATAAAGCCTCTTCCACAACAATGTTTTCCTTACTCAAGTACAAAATTGGACTTTTCTCTCTTGATATTCATTTTAGAGGGACATATTAGAAAGAATTAGTTCTTGACTTAGTCATATCAAATTGTATATTCAAATTAATGTACTTAGTTGTCTGACATAAATGTGAGATTCAGTTTGTAACAACTTTCTAATTTGTAGTATCTTCAACACTTCTCTTATATATTTGTTTGGTATAATAAAAGCATCAGTTTTGATATGCTATCACGAAATCCTCTAGTATTTTTGCAAGAATTAGAGCTATAAATTTCCAAAAAATACTACCAGTTTCTATCCCTATTTTTGAATATTGCTTTGCAGCATACTATCTGATCTAGTTTGAGTTCAAAGGATCATAGTTTTTATTCTGCAATTGCACTAGTGTTTTAAGCTCTCTCCCAAATCTAATTTCCATCACAGAGGCAATGGGTGCTTCAACTCGTATTTTTCAAACGATTGATCGAACTCCTAGCATAGACTCGAAAGATAAGAGGGGGAACGCTTTATCATATGTAAGAGGAGAAATTGATTTTCAGGACATACCTTTTAGCTATCCATCAAGACCTGACACTCCAATCTTGCAAGGGTTGAATCTCAGGATTCCAGCTGGTAAGACAGTTGGTCTTGTGGGAGACAGTGGATCCGGAAAGTCCACAGTCATTTCATAATTAATTCAAAGATTTTATGACCCCAATAAGGGACAAATTCTCTTGGATGGACACCAAGTAAATAGGCTCCAGCTCAAATGGTGGAGCTCACAAATGGGTCTGGTTAATCAGGAACCAGTCCTCTTTGCAACAATCTCAGAATATATTGTTTGGGAAGGAAGGCACCTTGATGGATGATGTAGTAAATGCTGCTAAGGATGCAAATACTCATGACTTCATAACTAAGTTACCAGATGGATATTAAAGTGAAGTAAGTTGTCTTTTCTTAATAAAAAATTATTTATTGAATTCATTTCAAAAGAATTTTATGAAAATATTGATGGAAAGAAATTCTAATAGAACCTCAGATGTGTCATTCTTAAGAAAATGGCAAAAATCCAACACTGTCCCTAGTTTTCTTGGGCATTGGTGCCCTAGATTTCACCACCAGTCTCCTTCAGCACTACAATTTTGCAGTTATGGGAGAAAAGTTGACAAGAAAAGCACGTGAGAAACTACTAGCAAAGCTTATGAGTTTTGAAATAGGGTGGTTTGATGATGATGATGAGAACACGAGTGCAGCAATTTGTGCAAGGTTAGCCACTGAAGCCAACATGGTTGGATCCCATGCTGGGGACCGCATGCCATTGCTGATTCAAGCATTCTTCGGATCTATCTGTGCTTACACATTAAGTCTTATTCTTACATGGAGGCTAGCCCTTGAATTGATTGCAGTGCAGCCATTAGTTGTTGTGAGCTATTACTCAAAAGAGTGTTTTAATGAAAAGAACGGCAGGAAAGGCACAAAAAGCACAAAAGGAAGGAAGTCAATTGCCAAGTGAAGATGTTATCAACCATAGAACCATAACAGCATTCTCTTCTCAGAGGAGAATGTTGGGGCTTTTCAGAGCTACCTTGAGAGGTCCCAAAGAGGACAGTTGTAGACACTCTGGCCTGTTTAGCCCACAATTTTTTAACACAGCTTCTACTGCACTAGCTTTCTGGTGTGGTGAGAGGCTTTTGATGGAAGGGTTAATATCCCCAGAGCAACTTTTCCAAGCGTTTTTGATACTGCTCTTCACTGCTTATGTCATTGCAGAAGGTGGAAGTATGACCAATGATTTATCGAAAGGAGGGAATGCCATTGGATCAGTGTTTGCAATCCCAGATAAGGAAAAGCGAGATTGAGCCAATTAACTTGTGGGGTACATTGGACATCAGGAGAAGGTTAAATGGCTAAGTGGAGCTCAACAATGACTTCTTTGCAAACCCAATAAGAACAGATCGAAAGATCTTCAAAGGCTGGAACCTCAAAATTGATGCAGGGAAGACAGTGGCACTGGTGGGCCAAGTGGTTCTGGAAAATATACCATCTTTGGACTTATCGAGAGGTTTTACGATCCCATTTGCTGGCACTTTCCGCTAAAATATTGCCTATGGCTAAGAGGTTTGGATTTAAATTCGTTGCCAACAGAGTAGATAGAATATAGAAAAGGAAGTAGCTGTTATAACAAAGGTCAATGATTCAAGCTTTCACAAGGTGTTTTTTTTTCTTGCTGGAATGTAATGGTGTCATATAGTAGTTTTTACTGATGTTTTCATCTTCCAGGACAACCGTTACGACAATTGCAGTTTCTAAGATGATTTTAGAAGTGAAAGCTTCATGAATCAATATTTAATTCCCTAAAAACAAAAAGGGTAACACCTTTTGTAATCCGTAGACACACAGCAATGAATTTGATTTGTGCTATCTTTATTATTGAACATATTTTCCAAAGTTTAATGTTCCTTCGATTCCTCAAGAGTAATCTAACGCAGAAGTAGAGTTGCTTCGTAGGTTTTTTTTAACTTACAGATCACCAATTCACCATGTCCCATGTACAAGAAGAATAAGGGAAAAAAAAAAAAAGAAAACACGAGGGAAGTTTTCTGAGTAATTTGAGGGGAGAAGACCGGGGACAACCTTGTCGTTCTTTGCTTTTCTCTCTTCTTCAGCTCCTTTTCTTCTTCTTATTCTTCTTGGCTTGTTCTCTTCTCTCTTGCTTCTCTTCATTTTTCTCTTTGTCCCCCATCATAGTAAGATCAAAACTATATATCTAACTGATAACATAATTTATTCTCCATCATTAAAGAAGATCACTGTAAAAGAAACATAAATAAATTCAAAAATTAGATCATAGTCTGCACACTGTGAAACATAATCCTCGGCAAAGTTTTGACAGCAGATAAATTTAAGCGGTTGATTGTTACAAGTGAAAAAAGGTCATGTATACAGCACAAGAATGGAATCTGAGAAAGATGACTTTATCTAAATGTCTGATGCAATGAACACTTACAAAATCTTTCCAATAAATCTTAAGGGGAATAAGAACAAGAATCCAAGAATACATACTAAGTTGGCGTATTCCATGTCCTAGATAAATGATACTCTCTAATATCTCATGTACACATTTCTCTTTTTCTTTCATAGAAGAAGTGCACTTAACAACTAGTTTAAGGGAAAGAAAGATCTGTTATATAATCATTGGAGGAAAATCTCAAGTATTTCAGTATCTTTGTTTCAACTTTTTTTTGGCAGGAGATGACTGCAGGCAGAATTTGTTTCTTGGCAAAACATGGGCAAAACACGATACCAAATAAAACCAAGCCAAAAGGAAAACAATGAGTTACTGACCATACATAACTATGGATATGCAAAGAAAGATCCTAACCTGATCATAATCATCACATCAAGGATATTGTGAATATTATTTATTTATTGGATTATAATGTCTATATTATCAGCAATAGTGACAGAGTGATTCTTGGCAAAAAAAATTGCCAGCATGTAGACGAAATAAATACTGAACCAACGAATAGCATGAGAGATATCAACATTATTTTTTCCCTGGTCACCCTATGAAGAACCAAGTGCCGGCTAATTTACTAGATGGCTGGATGCCTCTGGCATTCTCACAAAAGTTTAATGATATGAAAACAATATAAGAAAAATTAGGGACTAGAATATGATTAAACGTGTCTAGTAGCACTTAGCAATGCCTACAAAGAGCTGTCTAAGTTGAAGGTTAAGTAATGGTGAAAGCTGTCTTATACCTTTGAAATCTCGTCACTCTCCAAGAAGGAGCATAGAAAATGGGTGGTAAAGATAGCATGTTTCGGTACGCTGATGGCATGGACAAGTTGTTGATGTTCTTTGGGGTTTTAGGCAGTGTTGGAGAAGGGTTACGACACCCTCTCACAATGTATGTTCTTAGCCATGTCATCAATGACTATGGTAGCTCTGGTATTTCTTTGTCTACTGATACTGTAAACAAGGTGAGCAATTTAACACTCATGCATTGTACTTCAAAAAATGCTTTGAACGATATGTCGATTAACTTTCTGTTAATTCCACTTGTCAGTATTCTCTCAAGCTCCTGTATATTGCAATTGCTGTTGGACTTGCAGCATTTGTTGGTTAGTTTCATTCTTAGTAACTCCATCTAACTACTTTCAGACTTCGTTTTTGCTAAAATTGACTGGTACTACGCTAATCAGTATAGAAATCGGGAATTTAACTGTTCCTTTGTTGCATTTTTTCGGGTCTTTGTTTACTTTGACAGAAGGATTGTGTTGGACGAGAACTGCTGAGAGACAGACTTCTCGGATGAGAACGGAATATTTGAAATCGGTCCTTAGACAAGAAGTTGGTTTCTTTGACACTCAAGATGCTGGTTCTTCCACAACCTATAAAGTTATCAACACCATCTCCAATGATGCCAGTGCTATCCAAGTAGCAATATGTGAGAAGGTTCGATTTCAGTTTCTTTCATTTGCTTTGTTCTGTTTCAGATAAACCTGGGTGTTGAGACCTTAAAAAACACAACTACGAATATCTCTTTGGTACAGATTGAAATTCCTGTAAATATATTATCAGAACCTGACTGAAAACATTCCAACCAAATGATTCATTATGCCTATCAACTTAAGATTTCATGTTAGACCAGCAGAGTGATCCGACCGAGTAAATGCATATCTATAATCATGGAGCTACTAAGATTCCATGAATAGCACTTCTGCTCCAAAGCACTGTATAGGTCATTTCTCCAATATCTTGCTTGTTGGCTTGGAATCTGTCTGGTGTATGCAAATCTGCTGGAAAATGATAAAATGTTTGCCCACAACTTGAGCATCCTCCTTCAAGCATAGAATGAGTACAAATTTAATTATGCCGTTAGCAGATAAATACAAGAACTCAGAGTAGAACTGTTTTGTTAACATCCATGCTGTGATTGAAGTTATAAAAATGGATTGTTGTCGCTTGCAGATACCTGACTGCCTTGCACAAATGTCATGCTTCTTCTTCTGCCTTGTGTTTTCCTTCATACTATCGTGGAAGTTTACACTGGCAGCTCTTCCTTTTGCATTGATGTTTATTGTCCCGGGACTTGTATTCGGGAAGCTCATGATGGACGTGACAATGAAGATGATTGAAGCTTATGGAGTTGCTGGTGGGATTGCGGAACAATCCATTTCTTCAATAAGAACTGTATACTCATATGTGGCGGAGAATCAAACACTGGACCGGTTCAGCCGTGCACTTCAAAAGACGATAGAATTAGGAATAAAGCAAGGATTCGCAAAGGGATTGATGATGGGAAGCATGGGAATGGTTTATGTAAGTTGGGCATTTCAAGCTTGGGCTGGCACTTATTTGGTGACTGAAAAGGGAGAAAAGGGTGGTTCTATCTTTGTAGCAGGAATCAATATAATGATGGGAGGACTGTGAGTTATTTTTATCAAGCTAACTTCTCTTTGCGGCAGACTAAGTTTATCTGATCTCAATTCTGGAAATCACAGTTCTTTTTTCATTTGCAGGAGCGTATTAAGTGCACTCCCAAATCTAACATCCATCACAGAGGCAACAGTTGCTGCTACGCGTATTTTTCAAATGATTGAACGAAGTATAGACTTGGAAGAAAAGAAGGGGAAGGCTTTATCATATGTAAGAGGAGAAATTGATTTTCAGGACATACATTTTAGCTATCCATCAAGACCTGACACACCAATCTTGCGAGGGTTGAATCTCCGGATTCCAGCTGGTAAGACAGTTGGTCTTGTGGGAGGCAGTGGCTCCGGAAAGTCTACAGTCATTTCATTGCTTCAAAGATTTTATGAGCCCAATGAAGGACAAATTCTCTTAGATGGACACAAAATAAATAGGCTTCAGCTCAAATGGTGGAGATCCCAAATGGGTCTAGTTAATCAGGAACCAGTCCTCTTTGCCACATCTATAAAGGAGAATATATTGTTTGGGAAGGAAGGTGCCTTGATGGATGATGTGATCAATGCCGCTAAGGATGCAAATGCACATGACTTCATAACTAAGTTAACCGATGGATATGAAACACAAGTAAGCTAAATTGTCTGAACTCAATATGTTATGTCTAGATTGCTACTGTTAGCGAATTTGTTTCGAAAGCATTTCATACATATGCTAATGTAAAGTTCTCCTAGCATGCCTGAGATGCGATAAAAATAAACGGTACAAGGTGATTCTTGAATTCCTCGGCATTACTTCAATATTGTATGTTTGGAATTTATTTAAGTAGAAGCTCTGAAATATGCAAATTGCTTGTGATATAGTTTTAGGTCCCAATTAATGCCCTGAGCTGATTTAAACAAACCATCATGAATTAGATGCAAAGTCTGACATAACAGTTCATGATGGATTCCACAGGTTGGCCAGTTTGGATTCCAATTATCTGGGGGGCAAAAGCAGCGTATTGCCATAGCAAGGGCTCTGATCAGAGACCCCAAAATCCTGCTTCTAGATGAGGCAACCAGTGCACTGGATGCACAGTCTGAAAGAATAGTTCAGGATGCAATTGATCAGGCATCGAAAGGAAGGACAACAATCACCATTGCGCATCGCCTCTCCACAATCAGAACAGCAAACCTGATTGTTGTTCTTCAATCTGGGAGAGTAATTGAATCAGGTTCACATGAACAGTTAATGCAAATAAATAATGGAAGAGGTGGGGAATACTTCGGGATGGTGCAGTTGCAACAGATGGCAGCACAGAAAGAAAATTTTACTGACTTCATCTATAGAAATGATGGAAAGAACTCCTTTAGTATGAGTCCTGCTCCCAGTCCGGTTAGCGTGAGAAAAAGCACTCCACGTACCCCGGTGTTAAGCCCCTTTAGCCCAGCATTGTCTATCGGCACACCTTATTCATACTCAATCTATGATCCTGATGATGAAAGTTTCGAAGACGACTTAAACCAATTAAATTATCCGGCACCTTCTCAGTGGCGTCTGCTGAAAATGAATGCACCTGAATGGGGACGAGGCTTGACTGGATGCTTGGCTGCAATAGGTGCCGGAGCGGTTCAACCTATTAATGCTTACTGTGCGGGATCACTTATGTCAAACTACTTCCGCAGTGATAAATCTGCTATCAAACATAAATCCAACATATTGGCCTTGGTTTTTTTATTTATTGGTGCTCTCAACTTCATAACCAGCCTCCTCCAACATTATAATTTTGCAGTTATGGGAGAGAGGTTGACGAAAAGAGTACGCGAGAAACTACTAGCAAAGCTGATGACTTTTGAGATAGGGTGGTTTGATGATGATGAGAATACAAGTGCAGCAGTTTGTGCAAGGCTAGCCACTGAAGCCAGCATGGTTCGCTCCCTTGTTGGGGATCGGATGTCATTGCTGGTACAAACATTCTTTGGTTCCGTCTTTGCTTATTCAACAGGACTTGTTCTAACATGGAGGCTAACCCTTGTTATGATAGCTGTGCAACCATTAGTTATTGGAAGTTTTTATTTGAGGAGTGTTTTGATGAAAAATATGGCCGGGAAAGCACAAAAGGCACAAATGGAAGGAAGCCAACTAGCAAGTGAAGCTGTTAGTAACCACAGAACTATAGCTGCATTCTCTTCTGAGAAGAGAATGTTGGAGCTTTTCAAAGCCACTTTGAGAGGTCCTAAAGAAGAGAGTGTTAAGCACTCATGGCTGTCAGGTCTTGGCCTGTTTTCCTCCCAGTTTTTTAACACGGCTTTTATCACACTAACATACTGGTATGGTGGGAGGCTCCTGACGGAAGGGTTAATAACCTCAGAGCGCCTTTTCCAAGCATTTTTGATACTGCTTTTCACTGCTTATGTCATTGCAGAAGCTGGAAGCATGACTAATGATATATCCAAAGGAGGCAATGCCATCCGAACAATATTTGCAATTCTCGATAGGAAAAGTGAGATTGATCCATTCAACTCATTTGATGCTTCGAACATCAGGAGAAAGTTAAATGGCCAAGTGGAGTTCAACAATGTCTACTTTGCTTATCCAACAAGACCAGATCAAATGATCTTCAAAGGCTTGAACCTCAAAATTGATGCAGGGAAGACAATGGCACTGGTAGGGCCAAGTGGTTCTGGAAAATCTACTGTCATTGGACTTATTGAGAGGTTTTACGATCCCTTGAAAGGTGCAGTTTTTATTGACAGACAGGACATAAAGAGCTACAATTTGAGAATGCTGAGATCTCATATTGCACTAGTCAGTCAAGAACCAACACTGTTTGCTGGCACTATCCGCGAAAATATTGCCTATGGAAAAGAGAATGCAAGAGAATCTGAGATACGAAAGGCTGCAGTTGTTGCCAATGCACATGAATTCATCAGGTATAGAAATATTTAATCAAATGTACTCAGATATATTCATATGAGTGAATGTCATGGTTTACAGGACCAATACAAAAATTCTTTACCTGGTTTTACTTGAGAAGCTGCAAACGAAAGCCATAGATCTCTTGTGTTTGATTTGGTTTCTTCCTTGCTGCAGTGGAATGAAAGATGGGTATGATACCTACTGTGGAGAAAGAGGAGTTCAGCTATCAGGAGGTCAAAAACAAAGAATAGCACTTGCTCGGGCGATACTGAAGGATCCATCAATCCTGCTGTTGGATGAGGCAACCAGTGCACTTGACAGTGTGTCAGAGAGCTTAGTTCAAGAGGCACTTGAGAAGATGATGGTTGGCAGAACATGTGTAGTCATTGCTCATCGGCTATCAACAATTCAGAAATCCAACTGCATTGCGGTTATCAAGAACGGAAAGGTTGTAGAACAAGGCTCACACAAAGAACTCATAGCATTAGGCAGCGGTGGAGAATACTACTCTCTGACAAAACTACAAAGCGGAAGCTCCTCTTATCGATAAAGCAGAATCATCTGGAGTCTGGGCTGCCATAGGAGGAAAGTCTAATCTTTTTTAAGTCTGGACTGGCATGATTTTTGAAGAAGATTCTGTGAATCCATTACTGCAACTTAAATTTAACACATTACATGCTCCTCAAGCTTAGAAATCATGCTTCCAAATGAAAAAAAATATATAATGAAATTGCTAGTTTTGGGAGAATTACAATGGCATCAAATCACGTGAAGAAAATTATGTTTTCTACTTGAGCTAAATGCCATAGCCCTGTCTCTGTTTATGAAAGCACCCTGCTTTGTCTCATTCCTTGTTTAAAAAGTGTAATAACAATGCCCTCCCTCCTAAAATAACGAGACCATAAAACCCTAAAAATGTTTTTACCCTTCCACCGCATTGCAGTCTGCATTTTGCATGACATTCTCGCGATGATCAATGAATGAATTACAGGAAGGTACCATTGCAGCAAACAATATTGTAGGATGGAATATTGCAGAATAAACTTTATGGTAAAATCATCTCTGAATTCAAGTGCTGGTACAGATTTTTACCGAGACAGAGCAAATAGATTCTGTTGCAATTTATTATTATCTTTGCCACAGAGAATTTGAAGGGTGAGTAATCCATCTACTTCGATAAATAACTTGGTTTTACGTTTGAGAGTCAAAGCTGGAATACGTTCTCTTCTCTGTTCCCATCCAAATTCCTCTAAGATTGCATGAACAAATATTTTCTTACAAGATTACTAGTCCAAAGTATAATGCAGAAGAACGATTTTCAAATTTTTGTAAGTTTTCTGTACAAATTTAAATAGATCTTGTATTTGTTCTGTATTATATCTTGTATATATTTTAGGGATTAATTAAAAACAAAAAACATAGTTAGAGATCGTCGGATATTTCAAATAAAGCTGATCTATTTTAGGGATTGATTAAATATACGAATCATTTCCCCTTGAACAAAGAATGAGTTGCAATGCCAAGAAACTCCTGCGTGTAATGGTTTACGGACTCGCTCTACTTTGTGAGTTGAATCAAACGACAAGAATTATATTACAGTGTTATTAAACTCATTCCAGCAAATTAATTTTAAAATTTATTTATCTCATTTTTTTTTGCCTAACTTTATGTTAAAGCTGGTTTAATATGATCTGGATATTTTAATTGGTCCAAAAAAATTTATTCAACCCTTAAAAATAATATAAGAATGAAATAAAAATATATTTTTTATGAAATTGACAAAAAAAAATTCCCTTGACTAAACTAATATATTGTATAGCATAGGTTTAAAATCAAATCTCAGTGGAGCTTATGTAATTTATTTGACTTGTACACTTCAAAACCAACTCTAAAAAAAATCCAAGGAGAAAATGAGAAAAAAAAATGAAAGTAACAAAAGTACTTTTTAATTCAATTTTTTTATCTAATTTAAATTTAAAATTAAATTATTTAAAAATTATTTTAATATCATTTAATCAACTTAATATGTTAAAAGATATCTAGAATTATTATTAAAAAGAAAGTATTATGATAAAATTGAGTAAATTAAATAAATAAAAAATAAATTAAATTATAATTTTAAAACCTGATAAGTTGAATTGGGACTAGATTAAGCTAGAACTGAAACCAAATAAAAATTAAAAAATTAAAAAAAAATTAAAAAAATCAATTGATTGAAAGAAACATGCTCGAAATCCGATTATAACTCATTAATTATTTTTTAATTAAAATAATATTATTTTAATTTATATAAAATATTAAAATTAAACCTAATAATCCAATCAAAATCTAATAATCTGGGTAAAATTCATGAATCAAGCCTTGAGCCGGATTCACAGACCTGGTTAAGGAACTTTGACTGAATTGAAAAGGAAAAGAAGTGAACAGTGAAGCCACAGTAGCTGCACCAGTAGGGTAATAAAATCATGGCAAGCTTTATACACAAAAAGTTTTCCACCAAAATCAACAGCAAGGACTCAGAAACTTCGTGCATAACCATTCCTGAACGCAAACGCGTGCGACTAACAAGGAAAAGGATGATGCTTTCTGGTGAAATTGCAAGGAAAATGGGAGGTATCTTCCTTTAATCCATGGGGAAGAACCCTAGGAAACAACATCTCATCCTATATTCCTTGCTTTCTTCAATCAATCAATCGATCAAAATCTCCTTTTCACATCTCAGGATACGAAGCTCAGTCACGTGACAATGTCCATAAATCCTTCTTTCTTTTTTCCTTCTGTTTTCGCATCTTTGATCATGTTTTTTAAGCCGTGTTTGTTAGCACAATAACTAAAGCAATCCGGATGTGTTTTGTAATCCGGTTTAATTTCTTTTTAAAATATTAAATTGATTTTTTTCAAGTATTTTTTTTATAATTTGAATATGTTAATGTAAATTTTTTTATAAAAATATTATTTAATATATTTTAAATTAAAAAACGTTTGAAAAAACATGAGTATTATCAGATAATCTCCCTCAAGATTTCTTATAATTATGAAACCTTATTATTATCAATAAGAAGCATACCCCTAACCATCAGGCATCCTCTTTTTATTTAAATTAATAAAAATTTTGGAGTTGAAAGGAAATTTCAAGTCAAATATTGTTGTTTTTGTGTTTTAAAATTATTTTAAAAAATTATTTTTTTTATTTTTTAAAATCAAAATAATTATTTTTATTTTAATATATTTTTAAATAAAAAAATGTTTTAAAAACAATCACTCATCACTTCCAAACACTTCGAAAACCAGTTGCACAAGTTTACTCTTCTCTGACGTGTGGCCTTCTTAGAACAGAAACGCTTCTTTGTTAAACACAAAGCACTGTCCCAGTGTCCTGTTCTTGCTAATAAATACAGGTAACATTTCGCAAGGTTCACTGTAATCAGTAATCATCAGAGAATAAAGAGGGTTTAAGATTGTATTAATAGTTATTTTTTAAATTATATTTGTTTGAAAATATATTAAAATAATAGTTTTTTAGTTTTTAAAATCTATTTTTTATACTAATACATCAAAATAATTTGAAAATAGTAAAAAATATATTAATTTAAAACAAATAGAAAAATTAATTTAAAAAAAAAACACTTCAAAAATAAATAAAAAACAGTCCAGTTGTTGAAATGTTCATTGCTCTCATGTTTTACCAGGCGGCGAGCCATGCACAGAATTTCCGTGCTTTTACTTTAGATTGCGCTTTCTGTTGCCGAACATCTTCATAAATTCCTGGCTCCTTGCTTGTTAAGACCTTTTCTCCTTTTCATCACCGTATTGTTCAAAAGCTAGCATCTTTCGTTGAAAAATCAAAGTATTAATTTCCACATCTTATCTCTAATGAAGCTTAGGGGAATCCAATGCAAGAAACACAACTCTTGTCTCTTTCCAAAATTACCATTTCATTGCTTAAAAGAGCAAGAAAATGAGGGCAAAACTCCACTACTACTCAGAGTAACACTCTCTCAGAACTCCCACAACTAGGACTCAGTCAGGTGACAATTTCTCCAAATGAAATGGATTTTAGTGGAAGAGAATACTGTGAATGGGGTTGCCAAAGCTTTGCCGAAGTTCAGTATCCAACAGTTTGGTGAAAAGGCAGTAATAACACTTGGTTTTGGTGAAGCTAAAAGGTGACTTGAGCTCAACATTTCCAGAATAGAAAGGGCGTCTGAGTTCATAAACCTGAATGCTCTATTTAGAAATAGAAGCAGCCATCATTTCTGGGTAGCCGATGTTCTTACCAACAAAGAGCAGGTTGTCTAAAAAACTTGTATTCCGGGAAAGCAAACCAAATTGTCTTAAATAGAAAATTAAAGATCAATCAAGCTTAGCAAATTGCAGACCTTCGTTCTACTCTGAAAAATCCCTCTCGTACAATCATCACCTTAACATTCAATTTGAAGGGGACTTCAGTCCACAAGTTAAAGCATACACTCAGTCAATCAACTCATTAAAAAAAAAGACCATTCTGGAAGAAAACTGGTGGTGCCATTTATTAGCTCTCCTTTGCATCCGGCAGCAGAACAGACCAGTAATATTTCCACCAGAAACGAAATTTGAATACTTCAATAAATTAATTGAACATCTATACATCAACAGAAAATCCATCACAAAATGGTCAAAGCAATTTCAATTCTCTAAAAGAAGAAAATATATATATCGTAACTTCCATGTATAAACTTCAGATAAAATCTGTTAGTAAAAAGAACAAGAATTTTCCAGAAAATAAAGATACCACCAAGAAAATCATCCCAAAAGTCAAACATACCAAAATTCGGGCATACTACAAGAAACAATGCCATTTAAATTCATCAAAAAATAAGCAAACCTAAAACCAAAAGGTTAGCAAAAAAAAATCCCATTTGCCCACAATAGCTCGTAATCTTATCTGCATTAGACTTGAGCTTTATGTCTTTGTGGTTGACTTTAATAATGGTACCATTGACTTCCACATTAGCCCCCACCCTTATCTTATACCTCTTAGTCCTGAACATAAGAATCTTGTACCTCACTGAAGTAACCAAATCCACCCGGAAAAACGCCGTCAACCCATTTGCCGGAGCTGCCCGGGAAACCACATCCCGGTCAATAATTGATATGGTACCATTCTTTCTAGCAGTCTTTTTATGCCCCTGATAAAACTTTGTTATAGTGAAATTCCCAATAAAGTGGGACCTATTTGGAGTGTAAAATGTGACATTTATTGGATCATAGTAAACGCCCTTGTCTTTGTTGGTGTTTTTAAGTCTAAGTTCAAACTCAAGGGATGTAAGGTTTGAGGGGTTTGAGGTTTGGTCAAGAGGAAGGTAAAATTTGCTAAGTAGACAACTGGGTGATGAAGTACGCAAGCTGAGCCACATAAAAAGAGCTGTTAACCCTAAAGTGAATATGAAGTTACAACAGCACCTACCGCAACTACCACCACCGGAATTAGGCATTATGAGGTGGTTTTCCGGTGAACCGTAAAAGGGCTATGATGGAGGAGATCAAGAAGGGAGAGAGTTTGTTTTTGGGAGAGAATAATTGAAGTTGTGGACCTTGTGGTCTTTGTTTCTCTCTCGTTTCATAAAGAAGAGGTGGGACAGAAAGCACGATGTTGCTACCTTTGTTTGTGAAGAGATGTGATAAATGTACATGCAGGTGTTTTGGTTATAAATTCTGGCCAATGGGATCTAAGGTTGGTGAGAGAAATGGAGGTGAGTAGATTGTTGCTGCAGACCTGTGATCAATCACAGTTACCTGTTATTTTTATAATATTTTTTAAATAATACATTTTTATTTTTTAATATTAGTTTACATAAATTTTAAAAGTTGGAATATCAATGAATCCATAAGTATTATAAAAAATATAATTTAAATTTGATTCAAAATATATAAAAATAATAAGTTTATGTTTTTTTCCGTGTTAGACAATATTTTTAAAATCATCTATATTTTCCACATAAATACACCCATTAATTTTACATTTTTTATTGCAAACTTTGATGGAAAAATTATTTATCACACGTGGTTTATGTTTACTATTTCCAATACTTTTTATTACTTCTAAAATAAATAAAATGAGTTTCTTGATTCTCAATTCTTATTATCTTCTAAATAAGTATATTATATAGTTCATGCACATTTAATTTATTCTTTGTAGTATATCTATCACTTAGAAATGACCGGTAATGATTTGATCATGAACAACACTGGAAAATTTTCATCCATGTTCATTACCGATGACTTAAATCTTCCAATAATATTTATTATTTCAATAATATGTTATACGATAACCATCATACTTTATAATGGTTAAAATATTTATTAATGTCCTAAGAAGTGAGTCATCAATAGTTTAGGAATGTTCTTCCATGATTTTATAAATTTCTTAGCAATTTTAATTTCAGAAAGAGTAAATTTGATGTTATTGGACAGCTAAAGTGGATTTTATATGGTATCCAATATATATCAAGAAAATCATAGTATTTGACCATTATTTTTCAAAATGGATCAATATCTTCAAAATGATGTGCTATCCACGTGTCTTGTTGGTTATGAACGAGAGCTTAAGATAGATTAGACTTGAAAATTGATGTATCTTGACCCACAAAGTTAGATTGGAGGTGAGCAATCGATGAAGCTTTCTCAATGCTTAAGTTGTATAGTTTTTCGGAGATTATTAATGAAATAAATAAGTGTGTGAGTGTGTGTGTGTGTGTATGAGAGAGAGAGAGAGGGAAGGGTATATATTTCGTGATGCCACCTTTTTCCTTATATGTTCTATTTTAAGCTAGATTTCTAACTCTTTTTTTTAAGTGTTGTTTGATGATAAAAAAAATTGAATTAACATTGAATATAGTTTCATTTTAACCAAAGGATATGGGAATAAAAATAAGACATGTGAATGATATTTTATTTCTCTACAAGATTTCATAATTTTATCGATAAAAATATTTTATTGGTATATAATTCAGAGTTTGTCAATATTTTTTTGTCAATGACATCCCCGATAAAATACTTCCATCAGCTTTATTTTTGTTGGTAATATCTAATTTCATGGCTAAGTCAATCTATAAAAAAATTACCGATGATTTTACATATAAAAATTGCATGCAAAAAAATTTCTTGCTTGAAATATACCAACAAATTTATTTCGTCAGTGATAATGACATATTTAATAAATATTTTTCAGCTCCCAGTTAAATGCCGATAGACTAAATTTTTCGGTGAATATATCGATGAGTGTGTAAAATACCAAAAAAAAATTATCTGTTTATAAATTCATCGGTGATTGTAGCATTTGCATTAAGCTACTGTGAAAGGTCAACAAAAACACTCCATTTGTAAATTCATCAATATGATTGGCATTTCCCTCAAATGCCGACGGATACACTCCATCGGTAAATCCCTTAGCAAGTATTTTTAAATATTTTAAAAAAAATTATTTAGAATAAATAATATAAAATTATATAAATTAATAGTAAAAAAACCAATTATGCAAATAAATTTTTTATTAAACATAAAAAACAAAAAAATTAAAGTTAAATAATATTCATTACAAATTAAATGTGTTTCAAAAAAATATTAAATTAACTATTAAAGTTAAATAACATTCATTACAAATTAACATAATGGTGGTGTAGATTGGTCTTCCAATAAGAACGCTTCCAAAAAATACTTTACTTTACCCAATTATAGGTTATACCAAAACCAGGAAACTTTTGTTTATCTGATTAAAGACCAAACACAATGTCACCATATTCTGATATAACATCATGCAATTTTTCATCAAAAAGATGTAAGGATGCAACATCTTTTTTTATTCTGCCAATAAAAAAATCTTTTATGTTCCTTTTGTATCTGTGATTCGGTGGCAAGAAATGATAGTGACAATCAAAAAAAGAAGTTGACCTCTGTTTGTTAGAGTGAATGCCTTGTTGTTTTCCATACAGTATACACATGCTAGTTTTCCATGCATACTCCATCTAAAAAGCATTCCATAAGCTAAAAAATAATTAATAATCCATATCAAAGCCACCCTCATAACAAGATTCTGTTTCCTTGATATATCATAAGTCAAAACTCTAGAGAACCACAACTACGCCACTTATCAATCAAAGGTAGAAAATAAATATCTATATTCGACCCCGGGCTGCTTGGACCAGGTATAATAGTAGATAAAAGCATGAACTCCAACCTCATACACATTTCCAGTGGCAAGTTATAAACCATGAGTATGACCAGGCAATAAGAATAAGAAGCAGTAATTAACCCGAATGGGTTAAATCTGTTTGTATGCAACCTAAGATGTATATTCTTGATTCAGCTGAAAAGTAAGGATGCACACTGTTAAAGTGTTTCCACGCTTTATCGTCAGAAAGATGCGTCATCACTCTATCAACCGCATAATATGATTGGTGTCATGTCATGTACTCAGCAATTCTTAGTGACATTAATAACCTCTAGAATTTAGGTATGATTGAGAAGTATCTAAGTTTTTTATATGCCACTAGAGTCTTTTCCATGTCAGGTCTGGGTTTGTAATGGAAAACACTCACATGTCATGTGCTTTGTCAGCTCAACATTTTTAAGGTAGTATAACATGCAAAAGTTAAGGCATATGTCAATTTTTTAATATCCTAAACCAAGGGGTTTCATCATAAACTTCACAGCATAAAAGTTCTTTTTTAGCCTGTTCCCTTAAGGTAAATTGCTTTTCGCCCATTCAATAATTTTATCATACTAAGCCTCACTTAACTCATGATCTGACTTGATGGTGAATACCAATACTACAGCTGATAATTTACTATAGTTCGTGCAGCCATCCTATAATAGTTCATCAGAATCTTTCAACAAATAAAAAAACCTAGCTACATCTCCATTAGCTTCTTCTTTTATGATTGGAGATTGATTGACATTACCTTGATTCATTCTTATTGCATCCATAATCATATTCCTATAAGAATTAGTGTTGTCATTTTCTGCTTTATGCAAGTTGATAGCATTAAAAGTTAATCCAACCACCTTTTCTTCCATGCTTTTATTATGAACAAATACTTTTCTGTGTGCATACCAACACCTTTTTATTTTTATATATGAACAAATAATTCTCCATAAACCCTTTGTATAGAAGATACATCATTATAATATCTGGATGCAAATATTTTTTTATTTTGACACTTTCTGCATGTACACCAAATATCGCATTTAGCAAAATTTCTGGGAATAGATGTTACGAAATTAATAAAACTCTAAACCCTGTTATAATAATCAATCCTCCGTAATCTTTAGGATGAATATCGATATATCCATAACTTCTATCGAACCTCTATAAAATTATGATGACAACATGTAATAATTAACTATGTTAGGTAATAAATTTGCATTGCAAAATTATTAGTTTACCTCAAGATTATCCAACAAACTAATTACAACATCTCAAAAAATATTAAATATTCATTATCAATTATCAATGTTCATACAAATTAATACATATAAATTTACAAAAATTACAACTCTGTAATACCATTGATAAAAATTAAAATGGACCCATTAAACAATCTATTAATTATTTCAAAATAAAACATGTAATTCGGTAATTCAATAAAGTTTCAACAATTTAGAAAAAAATACAATTTTACAAAGTCTAAAACAACTATAGCAAGTACAAAAGTATGCATTGATATACTATAAGTTTGTTTAAGAAATAACAATAAAACATGTACATATACTAACAAAATACATATACTAAAAAAAAATTAACATTTAAATTTTTAAAATTTAAAAAGATAGAATTACTTATAAAAACTGATAAAATCTGTTGATAAATCAGAACACAAATGTTATATCCACAAAACTTAAAGAAATATGACTTGTGTTAAGAAGAGGGAGACTTTTTTTTTTAGACATGGGGGGCTGGTTATTTGTAGTATGAGAGCGTTGGGATGGAAAAAAAGAAGGAGAAATAGAGGAGGAGAGAGTCGGTAAAGTGGTCATATATTAACTTTTGTTGATGAAATCACTGACGGACTACTTTTATCATTGATTTTGTCACCCATTCTAATGATGAATTGGTTACGTCACTGTGCGGAGATTTTGGTTTGAATCTCTCGATGATTTAGTTGGCAATTCAAACAGTAAATCAGTCACATTACTATACAAAACTGCTGGTTTAAATCCCTCAATGTTTCCGTTGGTAAAATCACCTGTAAAAACTTTCATGTCAATGAACTGTTTTTTTTTTTTAAAAAAATCTGAATATTCTGTTTATGATTCTATCAATATATACCAACCGAAGTAGTCCAACCGGTATATATCAACGAAATTACAGATGAAAAATTTGCCATTAGTAATTATGATTGAAAATTACTGACAAAAATATTCTATCGATAATACCGTTGGTATTAAACGAATTTCTGGTAATGTTTTAATGTGTGTGTGTATTATTTTTATTCAATATATATAAATTATTTATGTCACTATCATTATTTCAATAATTATAAATATCATTATTATTAGTGATGGTAGTAATGATATTTTTTCCGATATATTACTCTAACCATTATAGCCATCACCACTCTTCTCCATTTTACTTTTCTTATTCCATCACTAACATTATGATAGGGTTAAATATTTTAAAATATTATTGTTATTAATATAATGTTATTTTTTTTTGTTTGTTTTCAATGATACTATTATTAATAAAATTTTTAATTTAATTACTTTTATAAATTATTAAATTAAATAATTAAAATCAACCCTATAAAATTTTACTTGATTAAGGTTAGAGTAATGCAACATTTAGGTTGTAAATACATAAATTTCTATGTTCGCAACTAATAAACCTAATCCAGAACAATGAACAAACTACTCCAACAATAATTAAAAAAAAAAGAATATCATGAAAGTGAGGATATATATATATATATATAGAACCTATTTGAAAAGAACTTTGCAATGAATGATCAAATTGAATACGATGAAATATGTTTATATGCCATTTTACTAACGGGCCCTCAAGCCCATCATCCAGGCTATTGATCCATGGTGGGGTATTAGGATCCAGGTTCCTGTATCAAATATGACATTGGGCCCGTTGAAAGTCCATTGGACTAGCAAACTCTTAGATGGAAATCCAATAATGAAGCAACGAGCCCAGCATGAAGCCCATGTTCTTCTTGGATTTGGACCAAAATCAGTCCATAATATAATTCAGCAGACCTTACATCCCAGGGAATCTGAAACGACCTTATGCCAAGCCGAGCCCGGGCATGGCGTCACATGCCAAGCCGACAATGTTCTTAAACCAAAGCATCACAAACAAGCTGACGCTGACTGGAGTTTTTATTGCACTCACTAAACGTATTTGAAGCATTCAAATTTTACAAGAACACTGGCGGGCAGTAACATATTTAAAGAACAAGTGGAAATTGTCAGGAATCATCTAATGGTTATAATTTGTTGTTAAAACATATTTAATGAACATATATAAAACTATATTAAATATGAGACATATTATTTTTTTTAGTGAAAAATTTATTGAAAATTATTCCTTAATAAAATATTTTAACATGAAATATTAACATATTTAAAATAAATTCTGGGTAAATAAAAAATTTATCTTAAAAAATTCTTGATATACATGTATTTACAAATCTAAAATCCATAATCAAACATTAAAAAATTATAATGTTTTTTGTATAATTTATATATAAAAGTTTTAAAAAGTTAAAATTAAACCTACCACCAAACTTTTAGAAAGAAAGGTTTTAAAATAAATAGGTTTTATGCTTTAGCCATAAATGCTCTCTCGGAAGCCTAGGTTGTAGGTTTTTGGTTAAAAAAGAAGTTATTACTTGCTAACCCATGATTAAATTAACTTTTCTCTACGCAAACATTTTATTTTCAATGGGAAAGGAAAATAAAGTTAGATGATTTTTGTACACTGAGTAATTTTGGCAATACAATAAGAATTAATTTTAGTAATCATTAAAATTATTTCTTCATCAATTTTTATTTTAAAAATCAATGTAAAGAGGAATTGAAGGAGAGATGTTTTTCACATCAAGCAGTTGATCGTATGCTATCCTTTGTTATTTTCCAACCTTTTCGACTCAATAATTTTTTTTAGTAATTTAGGATATTCAAATTAGTTTATATTTACCCCAATTAATTTTTGAACTCACTGAATATTCTTGCAACTGTGGTAAATTACTGTAAAAGTGATATATATATATATATATATATATATATAAAGTTAATTTGAATTCTTTCTATGACCCCAATCCACTAAAAATAATTTTATTTTTCTAAGTTGTGTGCATTGATTAATAGGGAAATTAATTAAGATATTGTATTTGAATTCTGGGAGGCTAGATGCATTCAATTCACTTACATCAAAAGATGAACAAAAATACTTTAAATCTATCGCGCACGCTAGGTTTGAAAATATTGAGAAATGCTGAATATCACTAAGGTCCATGTTTGTACTAGTTATGATAGCTGAAAGCCCCGTGGAAACTCCATTTCCTGCTCCAGTTGAAAAACAAACTTGCTTGTAGTTCCATATACTATCAGGCAAAAAAGTGCCTGTGAAATATTTTTATTCATGTATTATAGAAACTGAAATGTTCAATTAAATTACAATTTAAATAACCAAATATACTTATTGAATTTGATAATCGAAAAACAAACAAACTTTATTCCATGTGAGATTAATATGCTAATAATAAAATTTTATTCAGTCCTGATGAAACGCTCCAGCACAATATGCTCATTCACACGAGAAACCTTGGGATCCCGCCTTTGTTGCCTGTTTCCTTAACATCCCTTGCATTTTGCTCCATCAACTCTCCGAAAGTGAACTTCCTGTACATTGATGGCTTCATTCCACTCTCTATGACGGCATCTTTTCTGGGGCAATATAAATATGCCAAAGAAAACCTTTCAGCTTGTTTGGAGGCAAGTACCCGATGCCTTATGCTTTTGTAAACATCGTTGCTCACTACCTGCATCGTTAAATATGCAAGTAAATTGTAATCACTAACAATATAGCTTCAAAAGTTCATAGGAACATACCTGAAATAAGTCACCGATATTAATTATTAGAGCTTTTGGGTTAGGTTTAACGCTAATCCATTTTCCATTCATCCATAGTTGCAATCCTCCAATCTGATCTTGATTTAATACATTGACGAAACAGCTATCGGTATGGGGCAGCGCGCCCAACACCTCAGAAGAGAATGGACACGGAGGGTATCTGTTCATTCGAAGATAACTAGTTTCTGGCAGACAATTCTCTTGAAAGAAAGTGGAGGAAACACCCAGATTCTCAGCTAGAATTTCTGACAGGTCTTTAGCCAGTTTTTCAGCAGTTGCCGTATAAGATTCAATGCTCTCTCTGGAAATTAAGATGGAGCAATGGTGGAAAGATTAGAAATACGTTCAATCAAAAACAATGCTTGTATAGCCAAATATATATTTACAATTAGGTCGGAATGACGATTTGCAGTAGGAGGCACTCAATATTAACATACTTAAGTTTGCCTTGAAATGAACAATTGAATATAGGAACAGCTTTTGGCTATAAATTCTGTCCATGCTTGCGCAAGAATATGTAATATCGGGGTGATTCGTGAGTCAAAAAAGCAGTGTAGCCAAGAAGAAATGCACAGGTTATCAGGAATAACTTTTTTGAATATCAAAATAAAAATTATTACAATGAATTGTATGGTAATTAACTATAAATTAAAATAGGATGGCCTTTTTATGAGACGTGACCAAAAAGTATTTCAACATTGCATTAAAGGTTAACTGATATTACCAAATATAATTATAGGTTTAACTGAAAAAAATTGAAAAAACAAGGATCAATGTTGACAAAAACAAATTCCTTATTTTTATAGTTCAAATGACATGATATTCCACACATTGGGCCTAATAGTTTTTTAATTTTACATTTTATTCATAAAACTTCATCTAATTTGTATTTGAGAGAGAAAGCTTTTGGATAGTCAAATTCTGACCTTAAATATTTTTATTTTTGGTATTTATAGATTCTTTTTTAAAAAAGTGGTTTCTACTTTAAGTTATACCAAAATAGATTGGAGCTCAAAGTGTTTTTTATTATATTTAATTTGAAGTTTTTAGATCTATTTAAATTTATTTTATAGTTGGAAATTGGATTGTAAGATTGATAGGATATTTTTTTTCATTATAAAATGTTAAAATATGAGGTTTTGAAGTATAAAACCTTGGACCATCATTTTCTATTTAATGGAGCCATCTCAAACAATCCAAGCCAGCAATGAATATTTAATGTTACTATTTAATGGGTTATTTTTTTATGGTAATATTAATAAGTACATAAATAATTATATATGCAGCTAATATATGTATACTTTCTAATTTTACCATGAATATTTAATGTGATTATAATCTCTTTTTATATAAAACTTCTTTAAATTTAATTATTCATTTATAGCAGTATACATTCAAATAAAAATTATCAAGACATAATATTATGCTTTGATTGAAACTTTCTTTTTTAAATCACGATAATTTTTTATTAAAAATCCAATGCTTCAAATACAAAAAAAATATTTTCTTTAAAAAAGGTAAATATATAAATAAAATGCTTATATAAGAAATGAATTTTTTCTTAAAAAAAATATTTATAAAATATTTTTTATTTTCTATAAGATTAAAGAATCTTTCCTATCTAAGTAATGTGTTACTCCCTCCTTTATTAAGAAATTAATTTGGTCATCAAGTGTTATTATAACCTTTCTATGTGAATAAAGTAAATCAAATTATGTGCATGCACTATATTTTTGTTTTTCTAGTTTTTTGTTATTTTCTTACGAAAAGATTTGAATTTGAAAACAAAACACTATTTTTCAACGAAATTTACATATGAATTTATTTTTTTTGCTTTTTTTTCAATATAACCTTTAAAGAGCACAATCTTCTTCTTTTTTTTAGATTTTTTTTTAATTTTTTTTAATATTAGATTGTTTTAGAAATTGTGTTTTTTTTTTAATTTTTTTATATTGGATTATATACTAATTTTATTGATTTAATTTTTTTCTTGATCATAACTTTTAAGATTAGATTTGTTCGAAGTTAGAATTTATAATTATTTTTTTGTATTTTTTTATATGAATTTATCTTGATCTTATAAATTAGATTGTAGACTAATAAGGCAACTCGAGTTGACTCAAATTATTATTTTTATTTTTCTATTTGGTTTGTTATTTGATTTACTTGAAAATTGAGTTTCATAATTTTTTTTATTTGTTTTTTATGAGTTTTTTCTTATATCATGACTCGGGTTGTGAGTTTAACTGGTTAACTCAAGTTGAATTATGTAGTTTGTTTTTAATTTTATTTTTTAATATTAAATTGATTGAAAATTGATCTTTATAATTTATTTAAACTTGTTTTTATAGGGTTATAATATTTTTATGACCTGAGTTGTAAATATATTAATTTTAGTTAATCTAATATACAACAATCCTAATATTAAAAAAAAATAATATTTAAAATACCTTGCATCAATATTTTAAAGAGATATCATCGAATAGAAGTCATATTCGGAGTTTATAATTAGTTTTTATTTTCACCTAATAATCACCTAAGCTATGGTAGTTAACAAACCATTAGATACACCTTGCATTCGCGAACTTATCCAGGTAACCTCAAAGAAGTTTTCACTTGATCACACAAGCCTAAGGTAATTAGATCGACCAGAACTCTTTAATTTGTCAAGACCACATGCTGCATTATTTAGATATAATAGGAAATTTAAACAGTACCTGAGAATCCTGTATTCACCACTGATTTTTGAAATATCTGTGAGAGGTATGTGGAAGACTTCTAACCATGGGAGCTGCCTCAAACAAGTGGCTGTAGGGTTACTCCATGTGTAACCAGGCAGATTCAAAATGTTTTCTTCAGCCTTTTTGCTGAATGGATGATGGAAAGCCTTCCTTTGCTCGAGTTGAATGCCCTCCAAAATCTCCTGTGGAATCCCATGATTCACAACTTGAAAGAAGCCCCATTCACGAGCAGCCTGCCTTATCTCTTTTACACACTGCTCTCTCTCCGAGAAGGAGAGAGTCAAACGGTGAAGATCTATGATAGGCAGCTCATGCTCCTCGTAATCACTCATTATAATATAATCCTTGTCTTTTGATATTAGAGTATCATTGTTGAAGAGGGATTTGTATTTCTCTTCAAATGGAGGATCCATTGTGTTATGAAGGGGAGAGGGACGAATGAGGGTGAAGGAAAGAATGTGATTTTCTTAAGTTTTGAAAATAAAATGAGTATTTCATCAGTTTATATAACGCTAGGAAACTTGGAGTTGCAGTATAATATTATGGGAATTGGTTTTATAAACCAAATAATTGGTCTTCTAAGCCAAATTAAATGTTAGGTCCACACTCATATTTGAGGTAAAAACAATGATGAATTTTTTTAACCCACCATGGTATTTAAATATAAAATATTAATATATTTTTAAAAATCAATTAAAACTAAATAAAAAATTCTTCTAAAAATACATTTAAATAATAAAAATTTCAAATCTAAAATAGTTTTATTGATTGAGCGTGGGCTCATGATTTTAAACTCAAGTTTAATTAATAATTTTTGTTAGTCTGTATAATATCTTGATATATGAACTAATACATTAATATTTATATGATAAAAATGAATTTATTTATAAGTAATTCATGAATATTTTTCATGAGATATGAATATTTTTTATAATTAATAAGCAATGATAAATTATAATTAAATAATATTTTAGTTTTAAAGTCCTGTAAATATATGTCTTGGTTAGGTGGCCTAGGTGGAAATATGTTATGAAATTCCTTTAGGTTTTTTCTTTATTTGTTGTTTGTTTTTCTTTGACATTTTATTTATTTATTTATTATATTCAAGAGCTTAGGTTTGTTATTTTAAAATAGATATTAAATATAATTCATTTGAGTTTATTGAATCTTATTTAAAAGTATACGTAAATAGAAAGGAGTTGCTGAAATCTTATAAGGCCTATTAAATGTAGTTTTTTTGCACTAAATGAGGAGCAATAAATCATTAAAGATAAATAATTAATCATTGACAACAATAAAAAATTCAAATTGGATTTTTTGGAAGAACTTCAACAAATATATACTCTAAACTATTTTGTCTAATTATAATTTTAATATTTGTTTAATTTGCATCATATGATTGATTTTTCATATATATATATATATATGCAAGTTTATATATTTACTTACTATGCATGCTAGCTTTTGTATTGATTGTAAAATTATCATATTTCTATGTGCTTGCATTATTGTAAATTAAATAAATAGATTCACTTGTTTAACCATCTTATTATTTTGAGAATTTTTGAACAATTAAAAACTTGATAATATCATGCAAATATATTATGTTTCATTAGGTGGGTGGAGATCACTTGCAAACACCAATTATGGCATTGTGTCACCAGAAACATCTATCATTTAAACTCATATGTCTACACCTCTCGATTTATATATTTTAGGTGGCACAAACATGTTTTAAAGAAATAAGAAAGCTCTACATCTCAGTCTCTAGCCTTAGCTAGTCAAATAGACTGGTTTTATTTCATAAGATGATAAAAAAATAGACAATATTAATATTTGAACAAAAAAAAAGATAACAATAACTTGAAAATAAACTTTTTTTCAAGAGCAGTTAAATTTTTAGCCAATTAATTATAGAATGATGAAATTGAATAAAAATAAACAAAAAAACTCAGCCTAATTAAACTCGAGTTAGTATAATAGACATGTAATTTAGACATAAAGGTTGAACGAGCCTGAGTTAACCCGCCAAGTCCGTATTATAGGCAATAAGGTCCTAATAACCTGATATAAAAGAAATTAAAGAAAACCACACAGCTATTTTTTTTTTAAAAAAAAATTAAAGTCAAATAATAAAATTAAAAACAAAAAAAAAGTGAAAATAAGCTAAGAAAAAAGGATCTCAACTAATTTATCAAAGTTGTAACCTACATCATTAGACCAAAAGAAGCAAATATAAAAAAACCTTAAAACGTAATCCCCAACAAAGCAAACATTGAGGGATGCAATCAGGGGAAAAATCAATTTAACAAAAAGATCCAAAACAAAAAATAATAAGGATAAAAATAAAAATAAATTAGAGAGCAACTATATATATTTGATTAGAGTGTGAAATTGAAAAGAAAAATAACTATAATGAAAGGACAAATAAATCAAAAGAACAAGGATCCAGTTGAAAAAATTAATATAACATAAATTTGGATTGAATGGTAAAATTATAAATAAATAAAACCTTTTAAAAAAGGTCAACAGAGAAAAAAAAAAGAAATCAAAGAAATAAGGAATAAGGATTAAAATTGAAATACCCACAATAAAGAGGATTAACTTGCAATTTTTATAGGAAGAGAGAAAAAAAAGAGGCTTGACTGGCCACAAACCACTTGACCAATTGTACCAATAAAAAAAGAACATGCTGCTCGAAGTGTGCAAGTGCTTTCTACATGCTAGCATATTTTTTCATTTAATGAACGTTTAATATGTGTAAAAAAATCAAATTATACTTCTAATATGTTTTAAAAAGTTAAAAAGATAGAATAAGCTTATTTGTTAGTTTTAAAATTTTTGTTTTAAAGAATAATTGAATCATTTTACGTATTTAGAAAACTTTAAAAGACATGTATATTCTCAATTAATCCTTTAATGACTAATAATGAGTTGTGCAAAAAAATCTTAATACCCCCACATAAAGGCTATTGATATTTTTAGAAAGGAAAAAAAAAATAATTATACTATTTTAATGAATAGTAAAATTCTTTCTATATGTATAGTAAATTTGCTTTCCCTTTTAATTTTTTTATATTTATTTTTAAAAAAAATTATTTAAAAAAAAAAGAAACTATTTTAAATATGATCAAAAATAATAGATGTCAATCCAATCTTATCTTCTTCAATATTCCATACTTCTTTCCTTATTTGTTCATATATATAACAATTATGGATATTGATTATACATTCACATTCAATGTACCAAACTCCAACATCTATATACTGATTTTAGATATGATATAAGAGATGTCAATTCAATCTTATCTTTAATATTTCATATCTTTTTATTTATTTATATATAAGAAATGTAGATATTTATTATGAATTAGATTCACTTCACAATACTCCAACTACTATATATGTATAATATATTAAGATCAACATGTTAGAAAATTTGTTTTAAAAAAATTGTTAATGATAAATTAAAAGTATTGTCCACTCATTTTTAAGGTAAAAATCTTATTGGAAATTATTTTTTAATAAAAAATATTTAACATTGAACATTAAAATTATTAAAATAAATTATGGATAAATTAAAAATTAATTTTAAAGAACCTTTAATTAACATGTTTTTATAAAACTTAAAATTTTATTTTTTAAATAGATATTTTTTTGAGTTCATGAAAAGTTAAAAAGTTGTAAATAACAGTTTCTTAGGCCTAGACCTTAGCCTTTATCATTTTGGCTTGGATTTAGATTTATATTTTGACAATCTATTATGAACTTAGTTTTGGATTTGCTATAAAATAATTGTTCATCTCATAAATAATTTATAATAATTTTTTAAGATGTTTATTAGCTTTTCCAATCCATGATTAAACAATTTGAATATTATCCTTTTATTTTTTGAACAATTTATTTTTAAAAGAAAAACATCTAGTTTTTCAAAATAAAACATTGTCAGCTTTATATTTTTTTTATAAATTTAATTAAGAGAAAAAAATGAAAATTAATTCTAGTAATTATTATAATTGATTATGCATCAATTTTAGTTCTAAAAATCTATATAAAATGGATTTTCGATTCTCTATACACCTTGCAATAACTCATTTTCCTTTTTCTCTACTATTTTCTTGGCTTTTTTTTGTCTTTAGTTTTATTTATGGTTACCTTATAACAATAAAAAAAAAATATAATGTTTGTTAAAGTAATTTTTTTACCAAGATTATATATAACCTACACCATAGCTTGAGATTGAAAACAAATCTACAACATCGTAATATAAAAATAATATAACATAATTAGAAATTATGTTTATCGATAAAATATTTCCTTCTTTAAATTTAGTTAATAAGTTCAAATTGATTGCTTACACTTGTATAATGTTAGAAGATAATTAATGTGTATTAAATATTAAAAAATATGAAATTTTTATTTTTATTTTTATTTCTCTGATTTAGTTTTAGACATTATGTTCAACAATAAAATATTTATGTCTTTAAATTTAGTTAATAAGTTCAAATTGATTGCTAAGACTTTGTATAGTTTTAGAAGATAATTCTACTGCTTAATGAATATTAAATATTACTAAACATGCGGTTTTTATTTTTATTTTTCTAATTTTAGCTATAAAATAAAAAAACAGATGAAGTTTGAATATATTAACTTAAATCAATTTATCAAATTCGGTCTTCTAGGATGGTTGGAAAATTAAACTAAAGTGTTTTTTAGTTTAAAATTTTATTTTTTATTTTATTTTGACACAAAACATCTAAAAATTACATAATAAACTTGAATAAATTAATCTTTTAATTAAAAACAACCTTGAATTGGTCTGCTACTAAGAAAAAAAGCAAGTTAAGGCCATTAGGTTTAGCATATAGACCTAAGTGCACTTTAATCTTTTAATTAAAAACAGCCTTGAATCTTGAATTGGTCTGCCACTAAGAAAAAAAGAAAGTTAAGGCCATTAGGCTTAGCATATAGACCTAAGTGCACTTGACATTCTTTTATTTAGGTCAGGTGCGTCAGGTGCTATGCCTAATTATTTATTTATTTATTAATTTATTTTTCAATCTAATTTTTTTAACATATAAGTCATATAATCTTTAATTTTGATATGATTATTAAATAATGTTATAGGATTCCATTAGAGTGAATAATTGTTTTTTTAATTATTCTATACCTAATATGAAAAAAAAAATTAATAATAAATTGCTTATGAAATTTTAATTTTTAAAAATTTTAAATAGATTTTTAAATTTTTTTATCATGTTTATTATTTCTTTTCAGCCTTTAATTACATACAAAATATGAAGTCATTATTCCAATATATATATTTTTTTTATCTTTCTTTGGTAATTATAGAATGTTTTTTTAATAGTGATTTTAGTTTTAAAAAAGATTTTTTGTTCAAATTCAAAACCAACAAAATCTTATATTTTTAGGGATTAGTGTGAAAAATTTACTAAATTAATGAAATCATAAAAAAGTTTTCATTAAAAAGTCATTAATTAATTAAAACAAAGATATAATACTTGATAGTTAGGTGATCTCTATCTTTTATACAATCGAAGTCATTTAACGAGTGTACTTAAACATTTTGTTTGAGGTTTTCGTATACAAATCTTTCATACATGGTTTGTTTATAAGGCTATAGCTCTTTAATAACATCAACAAACCACTAGTAATTTATCTTTAGATTGTTTTGTACTTTGTTAAGTTTACATAACTAACAAAATCATGGTCTTCAGTTTTTATTTTTTTATGCAAATTACATATAGTTAAACTAAACATTTCAAAAAGACTTAAAACAAATTATGAGTCATTTAAATCTATCGTGCACACTGGGATTGTGAAAATTAAGAAATGCTTGTGAGGCCGAATACCACTAAGGTCCATGTTCGTAAGAGGTCTAGCTTGCTCTAGTGCAAGCAAAATGAAGGACTAGTTATGATGGCTGAATATCACTAAGGTCCATGTTCGTAAGAGGCCTAGCTTGCTCTAATACGAGCAGAATGAAGGACTAGTTATGATAGCGGAATATCACTAAGGTCCATGTTCATAAGAGGTCTAGCTTGCTCTAGCGCAAGCAGAACGAAGGACTGGTTATGATAGCTGAATATCACTAAGGTCCATGTTCGTAAGAGGTCTAGAAATTCCACTTCCTGCTCCAATTGAAAAACAAACAAACCTGATCAAATGTTTTTGCACAATTAAGTTACAATTGTTCATGAGACGACTCATTCCCACCTTTATTTACTATTCTTGTTTCATGACAGATAAATATTTTTAGCAGCACTAGTAAGAAAATTTTATTCAGTCCTGATCAAATGTTCTTGCACAATATGCTCATATTCACATGAGAAACCTCGAGATCCCGAGTTTGCAGCCTGTTTCTTCAATGTCCCTTGAATTTTGCTTCATCAACTCTTCGAATGTGAACTTCCTATAAATTGATGGCTTCATTCCACTCTCTATGACAGCATCATTTCTGGGGCAATACAAATATGCCAAAGAAAGCCTTTCAACTTGTTTGGAGGCAAGCACCCGATGCCTAATGCTTTTGTAAACATCATTGCTCAATGCCTGCATTTCATCAAACACAAACACGAATTAAACATGCAACCGATATTAAAAGTTCAATTTTTAATAATTATATAAAAAAATATTCTAAATTTATGAATTTTAAATTCAATTGTGTACGTAGTTTGGATTCTATTTAAAACAAGATTTAAGTCTAATAGTTTAGTTTCGATTATATTTAAAAAATTTAAATCTTTTGATTGGTGGTCTATTGCCAACTTTATATATTGTGGCTTGATCTCTACAAACTTTGTTTTTTTTCTTAGACTCTTGAATTTTATTAAAAAGAATTAAGTTTTGTGGTGAATTACTTATTATTAACTTTATATATTATACTTAAAATTTCATTTATTCAATACGGGATTCACTAACAACATCTATCTATTGATTGATTCAAGACTTTTTAAGTTTTAAATAATTTCTAACTATCATAATCTAATAAAAAAATCTAATTAACTAGTTAAATAATGATTTGAATTAATTAGTTTAATATTTTTTATTTAGAAATAATTAGAATTTTATTTAATATCTCAACAGTATAAGGAGGTCACATCAATGTTTAAATCAATGAAAACCCTTGTATGATGGGGTCACATGCCTATTAGCGCACATGACACGTCTGTTTTATCTATTTTAAATTCTTTTTCTTTTTAATATGGACATATATAAAAAAATATTGGTTTAGTTTGGATTTTATTTTTTAAAAATAAGTTTTATAGTAGATGATTTATTGTAAACTTTATATATTGTTTTTCTAGCGTTTATTTATTCAATGTAGGTTATGTTTGCTAACATTCCCGGTCATTTGCAGACCATTTTTTGAAGTTCGTAGCTCTTGAAACTTTGTTTTTTAGACTCTAATATTACATTAAATAATATAATTTAGCTTGAGTTTTATAATTCCAAAGAAATAATAAGTTGTACACTATGGGAACACACCTAAAAATAATTTAGACTCTAATAACAATCTTCACAAGTTCATAGGAACATACCTGAAATAAGTCACCAAGATTAATTAGTAGAGCTTCTGGATGAGGTTTAACGCTAATCCATTCTCCATTTACCCAAAGTTGCAATCCTCCAATCTGGTCTTGAATTAATACATTGACGAAACAGCTATCGGTATGAGGCAGTATGCCAAACACCTCAGAATAGAATGGACATGGAGGATATCTGTTCATTCGAAGATAATTAGTTTCCGGCAGACAATTCTCTTGAAAGTAAGTGGAGGAAACATCCAGATTCTCAGCTAGAATCTCTGTCATCTCTTTAGCCAATTTCTCAGCTGTTGCTGCGTAAGCTTCAATGCTCTCTCTGTAAATTAAGATGGAGGAATGTTGGAAAGATTAGAAATAAGTTCAATTAAAAACAATACATGCATAACCAAATATATGTGTACAAGATATTAGGTTGTAATGACGATTTACAGTAGGAGGCACTCCCTATTGATATAGTTCATTTTCACTTAATCACCCAAGCTAAGGTAATTGGTAAACCATTGGATACACCTTGCATTTGTGAGCTTATCCAGATAACCTCAAAATTAAATTAGATCGGTAAGAAATCCTTAATATGTTTAGTCCATAAGCTGCATTATTTAGCTGTAATGGGAAATTTAACAGCACCTGAGACTCTTGTTGTCACCACCAATTTTTGAAATATCTGTAAGAGGCATGTGGAAGGCTTCTGACCATGATATCTGCCTCAAACAAGTGGCTGTATGGTTACCCCATCTGTAACCATTATTTTCAGACAAATTCAAAATGTTTTCTTCAGCCTTTTTGCTGAATGGATGATGGAAAAGCTTCCTTTGCTCCAGTTGAATGCGCTCCAAAATCTCCTGTGGAATCCCATGATTCACAACTTGAAAGAAGCCCCATTCACGTGCAGCCCGCCTTATCTCTTTTATACATTGCTCTCTCTCCGAGAAGGAGAGAGTCAAACGGTGAAGATCTATGATAGGCAGCTCATGCTCCTCGTAATCACTCATTATAACATCATCCTTGTCTTTTGATAATAGAGTACCATTGGTTAAGAGGGATTTGTATTTCTCTTCAAATGGAGGATCCATTGTTATGAAGGGGAGAGGGAAGAATGAGGGTGAAGGAAAGAATGTGATGTTTCTCAGATTTTAAAAGTAAAATGAGTCATTCTTCAGTTTATATAAAGCAAGGCAACGTGGGAGTGCAGTCTAATACAAACTTGGTAATGTCATGCAAGCGCGTATTTCCTTGGGGGGTGTGGGAGCCGCTTCCATGCACCCGCCGTGGCAATGTGTGACCGGACACATCGACGTCTTGATTCATCTGCTTTCGGACATAATACATCTATCTTGGACGAAAACATCGTTTCGAAAATAAAGGAAACTGTTTCAGATATGACCAGACATAAGAGATGTCAATCCAATCCTATCTTCTTCAATATTTCTTATTTACTTTTGAACTCTTATATGGAATTAAAGATATATTGATTATGCTTGAGATTCACCTTACCATACTCTATATTGATTTTAGATATGATTAAGGGTGGAGTAAGAAATTTTTCTTATCCTGAATTATTAAATAAATATATAATTTTTTAAAGATAAATTATTAACTTATATACATTAATTTTTAAAATTAATTGTAAAATTTTGATTTAAATACACTACCTAGAATATTAAATAATAAATTTGAAAGTATATAAAATAAAAATAAAAATAAACTCATTATTAAAGTTACATTTTTTTTAATATTTTGTGGAATATAATTCATTTATAATTGAATCTGAATCGATATTGTAACAATCCTTCAACCAGAATAAAATAATAATTTCATGTCAATTGAAAAATAAAATAATTAATTTTTTTTCTCTCTTAATTCCTCCTTCATCCACTTGATTCTTTCTTAGATTATTATTTTATAAATTAGACTTTGTAAATTTACAAAGTTATTCTTTCACTTTTCTTATCCTTTTCCTTGAATTTTTTTATGTTTTTCCCTTACTTTTCTCTTTTTCTCTCTTGCCTTTTCTTTTCTTTCTTTTTCCATTCTACTTCCACCCAGTCGGAAACTAATAAAAGGAAAAAATAACTAATTTGTTTTATTTTTTAATTACAAGTAATCATTTTACCCTTACTAAGTCATTTTGCTTTTATTTGATATTTTTTTAGCACTACCAAAATCTATCCTAAAATTTCAACCAGATTTTATTCAATATATTTTGAGATCCCTCATAAAATTTCAGCTCAATATGATGGTTGGATTGAAAATTATACCCAATAACATAAAATTGATCAAATTATAATTTTTTATTAAATTTCAGAATTTCTCCAAATATTATGAAATTTTAACCCAACCTAAAATATCATATTAAAGCTTCATGTAAATTTTTAGAATTTTTTAATACCTCAATTGAGAATTATAGATTTTCTTTATATAAAACTAGTAAAAAAAATATTAATAAAATATTGACCTAAGCTAAAGCCCAACCGAGCCCATGCATGCCTCTCTGTCCTTGGATATGATTAAATATAAGAGATGTGAATCCATTCCTATCTTTTTCAATATTCCATATTTCTTTCATGATTTATTTTTGTATAGAATTTTAGATATAGATCAAATTCACTTTACCATACTCTAACTACTATACATGTACAATAGATTTGTTAGGTAAGGAAGTGTTAAAAACAATTTTACATGTGGATGTGCAATATTAATAAGTCAAAGAGTCACAACCTAGTTGTTTGATCTATGATTACTAAGAAACCCTAATATATTGGTGTTATTAGAGATTATAGGGATAAATAACAGATTGTGACTAGAAAAAACATTAAAACCCTTATTGTACCATACTTGATATAAGCTATATTGTGTAGCCTAAATGTTATCTTAAAATTTTGATGAATTCTTAAACGATAGTCTGTATATGGTTTAGGATGAAAATTCATTCGTGTGAGTAAATCTAATGTTTTAAAATTTATTATAAGCTCGTGTACTCAAATGAATTTTTATAGAAAGGTTTTTTTGCAATTCGTATATTACGATAAAAAATATTCCTAGTTAAAATTGATAAATATTTAAAATAATTCTGAAAATTTTCTGATCAACTCCTAACATTTAAATATCAACCTTCTTATACGTCCAACATTTATACCAGAATATTGGCCATTAATTTCATGAATTAAAATTTATAGGGGTTATTAAAATATTGATCAAGTTCTCATGGATCTAGTCAACTAATTATTAGATCTAGTCAACTGATTATTAAAATATAGGGGTTTTTTTGCATGATAATATATATTTTGTAAAAAATAAATGCTAAAACACAACATGTATGTTTTTATATCTATATTTTAAATAAAAAATATTTTTATTTTTATTTTTGATAGACTTGGTCATAAGCAACATACAAAAAGATATTTTCTATTATTTTCTATTATATATTTTTTTAGTAAGGTCATGCTTGGTAACAAAAAAAAAACCAATTTTTCTTGAAATAAAAACTACTCAAAACAAGCCTAAAAGGTGTTTTCCAAACACATTCTTAAACCAAATAAACCTTAACAAAAAAAAAAGTAGCAAATCAAACAGGGCCTACTAATTGACCTAGTTTTGACCCGAATGGGTTGACCCAACCAAGTTAACTTGGAAATAAAGCAAAATAAAGAACCAAACTCAAAACAAATTCAGTATAAGTAAAAATATAAAAACTAAAAATTTCTTAAGAAAGATGGATCAAATATAGAAAAGTGTGAACAACATTCAAACTCAAATCTAGCAACATGTTTATCAAACCAAGGTAGATTTCAAGTAATGAAAAGCAAGGTTTTGATTGCAATCAAGCATAGATAAAAAATAAAGTGTTAATTTGCTTCAATTATCCCTTAAATATTACAATTTTATTAAAAATAGGTTTTAATTCAAAACCAAAACCCTAAAATTAAAATTTACAAAAACATGTTATTGATCTTAAAACCCTAGATTACTAACGAATAATAATATACAAACTTATAAAAATTAGAATTGAAATAAAAAAAGATCTAAAACTAGTACCTAAGACAATGTCCATTGAATGAATACAAAGAACATGAACCCAGATTTGCCTAGAAAATTCAGCATATTGTTAAAACCAGAAAACACATTTTAAGTCTTCAAAACAGACTCTTTTAACCTCGGTAACCCAAATTATCACAACCAAATATACTTGAATAAAAAAGAAGTAATAAAAACAATGAATCATTATAAACATGCAAAAAATTCCAAACCTCAAAATTATCAACCTAAATTAGCCTAAATATTTATGTAATTTGGATTTAAAATATCTTTCTAAACCTTTAACTAGAATAAAAGAAAACTTAGAAACCTAAAAACATATAAGAACAGAAGAACAAAAACCTTGCTAACATGTTTGGAAAATTTCAAATCAAACTCATATGCAAACATAATGTATTAAAGCAATCATCAACTTGTTAACACATTCAAAATATTGCATTTAAATAAAAAAAATCAATCCAGCAAACCTCTTGGACTGCACTTCAAGGTTTGCAAGGATATACCTTTCAAGCTTGAATTTTCCAATAAGAATGGATTTCTAATGTTGCCTTCTTTTTTCCTTCTCTTAAGACCTAACAAACAAAAAAATAAATCATTGAAATTATAAACTTGAGAGGATAGCTGAAACATTCACCAAAACTTCTTTCCTTTTTTATTATCTTTTTTTTTCATAAGTGGATTTAAAGCTTGTAGATGAATTTGTAGGGTTTCAACAAACTAAAACTAGGTTGGTTTCATCATAAGATTAATGATTTTGGATTTTAGTTTTGTAACAAACTTAAAGGCCAAGATAAAGTGTTTCAAGCCTTTTGATCTTGAAAGAAAGGTTTTAAACCCTTGATAAGAACCATCTTGAAGTTTTTAAATGTGAACACATGAAAGCGTTTGGTGGTTTTATGCAAATAGGTGTCTTAATTAAGGCTGACTAGGTTAGTCATTTTTATGGCTTCGTTAGAGCAACACCGACATCAACGTTTCTTGAGACCACTTGATCATAGTAGAGAGGTGCAGACCTTTATATTGGATCTAATCTTTCTCAATTTGAAGGTTGGTAGCTACATATTTATTTGTTTGAAAGTGTCAACCCGATCAACATATAATCTAAAAACGCAAAGGTAGTTAATCATAGACAAGATGCTGAGATCATTAGAGAAAATATGGTGTAAATGTGTGATTTCATGGGAATAAATAGAAAAAGTATTTTTCAATTGAATAGTGGTGGTTATAACCTTAAAGGTGATTAGCAACATTATATTACTGAAAAAGAAGATGTACAATAACTAAACGACGTCGTATAGGTTAAACCCTATAAATCAGAGTTTTTTAATTTTGGATCTAGCACTACTCAATCTAATCCCTTTTCTTCTTATTTCTTTTAATTTAACCTCTATTCTTCTAATAATGAGGTAATTGATTAGTACTTAAAAGTGTATTCTTATTAAATCTTTGTATCATCATATGATAATTAAAGTATCATTAAATTCTCTAACTTAAACATGTTTTATAATAACAAGTCTGATAATATAAGATAGCTTTCATTTATGGTAAATACTCATTTTAAATGCAAGCATATCTCATAATTGAAATCGCTAATTGATTTGATTAATTATTGAAAGTGAAAGGACAAAGAAAAGACTAAGTTTAGAAAAAAAAAATGTTGATTCAATTCAAACTAGAACACTATTAATTCATAATTGAAATGGCTAGTTGATCCTCTAACCTTAATATTTTTTTTTTATTATTATTTAATTCTCACATTAATCTTACATCTCAAAATCCTCTTTAACTTATTATTATTATTATTATTATTATTATTATTATTATTATTATATAGTTAACCTCCGTGTGATTCGACCCCTGTCTTGCCGAGTTATTTATTACTTCGGTACTCCTATATTTGATAGAAAATATCAATTTTTTGATCATGTCAATAGTTTTAGAAACCTTTACTCGCTCCATCATGTGCCTCTTAGGTATCGGTAATAAGACAGTAACAAGATTGATATCCAAGCTTCTTTTTTATTCTCACTTTTCCTCTCACCAAACACATCCTAGTTGAAAATTTAGAGGTAATGTTTATAAGTAGTTTCTATTGAATAATTTATTCATTCATCTATTAAAAACTTATATATATATATATAAAAGAATGTTTTGTTTTTGAAATTGTTGTTCAATCAAGCTATTTGATATTCTTTATTATTGATATCTTTGATAACATCCTAATTTTTAAAGGAATCACGTGAAATTTTTTAAAAAATTATCCTTTAATAAAATTTTTTTAACTTGGAGTATTAAAATGTTTAAAATAGATTATAATTGAAAAAAATTATATTAAAAATCTCTTAATTCACATGTTTTTACAAATTCAAAATACACAATCTCACATTAAAAAATTATAAGATTTTGTTGTAGCTTATATAATGAAAAATTTAAAATTTAAAATTTAGCCCATGCACCAAAATCTTTAAAAAGAACTTGTGCAAGGCTAAGTGAGAAGTTGTGGGTTTTAGTCACATAGATTTGCTAAGCTTGCCCTAAAGTCTAGGCTGGATAAAATAATTTATGAGTTCAAAAGAATTATTATATGTCAACCCATGATTAATTGTGTAATCATTATTTACCTAAACAATTTATTTTCAATGGGAAAACATCTTATTTTAAGGTAAATTGTTTTTTATCAAAATCTTTATTTGTGGTGGATAATTCAAGCAATACAATGAGAATTAATTATAATTATTATTAAAATTATTTTTATATCAATTTTAATTTTAAAAATCATTGTAAAAAGGGGAGGGGAGGTGTTTTGTACACCAAGTAGTAGTTTTTACGTTATTTGTTATCTTTTCTACTTAGTTTTACTTTAATCATTCTAGAGTTTAGATTTAGATTTTTTAAAAGAGATTTTCATCTTTTTTTTTTTAAGTTTATAGAACTCAATTAATAATATAACTAATTAAGATAATGATGTTGGATTTCTAAAAGGTTGAATGCATTTACTCTATTTACACCACATAACAAGACTTAAATGACAAATATACTTTTTATATCTTTCATACCATCTAAATACTTTAAAAAGTTAGAATATACATAATATTCTGATATTGTTTTTTTAAATATTTTTAAATTTTTATTTTTATTTTTGTACTTTAAATTAATATATATTTTTTATTTTTTATATCACTTTAAAATATTAATATTAAAAATAGTTTTTTAAAATAAAAAAATATTATTTTAATATATTTTAAAATAAAAATAATTTAAAAAACAGCCATTACTATACTTATAAATACTACTCTCTTCTTGAGATATTACAAATACAATTCTTTAAGAACATCAACCTCCGATTTGTAATTTATCTTTAAATTATTTTATACTTTGTTATGTTACAAAACTAACAAAGTGAGGGTTCCTTGCAAAATTCATCTAGTTAAACCAAACATATTAAAAGATTTAAAACAAATTACTCGTCATTTAAATCTATCGCGCACACTTGGTTTTAAAATATTGAGAAATGCCGAATCTCCCGTCTTTTGGCTTTTCTTTTAATATAAAAAAATTATTATTTTTTATAATTCTTTAATATATTTTTGTTTTCTATTTTTATTTTTATCATAAATGGATGGTGATGGAGGTGTCCGCCAAATCCCAACCCCCTTTGCAAATTGTGTGATCCGTATTATAGGCGTAACCAGACGGCTACCCACCGTTTACTCGTTCCCTTCCCTTCCAGCTCAGCAACACTCCAAATAAGAAAGATATAAACTAATCATTCAAGGTGCGTGGACTCCACTGCCTCGTTACTTAATTTTGGTTTTTATATGCGAACACTTTTTTATTATTATTATAGTTGTTATTATTGTGGATAGATAAATTTCTACAAGTAAAAATGTAAATGTTTGGTAAAAGATTCTCCCTGAGAGAAGTTTGTTTTTCATACATGTTCGATTATTATTCATAAATCCCAATAACTTCTTTCTCCTTTCTTGTTACCTTGATGTTATTTTTAAGTTTAATGTCAATAAAATATAATTTTTAAGGAAATTTTACTATTTTATTTGGAAAATATTTCATATAGCTTTTTTTTATTTACATATTTTTAATTTTACTTATATAAAAAATATTTAAAATAACCTCGCTAACTTGTGTTTAAATTAAATAATTCTATCTAAATATTTAAATCAAACCTTAAAATTATATAAATAAATAAATATTTATAATTTTATTTAGTTTGATAACTGAAAATTAAGTAGTAATAAATGTGTAAAAAAATATTTTAGAGAAAAAATTTAAATATAACAATAGATAAAAACAAAATAAGGTTTTAATATCTCATAAATTTTTTAAATAAAAAATTATTTTTAAATTAAAAATTAACTCTAAAATATTTTGATTTTTTTCTATGACAATATAAATCCGACATAATTTTTTTTTTATTTTTTCCTTACAAACAAACAGGAAAGTTCAAATACCGCATAATACACGCGTGCTCGAAGAGCGTGGTCCTTTGCTCTCACTCTCAGTTTCCTAGCAATATCCGCCTCCACTAGACGCCATAGATAAGGAAAAGCAACCAAGAAGTCTTCCGGAAGGATCATCCTAAGACGTGGCGTTTCATAATTGGAAGCTGCAACAGGGTATTCCCGTAATTTCACCATCAAATTTCTACGATATATTGAGACGCTCCAGCTCTCTTCTCCTCACAGTTGTGATTATTTCTTCTCTATCAAAATCTTTAAACAGTTCTCATTCAAGGTATGCCTCTCGTGTCCGATTCTCTAGTTTTTTCTTTAATTTATTTTTTAATAAATAACTCTTACAAGATCTGTTAGTGTTTTATGGATCAGTCCTTAATAATCGTTTATTGATGACATTAATCTGTTTTATTTTTTTATCTGGATATTACGACGTTGTTATTGATTCTATTGTTTAGATCTCGATTGATGCGGGTAATCGAGGGCCCTTTCCATTTTTTTTTCAAAATTTGATCAATTGATTTATTCTGTCAAGACCTGTTAAGTGTTTTATGGATAACATAGATCTGCCTGATGTTCATATTTGTTTATCTCGATCTTAGGGATCTATTATTTACTTTGTTGTTTAGATCTCGATTGGTCGGTGTTTTCAAGGGCCTCTTAAGATTTGATTGATTAATTAATTAATTAATATGGATCATGTTTCTATTCGTTTAATTTTGATGCTATTTTGATTAAAGGAAAAGGTTGTCTTTTTCTTTTGAAAAAAAAGATCAATTGACTTTGTTTGCTATTGTTAATGATCTGAAGGATTGTTATGTTGAGATCTGAATCTAGTTTGTCTCTGATTTTTATTTTTTGGGGTTGTCAGATGCAAATCTTCGTCAAGACTCTTACTGGCAAGACCATCACCCTTGAGGTGGAAAGCTCAGATACTATTGATAATGTTAAGGCCAAGATCCAGGACAAGGAGGGAATCCCACCAGACCAGCAGAGGCTGATTTTTGCTGGCAAGCAGCTTGAGGATGGCCGCACCCTTGCTGATTACAACATCCAGAAGGAGTCCACCCTCCACTTGGTGCTTCGTTTGAGAGGTGGTATGCAAATCTTTGTTAAGACCCTTACTGGAAAGACCATCACCTTGGAGGTGGAGAGTTCTGATACCATCGACAATGTCAAGGCTAAGATCCAGGACAAGGAAGGCATTCCCCCAGACCAGCAGAGGTTGATCTTTGCCGGCAAGCAGCTGGAGGATGGCCGCACCCTTGCTGATTACAACATCCAGAAGGAGTCCACCCTCCACTTGGTGCTTCGTCTACGTGGTGGCATGCAGATCTTTGTGAAGACACTCACTGGAAAGACCATCACTTTGGAGGTTGAGAGCTCTGATACCATCGACAATGTCAAGGCCAAGATCCAGGACAAGGAGGGCATTCCCCCAGACCAGCAGAGGTTGATCTTTGCTGGCAAGCAGCTCGAGGATGGCCGCACCCTTGCTGACTATAACATCCAGAAGGAGTCCACCCTCCACTTGGTGCTTCGTCTACGTGGTGGTATGCAGATTTTCGTGAAGACTCTAACTGGGAAGACCATTACTTTGGAGGTGGAGAGCTCTGATACTATCGATAATGTGAAGGCAAAAATTCAGGACAAGGAGGGGATCCCACCAGACCAGCAGAGGTTGATTTTTGCTGGAAAACAGCTTGAAGATGGAAGGACACTTGCTGACTACAACATACAGAAGGAGTCAACCCTTCACTTGGTGCTTCGGCTGCGTGGAGGAATGCAAATCTTTGTTAAGACTTTGACTGGAAAGACCATCACCCTGGAGGTGGAGAGTTCAGACACCATTGACAATGTCAAGGCTAAGATCCAGGACAAGGAAGGAATCCCCCCTGACCAGCAAAGGTTGATCTTTGCCGGAAAGCAGTTGGAAGATGGGCGCACCCTAGCAGACTACAATATCCAGAAGGAGTCCACCCTTCACCTTGTCCTCCGTCTCCGTGGTGGTTTTTAAGCTTCCGCATGTTGCCTTGGGTCGTTTATGCCTTGTGTGGCTCTTGTGTGTGCTTAGTAGCCATCTTCGAACGGCTACTTTAAATAAGTTACTGTACTCTTTTCAAGTTGGTGTTTGCGTCCAGTTTGGTAATGTTTGGATTGGCTGTTAATGGCCGTTCCATTGCAAGCTTTGGTATTTAAGCAAATAAATTATAGTTTATTCACATGGTGTTCTGAATATCCAAGTTTTCTATACAATAAATAAAATATAAATATTAAAAAAAAAAATCCGAATGCAGGATGACTGTAACACCCCAACTTTTGAGGTTGAAAGCTTGGACACCATTGATAGTATGAAGGATGGTGATGGTTTCAAGATTTACAACCAGAAATACTAGGCTTGTGACACAGAACAAGAGGTAATGCAAAAGCCCATAAATTAATGTGTATGTAGTGTATCCGAGGACTCAAAGCTAAAGTGCAAAATATATTACTTAGGATTTTTTTTTTAATCAGCATAGTAAACTTAAAGTTTCGACGTCACACCACTTGTAAATTGCTTTTAGTAAAATAGCATATATTAATATTGTTGTGCATTGAAAGTGCGATGTTAAACCTCTATCGATATTGACCGAGACCCTCATTATCTCTTAAAAAGAACACTCGAAACACTTTCATTTTACCAGTAAAACAATAAAAAATTAAACCCATCATAGTTTCTTAAAATTATGAAATTCTGAACTCTCTAATTCATAATTAGTATTATTTAAATAAAATAAACACATGATATATCATGTATAATTTAACCAATTTATTTGTCATTTTCTTGAACAAGAAAAGCACTAACTTTGTTATATGATCTCCAATGACTCAAGTCACATTGTTGTTCTTTTTCCTAAGCAATAAAATTCATGGTGATATCTTTTTATTTTCATTTAGGTATTAGCAATGAAAAAATAAAAAAGTTTTTCAACACTAGTTATGTCAATATGGTTATCATCCCTCCTTTTCAAGCTCAAAACATAAAAAAAATTCAAAATCAGACAATAGTTAAAATAGTCTAATTGTTTTTAAAAATGATATAATTTTTTTCTTAAATCAATCTTGAATTATAATTGATGTTGTGGTTTATAAATGCTATAAAATTATAATTAATATCGTGTATCAGAATTGCGATATTAATAAAATGTCACGGCTTAAAACCATAATATTAATTATAATTTTATCGTCGTTTTCAACCTTAACATGTAACCAAATATCATGTTTTTGAACTGTGATATTAGTCAAATATCTTATTTTTGAACCACGACTATTTTACATTGTACTATTTAACTAAAACTTCTTTCTTCTTGTGTTAATTTACTATTTATTTGCATTTTGTATATTAATTGCCCAATTTATCCTTTAAATTAAGGAATGTCATATGACTCCATAGGACCTAGGATGTCTAACATTATTTTTAAGAAGTTTAGCTGGCCTACAATCCATTAGTTCTTTGAATGGGTCTAAGATGCTTACATGCTTCTTTTTTTTTTGAAAACTCTCACTAGAAAAACTATTACTTTAAAGGTTGAAAGTTTAAATACCATATACGATGTGAAGATAAAGATTCAAGTATGGATCATTTGATCTTTTGCTAGCAAACAACTTGCACCATGGCGAACTATAATATTATGAACCAACTCTACATTTAGTGCTTCATCATGATTGAATGCAAATTTTGGTTAAGCCCCTCGTAGGAAAGACCAATATTACTCTTGAATATGGGGTCAAATTATAATATTTTTTTTTCAATTGCTTGTTGCTAAACTATATAGAAATCTCATCTATGTATATTTGGCGTACATATAAAGATATCTAAATTCCTTTTTAATTTAATTAATATGGTTCGAATTGAAGATAGAAAGATTTTGGTTGATTATAAAATTCAAATGGAGCCAGACCTTCACTCTATTCTTCACCTATATAGTGGGATGTATATTTTTATGAAGATTGTCATAATAGATGTCAACAGTTTGGATAACATTAGTAATATAAAGAAAAGATTCAGGACAATGACAAAAAAAAAGTTATCTTTGTTAGGAAGTAGCTGGAAAATAATTATTACTGATTAAAAAAGAAAAGAAGTTAATGGGCACATTATACGCACAACATTCCAATTGTTTGGGCTTGCCCAATAACTAGAAAATTCTAGTTATTTGGCCTAAAAAAATAAACCTAGCATTTTAAACTTTGGCTCAATCCTGACTCACCTTAGTTTGCCTAATTTTATCTCAACACATATATTTATATACTTTTTCAAGTTCATAGAGCTACACACATGATTTTGTATGCATGCCATACATTTTATATGTAGTGTAGATACCAGTTTTCTAACCTATGACTATTTTCTAGTGATGTAACTAGTCAATATCTCCATTAATGTTGCACATGTTATAACAATCCATGAACCAACTTTCTAGAAAAGTATTTTTCTTCACTATAAGATAAGTTCAAGAACTTGATGAAAAATACACAAGGCCATAAGTAAGAAAGAGGAACACAATTCCTAAGTCTTGGTCTCCACAGACAACTATTAAGGCCTAACCATTTAATCTCATAGATAACTTTCAATCTTTAAACAATTTTAAGAATCACCAGTACCACCCAATAACTTAATTTACTACAACAACCACTCAATAATTCCTAGAACATATAATTTCTTTTACATTCTTGAACAACCACCCATATAGTTTGTTTGAGTTAGATTTTTATCTAGTTATGTTAGATCTTCACCTGAATGCTTAAAATCTCATTTTCCACAATCTCAGTTGCATCTATTCACATACTATTTTTTTCATATATCATATATTATTTTCACCTTTTATATTTTAATTAGGTATCAAAGTGCTCCTTGTCTCCACAAGGAACCATTTTATAGGAAAACTCATAGACCAACTCAAGATCATAACCCTATAAAGCCCAATTCATTTTTGAAGTTTTTCATGACTTTATCACTCATACATTAATAGATTACAACATCCAAAAGGATTCCATTCTATATCTTGGTCCTTTATCTTTGTGATGGTTTTTAAGGATCCAGTGATTATGCTTTCTCTAAATAGAGTTTAATACTTTTACCAAGCTTTTCTAGGCATTTTTTCTTTAATATGATAGTGGTTGAAATGAAAGCCTACTATTATATTTTAGTCTCTTAAATAAAGTTTTTTTATATATATATATTTTTCATCTTTTATTAATATATTTTTATTTTTTAAATGAAGTCCTCATTTTATACTTCTATTTCTACCATGTTCTTTATTTTTTTTACAGTATATTTGAGGTTTTTTCCTAGTTTATAGATATAGATACAAACTTGAAAAAAAAATTCAAAATGATGACGGTTAAAAAAACATCGTCCTTAAACCTCTTTAATTTTGTTGAGGTCTATACAATTTGCATGTTATTTTGGGTGGTTATGGTAAATTTTTATTTAGGGATAGTTTTGATCCTTCAAATAGATTTTCCATATATCTTGTTAGCAATTTGATGTGGTAATGTCTTTTGTATGGTTTTACTTTTGTTTTCTCTTAATGTATATTTACTTTTATGGTTCTTTTTAAGGAAATCTCCTAATGAAACCATATATGTTTTCCAAGGATTCTTAAGTAACTTCTATAGCTTTTTAGAAGTTCCTTGCAAAGTTGAATGGTTGTTTTAATTATAATATGACATTAGAGGGATTAGAACACTAGAGTTTTGCTATCGATCTAATTTAAAATAATGTTATATAGCTAGGTACTTACTCTGTAGTTAAGAGTATATTAAACTGAATTTGAGGTTGGAAAGTATATTGCCATAGGTTACAATATTACTCTAGCTTTTGGAAAAGGCATTGCTTTGAAGTTTTGTATACTTTCTTTATTAGTCATGTTTTTTATTTTTTTTATGTTCTATTTAATAAATACATTAGCTTGGTGTCTTTTTTTATAAAGGTTTTTTTAATTAAAACTAAAACTTGTTTGTTTGATGCATTGCATATATGATAAAATATTAAGCTAACTTTTATTTTATTCCATAAGAAGACTATAACTGCATCAATGGTCTTATATGCTTGCATTGGTAATATACATATATAAATCTCCCATATTGGTACTAGAATGAACTTCATTTACTAGTATATCATATTAGTGCGAGCACCTCTTATACTATCCTTATCATCTCTTCTTCTTGTTGCTTCTCGTGAACTACTTATAGATTATAATGCTTTAGATTGGCACTTCTCAACCACAATCTTTAATTGGATGTAATATTGCTAAAAGAGCTTCCAATATTATAGATCATCATCATTATTAACTTCTCATAATGATGAGTCTTAACTTATTGATTATGAAAAGTATGTTTCTAAGGTCACATGTATTACCTTCATATCTATAGATAATACCTTTCGATTATTGATGGTTGGTTAGGTTTATCAACCTCAACGATAGTGATAATGAATTTATATATAAAGGCATTGGAAATAGTTATCAAAGTAAAGAGTAGTGCTAGATTTACTATTGTTATAAGCCTTGCCATTATGAATCAATATGGTGAGTGGTTTTTTTATAGTAATTACGTTGTACTTGGTTAGTGAAAGAGATATATTATGTTTTTATAAGAATTTTATATTGTGCATGTAAGGAAAAGGAATATACATGTTATGGTTCACATGAGTTTGGTGTCCTAGTCCTTCCTTGTATGTCTATAACAGCATGCATGTTCTTATAAGAAATATTTTGTTTGGTTTTGGAGCGATACAAGAGATTATAGAGAATCTACGCTTTTAGTATAACTTTTTTATATTTGGATTATATAAAAGGTATAGTAGATACATTTATGAATTAAATAGACAAGTCCAAACTCATCAAACAATCTTTTTGATGAAAATGGACATAACTTTTGTTTTGTTTCCTAGATAAAATGGATATGTCTCCATATACCTTTTATTTTAGAAGTAAAGAAATTCACTCTAAAATTATCCTATAGATAAATTTATTTCATGTCTCTTTCTTTTCAAACAAATAAGTTTTTATCTTTATTGTCTCCATATTTTTTTTCACAAGACATTAACAAAACCTTTTCTTATGGATCATATACATTTACACCAATTGTGATTAAATATTTATGTTATCCTTACTCCAGTGTGGATTGTGGATCCCTTTTAAAGTCAAATTTGGTTTTAATTGTGACATATGTTGCTTACATTGGCTCAAGAACTCCCTTTAAAGTTGCTCTTAGTATTTTTATGGCCTTGAAAATTTAGGCTTATTTGTTTGGATGGCCGCATTGATGTTTTTGTGTAGGAGAATTGAAAATGAAAACCATGAAAATAAAGGTATCTTTTAGTTGAATGAAATGGGTAATGAGTTTTTATAAGAAAATTTGGGTTGTGCATGTAAAGAACATGGAAGTGATGAGTTTTTTTTATCACAAGTTCTGATTAAACAAAGGAACAAATGCTTTTGTAATTGGATTAACTTAATTAAGAAATTTCATGAAGAATAGTTTTTAATTATATCAATTTGATAAATAATCATGCGATCAATTATTGACTAATCAATTGATTAAGTTTCTTCTTTCCAATTAAAAAAAAATATATGTTTAAGAATTGAATTATAAGCAGAGAAAAGTAGCAGCCTCACAAAATCAAATGAAATGTAAATATTCAAATATTTCAAACCTTAAAAAATATATATCTACTCAAATGAGAATGCTTAAATACTTCAAACCTTAAAAGTATATATCTATCCTAAGTAGCAGCATACACAAGAAGAATAAGTAAGGATAAATAAAGCAAATAAAAAAAATATAACAATAAATAAAAAGATAATTGAAGAAATAAATTGCATATATGGAGTTGACTATTTTTTTCTAGATGGCCTATTTATACATATAGAATGTTTAAATTCTATCTAAATAAGTAATTCTAATCATATACAATTTTATATCATACAAGATACAAGAAGGTATAATGAATACCAATACAAACTAAATCTCTTATTTATTGATAATCACATGAATTCTAGCTAGCTAAGCTAAACTAGTTTAATTTATCATGGATTTTTATAAACCTTCTAGTCATTAACGCAAATTTAAATTTACCTAGGTGATTGCTTCTTCTTTTTTCCCGATTGTGTTGATATGTGAATATATTTTATATTTTAAAATTTGTTGGCTTGATTCATAGGGGTTATAATTTGGTTCTTTGCACGCCCGAAGAGATACGAGAGAATTCAGTAAATTCAGAGTCCTTGCGAGTTCTTTTTTTCCTTCTCTTTTTACTGTTCAGAATATTCTTGAAAGCATTTCTTATATAAACCATGATTCAAAATTAGCACCTTACAATTTGGCATTGCAATCTTTCATTGCAGAGTTGCTTAAGGCGTATTTTCATCGAGGAATAAGTTTTCGCTTGGTTTACCGATTAGAAGTCCAAGCAAATGATCATTAGAGATGATATGTTTGCTACTATATATCATCAAAGCCAAGCTGCATTGCTTTTTTATTGCATGCGTACATTTTACATGAGCTGGTAAACTCAAAAGGTAGACGTACTTTTATTATGGCGCAAGTACTCGCATAAACAGCCTGATCGATGTGCTAGACTTACTTTTATTCCATAAGTGCTTGCATAACAGCCTGATGTGACTATTATACATGCATACCGCTCACAAGCCACTCTACGAGTGAGTGAACTTGATTGCTAACTAGCTAGCACATCATATGATCCTAAAACAGCATCTAGAACCAGATTGATTGGTATTGACAATCGGGCAAGCTGCACTGTCTTTGTATTTCGGTTGCCCTCCTCTGTACCTCCCGCGTCTCTTCCTGTTCAGGGCGGCGTTGGCGCTGTGTTTGCTCCTCGATCACAGACCGTAAAGTGTCGCACTGGCACTGCCTATCCACATGCCTTATTTGCTGGCAGCATTGCTGAACTTGCTCTTGATCACCCTGTCGATTGTGGATCCCTCGGAGTGCTAACATTGGCCTTGATGTTTGGGATACATACTGCTCACAACTGCTCAAGTCCACCCTCCGAATCTGCTCTTGGCAGCCTCCAGATCGACTCCTGCTGGACTGCTCATCAAACTCCACGGTGGTGATGGTGGTTCTGTAAGAAGAGGCATTGGCGATGAGTGCCAAGAGAAGGCTAGCTAGAACAGCTATTGTCAAAAACCTTGCCATTTTTTAGGGAGAAAAGTACTGTGGGGTTAGGGTGGCTGAATGAGGTGATGGGCGAAATGGGTTTTTATAGGGGATTTTGAGCTATGCATGTAGAGAACGTGGAGGATGGCATGGTTATGCGTGTGATCCGTGATTTTGATGCGGTGGCTATGAATGTTTTGGTGGTTTGGTTGATGCTTACACGTCTAGATCAGCATGCAAATTCTGCCCAGAGATGCTTTGTTTGGTATTCGAGTTTCTTTAGTCATTATCTAAGAGAATATCAAACACGGACGCTCGTGTTGATAATTCAAGAGTGATGGGGTTCGGACGCTCGTGTTGATAATTCAAGAGTGATGGGGTTCTGCGCTGTCCGGTCGCAGCGTCTCTATTTCCACTTTATTAATTAGGATTAAGCTCGAGGTTTAATTGGCTTATTTAGAAGGCCTTTTGAGGTGCTTAACTTGTATTGTTAAATGTTATTGTTGCCATTTATTTTTTCTAGCTTTTATATATATATATATATATATATATATATATATATATATATATATATATCTCACATATTAGCACTAGAGTGTTAGCGTGAGCTGTCCAAAGCAGAAAAACTATATACATATATAAAAAATATATAAAAATAGTATTACGTAAAAAAATCCATATATCAAGGAAACTTTTATTTCTGCAATAGAGATTGTATTAAATAGTACACCTTTAGCTCTTGATTTTAAGCTAAATGCTTTAATATCTTCATGGATAGAGGAAGAGCACAAGCATTTGACTCAAATTCAATATGCTGAAGTTGGTGCATTAATGTATACAATGGTTTGTACGAGACCAAGTATTTCACATGTTATGATTATGGTGAACAGGTATATATATGATCTAGGAAAGGGTTACTGACAGGCAGTTAAGTGGATTCTACGATGCATTCATGACACAACTAATATTAGTTTGAAGTTTGAGAGGGATGATAGACTCGGATAAAATTTAGTTAGTTATGTAAACTCAGACTATATTGTTGACTTTGACAAGCGTCATTCCATAACAAATTATGTGTTTACACTTGTTAAATGGCCTGTAAATTAGAGGTCAACATTACGATCAACAATAGGTTTTTCAACAACTGAGGTAAAGTATATGGCAGTAACGGAAGCTTTCAAGGAAGCTATTTAGTTACATGGGTTGATTGAAGATTTAAGAATTGTTCAAGAGCATGTAAATTTTCATTGTGATTGTCAAAGTGATATTTTTCTTGCAAAGAATTAGGTTCATCATTCCCACACCAAGTACATCGATTTTCAATTTTATTTTATTCAAGAAATTATAGATGAAAGGGATATTCTGCAACAAAAAATTGGTACTGCAGATAATCCAATTGACATGCTCACAAAATATGTTTCAATGATCAAGTTTCAACATTGTTTGGACTTGATTAACATCTCTCGGTGTTAAACACCTTCAAGGTGCAGCACCATATGACGTATTAAAAACAATATTGATTGATCATGAGGATTGGATGACAAGCTCTTGCCAAGGTGAAGATTCATGGAAATTTGTCTAGATTTTTCTTGATAGTTATGTCAACCTCCAACTACCAGCTATATAATTATGTCAACTTTTAATTGCCAACCTCCAACCTCTGGTTACTATTACAATGATTACCTATAAATAAAAGACTTCTTTCATTGTTAAAACTAGATGAGAGAGTGAGATCAATAAAGAGAGTAAGATAATGCAACTATGAGAATGAGAAAGTAGATTTAAGAAAAATATCGAGTATAAAAGTGAAACATTGAATTTTATAGGATTGTACTGGATTGAGTTAAGTGTTTATATTATTAATCTAATAGCATACAATCTGCTACCTCTGTGAATATATCTGATTTTTTAGAACCACATAAATATGTTTGTTTGTGTGTTTTATATATGTTTGCTTTAGGTCCAATAAGTAATTCTAATCCTATACAAGTTAGTTTAATTTATCAAGGATCTTTATAAATTAATACTAATATAAATCAAATTTCTTATTTACATGAATCTTAGCTAAGCTAAACTACTTGGTTAGTTTAGTTTATCAAAGATTTTTATTCTAAATAAGATTAATTTTTCTAGTAATTTATTTTAGTAACCTTGAGGTTTGTGAGACTTGAACTTGTAACTTTTAGGGAGTAAACTCAATACTTGATAAGTTGAGGTACACCTTTTATGATTAAATATTAACATTTATACATGTTAAATTTCATAGATATACTAAGGTTTTCAGATATAATTAATATTTGAGATCTTGTTCATAGATATAATGAGGTTTTCAGATATAATTAATATTTGGGATCTTGGAGATCACTAATATTTGGAAAATGTAAGGCCACAGTCTTGTTTGTAACACCAATTTTAATGCTACCTATCATCTGAAATGATAAATTCCAAATTACATGTTAAGCCCGTTTGTCAATTTTACACTTGCATTGTTCAACAACTTTTCAGAAGTCTCAACCGTTTCTGATTGTCTTTTCCTTTCACCTACAATATTCGAATTGAATCTTGCTACAGCGTGTGCTAAGATCACTCCTATTGCAATTTTTCTGGTCCACTTCCAATCATTTTTAACAGTAAAAAGTATGATGGCCAAGCCATTGTAGTGTGATAATTAACATTCACAATGATAAATTGCAAGTGTAACGAATGACATGTTAGAGTTAGCTAATTCCAGGGCCAATCAACTTCAATGTATATTAATGATAATGTAAGGGATATGGATCGACGAACATTCAAGCACTTCAAATCCTTTTTTTCCTTCTCTTTTTACTTTTCAGAATATACTTTGAAGCTTTTCTTATATAAACCAAGATTCAAAATTAGCATCTTAGAATTTGGCATTACAATGCTTCATTGCAGAGTTGCTTAAGGCTTATTCATCGAGGAATAAGTTTTCGTTTGGTTTACCGATTAACAATGTGAATTGTGATAATTAATAAAAATTAGAAGTCCAAGCAAATGATAATTAGAGATGACATGTTGCCACTGTATATCATCTAGCCAAGCTGCTGAATTGCTTTTTTACTGCATGCATACGTTTTACATGAGCCGATAAACTCAAAAGGTAGACGTACTTTTATTATGGCGCAAGTACTTGCATAAACAGCCTGATCGACGTGCTAGACTTACTTTTATTGCCTAGGTGCTTGCATAACAGCCTGATATGACTATTATACATGCATACCGCTCACAAGCCACTCTACGAGTGAGTGAACTTCGCTAACTAGCTAACACATCATATGATCCTAAAACAGCATCTAGAACCAGATTGATAGGGATTGACAATCGGGCAAGCTGCACTGTCTTTGTATCTCGGTTGCCCTCCTCTGTACTTCCTGCGTCTCTTCCTGTTCAGGGCGGTGTTGGTGCTGTGTTTGCTCCTCGATCACAGACTGTAAAGCGTCGCACTGGCACTGCCTATCCACATGCCTTATTTGCTGGCAGCATTGCTGAACTTGCTCTTGATCACCCTGTCGATTGTGGATCCCTCGGAGTGCTAACATTGACCCTGATGTTTGGGATACATATTGCTCACAACTGCTCAAGTCCACCCTCCGAATCTGCTCTTGGCAGCCGCCAGATCGACTCCTGCTGGACTGCTCATCAAACTCCACGGTAGTGATGGTTGTTCTGTAAGAAGAGGCATTGGCGATGAGTGCCAAGAGAAGGCTAGCTAGAACTGCTATTGTCAAAAACCTTGCCATTTTTTAGGGAGAAAAGTACGGTGGGTTTAGGGTTGATGAATGAGGTGATGGGCGCAATGGGTTTTTATAGGGGATTTTGAGCTATGCATGTAGAGAACGTGGAGGATGGCATGGTTAATTATGCGTATGATCTGTGATTATGATGCGGTGGCTATGGATGTTTTGGTGGTTCGGTTGATGCTTACACGTCTAGATCAGCATGCAAATTCTGCCAAGAGATGCTTTGTTTGGTTTTCGAGTTTCTTTAGTCATCGTCTAAGAGAATATCAAACACGGACGCTCGTGTTGATAATTCAAGAGTGACGGGTTTCTGCGCTGTCCGGTCGCAGCGTCTCCGTTTCCACTTTATTAATTAGGATTAAGCTAGAGGTTTAATTGGCTTATTTACAAAGGCCTTTTGATGTGCTTAATTTTTTTTTAGTAATATAAATGTATGATAAATTTTAAAATTAATGATTATATGATCTATATAAACTTCTAATTAATAAATTTAAAATTTATAAAATTTAAATCAATAGTTTTTAAAAATAAATGTAAAATCTGATAAGCTAAGTTAATTCATTTTTGCGCCTGCCTACTAGCCTGAGGTTGGTGCTTAACTTGTATTGCTAAGTACTGTTGTGGCTGTAAAATTAAGTATACAAAACAGCTTTAAATTTTATCAACCACTGGACATCAAATAAATCCACGCTTCCGGTATCGACAAAAGCATTGCCATGTGTTGCCTTTTTTTTCTTGCTATATATATATATATATATATATATATATATATATATATATATATATATATATATATATATGCAGTATAGAAATTTTGTATTGGAAATTGATTTAACGTATTTATAATATGATATATTATTTATAAATTAAAAAATAATACAGGTGAAATATAAAAAACATTATTGAGGGGTAACTCAATAGAGTTAAATTGAAAAAATAAAATAAAAAGAAAATTTTAAAAAAAGAAAGATAAAAAATAAGACAACATCAATTTAAAAAAAAAAGAAAGAAATAAACGAAACTCTTAAACCTGGTCTAATTTCTAAAAGCTGCATTCCATGAAATCTTTACTTAGATTCAATCAAAAAACATAATTCTTAACCAATTTAATTTTAAATAATAAAATTGGTTGAAAGTATTAATAAAAAAAACCTGTAAAAGCACCAAAAAGAATAAGGATAAAATTTGATAGAAAACAATTAAGGAGGATAAAATTTAATAAAATAAATAAATAAAATATCAATTAAAAGAATAAAGACTAGATTTTAAAGATTAAAAAAATCATAGGTTATGAAATTGAAAACATTTGTAAAAACCAAGAAAACATGAACAAACATCTTAAACATTGTTGAATCTTAAAAATCTCGCAATCTATGAAACCCTGGATCCGGGTCCCATCAGTAAGTTTATTATAAGCAAATTTAAAAATTTAAATTTAAAAAACTAGTCAAAGCAAAAAAAAAAATAACAAAACAAAACCTTAAGCGAACTCTGCAACCAACCAGGCTCAACAAATCAAATACATGACCTAAGATATGAAATTAAGATAATTCTATAAATAGAAAAGAAAAACAATTGATAAAAAGAATATAAAAAATGCTTTAAAAAAACAGAAGTCAACCCGAGCTAATCCTTCACTTATTCTTAAATAAAACCTTGTGACTTTATTAAAGGCAAATCTTAAAAAATAAAAAAATAAAATTCTTAATCAAACAAAAATTAAGAGATGAAATTTAGGGGGGAAACCATTATAAAAGCAATGAAATATATATATATATATATATATATATATATATATATATATCAATTAAAATAATTAAGACTAAATTTGACATCAAAATTAAATGAAATTAAATGTTTTGAGAAAACTTAAATGAAATTAAATGTCTAGGGTTGGTATTGAAAAAAAAACAAATCAATCAAAAAATAATTCAAAATTAAAAAATTAAAATTAAAAGAATAAGGATCAAATTTGAAAACAGATTAAAAAAATTAAATAATTAGGGGTGAAATCAAAAATAAAATCCAATTAGAAATAATTAATATAAATAAAATAATTACAAATAAGAAAAAAATAATTGAATCAAAAGAAAAAAGTAAATTGAAGGTTTTGTATGAATTTTTACATGGTCGGCACACAATCCTACAAAGAAAGATGAGGAAAAAAAAGAAAGCAAATAAAAGCAATTTCACGTCAAATCACATCAAACCACCATACATGTGTCACCCAGAAAAGAAGAGGATATCAAGCTACATAAATCAAATGATATTGTGAAATCACTATTTGCCGCACATACCATTAAAAAGAGGTAAAGCAGCCGGTACATGCAAGGCACATGCAACAGCTTTTTTATTATTTTTTGGCAAAAACCAGAAAAGCTCTTAGGACTAAACAATATTAAAAAACAAATCATGTTGAAATTACAATCAAATCCCCAAAGGCAATGCTAAAAAATTTAAATTATAAGGTAATGTAGTGATTTAGTTATTCTATAACACATGAAAAATACAAAAACAAAATCCTTATGTAGAAGGCATTGATTTATTTTATTTAAAGGTTACATTAGTAATTTTACTATGCATTACAAAATATATTTACCAAAATAACCTCATACAATCATTAAAATACATTTATGTCAAAGTAAAAAGACTATCTTACCCTTGAAGCAAAGGCTAAAAATAAAATGACAAAAGAAAAAAATAGTAATTATATTATTATTTTCATAACCTAATTTTGAGCCCCCACATGAAAAATAATAAAATACAAAAAAATAAAAAATATTATCAAAAATATGAATAATGAAAAAAATAGTGTCAGTACATCCTAAAAATGAGTAAAACTTAGCTGAGCAGGTTAAAAATATAAAAATTAAAATTTGACAGTATTTTATTGACTAATGACAGCCCTGTTGACAAAGAAAATTCAATTTTGAGTAAGCAAAGTTCAAAATTAGATGTTTATGACTTAATTAAATTTTATTAAAGATTTAATTGAATTTATGGAGAGTTTGATTGTAAGAAAAAATTGATTTTGGAGTCAATTTAAGCTTTTATTGGAAGAAATTAAAGTTATGGGGTCAAATTATAATTTTTTCAAAGTTAATTTGGTCAAATCAAAAACTTAATTGCATAAATATTAAAGTTTGATAGCTAATTAGGGACCTAATTGAAGAAATCTAAAACCAAGGACAAAAAAAAGACGTGTAAGTAGAAGGGCTGGAATTAAAACCGGTCAAGGGCCCAATTGAAAAAATTAAAAGTTTATTACTCAATTGAGGGTCAAATCACATAATATCAAGATTGTCGCACGTCAAAAAAAATCCGCGCGGCGTCGACTCCGATGATTTTTCTCTCTGTTATGTTTTGATTTGATCTTGTTGGATTCATTAGGAGTCGCCACCTAGTATTTAATTGAAGGTTACTAGGAAACCCGGTTGCACTGGTCTTGTCAGAGATTCGTAGGTAAGGGACCGGTTGTGGTTAGGGAAGGCATTAGCACCCCTAACGCACCCTACCTGAGGTAAGTTGCTTTATGGACTTGATGTCTTAAAGAAGTTTTAAAAATTTTGTCTGTTCATCGGATTTTAGAAATACAACTTCTGTACAAGTTTTTATTTCTACACCGTAATCCAATCAAAATATTAAATCCTTCTTTATTCTCTGTAATTTTATCATAAATAAAAAAAATATTCATAAGAAAAATACAAACACACACATGCATTTTTTATTCTTATTCTTTTTCTTTTTCTTTTTTTCTTTTCTATTTTTTTACATCCACATTACAAATTATAAAAATACAAAACTAAATAAAAATTATATTAAATAATTTAAAATTTACAAAACAGCCCCTAAAACTCCAGAAATTGCATTGAAGTCCTTTATAGGACAGAGTGAACAGTGCCCGTGAAAAGTGGCGAAGTGTGAACAGTGGCGGCGTGTTTGTTCCACGCACCGCCGCTGCCGAAGGTGGCAGAACCAGTAGATCGGGGCCGTCTTCCTCTTCACTGTCTTCCTGCGCCGGCGGTGGGTGTTATGCTTTGGGTTTTCAAATTGGAAGTCATAACAGATTCTAGGCAAAGCTTTCGACAATCATTACTCATCAACCATTGAAACAATAACAAATCACATATGGTAAACAGACATATTATGCAGCATATATCCAAATATTAGCCCGAGTTAACCGTTGGATCTCCCTAGAACGGAGTTAGACCGAAACTGACTTGAGATTGGTGAGCCACTGTTGAACACGCATAACACTTTTATGGATGGGTTTCATCTCATCTCCACCGTTCAGAATGTACAATACAACCATACGCATCACATATCCAAAACTCAGATTGATCCAACGGTGACTAATGGAGAAATAGGCTGGCGGCTCTAACTGTTCCGAGAGTGGTTTGTCCAAAAATATTCAAATGGTAATATTTCTCTCATGATTTCAAATATCAATGATCTCTTCGGTCAGAATGTAGAAAATATAGGGACGCACAACATACCCAAATTTCGCATTGATCCAACGGTAGACGAGTGAGAAATCATCCGGCGACGCTGACAAGTCTAGGGGTGAGGGAGGCAGCGGCTCCTCTAATGAGGAGGAAGAAAACGTTAGGGTTTTTTTATGGTTTAGGGTTTCTCTTCTTCTTCTTTTTTGTCAAAATTGCCCCCCTCCTTTCTTTGTGTTAAAGGTTGCTATTTATAGGTAAAATATTGCTTGGATTTCAAAATTGATCACTCAATTTTATTATTTTTCATAAATTTTGATTTTTTTTATTTTTTTGTATTTTTTTTTTAAAACGAGCAATATGAGCATCAACTTAATGAGAAAAATCAATAATTTTAAAATAAAGCGTTAAAAGTTGAATGCGTTCCACATATCTTTCAAAATTTAAATTCTTTTGAGATGATGTTGAAAATGCTAAAAATAATGCAAATATATTTAAAAATATATTTTTTTGGATTTTCATTGTTTTTTCTCTTTTTTTTGGATTTTTCTAAATTTTTATCAAAACATGGATAAAAAATTAGGGAATAACCGAGAATTGGGTTATGACAAAGATCAAGAACCAAAGTGAAAAGGACAGTCAACTATAGAGCCGCTATTGGATTTTTAGAAGGGATGCAATTGCATTGATTTTAAATTAAAATTGCAATTAAAAACTTGATTAAGCAGATTACTAATTGAGGACAAAAGTAAAATTTAACAAGTTTTTTCCGCTTTTTCATTTAAATGAAATGGCGTGTTTTGACTAAAATGGTGCCATTTCACTCACTGTTTAAAAAGAAAAAAAAACTCAGAACGATGCAATTTTGAACGGTACCATATATTCTTGCTTTGAACACGCAGAGAATAGGGGAAGAAAATTTGTTTTTTATCCTTTGTTTTTCACCAATTTCCCTCCCCCCAATGACTTCAAAAAGACACCGACTTGCCACCCTTTCAACGTGTTGAAGAGGCGGTGGAGGGGTGACAGCACAGTGCTCGCCCCAGCCACGTTTCCCTCCCCTGTTTTTGCTTATAAAAACAGGGGAAGGGGACTAAAAAGAGAAAAAAAAAAAAGGAAAGGGAGATCGAACTTGAGAGAGAACCGAACAAGAAAGGAGAATATAAGAGAAAGAGCAGAATAAAGGAAAAAAAATGAGAAGAAAAGGCGAAAACAGTGAAACAAAAGAGGAGAGAAAGAGAGAAGAAAACAATAAAGCCACCGCATGCCACCTTACGCCAGCCACCACTAACAGTGTGACACGATCAAAGAGTTGATGTCTTATCCCAAGTGCAGGAGTGTCAAAGTAAAATAAACCGACAAGACCAAGGTCGAACCACAAAGAGGTGAATTATATAAATTAGAAATAAAGAAAAAAAAATTGAAGAGAATAATAACAAAAAAGGAGTTGAAGAAAGTTTTAGGATGTGATATTAATGTAAGGATTAAACAATAAGAAAACATATGTCAAGGTTATAGGATTAACTAATGATATTTTAAATAAATATAATATAAACTATTTTTATTGCTCAACTAGAAGCCACACACAAAGGAGGTTCCAATCGGATGATTTCTCATTATTAGCTCATTATAAATTACTAACATGATCATATTAATCATCTTATCTAAGTAATATCATACTTATAAATTTCATCAAGCAATCATGTTGCGAGTTTATATTAACAACAAATCAAGTTCCTATCATGATAACGATATCGGCCGAAGACTATGAAGGATCATGCATTTGATGTACCAAGTATTATACAACACAAATATAAATTAACCATTTAATAAGCAAGGTATTAAGAATTCGTAAGATAAAAAGATAAAGCATGTTAATAACAATCTTTCTTAGATATAAACATTTAAAGCCCATGTTGAGTTTATATTATACTTATTCTAACACCATTAAAGAAACCTTTTCACCTTGACATAACTAACTTAGCTAAACATTAAGAAGGAGAAAAACATAAATAAACAATATAAGAACATAAACATAATATAAGCTAACTAAGTATAGGAAAGGAAATGAAATAGCATAAACAAGAGATTAGTATAGCATGAAAGAAAACTTGAGCATTACAAAGATGTAGAGAGAAAGCAGGAAGATAACTTTGATCTGAAAATTAATATGACTAAATACATGGAAAATACTTTTTTTTATAGGCTAAGTTTCAGAACTATTGATTGATTGAATAATTGGTGGGCATCCATTGATTTGGTGGCTGGTTTTTGACATTAATGGCTACTGTTTTTTTGATATTGTGGGTTGATTATTGATATTGTTGGTTGGCCAAAATGTCATTGCTAACATCAGAATTATAGCCAACTGAATTATGAAAGTTGTGGGCAATTGTCTCAGCTTTTCAACAAAAAAAACCAGAGCTCATTTTGACTTTTAGAACTCAAGATATGAGCCAAAAATCAAATAGTATTTATGTTGTAGGATAGCTTCCGACGTCTTCGTTGTTGCTAAGATTTGAACTTGAAAATGGTAGAACTGAGTCTTTGAGTCTATATGAAAGTTGTAGGTCTATGTCTTACCTTTCCATCCATATAAAATGGACCTAAATCGGATATCTACAACTCCAAATATGATCTAATTACCGAATGGTGTTCGAGTTTGGAATGCACCAGTAACGCTTTGCTAAGTTTGGCCTTCTCTTTATCCTTTCAATTTCAATCCTTAAACTCATCAATCAATCTTTTTATTTATGTGATAGACATGCATTTAGGATGAACATTTACCATGAATTAAAGGTATATTATATTTTTAGACTTGCTAATATAAAACATGCTTTGGTTAGGAAATTTAATGATACTTTAGGTGCAATATGATGATATAAATATCTAATAAGAATGCACTTTTAAGTACTAATCACAGTGTCATTGTCATTGTCACAGTTGCCAAAAGCATCGTGAGCCACCACAAGTCAGCATTCTTCTCTCTCCTCCTCCACCTTCATCCACTGCTTCTTCTCTTTTCTCTTCATTATTCGTGTTGCATGTGAACAGTAGATAGGCCTACTGTTTATACGAATTAAGCTGAGCCCAGCCCCTGTAGTTGGGCCAGATTCAACCCAGCCCGTGTATTTCGGCCCAACCCGACCTATTTTTAAAAAAAAATCAAATGCTTGTTTTTTAGAATTTTTACAATTTTTATGCATATTTTATGTAATTTTGATTAATATTGGGCAGTATTTTTATGCTATAAAAATACAAATTCGGTATTAAAATACTTTGTTTTTGTCAAAAAATTTAAAAAAACAAAAAAAAAACTATTTTTGTGCATGTAGCCAAGTCTCTCAAAGCTAAAAAATCATATTGTCTTTTTCATTCACCAAAAAAAATATTTTAGCATGAATTTTGGTTTTAATAACCAGTTTATTAAAGTGAAGAGAACATTGGCCAAAATTTCAAAAACAGCAAAAATTTTATTTTGTTTATCACTTAGTATCCGAGGTATGACATTACACATAATGCATATTTCATATATTTAATTCATTTTTTAGGATAATAGAATGGTTAGGTTTAACCACTTTTAAGAAAAGAACCTCCTTATTGAGGAGGGTTTGTTTTGAACCTTAGACAGACCAACAATTAAAAACTACAAAACAAGACTTCAGATTTGATTAGACAAAACAATGCAGCCTATCTTAGGTAAGGCGTATTTGAGGTGCTAATACCTTTTCTTTACGCAACTAATCTTCGTACCCAATTTTTTAAACCAGTTACGATTACTAATAATCAAAATACTAGGTGGTGACTTTCATTCCAATTATTCACTGATAAAAGATAGAAAAATTCCTTATCTCTTCATATTTTACTAGAAATACACCACATCTACATTTCTATATTTTTTTTGGATAGTGGATGATCATCACAATGTCACACACATATGACAATTATAATAAATAGTAACCCGTATCTTGGTACACAATATTATCGCTACGGAAATTAGTTTTTTAGATAATATTAAAACCTCTGAATTAATTTTTTTTATCCTAGAGAGTTTTAATTTAATATCTTTTCTTCTGCATTTTATCAATCTTGTGTGTAAGAGTTGCCTGGCTAAGATTATATATATCCTTAATTCTTCAAGTGTCTTGAGAAATTTTAATTAGATTTCTAGAGGTCCATCCATGAAATCTGATCTTATTTTGGGCTTAAATTCTACAATTAACGTAGATGGAAATTAAGATATTGTTCTCGTAAACCTTTTCTCGTGTGATTTATAAAAATTTGAGGTATTTTTGACGAAAATAAAATTCAAACTTGGACAATAATAAGAAAGGCACAAGCTCTTTTTTAACACAAAAAGAAACTCCTTGCATTACATTATACCTGGCCTTACATGATACTCACAGACTCAAACAATACCTTTGCCTTACATGACAGTACTCACATACTTAGAAGGAGAAAAACACCACACGATGATGTGCTTTATTAGTACTACTTGGTCATCTTAATCTCAAAGCCAAAATAGCAGAGATCAGTGAACTCAATTTATTATTCCATTCATTGTAACATGTCCACCTTCAACATTTATCACATTCTGTAGGGCGAACCAAATTGACAACTGTCTGGTTCCATACCACATTCGCCGGGAAGGCTTCTGGCCACACTCGCAGCATCATCAAAATCCATTCGTCCGACACCCCTCTGCTTTGGCGCACTCTTAACAGCCTTCCTGAGGCCATAGCAGCGGCACGTGGATCTCATCTGTCTTAGCTGTTCACAACACCTGTCAAGACGTTCCTCTTCTCTTCGGTTAATGTCAAGGCCGTCCCGTGAGCTCGCTTCTTGCATGATATATTCCTGGCAATACTTGAGATCTTGTGCCCCAATCAACTCGTCGCGACAGTCTTCTTCTGATCGCCTGGAGTTGTTCTCATCGATGATCACTGTAGTACTGTGAATGGAGGCGTCAACTAGGAGGAGAAAGGCTGTCAAAGTGGCTACGAAGATGATGAGCTTTGCCATTGTACGTAGATTGGGGCTAGTAAGGATATGATTTGTTGGGTGAGAGTTGATGTGGAGGTTGGGGGTTATTTATAGCCATTTACGGCAGGCCTGGCTTGTGAATTAAGCAGATGGGTTAAGGTACGATCGATAACTTCGTTGCGGTAGATGGGAAACTTGAGGCTACACGTATATATTAGATAACATGCATGAGCTACACACGTACTGAGATTTATCTACAAGTGTTAACATGCATGAACTGATTTTGATGGGTTCCCAAATGGGCTGCAATTTGATTCGGAAGATGGTGGGCTAAAGGCTACACGTACATGCGATGGTTCCGGGTAGAATACTACATTACATTATCCTAAAAAAACTAATCTTACGGAGATGCTACTATGTATGTCCCAAGATATAGATTTCTATTTATTATAATAATATAATTATTATTTTCCTCCTCAATCTTTTTTTTTAAGGTAAGATAGTTTTTTCAGCATGACATAAATATTTTTTAAGAATTGTGTGGAATTATTTTGATAATTATATTTTTTAATGCAAGGTGAAGGTGAAATTGCTAATGTAACTCTTTAATAAAATATTCTAAAGTTTTGCACGATGGTATTTTTATATTTTCATGTTTTATAAAAAAATTGAATTAGTATATTATCCTTATAATTTGAGTATTTAAACCTTGGCTTCATGGGTTTGGTTGTAATTACATGAAGCTTTGTTTGTTAATATTTTTTAATTCTAAGGGTATTTTTGGTTTTTTCATAAAAAATAAAGTTGTTAACACATGTATCACATGTTTTACTTGGTTTCCTATTTTCTAATAGATGATGCAGCTATCTTTAACAATTATAATCATGATTTTACCTGTATCATTTGATTTATTTTAGTATTTTTTTTTCTCTGGATGTTATATATATATATATATATATGGTGGTTTGGTATGAAATTGCTTTTTTTCTCTTTATTTTCCTTTTTTCTTTTTTGGATTGCGTGCTGATTTTCTTTTTAATTGAATCCCTTTTCTTTTATTTACAATTGTTTTATGTACATTGGTTGTTCTAATTCTATTTTATTATTGATTTTATAACTTTCAAAAGGTAGCTATAATTTAGAGGAAAGGCGGGGCATGCATGTTGAGTACGTGTTAGATGTATGGACTACACGAACGTTAATTTATACACAAATGTTGCTATGGACTGTGTTTTTTTTTTTTTTTTTTTTTTTGATTTACGTGGGATGTCCGGGCCAGCTTACGCGCACCACGACTAATTCCCACGGCCCACTGAACACCCTGCAAACCCAGCAGGCAGGTAAGGCAGCGCGGGGCTGACAGGCATGCAACTCCAAGGCTCGAACTCGTAACAGCAGAAGGCGCAAAGCGCCATTCCACCGCTGAGCCGGTGCCTTGGGTGCATCCATGGTAGGGTAAATGGCTTGTTTGGGAATATGGGGGGCTTAAGCTGCTTACACGTAGATTCTTACAAGCAGATGCTGTCAAGGTTTTGTCTGCTTTTCCAAATCGCATTGATATTTGTTAAGCTTGAATTAAGATTCCCTTGTGGAGCAACGTTCATTTGCTGCTGTTTGCAAGCTTATAAGGTGAAACCCAGTTAAATTCCATCCACTGACAAATTACAGAACTTCATCTAGTCCTAGACTCATGAGGAATTCTGTGTCCTTCCATGAAGCTATCGTCAGAGAAGTTTTGTCTGGCCCAACTAACACATTGGTATTTCCAGCCCACTATCGAAGGATTGGGCCTAGGGCTTTCATACTTGAGGCCTGTCACTAAGACTTGTCATGACTAAGGGCAATTATCCCACATGATTAACCCTAATATAGGGCAAGCGCTCCATTCCCTTTTTGCCTCCCTCTCCGTGAAGGAAGAAGCTACAGGACTCCTATGCAACCACATGATCAGTCCAACATCCACGATAGGAAGGAAAAATGATTTTTCTCCTTTTCTGAAGTGATCAAATACCGCATTACATCTTTTAGTATAAAAATATGGTAATGATTATTTTTTAAAATATTTTTTATTTTAAAAAAATTATTTTTGATATTAATACATAAAAATAGTTTAAAAATACTAAAAAATATTGATTTAATATAAAAAATAAAAATATTCAATTTTTTTTCAAAAACAAATAAGTCTAAGGTTTGTGGATATTCTTGGATGTACATTCTTCGATATATTCTTCCCTCATAAATAGTTATTTACATAAACAGAGGAGGGTTTCCTGTCCATGACTAAAAACTTGTTTTGTAGGTAATCGATAAGGATCATGTCTCGCCAGAGACCTCCTTTGGATTATTGAACTTTTTCTATAACAATGACCAGCTTGATCCTTATTTCTCTATGCCTTCCTTAAACTCAAACCCGATAACCTGTCAAGAATGAGTTCATCAATCTCTTAAAAAACCTGAGAGCATCATCAATTAGAAAGTCACTCATATTTGTGATTTCTGGTTTACACATAACGAGGCTACAAGCTGCAAAGGTTTGGATAATTTGATAGAGCATTGTGAATTGACTAAGAACAAGCTGATATAAATATCCCCAAAGGCCAGTTCCTCATTAACTATGTATGATGTCAGGTTGCCGAAAACTAGATAATTGTAACGCCATCCGCCATAAGTCAATAAAAAAAATAAAACAAAAAATAATAATATTTAGTCAATACAAGCATGCATGTTTTATAAAAAATAATTTAATATTAAATAATAAAATTAAAAAAATATATAAAAAAACGATATTGACCTATATTAGTTTGCAAAACATATGACATAAGTCATTTGACAAAAAAACAAATACTTTTTGGTTTTGCAAAACTAAAATAAATCAAAGTTTTACTTTGGTTTTGTGTTAATTATTGGTTTTCAAACACTATTTTAGAATTTTTATGGTTATAAATATATTTTATAAGTTATTTATAATGTTTTTTAAATTGAACGATAATTGAAAATGAGGTTTTATCTAAAATTTCATAACCCAATTTTATAGCAATTAGAGATTGTTGACATTGAAGCAGGACACATGTCGCCTGCTATTATTTTTTTCTAAAGATTTAATACCCCTTAAAAAATTAAAACCCATAGCTGAGCTGTTCTAGACCCGTGCACTCGAGCCTCTTTCTTAAGGCCCATGTGCTCTAGCTGGTGTCTCATTAGAGCATGTCACGCGTCAACTTGCTCACAAATCCCATAGCAGCCCCCACGTTTGGCAACGGTAACGCTTAACGCCAGTGCTGTTGATTCATTCTTATCGATCCTCTTCTGGAGAATGATTTCAAATACTTTAGATTCAAGTGATTTAAACAAATTAATTTAAAAAACAAGATTAGGTTTTGATTTGGATTCAGCCATCGATTATAGATTTATAACAAGCACAACAAAGTACAATAAAGAGTTTAAGACACGAGTGGCAAGGGGGAGAAGTTCGCTGTTCAGGACAGAATTTGGTGGGTTGGTATCCACAAACAAGAACAATACAAAGCTCTTGAAACTCTTTTTGAGTTCCAATGTGTTGGCAATTGAAGGAGAAGAAAGCTCCAAATATATATAGCAATAAAGTACTTGTAAGGGTGTGGAGGTAGATTTGGTGCAGGCAGCAATACTTGGTCAAGAGGGAATGCGAGTGAAATGAAGAGTCTCTAGCTTGGGGTCAGCTGTATGGATCCACCAGGAAGGTTCAGTTACCATTTGAAGGTTTTATTTGGCCAAGAGGCAAGAAGCGTTTCATTTTTTGAAGCTTTTCTTGGCCACATTGTGAGCTACAGTTTGACTATCATTGAATTTATTTCGGTTCCGAATCACCACGATGCCTGATTCATAGAGTGAATTCATCATTCAGTAGACATCATGACCCTCTGATGCAGCCATATAAAGCATCTTGCCCCACATTAGACGGTGGGTCTGATCTGATTTGGCAATATCAGAAAGCAAAATTTGGTGCGATACTAATCTGTCTTCTTTACATCTCTGAGAGAGGAGAGGAACTTGTGCCTAACATTACAATGCTACCACCCTTTTTATAAATTTGGAAAAGAAAAAAGAACAGAAGGTGTCTGCTGCACTTTTTCTTGGTTCATTCTGTACGCGTCCATTGTAAGATGATGGAATGTTCTCTCGTCCAGTTTTTGCTTTTTAAAGAATATTGCAGTTGAATGATGAGTAAATCCCGCAATTGTTGTCCTGGAATCACTCGAAATCACAGACTAATGAGCTTTGCAAATGTATCAAAGCCACTCCCTCCACGCTCTATTGGATGTTAAAATAAAATGATCTTGCAACTTGTTCGTAAATGCCTTTCGTAACTCATAATTAAACCGGTTGACCTTCCCCTAGCTACCCAAATATATAAATGTTATTCATTTCCGTATGCTTTTGAGGGCAGATTGATCAACGCTATTAGGATTGACAAGAATTTATCATATTCAATGGCTGCCCATGTGCTTAGAAACTGGAGCAGCTCGTTCTAGCTGTCTTCCTGACTGGTGCTATTTTTGCAATTTATATATATATATATATATATATATATATATATATATATATATAGAGAGAGAGAGAGAGAGAGAGAGAGAGAGAGAGAGAGAGACTAAAGACACTGAACATAAGGGACAGAACTGAAACGGAAGACCTTAAATTTCTTTTTTCGGAGATCGAAATGAGAGCTAAGGTATGGTTCTTGTATATTCGTGGCATATATGATTAAAGAGTGAAAGAAATATAATGACAAAACCCTAATAAATCGAGCCAAGTGCGTTTAGATTTAATAATTGCTAGCCATTTAACCAGTGCTTTGCCGTGAGTTATAATTTACATAAATAAACTATAACTATTTATGTATAAATATCTAATTAAATAAATCTATAACAATTTATATAAATAAATAATAATTACCAAAAGAGAAATTAAAAAAATTAAAGATGAATGTAAATGAAGATATTCAATCAAATAAAATGAGTCATTCACCTGATTATGTTTACTAAAGTTGTTTATTTAACTCAATAAAAGGTAAATTAACATATCAAAAATTTATGATTTAAAAGATAAATACAAATGAAACTGATTGACACAGTTTAAACAAAATATTATGCAAGACCCAACACATTAATAATATTATTTAAAAATAAATACTTTTTTTAGAAATAAAGTTCGTTTGTATAAAACAATTATAGATAAATTAAAATAATATCTTGAAAAATCCAACACAAACAAAACAATTCTCCAAAAGAAACTTATATTCAAAATTCTCATGTAAAACTTGTTACTTAGGACATGAAATCATAATAAACACATAAAAAGATTAAAGATAATGACAAAATCAATATTAAAAAAATTAAAGCAAAATGATAAGATTGTATAAATCAGAATCTTTAACAAATCAAATATCAAAAGTTAAAACCTATATAAAAAAATCAATTACCCAAAATGATCTAAAAATAATTAAGGGTGAAAAACATTAATTAGATGGCAAATAAAAAAATTTAACAAAAAAATTCAAAAGAATAAAGGAAAGATTAAAAAATAAAAAAAAATTGATTACATGGTGAAATTGAAAGTAAAAAAAAAAAATCAACAAAACAACCAAGGAAAAAAGTTAAAAGTTTAAAAAATAAGGATCAAAATAAAAAATAAAATATTTGATAAAATTTAATTGAAAGACTAAATTGAAAAAATATATAAAATAAATAAGAAGAAAATAAAAAATTAAAAGAATGAGAACTAAAATTAAAATAATAATAAATTGTAATTAAAGGACTAGATCGAAAAACAAAAACTCATTTAAAAGGAATAAGAATGAAATAAGAAATTAAAAGAATAAGGACTAAAACTATATATATAAAAAAAAGAATAAAATCAGATTGTAAAGGAAATAGAACTAAAATTAAAAATAAAACATATGAGAAAGTGCAATTGAAGAACTATATTACAAAATAAAAAAAACTGTATAAAATGAATAAGAATAAAATAAATAATTTAAACATTAAGGATTAAAATTAACAATAAAACAAAGAGAATAATGGTACATTGTGGCTTTTAAAAAAGAGAAAAGAAAAGGGGGAAATAATCATCGACGACAATTCAACCCCTTTAAACTATCAGGCACCACTTAAATAGAAAAAAAGATGGTGAAGCATCCATGAAAATAGAAAAAGATCATATTTGGTCACTAGGTGGCATCAATCATGCCACTTGAATGGCACGAAAATCACTCGCGCGCTAACATATATGATCTAGTCACTAAGTGACATCAAACATGTCACTTGAATGGCATGAACATCACTCACGTGATGACACATATAATCCACACATCAACAATTTTTTTCATTTAAAAGTTAGTAAACAACATAAAAGTACTAAAATATTCTCCCATTGACTTTGGAAATGATAAAAAAATACTCATGTGAAAGTAAAAAAATACCCTAACATGCAATGCTCTTTTTTTTTGTCTCATCCATGGTTAAGTTCATATTTACACTATATGATAATAATTAAAATTTTGTAAAAACCATTATCTAGTATGCCATAAATTTTTTGATTTAATAGGCAAAGAAATATTTTTACTATTAAAAAGTTTACAAAAAGTCAATAAAGTTTTTGGTTAATAATTCTAAATTCTATTGATTTTGAGGGTAAAACAATATTTCTACTATATAAAAAGTACAAAGATGCATACACCTTTAAGCAAAACTTTAGAAATAAAAGAGTAAATGGTAAAATAGTAATTTCATTATAACACAAATAAAAAGTATAGTTATTAAACCTAGATTAGTCAAGCAAGTCGATCTAATGGTTGGACCGGTTCGGGTTAGGCAAAAGACATGTAAATGTAAAAAGCCAGCAAGACCTGGTCCACCCAACAGGTCGATGTGGACAAAACCCGATGTTTATAATGCATAAATTGCTATTTGCGAAATCAAAACTCGTTCCATGAACACTAATCAACCTAATAATTAAATCCTATAAAAACTAATAGATCTGAGTTAAACTCGGGAACGAAACATATAAAACCTAAATAACAAGATTTGCAATTTATAACTGCCTCAGGGGAGCACACCTGAGTCAAAATGAAACAAAATAGAGTAAATAGGGTTGAGCTATCAAATCTTTTGTTTACCCTATGATCTGCATCGATGGTACGAGCAGGAGAGAGAAGAAGGAGGGAAATAAAGGGATCGAGCAGTGATTGCTGAGGACATGATAATCGCTAGTGAAGGTGGGATTTAATGGTCTAGATTTGATCAATCAAATCAAATCAATTTTTTCTCATAAATTGTTTTTTTCAAAAACGGATGAATTCTCTGACTTAACTTTGAATTTTCTTTTTTTTTTCTTTTTTTCCCTTTCATGTAAAGAGAGAGCGGGAGGAAGTGAGGAGAGTTATGTCAGGCAAAAAGCGTGGGATTCAATATTTGTAACTAACTTGTTAACATTTTTTTATTGATAAGTAAATGGTTTATTTAATTATTCATGTCCAAAGTAATATGAATGAATATATATAATAAGTGTATTTATTTTATTTTTTATATGCCCCTCCATTCCATAGAATTATAATCAATAACTTGATTAATTGTCTAAGCTATGATATGATTCAGGCAAGGTCAAATTTGGATTTTAATGTAAAATATGCAATTATCAAGTTTTACAGCAATAGTCATAATTCTCAATTTGTCTGTTGGATCGAGCTAAAATGTTATGTGGAGTTTCTTGACATTTTGTCTTACCTTAGGCTAAAATTTCAAGTCAATCGGAGATCGAGAAGTCATCTCAATACGGGTCAACATAGGTTGTATGAATTTTGTTGTTTACTTTCTTTTGACTTGTGGACTTCATATTTGGCTAGAATTCTTTTTCTAAAAGGATGTGGTAGTTTATTTTGAAAATATACTAATTCTAGAAGGATGTTTAATGGGCTGCAATATAGTTTCCAAGTGTGGAAAGGATTCATAATTATTTCAGAATCATTTTCTTACAAAGATTCCTTATTCATCCGAGCTATAAAAGGAAAGAAGACTTTAAAATACATTCTACTTTCAAATTAGATTTTCTAGTCTATTTGGGACTTCTTAATGGTGACAAATTTGATTTTAGCGTATTTAGGATGATAATTTTTGGATTTTTATTGTTTTTATTATTTGCTTCTTAGTCTTTGGGTTATTATTACTTGTTTGGGTCAATTGTAAGTGGATGACATATATATCCACGTAAGGAGGGTCCATTCAAGTTTCTTTAAATCTAGAGTCATTATAAATAGATGCATTACCAAACACGTAAAAAAAAAGACAATTTAAATTAACAAAACTTCTTATTTACCGTATTTTGTGTATATGTGTGTTGGTGAGATAATCTCCCTTCTGTGGTTCTCTAAAGAACTGAAAAATAACTTATCGAATAACAACTGTCTTTGTAGCGTCATCCTTACACTTCTCGTTCACGAATCAATATTTGTTGGGTGGTTGTTTTCTATTTTCAATAGTGCTGGTGCCTAAGTACAAGTTATCTTTATGTAACATTCCTATTAAATCTGATTTACTTGGTTTTCCGGGAATCGATGTCTTTGCGTGTGGGTTGCGTGACCATGTGATCAAGAGGTTCGCATCAAGCTACATGTAGAGTTTTTATTTAAATCCATTAAAATAATTATTTTAGTTTTTTTATTCAAAAAAATTATAAATGCATAAAGTTTATTTTACAGTTTATAATAATAAGAAGTAATCTAAAACAAAAGAGTTTTTTCACATTTTCAATATAAAAAAAGTTATGTTTTTTTAAATATAAAATAAATTTTTTTGTTTAAATACTTCAATTTAAAAAAATAACATAATATCTTTTTATTGTGAGATTTAAAATCGTTTCATATATATATATATATATATATATATTCATAAAAAAAAAGTTATGTTTTTGTTTTTAATATGGGATAAAAATATTTTTTTAAACTTTATTATTTATAACATGTATAACCTATATTCATTTTGATATTTTTAATTTTTTATATAAAATATTAAATTTTAAAAAACATTTAGTTTAACCTAAATTTACTTATAAAACTTAAAATCTAGTTTCTTGACGAAATCAAACTTTAGATCAGATTTAATAACTATAATAAAGTCTTATAAAATAAATGATAAAATGATATTTTACGGTAATTTAAAATATATTTCACTATCGATTGGACATCAATAAATGAGTCGTGAGACTTAGCTCATTACTTAATTAGAGATAATAGGGACTAGATTTGGTATTTAGAAAATTAACTCAAAATACTAATAATGAATTTGTTGCTTTCGCTAGGCAACTTTCAACTGATCAAATTGGATTTGTTTTAGGATTTTTTTTTCATCTAGTCATCAACGAATCTTGTGATAATAGAAAAATAAAATATGATTGTTTGTGTTGTATTATATATGAAAATAGATTTTGTTTTATTAAAATTTAAAATTATATTGATCTGGATGTAAAAAGCATGTTATTTTAATTTATAAAAAAATAAGAACTGAAACATAATTATTTGTAAGGTATATTTTAAAAGTAAAATGTTATTTAGTTAATAAAAAAATTATTTTTGATAAGATAAAAAAAATAAAAACTAGCAATTCATCTCTTATTGTCAACTATTAATTTTTTTAAATCATCAATTTCATTTTTTTTATGTATATTAAAATAATACTTTCAAATTTGATGATATTATTGATAAATTATTATATTTAAAATTTAAAAACACAAAATTATTGGTAAAAATTAAGAGTATTTTTAATGGCAAAAATGATTTAGAATAGAAAAATTATTGATATAGTTTTTTGAATGGTATAAATATAATTTTATTTAATGTTCATTTCAATAAAAAAATTATATTAACAATTTATTTTATTTTTTTATTTTTTAATATTTCTATAAATATATAGAAATAATTTTTTTATGATAAAAAAAATCCTTTTTATGATTTTTTATTAAGTTTTTTTTTTATTTTTTCAGTTCTGCCTGTGATTCTCCCACAAAGCACAACGTTTTTCTTGATGTTCTGAAACACATTTTATATAGACAGCTTCGTCCTTCTAACGAATTCCTTCTCCTGCGCTGCCTCTACTACGAATCTTCTCTAATCGCAGTCTCCACCTGCCACGTGTTCGATCTTATCAAATCACAGCCAGGACAACGCTCATCGCAGCGCGTAGTTCCACACTCTCACTCTTGAGAGTAGCACTCACTCTTCACCAACCCAGCCCCAAAATGTAATTTCAATCCAACACCCACTGGCTTGTTCTCCTTATCTAGTTTCTAGAGATCTCTTCAGCTTTCTTCGAAATCAAAAGGACTCTCATCAGAAAAGCTTGGACTCATCCGATTTAGGGTTTCGCTTCATATCAATCAGATAACCTCACGCGTCGAAACCCTAATCACCGGATAAGGTAATTTATTTTTGTTCAAGTTAGTCGATTTGATCATCTTCTTATGCAAATTATTAGCTTAATTGTTAATATCTTGCGGTAATTATGTGGATCTTGTTTAAAAAGATCATATCCTTGTTATTTAATTACAAGCTTTAATCTTTTTCTTGGAAGGTTGCTTTTCTGATGTATTGATTGTTAGTTTCGTTTGGGTTTTTTTTTTTCATTTACTGTAGGCGTTTTTGTGTCTGTGGCCTAACTAGCTTGTGGGCTTATGGTTGTGATTATTTCTCTTTGATTAATCAGATAGTTGAGATATTTGATCTTTATTTAGTGGGATTTTGATTAAGAAAGCAAGGTTACTTGTTATGGATTACACGGATATCCGTGTTTCCTTATTCGTATTAGTTTGCAATTTGATATATTGTGAATTTATTATCTGGTATTTGCACTGATTTATGACACTTGAGCAACATATATTAATCTAGGATGTTGATTTGATGTTGTGGTTGTTAACTTTGTCATGTGAATTTTTTGTGGCATGTTCTATTGTAGAAATAGAGCAACTTGGTCTTGCTTCCTAAGAAATATGTTGTAGTATCAGAAAGGAAGTGATACCTTTGATTAAGTTAGTTATCCGTAGTTTTCATTTGTGTTCTAGTCCCTGTGAAATATGTTGTTATGGTAGAAAGGATGAAGGGACATCAACTGTTCTATCTTTGACAAAGGTAGTTATCCTTGGTCTTCAATTGTGTTTTAGTCCCTGTTAATGTGAGTTATTGCTGTTTAGGTCTGAGCTTTCAGGTTGTTGGACTTACTTGAACAGTTAAGTTTTCATGTCTGATTTCGACGCCCAAACTCCTACAGCTTATGGTAAGCTTGCTTTTTTTTACTTATATTAGATTTCCTTGCTAGTGTTGTGCTGACACTAGAATTTTTCTGAGATGTGACAAAACCATCTACTCCATATGCATCCATATTTCTAACAATAATGTGGTTTTTTTATGGTAGATCCTTTTGCTGATGCAAATGCCGAGGACTCTGGTGCTGGGACAAAAGACTATGTGCACATTCGTATACAGCAACGCAATGGTAGGAAAAGCTTGACAACTGTGCAAGGTTTGAAAAAAGAATTCAGCTATAACAAGATACTAAAGGACCTCAAGAAAGAGTTCTGCTGTAATGGTACTGTGGTGCAGGACCCTGAATTAGGCCAGGTGTGTGTTTCACCTTAGCATGTAAATTAGCATTGAATGTTTCTCTCCTCATTGCAAATGCTTTTTTTGTGTATAGGTTATTCAACTTCAAGGTGACCAGCGCAAGAATGTCTCTACCTTCCTTGTTCAGGTAATCTTCACTCCTTGTGACAGTTGATGAGCCTTTAAAAATCAATTCTTTCTCCTTTCGGTCATCACCTGATGCTCATAGTTAAGTGAATTCCAAATTTGTATTTTGTTTTGTTTGGTCAGGTTGGCATTGTGAAGAAGGAGAGCATTAAAATTCATGGTTTCTAACCTACTGCTGCAAATTAAAACTCAGCATAGTGCACTTCCTGCATGTGTCAAGAAATTAAGTAATATCGAAACAGTTACCTATCTTCCCTATGTTTGGTTTGATATGACATGCGTCTTTTGTTTCTGATGTTATCTGGTTTCTGTATTGTGAGATGATAATGGAATGTTTGACAGTTTGCTCTCCTGTTTCAAGTGGTTATGGCTATCTCGTGTCAGACGTTGAATTGTTGATAATCTATTGGCTTTCTTGGTTAGGGTACTGTTGTGGTTCATTGCCCTTCCACGTAGCTGCTGTCGATTTAACTGTCAGTAAGCTCGGTAGATGGTTGAAGCTTCTGAGTCTTTACGGACGGGTTTAGGACTTCTCGTTGGTGAGTGACTAGCAAGTTTATACTAAAATTAATATGCAAAGAAAAAGGATCATACTCGGGATTATATGCTGCATTTTTTTCGTTATTTCCGTGAGAGCAGCTGTGGGAAATATCAACCTGAATTTGTTTCAATGACTATCAAACTTGGTGGATTAGTTTAAATCAACAAAAGAAACGAAAGTCTTGGGATGGTTTCTTGGATGTAATTCGCAAGTGTCTTGGAGGCCAGAGTTAATTTAAAAGGATGGTAATTTGAAAAAGAAGGAACGCAAAATAAGATTCCTGACCTTCCTAAGGTCGTAATAAGAGCTCTCTAGGGATCTGCCAATTGAACGTTACCCAGCCTGTCGAAATATCAGATTTTAATTAAGAAAAAAATTATTCTAAGGAATAATTATTAAAAAAAAAATATGATGGACCGTAAAGTGTACTTCCTTACAAACATGATGCAAACTATGCATTATACAATTAAAAGCAAGCTAAAAGGCGAAGTAGATTAACTCTATTGTCATTCCAGCCAGAATATCGAGAATGTCTTTATCATTTAAAAAAATAAAACAAAGCTGGTTCAAATTTTATATCGTTAGCTATTTCGGATTTTTCACTCAAAGTCCAACTAAAATGGTTCTGAATCTACTTTCTATCATATTCCGAATAAAAAAAATATACCACCACGAGTAAAGATCCACTCACTCAGTATTTTTATTCCACATTTTTTAATATCCCCATTAAGCCCTTTATTTACTATCACAGTCACTGTCATGCCCGTGTACAGAAGTTTCACTTTTTATCTCCATAAAAATCAGAACTTTTGACCACAAAACTGAGAAGCCGACAGAAAACATATAATATGGCTTCTGATTCACGGGTTTCTCGCTCCTCAACTTCTTCAGGAAGATATCAGACTCGATCTGGTTTGTTTAAAATCTTTCGAATTTTTTATAATTTTTTTTAAAATTAATATAGATATTTTTATATTTTTAATTAATTTTATAGATTTTAAAATTAATAATTATATAAATTTTTAATGATTCTAAAGTTTATAAAACTTTAATTGATAATTTTAAAAAAATATATCTAAAATATAATTAGTAAAATTATATTTTTTAAGATTAATATTTTTATATTTTTATTTTATAAGAAATGATATGTAATGGTATTTTTATTTGCAATTAACTCGGGTTTTCTTAACTACTGTAACCCCACCGATAAAGCAAACACTATGTCCCTTTTCTCTTCAACACTTGCATATAAAAAACTGTCTACTATAGTGTAGTGATTTTTCTGTTCTTTAAATGAGAATTTGCCTGATTTTAAATCTGAGATATTTGTATCTTTTCTTTCTATTTATTAAATATTATGAATTTATTTAAGGGTATTTCGATCAATTCAATATGTCTATAAGCAATAAAATAACTAAAATATTTTTAAGTGTAAACAAAAAAAAGATTTCGGGTGGAAATATTTTGATATTTTTACTTTTTATACATAATAGAATCACACGGGCCCTTGTATTCAAGAAATTTAATTCATTAGATTTAGAAGCCTCATGATCTTTTAGCCATGATTGTTTTTGTTGATTATTAGTTTAGTTAATAACAATTATTAATTTAAAAAAAACTATTGGTGCATACAATTTTTGTACCAGCTTGTTAGAATCACCATATTCTTTGAGCAATATCTATAGCAGTTTTAGATGCTAAAAAATAAGTTTGTTTAATTTTATGTTACTTCTCACCATGTCTTTTTTATGTGAAGTGATATATGGTGTCTAGAAATTACTGATTTATTATCGATGATCTTTTCCTCCCTTTATTCTCTCTTCTAGCCTGATAAATATACTATAATTCTCATTATTAGTATTTTAAATTTAATAATTTTAATTTTAATTTTTTGTATTTTTTATCCATTGTTCCTTTTGTTAAATGTTTATTAGTTTTTAATTTAACTATTGCTATTTAATTTTTATAGATAATATTTTTTGATTTGATTTTTCTATTTTTTCTTTTTTTTTTTCTTTGCCTTTTGGTCAGATTTTTATGGATTTTAATTTTATCCTTTTATAGTCTTTGTGTTTACAATGATAATAATGATTCCAATTGATCATTCTTCTTTTGTTCTTTTATTATTTTTCTTGATTATTTTATCAAAGTTTTTATAGTTTTCAATTCTATCATTCAAATCAAGTTTTTTTTTTGTTTTTTAATAATAATAATAATTAAATTAATAATTATAATATTAATGATGATGATGGTAGTAATATTATTAATGATAGTAGTAAGAATGATGATGATGATAAAAAAAAAAATTAGCGATGATAATAAAAATAATAGTAGTGGTAGTGGTAGCGATAGCGATAACAATGTTATGACGACGACTACTATTACAATTATTAATAATGATAGTAATAATAATAATAATAATAGTGATGATATCAATAATTATGATGATAAAAATAATAGTAGTAGTAATACTACTACTAGTGATAGTTACAACAATAATAATATTATTAATAATGATAGTAGTGATAATAATAATAATAGTGATGATATCAATAATTATGATAATAATAATATTGATGATAATAATAATAATAGTAATAATAATACTACTAGTGATAGTAACAACAACAACAATATTATTAATAATGATGATGATGAGAATAATAATAATGATAATAGTTACAATAATAGTAATAACAATATTAATATTGATGATGGTGAGAATGGTAATAATAAAAACAATAACAATAACAGAGAAAAGAAAAGAAAAATAAGAATAATGATGCTTGAAAAAACATTAATAATAGTAATGGCAATAGCAAAGATAATGACTATAGTAATAGTAACAACAATAATTGTGATGATAATAATAGCAATTGTTGTTAAAATAGTAATAATTCGAATAGAAGTGCTATTATTATTAATAATAATGATAATGCTAGCAACAAAAATAATAATAACAAAAAACGATAATAATAATAGTAATAATAATAGTAGTAATAATAATAACAATAATAGTGATTTTAATAATGATAGAAATAATAATAATATCAATAATGATAGTGATAATAATATTGATATTATTTTGAATTGCTATTTTTAAAAAATTTCTTTTGTATGTTTGATTTTTTTTTAATTTTATCTTATAATATTTAATTTATCTTATTAAGTTATTTTAATTATATAATTTGAACTAATAATTTAACATAATATTTTATATTAACTTAGCCTTAATTAGTATTATTGTATATTTATCATGACAGATTTTTAATGGTTTTTTTTATTACTCTATTTCAATACTTGAATGCCATTCCTTGTACCCAAAAAAAAAAAAAAAGTTTGCTAAGGCACTAATGCTAGTTCTTATCTATTATGGTAAGTTTTATTTATATTGATCATATACATTGTATCCTTTCTCACCAAGTAGTCCATATGAATTTGAAAACACACACCAAAACTCTCAGACCATCAATATGTTTCTTTCTTTTCTTTTTAGATTTATTAAATTGAAACCTATTCTTTTATATTTTTATATGCTCTTATTTTATGATATTTTCATCCGTTTAACACATTTTTTTTATAATTAATATATTTATTTCTTTATTTGCAATTTTTAAATTTTTATTTTTATTTTATTTTTTTGCGCCTTTTGTTTGTGATTTTTTCTTCACATAAATACGAACACATCACAATTAGTAAAATGAGAATGTCTTATAGGCAGTTTAGCGTTGTATATTTCATGATTTTTTGAATTTTTTTTAATATTATCATACGTTTTTAAATTGTTCTAATAGTTTTTTTAAATTAATAAAAATCATTTTAAAAAACAATTATTATCATTATTAGAATTCCCTCTCCAATCATAAATCTACAACCTACTTTAATATTTTAATTGAAAGGTTAATCAATTTGAATTGTAAATTACTCTTGCTTTACTACATTATATACGTACACTCTCCCTATATATATATTAATTTTTATTTGATGTCGGATAATAAACCGTGAAAGAGAGAGAGAGAGAGAGTCCTGGAGTCCACGTCATAACTGAAGCATGGAAGCCACTTGGCAAAAAGACACTTGAAGGGCAGAGGCACACCTGCCCCTGCAAAATAGTCAAATCACGGTTTAATCGTTCTAGACCCTTCAAATTCTATCCAATCTCCACCTGTCCTTCGATGTTGTTACCGCGTATCCTCATCTTGCAATCTAATGGCTCTCTAGCCGCTGGATACAAAGCCATCTCTTCAGATCCGTCCAAACTTCTAACGTCCGTTAGGGCCTTTGTTCACGGTATTATAATGTGAAAAAAAATATTTTTTTGTTAAAAATTAAAATCAAATATGAAAGAAAGACTAAAATAATTCGAGACAGGTTGAACTGAATGTATATTCATTAATTTATTGCTATTGTTATTGCAAATCATTCATTCTATTTACAATTATTAAACTTATTATGATTAATTAATTATTTCATCAATTAACTTTGTTGTATAATAACTTCTCTTGTATATCTGGATTTTAAAGTTAAATTATTTTAAAAAACTAAAATAATTCCAAAAATAGTATGTTTCTCGAAAAGAATTGGCGTGAACTTTTCTAGATGCATTGTAGAAAATGCTTCTAATTAGTTTCCAAAATAGTCATAAAACATCACAAACATATTTTTGAAAATAAAAAATGAGCACAAAATATGGAATATATATATATATATATAAAACAATCACTGCCTTTGGCACGAACGCCGTGAGTTAAAAGAAATCAAATGTATCAAACGGCTAATATTCATCTCCACAGTCCACACCCGAACACCGCCTCTCTTCACCTCTCTATCCCCATAAATTCTCGCCAGCTTCTTCACTCCGTTGCGCTCCATAGCTCTAAACCTCAACACACAACTAAACGCGCTATCGTTCATCATGGCAACCATGGCTACAACTCTCACTTCTCTCTCAACAAAATCCCAAAAACTCTCCCCTTTCGACACCTCCTCTTCCTTCCATGGCACTCCCATCTCAAAACCGACGCTTCGTATGCAGCCCACAAAATCATCATCGTCACCAAACGTTTCCATCTCCATGTCATCTCCACCGTATGATTTGAATGCTTTCAAGTTTGAACCGATCAAAGAGTCTATAGTGTCAAGAGAAATGACAAGAAGGTACATGATGGACATGATAACTCATGCGGACACTGATGTTGTTATTGTTGGTGCTGGCTCTGCTGGGTTATCTTGTGCTTATGAGCTTAGCAAGAACCCTTCTGTCAAAATTGCCATTGTTGAACAATCTGTTAGCCCTGGTGGTGGTGCTTGGCTTGGTGGTCAGCTCTTCTCTGCCATGGTATGATCAAAACTAGTTCTTTCCTTTTCCTTCATGTTTTTACGCAGGCAATGCTAATTAAACCGGCCGGCCTGGTGGGTATGTGACTCGATCACCACCTGGCCCTGGCCTCTGCATGCTTTAAAGAAAACTAAAATCTCAGTTCACCAGATCGATCTAGTGAGTCAATCCTAGATAACCTGTTATAGTCTAGTCTAATTGATATAAATTTTATTTTTTCCCTAAAAAATATTATTTTCATTTTTTTTAAATATCAAAATAATTATCACTTGATTAACCTGTTGAATCCGTATAACTGGGATTCTAGGTGACCATGTTCAATAAGTTTTTTCAACATGATTTGTTTTGCTCGTTTTTTGTTCTTACTCAGAATTATTTTTTGGCCATAATTGTATCTTAAATGATAAGGATTGATTTATTTATTATTTTCTGAAGATTACAATAATTGATAAAATCATAAAAATATACTCTCTTTTTTAATAGAGAAGGTACACTTAAAAGTTTTAAACTTTGATGATAAAGTTGAGAACTGTGAAATGAAGGTATGTCCCCTTGTTCTTTTGGACCTTATGTCTTGCGTTCATAAAGAAAAAAAATAATATCAAAGTACTATTTGGTGAATATAAATTCCAGTCCTTGATTACATCATATATTCCATAATATACTGAAAATTTTAATTTTTTATTAAAAATATATTAATATAATATTTATTTTTTATTTTTTAAAAATTTATTTTTAAGATCAATATATTTTAAATAAAAAAATTTAAACAGCAATTCAAGGGATTTTAAAAGCATATTCTTTTAAGCACTTTCCCTGACTCCTATTTAAGTAGGAGTTTTGCGGGCATGTGATCATTTTCCTTGTAATTTAAGTAGAAAATTAAGATGTTTTCCATGCTTCATTTGTAGAAGTGCTAGTAAAAAGGAAGGAACCGGCTGTTATTAGGTTCTTGATTTGCTAGTTATAATTAATGAATAAGATATATCCTTGCAATCCACGTTTTATGAATTAAGAATTGAAATTGATGTCTTGACCAGGTTGTACGCAAACCAGCTCATCTCTTCCTTGATGAGCTCGGTATTGAGTATGATGAGCAAGAAGACTATGTAGTAATCAAGCATGCAGCTCTTTTCACCTCCACAATCATGAGCAAACTCCTTGCCCGTCCAAATGTTAAGCTTTTCAATGCTGTGGCTGCTGAGGACTTGATAGTGAAAGAAGGAAAAGTGGGTGGAGTGGTCACTAATTGGGCTCTTGTGTCAATGAACCATGACACACAATCTTGTATGGACCCTAATGTAATGGAGGCCAAGGTGGTTGTGAGTTCTTGTGGCCATGATGGACCATTTGGTGCTACTGGGGTCAAGAGGCTTAAGAGCATTGGCATGATTGATAGCGTGCCAGGAATGAAGGCTCTTGACATGAACGCTGCTGAAGATGCCATTGTGAAGCTTACTAGGGAAGTTGTGCCTGGAATGATTGTTACTGGCATGGAAGTTGCTGAGATTGATGGCTCTCCGAGAATGGTAAATTTCCAATTTCCCTTTTCTTTAAATATCGTGGTAGGGATTTTTGTGCCTCGAGATTGCTCTCATTTTCCATTCATCTTTTGCGCTACATGTTCAATATCTGCAACTAAAAATGTTTTCATAGTCTTGGATTATACTATAAACTTGGTGCTGTCAATTAATACAAGGTCTAGTCTTAACTATTATTGAATGTATACTATCATGGGATATTTTCCGGATCATCAAGGGCCTATGTAATCATGAAATGCAGCATATGACTGACTATCCACATTTATTATTGGATAGATTGGACCCGTCATAGTGTGGTCCCGGAAATGGGTCCTGAAATATCATGTCTTTAAGGACCACCGTGTCTTCTTCCTGATATGATTCAGGGACCGGGAAATGCTAAAGTGAAATGGTCGCGGCCGGTCCTCCATCAAGTTTTGTCCTGTAACGTTAGCAAACAAAGAGGGAATTGAGATTGACAAAAACAGCTAGTTTATGATTAGCACTTGGAGCTCAAAATCGAAAGCATATGCTTACGGGACTGACGCATTTGTATGTGGTTATTGGTAATGCAGGGACCAACATTTGGGGCAATGATGATATCAGGGCAGAAGGCAGCACACCTTGCCTTGAAGTCACTCGGGATGCCCAATGCACTGGATGGAACATTTGTGGGAGGCATTCATCCAGAGCTGATCCTGGCTGCTGTTGAATCTGCTGATATTGCAGAGACCTGAGTGGTAGCAAAGCAATAGACTCAAATATGTCAGATAAATAAAAGGCAGTAGAAATGAGTTCGAGGGGTTTCCCAGTTGATGTGGTCATGGTAGGTTTTAGTTAGTAGTCTTGGTGTCTATTCCTTTCGTTCAAGACTCTGTTGGCATTAGCCAGTTGAAATAATTTAGTTCATGCTGCTTTCGGACCTTGTTGGCTGGCCTATCTGTCAATTCTCTCGGCTGAATATAGAGGGTTTGATTTGCATTTGATTGAAAAAACATTTTCTTGATTTTCTGTATGAGGGCAAGCCATTTTAGTGCCTTCTTTCTCGTAAAATATTTAAATGCCATCACTGAACCATCGAACCAAGTATCTTTTATGAAAACCACCGAGTGTGGCGTCATTTTCCAAAGCAACCACATTGCAAAATGTTGATCGACTAGCCGCCCCCATCCTGGAGGTCATATGGAGTTGCTTCATCGTAGCCCTCGTGCTCTGAAAGAGAGCGGCAATCCTAAGGGGTAACTTAAATAATCAGTTTTTGGATTTGTAACTTAAACTATCAAGTTTTGTTTTCTAATGGTTTGGTGATATGATGAAAAAGTTGTTTTTTAATTTTAAATATGAAAGTGTTAAAATAATAAATAATATAGTGAGGTTAAGATTAAATTACAAGAGGATTTTGATATAAAAGATAAATGTGTAGATTATTAATATTATTTTAAATTAGTATAATATAAATTATTTTTATTATTCAATTAAAAACTAAACATAAAAGAGATTATAATTGAATGATTTGTTATTAATAGTTTATTATAAGTTATTAATATAATTATATTAATTATCTTATTTAAGTAATATTAATATTTTTAAATATTATCAGAAATTTATAATGCTAAATTATGTTAATAACAAATAAAGTTTTTTTATAACACAAGTGTCAGTTATATCATACATTTGACAATAAAGGATCAAATATTTATTGTATCAAGTGTTATACAATATAAATCTAAATTAACCATTTAACAAGCAAGATATTAATAATTAATAAGATAAAAATGATAAGACATGTTAATAGCAAATTGTTTATGATATAATTATTGAATTCATATTAAGTTTATATTATACTTATCATAATACCATTAGTGAAATCTTTTTACCTTAATATAATAAACGTAGTTAAATATAATGAACAAAAGAAACATAAATAAATAAGAAGAGAACATGATTATATAAGTATAGTAAAGGAAATGAAAGGTATAAATAAAAGATTAATGAAAGCAAAACTTAAACATTATAAAAATATAAAGAAAGAGAGCAAAAACATGGTCTCGATCTTAAAACTAAGATGCCTAAATTTATGGCAAATGTCTCCTTTTATATGTCAAAATTTAAAACTATTGATTTAATGATTAATTGTTGAGTGGGTGACCACCTCTTAACTTTATGACAATTCTTATTTTTTTTGTCTAAATAAAACGTTATGGATAACATTATAATTTGAATAGATAGTCTCATGAAAGTTCTGGGAAATTATTTTAACTTTTCAATAATTAAAAAATCGGTGCATTTGGATTTCTAAAACTCGAAATATGAATTGAACACTGAATAGTGTTTGGAATACAGGACAAATTCTGAATTCTCCATTGTTGCTAAGATTTGGACTCGAAAATGACACTTTTAAATCTTAAACTTTTTATAAATATTTTATGTCTATGTCTTAACTTTCCATATATATAAATCAGATCTAAATCTAAGTTCTACAGCTCCAGTTATGATCCAATAACCGAATGGTGTTCCAATTTAGACGAAACTAACATATCTTTTCTAAACTTAGCTCTCTCTTTATCTTTTTATTTTCATTAGTTAAATTCATCAATCAATTCTTTGATTTATGTGATAAGCTTGTATTTAAGATGAACATTTATCATAAATTAAATTTATCTTATATTATTAGACATATTATTATAAAACATGTTCTAGTTAGGGAGTTGTTGATACTTTAAGTGCAAAATAATGATATAAAATATTAATAAAAATATATTTTTAAGTACTAATTATTAGATTAATAAAAACTTATATAATTATTAATTTAAAAATTTATAAAATCAATCAAAATACTATAAGTTAATTTAAATATTCATGTTAATAAAAAAATAAAAAAATACAGGGGCTCGACTACTTAATCACAGTTCACAAGGCTTCTTGCAGAGGCAATAACAATTTGTCCACGCATCAGGATAGTTGCCTCTTTCAACAGCTCTTCCGAAGCCGTATAGCATTCTTTAACATATCGAGTGAGAATTGCATGATTAGGCATATGTAACTCATCATTCTCATTCTCCTCTGGTTTGTCTCTGCATCAATCTAACACTTTAAAAGTGTGTATACTTCTCTGATCCGATTTAAAATAGACTATACAGAATACATGAAATTTTATCTACAATAACTTAAAGTATAAACTCTGAAGGTTAAAGAGAAATCAGACAACTTTTTTAGGTTAATTATTCCATAATCATCATTTAAATCATCTTCAACAGCTTGATTAAAGGTTCAAAGGTTTTATAGTTTTCATCGAATTATGGCCCCACCACTACATCTGGTTTTCAACAACTCCATGACACTGCATTAAATCTTTCAAACAATGTGTTGTCCCACGGTAATGATTTCGCAACCATGCTGGTATCTAAAACGTTACTACTTGAAATCATATTTTTTTAGATTAATATTTTTTTAGATTAATGTGATTGTTTGGGTCAGTTTATACCCACCATAACTAATTTCATGAGCTCTAAAGTTAACAACCATATAAGTCTCTAGTGACCATCATATGAGCAATTACGGACTCGAACTTGAGACCATAGAGGGAACAAACTACTTGATCCCAAGTCTTTACCACTTGACCACCACCTAGATAGTTACTTGAAATTATACTTATTAAACTGGGATTGCTCGGTGAGTCCATTGAGACAAGATATTGGATTGATTTAAGTTTTTTAAAAAAATGATCTATATAATAACCCGGTTAAATTTAGTTAATTTAGAGGGTTAATTCATAATTTGAATAAGACCTAATTTTTTTTTTAAATACAGGATTTCAGTACATATATTTTATGTTCTTAAAAAAATTATATTTTTTAAATGTGAAATAAAAAATTTTTTGGTTTAAATATTTCAACTTAAAATGATAACATTAACATAAATACTTTATATTTTTCTAAGAAAAAAACTATATTTTTTTAATGTGAGATTTGAAACCTATTAATATATATATTTTATATTCATAAGAAAAAAACTATATTTTTTTAATATGAAATAAAATTTTTTTAAAAATATTATTTTAAATTTTGTTATTTACAATATATATATCACCTATATTTTCATGATTTTTTTTTATATAAAATATTAAAATTTTAATTTTTTATAATTTTTTCTAGTTAATACAAATTAATTCAAATTAATCTAAAATAACTTATAAAAATCGAAACTATTTTTTAACCAGATGAAATCTGGATTTAATAACTATAATTGAAATGTGGAGCTTACAACGCTTCTCAAGAAACAAAATAGTGCAAGCTTTATTGCGTCTAAAAAGACGCAATAAAGCTTTTACGTGATGCCAGTTTGGAGGCTCTTAAGAAGAGGCTTCTGATGTGGTTGGCGATGTTAAATGTGGATGTTGTGGCTTTAACTTCGATTATAGCGATGTTTCGTAATGCTTTGTTACAATGTTTTTATATAAAATAATTAGTTTAAAACCCAATTTTTGTTTTTTGTCAAGGGATGGCTATGGCGAATGTTTTAACCATTGATTGTATTGAGAAGTTCGAATTATGTGTACCTTTGACTTTAAAATGCTAATCCATTTATTTAAAGCTTATTTGCGTAAAAAATTAAAATCTTATACAATATTTATTCAATTTATCTTATAGAAAAAGTGGCAAAAGTTCTTAAAAAAAAGCCAAAAACCATTTAAATTCAAATTTACAATAACAACAAACTCAAAAAAATTAAATATGTAGCAACTACATTATAAATTTGTCATTCCATACAATTTAGTAGATTATTAAAAAAATTACAAATATTATAAGAGAAATCTATCAAAATATACATTAACAACTCATTAATATTGGATTTTTAATTTGTTTTGTTTTCTTTGAAGTTATTTTAGTCTTGTCATGTAAGTTTAATAAGTTTATTAAAGTTGACTTGATTTATTATTTTAATTATTTTTTATTTGATTTTATTTTTAATATTAGATTAATTAAAAATTAGACTAAATAAATTTTTTTATTTGCTTTCTACATGATTATTAGGGTCTTATAACCTAGATAACAACTTTGATAAATTAACCCGAGTTAATCTAAGTCGATCTAATATGTTATCGTTTTAATACTTTAAAAAAATATTTTAAATTTTTTTAGTTAAATTATATTTTTTTATATTGCTTTTAAATTTATAAAATTAATTAGGTGACATCAAATTAATTCCTATGTAATTTTAATTTTTTTCTATTAAAATATACATTAAGGACACTTGAATATGTTTTTATATCCAGAAAAGCTTTAATCCGACCCCCATCACGCGGCAATTATCTGGTGCTGTAGCTAAACGTTCTTTTCTTTTTCCCTTTCTTTCTTCTTAACAAGGAAAACGACAGAGCATGTCGGTGCAATAAAATTTCCAAGGACGTTGAACTGGAATACATGACGTTGTTAAAAAAAATTATAATAATAAAGGAAAGAAATGAAAATTAGCCCCTTGGATGCGACATGATTGGCATTATATACGGCGAATGTTATGCTTGAAGGGTCTTCCACCATTATAAAGCACATGAGATCAACACAAGCAGAGAACCAAACCCACATACCTCATCATGGCTTCTTCTGCCCATCACCCACTTCTAAACACTACCAATAACACTAAATCCCACGTCAAGATCTTTATCTTTTCCATTTCTCTGTTTGCAGTCATATTGTCTAGTGTTTTTCTTGCATCCCATTTCATCAAAGTTAGTCAATCTAGTCCATCAACTCCACAAATATGTAACCAAGCCCATGACCCCCAAGAATGTTTATCAATACTATCTGAAGCTGTCTCCACTGAAGGAGTTCAAGAATCTAATGGCGTTGGCCTCCTAAAAACTTTCTTGGTAAAATCTCTCTCGCAAATGAGAATGGCAAAGGCAGCTGCCAATGCTGTAAATAGCAAGATCAATGACCATAAACATCAAGCAGCTCTAGCTGATTGTGTGGAGCTTATGGATATGTCCATTGACCGTGTTACTGATACATTATCAGCTCTGGGCAACTGGGGCAGCCAGTCTGATGCTAGTGATGCAAATACTTGGCTAAGTGGTGTACTCACTAACCATGTTACATGCTTGGATGGCGTTGACACAATAGACCAACCATCAATGAAAAAATTACTCCAAGATTTGATCTCAAGGATGAGAACCTCTCTGGCTACTGTTTCTAGTCTTTCAGCCTCTGATACTGATCTCGTTCAGCCATTAAATGGGGGTTTTCCATCATGGATCTTGGGAAGGGACCGCAAACTATTGGAAAGTTCAGTAAGCAATGTTGAGGCGAATGTGGTAGTAGCACAAGATGGGAGTGGGGACTACACCACTATTCAAGAAGCTGTGAACTCAGTCCCAGATAAAAGTAAAAGCCGGTATGTGATACATGTAAAGAGTGGGATTTATAAAGAGAATGTTGAAGTTGGGAAGAAGAAGAAAAATGTTATGATTGTTGGTGATGGTATGGATTTCACCATCTTAACTGGTAACCTCAATGTTGTGGATGGATCTACAACCTTCAGATCTGCCACTCTTGGTAACAATTCTCTACTTTCCGACTATAGTCTTTTGCTTCTCTTTTGGTTTTTTAAGATTTTGATTAAGAACCACTATAGTTAAGCATTAAGAATCACCAAGATTCCAAAAACATTTCTTTAATTAAGCAACTATACTGCACATGATCCAGGTAGAAGCTACTTCTCTTTATGCTTTCAGCTGAGAAAATGTTGATAATCGCTGCAATTTCTTCTTCTTCTTTTTTTTATTTTTTTGGTATAAGCTAGACATTATTTGAATTTTTTTTTCCACGTTTCAGCTGTTGCAGGTGATGGATTCATATTGCAGGACATCTGGATCCAAAACACAGCAGGACCAGAGAAGCACCAAGCTGTGGCTCTCCGAGTCAGTGCTGATCAATCTGTCATCAACCGTTGCCGCATCGATGCATACCAAGACACCCTCTATACACATAACTACAGACAGTTCTACAGAGATTGCTCCATAATTGGAACCATTGATTTCATCTTCGGTAATGGAGCTGTTGTACTCCAGAACTGCCAAATTATCTCAAGGAAGCCTATGGCAAACCAGAAGAACATGGTCACAGCACAAGGAAGGATAGACCCAAATCAAAATACTGGGATTTCAATCCAGAACTGTGACATTGTTGCAAGCTCTGATCTTGAATCTGAGCAGAATAAATTCCCTACATATCTTGGAAGGCCATGGAAACAGTACTCAAGGACTGTCGTTATGCAATCTAAAATTGGTGGACATATTGATCCAACTGGCTGGGCAGAATGGGATAAGGAATTTGCATTAACAACATTGTATTATGGCGAGTACGCAAATAGAGGGCTAGGTGCAGGTGTTAGCATGAGAGTGAATTGGCCTGGATATCATGTCATTACAGATCCAAATGAGGCCAAGCAATTCACTGTGGCAGAGCTGATACAAGGAGGAGCGTGGCTTGGATCCACTGGAGTTTCGTTTACTGAAGGGCTGTAATCAAGGAAAAGCATGCATTCCCTTCAAGGATTTACTTCTATATAATTGACGCAGCCTGTCGTGTTATTTCATTCCCTGCTTTCTGAAGTTTATAATTTGGGATGCAGCTGCAACACCAACCTCTTTAATCGATAGCATTTCTGCTGTCTGCTGTACTATTTTCTTCAGTTTCTTCAGTTCTATGTTGGCCTTTTTTTGTCTCTTCCAACTCAACCAAGTGACCAACTCAATCCCAAACAAATAAGGGGTAATCACATGAATATCATTTCTTCCTGTCCAGTTCTGAGTGGGTATACGATGGAACAATTGAAGGAAACTAAACTATGATAGCCAAATGTAGCAAAAAAATTCAATTTACTCAAACATCTTGCAATCAATCAAGATTAAAAAATGGAGCTCAGCTGTTTAAGACATCATTTGCATAAGTTTTAACCTTCCCACAATATACAAGTTAACGGTGGATTAACCAATCTACACTTGGACCATCTGGTGTTGGTAGTTCTGGTTTGCTCCTAAGAATTTACCTCCAGCATCTCCTTCAACAGCCTTTTGAAATTATCATCCACGCTGCCTCTATAAGGAGTGATTTGCAATTCTGAGCAGAGTGCCATAACTTTACGAGGACTCATGCCTGAAAATCTCAGGGTCTCGATAGTAATCCTGATAATTCAATGGAGAAAAATAAAGAATACTCACACTGTAATGAGCTGTTTTCTTGAAATTCCTATTTGAATAGTTCACAACTTCAATGGCCCAGGACTTCGCTGTCAATTAGTGTTAATATGATCTAAAAGTTGCACAAGCATTCTCATCGGGAAAGAAAACCAGGCATGCTTGTATCCACTCAAGGGGAAGGTAGCCTCTCTAAGGGGCAAAACTTATCATTTAGCTCAACTAACAACTTAAATTGTCAACGTAAACTTCGCAGCTATAAACTCACTAACAGTTATACTTTAATCAGTTGTTTATCTAGAGAAAAAGAGGGTTAAGCTAATCACAACTTGGCAAATAAAACTCCACACAAACACTACTAGCCAAGCTCAAGTTTCGTATCTATATATATATATATATAAACTAAACAAAAAACATGCATGCAGCATACATAGCCTTAAGATTGTTGTTCAAAATCCACAAGTAAAATTAGAAGTGTGAGATATATGTTTAGTTTATAATCATGTAAATATATAAAAATATGGTAATTATTATAAAAATCTAACATATGTATTAAGCAAATATATAAACTTATAATTAAGAAACATAGGAAAACAATAATAACTTGCAAACTAGATAAGTGTTAAAATTATACTTAAATAAAATTAGTTTGAGTATTTATTTGTTAAAATTCTTAGAAGATATCTAATATAACATTTTATTGTTGTTTTCAAGGATTAACTTTCTGTCTTTAAAGATTTATTAATTCTCATTTGGTGTAAAAAGATTTTTTTTTCAATAAATCTTTTAAAATTTTAACAATTTTTCACTATTTAGACACATTTTTAAATAAGATTCAATGAACTTAAAGAAATAATAACCAATATCTTTCTACAAAGATCAAACCGATTCTAGAATATAAAAATAACAATAAGTTTTTAGAAAAAAAAATAATTTAAGAAAAATTCTTGGATATATTTCCACCCATTCAGGGATACATATTTATAGGAATTAGAAACCAAAAGATTAATACTTATAATTCATGAATTAATCATAATAATATTAATTTTTATTATCTAATGAATATATTGATTCATGTGCTACGATATTTTAGGAACTAATAAAAATTATTAATTAAACAAGACTTAATATTAATTTTTTTTTATTATCCAAACTTATGAGTTCACAGACCCATTATTCAATTCACAAAGATATTTTGGATTTGAAACATATTTAAATATAATATTTATTTATATTTAATTAATTTTTAAAAATATATTAATATTTTATATTAAAATATATATGTTAGATCACAAAATCCAACATAATTTTTTTTAATAAAAGTTGATGTATTATTGAAGTTCCCGTGCCATTAAGCAAATAATCATGTAAAAAAATTTAGAAAATAAAAATAAAATCAAATCCAAAAAGAAACAACAGAAAACCAAAAAAATAAAATAAAATTAAGACCTCATTGAATCCAACATGGTTTTATAAACCAATTCCCACATTAAAGAAAAAGAAGAAGCTATAGCCAACTACACGAGCCTTCTTGACCATGAAAACACGAACAACAGAAACACCAAAATCACCTGGTCGGAATGACAACAGGATCCTTCTTTCTTTAGGAGCTGGTTCAGGTTAGTTCTTGGTCACCTTTAAATCATGTTGACAATGAAATTCTTATTTTTTTAAAGAAAAAGAAATGTATGTATTACAGAGTTAGATTCAGTTATTACCCTCTAAAAATAGTAATAACTGAGAAGCAAACCAAAAATATATTAGTACAAATTAATTACTTTCTGTCTTCATCTAATTAAGAACTGCTGACATCCTCTCCCACCTCCGAATGGTTCGTGGAAACTAGAGGAAGAGAATTGATACAAGACTCAGTCTTGTCCTTCTCTCGTCCAATTTATAAGCTTCTAATCTCACTCTAACTTGGGTTCCCTTCTCAGTGTCCCCATTTCTCACTCATAGCCGCGTTCTGAATTGAACGCGGCAAAATCATCATCAGCTCAGCCGCAACCGCACAGGTCTTTTCTTCTTCTCTTGTTGAAAAGAAAAAAAATATTTCTTGCTCTGCAAGAAATTAGGAAATGAAAGCAAGATTACGGGTGGGTGTTCCATGGCATCTGGTTACCGTAATGCTCCTTTCATTACCATCTATCATTTTTAATGTTTGCCATGGCCAAACCGATGACTATGAGAACCCTGCAGCCCCACCACCTGGACTGGATGAATGTAACGGCATCTATCTTACCTATTCTTTCACATCTCGTGAAAAAGAATATCCAAAAGTAAAGAATGCATCCGCGCAGGCATGGGCGTTCAAATCTTTGGCAACGATAACCAATACAGGCGAACATGAACTGAAGGGTTGGCAGATGTTTGTAGGTTTTCAGCACAAAGAAATTTTAGTGTCTGCTTCTGGGGCAATCGTTGTTAATGGCGATGACTTCCCTGTGGCAGTTGGCAATGGGACAATCTTCGCAGGAAATCCACAAGTTGACCTCAAGACTGCAATTGAAACAGCTGGAGATTTCACCCAGATTTCAGCACAGATTGAGATTACAGGCTCGGTGTTTGGGATTAAACCACCAGGAGTGCCTATGCCAAAGAATATCAAGCTTGTTAATGATGGATACAAATGCCCTAAACCGACTTTGCGAGGTAACAATCCTCATGTTTTGATGGTCAAAAGTTTTCTCCTTTCCAACATTTATGTCACGTACATAGAAGCAAAAATAAACATTTCCTTCAAGCTAAGCATTGCAATTGGATTTCTTTCCCAGAGAGATTTGTAAGAAATAACTAGGGAAGAAAGTTGGAAACATATCTCTTCATTTCATGTCATATTATTCCGCTAAAAGAGAAAGTCAACGGACTTTGACTTGGATCGATCACACTACTCTTTTAACACATATTTATACTAATGCAGGGATAATTCAAGAGAGTTAAAGAATAACTACATTATATACATGTATCTAGAATAAATAAAAGAACATTTTTGAATGTAAACTTCAAATTAACTCTAATATTCCCCTTTAATTTTGAAAATCTTGCAATCCTTTAGTTTTGGAGATATGTTGAAGAATCATCCTGCAATGTGTTAAAGGATCACTTTTTCAATCTCTTATTTTTGATAACTTCAGTTTCTTCGTTTTTCTTTCATTTTTTTTAGGAGAGTCACATTGTTGTTACTCTTTCTATATCTTTCATCTTCATCTTGAGAATATATTTCTTGCATCTTTGTCTTAAGTCATTTCTTTCATCATGGCTAGATCATATCATCTCATTGTCATCTCTTCAAGCTTCCCTTTTTTAGTAATTGTATTTGCTTAAACATGACTCATTTAAGCCAATTTTCTTGTTTGGAGGTTATTGTCACATTCTTCTTCATAGTTGTTTAGCCACATCTATTTTTCTCCTTTTATAAGAAGACCTCTCTCTCCAATTCTACATCGGGTGATTCTTATTGTACCACACCATCTCTTATGCAAAAAATAATCTACATGACCTAGAATAAATAGAAAGATGAAGATTTCAAAATTATCTCTAGCAAGGTAGTTTTCTTGCTCGAATCTGTGAAATGTTTCCGAACAGCCCAAAAGGCAGGGACTTGAGCATTTTGCCCTCATTTTGCTGCATGCCAACGATCACACTGAAGCAACATTGTCTCAGATAAAATTTATGTTTTTCCATGTAATTGTTAATGATAAGTTTCAATCAACATCGTTACAATTTTCAGCTGTCTACAACTTTTTAGTCTTTTCTATTACATTTTCTATTAAAAAAAACCATCATTGATATCATGCCACAAATTGCAACAGAAGTTTCCATAAATTCAATATTCATTTTTGTTCCTTGTAGGAAAAAGCTATATGCGTGTTTGTTGTAAGAAGGATCCCAAAGCGAAGGAAGAAAAGAAAAGGCTCAAGTTCTTGCCTCGTAGATATGGGGATCTTTCTCTCACTTATGATGTGCTTCAAGCCTACGGTAACAACTACCAGGCCCAAGTTACTATGGATAACATCCATCCATTAGGCCGGCTTGATCACTGGAACTTAACCTGGGAATGGATGAATGGAGAGTTCATTTCCACGATGAGAGGAGCCTACACTCACAAAAGGGACTTTTCCGAGTGTATTTATGGCACTGCAGGAAAATATTACAAAGATTTCGACTTCTCCACTATTATGAACTGTGAAAAAAAGCCGGTCATCTCAGATCTTCCTCCGAATAGAAAAAATGATTCACAAGTCGGGAAGTTGCCATACTGTTGTAGAAATGGTACCCTTTTGCCATCTATAATGGATGAGAGCAAGGCAAGGTCCATATTCCAATTGCAAGTCTACAAGATGCCTCCTTTCTTGAACAGGACTGCCCTTGTACCACCCGAGAAATGGAAGATTGATGGGGTTGTCAATCCTCAATACAAGTGTGGCCCTCCAATCAGAGTAGATCCAACAGAATTTCCTGATCCGAGTGGACTTGATTCTAAAACCTACGCTGTTGCAAGTTGGCAAGTAACTTGCAACATAACACGTCCGAAGGAGAAGCTTTCGCGATGCTGTGTTTCTTTCTCTGCTTATTACAATAGATCTGCCATTCCCTGCAATACTTGTGCCTGTGGCTGTGATAACAATAAAGGTTGCAGCCAGAATGCAAAAGCAATGCTTCTCCCGCCAGAGAGTCTTCTCGTGCCTTTTGATAACAGGACAGAAAAGGCATTAGCATGGGCTGCACTAAATAAATTCAAAGTTCCAAATCCTAGACCTTGTCCTGATAACTGTCCAGTTAGCATCAATTGGCATATTGACTCTGATTTCAAGACTGGATGGACTGCTAGTGTCACTCTTTTCAACTGGGATGATTCTCCTTTCGAGGATTGGTTTGCTGCAATCAAATTAGACAAAGCCTACAAGGGACTTGAAGGTGTGTATTCCTTAAATGGAACAAAGTTTGACAACCTCAACAATACTATATTACTCCAAGGCCTACCAGGTTTGAATTTCTTGATGGGAGAGGTAAATGGCACCAAACCAGGAGACCCGAGGGTTCCTGGAAAGCAACAAACTAAGATATCATTCATCAAAAAACGTACTCCAGGCATCAATATACCACGGGGTGATGGGTTTCCTACAAGAATACTTTTCAACGGAGAAGAGTGTGCACTGCCTCCGCAAATTCCCCGGTCGAGTGCACAGCAAAAATCCCATTTTAAGTTCCTCATAGTCATAATCATGGCAATCGTGACTTTCATTCTGATGTCAGATCACCTCCATTGATCGTCGTTCGAGGTTAATATTCTGGTTTTTCTGGTTTGGAATTATCTTGGGTGAGTATTTATTTTGCTATTATTAATTTCAACGAAAGCTTTGTAGCACTTCATAAAGACTTGGACTAGACAGTAGCGATTTTCTTTCTCAGGACAAGACTTCAATGCCTCAGCAGCGGAGCCGGAAGAAATGCATGCGCATTTCCGTGGGCTAGATATGAAAAATGAGTTCAGGGCCTGCATCTGCTAAAGTTGATTGTCAAGGGAAGATGGGAGTGATTGTAACAAAGTTCAAAACTGAAAAGTCTCAATACGTATTACGAAAAACTCTAACCAACAGTAGTTAATAATTTGCAAAACAGTGATGAATTTTCCAAATGTATGCTGATTACTTAGCTGTCTTTTCGTTCACGTGGTATGTCCGATGAGGTTTTGATGGAATATAGAACAACTTCCAGTTCATCTGATCTAGGATTCTTCACTTTAGCACCAAATTAAACCATAGTAAATATATAGTTAATTAATTTTGCAATTCTATCCTGAATAAGATTTTGGTTCCTCATCCATGCCAGCAAGGTTTGCCTTAGCTTTATGAATCTCGACAAATAATGTTTCTTAAACGAAGAAATATTTCAGCGCAGTCCATACTTTTACAATGAATTCTTACAAGCAACTGATTTATGAAGCACTGAGCTTCTGACGTTAACTGTTCTGAAATAATGTATCCACCTTTTTATTGGTCAGCACCACATGAATTCTGAAGTTCAACTTGTTGGAAAGAAAGGATGTAAGAAGGGAAGAATGATGGAAGACTATTGTTGTATCACTCTTTTAGAAGAGAAATTAGGTCCCATGAAGTTGGATTTAAATTACAATACTTTCATAATTCTTAATCGATATTGATTTTTTAAACAAATATTACAATCTTTTATTAGTAAAGGGTTTAATTGAAATATATAACAAGGGTGTAAATGTCATATAATTTAGCTTTTGTACTATCATCAATTTTTAAATAATTAAAGGAACCTTTGATAAGAGTTGATAAGTAGAAAACTTCTTTATTTTCTAGGTGTTAAAAAATATATACAGTCTTCAATTAAAGCTTATGATTTAAACTTTTCATGGGTTGAAGTAAAAAAAAATAGTTTCTATTTAATTTTGTTTCGCATAAAAAAAATTTAAGTTTTTTTCTAGACTATAAAAAAATATTTTTCAAACTAGCACAACTAAAAAAGTAATTTTTAAATTAGCATAATAAGCAATATGTGCGGGTGTTACTGCACAACTAGCACATTTCATAATTTCGTTTTTCTTCTTGCATATCCATGCTTTTTCCAAGAATTTATATATACGAAGTCAATATTCATATTTTATAAGAATTTAATTATCAGTAAAGAAACAAAAATGATTTAATGACTAGAAAAAAAAAGATGATATGGCATGAAAAGACAAAAAAAAGAAAAGAAATTAAGAAAATAAAAAAGAAAAGAATGAATGAATGGAACGTTAAAGATACACTGGAGTTCTAATGAAGAGATCTCTAATATCATAAAGATCTTAATAAAATAAATTTATAAACACCATGAAATTCATAAATAAATTCATAGTTCCAAAGTTTGCTTTACATAATGTCTATAAATTTGTTTCTTCAAAAAAAATTTATAATACTAAGATATTATCATCAGAGTTCTCATGCGTTTCCAACATTTCTTTTCTTCTTTTTTTTCTTTTTATCTTTTCTGTCTCCTATATTATCTTTTTGTTTAATGGCCATTGAATCTATATTAAACATGGATATTGACTTTTACATAAAAATTCCTGGGAAAGAATAAATCTGCAAGAAAAAGTTAATGACTATTTAATTTGTGCAAGAATAGCTGTGCATATTAATGACTATCTTGTCGCATGTTAAAGTTAATTAGCTCTTCTGTATCTTGTAAACATGGCTAGTCCCCATGTCAAAACCAAATAACTCATTGGTAGATGCTTTTGTCATATATATAGAATATTGAAGATAGATGGAAAAGCAAAAGGAAAAAAATTATAGAGAACTTTAGCTCGAATCCTATGCACGCAGATGATTTTCTTCGTATTTCATTGATGATTAAATTAGAACGTATATTACACAACATGGATGGATACATGCATGGTTCTGTTTATACATTGATTTTCTTGAGGAAGGGGATGGTTTACATACAACAATTTGCGTTCTGTATGACCATTTTGCAGGTTGGAGCAATCTTTACAGTTTTGTGATCTCCAAGCAAAAAATTTATGTGCAAGTATACTGTCATCACTTGAAAAATTAAAATACAAAACGAAAGCTTCCCAATACTTGTCGACTGGGGAAAAAAATCATGTGTTTCATTGAAGGCTATGCCTTCTTCGCCTGCAGGAGGAATTAATGAACAGTTAGTTAAAAGGAATAATCAAACAGTAAACAAGCAGCTGAGAGGATCCCCGTGAAAAACTTTTGACAAGGACTCATAAACAAGCAAATGGAATTAAGACCATGTGCTGTTAGAACCCCTTTAGATGTAGCTAGGTTTCAAAAAAATTTCTCAATTTCCTTCAGGAAGAGAAAACTGTAAACACAAGTATAATGGAAACAAAATTTCTCCCAGCCCTTTTAATAATTTGATTTAGAAACAAAATGCTAAGGGGAACTAAAAACAACAAATGCTTCAAACAAAGTTTTGGCTCCAATTTATTTTTAACTGCCCGCTTTCTTTAATTCTTTTCAACTAATTGAACATTTCAAATGCATCATCAGGATTTATCCAAGGCAAGAAAAGCACCTTTTTTAAATACTTTCTGTGAAGTTTCATTGCACCGCTGCATGCTTTTTTGGCATCTAAATTTCCAGTCATGTCATTCAATATCTGAAAAGCATTGCAAAAGAAGAAAATGAGTAAGAAAATAAACAAGAAAAAATCATATTCATATACACAGAGATTCACAGCACAGAAGGAATAGGGAGCTCTAGGAATATTATCTAGGTAGTATGCATTAACTATTCACCAACCAAACATTTCACAAGTTTTATGTCATCTTTCTCGCTACCGTTCTACAATAGATGCAGGCATAAGCAAATGTTAGAACCTACAAGCATAGCACATGATTGGTGTAAGGCATACTGTTACACGCCACCAGACAAACTCTGGCCATGTTTTCAGTTTCAGACTCCAAATAACAATGTCATGAGTGGGGTTTGAGACTGCTCCTCAACAAGCAACGCACAACTATGGGAACTAGAGAGGGAAATGGAGGCTGCTTAGAATTTAAGTTCGAATCTTTCTCAGGACACGCACACAGAAAGGGTGATGCTCAAGCTGCAGCAACTCACCAGTCATCCCCTGCACGCACACAAATGGGGTTTGTGGGTAGTCTTCACTAATCCACGCTTCCACTCTTATTTAATTTCTCCTACATGCTTCTGTTTGGTGGTACATTGTCCTTTCTAAACCATATGGCATTTTACAGGTGTCTAAAGCATAAGCACAATTCAAATTATCAAGCTTACCTTGACAACATCATCCAGGCCCCGAGCTTCGTGCAAAAGCTTAGAGCTCTTATCTTTCAATACACTCGCAACAAGAAAAACAGACATGGGAAGGGGGCCTTCAGAATTTGCTGCCCCATTTTTCATATTTTCCCTTTCAAACTTCCCATAGTGCCGTATTGACTTTGCTCTTCCCTTAGATCCCTCACGTTTCTCACCATTCAGTTCCAGCTCTTCATATACAGTGAACAAATCAGGGTCGTATTCAAGGGCCCACATCATCTGTGGAGCATAATGAAAAGAAATCACATGTAAGAAGTGCAGATTGTATGTTCAGCAAACAAAAAAGTGAGTATCAGTAACTAAGACACATAGTTTATGAAGAGACAGAAACTTTGCATTTTTTTCTATTCAAAGATGCACATACATGACAGAAAAAACAAGATAAAAGAAAAGAAAAGGACAACATTTAGGTACCAAAGACTTGTCAGAAAACATCCAGAAAAGTGGAGACTCATCTGATTACAGTTAATCCAGAATCCTTTTCTACCCACCCAAGAAAATAAATGTATGTCTAACCCCATAAGAGAAAGGCTTTCAGTTTTGGCAATTGAGTAGCAATTGTTCTCACATGTGTGAATGGGAGATCTAGAATCAAGAGGAGGAGGTTGGGTTGGGTTTGCCTATTAATAGGCCTTGAGTCCATTGGGATGGCTCAGCAGATTTTTTTGAATGATCTAAGATTTGTCCTTAACTGTCTTGCTTACAGAAACTATGAGTCACAGCTTGGTGATGAACTGCAGGATAGGGTGAGGAAATGGGCACTATGCATGCACATTATCAGTTTTAGAACAAGTTTTCTGGACTTTTGACAAGACCAATTCCATAGAAAAACAATTCTACCATTTTTTTTAAAATTAAAAGGAAAAAAATGAGGAGAGATAAGGGATTTTAGTAATTAGAATTTCATATTTGCCTTCATTACAGGCAATCCACATAATACTCGAAACATGCATATTTTCAATAAACCAAACTAAAATAATAAGCAAACTTGAACCATACCTCCCAAAGGTAGAGTGAATCACAAAATGAAAATTCTCGGCGGAACAAAACCATTAGCATGCGGAAAGCAAATAAATAGTCACCTCCACCAAGTGCATCTGTGTTTAAATATCAAAACACATCTTTACTTTCTTTTTTCAGCACAAATCAAGAAAGTTGAGAAAACGAGTACAGGACTATCACAAGACAAAGAAACTCAAAGACTTTAATTGCAGGATAACACAGTTATTATCACTAAAGAGTCACAACTGAAAACCGCAATCTGAAAGGCAAGTCACGACATAAGTTGTTTTCCATATCATGGCTGATACTACACTAAGGCAAACACTCACATATAATCAAGCTTACTCCTATAACCTTGTTCCTGAAGCATCTATATATTAAAAAAAGGGTATTTAAAGGGGTTAATAAGAAATTTTATTTCTTTTAATGAACTTGTTCCACTTTTTAAAAAATCTTGACAGAGATGAAACTCAAATCTCAGACCTCACCCCTCTCACTCATGCAAGAGTAACATTGAGCTACAAGCTCATTGGTAAGAGAGTATAAGATAATAAATACTGCAGTTTCAAATTGGAGGCCAAAACTACCATCTTACAGAATTGCATCATCATTTCTCTCTTAAACCTAGAATATTTTCATAAAATATATGACAATACCCAAATATGCAGGGCAGAACTAGGAACTTAACTTCAAGGGGACCAAACCTTTTATGAAATGAACAGCATGATTGGATGTTAACTAAAATATTAAAGATAGAGTTGGATGTAATTGTTTTTTTTCTTTTTTGGTTGGGATAAAGGCATCAATTATGATATTTAAGCCTTATATCTTTGGGGGTTCCACGGCCATTTAAAGGTATGCATAAGTCACTCCTGCAAACACGCCATCTTAGAGGAGCAAAAGCACAGAGAAATGTTTCCATCGCAGACAAGTCGATTAAGGAATTATCCAGGTGTTGTCTCTTTTCCCCGTGCAAAAAGCCAACAAAAAGTGATATTAAAAATTTTGTCCATTTCTTATGCTTAAAATTTCAAAGCAAACAATATTCTTTTCTTTTCCTTTCTCACTAACCTATATCTTCTTTTAGTAAGTATAATAGAAAGAATGAAAAAGAAAAGATAATAAACTAGTTAGCATAGTTGAGTGACTCAAACTGACTGCGTTTAAGAATTAACAATCAGTATATTGCATAACATACACAATGATTTAAAACACATAATGAGAAAGCATAAATTTAAGAAAATACCTAAATGCTGATGAAGTTTTGGATCAATGACTTGAGTAATTTCAGCCAAATTACTAAGTTGTGTCTCCACCCCAACAGTTCTCCCAGTGCATCTGAAATTTCCTCGCTTTAAAATTTCAAATAACAAAAATTCATGAGAATGTGGAAATCAAAAGGAAAAAATAAAATAATGAAGCTAAGAGCCATGTAAACTCTCAGAAAGCATTAATCATAGAAAAACTCCCGAAAAGCATTAACCATAGAAAAAAAATATTAAATAATTGACAACATCTGAAAAGCAGTCATTAGCGCAAAAGAGGCAAGGAACCAATTTTTGAAAATAAGCAACATCATTAATCCCCATCAGGACATTAAAAAGATAATTAACTCACAAGAGACAAGTAAATAATTTTTCAATCAAGGTAAGAAAATTGAAACCATCACAAGATCCATTTAATACAAGAGTAGTGAAAATTCAAATAATCTAAAGAAAATTAACCTTATCATTCACTTCATTGCAATCAAAATGTGCTACAAGAATATTAAGCAATAGCTATATACTTTATCCAAGAGCAACATCACACAGTACAGTGTCTTGTGCACAAAATTGAGAGAAACAAAGGAAAAAAAAAGAGAGAATGTACCAATCTGCGCATCAATCGTTCAAAACACCAAAATGCATCCGCTTCATCTTCAAGAAGCATTATCATGGGTGAGCAAAGATCACTCATTCCTGTCAGCATTTCATGCATTTGGGACTTTAGAATTTTCACTTCATTACACCAATTTAGACATAACTAGAAGCATCATAAAGGAAAGTATAATCATTATGACCTTCAGCAACTCAAAGAAGGCCGTATTTATGGAGCTACTTCTAGATAGCTCATTCTATTAGAAACCAGCAAGTATCCAGATCTTTTCAAATCTCATATGTAATATCAGGGTTATATTTAGGATATGACCATGCAAATGCATACCAATATTAATTTTCTGATCAACTGAATTTCAAATGGAAAAGAAAAAAAAAAATTAGTTGTGTACCTATCATTGCTTATTCTATTAGAAATTAAGTGCTAGAATTAATGGTTAATCATTGAAGGAATAGAGTATCTCTGGCTCTCAAGGTTACAGGGGAATGGGGATAATGCAAGATGCTTGATTTCTAAGAGTACATAACTTTCATTACAAAGAACTTATAACTATAAAATAGCAGAAAAAATGCATAATAAGAAGAGCCCAGAAAAGGAGGGGGGAAAGGAAATGTGTAATGAACTAAGAGTTTCTAAGCGACCATCTAGTATGTACTTGGAATTACTGAGCAGCACATGGTCAACATGGAATAGCAAAAAATCTGGTAGTGGAACTACTTTACTCAACCTCAGTGATTTATCTCACAAAAGCAACAGTTTGAAAAGGCAGAGAACAGCTACTTATTCTCAATGATGGACTTTCACCAACTTCAGAGCAACCAACAACAATGCCAACAGATCCCCTTGTACAATTTATCACAAATAAGGAGAATGGTCTTTTACTCTATCTGTCTACACACTGGTCTCCAAATGTCAAGCACTTATATTTCAAGCATTAGCACTTCTCTATAAATGCCAGGTATTAGTTTTTGAAACTTTGTTGAATTCACAAGTGTCTGTTATACAGATCAGGTCAACACAAAGCACAATAATGTACATGCTCAGGTCCTACACCAACCACCTCAGAAGCTGAGTGGCAATGATTTAACATATCAATATAATAATTTCACGAATAAGACAATCATTTATTCATCTACCTTGACAATAGCCGACATCTGTATCGATCCAGGCATAAACAGCTAAAATATCCCAAAGTTTTGACAAGTTCTTCTGCTTCTCATAAAACACCAATGTCCTGTCAGTGCGATGCACATCAAGACCTAGCACCCATATTAGTCCAATCAGAAAGAGATTCAATAAAAAAAAAACACAAAAAATCCTTGATTACAATAATTAAATTATGACTATTGAGTTCTTGAGGTTCAAATTAACAGCATGCACATGCATGACAGTATGCATTGACAGGAGAACAGGAGCCAACTTTGCACCAAGGAAGAGAGAAATGTGCATTTATATATAAACATCACCAACCTATTTGATGTAAGGTAAGCATCCACTGGATCACTTTCTGGTCCAAAGGGCCATGGCTTGTAAGCTCTTTCACCATTTCTGAACAGGAAGCATTTGTTCTTGATTGATTTGTGGCATAGGCATGTGAACTGCCAATTTCAGCAGAATCACCATCTTGAGAGGGGCCTCTGTCTTGATTTGTTTCTAAAATTACTAATGGTTCCTGAATGGGCTGACCATCTTCAGTGATTACAGGCGCTGTAATAAATTTTCCACTTCCGACAACAGGAAATATTTGGCGGCACTCTTCTTTCCACCTAACATATTGTACCCTGAAGGTACAGCATAATAACGAATCTTAGTCTTCTAAACTGGGGAATAAGGCAAAACCTAACTTCAAACTTTTATGCACAAAAAACAAGGCAATTACAGTATTTAGCTTCAAAATAGTTTACCTACATTTCTATGGGGGAGATCAAGGTCAGCAGTTTCTGATTTGACTAGATTGTATTTATATACATGCAAGAGGATGAAGTCCCCAATATAATCTAGTGTAGGAGATCTCCAGAGTCGGATTAAAAAGACTAAAGACCATAGTCTTATGCTTAGTATATTCACCTACAGGATCCATAGGTTATCAAATTTTCTTAGTCCAAAGAAAGAGTTCAGCATTTTGATGGTGAAGAATGCCAATTATTGGAATTGTCAAGTTTTGTCACATTATTGTAATGCCCATTGTCATGATAAAGGAAAGCAATTAATAAGATGATGTTGCTATCAGTAACATTGATTGGACTAACAACCTAGATAAGTATGACCTTATCCTTTTCTATGGTTTCTTGACCATGAGTTACACATGTAAAAACAGACTACCTTCTACACTGTCGAATCTGATCTCGTTCATCAAATGTACTCTTAGGATCATAACAACCAAGTAGAAACTCCCAAACTTCTCCTCTAATTGATGGATGGATCCCCTAAAAGTAGAGAAAAGAGCGATCATGAGCATTAAATCTCACAGATTGATTATAAGATCTCTTAAAAGAACAGTTACCCCACGGTAGATTCGACTAAGGGTCTTGCTTATATCCAGGTATCCTTCTGGAGTAAATGCAGCCTGCCATTTCCTTGAACTTAAAGTTTTACCTGCCTGCAAAAGTGGATCCAAAGGAAGCTTCAGTTACTTCCATGACAAGCAATGTGTTTTATGTTCTATTGGCAACACCAATTAATAAGAACTGTTGGAGCTGATCAGTTCAACCTTATTGTTTGTTTATTTTTTGTTTTATGTAGACACATAGAATTGTTGTTAGAATGCAGGAAATTGCTAAAATTAGCAGTTTGACAGCCAGCTCGTAAGATCATTATAGTTGCATAGTCTGGTGATCGCTTCTGAAATTGTTTGCTTTTTCATTAAAACTTCAAAATTTGATTAAACATATCTAAAGAACCCAATTCCATAAATTATTTAATCCAGCTTTAAACTGTAATGGAAAATTAAGCCCTTTTTAGTACATTAATCACACAACCATTTCATATCCGACCCAAGAATTACATCTTTGCTCAAACTCTTAATCATATCCAATGATAATAAAAACGTTACTGCAATATGGTAGACCACATATATATGACATTGATCCACGTCAACATAACAAATACCATAGAAATCCAAATTAAAAAAATGACATGTGCACAAGAAATATCAAGATAAAGCCACAGTGAAGCAAATTAATCTAATTAAAACCCCAAAAATATAGAAAAGAACCAAATTTACAAACCTAATTCAAAATCAACCAAATGGGCACATCATAAACATCAGAACAAAGCCATAAAGGACCAAAATTACAAAATTTTGATCTAAACAAACAACTCGAAATGCCTCGACATTTTTAGAGCAGGTCCGAGTCAAATAGCAATGATTCGATGCACTTCTTTTTACATTGGGTTCAATCGTATGGATATGAAAAATAAAATACAGGATTTCCAATCCTAGCAGGAAAAGGAGGGAAACGGATACGTGAGTCAACAGAATTCCATACTCAATCTCTGAATCAATGGGCACTTCACAGGTATCAAAAAAACAAAGAAAGGCCAGAAGTAACAAAAAAAAAAAAAAAAAACCTTGATCAAAATACACAAATGGGTATTCGAAAAAACTAAAAAAATAAAAAATTTCACACAAACCTTGATTTTGAATTTAGATTTTGGAACATCGGTGCATTCAGGCCGGACCTGATAGTACGAATCAGCAGGTTGTCCAGGATCTCTCCACATTTAACAATAGCCAAAGAAAAGAACTCACAAAGCAGAAACCAGGAGCTTGACCCCCTTAAAATGGAGAGATTTACAAGAAGATGAAGGGTTCAAAGAAAGGAACCCAGCTCCCTACCAATAACAACAACTACTACAACGACCAGTTCAAAACAGGAAAAAATACGGGAAGATTCAAAAGAAAGCGTTCGTTTTTTTTTTCTTTTTCTTTTTTTAACGTTTTATTGGCTTCCTTTTTGTGTTTTTAATAATAAATTAAGGAGTGATGAAGATAATTAATTAGAGGTTGTGTTTTGCATGGTTGTTAGTAGTTAATGATGTTGGCATGAGGGGTGTTCGGCGTATGGAGTGTAAGATTGATTTTGTGTTTTTTTTTTAATATATTAAAATAATATTTTTTTATTTTTAAAATTTTATTTTTAATATTGGCATATTTAAAAAACTCAAAAACATTAAAAAAAATCAAACTTTAATAAAAAAAATACTTATTTGTATCCAAAGTGTGTTTAAGAATATGATTGAACTGTATTTTTTAAAAAAAATTAATATGTTTTTATTTTAAATTAATAATTTTAAAATTTTAAAATTATTTTAATATATCATTTTAAAAATAAATTTTAAGCAATGTCTATAGAAGCCCTTAGTTATTTTCATGCTTCTGCTCTTCCTATTTTGCTCAACTCACATCACCAAAAATCATATTTTCCTTTACTATTTTTTTCCTGTCTTTTTTACCCTTTTAGAGATTTCCCCTATTTTCAATTTATCTAATTATTAAAAACAGATCAAAATTACTTCTTAATGATAAAAATGGAACCGTCTAAAGTTTAAAATTTATCCAAAATAATACTAATTTTACCCAAAGAATTCTTCTTGAAATCTTTTTTTTTTGGAAAATCTCATACATTGAATAATGAATAAATGGATTCTAAAAATCCAATAATTGTGGTTTTCAAATAATTAATTTGTTGTTAATTTTTTTTATAAATTTGATATTACTCAATTATCTAATATGAACATTTTAGGATTTAAAGATTAGAAATTCTATTACTTATTATCTAGTAATTTATTTTTCATTTGACTAGAATTTTTAATTTTTACTTGGTTTTGATTGGTTGTCTTAATTCCCTTGCACTTCTCTTGCCCTTGTCTTGGGGCCAAAGTTTACTTGGTTTCGATTGGTTGATCAAAGAAATTAAAAGGAGTGGGAATAGCGCGTCAATCCAATTTCCACTCGCTACTGGATGTGGTCAATACGGTGAAGAAAAAACTGAAACCGTGAAAAACAATTAATTAAATTAATTAAAATTTTATAAAATTAATTAGTTTATTTTTTTTAATTTATAAACCTAAAATTTAAAAAACCAAATTGAATCAAATTTAAATTAAAAAAAAACATGATTAAATTATTTTAAATTTGTTTTTATCCTAAACACTAAACTAAAACCAACAAGTTTAAATCAATTCGGATTATATTTCAATTTTTTTAAATGAAATTTTTTTAATTATTTTTTAATATAATCAAACTAAATAAAAAATAATTTTTAATCATTAATGAAGCATCATCACATTTTACATTATTTGTTTTAGAACTTGGATTAGTTTAATTTGACTGATTTAAAAAACTCAAGTTGATTTTTATAAAAATTAATCTAAATCTAGTTTTTAATTTGTTAATTTAAAAAAAAAAACACAAAATTTAGTCAAAATAACTCCTTTTTTTTTTTTTAAGATTCGTTCTAACCAAAGTTAAACCTCCAAGCTGCCATGGATCATGGTTGTAGAATTAGGAGTTGTCCCACACGAGCCTATGGAGAGTGAAGAAAACGCGCCTCGCGTTTAGGAAGAGTGGTGGAGCCCATGTTGATTGAAGTATGGGCTGGGATTTGGTCACTCCAGTGTTATAACTTACAAGTGGGCCCAAGAGGGAAAACCAGGGGGGGTGGAAGTAAAAACCAGTAATGGTTGACTTTGACCTGACGAGGAAGCATGGGTATTTGGATTGGTACCAGAGTTGAATGGGTGTGGGCCCAATGTTGGATCCATTCAATCCTAATCTTAAATGACACTATGGGCTACGAGAAAATAAATTTTAAAAAAGAAAGAAAATAATTCAGAAAATGTCAGTGCATATTTATTTATTTATTAAAAGTAGCGTGGTAGATTCATTTTTTTTTATGAAAAAGAAAATTAAATTCATGAAAATAAAAAATAATAAGAAGAATATTTCTATATGGGTTGAGAGATATTCTTTTATTTTCTCTCTCTTGTTTTTTTTTTTTTGTATTTATCTATTTTAAAAATAAATATAAATAGAATTGCATACCATCAATGCTTGGATAGGTTTGCCAGCTAAAGTTGAAAGACCAAGCACCAACTACTGGGCCCAAGTTAACGTCCCGCTTTGATAATGTTCGAAGTTGAAGAAAATTCAATACGTTGGAATCATAATGGGATGCCATTAATACTTCACCAACCCTTCTATTCTACTTGCGTCCTTCTTTGGGATGATCCAATTGCAATTACAAGACGAAGAGGGTATCTAGATCTTTATCCCGTTACATACCATGCATCGAATCAAGTATTTTTAATTGAAATATATATATAATTAAATTTCTTTTTTAAATTATATGGAAATTAATTTGATATGATATAGTTGACTTGATAAATTTAAAAATAATCTAAATATAAAAAAAATTAAAAAGAAATTCAATATGATTTTTTTAATAAATATTAAAACAAAAATATATTGCATTAATTTAAATTTAACATAACAAATCTACAATCTCAGTTATAAGATCATAATAACTTCATATAAAATAAATTATGAAGTTTAATTACTAATCAATTCAATATTAAATGAAAAAAATTAATTAAAAAAAATCTAAAATATGATCCTAGGTCAACTTGGGTTAAACAATCAAACTCACAACTTGGAACATGAGATTATAATAACTTTATCGGAAAAAAAATCAAAATAAATTATGAAACTCAATTCTCATTTTACCTAATGTTGAAAGATAAAATTAAAAATAATAATTAAAAAATAACATAAAAAATAACCCAAGTCAACTTGAGTAACCCATCAAACTTGTAACACAAGTTATAAGATTGAAATTATCTCCTAAAAAGCAAACTAAAAAATAACCTGAGTTAACTTATGTTAACTTACTAAACCCGGGACTCGAGTCATAAAACTGAGATAATCCTATAAAAAAACAAATTAAGACAGATTATGAGATTTAATTCTCAAGTAACCCAATATTAAATAATAAAATTAAAAAAATAATTTAATAAAATGATTAAAACATAGTTTGACTCAAAAACAATTCAAACGACCAGTAAAAACATAGTTTGACTAAAAAAAACTCAAGATAACATCATATTTTTTAAATAAAACGACAACATATTGAATTGACACAAGTTTAACCTATCAAATCTATAATGTTGGTAAGATACCATTTAAGCATCACTTGAACAATATGTCATTCCTAGACTACACTAGAGAATAGAGGATCTAAAATCAACCCCTAGTGAATTGGTGAGACACCATTCGACATCACCTGGAGAATATGTTAGTCCGAGATTGCAATAAAGAATAAAGGATCTGTATTAACCCCTTGTAAATTGATGATAAACCCTTAGACATCATTCAAAAAATATGTTTGTCTAATACCGTATTAGAGAATAAGAGATAATGAAGGATCCAAGATCATCCTTTGATGAATTTATAAGAGGCCTTTTGAGACTAATATTATATTAGAGATATTTAAATAAGAAATGTATGTCAGAGATACACTATTTTTATTTAAAAAATAACTTTACATTCCTATTAAAGATTGTACATCTTGAGTTGAATTGACTGGTAGGTATTAGAGAGGTTTTAATGAGAAATATATCTTGGAGATGGTAGGTGTTTGCCTTGATTGCCTTGATAACTTTAAATAGGTGATTCCATTTTGATTCAAGTGAGTAATAAATACTTAGGATATAGTAAGCACTCATAGTTTTTCCTCGAGCTTTCATTTTTACTAGGAGAATGTTTTTAATTGAAAAATATTTTATACTAATTGTCTTTATATAAATGAAAAGGCCTGTGTCATAACATATTGGCCTCTTTCACCCGTATATAATTTGTCATGACTTGTTTCACCTTGAGCAAGTTTCTATCTGGTAAAGCATAAAGTTTTTTCCAAATAGTATGTTATTTACCTTTATTTATCAAGGCTTCTAAGAATATTGGCTCAAGCAACTCTTCTACCTTAAGTACTTCTCATTAAACCTCTTCAAATATATCTAGGTAGACTCGCCTTCTTGATGGATAACACAAAGTAGCTCAATAAAGCTTTTTTTTAGTAGGTATGATGATGATGAAGCATGACACTAACTTGGTGTGGAGGTCATCGAACCCTTCAATAGAGTTTAGCTCAAAATTAGTATACCAAACTCGTGTTAATCCTTAGAAGGTTTTAGGAAGGGTTTTGCACATTGATTCATTGTCCTTGATAACTAACTCTAAAATATTGTACACATTATACATATACTTCCTTGGGTCGAGTTAGCTAGACAATCATAGTTGTCTAAAATCATTTTTATATAAATAAAATATTTAAAGATTCGAGTGTTCAATACTCATTTGGACAAGAAAGAACTCCTCACCTAATAGGGGTTGTAGGTATTCTTTTAGGTATATTTATGTGCAGATTGTCTTTTAGTCCGTTGTCTGCTAAACTCTAGGAAGCCCAAGGAGTTTAACATGGAATAACGACTATGGTAACTAATATCCATCTCATGATAACTAAGGGGAGTACATTTTGAGCATCGACTATGTGTATAGGTATCGTAATAACATAAGTTAACACTTAAAGGACTCTCATGAATGTTATTTTGCTTTATCTCTTTTAAGTAGTGTAATTGTCTACAGGTGCTTAGTGCTCCTAGTAGTCATGACGCTAAGGTGTTATATGTTGCTGAGGATTTTAAGACTTGTTAGAGTGGTAAGGTTTGATTTTATGCTTAGGTTGCTAACATGAGCTGAGTAAGGACTTGCACCTAACTAATAAGTTATTGAAGGTCTGGTTGGGCAGAAATTCTCACAGCAATGGGTAGATTTATTATGTGTCCTAGCCTAGGCATGTCTTGGTTGTATACATCATGAAATGGTCTGAAAAATATCAAAAACCAACTTTTAAGAAGAAAATGATGGTTTTTTATCAGTTTTCCACATACGATGCCAATGATGATATCCCAAAATATTCAAGTAACTTATAAATAAGGTTTTTTTTTAGTAGATGTGAGGACTCTTAAATGTTTAAGCAAGTATCTTCATAAAAAGAGAAATTATGGTGATATTATAGAGACATAAACTCTAAAAATATGTAAGTTAAAAATATAAAGAATGAAAATATTGTAAACCTGAAGTTTGAAGAATTCATGGGGTATTTATAACTCATGAGTTTTGTTTTTTTTATAAAGGAAAAGGGTTAAAAAATCATTTTATTCTTATGATATTTTAAATTATATTTTATTTAAAATAATATATATTAAATTAATATAAAATATTAAAGGATGATCATAAAACAATTTTCATTGGAATATTATTAAACACGAGTGAGTTATCAAAACCTGTTAAAAATAAAAAATAAATTCAAACATGTTATTTGGATTTAAGTATAATAGACTAGGCGTGACAACTTGAATCCATTAAGGTGCGAGGCAGCACAACCATCATGGTTATGGGCTGATTATGGGCTACCATGCCTATGGCCTTGCACCTTACGGCCAGGCAAGAGCCTAGGCTGAACCTTGTATTGCCTAGGCTCAACCTTGTTGGCCGCATGTTGGGCTTGGAAGTGGAGCCGAGAACCTATTTGAGTGTTTCATGGCTGCCTTTTCTTTTTAGGGGTCGGGGCAGCTGTTAAATTTGGATTTACCAGAAGACATATATGTTCAATTGCATTCTTCAAATCCATCAGAAGTTTTATTCATCATTTGAAAAACACACCTTAATAATAGCGCCATCTACTATGTTGAAGGCAATTAATTTTCTATTTCTTTAATGCCAAACAATATATCCTTGCATTATTTAGGTTATATGTCCTTTTAACGAAGGAATCATACAGAAATTTCTAAAGCAGCTGAAAGAAAAACTGCATGATATTTAAATTTCCAAGTGAAATGAAGCCATCAAAGGCTCGTTTGTGTTTAAGACGAAGAAAGTAATCGGCATGTTAGAACTGCTTAAGAAAGCAACTAATGGCTGAAATTGGACTCGATGAAAGTGTCTTCTTCTAGTGTTAACAGACTTGTGTGATTAGTGTATCAGATGTCATTGGTTTAGCTTAGCCCAAAGCAGAAGACATGAATATTCTTGATCATGGTCAAAGAAAAGCATTAACCCACAGGCCAAGTTACCTGAAATACTAAAAAATGCCAAGCAATTAATCCAGTTCTTATGCTTGAACATATGCTTTGCATTGGTGGTCAAGAAACCAAAAGAAATGAGAATATGAAAAAGCCGAAAAATAAAGAAGCAAAGCTTCACTTCCACAGTTTGTAAAGCTCGTGCAAATTGGCCTACAAAAACCCCTGACCATAACACCATCCTTGTCACATCTAAAACTGGGATTTCAGATTGTGGGTGAAAGACACATCACTTGCTCTAAATCTCTTTCATCATTTTTCAATGGCTTACACCACTTGCAAAGACAATGTCTTCCATATTCTGGGGCTCTTGTGTCTCTTGCTCTTGATACAGAAGAACAATGCAGCTGAATTCAAGGTTGGGGATCAGAAAGGTTGGACCGTGCCTGATAACACCAGCTCAAAGAGCTCCTTGAACGCCTGGGCTGAACGGAACCGATTTCAGAAAGGAGACTCCCTCGGTAAGTTGATTTTTCTTTTGTCCCAATCATTCATCCTGGATGATGACTGAATCGATTTCTTGTCGGTTATTGCAGTGTTTGTTTATGATCCTAGCCAAGACTCGGTTGTTCAAGTAACCAAGGAGGGCTACGAGAATTGCACTGCAGAGAAGCCTTTGGAAACATTCAACGACGGCCACACTGTCATCAAATTCAATCAGTCTGGACCTCACTACTTCATCAGCGGAAACAGAGATCACTGTCAAAAGAATGAGAAGTTGGTGGTCGTTGTTTTAGCAGATAGATCAACAAACGCCACAGCTTCTCCTCCATCTCCAGGTTCCTCTGACATGGTCCCAGCTCCTACACCTAGCAGCGAGGAGTCTCCCCCGTCAGGAACAGTAGAGATCAACCCAACTCCACCCCCTACCGGCGCACCACCAAACTCAGCTTCTTCCATGTTCGTGAGTTTCTTTGGTTCCATGGGAGCGTTCTTTGCTTCATCACTTGTTTTAGCAATCTAGGTGGAGAATTACTCGAATAATTGTTTGATTTCCTTCTTTTCTTTTTGGCTGCTTTCCATTTTTTTTCCCTGGCTTTCTCAATGATTTTCCTGCCTTCGAGCTCAGTGATTTCAACTGGGAGTTTCGAAGGTGTATTGGTATTCGGATATTCGTTTGTCCTGAACGGTAAATAAGCTGGGAATTTACGGTGTGCTTATTGCTTCATGTAAGTTTATTGTATAGAACGAAATAAATAAATAAAATAAAATAAATTTGTCACTTCTTTTCTCCCATCAAACATCGCTGGTGGTAAATCGGGCACTTCCTAGTCTAAAGCAACAGCAAATAGCAAAAGCAATATCACAGTTCGGGGGGTGGGGGGCATTGAAACGCTGTTGTTTCAATGGGGCAAGAAAAAGGAATGAACAGGCAGTCAAACAATCTAGGTTGGAGTTGCATAGGGCCATGGAAAATTTCTTGTGTTAGCAATTTGAGTAGCTAATGAAAACTCATTACCAGGTAAGAATTGTAATTGCTAAATGGAAGTTTGTCCAGGACAGAATTTTACGTCATATTTCATCTTCCTATCAAAAATTCTTGCCAAGTTCTACTTTTTTCATCATTCTAACTGTGTTGTGCAAAATTGAATCCAATATCCCAGCCACCTGAAATCCAAAGTGAGAAGCTATCAGAAACTGCATCTGCTTCAGTCTGCAGATAAAAGACCAAAAACAGCACAATTTAAATACGAACCGTGAAGACACCTCCAATTATGGCACAGACATTGGTGATAAAATGCGAAAAAGACTTGGGATTTTCAGTGATCAGAACCTGATATCAGAAGTAGAAATAAAATGTAACGGGAACAGATGGAAGATCAAAATCAGACAAACAGTATGAATAATCCTCCAGTCCAATAATAATAAAACAAGAGGAAGAATCGATTTTTTTTTTTTTGAAGTTATTACTGAACCTGCATAGGAGAGAGCTCAAAATGGAATTTAGCAGTCGGCATGTAAACAGTCTGTGACAAACTGCTATGGGCTGTATATTCATACTCCTCGATTAATTTACGTTCACTTGAAGATCTTCTTGTAACCACCTCAGTTTTAACTACTTGGAGATAATGCTCAATCTGCAATTACCAATTTATCATATTATTGTAACTGAATGTTAGGATATTCTTAAATTGCAAAGATCATACGTTGTCTAGAATCATATCCATTCACATCTTGTTCCCATGCATGCAAAATTGTCCGTGTTGTTGGGAAATCAACTTACATCACATTGAAAAATGCTGACCGGTTGACCAAACATGCAGTAAGCAGTACAGAATTCCACAAAACAATGAATTTAGAGGACTACTTGCAAGTGACAACTTACAGTGACATTAGCCCCTACATCATGGTGATTAATAAATGATCGTCCATTCAACTTGTCATGACTTCGACCAATGTAAGGTAACAAGCGCTTCACATCACTCATTACCCTGGGCAAAACCTTCATACCAAATGAGAAATGGGATATGACATGTGACAGGTTCATTTGCGTAGAATCGAAGGAATGGGCTCCTGAAAGAGCTGAGATCATGAGGTTTCCTGGAACCTGCAGAGTACAGGACAGCTCAAATTTAAAACCCAAGAACTAACCAAAAGTAATGCACAATCCTATTAGGATCAATTTACAGATCCACAAAACAACCACAATATCTTGAGAATACGACGATGGCTGAATGATCATATTGCTCTGTCTTTTTTATACTACTTTTGATCTTTCCCATCATGAATTACAATGCAACAAATCTACAGCAACCATAGAGCCTATCCCATTGATTTCCAAGCGGCACGGGAGGTTTACCTTCTTTACACGCACGTATCCTTCAATTCTGCATCCTCCTGCTGAAGGCGCTGGTCTTTTAACATGCTGTGTTGCATTTTCAGGTTTATGCTCCAAGGCTTGCCTTTCAGATTCCATTGCAATAGGTGCAACCAAAGCTTCCATTGTCTGAAAGGAACAACAAAAAGTAGGCAAAGACCGCATCAATTATCATGAATAAGCCCAAGTTTGCAACCATGAATAATGTAGCCATGGCACAAGTTAAATAGGAAAGAGAAGTGTTCATACCTTAACTAAGCTTTCTGTATCTCGATCTCCATAATAAGATTCATGGTCATGGCGTCCATGGTCTTCCCTGAGACAGTTGAAGATGCCAGATAACTAAGTTGGCCAACAAAGCAGTAATAAAAAGCCAAATACACAAGAAACTATGCGATCACAAAAGAAATTAAAGAAAGAAAAAGTATAGGACACATAATTGTTGTATTCAGTTAAAAATGAAGTTCACATCTGTTTCTGTCAGCAGTCTTTTTCTTAGGTATTTAAAAATGGTATAAACATTGAAATTGTTAGGGAGATCTGAAACTACAGAAAAAGAGCATATTCCTTCAACCCTCCATTTTTGTTCTAATTGTCCATCTCTTTGTTTATTCATGATAATTTTTATATATTTAGATGGCATGTGCTTCAATTTTTAGTTTCTACATGGTGTTGCATTTTGAAAAAGCAGAATCTTGATCGTCAAATTTCAACCTGACTGATTCAAAGAGGAAGTTTACATTTTACAAGGAATTGGTTTTGCCTAACAATTTGAAATTGAGGGAAGGCTTCAAAACAGGAAACCAAAAACTTAATCAAGGCCATTAAACTGAAATGTACCAATGTTGTGCCCAAAAACCCAGAAAAAATAAAAAAGTTAATTCAAATGTAAGACACGCCATGCCAAGGCGCAGTCTACCTGGTATATTATTTCCAACTTACATTCACTTTGAAACTGAAGGAAGACCAAACAAATTAAACAATCTCTTAGTGAATATAAGCCAAAGCTCATACCTACAACTGTATTAAAGCATCTCAAGATATGTATATGGTCATTAATGACATAGGTCGTCGTCATTTGTTGTTCTTGTCTTGTGTACCTTTTGGTTTTCGACTCTTATTTCTTTCCTTGGTTTTATCAATGTTAATGGGTTTTAATTTGGATCTTAATTTTAGAAGCTTCTTGCATATACTATGAAGAAGCCCTGTCTTCCTTCTTTCAGCATTTTTTATCCATTTTTTTAATGAAAAAAAAAAGTATCCTGATTAAACAGAAGATAACATAATAAGGGAGTTTACAAAAATAGATTCACCTCAAATGGTAAATTTAAAGAGCAAATATGCATTGCAATTGACTTAAGTAAAAGCACACCAAGAAAGTATACAACATAAAGGAAAGATAATCTCATAACCAACTGTCAACAGCATATGAATGGTATAGATGAAAATATATTACCGAAGATTACTTCCTTTACGGAAAATACGAATGGATGGATACCCTTGTATGTGATTCCTGAAAAATTCATGAAAAAAATACTTACAATTAAGAAACAATGAATGCTAGGGGAACTAACCAGCAAGGATAAATGCAAAAGGGGAAATAATTAATAAACTACAATGATGCCTCAAGAAAGTAATCAATAATGAGTTGGAAGAAGTATCTCAACACATTACCGGCAATTGTGTTACTCACATGCACCAGACCAGAGGTGCTTGATGAATTTCAAAATCTATTAGCTACACTATCAGAATAGTGATGCAATCCGACCACGTTGGACTACCACCAGAAATCTACTAACAAGTGATGAAACATTAATCTAGAACATACCTCCTGCACAGATCACCTTCTTCAGTGCAGTCGACCTTAGCCAAAAGAATCCGCCCATCCATTTCTGGATCATACCTGATAAAATGTATGGACATGTGGGAGTTGAATATCATGATGTCAAATTAAATGAAATTAAATTTACTTCAAATGAAGGTTCCGTTTGCATGTTCAGGGAGAAACAAACATAAGAAGCTGGAAAGAAAAATACCTCTCTCTTATTATTTTAGCTGCCTTTTCCCATGAAGGTTTCTGAAACAAGAGAAACAGTCAGGCAAGAAGGGAGTGAAACAGTGAGTTCATCCATCATTGTATTTGGAAAGGGTGGATTTAAAATGATTTTATCCAGTGTAATCAGTAGTTATTCAACAACAAAACAAAAGACCAAAAAATTCAAAACTTTTAAATGACTTAATCAAGACATTTGCAGTCACAAAACTGTGCAGAGTATTATGAGCTTATTATTATCATGATTCTGTCTGTTCTGTTTCTCAGTAATATCAAAGAGAAGTGTCCTGATACAAAAATCACATGACATTGTTCATTGGCCAGTTTCCAATAGACCTAAACATAAATATGCAGCGCATTGCTTGTAAAAATTAGGCCCAGCAGCTATATCGTTTCAAACATCATAAAATATGAGCAATCTATTAATCTGAAGAACCAAATGGTCTTTTATCCTAACATTCATGCTAAATTTTAAGCAATATATGGACGTGGTAAAATTACCAGGCGATTACTCCAGTAGCACCAAGGAGCAAAAAAATTAACAACTAAAATGGGATACCTGAGAAAAAAAAGTAGTACAAGTCAAACAAAGGTATCGCAGCAATCAATACAAGAAAATCTTCCAAATTCAAAACCCCACAAATCTCTGTGCATAGGAATTCAGCAACTTACTGATGTGAGTATTGATCAAAATTATGAGATTTGAGTGATACAGATCCTTCACTGCCTTCTTCGTCAACTTCATCTCCATGCTTGATTTGATGCAAAACTGGTCCAGAGTGGAATTCAGATCCAGTCAGCTTCAAATCATGATCTATTGAGAATTTGCGGATTGTTTTTGTTATATTCAACCTGTTCTGGAAAAGAGAACGTAAAAGATTTAGGCCAGTTCAGATTAATGTGTTGAGAAAATAAATCAATAGGAAGGATCATAAACCACAAGAATGCATGTCAAGCTGGATAATTTCAAGGAGAGGGCATGCCATATTATACAACACACCTAGGAGTAGCAGGAACACATGCAATGAAGATCAAACTTCATAAGAAATATGGATAAAAAATATCGAGAAAATTGCACCCTGCATAGAAGAAAAGGAGCAAAGGCAATATAACAAAAGCATTCTAATTCATCTTGGAGCACCAGAGCAATTACAATTATTATCTCTAGAAATTTCCATGATTCCACTAACATGTAAAGATAGCTTTGTGGACACCCTGGTCCATTTATTTTACATTTTTATTGAGTTCCTTCTGAACCAAAAGGCACCAACTTTTGCTTTATTCCGTTTTTCTTTTTCCAGCTTATCGCTATCTAAAATCTATCCATTCATTTCATAAAACTAAATAGATAAAACACAACAATAGAAATAAAGAACTTACAGTTCCTAACACATCACTCACGTCAACCGATGCAAATTCACATGAGAGTGACGGAAAGCTACAATTAAAAAGAAAATCTGTCAGTCAAGTTCAACTAGATAAATACAAGCTTAACAAATATTTATGTAAAATCAAGAAAAAGCATCGGGAAAGCATTACAGCATCATTAGAGGCAATGTAGAAAAAATAAGCCACAAACCTAGAAACTCTGAAGAGGGGGAAAACTAGATTTGACAAATGAAACTAGATTTAAAACTATTGATCATGTTCAAAATTAAACACATGAGGAGCAATACAAAACCGGAGCTCTTTGATGAAACAAAAACAAAAGAAGCTGAAAAGAAAAAAATTGCCAATTGAACAGCAAATGCAGCCTAACATCATAAATCCTGAGAAAATCCCCAAAACTAACACTAAAACAAGAAACCTAAGCCTAGGCATCTCCTTGTTAATACTTTTACTCTTGACACTGTAATCACTAATAAAACAAAAAAAAAAAAACGTCATCAACATAGGTCAAGGGAATTGATACTAGAGATCTCAAGTTCAACTGGCATGAGTATGGCCCTCCCCAAAAAGGTCTCAAGTTCGAACCTCTCCTTTCCAAAAAATGAAATTGAAACTATTCCCTGCATAACCACAACAACAAACCTCATCCTTTTGACCCTACCCTGCACCTGAATTGGCACAAATCCCGTGCAATGCAACCACTTGTATGCATATAAACAAAAGAGAAAATAATACACTTCTTGATAAGGCAAGATTTTTTTTTCCCTACCTGATATTGAAATCGATACGTAAGAACTCCCCGTCAGAACTGTTGTCAACAATTACAGATGTAGAGGTGTTGACAGTTAAATAATTATTAAGTTCCTGCACATCAAAATCATCATTTAAACGCAGCAATCTGCGTATTTACTCCTTAAAAAGTAGAGGAGAAGCTGCCTACCATTCCAAACAAAAACATCATAGCTAGAGCAGCTACTATCGATAATCCTGCACCTGATAACGATGCCTCTGTCAAATCTCTAGGAATTTTCCTGAAAAAATTAACACATACATTTGCTAAAAAAATTAACAAGTCTCCTTAGCTAATTAATGAAGATTAAAATGGATATAACAGGTGTCTAACGCTTCGAGATTCATGTTATAATGCGAAGTCTTTAAAAGTATCAGAAGAAATATCGATCGATCGAACCTGTAAAAATCGACGGATTTGAGCTTGTTCGTCGAAACCATGGCCGCTGATTTCAATCACTGGCAGACAAATCGAGAAGACTAGGGGGGGAATTAGCACTCAAATCACGCATAACAGATAGATCAGTTTTTTTCTTGTATTTATTGGCAACCGAATTGCGAATGGACTCGCATTTGCTTCTAAATGGAAAGAAACACTGTCAGGACTCCTGTTTCCATAAAAATTTCCCCAGCACCTAGCCTCTGACTTTTTTTTTTTTTTCCAAACTGCGGGTGGCTGGGTGCGGTTACAGTGGGAGCCTGATTAGATATATTAAAATAATATTTTTTTTTATTTTTTAAAATTTATATTTAATACCAGTAAATCAAAATGATAAAATAATTAATTTTTTCACAAATTATATTTCAAAACACGATGACAAACATGCTGTAGGGTGGTGGAGGGTGGAATGGTGACGTGTAGACTAAAATTGAAAGAAACTGTCCTCCTTTTTCCTTATTTATTTTGCCATGTGGCACGTACGTTCGCCGCTGATGTTGATCACGTAGGCTGTAAAGCAGCCATTCTCCACCCGGATTGGGTATCTAAGAGCAGACCCAGGAATCGAGTCCTTGACTGGTCTACGGTGAAAATTTGAGTTTGCTTAAGTGATTTTGAAATGGTAGTTGTTTTTTAAAATATTTTTTATTTTATAAAAATAATTTTAATATTAAATTTTTATTTGAAATATTAAAAACATTAATTTAAAATAAAAATAAAGAAAGTTTAAAAGGGTGTTTAATGTTGTGTTGTATCATGTAATTTTTAAAAAATTTAAAATTAATTTTATTTAAAATTAATTATTTTTTATAACAATAAATTTTTAAAAATAAATAAAATTATTTTTTTATATTTTTTAATAAAAAATATTTTAAAAAACAACAATTACCATTGTTCCAAATACTCCTATAAATATTGTTTATACACTATTTGTTGTTGTAGTCCAACTATATTTTTGAATTTTTTTAGTTTTAAATTAAATTTTTTTAATTTTTTCAAATCATTATAATGTATCGATATTAAAAATAATAATAATAAATATTATTTTAATATATTTTCAAACTAAAAATATTTTAAAAAATAATATATGCCACATTTTTGAATATTCACCTAGCATTGTGATGAAAAAAAAAAGAAGTTGGATTAAAAATAGGTATTTGATAACATTCTTAAAATTATAATTTAAAAAAATTGAGATTTAAATTCTTTTTCAAAACCATAATTTTAGATATAAACCATGGTTTTGAAAACATAATATCAAAAAAAGATTTTCACATTTACTTTATTTCATAGTTTAATTAAATAAGAGGGGCATGAGTTTTCAAGTTGGATGGACAACGAGGGATGCAAAATTCAGAATACGATGCACATGAAACATTTCTAGTTGGGCAATTTGATGATCTGTGTTTTAGGCATTTTGGTAATCAAGACGTTTAGGTAGGATTTCTGAAACCCATTAACATATTACCATTTTGATTGCATGATAATCATTTGACTAACATGAAAACAATAAAAAAAATAAAAAAATATTGAACCAAGCATTCTATCATATCTAACATTGAAATAGAAGGAACATTTTTTCCTATACAAACAAATTTTTACCCGTATTTGATGATATTATTCTTTATCTTTATCTCTTTAAATTACTTTTTAATAGAAGCAACTATTTTTTTTAATATATAGATTGAACTGTTCCCAACAACAGAACTTATATAATTTCTTAAATAAAATAATCTTCACATAACAAAATATAAACAAGTGACATGGAACATGTAGAAATTTATTTTAAAAACTAAATGTTAAAAAAAATATTAACAAAAAAATAATCTTAAAATTCTCATTTCTTATTTATTTTAAAAAATATTGCTCATGAAAAGCTATCATAACATGTTTATTGTGAATAATTTTATATTTTTTTAAATAAAAAACAAGTATTTTAGAAATATAATTGTGGTTATTTTTAAAATAATTTTTTATATTAAAATATATATTAATAATATTTTTTATTTTTTTAATTATTTTTAATATTAATATATTAAAATAATTTGAAATCACAAAAAACATAATAATTTAAAATAAATATATAAATTTAATTTTTTTTAAATGTTTTTAAAACATAGAAATAAACCGATCTAAGCCGACGTCGTCTCTCCCCCGTTTGCCATCCTTGAAACAGAGCCGTGCTTCCTACGATTAGTCTTCTATTTTTGTTCTCCATTTCACAATCCAGAGATAGACACTAATAAGAGAAAATGCTTAGAGCAATCAAAACCACACCTCTCCATCGATTTTCCTCCTTAACCTCCATCTCCAGATCTGTAAGCTCAAGTTATATTCCTCTTTAATCATTTTTTTGTTACGAATTAAACACGATAAAATTAGTTATTTTACTTAATTTTCTTAATCTATTTGGTAAGCAGATCAGTACCTTAATCCTAGCCGAACACGATGGAGGCGCAATCAAATCACAATCAATAAGTGCAGTAGAAGCTGCCAAATCTTTAGACAAACAAACTTCAATTTCTTTACTATTAGCTGGCTCCGGTCCCTCTCTTCAACAAGCTGCTGCTCATGCCTCCTCCTGCCACCCATCGATTTCTCAGGTCTTTTTTTTAATTGCTTTTTTGTTACTTGTAAAATATTTGTTTATCAATTAGGTACTGATAAAATATTTATTTATCAATTAGGTTCTTGTAGCTGATTCGGATCAATTTACATATCCTTTAGCAGAAACATGGGCTAGGTTAGTCCAATTGGTTCAGAAAAAAGGCGAATACTCGCATATAATTACTGCTTCGAATTCGTTTGGGAAAAATATTTTGCCGCGTGCTGCTGCATTGTTAGATGTTTCTCCAATCACAGATGTTATTGCTATTTCTGCTTCCAATCAATTTATCAGGTAATTAATTCTTAATAACTGTTTCAATTATGCTTAATTGGCTTTTGGTAACAGTGATTAAGTGATGATAGTTTCCATGACGGTAAGGTGTTGTTTTTATGTGCCAGGCCAATATATGCTGGAAATGCACTTTGTACTGTAAGATATAGTGGCTGCAATCCTTGTATGTTGAGTGTAAGGCCAACATCGTTTGCTGTCTCCATGGATTCATCAAAATGTAACGAAGCTCCTATTTCTCAGGTTGATCTCTCAACATTTGATGAAGGTTTGTTAAGCTTTTCTTGTTCATATAAGTTTTTGTTGGCTAGTCTTGGCTTTCTTTTGCTTGCGAACTTGTTTCATGTTCTGGTTGGATATCTTTGTGATGTGGAATTAATGTTTTAAATAGGTGATTTTTTTTATTGGAATGAGAAAGCATGTGTCTCATGATTGCTAACTATTTCAACGCAGATTCTGTTGGTAAGTCTAGATACATAAATCATACAGCTCAGGATACAGATCGTCCTGATCTTGGAAATGCACAAGTTGTGATCACCGGAGGCCGGGCATTGAAAAGTGCAGAGAACTTCAAAATGATTGAAAAGCTTGCAGAAAAACTTGGTGCAGCTGGTAGGTCCCTAAAAGTACTATTCAAAATTAAACAATATCAAGTTGATGGGCTAGTTTGTTATGGGTTGGAATTATTTTATCAAGTGAATCATGGTGGTGGTGGTAAACAATTTTTTTTTGAAGCTTCCTGAATCTTTCTGTTTTTTATAGTTGGTGCTACCCGTGCTGCTGTTGATGCGGGATTTGTTCCAAATGATCTCCAGGTAATATCTCCATTGCTATGGTGCTTCTTTCCAACCTCCAAATGATCTCTAGTTTGATATGTGTATTTGTGTTGTTTTGGCCTGAAAATTGTTCAATACCTGAGAACCTTGTAATACCTCTAAAAGATGTTTCAGCAGATCACGGGTCCACTTGAGTATCTCCTATCATAACTATCCAATTCCGTTGTCCCATGGACACCTTTTTTTGTTAGTCCTTAGTCTTTAATCGTGACTGCTTTGTTTTTCAGGTTGGTCAGACTGGAAAAATTGTTGCCCCGGAATTGTACATGGCTTTTGGTGTCTCTGGAGCAATTCAACACCTGGCTGGCATGAGAGATTCCAAAGTCATTGTTGCTGTAAATAAAGATGCAGACGCACCTATATTCCAGGTGACATTTGAAACCCATCAGCAGCCCCTCTCTCTATAACATCTCTCCACACACACACACACACACACACTCTCTCTCTCTCTCCTTGAGTTGCAAAACTTTTAGTTGGATAAAAAACAGTTAATTGATTACTTTAGATGAGCTAATAACTAGGTTCTGAGTCGGCCTTTTTATTTACTTATTTAATCCTGGTCTGTTTTCATAGTTTGCACCATCTTGTATCAGTATTCAAGCCAACATTCCATAAGATATCAGGGTAACTGTTATGGCTGTCAATTTAACCGCCAGTTGCTCCTTCAATACTCAACATAATGTGCAGTCCTGTGATCTTTCTGCATTTTGGGCTCTTTTCTTGGGATTGCAGATAGGCTTGACCTTGAAAAGTAAAAACTTAAATATTTTTTGATGCTGCTTTCAAAAGCAAGAAACAGGCAGTGAATTTCAGAAATTAAGTTGCAATTTGAATAAATTCCTTGCAGAATGACTATGCTTGATACCCGGTATTAGTCTTTTTCCTAAATGAACGTGCTCTTTGAGTGCAGGTAGCTGATTATGGGCTTGTTGGTGATCTTTTTGAGGTAATTCCGGAGTTGTTAGAGAAGCTTCCTGAGAAAAAGTAAACCTGGCAAATGGGCACTTAAACCCTTAAAATGCTAACAGTCCTGTTCATCACATTGTTCAAATTAAAGAAAACAAACATTAATAGTACGAAAGTGAACTTTGATTTCACTCAGACTTGTTGCCTCGTTATGTTTTCTGATGTGGGCGAAATGAAAAGTCAGTGCTGTACTGGCTGGTCAATATAAGAAAATAAGCTGCAATAATAGATGCCTCCCTGGTCTAGCCTCGAGCACTGTGGCTCTGCATACGGATAACAATCCTGCAATGTCCATCAAAATTCCTCGGGTGAAAGAACTTTCCGAGTGGTGCTCCTTTTTTCTCTTTTAACAGTTTAACTTGAAATTTCAGAGCGGCGAGACTAATATTTGGGCCAAAATTTTTGGGATTATAATGGATTTAACTCTAGAGTTTCTTTCACAGTTTTGTAGTTGGGCCTTCATTACTGATCATCATGCTCGAAGACGATGCATGTAGAGAGTAAATATTTAAATTTATTATACGATAAGTAATGGTTAGAATATAAATATAGATGAAACTCGTAATACCAACCACTAGATAGCAAAATATTTCGTTCTTTTATCACCAGTCTTGTCACCCGTCCCACAAAAAGACAATGCTCCATGGCAGGACCCACGCTATCTACTTTGTTTTCACTCCAGAATCAAAATGATTTCTGTGATGGGAGTAAAAAAAAAAAAGAGAGCGCAAAAATCACATGTTGAATTATGGGGTGCATATTTTCCATAAACTGAACGGATACTAAAAACGATATAAAATAGTTCCCAGAACCATGGGACCGCAAGCGCATCTAGTGTAGTGGTATCATAGTACCCTCCCACGGTACTGACCGGGGTTCGATTCCCCGGATGCGCAGCTTTTGGCTTTTTAGCAAGTGGATTATGTCATCCACCATCAACAAATATTTGATAAAATGCCTCAGATTCCACTGAAGTTAAAATTTAATTTAGCTGTTTGGATTGAGAAGCGATAATTTTTAGATTTTACTAGGTTTTTTGAGCGAATAATATTTTTTGGGGAAAAAATACAAACTTTTTAAATGTGCTTTTTTTACAATAAAAATTCAAATTATAAACCAAAAGACATATACATGTATTTAATTAAATAAATCAAGAATTATCCATGTTAATAAATATAAAAAAAATATTAATATATTTATTCAACTCATTTAACTGTAGGTTGAATAATTATTTTTTTCTAATACAAATAAATTAATATATATGTATTATTAATATGTTTTTTAACAGCATATAAAAAAATATTGTAAATAAAAAAAACTAATATTTACATATAATAAAATATAATGAAAATCATATACTTAATAAAGACATGTAAGATCATAAATTTATTTTGAATATAGTAGAAAAATATAATAATGTTGCAATTACTATATTAAAATATTATTTACTTAGTCTTTGTATAAGAGTTTCTCGAAAAACAAAAGGTGTACAAAAAAAATCCAAGAAAATGAAGATAAGAATAAAAAAAAAGGTATAAATAGGCTAAAGAAAAAAGTATATAGAAAAAAATGAAAAAACTAAAAAGTATGAAAAAATAAAAAAAGGTTATAAATAGACCAAATATAAAATAATAATAATAATAATAATAATAATAATAATAATATCAAGTATATAAAAAATATACTGATTTGAAAATTAATTTTTAAAAAATAAAAAAATATTTTTTAATATAAAAATATTTTAAAAACAACCGCAACAGCTCATAATTAATCACATGCAATAAAATCTACTATTGAATGCTTTTTTCAAACTAAAGGCACAATTCGGGAAAAGAAGAGAAAAGAAAACTGATCAGATTACCGACCATATCTTGAATCCACTAGCCAGATTCATGGAGTGCAATCAATTACGGTTGTCATTTCTGTGGAGCAAGAAGGATGCAAACAAAAGAGGTAAAAAAAAGGGGTATGAACGGACGGACAATTGAGGGTTTTTGGACGGCAAGCAATGCCAAGTGAAGTGGGGAAACGGGTGATTGGGTGACTTCTCCGGGAGGGATCGTCGACATGACCTTGATTGGACTCTTTTTGTGCTGGTAGCCACCCACTCAGGGATGCTCCCAAAGCATTCCAATTCGCCATGTCTCGACGGAGGGGTCATTCATGAACACGTCTCTGTATGTTTTGCTGGCTTGGTCAGTACTTGCTGCTGTGTAACTTAACCGTTCGTACATACCATTAACAGTGCTTCATGTCTCCTTTTTATCTCGGGAGCGTTGTGAAAGTTATTCTGTAAAATATTTTTTATTTTCAAAAAATTATTTTTAACAGTGGTATACTAAAAAAATAAAAATTTAAAGTTACAAATAAAGTCAAAATTACAGGGTCTTCAGTAAAATTATCTAAACCTTTTCAGGGTGCTTTATATAAAAAACAAAAATCCTCAAATATAAGCATGGGATTTATAATTTTTTAAAATTTTGGAGGCCATGACCCCTTCAAACAAGGCCCTGTTACGAGCTTCACTTGCCATTCCAAACTTTTATGAGCAAGATTTTGTCGTCTGTGTGTGTCTATATATATATATAGTTTGGTCTTTGTGATTTAATTAGGTTGATTTATATACGGACATATCATATTTGTTTGTTTGTTTGTGAGTAAATCAATTTTTCTTTTATGAAAAAGATAATATACAAAGGTACGAAAAGGCTACAAATAGATTAGACTAGATCGTTACCACGTTTTGCGGATTGGATTAATTTAAAAAAAAAAAAACAGTAAGGTATGTAACATTTTTCTAGTAAAAAAGGAATCTAAACTGTATGAAGGTTGATTTTATATGATTTAATTGATATAATGGGACTAAAAATAATTTTAATAATTAATAAAAATATAAGTAGTTTATCTTAAAAAAATAAAGATAATATCTTTAGTTAAAAAATAATATTGAAGAGATAATATATTAAATTGATTTGAGCTTACCTGTTAAATTTGTGACTTAGATCATGAGACCATGATCAAATAAATTAAAACAAATTATAAAATTTAATTTTTGATTAATTTAATGATGAAGAATAAAATTAAAAAAAATAATAAAAAAACCTTGAGTAACTTTTCAAACTCGTGATCCAAGTCATAAAATTATAATAATCTAAAAAAAATAAACAAAAAAAATAACATAAGTTAATTCGAGTTAACTTCCTAAACTTGCAATCAAGATCATAAAATTATAATTACTTTATAAAAATTAAACCAAAATAAATTATAAAACTTAATTTTTAATAAACTTATTACTAATATTAAAATAAAAAAATCAATTTAAAAATATAATATAATAAAATAATATAATATGTACCTATTCAAGTTAATCTATAAAACATATTACTTAATCATAAAACTACTCATGTATATGATAACTTTTCTTTTGTGCCCTTATTTTTTAACCTTAGCTCCTTTCATGTCGAGCAACTTTAAAAATCTTGATTCCAGCTTGACAATAGAAAATTATTTTATATTTTTATATCTAGCCTCCTTCTTTAGTGATAATAAATGTTCTTCCTTGTTTTTTTGTTGTGGAGCCTTTTTTTTCTACTTTTTTTATTTTATTTTAGATGGTGTTATTTTTCAATGGGTTATTATTCCCACTCCATATTTATAACAAATTATATTGATAAACCATGTAACCTTTTATTTTTATTATAACCATGAAGTATATTTTAGATATAATTAAAATATTATTAGAATGTTTTTCTCTAATTATTAAAATTAAAAATCAATTAAAGAAACATGAAGTAAATAAAATTTGCAGTTCTTAAAATGTTAATTATTCTATTATTTTTTTAAATAAATATTTTTGTAGTGGATAATAGCTAAAAGGAAAAAATGTACTATAACCAAATAACATTTTTAAGAAATTAAATTTGTTGAAAGGTGATGTTAAAAAAAGTAAAATTTAATTAGTGTAAATACAAAAAAAAGTAAGTACTTATATAAAGCTAATTTTTTTTAATTAAAAGGAGGATATTTTAAAAAAGATGGTGATTTAAATGTGTATCACTTCATAAAACATTATTTATTTTAATAATATTTTTTAATATATATTTTTTCAATTATTTAAAATTTCATTTAATAGCAATTGAGTTTCATGATTTGTAACAATTTATTTTCTATTTGGTTGCTCCAATCACATAACTCGTGTTATGGATTTAGAGGGTTAATTCAGTTGACTAGAGTTTTTTTTTTTGTTTTTAATTGATATATATATATATATATTAATTTTATCCTTTAATATTAGATTAATAAGAAATTAGGCTTCGTGCATTTTTTTTATTTTTTATTAAGTTATTCTTATCTAATAATTTAGATCACGAGTTTTTATAAGTTAAACTGAGTTGATTCATGTCTTTTATTGTGTCCTTTTTTAGATTGACTTTTTTTCCTGATTTATTCTTTGAGAATGAATTGATTAAAAATTATATTTCATAATTTATTATAATTTCTTTTATATTGGTTATCTTAGTCTCATTACTTAAGTTGCGAGTTTAGCAGCGTAACCCATGTTAACCTAACTTATTTTCTCAGTTTTGTTTTTATGAGGTCATCTTTGTCTCATGATCTAGACCATGTGTTTGAAGGGTTCACCCAGATCAGTTTTTTTTATTGATTTTTTAATTTTATTTTTTAACATTGAGTAAATTAAGAATTGAGTTTCATAATTTATTTCAAATTATTTTTTATATAGTTATCATGTTCTCATGACTTAGGTCATGAATTTGACTGGTTAAGTTTAGTTATTCTTTTAATTATTATTTTATTTCATTCTTCAACATTAAGTTGATTGAAAATTAAATTTCTTAATTTTTTTGACATGTTTTATATAGAGTTATTGATTAGTACTTAAAAGTGCATTTTTATCATGGTTTTATATCATCATTTTGCACTTGAAGTATCAATAACTCCTTAACTAAAATATGTTTTATAATAATGTATCCAATAATATAAGATACCTATAATTTGTGGTAAATGTCTATTTTTAATGCAGGTCTATCACATAAATGAAAGGATTGATTGATGACTTGAAGAACTTAAATTGCATGGATAAAGAGATGGTCAAACTTAGAGAAGAGATGTCGGTGCAATCCAAACCGGAACACTGTTCGGTAATTGGGCCATATCTGGAGCTACAGATCTCAGATTTAGGTCTAATTTATATGGATGGAAAGGTAAGACATAGGCCTACAACTTTCATATGGAGCCCAAGATCTGAAAAGGCTATTATCAAGTCCAAATTGTAGCAACAACAAAGAAGCCCGAATCTGTCTTCCAGCCCGAGCACTGTTCGGTATTTTGGCCATATCTGGAGTTCTAGAAGTCCAAATGAGCTGAATTTTTTACACAAGAAAGCTGAGATAATTGCCTACAACTTTCATGTTTGCACCTGGCTCCAGTTTTGACGTTATCAATGACGTTTTGGGCAGACAAGAGAAGATAAGGATTGTCACCAAGTCAAAAGTTGGCCACCCACTTATCAATTAGTCATCAAATCAATAGTTCCCAATTTTAGCCTATAAAAGGAGGCATTTGCCATGCATTTAGGCATCTTGGTGTTCAGATCAAGATCATGCTCTTCCTTTCTCTCTTTGTATTTTTTGTAATGTTTATGCTTTACTTTCATTAATATCAAGTTTATGCCTTTCATTTCCTTTCCTTTACTTAGTTAACTTTTATGTTCTTATTTTGTTTATTTATTTTCTTTTCTTTCATTATGTCTAGCTAAGTTAATTATGTCAAGGTGAAAAGGTTACACTAATGGTGTAAGAATAAGTATAGTGTAAACTTAATATGGACCTTAATGTTTGATACTAACATGTTTTATATTTGTTATCTTGTTCACTCTTTAATACTTTGCTTGTTAAATGACTAATCTTGATTTATGTTGTATAATACTTGGTACAACAAATGCTTGGCACTTTCATAGCCCATAATGTATGGTATAACCGACACCTGAGCTATGAAAGGAACTTGATTTGTTGTTAACATAAGTTATAATCATGAATGCTTGACGAGATTTACAAGTATTAGCATTAATTGAATAAGATGACTAATGTAATCATGTTAACAATATATAATCTGATTGGAACCTCCTTTGTGTGTGGTTTCCAATTCAATAATAAGAGTTTATACTATACTTGTTTGATATACCATTAGTGGAATCTCTAACCTTGACATTTGTTATTATTATTGCTTAATCCTTACATTAATATTTGATCTCCAAGTTCTCATCATCATCATCTTCTTCTTCTTCTCTTTCTCTACTACTACTACTACTACTATTATTATTATTATTATTATTATTATTATTATTATTAGTACTATTGTTGTTGTTGTTATTGTTGTTTTATAATTGTTGTTTATAATTTGTACAATTAACCTCCCTGTGGTTCGACCCCGGTCTTGCCGGGTTATTTATTACTTCGACACTCCTGCACTTGGGAGAAGACATCAACCTTTTAGTCGTGTCAAGTTTTTGGCGCCGTTGCCGGGGAGGTAAGTTCTTGTATAAATTATAGTATTTATTTTATTTTCTCTTTTCACTTTTCTTGTATATAACTTTACTTCTTTTCTTTTGTTTCTTTTTATTTTGTTTTCTTCCTCCTTCTTTTGCTTTCTTCTTCTTTTTTATTTTATTCTTATACGTGCATGAGAGTGTGGTCACGTACATCAAGTGGTAGACTTTGTAGGATATCCTCATCATTTTCAGAAAATATGGCCGAAGAAGATAATCAATCACTTCATAATGAAAATAATGAGAATAACCGTGCTAGAACACTTAGAGACCACATGAATCCCACAAGAACAAGTGCACCATCATGCATAGTTTTTCCTCCCGATGCATCTCATTTTAAATTTAAATCAGGCATTATTCAACTTTTACCTTCTTTTCATGGCTTCGAATTGGAAAATCCATACTTGCATTTAAGGGAATTTGAGGAGGTGTGCAACACATATAATAACTTAAATTGTAGCATGAACACCATCAGATTAAAGCTTTTTCCTTTTTCATTAAAAGATAAAGCTAAAACATGGCTACAAAATTTAAGACCAGGATCCATTCGTGCTTGGGATGAAATGCAACAACAGTTTTTAAAGAAGTTTTTCCCATCTCATAGAACAAACTCTTTCAAGAGACAAATCACCACTTTCACTCAAAAACCAGGAGAAACATTTTACAAATGTTGGGATAGGTATCGAGACTTGGTTAGTACTTGCCCTCATCATGGTTTTGAAACATGGAGATTGGTTTCACATTTCTATGAAGGGTTAACACCTAAAGATAGGCAAATGGTTGAATTGATGTGCAATGGAACTTTTGAAGATAAAGACCCTGATGAAGCAATGGAGTACTTAGACTTGTTAGCTGAAAGTGCTCAAAATTGGGACACTGCGGGTACTTATGAGGCACTGAGTAAAACTCAACCTCATACATCTAGTGGAGGTATGTACAACCTTAGGGAAGATCATGACCTTCAAGCCAAGTTTGCATCTTTAGCTAGAAAAGTCGAGGCACTAGAATTGAAAAAGAGTGGTCAATTAAAATCTGTTGAAAACATTGTGTGTCAAATGTGTGAAACAAATGAACACTTAACCAACGATTGTCCAACCTTGCCTTCTTTTAAAGAATGTCTCCATGAACAAGCCCATGCTTTAAACAGTTTCCAAAGGCCCAACCACAACCCATACTCCCAAACATACAACCGTGGTTGGAGAAATCACCCAAATTTCAATTGGAAGAGTGAGAACAACAATGCACAAACTTCACAACCACCGTTTCAAGCACACCATAATTTTCAAAATTCTCATGGATATGCACCTTCTTATGCTCCACCTTCTAGAAGAAATCTTGAGGAAACATTGCATGCATTCATTGAAAAGCAAGAGACAATTAATATTCAACTTGCTCAAAACATAACAGATTTTAAAGATACTCTTGCAAAATTAACATCTGCTCTCAGTTTCCAAGAGAAAGGTAAGTTTCCATCTCAACCACAACAAAATCCCAAGGGGCAATACAATGCAAATGCAAGTAGTTCCGGAAGCCAACACATGGATCAAGTCAAATCAGTCACTACTCTGCGCAGTGGTAAGGTTATTGAAAAACACTCTCTTGAACCTTATGAGAAAGATGATGAGTCTATCTCTGAGGGTAAGGAAGGGGATGAATCTGAAAATTGCAAAGAAACGACTGACTCACCGCCAGCACTTCCATTTCCTCAAGCCATGACCAAACAAAGGAAAGTCAATCACAATTCTGAAATTTATGAAATTTTCAAACAGGTAAGGATCAATATACCTTTGCTGGATGCTATTAAACAGGTTCCTTCCTATGCTAAATTTTTGAAAGATCTATGCACTGTGAAGAGGAAACTGAATGTGAAAAAGAAAGCCTTTCTAGCCGAACAAGTAAGTGCTATTCTTCAAAACAATAATGCTTTGAAATATAAAGACCCTGGTTGTCCTACAATTTCTTGCTTTATTGGAGAGCATAAAATTGAAAGAGCCTTGCTTGATCTTGGTGCTAGTGTGAATTTACTTCCATATTCAGTTTTTCAGAGTCTCAATCTAGGTGAGTTAAAACCAACTTCTATAACTCTTTTACTTGCCGATAGATCTATAAAAGTGCCTAGAGGAATAATTGAAGATGTGTTAGTACAAGTCGATAAATTCATTTATCCTGTGGATTTTATTGTCTTGGACACACAACCTGTTGAAGTATGTAATTCATTTCCTGTTATTTTAGGACGTCCATTTCTTGCAACTTCTAATGCATTGATTAATTGTAGGAATGGACTGATGAAGCTATCATTTGGAAACATGACATTGGAGATGAATATTTTTAACATTTGCAAGCAACCTAGAGATGATAATGATTTACAGGAAGTGGACTTTATTGAAAAATTAATTCATGATCAATTTCCAACCACTTCCAATGAAATTGAGATTGATGAATCTGATGATTTGGAAATGATTTATTTTCAGGAAGAATCAAAGACAAGTAAATGGAGGCCACAAATTGAGGAATTGCCACCACGACCAATTAAGTCCATACCTTCAAGTGTTCAACCACCAAAACCTAATTTGAAGCCATTGCCATCCAATCTCAAATACTCATTTTTGGGAGAAAATGAAACTTTTCCGGTAATAATCTCTTCCAAACTTAATGCACATCAAGAAGGTAAGTTATTACAAACTCTGAAAATGCACAAAAAAGCATTAGGATGGACCATAGCTGATATAAAAGGAATTAGTCCTTTGATTTGTACACACAGAATTTATTTAGAGGAAAATGCTAAACCCTCTAGAGAAATGCAACGAAGGCTAAATCCTAATATGAAAGAAGTAGTGAAAAATGAAGTCATTAAGCTTCTAGATAATGAAATCATTTATCCTATTTCTGACAGCAAATGGGTAAGTCCTACCCAAGTTGTACCTAAGAAGTCTGGAGTCACTGTGATAACAAATGAGAACAATGAGTTAATTCCCACTAGAACTGTTACTGGTTGGCGCATGTGCATTGACTATAGGAAACTTAATTCAATGACTAGAAAAGATCATTTTCCTTTACCTTTCATGGATCAAATCCTAGAAAGAGTTGCGGGTCATGAATTTTATTGTTTCCTAGATGGCTATTCGGGTTACAACCAAATTGAAATTGCATTGGAAGATCAAGAAAAAACTACTTTCACATGTCCATTTGGTACTTTTGCATATCGAAGGATGCCTTTTGGATTATGTAATGCACCAGCCACATTTCAAAGATGCATGCTTAGTATATTTAGCGATATGGTTGAACATTTTCTTGAGATTTTCATGGATGATTTTTCTGTTTTTGGCAATTCATTTGATGATTGTTTGACTAATTTAGAAAAGGTTTTAACCAGGTGTGAAGAGAAGAATCTTGTGCTGAATTGGGAAAAATGTCATTTTATGGTAACAAACGGCATTGTACTTGGTCACATTGTTTCATCAAAAGGAATTGAGGTTGACAAATCTAAAATCGAGTTAATTGCAAACTTGCCAACACCAAAATCTCTTAAAGATGTTAGATCATTCTTGGGACATGCTGGTTTTTATAGAAGGTTCATCAAAGATTTTAGTGTAATATCTAAGCCTTTAAGTAACCTTCTAACAAAGGATACTATTTTTGAATGGACTGAACATTGTGAAGAAGCCTTTGTTAAACTTAAAAATTTGCTTACTTGTGCTCCTATCATTCAACCTCCCGATTGGTCATTACCTTTTGAAATAATGTGTGATGCTAGTGATTATGCCGTAGGTGCTGTTTTGGGACAAAGAAAAGATAAGAAACCTTATGTAATTTACTATGCAAGTAAAACTTTAAATAGTGCTCAAATGAATTATACCACCACTGAAAAAGAATTACTTGCAGTAGTATTTGCATGTGAAAAATTCAGATCTTATCTTGTTGGCTCACCTGTTGTTGTTTTTAGTGATCATGCAGCATTGAAATATCTTATTTCTAAGAAAGATTCCAAGGCTAGATTGGTGCGGTGGATTTTATTACTTCAAGAATTTGATATCACAATCAAAGATAAGAAAGGCAGCGAAAATGTTGTCGCAGATCACTTGTCAAGATTGACAACAAATTCGAAAACTGACATCACACCAATCGATGACTACTTTCCTGATGAATCTTTACTTTCTGTCTCTACAATGCCTTGGTTTGCTAATATTATCAATTTTCTTGTTTCAGGACAATTGCCAGCTCATTGGAATACCCAAGATAAAAGAAAGTTTTTGAACGAAGTGAAGAACTTTTATTGGGATGATCCTTATTTATTCAAATATTGTCCTGATCAAATATTTCGAAGATGCATTCCTGACAATGAGGTAAGTAGTGTCATTAAATTTTGTCATTCTGAGGCATGTGGGGGCCATTTCTCATCAAGAAAGACAACTGCAAAAATCTTACAAAGTGGATTTTACTGGCCCACCATGTTCAAAGACTCACATGCATTCTGCAAGTCTTGTGAAAATTGTCAAAAGTTGGGATCTATTTCAAAACGTCACATGATGCCTTTAAACCCTATTATTGTCGTTGAGATCTTTGACTGTTGGGGTATAGATTTCATGGGCCCATTCCCTCCATCATTTGGTTTCTTATACATATTAGTCGCAGTAGATTATGTTTCAAAATGGATAGAGGCAATTCCAAGTCGAAACAATGATCACAAAACAGTGATAAAGTTTTTGAAAGAAAATATTTTGAGTCGATTTGGAGTCCCTCGAGCCATAATAAGTGATGGTGGAACACATTTCTGCAACAAGCCATTTGAGTCTTTAATGAAGAAATATGGAATCACACACAAAGTTGCCACCCCTTATCACCCTCAAACAAGTGGACAAGTAGAGCTTGCTAATAGGGAGATCAAACATATTTTGGAGAAAACAGTGAACCCTAATAGGAAAGACTGGTCTTTAAGACTTAATGATGCACTTTGGGCTTATCGAACTGCTTATAAAACATCATTAGGTATGTCACCTTATAGACTAGTTTATGGAAAACCTTGTCACTTGCCTGTGGAACTTGAACATAAAGCTTATTGGGCTATTAAAGCTTTCAATTCAAATCTGGATGATGCTAGTCAACTGCGAAAATTACAAATAAATGAGCTTGAGGAAATAAGAAATGATGCATATGAAAATACAAGAATTCATAAAGCAAGAATTAAAGAGTTTCATGACAAGAAAATACTGAGAAAAACCTTCAATGTTGGTCAAAAAGTCTTGCTTTATAATTCTCGACTGCATTTATTTCCTGGAAAATTAAGATCAAGATGGAGCGGTCCTTTTATTGTGAAACATGTGTATCCATATGGGGCCTATGACATCGAGAATCCAAAGAATGACAATGTTTTCAAGGTAAATGGACATCGTTTGAAAGTTTACTTTGACAATTTTTCAGTTGAACATAACTCTATTGAATTGGGTGATCCTGTATATAAAGATTGATTTTATTTTATTTTATTTTATTTTATTTTATATAAAGATTGATTTTATTTTATTTTATTTTTGTTTCTTTTTGAGTGAGTTTTGCAAGTTTCTTTCACCCCGGTCAAATGGCGGATAACGGTACTCCGTGACTTAAGTCGGTTCTTTCAGTTTCCCACAATTACTGATATCTGTGTATATATCTATGCAATTCTTTGAATCTCTCTTCCAATTCTCATTTGAAAATGGACACTAATCTTGAAAAATTGAAAAAGTATTTTCCCGCTCTGCCTCAGAATGCGATTACAAAAATTTACCGTGCTAGATGTGCAAGATTGAGATTGTTAATGAATCATGGAATTCCTGAAGATATTCGCTGGTTGATTGAAGCAAAGGTCCGATTATCAGGTGAGTCCTCTAACTTCTTCATTTCACACATGCCTGGAACAGGTAAAAGCACTTTTGCAAAGAAGCGTCGTGCAAAACGACTGGATGTCTGTCATCGATGTGCTAGATGGACTTGTAATACACAATGTCGTTCTTTAGGAATGGTATCTATAAACCGTGAAGATAAAATACAATTCATTAAGGATGGCCTGAGTAAGGAGTCTTTAGATAATCTTCTATTGACTCTTGAGACGCATCCTAGTGGAGATGTGCATCGTGCAATTCATGATTTATGGCCACTATTTCATAAAGAACATGATCGACTTAGTCTTGGGAATCTGACTAAAAAAGACCCTGTTTGCCAGTTTTTAAGAAAACTGGATGGGAAGCCTATCCCCGACCCATAGAGGGCGTTTAAGCCGTTCTTGGACGTAAAACCAAGGGAAGATGTGAGCCACAATCACAACTACCTGTACATACACATGTTTTTTTTTCAAAAGTAAATAAATAAATAAATAAAAAGAGAGAGAGAGTGTGTGAGACTCTAGCTGGCCTACATATAGATGTTATGATTGCCTTTCTACTTTCTCATCTATAAAACCCTATTTTCCTTCCTTTCATTTCTACTCAACCCATACATTCAACAAATACAGAAGTGTGTAGAAATGGCAAGTTCCTCAAGTCATCAAATAAGAAATATTTGTGTTTTCGGTGGATCTAGTCCTGGGAAAGAAAAAGAGTTTTTAGAATCAGCAAATCATCTTGGTCAGGTGCTAGCTGAGAGAAAGATTCATTTAGTGTATGGGGGAGGCAGTCTTGGGTTAATGGGAGGTGTGTCAATAGCTGCATTTTTAGGAGGTAGTCAAGTTTTGGGGGTCGTCCCTGAAGCTTTGGCACAAGGGGACATCATTGGAAAAACAATTGGAGAGGAACTTCAGGTCTCCACAATGTCGGCTCGAATGAATGCAATGTTTAACCATGCTGATGCTTTCATTGCTTTACCAGGTGGTCTAGGCACATTGGAAGAGATCTTTCATATTTCCTCTTGGGCTCAATTGCACATTCACCATAAACCCATAGGTTTGTTAAATGTTAATGGTTATTATGATAAGTTGTTGTCTTTTCTTGATCATGCTGTGGAACAGGAATTTTTAACATCTTCTGCACGACAAATCATAATCTCTGCTTCTACTGCTGAACAATTGATTGACCAACTACAATCTTTCATTCCTGTGATTGATCCTTCCATGAGTCGCATAAATTGGTCATCTAAGGAAAGCCGTAAAAAGCTTAGATTGGATTTGAGCCTTCATTTGTGAATTTTTGTGTCTTTTGGTTTTATTATGTTTTGTTATTTCTTATTTTTGTTTCAGTGTGTTTCAGGTTTTGTCAGTGTTCGTTATTTCAGGTGATATCTTCTATACTCTATCTTTCTACCTTAGAACATTGAGGACAATGTTTCATTTTGGTTGGGGGGAGAGGGTAGTAGTTGATAAAAAAAAAAAAAAATTGTTTTTCATTTCATAAAGCATGTGCATAATTGTTGTTACTAGGATGGCAGAGTAAAGGAGTTCTTTTGTTAAAGTGACTCTTGAGACGCATCTTAGTAATCATTTTTAACAAGGTCTATTATAATACTTCCTGAAATATTCAGGTTTACAAACTCTCGTATTGTTACCACTTAATTCTGCTCATATACTTATTTAACATGTATTCTTAAACCTTAATTTACACACACACACTTTAACATAAGATTGTGGGTTGCATATTGGATTATTACATTATTTATGTTCTTTTGTTAAAGGTAACAACTAAGGGAAAGGGATTGTATATAATTAAAAAAAAAAAACATGAAAAAAAAAGAAAAAAAAAAAAGAGAAAAAATGATGATAATAAAAATGTAGATAAGTTTGGTTTCGTAGCCTCCCTAACCTAAGCAATTAAGCCCGAAGGGGTGTTTTAACACCTAATACCCTAAAGTCAACTGACTTGGGAGCTATTGGCCCAACGCTTGTTACATGGGTTGAGGAGAAAAGCTTAAGGGAATCAAACATTGCACTATCTACATATCAGTATCTGCGACCCGAGTTACTAAGCTCGTAGGGGTGTCTTAACACCTAATGCCCTAAGACCAACTGGTCTGGGAGTCATTAGCTGAAAGCTCGTTACATGGGTTAAAGATGCATGATGTTTTTAAATTATATGTATATAGAGTTGAAAAAAAAAAGCAAAAAAAAAAAAAAAAGAAAAGAAAAAGACAAAAATAATAATCCCAACCCAAGGAAGTTAACCTTAAACATTAGAACAAAAATTTTGTTTTCTTCCAAGAAAAGCCCCATAATTATGTGTTGATACATTGAGCACAAAAGAAAGGTTTATTAATATCTTGTTAAGTGGTATTGAGCAGATATATAAATTTAATGAGAGTTTGTTTATCTGGATAGATTAATGGAAGTTAAATGATGAATACCTTGCTTTGTGAAATTTGCAAATTGTTTTAACGCTTTAATTACTAGGGACTAGTAATAAGCTGGTTGAGGGGTGTGATTAGTACTTAAAAGTGCATTTTTATCATGGTTTTATATCATCATTTTGCACTTGAAGTATCAATAACTCCTTAACTAAAATATGTTTTATAATAATGTATCCAATAATATAAGATACCTATAATTTGTGGTAAATGTCTATTTTTAATGCAGGTCTATCACATAAATGAAAGGATTGATTGATGACTTGAAGAACTTAAATTGCATGGATAAAGAGATGGTCAAACTTAGAGAAGAGATGTCGGTGCAATCCAAACCGGAACACTGTTCGGTAATTGGGCCATATCTGGAGCTACAGATCTCAGATTTAGGTCTAATTTATATGGATGGAAAGGTAAGACATAGGCCTACAACTTTCATATGGAGCCCAAGATCTGAAAAGGCTATTATCAAGTCCAAATTGTAGCAACAACAAAGAAGCCCGAATCTGTCTTCCAGCCCGAGCACTGTTCGGTATTTTGGCCATATCTGGAGTTCTAGAAGTCCAAATGAGCTGAATTTTTTACACAAGAAAGCTGAGATAATTGCCTACAACTTTCATGTTTGCACCTGGCTCCAGTTTTGACGTTATCAATGACGTTTTGGGCAGACAAGAGAAGATAAGGATTGTCACCAAGTCAAAAGTTGGCCACCCACTTATCAATTAGTCATCAAATCAATAGTTCCCAATTTTAGCCTATAAAAGGAGGCATTTGCCATGCATTTAGGCATCTTGGTGTTCAGATCAAGATCATGCTCTTCCTTTCTCTCTTTGTATTTTTTGTAATGTTTATGCTTTACTTTCATTAATATCAAGTTTATGCCTTTCATTTCCTTTCCTTTACTTAGTTAACTTTTATGTTCTTATTTTGTTTATTTATTTTCTTTTCTTTCATTATGTCTAGCTAAGTTAATTATGTCAAGGTGAAAAGGTTACACTAATGGTGTAAGAATAAGTATAGTGTAAACTTAATATGGACCTTAATGTTTGATACTAACATGTTTTATATTTGTTATCTTGTTCACTCTTTAATACTTTGCTTGTTAAATGACTAATCTTGATTTATGTTGTATAATACTTGGTACAACAAATACTTGGCACTTTCATAGCCCATAATGTATGGTATAACCGACACCTGAGCTATGAAAGGAACTTGATTTGTTGTTAACATAAGTTATAATCATGAATGCTTGACGAGATTTACAAGTATTAGCATTAATTGAATAAGATGACTAATGTAATCATGTTAACAATATATAATCTGATTGGAACCTCCTTTGTGTGTGGTTTCCAATTCAATAATAAGAGTTTATACTATACTTGTTTGATATACCATTAGTGGAATCTCTAACCTTGACATTTGTTATTATTATTGCTTAATCCTTACATTAATATTTGATCTCCAAGTTCTCATCATCATCATCTTCTTCTTCTTCTCTTTCTCTACTACTACTACTACTACTATTATTATTATTATTATTATTATTATTATTATTATTATTAGTACTATTGTTGTTGTTGTTATTGTTGTTTTATAATTGTTGTTTATAATTTGTACAATTAACCTCCCTGTGGTTCGACCCCGGTCTTGCCGGGTTATTTATTACTTCGACACTCCTGCACTTGGGAGAAGACATCAACCTTTTAGTCGTGTCAGTTATCATGGTTTCATGATACAAGTTGTGAATTTAACAAGTTGACTTAAACTGATCAATATCTTATCCTTTTAATATTTTTTTTTAAATATTGTTTTGAATTTTCTTGAATCAAATTATATTTTTATTGATTATCCAAGTTATTTTTGAATTCATCAAGTTGATCAGATCACTTCAAGTTAATACCTATATGATTTAAAAAAAATATTAACAACACTTAAATAACTTTTTTTAGTTAATAAAAATTTAATCTATAACACATGTCAATAATATAGGTAAGACCTAAAGGCATTACATATGGGAAACTCTGGGAAAACATATCCCACAGCTATCCTCTTGAACAATAGAAAAGCAATCTGAAGGAATAGATGTAAAGTGATGAATGATAGAGGAAATGAAAAAGCATGATGAGCAAGTCAGTCCGCACAGTGATTGGATTCTCTAAAAACATAAACCATTTAAACATTGTCAAGATTTCTGAATCAATTGACTGAGTAAATTAGGAAAGAAAGGAAAATCAGGAAGAGATTGAATGAAAAGAGTTTGAAAAATACTCTAAAAGCCGTAGATAATCTTCAACAGAAGAAAAAGAGAACAATCTCTTTATTATATTTTCAGAATACCAAAGCTTACTGGAAAAAAAGCTAGACAACTTACCTAAACTTTGATCCTTAAGAAAGAAATTCTTATAAATAATAATAGAGTTAATATAAAATTCAATTGATATTAGATTTTTTTTTAAATAATAATTAAAGAACAAACATCAATATTGTCGTCAAAATCATGAAGACAAGCACCAGTATATATATAATCTCGAAAAACTCCACCTGCAGTAGCTATATTAAAGACCACTCCACCTTGAATCTGACCCTCAAAATTGAATCCCAACACCTTTTTTAATCTTTTACGAAAGATTGTGGATTTGTTTATTGAAAAACAGCACATCTAGAAGAATTTAGGGAAATGACAAAGAAAACAACTATTCTAAATCCACCACGATTAAAATCATAGTTTTACCACGATTCAAAATCATAGTTTTAATGTAACCATTACTGTTAGAAAATTTACAAATGCAAATAAACATATTTATGAAATGTTTTTGTTGGTAAATTATAATGAATTTTACTGAAAAAAATATTTTTTCTGTATATATCAAGAAAATTACAGTGAAAAAAAAATTAAAACAAAACTAAAAAATAAGATGACGTGTTATTTATTCCAACAATATTAACATCATCGGTAAAATCTGTTCTTAAACTTATTGGCAAATTGTTCTTTTCTTCCTAACATTGTTTATTATGTCAATTATGAAGAGAATCACCAATGAATTAATTTTATTTGTATTTTTTTATAAATCTCTAGAACTGTTCACTTCTTAATTGCACTATTAATTATTGTTCTTTATAGATGAAATCATTTACAAATTGAAAAGTTATTAGTGATATTTGAGGAGTTTATAAGAATTTTTAATTTAAATTAAATTAAATATTACATATAGAATTACTAATACATTGAGAAGGCGTTAGTGATATTTGAAAGGTTTTTGAAAATTCTTAATTAAATTAAAATTTTAAATTAAATATTATAAATTGAATCACTAATAAAATGATTAAAAATATTAATATTTAATTATTTATTGGTAAACCTATTGGTAAATTTCTACAATAAAAAAACTAGAATTTCTCATTTGACAATATACATGCCTCTTCCTCCTCTTCTTCTCTCTTTGTTTTATGTAAAAAACCTTAATTTTTTTTTCTCTCTTTAACTCCTCTCATTTATGCCTAAGTATGTCCTTTTCTTTTCTTCTCAGTTTTTTAAATTAACATACTTTGTGGACTTGTGTTTTTTTTTTCTCTCAGCTTTACTTGCAACTACATTAAAGTAAGATTTTTTTCTCTTTTTTTTTGTGTGTTTTTTTATTATATATTTTTTATTTTTTATTTTTTTTGTTCTGAATGTTGTTGTAGGATTTTGTTTTCATATGTAATCATTTTTTTTTAAATTTTGTTGTTTAATTTCAATTTCAATTAAATTATTTTATTTGTTGCTAGATTATAGGTTCTTAAATACGTTTTCTAGGTTTGGTGGAAATGATTTTAGTTGATTTATTTATTTTTTTGTTGTTATTGTTGTTCATTTTTTTATGTTTTTTATTTGTTGCAAATTTATTTCAGTTGATTTTTTTTTCAAGCAACTTAGTTCCTGAGTATTATGGAGTATTGATTTATATTAATTTAATTATTTTCTAATTATGTTAAAATAATTTTTTTTAAAATATTTTTAAATAATTACCAACAGAATTGCATACGATATTTATGTCGGTTATGACAATCTTCTCAAGAAAAATACCGATGAAATGAAGTAGGTAAATAAAAATGAAGTAGGTAAATAAAATTTTAACATGCTTTTTCTGTTAGTGAATTTATCGGTAATAAATATTTTTTTATTATTGATAAACTCATTAATAAATTAAAAATTACTTATTAGAGTTTTATTAATGATTTTTATCCATAATTTAATTAGTAAATTCATTGCTGATAGAATGATGATATAAATACGATAAAAAGTTTTGTGATAAATATAAGAATTCTATAGTGCACAATTCAAAATCACTGTTTTAATGTATGGCTTTTCTATTATTATTATTTTTTATTTACGTGGGGTGTTCGGGTCAGCTTGCGCGCACCACAACTAATCCCCACGGCCCACTAAATACCCTGCAAACCTAGTAGGCATATAAGGCACCTCAAAAATAACAGATATGTATGCCAGGATTCGAACCCATGACAGTAAAAAGAGACACACTTCTTTTACTGTTAGGCCAAGTACTAGAATGAATGGCTTTTCTATTATTGTTATTGTGACTGAGGGTATAGTAGACAAGTACTCCTGCAAGTTTTTAAGGGAGCAGAACATATAAGTATCCAACCAATGTATCAAAGTAAACGACATCGTTAGGTAAAGTATGAGTATTTACTTTCCTTTATTACATAAAAAAATACATGATCATTCATATCAATCCTATTTATAAAACAAACTGTGATGATAATATTCTATTCCTTTAGAATTTCAATTGAATTTTTAAACAATGATTTCAATTATTGTGTAACAAACAAGAGTTATCATACTTCAATAATATATAAAAATATATAAAAACAATAATATTAATAATAAATATATTAAAACTATGAATAATATTAATAATCACTGCCTCATGTTTATCTGGAAAAAGACATTAGAGTAATTGAATTCAAATTACTACACATGTAATAAAAAAAATCAAAAACAAATGTTGATGTCAAGTCTAAATCACCTAATGAATCTAAAAAGATTAATGATAAAAGAGAAAGAGTGTTAAAATCATAAACTATCATAAATAAATAAAAATAATAAATAAATATTTGAAATAATCAAAATTCAAACTCAAATATCAGATTTAATAATAATTAAAAAAAACTTAAAAAAAAACTAGGCTCTACCTAACATAGTAAATGTGCCTAGACCAAAGGTGTGTGTCATGCATATTGCCAACAATATTAATAATGTCAACATAACCAAAGTTTGAAACTAGAGAATCACATGCAAAAGATAAATCTTTATAATTAACCCTACTAAATGTAGGATTTCGGTGGTCTTATGTCCTTTAATGATGGTAAATTAAACAATTAATTTTAATTTTAAAGTGAAGAAATGTTATTATCATTAGCGGTTGTTTATAAATATTAATAATATTAATAATTAATTAACAATAACTAATTTTATTAGAGGTTTTTAATAAAATTACGATTTTTATTAGCGGTTGAGTAAAAATTTATTATTTCTTCAATAATCTTTATCTTTAAATCTTTTACCAAACTAATGAAAGAATGAGGAATATTGTGAATGGGAATTAAGGAGATTTTTTGAATTGAACTAAAGAGGATATACATGCGAGAGAATAATGAGATGATAATTAATAATGACGTGTCGGGATAGTAGGCACAGATATATGTGGTGCTGTAGTTGTTCCAATTTGGCTGCATTGCCACATTTTTAAATTATTGTTTTTTAATGGATTATATTCAATTTCATCCTCACAATAACAGAGGAGTCAAACTAAAATTGTTCCTCTCTTTGTATTGGAGATTCAAGTCATATAAAATTAAAAGTCTCACTTCCAAAGCAAGAGGAAAAAACCTTAGAAATATATAATCTTTTTTTTTCATCATTAATTCTGAAACAAAATTAATATATATATATATATATATATATATTATTGGTGTGAGATTTCTCCTTGTGGTGCACGCTTCAACTGCAAGTGAGTATTTTTTTATTTTTTGGAAAGAGGATAAATAATAGAATTAATTAATACAAGAAGAAATAGTCCTCCTCTTCTTCACTGAAAAATCCCTCAAATTTTATATTTTGGTCTTCTAGAATAACTAAATTAATTAGCTATTGAGATGTTTAGGTATGAATGATGAAGGGCAACTTGAGGAGTATAATTTTTTTTTTTTTTTTTGATTTACGTGGGGTGTCCGGGCCAGCTTACGCGCACCACGACTAATCCCCACGGCCTACTGAACATCCTGCAAACCCAGCAGGCAAGGTTCCATTGCAGGCCTCAATTACCTTAAAAAATTGAAGATAAAAAAAAAATAAAAAAAATCTCATTATAAATCCAAGAAGATACCTAATTATTTGAAAAAAAAGCCTAATTGATCACATATAACCCACACAACACACAACATTAAAATATAAATTGAAAAGAAAGACTCAATCTCAATGCTCGAAAACATTATACATCCAAGAAGATACCTAGCTAATTATTCATTTTTAATTAACTTTAACATTTCAGAGGCAACATTAAGGTGAAATTATTTGGATGAACTGAAAAATAAGTAGGTAATACATGATTTATTTCCCGTTAATACAACTCCATGATGTGCTAAGCAATGCAATTCGAAGAGAATATAAAGAAACATGTTTCATTGTAAAACCTTGTTTATGCCCTTGGTTATTTAATTGCTTAATACTCCGTCATGATGGCATATAGGAGGGAAACTCTAACTAAAAATTGCAGCACTTCCGTCAACTTCTGCTCCATCACCCTCTAATCCAAAAAAAAAAAAAAAGAATTTGCTTCCTCCTCCTCTATATCTCTAGGTTTAAATTGCGTTTTCGCATATCCCTTTGTCTTGAGAAGCAATTTTGCATGAAATTAACATATATATATATATATATATATATATATATATATATATATATATATATATATGTTATGCCACACAGATGATGGTCGATCTTAACCCCATCATATGCAACCAAACATACTTTTCGTTCATTCAATCCCACGGCCACAGGGTACCAGCTAGAGTGGGGGGGGGGAGAGCTGCTGAGGAAATGTGGATTTAACCAAGATAATTTACTACCATAGACAAAGGAACCAAGCAAAGACCCCTTTTCTTCAGTTCCGTGTTGTCACTTTCGCTCAAAATAAAACCCAAATCACTTTTCATGTCTATCTGGTTAGAAGCACTTGCTTTGTCCTATATTACAACAAAATCCACAAGATCCTGCTGTTAGACAGGATGACATGAAACCCACCGAAAAGACAATCATAGAATGATAAAATTACTATCATGCATAAAAAATAAATTAAAACCTCAGAAATGGTTATTAATTACCTGTGAAATTTCCATTTTATCCTTCTGTTTTGTGTTCCTTTTGTATTGGCTTATCATCGTATCATCATTTACCTGCAAAAAAAGAAGAAGATGGTTGACTTGAGAACATACATGGAAAGTATAAGGTAATTGACATATACAAAGATAATCTGAAGAAACTAAAAAAATCCCAGAATTTAGCTGACTATAGATTGATCATTAAGGCAGGAAAGCGGACCAAAAGAAACAAAAAGGGAAGAAGAAGGGATTAATATTTCTAACCTTAGGACTATTAACTGGAGAACTAGCAGTATCCTCCAAAGCATCATCAAGCAAAGCTCCTTTGGTTCTTCTTTTCTTGAGACTTAAATTGTATTTGAAACTTTTGTTATTAATAGGTAACCCAACAACTTTTTCACCGTGATGATCACCAGCAGACTTCATCACAGCCAAAGAAGCAGCATCAGAGAGCATCGAAGAACTTCCATCATGATCAAATGAGAAAGAACTATGCTCACTGAAATCATGATCACGGTCCTCTCTATTGTTTTGGGCAAAGAAATCCTCGAAGTACATAGTCCAACCACTCTCTTCAAAACTGTCATCAGTTGTCTTCTCATTAGAAGAAGAAGAGAATGGTTTGCAGCTCATTGAGTTTTCCATTTCTATAAATGAAGTTTCTTGGCTTGTTCTTGGGAGGAACTATATGGTATGTATGTGTATATATAGCTGAACAGAAGCAATTGGAAAAAAAATCGATGAGGATTACTGGTTATGTACTTGGAATCTTGGTATATCAGTCGGCCGAAGGGTGTTGGAGAAGTTAAATTTCAGAGGGTTTGACATTAATTTGGCAGCAAATCATTAGATATATAGTAGATATGCAACATCAGAGGCTACATGCCACCCTTTTTATTTATTTATTTATTTTTTGGCGGGCTTGTATTTCAGCCAAGTGCAATATTGAACAAGTCACTTAACTATAGCTTATTTGGGTTATTTTTAAAAAATTATTTTTAATATCATTACATTAAAATAATTTAAAAATATTAAAAATATATTAAATTAAAAATTAAAAAAATTAAAATTTAAAAAAAATATTGTCAAAATACAAAAATAAGGAGTTAGACTTTATCATTTTGTTTGTATCAGGAGAAATTGTTCATTCGTTAAATAAAAAACAAAATAGCTTTGAAATTTTGGATTGAGAATTTCATTGATGCTTACCACGTGTCACATATAATTTGAAAATCTCCTTGTATGCGCTGGCTTTATACAAGTGGATCGTAATTATTTGAGAATTTCTGAATTTAAGATTGAGAAGGAAAATCAATAATGTTGCTTGAATTATAATTTTGTCACCTAGCATTCGGTGTCCTGTGTTTCAATGTCTTTCTTGTTTAAAAAAAATAGAAATTTACATTAAAATTGTTTTTTATATCCTTGCTTTTATCTCTCAAATTAAACATGTTTCTATTTTTTTATATTTGTATAATCTATCATGTGATATATATTAACTAAATACAATTTAGTCTATTATGTGATATTAATCAAACGTGAACTGGATTAATTGCTATAGTTGGTCTTCGTGATTTAATTGGGATGATTCATATACGGACATATCATATTTGTTTGTTTGTGAGTAAATCAATTTTTCTTTTATGAAAAAAATGATATTCAAAGATACGAAAAGGTAACAAATAGAGTACTAGCATGCGTTGCGGGTTCGATTAATTTAAAAAAAAATATTAAAGTATTTGTAATTTTTTTCTAGTTAAAAAAGAATCTAAACTGTATAGAAATTGACTTGATATGACTTAATCAACTTGATGAGTCTAAAAATAATTCGAACAACCAATAAAAATATAAGTAGTTTATCTCATAAAAAATCAAAACAATATCTCTTTTTAAAAAATAATATTGAAATGATAGCATATTGAATTGATTTAGGCTAATTTGTCAAATTTATGACTTGAATTATGAAATCATGATAAAACAAATAATGAAATTCAATACCTAATTAATTTAATAATAAAGAATAAAATTAAAAAAAATTAACTAAAAAAAAAATAAAAATTAACTCGAGTTATTTTCTAAACTCGTGATCTAAGTTATGAGATTAAGATAACTTAAAATAAATAAATAAATAAATAACATAAGTCAACATGGATTAACCTGCGAAACTCACGACTAAGGTCATGAGACTATAATAACCCTATAAAAAGTAAATCAAAATAAATTATGAATCTTAATTTTTAATAAACTTATTATTGAAGTTGAAATCGAGAAAAAATAAATTTAAAAACATAATTTAATAAAATCAACTGAGTGCTCCTAGATTAATCCACAAAATACATAATTCAAATAACAAAACTAGAACACCTCAAAGAAAGTATACTATAGACTATAAGCTTGAGAGGGAAAAAATCATAAAAAAATGGGTTAAGAAGACATTATTTATTGAAAGATAAAATGACCTCTAAGTATGACTTCGTTGCTTTCAGTCACCAATATTTTTTATTGGCTTTGCTTGGCATAGGCTGACGTCCATTCAATATTCTTTTTTCCCCGAAAATTAATAAGTGATCGCATGCTTTAAGCATATTTGCATTAATTATTTGTTTCTAAAATATTTATTGCTTTGTCAAGGTTGTCTAGCTCCTCAAGTGTATTCCTCACAAGTCCACAGCCTCAAGCCCTCCTCAACAAGAAATATATATATATATATATATATATCAAGTTAGCAGAAGCCTAACCCAGTTAAGATAAAGAAAGTTAGCCAATGTATCATCATATTTTCTATGGTTGGTTCTTTTACTTACGTTGTTAAAATGTTGGGACATTATTGTTAAACTATCGTTTTCCTAACTCTATTGTTTTTGGTACAATCTTCTTCCTAACTTAATTTAGCAACAAGGTAATTGAGGTAAGTATAAAAAGAACTTAATTCGCCAATTTATTACATTTTCGATGCCCAATTAGACATAAAATCAACACATGTAATGAAGGATTAATTACCTTCACAAGTTCTTCTATGATATCCAAATAATTTTCTGATCGTTAGAGAATGCCAGCATTTTAATCACATGTAAAAGGCCGGGTGTCGTTATATCATATGCATGGACATTGAACTTTAAATTATTTTATAGGAATGATCAGATTAAACAGGACCTATGGATCTAAATTCTCCTCTCATGAATTATCATGAAACATGCAGGGCTTAATTCTTTAATTAGGTTTCCTTTTCATATCATTCATGGAAACAAAACTTAGAGCTTGTAATGCGCTTGATAAAGGGCATATGCATGGCATTAATTTTAATTCCTGGAAAAATATCTTGCTAGTAGGAAATATTATAAATTATATTTTAAATTTTTATTTAATAATTTAAATTTTAAAATTAAATTAATTTTAATAATTAAATAGTAATGAATTTAAATTTTATTATTTTTATTTATTTAATAAAAAAAAGATATAAAGTATTGAAAGTATGTCCAAATTTCAAGTTTGAAAGAATCTTTATTAAAATATGATAAAAAATAATATAAATTAATTATAAAAAGTTTTTTATTAAAAAAAATATTTATCATTTGATCTGAAATTTATTTTGTCGGTGTTGATGTAGCTGAAGTAGACTAATGAATCCCTAAAGTGAATGGTTAAGATCACAAGAAGGCACAATAATGCCGGCTAGGTACACTTCAATAATATTGTCTCCAATGTGGGAGCCCTTTGCACAGGACAATCCGTGTCTAGTCATGTCTAGCTATCGGGTGTGCCTCCATAAGCTTTTTCCAGGTCTAGAAAACAATACACAGTAGCTTCTTCTTCTTCTTCTTCTTTTAATCTAGTTTTTCATCAGAAATAAGCTCATCAAACCAACATAAATAAGCATATCTACAACTCCTTTCTTCTTCTTCTTCTTCTTCTTCTTCTTTTCTCATGACAAAGTAGGTTTATGTTCTAGTCACTAATCAATGATAGTTGACTTCGCATCTGCCTTTTGACATTCCTAAGATTGAGGATTTTGTAAGATCTCATCTGGATTAAACAAAACATTTTCTATCTTCCAAGTGGCTTAAACCTACTCCTGCCCTCTTGTATATTCGTTGTTGGGGGGGGACGACCAAATACCCATTCGGGACCTAATCTTGCTTAAACAATGGCTCTATTTTTTCCACATGGATAGTGACGAAGTCAGAAAAAAACTTCACAGATAATATTGGTTTTTCATGGTCGTGAAACTGGAAGAAGACATGCGGGCTTGATTATAGAATTATATACAGGTTTTGTAGAGCTTGACCGATGATTAAAAGTTTACCAGGTAAGTCCCTTCTTGAATGAAAAATTTTCAATAATTAAACAAGTAATTTGTACGAGAGAAATAATATATGAAAGAATTGAGAAAAATATATATATAGTCAAGGGCAGAGACAAGCGAGGCTGGTACTCCTGCAAAGAAAATTTTTTACTAGTTTTTTTTTTAATAATATTTATATTTTTAATTTAAATAATAAAATAATTAATAGTTTGATCCTTTTTAACCATATCTTTTTACTTGCTTATTTAAATGAATGTTAAAGATAATGGTGCAAAGTTTGTTGGGCAATTAATGAATACTAATGACACATTGAAGAAAATAACTATAGAAAGAGAAAGAGGAGTCTATGTTACATAGAGAGTGGTGCAGTGTCACCACACCATTGGCTAGAAATAAAGGGTGCCCTACATGTATAAAAGTATCTGCTTACAGAGAATATATCATTTAATTATGAGAAATTTTGTGTGCGTGAGGTGCGCAACGTTATAGCCTAACTTCTCAAGATTAGAAAAAGTAAGCGTGTTAAGAGTAAGAATTGATTGGCTGTAGTTGTTTGGGTCACATGACCATTAATTAATTATTTTTTTCTAAAGACTTATATATATATATACACACATGCCATTAATTAATTATTAATTAATTATTTTTTTCTAAAAGAACTTTTCTTAAAAAATAACTTTTATGTTTTCAAACCTAATAGTGAAGATCAAGTTAATCAAAATCAATTATCTATGTCTTGATATAATAATAGAGATTAAAATTATGAAATATTTAAAGAGACATTTATGAAAAATAAATTTATTTAGATCTATCTTCTCTATCCCTTTTTATAAAAGAACAAGAATCGGTAAAGTCTTTTGAAACAAAGATAAAAGCTTTTGTTTTAACTTTCACAATTAAAGACATTCTTGTTTTTTGAATCCCCATCTTTTTTTATTCCAAAATAATAATCAAACGTTATCTAAGAGTTTGCGGACTCTGTTTTGAAGGCACAATCACCTCAGTTTTCACATGAGAGGAAATGGAATTGAGGCCAAGTTTCTAAAGAAAAGAATTGTTAGTAACTTTAGGTTTTTATATATATATATATATGCTTTGTATGTTTCCTTAATAAAGGCGGAATCTATTGTATGATTTATGTTTTTTGAATTTCGGTGCATAGTTAGATGAATGTATCTATCAATCACTATCGTTATCCTCCTAGCTTAGACTTGGAAAGAACAAAGTTGAAACGACGATCAAAAAGGTTCTTGAGAAAGCTCTATATGCATGGTTTTGGAACAACACCAAGTTGCCTATCTTTTCTTTTTTGTTAATTAATTGGAACATTCATCTGAATATGGACTATGAATGAAGCACAACTACCTCAAATTTCTAAATCCTTGCTATTGATCTCTTTTAATATTTGAATTTGAGATTTTCTACCGTAAAATCAAATTTTAACCACTAGGATATATATATATCCCAGGTTGCAAACGTCCTTGATGACTATAGAACTATGCCACACCTTGTCGGAACCTTTTGAACTTGTAAGCATGTTGTGCTATCTAAAAAGAACGAGAATTAAAGACAATATTAAAATGTACAAAATTCATGCTTTGCTTCGAAAGAATTAATGCCCTTCAATTTAATCCTGGAAGACACAGCTAATGACAAAAGTTCCTTGCTGGAAAAACAACTTCCCGGAGAAAGCAATACAGCCTTAAATGCTGATTAAGGTTGGTCTCCTTCTTTGCTGCCTTCGTGCAAGAAAAATCTTGATCCACATAATAAACTACATACAAAATTATCATATTAATGGAGGCCCCACGACACCAACGATCCGGCGAGGATTGTACCAAGACATTTACATGAACAGACTGTAGGTCTTTTTTAGAACCAGGATTTGGCTCCACATCCCTTGCTTCTCAATTCACGTGTACACCATCTCCGTCAGTTTCTTGAAACAGGCATGGCGTCGAGATATTAATTAATATAAGAAAAGATGCATACTGCTGATTTGTAATGCAATTGGACCGATTCATCGGCAGTGTCTCAACAAAGAACACATGCGTTCACCTTCTATTCCAGTGAATGAAGGAGCTTGTGATAGATCAGGATGGATCTGTATTATTAGTCCTATATATTACAGGTTTTGGAACTGGCAAAAGTTACATGTACAAACTTAGGGTCATTGCCTAATAAGCTTGAAAATTGAATGCATGGACACCAGGTGGTCCAGTTTTACTCAGTTGTTTCACGATAGAAACTACAGGTGGTTCGATAAGTTTTTACTATTAACTTCTGCCTTGTTATTGATGGACCTCATGGTGTAATATAATTGAGGGGTTCATTTAGGCTATGATTGTCAGGATGCATGTAGAGAAGGATGAGGAGGAGAAAGGGTGAATGGGTTATCATTTATTTAGGTACTAGACCGCTGGCTTGCAATCACTTGGATCAAACTTTATTTTTTAATATATAAAAAAATATCTAGACATTACTAATATTTTTATAATAATAAAAATTTAATCACATGAAGATTAACTTGATATGATTTAATTAATTTAATAAGTACTAAAACAACCAAAACAACTAATAAAATATAGTTTGATTTAGAAGAATTCAAGACAATATCTTCTTAAAAAATTACTATTAAAATGATAATTTATTAAATCGATTTAGGATAACCCATGCCAATTAACCTGTTAAATCCTTAATTTGAATCATGATACCATAATAATCCTTTATAAAACAAATCAAAACAAATTATGAAACTTAATTCCGAATCAACTTAATGTTGAAGAATGAAATTAAAAAAAAATAATTAAAAAAATTCTTGACTCGAGTCAACCTTCTAAACCCATAATCCAAGTCATGAGATCAAAAAAAATCTGATAAAAAGTACACAAATAAATAACCTGAGTCAACTCAGGTTAACTTGTCAAACATGTGATCAATGTCATAAAACTATAATAACTCCATAAAAAAATATCCAAACAAATTATAAATCTTAATTTTTAATAAACTCATTGTTGAAAGTTGAAAGTTAAAAAATTCAATCTAGAAACAAGACATAATAAAACGACCTGAGTCTATTTGGGTTAACCCACAAAATACATGATCCGAGTTATAAAATCGTAATAACCTTATAGAAAGCAAGCAAAATAAACCATGAAATCTAATTCATAATCAATTTCATTCTGAAGAATGAAATTAAAAAAATTCTAATTATAAAAAACAAAAAACAAAACTCGAGTTAACTAAGTTAACCTGCTAAACTTTTATTTTAAGTCATAAGACTGAGATAACCTTATAAAAAATAGATTAAAATAAATCATAAAGTCTAATTCTTAATCAATATAATTCTAAATGATAAAATTAAAAAAATTCATAAAAGATTAAAAAAAAATTAAGTCAATGGAGTTAACCTGCTAAATCTATTATACAGGTTAAAAGACCAAGCTAACCTTATATAAAGCAAACCACAATAAATTATGAAGTTAAATCTCCAATAAACTAAATGTTAAATTATGAAATTAGAGGAAAAAAATATAGATTTAGAAAAAAAAAGTCAAAGACAAAGAAAAAAATATTGAAATAAATAGTATTTTGTAAGTTAGTATATAATAAAGAAAAATATTGTTATACATTCATAAACAACTTGATATCAAGTGAAAATTTTAGAGGACAAAAAAGTTTCTATATTTATAAAAAGCCAGCATAAATATACAACAATACTATTATACAAGAGCTACTAGTTATTATAACATAATAAGTTACTTAATTTGGATACATTAATTAGCTAAATTCTTAGTTGATTTGATTCCATAATATACTCTTCAACAATATCTTTATAATTTGTCAATGTTGTTGATTTGTTTTAATAATATCATCCAATATCTCTTTTAATTTTTATCTTATTTTGTTTCCATAATGTCCTCTAACATCACCATACTTGTTAGTAAGAGATTGGTTGATTTCCATGATGCTCTTATCATGACACCTTCCTTATTTATCTTAATCTTATTCCAACAACACCTATATTGCCTAGTTAATCCAATTATCATTAATATCCTTTCTCAAACGAGGTCATGGTCGAAGGCATAGTTTGCCCTTAAAGTAAGTCAATGCAGTTTTTGACAATAGTGAAGATGTCAATCATTTAATCGTAAGTAGAGATATGTTAAGTGATGAGAAGTCCAAGGACAATACATTCATACATAAAATGATAATCTAACTTAATATGTTTGGTATGAGCATGAAAGATAAGATTGATCATCATTTGCAAAGCACTGAGATTATCATAGTAGAAGATTAATGAAGAAGAATAAACAAAAAAAACTTTCCTATCTTTTGAGATTTCATTTGGTATCAAAGTCGCTTATGAACATACAACAATCCTAGCAAAACCACACAACATGTCAACTCCATCACTCAGTCCATCACTCAGTGTTGGTAATTTCATTACCCTCAAAATCAACCCTACAAATTATCTATTATAAAGAGAACAAACATTAGGTCTTGTAGAAAATCAAGACTAGTTAGTCATCTTACCAATAAAAATCCAACCCCAAATAAATATATCACACCGAACACAACACCACTAATTCTTCACCAAAACTAACTAAAGAATACATTGTCTGAAGAAAGCTAGATCGCCTCTTTTGTGGCTGGTTGATTAGGAAACTTTTAAAAGAAACATTAGGTCTTGCTATAAACCCAGATTTAGCCTTTATTGTCTAGAAAGCTCTAAAAATGAATATGCAGAAGACTCATAAGAACAAGAATTCACCCTCAGAAAACAAGTTGCATATCTCCGCAAAGAAAATGACAAAACCATTGGAGAACATATTTGAATCTTTAAAGGATTATATAACAACCTTACAACTATAGAAAACCAATTTAAGACAAAGAAAAAGATTTTGTCTCTTTACAATTTTTGGCCCTCAATATGAGACCTTCATTGCCAAAATGCTAAAACCACTGAGACTTTTTTATTCTGAGTTAGTCTCTCAATTAGATAATCTAGATCAAAGATAAAATTAGTTCACCAATTAGACAAATAACTCATTTACTTCACAGCTAGCACGCTATGAACAAAGACACCAAAATTCTCAAAAACACTCTTCAAGAAATTATGACAATAGACACAATTTTATATTTAATGGGAGAGGATTCCATACACAACAACCTAAAGACAAGACTTGTACGTATGATTGTGCATCAAAAGTGTCATTAAGTCTCTTGTTTTACATATGTATTTATTGTTTTTATTTGGTTGTTTTTATAATAATTGATGTGTTTTTTAGTAATGAAGTTTGTTTTAATGTTTCGATAGGTTTTTGGAGCTTAAATGAATTAATTCAGAAAATTCAACGTCGGAATTCAGAACAAAGAATTGAAGAGACATTTAGTTGAAGATTGAAGCAAATCTTGGTTCAAATAAGTGCTCCAAATTTGTCCCAAAAATCAATTCTATTCCAATTCTAGAAAAGAATATCATATGATTTATTTCAAGCCCAAACTTGCCTTATGTTGTGTGCAAACTTCAACCATTAAACACTCAAGGTTTCAATGTCAATCTTAGCCCAAATAATAAGTACATTTGTATACTTATTTGATGCTCAAATTCAGCCCAAAAATCAGCCCCAAATCAGCCCTAAATCAACCCCAAATCAACCTTCAAATCAACCCAAACACAATCCATGATCTTACATGTCCACACAACAAATAACAATTGATTTATTTTGGGTAATCCATTGATCCAAGAAGGCAAGCACATGGATGGAAAGCTGGAGGGGATATTTTAACATTATTTTGGGTCAAAAAGAAGAAGGAGACACCTCATAAATGAGGAAGAAAAACGTGCACCAAAGTAGTTGTAAAGCTGTCTTGATTTGATTTTTCAGAACACCTTTCGGTGTTTTGCCCATAACTTTTGACTCAGGTGTCCAAATGAGCTGTTCTTTAATGATCTGGAAAGGTGACAGAATTGCCTATAAATATGTCTCTAGACTTCTCCAAAAAAAAGCTTCTAAGAGGGTCGAATTGCTGTCCAAAGTTAGAGTCAGATTTGTGTCCGAATTTTTTCTGAAATTGTATTGTGTTCTTCTTTATAGATTTCGGTTCTTTAGTTTGTAAAACTTATTTTTTCAGTTAGATTCAAGTTCTTTCATGTTTATTGAAGTGTTCTTATATATAATCATGGTTGGCTAAACTCTTTCTTGGATCCAAATCAAGGATAATGGTGATTGAGGTAAGTTCTTTAGGATATGAATGAATCTTAATGTTTATCTTTTTATTTTCTTCATGAATGATTTATTATTGTAAAGAAATTTTAGAAATCATTTAGGTAATGTTATAATCTTGAATTTTTATGCACAAACTTTAGTTTTGGTATAGAGATTGCTTGATTCAATGTCTTACTTAATATGAAAGTACTTGTTCATTCTTAAGTAATAATCAATCTTCATCTTTCTAATCTTCATTGTAATATCTTCCGATCTAATATCACCATCGTTGAGATTAGGTTGAGTTATCTTATATATGTTGAAGAAATCACCAATACATCACCATTAAAATTGATTTGGACCAAGACTTACTTTTCTTGTCATTTAAAATCTATTTACATTTTTTTTATCTTTGAAAACAAATCCATCAATTATTTTCAACCAAGTTATTGTTAATTTAATTTCTCTTGAGTTTTTTTTTGTTACTTAGCTTAATTTCCAGATCTAGCTCTCTGTGGATATGACCTCGATCTTACCGAGTTAATTGCTACATCGCACACTCGTGCACTTGCGAGTTAAAACAAGCCGATCATAAAAAGCGGTCAAGCAACGTACACTGCCAGACCTACTTCAAACCTTAAACAAAAATAACCTCCTTCATCTAGAGAACATCGTATGACACCTATAGAATATAAATTGTACCTGGAAGAAACCTACCAGTATTGTAGGGTGGAAAATCATATTGCGAAAATATATTAGTGGGTGTCAACACAACCAAATTAACATAGAGACATATCACAAGTTTTTATAACTCTCACTTTGGATAATACCATCATTGAAACAAAATGAATTTCAGACACAAGAGCTTTCAACCAAATGACAAGTAATCCAAGTATGTTATAAAATATTCGCAATCACTGTGGTTCAAACACAGTTCTTATTGGTGACGATTCTTCTATACCAATACATGGTATTAGAGATTCCTCCATTAAACAAAAAATAATATCTTGCCACTTCATGATGCACTATTAGTTCCTAACTTAAAAAAAATTACTCTTTGTAAGCTAACTCACATCTCAATTTCATGTTAATTGTGAATTCTTTGACTTTGATTTCTGTATCAAAAAATGATAGACAAGACAACACATGATCATAGAGGGGCACAAAGGTAGCCACATGAACCTTTAGATTTAATTCATTTTAATATAGGTTATTTAAAACTTGTGCAAACTAGAGATGAAAAAAGTATTGCTTTATTTTTATATATTATTATGTAAGGTTATTATACCTATTTGCTAAGAAGTAAAGATGAAGCTTTAAAATATTTACTTTTTAACGATGTTAACTTGATATTAGGCTCTATGTATTTGAATTTCACCTATAGATATGTCTTCACAGTTAGTAGATAAGTTATGTCTTGGAAATTTTTTAAGAAAATATACAACATAAAATTTATGATAAAATTAAAATCTATTGCTCTCGATAAAATTTAAGAGGAAGTCAAGTAACTTTAAAATTTTTTAAGGAATATTTTATATTGGCCAAAGCTAGTGCTAGCAATCATATCAATTGCGATAATTAGTTGAAAATTAGAATGACATAAAATAACATGTATATGGGTAAGTCTATATATATATAATTCAAATAAAAAAACTAAGTTATATGGCATTCTCAGTGATACTTTAAAATTATAATTTTATAATTATATATTTATAATGAAAAAGATATGAGTTATAACTTGATAAAGGATGAATCATGCTTTTAATAATTTTCATATCTTAATTTAGAAAGTAGAGTTGTCTGAGTCAAAATAAATATAATTATGATAACTAAAACAAAGGAAAAGAACTATTTGAGTAATATTTATAACAAAAACTGAATAGCATTACATATATCGTGTTAGTTTAAGGGATTAAGTGTTTTCAACCAACAATGATGGAGCAGGAAAATGCAGTAATGTCTCTCAGTCATATTATGATTATGATAGTGATGTCAGAAAATTATTGGACCTATATTTGCATGGCTAGGGTTCTTTTCTGGATGGCTCCGTTATATATGATACATCCACGAAAACGGCTTCCCCAGTTGTAAATGGTCCCATCATATCTTGGAGGATGGTAGAATTAATTCATGGAGGGAATTGTGATATTCTGTAATTAATGGAATAATTTTCTCCTACTCTTGCTGATTTCGTAACTATTTGAAATTAATTAAGAACATGATTTTGTCGAGGTATCTGATGACATATAAAACCTAAAGAAAAGGGCATGAGAAATAGCAAGATTTCATGCCTTCGGGAGACCTGCATATACAGATGGGCAGCTTTATGTCCCTGTTTTTGGTGCCTAAATGTGTTTCTATGAGAAATGAAGCAAAAGAGCTCCTTTATATCCCTGCTATGGACCTAACAAATGATTGCTGGAGTTGGTGTTAGGATCCTGAGCTCTAATAATTCCGTTCAGAGCTGATGAAAAATATTGAGAGTCCGCAGAAACATCTTGGTCTTGATCCAGCAAAAAGCTGACATTCATCCTCTACAGAAACATATATAGCCTCTGTGTGTGTGTGTATCAAACGTTGCTCTATGAGATTAGATGTTTATGGCTTGAACACCAGATATACAATAAAAATGATAGCAGAAGCCAGCCATGAGAGAAGAATTAAACCAGTAACAATGACAGTGCAGAAGATGCTTTGAGAACAGTCCTGGATAGATTAACAACAATGACTGCACGAAATCATCTCGCACAAATTAATGACCCTGTTCAGAGCAGTGTTGAGAACAATCATGGAAAAACCACCACACCTGTCGACTGCATAAATGTTTCACAAATCTTTTGTTGTCTTCTTGCTCAAATGTCCTGGCTAACCTTCATATACTCAGAATATATATATGATCTGCACTCTAATGCTTTAACAAGGATTGATTCATCATCAAAATTCAAAACTTCCAACTTAATTTGATCGATCTTGTCATATTAATTAGCTGTAATTCTATGGAGTCACGACTTTAATTTGTTCCAGCTGGTTGGGGCCTCAGTCCCTATCGCCTCCACAGTCATTTAGTAGCTGGAACCTATGGTGAACTGCATTGACTAGATGATGCTTCCATGTCCCGATTCATCTCACCAAGACCGCCTTCTTCCTTCACAGGCCTTCATTGATAAATGATATCATAATTCCCGGAGCGCACAGTATAAGTTCAAATGCACAAGAATTGACAATGAACTACATATGGCTTATAAAGTTGCTTCGAGAAATTCACCACGAGGAGGAGGATTACAAAATAATATTTTTTATATATTTTTAAAATTATTTTTGTTATTAATATATAAAAAAATATAAAAAAAATAAATTTTAAATTTTTCATTGGAAAGGGATGGTACAAAATGACAAATTATACGTCTCCAGCAAAATCTTTTTGCAAGTCAACAGTGAACAACGTGGAACATAACGAGGAACACTAGAAGTACGATGGTGCTGTATGAGAGTAAATGTTTCACTTTTCAGTCCAGTACAGTATCATTTCAAATCGACAGAGGACTTAGGTATTGTTTGGTATATCGTGGTACGAGTTTATGTGGTTTATGTTTTTTGAAAACATTTAATTTATTTTTAGTTTTTTTATCATTTTAATATGGTAATATAAAGCATTACAAAAAAAATATTTTGATATATTTTTAAAAACAATATTTTAAAAAATAGCATTTTTTATAATCTTACATAAATTCTTAATCAGAACAGTGTTTGGGAGGGGGTGATACAAAATTAATAACGAATAGGATTTAAAAAAAAATAGCATGGTTAATTAAAAATATTTATGCAATAGCACACAAATAAAAAAAATAAAAAAATAGCACAATTTATACATCTCATAATTAGAAAGCAAGTTTTATATAGCTTGTTGCTTTTTAGAATAATGATATCTTGTAAAAAATATTAAATGGGCAAGAGAGGGGGGAGAGAACAAAAATTTAAAAATATATGGGAACTTTAATTATTATATTATAAATATTATTAAAAAAAATTATAACAAGATAAATCTAATGATATCCATACTTACCAAAAACTGAGGGTGCTTGCTTGTCTTTGATGGCAAATTACGTATAGCCAGCTTAGGCTTCGTGTCTTCATCAGCTGGTATTTAATATATACACGTCCTTCGTACAAGGTGATTTTCACGATCATGGCAAGAAAAATGTGGAAGATGATGAGGAACACTTGAAGAGTTCTAAAAAGAGAGTGCTCTGTGCTCAGAACCAGCCATAAAAACATCTTAAATGATATCATTTGTAGAAAACTTATCAACTGTTCCTATCACGGGACCAAACCCAAATGTCTTCAGTCAATCACGGTATAGTTTCCGTCTTTGACAGTCTCAGTTCTAGGTTCATTGCCTCAAGCTTAGGCGATGCTCCAATGGGGAAATGGAAACCCTAAGGGAAAACCAATAATGCAAGCTCCCTGTGATTTAAACATCGCTATCAAGATCCTTATGGCTTATTAATACAGAGGAGAAAAAAAACAAAAAGTATTTATACTTTTGGTTACTGTTCTCTCCCTCACAAAGCAGCAGTATGGATACAACTATTTATTGAACAATATCTTCTTTTTTTATTTCTTCTTTGATTTGTCAGTTGAATCTTCCTCTCTCTTTTTTTTTTTTTTTTGTAATTCCTTCATTCTATGTGATGTTTGTGATATTTTATGTCTTGATATTTTTGTTCTCTTTGTATATTCTTGAGAATTTATGGTGTTGGACCAAATTTTAGAATGAACTAGAGACCAATTTCATGAAATATATTTTAAAACTGTAGTATAAAACAATTAAAACAAGGAGGACAGTAATAGTAACAAAAACACAGGGGCTTTTTTTCCATTTTTGCTTGAAAAATATCATTCCATCCAAAAAGTCTTCATTTATGTAACTTTGGTCCGTTTAATTTTAGATTTTTATATTTAGATCCTGAACTTCTTTTTCTTTTTTTACTTCTCATTCCCCAAGTTTTGAGAAAAAAGTGAGAAAGTTGTCGGAAAAAAATGAAATGAGAGATAAAGTGGTCGGTTGCCTAAATTCTAGAAACAAAAAAATTAATCTTGATATTAATAAATTTATCTTTATAAGATAAATATCATTATAATATTTTTAAATTTTTATACCGTTAAAAAAAATAGATCAAGACTTGGAATTTTTTTTAATAAATTTAATTTTAAGTTTTTTAATTAATTTAAGGGTGTTTTAGAGTTATTATTGATTTATTAAGACATTTAAGATATTTTTTTATATTTTAAGATAAAAAATAATTGAAAAATAAGTTTTTGAAGTAAAAAAAACGGAACTTAAATTTTTAACAACTAGAAATAATTAACAAATTTACTAGTAAATGACATGTCATTTTCCACTTTTCATTTGTTTATTTAAAAAAAATAGAATGAATTATGTGTTGTCGAGTCATTCATCCTATTAAAAAAAAAGGCCTGCGAGCATTGCTTTTATGCATTATCATCAAATAAAATTATTCTCACATTTTTGGCATAATTCAAACCATCTCATAAACATCTCTTTATAACTTAATCATCTCGTATACTCTTAATTGAATTCTTTTCGGTTATTATTTTAAAATTAAAAGAGAGAGAGAGAGAGAGAGAGAGAGTTGAAACAGATGATACATATCTTCTACTTTTTCTATTTTGAAATGATATATATTCAATCTAAAATTATTTTAAAGAGATCTATTTTTATGTTTGTTTTCGTCTCCCCAACCAAACATATTTTTTTACGGCATTGTAGTTTACTTGAATTAAGTCTCAAACTATATATCCATGTTCCTGTCTTCAAATTCTGCTGGTTATTTTGGTTAAGCGAGTTGGAGTGGACAATTGTTCTCCATGGTTTTGCATTTAGCACAATGCGTTGGGTTGCCACCATACTCCGGCATGTGAACCAGTTGGAAATATAACCCTCGATTGCCTTTGATAGTGGTAAGAACATTGCCTTTTTTGTTTTGCTTGAAGACTATTGAATTGAAAGAACAGATGTGAGAATTGAATTTCCTATGACTTTAAGAAACATTTATAGTTTGTTGAGGTTGGCTGGTAGAATGATGAGACGCTTTTATCAATAAATTGACATCATTTCAGGTTTTTTTATATAAAAATGATGTTGTTTCAAACAATTTTTTCAAACAAAAACATGCCAAACGGTATAATTTTTATAAAAACATAAAGTTCAATCTCACGCAAGTTTAACTCAGCAGACTGGATTTGACCATATCAATCTTCAACCAATTTGGAAAAGAAACTAGCATTGCATTGATCTTTAGTTGAATTTATGCATAAGGTCCTGATGGTGCTAAAGATTTTAAAATCATTCATGCCATGGTGGATTATCTGATTCATATTTTCCTTTTGACAGTTCCAACTTTGGGAAAAATAGAAATCTTTCGTATTTAATTTCTAGGAGTCGTACTAATTGTCATGTTCATGTTGTTGCAGTGCACAGGAACATGAGATAATTGTACAAGAAAAACACAAACGAATAGGAGCATTTAATTTTTTTATGGAGATAGAGTAAAGAGGAGTGAGCTTTGATGCTTACTCCTAACCCTTTGAAGTTTGTATTTTGGAGACCCTGATTTTGAATTGCCTGTTGTAGCTCTGGTTTTTAGAACCTGAACCTGTTCTCCTGTTTTCCCAATCTAGGGTGGTTTTGGGGAATGCGTTTTGCTCGGATGCAGTTTGCTATAAAAACATGTCTGAAAATGATGTACAAAACCAGAAATCACTCAATTGCTTTAAACATGTCTAGCCAATGGGGATGATGGTCATCTACACTATGAATTGCTTCACTAAAATGATGAACAAAGGGAGCACAAAAGCAAAGGGAAGATGAAGTTACTTACAGGTAGTAGTGCGAAAACAAACTGAAACCATTTGATAGTGTTAGCTATTATGGCACAAAAGGAATCCATGTTGATATTGAAAAAGGAAAAACCCATCAAGTTCTGAACAGGATTCGTATCAAATCAAAACTAGTGATGCATTCCGTTTTGAACGTATCAAATCAAAACTAGAGATGCATTCTGTTTCGAACAAGTGGCCATCATCTTCTAGGAAGGATATCTGAGAAGGAAAAATCATGGAAAGGTGGACCTGCAACACAAAGCGATGCTCAGTTGAATGGCGGAAAAACAAGATGAATCATAGCTAGATCTAAACCAATCTAATCGGATTGTAATTGAACATTATTTGAATCCATCAGGCGAATGCAGATATGTTCACTGCACTGAGCAAGCTATGAAATGTACTCGGGCTCATGGATTGGAAAAAAAAAATTAGCTCCTCAGTTGAGATCAGTTGAGAGCAAGGCCTAAAAACCCTTATTTTCTTCTTCCTTTGTTATTCCCCAATCTTTGACCCATCTAAAGAAAAAATGCAGAGAAGATTTCTTACCTTCGTGTTCACCAAGAATGTAAAACGGAATATGTGCAATCATCTTTGTGCCACCTTCACTCCAGTTGACAGTTCCTGGCTTTTGCATGTTTCCATCTGAGGGTCTTGAAGGCCCCAAAACAGACAGACAAATTGCAGGCTCATTCATTAAACCCAAATAATCACGTGCACGCCTCCAAACCCTAACATCTGAGATCCGAGATCGGGCTACCTGAAATACAATTAAGATATTTGATTATGGAAAACAGCTAATACATTCATGTATAGAGGATTGCACTTCATTTCATTCTCACACGTGCAATTTCAGCCAATATCAGGACAAATCCAAAAAAGTTCTAAACAGACCTTGCCCAAGGATACACGTGCCCTCGGTAATAATTCCCGGTGATATGAGGCAAGCTTTGCAATGGCTGTTACAACAAAACAAAGCAACCTTGATTGTGATGACTTTCTTGAGCTTTCACCACCAGATCTCAAAGCTGACTCTCTTAAACCAAGACGACTTACCAATTGAACAAAAGAAAATGAAATCAGTAAACTAGCAGCCAGCACTAGAAAGAAAACATCTAGATGACAGAAAGGGCAATTAAAAATCATACCTAGTGGATAGGTTTTCATATAAAAGTAGTTCTAAACTCTCAAAAAGCTCACGAGCAGCATCCTTGTGAGACCCACCTCCCCCACCATGCTCTCCAATGGCCCAGCACAGTTGTAAAGCCAATTCTGTCTATAGAAAAAGGCATGCAATGAGAAGAATACAATAAATACTCTACACAATTGTACATTTGCAATCAGCTAACCTTTGCAGGGCTGTCATAGGCTTCTCCAAGCCTATCCATGATAGGTTTCTGTAACAGAGTTTAAAAGGCTGTAAGAATCCTATGAAAAGATGCATACAATACAGGTTCTCTAAACAATGATTTCCATGAAAAATTCATGAACATGTGGAGATATCCAATAGTTATCAAAATAGTCTTGTCATTGGCCAATAAAACTGTTGCATGTATAGAACTGCAACACTCAATAAATACTCCCAAAGAAAAAATCTGACCACAATATTTTAGCACGTCAAAAAATGTAAAACAATTCCATTTCTCTTTAACAGCTTGTGGTGGGGGTTGGGGTGGGGGAATGGAGCCTACAACTTAAACCTTTTTCCAGTACCAACGAATCCATCTCCCTTTGCCACTTGAGCATCAAAATTGTAATTCCAAACTTTGCATTTTAAAAACACGAAGAAACCACTTTCTACATTGGTCCCATTATCATAAACTTTTGAATACATATCGAATGGCCATTTTGACACATCTCACAGCAGCAATTTATAGCTCGCCCCAAATATGTCTCGGAAAATTACATGTGCAGCTAATATAACATCTTCCATGCAGCAAAACATTTCAAGGATTTACCTTCAGGAGAGCAATGAAATTTGGAGATCGCTGAAATGCAGCAAGCATGAACTCTAAGAGCCTCTTACGAACCTGCATGTATAATATTTTTATTCTTCCTTTAATTGGTCATCAATTAATATTTCATCAATCCAAGGTCTAAACTACAAATGCATTTCCAGAGGATACTAGCATCATGTTTGTCTTGTAAAATTAACAGTTCCAGGCTTAATCAAAGAACAAATAATGTATAACCGTGTTTCAAATAATGTATAACCGTGTTTCCCTCTTTTCCAAAAAAAAAAGCATCATTTTTGTTTCTGGTTTATCCCAAATTTAATATGAAATAGATGAGAGGGCACAACAAGTATAACTATTCTTAATTTACACGCATAGCCACCCCTTCTTCCCAAAGAAAAACACCCCCAAACTAGCACAGTATATTCCATTAAGCTTTAATACACAGTTCCTATTAAGTTCAAGTATAAGAGAGAAATTTATTCCATCTATTTATCAACATGGTATTGTTCCTTCACCAATCAAGGTGCAGGTCAATACTGTAGACACCTAAAGCAAAACATTGCAACTACTTTCAAATATGAACATACCTCGTAAGAAAATATTTTGTCAGGAAACATTGTGTCATTTCTTGACATAAGCAGGGGAATCAATGCACAGATTAAAGCTGCAAAGCAAGGGAAAAATCTTAGAGAGCACGAGCTTAGATGTAAAGCTATAACCTCCTTTCCAAAAGTTGAAAGTCAATCCACTGAAAAACAAAGTATTAACGTACAATCATTAACATCACGCAATGATATAGCGAAATACACATCAAGAAGTCGAGGTGTCATTTTGAGTATTTGCTTTAACCGATCAGACTGAGGGGTGTTGATTGTAGCCTGTAAAGTGGCAACCATTGCAGGAGAAGTCCAATGCCGTTCCTGAAATTCAGCATTTATGCAACAACCAATTAGAAATGTTAGAAAGAAAAAAATTCTCAAGCAATGACTTTAAAATATCAATCAAGCATCAATTAATTATAAGTGTTTTAATAATGCATCTGCATCTCAACTTTGACTCTAAACTTATTTATCCTCCAACACAAGAGCAAGGAATACTATACAGAGAGGTTAACAACTGGAAAAATTAAATGAGTTAAGGTTAGAAAACTCAAGCCATCAAGGGATTTGGAACATAAAGAAACTGAAAATTAGCTAATTCTGATTAAACTAGAACAACAAAAAAATTGAAACGGAGGGAGAAAAGGTAGTATATGAAGTGAAAATATAAGAGCAACATCACTGCAGGAATCATTTGAAAGAAAATGAGAATTGGATAGAAATCAATAGCGATCCTTAAAAAACAAAAAAACTAGAAAGAACTGCATATCCCTAAACTTTCTTGCAAGTTTAAACAGTAAAAAAAAAATTATATGTGTCCGCTAGCAAGAAGAAAATGAGACACGGAAGGAACCATACAGGAAGCCCATCATTTTCATCCTTGAGAAATTCAAGAAAAAAAGGATCAGCTGCGTCTATTGCGTTGCTATCCTCAGATTCAGAGTTGGCCCCACCATCTGCTATTGTTGAGCCAGTATAAGCTTCATCCATGAGAGCAAGTAGCATCTGCATCCAGACAAAATGAGTATCCATGGTTGTGTCACATGCTCTTAAAAAAGTAAATCACATAGTCCCAAAAACAACCTCAGGAGCCGTACTCTTCTGGATGGAGGCTATGCTGCTTCCAATAAGTGATCCTGAGCTCCTTTCTACCTTTTGTAATGCCACTACCAAAACTAGAACAGACAGTAAAGAAAAAGTCACAACTTGCTTTACCGAATTGCAAACAAAATGGACAGAGGAAAACACCATAATGTTAGAGTTGAAGAACATTTCAAGTATTCAAGTCCAATTCCAAAATCTCATTTAACAAATTTTTCCTTTTTAGAGAAAAGAGAGATTCAATAATTGCTAGAAGAGAACGTGCATCATAAGCATTTGAAACTTTGCCAAACAAAAACCTACTCCTACAAGTGCAGGTAAAAGCAGAGGCTTTTAAAACAAAGCACAACAAAAAATAAGCAGCGTAATATGCCGTAATAAATTAAAAAATTATGAACTACAAATGTATACATATTATCTAGCAACAATGACATATAACTAAGAAAATCACTTGAACAAATAAGTATACATAAATCTTCAGAAACTAAAATGAAATCACAAGAGGTATTTAAAGAGAAGCAAACAGTTAACAAAATAACCAACATATATACTCACTTGGCAAATCAACTAAAGATGGAAATAGAGGAAGAAACGATCCAGGTGACATCATCAACCCTGGAAAAATCTTCATAAACGATTTTTCTAATCTGCAGGACAAACAGATAATAACAATCAGTCGGCTTCCTTTGTTACATCCAGTTAACGCATTAAAGGAAATTCCTTCATAGTACTTCCCTTGGATGCTGATATACAAGTAACCTGTCAGCAGTAAATACTGAAAAAAATGATTGCACCCCAATAAAACTTGACAGTTAAGATCTCCAGAAATCTCCATAATTCACAATAACAATCTAAATGTTAGTATTTTGTTTTTTTTTTCATTAATAATTTATTGCTAGTAAAGTTGGTGAACAAACTTACTTTTCTCCATTCCATGCAATCAGCTTCAGCAACAATGGAAAAAACTGCAAACAAATGATCACCATAAGATTGAGATATAGATGGAAATCATGTTGCTCATCATCTCCATCTCTTTCTCCAACACAGGAATTTCAAATGAATGGTTAAAAGCTACTGCTTAGACTTTCTGTTGTTGATTCCAAGGCTCAAATGTTCTAGTTTTCATTTGACTATCTTTGCTGTGATCTGTAGCTCAATTAAAGGGATTGCGACTAACATAGAGGTTGGAATGCATTTGACTAAATTTTACATGAAGTCAGAGAGTTAATGATAATGTACAAACCATCAGAAGCATGCAGAAAGCTTCAGCACAAGCAAAACAAACTCCATAGTTCACAAGCTATTGCAATTTTTCGCAGTTATATATTCTAAAACCCATACCATTGTGCAATCTAGTTGATAAAGTTATGTAGATCATTAGTCATACCTGAGGTAGTAAGGTGGGGAAAGAAGTTAAAATCTTTTTCTTGTTCACATTTAGAAAGTCAAGAGTTGCTTCTGCAACAACTGGGTCTGCAAATTCACTGCAGCCAAATTAGAATAAGATATGTTTGCAGTGAGCATTGAACCATTACTGGATTTTTTCATAGAAAACAAAAGCATATTAAACTCAAAGGTATAAGCATCCCATTCAAAACACTTAAATAACATGAAAGCAATATACCAAAAAAATTAACCATCATCCAAGATGACTCGAATTGCTTTTTATATACCATTAAAAAAAATGACATTTATTTAAAATTTTGAAAGTATAGCACATGCTTAAATACTGTCAACAAAAAACCTACCGGCTCAAACATGAACGAAGAAATGTCCGCAAACTAGGGTCCGCATCATGCAGAACCACCTCTCCAAAATCAAGGAAAAACTGAAGAATAGCCTGATTAATAAGCATGAGAGAGCATAAGCCAAAATTAATACACCATCCGTATCACAATACTAACCTAAAATGCAATTTCATTACAAAAACTCCACCATTCTTTTAGTTTAAAGTTCAATTTCTACAATTTTTCTCAACGACTTCAATTTCTACAATTTTTCTCAACGACCGAACAAACAAACATTGAGATAATAATAACCTAAAATTACTCCTAAAACGCAATTTGACCGCTACTAAAACTTTCAAAATTCAACTCCTACAATTTTCCAGCATTTTCTCGGCAAACAAACACAATAAAAAAAACACTGAATTAAAATCTAACAATAAAATGAAATTATCACACCTATAAATCACTCGTAAAATATTTAAAAAAATTGCGCAAATTATAAAAATCCAAAAAAGTATTCAATTTCCGCCATTAAAAGCAAGCATTAAATAATAACAACAACAACAACAATAAAAGATGAAAAGAAGAGACCAGCAAGAGAAGTCCATAGGAGTTTGTAGATTGAGAAAGCAAAGAGACAGAGCGTTGAAAGAGTTTATTGATCTGCGGATAAACCCTAGCTATCAAATCCTCTGAATTCTCTTCTTTACACAATTCATGAAGCCTCTTCACCTAATCATCAAGTCCAAAAAACACGATGCCGTTATTATAAATGTATTATAAACATGTAGATGTCAGCACAGAGAGAGAGGGAGGGAGGGAGGGAGTTACGGAATGGAGAAGAGAGGGATCAGACGCAGGGTTGTTTGCTAAATTAGAGTCTCTAGTGCTGTTTGATAATGTACGGAGATGGAAATCCCAGTTTCTGTCTCCATCACCATCTTCACCTCCCATTTCTTTTGATTTTCTAATGGAAAGAACAAGCTGTGGTTTCTTTTTGTGTTTGCGTTATTAGCGAATGAGAACGCTGTCGTTTCACATGGCTTAATAATTAAACCAATTTGTTTTTTCCTTTTTTTGTTTGTTAGAATAAGTTAATTATAAATTAATGTCTATGGTTTTTTAAATCGAATTATCTATTCCCTTTATTATAAAAAAATAATTTAAATAATTTTTACAGCCAATCCCTTCATCATTTAATTATCTATATAGATTTAATTTAATTCAATTTATGATGAGATCAAGGTTGAGATTACAGCTGAATAAATTAACTTGTATTGGTTAAAATTAATTTATTTACTTATATTTCACTGCACGTCATATTATTTTTTAAAAGATATATAAAAAAGAACATTGAAAGTGCAAGGAGATTTTTGTAATGCTATTAAACCATTGTAAGAAGATAAATTTTTAAATTTAAATCTTTAACAAGTGTGATTTTTAATTTAAATTATATAATAACTAACTTAATATAAATTGGTTTTTTAATAGATTCAGGGAAAATCTATATAATATTTTTATTTTAAAATTTAATATTAAAAAATAAAATAAAAAATAACAAGACAAAAAATAAAAAAAAAATAAAAAGTTTTAAAAACTTAATTTCTAATAAATCTAATATTGAATGGTAAGTTATCATTATTATTATTATTATTTCTTGTTATTGTTATCATTATTATTATTATTATTGTTATTATGTAATATTATTATTATTATTATTATTATTATTAATGTGAATTTTTTTATTTAACATCTGCACAATTAGAAAAATTACAAAGATTTTAATGGAATAACCGGTAAATAAAAATAATCCATTGGTTATTTTGATGGTAAAAAATATGTTATCTTGTCAAAAAAAATATTACAAAATAATTAAAAAGTTATGGAATCCACAATGGTTTTGGTGACTAAATTTTTTCGCTAATTCTATCATCCAATCCATCGATATTACTATTAATGGATATTCATTTTATTTATTCGGTGGCAATATTTTGTTAATGATTCTATCAATATTTTTAATCATTGATAGAATATTGGCAGAATATTGACAATCATTAAATCCCTGACAAGAATTTAATTAACAATATATTCTTTTTAGTAACTCTATTGGCAATTTACATTACTGATGGAATGGTGTTTATACGCCGGCATAACATCTTGTTAGTAGTTTTTTTATTTTTTAGTAGTGATTTTTTATATATTTTTATTTTAAAAAATAGTAAAAACTTGTATTGAAAAACCATAGGAACTTTTAAAATATGTTTTTCAAACTCATAACAAATTTTAAAAACTAGAAAAACTAGTTTTTTATTATTTTATGGATGAAAACAATATTGCATTTGGACAATAAATATCATTTTTCCCTTTCCTGACTCTGATTTTTTTTTTAAAAAAAAAATAGAGTGTTACACTGTTTCTAAATAGCCTATTAACTATTATACATAATTTAATGATTTATTGTACTCATCCACTACTGGTTTGTGGTAAAATTATTTCTAAATTATTAATTTCGTTTATTATATATCTTTAAACTTTTATCTACTGGAAAAAATAAGTATTGCCGTTAAATTTAATTGTTAAAATAAGTATTAAATTTTGATACTAATGCTATAAATTTCGTTTTAAATTTTAGAAGAAGTGTAATTTACATTTGTCAACGATATATTTCTTATTGCTATAAAAAGCCTATTGCGCCGGTGCTTACAAGCTCTATTAACTCAACTCTAAAAATCGTTTAAGTGTATTAAATACTTGAAATTTATAAAATGTCTAACAATATTATAATTAGTGTAAATAACACATTTAAAACACGTAACCCATTGCTATGCAAAATCTATTTTTTATTTTTTTACAAAAAATCTTTTAATTAAAAGTGTTTTTCAAAGTATTTTATATTTATAAATATCAAAATACATACATGGTTTAAGTTTATTCTCTATGAGTTTATTAAAAAGTGGTTTATTGAAAATTATTTTCTAAATTTTATGATATATTTTTATTATTGAAAAAATTAGTCATGTTTTTTAGTTTTAAAAATATTGTTGAAAAAAGTTTTATTTTATTTTTTTCTTAGCTTTAATTTTTTTATATAATTTGAGATCATTTTGACATACTAATATCAAAAATAAGCTTTTTAAAAAATATTTTTAATATATTTTTAAATAAAAAAATATTTTAAAAAACAATAACTATCACAAAATCAAACAGACTCAAGAAATACTTTTTAATTCAAGAAAAAATTGACTTAGTTTTTATAAAAGTATTTTTTTTATTTTGACAAAATAAACTTTGTAAAAATTATAAAAAATTAAAAATATAATGTTATTTGTTAATTATATTAAATTTAGTTCTTGATATTTTGATTACTATATATTTTATTTTGAATCATTTTTTTAAAAATTTTATTTAATTTTATTTTTATAATAACATTGGTCTTTTCTATAACTTTTTTCTCTTATCATTTTTTTAGTTTAGATTTCTTCATTTATTAAATTTAATCTATATTATTTTGATTACTATTTATTTTACTTGAAGTGATTTATGAAATTGATTTTTTTTATTTCATTCTTTTTCAATTTTTTATCTTTTAGATTTGTTCTCTACTTTTTTATTTTTTATTTAAAATAATTTATGAAACTAATTAACTAACTAATTATATATATATATATATATATATAATTTTATTCTTCTTCAACCTTTTCATTTAATAGTTCAAGTCTTCATTTTTCTTAATAAAATTTAAAAAATAAATTAAGTATTTTCTAGTTTGTTTTTAATGTGATGATCAAATACCAAAAAATATTTTTCAATTTATTTTTATGATAATATCAAATATTAAAAAATAATTTACATTTTATAAATTTACTTTTCTTAAAGATCAATTTTCTATCTACATTAAAAATTAAGAAATTACAGAGAAATTGATTTCAAATTAGAGTAGGTACATACCAGATTTGGTAGATTAGAAAATGTTGGAGAAACTATCTTTTTCTCACCTTTGACAAAGATTTTAAGCCCATCTCATCCATGGAAAACTCTTCAATTCCTGCTTTAAAAGTTAAAACTCATTATGGTATTTTTAAGGGAAGAGCTAAAAAAAAAAGAAGGAAAAGATAAAAAATTTCTGGCTTTCATCCCTTATTTTTATCAATAAGAGAACTATATTAAAGAGTCAAAATAGTATTTTATGTTGAAAAGTTATTTCTATATTGATAAAAAAAGCTAAGAATTTATTTAATATATTTTTTTATAAAAGAATAATTTTGATTGGAAATGTATTAATTAGTTACAATTAATAAATAGTTATATCAATATCAAATATATTAAAATAAAATTATTTTTTGAAATAATTTATTTTTGAAATGCATATATATAAAATATTATATTTAGACTATTTAAAAATTATATTATCTATTTCACTCTTCAGAGTTACTTGTTTTCCTTGAAGATGCTCTTGTATTAGCACAAAATCAAAGCACAAAGTGATCGTTGCCGCCAATGGCCCCAAACATTACATTTTTCCTCCAACCTTTTCGAAGAGGAAAGTGGTTGAAAAGAAGGAAAATTCATTAAAAACGTATAAAAAAGATCCCCACACAGTCACAGAGTCCCATGACTGTGAGTCTTAAATTTCTAATTGGACTGAGATTTCAGAGAAACAAGTAAAAGGCCAACCCCTGCTTTTGTCCTCTCTGAATACTCAATCACCAACCAAAGCCCCTACTAAAAGAATATTCAACCCTTCAGGATCTTCGTTTTTTAGTTAATTTTTAGATTGATACAAGTATATAACCCTGAGTATCCTCTTTATTTTTTCATGCCTTTTTGCCCATTGGTTGATGTTTTAAGAGAGAGTGATAAAGACACTAGCTTTCTATAGTTCGTATTGCTCTGTAAGCTTTCTTATATATCTTTGATCTTGAGGGATTGTTCTTTTAAATTTTAACCTAGACTTTTGAGATAAACCCATTAGACCCTTTTGGATTTCGAGTCAGAAGATCAAATTTTCACATCATGATTTGCAGTATCAAGCAATATACTATGACCCCAACAATCAACGGATCTGACACCATTTTTCGCAGAAAAAACATGTCGGCAATACAAAGATCTTTGATTCTGCCTTCACTCAATGCCAACAAGTCAAAACCAGTTCTTTCAATGTCAAAGCCTTTGCATGTGTCGAAGGTTGAGTCTTTTGCGTTGTCAAAGCCTCAAAAGAGGACCTTGATCACATGCAAGGCTTATGAAGCCGATCGATCAGAGCCAATTGAAGCATCCGAGGTGAAGTCAGAAGCTGCAAAAAGGGTTAAAATTGGGATTTATTTCGCTACTTGGTGGGCTTTGAATGTTGTTTTCAACATATACAACAAGAAGGTCTTGAATGCTTTTCCATATCCATGGTTGACCTCTACTCTTTCTCTTGCTTGCGGATCTCTTATGATGATGATCTCGTGGGCTACAAGGATTGCTGAGGCACCAAACGCTGATCTTGAGTTTTGGAAGACTTTATTCCCTGTAAGTTTTGATTTCTGGATTTTGTTTGGTTTGATAGAAAAGGGAAAGTGAGGTTTTTGTTTGGTTTGTTAAGAAAATCACCCTTTGTATGATTGCTGAGGAAAGTAGAGAATAATTGAAGGAATATGATGGCTTTCTATTTATGTTGTTTCGCTTATTTTTGTTAATTTATTCTGAAAATAGCCTTTGTTTGATTGCTGATAAAGCTGAGAAAGTGAAGTTTCAATTTGCCTGTTTTAACTTTACTCGCTCAAATGGATACAAAGCAATATTTGAATTTGGTTGAATTATGGTGGCTTTTGATGCTAGAATTCAAGTTAGGGAAATTTTCATGTTTTGGAATTCTTTGCCAACATATATATACATAAAATTCTTTACTAACAATCATCTCTTTAGGTTGCGGTGGCACATACAATTGGACATGTAGCAGCAACGGTGAGCATGTCGAAGGTTGCAGTTTCCTTTACCCATATTATTAAGAGTGGCGAGCCTGCTTTCAGCGTACTGGTTTCAAGGTTCCTATTGGGTGAGACTTTCCCTCCATCAGTTTACATGTCCCTTGTTCCAATTATTGGTGGTTGTGCATTGGCTGCTGTTACTGAGCTCAACTTCAACATGATTGGTAAGAATACAAGCTTTCATTTACTGAAATTTGATTTGATTATTGCAAGGTGCACTGTTGTTTTATCGATTCAATAAGGTATTTCATTATTCTGGAATTTTTTATATTTTTTGGAATTAGAGGTTCAAAGAGAAACCGAACAGCAGTATTGATCACAGATCTTTATTACCTGGAATCTGAGATAGCAAAAGCCAACGATTAATAGGTTATATCTCAGTTGGAAAAAAAAAAAGGCCATGGTGGCACGATGTGCACTGCCCACTTCACTTTTGCTTTCTTCATGATCATCAAACAAAAATTATGATCTGAGTTCATATTATTCATTTTGATTCTGTTGCATGGTTTCTGACTACAACTATAGACTATAGTCATGGAGCCAGCCTGGTTTCTTTTTAAAGTTATTGGTTTCTAGCAGGTCATGGACATGGATTTGACATTTTATGATATTTCAGTCATTATACTAAATTATAACGTGATTTCAATAATTTTGGTCTTTTACGGAATTATGAACTTAGTTGTTGGCCTTCTATTTCAGGTTTTATGGGGGCCATGATCTCCAACTTGGCTTTTGTTTTCCGCAACATATTTTCAAAGAGAGGCATGAAGGGGAAGTCTGTTAGTGGGATGAACTACTATGCTTGCCTCTCTATCTTGTCTCTCTTCATCCTCACACCTTTTGCTATCGCTGTAGAGGGACCACAGATGTGGGCTGCAGGTTGGCAAACAGCCCTATCCCAGATTGGACCGAATTTCATATGGTAATTGCTGAATACTACAAACTCAGTTTTCCTTGTATCTCTTTCCATGGTAGAAATTTCTAAAAATTATAATGTAAATTTAATTTGAAAGATTTTGTTTGACTGACCGGTATTAAGATTTCTTAGATGTCTTCCCCCCTGTTATTTAGAAAGTTGAGCTCTAGATATTTATCTGAACTAATAAAGATTTATATTGTAAGATTGTTTAGTACTGCTAAACGAATGCATATGTGGCTCTTATTTTACCTTACAGGTGGCTAGCAGCACAAAGTGTATTCTATCATCTTTACAATCAAGTGTCTTACATGTCCCTGAATGAGATTTCTCCCTTGACCTTTAGCATTGGAAATACCATGAAGCGTATATCTGTCATAGTTTCATCCATTATCATTTTCCACACACCCGTTCAACCTATCAATGCTCTTGGTGCTGCCATCGCTATCCTTGGAACCTTCCTGTATTCCCAGGTAATTTGCCCACTTCTCTCTATCAATTTACTATTATGCTTCATGGTTTTCCCATGTCATTAGATCTTCTAAAAAGACATGCATGCCCTTCAGTCAATTCTTTGTGTAACATACAGACAATTTATTTGCACGCACTCTTCCCCCATTGATTGTTTATTTGTATGTCAACAACGACAAAGGAAAAGCTGAAAATGCAATCAGTTGGAATATAAGATGATGTATCAGCTAGCACAGGCTCATCAGAGTATACATGTTGCATCCTAAGCATAAAAAGTTGTCTACTGTATAAGTTTCAGAAATATCAATAGCCTGCTTAAGACAAATACCATATAACCTGACCACGCTACAGAATTCATCTCAACTTGCCTTTGGCAGTCACTGCTTTTGATTGCGAAAGAAAGTTGCATATCAGATGCAAGGGTAGCTGAACCCGTAATCCAAGGCTTAGGGAAATATGCCACGTGCACCTCCTCTGATAAGTACAGATATGGGAGATCTTTTACCTGCACCATGTGCACAATGTGATGTTTAGCCATAGGTCAAGGGGGAATTCTATCACAGCCTGGAATCGCCATGTTATGGTGACGCTGAGATTTCTGTGAATTATGCTGACTGTTAGATATCACGTGGTAGAAAATATAATTCTCCCTCGTTCTTTTTTTCGTAATCTAGTTTGGAATCTAGTAGGCACTCGTGTTAGGGCTAGCAGGCACATAAACAAGCCGATATTTGGTGGTGTTGATGGGGTTTGGTGTCACCTACCCAGCCTGATAGCTGATCACCTAGGTATCGTAATTATTTTGGAGGTAGTTGACTTGAACATCGTCTACTAGTTAGGTTTTGAAAGTTGACAGGTATTTATTTTTTTTGTTTTTTTATCTTGGAATATTCTTGGTTTCTTCCCTCGCAGGACGAGCTCTGTGCTAAACATTCTAAACTTCTGTTAATACCGTGAGAAACATAATCTATTCATGTAATTTAATCATCTGTTTTGTCTTTTGCAGGCAAAGCAGTAAATGCACCAGACAGCGCAATTTTAAGACTTTCCGTGTAACATACAAGGAGAGAGAGAGCATGTCGACAATCGGAGGCCTTCAGCTTAGGGTAGAGGAGAGTGTCAATAACTATTTGTGTATTTCGTGGAATCATTGCCAGATCCAAAACTTTGTTAAAAGAAGTTTATTAAAATAATAATAATAATGGAGGTCATTATATATTTAGTATTCCAATTCTGTATATTTTAAAATATTATTATAAAGTGAGAATAATTCTAATAAAAATATTAATAATACTTGATTGGAGGTAAAAGTTTACTCTCAGGCAAGAAGGGTAAAACTTAAACCAATTTAGGGTTCCTCAGTGCTGCTCTTATTAATTAACCATTCAATAAAAATTCAACCAAACATTCTTAACATTATATCCATCAGAACATCATATCACGCACCCATTTGGTAAATGATATTGAACCCAAGTTTTTGAATTACAAATACTTTAAAAGACATGGAGATGCACTATGAACCGAGATTCATGGACACTGTAGGTTTATCATGCTCATGAGCTTTTTTATCTTTTCATTCACTTTTTTTTTTTAATATAGTCCTTTGAGGGCTTAATTGAAGGCTAATTTGGCTAAAATTATTAACAAAGAGTAAAATTAAAAGACATGGAACTAAAATGAACCATGTGAGAAAGATACGTGATGTTTTAGAAAGTTTTTGTAAAATATTCACATATTTTTTTATCTCTAGAATATGTTTACTAATTTTTGTAAAAAAAATTTAGAACCATTCCATCCACCAACAAAAAAATATAAGGTTTAAGTGTGTTGGTTACCACCGGCAGCCCAAACCCGTGGTCTCTTACCAGATGGATCCAACTCGTAGTATTTGTTTTTTTAAATTTTTTTAATTATACTTTTATTTGTCTTTTTTCAAAATAAATTTTTAATTTACATTTAAATTAATACATCTTTTTCCTTTTATTTTGTTTATTTAGAATCTTTTAAATAATTGTTGTTTTTTTAATTTTGTAATGATTTGTTTTTTTGAATTAATTATTATAATTCATCTATAATTTTTTCTTTTTATGTTTTATATAAATGGAGAAAACATATTTTTTTATAATATTTCTAATATATATAATTTTATATCATATTTTTTACCTTTTATTTTATTTAATTAACTTTATATGTATCAATTTCTATTATTATTTGGTTAAATAAAAAAATTATGTTGACAAACAAAATTAGATAAAAAAAAAAATCTATGTTGCATGGTCAAATATCTTTACATATACATGTTTCATCTTGATTTTTTGTATTTTTATCTTTATTATTATTAATGACTGTTTTTTCTCATGTATTGCACATAAATTTTTGAATTTACACTTTTATTTTTTTATTACAGTAATATGTCGGTAGAGCCTATATATATATAAAATTTTTCGGTAAAAAAGATAATCTTACATGCAATGTAACATGTGTCAAATAACCAGAATCTACTGGATTGCATCACTGAACAATTTTTTAAGTGCAAAAACCAACAAGTTTTGGATCTCATCACCATTGAGATATGGAGACGATCTGACTCTCCATGTGCCTGTGTATGGAGAACCGCTCATGTCTCAAAGCTCTCAAAGCTTTTGTCTCTTTCAAATGGCATCAGCAAGTATTGTCGGCCAAGAAGATTAACCTGCATATTTTACTCCCTCGTTGATTCGGGAATGAGCAAAGTGGGTGGTGGTTCCTCTAAGCATGCGGTGCAGATTGACTCTCCTGGCAACAACAGGCACCGTCGAGAGGGGACGCCCACTGTCTCTCCATGACGCTGAAAGGCCATGTCATATCTCCCAGCATTTCAACAGTTAAAGGACAACATTTCAGTGGCTATCACTTGAGAGAGAATAGACCCATCGGCCATGGTGGAGTGAATATTTTGTGAACTTGATGGAAAAGCCTCCCTGCTTTGTGGGCTCCTCTTCGTATGAGCCGCCTTTCTCTATTGCAAAGAAAGGGTTCTTGATGTTCATGTGCAGACAAAAACACATCTCCATTCTTTGCCAGAACAGTGTAATATTGTCGTTGCCCTTCAAGCCAAAAACATTTTGAATTATTGGAGGCATTAAATTATTTTTACGAATCAGTCGGTATCTCGACCAAAAAATGCATAAAAGCAAAAATTTTAGAACGTGCATAGCTTTTTTATATCTTCACCGGTAGTTATTTTGTTATTATCAAATCAACTAAAAAATTATTATTATTAAATAAAAAATATTATAAAAAATACTAAGACGATCGTAATATTATTAAAAACAGGAAAAAAAATTAAAACTTACATTAAAGGACCTTTTCTATTTTCACAATAGTTTTTGCATGTGCGTTGTTTTTTAGTTACCCAGATACCCCTTGAACATGTTATTGAAAACATCATTATATCTTTTTTTTTTTTTTTTGGAATAGCATGTGTGATTTGTACTGGCATGGTTTGTTATTGACAATAATTTTTTTTTCTCTTTTCTCCCATTAAAATTCAAGATGGTAAGAGATTTTAATGTTATCTTATGATTTTACAAGATTTTTTATTTTTTTTTAATTTTTTTGTTTTTAATTTTTATTCTTAATCTGGATTACGAGTTTAACAGGTTAATCTGAGTTTATTCAAATATTTTTTTGATAGCTATTTTTTTTCAAGTTCATCTTTCAATATTAGATTAATTAAAAATTAAGTTTCATAAAATATTTTGATTTGTTTTCTGTGGTTGTATCTAAGTCACAAAACTCAAGTTACTATTTTGACATGTTAACTTGAGTTAACTCGAGTTGTTTTTTATCTCTCTTTTTTTAATTATATTTTTTTAATTTCATCTTTCAACTCAAGTTTTGTTATTTGGTCAGGTCAACTCATGTTTTTTATTTAAATTTTATTTTTTCAATTTCATTATTCAATATTGGATTGATTAGGAATTAGATTTTATAATTTTTTTTATTTGTTTTCTATGAAGTTATCATGGTCTCCTCACCCACGTTTGATGAGTTAATCCAGATTAATACAAATCATTGTTTTTGTTATTTATTTATTTATTTTATTTTTGATTTAATCCTTAAGCATTAAGTTGATTAAAAATTAAGCTCCATAATTTATTTATTTTTTATTTTTGTATAGGATTATCACGGGCTTATAACCCGAGTCGTAGGTTAAGCAGGTCAATTTTGTTTTTTAGTTTTTTTAATTGATTTTTTTTGTCAATTTCACCATTCAATATTGGATTTATTGAATATTAAGCTTTAGAATTTATTTTAGATTGCATTCTATGAGGTTATTATGATCTCATGACTCAGGTCAAGAGTTAATTTATTTGATTTGGATGATTTTTTGTGTTTTTTTTTAAACATCATCCTTCAGGGTTGATTATAAATAATTTTTTTATAATTTATTTTGATTTTTTATGTAACTATTCTTGTATCATAACTCATGTTTGAAAGATTAATCTCAGTTGATTCAACTAACTTACTTTTTTAATTGAATTTTATTTTTAATTTTTTCATTCAATACTGACTTGAATAAATTTTTTATATATTTTTTATAGGTTTATTAAGATCTCATGTTCTAAATAACAAATTTTACAGGTTAACCTGATTTTTATTTTAATTAAACTATATTTTTATCGGTCATTATAATTATTATTTTAACCTATCAAGTCAATTAAATTACAACAAGTAAATCCCTATATATTTTTAATATTTTCTACTAAAAACTCATTTACAATATTTAGATAAATTTTAATATTAAAAAAATAATTTAACCTGCTACTAGCCCCCGGTTGAAAATTAAAAATAAAAATAAAAAGGTTGCACCACTTCCTGGGAGTGGTGCAGTAAAACAAACCAGGAAAACGGAAGAAAAATACCATGGGGTTAGAATATCTGAACAGGAAAACTTGAGGGCGTGACCCATTTCCCCACTTGATAAGATCCCTTCTAATTACCATCATCTCATTAATCCATCGAGGTTTGAACATCAGAATAAGCTGATGGGAATTGACATGCATAACAAAGGGTTTGCACTGCACTTAAAGAACTTCTGGCATTTGTTGATGGCTCAGGATGAAAACGATGGATCTCGGTGTTTATATCAATTACTTCCATAAAGCAGGGCGCTTTCACTCTCGTTTAAAAACAAAATAGTTTCAGAATTGTCCTTTTCTAATACTCATATTTGGCCATCAGAATAACATCACCTAAATTATCTTTGCAACACCAAGCATGCATTCTTTACTCCAATTTTAGTGGTTTGATACATGTTAAAAGCACATCCACACACATTAGATGCATCGACTTTTCTGATAAATTTATGAAGATGATGCGCATGCATGTGTGTATTTCAAGTAAACGAAAACAAAAATGCATAACTTGATTTAGCAACGGAGTTCGGTCCTACACATATGACAACAACAAAACTCTTCATACAGGGAAAAAAAAAAGAAAAAAAAATTGGAGGATTTCCATAACCAAGATAGCATTAACCTATTATTCCTCTGTATCAAGTAAATAAACCACAAACACGATTAAACCTCCAAATACTTGATGGCAGTTTGAACATCTTTATCCCCTCTGCCACTGCAGTTAAGAACAACCTTTGTTCCATCTGGGAGAGTGGGGCAGAGCTTCTCTAAATAAGCCAGTGCATGTGATGTCTCCAAAGCAGGAATTATGCCCTCTAATCGCGATAATCTCTTGAATGCTGCACATGAAGGTTAAAAAACTAATCAACAAGAGAGCAAGGATGTTATAATTGAGTTGCATCTCAATGACAGGAAATCCAATTATATCAGGAAATTTGTGTTTACACGGAATTAGAAAGCAGTAGTAAAGATCAAAGATGTAAAAGAAGGACTGAAGATGGAGCAAACAAAAAATCTTAATAGGATCTCCATACCGTCCAATGCTTCTTGATCTGTGACACTATAGTATTCAGCACGTCCTTTATCTTTCAGGAAACTGTGCTCGGGTCCAACTCCAGGGTAGTCCAACCTATGCAAAACAATAATATTGTAAGAGTAAAGGAAAGAAAGTGATAATATGAGCCACATTAAACCAATAAAAATAGGTCAACTAGAAGTTTTACCCTGCACTAATTGAATGAGGCTCAATAATTTGTCCATCGTCATCTTGTAACAAATAGCTCATAGCTCCATGCAACACCCCTACTTCTCCTTTGGTCAGAGTGGCAGCGTGCTTGCCGCTATCTATGCCTAAACCTGCAGCCTCCACACCGATCAACCTCACATCCTTGTCCTTAATAAATTCATCAAAGAGTCCCATTGCATTCGAACCGCCACCAACACACGCAACGAGCACATCTGGCTTCCCACCCCATTTTTCCAATGCTTGTTTTCTTGTTTCTATACCAATTACCCTATGGAACTCTCGCACCATCATGGGAAAGGGATGTGGGCCAGCAACAGATCCCAAAATATAATGGGTTGTCTCCACATTAGTCACCCAATCTCGTATAGCTTCTGATGTAGCATCTTTCAATGTTGCAGTACCAGAATGAACACCTCTCACCTCAGCCCCAAGAAGACGCATCCTGAAAACATTTAGTGCTTGTCTTTCCATATCTTGTGCGCCCATATAAACAACACATGGCAAACCAAACCGTGCACAAACTGTAGCAGTTGCAACTCCGTGCTGACCAGCTCCAGTTTCAGCAATTATGCGCTGTTTTCCCAAACGCTTTGCAAGTAAGACTTGTCCAACAGCATTGTTAATCTTATGAGCACCTGTGTGGTTAAGATCTTCCCTCTTGAGATAAATATGCGGCCCTTCACCACTAGGGCGTTTATAATGCTCTGTAAGCCGCTCAGCAAAATAAAGAGGATTTTCCCTTCCAACATAATCCTTCAAAATTCCATTTATTTCTTTCTGCGATATAAAAACATTTGTATCATAAATTTCATTCAAATTAATAGAAACAATGGGACTAAAAATACCCTTTTCTTGCACGCACAAAACCTTTCTCACCATGTGAGATCCTTTTATACTTACTACTCAATGAAAAAAAAAATCCAGTAATACCATTGCACCGAAAATGGAAAAAAAATCAAATAAATTTCATAAGAAAAAAAACTTATAAACCGACCGGAAAACAATGCATGGTGATACCACTTGCCATACAAGCGCGACTAAGTCATTATGGCACCATTGCATTATATCCCTAACCAACCAACATTTTCCAATACATCTTCCATCCAAATTTCAATACTTTAAGAACTCAAAATCGTATTTCATTTCAAGAATACTACAGACACTTAAAGCCTGCACGGGCAATATAATATACGCAAGAGAAACCACTCAAAATCTTGCAATGTTTATTCATCAGAAACGCTGAGCAATTGCTTCAAATTTGCAAATTCTTTACCTTTTTTATATATTATAGGCACCGAAAAAAGAAAATGAAATAAACATTCTTTTTCAGCAAAATCAAATAAGCCCAGAAACGCAATATATACACAGGGACCGATGTCTGTATAGATAGGAAGAGATACCTTAAATTCAGGATCATCCTTGAAGGAATAGAAAGCAGATTCAAGCTCAGTGAGAGCATACATAAGGGTCTCAGGTACATATTTCCCGCCATATTTACCAAACCGACCAAAAGAATCAGGTCGTTGCCATAGGGCAGGGTCAGAATCCGCCACTTCCTCCATTTTAACCCCGGCCTCTCGGGCCAAAGTGCAAGAAATTGTAAATCTTGAAGGTGCGCGAGACGTTGAAAATTTGGAGAATTTAATAGGTAATTGGGAAGAAGAGTAGGGCTTGAGGAGAGAAGAAGAAGAGGACTTAAGTTTGGTGGTGGCTGCTGCTGCGGTGGTTATGGATGCGGTGGCTGCCATTAGGGATTTGATTGATTGTGGTTTTGATGGGCTTTTATTGCATGTGGAGTTGGAGAATTCGAGGAATTTTTATAGTTAGGGCACAAGTACACGTGGCGGGGTTAGTTTATGTGGTGGTTAGAAAGCAGATTACAATGATTTTGTCTTGGTGATGATGTGGACTCTTATGGATACTGCATCACCTTTTAAAATCTTTCCTGTTTTGGTACAAGGAGAATGACTTTGTATTTAAAATGTTTTTTATTTTAAAATATATTAAAATAATAAATTTTATTTTTAAAAAATTATTTTTTAAACAAGTAAAAGTTAATTAAGTTTTGTATCAATTTCCATAGCTGATTAAGTTGGATTTATGACCAGTAATTTATTTTTTATTTTTAAAATCAAATTAGTTTAAATTCTAGACAAATTTAATTTTAGCTGATAATATAATAATTAATTTAATTGACATAAATATACTCAAATTATTATATATTAATTCTAATTTGAGTCATTTAAGATTTAGATTCAGGGGAGTTTATTTATAGTAAAAAATAAGAATGTATTAAACTAAGGAGATATTAAAGAATTAATATGTTTATAAGATATTATAGATATGAGGATTTTTTGTTTAATTAAGATAAAAATAAGTTAAGTTGCCGGTTCTATACCGTGAGCTTACTTTAATTTTTTTTTTTAAAATGGATCTTGCTACTGGTAAGATTCAAGATTATTTAAATTTTGTATTAGCAGGATTCAAGTTTATTTTGAATCCTGCACAACTAATGATCCAAGACCATTTTAAGTTATACAGAATACGAGTACCAAGATACTTATATCTTGGTGCTTGTTGGAGGATACCAAGCCTCCAGGTAGACAGCCCAAGCCTCACACGAGCGCAATAATTTACTCTGCATTAAGGCAGGACCTAAGCACTACATGGGTGCAAGGGGTGTACTTAGCCTCTAGACAATAACGTGTACTTAGCCTTTAGATAATAAATAATAGTTTTTTAAAATTTATTAATGAAAATAATAACAATTTTTAATTTTACATTTCAAATTAAATATATGAGTATTTTTTAATATTAAAAATATTTTTTGAATTCACTAATTATTTTATTTGTAATATTAATTATTATAAAAATAATAATATTTATAACATAAAATATTATATTTTTAATATGAATACTTTTTATTATTGTAAAAATAATAATATTCATAACACAACTAATACTATTTTTAATTCTAAGAATATTTAGAATGCAAATAATAATTTTTTTCTATTAAAATTTTAAATTTTTATAAAAATAATAATATTTTCAAAACAAATAATAATATTTAGAATTGAATCTTTATGCATTACCCATTGACATTGGGTGGGTCATGATGCTGGATCCATTGCCCTTTGATTCAGCAGCATAATCTAAGTGCAAGTGTGTCTAAGTAGAGCGTGGGTATAGACACACCCAACATAGAAGGTGTGTCTTGCCATAGGTAACAACTCAAGCAGTACATGTTTCCAAGTGATTTTTCTTCAATAATAATAATATTTTTTAAAGATTTATTAATGATGATGATGATTATAATAATGATGATAGTAATAGTAGTAATTTTTAGTTTTACTTTTCAAATCAAATTTATGAGTGTTTTTCAATATCAAGAATATTTTTTTTCTAATTTAGTAATTATTTTATCAATAATATTAATTATTATAAAAATAATAATATTTATAACACAAAAGATAATATTTTTAATATTAATAATTTTAATTATAGTAAAAATAATAATATTCATGGCACAACTAATACTATTTTTAATTATAAGAATATTTAGAATGCATATAATAATATTTTTATATTAAAAATTTTAATTCTTATAAAAAGAATAATATTATAACACACATAATAATATCTTTGATATGAATATGTTAAATTACAAGAATAATAATAATATTTTAATATGAATACTTAAAATAATAATATGTTTTAGACGAATACTTTGTTTTCTAAGAAAAATAATAATATTTACAAAGTAAATTATAATATTTTTATATTAATATCTATAATTATTGAATATTTTTAATAACACTTTAGCCGAGGGTTCACTTTTTATTTGTATACAAAACACCATAAAAATTTATAATATAAATAATAATATGTTTTCAATATTAATAGTAATATTTTCATTGAAATTCATTAATTATTTTTTTAATAATATCAATTACAATAAAAATATTTTTAAAATAAATAATAATATCTACAATTGGATCCTTACCCCTATATGGTGACACCGGATCCATTCTACTTAGATCTAGCGACAGGATCCAAGCATTAAGTGTGTTGAAGTAGGGTACGACATGAACACACCCAACGCAATTTAAGTATCATGCGAGTGCTGAGTTGTATCTAAAGGTCAAACAAGCAACTTAAATATCACATAGATCACGAGTATCCCTAATATTGAGTCACAAATATCCCTAACATTGAGGCATGTATTCAAGCGCCAAGTGTGTGCTGTTGGTGTCGAGCTTTTGGGTAGAAGCCCAAGCATCACGTGAGTGGTATTCTAGAAAACACGTTTACAACATTATACATATCCTCACCAAATAATATAGTTTATAGTGAATTCACTTGTAATGTATAGTATTTATATTATAGTACATAACAATATAATTTATAATGAATTCATTCATAATATATGGTAGCCCGTGCTATAATAAAACATTGATAAAAATTTTTTATAGTTAACTAATAATTATAATGATATATTTTTTTATGTTAATTATGTGATATTATTTGTTTTTTATAGGTATTTTTTCTTGAAAAACTCGTTTTTAAATAGAATATTACCAGTAAATCGTTTATATTGGTTAGAAACTTGTAATGTTTGATGAAAAAATTATAAATAAATTTCAATGTATATCATCTATAAATTATGTAACTTGATGATTTTTCTTTATGTCAAAATATGTATCACAGATGAAATTAATTAACGGTAAACTGGAGATTATTTTCATGACATAAAAAAAACATCTAAGCTAATGTACATGATAATTAAAAAAAAAATAATTGCACAGAAAGTTTAAGTTGTTAATGTTCTATAGTGCAATGAAAATTGGTACGAGAATATCTTTATTATTAAAAACACATAATATGATATAATCATTTGTTCATAATATTTTTTACACTATACATATTAATCTTGTCTTTTTTTTTTATTATATTATGCATTATGATTTATCATTGAAAAATTTATAGATTTTATTTTTATATAATAAAAATAAATAATTTTTGAATTAAGTGTAAAATGATTAAGATTGCATAAATAATATAACTTTATTCACATTCTAAATATCATAATTAAATTAAATTGTTTGATTTAATATTATAATATATGAAATTAAAATCAATGACAGTTCTTTAAAATTATAGTAATGTTTATTTTTTAAAATATATTTTTATATAAAAATATATAAAACACATAATATGATATAATCATTTGTTCATAATATTTTTTACATTATACATATTAATCTTGTCTTTTTTTATTATATTATGCATTATGATTTATCATAGAAAAATTTATAGATTTTATTTTTATATAATAAAAATAAATAATTTTTGAATTAAGTGTAAAATGATTAAGATTGCATAAATAATTTAACTTTATTCATATTCTAAATATTATAATTCAATTAAATTGTATGATTTAATATTATAATATATGAAATTAAAATTAATGACAGTTTGGTAAAATTACAGTAATTGTTATTTTTTAAAGTGTATTTTTATATAAAAATAATATTTTTTATTTATTTTTAAAATTTATTTTTGATATAAACATATTAAAATAATTTAAAATTATAAATAAATTAAAATATAAAAAATATTTTTGAAAGGTAAAAATAAAAATATAGTAAATATTATTTTCTAAAATATTTTTTATTTTAAAATAATTTATTTTTATTTTTAATATAGGAAATAAAAAAATTAAAAAAAACTTCAATTACATCCGGTGTCTTGGTGCTTCAGTCCACTGAAATTGAAAAATCAGGCATCGACACAGAAGCTCTCATAGAGATGAGACGCTTCTTTAGTGAGTGAGAGAAACAACGGTAAAGCCGAAATAATAAATCTCCGAAGAAGGAAACGGGAGATGTCTCATCTCGTTCTCTTCCTGCACCGGCGAGAGACAGGAACTCGCAAAAAGACAGGACCCTAGTAGAGAAAGAGAAAAATTCAACTCGAACGAGGTCTCCTTCGTCAAGAATGAAAAGATTAAGGAGAGCCCATGCAGAGAAAGAGGGTGAAAAAACGAGGGATAGAGAGATCGAGAGGAATTATGTGAAAAAGGGAGGCGAGAAGGGTGAGAGAAGAATATGAAAGGAATCACAGAGAAAGAGGAGAGGGGGAAGCTGGGAAGGAGAGAAGGTCAGAGGTTGAAGGAGAGTCTTCTTCTAGAGGAAGACATGGGGGGCGGTCTGCTTTTCCATTGGGATCAAACCGTCGGACCAGGAGGAAGCAGAGGTCTCGCTCACCACCGCCTCAATGAGAAAGAGACCGCAATGAGGTGTCTGTTGATATCCACTTCTAAAAACACTTTGGTCTTAACAATATTTTTTATTAAATTATCTTATTATTGTGTTGTTTGTCGTTAAAAATTATTTTCTTTACAATGTTGCTGATAAATGAAGGCTAATTAGTGGTGTTTCATTCTGAGCTATTGCCAATTTGATAAATTGGAAACTAAATGTGATTTGTATATTGGGTTTCGATATATTCTTTAGCTTTTTGATCAGGGGCTTGTTGTTTGTAAAGGTTTCAAGCTTGGTTTTGTTTGATTAGGGATAAATTACTCATTATCACGATCATTTTCATCACAACTTGCAGAAACAATCTTCTTTTGAGTTATCTGGAAAACTCGCTTCTGAAATCAACAGAGTCAAAGGTGGGTGAAATGTGCATTCCTTTTAGTTTCTCTGAAGCAAATAATATTTTCTTTCACTACTTGATAGTTCTGTTGAACCCCTCTCTCTGTCACCTCTTTTATACAATTATGGTGGCAAGTTATAAGTTTTTTGACATCTTTGGCTAGTTAATCTAGGTGCAGACCCTTTTGTCATGCAACTGCTTTATTCACATTTTGACATAAATGCATCTTTTCTGGTCATTTTAGTTGAATTGATGCAGATTGACTCAGTTATTTTGTCATTTGAAAAATAGTTAGGGAAGTTTCACTGCATTTGTGAGGCGAAACTTAAGCAACATGTAGGTGATCCATTTTCAAATTACATTCTTATAAGAGGTAGAATTAGCCATGAGCACTTAAGGCTTCTTGATTGATGGTGTATTTGATCTCTATAAGCAGTTTTACAAATTGCACCAAAACATGTTTTTTGTTTTTTTTTGTTTCTTGCTTACTTTGGTTCGTGCATGATTTGAAAAGTTTACTAACACATGTTTTGCATAGTTTTCTTTTTCATTTTCACATATGCCAAAAATTTTCCCCATTTGCTAGGCATTACTTTGCTGTTCACCAAGCCCCCATATGCTAAGAAACCTGATATAAGATGGAGACTTTATGCTTTTAAGGGTGGTGAGGCTCTGAATGGTAAGTTCTGGGGATTCTTCTTCATCTGAGATGCATGTATCTGTGAGAAATGTAAAATCCATAAATTCTTTAATTCAAGGTTTATTTCATGAGAGTACAAGTTTAACATCCCCAAACAATTATGTATTATCTGTACGTTTTTTTTTTTCATATAATTTTCAAGTTTACCCAATTTTTTTTTCATAATGCCCCACCCACTCCCTCATTTAAAGTTCTAGTTCTGCCCCGGCTAGTTTTTCAATTTTCAAAAACAACTCTGTTTATTGAGTAGACAACCTTTAGTCCTCAGGAGAAAGGGGTCTGTAGTCAATCAATTTCTTTTCATTCTGACGGGATCCTTTCTGTACCTGGTAGTGTTGACACTAACTTTGTATTTATTTCTTTTATGGCTAGCCCTTGTTAAGAATGGAATCTCTGATTACAGAAGAAAGTTGTTAGCTTACCCTCTGGGTGATGTTTATGTTTCTCAAACATATTGGTAAACAGAACCCCTTTATATACACCGTCAAAGCTGTTACCTTTTTGGGAGAGAAAGGATGGTCGTAGATATTCCTACAGACCATCCATCTCGTAGCAAGAAACATGCTGTTATTCAATCCATTAGATCTAAAATTACCAGTTTAATCTTTCTTCTTTGTTGTTTCAGGGCATTTTTGTGATTTCTTGTTTCTGGTTTGTTTGGCAAGTAGAAAAGGAGCAGCCTGATGGTATGTTAAAATATCAAGTTAAGAATCGGCAGTGTCATGACCCTTGTCATAGATTGATGAGAATTTACCATATCTCCATGTCTAACTTTGTCTTCTCCACATTCATTGACAGGCCTTAGATAATGGATCTTGGAAGCACCAATAAAACTCATTAATGTGAACAATATCTCATAATATCCAGTTACCATAAATTGAGCTTTTCTTGTATTTTTTGCTATAATTGAATGTAAAATTTCTTCTGCATTCCTGGGTAATCCCATTGAACCTCAGCACTATTATGAACTATTTGAAAAGGATACAATCAAATTTGGTAATAGCTGGTAGGCCACCAATCAAAATGCAACTTCTATTTGTTATTGTGTGAATCATGACTCAAGTTTCTTTGCCTCTTCACTGTTATTATACTGGCTAAAGTAGTCTCCTTTTATTTGGTATTCGAATAATGTATGTTTTGGCTGTGATTTTATCATGTTCATCTCTTTGGGCATTTGGGTCAGTCTTTTTGTGTGCTGCAAAAGCTCTTGGGAAATTAAGTTGCATACCATTTTCCCTGATTCTAAAAGTTGAGGATGTGATTTTTTCATCCCTTGAGGCTATAGTTTAAATAGCTTCAATGGAGTCTATACTCTATTGAAACCTTTGTCTGAGTATGCAGGTCTCTTATTCCAATTAATCCTGGCCATTTTTCTCCTATTTAAGTATAATTTTCCTTTTGTCCTTGCATGCTGAGCATAAAGGATCACACTTTCATTTCCTCGTATCACTGTAAGCAAACCTCAGAAACTTCTGTTTTGAACCATTTATGTACACCAAAACTCTCTTTGTTTGTTTGAAGGCAAACTTTGAATTATCTGAATGTCATGTATGTAGGCAAGCTTCTGTTTTGAACCATTTATACACATCAAACTTTGTTTGTTTCCTGCTGCAGAAAACAAAGTGGGAAGCGAATACATGCTATGCTTACCAAGTTGCATTTTGATGCTACAAACAGTATCTCATTCTTGAGAATTGTTTGGACACTCAGTACCATTTTCATGCACATGCTTGTACCTTTGACATGGATGGTTTTTGTTTTTTTCTAGATAGTATGTGGCGTATATTTGCCAGGGGAATAAGTTTCACTCTAGAAACTAATTCCAATGGTAAAGTTGACATTTTGTTTTGTCTGTTCTATTCTTGACCACTGCAGAAAATGCTTCACATTGACATGAATAATTGAAGAATCCTGAATGATTTTTCCATGCTGGTCTTGTCCTGCTCATTGTAAATAATTTACGTGTCCTTTTTTTTCCAGCCGTGAAAATGTACAATTGCACGAGAACTCTGCATAGAGCTGTTCATTAAGTGGCTTCTCCAGTATGATTTTCTGACATCAGCATGCCAGAGAATCAACAACATTTTGTTTATCAATGCAACGTTTATTCTGAGTAGGAAACCTCTTAAAGAGCGCTTATTTCTCCCCATCCAGGGATTATCAAATACGAGAACTCAATTAGTTTGAACTGGTCTTTTTATGGTTGTTTTTATGCTGATCGTGGTCTGTGGCCATTCCAGTCATGTGTGTTGCATAGCTGGCCGTTGTATTCGATCCTTGTATGGCTAATTAATCTGATTGAATGGTTATTCGCTCTCGTGGTTTATTTATTTGTCAAAAATACCAGTGATAATTGTATTTGAAAGTTGTGTGAGTTGTGCGTTGGTTCGTGTTCTAAAATAAAAGGAAAAAAAAAGTTGAGATAAAAACCTGTTTGATTGACAGAGATATTAAATAAATCTGTCTCTGGGATATTTTAGAGAATTTCTTACTTTCAAAATAGAAAGTGTTGATTTACATCTAACGCTTCATTCTATCACAATAACTGAGAGTCAATGAGCAAAATATATGGAAGGCTGGGGACGTATGTTGGCACTCTTGCGTGGGCGTCGTGATGGATAGCTATTAGCCCTATGACTACTTTGAATGTATACGAGAAAACGGACCAAGGCTAGGAAGTCATGGAGTGTCAGGCACATTATTCATTTGCCATTATGAACTTCCATATTCAATAATCTTATTTTTTTTTTAATGCTCTGTGTTTTGGTATAGAATTTGATGCAGAACTGAAAAAATTTATATCAATTGAAATAATGCTCTCTAATTCTACTCAATCAGGAATTCCAAAACTTGGAATGCAGCCAGCATTACCATGCCAATGAGGCTACAATTAGTTTCTCGTCTTCAATTTCTTGCAGTCATTAGAAAAGATTACAGCAAGTCATTACAAAAGATTACAGCAAGGTGATGAGAATTGTGGTGTATAACCAAGTGTAACTCTTAAATTCTCCTACAGAGGTGTTTTACACCTATTTCTTACTTTCTTCACTAGTTCTTACCATCCAACTCAGCATGCAAGAGGTGCCGATGAGGCGCCAAGAAATGCCGATGAGGCGCCGATGATAGCCTTCTTTTCTTTCTTTCTTTATTTGGTAATATATTGAGCATTATTAGTGATTTTTGGAAGTTACCATTTATGAGAGATTGAATCAGTAGAATATGTAGGTACATTAGTATTTTGTTTTTTGAGAACTAGGTCCATAGAAGTTATTAGATCTTTTCCTTTTCTTCTTGATGCAACACAAAACTTAGTTCTTGGTTGTATGTTCTCCCATTTCGCCAACCCTTTTCTTTAATCTCATTATCCTTGCTTAATTTTCCAGTTAAAGGGTGGTTTTCCCTGTCTGTTTTTGTTTTCTGAACAGACAGACACAACCTTTCTCAGGAATCCAACAGCCTGCAAAATAGCTGCATTTCTTCATTATAAAAAACCACTGCAACTGCCTCTTCAAATTCACAGACAAAACCCTTCATAACCATGGACAGAAACATAGACAGAATCTCAAATCTGCCAAGCTCTCTACTCATAATCATTGCTGGTTTTCTGTCATTCAAAGAGGCTGGTAGGACATCTGTTTTGTCTAAACAATGGCTTAACATCTGGCGTGATGCGATGCATATACAGTTTAACGAGAACTTCTTTGTTAAATCTGATGAGCCTGAAGAGAATCAAAAAGTTCAGAGAGAAGTATTCATCAACTTTGCGAGGCAGTTTATTGCAAACTATTCACAACAGGATATTAAAACACTTGGACTCACATGTTCAAAGCCAGGGGATTTTCTTGCTGATATGCAAAATATTGTCATGTTCGCGTCGTCACGTAACGTGAGAGAATTAGGACTAGATTTCTCTGACCCGGCATGGAGAGAACATGCACTTGAGAATCATCAAGCAGCATTTGAATTGCCTTTGCCTGTTTATGAACATGGCCAGGCTCTCAAGTCCTTGAAGTTGTTTTCGTGCAGTTTTGATGCATCCAACTTCTCTAATTTCTGTGCGCTAAAGACTCTTTCTCTAGGGTGGATTAAAATAAACATGGGATCTATTTTGGCTATATTGGAGAGTTGTCCATTGTTAGAGAGTTTGAGTCTAAAGAAGTGTTGGGACATGGTGAGCTTTGAGATATCTAAGCCAGGTTTGAGGCTAAAAAGCTTGGTCATTGAGGAGTGTGATATTGCCGATGATTTCGTATTAATTGAGGGACCAAAACTTCAATTCTTTAAGTTCTCAGGAAACGTGGGTGAATTTATTTTGGAGAATCAAAGCGATTTGGTAAAGGCTGAACTTGATTTTGGGACGGAGACTGCATTTGATGAAATTGGTTTATTCCTTTGTGATCTCTTAGAAGATCTTTTTGCTGCTCAAGTTTTGACAGTTTGCAGCGTCTTCTTACAGGTACAAAAGCTTGTTTGATTTCCTTTGCTTTTATGTTGCCTCATGCTGAGACAGATTTTGTCAGTTTCATATATTCTTAGTCTTTAAATTGATTTACCTCGTGTCTTAATGAACTTGTAGATCCGATATAACCTCATGCCATATGTTAAGCTGCTTCATTTACATGTTGTGACGAAATTCTTAATTTAGGGATGCACATTACCGTATCCAATTCTGGGCATCGTCGCGATATGTCACCTGATGCTGCCAATCAGTGGTTTTAGATGCTTATAGGCAACGTGCAATGTCGCCAAAAGCTGTTGGTGGCAATTTGTTTTCACTCCAAAACTCGGTTTCTTGTAGTTTTCAAAGGCAACCATTCCACCTATCAGAAATCGCCAAATGTTTATTTTCTCTCATTCTTACAATTTTTCTGATTTAATCTTAAGGAATCCGTGGTTTTAGCCCCTAACATTTTACTCCATCATCAGTTAAGTTCCAAGCCTTTTGATTTTATCAAATTTTCTTCAAACGTAATTAACATTAGATAATGTGATTCCTCCATCCATTTGTTGTAGATGATAGTAAAAAGACTTGGTCAAATCAGCACTTTCTTGTTAAGTACTTCAATCAAAGGCATTAAATTAAACCCTAATTTTCCATAAAGGAAAATTTTTGCGGATAAATTTCGACCTACTTCACCAATTTATATAGAAGGAGAAGTGGAGGAAATTTAATATGATTTTGTGCTAAAATTGTCCTTTAGATTAGATTAAAGCTTATTCTCACACATTTTTATTCATGCTGTCACTAAATCTTAACTTCAGTGATTGACAATGAAGTTGCCAAAAACTAATGCAAATTGCCACCTAATATTTTTATTATGTGATCCCATTTGTCGCCATATCCTGGGCTGTACAGATACAAAGGCAACATATACTGTTGCCATAAGTTTTTGGCCACTATGTGTCTCACCCTTCAAGTCAATTCACCATGGCCTCTCGAATAGCATTTTAATTGGCTTGTAGGCCTCTTTAACTTCTGGTGTCGAGTGTATGAAATCTGGGATTAACATCGTTTTATTTTATGTTGATGGTCACTGACAGATTGTTCCCAGTGGAAACGAACCATTGGGTTTGCAAGCTCCAATTGATGTCCGCTATCTGATCCTCAAAACAGCACTGCACATTAATGAATTTTGTGGTATCAGGTTCATGCTAAGGAGCTGTCCTCATCTAGAGATTCTTACCATTGACATTGGTCCTGCAAATATTTTCCCTGTAAGTGATATTGGGTAAATCTGGTTAAAATCTCTCTGCTGCGCAATAACGTTTTACCGAGTAGCTTGAACTCCTATTATTAGCATTTTGTCCAAACTACATTTCTCTTTGTTTCAGGAATACGGAGCTCCCTATCCATTTAACCCTCAAGAATTTTGGTCTATGGACTTGCTAGTTGAAGAGTGTGTCACTGCTACTCTTAAGGCGGTGAACATGAAGGGATTTAAAGGCATGATGAATGAACTACATGTGCTGAAATACTTGCTCCGCTTCGGCCGTGCAATGGAGGAACTCAATCTTTATGTCTCCAATGAAGCTGGCAGTAACGGCGAAACTAGGGAGTTCTATATGGAAAGAGCACAGCAAGTTTTGCAATTCAACAAGGCATCGAGGAATTTAAGTATAGCAGTCTTATAAACCAGTCTTTCCAACATTATTGCATTTTGGAAACTACATGGAAATAAATTTAGCAACTTTGTGATGATTCCCTGAACTTTGTTCTGAAGATGAAGGGACCTTGCATTTTCATCTGTACTTTTCATGGAATATTCCTTTGTGTTGATGGTTTGGTGAGTACTTTTTAGTGATGGTTTATTGCATTTGACAGATTCTTTAAATTTTTGAGAGAAGGTTTTTGAACATGAATTATTTGTATGCATAGAAAATTTGTTCTGAAAACTTAGAATATATAGCCTCAAGAGTCCAAGTAGGACTTCAGACATTGCACTGTGGAAACTTAATGGCCTTGTTTCTGTTAACAAATGGAAGGCTTTGTTGACCTTGTTAGGGGGAGGCTAGGCTTCATCCTAGTGATGGAGGTCTTATTTAATTGTCATGGTGAAATTTTTACTTGATGTGTATGAATATGAATATGGGCTTCAAAATGCTCTTAATAAATTATGATTCACCCAAACGGGTCCTGAGGGGGAGAGAACATGTATAGTTACTTGGCAGAGAAATGCAAACATTAGTTTGAAATAGAGAAGAAAGAGAATATTATCCTTGTATTTCTAGTTTTTTCTTCTTTTGCTTGAAGAAACTCATTACTGCCATCCTTTAGGGCCATCAGTATTTGTTAGACAATGGGGTTCAATTACCTTTCAAGTCAGTATATTGAAAGGAAAAGAGAAAGAATGTTAAGAAAACTGAGCTTGCTGATACTTGATAGACTCTAGATTGCAGAGAACTGTCCTCAGATGATGGTTGGTTCTGATCTTGGTATAATGTAATCATCGTGTGAGTTTCTGTCTTGAATTTGCGCGTATTGTATGCAAGAACTGAGAAACCATTTTTCTGTGCATCAATATGGTCCTTACCTCACTGCTTCAGCAAATGGCAGACAGAATATTGCAACGATTTGCTTGCAGAAAGGATGTTGCTATTGATAAATCAGTGAATAGTTTTTTAGTGATCCAGTGATGACTAAGGCTCGTTCACACTTCATCTCACCCTCATTACCATGAACAGAAATCTAGTAAGATAGTAGTTGGTTCCACAAAGCATGGATTTCTTGGAGGCCATAGGCTAGGTATGGGGGAGGGCTGACAATGAATGGTGTTTTGAAGCACAATTGGAATAAATGTTCAAAAATTGTAAAATGACATGAAGCAGTATGGCAGGTTTCTTGAAGAAGAATTATATTAATTTAAGCAGCAATGATTCCTTCTCTAACCTGAAGGAAGAACATATGAGGAAAAAACATCGTTTTGACTATTGGACAGAGAAGAAGATATTTCACCTCTTCTTAATCTTTTGCATCAAGAAAACCCACTGCTATAGCCCCTCGACTCTAAGGGCTGTTTTTCTACGTGGCCAACCGCGTTTCAAACTGCAGTTGACCGCTCAAAAAGCATCATATACATCGGTTAAAATGTGGTTGGCCACGCAGACAAAAACACACTAAGTTACCATGCACTTGGTAACATCTGCGATCTCCAATCCAGAGTGAAGTTAGGAAAAAAAAGAAAGAAAGAAAGAACAAGGAGAACCATACAATAAAAAGAAGTCTCTAGAATCAATCTTCTGGGCTTGAATTATTATATCCTGTTTCAGTCTTCTTCCCTCTTTCGGCTATGTACACGAGGATCAGTGCCGAAGGGACACCTTTAGAAGTCAATAATGGGCTCTCCAATTGTCAAGTTTCTCTCTACAGTCCATGGCAAGTTAAAGAGTTTAGCCATGATAAATTTGAAGATCTTGTTCACATTTATGTTATGTTTAGCACTTGAAAAGAAAAGGGTTGCCTTCATTGCCTTCGCATATGCCCTTGCCTGTAGTTCAGCACACACTGAGTTAAATTTGACAAGCATAATGCAGATATAAATACTCTTTAAACAAAGTTCTCTCCAGTCTTAATTGAAATTCAACTTCAATGAAACATGTGGCCCCTTGTGCTTATTTTTCAACACGGCAAGACAAGGAGATGTCAATTCCTCCAGAATTTCTTCTCCTTTTTTTCCCCAGAATTTGACAAACTAGGACTCAAGTTTCTTTTCAGTCATCCCCACATCATCATTCCTCGGATTCACAATCTCATCAATGGGATGTCACATTCATGAAAATTATGTCCTAAATCATGAGGGAAGAACTGAAAATGCATGAACAAGCTTATGCTGCAGAAATGATACATGAATTTTACAGTTTTGGGTAGCATTACCAGTCCATTTAGTACTCCTCCGCCTTGGAGGAGCACATTTATCTTAAAATAAGCTTCAAGCTTCAAAAGTGAAAGAATTACTCCCAGAATTTGATTTAGATGGTGCATGGAAGCATGAAAAATGCCAAAATTTTCTGGTATGATCCACATGAGCTTCATTAATTTGAACAGATCAATCAAATGGTTTAAGATTGCCAGTTAATTACCTGGGTCACTATTGTCCACTGCAAATTCGGTGGAAGTTGGACAAAATCATCAAATTTGGTCCCTATTAGTATAGGAATTGCTGTCTGCAAACAGAAAACACAAAAAGAAGCTTTGAGATATAAGACCATACACATTAAACAGTTTGGTCTATTATTAAATCTAGGGCTCCACTCTCTATTAAGAAAAAGAGTCAAACTGTGTGATTCAGCGATGCAGACCCCATCAAATCAAACCAATAAAGCAAACACAAGATGTTATGAAGCTCATGTACAAAGAAACCATCATTAATCTTGGGGCTCCACTCTTTAATCGGTTTTGGTAAAATCATACACTGTTAAAGATCATTCTTTGAACTAGCTGCAGCTTTATGGTTCAGGAATTCAATTGACATCAACGATCCTTTTCCGGGCTAACTACAAACTGAATTAACATCAGTATGTATGATGATTAACTGATTAAGATTAATTAAGGTCACAATAATATTGCTGAACTTAATCCTATAAATTTGAATTATCGTTTATAATGAGGCACTTAATGACCATCATTTCAAAAAGATTAATAGAATCAATTGCTAGTATAGAAAGGAGCTAGTTACTGGAAGAGGAACTGTTCAATTGGTACCTGATTCCATTTTCTTGCCTGACCATACCATTCAACCACACTGCAAATTAAGCCATGACAAATTAATTAATTATATGCTTAACAAAGTCTGACAATGCCTAATTTTTATTTTTTTGCATTAAAGGAAAGGGACATGTTGCTAACCTGTTAAGAGTACAGCGACTGGTAAGATCAAACATGAACAATATTGCCACTGCATCTTTGCATGCAATTGGAACATGATCAATTGACCTGCTATCACCTACATACATGTAACAAAGAAATAAAAAATTAATTAATTAACAAAAACCTATTTCTTAAGCCTAATTAAAATCACCTTAAAAAAACTGTTTACATGATTATAAAATACCTGCTACATCCCATATACTAAATGAAATCCTTGCTCCTTGAACAAATAAGGTTTTGTCCATCAAATTCAATCCTGTCATCCCCAAGCATTTCTTCTTCTGCTCATCTCCCACATACTTGATCTTCATATTTAAAAAACAAAATGAAAAAAAAAGAAAGAGAAGAAAGAAATAATCAACGCAAAAGCATTACTAGTCAAGCTAAATAGCTATCAATGACTCAAAAAGGAAAAGGAAAAGAAAAGGTCATATAAGCTTACCATAAAGCTTGTTTTACCAATTTGGCAATCACCCAACAAACTAATCTTCAAACGGACTAAATCCGAATCCGCGTTGAACCCACTACAACTTGCAGTCTCTAACGACTCCACACCGGCTTCCATGGCCTCCGGTGGTGGAGAATACGGCCGGCGAGCTAACCTCCGGTACCTCACAGGCTTGCCTATAGAGCAAGCAAGAATCCTGTCCCAAATGAATTGAAAAAACTGCTTGAACACTGATACTCGTTCAAGAATGTTCCACTTGATGTTGTTTACATGGACAACCTCTCGACAAAGCTGTGTCATCTTTTCATGAACGACCTCGGCCATAAAAATGGAACTTTGCTTCAGGCTTTTTCATAGTACTTGCTACTGTTAATGTTGTATGGCATTTCTTTTTCTTTTCAACTGACCAAAGTTGAAGAAGGTGTCTTTGTAGCATGGGAGAGACAGTTGACCGGTATTTTGTGGATGCCAAAACAGTCCAAAATGCCGGCCTCTTGGGTTTTACGTGGTGGAAGGGGGCGCTGTGAGCATCAGGGTCAATACTGCTGTCTTTGGCTCTGGGGCAAGAAGGGTGTTTTGGTCATTTAAGGAAAAGGGTATTTTGGGGAACTTGTGGAATATGGGTGGAGGGATAAAATAAAGTTTGGAGGCATATAAAACTTTTGGCAGTATAGACGGGGCACAGGCACCTTCCGGTGCATAAGAAATATAGATTGACGGATGCGATGCTTCCAAGTTATAATAATTTAGGAGGTATCATGGGGTGTAATGCTGATACATTTAGGAATGGTGTGAGTCAATTTTTGGGGAACTTCTAAGTTCAATTTTCTTTCATGGAATATTTTTTTTAAGGTAATTAACAGTAATTATTAAATTTGATCCGGAATAATATGTTAAATTAAAAACTAGCTAGGGGTTAGGTTTTTTTTTCGAGTTATTTTGGATATTAATTTATTCAAACTCCATTAAGATATAACAAAATTAATTTTAAAATTATAAAAAAATATTATTTTAAATAAATTGATTGATTGAAATGATGGAATAATCAGATTAGTTTGAATATAACAATTAGGGTTTTAATTTGTAAGACAAGATTCTTGAGACAATGATGAACTAATGAACAAAAATGTATTTGGAGGGTTTTTTTTTAAATATTATTTTTTATCTTTTATTTAGTTTAAAAAAATAAATAATACGTTGCCCTTTGATCGGTGGATGTAGATCATGGGGCTTCAAGCCTTTCGGAATATAGAGCAAATGCTGCTTGTACCATCATGCTCAATGTTTCACCCAAAAAACCCCTTTCTCTTTCACCAAAGCCACAAGGATATAATTAAGAAAAAACAAAAACAAATACTTCTCCTCGGGTTCATTTGTTTAGAGTAAAGTATTTCACATTTTTTAAAAAATATTTTTCATAGAATATTTTTTTTATATTTATTTCCTATAAAATATTTTACAGAAAAATTAATTAATATAAATTTTTTATCCTTAATTTTCAAACTTAATTTATTTACTAAAAAATATTTTCAATTCATAAAATATTTTATAAATAATAATTTACTTATAATACCATCTAATTATATCAATCACCATCATAGCTATCTACTTTACTATCGTAAACATATCACTATTCTCCTCCTCTTTTTTTTTTAATTATCATTATCTTTAAGATAATGATTATTTTATTATTATTATCATTACAATTAGGATTAGGATTGAAAAATATTTTACATTGAGAATATTTTTTACGCATAAAATATTTTACACGGAACCCTAGAGAAGTTGGTGGTGGTGGCCGTCAATGGCTGAACCTTCACCTTGATCAACCTCATCCAAAGAAGGTTTCCCTATGGTTTGATTGATTTCCAAGGATACCCCCACACGATCCCAGTGAATATAAAATCCACTTTCCTCATCCTTGTTGATAAGAACAAAGGCAACCCCCCAAAAAAGTTATCCATCTCTCTTACGCCTTCGACAATTTCAATGGAGTCCCATTTCGATTTCGAAACCACAACCTTGAGCACTCAAATCAACGGCATGGTTATTATTGGGTATTTTTAAAAGTTTGGTAGTGATTGGTTTATAAAATGTTCATGGTTATTAAAGGGTATTTTTAAAAGTTTGGTAGTGATTGGTTTATAAAATGTTTTCTATTTTGAAATATATTAAAATAATTATTTTGAATTTTTTAAAAATTATTTTTATATTAATATATAAAAATGATTTAAAAATATTAAAAATATATTAATTTAAAATAAAAAATAATTATATATATATATAACACTTTCTAGCTATATAGCCGAGCACTGCCTAGTCTCATTCTACAATAATCTTCATGTTTATATTAATTGTTGTGTTTGCATATATATTAGTAAATGATTAGTGGGTTCGGACAAAGGTTATTATCTCCGAATAAAGTTTTAGGAAATACATTTATAAAAATTTATTTTAAAATTATCATGAAAATATCTTTTTTGTATTTGTTTTTTTTTATTCAGAAACACTAACAAAATACAACCCCAAAAATCGTTTTTTTAATTCAGAATTACACAATAAAATTATATTTTGTACGCTTAACATTTATGGTAAATAGATATTAGCATATCTTGAAAACATGGATTTGGCAATTCGATTATATTGTTGCATGGACGGCGAGAGAGATATATAAAACTCTAAAATATCTTTATGAGAATATTACATTAATGATTATCTTTGTACATATACACATTGTGTTAGTAATTAATTAATTAAACTGTGTGCGTTGTAGCCCATGAGTTAAAATATTGTGATCTTGGTGGTTGAGTACACCTCCTAGCTAGAGGTCCACCTTGACTAGAACCACCAAACTACTTATGATGATATACTATTTATTAGCTATATATATATTAGGCCATTGGTGGTGTTGGTTAGGACATGAAAACGCAACACCGAACTTCAATTATTAAAGAATGTATTGTGTTCTTATCAAGCTATATCATGGGTGTAGCAATGTCAAGGCTCTCGTGCATGGATGGTTAATTAGGTGTTTTTTTCAACAAATTTATGAATCACATCACACCAAGTATATATGATTGGTGTATGGTTTCTTGATTCCCTGTTGATTGAATACGTTTTTGGGTTGTTGCTGCCAAACTTTCATGTGTTGAACCCACGTTTTTGGGTTTTTGTTGCCAAACTTTCATGGGAATTAGGGTTAGTAGGAAAAGAGCGTTCTACATCTCAAAATCAACCTTGCTTTTGGCTTTTCTCGAGAGCAAGTTAGCCATTGCCAAGTGGGAACCAGATTCATGTAATTTGTGAACAAAATCCTATATGTAATGTTAGATTCTCTTCATTTCTTCAAAACTCGAGCCAAATACAATGAATTTTGGTGGTAGCTAGAGGACATTGATAATTGTAGCAACCTCGTTAGAAAAGTTAATGCTAGCTACAATGTCATTTCCCTAACACTCGTGGATCATATCCTAAGATCGTGTTGAAGAAGAAAAACATCCAAAGGTTGAGAGGCCGGTGGTCAGTCAAGAAGAGAAAGCAAAGCTTTCTCCATAGCTTTCAAGGTTTGTTAGAGCTTGACAATGACCTAATTACCAATCATGTTGAGAAGAAATTAATGGCAAGAAAGAACAATTAGTGTTTATCATCCAAAATATCTCTTAATTTAGTCGTAAACCTAATCCCCACTCATGATGATTAAGAGGATCTAACACTACCCAACAAGCATATTATATTTTATATATGTATATATATTATGTCATGGAGGCTTAGGACAAAAGTCATTCTCTTAACTTGTAAGAACTGTGCTTGTTTTCAATCATTTTGTTAACTTGGATTTTCTTTCCAGAATTAAAAGAGGATAATTATCTTCTCTCACGACTTGAGAGGGCTTGGATGCTTGAAAACTAATAGTCAAGGTGCATAGGCTAGGATAATATATAGAATGTTTCCGTGTAAATCATGATGAAGGAGATATTTTAATTGACAGTTTATGGATTAACTAATTAAATGCCTCACAATATTATGTTTTAGTGTGTGTTTAATATTGTGGTTTGGGTGTAATATTTTTTAAAAATAATTTTATTCTGAAAATATATTAAAATAATTTTTTTATTTTTAATTCAAGAAAACTAATTGCATTAATACTAAAACCCATAGTTTGTTACATCAATTTATTAAGTTAATATAAGAAATTACTGAGTTTTAAAATTAGCTTGTTACATCATTTTTAATTGCATTAATTTGTGACATTATGATATAAAATTAAAGTTCTAAGCTGAATTAAAAAAATATAAAATTCAGTCAAATTTGGTCGACTTGATTAGGTTGATTCATAATTTAATTAATTTAGCTAGATAAACTCAATTTTTTTAATAAAATAAAATAGTATCATTTTAATAAAAATAATTAAGCTAATAATCATGAATTGACTTGACAACCTAAGGCATTTTCCTCTACGTAGATTAGATCAGTTAAGACAGCTATGCTCAAAATGTCCAAATTTTACGATGCAAAATTGCAAATTACAAAGCGGATGTTAAATGGGCTCTGGTCTGGGTCATGAATCAGCTAATTAAAAGCCCAATTAAGCTTTTCCGAGATTATTTTACCACGTGTCCAATCCTTATCACCAGACTGAACTAAGGTGACGTGTGCCATTAGTTTTCATGATAATTTTTTTTATTTTTAAATATATTAAAATATTATTTTTTATTTTTAGAAATTATTTTATATTAACTTATAAAAATGGTATAAAAACATAAAATATATATTAAATTAAAATAAAAAATAAAAAACTATTCAATTTTTCAAATGCATTTCCAAAACACAATACTGTCAAAGCAGTACTAAAAGAAGAAAATAACGGCACCTCGTATTTGGCCACCTTGTAAAACCCTGGAACCCTAAAACCCACGTAATTAACAGAAACTCTGAAATAATAATTTATGGATAAATTTATTACGAAATAGAAAAATTCTAAATATGGGATCTGAAATTGAAACCCTGGAGGAGAGATTGAAGTCGTTTCTGGTGCAGCTTCAAGCAGAATGTAGGGTTTTGGAGAGAATGGTGTACAAAAATAAGAACCAGCATAGAAGATGCTCTTATTTTCAGTATCTACTAAAGGTAAGTAATTGCTAGACTTGTTGAGGTTTAAGTGTTCTTTTGTTGATTAGGTTTCTGGGTTTTGTTTGGTTTCTGAGAAAACTGAGAAAGAAAGGAGAAAGCTTTATACTTTTTTGTTCTGTATTAAAGGAGAAAACTTTGTACTTTTTTGTTCTGTATTGCTTTTACTCGGAAAGAAACAAGCTTGTTTCGGTTGAACTTACAAGGGGTCTTTGAATTTTGAGTCTATTTGAATTTTCTTACATTTATGAGGCTAGCGATGGATAGAAGAACAAGAAAATTTTGGGTTTCTTGCCTCTTTTTGGACATCAAATTTGAAGAGAAGTGGAGCTCCTTTGGGGTCTAGTAGCTATCACTGTCAAGTTTGGTGGTGTTTCATTTGCATCTTTATATTTAGATTCTGTAGTACGCTGTATTTTTCTGGCAATTTTCAGTTTTCTTAAAAAAAATTATGAGCTCACATTGTTTATATGTCTATTTTTTTGCTTGAGATACTAGGTGAGGAGGGATTTGAGACTTTTGCAATCTATCAAGTTGGAGGAGATAGTGGGTTCTTGCTTCAATGTTATTACTGGAAGGAAACCTAGACAAAAGGTTCATCTGTTAGAAAGGTACATTATTTTACTTTTTCAAATATTCAGTTGTTCTTTATGGATTCAATTGTGCAAGCTTACACTTTGTCAAGATGTGAATCACACGATACACAGAGAGGAAAATTATTTCGAAGCACTACAGAAAGAGGATGGAGATTGATGTTATGCTTTTCTTTATTGTAGGTAGTGTTTTGTTCAGGAAAGCAAAATCTTGATGATTAAGTTTGTTATTCTCTTCCGTATACAATTTGTATATGATATCGAAACATGTCTCATTCTGGCTACCTTTGAAATAATAGTTGTTCTTTAATTCATGAATGTTATGATATTGTTAATATTAACTAGGAGAGTAGCGAGTGTTGTATTAACTGCTATCTTTACCCATTCACAAGGAACAATGAGCATCCTTAGGCCTCTGTGAAATTATGGTGAATATAAAACTAGTAGCAAGGATGGTAGCTCCCTCACGTTCAGTCTAAGGGAGGTTTGTATTGTAACACAAATATATCTATCATTTGCCGAACCTGGACATTGCATTGGTGGTTGAATTGGATTAGAGTTATTTGTTATACAACATGAAGAACTTTAGGTTTTTCCTTGTGGGTAATATTTTTAGGATTTGTTGTTATTTCATTTGTTACAGTTTGAAGTGGAGAAAATGTGACTCTGGAACACCCAATTTTATGGAGCGACTTCTAGGAGCTGCGCGCTTACTGTCACAGGTACAGAACTATGGTTTTTGTTTTGCTTTGTTCTGATCTCACTTACTTTCTTCCAGATATCCTGCAGTTAATATTCTTTTCATCTCTCTATAAAAGCAAGGACATTTTGATCTATCTCCAACACATCTCTTTTGCATCTAGGGTATTACTTTTTAATCATAACCATTTGGAGACAACAAAAATCTGCCTAATAGATTAGAAAGTATTATTGAGGCTTTTCACAATTACACGTGGATACAGTGCAGAGCTAAAATGTATATTCTCAATGTTTGTTGCAGATAGTGGAGCCAATGCTGAAAGCAGCTACGTATCCTTTTTGTCCTGTTGGTTAATGTATAGCTAATTTTATTGTCCTAATCAGTGGGTTTTTTTTTTTTTTAATCCCTGCTTTATCTACTTGGTCTCATTAATTTGGTATTTCAAGCATGCAGTAATTAGAATAATTACTCTGCCGTCCTATATGTGTTCCTGATTCAAGTAATGGCAATGACTATCTTTGCATATTTGCAGAAGTTTTTTCCACATATCATGCTGAATGATATGTGGTTGTATACACACATCCTCCCATGCACTCTCTGGTGCACTTGCAATGAACAAACATGAACACGTGCAAACATATAATTCATGTTGGCATATCCATAGGCGTTTTTTGTCATATTCATTAAAATAGTTTCATTTCAATTCTATGAGCTTCATTATCTGTTTGCATTCTTGTAAATAGGAATCTACTTTGAAGCTTGTACTCTACCTTGCCTGCTCTTCACCACTCTTTTATTTGTTCTCCTTGCTTTTTCTCTGTAATTTCAGGTTTTAACATATGTTTTTCTATTTCTAGATTTCTAAGAAACCACCAGTTTCCCTTTCAAGTTTTACTGCCTTTAATGCATCTCTATTATTTGGGTCTTTGATTTCTTGAGACTACTATGTAAAAGGCAGGCTGCCTGGTTTGTTCTTTTTATTTTGTTGGATCATTCCCTTGACTATGGTGCAGTGATATATCTACTCTACTGGCACGCTCTTTTTTTATGGGATTTTCTCTGACAATTTTGGCTTTGCTTGCACGTCTTCGAGTTTTGGTTCAGCAAGTAAGTTGCCTATCTGTTTCCAGAAACTGCTTGAAGTTCAAAATATTGTAGTGTGAACCAAGTGTGTTAGTTTACAGCATAAAAAAGCTATGATGTCACATATATGGATATTCTTGAAAATTCTGATGAATATGCATAGTATGCCGTTCTGATATTTGGAAACTGATACCCAGTAGAAAACGGGCTGGCTTTCATTAGAAACAGAAGCGCATTACAAATTGAGTCTTGTTAGGATTGTTATTGTGAAAGTAATGATTAGATAACCTAAAGCACAAAGAAAGCATCTCTATGTGTTTAACGGGAGCATGAAGTTTATGCCGCTGCTTATGAAAATCTTTGTGGCTTTCTTCAACAGATATTGCTTGATGTTGTTTCAGTATTCAACATGGTCTCCTCTCTATCCCAAGAGAAGCAATCTGTAAAAATAACACAGGAAGGACTTGAGGTTGGTCAAATTCTTATTTTCTCTGCATGTTCTTTGGGACAAAACATTTTCCTTGGTGCACCTTTTCTTAAATTTTAGTTTCTTCACAAATTGATGCAGGTGTTCAGGGAGTACTATCCAACAAATGAGGAGTTTGTCGCTCTGGAGTGTGTGTGGAAGACAGACAAGTTTGTTTTGGTTGAGAAAACACACAAAATAGATGTAAAAGTTCAAGATGGAGGTCTTGGAGATAGTTCTATTGAAAAGTCAGTTCCACGTTATTGGACTATCGAGTCTTTTCTAGGAGGTAACAATATTCAGGGCAAGTTCTTGTTTCGGTTTCTTTCCATTTCTGTTGCCCTACACTTTCCAACATATTCCCATCCCCCTCCCCAGTGGCCACCCTGTGGTCAATTTTCTTTATGTATCTTTTCGGCCACAGATTCCGCACAATTTAATAACATTCCTGTTTGTGAATGATGGATTTATAATTATGCTCCTGCACATAGGCATCAATCAATCTTCATATAACCAAATCTATGAACTGGAAGTCCATATACGATAATATAAGTCTCAGGATTCATTACCGTCCTGGCCAATTTTAACTCTGGTAAATAGTTGTTTGGGTGTGTTGGGCCATGTTGACTCACTAATGTCAAAAAGGTCTGTTGCAGACAGTGATTCTGATTTCGAGAAGGCTGATGATGATCACACGGCCAAAGAAGATTCCTGTGAAGATAAGCAGCACTTGTTTCCAGGCCCTTCTGTTGAGAGTAGTGAGCATGGGAATCAAGTTGAAGGTGATGTTGAATTGGGAGACAATCCAATCATTTCAGAATCTCCTGGCAAGCAACTCCCTCCAGAAGATAGCCTTGCTGCAAAATCAAGCTCGCCTCCAAGCTCAAAAGTTTTGACACCACAATATGGAGCAAGGCAAGTGGCTTTTGTCTCAGTAAAAAGACCTGCACCCTCAACAACAGCCTTCGTCTCTGTCAAAAAACCTACAACTCCAACTTCACATATAGAAGATCCTCATTTCAAGGAAATTGAAGACACTAGTATCAAGGATGACTCCATTTCTAATGTGCTCGCTGGTGGTAATCCCGAACAGATTCTATTTTGATGTTAAAAACGAATCAAATAGATAATTGTCTAGATTGTAAGATGTCTTTTACACTGTCTTGCTTTTTGCTAAGATTCTGTCGGAAAATATTTCTTACACTATTTCCATGGAATATAACTAGAAAAAAAAAGAATAAATAAGGCGAGCTAAATTCTGTCATGGATTCCACGAGATTTTTTTTTTTTTTATGGAAATCAGATCAGTATAATTGAAAGCTTGTTAAAGTGATTCCATAAAACAAATGATGATATCATATAATATAATTTCATGTATCAAGGTTTTCTGTGCCTATTATTTTAAAGAAAATTGGGATCAAAATATTTTTGGATCATCCATCCAATTCACTGATAGGTAGGCGTAAAACTAGTCTTGTTCCAATCACTTACCATTCCTGCAAATTTAATTTTACTTTGCGTGATCAATAAGAGGTTATAATTGCTTGATCAAAATAGTTCTAGGGTTTTGTGCAACTAGTTTAGATTTATTAGTTTTTAATTTTCAAATTGATCACTTTTCATGACACTTTCTATAATTATGCCTGCATTTATTAAATTTGAATGTTTGTATCTGTATTACAAATTACTAGTCGCTCATTTTAAGCTATTTTGATTGAAAGTAGAACCAAATTCAATGATAATTACAAATCAATTAATATTTATTTTTTAAAAAAATTATAATTATTTTCTTTAAATCATTAATTGAAATTCATTAAATTTCCTTAAATAATATTCAGATCAATTAAAATAGTTCACTAGAATAACTTTTAAAACATTTGTGGTTGATGAAAAACACAGCGTCTCCAAAATTGTTGGATCAAATAACCATTCATACGCTAATTAAAGGAATATAAGACAATGACACCTTTGAAATCTAAGAATTAACTAGATTCTTGGTCAATATGTTACCCGCAGGTTAAATTATTATTTTTTTACCTTAAAAAATGTTGTAAAAATGTTAGAAATTAAAAGAATTCAATACGTAACAATATTTTTTTTAAAACATTGACACAACAATACATTAACTTGATACAACTATTTATGATTAACTTATAATTTAAGATATCAGATCGTAATAATGAAATTCAAATTAAAATATAATGAAAAACCTAATTCTAATCAATCAATTATTAAAGACTAAAAATTAAAAAAAAATCAACCAAAAGAAAAAAAAAATTGTAAGTTGTTGGATTTATTAAAATACAAGATTGCCTATAAGATTACATGATAAAAAAAAAAGAAAAAAAAATGAAACTATAAATAAACCCCTACAGGTAAGTTAAAGAAATCTTGAATTTTTAATAGCAATACAGCAATTGAAAAGGCTTCTATATCCAAATTTAAAATTTATTTTCTTTTAAGAGAAATTAAATAATTGTGCTGTGAAAAAGCACAAAAAGACTAAATTGTCCATACTCAAGTTTATAAGGACTATTATTTCTAATAAAAAATTTAATTTTTCTAAAAAAATAAAATATTTATTTTATTATTGTAATTCACATGAAGTATATTTACCATACTTTCTACATAAACTAGAATTCTTAGAACTTCACATTTAGAATTTTCCAATACAAGAGTTTAATAAACAATTTTATTTTTATTTATCGTTTGATTATTAAATTATTTTGTTAAGATTTTTCCAGTAATGTTTTCGTAGCATTATCCTTTATATAATTGATTAATTTGCATATCTTAACTTTAATTCTAACAGAACTCAAATTACCACTTTGTATGATAGGCTTCTACTCTAAATAAATATTTCATTTATTAGCTACTTTATTTATAAATTCTATAATAATAATTTAGGTTGATGCACTAAACTGTATTTATTTTTTTGAAGTATTTTTTATTTAAAAATATTAAAATAATATTTTATTATTATTTTAAATTTATTTTTAATATTAATGAATAAAAAAACATTAAAAAACATTTTATTTTTTTTATCAGACATTGTTTAGAACTTCCAAACTGCACCTAAAACTGTACCGGAAAGAAGTCATCTCTCCTTTCTAGCCTCTCGCGTCATCATTCTGACACCGACCAGGGAGCAAAGTTGGCTTTTTATGGGGGCATGATGAACCTATCATGCCGCTGTTATCAGATAATTTTGTGTCATTACCGATCATAATCTCAAGTCTGAACCAAAACATTTGCAGCGAGCAACATGTGAAGGAGAGAGCAAGTAGGCAAAAAAAGAAAAGTACACTGGTTAGCAAATTAAATGTTTTAAGTGCAAGCACATGAAAACAATGACAATCACCATCTAATCTATAAAATCCAGTGCTCTTCGCTCTGGATAAAGAACATGAGGTGAAGAATTCGAGTGAAAACTCCGAGTGAGTATAAAGCAAATCACCAGATGGCGCTATCTCAAAGCAGTTTGCCCACCAAGACAGAGACCATCAACCAGCTCTCTTCATCTGCAAGCCTCCTTCAACTGAACAGACACAACATGCGTAAGTCCAGCGCTATGGCTTCAAGCGCCTGTGAAGATATGGGTGAGCAAAACCCTGTACAAGTAGCCACGAGAGGCACTGTTGGGTCCCTCGTAATGCAAGAACTCAAGTACTTCAGCCAGCTCGAATTAAGCCATGGAAGCTCAAAGAAGCCTCAGCCCCTTATTACCGCCATGGCTTCTACTAGTAGTCAATCCAAAACCACTCTTGGATCTGCACTAACAACCCCGAAAAAGAAACTGCAAGGAGGAAGCAGGCGTCTACCGAGAATTTGTTCGGTTGTGGAAGTGTCTGATAGCAGTCGGCCAGTTAGGATTTCAGGATTCAGTTATAGAAACCTGAAATCTGAGGTCAAGAAGCTGCAAGCTTAGACAGTTCTCTCAGATAGCTTTGAAAAACCAAGCTTCTTGAGTTTACTTGTTATAGGGTTAGCCCAAGCTCTATCTGGGTTACCACATTTTATGTCCACGATTTCCACAATTTTAGTTGCTTTCTTGTCAGATTTCTCCCTACTTGGCGTTCTATCCAAAATAATATTATCAGAGCCCAGCATCGGCATATGATGGGTGCTTTTTTTGAAGCTTTTCATTTTCTGACTAGTTTCAGGGCTTCTGCGATTCATGCCGCTGCTGCTTGCTTCATCTAATGATTTTCTTGCTTGTAGTTTTCTAGGAGTAGTAGCACTACAGGGAACCGAAACCAGAATAGTTCTAGGCTTAGTTTGAACAGATGCTGATGCCTGTGGGGAGGGTTTCATTGATTCCAGCTCCTTTGTTATCAGAGCACCAATTGTTCCGGTGGTACCCACCCTGGTAGATCCTCCACCTCCCTTGATAGCTTCTAGTTTCTGAACCATGCTTCTATATCTGTTCAATCAGAAGTATGAGCTCTATCTACTAGTGTTTTGACATTAGCCTTTAGAGCTTGTTGGGATAATTGCAGCCAAAGAGTTTCACAAGCCAGTTATGCAACAGACACCTGCATGTACGTGATACTTCTTAGTTGAAGAAATCTGCATATATTTTTAGCATTAGAGTTCTGGTTTTGAGACCATGCCAACAAGTGAAGAGCTAAAACACACACACAGAAACAACAAAATCTCTAGAAAACTAGATGGCAGATTTAAATGCAGAATGCTCAGCAGCGTCATATCATCCCAACGATGAGAGTGATGGGTTTTTGATCGAAACAAATATTGCAAGACAGGAATTAACAAGATGAACTGACTAGCTACAAATCAGATTAGTGAATGTCTTCCCAAAAGAGTTAACAGGAAGAAACGGAAATGGTTTATTTGGCTCCTAAGAAAACAGGAGGTATGATCAAGCAACTGATAGCATTCATCAAACATGAGCTTGGACAAAAATGAGTAGAGATCCAGCAACCTGTAACACTAGTGATAAGTTCGTCAAAGTTCCTATTAACATGCTCAGTTAGGATCCAGAAATTGTAGGGATCAAAACATGATCAGTAATAGATATTGAGCGCATATTTGTATGTAAAATGCAGAAAGCAAAACGAACCGCAAGATCAGATAGACAGATTTATCCAGATTTCAGAAACCATCAATATCATTAAGAAGACCCAAAAAAACCCCAAATGAAACAAAAGAACCCCAGCAACCTACAAGTCAAACCGCAAACAATCAAATGCATCATAGGAGATGGAGATAAAAAAAAAATGATCACACCCAAGATCGAAAGCAAGGCAATCCTGTGAAACTAAGATTTTTTTGGCAACCAAATTCAAAGACAGCACCAACAATCAAGAATCTGACCTTGAAACGAACCCCGGAACGGTGGATAGAAACTGGGGATCCTTGCATTGGAAGTTCATGCTATATTTAGGTTGATTTAAGAATCATCACGTGGGATTGTGTCGCATGCCAAGGAGATATCTAACCCAGGGTCAAACTTTGTAATGAACTCCAAACTTTTTACGAGGAGTGCTTTTGTGTCTTTGTCTACGTTAATGTCAGAGACTGGTCAAAAGGAAGAGCAACCAATCATGTCGCAGTGAATTCTGACTCCTGCGGTAAAAACCAGACAGCAACAGCTTGTGACCTGTAGATTAGCAAATAGCAAATAGCTAGCTACCGTGTCGTTGTCATGGACTGAAGCTAAGAAAAAATTCATGTCCTAATGAACCCAATTTTCGTGGGGTTTAATGACAGAAATTGACTTTTGATAAAGACAAGACTTCTAAAACAAGGAATAATTGATAATTTTAAGACTTGAGATGGCTTAACAATTGATTTGCTGTGCAAAAACCAATATCTTTATATCAGAAAACCGGTGTTGTTTTTCTCATCCATTTACGTCTTTGATTCTTTACAAGTATCTGTAATCCCTGCAACTTGCTTGGAAAATATTGCAGTCTCGTGAGCAATACAGAGTTAGGATTACTTGTTAGGGATGTTAAAAAATAATATAAGATTTATTGTATATAAATTGTAAAAAAACCTTGCATGATTTAATTTTATTTAAGTAATTATTATAAATATATAATGATTTTTATATAAAATAAAATATTTGGAAGATTATCAAAGTCAAAACAATAAAGTTAATTTTATTTTTATAATATATCTATTATTTTAATGTTATTGATCTTTATATTAAAACCATTAAATAACTTTTCGACCAATAAAACTGAAATTAACCATAATGTTTTTTAATAGTTAGTAGATATTCAGACATTAAATATTGATACAACTTTAAATTAAAGTATACCCATTAAATTTTATCTTGTTCATTAATTGGGTAGTCTCAAATTTATAAATAATTGTTTGAATATCTAATTAAATGAATAATTTCAATTTTAATAAGAAGTTACTTGTTAATCAATATAATTTTTTTATAAACTAAAACACATTGAGACTACTCAACCATGATTTTAATATTACATATTGTAATTGATTTATTAGGCTATAAGTTATCAATATTTAAAAAAAATAATTTTTTATATTTTGTTCATAATTCAATCTAAAATCAGAACATATATCATAAGAGAAACTTGATAATTTTGATGGCTTTATTAAAAACAAAACAAAAAAAAAGAATATAAGCATAATCAAACACAAACCAATAATATATATATAATTAATAAAAAAATTACTATGATAAAAATTCAAAAAATAATTTTTAGAACTAGAGATGAAAAAAAAGAGCAAAAATAGTAAAATTATATAAAAAAATTATTAATTTTTTAACAAACATCTCAAAATGAAATGAAAATATATTTTAAATTTGAGTTATTATACCCAATTAACTAGTTTTTTAATAAAAAATAAATTAATTAGTGATACCATAAAATCAAGAGCAAATTTAAAGAAATTAAAGAGTAAAGTAAAGAATAGAAAATATAATTACTATAATAAGGGTTACCTTTTTAAAAAATATTATAGCTACTCATATTTAATTACCAAATAAATAAATAAATAAATAAATAAAATATCTTGTAAGGGCCCGGGCCCGGGCCCATGCTTGCCCGTCTTTCATTTCACCCCAGCTTGTGAGGTAACCCACTTGATAAATGCATCTCGAGTTATATTCTCTTGAAGGACAACAACACGCGAAGACGCACTGGTAGATGGGGCCCGCGCTATACTGGTTGCTGGCATAACATATACTCAGCTAATTTAAATAAAACAGATAAAAATAAAGTAACATTATAAAAAAATCGACATTTAAATTAATATGTAATTCATGTCAAATTTAAGATTTTATTATGATACCAAAAAGACTATGTTAAAAATAAATTAAATTAAATTATTAAATATTTAATTATTAAATAATATAATATTAAAAGATAAAACTAAAAAAATAATTAAATAAATAAAAAAAATAAAAAAATCAAGTTAACTTGAATTATTTTATTAATTCCGTCATCATTGATATATGGTTGAGAAAACCATATAATAAAGAAATTGAAGAAAAAAAAATATTTTTTATAAATTAAATATTAAGTAATAAAATTTAAAAAAAAATTTAAAAATAACAATAATCAATTTGTATTAATCTTGAAACTTATAATCCTAATTATAGGATACATAAAGTTTTAAATAAACAAAATACATATGGATGAAATTGAAACTAAATAAAAAAAAAATAATAATAATAATAATAATAACTAAATAATTTAAAATCTCATGTTAATAGATAAAATTAAAAACAAAATTTAATTAGAAAAGTGAAAAAATCAATAAAAAAATAAAAATTAAATGAAACAAAATGATAAAAAATAAAATAAACAAAATAATAATTTAAAAGGAAATAAACAAATAAAAAAATAACAATAAAAAAATAATAATCAAATTAAATACTAAAAATAATTTAAAGGACACCTTTATATTGTAACAGAGAGAAAAAAATTAAATTATCAAAACCCAATTATTATACCACCGTACATACACATGGCGCCATTGAAAAAAATATATATATATAGCACCTCTAATGTCGTTACAAAAGGCAAAGTTTAGAGGCGAAATGACACCTCGTGTACTGCACGAATAGCATGAGTGTTGTCTACTAGTATATACTCTAGCTATTTTAAAAAATATAATATTTATATTTATCAAAACATAAAATTGTTCCCATGTCAACTTAATAATTACCAAAACAATAATTTGAAATTATGTAAAATCCCTTCAATGATAGTTTGAAAAAAAAAATGCTTTAAAGAGTAATCTAGTTTTTATACTATGCTTTTATAATATAAAAATACCAAATTATCCTCTATCACTCCTTTGAAAAAACTTCTCTTTCAAGGGTAATATGTTCTTTACATTGCGTATTTTTTAAGTTAAAAGATCAAATTATTTCAGAATATTTTTATAATAACTAATAAATCCTGAAAAAAATGCTGTTTTATTCCGATAATGACAAGTTAATTGATTTTTTTTTAAGAATAAGATGATAATTATAGTATTAGGGTGAATAGAGAGAGAAAAAAACATGCACCTGCAAATGCAGTACAGTTGATTCACTACATATACACTAAACTTTCAAACAATTAGCAACTGGAAGGAAGTCCATACAATGCACTTATACCATGAATATTAACTTAAAAGAATGAATTGTTTTAGATAGTTATTTTATCTTATGAATAATAAATAATAAACAATTCAAATTACCATGGATATTAACTTAAAAGAATGAATTTTTTTTACATAGTTATTTTATCTTATGAATAATAAATAATAAACAATTCAAATTCTATGGATATTAACTTAAAAGAATGAATTTTTTTTAGATCGTTATTTTATCTTATAAATAATAAATAATAAATAATAAATAAATACTATTAAACCCAAATAAAAATAAAAATAATAATAATAATAATGCGTGTGTGACATTTATATTTTTTTCATAGGCTCACACTCAAATACTTTGCATCTAATTGCCAGAAATAAACAAATAAATAAAAAGAAAAGGAAAAAACAATCTTGGGCCCAGCAAAGTTCTAAAGGAGCGTAGCTTTACAAGTCTTTAATCACGAGCAAGCGACGTGCAATACTAGGCCCGTTGCAACTCCTCCAGTCAAAAATAGAAGCCCAACTTGGATGTCTACAAGTCAAAACTGAAGCCATTCCTTTCCTTCACTTGGCATGGCTAATGAGCTTAATTTGTTTTTATATTTTAAAAATATTTTTATATATTAATTTAAAAAAAATAAAAAAATTATTTTAATATATTTTCAAATAAAAAATATTTAAAAATATAATCATCATTACATTTTCAAAAAACATAAAAGCAATCAACTTTAAAAGATATTATCTCTGTCTTGTTATCTATTTTGAGTTTTTAATATTTTTATAAAAATATTGTTTTTAACTTGTTTTTAAACCATTTAAAAGTATATAAAATAATTTTAAATATTTTTTCTCTTTAAATTCTAGATAAATACATTTTAACCACAATGTTAAACAATAAAATACAATTCTTGAACCCATTTGATTACATAATTTGATGCCATAGTCAAGAAGACTTAAAGAGTATAATTTGTATTATATTTTAATTAAATACGATGAAATATTAATTTAGTAAAATTTGCTTGATTTTATCAAGTACACAGTTATTTTAATAAAAATAATTGATTTGGTGTTTTATTAAGTTAACTAATAATTTTATTTTTTTGAAGGCAGCCTCCAAGTTATTCTCAATAATGAACTCCAGCAACTTCATTCCCCGCCGAACTCCAAGACTCAACGGCAGAGACATCTTCTCTCTCTTTTATTAAGCTAAATTACGAAGATTATTGCGACAAGATGTAATTTTAGAAAACACGCCATGATTAGAGAATAGTTGACGCAGCTGGGAACTAAAGATAATTTGATTTATTACAAATTAAAAGTACTTTTAAAGACTATAAATATTATAATTATAAGAGAAAACTCAAAATATTTATTTTTGTTCAAAAAAATTATTACAATCTTTCAAATAAAAAAACTAAAAACATTGTACTCAAACTCAAGTAAGCGCTTTATAAAATGTTTTTTTTTTAAATATATAAAAAAACTAAAATTATCTAAAAATGCAAGAACTATCTTACAAGAGAGTGTGTTTAAAAGTATAACAAAGTGCTTGATACTATATTTTAAAAAGTTTTAATTTTTTTTAAAATTAATATATTTTTGATGTTTTTTAATTATATTGATTTCAAAAATAATTTTTAAAAAATAAAATGAATTATTGACATATTTTTTAAATTAAAAATACTTTAAAAAATAATCACAATTACACTCTTAAATAATAATTGCTTTTTAAAATGTTTTTTATTTTAAAATATATTAAAATAATATTTTTTATTTTTTTAAAATAAAAATCATCTAAATATAATAAAAAAATATTAATTATAAACAAAAAAAATAAAAATGTTTTCAATTATTATAAAAACATTTTTAAAATATAAAGACAAACACGCCCACCTGTTTCTTTTTACAAGAACACTGACAGCGTCAGTTATATCCTCTTTTCAATCCCACGAGAGCTTTACTTTTCATCAACTCAAGAGGTAATCATCATTCATTATTGAAGAATTCAGGATAAGAATTGTTCTCTTTCTCTCTCTCCCCTCAATATGAAATTCATTTAACTTTTGTTTGTGTTTTTTAAAAATATTTTTAATTTAAAAATAAATTAAATAGTTTTTTATTAATATATTAAAAATATTAATTTAATATATTCTCAAATTAATTACAATTTTAAAATGTACCCAAACTCAAGCAAGTTTTAAATATTATAAAATAATATTATTTTAAATTTATTTGCACATGTCATTTTTCTTCAAAATATAACCCAGATCAGGATTGATATAAGCTGGGTTTGATAAACGTGGTTTAATTTATTTTTTAAAATATTTTTTATTTTAAAAGTATTGGTTTGATGATTTTTAAATATTTTTAATAATTTTTTATATTAATATAAAAAATATAAAAACAACATTTTAATTTATTTTTAATAAAAAACACTAAAAAACAAAACACAATTTAAAGCGAATACCTACAAGGCTACAAGTAAAGAAATCATTCAGAAGGGTCCAGCTTATATAACTGGACTCTCTCGACCCTTTAGATATTGACTTCTTCAACAGTCATACAAATCAATGGTCCCGATCATCTGATCAAAGCTTCAGACCATCGTATGACCCCCGCCATGATGATCCTAAAAAGACAGCTTGGGAAAAAACAAAGGCTGACGGCTCCTCCTCCTTTCACATCTCAACAGTGATTACTGTGATCTAATCTGTAATTAGCTACTTTGATTTTCAAACAAGCAAAACACCCTTTTCTGTCTTGCCTCACTCTCTCACGCCTCACAAGATCTCACCTTGTCTACCCTCTTTCTCTTCAACAATTCACATGTCCTCCTCTCCCCAACAAATGAAATCATCTCCAGACCTCACTTCCTTACCTTAGTTCTCACTCTTTCTCTTTATCTCTCTACAAGGTCCCGTCTTTCTCCTCTACACGACCACATTGGCACTTCTCTCTATAAAGCTCCAATCTTTTTGTCTGAAAACATCCATTTCTTTCGAAACCCATTTTGCATTTCCTTGAAAGAGTCCATTGAGAATGAGTTCACAAGCACCCAAATCAAGTAAACCATCAAAACCCCAGAACCAAAACCAACCCACATCAAGATCCTCCTCTTTATCAACCCATTTGGCCATGGTTGAACAAAAGCAAAGAATCATAACTAGTCTCTCTAAACTCGCAGACCGTGACACTCACCAGATCGCCCTTGAAGACCTTCGCACAATAACAGAAACAATCTCTCCTGATGCATTACCGCTGTTGCTAAACTCTCTCTATGACTCACTTTCTGAATCCTCGAATTCAAAACCCTCTGTGAAGAAAGAATCTTTGCATTTGCTCTCTCTTGCCTGTCAATCTCATAGAGATTTGACACTACCCCATTTGACAAAAATTATTTCTTGCATTGTTAAGAGGCTTAAAGATTCAGATTCTAGTGTTAGAGATGCTTGTAGGGATGCTATTGGGGTTTTATCAGGGTTGTATTTGAAGGGTAATGGTAGCTCTGGGGATACTAATGTTGCGGGGCCTATGGTGGGTTTGTTTGTGAGGCCTTTGTTTGAAGCAATGGGAGAGCAAAATAAAGTTGTGCAATCTGGTGCTGCTATATGTATGGAAAAAATGGTGGAGTGTGCTTCTGTAGACGGGGATAATGGTGGTGGTAATGTTTCAATTGGAGCATTTTATAAGCTGTGTCCAAGGATCTGTAAGTTGTTGAATGGACAGATTTTCCAGGCTAAAGCAGCTTTATTGGGGGTTGTAACAAGTTTGTCCCAGGTTTGTGAAACTTGGTTGTTTGATTTTATTATTCATTTTGGCAATATGTAAACTGTGTTGCCTTTTATGATAATTTGTTTGGTGTATATTGTTAATTATGGGAGTCTGTTTTTTTTATGAGAAATTGTGGCTGAAATAATTTTTTTTTTTTTGGAGCTCTGTTTTGTTTTTTTTCTTTGTGTGGTTCGAATATATTTTGTTGGGAAGGAGAAGGAACAACTGGTTGTTCTGATGATGTGTGATTGAATCTAAGCTTTCTGTGGTGATTCTGTTGAATGATGAATTGTAGGATACGCTTTTGCCAAGTTTGATAAGTGGTTGTTTTTATGTATGATTTATATGGTTTTTGGCATTGTGCATGGATCATTGTTTGGTTAAGGCTTAATAGCGATTGAAATGAAAGGAATGAGAATTTGGAATTTTGCATTCGTTTTGTTTAATCATGCAATTTGTTTATTCATCTTGACAATCAGCATTGAAGAAAGAAGACATAAATTGTGGCTGGATAATTTTTTTTTCTTCTCCTCTGATCTGTAAACTAAAAGGTGCTGGAGGGAGAGAGAGGGAGAGGGAGGCACTACATACTGTATCCTTCAGCCGGCCAAAAACTTGTCAATTTTCGGAATTAGCTAGTCTAAATTTGTGACTTGCTTGAATGGCCAAAAAATGAGAGGAAAGAGACCAAAAGGTTGAGTTTTCTAGCATTACTTAAGAAGATCTGCTCCAAGCATCAATTGATAATCTATAAAGCATGGATTGAAAATTTGGGACATTGGCATAGGTTTTCCGTAATCCCTCTCTCCAGTCACTTTTGCCTCTTCCTTAACAGCTGCCTTTCCCTGAAATCTCATTTTCTTCCCTGGCATAAACTCTCTTTCCTCTTTTGGTATGCTACCCATTTCTCTGCAAACCATACAAAATGAACACACAAGTATTCAAATCCCCTAAAACTGTGAAATGCTCAAACCAATCTCCTACCAAATCCTCCTCAGCAGTATTTTCTTTTTCCATGCAGTTAGCAAATATTGTACTCAAGCAACAAATCTTACTTTCTCTTAAACTTGCTGACCATGACACCCATCAGGTTGCCTTAGAAAAACTCCGTTCCATTACTCAATCCCTGTCCCCAGGCAGTTCCTGTGCTTCACAACTCCCTCTATCAATCCTCCTCTGACCGCACCAATAAACCCATTATCAAAATGGTTTGCTGCCAATGTCATCATGATATAAAACTACCCTGTTTAACCAAAATCATTTCCCACATCATCAAAAGGTTGAGAGATTCAGATTCAAGTGTTAGGACTGCTTGTTGTGACACATATTTTGTTGGGGTTACATTTGAAGGATAGAGTGGGGTTGTTGGTTGAGCCATTATTTGAGGCCATGCAGGCGCCAAACAAAGGTGTGCAATTGGGTGCTGCTATGTATATGGTGAAGATGGTGGAATGTGCTGCAGCAGATAGCGTAATTATGGGGGAATTTCAGAAGCTACGCCCTAGGATTTGATGGTTGTTGAATCGTAAGAATTTCCTGGTCAAGGCCGTGCTTTTGGTGTTTTGAAAAGTTTGTTGCAGGTTTGGGCAATGTCATCCAGTTATTTATGTTTTGGAAGCGTACAATATTTTCTTTTGGTGAGAAGGTTGATGTTTGATTGAAAGAATTAAAAGGAGATGAGAATTTAGAGTGTGGCATAACATTTGTTACTTTTTTTTTTTTTAATTTGGTTTAGGTTCATAATTTTTCCTACTCCAAATTGTAGTGCTTGAGAGAGAAAAAGATTGAAAATCTCAACTGTTGGTGTAAATTCCAAATTGTTGCCATGATAATAAATTAGTTAGCTTTCTCTGATTCCTGCTTATTTCAATTCAGTACTTTTTAAGCTGTTTGAAGTGCCATTCAATGAACTAGCTTACTGGTGTTTATTGAAGCTACTTTAATTGTCTTGAGATTATGAATTAGCATAACTCAAATTAGATAGTTGTAAATTCTAGCGAAAACGAAGCAAAATCCAGGAATTTTATTGAAAGTTGTGTTTTGTTGCAGGTGGGATCAATTGCACCACAAGGCTTGGAACCATTGTTACAAAGCATTCATGACTGCCTCAGGAGTACAGATTGGGCAACTCGTAAGGCTGCAGCTGATGCGTTAACTGCCTTAGCATTGCATTCGAGCAGCTTGATTGCAGATGGAGCTGCTATTTCCACTCTGACTGTGCTTGAGGCTTGTCGTTTTGACAAGGTACCTTATTTGAACTGTTTTCCCACTACATACTGTTTCTTTGCAGGTTCTTTTTACTGGATTAATGATTACTCTTGGTTATCTCACTATAATAATTTTCAAGATCAATGGGCTTACCTTGGTTTTTATGATTGTATTGTTGAATTCATATTGGATGGTCTGATGCTTTCATTTTATTTAATGTTTCTTGTAACCTTGTCGAGGCTCAAATTAAGTTGCATTTAATGTGCATACTTAAGCGAATGCCGGAACAGTTAAAAGATGAAAAAACCAACAGAGCTCCTCCCAAGTTTTGTTTCTCTGGATTTAGAAAAAAAATCTAATTTTTTATTTTGTTAAATTGAAATTGACTTGGAAAAAAATTTTGGTTACTTAATTTTTATCCTTTTCAAGCATCAAGTGCTCCTCCTCATTTGGTGAAGACAGGCCTTTGTTTTTCTCTTATTAATTTAATTTCATTCCTATGAAAATTTTATTGAATTCATATATGACAGAAGAAAATTCAACAAATCCTATAAAATCTGCTTTGAATTTTCTGGTATGAAATGTCGAAGCTAATGAAGGATAAGAAGGGCATTTCTGAACTGTTCTACTAGCTGTCACTTAACAAAAATGTATCCTTCTCGTGGTTCTTATATCATTGATTTATGTTGTTGCGTGGTCTTTAGAGTTATATGTTATTATAGTTTTAAGGATGAAAAAGCTTATGCTTTTACTAAAATGCAATGCTTAAGAATAATGGAAAACAGGTTGAAGCTTCTTGTTGCTTCCTTCTGAACTATTATTGTGTCCATTTAATTACCATTTATTGGCATAACAGATAAAACCTGTCAGAGATAGCATGACAGAGGCCTTGCAATTGTGGAAGAAGATTGCTGGGAAAGGAGAAGGTGTCCCTGATGATCAGAAAAGTTCCTCTCAGGGTGAGTATTTCTGTAATATTTTTCTTTCTGTAAATGAAGCTTCAAATATCTAACCTTTACTTCTTCACCATTTTCTTTATAATTAATGTTTAGATGGAGAGCGTCATGAGTCTGCAGAGTTGTCAGATAAGAATTCAAATCCTAGTGACAGAAGAAAGGAGTCATTCTCTAGGGATGCATCCAATGGTACTTCTCCAGCCAAAGATTCAGCATTAAAAAGCATAGGTGGAAGCATTCCTGACAAAGCAGTTGTAATATTGAAAAAGAAAGCTCCTGCCTTGACAGATAAAGAATTAAACCCAGAATTCTTCCAGAAATTTGAAAAAAGAGGTTCTGGTGATTTGCCAGTCGAAGTAATAGTTCCTCGCAGATGTCTCAATTCTTCAAATTCAAACAATGAGGAAGAATCAGAACCAAATGATTCTGAATCAAGGGGAAGGCCAAACCGCATGGGAAACAGCCAATCAGATGATATTCATGGAACTTTCAACAACAAATTCCGTGCCATGGAGAGAGGAGTTACTGGAAAAGATTTAAGAACCAGAGCATTTGATGATGAGAGGCTTGACATAAACCAGAGGGAGTCTTCTGGCAGTCGTGCAGGTTTCTCCAAATCTGATGGTCAATCTGAAGGATCCTTTGTAAATAATAAAGGAAATTGGTTGGCCATCCAGAGACAGTTATTACAGCTGGAGAGACAACAGGCTCATGTCATGAACATGTTGCAGGTCTGCATATTATTTTACATTTAAGGAAATTGTTCTCATGCATGTTTTGTTTTGCTAATGAGATGCTTGATGTTTTAGGACTTCATGGGTGGGTCTCACAACAGCATGGTAACTTTGGAAAACAGAGTTAGGGGTCTTGAGAGAGTTGTTGAAGACCTGGCACATGATTTGACAATATCATCAGGTCGCAGAGGTAACAGCTTTGCTATGGGTTTTGAGGGATCTTCTAATAGACCTTCAGGGAAGTATAATAGCTTCTCTGACTACTCTAGTACCAAGTACAATGGGCGGGTCCCTTCTGGGGAAAGGTTTTCTCAATTAGATGTTACAGCTTCAGGCATGAGAGGAAGGGGCTCTCATTGGAGATCCGATGCATCTGATTCTTGGGATTTTCCCACATATGGTGCTTCCAGGAATGGACAGGCTGGTTCAAGGAGAGCTCCAGGTGGTGGTTCTTTGGATGTCAGATCACCTAGATCAGAACATGAAAGTGATCAGTTAGGCAGCAGGAGAGCTTGGGATAAAGGGGCTGGACCTGTTAGGCATGGTGAGGGACCTTCTGCTAGAAGTGTCTGGCAAGCCTCAAAGGATGAAGCTACCTTAGAGGCCATTAGGGTGGCCGGGGAGGACAGTGGGTTAGCTCGGACAGCAAGAGTGGCCATCCCTGAGATGACTGCAGAAGCTTTGGGAGATGATGATTTTGGGCAAGAAAGGAACCCTATCTGGACATCATGGAGTAATGCAATGGATGCCCTCAAAATGGGTGACATGGATACAGCTTTTGCTGAAGTAATTTCCACAGGGGATGATCTCTTGCTTGTGAAGCTTATGGACAGATCAGGTCCTGTTGTTGATCAACTTTCCAGTGAGACTGCATGTGAGGTACTGAATGCTATTGGACAGTTTCTAGTGGAGCAGAACTTGTTTGATATATGTCTCTCTTGGATTCAACAGGTATGGGTTTCCCTCCACTGAATATAAATGCGAGTTGCTTCATTTGAGTGATTCCTTGCGCAAACTTGTAGTAATAGGCTAATAGCATAAATAACATGTGGAACGCTCTGTAAGTCAAGAGTATCTGGTTGAGAAATGTTTATAAATTCCCTCTAGAGCTGCTACAGAAAATTGCTTGGAGTGCATCATAAAAACAGTGGAAAAATTAATGCCACACGCCCTCCTCTTCTAGGCGTCATAGAAGGTGCCTATAACCCATTATGTCAGTAAAAAATTGCTGCCACACGCCCACCCTTTTGAATCATGCATTGATAAATAACATATGTTGTGCCTGGGTGTGATGTAATGGAAAAGAGAAAAATGTCTAGCTAATCACATATGACATCAGGTATGGACTTGTCTTACTGTTTGTTGTTTGGCATTACATCAAACCCACTATAATACCTCATGTCCCCCCGGCTCAATACAAGCTGGGAAAAGGAGATCATATATTTGTCCGATATCTCACTCTGGTTTGATTGTGCTTATTTTTCAGTTGGCAGAAATTGTGTTAGAAAATGGATCAGATGTCTTTGGCATTCCCATGGAACTGAAGAAAGATCTTTTGTTGAATTTGCATGAAGCTTCTACGTCGATGGAGCCCCCAGAAGACTGGGAAGGTGCGGCACCTGACCAGCTTTTGTTGCAGATGGCATCAGCCTGGGGAATTGAAATACAACAGTTTGATAAGTAATCAATGGCTGAAGCAGCTATTTTGCGCCAGGATACTGTATTTTCATAAACAAACTGACCGGGGTGATCTGGTTATACGTCCTGAATTTTGCGAATTAAATGTAAATTGGAAGACAAGTTTTTCAAACAAACATATGGGTCATATGGATTTAATTCAAGTTCAATGGGGCATTAATGTATGGGTTATGGAGAAACTTCATAGTCACTCACGCGTGTGGTTATTGAACAGATAAACAGCTGCAATATTACCATAACTATTTTTCATAACATCCGGGTCAATCTTTTACATGCTTGATGCAATTGCACCAACACTAACTCCTAAACTCACCACTCACTAGAGATTTTACAGGTTGCTTAAAATAGCATCTATATATATAGGACTTCATGCATGTCCATCCTCACCATGCATATGAGATTTGAAGATGCCAACGAAGCAGGACAGAAAAACAGCCTCGCCTATTCATGGCCGAAACAGTGCAAACACATCATGAAATGCAGCAATTTGACTTCATGGTAGCTGACTAGCTTGTATTGAGAACGGCTCATGAAGCAAAATAGTTTCAAGAATGGAATCTGCCTTGACATCGAAAATGTGAACTCTGCTGGAATAGAACTTCATTCTCAAGGTAGGAGAAACCTCAAAATAACATTTCACAACCCCAATGAGATCCGATTGTCGCAATGGCACCATATACCTACTTGGCGGAATACCAGTTTTGAGCACACTTTGCATCAACAGCTAGGTCCACCTTAAGAAAATTCTTGCCACCAAAGGGCTTGGACATGCAATCGACAACTATGGCCTTGGCAACCTCAGCTGACTCGGTTGGTCCTTCCAAAATCACTTCATCATGAACCTGTGTTTTTTATAATGGCATGCTGTTATGTAATGGCATGAAAAATCCTTGGAAGAAGGTAACTAAACACTAAAATTGAGACAACTTGGTTCAAATCAAAGGTAGAAATTAAGATATAAGTGGATGCAACTTGCAGTCATATGCCAAAACATCAGAGGAAACGAACATCAAATGTTAACAACAAAAATAATATGTACCTGTAAAAGCAGCTTCCATCCAAGTTCCTTCAGACGATTGTTCTTTGATATTTCTAACATTGCACACATAGCAACATCAGCAGCACTACCCTGTAGCAGTCAGCCAAATGAGAGAGAGAGAGAGAGAGAGAGAGAGTAGAATTGGGCAAACTTAAGCGCATAAGAAAGAATGAAAGAACCTGCACTGGGGTATTGATAGCAGCCCGCTCAACATGACCTCTTAGAGAAGAGCTAGCATCAGTCAATGAAGGAAAGACACGAGCCCGTCCCAGCAATGTGTGAACACGTCCATCTTCTCTGGCTTCTTTCTTACGAGCTTGTTGCCATTTAAGCACTTCTTTTCTTTCTTTATACCAGAGATTAACAGTTTCCTTTGCTTCTGCCACAGAAACCTGGAAAAATAGACGGTAAAGACCATGCTGTGGATCGACACAACTCAAACCAAATCAGGACAGATCACTTATTATATTAGGTTTATTGGGTAAAGTTACCTTCCAATCCCTGGAAAGCCCCACTGGAGTCTTTCCATATGCAATTGAAAAGTTAAGCATTTTAGCTTTTCTTCTTTCAGAAGCAAAGGCATCCTGAAATATAAGTTCCCATTCAGTAAAATTAGGTAAGCCAAATTCTATGATTCTACTTCTTAAACATAACACAATGCGCACAAAAATCCTTTAAAGCAGAACACATGCAAAAAAAATCACAAAAAAGATCCCATTGGTTCACTTGAGAAACACATACACAAGCAGGTTCAAAGAATAATTCACAATTCACCTTCAACAGTGGAACTGGGGGTTTATCTTCACCAGGTTGAGGATACCATTCAAGAAGCACATGCTTTTTCTCAATGGCTTCACGAATATGCGGATACATGTTCACAGCTGTCCTTGAATGGAAATCTCCACCTGCTTTGAAAGCATCCAACATGCTCTTACAGTTGGCAAGATGTGCAAGAACCCTAAGTTCCAGCTGCGATATGAAAACATATTTCAATCAACCTTCACATATAGTGATTTATTTATGTATATAACTCAAATGCTTACTTGCCCATAATCAGCAACAATAAGTGAATTTCCAGGTGCAGCTATAAATGCCTGACGGATCTTGTACCGATCTTTCTCTAAAGCAGGCTGATTCTGATTTATGGAAGAGAAGATGTCAGCACTCTTTAATCTCTATTGCATCCAGAAACAAAGTAAAATCCAAGCTTCTTTTCTTGTCTTAAAATTTTGTACTATCAACTGATACACTCTTTAATCTATACTGCATATAGAAAGAAAGATACATTCAAGTTTCTTTTCATCTTAAAATTTTGTAAAATTAACTGATAAACGACCATGAAAACTCAACCATTGTGTATCCTAACAACACTCCCAACCATCCTACAAAATGCCTTGGTAATTGACACCCATGAAAAATAAAAATCAGAGCTTTTGCTGTCGAGATAGGAATAGTGGATGATATATATATATATATATATATAAAGTTAAAGGGCTCATGTCAACAATAGATTTCATAGTGGTTATGAATTATGATTAGCTGAAGCAGAAAAACAAAGCACACATATTCGACAGAAGCAGCAAACATAATATAGACTGACAATAAGTCATGTTCCATTCAGCACATAAGAATGAGAAGAATTTCATCTAAAGCACAAAGGCATCTTTGATGGAACATTGATTGCATTAATTCAGAAGTTCATTCTAAGATGTTAAAAAAAGAGGTGAAAAAACCTGCAAATTTGGTCTCCTAGCTGATAAGCGCCCAGTTTCTGTGTTGATATTCAGAGAACAATGAACACGCCCACTCTTGCCTGATAGGTTATTGCTCTGTGGTAGAAAGACAATGATATCAGTACGAACTACCATGAAGATTTGGAGGTATAACAAAAAAGCATGGACAGGAAACGAGCTTAAACGAAGCACTGAAATCAAAATGTTACAGTATCATTAGAAGAAAACAGCAACCATCATCATTGTTGTCATTATTGGGATTGGGGGGTCTGGGAAGACTAGCAATGGATCTTAAAGTTCCAGTTTTTTATTTGTCAATTATTTTGCTTGAACCACAGAGTGGTTTAGGCAGACAACCTGATGCCCCTAAGGATTTAACTTTGACTTTAGGTGAATGTTTAAGAAATATTCATGTCTGAACTTTAATTATGTGGGAAGCTAGATGTGTCCTTAAAGGAGCTTGATTGAGTTTTCTGAAGATTAAATGGTTGGATTGACCTAGATGTGTCCTTCTAGGAAAAACTTTAATTATGTGGGAAGCTGATTTCAGTATCTGCAGAGGTTGTCTTCTAGTTAGTAGAGTTAGGGGGCAATTATGTTTTACAGATTGTTGGAAAATTTCAATAGTAGGGGGAAACTGTGTGTAAGTTTATGATATAGGAATCCCTATTAGGAATCTTATTCCCCTTATAAGAAGAAATAACTCAAGTCTATAAATGTGCTTGTCGACTGTCAATTTCAGTATGAGGTTTGCCATGACTACAGTGCAGTCCACTGCATCACAAAATCATAGCCCCCCCCCCCCCCCCCCCCTTTTTTTCAGCTTTACAAAAATCTCAAACCATGTTTCCATTGAACAAATATCTCAAACCACAACACCTCAATGCCCCCAATACACTTGAGGCAACCGCAACAGCACAGCACTATAAATGCATCTAATCAGGCATGTTAAACAAAAGGATCAAAGGGAATGGCATCTAAAAATAGCAGTAAAAATCACCTGCAGGGGGAGGATGAAGTTGGATATCAAAGAATCAATGGAGCAAAGTTCACATAAAGAAGAAATAGCCTGGCAAGCCTCAATCCCTTCTTCTGGCGTTTGAAACCTGCGCAGATTTCCTGCATGACCAGATTCATCTTCATTCTCAACAACAGATAACTCTTTTGATTCCAAATCTTCATCTGTCATTGTCTCAGAATTGTCAAAGACAACATCATCTAACTGCAAGCCAGCAGCATCATTGACAACATATTCTGAAGAAATCTTCCTGGCCAAGCTCTTCAAAGCATCTCCGCTGACTGATGGCCAACCAGAAGCTGTATACGTCTCAACAGGCAGATCAACTCTAATGCTACATAACTTGATGTCGCGAAATTTTGTGGGAGTCTTCTTTCCTTCTTCAATCACTTTATCAACATTTGGGACTTTGAATGTTTTAACTTCGGGAAGAGTAACGAGTGGATCCTTGCTGCAACGGAAAGCAATTAAAACAAATAAGGTGTTTTTTCCCATCCACCCCAGTTTGGCTTAGATCAGATTCAGTACTAACTAGAGTGCCATGTCACTGCAATTCAACAGTAGGCAGAAGCTTTTCAATGCAAGAGAACTTAATTTACAGAATTCAAGAATTCCATGGTACAAATACTGTTGTTCAAATTGCTAGGAAATTAACATTTAGGAGAATGTGTTCCCTTCCCAGGACAGGACTCAAATTTATAATTGATGACACAAACATTTTGATATTTTTAGTTGAAGGACAAACAACTAAATGTAAGTACCTCCAGAAGAATTTAACTTTTACCTGTTACAAATACCACCAAAAAGTAGTTGGCGCAGTTGAGTATCACTTCCCACATTCATGTACTTGGCATCAGGGCAATACCTAGAGGCCCAATTGCGAAATCTACTAGCAGCAACCTCCTGTTCTGCTTTGGCCACCTTCTCCATCACAGCAAGATATGCTTGATCAACCAGCATGCCCTCACTTTCCATTCTAACTAGAATCTCCCCAAATGGTTGCCAATATTCCAGGTAGAAGTCAAACATAGATTTTTTAAGAACCGGCTTTCCATCCATATTCCATGGCATTTTAGATAGTTGGCTTTCCAAGCTTTTATAAAGCTGCAAAGTGCTTATTGCATCTAGAGCAGAATAACAGATCCATGGTTCTCGCGCTTCTCTTTGTAGCTCTTCAACAGGGGCAATGGTGGTCAATTTGCCTTCAGATCCATCTTTTTTCACCTTTTGCTTGCCAAAGATTTTTTTCATTGATACTTTACCAATCAACTCTTTATAGCATGGTTCTGCCCCGCACATGACCTTTTGGTCACCTGTAAGAGCTTCAAGAGAATATCCACCATTTATTCTTCTTGATGAATCCCATAATCGTGCCATGTGCATTGTATCAGCATGAAAACCAGAAACGGAAATCCCATAGTTCTCAATGACGTGGTTATCAAAGCTGTAGTTGTGCCACACCTGCAGAAAGGATAGGCAACTTTAACGTCGGTCCAAATTGTATTCATGGACTGTGCATGCAGCCTAGTCATTGAAGCAAATGTAAGACAAGGCATGAACAGTTGAATTCTCTACAGGATAGACAAGGCTGGACTGTTTAATGTAGTTGACACCGATGGTTACTTTACAAGGAAAAGGAAGGAGTTGGTGCCTCTCAGTGCTAAATACCAGTATTAAAGCATATAAGATCTAACTTTAAGCTTAGCTAACAGCACAAGCCATTTCCAAAGGAGGGAAACAATGTCAGAGTCCAAGTCTTTGCCGAAACCAAATATATACAAAGGTCTAAAGTAAATGCAACATCAAGCTTATACACATCAGCAACCTCACAATGCTGATATTACATCAAACATCTAAATGATCATAGTGCTATTTTAAAGAAGCTGCAGATTAAGAGAGCATCAACAAATCAAAACTGACAAAATTTACCTTTTTTATGTCCGGGGATTCAAAAAATGGAGCAAATTCATGCAAAAGATCCCTGCCGCCACCATCAAGAACATCTACCCAGATACAAGATTTCCCATTTCCAAAATCTGCCTCCGGTCCAGAATAAATACTAAAGCATGTTATCTCTCCATGGTCAATGGGTGTTTCCTCTTTCACATCAATCTTGGCAACCTATAAAGATACTATGATCAGATATTTGAAGTATCTACATAGGTGGGATTTCCAAGAAATGGATAGACATGCATATCCTTTAAAATTCATGGACATCGAAAATGTGATGAGGAATCCACAAGAATCACAAATGATAAATTTCAAATATCATAATATTGTAAGATTAAGTTCGACATTCATAGCAGGGCCATCTAGGACCATTCCTTAAATGTAAAGCTGAAAGCTAAAAAACAGAGAAAATTTAGCTTTAAGTAAACCAAATAGATATTCAAAATATGCATGCGATGCCTATCTCTGCATAGCTAGGTGATATCCTGTTTTTATTAAACATGTTTCTGCAGTGTTTGTGTTTAGAATGAAGGTTAATTTTACAGAAGTCTTAAGAAACTTTTACCTCTCTTGGATTTTTTAGCTTTAATGCAACTCAAACATCTTGCTTCTGAATGGAACTTCAATATGAAGCCTGAGTAATATTCTGTTTGGGCTTAGAATTTGGTTTAATTTCTTAATGTTTGCAAGAAATTTGAGCATTTTTAAACTCATCCGATTTCCAGCCTTCCAAACCCTAGAAAGTGTCCCATTTAAACCATAATCACTGCATGATCAACTTCAAAGATTAACCTTTAACTAACATTACTTCTTACAATACAAATCTTGCACTGTGAAACAGCTTCATATTTATGTATCTTGAGTTGATTAGCTCATGCAATTTTGGGCTTAGTTTGTTGCCATTGAATCATCAAAGATATTTAAGCTTTTATGTCCATGCCTACATCTGCTTAAGGCATTCCTACAGTCTACACTGGCATGCCTATCTACTATATGAGCAATTGCATCTGAAAGGAAAATAATAAACAGAATTTATTACGATTTAAGTGCATACCTCAGTATCGCAAGCATGGATAAGATGCCTATACTGATTTGTAAGCTTACTAACAACCTCCCTTGCCATGGAAGCATTATCAACAACCAGAACCCTCTCATAAATATTAGTAAGCCTGTCATGAATGCCAGGCTTATGAGGTCTTCCATTGGTCTGGGCTTTATCTGTTGAACCAGTACCTGTGTGTCCAAGTTCTTTAGACTCGAACTGTTTCTTATTCTTCATTCTCTGCATGAATGATTCATTATTCAACACATCCTCTTTTAAAATGTCATTCGAAGATAAACCATTTGGCCTTTTGTTATCAATCAGCTGACCAACATCCCTGGAAATTAATTGTTTCTGACTCTTTGGTTTATCTTGTATTCTGATTGCATTAATATCCATCTTTTCATATTTAAATGAATAAGGGCTACAATCATATTCACGTTTCTGCTTGAACAGTTCAATACTTTTTTGCTTCCACAAGGCTCTAGTACCATCACATGGGATCGTAGTGACCTCAAAACCTTGAGGGGTATAAATTCTTGGAACTACCATCCTCTTTTCATCTCTCCTTTGCACGCCATCAATTACTCGCAATGGGATTTCCCCCAAAAACCTAACAAATACAGTGAACAGAAATTAAAGCATCAGAACCGAAATTCCATTAAGAAAGAGTAAAAAAAACATGGACCAACTTTTTTAGTCAAGACCAATCAAATTGCTTCCAAATGCAACACTAGGGAATTCATCTCACTAACCAATTTGATCAGTCTGGTCTACATAAACCAAATCAATACAACAATTTCTTTTTAAAAACAACAAACCCCTAATGATTGCTCAAAAATTGTTGGAACACCCCGAAAGAAAAAATGAACCTTTATATCGTCATAGTCAAGCAAGCCATTGAGGGAGCAACATGAACCGAAAAAAATGTGAGTATCGACTAAACTGAGAAGCCTAAAAATATCACATTGTTCATTACAAAACAGAAAATCCCATTAACATAACTCTTCACTGCACTGCACTCAAAACCCAAACAAATAAAAAATAAAAAACAAAACTGGGTATTAAATAATTTCCAAAACTAAAAAATAAGGTAGAAAAACTAATAAATCAACATATTAAGGCCTTAACATTAATAGCAAAGGCGAAGAAACCTGTGAAGAGCAACGGAGAAAGGCCTTGAAGAAACAGCTCTGGAGGCAAAGCAAGGACACGAGCGAGATAAGTTGAAATAAGAAGGGCATAATGGCCTAAGGGGACTAATAGGAGTGGTGGTGCAGGTGACCCCCATAGCTAAAACCTCAGCAAACCTCCCCAGCTTAGCAGCTCTACTTCTGCCGTATAAAAGAGCCGTCTAGCATGGGTTTTAGTGGCATATATGTAAATATATCGAGCCTTGGGTGGGGTTTGTGTTATCTGAGGTGGATTGCAAGTGGGACTGTGAAAGAAGCAGAGGCAGAGGCCATAAGCACAGAGAGACAAAGAGGAAGAGGGAAGGAAAAGAGGTCTAAAACCCTTGTGTTGTTTGGTTTTTTTTTTTTTTTTTTTGTAGAAAGCTCCGTTTTATTTTTTTATGGCTGCCAAATATTTGTCTTTGTGTATCATAATATTTCAATATTATTATTATTATTTTGGAATTAAGGCTTGGGAATTTTTTTTATTTACAGATATGCCATTTAATGGGGGTGTATGGAGAATATGGTGGTCTGGCAATGCAGTGGATAATTATGTTATTTCTTATTCTTTTGGGAAAAATCAGAGTTTGTTCCGAGGTTATTAGATTCGAATAGTATTTGTTTTTGTATTAAAAAAATGATTTAATTTTTTTTAAAATTGTTTTAAGGTATTGATATAAAAAATTAAAAAAAAATTATATATATATTTTTTAAAAATAATAACAATTAATATTACTATAAAAAATAATATTTTATTCTATTATATGACTTGCTTTTAGAATTTACGTCACGAGTTAAGTTAAATAGAAATATTAGTTGATTTGTTTTTAAGATATAAATCACAAGTTAAACTAAACAGAAATATTAGTTAACTCAAAATAATTTAAAATAATTTTATTTCAAAATAATTTTAAAAACATATTATAATGTTATCATTTAAAAAAATTAAAATTAAACCATATTAAATTTTAAATGGACTCATCGAAATTATCTAAATTAAATCAAATTAATTTTCATTTATTTTTTAAACTTGATATAATCAAGTCCCGAGCTTACAAACTAAGCCAAAGCAGGCAAGTTTAATAAAATTGACAACAAAATGAGATATTAGTCTAATATTAGTCTTTGAAGAGAGAGAATTACAATTAGTGTGAGGTAGATTGTGTTTTGCATGAAATAATTTTGAAAGTTGACCCAATCATAAGTGGATTATATCATGAAGATCGATCAATTTTACAAAGGATATGTTATAAGAAATGTTTTTTGTTTGCGCATAATTGAAATTATATTTTTAAAAATTTTAATTTTTTTTGTTAATTTTTATTAATTTTTTATATTATTTTAATATATTAATTTTAAAAAATATATATCATTTTAAAGTATTTTCAAAAAGCTATTTGAGAACATTGGGCAAACGGCGTTTCTAAAAAATTAATTTTTTTGGTATGTCTTGGATTTTTTTAATGTAATGATTTTAAAAGTAATTTTTTAAAAATAAAAAAAATATTTTAATATATTTTATTATGAAAATCACTTTAAAAACCAACTACAATCATATTTTTAAATAAATACTAAACAAAATATATTTTAAACCATAATTATTATAACAATCTCAAATAAATTTGTAATAAAAAAAACGATAATCTAAGTTAACTTAATTAATCTTTTAATGCATTCAAGTGATAAATATCACATATAGTTTTTTTTTTCACATTTTAACCAAAACACAATTGTTGTTTAGGGGTTTTTTTTTTTTGTGGTTCTAAAGCTACATTGTTTTTGTTTTAAAATAACTTCAAACAATCAGCCCACAACTCGGGCTTTGTACCGAGTTAAACCTTGTACTGGGTTTGATAACCAGAGAAAACGAAAAACACCTGACAAAATTTAGAAAACTACAAAACCAACAAAATTTGGCAGGAAACCAGAACTAAGGGGTGGAAGAAATAAGAGTAATTAAATGAAAAATGAAATTTGAGTAATGGTAAAAGGAGTGCTTGATAGACCCATGAAACCATTTTGATCTCAATCACTATCAGGAGAAGGTGTCTTGATATGGTCATCGTCCACCGCCCTCTCTTCAGGAGCATCATTTACTGCTAAAAATTTAAGTGCTGTTACAACATCAGCCATTAAGGGCCTTGTAAGAGCTTCCTCTTGGAGACACATAGCTGCAACCGCAAGTGCTTGATACAGACCTCTTAGGGGATAGTTTCCTTTTAGCAAAGGGTCTGCCATTAATGCAAGCTTTTTTTTATCTTTAAATAATGGTGTTGCCTGCAAAGAGAAACGTAGTCAAGTCAGGGCTTAAGTTGTTCGGTTCTAGCAGTAGAATGTTTGTCGTTAAGTGTTTCAGGATCAGGAAAACAATAATGGAAAGTTATGCCAGTAATCTATGCCATTATCGATGAAATTTCGTCAGAGGAAGTATTTATGCAAGATACAGAAAAATGAATTGGAGAATAAAAAGTTTCTGCACATACCCAGGAAACTAAATTCTTTTCCCCAGCTGGTCTTGAACTGTCGATGACTCGTCTTCCAGTGATCATCTCCAAAAACACGACTCCAAAGCTGTAAACATCGGATTTCGCTGTCAACTGTCCTGTCAAGGCATATTCAGGTGCACAGTAGCCATAAGTCCCCATCACCCTGGTGGATACATGTGTCTTGTCCCCGGTAGGTCCAAGCTTTGCCAGCCCGAAATCTGAGAGCTTTGGGTTGAAATTCTCGTCTAATAACACGTTTGATGCTTTGAAGTCACGGTATATTACTGGAGGATCTGCTGATTCATGCAAGTATTCAAGGCCTCTTGCAGCCCCTTCTGCTATTTTAATCCTAGTATTCCAATCCAACGGATTTTTATCTGGGGTCAAATCTGAAAGAAAAATCCAGCCGAGCAGTGTAAACTAGCAAGAAACAGGAACCTAATCTCTGACAATGATGGAAATGCTGCACCACAGGAACCGAATCTGTTTCAACCTGTAATCATCTATGCAATGAACTCTATCCTGTATGGAAAAAGATCAGTATGTCCGAATGAAGTTGCTATTTTAATTCTAGTATTCCAATCCAATGGATTTTTATCTGGGGTTAAATTTGAAAGAAAAATCCAGCTGAGTAGTGTAAACTAGCAAGAAACAGGAACCTAATCTCTGACAACGATGGAAATGCTACACTACAGTAACCGAATCTGTTCCAACCTGTGATCATTTATGCAATGAAATCTATCCTGTATGAAAAAAGAGCAGCATGCCCGAGTGAAGTTGCTTCATACATACCAAGAAGGTGATCCTCAAGGGAGCCGTTAACCATGAACTCATATACTAAAATCCTCTGGTCACCATCAGCACAATATCCAACCATGTTGACAAGGTTAGGGTGGTGAAGAAGACTTAACATCAAAATCTCTATAAGAAATTCTCTGTTTCCTTGAAATCCATTCCTGTCTAGTTGCTTAACAGCGACAACCTAAATTGAAATAAAAACAACATCAGAGCTTCTTTTTTTGGCTTGGAAGTTAAAAGCAATGGAAGACATTTAACATCATACAGCAAGAGTAGTACTTGGTTCGTTTTTTCAATCAGCCCTTTGTATACCCTCCCAAAACCGCCTTCGCCTATCAGGTTTTCATTGTTGAAGTTCGTGGTTGCAGTAGCCAACTCTCGGCATGTGAAAATACCAGCAGATATATTGCCCTTTCCAATTTTCTTGATTTCTTCATTTATGAACCTTTTTCTGCTGCTATCTGTGGAGAAATTATGCTCAATTTAAATTAGACTCTTTGAAGTTGTGTTCAAAATATAAATATTCTTTGTAACTAACTTATCACAAGTTGGAGAGTCAAGCAAAATGTCCTGATTCGCTAATGCCAAAAGATTACATGAACCATAGTTGTTAATGTCTGAGTATGAATTAGTGACAAAATATTAAAAACAAGCATGCCTAATTATAACATCTTTGCTAATGTCTTCAATAAATGAAAATTACTTTCCAAAGAAACTAAAGAGGACTATTTTATCAAAGAAACATTGCTGATAAATTTACAATATGGGAACACAGCAATTTGGCAAAGAAAAACACATTATGAATGCAGTGTCGCCAAGCATGGAACTTGGCATGCCATTTTCAATTTTTCATTTTAGTCTCCTGTGAAAATAAAATGTGATTTTTACTACTGGGACAGGCTATATCAGGAGCACAACACAAAGCACATAAGAACACCATCCAAAGGGGATGAACTGTGCCTGTATAAATGTGGATTGACAGCAATCAGATCTAGGCTGTGGGATAGACAAATTACCAGTCTTCTAAATTGTGATGAAGAATTCATGCTTTCTTGAACTCTAAGAATCGATCGTTAGAACAAAACAGCTTACCTGTCTTGAATGAAATGTTAGCATACGAGGCTAAAGTCTCGGCATCACGGTATTCCTTGATGCTTTTTTTCAATGCCTTTCTCCCTAATCTTTCCTTTGACATGCAGCATTTAAAGCAACCCATCTGGGCTCCCAGCCAGAATAAAAACCTGTAAGGAATTCTTAGAAAGATAGTCAGCACAGGGAGCTGTTGATATCGATCTCAAAATCTAAGCCTAATGCACAAGAAAATACACGTCTGGTCTTTTCAGGAGACAGGAGATCATGTGTGCCTTTTTGTCTATCATTTATATCAAAGCCCTTCGAGATATTGAAAAGGAAAAAACTTGGTCAAATTTTTACTAATTCTTACGAAAAGATTGGCCATATTTTTTGCATAATAACCTACCTTATTAGCAAAATGGGCGTCTTGACGTGCCTTTCTTTGACTATATCTCTGTTTGATTCACAAATTTCCTCCAATGTTAGGAGTGCTGGAAGGGATTGTGAGCTATTTTTTCTCGAAGTTTTACTACGGCAAACCATCATGATTTTACCTGTTCACTAAAATCCTCTCGAATTTACTACTTTTTCAAGGCATTGGTGGCCTAAATGGATACCCTTATACTGTATACGGATCCTCATGTTTAATGCAATGCAATGCAATATAATGTGATCAAATGTTGAACATAATAAAAAATGTAATTGAATGAAATGGGGTCCTTGATTGTCATTTTTTTTAGAAAAGGTGGCCCACTCACAATGCTGCTGGGCCAATTTTTTTAGTATAAAAAAAATATATTTAAGTATTGTTCAAGTATTTTTAAGAAGTAAAAATACTATAAGGTCTGATTCTAGTTTTTATAGTATAGACTTGTGTTTGAATTCTACATCATCTATATTCTAGATATATAAGATTCTCTTATAACTTATTATATTTTTATCTTATTAATATAAATATAAAAAATATTTGTCTTTTATTAATATTTTATGAGACTTTTCTTATTAATATTTATATAAAATATATTTATTTTTTATTAATATTATTAAATAAAATGACTTTTTAGCCTCCCACTCAAGTAAAATAACATGATTCATAAGATATAAATATCATTTGAATCATTGAGATAAATAATTTATAATTTTTTTCATTCTTAAAATGTATACATGATATCATCTTCTTACATAATATTTATTTTATATCCAAAGAAGAATAAGCAACTTTATTCTTAGAATTTAATTTATTTTTTTTTATGTATTTGTTACTCTTTATAGAGGAATATTAACTTAAACATTCAAGCGTCCTGAAAATCTATAAAAAATAAATGTTTTGAAGGTCTTAATTAGAATTTCTACATCAAGCCATTGCATTCTTTATCTATAATATAAAAAATAAATTAAATAAAAAGAACACATAATTAAACTTATTATCCATCAACCAAAAATTTTTATTTATAAACATCTTAGATTTTAAAACATTATCACTTCCCCAAAACACACAATCTATCCATGGAATCATCTTATATAATTAAGAAAAATAAATTTTTATATAAAACATGTAAACCACCGGTTTTCAATTAACATATAATAATTAATTGGATGAATTTACAAAAATTACCATAAATCTTCCAATCCATTTATAGATATTATGATGATGATAGTGTACGTATTTGCCAAACAGAACTTGCAATTCTATATTTGAAATATTCTTTTTGAGAAAATAATAAAAATCGGGGAATTAATATTAGACTTTTTTTATATACTTAAATAATTAAAAATTTTATTTAGTGTGTTTTATAATATATCTTTTTTCACCCTATGGAAGATGAGAAGTGCTTTCGTTGTTTTTCTAAAAAAACATATAACTATTTTTAATTATATCCTGTTTTTACTGATAAAACCAACCTTTTATTTTGTTAATTTAAGGAATTGCTAATTTAGGTTATTAAAAGAAATCGTTTTTATAATTCTTGTATTTTTGGGACAATTAATTGAAAATATTCAATTATTTGTGACAATGGTTGTAAGCAATTCTAGAAGACTTGCAAGACTCAAAGAAATATTTCAAACAATTGGAAGTATTATCTCTCTACATGCATCCTTCATTAAAATTGAATTATATCATTTTCAACATGCCAACTTTCATTTTTTCACTTCTAATTATCAAAGAACCTCTAAAGATATACCAACAATTGTTTTAATTATTTGAATTCCTCAAATAATAATAATTTTTCTATATATATGTAGAGAGAGAGGGGGGGGGGGGAGTTAACCTAAAAAAGAGGCTGAATTGAAAAAATAAAATAAAATAAAATAATAAAAAAAGAAAGAAAGGAGGAAGCTTCATGATGACTCCCAAGTTTTAACCACAGAAGGAAGAGGCAATCACTATAAAAATATTATTTTGTCAAGGCTATACAATATTGCGAAGAATGGGTCAATAACAACCCAACAACATCTCATTTATAAAATTGAGTTTTTCATATTATTTTAAATTAATCTTTCAAAATTTTTTCACCTTTTTCATAATTATAGTATATTGTTTATATGTTTTTACCCATTGAAAAGGTTATTGTTGTAATACTTGGCAAATCTATAAGAAGATGATGTACTTTTAAAATTTATTAAGAGTTGTTAAAAATAATTAGGGCTTCGTTGCTAAAAACAAACATTTCAGCAAAAAGAAATATATACGTAATATATAATCATGATAACAATAATTTCCATGAAAAAAAAAATTATGATACCATTTGGAGCCCTGAAATCAAATTACAGAGCAAGTTAATGCTTCCTCATTCTTGATGGAAAATCTTGAAGAATCGATTATGCTGCTTCATCATGCATTTAAAAATATAAAAATATTGTATTAGTGGCTGATTGTTTTAATTTAAAATTATAAAATTATAATTTTATTATTTCAATCTAAATTTAAAAATAACAACAACAATAATATATAAATACTGAAAGGTATAATTCAATTAATCAAATTATAAATTTATTTTTAAAAAAATATTAATTAAAATTTCATGAATACCAGAATCATTAAAAATTTATATAATTATTAATTTTAAAATTTATAAAATTAATTAAAGTGAATATAAACTTATCCAATAATTACCTTAATCTAAAAAAGAAAATAATACTTAAAGGGGAAGATTCACGTTTTAGTCCCTGAAGTGTAAAACGTTACATTTTAACATAGAATTCTAACAACCATGATCTATCCAGTTGTGCAAGGCATGGAGATTTCACAAACCAACTCTTTGTGGTGTATAAATTAATCTCATAATTAATTCCAATTATTAAGTTTTACTGCTAGTATTTTATTTAAATTATAAAACAATTGAAATAAAGAAAATAATATATGATGAAAATATTTAAATCCAGTGACCGACAGACAAAAGTGGAGGAAGGAGCTTTGACTAAGCAACCCAAGAAAGCCATTCACTGCCCCACTTGTATTAAAAATAACTATCCATGTAAAAATTTCTGGTCTTTGGACATTTGGGAATTTCAGAAAACAAGCCATGGATTCACAACTGAGAAAGCTGGTAGCGGGTCTTTTTCTACTGACGGCAATCTTTGTCTCTGGTGTCAAAGCTTGGACAGGTGAAATACACGGAAGAGTTGTTTGTGATGTTTGTGGTGATTCTTCCATCGGACCTGAAGATCATGTTTTAGAAGGTCCCTCCCTCACTCTCTAACTTGGTTTTAGTTTAATTTTTGAAATGGGCTTTTTTTTTTTGTTTCTTGATGTGTGAAAGTTCAATTCTTCATGGGTTTTGAGGGGATGAGTGATGACTTAATGGATTGGTGATTATAGTGATGGTTTTGTGCTAAAAATTGTTCCTTTTTTTTATCATTTGATGGTTATTTATTTATTGCGAGTTCACGTCCACCAGTTAACTAAATCTCAATTTCAAAGCAGTTGGGGTTGGTGGAGATGTATCCATTTTGTTCTTTCTTTTCTGTTTCAGATCCATATAGCTTGTTTATTAGTGTGTAATTGGATGTAGTCGGTTCTGTTTGTGAGTGTAGTAGGACAAAGTTGATACAGATTGTTACTGGGGAATGATGAAAATATGTGTTTTTTTTTTCTCGTTTTGGTTAGAAATATATTGTTGTATTGCTGTGATCTCGAGTCACTTTGCTCTCTCTTTGTGCATTAGCTACATCATTAGTGTGGTGATGGTTTGGCCAGATGTTTTTGCAACGTAAGGTAGTGTTATCTACACTCTAAGACTGTGTTTTGGGAGGTTATGTTCTTTCTAGTTTCTATGTGATTATGATATCTGCAATTGATTAATCTGTTGGCAAATAGCTATTAGGGGTTTGTGGGTAACCTGTGCATTTCTTAATATTGACACCTAAATTATGGAGTTTTCTAAACATTGTTCCCTTTCACCCCTCTGCAGTTGCTGGTTTGTCTTTGTTTTGTTGATGTAACGATACCAAGTTGCTTCATTTTATTCTTGGACTGTAAAATGCTAATCGATGAACTGTTTTCTCTTTGATTTTGTGGAAAATTTGCTTCTGCCATGTAGGGGCATTAAGTAACACCCCAATATCTTTTTGGTATGCACTGCAGGTGGATGGCATTCTTTCACTGTCAACTTTTATTATCATCACTGTTGTTGTGTAGGGATATTAATTTAAATTCTCTTGTCTATTATGTGTACCTTGAAACATGCTTTTAAACCAGGGCATATTCATACCCTTTGAATTTCCTGGAAACTTCATTCTTAAGGTGGGCTGTACCTTGGGTACCGTCAAACACTCAAAAAGCAATTTAAGGTTCCTGGAATCCCAGGGTGACTTCACTTCATTTGATGTTGCCAAGGGCTACAGCAGATGACTATTTTGACTGCCATCTTTGACAAAACATCAAATTTGTGAAGCAGTGATGGTTAATATTATCGATTGTATTTAATTAAATTGAATAAGATGTAAAATGGGGTGATTTGGCTTGCCTTGATGCAGGCGCTGAAGTAGCTGTCCTTTGCATAACGAAGTCCGGGGAAGTTCTAAACTACCAGGCCTTCACAAATGATAAGGGGATTTACACTGTGGCAGAGACCATGTCAGAGAGTGACCGTTGGGATGCATGCCTCGCGCGACCTATCAGCAGTTTCCATGAGCACTGCACCCAACTAGGAGAAACTAGCACAGGGGTGAAGTTCAGTTATAATCGTCCATCTGGATTTTCTCACAGAGTCAAACCTTTTGTCTATAGCCCTGCCAATGTGCCAACATACTGCATCTAGATGTTAGTTATCTTGTATATTCACAAGTTTCAGTTTGTTATATCTAGAAGAAAAATAGAAAGATCAGATTAGTTTGTTCGAAATTCCATGGTGCATCTATGCAAGGACTTAGTTAATAGGTCAGTGCTACTGCTGCATTCAGAAGGTTTATAAAGCCAAACTCTAATTATGTTTGTACTAGATTTTGATCACTGTTGCACTGTAATATGCATACCCTATTCTGGCTTGCCTGAGTTTCTTCATTATCATGAATAGCATTTAGTGGTGGAATGGCCTTGGCTAAACGCAGCAAACGATTCATGACTGTGTAGCTCTCAACTGTCGTCCAATCAACCTCCGACATCTCATAGAACATGACCACCCCTGTGGTTAAATCAAGGTGTTCCAACACTAGTCATGATCACACTTGTTAAATCACTCTTGTTAAATCCGATCTGACTTGACTGGTGAGGTTGCTAGAAAATCTGCTTTGATCCAGATTGAAGTTGAACTGGAGTTAAATCTAGTTGACCTAGTTTGACATGAGCTAGTTGACTTGTAAAAGAAAAGGATTTGAACCCTAACAAAACAACCCTTCATTCCCTCCATTTCCCTTCCCCGTCCATCAATGAGAAGCCAAAGGAAAACAGTCTTCATGAGCTGAAACCCAGAAAGTAGTAACACAGCGGAATCAAAATGTTTAGTGGCTGAGCTGCCCCATGGTTTGATAATGGACATGTTATCAAGATTGCCGTCTAGTCAGCCCCTTGTCAACTGTAAGTTAGCATGCAAGACCCTTATTTTGCCAAAATCCATATGGCAAGATCATCAACTACTTGATTCAAAATGATTTTTCATTAGAAAAAAACTTTTGTTACTGACTGGGATAGTTGAAGAAGTCGCCAGTAAGAGTTTGCAGATCGATTAAACACAAACTTACCCGATACTAATTAATACCCTAGCCGTAAATTCTTGCAGGGGGGGGGGGGGGGGTTGCTTTGCTTGTATGGAAGGAAAGTCTGAAGGCGAATGTAAATCCAATCAAATGGTTCATGTTGGCAATCCAATATTAGGCGAGTACATGACCATTCCGATGGTTAAGAAACGGAGAAGATAGTGGAGAATATTCGGCTTTTGGATTCAGTACGAGGTTTCACATGGATTGTTGCTGGTTTTATGTGTTTTTTGATGTAACTATACTTTTTATGTGTTTTTTTATGTAACTGTACCAAGTTGCCTCATTTTATTCTTAGACTGTAAGAGGATCATCTGTTTTCGTTGATGTGACAAGATTAAATTGCTTCCTTTTGTTCTTGGACTGTTCAAGGTTCATCACATGAATTGTTTGCTCTGTGATTTTGAGGAAAATTTTCTCCTGTCAGTTAAAAAAGCATGAGGGGCATTAAGAACACCCCGTAACTATTTTGATACGTACTGCTGTTGGACGACATTTTTACAACTTTTCATTATCATAGCTGTTGATTTATAGAGCTATTAATTCGAACTCACCTTCAAACATGCTCGTAAACCAGGGCATGTTCATACCCATGGAATTTCCTGTAACTCCTCTTAGACACGCCATATTCTAGCTGAAACAATGCATCGCAGAACTTTGATGATCTGATCTAGAAAAGGGTTAAAAACAATTGTCTATTAAGATGCAGAATGTGAGAGAAGATCTAGGAGCATAAATGAGAGTAGAACTTCAACAAGAAACTAGAATGTATTTGGCTTAAATGAGTTACATTTTCCTACCCCTCCTACACCTTCTAGTTTAAGACCTCTTTCTTCAGTTCCTTGTCCTTCTAATTCAAGATCTTAGAAGTTTTAATGTAATGCGTGTTTTGTATAATTACATTTTATATCTATTTTGTTTTATCATAAATTATATTATTAAATTAGATCTAACAGATGATCAATCTTGAAATTTTTTAATTTAATTTAATTTAAATTTAATTTATATAAAAATTATTTTTATATAATAAAATTAATTTGATATGTTCAAAGACAATTCAAGTTATCGGTAAAAGCATAATTTGGTTTAAAAATAAATTTAAAATAATATATATTTTTAATATTAATATATTTGATCGATTCAAATTTTATCTCTTAACCTATAAAATTGATGACCTAAAATGTAAACTTTAATGAGTTTAAAATACTTATTTTTTAAAATTATTTTTTATTTAATGATATGATAATAAAAATAAATTATGACAATCATTTTAGAATGTTAAAATTGAAATAAAAATTTTAAAAAGTAAAATAAAAAGAGGACTTTTGAAAAAAGAGGTGATTCATATAATAGTGATGCACCATGATATTTCTAATTTCTTCAGTCATTCTTACATATCACTTAATTGCTGGTAACCAAATGGATTTGGGCTTGTTATTAGGCCCAAAAACATGGAAATTCACCAATGCAAAAGATATGGGACCAATTGTGGACAGCAACACAGTCATACTTGAAGCCCAGCCCACATTGGATCTATAAAGCCCACAGCACTCCCCCCTGCGACTTTGTGCGTGTGTGTCCATATATCTGTGACTGTGTTCTCGGTTCTTGCCAGCCAAACCCTAGCAGTAGCAGCAAAACAAACCCTCAATCACTCCACCTCCATCAATGAGAAAGGTAAAGAAAACAGCCTCCGTGGGTTCGAATAGAAGGAGAACAGCAAAACCACCAGGAAGTAGTAGTAGTAGTAGCACAGAACAATCCAAATGTGTAGTGGCTGAGCTGCCCAATGCTTTGATAATAGACATCCTATCAAGATTGTCCATCAGGCCCCTCCTCAACTGTAAGTCTGTCTGCAAAACTTGGCTTCATTTAATGTCAGACCCTTTTTTTGTCAGGCTCCATCTGGAAAGATCACCCACTACTCTCTTGATTCAGAAGACACCCTTCGTACGTAAAGAAAGTACAGAGATGTTACTCGTTGAGATAGTTGAAGAAGACATCAGCAAACCTTTTTATATTGAAATCATCAGGTTGTTTCCCGCCAAAAACTTTCCTGATACTGATGTTAGGATTTTGAATTCTTGCAATGGGTTGCTTTGCTTGTATGAAGATTCTGGAGACAAATCTGATATGATGGTTCATGTTTGTAATCCAGTGTTAGGGGAGTACATAGATATCCCAGTAGTTAATACTGATAAAAAATTTGAACATCACCTTGCTTTTGGATTCAGTTCGGTGAGTAATCAATACAAAGTGCTACAGACATTTTATCCTGAGAAAGACTTAACTGCTTCTCCATGTCTGGCAGAAATATACACGGTGGGTACTGGACAATGGAGAAGCATTGGAAATGCTCCTTTCAGACTTCAATCTCTGGACGCCAATGCTTTTTTGCATGATTCAATTCATTGGATTGAATATAGATCTAACAGTGCTGGGTTTGTTTCTGCCTTTGATTTTGCGTTGGAGCAGTTTAAGCTGGTGGCCTTACCTCCTGCTTCTCAAATACATGATGGTATGGGGAGGTGCTATCCTTCATCCGTCGGAGTTATAAAAGGTTGCCTATTCATGACTAATGGTGTGTGTATTGAAAATGAGAAATTTGAGATATGGGTCATGGAAGAGTATGGCATCAAGGAGTCTTGGACCAAAAAGTTTGTGCTTTCAAACTTAGAAGTACAGCATTATGTCTCTTACCAGCCCTTATATTTCTTAAGCTCTGGGGAAATCTTGTTATGTGAAGATGATGAAAGTATCGGCGTTTATGTCCCAAAATTGAAGAGAATTCATGAGGCAAAATTCTACAAGGGAAAAGACTGCTTTCTTGTGACTGCCCACAACCCGAGTTTTGTGTCACTCCAAGATATTGCGAAAGGAGAAGAACTTAAGGTGTTAAGGTAATAATGAGTTATCTAGACATGGTACTGGTCTCATCTTCTTGTATGTTATAGCCTATATTGTAAATGATATGTTGAGGCACTGCAGACATATTTTGATGGTTTCCTTGTATGACTTTCTGCATATCTTGCATTACTCATTGCCATAATCGAAATGAGATTTAAAGATCATCAAACTATTCTGATTAACTATGACAATGTGCATTGCATGAAATCTTTAAACAGCGCAGCAGCAGCCATTGCTGGCAATCAAAATGTTCATGTGGATAGTTGCCCTTAGTTGAGTAATGTAGTTTTGGCATAACATAGGTGAGCTAGTATGTCTAGATGTTGTAGCAGTCGTGCACCTTTCTCAAATCATCTCCTCAAAGTTCTATCCGGGTTTCTATCCTTGATGGAATGTCATTATTTACTTTTGCTTTCTTGAATTGCAAACTAAAGACCATGAAACATTTCTGAGCAGGACCTTGCCGGGCTGATAGAAATTTTGCAGGCACAGCTTCTTCAGAAAACGGGTAATGGGGGCGTGCTAATTTTGGTTTCTTGAAGGGGGATTAAGTATGAGGAGGAACTGTAAGATGCATTGCTAGTGATCAAAAACTATAAGATGCATTGCTTTTGATATGACTGTCGATTGAGCCACGTTCCAAGGGTCTATCCCGAATTATGTATTTTATGCATCTGAATTAGTTTGTCCGACTTTGACAATGATATCATGTGCTTACTATGGCAGGAACTTATTATCCAGCTAAATGTCTGTTGGTTTGCCATGTCAATCAAAACTAGACTAGTAAACACAAGACACAATGACATCCTTTGACAGAGTGTGTGTGTGTGTGTGTTGAGAATTAGAAATCACTAGAAAAATCACCATCCAAATGATGGCATGAGAAAACATTAAAGGAAAGCTTGCAAATATAAAAAAAAACACATATGAAAACTTGGCAGGGAATTGTTCGTAGAGAAAGTAGAGCAGGCCTAACAGGCATGGCAATGTAAAAAACTTCGAGGAGCTATAGAATAAAATCCACGTCCGCCCTTATAGACTGTCATGTTATAATTAAAAAATCTTTCGAAACAGGAAAGGAAATGACAGTGCAGGAAAAAAAGATCAAAATGAGGCAAACAAATGAAAAATCGCTTGTGCAAGCTAATTGTCTCGTCCTATTTTTCAAACCCTTACCAAGCCGATGACTAACTGAAGAGCAAAGCATCCCTCAAAAGCCATGAAAACCAACTGTGCAAGCTGAATTGCCTCTTGTCCTGTTTCCTAACTCTTTCCAAGCCGATGACACACTAGCTTGAAGGAAAAGCAGAGCAGCTTTCTAAGCCTAAAGGTAAAACAGGCGTGCAAGACTCGAACTTGAGTTGGGTGAGTTTTTAAAGTGAATCAAATTCCAGCTGGATGAATTAGAGATTTTGTTTTTCAAAATTAGAATAAAAAATTTACCACTTTGTAAGTTTGTACCATCAAATACTAGTATAATATTTTTTATTTTTTAAAATTTATTTTTAATATTATAAAAAAATAAAACAAAAAAAAAATTCTTCTTCTTTTTCAAAAACACAGTACAACCGTAAAACAACGTAGCATGCTTTCTTGACTGTGACAATAACATTGTTGACAGTCACAATCGTGGGTCCCGAAAGCGGACGTGTCAAGATTTGGTAGGCACATTGGACGTGTTCGTTGCAGAAGCGAAGGTGCATTGACATCAACCGTATCTTATAAAATGACGAAAAGCCCTTTCTTATTAGCGTGGTGTTATTTGAGTAAATTATAAATTAGTCTCCTTTTGTTTTCAAAATTAATCAAATCATCCCTATAATTCTAAACCTAATAAATTAATCCCTTAACCACTACTAATCATGTTTAAATTAATTTATTTTTTGTTCCAAAATGTCTTCTTTTATTGTTACTCTTTCCATATCATTTATTGGTTATTAATTTTTATATTTTTAGAAATAAAAAACAAAATAAATTTGAAATGACTATGAAATGGGTGAAAAATGATCAAATTACAAATAAATTTAAAACTATAGAGATTAATTAATTATTCTTAAAACTGGGGAGCCTATTTAATTTTTTTATAAGACTATAGGGACTGATATATAACTTACTCAGCAAGAACAAAAGGGCATTAAAGTCAATAGGAGAAAAGTTAAAATAAACCGAAACAGAGGGAGAGAACGTATAAAATCAAGAAAGTGAATATTTGATGAGAATTAAAGAGATTTGTTACTTTTTTGGTGCTCGAAAGATGATAGCATGGGTAAAGCAGCTGAACAAGGCATTTGGGGCTTCATTTTTATGGCTTATTTGCTTGATTTACTTCACTCAGGTTTCTTTTTCTCTCTTTTTGCCCACTTTGATTTGATGATCTTTCTCTTTTTTCCTGCTTTGATGATTGTTGGATCAAATTTGATGAGATTTATAGGAAGTTGATCAGTTGGGGTATTTGTGAAATCGGTTGTTTTATTTTTTGATAAAAAGAAAGAGGAGATGTCAGAGTTTGTAACTTTGTTGTTTTGGGTTTCTGGGTTTTTGTGGTTTTGTTGATTTTTGAATATTTTAGGGGCTTTGGAAATCCAGATGGAACTGATGTTCTCAAGAAATGTCTTGTTCTTTTTTATTTTTTGAGAATGTTGTAGCTTGCATGGAATTTTGAAGTTTGCCTTTTTTGCTTTTAAGAGCAGCATTTCTCCTGGTTTTTGCTCTTAAAGAAAATAAAACATAAATTACGGTAATGGGAATTTGGCTCTTTGGTTTGTGCTTCTTGCATGTGAAGGGTTTCTTCTTCGGACGAAAAATAAGTACTTCTAACATGTTGCGTAAAATTTCTAAATTGTCCAAAACCTTCTATACCAATTGGATCATTTACTCTTGCATAATATGTGGTGTTCTCTTAAAATGTTACGACCTAGTTCCTCTGGGATCTTGTTAGGATTTTGCAAGAAATCTTCAAGTTGCTGATGTTTTTATTATTGAACAATTTGATGTCCAACTTAACAATGGTGTTTCTTTAACATGTGAGTGTAGGGTTTTAGATCCTTTGTATGGACTGCAGTTTCCTATCAGCTAAAAGACAATCTTAAGCTGTCGCCATCAGCCTCACAATTCGTGTCTTCAATAGCATTTTTCCCGTGGAGCATAAAGCCATTATACGGGTATGTTTGTTTGTTCTGTTCAATTTCTTGATAGGACTATGGTGCAACTTAAAGAATGAGGGCAGATAAGAAAAATTTTGGTGTTGAAATGCTGTAGTTTATAGTGAAAGAATCTGTTGTGTTGTGGGACACTGGTAATTTCCTAACGGAGTAGCAGTTTTGGCAACTTCTTTATATTGCCTTTTTGAAAATCCATAATAGTATGTGAAACCCAAAACAGGGATTGTATATGCATTACAAATCACAGTGTAGTACTTATTTGGCATTTTCTTTATTAATGGAAATTGAAGAATAGTGTTCCTTTTGTTATACATAATTTTTGTGTATGTTTTTGGAAACTTAACTTGCATCCTGCTTGCAGAATTTTGTCCGATTGCATCCCGATAAAAGGAAGGAAAAGGATACCATACCTCGTTATTGCAACTCTTCTCTCTCTAGTTCCCTGGCCTATGCTTGGTATAGATTCCAACTTGAGGAGTTCCCAATGGCATCTCACAGTCCTCTTGACAGTTCATAACCTGGGCTCTGCCATGGCAGATGTTGTGGTTGATGCAATGATTGCTGAGGCAGTAAGATTTGAGAGGTTTGTGTGTGCTGTCTTTTAAAGCAAATCTAAGCACATTTTCACTAATTTGGTATTATAGTCTGTCATCATTTTTAGGTACACAAAATTTAGCTACAAACACTCTTCGTATTTTGTTGGTTGACAATGCAGGAAGCAAGTGGCATGCAACCTAACCATCTATTCGTGTTAACTTGGGATTTTATTATAAAAAATGTGGATGAGTGGGAGGCTTTCCTGTCAATTATTATATGGTCATACCTTTCCATATGCCCAAGAAATCTGGATGGTCTCCCATTATGTTGTTGGATTGTACTCTCAAATAGGCAATTTAGTTAAGTGTTTTTAGAATGTGAAAGCTTACCTGTACCATTGAACAGGGCATCATTTGCTGGAGAACTGCAGTCCATATCTTGGTTGTCAATGGCAATGGGTGGAATTTGGGGCAGTTTGTTAGGAGGATATGCATTGACCAACTTACAAATAGACAAGATTTTCCTCCTTTTTTCTGTACTGCCAGCCATACAGTTATTATCATGTGGTTTGGTTGGGGAGAATTCTGCAGACAGTAAAGTTTCTCATGACTCTGCCAATTCAAGCAACTCCCATCCAGTGAATGGGAATGGTAATATTTTGGACGAAGATAATATCTGGCTGAAGAAGTCCAGTGCAAGTGCTACAAGAAGAAAGAGGAGCCAAAAGAATAGCAACAAGAGGGCTAGTATGAGAACTAAATCCCTGATACCTGAGAAGGGCAATTCCTTAATCTCACATTGGCTCCAGTCTCTGAGAACAGCTACTTACAGTTTGTTACGTGCTTTTAGGCAGCCAATCATTTTGAGGTAACTACCAAAACCTTTTATAATAGTCAGTTGAATATTCTGTAGAATTTGAAGATCATGTGTATGTGTGCTCCTCCTCTAGATTTAGCATTGTTAGCCACCCAAAGAGATGATTGTTTTCACTTTGATATTAAATATATGATTGTCAATGATCCAGAATAGACCACGGAATGAATGCTTGATTTACTTGTATTTTGCCAGATTTCCCCCCCTCCTATTTTAGGTGCATATGCTGCTTAATATACCTACCCTGGTATCAATTTAATTTATTCTTCTAATCTATTTGATTTTGGGTTTTACTTTGGTCTTTGGAAGACCAGACCAATGGCTTGGTTTTTCCTAGCACAGATTACTGTTCCAAACCTCTCAACAGTCATGTTCTATTACCGGACAGAGGTCTTGAACTTGGATGCATCCTTTTTGGGGACTGTACGTGTTGTTGGATGGTTAGGCCTCATGCTAGGAACCTTCACGTACAATCGCTACTTAAAAACCATGAAACTACGGAAGATTCTCTTGTGAGTGCTTAACAACGCTGAAAACATGTTTCAAGAACCATGTTTCTTCTACTTAATGTGCTTAATATTGCTTATGCAGGTGGACTCATGTTGGGCTGTCATTGTTGACCCTCCTAGATGTAATTTTAGTGTCTCGATTGAATCTTGCCTATGGAGTTTCAGATAAGATCATGGTTGTCTTCGGATCTGCCCTTTCCGATGCTGTTAATCAATTCAAGTACATTCATTTTCTACGTTCTTTTTCTCCAAAGTTTCTAGCTTTTCTATTAATTTATTTTGAAGTGAATACCTGTATTATCCCCCTCAAAACAAAGACAAAGGAGACTCGATTTTGGATTCCAGATACAGAAATCACATGCAAGCTCTCATAAGGAAAAAAGAAAATCATATGCATGATGTTTCATGAATGTATGCATGAGCTCGTTCACACACATGCACACTCTCGTGCACCCATAAATCACTCCTCACATAACCTCTGTCCATAAATCTTTAAATTCAACCCCAACCAATTTGTTTTCTCACATTTCTGGTCCGTCTCTGCAGGTTAATGCCATTCCTTATATTATCTGGACAGTTATGTCCACCAGGAATTGAAGGAACACTATTTGCCCTCTTTATGTCAATAAACAACTTGGGTTCCACCCTGGGATCTTTTGTGGGTGCTGGGTTGGCCTCAATTTTGAACCTCTCCTCTGGATCTTTTGACAACCTTGGTTTGGGCATTGCTATCCAAGTCCTGTGCACTTTCATTCCAATTGCTTTTCTATTTTTGATACCAAAAGAAGCCACAGGGATATCAGCATAGGTAGGGATAATTCATTTTCCCAATACAAGAAGTTACTCGGTAACGGCAAAATGAGCAGAAAGATTGCTACTGAATTTATTTTGTCAGTGTCAAGTAGTTGCTGGGATATACGAAATGCACTCTTGAGGATCGAAAGAAATAGGTGCCTTTGATTTATAGTTCTCAAAGTAACCTTTGGTTTTGATGATGATACACTGATGTACAAGGTTTGTAGAACAATTTTGATCAGTTCAGTCAGAAATACAGAAATTGTTACTGGTACAATGTTTATGGAAATCTAGGTTCAAGTTGCTATCCCTGTGGTACCAGAAAGTGCAGTTAGTGCCTTCGAGTAGCGTTGATGTTTAGTTATTGTCTTGAGATAGAGAAGATAAAAATAGAAAGGATAGAACGATCATGTTTTTCTGTCGGTTTGGAAAGTAAATTCACATTAAAATTATGTTTTTCTTTTTCAACTAAACATGTTGTCTTTTCTGTATTTATTTATTCTGTCAAATGCAGTCTTAGATATGAATTTTGAGGTATTCGCAGCACTCTGCAAGAAACATGGTGGGAAACAAATGGCTGACATGGTGATCAATGTTGATTATTGAATAAGGATCGCAAAGTAATTGCGTGTCAAAATGTTATATTATAACACCCATCTACCTTAAAAATGCAAAAATAAATGACAGAAATTTGGATTTGTTATTTATAAAGAAATAAAAAAAATGATCTTGTCAGTGGCGCTGGCTATGTTCTTCCTTCTTTTTTTTTCTTTTTTTTTTTTGCATTAAATGGTTAATTTAGTTGAAAGCTAATTAAAATTTTTCTGGTGTACTAGATTCATACGAGGGCCTATTCTAGAATTTGTTTGAGAAAATATTTAACCTCAGTTATTCATAAACTAATCTGAAGAGATGTAGGAATCCCGTATATATGGAGGTGTATTTAATTAAATTAAAATTAAATAAACAAAAAAACTAGAATTGAAGGAGAAGTTCTTCGACCCATGTGACATTTCTGTATTAATTGGATCAGTGAAATGATAAAACTTTTCTGAACTAAAAAAAAACCCTATAATCTATATATCGAGGATAAGATTGTTTTTCAAATGACATAATTGCTTTTTATAAATTAATTATATACTGTTAGATTAGTCATTCCACTTTTTATTATGCAATAAAATTATTAATTTAACACTAGAATAAAATAATAGAACACGGGTGTTTTGGTTTTTTTTAAAAAAAAATTAGAATAGCCTATTTATTTTTATACCCTTAAAAACATACTTCCATAATGTATTTTTTATCATTTAACATCAATTTTTTTTTAAATTAAAAGTTAAGTGAGGTGTATTATTGTAAATGATATATACAAAATATTATTTAAAAAAATTTCTTAACGCATATGGATTGCCTCTGTACCATTTGGATGGCATATCTGAGGTCATCTAGTTATCAAACACCATCTTTCATGATGACATTTTAAAAATCTCACCTTCCCTGATGTAATGGGGTGTTGCATGTCCTAAATACTTATTGGATTTGACGCTGATGATCTCCCTCTCTCTTTTTCTCTTTCTCCACCTTGAATTCTATACAAACCCTTTCAAAATTATCAACTCCTACAATTTATTACCCCCCTTGAATTCTATACTAACCCCTTCGAAATTCAAATAAACCCTATAACTTATGATTTCCTTCATATTTTATCCATGTCTTTTTCATTATTATTATTTATTTTGAAATTATCTATAAAATCATAAATATTTTTCAATTTCATCCCTATAATTTTTAATTTTTAAATAATTTATTAAATTACAAATATTTTTAATTTCACTCTCATAATTTTTCAATCTTTCAAATTTATTTCTCATTATTTTGATTGTTATTTTTTTTTGTAATCATTTTCTAATTTTTTTTTGCAATGTCATCCTTTTTTTTTTTTTCAGCAAGTTTTGATTTATTCTCATTTTTTTTTTGTTTATCTTCTTTGCTTTTCTTTGCTTTTGCAAGTTTTTTTATCAATACTTTTTTTATGATTTCATCTTTCAAAATTAAATTGTTGTTTTTAAAGAATAGATCATTTTTTAGAAGATTCACTCCGAGTCTGCTTAGTCTTTTAGAGATTCCTTTTTTTGCTATTTTTTTTTTGCTTTTATATGTTTTTTTATTAATATCTTTTCACAATTTCATTATTCAAAATTAAATTAGTTAGAATTTAAACTTTTTGATTAAACCTGAATCTAAGACGAGTTGTTGATTTTACTAATTAAATCAAGTTTAAAATATTTGCTTCAAGTTTATTTGGTTTAATTTTTTATTTTTTAAGATGATGTTTTCTTATTTCTTATCCCTCTTTTTAGTTGTACTTTGTTATTTTTTATAGTTTGCCTTCAATAAAGTTAGTCCTTAGGTTTATAATCAAGATCACTAATTTCAAATGTCAATACAATTTCACTTTTGTTTTTTTTCTAAAATTGATAAGTTTTATCATTCAAACTTTTTTTTTTCTTTCTATCAAATTATTCTAACTTATACCCATACTTACAAGCAAGTTCACCTGATTTAATAAAGCTTTTTTAAAATTATTTTTTTATAATTTTAACTTTTAATATTAAATTATTTAATAATTCAAGTGGGATTAAGTTGGTTTTTTTTCATTGATATTTTTTATTAGTTTATTTTTTATTATTGTATTTTTTTCTTCTCATATCATTTAAATTACTAATGCTTTGAATTTTTTTACCCTCCCTAACATTTTTTTTTTTTTAAAAAAACTGTCTGCACGCGAGAATTACAAATTGAAATGGATTCACACAAATGGCAAGAGATTAAATGTAGAAAATAAAAGGAGGGACCTCATTGCAAATAAAAAAAAAATTAGCAGGAGAGCGATTAAACAAAACGGTAACGAGCGGAGGAAGCTACTCAAATATCAGAGCCTGGTTTCGATCCAGGGACCTGTGGGTTATGGGCCCACCACGCTTCCGCTGCGCCACTCTGATTGTTTAATAGGGGTTATATGAAATTATATAATGTAAGTTCCGATCTCTTGGCTGTGTCTCTCTTTCCCTTTCCACACCAACATCATAAAAAAATTGCTAGGAAAACAATTCAAAACTTTGATCAAAACCCACAAAAGATATCAATCAAAGAAGCAGTCTTTAATAAAAACGGGAATGAGAAAGAGACCTGGTATTGGGTTACAAACAGCATCTGCTGCTATGGTAACTACTGTTTCTTCTGTTGGATTATTGATTCATCGGTTTCCATTTCGTTATTTATTAATGCTCAATATAAACAGTTTCTGAGTGTTTGCTTTTCATTTCTTGAAATGGTTTTGAAGGATCAATATCGGATACTTGGAAAAATGTAGCAAGGTTAAAAACTGATCTTATGAAAGAACAGCTTGCCACTTTTCGTTCTCAGCATGAAGAATTTGCCCCCAAACACAAGGTCAGCTGATAAATTTCTGTGTTATACCAACGAACTTTACCGTTTGGAGATATTTTTTTTTGGATTTTTAATACTAAAGTTGTGAATTTTAGAGGTGTTTATTTCTGTTACGGTAAGAAAGATGAGTTCCCGTGTGCTTCTTTGATATTTTTTTACTGGCCCAGTTGCTAATTTTGTAAAATTTTAACGGGTTTTAAGAGATAAATGAAAGAGGACATGGTGTGATTGTCAGGGTTGTGATTTTTATGGGAAATGGTATTGTAATGTTGATGTGGGTTGGTGCAGAATGATATTCGAAAGAACCCTACTTTCAGGGCGCAATTCCATGAGATGTGTGCTAAAGTTGGAGTGGATCCATTGGCATCGAGTAAGGTTTTTTGGGCAGAGCTGTTACAAATAGGTGACTTCTGTTATGAACTTGGTTTGTACAATTTCTTTTCTCATTATGGTGCTATATCTTTGGCAAATGTCTTGTGTCTTTTCTGTGTTTCCAGAAAAGTACAGTTAGTGCCTTCGGGTAGCGTTGATGTTTAGTTATTCTCTTGAGATAGAAAAGACAAGGATAGAAAGGATAGAACAAAGATGTTATTCTACTGGTTTTGAAAAGTAAATTCACTTTAAAATTATGCCTTTCATGTTCTTATTTCTTTCTTTTCCAACTAAATATGCTGTGTCTTTTCTGTATATATTTATTCTGTCAAATGCAATCTTAGATATGAATTATCTTGTCAGTGGCCCTAGCTATGTTCTTACTCTTTTTTTTTTTTTCATTATTTTGTTCTTGTTGCATTAAATGGTTAATTTAGTTGAAAGCTAATTTAAATTTTTCTGACGTCCTAGATTCATATGAGGGTCTATTCTAGAATTTGTTTTAGAAAATATTTAACCTCAGATATTCATAAACTAATCTAAAGACATGTAGGAATCCCTTATATATGGAGGTTTAGTAAAATTAAAAAAACCTAAAAAACTAGAAGTGAAGGAGAAGTTCTTGTATCCGGGATTAGTGAAATGATAAAAATTTCCTTGATTAAAAAAAAAATTTACAAATTGCATTTTTATAAATTGTAAACGGTTAGATTAGTGGTTTTAATTTTTATTGTGCAATAAAATTATTAAATAGAATAAAATAATATAGTGTTTACTACCTGAGGAAAAGAGAGCAATAATATTAAAAATGAAGAGCAAAAGCATCTCTCAAAAGCCATGAAAACCAGCTGTGCAAGCTAAATTGCCTCTTATCCTGTTTCCTAACTCTTTCCAAGCCGATGACACACTAAGCTTAAAGGAAAAGCAGAGCAGCTTTCTAAGCCTAAAGGAAAAACAGGTGTGCAAGACTCAAATTTGAATTGTGTGAGTTTTTTCAAAGTGAATCGAATTCCAGTTGGATGAATTAGGTGTATTGGACATGTTCGTTGCAGAAACGCACATCAACTGTATCCTCTAAAATGACGAAAAACCCTTTTTTATTAGCGTGGTATTATTAGAGTAAATTATAAATTAATATCTTTAGGTTTTCAAAATGAATCAAATCGCCCCTATAATTCTAAACCTAATAAATTAATCCCTTAACTAGTGCTGATCATGTTTAAACCAACGACTCTTCTTTTATTGTTACTCTTTCCATATCATTTATTGGTTTTTAATTTTTATATTTTTAAAAATAAAAAACAAAATAAATTTAAAGTGACTATGAAATGGGTGAAAAATGATCAAATTACAAATAAAATTAAAACTATAGAGATTAATCAATTATTCTTAAGACCAGGGAAACTATTTAATTTTTTTATAAGACTGTAGGGACTGATATATAACTTACTCAGCAAGAACAAAAGGGCATTAAAGTCAATAGGAAAAAAGTTAAAATACCGTTGAAAGCTGAAACAGAGGGAGAGAACATATAAAATGAAGAAAGTGAAGGCTTGATGAGAATTAAAGAGATTTGCTTGTTGTTTGGTGTTGGAAAGATGATAGAATGGGTAAAGCAGCTGAACAAGGCATTTGGGGCTTCATTTTTATGGCTTGTTTGCTTGATTCACTTCACTCAGGTTTCTTTTTCTCTCTTTTTGCCCACTTTGATTTGATGATCACTCTCTTTTTGCCTGCTTTGATGATTGTTGGATCAAATTTGATGAGCTCTATAGGAAGTTGATCTGTTGGGGTTTTTGTGAAATCGGTTGTTTTATTTTTTTGATATACAGAAAGAGGAGATATCAGAGTTTGTAACTTTGTTGTTTTTGGCTTCTGGGTTTTTGTGGGTTTGTTGATTTTTGAGTATTTTAGGGGCTTTGGAAATCCAGATGGAACTGATGTTCTTAAGAAATTTCTTGTCCTTTTTTATTTTTTGAGAATGTTGTAGCTTGCATGGAATTTTGAAGTTAGCCTTTTTTGCTTTTAAGAGCAGCATTTCTCCTGGTTTTTGCTCTTAAAGAAAATAAAACATAAATTACGGTAATGGGAATTTGGCTCTTTGGTTAGTGCCTCTTGCATGTGAAGGGTTTCTTCTTCGGACAAAAAATAAGTACTTCTAACATGTTGCGTAAAATTTCTAAATTGTCCAAAGCCTTTCTATACCAATTGGATTATCTACTCTTGCATAATATGTGGTGTTCTCTTAAAATGTTACAACCTAGTTCCTCTGGGATCTTGTTAGGATTTTGCTAGTAATCTTCAAGTTGCTGATGTTTTTATTATTGAACAATTTGATGTCCAACTTAACAATGGTGTTTCTTTAACATGTGAGTGTAGGGTTTTAGATCCTTTGTATGGACTGCAGTTTCCTATCAGCTAAAAGACAATCTTAAGCTGTCGCCATCAGCCTCACAATTCGTGTCTTCAATAGCATTTTTCCCATGGAGCATAAAGCCATTATACGGGTATGTTTGCTTGTTCTGTTCAATTTCTTGATAGGACTATGGTGCAACTTAAAGAATGAAGGCAGATAAGAAAAATTTTGCTGTTGAAATGCTCTAGTTTATAGTGAAAGAATCTGTTGTGTTGTGGGACACCCTAACGGAGTAGCAGTTTTGGCAACTTCTTTATATTGCCTTTTTGAAAATCCATAATAGTATGTGAAAACCTAAACAGGGATTGTATATGCATTACAAATTACAATTGAGTACTTATTTGGCATTTTCTTTACTGATGGAAATTGAAGAGCAGTGCCCTTTTTGTTATACATAATTTTTGTGTATGTTTTTGGAAACTGAACTTGCATCCTGCTTGCAGAATTGTGTCTGATTGCATCCCGATAAAAGGAAGGAAAAGGATACCATACCTAGTTATTGCAACTCTTCTCTCTCTAGTTCCCTGGCCTATGCTAGGCATAGATTCCAACTTGAGGAGTTCCCAGTGGCATATCACAGTCCTCTTGACAGTGCAGAACCTGGGCTCTGCCATGGCAGATGTTGTGGTTGATGCAATGATTGCTGAGGCAGTAAGATCTGAGAGGTTTGTGCGTGCTGTCTTTTAAAGCAACTCTAAGCACATGCTCACTAATTTGGTATTTGAGTCTTTCGTCATTTTTAGGTACACACAATTTAGCTACACACACAATTTAGCTACAGACGCTCTTAGTAATTTGTTGGTTGACAATGCGGGAAGCAATTGGCATGCAACCTAACTATCTATTGGTGTTAACTTGGGATTTTATTATAAAAAATGTGAATGAGTGGGAGGCATTCCCTGTCAATTATTATATGGGCATACCTTTCCATATGCCCAAGAAATCTGGATGGTCTCCCATTATGTTGTTGGATTTTTCTCTCAAATAGGCAATTTAGTTAAGTTTTTTTAGAATGTGAAAGCTTACCTGTACCATTGAACAGGGCATCATTTGCTGGAGATCTGCAGTCCATAACTTGGTTGTCAATAGCTGTGGGTGGAATTTGGGGCAGTTTGTTAGGAGGACATGCATTGACCAACTTACAAATAGACACGATTTTCCTCCTTTTTTCTGTACTGCCAGCCATACAGTTATTATCATGTGGTTTGGTTGGGGAGAATTCTGCAGACAGTAAAGTTTCTCATGAGTCTGCCAATTCAAGCAACTCCAATCCAGGGAATGGGAATGGTAATATTTTGAACCAAGATAATATCCCGCTGAAGAAGTCCAGTGCAAGTGCTACAAGAAGAAAGAGGAGCCAAAAGAATAGCAACAAGAGGGCAAGTATGAGAACTAAATCCCTGATACCTGAGAAGGGCGGTTCCTTAATATCACGTTGGTTCCACTCTCTGAAAACAGCTACTTACAGTTTGTTACGTGCTTTTAGGCAGCCAATCATTTTGAGGTAACTACCAAAACCTTTTATAATAGTCAGTTGAATATTCTGTAGAATTTGAAGTTCATGTGTATGTGTGCTCCTACTCTAGATTTAGCATTGTTAGCCACCCAAAGAGATGATTGTTTTCACTTTGATATTAAATATATGATTGTCATTGATCCAGAATAGACCACAGAATGAATGCTTGATTTATTTGAATTTTGCCAGATTTTTTCCCACCTATTTTAGGTGTATATGCTGCTTAATATACCTACCCTGGTATCAATTTAGTTTATTCTTCTGATCTATTTGATTTTGGGTTTTACTTTGTTCTTTGGAAGACCAGACCAATGGCTTGGTTTTTCCTAGCACAGATTACTGTTCCCAACCTCTCAACAGTCATGTTCTATTACCAGACAGAGGTCTTGAACTTGGATGGATCCTTTTTGGGGACTGCACGTGTTGTTGGATGGTTAGGCCTCATGTTAGGAACCCTCACGTACAATCGCTACTTAAAAACCATGAAACTACGGAGGATTCTCTTGTGAGTGCTTAACTGCGTTGAATACATTTTTCAACAAACATGTTTATTCTACTTAATCTGCTTAATATTGCTTATGCAGGTGGGCTCATGTTGGGCTGTCTTTGTTGACCCTCCTAGATGTAATTTTAGTGTCCCGATTGAATCTTGCCTATGGAGTTTCAGATAAGATCATGGTTGTCTCAGGATCTGCCCTTGCCGATGCTGTTAATCAATTCAAGCACGTTCATTTTCTCCAAAGTTTCTAGCTTTTCTATTAATTTATTTTGAAGTCAATACCTGTATCCCCCTCAAAACAAAGACAAAGGAGACTCGATTTTGGATTCCAGATCCAGAAATCACATGCATGCTCTCATAAGGAAAAAAGAAAATCACATGCATGATGTTTCATGAATGTATGGATGAGCTCGTTCACACACACACACACTCTCGTGCACCCATAAATCACTCCTCACATAACCTATCTGTCCATAAATCTTTAAATACACCCCCGACCAATTTGCTTTCTCACATTTCTGGTCTGTTTCTGCAGGTTAATGCCATTCCTTATATTATCTGGACAGTTATGTCCGCCAGGAATTGAAGGAACACTATTTTCCCTCTTTATGTCAATAAACAACTTGGGTTCCACCCTGGGATCTTTTGTGGGTGCAGGGTTGGCCTCAATTTTGAACCTCTCCTCGGGATCTTTTGACAACCTTGGTTTGGGCATTGCTATCCAAGTCCTGTGCACTTTCATTCCAATTGCTTTTCTATTTTTGATACCAAAAGAAGCCACAGGGATATCAGCATAGGTAGGGATGATTCATTTTCCCGGTACAAGAAGTTATTCACTTGGTAACGGCAAAATGAGCAGAAACATTGCTACTGAATTTATTTTGTCACTGTCAAGTAGTAGCTGGGATATACGAAATGCACCCTTGAGGATCGAAAGAAATGGGTGCCTTTGATTTATAGCTCTCAAAGTAACCTTCGGTTCTGATGATACACTGATGTACAAGGTTTGTAGAAAATTTTGATCAGTTCAGTCAGAAATACAGAAACTATTACTGGTGCAATGTTTATGGAAAGCAAGGATCAAGTTTTAATCTTTTAAGTTTGATTTTCATTATTTTGATTTTTTTGATTATCATTTTTAAAATTATTTTATTTTACAATTTCATCCTCGTTTTTTTTTCCATCAAGTTTTAATTTATCCTCATTATTTTTTTTGTTATTTTTTTTGTTTTTACAAGTTTTTTTATTAATATTTTTTTTATAATTTCATCTTATAAAATTTGGTTGTTAGTTTTAGAGACTTAGACCATATTTTAGAAGATTTACCTAAGTTTGCTTGGTTTTTTAAAGATTTTTTTTTCTGTTATTTTTTTTCTTTGCTTTTGTAAGTTTTTTTTATAATATAGTTTAACGATTTTATTATTCAAAATTAAATTAGTTAGGATCTAAGCTTCTTTATTAAATCCAAATCTAAAATTTCATATGTTGCAAGTTTTAGAGATTAGATTAAATTTAGAAGGATTGCTACAAGTTTGTTTGGTTTTTTTCCCCATTTTTTATGATGGTGTTTTCTTATTTCTTATCGTTTTTTTTAGTTTTACATTGTTATTTTTTGTGATTTACATTATATGGGATTAGTCTTGAGTTTATAACCAGGATCACTAGTTTCAAATGTTAATACGGTTTCATTTAAATAAAATAAAATAATAAGTTTCATTATTCATACCTTTCTTTTCTTTTCTATCTATAAGATTATCCTAACTTATATCTATGGTTGTAGAGGTTTGTGAGTTCACCTGATTTAATAAAGCTTTTTTTATATATATAATTTTACTTTTCAACATTAAACTATGTAACAATTTAGTTAAAATCAAGTTTGGTTTTTTTTTTTTATGATATTGTTTTGTTATTTTATTTATTATTATTGTATATTTTTATTCATATTATTTAAATTACTTATTGGAATGATTTTTATTTTTTTTTACCCTCACATTTCAAAAAATAAAAAAACAATGTTTGCATGCGAGAATTGCAAATTGAAAATGGATTCACACAAATAGCAAGAGGAGTGTATTTGGTATTATTATAACTATTGTGATTGTAATTTAAGAAAAAAATATTTTATAAAAAATATTTTTAATTAAGATTAATTTGAAAAAATATATGTTTAGTTAAAACTATAGTTAAAATTGAGATTGAACACAAAGTAATTTAATATGTTTAGTTAAGAATAGTTTTTAAATTATAAAATAACAATACTTTATAAAATAACTAAAAAAACACATTAATATTAATAGTTTTTAATTGAAATATTATACATTTAACTAATATTATTACATTATAAAATAACAATACTTTATATAAAATATTTTTTATTATTCTATTAAACTTTTTGTTATTACATTACATATGAAATCCATCCTACAAGAATTATAATTTCCATTACTTCCCAGCGTGCAACAAATTTATAAATATAATGTGGTGGTTGGCACGCACCATCACATTCAATTATTTTTTATTATTTCATTCTCACAACCCCCGCTTAAAACTTAAATCAATCACCACACACGGTATCTCTATTCACCATCATCTCCTTCCACCATGTCCCTTTCTTGGCAGCACCTCCACTAGAACCAAAACCAACACTACCATTAACCAACCCCTTCACCAAGACTGACCCTCACCTATTTACGTCCACAAATTAGCCCTCTCCCTCACAAACCCAGTAGCCTCTAACATCCCTGAATCAACCCTCTCCCTCATAAACCCATGAGCCTCTCACATCCATGAATCGACCCTTTCCCTCACCTATTTACCTTCTTGAATTAGCTCTCTCCCTCACAAACCCAGTAGCCTCTAGCATTTTCTACTACCAACACACCCATAGTGAATCGACCTAACCATTAAACCACAACATAGTCAGCCCTATGTCTTCCTCACACAAACCTGAAAACTCATCTCACCTAGTCACCTAAAACCCATTTGCATATCTATTTCAACCCATTAGATTCCCCTAACCAACGATCAGCTCAGCATCCCTCATCAACCCAATACGCATCAGCCCTGTTGTTACTCATTTGTTGGGTCCTACGTGCTAATGGAGATGGTATATATCCCTTTTTAAATCGAAGGCATGAGTTTAGTTCAAGTTTGATTGGAAATTGACAAAAGCAAAAAAGAAAAAAAAGTTTTTTAAACCCTATTTCAGCCGTTTTCTACTCTCTTTATCCTTTTTATCCACTGTCAAAATTATCATGATTCTTAAGCTAATTAGGAGTCTTTATAATAATAAATTCATTCCTTTTTTATCTAGTCTTTAAGGTTGGATAAAATCCCTCAGAAGTTGCACTAAAAAAACTGATTTTGCTGTTGTCACAACTTTTTGTTCCAACTTAGGCTTTTATTTTGATTTCGTTTCGTGTAATATCTTATCATCCTTACTATATTCTATCACTCATGACATATTGAAGATTTGGTCTATACCTTTATTGAGTCCTAAGACTCATTATTCTTATGGAAGACTCTTAGTCAAATTGGAATGCTTAGCATTGTCAGTTTTCTGAATTAGATCAGGAGATCCTTTTTGACCAATTAAATTGCAACCAAATTCTATTCTTCAAAATGAATTTATCTCATTTTGAACCTTTCATGATAGTTGTAATCTTATACGCGTAGATGAATTTGGTTTTTGAATTGCTTGATTTTGATAGTAGAAGCTCAAGATACCCCTGTTTGAATATCTAAACATGAAAATGGAGAATTTTATCGCAAGAAGGATTCTAACCCGAGTTTTGCACTAAAGACTCTGCTTCCATCACAATTTTATTGGTTGTTATTCTTAGTTCATACTTTTAGTCATATTGGGTGCTCGACATTGTCAGTTTCTGAATCAGATCACAAGACTTTTTTTTTATCAACCAGATTGTTGCCAGATTCTATTCTTTCAAAACAATTTTATCTCACTTCAAATCCTTCATCAAAGTTGTAGTCCTGAACGCATAGATAAATTTGTGTTTTGAGTCGCATGATTTCATTATTAAAAGCTTAAGATATTCCTGTTTGAATATTTAATGTGAAAGTAGAAAATTTTATCATGAGAAAGTTTGGCCCGAGTTTGCAAGTTTGATTCAAAGGATCTAATTGCATGATACTTAAAGTTTGAAGACTAATTGCGGGTGATTATAAAGAATTTTGTTTATCAAGGGTCGTGTTAAAAAAAATATTGAAATAAGCAAGTTTGCAGATGAAATCACAAGAAACTTGGTTGGATTTGAAAAGAAAAAAAAAGCAGGGCCAAGATTAATTTGCAAACCAACTACCTTTGCCTTGCGTTTCAGCAACAAACGACGTCGTCATTCTTTACATTAATGCGCATTGTTTTTCCTTTCTTCAGCTAAGGAGACAAGACGACGCCATTTTAAAACAACCCAATTTTGAATTAAAGAGCATGGTATGAACCCGCGTTTGCAACCTTTTCCCTCCTCTGCAACCGTTTCCTGCTATTTTCTTTTTTTGGCATTTCTCCCGTCCTTGCATTATACAAGACAGCCCCTCTTTTTATGCTAGGATGGCAGCTGCGAGAGGGAACGATTTTGTACCTCATAGTGGCAGCTGGGGAAAAGGCAGCAGAGGGAGCCTCGCCATCATCTAATGGTTAGAATTCCATCCCTAAACACAGACGTCTGGAATGAGAGGGTGTTAGGTTATAACCAAGGGATTATCCGTTGCTGATTTACATAATCAGCAACCGAATTTCAGCAACGGATAATCCATTGCTAAAAAATTAGCATTTATTATTTACATCTGAAATTATCCGTTGTTAATTTTGTTGTTGAGTTTTATCAACAACAGATTTTAATATTATCTATAACGGACTCATTAGTTGCTAATAGACTATTTTTTTTGTAGATATTAGTCTCCAAGTTTTTTTTGCTCGGCTATTTAAACGAGCTGCTGGAGAGAAAAAAGGGAGGGGGGAGAAGAGGGAGACACAAAGAAAGAGTGAAAAACAGAGGGAGCTAACACCAAGAAGGTTAGAGAAACATAAAAACCAACGAGAACGAGAGGGAAGATTATCTCTAGTCTATCCTACATTGCCACAAAGGGGTTCACATAAGGAGGTTTTTTAAACTCCTAACGGCAAAAAAAAGGAAAGCGTCTGCACTTCATCCGCTGCATTAAAACAAGCAGGATCCGCAGGTATAGTTCCAGTTTTCTGCTGCCTTGCTATATTTAAACTAGGCATCTGTTGTTTGTTTTCTTTTTTCCAAAACTTGTTTTCTTCTTTTGCTCTAGATGTTCAGTTTCTGTTTGAACAAAAAGTGTCATGCTTGCCCACTATTACTTCCATGATTTTTTAGTTTGGGTTATTGTTTATGTTAAAGCTGTATGCTTTTTTCTTGATTTATTACTGTGAGAGACCGTGAGTTTTAAAGGTCTTCACTGTCTCTCCCTCCCTCTGCTCGAGTGTCTCCTTGCCATGGAACGTTGCATAGGAATGATAATGGCTTAGAAGTGCAGTTTTTATGCGGGGAGGAGAAAGAGAAAACAAAGAGAGTAGAGGAGACGGAGAGAGTCCAAAAATAGAGAAGAAAAACAGGAGGAAACAACAAAAAAATAAAAGAGAAAAGAAATACAGAGAGGAAAGGAAAGAGAGAAAACCGAGAGAACAAGAAGAAGGTGAAGAGGAGAATAAATAAAATGCCTGCGGCACTTTTATGTTTGTGTACAATTGCAATGGCAATGATGCGGAGGGAAAAAGAACCACGCATTAAATATCAGAACCCATTGAAGAGGAGATGGAAGATACACGGGAACCGGTAGCGGCGTTTCCCATCTCTATGGCCATCGTCAATCGTAGCAAGTCCTTCCTGCCTTGATATACCGATAAGGATTTAAGAGCCCCGTGTACCCAATTGTTTAAGAAGTGAGGATGGAGGTAGATGACGAACTGTAGGACGTATGATTAAGAAGTGGTGGTGGCAAAAACAAGAAGTGGTGACTAAAACTCTCATCTAATAAAGTATCAAGGGCATCAGTAGCACGGCCAGATGTCCAAGAAAGCCGTCTCTCTACCTCATCAACAGTCACAAATCCTTGAACCTAACAAAATTAAGATTTTCAAGGCAACATAAGACACTTGTTCTTCGAGAAGGATGATATTTTAAGATACGGAAAATAAAAAATCCTGAGCCAGCTCCAAAATTTCATTATGTTCTTTGTTCAATTCAGTTGGAACAGAGCGAACAAGCTTTCTTTTCCCGATAGAAATCACCTCAAAACCACTACCCAATATCTGTGAAAATTCAAGCACCGGATGTTAATAGTATATCAATCAGAAACCTAACAATCAAAGACAGGAAACTGACTGGACACGTAACTCTGTTGCTAATCATGAAAGACAGCAACTTTTTAATTTTGCAAAGATAGGAGAACCGCTTTGATGCATATATCGAAAGAATTTGAAAAGAATAATCTATCTTAAAGCAACGATTAGGTATCTAAAATGATTTTCAAAAAGCATATAAATAACTCTGTACTTCAAATTGTTCTGTCGCCTCAAAAAATTAAGCAAACTCAGGAAGTGGGCCTTGGAAAGATACGGACACCAAAAAAAATTTCTTGCCTCGACTCAATAGTAGAGCTTCACCTTGCATTTGCATCTTGTTTCTCAAACAGAGCTAGTATAAATAGTACATATACCGAAAAATAAAAAATAACACAAACCTTTAGCTTACTTATTGCACGTAAACAATCATCCTCTGACGCAGCCTCACGATCACTTTTTCATTTCTGACGAAGCAGGGTGCAGAGTTCTGGCAGATTGATCAAAACTCCATTGAGAGGTCTTGTTGCCAAGCATATCTCTAAAATTTGCACTCCTGGCTGGGCAAGTGTGTGTGTTTCATTATAGGACACTTCACAGCACAATTGAATCAAATGTTATATACCGAAAAAAGAGAATACTTGATAATGGAACCAAAAAATTGAGCAAAAATGTTTCCAAGTAACAATCTAAAAGCTCAAGAACAAAGAATCATATAATGCACCAAGAGTATAAGATGCAACATCAGAAAAACACGACCGTAGTTTTTTGATGTATGACCTTCTAATTGGTACTCCGTAAAGATCTTTGAATTTAGAGCCATAAATATTTCAATCCTCAATAATTAAAAAAAGCGGGGTTTGAGACCCTACAAAATCTTAATCACAACCAAGTTATTAATTTTAGTTGCATAGCCTCTTAGCCTTAGGTGATGTAATCTTGCAAACATGTCAAATGATTCCAACACAAACTGCCCTCCAAATACATGTTCTCTGTATTCATTTAAAAAATTATAACAAACAATAGATACACCTTCTAGTCTTGCATCATAGACACTTGTTGACTCAGACACATTTGCCAAAGATATAGCACCATAATGAAAAAAGAAAATGTACAAACCAAGTTCATAATAGAAGTCACCAATCTGTAACAGCTCTGCCCAAAGACCCTTATTCGATGCCAATGGATCCACTCCAACTTTAGCACACATCTCATGGAATTGCGCCCTCAAAGTAGGGTTCTTTCGAATATCAGTCTGCACCAACCCACGTCAACACTGCAATACCATTTCCATTAAAATCACAACCCTGACAATCACACCATGTCCTCTTTCATTTATCTCTTAAAACCCGTCAAAATTTTACGAGATTAGCAACTGGGCCAGTAAAAAAAATATCAAAGAAGCACACAGGAACTCATCTTTCTTACCGTAACAGAAATAAACACCTCTAAAATTCACAACTTTAGTATTAAAAATCCAAACTTTTTTATCTCCAAACGGTAAAGTTCTCTGATATAAAACAGAAATTTATCAGCTGACCTTGTGTTCGCGGGCAAATTCTTAAAGCTGAGAACGAAAAGTTGCAAGCTGTTCTTTCATAAGATCAGTTTTTAGCCTTGCTACATTTTCTCCAAGTATCCGATATTGATCCTTCAATACCATTTCAAGAAATGAAAAGCAAAGACTCAGAAACTGTTTATATTGAACATTAATAAATAACCAAATGGAAAGCAATGAACGAATCCAACAGAAGAAACAGTAGTTACCCTTGTTGCAGCTGCTGTTTGTAACCCACCAATACCAGGTCTCCTTCTCATTCCCTTTTTTTATTATAGACTGCTTCTTTGATTGATATCTTTTGTGGGTTTTGATCAAAGTTTTGAACTGTTTTCCTAGCGGTTCTTTTATGGTGTTGGTGTGGAAAGTACTTTGCCTGAAACTTACCTTATATATAATTTGATGTAACCTGTGTTCAACAATCAGAGTGGCGCAGCGGAAGCGTGGTGGGCCCATAACCCACAGGTCCCTGGATCGAAACCAGGCTCTGATATTAGAGTAGCTTCCTCCACTCGTTAAACATTTTTGTTTAATCGCCCTCCTAGTAATTTTTTTTATTTGCAACGAGGTCCCTCCTTTTATTTTCTGCATTTAATCTCTTCTCATTTGTGTGAATCCATTTCAATTTGCAATTCTTGCGTGCAGGCAGGCTTTTTTTAAAGCAAAATGTTAGGGTAAAAAAATTAAGACCCAGTTATTTGTAAAATTAGTAATTTAAATAATAAAAAAAATAGAATAAAAAATGATCCCATTTGAATTATTAAATAACTCAATGTTGATGGATAAAATTTTAAAAAATAATAATTTTAAAAAAATTATTTTTAAATTAAGTGGACTTGAAAACTTTGCAATCATATGAGTATAAATTAGTATAATTTTATATAAAAAAAAGGTCTGAACGATAAAACTTATCAATTTAAAAAAAAAAAAGTGAAACCTATTAATATTTGAAATCAGCGATTTTGATCATAAATCTGGGACTAATCCTGTATAAGACATATAATAAAAAATAACAAAGTACAAATAAAAAGAAAAATGAGATGAGAAATAAGAAAACATCATCTTAAAAAATGAGGGAAAAATCAAGCAAATCTTCCAAACTTTGTCTAATATCTAAAACTTGTAACTAGTAAAATCTTAAATTCAAGTTTCATTAAGAAGCTTATATTCTAACTAATTTAATTTTAAATATTAAAATCATGAAGAAATATTAATAAAAAATTTTAAAAAACAAAAAAAATCACAACAAAAAGAATTTATAAAAAAATAAATAAATTTAGAGTGAAACTTTTAAAACATGATCTAATTTCTAAAACTGACAACCTAATTTTAAAAAATAAAATTATAAAAAAAATATTAATAAAAAAATCTTAATAAAAAAATGAGGATGAGATTATGAAAAAAAAATAGAAAATGATCACAAAAGAAAATAGCAATCAAAATAATAAAAATTAAATTTGAAAAATTAAAAAATTATAAGGATAAAATTAAAAAATATTTGTAATTTGATAAATTATTTAAAGATTAAAAATGATAGGGGTGGAATTAAAAAATAATTGTGATTTTATAGATAATTCAAAAATGAAACATAATAGTGAAAAGGAGATGAAGAAAATATGAAGAAAAAAATAAATAGTAGGGGCTAATTTAAATTTTTGAAAAAGGCTGTTATAGAATTTAAGGTGGGGAGAGAGAAAAAAAAAACTATCATCGATACCAAACCTGACAAGTATTTGGAATTTAGAATACCTCATCACATCGAGAAAGCTAAAACCTTTTAAATGCCATTATAGAAAACAATGTTTGACGAGTGAATAACCTCCCATAGACTATCAAAAAGGTGTAGGGATAATCCACAAGTGTCAACAGGTATTTTTTAATAATATTTTGTATATATTATTAACAATAATATTCCTGAGTAACTTTTAATTTTATAAAAAAATTTAATATTAAATAATAAAAAAATAACTCGTAAAAAAGTTGTGTTAATTATATTTTTAAGGATATAAAAGTAAATAGACTATTTTAAAATTTCAAAAAACCAAAACAGCACTGGATAATAGGCATTATATTATTTTATTTTAATGCAAAAAAGAAAAAGAAAGAGAAAAGCAAGAACATAGCCAGTGCCATTGAGAAGATGTTTTATTTATTTATTATTATTTCTTTATAAATAACAAATCCAAATATCTCTCATATATGGATCCTTCAATACCATTTCAAGAAATGAAAAAAAAAAACCCCTCAGAGACTGTTTATATTGAACACTGATAAATAACCAAATGGAAACCAATGAATGAATCCAACAGAAGAAACAGTAGGTAGCCTTGCAGCAGCTGCTGTTTGTAACCCACCGATGCCAGGCCTCCTTCTCATTCCCTTTTTTATTGAAGACTGCTTCTTTGATTGATATCCTTTGTGGGTTTTGATCAAAGTTTTGAACTGTTTTCCTGGTAATTTTTTATGGTGTTGGTACGGGGAAGGGGAAGAGAGACAGAGTCGAAGAACTGAACCTTGACGATAAATTGCATTATATAAATTGTTGCTCATCCTGTGTTCAACAATCAGAGTGGCGCAGCGGAAGCGTGGTGGGCCCATAACCCACAGGTCCCTGGATCGAAACCAGGCTCTGATAATTGAGTAGCTTCCTCCACTGGTTAAACGTTTTTGGTTAATCGCCCTCCTACTTTTTTTTTTATTTGCAACGAGGTCCCTCCTTTTATTTTATGCATTTAAAAAATTATTTTAATTGTAATAAATATAAAAAGAAAACTAAATTTATATTCCATGTGGTGTCAATCTATCCGCATAGCCATTTTTATGTCGAACTCTAAAGAAATGATGACATCTAATGCATTTTAATAAAAGGGTAAGCCCATTTCAAAGGAAGAAGGAACGAAAGCGACCCACAAATTCCTTATATATATATATATATTTGTTAAAATAATGGTTCCCTAAAGAACTGGGGGAATATTATTCATGCTTCGAAGCATCCACCACATCTCTTTGTGCCAACAAGGTGCTCGTTGTCTCTCTTTTTTTTAATTAATGGATTCAACGCATTTTTTTTTAGTTGCGAAGCCTAAACCGGAATTTACTCGGTGCAAAGGTCATGAAATTAGAAAGGGTTAATTTTTATTTTTTTTAAATAATATTATTTTGATAAAATAATTTTTTAAAAAAATTAACAAATTAAATGTTGAATTTTGACTAGGTTAGCTTAGTTTTTTTTTTTTTAATGACAGATCAATCCATATTTTTCTAATTCTTGTTATAGAGATAGAAAAATAGATTAAAATTTAGGTTAATTAGGTTAATGAATAACTCGGTTTTTTAACGGGTTAAGAGTTTTTCCATACTAGTTTATATCATGAGTTATGCTATTTTTTTATATAGATAAAAAAAAATAAGCTAAAACCTGAATTGAAAATGATAATAAGTTAACCTAAGTTATTATCTAGGTTAGTTAAATATATATATATATATTTATTTATTTTAGCTCAAATTCTAATTTGCGTTTTTTTCTCACTTTAAATATAAAAAAATCATTTTTCTATATCTAAAACAAGAAAGGGAGGGATATTAATTATTTGTTCCTAACCATGATCTGTTCGTTTTTCTTACTCCAAAAAGAAAAAAAAAGACTGGTTTTGTTAAATGTTTGAATAGCTAATTCTCCAAGAAATGAGAATGTGAAGGACAATAAACAAATTAATCTAAGAAGTAAAACCTAAAAAAAAAAAAACTTAATTAAAAACTAAACAAATTAATCTAAGGCCATGTTTGTTTCTCGGAAAACAGTTTTCGGGAAACTACTTTCCAAACTTTCCTGTGTTTGTTTGTCATAAGGAAAGTTGGTTAACGGAAAACACTTTCCGGTCAACAAAAAACATTTTCCAGTCAACAGAAAACACTTTCTGGTCAATAAAAATATTTTTTAATAAAAAAAATTTGGCTTGATTTTCAAAAAAATATTTTCCTTTTAGCTGTGTTTGTTTTCCGGAAAGTGGTTTCCGAGAAAACACTTTCCAAACTTTCTTGTGTTTGTTTTTCAGAAAGTGATTTCTGGAAAATCACTTTCCAAACTTTCTTATGTTTGTTCGCTGTTAGGAAAGTTGGTAAACGGAAAATACTTTCCAGTCAAAGGAAAATTTAACTTGATTTTTAGGAAAGTGTTTTCCTGAAAAATTTGGGAGGAAAACACTTTCTGGAAGTTGTGAAAAGTTTAGAAATGTCATTATTTGTTGATTATATCAAATTTGATCCTCAAACTTTTGATTGTTATATATATTTTGTTTTAAATATTTATTTTTCAATTTCATTTCTTAAAATTTAATTTTTATATTTACTTTGGTCCTTATTTTTATAATTGTTATTTGCTTTTCTCCTATTATTTTTTTATTGAAATTTTTTTCTATCAAATTTGATCCTCATTCTTTTGATTGTTATTTATTTTATTTGAAATACTTTATGAAATGTTAATTATTATTATTTTAATTTCTTCATCTTTTTTTTTTAAGATTTGATCTTTATTGTTTTGATTATTATTTATTTTATTTGAGATAATTTATGAAATTATTTTTTTCAATTTTATTATTATTCAACTTTTTAATTTGTAAGATTTATTCCTTGTTATTTTAATAAACTTGAGAAAAATAAAATATTAATAAATTATTTTCCATAATACTGTCAAACATCAGAAAATACTTTATTTTTAAGGAATTACTTTTCTTCGAAATTTACTTTTCTGAAATTTATTTTTTTTTAAATTTACTTTTAAAAAAAAAACAACTTTCCTACAAACAAATAAATAAATGAGGCTAAGAAGTAAAACCTAAAAAAACCTTAATTAAAAACTAAATCACACGTGGCCACATGACGTTCACTAGAGACAATAATAAATTAATGACCATCATGCCAGATTTTGTCCCCCCTCGAAATCCACTCCTAATAAACACATAAACAAAAGAAAGAAATCCTTCACTTTGCCCTCTTTAATCCTCTTTGTTTAAATGTTTTCATGAAGACCTCCCTTTTAAATTGCTATTTGTTATTAAAAATAATTTTTTTAAAAGTGTATTACATTAATATTTTTTTATAATTTTAATATACTAGTATTCAAAAAAAAAATATTTTTATATATTTTTAAATAAAAAATACTTTAGAAAATCATGTATTATAATAATACCCTCTTGTTAGATTACTCATGAATGTGACCTTAATTTTAATAATAGAAAAATAGTAGGAAGTGAAGTGAGGAATGTTATTTAGTAATTTAAATTTTTAAATTGATATGATTTTTTAAGATAAACTAAAAAACTTTATAATTATATAATCTATTCAAAGCTTACCATCTTATTGTTCATAATATGCTTATAAGAGTATATACGCATAAAACATTTTATTAGATAATAAATAAATAAATAAAACTAGTTTGATCATTGCTCAAGAAACAAAATAAGACCCACAATGTGTTAAAAAAGCCAGAAAAAGAAAAGAAAAGAAAAGAAGAAAGGTGATCAATGGGTTCTCCACACGTCTCTTTATCAGGATTGACAGGTACAGCGCCATCCGCAAACACACCGTACAAAGAATATTCACCACAGTTCGAAGCATATACTATACATATCTCTCGAGGAGTCTCCAGGAAAATAATTTTTGAATATTCAATTGAAATATCACAATATACAAATTATGAAAAATATTTTTATTTTTCAGAATAAATAAATTTTACTGGGGTTTTTATATAATTTTTTTATAGAAATTTACATGTATATATAAATCTATAATAAATTTAAAACATCAATTTTATTTATAAATATAAATCTTTATTTTAAATATAAACAAATTATTGAATAGAAACTTATTAATATTTTTAAACCATGTTGAAATGAGACAACCCATATGTAATAAAGCAGACTTGAGTATTAATATTTTTTCAGTAATAACTAATTTCTAATCTTGGAATTTATCAGATTAATCTATTTAGATTTTTTTAATAAACCTAAACTAAATAATTAAGTTGCCACTCTTTAATTCTGATAACTTACCACACCACATGTGCATGTGTGATAGAGTCAACAAGAAAATAATCGTTTTTTTTTCTCCGGTCATTATTTTAGATAGTATTTAATATTATAATAGCATATGAAAAATATATGTTTTAATTTATTTTTAATATTATTATATTTAAAAAATAAAAATATAAAAAAAATAATTTTTTAAAAAGTACAACAACAACGCAATAACAAATTTAGGCTGTTAATCAAATTACATTATCGGCTTTTTTTTTTTTTAATATCGTAGTTGCTCCACGGTACAAATTGGCTTTCTTGATGCTTAGTTTACATTGAGAAACTTTGCTCTTGAGGTATTTTATTGATTGATAAATTATTTGTGTATATTTATTATTAAGAAATATAATATTTTTTTAAAAAAATTATTTAAAAATTTATTAATACACATATGTGCATGTATATATATATATATATATATATATTTTGATATCTTTTCAAGATAAATACACTTTAAAAAAATATTTAAAAATAAAAACTATCATATTTCCAAACATAAACTTTGTATCACCCTCGATATTATCTTTTTTTTTACAAAATTTTTAAAATAAGATAATTAATATATCTAAATAAAATTTAAGTGTCAAGAATTTTAAGAAATGAAAAAATACCTATAATAATTAGTCATTAAAATCCACAAAAACGCTTAGCCTTTTTTTCTAGCAAAAAGCTGAACTTTGAAGATATTCAAGGAAGAAATGGAATTCTAAATGCCCACTTGCTAAAATTGTCTTAAACACTCCCAGCCATTATTTAAAAAAATCAAGAAGTTAATTTATTAGAAAATATGAATAATTTTTAAAAATAATTAAGAAATAAAAAAATAACTCAACTATTAAAATTCCAAAACATGTTTGGCAAATAAGAAAATTCAAAATAACTCATCTTCATGTTTATGAAAACTACAAGAATGAACCAAAATAAAATTATAATAATTATATTATATTATTGAATAAATTGACATTATTGAAATTAATTATAGAAACTAATTACGAAAGTCTTGAAGGGTGTGTATATATATATATTTATTTATTTCAATCCGTGCTTCCTACCTAAACTTCAAACCATTTTAGGTCAGTCAAGAAATTAACATGTGAAGAAATACACATTTTCCTATAAAAATAATTAAATTAAAAAGCATGAAAAGAAAAGAAAAAATTCAAACCAATCATGTGAGGCCATGTCCTTGATTAGAGAAAACAAAAATGCTAATGACCATAGTACAAAAAATAATCAAAGACAAAAGACACCATACCTTCTCTTCTCCTCTCAATCCTCAGTCCATATGAACTGCAAGCAAAAACAAATAAGAGATAGAAGAAAGACAAACTCTCAATTCTTGACTCTCTCATGGAGCCATCTTTATCTTTGAAAACAAGACTGACAATCTCCCTCTTTCTCTTCTTTCTCACCCCACAATCATCTTTAGCTATAAAAGTACCCTTCCACCCTCAGGACTTGCTTCCTTTGTTACCAAGGCAAGTCTCATGGCCAATTCTCAAGTATTTAAACGGCGCAGTGGACCTTTTGCCAACATTTGTTGGTGCTGCCTCTGCTTTAAACGACACCGGTGAGTGGAAAGGTGCTTGCTTTTACGAGAACCGGGCTTGGATGGAGTTTCATAACAAGACTGGTAGTGAATTTGGTGGCGGTACACTTCATCTTAAGGTATTAAAGATGTTAACTTTTTCGGTTTCTTGGTTTGGGTTTTGTTGAAGTCGTTGGTTTTTATTGAGTTTTGGAGGATTTGTTTTCTTGGTTTTTAATTTGGTGGCGGGACATTCTTATTTTATGGTAATAAAGACTTGATAACTTTTGATGTTTTTGTTTTTGTTGAAATTTGAAGTTATCGAATTTATTAGATTTCAGTACTGAATTGAAGCGTACCGGGGTGTGGAAGGAAGTTAATTTGGGGTTTTAGTGTGGTTGTTTTGTTTGGTTTTAGTTGGAATTGGATGCTTTTTTTGTAGTGTAGAGTCGAAGCTCGTTTTGGCTGGTATCTGGGTGTTAGAGGAAGTAAATTTGGGGATATTGTGGTTTGCTTTTTGATGGATTTGTCGAAAATAGGAGTATTTGTTTCATGGTTTGCTTGATTTGAATGTCTGCTGAATTTGAGTTCTTGTAGCACGGATGTAGATTTAAAGTGATTGTTTTATAGTATTGTCTTGAGGATTAAGGTGATTAGTTTGCTTGATTTTAGTTGTCTTGTTGAAATTGGAGGATTTATATAGGGATTTGAGTTTATGAAATTTTAGAACCGTGTTTGAGTTTCTTCAGGCTTTGAAATGCCAGGAGTTGCACCTGAGTTGTATTTTACCTTTTCTATTACGAACTCTGTTTCACTTTGTTGAAATTTGTAGGATTTGGTATATGGATTTATTATTTTTAAGGAATGAATTTGACTTTGGTTAGTCAATGTGTTGGTGGTTTATTTGTGCTAGTACCCGTGAGTGATTGTACTTTTTTTTTTGTGCTTGTAGTGATTTGAAATGTGTCTTTATGCTGTTCAGGTTAGTAAAGCTCACAGCTGGACATGTATGGATATTTATGTCTTTGCCACTCCCTATCGTGTAACATGGGATTATTACTTTTTATCTCGAGAACATACATTAGAGTTTAAAGAGTGGGATAGCAAAGCTGAATATGAATATGTAAGTTGTACTTCCTTTCATTTCTGGATTTACTACATTAGCTAGCCTGTCTAGTTTTGGCTTCAAGATCTGAGTTATCACCGTGATTATTATGTTTGTGAAATCAGGTGAAACACCAGGGAGTCTCAATTTTCCTCATGCAGGCAGGGATGCTCGGAACCCTTTCAGCACTATGGGATGTCTTTCCCTTATTTACAAATACTGGATGGGGAGAGAATTCTAATATTGGATTCCTGAAGAAACATATGGGGGCTACCTTTGAACAGCGTCCGCAGCCTTGGGTTACCAACATCAGCGTTGATGATATTCACTCTGGTGACTTCCTTGCTATATCAAAAATTCGTGGAAGGTGGGGTGGTTTTGAGACTTTAGAGAAGTGGGTTAGTGGAGCTTATGCTGGTCATTCTGCTGTTTGCTTAAAAGATTCTGAAGGAAAATTATGGGTTGGTGAATCAGGACATGAAAATGAACAGGTAAATGGAACTTGCTAAATTATATTACAATATAGTATTTCAATGATGGAACCTGTAACTGACTGCAAACCTTTTAACATCATCGCAAGGATTCTTTTCCTCTGTTTTTTGAATCTTCTATTTTTTCTCCAATAACTTAAGTAAAGTGTGGCACTGCCCAGGCTAAATAATTTATGTAAAAGGTGTGGTACTGTCCATGTCATTTCTCAAAACATTCATGTTTAATTCTTTCTGGACATTTGTTGGTCTCAGGGGAAAAACCAAGATAGCCATGTTAATAGTCCTCGCTAAACTAAACATTTCCGTTTATTTTGCAGGGAGAAGATATTATTGCTGTGTTACCTTGGGATGAATGGTGGGAATTCGAGCTCAATAAGGATGACTCAAATCCACATATTGCATTGCTTCCTCTGCACCCTGATGCTCGAGCTAAGTTCAATGAGACTGCTGCTTGGGAGTATGCTTTGAGCATGAATGGAAAGCCTTATGGATATCACAACATGATATTTAGCTGGATAGACACTCTGGATGGGAACTATCCACCACCATTGGATTCTCATGTGGTATGAAACTATCCAGCATTAGGTGCTGCTGCTATAGTTTTCTTTTTTCTTTTTTCCCTCTACCTTCTTATTATGTAATCTATGCAACGTGATTTTTCCATCTCTTGCTCTTTCCCCCAAGGTTAACTATGATCTGCATAATGTTGCTACCCCTCGATAAGGAAGAAATTACAATGATTAATTAATTTTCTTGTTTCTACGTGGTGTGTCTAGGAAAGTTGCTTTGGCATTATATCCTGATGTTGCATGCTGATGTCTTCATAACTTAAGATGTAAACTTAAGGAAAAACATATACTAAAATGGGAATTTGTTATCTTGATGAAATGAAGCTAGAAGTTCTTTCTTTTGGGAAGTCAGACAAGGTGCTACCCTCTTGGCAGACTATGACCATTTCCACTAGGTTTATTTTTATGCTACATCTGCGATGGTTAACTACCCATCGACAAGTTTGAGCTGTATGTTGCATCTTCAAAAAACTTCGGAGAATTTCATTGAGATTCCGTTATATCATCCTTTAATATTTTAAGATGTGCATTTGATCTGCTAGGGGTACTGGTGAGTTTTATATAAAATAAAAAACCAAGTTAAAATATTGGTTTCAGAAGTTTAATCAGTGACACCAGTCTAAAGAAGTTCTTTCCAAGTTTTACAAAACAGTTCATTTGTTTGAATGTATTCTTTACCTTGAGGTTTTTGGTCTTCATAGGCTTGATTGCCAGCTCCGTGGTCCTGCAGGTTGCTTCTGTTATGACAGTTTGGAATCACATGCAACCTGAATATGCTGCTAACATGTGGAATGAAGCCTTGAACAAACGACTTGGAACTCAGGTATCTTAATAATTCAGTCCAGCATTTCTATGGTATCTGATTGGCTTAAATAAATGGTTGGAAATTAGAAATTTCAATTTGTATCCAATATGATATGTACAAATCATAGTTTTTAATCCTGACTTGGACAAATGCCTGGTCATGGTCATAGGTCAAGTGGGTTGACTTGAACCAGTTTAATTTTGTTTATTTTATAAAAAAGTAAAAATAACATTATTTTGAAAAAAAAAAGAGAAAAAAAATCAGTGAGTTTTGAATGGTTTTTCCCCTTGACTAGGTCACGGTTCAACCTTGATTTTTGACCTAGTCACACTAGGTTAATTCTCCCCTTATTTTTGTTCAAACTCGGCCCAGCCTAGATCCCGGATTGCGTAGGTCATGGTTCAACCCTACAGGTCTGGTTGGGTTTTAAAACATTGCTACAAATTGTCAGTCTGTTACTCCTATCTTGTGTCTTTTTAGCCATATCCAAACGTTATGGTTATTTCTTAATACCAAGCCACATATCTAATGGAGTCAAGATGATTAGTTTGTTACTCCTATCTTGTATCTTTGTAGCCATATCCAAACGATATGGTTATTTCTTAACGCCAAGCCACATATCTTTATTTTGTTTCGAAGCCAGAAAATTATGCTTAGATTATTTTCCAAACGGTCTGTGTTCTGATTCTATCAGCTTTTTTTTTTCTCACTTTTGTGCTTCATGTAGGGCCTTGATCTTCCTGATGTCTTGGTAGAAGTTGAAAAACGTGGGTCATCCTTTGGGGAATTGCTGACAATTCCTGAACAGGATGATTGGCTGTATGCTGATGGGAAGTCAGCCTCGTGTATTGCTTTTGTTCTGGAAATGTACAAGGAAGCAGGACTGTTCGATCCAATTTCTGGCTCTGTACAAGTGACTGAATTTACGGTTAGTCTTCCATGAGCACTTATCAGATTGCTGTTTAGTTTTTAATTAAGAAATTGATTTTTAACATCAGTATTCTCCTCACTGGAAATTGAAAGAAAAGAAAAACAGAGAATCATAAGAAACTTTTTTTGTTTTTATAAAGAAATGTAATAATTGAATTTATCCTGCTCCTCTCTGTAACAGTACCCTGAATGTATTCATTTTCTTGCTGACAAAGCAGATCAAAGATGCTTACACACTAAGGTTTTATGAAAACAATTCAAGCCGCTTGCCAAAGTGGTGCAATGATGGAGATGATGTGAAGCTCCCATTTTGTCAGATTAAAGGGAAGTATCGAATGGAACTACCAGAATACAATACCATGGATCCTTACCCCCATATGAACGAAAGGTGCCCATCACTCCCCCCAAAATACTACAGAACACAGAATTGCTAAACGGCCTTCCATTTTCTTGCTGTTGTTGTAACAATATTTGATGCCAGTGGGCGCATTGTTCTTTGAATTGATGTGTGGAAGCAGCCAGGCAAAAGGTCTGTTACTGAAAGTAATATGGTAGTGTAGAAGATTTTAGCCGTTAATTCTTTCACTTGTACACGGTAGCCACAACGCAGGCAAGCACGCAGATGTAATGCGGTTGTTCCCCTCATTCCTGTCTGTGATTGCAGCGTTTGTCTTGGGCGGTATTAGTCTATACGTAGATGCCCCTTCTACTAGTTATTTTAACAGAATTGGTCAAAATTTCCAATTTTTCATACGCTTCCAAAATCTCATTTGTCCCATTGCATTTCATGCGAGAGAGGAGCAAGATACTTTGTCTGCAAGTGCCTGCCAGTACTATGCCCATACAAGTTTCACAACGCAGATAGGTAGTTGTCACCGTTTTCATTTGTTTAATATGGACATAATAGCCTTGGTTTCGATGGGTCTATTACCAAAACTAGCATAGATTGGTAAAAGATCTGAGAATATTTCACGTAAAACATTAGGGAAATAACACACTTTCACTACTTTCACTACTTTCACTTCTTTCACTTGTCTGATAATGTGAATCGTGGTTCTTTTAAATAACAACAACCACTAATAAAAATAGTGGATGTTTTATACACAAATGTTAATATGATTAGTGGTTATGTTATCCCAACACAATTTTAACAGAAATCTAATATTAGATTTTACATAAAACAAAGTTTAAATGACTATACGGAAACTTGAACAAAACCATAAATTATGAAACCAAATTTTAATATTGATTTTATTTATTAATTATAATCTCAATTCAATGTGTTATTCTTAATTATTGTGTTTATTTATTAATTATAAAGATATTTGATAATGGCTATAACAAAACATAACAATGTGCATTTTTTAACTTGTAAATGCATGATTTGAAATTTTAAATAATATGTCTACTTGTTATTTAACAATTTTAAATCATGCTTATCTAAAATAAGTATGAAAATACATAATATAAAAGATAATATGATAATCAAAATGATAATTAGCTAAAACAATATTATAAAAATAGTACATATGAAAATAACTCTTAACTAAAAAAATAACACAATATAATAATGCATCAAAACCTATCTATATCTTTTGCGATAAAGTGTGGATAGATAGATTTCATCAATAGCATGACTTCTATCTGTCTGTGTGATCTCATCCTCTGAGACAATATCATCTAGCCTTAATATCTCTCGTAACAGATCAAGTGTAGTATGATATATCTCGAAACAAAAAGTGCATAATAACAAACGGATCCATCATCATCATCGAGATCATGAAGTTCAACCATAACATATTAACTTTAATATAACTATTCATCCTAACAAGTTTTTTTTTTGTTATGCCCTATTTGACTGCATATGCCACATCTATAGTGGGAATGCCCCTCTCTTGTGTACATTTTATTTCCAATCGTGTTGATTTTTATTGACCTCAACTAGTTTTTTTTCTTGAAAGGTTTGGGTATACTCGGGGATCAATATATTGATTCCACTCCAATTCATCATATAAATGATGGAATGGAGTTTCATATGTGTTCTTATACATCTAAACACTATAATGCGATCAACATACTAGCAATATTAGGATGTCTTTTCGCATAACATGCAAGAACATGCGAACAAGATCGAGAACAATTTTTTCATTTTTTCACATGTACATGTTCCATCCACCAATTTAACTATTTATCTAATTTTATTTTTAACACCTAAAGGGTGTGAACATGAAAATGTCATTATTAACATTGAAAAGTACTACAATATAATCTCTGGATCGAGGTATATTGGCATTCAATTTTAGCTAAATAATAAGAGGTAATAATTTCACACCTACAATGTAGTTATATACATTCCCTTTTCATGTAACAAAATAAGCACCAATCTTAAAAAATATTAATTAGGCTAAAGTAAAAACAAGCAAAGTCCGTGCATATTTCAAAACATGATTAAAAGATTCAAAAAATTGTTTTTTTTTTATCATATTATCATATCTCTAATCCCTATCATAAGAATGTGTTCATTTTTCTTTCGGTTTTCGTTCAAAATGTTCTTTTTATTTTAGATATATACTACCCATATCATCAAATCATATATTAAATTTACACTTTAAAACTTTATAACACATCTTAAGCAACTCCTTATTGGCTAACAGTTCTTTGAATTTATCATTAAAGTTGCTTGCAAGGTGTCTAACATGATGCCAATGATATTCAATCAGTGCATGTCAAATTTTTGTCATTCCATACTTAACATTAGCATGTGTATCTGATATTATACATATATCATTATAGTCACCTATAATGTGATGTTAAATAACTTGTAAAAACTATTTCAAGCTGACATTATTTTCTTTTTCAACTAGTGCATGAGCCAAAAAAAATAAATCTCATTGTCTATATAAAAAACAACTACAATCAATATCTTTTCACTAGAGTTTCCATACATATAAGTGTCATTCATACTGATAATTAGCCTGTAAGACTTGAACCCTTCAATTGCAGGACCAAATGCTTAAAAAACTCTACAAAAAACAATTGTTTCACTATCAAGTTATCTATTATATTTCCACTCAACAATTGTCCCATGATTTGATTATTGTAAAGTCAAAAATAATTTAATTAACATTTCAAATGAATCTTTATATGTTTCAAAAAATTTCTCAAGTATTTTTTATTTTGTATCTCATGTCTTATAATACAAAATTTTAAACTTGTATTGCAATTTGATTTCTTCTTTTATGTTATAAACAATATAAGTAAGGTTATCTTGAACAAGAGTTGAAATCAGTGTTGCAATGAATTTTATATTAAATTGATGATATTTTTTATTTATATATTAATACATGTATATTTACTTTTCGCTATCTCAAAATAATCAAATATTTTATTGTATCCTTTATATAAGTATTGTGGATGTTCAAGTGTATAAATATATTATAATTAAATAAATATTTAATTTAAATATTAAACTCAATATTCAAATGAATGAAAAATATGTGGGGGTATTATATATCCATAATAACCGCAATTCAAAATAGCAATTCTAATATAAAAACATAATTATGAATAGCGGCTATGTTAAATGTTTTTTTTTTCTTTCAAAATGTGTCATTCCTTTAAAATTTATAACTACGTCAATTTTTTATTAAAAAAATCGGTTTTAAGAGCAATCGTCAAACCTGATCAAGTCAATCTACTCTTTATTTTAATGCTTTAATGCATAACATCAACCTTTCTATAACAAGTGTGATGGTACCAAGTAATCAAGACATGAGGCTAGAATACCAGAACGTTTTCTTTGCTACAAACGAGTTTAGACCAGTTCCATTGCTTAGATTTAGAAAACTAGGATGTTATGTTTGTCTTTGGCATGATTTGGATTGGCAGTCCTTCGGTTGGAACTGGCATTGGATCCCTTTTGAAAAAATTATCCGCAAGCAACTTCCATGTAAATTGAGTTACAAGGTGATGGATTGTGATTAGGGTTTCAATCCTTGCAAACTCGTATCCTGGACATATCCGAGGGCCGCCTCCAAATGGAATAAAGCAGTAAGGTGGGATTGAAGCTTGGTTTTTGAATCTTGCTGGATCAAATTTTGACGATTCTGGAAATATGCTACTGTCCATGTGGGTCATATTTGTAACCCAGAATATCTAAATATCAGAAAAAAAAGAAGCGTATCAATAATAATGTTACGAACTAAAGCAATAAAGAGAGAATGGGAAGTGAGGAGCTTACTTGCCACCCTTTAGGAATAAGGTATCCATCGTATTCTGTATCTTTCACGGCTTTCCTGAAGCCACCAAAGATAGGAGGGAACATTCTCAAGGTTTCCTGTGCTACTCTCCATGAGTACTTCATCTTAGCAAGGTCATCCCAGGTTAACAACCCCCCCTTCTGCTTGCTCTGCGCAATCTGTTCTTGTTCTGCAATAATAACCATAATCAACATACAATTCATTTCAGTGTTTGTGGTAAAACAATAAATAAATCGCACATTGGCGTTATTTATGCAGCTCAGGTTTTCAGTAGAGAAAAATCAGTTGGTTGCAGAGTAGAAGAATTGAAGGTCAAGTATACCTTTCAGAATAGCTGCATAAATTGAAGGATCATTAGCTAAAATTCGGACGAGGAAAGTTATCAGAACAGATGAAGTGTCATGTCCTGCAGTCATTACAAGCATAACATTATCCATAATCTCATTCTCATCCATCACTTCTCTATTGTTTTCATCACGCGTGCTAAGCATGCAACTGATGAGGTCTTTGTGTGGATTAACACCCTTCCTTGCAAGTTCCCTTCTCTTTTTGCCTATCAAATCCTTCATCATGTTTCGAATGCTTGCGCTTGCCTGAAGGCTGCGGTTATAGCGTGTGAAGGGCAAGTTAATGGGGATTGACCACATCCCTTCTATCATTTCTTGAAACCAGTCCACAAGTTTCTCTCTTCGAGCTCCTCGTTCGATCCCAAACAGAAGGGAGCAAATGATGTTGAATGTTAGTGTCTTCATCAAAGGCAGGACCTAGTAAACACAAAGAACTTTCTTAATTAAACTGTGTTTCTTCATTAGATAGTAGAGATTTGCTAACAATAACAGCAGCAGCATACCTTGACCTCTTGCTTGCCTTCCCAATGCGTCGCAATATGCATCCTGACTTCCTCATCCATTTTTCCCACGTAACTCTTCAATGATTCAGGCTTCAAAAACAAGCCAAGTGCGTCCCTCACACGCTTGTGATCTTGGCCACTGAGTTCCAGCAAACATCGATCCCCCAAAAGTTTCTTGACAGATTGCGTTTGGCTATTGGAAAGCGTGCTGCTATCACTGGTGAATACAAACTTGTTTGCATCCTTTCCATGTATGAAAACTGTAGGTTTGCCAAAGAGGCTTAGCTTTGATATCGGACCATATTTTTGTATTCTTTGTTGAAGCCATTTTTCTGCCGTGTTGGCTCTCATGGCACGGAGAAGATGTAGGCTATGGCCTACAATGGGAATTCCTAGGGAACCTGGTGGAACCCTTTTTGGTGATCTTCTTCCCTTGGTAAGGAGAAGGAATATAGGGATAAGAAACGTCAAAACTATGAAGAGGTTGTTCATCTTCCCTTCACTTGTCAGATCTGTGTGAATGTCCATAGGAGGAGTGAAAGAGAGCAGTAGATGAGTCGACCAAAAATTAAGAGGGTGAGGCCACGTTTTGGACATCCTTCATCTTTCCCACTTGTATTAAACAAAAGAGATCCTGTAGAAGATCTGTGGTATCAAATGGTAAAGATGATGCTCTATGATTGTTCTTGTTCCTTTTCATCGGGCCTTGTCTTGATGCTATTTTTTTTTTATAATCAGAACAACATTATTTCATAAATAAAAAAACCCCTTAAAATATAATTTTAATAAAAAACTAAATTGATTTTTCTACCCATTAATTAATCAGATTAATATATACAAGTGGATGAAACTCGAGTCAAGTTTTATAATTATCATCATAATACTAATTATTCTCGAAGACAAATGTTTCGATGTTTTCATAGATACTATGTAGCAAGGAACCAAATGTCACACATGCAAGCACATAGATGATGTTTGTGTCAATAATTAATCCTGGTTGTTTCTTTGATTGATGTCATTTAGTTCGGACACCACGCAAGGTTTGAAGTTCAATTGATTCGATCTTGTATTTAAATGTTTTTAAAAATAATATTTTTTTATTTTGTAAATATTAAAACAATTTAAAAACATATAAAAATTAATTTTAAGTAAAATAATTTTTTAATTTTTATGAAATGTTATTTGGGTTATGATTCCAAATGGTGTTCTAATTAGATAAAATTTAAGTGATATGGTAAATAAGTGTTCATTTATATTTTCAATTTTTTAGTTTATTTTACTTGAAAAAAACATTCTATTTGTATTTTTTTAATCTTTTTCTATGGTTTTAACATTGTAATATTAAAAAATAAAAAAATAATCTTAAAATATTATTTTATTATATTTTAAAATAAATCATGGAGGATTTATGCTAAAATTCAAACTCATCGATTCTATAAGAATCAGGACATAGAAGAAACAAATGTTTAATGATTCATTCCCTCAGGTAGCTACCTTGATACCAAACATGAGATACATGAAAAGAAACTAGGTACCAACAGAGTTAGATTGCTTTTTTTTTATATATATATATATATAAGATTTCACTTATCAGAGATGGCTTGCATGCATGAACCATTGGAAACCATGGAGAGTAAGTAATGAAATCACCAACGATCAAGAAATTAAGGAAGACAACCTTTTAATCATCACACCATCCCCTCAAATTATCATTAGCTAGATGAGTTGAAATCTCAATGAAAAAAAAATCTATTAGGTCCCAATCAACAGCAGATATAATATTAGTGAAAAGTGGCTTTTTTAAAATGAAAGCTAAACCACAGTTTTTTCTATTCTTTTTATTTCATGCGAACATTCCAATAAATAGAGTTATAGCTTAATAAATTAGCCTTAACTTCAGGAACTATCTAGCCTTATTTTAAGGGAAATTCGTAATAATTTTGAATGAGTAAACAATGCAAAACAACAGCAATGAAAAAAAAATATAACAGCTGATACTTGGTTTTCACTTCAAGCTAAAAACTTGGGATTTTTCTTAGGGATTCTTTCAATTCTTCTTGGCCTATCAATATTCCCCCCACTGATAGGAACCTTGTCCTCAAGTTTCAATGAAGGAAATTGAGTATGTAACAACGTGGTGTTCTCTCAGGTAACATATTCAGTAAGCAACTGCTGTCATTTAACCAAAATTTTTTCCATAAATCTATCCCCTTGTTTAATCTAACATGTGTTAAGGATCTTCTTTTAGATTATAGAAACTGCTCCTTCACCTGAAATTAGGGGCAGCTCTAAGGTAACCTATGAAGGATTCCCAATATATTTCTTTAAAAGAGAAATATGAAAAACGGGGTGGATCCTTGTGCTGACTAATAATTGTAAACGATATGAAACATTGCTAATCTTTTTCTCAATGCAATAAGGGCCATAAAACTTACTGGCAAGTTTCTAGTAAACTCGTTTGAATGCAGTTTGTTGGCGATAAGGTAACTTTAAGAGAACCACATCACCTTTCAACAGAGCGTCTAGATTTGTTAGCTGATTGTTTCATTTGATTAGCAGCTCTGTCCAAATTCATTTTCAAGTGCTAGAGTAACTCATCCCGATGTAAAAGGCTTTGATCAACTTCATCCACTCGAGATAATCCATCCAAATATAGAGGAATGGAAGGAGGAAGTCGACAATACAATGTTTAGAAAGGCGTCATCCTCGTGGAGCTGTGGTAGGCAATATTATACCAGAATTCAATCCAATGTAAATAACTATACTGTTTTCATGGCCACTGATGGATAAAACAATGAAGGTATTGTTCAACACAAAGGTTCACAACCTCTATTTGTCCATCAGTCTGCGGATGGTAGGCAGAACTCAATTTTAGATGGGTTTCTAACATTATGAAGAATTCTTGCCAAAATTTGCTGATAAAGATGGGATCACAGTCACTAATGATGGATTTCGACATGCCATGGAGTTTGACGATATTTCAACAAACTATTCAGCTATAGTCTTGGTAGAAAATAGATGGGACAAAGCAACAAAATAAGCATACTTACTGAGTCTATCAGCAACTACCAAAAGACTATCTTTTTCGTGAGGAGGAGGAAGACCTTTAATAAAAATCCAACTTGACATCTTCCTATACCTGACAAGGAATAGGCAGTGGCTGAAGCAATCCTGCTGGAGCAAGAGTTATAGTTTTTGCTCGTTGACAAACTTCACACTGCATAATGTAATCCTGCACTAATCGATACTTGGATGACCAATAAAATTGTTAACTTAATCGCTTGAAGGTTCTCAGAACTCCCGAATGTCTTGCCATTTTACTGTCATGAAATTTTTGTAGCAGCATGTGGCAGATAGGTTGTGGAACCACCACTCTTTGTTTATAGAAATATAAACCATTTTGCATGGAGTGTGGACCAGTAGGGTCAGTAGTTAATCATTGTGTAACTTGCTGCATGTATGGATCATCTTATGCAGCTCTTTTTATGTCCTCCCAAAGAGTGAATTGAGTAAAAAATAAAGAGTTAAGAAGAGAACTATCAGGATGCCGTGATAGAGCATCAGTTGCTAAGTTGTCACGTCCTAGTCAGTAGATAATTTCATAATTATCATCCAACAGTTTGGTAACCCATTTCTGTTGCTCTGAAGTAGCCACATGCTATTCCAAAAAATATTTGAGGCTCTTGTGATTGGTGTGATCGGTTTGAATGAAGAATTTTTATCCCAAAAGATGGGGCTGTCATGACCGAATTGCTTCAACAATTGCTAGCATTTCTTTAGCATAAATGGACCTTGCCCTTTTACTGATGCCTAAAGCACGAGTCATGAATGCAATAGGTCGGCCCTGCTGAGTAAGAACAACACCAATTCCATCACCTAAGGCATCAGTTTCAATAATGAAGGTGTCGTTAAAATTAGGCATCGTGAGAGTTGGAGTCGTTGTCATGACTTGCTTCAGCAGGTTGATTGCAGCTCCTGCCTCTATAGTCATGTGAAAGTTGCCTTTTTTTAGGAGATTGTTGGGGGGTCACGTCAAAAGTCTATAATTCTAAACAAATTTCTTGTAATAACATATCAAGCCTAAAAATCCATGTAACTCGGTAATGTTAACAAGCTGAGGCCAAGCTACCATGACCTTAATTTTTTTATGGTCTACTTTGACTCCTTGATGTGTCACAATATGACCCAAATATTCTAGTTCCTGTTTTCCGAAATCACGCTTGTTGGCTTTAATGAAAAACTAATATTGCCACAATATGTCTAAGGTGATCTTGACGTGTTGTAGATGGGATTTCCAAGTAGGACTATAAATAAGAATCTTGTCAAAAAAACCTAGAATAAATTTATGAAGATGACGGTGAAATATGGAGTCCATAGTGGCTTGAAAAGGGAATGGGTCATTGCATAAACCAAAAGGGTTAACTAGATATTTAAAATGGTCGTTATGGATTCTGAAGGTAGTTTTTTGGAATTTCAAAATCATGAACTTGTACCTGATGATAATTAGCTCTCAAATCTAGCTTGGTGAAAAAGGCTGCACTATATAGCTCATCTAGCATATCATCTACAGTGGGTATGAGAAATCTATCTTTGATGGTGGCTACATTCAATGCATAGTAGTCTATGCAAAATCACCAAGTGTCATCTTTCTTTTTCACCAATAAAATCAAGGACGAGAAAGGGATGGTACTAGACAGAATGACTCCCATGTTAAGCATTTCATTAACTTGTTTTTCATTCTTTGTCTTTTAAAAATATGTATATCTATACGGCCTCACGTAGATGGGTTCAACGCCTTCTTTGAGTTTTATGTGATGATCAATCTCTCTTAGAGGTGGTAGTGTTGATAGTTCTTTAAACATATCTGTGTAATCCTTCAAGATTTGTTGCATATCAGGATTGTTTGCCCCCGCATTTCTTTAGTAACTAATGCCAATGTTGTTGCTTGAATGGGTTGGTTGATTCCTTGTAATCTTCATGCTTGATTATCCCAATAAAAAATTCCTTGTAATCTTCATGCTTGATTATCCCAATAAAAATCCATGGTTAATTGTTTTCAATTGCAGATCATAGAACCAAGCATCTCCAACCATTGGATGCCTAACACCATATCAAGTCCTACTAAAGGTAAATAATAGAAGGAGAATGAAAACTGAATATCTTGCATATTTACTTGTACCTCATCAAAACAACTTTGACATAATAGTCGTTTTTCATTTGCTATACGGACAACAAATGATTTTGTTGGTACCACTGAAAGTCTCAGCAATCTAGTTATCTTCTCACTCAAAAAATTATGAGTGGATCCACTTTCAATCAACACCATCATATGTTGAGACTCGATGGTAGCTGTTACTCGTATGGTTTGAGGGGACATCTAACCTGTTAATGCATGTAAAGAGATTTTTAGTTCAGCTTGATCTCTTATATTATCTAATATTTGAAATTCTTCTTCTTTTATTTCATATTCTACAGGTTAGCACTCAAGAAGGAGATGTTGAGGCCCTTAGCACTTATGTCCAGCGGTGAATTTACTATTGCAGTTGAAACATAATCCTTGTGCCCTTCATTTTTGCGTTTTATCCCAACTCAATCTCTTCATTGTATTAGCTGGAATAAGATGATTAACTGGAGTGGTGGTGGTGGATATGTAGTTCAATAATGGAGGTCGTGTGAACCTCCTTGTTCTAACTAACTGTTCGTCTCTTATTCTTGCTAGGCTGATGGCTTCCTTCAATGTTCTTGGTTTCAACACTTGAATTCCATCTACTATTTCAGAATTCAATCCTTCTATAAATGTGCTGATAAGAGCCTTTTATGTCCAACCATAAACTCGGTTGCCTAACCTTTCAAACTCCCTTTAGTAATCTCGCAGGGATCCAACCTGACAAACTCTAAACAGTGCTTCATCAAAGTCCTCACAATTTACTAGTCCAAAACGAGCCAACAATTCTTCTTCAAAGAACTCTTAGGTCACCAATCAGCCTTCCTCCCGATACGTTCTACGCATCCATTGCCATTATTGGTTAGCTTTCCCTTTAAAGTGAAAGGATGCTAGAGATACCTTCTGATTATCATTTATGCCTTAAAATTCAAAGAATTGGGCTACCCTGCTCAGCCATTTGGTGGGATCTTGTCTAAAGTATTTTGGAAATGGCAACTTTGCCATAATGGATGAAAAATTCTGCATGTTGTTATTGTTCCCTTCTTAAATTAAATGAAAAGATCCTTCTTGCTGGTTATTGCTGGAAACTTCTTTGCTTGACAGAAAAGCTTCTAATAACTTGTTGATAGTTTCTTCCAAATGGTGTAACTTGTCTACTACGCCTAACTCCAACTACTGCATTCCATCTTAAACACCACTAAGTCCAGCTTCCAAAGCTTTGATCCTATCTTTGTTGGACGTCATTATAACCTTGCCTAGAAACCAATATTAGGTCCCAATCAACAGTAGATACAATATTAGCGAAATGTGGCTTTCTTAGGGTGAAAGCTAAACCACGATTGTTTCAAGAAATTCTCTATTCTCTTTATTTCACGCTAACATTTCAATAAATAGAGTTTTAGCTTAACAAATTAACCTTAACTTCAGGAACTATCTAGCCTTATTTTAAGAGAAATTTGTAATAACTTTCAATGAGTAAACAATGCAAAACAACATCAATGGAAAGAAATATAAAAGCTGATACTTGGTCTTCACTTCAAGCTAAAAATTTGGGATTCTTTTTAGGGATTCTTTCAAAATCTTCTTGGCCTATCAAAATCCTAATTATTTGTATTGTGAACTAATTTTTTTTGAAATGTATAAAATAAATCTTAATAAAAAGAAATATTTTGATACTATTATTAAACGTAATTACAATTACTTGTGCTTGAAAAATCTAACCTAGTCTTTACTTTGTATATTTTAAATTAAATGATAATCAAGCTATCCAAATACTCATTCTTATCAACCTGACAAGTCTAAATAACAAATATTTTATCTTGTACCATATAGCCAGAACAATGGCTTCATCATCAAATTCTCAAAATTCTAGTTTATTGTATAAGAGGGGTGGGCTTCTAAAATCCAGACTTAATTCAACGGTAAAGGGTCTAGGGAACCCAATATCCATTGATGATTGTTCTTGATCCCTACTCATGCTCGTCACTCTTGTGCACATTTCATAAGAGTGTAAGGCACGGTTCAGTGCCTAGAAGATCCCATGGATGGTCTCCTTTATGGTGGGATTTGGGTAAGTCATGTCTGAACTCAACGACATTTGCCTGGACCATATCTTTTTTTGCTCACCAAATCTCTATATAGATCCATTGTTTTTATTAGTCATTGGTATAGCTAATTTATCTTAAGATAAATGCATAATCTTAATGAAATATAAACCTTTTTAAGGTGCAAATCCAAATTAGATGCTAGGAGCCTATAAAATTAAAAGTCTAGATTATTTATTGTTTGATAAAGACAAGAGATGGTGTCACGACTCGATTCCCGGATCTATGACCGGCATATAGGCAAGGTTCCCCTCCAAGGTTCCATACCTATGCGAACTCAAACTTACATACAAACTTATACTAATTCAATTAGAGTTTAATGCAGCATTAATAACAAAATTAACTTTATAATATAATTGAATTGTTTTAATACAAGAGTTAATATAATTTCATAGTTTTGGAGCACTAACTAGACATAAGAGAAAGTTACAAATTTCAACAAAAGAGTAGGTTCGGAAGGTTCAACAAAAGTGACTTGCTATCAAGTAATAAGTCTGAAAAGGATAAATAATGAGAGGGTAAGTTCAACAAATCAATGGGTAGATAACGTTCAATATACACACACGAGGTAATACTACAATGATAAATATATATACAAGTATGGCTCTAGATTCTTATAAAAAGGTTTTTCAAATAGGTCATAACAAGAATATCATATAGTAAAACTCGTCAGAAAATCAAAATGCAATGAGCATAAAGCTCCATACTGTGGGATGATCAGTCCACACATATTGGTGACTCTCTCGACCAACTAGGGTTCAAATACGATGTGCACGAAGACTAACACTACCCTGTTAGCATGAGTATTCTAATTGACATACCATAGGTTCATAATCATAATCAAACAAACATTTATATCTCAAGGCTCAACTCATGAAATCAATCAAATAAGAAATTATCAATTCATAAGTCAATTCAAAATATACACTGGTTCATATCAAGAATTCAGATTCAACAATTGATCATGCTTTATCATAACAAGAATAATAATCAACATATATATTATCAAGAAGCATGATCCAATTCATATTAACAAATCAAATATTTATAATATTTCTTATGCATATGAAAAATTATTCACTCACCTGATTCAAAAGCAAACAAAACCAAAAGCAAACACCAAAGAAAATCTTATTAACGTTCCGCCGGTAGAATATTAGAATTATCTGAATACAAAGGAGACATATTTAAGAACGACTCAAAAGAACATATAACATATTTAATACAATTAACTAAGGGTTTATTCTATAACCTTGTATGTTTTTGAACTAATTAGTCAATTTTTTCATAAACCCAAAATTTAATAGTTTTACCGAAATCTAATTTATAATAAAAAAATAAAAAAATTAGTAATAATTCACTAAATAACCATCATTTATTTATCAAACTAATCTTCAAAAGCTAATATTATATCTAGGGATCAATCTAGAATTTATCATATTTTTAGGGCCAAAGTGTAATTTTCATCTAATTGGAGGACCAAACTAAACATATCATAAATTCATGACTATAGTGGAATTATGTCCATAATTCATCCTCATTTCTGTCCAGAACCTCTAATTATGCTCCAGGGACCATTCTGGAATTTTTCCAAATTTTTAGGTCAAATTGTAATTTTTATCAAATTGGAGGACCAAATTGAAAGTTTTAAAATTTCATAACTATACAGTAATTCTGCCCATAATTCATGTGTTATTCTATTCAGAATCTCGGAATATGTTCCAGGGACCAATCTATAATTTTCCAAAGTTTGGGGCTAAACTGTAATTTTTGCAAATTGAGGGACCAAATTGAATTTTTGTCATCTTCAACCTCCAACCTAGAATTTCAACAGAAACCTAGTGTTCTTTCCAAATTTATGACTCAAAATTTACCATTTACATAATTCATAACTCAAAATCATCACAATCTTCCATAGTCAACTAATTAATTAACTTCCCGTAACAATCAACCTTATAAGATTCAATTTAATTCATTAATTAGTCCCAAGACACAAATTTAAAAAACCCTAACATTTATCAAAACCAAAATTAAAGCTGAAAAAAACATATTATACACATTAAAGTATAATCTTACCCTTTTTATTTATTTTCTCCAACTCTTTTCTATATCCCTTTTAATTTTTCTTTTTTCTCTTCTTTTTCTTCTTCTTTCCTTTTTCTCCTGCCGGTTTGTTCTCTTAATTTCAGATTTCTCTCTTTCTCTTTTTATTTTTTACTTTTTATTTATATTTATCAAATTTTATTAAATTACCACTATACCCTTTGTTCATTTATTCCAACTTTTAAGTCTTCATTGCATTTTCCTCTTTTTAATTCAAAACGTTACAGTTGGGGTTCCCAACTCTTTTTCTGGAAAAGGAAAATAAGTTTTATTGAGAGGAAGTGGAATTGCAGTGGCACAAGAAGGGATGCTTGATGCATCCATGAGGTTGCAACACACAACACGGTTTATATGGAACGGTTTATATGGAACACCTTGGATCGGTGGATATTACTTTGGCGTGATTTGGATTGGCAGTCCTTTAGAGTCTTGGATTCCTACTGAAACCCGTATCTGCACACAGCTTCCAGGTGAACTGAGTGACCAGATAATGGATTGTAACAAGGGCTTCAATTTTTGCAAATTCATATCCTGGACACATCCGAGGCCCTGCTCCAAATGTAATAAAGCTGTAAGGTGGAATTGAAGCTTGGTTGTCGAATCTAGTCGGATCAACTTCAATGGTTCGGTGAATATGCTATCATCCATGTGGGTGAAGTGATAGAAGAGCTCAGTTTAATCCATCTTGGTCCAGAATATCTAATTATCAGAGATAGAAGAGCTCAGTTTAATGTTAAAACTGCGCTAAAACAGCTTAAGAAGAAAGAAACTGAAAACTGGGGATTTAACTTTCTTGCCACCCTTCAGGAATGATGTATCCGTCGTGTTCGATATCGTTAACAGCTTTCCTGAAGCCACCAAAGATTGGAGGGAACATTCTCAAAGCTTCCAATGTCACTTTCCATGTGTATTTCATCTTTCCAAGGTCCTCCCAAGTTAACAACTCTCCCTTGGGCTTGCTCTTACCTATCTCTTCATGTTCTGCAGAGGGAACGTCAACAAACAAGGTAAAATTACCAAGATGTATTTTTCAGCAAGGTTTCGAAGAGTGAAAGGTCATGCATGTACACCTTGAAGAACTGCTGCATAAATTGAAGGCTCCATAGATAAAACCCGGAACAGGAAAGTTATAAGTATAGCTGAAGTGTCATGTCCTGCAGTCAAAACAAGAATAACATTATCCACAATCTCCTTCTCGGTCATCTCTTCTCCATTGTTTTGATCACGGGTACTAAGCAAGCAAGTAATGAGGTCCTGGTGAGGATCAGCGCCCTTTCTCAGTTCCATCCTCTTTTCAGCTATGAGATCCTTCAAAAAGTTTCGAAACCCTCGCACTTGCACGAAGGCCATGATTGAAGCGTGTGAATGGCAGGTTAATGGGGACTGACCATATTCCTCCTATCATCTGTTGGAACCAAGTTACAAGTTGATCTCTCAATTCCGAATAGAAGGGAGCAAATGACATCGAAGGATAGCTTCTTCATCAAGGGTAAGACCTGATAGAAAACACAAACAACTTCTTTTCGTCGTCTTTCTTTAACAAAGGGAAAACTTGATAGCATACCGTGATCTCTTGTTTTCCTTGCCAATGCATCTCCATGTGCATCCCGACTTCCTCATCCATTTTCCCCACATAGTTTCTCAATGACTCAGGCTTTAAAAATGATAGAAGTGCATCCCTGATGCGCTTGTGATCTTGTCCGCAAGAGTTCTGCTATACATCGATCTCCCAAGATCATCTTCAGAGACTTTGTTTGACTATATGAGATCGTGCTGCTATCACTGGTGAATACAAACTTGTTTGCTTCCTTTCCACATATGAAAACAGTAGGTCTGCCAAAGAGGGTTAGCTTTGATATTGAGCCATATTTTTGTATCCTTTCGAGAAGCCATTTTTCGGCAGTATTAGTTCTCATTGCTTTGAGAAGCTGCAGGCTATGGCCTATTATGGGAATCCCAAGTGAACCTGGAGGTAGTTTCTTGGATGATTTTCTTCCTTTGATAAGAAGAAAGATGGGGACAAGGACCATAAAAATGGTGAAGAGCGGATTCATTTGGGCTGCGTGGGGGTACGTGTTTGGAAGGTCTGGGGGCTATGCAGCTGCTGGTGGAGTATGTTTAGAGAGTGAGAAGAAAGGAAGTTCTTTGGAGTAAAGAGCAAGCACGCAGGCATGGTCGAACACAAATCACTTGCGTATTATTTTATATATTACTGTCATATGAGACGAAGTCTTTTAGATTATTTTACTTTTATCACACACACACGGAATAATTTTTTAGAGACTTAAATAGCTACATCATCAATACATTACACAAGCACTTAAAAGAATTAAAAGGAAACATTAAATTTAAACTTCAAAATTAATTCCAATATTTCCTCTTCATTTTGAAAATTGCCTTCCTTGAAATTTAAAAATATATTAGAGGATTATCTCAAAGTATAATAGAGGATTATACTAGTACCGATTCACCTAACTTCTGCGCGATCTCATTTATACAACGTCTTTAGTTACTCTCTTAAATAAAGTTCTTGAACTCAAAAGAGAATATAACTCAAAATTTCTCTGTAAAATAATGAAAGCTAAGCTCTAGATTAAAAAGTAAAACTGAGTATAAAAATAATAAAGTGAAAAATAAACTTTCTTCCTTCACCCTCATTTTATACTGATCTTTTAAACAAAAAATGATATGAAATTAATCTTAGTAATTATCAAAATCAATTTTCATCATTAACCCGAATCTTATCTCAGATTGGGTTATAAAATGATGCTAAAGATACAAAAAGATTGCCATTTTAGAAATTAAGAGTTTAAAATAGCTCATTCAATAGAATCCATCAAAAAGATGCACGCTTATAGATAATCTACAAAACTTCATTTGATCTTAATCAATTCCTCTCCTTTATTCACTCAGTGGTTTACATTTTATCCACATGATCATGATAATAAAGACAACGGAAGATGTAGGCTACATGACGTTCAATCGCTACATTAATACAGCTTCCTTAGGACGTCCTCCTTCGACAAACTAAAGATAACAAACGGGGTTTATGATTTTGCTTTTTAACAAGATTTTGAGTCATACAATTAATAGCTACAGCACACTGGTACAAATCAGCTCAAAAATTTAGAATTTCTCCATACAAATATTTGAGTTTTTATAATCTCAGTGCATCTATTGAAATCAGTAATATAAAACCTCAAAAGTCATCACTCAGCCTTAGCTGGAATGTGGTTGCCACCAGTTGCAATTTTGTACAGATAAAATACGGTCATGAGAGCACTGCAAGAAAACACAATGGTAAGTGCAATGCTCCTGAAAGTCGAAATAAAATGATGTAATCAATAAAGAAAATCCCCATTAATATGGTGTTATTTGATATAAGTTTTCACAAAGTAAAAGTTAATGCATGGTGGCATGACGCAATTATGCACACTACAAAAGCCAGGAAGAACGAAGACATTTTGGTGTGAACAAAAAGGAACCTTCAGCAGTATGGCTTCAAGAATTAGATCAAAGGTTTCACAAAGATGGTGCAATTACACAAAACACAACAACCATTCAGGACTAACATATTTTAGGCAGTGGCACATACTAGAAAAGATAATGACCATGAGAATGTTGCTCTTGGAAGTTCTATGCCAATGCTCACAGACCAAATATTAGACTGGCATGCTCTCATGTGATTTGAATTTCACAAAAAAGAGGACAGTATGCACAAGAAAATATCCAGCCAAGAGTTTAATAGATACCATCAAACATGGGGGATGAAAAGTGATGAGGTAGTTAAAATGTAAAGCACATGCATAAGCTAATGAAATGCAAAAATATTTATATCTACTAATCAATTGTGATTATATTAGAGCAAATGTGCAGCACCAAGATAGAAGTACTGCACATATAATCGGAAAGGAAAGTAACAGGAAGACAGATTTATCTTTACCTGATACCAGCAACAATACCAGCAGGCATTATCTTAGAGGTTTGCATATAGCGTTGCCCCATCACAAATGTCAGTACAGCTGCACAAACTGTTCCAAGGACACATGGATTAATCAATATAATTACAATTTCCAGACAATCGGAAAAGGGCAAAGCATTATGAACACAACATGAGTAGCAAAGTGAAGGAAGTTATGTTTTATTCAATTTAAGGATAATCGTTTTCAACCAAAAAAAGACCAGGATCTGAAGCCTAGACAATCAATATAATTAAAATTTCCAGACAATCGGTCGGTGTATTGACGAATGTGGATATTTTTCCTTTCTTGGATTTGTACAACCACCAACGTACATAGGCCGTACTTTCCAGGCCATTTTATCTGTTTTTGACACGAAAGGTTTAGTGCAAAGCTTATACTTAAGAGTAGCTTAGTCACTCTAATTGAAAACAAGGGTCTTTTCATTCACCCTAATCAACCGACTTCTCTTCATAATAGAGAATGCTTCAATCACCCAAGAATTGCTTAAACTGAAAACAGAACCTCTTCGATCAACTTAAGCAATCTAGTTCAACAACAATCCACAGATCCAAATGACTGCTTCCACTACCCCTTCAACAACAATCCACAGATCCAAATGACTACTTCCACTACCCTTTCGTCCCGTTCACAAACTAATGCTAATTAGATGGAGACCCATTACAAGTTTACAACAATAAATACCATCACATATAAATCAAAAAAATAAACTTCATTTACTCAATACATACTTCAAGTCTTCAACAACATGCCCCTTCCTTTAGTAAAGAAGTTCTCGGACACCCTCGATAGCCATAAAATTTCCCATCTTTCACTCATTCTTATTATAAATTATCAAGATCAACACCATTTCATACATACATACATATGCAAACACACAAACACACACACGATCAAGAAAGTGAACAGTACCAACCCAAAAAAGCAACAGTCTTTGAACAAAAACAAGCAAGAAAACAAACAAAGAAAAGAACCAAAAGGGTCTTACCGGTCTCAATAGCCAAGCCAAGAAATGAATTCTTCCCCTTTGAAAAAGCTTTAAGACTCAAGTATCCAGCAAATACGAGAACCAAACCAGTGCCAACACCCCCTCCTAATGATGCCACACTCCCTTTCCTCAAATATCCAATAACCCCTCCAATCACAATAACCAGTCCATATGGGATTGTGAAGCAGAAATCATGCATCTTTCCCGGTTTTCTTAGTTTTCAAGATCAAGATTTTGCAGGGTTTGTCACAGATCAAGCAAAGAACGGAAGAAGAAAGAAAAGAATCTTCTGTAAATCAACTGTCTATGGTAGACCAGAAATGAATGCTTTCGTTTCCGAATCTGCCCTGGGAACTTCCAATGGAGGTCAGCAGAACGCGGTCGTTTTGTTGGCCCTTACGGTATAGGGAGTGTGGCACCCACGGTGGGAAGTTATTCGTGATTAAGTTTGCATTATGGTCCTTATATGTTTATAGGAATGACATATTGATTAAGCACTTTGAGTTTTTTGCCCTTTTTTTTATAGGTCTGGCTAGTTGATTCATGGAATACTATGGACATGCCATGATACTTCCTTACTATATTATAAAAACAGAACCTATCATAATATGAAAACCTAATAATTTATTTTTTAATGCAAGCATAAGCTTCCTTCTGGTGGGATTTTAACAAGAGTTCATCTTCATCAAGATCATGTCATGATAAAGCAAACAGGAGGAGTTAATAAGCTTCCATCTGGTGGGATTTTAACAAGAGTTCATCTTCATCAAGATCATGTCATGATAAGCAAACAGGAGGGGTTAGTGTATTGAATATGTTTTTCAGCTTAGTGAAGCAAAATTCCGACCTTGGATAATAAGCATGTTCCAGACATCTACGAGAAACCGCAAACTTGAATGAGACAGTAGATCAACCTCCACTGGAAAGCTTGATGTGCTGATATAAAGCTTCAAAACTGATTTTCGTAGGTCGGATTTCCTTTCTCTGGTTTCTTCCTTTTTACTTATCTCTTTGAAAAATTCATCTCTCTCAAGTGATACAAAATCAAGAAAATACAATCGAGTACAGGTTCCACTTGCTATCTTGGCAAGAAAAAATAGATGAGCATGCCAGTGCCTTGCAAGAATGCAATAAATTTATTAGGTCTCTGCCCTAGAGATGACATTCATTCGCTGCCATCTTGCATAGGAGAAGTGGCTTTGATGAGTAAAGAGAGATAAATATCACTAGGTCGGGGTCTCTCTCTCTTTCATTGTAGGACTGGTAAGTTTAGAAAGTCCAGCACTAATTTTAGCTGATGAACAGATATTCTGCTACAGGTTGTAAGTGTTATATATATATATATATACACACACACATTGTTTCAATGTGTTTTTTTACATGAAAAAAATAAAGTGTAAATTAAAAGGCTAATGCAATCATTTAATTAAATAAATCAATAACTATTTATATAAATAAAAAAAATCATTAACAATAACCCAAAAAATTAAAAAAATAAAAGATGAATATGAATCAAAATATTCAATGGTACAAAATGATACAGTCACTCGATTATATTTACTGAATTTGTTTATTTAAATCAATAAAAGATAAATTCGCACCCTAAAAAACTTATAACCTAAAAAATAAACACAAATAAAATTACTTGAATAAACTCATGCTCTAAAAAATTATTACCGAAGGCCCAACAATATTATTTAAAACTAAATATTTTTTATTTAAAAAATAAAGTTCATTTGTATAAAATAAAAAAAATATAGATGAATTAGAATAATATCTTAAAAAATAAAAAACAAATCTAAAAAAAACTTGTATTAAAAAATGACATCAAAACTCATTATTTAAATCATGAAACCATGATAAACTCATATAAAAATAAAAGATAATCATGAAACTAATATTTTATTTAAAAACAATTATGTTGAATTACAAGATTGCATAAAATTGAATACCTAACAAATTAAATTTCAAAAGATAAAATATAAAAAACATTAGATAGACAAAAGAATCTAAAACATTAAGGGTGAAAAAAAAAAGTTAATTAGAGGAAAAATTAAGATTTTTAATTGGAGGGTTAAATTAAATTGAAAAATAGCTTTAGCAAAAGAAAAGACAAATCAAAATAATGAGGGTTAAATTGAAAAAAATAAAACAAAAAAAACTTTGATTAAATGATAAAATTAAAAGCTAAAAAAACTTCAACAAAAAGACCAAGGAGAAAATAAATAAATAAAGGATTGAAATAAAAACAAAACATATGAGAAATTATAATTGAATGATTAAATTGAAGAAAAAAACTTCTATAAAATAAATAAGAACTAAATAAAAAATTAAAATAATAAGAATTGAAATTAAAAACAAAACATATGAGAAATTGTGATGGAATGACTAATTTAAAAAAAGAAACTTTTTATAAAAGAATGGGGAATGAAATTAAAAATAAAATATATGAGCAATTGTAATTGAATGACTAAATTCAAAAAAAAATATTATAAAAAAAAATAAGAAATTAAAATAATTAGAATTGAAATTGAAAAAGAAAAAAAGAAAAATGGTGTACTTTATTTATTATGAGAAAAAAAAAAGAAAAAAAATGACAATCAATAAAAAAAGTAAAAAATAAATAATAATTAATAACAATTCAACTATTATAAGTGATCATATGTCACTTCATGTGAAAGAAGATATAGTTATGCAGAAAATGATAAAAAACTAGATTTTAGTGAGTCATGCATCACCTGAATGATGTAGAAATCATTTATTATTAGTATCTTAATAATATTTTTTATTTAAAAATTAAAAGATAAATATAAAAATGCTAAAATATCACCTACAACCATGTTAATTATATAAAATACTTCATAAAAATATCAAAATACTCCTAATGACAAATTGCGCTGGGATACAAGGATTAAAGCATGCAGCTCTTTTAAGGAATAATCTAAACCCAAGTTCCCCTCTTTCATGTACGTTTGTTTTAATCCATCGAACATTTTTTCTTCAACGAACAATTGATAAATCTAGCCACCAACTCACCATCCAGTAACCTGTTTGCACAGAGAGCACTCCAGTGTCGCCCATTGGTTTTAAATTGACAACCCGCTTATCTAAACTGAGACCTAATTTGTACAGTCTTCATCACATTACAAGAAACCATGTATTTTTCTTGTTCCGCTTCGTATTCAAAACTCATTTCGTCTCAAGTTGATACCCTTTGCTGTTTGTGTTTCTGGAATTCTGATCATGTGTAATGTTATATCTTAGGTGGTAGTAAAGTTTAGACGAGACTTTCGAGTTTCAAGTTTGATTCTATGCATGCTGTTGATACTTGACGATTTCCAATGGCACGTAAAGTCAGCTGCATGTTAAGACGTACGGGGAATTGGCTTTAGCTTCTTAGTCGAGCAGCCAGCTCATTCAAATGGTGCGTTAGGAAAGGGTCTCGGATTATGGCACGAAAACGTTCTTCTCTGTTTCTTTCTGGTATGATAGGTAGGCTTATTACAAGCTAGATCTTGGATTACATCAGGAAGGAAATCTTTCAGTTCCATAAAGTTGCCCGTTTGGCTTATAGAATTTCATAGCTTGACTTGTTATTCCGATTCCAAAGAAATTTGAACCAGGACTTCTCTTGAAGCGCGTCTCCGGGAACATTTTAGTGATCTAATCAGTAATCCATTTTAATGGAGAAAATAAACGTTTCATTTAACCCTACTTTTTAGACATTATCACCTACCAGGCAGATGGATCAATCGTTCTTCATTCAACTGTTTGACCATTATTTCAGGATTAAGAACTTTGTTTCACAGCCCTTCCACCTAAATCCACCAATCCATGAAAAAATCAATTTTTTTATGAGAATCAAGTTGAACAGTAGCTCCAAACAGGCATGAAGAACATCCTTGAGAGGACAACCAGTGATGATCTTTCATAGGTAAAAGCTCTAAGGTGCAGCCAATATGTAAAGTATAAAATATACAAATGTCTAAGATAAAACAACAGCTATTGACCCTTACTACATTCAGCTCCAGTCATTCGTCCACAGGCAACAGCGATCAAACAGGCTAGAGATGTCGGCTTAATGTTATCTACTTGACTGAGATAACATGGTAGATTGTATCACGAACTATTTACATTAACCTCCCTAGTGTGAAGTTTCTAGCATAACATGTAACAAAAATGTGAACATCTCAAGGTCCCATTAGAATCTTCCTCATTCCATGTTTCTTTTCAGCAAAGCATTCAGAATTCACCAATGAAGTTATCCAGACCTGATCGGATCTAACAGGCTCATCGTCATCATTCCTATGCCAGCTCCAGAAGGCATGAGTTGAATTTGCTAATTTGAGCTCACCATGGCCAAAACTTGCTTCACGGAAGACTGACCAGGCTGGCTGTGGGTTTTTGTATCTGTCAATAATATAAAGAAAATCAGATTGAGATTAACTGAGAGAGGTTTTTTAGACAACTAAGAAAGCCAAAGAACTAGTCATTTCGAAAATGTTATTTTCACATCATTTTGGTCCCATAAAAGTTTAGTAGCAACAGAAAGTTGTGATAGTGAGGAGGACATACTTGCGGGCTAAGCCCTCTCTGTTTCCCCCATCTCCAATTGTAATATGGACAGCACCACATGGATCCAGTTTTCCATTGTTTACACGCTCCTATGAAACAGATTGCCAGACAATATAATCCACGGTTCATGAAATTAAGGATGACAAGAAAATGAAAACCATAAATGCATATGCAGACACAAACCCCTAAACAATTTTTTTTTCCGGTTGCAACCCTTGAACTAATTTTGGTAATCAACATTCCTGTCAATGTAAAACCATCAAGGACACGTGCTATAGATGTTCTGTGACGAGACACAATTACAGAGATGTCTAAGCATGCTGAAGCTCAACAAAGAGAATGCCTTTAGGGGTAAGATTCTCTGTAAGAAAATTTGACTGCCAAAAACATTAAGTGATGCAAATTGGAAACTTTATATTGAAAGGTACTAGGTCATAACTCAAATAATTTAGGGGGTATCCCTATATCTTCGCCTCAGAAAATTCTATACCATACCGTGCGTTCATAAGCATGAACATGGCCAGCCAGCACAATGTCCACACTAGCAGCATAAAGTAATGGCTCCATAGCTTCCATCATCTTGTCCCCTTCGTTTTGATGAGCCTCATTGCTATTGTACCATGGGACATGGAATAGTACGAGCAGCCAAGGTGTCTTATTCCTGTCCACTTTGGCAAGATCAGCCTGTAGATCAATGATGATAGTGAATTCTCATTATTAGAAGAAACTAAGATATGCTTTTTTTTCTTATGGAGCTTTGAATTAAAAAAGAAAGAAAAAAGAGGAGGGCAAGATAGCAATAAGACAACTATCATGCTTTCTCATGAAAAGATGGAACTCGAAGCCTTTTGCATTAACTACTGAAGGGCATAGTTCACAGTGGGGTCACTAATAAGCTGCACCTTGATATCTCTAAATTGCAATAAGATGGGGTTAAGGATGATAAGATGAGATTGGCAGTATTTGATACAGTTTCACACGTTTATAGATATTGCTTTTCAAGTGGTTTCGTATCAACTAGTCCCAGTAAATGTTAAGGTAATACAGGGAAGGGACAAAAGTAAGTTCTGTATTATTTCAAAATGCCCTACATGCCTAACAAACCAGAGAACACGGGCAGCTAGAAGCATGGAATCACCAAATATCCGTGTGACGAGTCTGAAAGAGCAACACAGAGATATCCATCAACAATTATTTCCCTGGTTTCATATCAAGGAGTTTTTAAACAAATTTACATTTTCTTACCAATTTACGGAACCTTTTGTTAATAAACTACTATTTACAACTTAATACAGTCGAGGAAAGATGATAATATTGGAAAAAGGATAAAAAAAAAACTAACCTCGAGCCAGTTATATTGATCCGAGTACTCATCATAATCAGTATACGAGCCAAGCATAATAATATGAGCCCCTGCAACTTCGAAAGAATAATAAAGATTTGAACTTGACCCACTCTCCTCAAATGGCATCTTCCATCTAGAATTGTAGGATTCAAAACCATCCTTGAGGAATGGAATGCTTTCTCTTTCATGATTCCCCTGCGTTACCATCCAAGGCCTTGCGCTGGCAAGTGGCTCAACCAGCTCACCAAATGTGTCCCAGAGGTGCTGCATGTAATCAGCATATGAAAGGTCTCCGGGCAGCAGGTGCACATCATATTTGCATTGTTCAATATGATCTAGTGTTGATTGAGTCCAGCCAGTTTGACCTAAATCTCCAGCCACAGCAAAAGTAACTGGGAACTGAGCTGGAGGAGTCTTGAGCTTGTACTCAGGACCACCTCCTCCACATCGATAGTAATAAACTGTGTTATCCTCCAGAGGTCCAATGACTGTGTGGTGTATCTTTCCAGAGCTATAAAATAGGTAGCTATACCACGTGCTCTCTCCTAGAGCTATATTGCTGTATCTTCCAGGAGAAGTTCCATATTCCACCATTGATGCAGCAGATTTATCATCAGTGACCCATGAGACTCGCATGTGCTTGTCTCCAGCCAAAGAGATGTGCACCTACAACAGGCATCCATGGAGCAAAAGCACTTCAGATACCAAATCAGCATTTTAAATCACCTTGAAAAGCCATAAAAACTATCATTCCAAAACATTTCACGCACAAACACGAAAAGTATCTCCGGAAACAACTCTTCAGGGAAAATTCAGCATATGATTAAACCAAACAGACACCAGCCAAATCAACTCCAATTAAACAAGAAATCATAGTTTCTATCAATAAAATATCAAGAATTTCAATGTAAATAAAAAACAACAACTGAACACACTCAAAGCAATTGACTTTTATCCTATTCAGGAAACCATTTTTGGACCAAAGAAATACCACAGAACCCAATAAACAAGAAAAACCCAGATCAGATCATTAGAAAAAGAAACAACCTTTAACACCAAAACCAACAAAGAAAAACTCTATATCAACAAAATCCAATCAACGGAACAGAAACTAAGGTAAAGAGAAAGGATAAGATAACCTGTCGGGGATGAGAAGAAGACTTTGAAGGCCTTGAAAAATCAAGAGTCTTTCGAGTTGGAGGCCTAGTGTATTCACTTGTAGCAGTTGCAGAGATTAACAGAAACAAAGCTAAGACAAGTTTTGGCTCCATAGCTTGATAATTAGCAAGTTACTATTATTGTTCTTGGCAACAATAAAAGATAGACCAGACAATTTATGATGCTGTGTTGTTTTGCTTGAACTGGCAGTCACTGGCCAGGCTTGTCCTATTAAATGACAGGTTTGGCCTTAATCCAGGAGGCTAAGTACATTAGAAAATGTCAAAAATTTGTCAATGACAATGATTTCTTGTGCGTTTTCTAGTGAGACTGGTAGATGATGATAAGATAGTAGTTCACATGGTAAATTTATTTCTTAAAAAAGATTTTTTTCCTTGAGAGAGAATTTTTCAAAGCTTTTTTTTCTTGAGAGAGTTTTTTAAAGTCATGAATTGTTTTCGTATTACCGTGTAGAGTTTGCGGGTGGCAAGAAGAAAAAAATAATTATGAGCATGTAATTTTGGTATATATGTAATCTACCAAGAAACTTTATTTAATATGTAACAACTAAATTAGAAAATTTGTTGATGATTAAATAGTATTTGATATTATAGTAACAATTGATTTGAAAAAAGTTGTTTTAAAAGATTAGTAAAATAATATTTTTAAAAAAATTATATTTAATATTAACACATTAAAATAGTTATATATAAAAATTTAATTTAATATAAAAAAATTAAAATTTTTAAAACAAACGAATAAATCTAAAAAATCAAACATCATACTAATTAAAAAAATATATTTCTTCTAGGTAAACATTGAGATAATATCTAGAAAAACTGGTTAGAAACTTTTTTTGCCTTTCTTTGCTCTTGACTTTGTTCTAATTTTCCTCATTTAATTTTATTTGTAATAATATCAATCTTTAAGTTTTAAAAACAAATGTTACGGATAGGTGAAATGATACAATGGAACGCAACTAAATGATTAAAGAAAACTAAATAAATAAAAAATTAAAAGTAGATTATTGAAATTAGCACAAATATAAGTAAAGAAGACAAATTGATACAAAATCAAGAATATAGAGATAGCATATAAGCATCTAACTCGGAAAAAATTATTAAATTTCTTGAAATAAACGATTTCTATATACAGAATATATCTTTGAAATTGTTTAAAAATACAACTTAATTATAAATATGCTTAAAAGTACTGGTATCCTCGTTTATTAAACACACACACGCGTATAAAATAGGGAGGGCGAGGTTAAATTATTATAGTTATATTTATAAAATAGTATTTTATTTTTTATTTTTATTTTTTTAATTTCGAATGATAACCCAACTTATTTTAGTTTTTTTAATTATATTTTAATATTAAATTGTTTTTAAAAGTGTATGTCTTAATTTTTATTTTTTTATGTTGAGTTACATACTAGAATCAAATATTTAATTTTTTATTTAACTTTTAACATTAGCATTTTTTAAATAAGGTTTCATTAAAAAAAATATTTATTTTTTATAAATTCATCTCAATCTCGTAACTTATTAATAAATTAATTTAGGTTAATTCAAGTTATGAATTTATTAAGATGAAGGTGATTTATTTGGTTTGTTTTTTTTAATTGAATTTTTTAGCTTGATTTGAGTTGAATTGTATTTGTGGATTCTTTTGTTTTTAATTGATTTTTTTTTAATTCAACCATTTAACATTGAGTTGGTTAAAAATTGAATATGATAAAAAAAATTTATCTTCTTTCTATAAGATTGTTCTGATCTTATAACTTAAATCATGAATTTGGTAAATTAACCTGAGTGAGTTAATTAAAGTGATTTTTTTCTTTATATATATATATATATATATATATATATATATGTTCATTGAATATGAATTATTCTTCCTAATTTATTTTAATTTAATTTCTATAATATTATCACAATCTCATAATTTGAGTTACATATTTAATAGGTTAATCTAGATTTATCTAATATATAGTTATCTTAATTTTTTTAAAAAAAAACGTTATTCAATATGTTATTATATGAGATTTATCTAATATATAGTTATCTTAATTTTTTTTTTTAAAACGTTATTCAATATGTTATTATATGAATATTTTTTTAAAAAATATCATTCGATGTATATTATATTTTGAATTTATAATTATTTTTTTTTAAAATATATTAACAATACTTAGACATTTTTATTTATATTTAAAAAACAATTATTTAGTCACAAATTGTTGTTTGTAAATAATAAAAACATCACACACGATAACAAATTCAAATGAATTGGATTATCCAGACCTCTTGTATTCTCGTTAATTTGTTTCCAAATACAGAAGAAATCATGAGTTTTGCTGAAATTTCAAATATAACTTGAAAATGATTTTTATTTTTTTATTTTTTTATTTTTTCTCACATGAAGGAGTATTTACTATTTAGATTTTGATCTTGATTAAAAAGAACACAAAGATGGAGAAGAAGATTCTTGAACTGCCATGGTTAATTTAATTCACAAATTTAACCAATATAATAATAATAATAATAATAATAATAATAATAAGATCAATTAATTGTTCTAAATTAAATAAAAAGTTGAATGAACACAAGTATTAATATATGCACCGCATATGAATAAATGGTTGATGCACAAAATATTTAGGAGCGACCTGCAAAAGTCATTTAGCTTCGATAATAATAACACTAATAAGTAGGTGTGAATGAATTGACTTTAATAATATAGGATTGATGCATCATCGTATACGTAAAATACAAAGTTAAAGCTCCTCAAAAGAATATATAACTCCTCAAGCCCTCCAATTACACATAAACTGAGAGAACTCTCAACTCAAAATTCCTGGATAATCAATCTAATATCAACATCATCTCGGCCTCATCTTCTATAAAATGAATTGATGAAGGGTTTTTTTTTTTAGTCTTAGTCAAGGTTTATATATATATATATATATATATATATATATATATATATAAATCAATTATTCTTTGTTGTTTTTTTACGTGGGGTGTCCGGGCCAGCTTGCACGCACCACAACTAATCCCCACGGCCATTAAATACCTTGCAAACCCAGTAGACATGTAAGACACTGTGTGGATGACAAACATGCACGTCAGAGCTCGAATCTAGATGCAGTGAAAGAAAATAAACCCTTTACACCACTAGACCAATCACTAATTTAGAAGCATTATGCAAAGAAGAAGATTGTAAGCATTAAACCAGCACAATACACATCACATAATAAATTAAAGAAGAAACAAAGAATATATTACAATTCCAAAGCTTCAGCTGGACACCGAATTTTCGACCATATTGACAGCGTAGAAGTTGTATAAACAAGTGCATAATCTTTTCCAATTTGAATGTTCATATTCAATGGTTAATGACATTATCGTTGTGTTAACTAATATATTAATTTCTAGGTATATTAGGTTTGATATTGATTAAATCCAAAAAATAATTGAGTCTAGCATTATTAATTCTATAAATTTTTATATAAAATTACAAATAAATTATTTTTTAATAAATATATTTAATTAAATAAGTATATACTCCATCTAGATTTTAAAAAAATTAAATATTTTTATGACCAATCATAACGCTACCTTTTACTATGATAATCTAAAAAAAATATAGTTTATGTTGTAACTCAAAATATCAAGAAAATAAAGTTATATTTTAACTTTTTTTATTCACAAAAAAAAAACTTATATGCTATAAATACATCATGAAACATTTAAAACAAAAATTTATAATTTTTATTCTTTATTGTACATACATATATATATATATATAATCTATATCTAGAATATTATTATATTTTTTATTAAAAAATAATTATTTAAATACTACAAAGTCTCCACCTCTATCAAATTTTTTTTTTTACAAATATTAATCACAAGTTGTTTATCATTCATCTTGGCTACAAAGAATGGATAACATTACTGAACCTTATTACTAGATTATTTGATTCTTTTCACATCCTATCAGTAGTATTATTATAAAAAAATAATAAAAAAAATCATTAATTTTTATCTAAAACTTGTGTTTAAACCATGACATATAATCAATACTCATCTTTTCAGACAAGTTTTTTTTATTGCTGCAAATACTTACACTCAAACAAAACTTTAACAATTTTTTAATAGAATCTTGAAATTTTCAAAAACTCTCAACAATTACAAATAAAATATTAAATCAAACTTCGGTTACACCGTTTCTGGATAAAACAATATCTTTGACAAAATAAAAAGAAAAAAGCAAAGTCATCCAAACAACACGCTATTTTTTTAATGTCAGATTCGAGTATGCATCCATGGTGGAATTCCTAAATTCAGAACTCCACGTGCTAGGCGATGCATGAACTGAACTCTATATTTAGGTTTGGATTCAAAGAATGAAGTGGAAGTCATTGTCTTCTTCCAAATTTCTTTAATGAAATAATTAAAAAAAGAGAGAGAGGAAGTAACAATCCAGCTAGACGTGGTAATTTTGTCAGCAGATTCATTAGTTTTTTTTTTTTTAATTACTGTAAAAACTATCCTTTTCAAGTGCTTAATTCATTTAAATATTGCTTTTTGTTTTTTTATCCAACCGACTAATCCTATTTTCTTACCATTAAAATAAAACCTTAAAAAGTCCTATGATTTTTTTTTTAATAAAATAACTGTTCTTACATTAATTTAAAATAACATGGCTTCGATTACTCGAGTAATTATCATTGCAAACTTAAACAAAGTAAAATCAAATAATTAACATAAATATTTACCATGAAATGTATTAACTTGAAAAAAATTATTTAAAAATGTTTGTGATTGTTAAAATAATTAATTCTATGATTAGATAGTTGGTGAAGTAATAATTTAGGAAGTGTTTGTTTAATATTATAATATTTATTTTTTTTAAATATTTTTTATTTAAAAATATATTAAAATAATATATTTTTTATTTCATTAAAAATGTTTATGAATTTTCAAAATTTTAATATAACAACCTTTTTTTTTTTATAAAAAAAAACAACTTATTAATTGAGCTGGGCTAGTCCAAAGCCCACAAATCCACACGGGCGACGAGCCTCCTCTCTATAAAACCCGATCTCCACACCACAAACGACCCCCTCTCTCGTTCTAGGGTTTCCTTCTCCACTAGATCTTAATCCCTGTCACCACCTTATCCTCCGCCAGGACAGCACAATCCCTAATTCCAAACATGATGCAACAGCCCGGAGTCGCCGGAGTGGGGGTCCCACAACCAGATCAACAACAACAATACCAACAACAGCAGCAATGGATGATGCAGCAACAGCAACAATCGCAACCGGTTCCTCCTCCTGCTGGCTGGAATCCGCCTCCTGTTCCTCCTCCGACCCAGTACGGTGCAGCTGCCGGAAGTGGAGGAGATGGAGACGAGATTAAGTCGTTGTGGATCGGGGATTTGCAGCAGTGGATGGATGAGAATTATCTTCTTAGCATCTTCTCTGCCACTGGAGAGGTAATCCAAAATTTAATTTTGGTTTTATTTAAAAAAAGAAGCTTTAATTTTAATTTGTATAATTGTGTACGTGCCTGTGCATGAGAAAGTCAGTAAATTTTATGGTTGGTTTTTTAGGAGTGTGGCATTTCTTTTTTATTTTTCTTACTTTTTTCACGTGGATATATAGATTTGTGTGTATTTTCTGTGAATTGAAAACATTTTTAAGAAAACGAGAATTGTTTTGTTTTGTTTTTAATGGCGATCTCTTTTTGAGAATCGGGTTTTTTTATGGTTGATGCAGTATAAAAAATAGAGAGAGAGAAACATGGGGTATATTTGTTTCTTTGACTTGGGTTTGTGTTGATGAGAAAATAAATGGTGCATATGCACTTGTAGGAAAACGCGAATTGTTTTGTATTGTTGATTAATTGCGTTCTCTTCTTCAAAAATTGGGCTTATTGATGGAAACAATGGGTTATTGATGCAGTAAAAAAATACAGAAAGAGAAAAAGAACCACGGGGTATGTTTATTTGTTTGAGTTGGGTGCTGTGTTGATGAGAAAATAAATGGCCTATGTTATAGGAAGAATTTTGACAAGTGCTATACTTGTTTTGTGATTTGGATGCAGCTTTACACACTGCTTAGCTACATTGTTGTGTTGTTTTCTGAGTTGTCTTCCTCTTGTCGTGTATAACAGATTGTTCAAGCTAAGGTTATTCGTAACAAGCAAACGGGTTATCCAGAGGGTTATGGTTTTATTGAGTTTGTAAGTCGTGCTGCAGCAGAGAGAATTTTGCAGACATACAATGGCACACCAATGCCAAATAGTGAGCAGGCTTTCCGGCTGAACTGGGCTACCCTTGGTGCTGGTGAAAGGCGGCAAGATGATGGGCCTGACTTTACAGTTTTTGTTGGAGATTTGGCTGCTGATGTCAACGATTACCTTCTACAAGAAACATTTAGAAATGTGTACCCATCTGTGAAAGGTGCAAAAGTTGTTACTGACAGGGTCACTGGACGTTCCAAGGGATATGGATTTATTAGGTTTGCAGATGAAAATGAACAAAGGCGTGCCATGGTTGAGATGAATGGACAATACTGCTCTACCAGGCCCATGCGGATTGGACCAGCTGCCACAAAGAAACCCTTGACCCAGCAGTATCAGAAAGGTATGTGTTTTTGCAACTTTTGTTGCTGTGGAGTGTAGATTTTGTTTTTTCAATTTTATTTTTTTCTGCTTACATCTGCATGCTTATATCTTATGTTGAAAATGAACATTGAATTGGTAAGTTGAATGTTGTGTGCTATGTATGTATTTTTCTTTTTTGAATTGATGTTTCCTAAACATGTTCTTATTTTCCGTGCCTCCAGTTATGCTCTTGAAGCTAGATGGGTTTTAAAGAGTCATTTCCTTCCAGTACTTACCTATGTAAACGTGGGCACATTTAATTTGATTAAAACTTGCAAAAACTTATATAAAACTCATGTTGTCTTAAAGCAGGACACCGAGAGGCTCTCATTTTGGGGGGCCTGGAACTGACTTCAGCTGAAATGATTCCACTTAAATGCGTGGCCTCATTTTAGGTCAGTTATTTTGTTTACGTCGTAAGCTTAATTTCTTGTGGCGTTTTGCTACATTCACGAATTACTTTCCAGTTCGTAATTTTCAAAGAGTTACGTGTCAAGTTAAATATGTTCTTTTTCCTAAAGATTGTTCAATTCCATTCCACAGTTCCTTTATTTATTTATATCAGACGAGAATTGTTGGTTTATCTCTTCATGGTCAGCCCTTTACTTTATTTACATGTTATTTTTGAAGTTACATGTCAAGTTTAATATGTTCCTTTTCATAAAGATAGTTCAATTCCGTTCCACAGTTCCTTTATTTATGTAAATCAGACGAGAATCGTTGGTTTATCTCTTCATGGTCAGTCTTTTACTTTATTTACTTGTTATTTTTGAAGAGTTACATGTCAAGTTAAATATGTTCTTTTTTCCTAAAGATAGTTCAATTCCGTTCCGCATTTCCTTTATTTATGTAAATCAGGCTGGAATCGTTGGTTTATCTCCTCATGGTCGGTCCTTTACTTTATTTACGTGTTATTTTTGAAGAGTTACGAGTCAAGTTAAATATGTTCTTTTTCCTAAAGGTAGTTCAATTCCGTTCTGCATTTTCTTTATTTATGTAAATCAGACGAGAATCGTTGGTTTATCTCTTTATGATCAGTCCTTTACTTTATTTACTTGTGGTCAGCAACTGTTTTTGAGTTTTTGTTTTTTATTTACTTCAAGTGAAAATATTTTCTCTGCTATTGATTCCGAGCATTAGAAACCTTATGAAGCAACTTATGACGATGGATTCAGAGATGCTCTCTGTCGCGTGGAGCACTATTCTGACTTCCATTCTCAGAGTTGCTTTTGTCTCACCTCGAGCTGCTCTTTTTTGTTTTTTTTAATCATGTGCTGTCACCTATTATTTTTGTTGTTTGTGAGATGGAGTGCATCCTTGGTCTGGAGGAAGGACTTGATTACACGCTTTTGACATTCTAATTTCTAAGACCTTCTTGAGGATCAAGTCCTTGTATCTTTTTTATAGGGATCTATGTGAATTTAGTTTTATATGTTATTAGTTTATTCGATTTGGAAAAAAAATCTCTTTCTTCCACGACCATCAACTTTTTAACTCCATCCTGTCTTGTAGGTGTCATTTTCTTGTTCTTCCTTCTTTGTCCTGGGCTTGTCATTTCTTGAAATTTAGATAGGTTGTAGACTGAACTTTTGTTTTTCTTTTCCTGTTCTTTTTTACATGAGGGAAATCAGGAAATATGTTAACATGGTACCTAGAATATCCATTTTGTTCTCCAAGCAACCGATGGGTCTATTGTCGATTGTAATAGGAAAAGTGTACTGACCTAAATTCCGAATCCCGCTTCCCATTCTTGGCAAGTATGAATCTAGTTTGGAACTTTCCAATTGTTCATGCCTTTAAGTTTGGATATTGCTGAGAATTGGGGCATTCAATACTTTCCATCTTGATTTTATGCATGTTCATCCTATTGAAAATGATTACTGAAAATTACTTCATTGATGCTCAGCTTTGTGACAACTGACAGCTGCCAATGATGGTAAAGCTGTTGCAAGGCAAGTAATTATTTAGTTACATGTTTCTCCCATACTTTAGGCAATGTTTATCAACTTCAGACTAAAAATAGTGGACACAAGTAGTGTTATAATGGCTATAAACTGAATTTCATTTCTCTCAAGTTGCCTGAAAATACTGGCATTAAGTTGGGCTTTGGTCAGGAGGTTGACTTTGCTGGATTAGCTCCACTAATATAATGTTAACTTATTAATCGTTCTTTGTTTGTTGTGTTTGCTTTGGTTTTGTAACTTGTGCCTTTTTACCCTAAAGAACAATCATCTTTGTAATTTCTCAAGAACAGAAAAATCTGATCTTGTTTTTAGCTTCTCAGAAGAGGTGGTTTTGTCATCTTTAAACTCATTCCTGCATGATTATGTTGTTTAGTTTATTCTATGGTATTTTTTTCCTTCCATTCTTGCATCTCCTTGTATTTTCATACAACGATTATCCTTCAGGGAAGCTTTGCTTTCAGTGTCTATTACTCTTCATTTATGTATATTCATATGTTATTTGACATGCATTTTCCATTTGCAGCCACTTACCAGAATCCTCAAGGAAATCAGGGAGAGAATGATCCTAATAACACAACAGTGCGTAGTTTGTTTTATTGTTGGTATGAACTATTACTTGTCAAAGTGAATTGACTTGTTAACCTCTTGGCTGCAGATATTTGTCGGGGCCTTGGATCCAAGTGTGACTGATGACACTTTGAGAGCAGTGTTTAGTAAATATGGCGAGCTAGTGCATGTGAAAATACCTGCAGGCAAGCGTTGTGGATTTGTTCAGTTTGCTAATCGGTATTTGAAAAATACCTTAACCTGATTTCTGTTATTTTGCATTGTAATGATTGCCACTTTGCCTGATTTGGTTGCCTGCATTTGTTGCATTTAGAACTAGCGCAGAGCAAGCACTATCAATGTTGAATGGAACCCAGATAGCTGGTCAAAATATCCGTCTCTCATGGGGCCGTAGTCCTTCTAACAAACAGGTTTGGTTGATGCCTGATAAATGTTCTCTATTTTTGTGTTCATGAATTTCCCAGTGTTTACTGAGAAGGATGCATTTATTGGTTTTGTTCAGGTTCAGCCAGATCAAAGCCATTGGAATGGTGGTGGATATTATGGATATCCACAAGGATATGATGCATATGGATATGCTGCTGCTCCCCAAGACCCTAACATGTATTATGGAGGCTATCCTGGATATGGAAACTACCAGCAACCTGGAACTTACCAACAGCAACAGCAGGTAAAGTAACCTTGATTTAGAAGTTTTTAGTCCACCAGATATTGTTCATCATAAAATAAGAGCTCAACTTACCAAGGCTTTACTAGCATAGAGTAAGCTATTTAAGCTCTTAGAACAATGATACTGAAATCTCATCTTTTTTTTTTTTTGGTTTCTGATTGTTGGGTAATGTAATCTGATGTAAGAGATGCTTCAGGACTTGTCCAATTGCTGGGTGCACATTGATTTTGATCTTTAGTGAGATAAGGGTCTCATTTTCTCCTGTTTGTTTTATGGTTAACGATGTCTTTATGTTCCTGGTACGTGCAGTGATCTGTTTCCATGGCGGGATTCAAATGCAAGGACTGATGTTAATCAGTAGCCAGAGCAATCTGGGGTTGCAGTTCACTAGTTGCATGGTGTTTGGAGTTTGGCGTTTTGCTATTTGTTCTGGTGTTAGTTTATCAGTGACAAGTGTGCTGTGGGCACCATTTGAGGCATCAATGCACTCTGATATGATCAGTATGGTTTTGTAATACCATGGTGCCGCAATTTGCACTATCTGTCTACTGGATATTTCGTACCTAACCCTCTATAATCATTTAAATTATGGCTTGCTTTATTTTAATGGGATGTTTTCTATGCTTTACAAGTTTTTTGTGCTTTGTATGATTGGATGCAATCAAGCCATTATGCCACAGGTCTGCGTTCCAGGGATTTGTATTTTCCTGCGGTGAAGCAATGTCCAAACGGGCGTATAATCATCGCTTACATTGACATGTAGTTTCTAAAATAATTTTCGCAGAAACCGCTAGGAAGATGATTCTTCTTCCTTGCTCTCGGAACAAGCAGCATCATGACTAGAGTGATGCCAAGAGACTAGTACTCTATGGATGACGGGTGTTCATGTGTGCCTGTGGTGTAGCCAACGAAGTGCGTCTCCTTGAAATTAGATGCAAAATCTGTGGTTGTATCAAATCAAAATTCGTGATCGTAATTGCTAGTTGAAATCTGATAGGTTGAAATTGCTAGTTGAAATTTACTTGGTAAATTGATGTGTCTGAAAGAGTCCTGTTTGCTTGGAAGTGCTAGTACATGTCCACTGGAGTTCCATGAATTGCAGATTTTATGCACAACTTGCATGTAAACGTTGTTTTTTTTTTTTTTTAATTAACATGGGTGTCCGGATCAGCTTATGCGCATTACTGCTGGCTCTATGATTAATTCTATGAGCCTTGAAGTTAACGACCATGTAAGCCTTCAATGACCATCATATGAGTAATCAAGAACTCGAATCTGAGACCATAGAGGAAGCAAACCTCTTGATTTCATGTTGTTTTTTTTTTAGATTAACATAGGTGTCCAAGCTAGCTTGCACGTACCACGACTAATCTCATGAGTCCTAAAGTTAACAACCATGTAAGCCTCCAGTAACCATTATATGAACAATCAAGAATTCAAACTTAAAACCATAAAAAAAAAAATATAAGCCTCCAGTAACCATGACTAATCTCATGAGTCCTAAAGTTAACAACCATGACTAATCTCATGAGTCCTAAAGTTAACAACCATGTAAGCCTCTAGTAACCATTATATGAACAATCAAGAATTTAAACTTAAAACTATAAAAAAAAAAATGTAAGCCTCCAGTAACCATTATATGAACAATTAAGAATTCAAACTTAAAACCATAAAAAAAAAAAATCTCTTGATTCAAGGCCACCATTATTTTCACGATCTCTTCCACTTGGCCATCATGCTGCTCTTATTTATACTACACGTGGAGTGTTGCTGTGTGGAGACGCGGTCCGCCGACCATTATTTCCACAATCTTTTCCATTCCTTAACCCTTAAGCTATCAAAAACCTGTTGCAGGACCTTCCTGTTAGTTTACACGTGATATATTATTTGATTCCTGTACAATTTACTTGGTTTTATTAATAAAAATATTATTTATTTTTAATATTTATTTTTATTTAATTTATAAATTTAATGTTTAATAAATAAATTTAAAATAAATATAAAATTTATAAAACAAAAACACTTTACAAAAAAAATTATAAAATTTTTTATAATTATGAAATTCATAATGCATAAAAGTAATGCTTCTAAAAAGTAATGCTTCTAAATATTTCTGGTCAATTTCTTCTTAATAATAGATATTTACTAGTTATTGAGACTTGTATAAATTATGTGTTTTTTTAATAAAAAAATCTTATAAACTAAGATATGAGGAAAACTAATATAAGAATGTTTGTCAGATGATATATGAAAATATTTGAGTGATAAAGAGATGATTCATCAATTTAAGTAAAATAAATAAAATATTCCGCATGTTTTTAAATAATATGAATTATTAAAATTTTATATAAGGTGAAATGAGATTTAAAAAGAGTTTCAAATCTTGTTCAATGATCAATAACTATAATGCTACAAATAAATATGATTTGATATGAAAAACACACTTAATATTAAAATGTTTAAATTGAAACATTAGATAATAATTACACTAAAAATTACTTATGATTTTTCTAATATTCAGGGGATTGTGGCACATTTTTAGATGATGCACTTGATTTTTAAATATAAATTAATTCATTGTTGAATTTATAATAAATTAAATTGTTTAATTTATTCAATTCTATTAATGTAAAATTATAATTTATATTTGAACCAATTTAATAGGTCATACATATTAAAAATCATTAATCAAAAATTAATATGAGATAATTAATTAAGGGTGGATTTATTAAAAATAATTTTAGAAATTAAACATTAAAATATATTTAATTCAATAATTATAATTCTAGTCCTGTAATAATCAAGTAGGGACTTGATTGATTAAATTTATAAAATTATTCTTAAATAATATGTGAATATTATTTAAACAAAAAATTAATATTTTATTATTTGTAAATTTTATAACATTCTCTGTAGCTTATTATTTTGGTAGATAGAAAAGTTATGTCAAACAATTTTTTTTTTTAAATACTGTGCAACCATAAAATCAAAGCTAAAACTTTACACTTAATAAATCCCTCTCTTCTAAATAAAAATATATAATATTTTTCATTAGTAATTTGTATAAATTACTATTAAAATTGAATAATTGATGAATTCATAGTTTACAATAACCCACTCTTCATCTATATATTCAAAGCTGAAAAAAATTCAAATCTTTAAATAATGTTTACATAAACTCTAAATATATCTAGTTTGTCAAACAATATTCTCAAGACTCCTGAATAATTTTTAAATTTCTCAGCCGAGATGAATTTCAGAACCCAACTCTTCCTTCAGACATCACATGTACTGCAGAGGATGATATTTCTTACACGCATGGTCAGCTGGAAACCGGTGCTTTAAGCACACCTTTAACTGGCAATTTTTGCAGGTGCATGTGTTAGAGAAGGTTAATATCTCCTTGCAGCGCTTAACAGCGCAAGTTGGCTTCTTCTTCTTCCTCCTTGGGTCACACTCTCCAGATTTCTCATGTTTCAGCAACAACACTTTCTCAGCATCCTCGTTGCATCCAGTAGTCTCAATAGACGCCGAACATGTTTCACAAACAACTACTTTTCGACTCTTGTGGTCTGATTTCGGACAGTCATGAGACTTGTAGGATCTATGCTCTAAACAAAACACCTGCAAGAACATATGATTAAGGCTATAATATTCCACGCTAAACAAAGCTGCAACCATAAATTTGAGTCACCCTTGATTACCTTTCGACAACCATTGCAATTGAAAGGCAGAAAATCGAGCTGCTTGCATTCAGGATGCTGGCAGTGTCTTCCCAGATCTGGAAAAGCCTCTGTTCCTCCTCCCATCTTTTTTTATCCCTTCAAATTTCCTCTAAGATTAGAATTTGCAGATTGCCATGTAGAAGGAGGTTTGTCGTTATTTATAGCTTTGCCACTTGCTGGCTTGGCGCCTAAGCCATCCTGACTCCTCTTTCGTGTTGCTTTCAGCTTTGTATTTGGCATTCTAGTTGTTGATGTTTCTAGGCCACGCGGTTGAGGTTTCCTTTTTTGACTAGTCTTCTCTCTAAATTTCAATCTAGTCTCTATTTTCACTCTTACTCTTACTAAATTAATCATGTTAGCATTTGAGATTATAATATATAGTGTTTTTTAACAATAAATTTTAATTAAAAAATATATTAAAATAATATTTTTTGACATCAATATATTAAAAATATTAAAAAACACTAAAAAAATATCTATTTAATATCATTTTAAATTAAAAATACTTTTGAAAATCATTTAAAAAGTGAAAACAAAAGCAGAAGTTGTGCTATTCACACCTCTAAAACTATGCTTGACATTGAAAATTTTTAAATTGATACTTTCTTAGTTCTTTTTAATAATTTTGATGTATTAATATAAAAAATAAAAAAAATAAAAATTATTTTAATATATTTTTAAATAAAAATTATTTTTAAAATACATACATCATAATATCACATACACACATGCACCAAGTGGAATACTTTTTTTGTTTGTTGGGTACTTTACACTTTCTATTTTTTTAAATATTTTTTTTCAAAAGTAAAATCGAAATTTAAAAAACAAACTATATTTCAATCCATAAATAAATAAAACCATAAAATAAAATCTATACATAAAGTCCATATATTATATTAAAAAATAAAATTACAACTCTATAAAAAAAACATTAGTAATATTTGAATTTGTTTTTTATATTAAAGGAAAATATTACCCTACTCGTAGCAGGTAAATAAAAAAAATATGAAACTAAAAATTGCAGTGATATACGGTATCAGAGAGTTCCATCTTTATAAAATGTAATAAAGACTTGCTAAATCAAGCATAAACTATAAATTAAGAAAAAACAGACAATAAATAAATAAATGTTATTTAACTTTTTGAAAAGACCATATAATGCATTACATATATTGAAGTTCATTGTTTTCCGATTAATTTATAGATAAATTAAAACGAAATTTATTTTCATGAATATATAAAAAATACACTTGCTGTATTGAATTTGTTGTGATTCAGTAAATGAATTTACAAATTTAATAATAAATCTGGGAAATCTTGAAGAAAATACAGTGAAACGACCAAAGCATGCCATGATGCCAAGGTTACAGGGCTTATTACATATAAAGCCAGCATAAACTCATCAAACCAACCAAGACAGCAGCACATGCATTGAAACACAGGCAGAAAAAAGCTTTTCTCTGTTCCAAATCCCTTGATTCTTTCTTTAGATCTCTCCTTCCTCTGTCAAGCACAAACCCTGGTCTTTCTTTATAAGAAAGGAAAAACCTTTTTCACATAGGCATACAAAAAAGTTTCATTATTTTCTTTTTTGGATAAAAACAGAGATGGGTTACAAAAACAGAGCAGAAGCTGAAACAGAGGCTTGCTTAAACGAGGCTTTATTGTTTGCTACTATGTGTGTAATTGGACTCCCTGTTGATGTGCATGTTAGAGATGGTTCTGTCTACTCTGGAACCTTTCACACTGCTTCTTTTGATAAGGAAAACGGTGAGGTTTTCTTTATTCTTTTTCGGTCTCCATTGGAAACTTAAAGATTACTTCTTTTTGGCATTAGTTTTTGAATTACTTGAAAGTTATGGTTTTCGTACAAAATGGTATCTGGGTTTTGATTTTTGTGAGCAAACCTATCTGGGTTTTTGGTTTTATTGATAAATAGTCATCTACTCTTTAGAATGGATGAGATCAGATTGAATTCTGATCTGGGTTTTTGCCTATTTTGTTAGTATATAAATCTGTTTCTGCTTTTGTTTTGTACCCTATTTGTTTATGCAATGGAGGGTCCACTATTTTATTCGGTTAACACAGACTGGATTTGGTACTTTTGGAAATAAGACTTCATAAAAATTGGAAATTTTAAGTGAGATTTATCATTTATGAGGTTTAGTTACCTGCTTTGTGTAGGTGTTGTTTTGAAGGAAGCAAGATTGACTAAGAAGGGAAAATCTGATGCAAATGTAGCTAATGGGAGTGTGATAGAGACACTTGTAATTCTTTCGACTGATATTGTCCAAGTTGTTGCTAAGGTATGCAACTCTTTCTATTTTAAATTCCTTTTAGTTATCCGGATACAACGTTGGAGAATCTGCCTAATATATGTGCTGCTTTGTATGCAGGGAGCTCTGTTTCCAGCTGATGGCGTCACTGGGAATATATCTGGTGGCAATGTAGAAGCTGCTTTAACCAATACTCCGTCTTCTGAGATTGTAGCGAGCGAGGCAAAGAAATCTAACAAGTTCACTGTGGATAAAAAGAAATCTAATCACAACAGGTATTGTCTTGTTTTGGACTTAGGCTGTAAGGAATATCGTTGTTAATTGTTTAAATTTAATTGTAAGCTGCAATAATTTAAATTCATATATCTTATTGGTTTACTTTTCTTTTCAATAATGCATTTGTTTTCAAGTTTATTGTTTGTTAAATTCTGATAGTTTCTCCAAGTGCACCATTTTTTATTTCCATGTTCTGTACATGCCTGGAACTACCTTAGAGCCTTTGCATGCATGCAGACATACCTATACATATACATGCTGTTTTTGAGTAATTAAGAAAACTACTACCTGTTTTAGTACAGAAATCTGCTCAAGGAAATATTTCTGCATCCAAGCAACCTTTTTTTTTATTTGACTATATAACATGGACTAATTGTACCTATGAAGTAGGAGTTCAGTCAAAAACAAGAACGGTAATCCCCATGGTCTTATGCCGACAAAAGCAGGGAAGGATCCTGAAGGGATAAAAATGCCACCAAATCAAATAGGAAAAAAAATGGAATTTGAACATTGGGAAAGAGATGGTGTACATATCCCAAAGGTGAGGTTTCTATCTTCTTTTCTTCTTTTTTGTGGTCTACTAGGGAAACAGTTTCCGTGAGCTTGTCTAGATATTCATGAAAAGATCTCCATAAAAGATGTTAACTTGTGTTTGGGTTATGAACATCTCTGTCGTGAGAGAGCTATATCAGCAGCAGCATAGTTGGCTGCTTTTAAAATTTCAGAGCAGCCTTTTTGTTGAAGAGTGTTGTTCTTATTTAAATGCTACCTAGGGTGCATCTTGTTGTGGTTTGGATGATCTGATGATTGATAAATGGCTTGAAGGAAACCCAGTCAATTACTGCTTCAATGACTAAGTGGTAATTTAATATCTGTAGCAGGATACTTTTTTTACAATGCTTGTGTGAGAGAGAGATATTCTTACACTTTTCACTCCCTTTCTTTCTAATTTTTTCTTTAATTTCTGTTTTGTGTATGCAGAGAGAAGCTTCTTCTGGTGACTTAGTTAATGGAAGGTATAAATTACCAGTCTTTTCCAAGTTTCAAGTGGGGTTTGCACTGTTGGATGCCTTAAAATCTTATCCTCTGCATTCTTTGTTTTTTATACTTGCATTGGGGTTGCAAACTGAACTGGCCCTTGTCTGTTCTAGCACAAATTTTCTCCACTAAAGCACTACATGATTACTGATTCATATTTCTTTTGAATATAGACACAAAGGATTAGAGTCTATGTTTGCATTAAATTGTGGTGCTCATTAGCTTAAATGTAAATTATTTACTTTATGGAATCCTTTCTAACTTTCAAATTTCTGTAAGTTATTTTTCTGGCAGACAGACTAGAGATGACAGGTCACAGGAGGAGCAGGGTCACTGTAAACAGAAGTTTGATTTTCAAACAGAAAAGAGTGTATGTCATGACAGGCATAATTTATTTCCTTGCTTGATGCTCTGTATTTGTAGAAGTGGAAACTATTTGCTCACTAAGTCGTCGATGTAGATTTTTACGTGTGCATTTGATTTGTGCAGGCTGATGAAGTTCATAGCCCAAATGCAATCAGTAAGCTCAACTTCCACACTGGGTTTAACTATTTGATCCATAACATGCTATACAGATCTGCCTTGTGCTTATTAATATCTTTTATGAAAAGAAAGCAGAAGAGAAGGCATGCCTTCTTTTACCTGTAAAAAGTTCTGATACAAGTGAAAATGTTTGTTATAAAATAACCATGATGTAAGGCTTTGCTCTCTGAACTTCATTATAACTATAAATTGCTAGTAGATTTTGGGTTTTGTATCAGTTGTATTATGTGAGTTAACATTCATGCAGATTTAGTGGCCGCATGCCATTTTCTGATTTTTTTTTTATTATAACACAGGGCCTTCTGTGATGAGATGCATCTAGGTGATAGTTTGCCTGTAGAAGCTAAATCTTGCCATGATTCCCGGAATTTGTCTTATATTTTTTAAAATGTATCTTCTTTTTTCCATCCTGATTCTGTTCTTTTTTAATTGCTTAATGTGCTCCATGCAGCAGGGCCTCATGACAGTGAAGCAAAACCCATTGCGGAAGGGCGAGTAACAGTGAAGCTGTTGCCTAATGTTGGATCTTGTAATCCTGATGGTGGTCCTATGAAGCCAGACAGTCAATACTGTGGAAGGCCAGCTTCTGCAGGAACCACTTCTCCTAGTTCTGTTTGTGCTACTGTTTCTACTGCTTCCAATCCAATGGTTGATGTTCCTTCACAATCACACTGCAGCTCATCAGCAAATTCTACTGATGTGGCCTCTCCACAAGTTTCAGAATCTAATAGAAGTTCCAAGGTAAAAACCGTGTTTGTTTCAACGTTTCGGTACTGACATCTGTTTCATCTCACATCTATTTACTGTCAATTTTTAGGGGAGTCATCAGGTCACTGTCTATCACATTAGTAAATCATATAATTTATCAAGCCAGCACTTTTTATGAGTATCTGTGAAATAATTTTTTGAATTGCTAGTGCAATTCATATAGGATATAATTTATAATCTATACCACGAGCATCTGTGGAAATCATTGGGTTTGGTTAGATTGCAGTTTCTTTGGAATTTTGGAATATTTATGACATCAATTTTATAACCATGCTGATGTTTTTTGGCATTCTTTTCTCTCAGGCATTCAAGCTCAATCCAGAAGCAAAAATTTTTTCTCCTTCCTTTTCCAATCCTACATCAGCTAATGCTCCAGCAGGACCAGCAGTTCCAAGTATGGCTTACATACCAAGCAACTCTCCTGTGGTACCTGTTGCTGCTGTCCAGCCAGAAGTTGGGATCCCTTATGCACCTCGATTATCTGTTCCTGCTAAGTTCCCCCCCTACAGTAACTTGACAGCTGTAAATGGTGGCAGTGGTTCTCAATTTTCACAACCTGTATGCATTAGTCAACTTCTTGCTTCTTATTGAGTAATCTCTCATATTAAATTTAAGTCACTTGAGAAAATGTCATATTTAGCACCAACAACTTTCTTGTCAACTCTTGGAATTTTTTTTTACTGAACTAGCCCCACATTGTGAAAAGAGGAATTCTTTTCTACTTCTCACAGGGTTATTTGGCTATAGGTTGCTGGACACGTGGGAACTAGAGTACAGTCACTTAGATATGCTGGTCAGTATCATGCTGTTCAGGCAGCACCATCATATCCACAATCAAATTCTCAATCCGTAAGTGAAAGGAAGATTCATGTGATATTCATCTGGCAGTTTATTTCTGGTGCTCATTTGTTGCTTTTTTGGTCAGGAGATTTGTGACTTCTATGGTTATTTATGAGTTTCTAATCTGGCTCTGTTTCCCTAGGTTATGGTTGGACGGATGGGGCAGCTTGTGTATGTTCAGCCAGTTTCTCATGTAAGATACAGAATCTGCAACATGAAATAACTAAGCACTCTGATGTTTGATGGTTACAGATACAACAAACATTTAGTTTCTGGTTGTTGCAGCTCGTATCTAACTGTTTAATGTATGTTAGGGAGCAATTTATGCTATATTTTGGGATGGATCAATTTATGTCGTTATCAGATCTTGAGATAGTTCATAGAACTACCCTTGGGTAGTAGTACTCTAGCCTCATACTGATTCTAAATATCCTACTGTGGTTATATCTCTAATTATTTATATAGTTGGTTTGAACTAGTGCTAGACCATGCTTCTCTTAACACGGATGCTTTTTTATCAACCACATTATAATAGAATAATGCTGGTTGTGTGCATCATTGATCCAAAGCTAGATAGCTAATTAGCTAAGATTTTGTTATGCAATATTGTGCAAAAGAAATCATAATTGTCTATATAACAGTTAACAAAGCCTGCAGCTATGCAATCTTGTGCTTATATCTTGAATATCTAATGGTAGGCTTATTTCCTTGGTTTTCATGTATAACTTTCTAATTTTCAACACTTCTTTTTTTATTGAGGCTGATCCTCTTGCATGTCAAGTCATCTCAAGTGTTTAATTTTCTTCTTCCTTGAAGTTGTTATCCAAGCATGCATGGTATATTTCTCTAATTTTTTTGTTGTGTTTGTTTTATGAAAGGATTTGATTCCAATTGCAGCACCCATATCAACTGTATCTGCACGTCCTCTGTTAACTCCACACCAGGTGCAGTATCCTAAACACCAAGGTATAAAAAAAAGGGTTTTTCTTTTATTGGTAGAAACTTTGTACTATGTTGCAGGAGATTCTGGTTTCAATGGTTTGTCATTGCACTTTCTGCCATCAATTAGGTTGCACATTCAATGTAAGCTTAGATGTTTAATGTTTTATGTTACTGACTACTTGAAGGGACAACCTAATTGCTAAGCTAGCAAGTCAGCATAAGTTTTTCAAAAATTGGTTGAAAATTCCCAACTTCTGTCAACGCCTGCAAGGGGTTGATAGTCAATATGTGCAGAACCATTTGGGAGATTGATTCCATTTTGAGTTTCAACTTGATGAGAGAACTTGAAATTTAATGCTGTAACTCAAATATAGGGAAGGTGATTATATTATTTTCTGGTATTGTTTTTAGAGCTTCAATGAATTTGCTGCCCCTCCCACCCACAACACAAGAAGGAAAGAAAATTAAGAAAAGATTTCTACAGCATAATGTAATTATAGATGGCAGCACCATGTCCAGCATGGCATCTTATAAGATCAACTGTAGGATATTTTTCAACTTTGGAAGATTAAGTCTCAAAATACGAGACTGAAGATGTTGGTCTCAGCATCTCTATGTTTTTCTGTGCCTGTTTATTGTGTATTTGAGAAGATTGATTTTTTTTTTATTCTTTTCCATTTGGATCGCAGGAGGTGCAACCGGCCAAACCTTGCAGCTTTGTGTGACTCCGCCTTTTGTAGGTGGACAACAACCATTTGTAGAGCCAAGCCACATTCCTTACCTTCAGCCACCCATCCCTGCTATCCGTCCCATTCCAGTTCCAGGATCTAATACTCTCTTTGGCACCAAGTTTCCATGAGCATGCTCCACAGTGAAATCAACATTCTTTTTCATGAACAATAAATTTTTGGTCCATAGTTTTTACTGAAACGCATTTAGCAATAGGTTATAGTTGTATCTCTCATCTTCAAGGTTTAACTGGTTTCAATGACTCTTTGTAAAATCTGATTTGAGGGTAATTTTTTGTATGGTGATTCATGTTGTAAACATGTAGGGGTGGTTTTCTGTTTCGGTGGAAAATTCTGAGTGGAAAGTGATAATACAAGCCAAAAGGTGTTTAGTGTGCTATATTGAGAAAAAAGGGTAACAACTACAATGGTGTGATATATCAAGTTAGTGGGATCGTTCATGTCATCTTTCGCTCAATTCTGTAGTAGTTTTGGGGTTCACAGATTATTGCCACAGGATGCTTTTCGTCTCCCTTACTCCATTAGGCAATATAAGGTTCCTGTTTGCTATTTTTGGTTGCTAAGTATGTTTAAACGTCACCTTTTACATTGGCCCTAATGCTTCTGCATCCTTGATCACGATTCGTGGAAGCAAATTTTAGTAGCTCATGGATATTATTAAACAATATTTATTGGGTTGGACTGCAATATGGCATCTTCATTTCATCTCTCATCCTCTTTTCCCGGTGTAACTATCAGCAGTTCATCGTGTGAGAACCTCAACCTGAAATGTGATTCTTCTGTTATCCCAAGTAACCTGATGCGATCAGCTTATCATGAATTTTAATCCACAGCTACACGAGGAGGATATTCTTGAGACCATTCAGTTCCTCAAACAGCAACAACACACCACCTAATTAAAATGAGTTTTGTTAAGCTTTATTTTCCCTTTACTAGATATTTGATCTATGCTATTTTCATATCTTCCCTATATCCTCCAAGATGGCTTAGAACAAAGTTGCTCCTAATAATCTAGTGCCTGATAACCTTGCTTAGAACAAAGTTATCAGGCTCTAGCACATTTAAAAGCAGAACTCGTGCTTTGGAAGTTGGATCATAAACCCCGCACCAGGCATGGACACATGATAGAAGCTTGAGGCTTGCATAAATGTCTAATAAGAAGGTATCCTTTAATTCAAACTATGAATAAATTACAGTACCAAATGCAAACATGCACCTAGGTTTCCATTATAATTGAACTAAAATAAAATATAAGTCAAAGACAAGACATCTCAGCCTCACAATTTTGAGCAAAGATGAATCTTGTGTGGCCTCTACCTAGTTTAAGATCACTAATTTTCTAGACTTGTACAAGTCTAGTAATTCATTCTCCGGAAACTTTACATAGTACAGAAGCACCCGTGCACCATTTTCCCTTGCCCCGTGTGCTCTGAAGGACTACTCCATTCATCTTCAAGCGTGGTTTCTGGGCTTTTCAAATTATCTAGTTCAATCTAAACCTGCAGCCGGCCCCTCAGTACAGGCCCCTGGATTGTCTGCCATGCTTTCCTGCAAAACCTTCTTAAGGTTTGATGTATATAACAAGTCATTGATCTTTTACCTGGGAAATGACCTTTAGTACATAATGGATGATTGGACAGTGATTTTATTCAGTTGAAGACTAGTTTTACCTGCAAGAGCTGAGTCATTTTGCCAGTCTTGTATTCCTCGGAAGGTCTAGATGCAACCGCAGGATGACAGCCAACATTAGGCTGTACAACTTGCAGTGGTTCAACAGACAGGGCCTGATCTCTATCACTGACATCCTTTTCAGCCACAATACCAGAATCTTTCACAGGCAAGTTAACAGCTGAGCTACTATTAGTATCTGTTGACTGTAATGGAGCAGGAACCCTCTTGATTACTTCAGTTAACAGTTTCTCAAAAGGCACACCAGTTGTTTTCGTTGGGTTGGCTTCTGATTCATGTAGTCCCCCAGCTTGAGTTTGATTAAAAGGACCTGAATGAATCACCTGGCTGTTATTTTGAGATTGAAACTGCATGACTTCGTTTGTTGGTGTTGATGCCTTTGATGAATGAGCAGCATCTCGAATCTGCTTGCCTTTTGAAGTCTCCGGATGGGTAGTTTGGCTTGTGGCACTGGCACTAGGTGCACCATTTGATAGATTGGCTGGCTGAAGTACAACAGGAACTAAATTGCTTCTTGATATTGCAGGGGTTTGGGGAACCACTGAAAGCACCTGCTTACCTTTTGATCCAGCTGGATTAGCAGCTCGGGCAGCATGAGCAGTTCCATTTATGTCTCTAGGCCCAGGATTACGGCTGTGAACCTTAGTGTTGCTTTCTCTCGGAAGGGGAATCTCATTCCTTCTGATCATTGGGACACCTGGGGCAATATCATTTTCTGGCATGACAGGGATGTAATGTCCAGGCTTAAAAACAACACCCCTCAAAGTTGTTTCGGTATCACCAACCCTGACATTAAGCAAATATCCAGCATCAAATGTCGCCTCTATAATACCATGCACTGACTGGCCTATCATGGAATCAATTGCATCATTAACTGGATCTACTTGATGTGGCTGATTACCATTGACCCCTCCAAATCCAGGAGTAGTACGAGCATTCTCCCCATGGTTTGGATTTTGATCCCTTGGAACATAGGCATTCCCATTATGATCAACCTCCAGTTTGGGGTACTTGCGTGGACGACCACGCTTGCGTTTCAGAGGGATGATTGCTGAAGCATCAGGATTATTCCCTTGGTTTACTTCACTCATGTTCTGTATAATTTCCTTTCCCAAATGATCTTTTATTGTTTCCCTCCCTGTGGCAAAGATCAAATATTTAGTTTGTGAAGCAAATTGGGCCAACCATGATGGAACAAATGCAAGTAAAGAGATCATCACATGCATTTGCAAACAAACACAACCAACTTCTACACAAAAGAGTACACTATCAGTCATGGAATTCTATAAAACCACACGTACATGTATGCTTGACCTTGCTGTAGACAAAATGAGCATGTCCATAACACATTATCTTGCTTGCCCCAAAGTCTACAGAAAAACTTCGTTCACTTTAAAGGTCTGAGGGTTTTCCCTAAATTTCACAGTTAGGAATCCAACAAATCAAACTTTCCAACTTAGCATTCTAAACAACTTCAGAAGGCTAGTACAAGTACGGGAAGCAGGTGGAACAGCCACAAAAGTTGCCACATCTTTATATTATGCTATTCAGAGCATCTATCTCACCATCCAATCAACCCAAAAACATAAACGATCATGTGCAGGGATTTGATCTCAAAGGGTGCGTTTTGAGATACATGAAAAAGAAAATGATCTATTCTCGAAATTAGCTACCATGGTGACTATTTTATCAACTGCCATTTCAGGATATGATTTCTCCCAGTCAAAGTCAAAAGAGCTCCTATTCCTAGTCACTATATCAACAAAGCACCTGAAACACTAATCCCAAACCGATCTAATAAAGGAAAATTTGGCCAGCTTTAAATCCCCTACAGTGGAACAAGCCATTTGAATTCGCAGACAGGAAATTCAAGCAAAAAAGAAAAATATATATTCCCATGATCATAAATTTCCCAAAAACTCTGAATGTTAACCATGATAAACAAAGAGTGACACTATCATCCCATAAAAAATGCACTTCAATTGAAATAAGAAAAGCAAAAAAAGCTCAAAAAAGAAGAAGAGAGAGAACAGCAAGAATAAGCCACTAGAGAATAATGTACAGCAACCCATAAACAAGAAACAGATAGACATTAATTAAGAGCCAATACAAGAAAGTAATCAAAACCCAACAACTATAATACATAGAATAAAACCACTAAATAACTAAACCTTCTAAGGCCTTCCAAGAATGGTAAGCAAATACACCAACCTGCAAAAACAAGGAAAAAAACATAAAAAGAACCAATTAGTTAAGAGAACAACAACAACAACAAAAGAAAGACTAAAACAATCACATATCTGGACAAAAAACCCTAAACCCTCTGCGAAAATGCCATGAAAAGGAACTAAAAGGCCAAGAAAATAAAAACTTTTAAAAGGGTGTTTTTACAAAGCAAGCAAGAAGCTAGGGATTGTGAAAGAGAAAGGGAGTCGAGCGAGTAAGTTTACCTTCTGGGGCTCTGTTTTTTATTTGTTATTTGTGTATAATAGGAATTCTATTTACTTCGTTCTTAGCTTTTGTCTCAGAGAGACGAAGATGTCGAGGTAAAGTTGTGGGGTATGATTTTTAATAATATAATGACATGCATGTGAGATAAAGGCTGTGACAGCACAATGAGAGAGCGAGTCTGGGTGATCAAAAGGTATCACTGGGCCACGTGGTGATTGATCAATTTGACTGTCATGAAGAAAAGTTACCTGAGGTAAATGATTTAGAAGATATGGACCGCATTGGATTTTGCAGGGGTTCTCTGGAAAAAGAGAAGAATTTTCAAGGTTAGATAAAAATGAGTGGGATCCAATTTTTAGAAGGTGAGGGCATAATCTTTGTTTGGAGAGGCAGTTCGCCATTTTTCATGGCGGAGTTAATTTTTTTTTTTTTAGAGTGAAAGAACAAATTTTTTAAATATTATAAGTGTAATTTAAAAAAATAATAATGACTGTATATCATATAAATATAAATAATTATCATTTTTTAAAAATTAAAATAATAAAATAAAAAATAAAAAATAAAAAATAAAAAAGCAATAAAAAAAGTACAAAAAATTATTAGCACATGATGAAATTAAAAATAAAATAAAATTTAATAAAAATAAAGAATAAATATTAAAAAAATTAAATTAAAATATTGAAGGCTAAAACCTCATATATCATCAAATATTGAAGTAAAGGGAAACAAATAAAAATTACTAAGTCTACAACTTCAATAAATAATCCAAAATAAAAATAAAAATTAAGAGAGTGAGAATTTAATTTGACCACAAAAATTAAAAAATTTTATTTTAAATCTATACTTGACTTCAAGGAATGACTCGTCATCTAGAGGATCTAAGGTTTAGGCTAGCTAGTTTTCAAAAGAAATTGGATCAATACATTAAAAACATTTGATGCTTATATTTAATTCAAAAGTGAAAATCATTATAAAAAGATTAAATTGGACAAAGTTTGAAAAAAAAAACTTTAGGTAACATGTGTTTTTTTCCATTAAAATGAATGGAAAATTCTACAAGAATACGATAAAAAACAAAAAAACCATTTAAGAATGAAAAAAAAAAAGAGCTAAAAAAGAAGAAAAAACTAGGTAAATTTGGGTGAAGTTTGTAAACTCAGATTAATCCTTTAAAGTAGCAAACTATTAAGTTATATATTTAAACTTAATTAAAAAGCTCAATATAAAACAAATTTAATATTGAAAGGTGAGATAAATTAATCTAATTAAAAAATATTTTAAAAGTGCAAGATCTAAAATTGAGGTAATATTAAGTCAATTTAATATTAAATAATAAAATAATTTAATTTAATTTTAAAATTTCCTTTTAAAAGAGATATATTTAGTAAAAATTTTAAAAAAAATCTAAGGCAACCTGTGTTGTAATAGCCTGGTCCAACTTGTTAGATATTGTTTTTTTTGGCTTACGGGCCTCATGGATTTATTCTTGGCCCTAAAACACGTATAATAAGTTAACAATCAATACCACTAATAAGGCTAGCTATCAAATTTTCACCCTCTGATATGGGATATTACATGTGTTACTTTTAAAAAAGTCAAAAAAGCCCCATCAAAAGTGGAAAAACAATACCGAATAATGAAAAAATATTAAAAAAATCAAGTAAACTCGAGCGAACCTCCTAACCCTGGATTAATATCTAAGACTTGCAAACCACTAAGCTCTATCCCTAAGCTCATTTAAAAAGGTTAACACCCAACAAATTTAATATTGAAGGCTAAAATCACAAAATAAAATCAAACTAATTTTTTTTTAAGTTTAAAAATCCAACAAGGAAAAAAACCCAAGAATAATGAGTTTGAAAAATAAACTAATTTTATAAACCATTTTAAATATAATAAATACAAATTAAAAAAATATGGACCCAATCTAACATGAAAAAATCCATGAGATAAAATTGAAAAAAAATTATTTTATAAATTATTTTAAATAAGAAAAATATTGATAAAAAAAACTATGGATGAAATCTGAAAAAAACTAATTAATTGAAGGGCTGCACTAAATTTTATAAGGATCAAATTTCAAAGATAAAAAAAATCCATTAGGGATGAAATTGAAATTTTTTTATATATATAAATTATTTCAAACAAAATAAATATTAATCAAAATATCAGGGACCAAATCTAAAGACAAAACTAATTAAAGGGTTGTATTGAAATTTTTTTTATGTACAACATACTTTTCTAGGATGAGAGAAAAAAAATGATCGTTAACAGTGAACCAAAGATGAAAAAGAAACACGCGCTCCTTGATTAGATAGACACTACCAAGAAGATTCCCATTGCTATATTGGAAGCCACCATTCAATCACACGTGCTGTCATAAATTTTTCAGAGCTCCATGCGCCTCTAGTTTAATAATTTAAATAATATTATATAACTAGTAAAAGATGCAACAATTCCTCCTTTAATTTGATAATCACTGAAAAAACCAAAAGAAAAGGATATAAATACTCTTTCACAGTTGTTTCTTTTTTTTTTTCTAAGTGTAAGCTTGTGAATTCATTTTACATTTAAATCTAAAATGCCAAAAATACTCCAAAGTGATAGGTATAAGTCATTTTGCTATTAAGAGTATAAAGTTTTACTAAAAAATTATATGAAGACAAATCTATCTCTAATGAATTAAAAAATATCAATTGAATCCTTGTGAAAATACTAAAACACTATTAAAAGCAAAATCTCTCACGTTTGTAAAGAAAGACTTATATGTGTTAACATTGTTCCAATCTATAATACTATAAGTCTAAGGTTATAGTATAAGACTAATGGTTTTTTTTTTTTTGATAATAGGTAGGAAACTAATATTGGATAATGATGCAAGTGATAATGAAGGATAAAGAAGTTTGTTACATGTTAAAATCTTTAAATATCAAGAATATCATAAGTATAAGATATTTTTAAAATATTCAATTTTAATTTTTCTATATTTTTACTTGTCAAAAGACTATTACAACAATTTATATAGAAAAACTAGAAACTAGAAAAAAAACCTAATAATACTAAATATAAAAAAGTAAACTAGAAAAAAAAATATCCCTTTCAAATAGCAAAAAAACTAGAAAAGAATCATAGAGTAAAAACTAAAAAAAAAACTAAAATAAGACAATAAAGATAGAAAAATATTTATTGTTCTATAACAACTCATACATTAGTTTCCACATGTTAGAAGTAACTCATCCTTAAGTTTAGTTTTCAGTTAAAAACCATCATTCGTCAAGAACACCTTTATGTTCATTAATAACCCCGGTCCCTAATACCTTTATGTGACAATCTCATTATGAGTCTCTAACACAATATCTTTATACAAGGTATCACATTATAAATCTCTAACACAACATCTTTATATGAGTCGCTTTATTATGGGTCTCACCAATATGATTTCAAATGACAATAATTAATGTAGACGAAAACAACATATTAGTTCTTGAATATTTTTTTTTTCTAAAGAAAAACCTTTTTATCCCAACCAACAGAAGCACATTTTATTTTGCAACCACTTACAAACATGATTGTTCTACAACACATAATAAAGCAAAATAATCATCGAGGATTGTTAAGTTTTGATATAAATTTCTTATCCAATTGATAATAACTTGGGTATGGATATGAAGAAATTCAATATATGAATACATGTATGTATAAGATAGAAATTACATGGGCAGATCTAGTGCAAGTATATGAAGATTTTAATTTTAAAACTCCTTAAATTTATGACTAGATCAGCGATCGCCCAAGTTCTATAATTTTGTTCTTTGATCGTTTTCAAATTAAACATCCATAATTAAAAAGAATGATGCTAACATTAGATGTTCTTAACTTGTATAAAGGATAAAGACTTATTAGTGAACCATATTGATCATTGGTAAAAAAAACTTGGGTTGAATTATATATGTGAGTACAGTGCAAAATTCAATGTTACATTAGAATTACAATTACAAAATATGCTAAAAGTATAAGCTTTTTACATAACAATTCACAAACAACTCTAAAAGTTTTATTAAATTTCATCCTTATTTTTTTTTCAATTGTAGCCTTTTAATGGATGATTATTTTGTTAAAATTTATTTAATAAAGATAAAATTTAACAAAAAAGGATCAAAATATAAAATAAAAAGAAATCTCTCATAACTAATTTCAAATTCGCACTAAAATGTACTATTTAAGTTCAAATAATTTTCCTTTTATTCTTTTAAAATTCTTATAGTTTTTGAAATTTTAATTTTTGTAAAAAAAAATTGTTTTCATAATATTTACTCTTTAATTTTAATATATGAGAGAGAAACTCATCGGATAACAATAAAAAAAGAGAGAAAGTCATTGATTGACCATATTTTGATGACCAAAAAGATCAATCTTGGTGTCATCAAATTTTATTTGATGAGAGGATTTTCATTAAGGTTTTTTAGACTTTCAACTTGCATAAAAAGTTAGATCAAAATTAGAAAGAACTGTTTTTTGTTTGACTTTGTATTTTTAAACCAATTTAAATTTGTTTTGAGTTAAAAGATTGGTTTCTTGAGATACCAAAGACATTTATTAGGTGTTTTTGGTCAAAATAAGTGAATAAAGATATATTTTTGAAACCTAAAACACCAAAGCCTAATTTTCCAAACACCCCTAAGTGCCTAAAATCTAGGCTTATGGATCATGTGCATGGACATTTATTATTTTTTTTAAATAATAGTGAATGGCATGTTGTTCATCTCTTAAAAAATAATAAAGGACTAATAGCGTGGGCCTAGATTTAGATTTAGATTTAAATGCACTATAAAAAAAATTAACATTGTATTTCAATTTCCTTATGTTTTTCAATAAATATTATAGGTTTTATGGATATTTTAACATTCTTCTCTAATTAATGGGCTTAATATGAAAAAAAAACTCAAGAATATTTAATTACTATAAAATTTATTTTTCTAAGATTTTCAATACAATTTTTTTTCACATTTATCAATTTTTTTTTTTATCTTCAATCATATACAAGATACTAAGATTTTGTTTTAGAATGTTTTTAGAATTTGTTTCAAGTCCATGATAGATTTTTATTTAGAAAACAATGTTTTCAAGTATCTTGACATTGAGTTGGCCCTTAATTTTGTAAGTATCTATTTATTTTATTGTAAATTATTAAATTTAATATAATCCATGACTTAGGTTGTAAGTTTAGTGAGCTAAGCCAGGTTGATCCAAATCTATCTAATATATCGTTATCTCAATGTTTAAAAATAATAAGATGTCATATTGGATTTTTAAAAAAGTCAAACCATGTTTTTACCAATTGTCCAAGTCATCTTTAGACTTGTCAAGTTAACTGAGTTACATTAGGGTAACTCTTACACAATTTAATTTGAAATTTAGGCTAAACAAGAAATCAAGACAGGAGGTTTCAAGATTAACCCACTAGATCGGGTTTAGTAATAATATCAAAAAGTTCCTTACACCCTACACATTCTTTTTTTTTTAAAAAAAATATTTGATTCAATTTTTAGCATAGTGCAAGCAAGGTATCGAGAGCTATCTTGATTCATTAATCAATAAAGGTAACAAACCAATATAATTCATTCAAAGTAGTGATTTTAGATGGACCTTAAAGTAAAATATATAATTATTGAAAACAAAGCATAATGACTCTTTACTAGTTCATATACATCACATTAAAAATTAGAAACATCTTCCCTGAAAAACTCAAAAATATTTTTTTTATATGACCAAAAAAATCATGTCTTAGACATTGAAGTCATACCGAAATTTCATCAATATTTAAAACTTTATCATTATTATCCAAGATTATTATCAATGCTAAGATTTTACCAACAAAATCATCTTTTGATTTTGATTAAATGATTTTTGTTGCAAGGCTTTTCTTAAAACTCTTCTTACATAAATCACTAGTATGATCCTACCATTTTAGATATCTCATGAGTTTGTAATACTAATCTTTGGTATAGCCTATCAGATTATAATGACTACTTTTATAAGTAGACTTGTTACCATCATTATTATTCTTCAACTTGTAATGTTTAATTTAGTCCTGCTAATTTTAATTAAATTGATTTAGAGGCAAACATTAAGGTAGAAACATCATAATTTTTAGAGTCTTTTTTTAAAGTTATATAATGTACCACCTCTTATCAAACCAAAAAGTCTTTATCTAAATCTCTCAACAAACTTGTTCAAAGTCTCCATCCAATCTAATAAGAAATATGTGTACCTTTGGTTGTTTGATGGACTTTTGATATGCTATAATTTCATTAGGATCTTTCATAATAAATTTATCATGATGGTCTAACTCTCAGGAAATCTTGATTAACACTTCATAATATTCAGATAGACTTTCCATGATGTTTTATAACAAAGGCCTTTTGATTTAGGATGAAAACTTGCAATTTATCATTTTCATCATAGAAGACTATTTATAGAGCATTCCAGATTTCTTGGCTAATGGATAAAAATAAATAATACCTTATAATTTTAGAGTCATAAATATTGATACATATTTCTTAAACTTTTTTTATTTTTATCATATCACTTTTCATACATATTATCTTATTTTATGAAGTGACTTGATTTTACCTTAAATATATAAGAGTTTTTAGCTTTCAATAATATACATCTCCATCAACTAGGATCAAATACAAATTTTTTATTCATTTAAAATAATTTCTATATAAAAATCATAATTAGTGTGAGTAATAATAGATTTTGTCCTATAAGATTCAACCTTTTTTTTCCTCTTTTCAATTCAACTTTGTTGTCATTTAAAACAAATGTTCAACAAATTAATACAACTCTAAAAAACTAACTTCTTGTAGGATTCAAGTGACGAGTGAGTTTAGTTTTAAAGAACCAACTGCCATAAAAAAACAAGTAATGGTGTTTTAAGATGAAATATTCATAGTTCCATTTTTGACAATACCAACATCAGTCAAATTCCTAAATTCAAAGTCTAATTTTATTTTATGAAATACTTTTTTTTTATTTTTCTTATTGAGATTGAGAATATATATAAACATTTCAAAATTCAGATGATTAAGAATAAAGTTTTTTTTTTGTGTGGTTGAATAATGAGTTAATCAAGTGTTCATCAATTAAATCCACTCTTCATAATAAATGAAAATGATCTCTTGATGTAAGAATCTTGATACCTATAAAAAAGTTATGTTTTGGTGGATTCAGAGACCCCTCAAACACTAAAGTCAATATTGTTATAAAGAAAAAATATAAAAAATATGTAAAAGATCATTAAACTCTAAGAATAAAGTTGTTTGTTCTTGTTTTGATATAAAATAAATGTTCTATAAGAAATTGATATATACATGTTGAGAATGAAAATTGTGAACTTCTTCCTTAAATGATTCATGTGATATTTATACTTATAAACCTTGTCTTGTTGCCTTAAAAAAAGAGGTAGAGAGTCACTTTACCCTTATAGTATTAACGAAGAACAAATATCATTTATATATATATATATATATATATATATATATATATATATATATATATATATATTATCGAGATGAGAATGTATTAGACTACGAGAGACTTTTTTACACTTAGAGGTGTGTATACAAAACCTTCAGTGATTTAATGTTGAGTTTAGATCATAAAGTAAGGCGTAAAAGGCATTAAGATGTGCAATGAGCCTAAACATATAGCTTGAACTTGAGAAGTGCCAAGTAGAAGCTTGATGTTTGGGCCCAAACATGGTGTATAAGCTTACATGTGTTGGGGGCAAGCCTATCTTTAGGCTCAAACATGAGGCGTGAGCCCCTTAGCCAGATATGCATTTAGGCCCATGAACATGAGGTATGGAAACATTATAAAGACCACCCTTTAGGGTCTGGGTTGTCATTAAAATAGGCTTTAAACCAAACAAAAAACCATTTAGAAAATACTAATAAATTATGGTCTATCTGTCACCTTCCAAGTCTTTGCAATATTTTTATTTTAAAGACTTTAAAAGATTTTTTTTTTCTATAATAGGATTTTTAATTTTTCCTAGCATGAGAAAATGGTGGTATACTTTAAGATACATCGACAAAGTATTCACACATAGATTATTGCACCATAATTAAAATAGTATATATTTTAGATGACGTGAAGACAATTTATGACAATGTTGGCTTCAACTTTAGGTATCTGTAAAAGATGGTGACATGTGTCACTGATATAGCAAAGGATGAAAGAGACCTCCCACTATATAAGGATTTCCTTTCATTCCATGAAGTTTCACTCTCTAAAACTTCTCTCTAAGTCATCTTACCAAGTTGCTATGACATGTGTTTTTGATGGAGAATAAGCATTTGGAGTATTTAACCTATGTATACATCATGATAACTTAACATGAAATGAGGTATAAATAGACTTAAAAAATGTTTCTCAAATGTCATGTTCTTTACTAACATACCATCTATGCACCTTTTTATAATCCTTCCTAGTTGGTGCTTAAACACCTTATTTTCTATTCATTTATATATGGCCCCGACATTTTTCAATCTAAAAGGCCATCAGTTTATAACAAAACATCCATTTTTTGGTTATGAAATATGTTTTTTCCTTATCATGTAGGTGTATAAGGATTTAATGGTATCCTAAGTTAGCATCGAAAGAGCTAAGGAATTCAAAACCAGTCATGGAGTCTCTAATTCTATCAATTTTGTAGAGGGGAGAACTATCGTTTGGGCAAGTTTTGTTCAAGTTGGTGAAGTCTACACACATTCGCCACTTATAATTGTCTTTCTCCACCACCATCATATTTGCTAACCAGTCGAGGTCCATCACTTATCGAATGAATCTAGTAATGAGGAGTTTATTCACATCATCGGTTATTGCCTTTTACCTTTCAACCTTAAAATTTATCTTCTTCTATCGGGTGGAGAAAAAGGCTAGGTTGTCCTTTAATTGATGTGTGACCACCCTAAGGTAAGTCCTGGGCATATTTGAATGCCTAAAAATAAATTTTATTTTTTAGATTTTAAAGTCCAAGCTTGCTTTTTCTTTGGTTCTAAAATGGATTCCATCTTTGTGGTTGTCCATTTTTCTATGAGAGACATATCCTTTAACTCTTTAGAAACCTCAATTATTATCTTCATTCGTTCTTTTCCAAGACCTTGCTGATATACTACCAAGGCCTTATTATCTTTCAGATGTAAAGAGGCACATTTCCTAGAGGATTTTTGGTTTTCCCATATTATAGTCATGCTAATGGTCGTGTTGATTCAGTGGAGAAAACGCTTTTCTATAATGATATTGTAAACTAAACTCATATCAATGATTATAAAAATTTATTGAAGAGCTAGACACTTAGGATAAGTGCTAATGGTAATAAGTGTCTCTAAGGCACCCTTTATTGACATACTTGAACCTATGATTTCAATGAGAGGAGTCTTAAGAAGAGTTAATTTTAAAGGATTTATCTCTATTTATGTCATTATTTAATTGAAAAGGATGTTATGACTACAACATCATCATGGAAGAAAATCATGCCTTTCATGTATTTAGGAGTAAATGTGATAGGATCATGTCATGCATTTGAAAGGCAGGTAGCAGTAAGAACTTGTTTCCCATACTCTTTTTTGCACTTCTCCTGTTACCCCTGTTAAGGTGTCATCCAAGATAATATTAATCCCAAGTAGTGTTTGGTTATGTTGGCTAGACTCTTCTTTACCTTGTTTGGTATAGAAATTTCTCGTTACAAATTATTGGACATAGCTTTTGGCGATAATCCACTCACTTTTTTCTTTAAAGTAAAGCACTCTTTTATATCATGCTTCCTGTCTTATTGGAACATGTAAAATTTCCCGGGGGTGCAAGTGTTTTGAGTTACCTTCGTGGATAAAGTATACTGGACAAACTCTTTACCCCTAATAGCAGTAAATACCATAGTGATAATGGTGTTGAGAGGAGTGAAAAACCTCATAAAATATACCAAACACCCATGGTTTGGCCTCTTCTTGTTCTTCCTTGGGCTTGGGTCTAACGAAGAATAATGCTGCTTGAAAGGTCCTTTCACTTGGCATTCTTTATAAAAACAGAGAGGTTCGTAGTGTAGCACATTTGCCTCTTCCACCTATATATGGTTCTTGATAACTTGCTAAATCTTAATCAGACTTCTGTCTCACAATGCATATAACTCTCTACACAAAATATTCTCCTTTATTTCACCTATCAAGGCCTGTGAGGCCATTGAATTAAGCAACTTTTTTATTTTAAGGATTTTTTTATTGAATCTTTTCAAATATGTTTGTGTGGATTTGCTCCCTCGCTGGGTAACCCAAAAAAGCTTTGTAGAACTTCACTTGGAGGGTATACTTACCCTGAAATGCACCACATTAATCTGAGGCCAATATATCATACATATATATTAATAAAATGGAATGTGGTAGGTCACGAGAGATTCTTGTATACCTAAGATGTAAATAAAAAAATCACAAGGAACTAGGTGTTAGGTCTAGGCTATAAAGTACGGCTCAACAGGTACTAGGATGTGCAATGAACCCAGACCCGTTGTGGCCTAGACTCGAGAAGTGACACCATGATTATTTTTAATAGCTATTGACATGAGACTTTCCAAGACTATTAAATTACAAAAAAGAAATGCCTCAACCATGAAATGTGACTGTTTCTGGTACCTTCTAATGAAGAGGCCTTTGTGCCTCTGGAAGGTTTTCAACATATATGTCATGGAGCAGTCTGACATAGTCATCAACCTTGTCATCTGTCCAATCATCAGTTTTTATTGGCCGGAGATACTTGACTGTTATAGGCGCTGGCCGAACATGTAAGCCGCCTTTCCTCCATGCATGATGGGTGCCTGTAAAGACCATTGGAACTATTGGGAGGCGCGTTTGCAATGCTAAATGAACAAAACCCTGCAAGGGAATACCCAAAAACGGGGAGGGAGTCATAATTGGTTAATTATATAGTATGAATGCAAGTTTGGAAAGGAGCGATGTATAATATCTTCCTAATGGACAACACACAGACGTTTTGAAAAACATCTGGGAAAGAAAAGATCCGAAGTTACAATTCAGTAGTAACTCAAGGGATTCTTCTCTTTACCTCATAGCTCTATCTGCAAGAATTATGATTCGATACTTATATCTGTTACGTTGGTCTTCGTAATATAACTAAGAAGTACTTGACAAAAACAGAGAGGAAATCAGATCTTGCTTATGGCATCATTTGCAGCTCACTAGGCATGCATGGAAGGTTGAAAATCTCTATCAAGCGAGGAAATTTATCACTGAAGCATTTTCTCAATGAACAATAAAAGTCTTACAACAGAATTGCAACATGTATATAGAACACGTTAAACAAAAATGATGTCAAGTGGGAAATAATTTCTCAAGTTCAGCATCATTCCAGAATGTGATGATGAAATTTTGAAAGCACATTTTGTTCAAGAAAATGGATAAATATTTACCTTTTTAAAGGGTAGTAATCGTCCATTTTTTGATCTAGTTCCCTCAGGAAAAATGATGAGTGACAGATTGTTTTTCACTACTGCATGAGCTACCTGAGCACAAGAATTCACTGGTTAGATGTATAGACTAGAGATATCATCAATAATATGGAGAAGTGGATGGAGAACCTCCTTCATGGATTGAATAGCTGCAGAAGGGTTGGAGCGATCTATTCGAAGATGGTTTGCCAATACATAAAGTTGTCCAAATAAAGGGTACCATATGATCTGCAAAAACAGAAGTATCAGTTATGAGGTCGGATACAGAGTCTAACAATGTCATCACTCATCATACAGGGTGATTTTATTACAAGTACGGAGGTAGCACCCAGAAGGGTGCTTTCTGCACGTTCATAGAGCTTAACGTGTACCTCTTTCTTTGCAATGCCAACAGTGCCTGTGGGAGTCAACCACATCATAAGGAAAATGTCTATAGGAGAAGCATGATTGCAGACATAAATGGCCCTCTCATTTGAAAATTCGGTGCCTTCAATCCTGATAGGATTCCCTAAGATCCACATCTGCAATGAAAATTGTGTACTTTTAGACGGCCTCATTTGTTCAATACAATTAACACTCATCTCACTCCAAAGCAGTTAAAGGTTCCATTTCCAGGATCACCTAGCTCTTTTAACAGCTTATCAGAAGCTCGTCAACGTTTTTTTCCACTAGATTAAGTGCCATTTCAATTAATCTTCCACAATAGATTCTTCAGCATTAGAGGTAAGTTCTACATTGCTGAAATTGTTTGTTAGCCGAAACCGAATAATCTAACGACAAGATTGTAGTTCATGAAGCTTATTCTGTCTTGTTTTGTGAGCACCGCATATTACCTGCCTGATTGAGCACCATATGTTTCTCAAAAATCTGCAGGATTGAGCACCATATGTTTCTCAAAAATCTGCAGGAGATATGTCCCTATAATCAATACCAAGCCCCGGACCACTTTTGTGCAACAGAGAAAAGAGGTGCCTCTCCCTAGGATAACCCCAAAAAACTCATTTGTTATGTACCCTATATATAACATTTTGCATAAATTCAGTACAAGAGCAAAATTAAATATTCTGGATGAAAACTTGAAGATTGAATCTTTTGATGATAGAGCCCAAAGCAACCACAGTAACAAGTTCATAATTTGATGCACATTTTATATATATAGCAGAGAATAATTATTATGTTGTCAAGAAAACACCAAGCAATTTTACCAATCACTTTTAAAAGGCAATGTTGTTTGCTGGACAAGCAAGAAAAATTTGGGACCATCATTTATTATCTGGGACCTCAAATAAAATAAAATCATGAAACACAGAAACAGAGAGAAATTCACTAAGTGCAAAGATTTCCCTTTGTAATTAGAGCACAAGCAAGCATGAAAAACTAATATAACAAAACAATGGCACTTACCAGCATTCTACCAGTAACATGCCCATAAATATTTCCCTGCCTGATCCTCTCATAAGGCCATGGTAAGAGCAAGAGCAAGATCAAGGACCAAATGAATGTTGTGACCATCATTGACAAAAAACAAACCACAATCCTTACACAAGATATCAATACAGAAATCCACCCATCATCTTCAACATAAACATCACTCTTGGGACTTTTTACCACTTCTTCCCTCACCCAAATCTTTGGGGTTTGTTTCCCATTTGGAGTGGAATTTGTATCGAAGAAGCTCTCCAATCTCCTATTCCTCATGAAAGAACCACCTCCAGTATTGTCCATGACTCAATAATCAAACTCCTTGCAATGTTTCTATGTAGATGGCTCAGAAATTACCCTGTTCAAGACAAGGACAACAGATGGTTAGACAGCTTGATTCAACATAAACCAATGTTTCTGATCGCTGAGACTAAACTGGAAAAAAAAATCCTAAAGGGCTTTGGATTATTTCAGTTCTTTCCCTCAACTTTCCAGGCAAGCAAAAGGAGGTAAATTTATTCCCAGCCAAAACATCAAGAAACTCAGTAGAACAAAAGAAGAGACAAACAGCCAGTCAATACTCATGGAAACCGAGTCAACGACAGTAGATGAGACCAGTAGAAACCAATCAGTCGAACCAATAACTTTCTGTTTGGTTTGCAAGAAAATGAAAATAAACAACTAGCACCATCTTCTTTCTAATCCAAAAAGATAAAGAAACAAGGACAGTAAGGCCACCTTAGCTTATCTTTCAGTGCTCAAGAAAGCAAAGAGACAGAGAGGAGTCTATAAAGTCCAGCCAAGTCTATGCCTTATTATATTCATGGAGCTAGTAGAATTTTATGTGGCACACAATAAAAACCAGAAGCCAAAACGAAACAATTTTGACGAAGACCCACCAAACCGTACCTACCAAGAATGATATCTCAAAGAAAATTATGGGTACCAAATCAAAGAAAGTTCGAGAGTATGGCTGTATATAGACAGAGCTACAAGAGCATTTAATAAATGTTAAAAAACCCAGAAATGGAAATTAAAACAGGTAAAACGAACATACTCTATAAAGATATATCGGTTTAAGTTACCAGTACGTTTTGAATTTGGGATGATGAGTGCTTATGGGCGGATGTCAAAGAATTTAATCTACCAAAACAATTTGGATTTGGCCTTTATTATAATCATTTAATCATTTAATACTTGAAGAATAAATATAATAATTATATATATATATATTATATGTAAAATTTTTCTAAAACAAATTCTCATGAATATTCAATGGAATAAAACGTCTATTTTATTAATCTTTATTGTAAATTCTTATTTGATTTTCTCAAATTAATTATTTAATTTTTATTTTTTATATGGTCACATGAAGACAATTAAGACATGTTTTTTGTTCTTTAATTGAAGCTTGTCTATCATACCATGGTAAGTTCTTATTTAAAAAATCATGCCACTAATAAAAAAATTTCATGTTTTTATCAAAATACAAAAGAAATACATGAATAATAGAATGGAGTTTCAATTAAATAAATTCTTTTATCCCTATATAACTCCTACAAGATTTTGTTTTAATTGCCTTAGTTATTATAACCTAAACAAAATTAATTAATCATAAGAAGCATGCAGAACATGAGTGAAAGGTTTTCCCAGGTAATTTTATTTTATTCTTAAAAAAAAAGAAAATAAATCCTTAAATGTTTGGTGGGGTCGTGTTTGGGTGGAAATTGAGAGTTTGTAAATAAATGAAGGGGGAGATGTGTGATTCGTATTTGCTTTAATGAATGAATGATTCATGTTTATTTGACTGTATGACAAGTCAGTTTTCATGCTTTCTTCTCCTTCTTCCACAGCCAAGAATTAAAATAAAAATAAAATAATAACTTTTTATAATATTATTGAGTTTGAAAAATATATTTAGAGGTTCTTTATATGATTCCTTTTCTGTTTCTCAAATATAATAAATTTATAATGATAGATAGATAGATAGTTCGCATGATGATTTCTTCATGAAGTGTTCATATAATTCACCAGAAAAAATAAGTCAAATGTTTCATAGAAGCAGAGCACGTACTTTCTATTGAAAAGTTAATAATCTGGTGGCTGTCCAGCTACTTCCATAGAAGCAAATCACATCGCAAACTGAGCAAGAGGAATGGAAGGAACGAGTTGTAGAAGATGCTCGCAGATAGTCCCACGGGAACAGAGCATGATGTCCAGCGCATTTATAACAAAAACCCAGTGCCAAGAATGATCGACTGCTCCTTGGAGCTTAATATACAGAATGTTCAGTAGAAAAAAGTTGGTTCTTTATGTTTTTGTCTGTTTTTTCTTAATTGCTGTGCTTCCCTGTTTCATGCATCAGTTTTTATGCTTCTTTTTTTTTTCTCTGTTTGTTTATCTAATGTAAATTAAACTATTATCTTTGTAGTGATTTTGTTAATAAAACTTCCTACTGTTACCCATAAAAGAAAGAAAGAATGGTCGACTGCTAAGAAGCAGAAAAGACTGTGCATCAGACAGAAAGTCTCAGAACACCAAAGTCAACAGCACATTTACGAGGGACACAAAAGGGTTGTGAAAGGAGATGAATTGGCATTGACATGGTTTAAATAGCCCAGAACAATGAAGGGAAAGGAAAAACAATCTAAAAACCCACAGAACAAGCAACAATTACGGATAGGAACATCTAAAGTCTGTAGCAGAACCTTTTAAACATGAAAAAGAATGAAAACGAAGCCTAACCGTGGGAGTCTCCCTTTCAAATTGAGCGCAGCGCATCAATAGTATTTAAAACAACAGATCAACATCCTCTAGGTTGGTTGTTGGGTATTGTAAATGTGGATGAGGTTAACTTATAATCATAATTTTTAAGATTTAATAATGTTTTTATCATAAGTTTTTAATGGTGGATCCCATCATTACCTGCCGCGCAACCATATATTATAAGAAAGGAAAAATGGATGAACAGTGAACATGACTCTACTGTTCATCTATTTTTTTAAATTCTATTGTTTCAGTTGTATCGGTCCGATTTAAAGCTAAAAATACAATAAATTAAGTCTGATTCAATAAAATAAAAAAATATTTTTTATTTTTAATTGTATTTTATTCAAAAAATTAGTGTTAAACATTATTTAATGACTACATAAATTAGACAGAGATCGCTTGATGACGCCACATTTATAGAATTTAATCACAATCTCAATTTTGTTACTAATTATATTTTACTTGATGTTGTTGTGCTCTTAAGAAATTTATGAAAACTGTAGTTCTTGTCGAATACATTTCATATGTGATGGAATTGTTAATAGTTTAATAGAATGATAAAAAATATTTTATATAAAGTATTATTTATTTAATGATGTAATAACAATAATTAAATCTACAATATTTAAATTAAAAACCATCAATATTATTATATATATATATATATTTAAATTATTTTATAATCTTAATTTCAAAAGTATTCTTAATCAAACACATTAAATTATTTTTTATTCAACCTCAATTTCAATCACAATTTTAACCAAACACCTTTTCTTTTTTTAAACCAACCCCAGTTACAAGTACTTTTTATAAAATAATTTTTTTCAAACCACAACCACAACAACTACTGCAATACCAAATGTATCTAAAAGATACTTGTGCATGCATGATTTTGCAATGTTTCGTAATCAAAAACTATAAATTATATATCCATTTATCGTAGAAAAAATAGCTTATTTTCATAATAGAATTAATATTCAAAATAAAGTTATATTTAGGGTTTAACCTCGGTATTTATAAAATCATAGTTTGTTATGTCCATTCTAGAATACAACAGTGAAGATCATTTGGGACATCATAGGCTCAAGAGACATCATAAAAAGATTAGTAAGTAATATAAAAAACCTTCTTGAAAAGAATTAGTTAGATCAATTTCTAAGAAGATTGAGATGTATATAAATATCATGATGAGAGAGACATGCTTTGAGTTTCAGCTTAGGTTGAAAAAAATTCCATATTCATTTCACTATTAGAAAATCAATGAAAACTAATGGAATTATTAATGAAATTTTTTTATCAGTAATTTTCACCAATAGTAATTCCATCTCTAATTTTATCGGTATATACCAATTGTATCACCAACGGATTATATAGTTTTTTTTTTTAAAGTTGCAACGGTGTGATGATGTGGATTTTTTTCAGATGATTTTACCAACGAAATGATCGAGAGATTCAAATAGGGATCTTCTTACAGTGATGTGGCATAGTCACTGACATGACCAAAAAATTGATATTTTTTCCAAGTGTCGAAGTATTATATAACCCGGCAAGACCGAGGTCAAACCACAAGGAAGTTAAATGTATAAATTATAGATAATAATAATATAACAACAATAACAACAACAATAGTAACAACAACAACAATAATAATAATAGTAGGAGTAGTAGGAGGAGTAGTAGTAGGAGTAGTAGTAGGAGTAATAGAAGAAGAAGAAGAAGTTGACGAGAACTTTGAGATGGAAGATTAACGTAAAGATTAAACAATGATAACAATGAATGTCAAGGTTAGAAGATCCACCAATGGTATGTCAAACAAGTATAATATAAACTCTTATTATTCAATTGAAAATTACATACAAAGGAGGTTCCAATCAAATTATAAATGGTTAACATGATTACATTAGTTATCTTATTCGATTAATGTTAATACTTATAAATTTTGTCAGACATCCATGATTATAACTTTTATTAATAACAAATCAAGTTCCTTTCATAGTTCAGTTGTCGGCTATACCATACAAATGACGGTATTAGGTGCTCATATAGAAAGTGTAAAAATAAAAAGTTTTTGCATCATAATGTTGTAATGATGCATCTTTTAACCGAAAGGTTCATGAAGGATTATCTATGTTGATATGCACACAGAGAACTATTTGTTCTTAATGAGAGTATGGTATAAAGGGTGGCTATGTCAACTTCTATTGTTAGCAATGTGCATGAAGTTAAAAATGACAACAATGATCCTTATAGGAATATGATTATGGATATAGTGAGAATAAGTGAAGGTAATGTTAGTAAATGTCCAATCGTAGAAGAAGAACATAATACAGATACAACAAGGTTTTTTGATCTGTTGAAATATTCTGATAAACCATTATAGGATAGGTGTACAAACCACGGTAAATTATCGATGATAGCATAGGTGTTCACTATCAAGTCAGATTACGGGTTAAGTGAGGTCGGTTGTATCAGGATTATCGAATGGACGAGAAGCATTTTACGTAAAGGGAACAGGCTGAAAGAGAACTCCTATGCTGCAAAGTCCATGTTGAAATCCCTCGATTTAAGATACCATAAAATTGATATATGTCCTAACTTCTGCTTGTTATATTACCTTGAAAATGCTGATATGATCAAGTGCATGACATGTGATCATTTTTATTATAAACCCAGAACTAGTAAGGAAAAGACTCTTATGGCATATAAAAAACTTAGATACTTTGCAATCACACCTAGATTGCAGATGTTATTCATATCACTAAGGATTGTTGAGTACATAACATGACACTAATCACATTATGTAGTTGATGGAGTGATGGTGCATCTTTCTAACAACAAAGCATGGAAACACTTTAACAGTATGTATCCTCACTTTTCAGCCAAATCAAGAAACATGCATTTTGGGTTGTATACAGATGGATTCAACTCATTCAGGTCATTTGCTGCTCTTTATTCTTGTAGGTCGGTCATACTGATGGTTTATAACTTGCCATCGGGGATGTGTATGGGGCAAGAGTTCATATTTTATTTATAGTCATACCAAGTTCGAGTAATCCAGGGCAAAATAGAGATGTTTGTCTTCGACTGTTGATTGATAAGTTGACACAATTGTGGTCCTCTAGAGCTTTGACTTTTGATATATTAAAAAAACATAATTTATTATGAAAGTAGCTTTGATATAGACTATCAATGATTTTCCAACTTATGAAATGGTTTCTGGTTGGAGCACATATGAAAAACTAGCATGTCCATATTGTGTGGCGAACAACAAGGCATTCACGTTAATAAACGAGGACAAAGCTTCTTCTTTTTTATTGTCACTGTCGTTTCTTGCCACCAAATCACAAGTACATAAAGAACATAAAGGATTTCTTCATTGATAGAGTTGAAAAAGATGTTGAACCCCTGTGTGTTTCTAGTGAAGAATTGCATGATGTTGTGTTAAAGTACAGTGACTGATACAATCATGTTATTCGATAGTTTCACCTACATTTAACTAGTATTTTACTATTTTTTATATATAAAATGCCTTAATATTATTTGTTTTATGTTTTGAAGGCTTTTTTGAATAAAAGTTGCAAAAAGAAGGTAATTGGCAGATTTGACCTTTAATCAACGTTTTATACAGAGTGTGAGCTCTAAAGGTCGAAATGAAGTGATTTCAATGGTATTAAAAAGCTAACATCTATAGCTTTCTGTAAATCTAAGGCAAGAAAATAAAATAAGGAAGAGCATGGAAATTGCAACCTTTAAAGTCAAATCTCGCAATCTGCCAACGTTGATCTTTGACCATTCCGACTTAAATATATAAAGTTAAAGAAGTCCAATTAATGCAAACTTAATTTTTTTGGATTCTTGACTCAAATTTTTATAAACATTCCAAATTTCAACAAAAAAAAATGTCATATGAGGGAGATATTATTTTTCAAAGATGACAACTAAATTTTGCTAGCAAAAAGATTTTGTGAAGAAACGAGTCTAAATTGTGATCCTAAGCATCTATAACTTGCAACCTTTTTTTACCTTACAGGCCATGTCTTTTGGACATGAACCGAGCCCAATAAAACTGTTTGTAGAAATGCACATGCGGAGTCAAGACCGTCAAAAGAGGGTGCAACAATTTATGGACAACGATGCTTAATTCATAATATGCTTGTTTAATCATTTTATTTTGTAAGTTATTATTTTCTTGACTTGAATATGATAATTTTTTTAAAAACAAATTAGGAGATCTATAATAGTCGGTTAAGGGAGAGATACGAGGATGATCCTTTGACCTTTTCGGATTTTGATTAGGATTTGTTAATGGACATAGGATCGTCTAACGAACTTCATAAAATTTGGGTCTACAAGCTCTCTAACACTATGGTTGAAAACTTACAGTTGGCCTATAATGTCTCATCCGTTAGGAGCTCTCCATCAGTATTGAGCAACTAGTTTGAAAGGTTCATGGCCTTGAAACAACAATATGAACTACTCTAAATAAATTATGATTAGCTCCATCAACTGATCATAGAGATAAGATCAATGATGATTGATGATATATATGCAGCCTCTTTTTAGTTGTACAATCCCAGAAACAACTAGCTTTCTCTTTCTCCTCTAGCTCCGCTGTTATTGTAGTTTAATTTTATTTTTGAAACACATTAAATTTGTAATGAATATTTGGATGAATTTTATTTAATATTATTTTTATATTTTTAATGTTTAATACAATTTTATTTGGTTAATTAGTTTTTTTACATTAGTAAATAAATTTTAAATAAATACCGATGACCTTACAAATGGAACCAGACCATCTGTATTTTATCGAGAGTTGCAAAACAAATTACCACCCATACCACAATCACTGACAGATATAGTCTGTCAGTGTTTACCGTCATTGTTACCTACAAAATATATCCATTGGTTTTTTACAAAGAGTTTTAAAATATTTACCGTCCATACCACAATTACCAACGACCATTTCATCGATAATTGCTATTAAAAATACAGATATAATTATTTTGTCAATAAAGTTTTTACATGAAATTTTTTTATGCTCTTTGTCGTTTGTAAGACTGTCAGTGTTTAGTTTTTTTTTATTTGCAACAAATTTAGCAATGGAATGACCGAGCTATAATGCTGACATTAAGTTATAAAACTTAATTAATCCAATTACAGGTGGAAGAAAAGAAAGAATAAAACTAATTCCCGTTCAAGGAAACATTTTTGTTATGGGGGGCATATTGTATGTGAATGTTTTAGTCCTTATGTGGGGAGCTCCAGAATTATGTTCCCTTCTTTGCGAGCTTCTTCTCCTCTGGCATTTTTTTTTGTTTTTTTTTGCGTCTTCTAGCGTTGTTAATTTTCTCAGTTGGCTTCTTATCTGCCTGAATTAGCATGGTGCCGCCGTGGAAAAACTGAAGCTTTTTTATGGTAGCAGGGATGCATAGTCACCACAAAGATATCATCATTAGTAAACTCATTCGAGGGAGAAACCCTTTCGGTTGAAAACATTTTTTTACTAGGACAAATTCAAATTAATTCGTATTGTATCCTGATTATTCTCGGAAAGCTATAAACTAAGACAGCTAGCTGTCTTAACCTATCCGGTTTGTAAAAGGATTTGTTATTTGCCTGGCTTCTCTCTCTCTCTCTCTATCTTTCTCTCTATAAATATAGCCATCCAGATATCTCAGGAAGCCATCTACTTTCTCAAGTGTCTTGGTTAATTTTGTCTCTAAATCTCTCCTTTCAGTCTTGGTTTTTTAGTTTCTTGCCATATTTTTGTCTTCCCGTATTTGTTGAAGAAGAGATAGAAAGATGGTGCTCACGCGTGGCATAAACTATCATCCATATTTTGATGATGTTGACGAATATTATCTAGGGCTTAGTAAGGAAACAGAATATGAAAAAGAAGCGTCAAATCCTCTGGAGAAGGAATTCGGGGGTCCGTCCATGCTGGTTACCAGTGCAGAAAGATATCAGCTTTTGAAGACCCTGGCCGGTATGGTTTTCGTACCCAAGAAAAGAAGAGGAAGTGGAAGACTAGGGTTTACTTCCATGAAAACCCAATGTCCTGATCAAAAAGCCGAGAGCACTACTATCGGCATTGATGAATTTGTAAACCCACTCGGAACTATTCTTGTACCAAAGAAAATAAGGGCAAGTAGACCCAAGCTTGGCAGGAAAAACAATCACTGCATCAGATTCGGCCAAGAAGATCATCTTCTTTTGAGAACGGAGATCAAAAGTAGCCAGGTGAAAAGGACAGTAGGCAGAAAGCGAGTCTTGAAAAGCCAAGGGATCGACGTCGAAGACGATCTTCGACAGAGATCATCAAAGAAGATGAAGAAGATGGGAAAGAGGGTGGATTTCAAGAAGCTGGGTTTGTGTCCACCACCCGATTTCTCTTCTCAAATAAAATCCGCGATAAATTATCAAGAAGGCCGTGACAGTGAAATCAAGTTAAGGATAATGAAACAAATCTTCAAGACTGACATGGACAAGCACCAGGAACGCTTCTCAATGCCTTTGAATCAGATTAAGGACGGCCATGAGTTTCTGAATAAAATGGAGATGGAGGAGGTGTGCCGAAGCGAGAGCAAGAGCACAGAAGTTGAGCTGGTGGAACTGGGTCTTGAAGGTGGTGACGTTCATCAAAGCACAATGAGGCTGAGGAGGTGGCAGATGAATAACACCGTTTCCTATGTGTTAACCTCCAACTGGAATGATGTTTTGGATAGGAATGCGGGAGCGCTAAAGGTGGATGATATTGTCCAAGTCTATTCTTTCAGGCGTGATCAGAAGCTATGGCTTGCGCTCGTCAAGGTTATGGATGCAGATAATCAAAGCCGGCAGTGGCCGAGGGAACAGTGAGGACGGTGCATACTGGAAGTGGCAGTCAAGCCATCGTGGACTCTGCTCACCATCAGTCATAGAGTAGATCACAGGGACAGCAATTTTATGCTGTAGCTGATCAAGTAATTAGGTTCTTGTCTCTTTTAACTAGCATGTATTAATAATTTCCACTCTATATATATTAAATAAGAAATTAAGCAATTCTTCTATTAGGATCGCTTAGGCAGAAACGATATTTGCCTATGCTTTCCATACAATCACTTGTTTGCATCCCAACAGTGATAAGAGCAGATTCTGGTACAACTGCGATGAGCAAATTAACACCAGAAAGTTAATAATTTCCATTATTTATCTATTAAATAAGAATTTATACAATTGTTCTGTCACAACTTATATATTGCCTGCCTGTGTTTAGTTTCTGAATTTCTTGTTTAATTCTAATAACACGCAGTAAAATTAATGAAGCATAAGCTCGGCAGCAAAATTACTGGGAACACCAATATTATAAATTGAGATTAATTAGATTTTTATTCCAAAAAATCGAGAAAAATAAATTAAAAGGTTGAGAAATATATATTATGGAAAAAAACCCCATCAATTTTAATATCACAAAGACTCGTAACAAATTTCAAACCAAAATATTAGATTGATAAATGGAAAAATAAAATAGAAAAACCTTCAGAATAAATAAAGTGGAGTATTTTAAATATTATTTTGTCATAAAAAAGGAGAATAATAATATGTTAATTCAACTTTATTTACTAATTTATTTCATTTGCAGTTTTAATTTCATTAAGGGAGAAATTCTATTTAATTTTAATGTATAGCTTTTATTTTTCTCATTAAAAATATTTAGAAAATAAAAAAGGAATAGTTACTTGATATATTTTTCAAACCTCTCACTTATTCTTCCTCTTGTTTGCTAACACAAAACATTTAACCCTACGATTAATAGTATTTATAACTTATCAATTATATTTAGGGAAAATCACTCTGTTACAATTTTCTTAGAACACAAAAATATCCATGATTTAAATATTTTTTCAAAAATTACCTTGACCCTCCAGATATTTAAATACCATAACACTTTGCCTCAATGTTTTTAAAATTACACTTTATAGTTTATATAATGGGTTAACATTAAATTTAAATTTTAATAAAAAAATACAAATATCCCCGACTTGATTTTCGTTTTTATCTTCTTCTTTACCCCTTTTCTCCATTTCCTCTGCGCTTGTATCTTTCTCTTCTTATTTTTTTATGTTCTTTTCATGTTTAGTTTTAGTTGTTTTTAAATATCAACATAAGTATTACCAGATTTAATAGTTTTATTTAAAAAAATTAGTGATATTTTTATTTTTATTTATTAATTTTTTAATACTAAATATAAATTTATTTAATTCTTCATTATAAATGATCATGATTTATTATTAAGTATTACCTTCTAACCTTCTAACCTTGAATGAAAGAATAATTTTAATTGGTAACATATAAAGTGGCATGTCTAGAGAGACATGGATATAGATATGAAGCAAAATCCAAACCCTAGAAATAGAAGTCATCCCTCTAACTAATACAAAACTAAAAATATCAATTGCCATGGATATTGTCAAGGATCAAACCTTTCAAATATGCTAGTCAAAATCAATTTAGGATGGAAATGTTGGGAAATCCAAACCCTTTATACTTCCATCATTGCCACCAATCAACCTTTTTGAGTGTTTAGATTTAACTCAATACAAATGCCGACAGAGATTTTCATGGTTATTTTGATCCTTAATTTCTTCAAAAGCACTCTTGTACCATCAACTCAGTTGCATTAATTCCTTGGTCTCTCATCAATCCGTGTTTGGTTTTTTTATTTGCAACAAATTTAGCAATGGAATAAGGAATTATTGACGGATATATGTCGCCAGTTATGCTACCGATAAGATGATTTTTTAATTAATGAGAAATATTTTTAAGAAAGAATCTGTTAGATCGTTATATGAGAGATGGAAGCATATTTTCTATTTAAAAAATTTCTAATGGTTAAAAGATTGGATTTAAAATAAACAAATTTACAATTGGTAAGATTATAAAATCCTTATTGGTAAGCCAAAATTTTCATTACACAAAAATATTAGAAAATTTCTAATTTTAGAGTTTGTACAAGATTATTGCAAACAAATTTTATACTAGAGATATAAACAATTAAATTGTTATTACTTTTTTTTATTTCATTTAACATTTTTTTTCAAATAGTAAAGAAACAAAATATAAATGGTAGAGCTAGGTTGGAATTCGTTCTCTCCTAAGATGAATGGATTATGGTTGACTATAATCAAGAAATATATTTGTTTCACTAAAATATAAGTGAAAACCAAAACTGTTGTTATCATTAATTCATGAGGTGTTTGAAAAAATGTGAAGGATATAATTAAAAAAATCTCTTATTTTTAAATTTCAAAGTTAATTAACACATTGCACTAAATATAAATTGATAGAAGAAATTGAAAAGTAATTAAGTTGGAGAAGGTAAAAACATACTGCGATCCTCCTCTATCGCAGATATTGTTCATCTTGCAAATAAGGACAAGAGCATACATAAATTTTGAAAAGTTTCATGGAGACATTATAAAATATTATATTGGGATTCCTTGATTTATATAAAGAATGAAGACTTGTTGATAAAGCAGGGTAAGAAAGATTGAAAATTTTAAATAGCTAGATAGAGATCTACAAACATCATATATACATAGATGATTTAATAAATATATTTATAAATTAGTGACACAAAGTTATTTAAAAAGAAAGTTTAGTTATGATAGGTTAATATAATGGCAATATGTATATATATATATATATATATATATATATGATTGTTTAATCGAGTTGAATTTTTTTTAGTAATTTTAAATATATAATTTTATATAAAGTGTGGCTACCATAACTAGTCCAGCTTTGAAAAACTCTCAAATTGGACCTCAAAAATATTGTTTGAGATATATTTAGTTTTTTTTTTTTTTTGAATTTTGATTTTTCATACCTTATAAAGGTTAATATTTTTTTAATTTATTTTAAGGGATGTAAAGCGCGCATGAAGATATCAAAGATATTTTTATGTTCAAATTAGTCCTATAAAATATTGTTTAGAGTTTTTTTATTTTCCTAGTTATTTTTGGATTTATTTTAGCTAGGTTTCAAGATTTTTATTGATAAAGGGACTTTTCTCTTCGTACTTCTGCATTTTGACCGTGCTATAATGCTGACATTAAGTTATAAAACTTAATTAATCCAATTACAGGTGGAAGAAAAGAAAGAATAAAACTAAGTCCCGTTCAAGGAAACATTTTTGTTATGGGGGGCATATTGTATGTGAATGTTTTAGTCCTTATGTGGGGAGCTCCAGAATTTTGTTCCCTTCTTTGGGAGCTTCTTCTCCTCTGGCATTTTTTTATTCTTTTTTGCTTCTGCTAGCGTTGTTAATTTTCTCAGTTGGCTTCTTATCTGCCTGAATTAGCATGGTGCCGCCGTGGAAAAACTGAAGCTTTTTTATGGTAGCAGGGATGCATAGTCACCACAAAGATATCATCATTTGTAAACTCATTCGGGGGGAAAAACCTTTCGGTTGAAAACCTTTTTTCACTAGGACAAATTCAAATTAATTCGTATTGTATCCTGATTATTCTCGGAAAGCTATAAACTAAGACAGCTAGCTGTCTTAACCTATCCGGTTTGTAAAAGGATTTGTTATTTGCCTGGCTTCTCTCTCTCTCTCTCTTTCTCTCTATAAATATAGCCATCCAGATATCTCAGGAAGCCATCTACTTTCTCAAGTGTCTTGGTTAATTTTGTCTCTAAATCTCTCCTTTCAGTCTTGGTTTTTTAGTTTCTTGCCATATTTTTGTCTTCCCGTATTTGTTGAAGAAGAGATAGAAAGATGGTGCTCACGCGTGGCATAAACTATCATCCATATTTTGATGATGTTGACGAATATTATCTAGGGCTTAGTAAGGAAACAGAATATGAAAAAGAAGCGTCAAATCCTCTGGAGAAGGAATTCGGGGGTCCGTCCATGCTGGTTACCAGTGCCGAAAGATATCAGCTTTTGAAGACCCTGGCCGGTATGGTTTTCGTACCCAAGAAAAGAAGAGGAAGTGGAAGACTAGGGTTTACTTCCATGAAAACCCAATGTCCTGATCAAAAAGCCGAGAGCACTACTATCGGCATTGATGAATTTGTAAACCCACTCGGAACTATTCTTGTACCAAAGAAAATAAGGGCAAGTAGACCCAAGCTTGGCAGGAAAAACAATCACTGCATCAGATTCGGCCAAGAAGATCATCTTCTTTTGAGAACGGAGATCAAAAGTAGCCAGGTGAAAAGGACAGTAGGCAGAAAGCGAGTCTTGAAAAGCCAAGGGATCGACGTCGAAGACGATCTTCGACAGAGATCATCAAAGAAGATGAAGAAGATGGGAAAGAGGGTGGATTTCAAGAAGCTGGGTTTGTGTCCACCACCCGATTTCTCTTCTCAAATAAAATCCGCGATAAATTATCAAGAAGGCCGTGACAGTGAAATCAAGTTAAGGATAATGAAACAAATCTTCAAGACTGACATGGACAAGCACCAGGAACGCTTCTCAATGCCTTTGAATCAGATTAAGGACGGCCATGAGTTTCTGAATAAAATGGAGATGGAGGAGGTGTGCCGAAGCGAGAGCAAGAGCACAGAAGTTGAGCTGGTGGAACTGGGTCTTGAAGGTGGTGACGTTCATCAAAGCACAATGAGGCTGAGGAGGTGGCAGATGAATAACACCGTTTCCTATGTGTTAACCTCCAACTGGAATGATGTTTTGGATAGGAATGCGGGAGCGCTAAAGGTGGATGATATTGTCCAAGTCTATTCTTTCAGGCGTGATCAGAAGCTATGGCTTGCGCTCGTCAAGGTTATGGATGCAGATAATCAAAGCCGGCAGTGGCCGAGGGAACAGTGAGGACGGTGCATACTGGAAGTGGCAGTCAAGCCATCGTGGACTCTGCTCACCATCAGTCATAGAGTAGATCACAGGGACAGCAATTTTATGCTGTAGCTGATCAAGTAATTAGGTTCTTGTCTCTTTTAACTAGCATGTATTAATAATTTCCACTCTATATATATTAAATAAGAAATTAAGCAATTCTTCTATTAGGATCGCTTAGGCAGAAACGATATTTGCCTATGCTTTCCATACAATCACTTGTTTGCATCCCAACAGTGATAAGAGCAGATTCTGGTACAACTGCGATGAGCAAATTAACACCAGAAAGTTAATAATTTCCATTATTTATCTATTAAATAAGAATTTATACAATTGTTCTGTCACAACTTATATATTGCCTGCCTGTGTTTAGTTTCTGAATTTCTTGTTTAATTCTAATAACACGCAGTAAAATTAATGAAGCATAAGCTCGGCAGCAAAATTACTGGGAACACCAATATTATAAATTGAGATTAATTAGATTTTTATTCCAAAAAATCGAGAAAAATAAATTAAAAGGTTGAGAAATATATATTAGGGAAAAAACCCCCATCAATTTTAATATCACAAAGACTCGTAACAAATTTCAAACCAAAATATTAGATTGATAAATGGAAAAATAAAATAGAAAAACCTTCAGAATAAATAAAGTGGAGTATTTTAAATATTATTTTGTCATAAAAAAGGAGAATAATAATATGTTAATTCAACTTTATTTACTAATTTATTTCATTTGCAGTTTTAATTTCATTAAGGGAGAAATTCTATTTAATTTTAATCTATAGCTTTTATTTTTCTCATTAAAAATATTTAGAAAATAAAAAAGGAATAGTTACTTGATATATTTTTCAAACCTCTCACTTATTCTTCCTCTTGTTTGCTAACACAAAACATTTAACCCTACGATTAATAGTATTTATAACTTATCAATTATATTTAGGGAAAATCACTCTGTTACAATTTTCTTAGAACACAAAAATATCCATGATTTAAATATGTTTTCAAAAATTACCTTGACCCTCCAGATATTTAAATACCATAACACTTTGCCTCAATGTTTTTAAAATTACACTTTATAGTTTATATAATGGGTTAACATTAAATTTAAATTTTAATAAAAAAATACAAATATCCCCGACTTGATTTTCGTTTTTATCTTCTTCTTTACCCCTTTTCTCCATTTCCTCTGCGCTTGTATCTTTCTCTTCTTATTTTTTTATGTTCTTTTCATGTTTAGTTTTAGTTGTTTTTAAATATCAACATAAGTATTACCAGATTTAATAGTTTTATTTAAAAAAATTAGTGATATTTTTATTTTTATTTATTAATTTTTTAATACTAAATATAAATTTATTTAATTCTTCATTATAAATGATCATGATTTATTATTAAGTATTACCTTCTAACCTTCTAACCTTGAATGAAAGAATAATTTTAATTGGTAACATATAAAGTGGCATGTCTAGAGAGACATGGATATAGATATGAAGCAAAATCCAAACCCTAGAAATAGAAGTCATCCCTCTAACTAATACAAAACTAAAAATATCAATTGCCATGGATATTGTCAAGGATCAAACCTTTCAAATATGCTAGTCAAAATCAATTTAGGATGGAAATGTTGGGAAATCCAAACCCTTTATACTTCCATCATTGCCACCAATCAACCTTTTTGAGTGTTTAGATTTAACTCAATACAAATGCCGACAGAGATTTTCATGGTTATTTTGATCCTTAATTTCTTCAAAAGCACTCTTGTACCATCAACTCAGTTGCATTAATTCCTTGGTCTCTCATCAATCCGTGTTTGGTTTTTTTATTTGCAACAAATTTAGCAATGGAATAAGGAATTATTGACGGATATATGTCGCCAGTTATGCTACCGATAAGATGATTTTTTAATTAATGAGAAATATTTTTAAGAAAGAATCTGTTAGATCGTTATATGAGAGATGGAAGCATATTTTCTATTTAAAAAATTTCTAATGGTTAAAAGATTGGATTTAAAATAAACAAATTTACAATTGGTAAGATTATAAAATCCTTATTGGTAAGCCAAAATTTTCATTACACAAAAATATTAGAAAATTTCTAATTTTAGAGTTTGTACAAGATTATTGCAAACAAATTTTATACTAGAGATATAAACAATTAAATTGTTATTACTTTTTTTTATTTCATTTAACATTTTTTTTCAAATAGTAAAGAAACAAAATATAAATGGTAGAGCTAGGTTGGAATTCGTTCTCTCCTAAGATGAATGGATTATGGTTGACTATAATCAAGAAATATATTTGTTTCACTAAAATATAAGTGAAAACCAAAACTGTTGTTATCATTAATTCATGAGGTGTTTGAAAAAATGTGAAGGATATAATTAAAAAAATCTCTTATTTTTAAATTTCAAAGTTAATTAACACATTGCACTAAATATAAATTGATAGAAGAAATTGAAAAGTAATTAAGTTGGAGAAGGTAAAAACATACTGCGATCCTCCTCTATCGCAGATATTGTTCATCTTGCAAATAAGGACAAGAGCATACATAAATTTTGAAAAGTTTCATGGAGACATTATAAAATATTATATTGGGATTCCTTGATTTATATAAAGAATGAAGACTTGTTGATAAAGCAGGGTAAGAAAGATTGAAAATTTTAAATAGCTAGATAGAGATCTACAAACATCATATATACATAGATGATTTAATAAATATATTTATAAATTAGTGACACAAAGTTATTTAAAAAGAAAGTTTAGTTATGATAGGTTAATATAATGGCAATATGTATATATATATATATATATATATATATATATGATTGTTTAATCGAGTTGAATTTTTTTTAGTAATTTTAAATATATAATTTTATATAAAGTGTGGCTACCATAACTAGTCCAGCTTTGAAAAACTCTCAAATTGGACCTCAAAAATATTGTTTGAGATATATTTAGTTTTTTTTTTTTTTTGAATTTTGATTTTTCATACCTTATAAAGGTTAATATTTTTTTAATTTATTTTAAGGGATGTAAAGCGCGCATGAAGATATCAAAGATATTTTTATGTTCAAATTAGTCCTATAAAATATTGTTTAGAGTTTTTTTATTTTCCTAGTTATTTTTGGATTTATTTTAGCTAGGTTTCAAGATTTTTATTGATAAAGGGACTTTTCTCTTCGTACTTCTGCATTTTGACCGTGCTATAATGCTGACATTAAGTTATAAAACTTAATTAATCCAATTACAGGTGGAAGAAAAGAAAGAATAAAACTAAGTCCCGTTCAAGGAAACATTTTTGTTATGGGGGGCATATTGTATGTGAATGTTTTAGTCCTTATGTGGGGAGCTCCAGAATTTTGTTCCCTTCTTTGGGAGCTTCTTCTCCTCTGGCATTTTTTTATTCTTTTTTGCTTCTGCTAGCGTTGTTAATTTTCTCAGTTGGCTTCTTATCTGCCTGAATTAGCATGGTGCCGCCGTGGAAAAACTGAAGCTTTTTTATGGTAGCAGGGATGCATAGTCACCACAAAGATATCATCATTTGTAAACTCATTCGGGGGGAAAAACCTTTCGGTTGAAAACCTTTTTTCACTAGGACAAATTCAAATTAATTCGTATTGTATCCTGATTATTCTCGGAAAGCTATAAACTAAGACAGCTAGCTGTCTTAACCTATCCGGTTTGTAAAAGGATTTGTTATTTGCCTGGCTTCTCTCTCTCTCTCTCTTTCTCTCTATAAATATAGCCATCCAGATATCTCAGGAAGCCATCTACTTTCTCAAGTGTCTTGGTTAATTTTGTCTCTAAATCTCTCCTTTCAGTCTTGGTTTTTTAGTTTCTTGCCATATTTTTGTCTTCCCGTATTTGTTGAAGAAGAGATAGAAAGATGGTGCTCACGCGTGGCATAAACTATCATCCATATTTTGATGATGTTGACGAATATTATCTAGGGCTTAGTAAGGAAACAGAATATGAAAAAGAAGCGTCAAATCCTCTGGAGAAGGAATTCGGGGGTCCGTCCATGCTGGTTACCAGTGCCGAAAGATATCAGCTTTTGAAGACCCTGGCCGGTATGGTTTTCGTACCCAAGAAAAGAAGAGGAAGTGGAAGACTAGGGTTTACTTCCATGAAAACCCAATGTCCTGATCAAAAAGCCGAGAGCACTACTATCGGCATTGATGAATTTGTAAACCCACTCGGAACTATTCTTGTACCAAAGAAAATAAGGGCAAGTAGACCCAAGCTTGGCAGGAAAAACAATCACTGCATCAGATTCGGCCAAGAAGATCATCTTCTTTTGAGAACGGAGATCAAAAGTAGCCAGGTGAAAAGGACAGTAGGCAGAAAGCGAGTCTTGAAAAGCCAAGGGATCGACGTCGAAGACGATCTTCGACAGAGATCATCAAAGAAGATGAAGAAGATGGGAAAGAGGGTGGATTTCAAGAAGCTGGGTTTGTGTCCACCACCCGATTTCTCTTCTCAAATAAAATCCGCGATAAATTATCAAGAAGGCCGTGACAGTGAAATCAAGTTAAGGATAATGAAACAAATCTTCAAGACTGACATGGACAAGCACCAGGAACGCTTCTCAATGCCTTTGAATCAGATTAAGGACGGCCATGAGTTTCTGAATAAAATGGAGATGGAGGAGGTGTGCCGAAGCGAGAGCAAGAGCACAGAAGTTGAGCTGGTGGAACTGGGTCTTGAAGGTGGTGACGTTCATCAAAGCACAATGAGGCTGAGGAGGTGGCAGATGAATAACACCGTTTCCTATGTGTTAACCTCCAACTGGAATGATGTTTTGGATAGGAATGCGGGAGCGCTAAAGGTGGATGATATTGTCCAAGTCTATTCTTTCAGGCGTGATCAGAAGCTATGGCTTGCGCTCGTCAAGGTTATGGATGCAGATAATCAAAGCCGGCAGTGGCCGAGGGAACAGTGAGGACGGTGCATACTGGAAGTGGCAGTCAAGCCATCGTGGACTCTGCTCACCATCAGTCATAGAGTAGATCACAGGGACAGCAATTTTATGCTGTAGCTGATCAAGTAATTAGGTTCTTGTCTCTTTTAACTAGCATGTATTAATAATTTCCACTCTATATATATTAAATAAGAAATTAAGCAATTCTTCTATTAGGATCGCTTAGGCAGAAACGATATTTGCCTATGCTTTCCATACAATCACTTGTTTGCATCCCAACAGTGATAAGAGCAGATTCTGGTACAACTGCGATGAGCAAATTAACACCAGAAAGTTAATAATTTCCATTATTTATCTATTAAATAAGAATTTATACAATTGTTCTGTCACAACTTATATATTGCCTGCCTGTGTTTAGTTTCTGAATTTCTTGTTTAATTCTAATAACACGCAGTAAAATTAATGAAGCATAAGCTCGGCAGCAAAATTACTGGGAACACCAATATTATAAATTGAGATTAATTAGATTTTTATTCCAAAAAATCGAGAAAAATAAATTAAAAGGTTGAGAAATATATATTAGGGAAAAAACCCCCATCAATTTTAATATCACAAAGACTCGTAACAAATTTCAAACCAAAATATTAGATTGATAAATGGAAAAATAAAATAGAAAAACCTTCAGAATAAATAAAGTGGAGTATTTTAAATATTATTTTGTCATAAAAAAGGAGAATAATAATATGTTAATTCAACTTTATTTACTAATTTATTTCATTTGCAGTTTTAATTTCATTAAGGGAGAAATTCTATTTAATTTTAATCTATAGCTTTTATTTTTCTCATTAAAAATATTTAGAAAATAAAAAAGGAATAGTTACTTGATATATTTTTCAAACCTCTCACTTATTCTTCCTCTTGTTTGCTAACACAAAACATTTAACCCTACGATTAATAGTATTTATAACTTATCAATTATATTTAGGGAAAATCACTCTGTTACAATTTTCTTAGAACACAAAAATATCCATGATTTAAATATGTTTTCAAAAATTACCTTGACCCTCCAGATATTTAAATACCATAACACTTTGCCTCAATGTTTTTAAAATTACACTTTATAGTTTATATAATGGGTTAACATTAAATTTAAATTTTAATAAAAAAATACAAATATCCCCGACTTGATTTTCGTTTTTATCTTCTTCTTTACCCCTTTTCTCCATTTCCTCTGCGCTTGTATCTTTCTCTTCTTATTTTTTTATGTTCTTTTCATGTTTAGTTTTAGTTGTTTTTAAATATCAACATAAGTATTACCAGATTTAATAGTTTTATTTAAAAAAATTAGTGATATTTTTATTTTTATTTATTAATTTTTTAATACTAAATATAAATTTATTTAATTCTTCATTATAAATGATCATGATTTATTATTAAGTATTACCTTCTAACCTTCTAACCTTGAATGAAAGAATAATTTTAATTGGTAACATATAAAGTGGCATGTCTAGAGAGACATGGATATAGATATGAAGCAAAATCCAAACCCTAGAAATAGAAGTCATCCCTCTAACTAATACAAAACTAAAAATATCAATTGCCATGGATATTGTCAAGGATCAAACCTTTCAAATATGCTAGTCAAAATCAATTTAGGATGGAAATGTTGGGAAATCCAAACCCTTTATACTTCCATCATTGCCACCAATCAACCTTTTTGAGTGTTTAGATTTAACTCAATACAAATGCCGACAGAGATTTTCATGGTTATTTTGATCCTTAATTTCTTCAAAAGCACTCTTGTACCATCAACTCAGTTGCATTAATTCCTTGGTCTCTCATCAATCCGTGTTTGGTTTTTTTATTTGCAACAAATTTAGCAATGGAATAAGGAATTATTGACGGATATATGTCGCCAGTTATGCTACCGATAAGATGATTTTTTAATTAATGAGAAATATTTTTAAGAAAGAATCTGTTAGATCGTTATATGAGAGATGGAAGCATATTTTCTATTTAAAAAATTTCTAATGGTTAAAAGATTGGATTTAAAATAAACAAATTTACAATTGGTAAGATTATAAAATCCTTATTGGTAAGCCAAAATTTTCATTACACAAAAATATTAGAAAATTTCTAATTTTAGAGTTTGTACAAGATTATTGCAAACAAATTTTATACTAGAGATATAAACAATTAAATTGTTATTACTTTTTTTTATTTCATTTAACATTTTTTTTCAAATAGTAAAGAAACAAAATATAAATGGTAGAGCTAGGTTGGAATTCGTTCTCTCCTAAGATGAATGGATTATGGTTGACTATAATCAAGAAATATATTTGTTTCACTAAAATATAAGTGAAAACCAAAACTGTTGTTATCATTAATTCATGAGGTGTTTGAAAAAATGTGAAGGATATAATTAAAAAAATCTCTTATTTTTAAATTTCAAAGTTAATTAACACATTGCACTAAATATAAATTGATAGAAGAAATTGAAAAGTAATTAAGTTGGAGAAGGTAAAAACATACTGCGATCCTCCTCTATCGCAGATATTGTTCATCTTGCAAATAAGGACAAGAGCATACATAAATTTTGAAAAGTTTCATGGAGACATTATAAAATATTATATTGGGATTCCTTGATTTATATAAAGAATGAAGACTTGTTGATAAAGCAGGGTAAGAAAGATTGAAAATTTTAAATAGCTAGATAGAGATCTACAAACATCATATATACATAGATGATTTAATAAATATATTTATAAATTAGTGACACAAAGTTATTTAAAAAGAAAGTTTAGTTATGATAGGTTAATATAATGGCAATATGTATATATATATATATATATATATATATATATATATATATATGATTGTTTAATCGAGTTGAATTTTTTTTAGTAATTTTAAATATATAATTTTATATAAAGTGTGGCTACCATAACTAGTCCAGCTTTGAAAAACTCTCAAATTGGACCTCAAAAATATTGTTTGAGATATATTTAGTTTTTTTTTTTTTTTGAATTTTGATTTTTCATACCTTATAAAGGTTAATATTTTTTTAATTTATTTTAAGGGATGTAAAGCGCGCATGAAGATATCAAAGATATTTTTATGTTCAAATTAGTCCTATAAAATATTGTTTAGAGTTTTTTTATTTTCCTAGTTATTTTTGGATTTATTTTAGCTAGGTTTCAAGATTTTTATTGATAAAGGGACTTTTCTCTTCGTACTTCTGCATTTTGACCGTGCTATAATGCTGACATTAAGTTATAAAACTTAATTAATCCAATTACAGGTGGAAGAAAAGAAAGAATAAAACTAAGTCCCGTTCAAGGAAACATTTTTGTTATGGGGGGCATATTGTATGTGAATGTTTTAGTCCTTATGTGGGGAGCTCCAGAATTTTGTTCCCTTCTTTGGGAGCTTCTTCTCCTCTGGCATTTTTTTATTCTTTTTTGCTTCTGCTAGCGTTGTTAATTTTCTCAGTTGGCTTCTTATCTGCCTGAATTAGCATGGTGCCGCCGTGGAAAAACTGAAGCTTTTTTATGGTAGCAGGGATGCATAGTCACCACAAAGATATCATCATTTGTAAACTCATTCGGGGGGAAAAACCTTTCGGTTGAAAACCTTTTTTCACTAGGACAAATTCAAATTAATTCGTATTGTATCCTGATTATTCTCGGAAAGCTATAAACTAAGACAGCTAGCTGTCTTAACCTATCCGGTTTGTAAAAGGATTTGTTATTTGCCTGGCTTCTCTCTCTCTCTCTCTTTCTCTCTATAAATATAGCCATCCAGATATCTCAGGAAGCCATCTACTTTCTCAAGTGTCTTGGTTAATTTTGTCTCTAAATCTCTCCTTTCAGTCTTGGTTTTTTAGTTTCTTGCCATATTTTTGTCTTCCCGTATTTGTTGAAGAAGAGATAGAAAGATGGTGCTCACGCGTGGCATAAACTATCATCCATATTTTGATGATGTTGACGAATATTATCTAGGGCTTAGTAAGGAAACAGAATATGAAAAAGAAGCGTCAAATCCTCTGGAGAAGGAATTCGGGGGTCCGTCCATGCTGGTTACCAGTGCCGAAAGATATCAGCTTTTGAAGACCCTGGCCGGTATGGTTTTCGTACCCAAGAAAAGAAGAGGAAGTGGAAGACTAGGGTTTACTTCCATGAAAACCCAATGTCCTGATCAAAAAGCCGAGAGCACTACTATCGGCATTGATGAATTTGTAAACCCACTCGGAACTATTCTTGTACCAAAGAAAATAAGGGCAAGTAGACCCAAGCTTGGCAGGAAAAACAATCACTGCATCAGATTCGGCCAAGAAGATCATCTTCTTTTGAGAACGGAGATCAAAAGTAGCCAGGTGAAAAGGACAGTAGGCAGAAAGCGAGTCTTGAAAAGCCAAGGGATCGACGTCGAAGACGATCTTCGACAGAGATCATCAAAGAAGATGAAGAAGATGGGAAAGAGGGTGGATTTCAAGAAGCTGGGTTTGTGTCCACCACCCGATTTCTCTTCTCAAATAAAATCCGCGATAAATTATCAAGAAGGCCGTGACAGTGAAATCAAGTTAAGGATAATGAAACAAATCTTCAAGACTGACATGGACAAGCACCAGGAACGCTTCTCAATGCCTTTGAATCAGATTAAGGACGGCCATGAGTTTCTGAATAAAATGGAGATGGAGGAGGTGTGCCGAAGCGAGAGCAAGAGCACAGAAGTTGAGCTGGTGGAACTGGGTCTTGAAGGTGGTGACGTTCATCAAAGCACAATGAGGCTGAGGAGGTGGCAGATGAATAACACCGTTTCCTATGTGTTAACCTCCAACTGGAATGATGTTTTGGATAGGAATGCGGGAGCGCTAAAGGTGGATGATATTGTCCAAGTCTATTCTTTCAGGCGTGATCAGAAGCTATGGCTTGCGCTCGTCAAGGTTATGGATGCAGATAATCAAAGCCGGCAGTGGCCGAGGGAACAGTGAGGACGGTGCATACTGGAAGTGGCAGTCAAGCCATCGTGGACTCTGCTCACCATCAGTCATAGAGTAGATCACAGGGACAGCAATTTTATGCTGTAGCTGATCAAGTAATTAGGTTCTTGTCTCTTTTAACTAGCATGTATTAATAATTTCCACTCTATATATATTAAATAAGAAATTAAGCAATTCTTCTATTAGGATCGCTTAGGCAGAAACGATATTTGCCTATGCTTTCCATACAATCACTTGTTTGCATCCCAACAGTGATAAGAGCAGATTCTGGTACAACTGCGATGAGCAAATTAACACCAGAAAGTTAATAATTTCCATTATTTATCTATTAAATAAGAATTTATACAATTGTTCTGTCACAACTTATATATTGCCTGCCTGTGTTTAGTTTCTGAATTTCTTGTTTAATTCTAATAACACGCAGTAAAATTAATGAAGCATAAGCTCGGCAGCAAAATTACTGGGAACACCAATATTATAAATTGAGATTAATTAGATTTTTATTCCAAAAAATCGAGAAAAATAAATTAAAAGGTTGAGAAATATATATTAGGGAAAAAAACCCCATCAATTTTAATATCACAAAGACTCGTAACAAATTTCAAACCAAAATATTAGATTGATAAATGGAAAAATAAAATAGAAAAACCTTCAGAATAAATAAAGTGGAGTATTTTAAATATTATTTTGTCATAAAAAAGGAGAATAATAATATGTTAATTCAACTTTATTTACTAATTTATTTCATTTGCAGTTTTAATTTCATTAAGGGAGAAATTCTATTTAATTTTAATGTATAGCTTTTATTTTTCTCATTAAAAATATTTAGAAAATAAAAAAGGAATAGTTACTTGATATATTTTTCAAACCTCTCACTTATTCTTCCTCTTGTTTGCTAACACAAAACATTTAACCCTACGATTAATAGTATTTATAACTTATCAATTATATTTAGGGAAAATCACTCTGTTACAATTTTCTTAGAACACAAAAATATCCATGATTTAAATATTTTTTCAAAAATTACCTTGACCCTCCAGATATTTAAATACCATAACACTTTGCCTCAATGTTTTTAAAATTACACTTTATAGTTTATATAATGGGTTAACATTAAATTTAAATTTTAATAAAAAAATACAAATATCCCCGACTTGATTTTCGTTTTTATCTTCTTCTTTACCCCTTTTCTCCATTTCCTCTGCGCTTGTATCTTTCTCTTCTTATTTTTTTATGTTCTTTTCATGTTTAGTTTTAGTTGTTTTTAAATATCAACATAAGTATTACCAGATTTAATAGTTTTATTTAAAAAAATTAGTGATATTTTTATTTTTATTTATTAATTTTTTAATACTAAATATAAATTTATTTAATTCTTCATTATAAATGATCATGATTTATTATTAAGTATTACCTTCTAACCTTCTAACCTTGAATGAAAGAATAATTTTAATTGGTAACATATAAAGTGGCATGTCTAGAGAGACATGGATATAGATATGAAGCAAAATCCAAACCCTAGAAATAGAAGTCATCCCTCTAACTAATACAAAACTAAAAATATCAATTGCCATGGATATTGTCAAGGATCAAACCTTTCAAATATGCTAGTCAAAATCAATTTAGGATGGAAATGTTGGGAAATCCAAACCCTTTATACTTCCATCATTGCCACCAATCAACCTTTTTGAGTGTTTAGATTTAACTCAATACAAATGCCGACAGAGATTTTCATGGTTATTTTGATCCTTAATTTCTTCAAAAGCACTCTTGTACCATCAACTCAGTTGCATTAATTCCTTGGTCTCTCATCAATCCGTGTTTGGTTTTTTTATTTGCAACAAATTTAGCAATGGAATAAGGAATTATTGACGGATATATGTCGCCAGTTATGCTACCGATAAGATGATTTTTTAATTAATGAGAAATATTTTTAAGAAAGAATCTGTTAGATCGTTATATGAGAGATGGAAGCATATTTTCTATTTAAAAAATTTCTAATGGTTAAAAGATTGGATTTAAAATAAACAAATTTACAATTGGTAAGATTATAAAATCCTTATTGGTAAGCCAAAATTTTCATTACACAAAAATATTAGAAAATTTCTAATTTTAGAGTTTGTACAAGATTATTGCAAACAAATTTTATACTAGAGATATAAACAATTAAATTGTTATTACTTTTTTTTATTTCATTTAACATTTTTTTTCAAATAGTAAAGAAACAAAATATAAATGGTAGAGCTAGGTTGGAATTCGTTCTCTCCTAAGATGAATGGATTATGGTTGACTATAATCAAGAAATATATTTGTTTCACTAAAATATAAGTGAAAACCAAAACTGTTGTTATCATTAATTCATGAGGTGTTTGAAAAAATGTGAAGGATATAATTAAAAAAATCTCTTATTTTTAAATTTCAAAGTTAATTAACACATTGCACTAAATATAAATTGATAGAAGAAATTGAAAAGTAATTAAGTTGGAGAAGGTAAAAACATACTGCGATCCTCCTCTATCGCAGATATTGTTCATCTTGCAAATAAGGACAAGAGCATACATAAATTTTGAAAAGTTTCATGGAGACATTATAAAATATTATATTGGGATTCCTTGATTTATATAAAGAATGAAGACTTGTTGATAAAGCAGGGTAAGAAAGATTGAAAATTTTAAATAGCTAGATAGAGATCTACAAACATCATATATACATAGATGATTTAATAAATATATTTATAAATTAGTGACACAAAGTTATTTAAAAAGAAAGTTTAGTTATGATAGGTTAATATAATGGCAATATGTATATATATATATATATATATATATATATATGATTGTTTAATCGAGTTGAATTTTTTTTAGTAATTTTAAATATATAATTTTATATAAAGTGTGGCTACCATAACTAGTCCAGCTTTGAAAAACTCTCAAATTGGACCTCAAAAATATTGTTTGAGATATATTTAGTTTTTTTTTTTTTTTGAATTTTGATTTTTCATACCTTATAAAGGTTAATATTTTTTTAATTTATTTTAAGGGATGTAAAGCGCGCATGAAGATATCAAAGATATTTTTATGTTCAAATTAGTCCTATAAAATATTGTTTAGAGTTTTTTTATTTTCCTAGTTATTTTTGGATTTATTTTAGCTAGGTTTCAAGATTTTTATTGATAAAGGGACTTTTCTCTTCGTACTTCTGCATTTTGACCGTGCTATAATGCTGACATTAAGTTATAAAACTTAATTAATCCAATTACAGGTGGAAGAAAAGAAAGAATAAAACTAAGTCCCGTTCAAGGAAACATTTTTGTTATGGGGGGCATATTGTATGTGAATGTTTTAGTCCTTATGTGGGGAGCTCCAGAATTTTGTTCCCTTCTTTGGGAGCTTCTTCTCCTCTGGCATTTTTTTATTCTTTTTTGCTTCTGCTAGCGTTGTTAATTTTCTCAGTTGGCTTCTTATCTGCCTGAATTAGCATGGTGCCGCCGTGGAAAAACTGAAGCTTTTTTATGGTAGCAGGGATGCATAGTCACCACAAAGATATCATCATTTGTAAACTCATTCGGGGGGAAAAACCTTTCGGTTGAAAACCTTTTTTCACTAGGACAAATTCAAATTAATTCGTATTGTATCCTGATTATTCTCGGAAAGCTATAAACTAAGACAGCTAGCTGTCTTAACCTATCCGGTTTGTAAAAGGATTTGTTATTTGCCTGGCTTCTCTCTCTCTCTCTCTTTCTCTCTATAAATATAGCCATCCAGATATCTCAGGAAGCCATCTACTTTCTCAAGTGTCTTGGTTAATTTTGTCTCTAAATCTCTCCTTTCAGTCTTGGTTTTTTAGTTTCTTGCCATATTTTTGTCTTCCCGTATTTGTTGAAGAAGAGATAGAAAGATGGTGCTCACGCGTGGCATAAACTATCATCCATATTTTGATGATGTTGACGAATATTATCTAGGGCTTAGTAAGGAAACAGAATATGAAAAAGAAGCGTCAAATCCTCTGGAGAAGGAATTCGGGGGTCCGTCCATGCTGGTTACCAGTGCCGAAAGATATCAGCTTTTGAAGACCCTGGCCGGTATGGTTTTCGTACCCAAGAAAAGAAGAGGAAGTGGAAGACTAGGGTTTACTTCCATGAAAACCCAATGTCCTGATCAAAAAGCCGAGAGCACTACTATCGGCATTGATGAATTTGTAAACCCACTCGGAACTATTCTTGTACCAAAGAAAATAAGGGCAAGTAGACCCAAGCTTGGCAGGAAAAACAATCACTGCATCAGATTCGGCCAAGAAGATCATCTTCTTTTGAGAACGGAGATCAAAAGTAGCCAGGTGAAAAGGACAGTAGGCAGAAAGCGAGTCTTGAAAAGCCAAGGGATCGACGTCGAAGACGATCTTCGACAGAGATCATCAAAGAAGATGAAGAAGATGGGAAAGAGGGTGGATTTCAAGAAGCTGGGTTTGTGTCCACCACCCGATTTCTCTTCTCAAATAAAATCCGCGATAAATTATCAAGAAGGCCGTGACAGTGAAATCAAGTTAAGGATAATGAAACAAATCTTCAAGACTGACATGGACAAGCACCAGGAACGCTTCTCAATGCCTTTGAATCAGATTAAGGACGGCCATGAGTTTCTGAATAAAATGGAGATGGAGGAGGTGTGCCGAAGCGAGAGCAAGAGCACAGAAGTTGAGCTGGTAGAACTGGGTCTTGAAGGTGGGAACGTTCATCAAAGCACAATGAGGCTGAGGAGGTGGCAGATGAATAACACCGTTTCCTATGTGCTAACCTCCAACTGGAATGATGTTTTGGATAGGAATGCGGGAGCGCTGAAGGTGGATGATATTGTCCAAGTCTATTCTTTCAGGCGTGATCAGAAGCTATGGCTTGCGCTCGTCAAGGTTATGGATGCAGATAATCAAAGCCGGCAGTGGCCGAGGGAACAGTGAGGACGGTGCATACTGGAAGTGGCAGTCAAGCCATCGTGGACTCTGCTCACCATCAGTCATAGAGTAGATCACAGGGACAGCAATTTTATGCTGTAGCTGATCAAGTAATTAGGTTCTTGTCTCTTTTAACTAGCATGTATTAATAATTTCCACTCTATCTATATTAAATAAGAAATTAAGCAATTATTCTATTAGGATCGCTTAGGCAGAAACGATATTTGCCTATGCTTTCCATACAATCACTTGTTCGCATCCCTACAGTGATAAGAGCAGATTCTGGTACAACTGCGATGAGCAAATTAACACCAGAAAGTTAATAGTTTCCATTATTTATCTATTAAACAAGAATTTATGCAATTGTTCTGTCACAACTTATATATTGCCTGCCTGTGTTTAGTTTCTGAATTTCTTGTTTAATTCTAATAACACGCAGTAAAATTAATGAAGCGTAAGCTCGGCAGCAAAATTACTGGGAACACCAATATTATAAATTGAGATTAATTAGATTTTTATTCCAAAAAATCGAGAAAAATAAATTAAAAGATTGAGAAATATATATTAGGAAAAAAAACCCCATCAATTTTAATATCACAAAGACTCGTAACAAATTTGAAACGAAAATATTAGATTGATAAATGGAAAAATAAAATAGAAAAACCTTCAGAATAAATAAAATGGAGTATTTTAAATATTATTTGTCATAAAAAAGGAGAATAATAATATGTTAATTCAACTTTATTTATTAATTTATTTCATTTGCAGTTTTAATTTCATTAAGGGAGAAATTCTATTTAATTTTAATCTATAGCTTTTATTTTTCTCATTAAAAAGATTTAGAAAATAAAAAAGGAATAGTTACTTGATATATTTTTCAAACCTCTCACTTATTCTTCCTCTTGTTTGCTAACACAAAACATTTAACCCTACGATTAATAGTATTTATAACTTATCAATTATATTTAGGGAAAATCGCTCCATTACAATTGTTTTTAGAACACAAAAATATCCATGATTTAAATATTTTTTCAAAAATTACCTTGACCCTCCAGATATTTAAATACCATAACACTTTGCCTCAATGTTTTAAAAATTACACTTTATAGTTTATATAATGGGTTAACATTAAATTTAAATTTTAATAAAAAAATACAAATATCCCCGACTTGATTTTCTTTTTTATCTGTTTCTTTACCCCTTTTCTCCATTTCCTCTGCACTTGTATCTTTCTCTCTTCAGTTTTTTTCTTTACCAATTGCCATGGATACTGTCAAGGATCAAACCTTTCAAATATGCTAGTCAAAATCAATTTTGGATGAAAATGTTGGGAATCCAAATCCTTGATACTTCCATCATTGCCAACAATCAACCTTTCTGAGTGTTTAGATTTAACTCAATACAAATGCCGACACAGACTTTCATGGTTATTTTTTATCCTTTATTTCTTTAAAAGCACTCTGATCATACCTGCACTAATCACACTTGACCATCATCTCAGTTGCATTATTTCCTTGGTCTCTCACCAATCAGGGATTGCCAAACCCTATCTAGAATTAATAATGGATATAGAGCAACAGCAGATTAGGAAAATAACAATTCATGTCTGCAAGCTCTCGTCTTCTTCACTTTCTCCGCCTGTTTGCAGTTAATGTGTGTTCGGAGTTCTATTCTTCGACGCTGAATAGAGCAACAGCAGATTAGAAAAACAACAAAACAATTGTTGGGATCTGATTTGGGATGCTTTTGCGCACATTTTGTTGTTTTCGCCATAACTTTTGATCAGTGAAATGACACAAATATGACGTGATGCGGGCTGAAGTTATAACAGCATACAAAACACAAGAATTTTAATTAGTAAAAGGTATAATACTAAATTTGCAATTTATCTTTTTAGAATAAAACTAATGAAATATGTCTCTTGTTTATAATATTTATAAATAGAATAAAAATCCTATTTTTACTAGAAAATAATTAGTAAATTCAAAATAAAAATAAAAGTCTAAATTAAACAATAAATTAAAAAACCTAGAAAAAATAACAAAATCAACTAAAGTATTTGACTTTGAATAATAATCCATATGAATCACTAATAAAAAAAAATTTCGATCTTTTTAGTAGAAAAATATTGTTATATCTTAGAGTACTAGGTTTTTTTTTTTTCATTCTAGGTGTTTTTATATTGTACTCTTATCATCTTCTCTTAGAAAATAAGATAAATAACATTTTATATATAAAAAAATCTAAAAACTCTATAAATGACAAAATATTAATTTGTCTTTTGAATAATATCACATATATTATTTTAGGATAATTCTAGATTTTTTTTCAATCAAGTCCCTACTTAATTTTTTCAAGGTCTAGAATTGTAATCCCTGTAATATTTACATTCTAATGTTTAATTTTTAAAATTTATTTACAATTAAATCACACTTGATTAATCTTTTTATTTTAATTTTTGACCAATGATTCTTATATGCGTGATCCATTAGGTTTCGTAATAAATTGATCTAAATATAAACCACAATTTTATATAAAATAAAATAAAGTAAATTAAAAAATTTAATTTATTATTAATTTAGAAAGTTATAAGTGATTTGACTTAATATTTCAGGGGCTAGTTTTTTAATGTAATTATTATTTTTTATCAATAATGTTCCAATTTAGATATTATATCATGAATTATATATGGTTTATTAAATTATTTTAATTCTCAAGATTTTAGTTATTGATTTCTTGAATAAAATTTTAAGATTCTTTTCAAAATATATTTCACCTTGGCTGAAGGATTTCACAATCAATACTATTAAAAATAGATACTTTTTATGTTATACATATTATGTGTCTATTTTTTACTCTTAATTAGGATAATATATGATCAAGATTAAAATAATACTCTTCATATAAGATAATTTAGTAATTTCAAATATAAGGATCACTTATACAATTAGCATGAGAGCCTTTCTATAAATATAAGTGATCTTTCTATATAAAATTACATTAGTGATATCTCCATATAAAATTATATTATTATATATGTCATTTAACATACACTTATATATTAATTTCAAGTATCCCTCGTACTTAATTTTATAAAAGTAGTTGTTAACTTTAGTTAATATTCAATTTTAATAAAATATTAATAAAAAAATTTATAAAATAATATTTTGATATAATAATAATTTTATAATTTTTATAACTTTATAATTTTTTTTATAAAGTATTTTTATCCTAGAACTTTTATCTTTACTTTAAATTCATTAATTAAACATGAAGTTCATTAATTAAAGGTAATTTTTTTTCAAAAATAAATATAATTTATATAAAAAAAATAGTGCTATATATAATTAATAAATATATTTATTAATAAAAAAATACTTTAAAAATCAAATCAGCTCAATTAATTACAGTAACATTTATTTACAAAATACTTATAGTAAATAAATAAATAAATAAATACTGTGACTCTTATTTCTTACTTTTTCTTCATGCACGGACATGTTAGAAAAATGGGAGTATCTGGCATCATCGAGTGAAGCGGCGATTTTGTCTCTCTACCATAGCTAAATTTCTCTTCAATTCCATACCTCCGTTTTCATAATTCTCCAACTTCTTATCACAAATACTGTCTATGCATAAAGGTACTATCTTTCTTTTGCCTCTTTCACTTTATCATTGCCAAGATTCTGTTGATTTTTTTTTTATTTCCTTGTTAATAATACTGGGCTCTTTCACATATTGCTTGGTTTCTTTGAAAATCGAGGAATGTGGAAGAAAGTGAGAATATTTTTCATCTGGGTCCTTTCGTTTTGGCTTAAAAAGTTTAGAAAGGTTTGAACTTTGTGAGTCAAACTACAAAGGGCGATTGTTATCTGGGTGGTTTTAGTATGAGCTTTTCGTTTCTTTCGAGTTTGAGCCACTGAGGATGTAATATTGAAACTTTGATAATGTTTTCTGATTCTACATTTTATAAGCAACCCAACAATGCATTGATTTTAGTGAAGTCATTTTTTATTTGCTCTATTTGTTTGTTTGCTAAGCAATAACTGAATTTCTCGGTAGAATTTATTTTTATTAATTTTTTTTGTTTATGTAGTTTTTTGTACCTTTTTGTGGTGAGGCTGTAAGGGATTTGGTGATGAGTACTTGAGTTGATTAATTGAAGCAAGGAGAAGAATAATGTTGATTTGAGTGATTTCCTTGTGGGGTTATAATATAATTGTTGTTATCAACAGTATAGGGTGTTGGTGAACTGAAATGAGTGTGGTTGGGTTTGATATTGGTAATGAAAACTGTGTTATTGCTGTGGTGAAACAACGGGGTGTTGATGTCTTGTTGAATGATGAATCAAAACGTGAAACCCCGGCTGTGGTATGTTTTGGGGAGAAGCAGCGGTTCCTTGGGTCAGCAGGTGCTGCTTCTTCTGTGATGAACCCGAAATCGACTATTTTTCAAGTGAAAAGACTGATTGGCCGGAATTTTAAGGATCCTGAGTTTCAAAATGAGCTAAAGTTGTTGCCATTTGAAACTTCTGAAGGGAAGGATGGAGGCATTTTGATTCACTTGAAATATTTGGGTGTGGCACGCACATTTACCCCGGTTCAGATACTGGCTATGCTATTTTCAAATTTGAAAGATGTAACAGAGAAAAATTTGGAAATTCCTGTAACAGATTGTGTGATTGGGATACCATCATATTTCACAGATTTGCAGAGACGAGCATATTTGGATGCTGCCACAATTGCTGGATTGAAGCCTCTTAGATTGATGCATGACTGTGCTGCAACTGCACTCAGTTATGGTATATACAAAACAGATTTCTCTAAAACAGGGCCAACTTATGTTGCTTTTGTTGACATTGGTCATTGTGATACTCAGGTGTCTATTGTATCATTTGAGGCTGGGCATATGAGGATACTGTCACATGCCTTTGATAGCTGTTTGGGAGGGAGGGACTTTGATGATGTTTTGTTTGTTTATTTTGCAAAACAGTTCAAGGAGCTTTACAACATAGATGTGTACTCTAACATGAGAGCATCTATAAGGTTAACGTCAGCTTGTGAGAAGTTGAAGAAGGTTTTGAGTGCAAATGCAGAGGCTCCTCTAAACATTGAGTGTTTGATGGATGAGAAAGATGTCAAAGGTTTTATCAAGAGAGAGGAATTTGAGAGGCTTGCATCACGATTACTGGAAAGAATAAGTGTTCCTTCCAGAAAAGCTTTAGCGGATGCAGGTTTATCTGTGAGGAAAATCCATTCTGTTGAGCTTGTTGGATCAGGATCTAGAATACCAGCAATTAGTAAGTTGCTATCTTCTCTATATGGGAAAGAACCCAGCCGGACACTGAATTCAAGTGAATGTGTGGCACGTGGATGTGCTCTCCAGTGTGCAATGCTTAGTCCAATTTTTCGGGTCAGAGAATACGAGGTTTGTATTTATCTGAATGATTAGTTTCTCAGAATTCTTTTCTATCGAACTTTGTTGTTTGCCATTCTTCCAGCTATCAGAGTGAATTTCAAAGTTTGATGTCCCTTTTGGTACTTTTCTCTTCTGATGCAGTCTGGTTAATCAGATTTACCCTAACCATGACTATTTTCTATGCTTAAACAATTAAGTCCCCCCACCCAGCGAAAGCAAGCCTGTTTGTCCATGTCTGATAGAATTCATCACCAGGTTATATGGGAGACATTACATCTGTGTGTGTGTCCTCATAGGTGTCATTATATTCAACTCAGAAAATAACATTGCAGAAATACAATGAAGTAAAATTGGTCTGCTGCGTGCTCTCTTACATGGAGACACATATTTGTATGTTTGGTACATTCTTATATACAAGAGTGATTGGCATTTCATCATATCCTGTGCAGGTTCAGGATGCTTTTCCTTTCTCCATTGGATTCTCATCAAATGGTGCCCAAATCTCCACTGGTTCTAATTGCATACTGTTTCCAAAAGGCCAACCCTTTCCAAGTACCAAAGTTTTGACATTTCAACGGAGTAACTTGTTACATATGGAAGCATTCTATGCTGATCTGAATGAACTCCCTGCTGGTGTATCTACAAATATGAGTTCTTTCACAGTAAGCCTAGTAGAGTTTGTCTGATAGAAAACTTTGAAATCCTTTTGTCTTTTTTTATTATTCTATTATCTCAGTCAATTGGAAGCGAATGGATTAAGGATGAGGCAAGTTTTTTCTTTTCTAGAAAGATTGGTGTGATACATGTACATTGTCAATAACGACGAGCTAATAGTGTTCAGGTTTATGAATCTGTCAATTTCACATGTAATGCGTGCATGTGCACACACACATGCATTGTCATTAAGGAAATCTCAACAAATGTTTCAACGCCAGTCTATTATGATTTCACACTCATGGACCATCTTCATCTCATGTGCTTTAACTGATGCTGTCTGTTTCTGACCCAGCTATCTGTGACCTGAGTAAAAACTTTAAAGCATTGATGTGATATTCATATTGATTATCCAGGACAAAAGGCAGCTTTTATTTTAAGATCCATAGATTTGTTTGTGTGACATGGAAACTAAATACTATACAGTGCTATCTCAATTGCTATCTTTTTGTCGTCATTCTTGGGCACTTAAGTATGGCTAACATGAAAACTTGAGACTTAAAAACGATTTTCATTTGCTATCTCTTTGAATACATGCCATGGAAGTGTATGCTTTGCTCCTTGTGCACTGGATGGATATTTTATAATTGAACCAGGATGGCTTATAAGTTGGTGAATTTTTATTTATTTATTTATTTATTTTTAATGCAGATTGGTCCTTTCCAAGCCTCCTCTAATGAAAAGGCAAAGATTAAAGTTAAAGTACAGCTAAACCTTCATGGCATTGTAACTGTTGAGTCAGCTATGGTAAGAATTTTCCCTTTGCGATCTCCATTTTAGCTTTTTTCACTTTCTAAGAGATTTTTAATGTGGTACAAATCCTGTCATGAATTCAGTTGGTGGAAGACCATTTGGATGATTCTGCTAGAAGGGGTAACATACATCCACAAATGGACAGAACAAAGATGGATTCTGATTCATTGACAAATGTTGCAAATAGTGAAGATAATACTGCTGTACATTCTCAGTCATCCGATGCTACTGTAATATTTTTTCTTTCGGAAATTCTATTTTGTAATGCAACAATTCTTTTCAACCGTTGTTGTACAAAGGGATCAGAAAGTTCTATTTGTTGTACTTATGGTCTTTGTTGGTTTTTATGCTCGCACACACACACAACACGCATCTTCTTTCAACTTGGTATGCAGTTTTTATTTGGGAAAGTAATCTCTCTTCTTTTTGTTAAGTGGCTAAATTCAAGTGGAAAAGCTTTGGAACATGCATTTAGTTCATTTGCACTCCTGTTTTCAGCAGGTTAATGGTACACTAAAAGATAAAGCTAATCAGAGATTTGAGATACCTGTTAAGGAGAACATATCTGGTGGAATGACCAAGGATGAGCTCACAGAAGCTCAAGAGAAGGAACTTCACCTGGCCCAACATGATAAAGCTGTAGAACAAGCCAAAGACCAGAAGAATGCTTTGGAGTCATATGTTTATGAGATGCGAAATAAGGTACAACCTCAACTTAATGACTTTGTTAGTTTGTAATTATCTGTTCATGCCAGAGTATCTAGATGTGGTTTGGTTTTATTAATGAAACTGCTTAGCTACATGGTTACCGAGAATTTGGTTTTTGTGTGCCTTTTGGAAAAGCACTTCTGCTGGATCTCTTGAAGATTTCTTTTTTAAAAAAAATTGAGCTGCTGTCATGGATTGTATATTGTGCTTAAAACGTTAAATTAAATTTTTACATGGCATTGTATTATATAATTACCGCTCATTTATTTGCCATGTTTGCATACTGGATGACTCCCTGTCGATTGCTGGCTAATCAAGTTTTAAATTTCTTTGAGTTGATGGAAAATATGTACTTGCAAATCTCACTGGTGAGTTATAGGGAGAGATATTTGTTGCAAAAACTTGCCTTGACAATTCCAATTGCTGAAATTAAATGAATATTCCAATGTAGATTGTGTGAGACACTCTTATCCATGCTGGATATGTTAGTTCAATGAAGCTCAGAAAGTCTTCTAGGTCATAGTTACTCTTTTTTTTCTAAGCTGACTCTGAAAAATAATGACCTGCACTTGAATAGCTTTTCAACACATATCGAAACTTTGCTAGTGATATGGAGAGGGAAGGAATTTCCAGGAGCCTACAGGAGACTGAAGAGTGGCTTTATGAGGACGGTGATGATGAAACTGAAAATGCTTATACTGCAAAAATGCAGGATCTTAAGAAGGTAATTACTTATCTCTATCTAAATCTCAAATTTAGTATTCTCCTCTTTTCCTAACATGCAATTTTTCCTGGTTTGTAATAGTTGGTGGATCCAGTTGAGAATCGATATAAAGATGAAGAAGCAAGAGCTCAAGCAACAAGAGATTTGTTAAATTCCATTGTGGATCATCGAATGTCTACGGATTCTCTCCCAACCGAGGATAGAGGATTGGTATGCTAATGAAACAAATGATTATGACAACTATATCCACGACACTTAATTACTTACAAACAGTGTCTGTGACTTTGATTTCTTTCAGATCACTGATGAGTGCAATAAAGCTGAGCAGTGGCTGAGAGAGAGAACCCAACAACAAGATTCCTTACCTAAGAATGCAGACCCTGTATTATGGTCAAGAGATATCAAAAGCAGGACAGAGGATCTGAACTCGTAATATTCTCTACCTTTCATTTTCTCTTCAAAAAAATCTAGAATTTTATTTTCTGATATCTATTATAGAATAAAATCATCTCCATATATCTACCTCAAAGGGAAGGTGGTGTTGTGATCCATCAGATGCACACAGGCGGTTACAAATATTTCATACTTGGGAAATAGGGACATCTGTAGCCAGGAGATTCTTGTCATCCACAAATTTTAAATGCTAAAAGCTTAATCCATTTGATCTTATAGTGTCTTATTCATCGAATTTCCACTGATGATCATAATAATTTATTTCATGGATTTCAGCACATGCAAGCAGATATTGAGAAGGAAGTCTTCCCCTGCAAATTCAGACGAAAGTAGTAGCCTGGACCAGCAAGAATAGGTTCGTGTTGGACCTCAGAAAAGTTCTGCAGTTTATCCAGACTTGTAATTCAGCCTAGTATATGCAAACCTAGGATAACAATTTTGGATAATGTAAACTAAACAAGGAAAGCACGCAGTAGAATTAGGTTTTGCTTCCCACCAGCTCTCAAGGTGACTTGAAAATGTTGCGGCATGGGGTATGTTGTGAAGTACTGATGAATATAGGATTCTCTTAACAGGTGTTTCATCCAAGAATTTTGTGTGGTTATCTGTTTAAGTATACCCTTTGTGTAAAGTTATGAGCTTTGTTCTATCGTCTTTTTCTGCATTAGCATTGTTTGGACGAGCTGCTACGAAAACAAATGGTTTGTGAGGAAACCATGCTCATGGAACAATGAGCCATTGTTAGCAGAAGCATGATATACAATATTAAAACTTTGGAATTAACTGCTCAACGGAACACACTGCCATATAAACCCTCTGAATCTGAGCTTGTACAGGATTAATGGTTTCTCTTCCTATTGTCACACTGGAAGAGAAGTCTGGATAAAGAAAATAGCGACAAATACCAAATGAGAATGGGCAAAGACAAGCTGGAAGGCATGCGGAGTTTATCGAACGTTATACAGCGACTGCAGGCAAAAAACGACACAAACATATATTGCTCATATGTTTTGTCTAATACTCGTCATCCAGCCTCTCATTTACCCTCGAAGAAAAATAAAAACAAAAAATCAGCCTCTCTTTCTCTTAGCGTTTGTTTTCTTTTGACTTTGTGAAACCTTCCCCTTGGTGTTTGTTCTCTTTTTTGACTTTCTAAACCCTCCACTATCCTGTTAGCAAGAAATGCATATGGTTACTAATTATTACCAATACTCGATATATTCTATAAAACATCTTTCTCGATGCCTATAAGGGAAACAATTTCAGTTCATAAATTTTACCTTCTTGTAATGTCTGTAGGCAATTTGACCTGACAACTCCTGACCATTTTTGGAGATATAAACCTGCAGAGGTTCAAGATTATTAGGAAAAGCTGCAGATTATCCTACAGAAAGATTGCATTGGCCATCAACCATCCACAAGAAATCCGAAGCTTTGTAAGACCTATAAGTTGAAATTTGTACTTCTGCTATAGAATGGTTACTGTAGGAAAGAATTTGGATCCTTTAAAATTTGCATTTCCCCGTACAGTAATTCAACATACCTTCCTCCCTTCTGGCGATGTATACCAATGACCACCACCTTGGTCACTTGCATGCACCCGTCTTTTCCCAGCATCCTTTGGAATGGCAGTACTGCTTTTGGGGTCCGCCCATCCTTCAGAAGCAAGTGAAACTTCTCCAGCATTTGATTTCTTGGATTTGTTTCTTCCCCTTGTTGAGCCTTTCTCGCTGTTAGTTCTCTGAGTTCCTTGCTTTCTAGAAGCTTCTCTATTGAATTGGCTCCTGAAATGACAACTATGCATCATAACAAAAACTGATGCTGTGTACAATGAAGCGACTGAAGTGTGAGATATAAAGGAAATTACATGTAATCGATAGCTGATTCGGTAATTAATTGGTTTCCTTTGTTGTTAACAATGCCCAGTGGGAAGAAGTAGGGTAACCGGCTGTGGACCAACCTCTGAATCCTCAGATCTTCATGGAAGAAGTAATGATGAGCTGGAGGAAGAGGGTCAGCTAAATTCCAGCATTGCTGAAAGTCCACCATGCTATTTGGATCTTGATGAAAGCGTGTGCTGTCACTTGTTTGCAAATTGCTCTGCAGTTTATGAGCTTTATTCTTATTATCTTGAAGAGATTGGAAATACTCATTACACATCTCATCCAGAACAGGTGTCTGAACCGGATAACTCTTTATTGGACAGATATCTTTCCATAAATCCTCATTTCGATGTTTACCCAACAACATTTTATTTTTACGTTCACTTGTAGTTGGCTGTTGCTTCTTTGAGGATGAATCAGTTTTCTGAGTTTTTCCACTAGCATCTGCACTGATAGAAGCCTCTTCAGAATCAGAATCAGAATCAATCAACTGAAACCTTCGAAGAGGACTTATTGTTAACTTTGGAAACATCAACCCGCTGTGACCTGTCTCCAAACTGGAAGACACAGAGGCAATCGACGCCTGTTCATTTTTATTTCCCTTCAGTAAGCTTGGTGATTGACTGGTTAAAACCCCACATCCTTTCAGTGGAACCTTCGAACTACTACAAACAGAAGTGAACTGAGTTGATACTTTGGCATCTGTCATAAAAAAGAAAAGGCACTTACATCTCTGCATACTAAAATCTAACAACAGAACAGACACTGAACATGCACTTGAGATATCAACATCAAATTATAAAACAAGCACCGAAAACAGAGAATGAAGCATCTAATGGAAACAACTTAGTCGCAGTAATACATGTTCTTCTATAACCATTACTGACTGAAGAACTGCTTTGGAAAAGGAATTTACAACCATCCAAGGGTTAGATTGACATTCACAATATGATAAATCCTCGTCATCAAAATGTACACCACCAATCCAAAAGAGCCAATATCTCAACATAATGCCTGACATGAACTAAAACTTAATCACATATTAGAATCTAAAGCATAACTCTAAGCTAATAAATTCTTAGAAATGGAGCCTACAAGAGAAAATCGCATCAAGTCCTTCACCAAATTAACCAAAGTTTCATACATCTACTCATTTACTAACCAGCAATATTTTCCTAGGAAATTAGGAAACCGAGAATTCCCAATACAACACCTACCTAACAAAACATCCCCAATCTCAAGTCCCTCGCCAAAACAACTAAACAAAACCTATCTCTTATCAACTTCAAAATCTGTTGTTGCAACACCCATTATACTGACTTACTCTACAACATCAATACATACATACTATAACTCAAACCCCATGAAACAACATTGGCCCAAATCATCATTTCCATTAAAAAGCACATATTCAACATGGAAAAGATCAAAGTTATTCTTATCTTTCCACAACATCAAAGCAAATGGTATTAATTCAATCCCTCAAAGATAACACAAAATCAAATCATAAATATCACTCAAGATTCCAACTTTATCATCAAACCCCACCTCCAGATTATTCCAAAAAAAAATCTCAAAAAAACCATTTCAAAACTACTAAAAATAAAAGCCATTGCTTCTGAAATTTACCTCTAACACCAAAATCTTCTTGTGAGGAGAACTCTTCAATATCATCATCTCCATGATCACAACAAAAACCCTCCAATTCCACCTTCCTCACCTTTGATTTCTGGGTCGCGGGTCCTCGTCTTAACCGCCTTAAGACCCGGGTTGGGCCAGGTCCGGGTTCAGGATCCGAATCCATGACATCGGGCCCGAGTTCTTCCTCCTCTTCTTCGGAATCCATGACCTGGGGTCCCCCATTTTGGTCGTCTGATGGTGTATTTGAGCTTGAATTTGGAGCTGGATTGAGCGTGGAGGTTTGGAAGTGGCGGGTGGGTATTCGGGGCTCCGATTCGATATCTAAATCTAACCCGAGAGAGAACGTGGGAGGCTCGATATCTGCCATTTTCTCGAGAAAGAGGGAAATGCAGAAGCGAGGGGGTGAAATGGGCATTGGTTTGCCGCGCTCTTAAGTTGAATTTTGGAGGGGTTTTTATTTGCTTATTAAATCTAAGCTTTTTTAAAAAAAAAAAATCTACCCTATTTTTTCAAAAAAAATTAACCCCATTAGTATTTATTTACTATTATCGAACTTTTCTTAAAAAACCAATTCAAATTTATGTGTCATGTTTCATCTATTTTTTTGTATTTTTAATTTGAATACATTTATTTAATTGAAATTTTATTTAAATTTATTTTAAAAAATCTCAAATTTATATATTACGATTCATCTATTTTTTTGTTTATTAGTTTTGATAAATAATTAACTAGTTTTAAATTGAAATTAAGTTTTTTAATTAAATTTTAAACAAGTTATAATATTTAATCTCAGATGTCATTACTATATTTTTTAATTTATTCTCTTAAATTAAATATCATAATGTCATCTGAAAATAAAATTATTAATTATTAAAATAAACTATTCAAAACTCTAGCTGATTTTTTACACTATTGATGAAAGGGAGTATAGTCTATTCATGTAGTTTTATTTTATTATATTCTGAATTATTTAGAAGTAAATAAAAAATTAAAAAAACCAATTAAATAGAGAAAATTAAAAAACAAAATTAAATAAAACCAAAAAATTAATTAAATCAATTAAAAAAAATTTTAAAATAGTTTACTCAGTTTGATTTCGGTTTTATAAGTAAAAAACTAAACTAAATTAAACCTAAACTAAACTAAACTGAAATTAATTGATTTTAATTGATTTTAATTTAAAAAATTATTTTAATTATTTTTTTATAAAAACTAAATTAAATAAAAAATAATTATTCTTATAATTATTTCATGAATCTAATTTTTTATTTTAGAAGTAATAATAATTTTTTTCCATCAAAATGATAACGTTTTTGTGAATGTAAATAACTTTTCTTTTTTGAAAAAGAAATTATAAAAAGTTATTTATTAGTTAAATTGACGGAAAATAATAATCACGGGCCTTTTGCTAAACCTAGAATGAAACTGAGAAATAGTGGAAGCATGAAGCCTAGATATAAAGACCAATCCTCCCAAGCCCAACACGTAAGCCAGCAAATTGAACTCCATCTCCTGACAACCGTCCTTCAGTTCTACTCTTTGGAGTCTGAACCGCTGGCACAGTCGTCGTCAAGAAACAGGCAGAAAGACAACAATGGAAAAAGCTCAAGAAAGAGAGAGAAAAGAAGAATTCGATGCTTCAGAGATCGAATACGTTAGCTACGGTGGTGAGCATCACTTACCATTAATCATGAATCTTGTGGATCAAGAACTTAGTGAACCTTACTCCATCTTCACATACCGTTACTTTGTTTATCTTTGGCCACAACTTTCTTTCTTGGTAAGTGTGATTCTTTTCCTTCTGTTCTTTTTTTTTTTATGTTCTTGGGATTATTTTTTTGCTGTAATTTTGTTTGTGTTGGTGGGTTTTCAATTTCAGGCGTTTCACAAAGGGAAATGTGTAGGGACTGTTGTGTGTAAGATGGGGGATCATCGGAATTCAACGTTTAGAGGTTACATTGCTATGTTAGTTGTCATCAAACCTTATCGAGGAAGAGGCATTGGTAATGGTTTCGGTTTTCCTTTCGTGTTGGGGTTTTGTGAACAGTTTTAGGTTGTCTTGGATCGTATATGTGAATCTTGAATTGGTTTTTTCTGTATTATAGATTTATTAGAAACGCTGAAGGCAAGGGGGGTGAGTTTGTCAAGAAAATGGCCATGCGTCGATGACATCAGTAGTAGAAATATGTTTGTTTGGGATGCTTGTGTATGTTAACAGTCTGTATTTGATTTGAACTCGAGGTCGACTGTTTGTTTTCATACATTTGGGGTGGCATTTACAATGGATTGCATGTTGTTTAGGTTTTTTATAGTTTCTAGGTTGGGTGTTGATGTCATGCTTGTAAACGGGCGTGTTGTAACTTGTATTGAAATTATCTTCATATTGCAGCCACAGAACTTGTTACCAGATCTATTCAAGTGATGATGGAATCAGGATGCGAAGAGGTTTGTTGAATTTTAATTGCTGTGCCCTTTGTTTTATACTCGTCATAATGTAGCATTATTTGTACAGCATCACAATTCATAAAGAAAGTATGAATTTTTACCCCTAAGCTTCATTTGGACTTTCATTGGTACTGAATGATGAGGATCTAGTCGAGCAGCCTTAAAATAGCTCCATTCCTTAAGCATCATCATCAAACATTGTCTGTTTGAGGTTTGAAATAGCATAGGAAAGAATAAGAATCGGGCAACTGCTCAAGTGATTACCTTCACTGCCTTATTTGAATACTTTTCCTTTTTTCCCTCTGCACTCTTGATCTCAAACCTAAGGGGAAAACAAGCTTTCCTCTTGAATTTCGTTGGCAACTTGGCATGTGTAAATGGTGATGCTTGGCCTCTTGTTCAAGCCTCCAAAAACAATTTCTTCCGAACTTTTTTGGTATCTGTGCATGTGTGTACTGTGTGATCTCTTAGTTATTTATCTCTGCAGGTTTTATTTCAAATCCATCTCTCCTCTTGTGTTAATCATTATTAGGGTTAAGCTTGCTGTATCTTTGGAGACATCCCGGCAATTAAACATCAGTCCATGCAAACAATGAATTGTGTTATTAATGTAATGCCAGGTTATGTGTGATATTTCGACTTTCAATGACTGATTGCACCTACATGACCTTAGGAACTCATAGCTGATTTATGTATATGTTTAAATTGAACAATCCCATAAATTTTCAGTTTTCTTTGTCGAAAGAATGATTCAATGGAAAAAAAAAGTCCATGCATATGGCATCTCCATCCTTTGCTGCATTATCATATTTCCGAAGTTTAACTTAAATGTTTGCTGTCCCAAGAAGCCAATAATTTGTGAGGCTTTTCTTCTAAAATTTGTTGGCTTTGCTGATCGTCCCTGTGTTTGTGTATAATGCATTAATTCTATTTCTAGTTATTTCACTTTCATGCATGAATATGCTCTCTTTTTTCAAATTGGACAAAGACATAAAAAGAAAAGGTAGGAGAGAATATTGAGTTGGTTCGAACACTATGGATTTCTGAATTTACTATGAATGGAGGATATCAGAACAGTTGAAAAGAACTTCATATGATTATCGGACTGTTTTTTCTGCTAATCTGATGATAAATGGTCTATTCCATAACATATGAATACCACACCAAAGAATGTGGGTCATTGAATGAGTACATTTCCCGTATTTGCTTATGCTTTAAGATATCCCAACTTTATGTTCATTCATTCAAGCATGCTAATTCTTTCATTAGTGTGAAGATGACGTCTAGTTGTAATTTTTTTTGATTGTTTTGTGTCTTTGTTTTTTCCTCTCCAAAGGTAACATTGGAAGCAGAAGTAACAAATAAAGGAGCACTCGCATTATATGGCCGTCTTGGTTTTATAAGAGCAAAACGACTCTTTCGCTATTACTTGAATGGAGTAGATGCTTTTCGTCTGAAGCTGCTATTTCCCCAACCAGAGTTGCACCCCTTTTTGCCTATGATGGCTGATAGAGATGCTGCCCAGAAGCATGATGATCACTCACCAGCGTCAGAAGAGTTTTCTGAGCTCCATAGAAACTTGTAGAAGTGGACATTTTCACTGCACTTGGCGGTCTCTGTGAACTACAAACAATGGGGAGATATTTGATCTTTAGAGAGCAGCACAGCCTCACAACTTGCACAGGAATTCCCACAAGTGTGGTTCTTGATCAAGTCAATTCTGTTTACTGAAGTTGTGTGCATGTTCATCGGCCTTGTCTAATAGCAATGTATCAGGATACAAGGCCTCCTACATGTAATACGTGTACATTGTAACGTGTCAGCTGTGATTAAAACAGTCAATCTTTCTGAGGTCAACTTTTTCACTCCATTGCTTTTCTGTTTGCTTTAGACAAGGTTTTTTCTCCAATAATGGGCTTAAAATATCAAGCCCAGTTTTTTTTATGGGCCGAAATAAATATTACATATTATAGTTATAGGGTCTTTATGATATAGTTGGAATGGATTTGAATTTATTATTATATCTAATTAATATTTTATAAATTTTAAATTTGATATTTGATATTTTTTTAATATTAGATTTAATTTTCATACATTGAATCATTATTAATAAATTCTAGATGCCTGTCACTCTCTTCTAGCATACAGATAAAAAAAATTTAAAAGATTTCATGTAAAGAAATTTAATAGAAAACTGACTAATAAAGCTTTTGGAGTTAAAATATTTCTAAATAAAATATAAATAAATATTTAATGCAAAAATTATTAAATATAAAGATACAAAAATTTAAATTGTACGAGTTTGGTCAGATTTTAAAAAATTTTATCCGCCACCGGACTTAAAATATTAATTTATTAGGTTTTTTAATCTATTATTATATATACTATATAGTATCTGACTTTAAAATATTGGGTCGGACAATATAATGGATATACTGTTGTTTTAAAACCCATTCGTACAATCCAAATTAATATCCCAACACAAGGAAATGCTCAACGCTTCTGTGAATGTTTTGTAGTTGTAGTAAGCAAATTCTTGGTGACATTTAAAAGGTGTTGTGTACGTGAAATTCTTCAATTTTCAGCAGTTCTGGTGGTGGAAGACCATAGTGTCAATCTCTGGTTTTGATCTTGATCGACCTGTTTTCTGTTTGTTTTTCTATTTTGTTTTCTTGACTTCTGCTTGGGTGCTGCTGCCTTCAAGAGCTTAGCCCCTACTAGTACATTGCCAGAGAGCATTTTCTCTCGTTTTAGGAAGATTTCGACTGCCAAACTGCGTACATTGTTTTCATGTAGCATGCATATTCACAATTTTTGTGGCAAATTATGCCTGCCGAGTCTCAGATACCATGAAGTTGATATTTGAGAATTTAGAATTCGATCCCACCCCAGTAATCCAGAACCAAAGGAGAGAAAATCTGCCCGCTCAAAGAAGCTATTCGAAGTCCGAGCAGATCCACCATCCCTCTTGACAAATTGAGAGAGAGAAAACATCATGATGAACAAATGAAAAGACCAGTCAATGCTTTCGTTTTTCAGTTTCGAATAAAACATTGCAAACTAGCCAAATAGATGAACTTAAATGACTTGTTGATCCAAAACCTAGTTCCAGTGAAGTTTTGCTTTCATTTTTGTTCTTTTTATGTATCGAAATGATATTATTTCTTTAAAAAAAATCCAAACCAAAACATAATTTGAGTTCACCTGCTAATCGTGGGTCAACTCATAAACCAGTATTCGGAGCTTTAAACATGATTGATCCCAAGTTGAGTTTTATAACTATAATCTTACAAGATATTTTTGAAATTTCATATAAAAATGTTTTCATGTTAGTTTTCCTACATCCAGATAAGTTTATTTTTGTTGTCCAGTCAAATATAGAATATCCATATCATAACATCATAATAGATTAATAACAAGAAAAAATTTAATCTACGTGATTATAGAAACTTTTATATTTAAATTACTCTACATGACTTTGAGCAAGTAAACGAAGCATCAAGTTGTTGACTGGTTATTATTGAATTCACAACTTTGAGGAACTGATTTAGCTAAAGACCAAGTCGGTGATCGATGCAAATCTTTCCAGTCTCGAGTCTCGACCAAACCTATAATAACCTAATCTCTTATAGACCTAGACGTTTGTGCTTCTTCTTAGCTAACTCCCAAATAAATCCCTTAAACATTTAGGTATAGGAGCAATGTTTATGGTTTCCTCTAATGGCTATGATATAGTGACAAGAAATTAACAATAATGGGTAACTTACCATGTACAGCAGGCAATGAACACACAACTAAAAGGCATATATAAGAGAGGAGTTAGGAATACTTTAAAAACGTTCTAGCTATAAAAAAAAAAAAAAAGAGTTTTTAACTAAGTCGTATATTGCTAGAGAAAGATTTCTCTAATTGTTAGGGCAACTTACACCGCTCGAAATAATTGTGATCATGTACCATAAACCTAATAATTAAGTATGCGTTGTTCTTATCTCGTACGTAAAATGGAATAAAAATTAAAAATTAAATGATAATTACATGGAACAGGAGAAGATTACAACAACACAACAGCCAATGAAGGACGGTCAACCCAAGAAAATCCCAAATGGCACGCAATTTCCAAGCATTTTCTCCATCGGCATACGATGATTTGCATGGTACGGTAGGTTAGGGTTTTCTCAGTTGAGTCAGCTACCTCTTCGAGTCAAAAGGCAAGGAAGGAGCAACGCTTGCTTCAATTTTTGGCGGCCTCAACATGGTTTTAAATAAGAATATATATTTATATGTATGGATCGATCTGAGTCATTTGATCTAGTCTTTAGACCATATATTATATAATAAACAACTAGCACACGTACGTCTTGTTAATTTATTTGGGTTTTTTTCTCAGGATTACATCAGATTGTAGCTGTTTTTCACGTTGTTGAGCCATCCAAGTGTTTAGATTCATTTTATTTTAATCTCCACTCTTCCTTCTTCCCTAAAAAATCACTCTGTTTCTTCTTCAGTAAATAAAGACCTTTATAGATTAGTTTCTCGCATAAAATAGAAAGCCATGGAAACGCAGTAAGGGAAGGGGTGCCACGTGTAAGGAACCCATTAAGTGGGTGGAGGATGAGGGCAGCCAAAGAGCCAAGCATCCATTTTTAGTGGTTAATTTCTTGGCCTTTTTAGGTTCGATTTGCCTTTTGGAGGATAGCAGCATGCATGGGATTGTTCGAGAGGTTAGTGAACGTAGCCAAGTTAGACCCACCAACCATCGTCGAGAAAGTTCAACTTGGCGTCAAGCCTGCCAACAACTTTCGTCTGATCAATTTAATTAACCATGTTTTATCAGTTCCATGGGCCTAAACACTAGTTCTTTATTATGCATGCAGAATTAGACCATATCTATAGGTAGGCGTGGATTTTCCCAAGTTTATGTACATACACCTACTTCAAGTCTTCTCCTCTTTTATATATATATATATATATATATATATATATATATAAAGACGAGAAGACTTGAAGTAGGTGCGGATTTTCCCAAGTTTGCATCCAAATATCTGAGAGTAAAGAAATATTCTATAATTTATATATATCATAGTTGTCTAAACCTTGGATTATTGGGTTAACGGGGTGTGAATCCTTTATATATATATATATATATATATATATATATATATATATATATATATATATATATATATATATAAACTGAGTCTAATTAAGTCAATTATTTCATCCAAAAGAATTCATTTTAAATAAGTTTGATCTTGTCAATACCAAATAAAAATCTAGTAAGGATCAAGTTTTAAATTTCTCATATCAATTCATTAAGTCGAGTTCATCATCTTTATATATATATATATATATATATATATAAACTAAGTTTAATTAAGTGAATTAGATCATTCAAATAATTTAATTTAAATAAGTTTGATCTCATCAATACTAAATAAAACTCTAGCAAAGATCAAATTTTGAATTTCTCAGATCAATTCATTAAGTTGAATCCATCCTCTTTATATATATAAATTAAGTTTAATTAAGTTAATTAAATCATTCAAAAATAATCTAATTTAAATGAGCTTAATCTCGTTAATATCGACTAAAAACCTAACAAGGATAAAGTTTTGAATTTTTCCAATCAATTCATTAATTTGAGTTGAGTTTAACAATGAAAATGGACCTATATATGTATTTTATTTGTTTATTTTAATGATTTAACTAAAAAGATTTTATAATTATAAATACTCAATCATTTTTTATTGAATTATAATAATTTGTACACATATCTGAAGGAAGAAAGTGAGATTGAAGATTTGACTGATGAACTAAATTATTTTCATTATTCCTCTCCCATGCGTCCATCAAATGCTAAAACATAAAACACGTGGTCCTCTCGTGCTACAATTTCATAAGAAAAACAATACTCAAGGATTTTAATTTTCAAAGATGAATTATGTGCTTCCGCACGTAGGATTTCTGAATATAAATTATTTAATTTTGTTGGAAAAAAGGGACAGCGCCATCCTGATTGGTGTGAAGGGAATAGATTAATTAGGGGATAAGCTTTGATTGTCATAATTGCGGTAATGATTAATTATAAATTACTTTAATTAAAATATTATTATAATAAAGGTGAGGACGGCACACGGGATAGTGCACTGGCAAAAGGCATCCAGGTGAAAGATTCCTTTCTCTTGTTTGCGTTCACACCTGCACTACCAAGCCTGAAGATTCCATCTCGAGCCGTGTTCACACCTAGAGGAACGCTCTAGTTTTGGCTTGGTCCCTGGCTATTTCTAGCCGTTAGCCGGACCCTTTTCCATGCTTTCTGCGTCTTATCTTTCATCTCTCAAATTTATCTTTTTTCATATGCTCTCTACCTTTCATCTCTTAAATTTGCCTTTTTCATTTTCACAATGCTCTCTGCCTCTCATTTCTCATCTCTCAAATCTGTTTTTTTCTTTATACTTTCTGCCTCTCATCTCTCAAATCTATTTTAGGATATCACACATCCAACTGAAAAAATATAATATTTAAACTTTATCTAAACTAAGTTATATTTTTGATAAAGAGATACAAGAAGCAGTTATATATAACCTGTTATATTCAATTAAGCAACTTATAATACTTGTAATGCTCAGTTATGATACAAATATTTGTCACTATTTATCATTTTACAGGGATGACTTGCTTATCTTTAATCTATGATTTAATTCTACAACACTTTCGATTTTGGCTCAATATTTCTTCCATTTTCAGATTGTCCTCATTATTCTTTTGAGATTTGGATTGTAAATTACATGTTATTGATTTGGAAGCAAGTACAGAAATAAAAATGCTGAAAAAGTGGTTAAAAAAACCCAAAAAAAACTCAATTGAAAAAATTTCAGTTTGAACCAGTTTAGAAGGTTAAAAAACCAAACTAAATCGAACTAAAATTAATCACTAATTTTTGGTTTGATTCATTCCAAAACTAAAAAAAATAAAATCAGTTTGGTTATTTATTTTGATCCAAAACCGGATCGGATCGAAAATGCTCAGTTCTACTTTTAAGAGTAAGAATTTTTGTAACTCTATATATAGTTTTGTGTGTGTATAAAAATAGAATATATCTAAATGACATCATTTAAAGTTTCTCCTTATCTTTTCTCAATTTAGATTAAGAAAGTATTTTAGAAGTGTGAAAATAATTGTTTTATAATTTTTTTGCTCAAAAATACATTAAAATAATATATTTTTAATTTTTTAAAATTTATTTCTAACATCAGCATATCAAACAATTAAAAAAAACTAATAAAAACTAATTTTAAAAATAAATTTTCATAAAAAACAGGTTGAACTACAAACCCAAATAATTACTAAATATAAAATAACTTGTTAAAACGCTTTTTATCATTGAAAAAAGAAGCTAAATTACACCATTCAAAACACTATATTGATAAAAGAAGCTAAGTTACACCAAGTTAACCAAAACATTCATGTTATTAAAAAAACACTACAGAAAATTAAGCCAAGCTGAGCCAAGCCATGCAAGCATACCAGCGACAGCTGCCCACCAGCAGCAACTTTATTACCATGGGAAAGATTACTCCGCCATCAGGTGCAAAGTGGTAATATGGTCATCACAGGCATTTGCCAGGTCACTAAACATGTCATCTCACGTGGCAACAAATCAAGTCTGACTATTTCTCTCACCTTCTTCTACAACGCACCATGTCCCTCCCTATATAACATGTCATTCCTCTCCATGCCCATAACTTGTTCTCTCTGCATAAACATCCATACGCCATCACACCCTCAAAAGATAAAGAAAAAAACATGGGAAATTTCTGGAGGCATATTTCAGGACATGGCATGCGAGAGAAGGCCATGAACAACATAGAAGAGAAAGGGCCTCTTGGAGATCATAATAACATGAGAGATTTCACATCATCTTCTTCAACAAGTGCAACAGTGAAGATCAAGATTACAAAGAAACAACTCAAGGAGTTGCTGGGTAAGGCTGAAGTAAAGGGACTATCAGTGCAGCAAATTCTGTCCCAGTTGATGAATGCTAGTAGTGACCACAGATCATATGAGCCACAACAACAGTCCTGGAGGCCTAATCTACAGAGTATACCTGAGTGATTAAGAGCTGATTTTGCTGAGGGATAGGACGATGATCCATTATGGGTTCTTGTTGTGCATGGTCTTGTTTTGTAGGAAAAAAAATATGTAGCTTTACTAGTTAGTTAAGTTAGCAAGCTCTATACATTTTGCATTTTCTTGCACATACATATATACAGGAACCAGTTTTTGGTTTCACTGCTAAAAGAACTGTTCCTTTTTCTTTTTCTATTTAATTCTCTGTTAAAAAATACGTTATTTTTCTTTTACTGTTAATAAATTATATGTTAAAAAACATACAGGAATTTTATTTATTTTTATCCACGGCTGATGAAATATATATAATATCGTGTTACTGGCCCTTTCTTGGAGCTTGTTTGGTTTGTGTTTGATGCACAAACCTCCAAATTCTAAAAGATAAATGGAGATCTTAGACATGTCAGAAGGCTATCTTCCTGGAGAAACTCTAGGCTTGTTGAACCTCATAATAATAATAATAATAATAACAACAGTCAAATACAAATGAAACAGAAGCGTGTTTAGTTTCTCAAGAACAGTTTTAGAATAAATTTCTCTCATACGAGGTATGTGAGATATAAGGTTTAAACGATAAAGAACAGAGCCAAAAATAAAATTCGTGAATATATGAAATTCAAACATTGATGATTTTGCTTAAAATCGAGGGGAGAAAAAGGAAAAAAGATCTCACTGTTAAATTAAATAAAAGGAAAAGGAAAGAAAGAGACTTTATATCCATTAGTGCATACAATATTCAAGTTGCATGGCCATGGCCGACAACATCTACAGTGAGCATTTGAACATTTCATGAGCTAAGTCATTGTCATTCAACTGCAGATGGAAAAAGCATGCACAAATTAAGGAAGAAGCGATCGGAGTAATTAGGGCTCAGTCAATTGAAGGGACTACATCAACCTGCTTCATTTAAAACTGTATATACATTTCTTATGTTTATGATTCCGTGATAGTTGGCTCAAAGGCCTAGTCAATGTATGTCTGTGATGATTAAATTATAGATTGCACTAGTTATTTGTAATGAAAAAAACAACTTAAAAGAAACGAGGTAAGCACTAGAGTATTTTAATAAAAAGAAATAAAAATATATGATTTGAGTTATAAATATAAATAAATCCATTAAGATAATTTTAATTAATCTAAGTTAACTAAAATATCACGTCAAACTAATAATTTATATTATAAAAAATAAAAAAATCATAAAATTTAATTTTTAATAAATCTAATGTTAAATAATAAAATTAAAAAACAAAATTAATGTAAAAAAATATAAAAAAACAATATTAAAATAAATTAATGTAAAATAAATTAAAAAACAAAATTAACCCTAATAGCTCAAATTGTTTTTCTTATCAGTCCCTTTTGAGTATTTTTCCACATTAGCACAATAGAGAAACTTATTTCCTAAATCAACACAGTTAGAAAAACAATTCACCCTCTAGCATAAAAATGATAATCCTATTAAAATTCATAGTTGCGCCATGTACTACATCATCAGCTACTAACAAATTTTCATTCTTCCTTTCCTTCCCCAAATAATTAACCTTCACAAAAGTCAACATGTATTTTTATGAAGATCTAAGATGGCGCATGTAGCAGATGCGTGATCATTGTTTCTCTACGAAAATGAGAATTATTTTCCAAACTTTGCTAATGTGGGAAAAACTCAGACCAGGTTGACAACCATGCATACAGCATAAAAGAATTTAGCTGGTACCAAAGAATTAGATGTTACCAAACACAGTTTATCGATTACAGACACAAGTACACGCAACTAAAAGCTAAGGGTTACAGCAAAGCCACGAAAACAACAAAAGTACACACAAACATCTTTATTTGGGTTCCTTGATAAAACAAATCAACTTGACAAACTGGATAGTACAGCAATCCTCTCTCTAGCTGCTGAGGAACTTGAGAAAGAAGATGTTTCTGTTTTCTGTGGTTTGCTTTGCACAGTTACTATCATCTGTATTCTTGAAAGTTCACATGGCCTGTGGTTTGTGCATGCTCGACGGCCTCCTAAATATTAACATGAGAATGACAACATGGTAACATTGCTCAACATAGCATAAACCCCAATACAAGCACGCACGGAGAATGGAGCAAAGCATGAACTAACCTTCTGGCCAATGACTCCAATTTGGCATACCCCGCAGCGCAAAGTGAAGTTGGCCGTGTCTGTGTAACTTCTTTTCCTACAAGCAATGAATGAAATAAATATTTCTTGATTAGAAGATTTCACCAATCAACATAGACCTATGGAGACAACTAGGGAAAATAAATAACAAGAACTACATTTTTGCTAGTTAGAGAATAAAATCGCTGAGGGAGTGCAAATTAAGATCACTCCTTGGGGAAGTATCTAATGCTCTTGAAATGCAGAGCAGCATCGGAGCAAAAACTGAATTACTGTGACCTAGATGTATCTTAAAAATCTGATTCATAAAAATTCTAGAAAGGAAAATAAATTTTCAAGAAGATATGAACTATGCTGCCAAAAAAATGATCCACGGTCATCGACTCATCAAGCTTATCTCTAGCCTCTGAATTATTTGGACTTTGTCTAGAAGGCATTTCATCCGTTGAAATCTACTTCCAGTCCCATTATGTATTTAGACCACGATATCCCATTATGTATTTAGAACAGGATATACAAAAGCTACATCTTTCATAAATAAAATCTGAATATGAAACTTCTTTCCATGTGTTAAAGCACTTGTCCTATTTTATTTACATAAATAATACCTTTGTTGCTCCTTAACAAGATTAAGAGCATGCCCCTCAACTGGTCCTATGGTCCTGTCCTTCTGTACAGCAAATATGGTCTGGTCAAACTCCTCTGGAGCTCCCTCAAATGGAGACATCTGTTTGTATGCATAACCAAGAGAAGGGTCCCATAAGTGGGATACACAGACAAAAATATATTGTTGACGGAGTACAGCAGAAAGAGCTAAATAAATTATTATAACAGCATAGCAAGCATGGGACTTTGAAACTAAACAATCCTGCAGTCTATAATAAGCTCACTGTTCAATATCTCTGATGGTTAGGACAATGTTTGACCACAAGATCTCCCTTGTAAGGACTGAGACCACAGACATTCCAGTATTCCAGATTCATATATCACACATTTTCGTAATTATATCCTCCCGTAATTCTACATTTTGACAAGAAATCTCATGCTAAAAATTAAATAAATAAAAATATTGGAAGTGAAAAAACATACAGCTAAAGCATCATAATGGAGTCCATCGTAAATCAGCATGGCCCTTTCTGAGTACTTCCTGTCCTGTCAAATAGCAAGATAAAGATAAATGACTGTAAACATTAAGTAATGCTCAAGTTGGAGATATTTCAAACAAAAATAACATAACTAAAACTGACCTGACCATACAAATCACACCGCATGGTCTGGATATCATATGCCGCAATTTCACGTCCATAATAATCTGCTAATATTGAAAGCTCAATAGCACCTTCACGAGAGAGCAACAAGAAGAAAAGTAATCAGAATAGTTCAATGAGCAAACAACTAACATCTAAAAAGCGTACAGAAATTAGTGCATGATTGTGAAAGGAAAGGAATGGCTAAAAGATTTTAATGGATAAAGGTCTCAACAATAGCAGACATAATTTGGTGAATTTGGTGCCGATCAAATCAAAACAAATTTAAAGACACTTCAATCAAGCCGAGGACCTAGCAACTGCCAACAACCTAAACTAAACAATCCTTTTACTGCTAAAATGCAATGCTTAGGATTCCAATTCCAGTATTTAGATCATTATGAGAATATCAATTTTTCTACTGAAAACTGCTGACATGATTTCCAGCTTATAGGTTATTTGTTTGCTGGGAAATTCCTCAAGTGCTTCCCATTGTGTTTCATAGAATACAGATGAAACTATGCCTCCACCTTTACAGCACTGACGTTTGTAGACAAGTGTCCTCATCAAACAGGTTCCCTTTTCCTAGGCAGAAAATATTGAATTCCTTGTTCTATAAATTCTTTATATATGCTTGAAAATATATTATTGTAAGAGATAAAAAGAATTCTTTAATTGAAGTCAAATTACAAAACTGATGTGTTCACAGCTTTCTTTTAGAGAAGACAAAAACTAAAAGGTGTTTTATTTTGTAAAGATTCAAGAATCCAAGTCTTAAATTCCTTGTTCTATAAATTCTTTATATATGCTTGAAAATATGTTATTATGAGAGATAAAAAGAATTCTTTAATTGAAGCACATTACAAAACTGATGTGTTCGTCGCTTTCTTTTAAAGAAGACAAAAACTAAAAGGTGTTTTATTTTGTAAAGGTTCAAGAATCCAAGTCTTCCTCTACACTGAATAAAGGAACTTGGTATAAAGCAGTGAATAATACTTGGGAGTCACTTCTTGTATAAGAGAATATAGAGAGTGATGTTGCATAAAGTTACTAGATTCCCAATGCTAAACATGAGTGCAAAAGGCAATTTATCTTTATTAACTCTTTTAGCTCATGAAGTCAAGATGCCAAACTCTTGGACACTAATGACTCAGTGGTGAAAGGGGGCTTTTCCTATATGCTGCTAAATTTTGATCATTATCTATTGAATATGAACGTAATTTTGTTGATTAAAGAGAGCTCCACAGACACTGCAGCTTGTTAGAGTCCTACACAATAGTCTTGTAATTTAGATGGTTAATCACTTCATTACCATCCCAATAGAAATTAAAGCACTGTTTCAAGAGGCAAGAAAAAAAGAGTTAAACCTACCTCCCCACTTCTCAGAGTCACGAATCCAATTACAATATTCACCATTTGGCTTCCCGAGAAATGCTTCATTATATTTTTCTGGGTCGCTTGCCACTGTTCCAGCTATAACCTTACAAAAATTATTGATTGCAAAGAACATCAAGAAAATAAGAAAGGAAAAACGAGTACAGACTTTAAATAATGCAGGTTTTTGAAGTGGAAGGAAAGTATGAGTTGTTCCTTTATCAATGATTTGAAAAGTATCAAGAAGTCAATGATACTTCAGGATAACACATAGCAACTCCAGCAATGTCAGTGCCTAGCCAATGCAATCTATTACATGTCCTTACACTTGGCAAACTGACAAGCAATTCTGCAAAAGATTCCATGCAAAATATCGCTATAGAATCAGATCCCCTCACTGATAGCATCAATAATTAAGGGGGACTGATTCTGAATTCTACTTCCATAGCATACTTCACATTTCTACAATCATAATGAAGCATGCGTTTTTTGATTCAGCTGATTAGGATCTTGAACTTGGGATACGACTTGTGTGATAATCATTATCTTTTCTTCTTTATAGTACATTGAATTGCTTGGAAAAAATTAATCAAGACCTTAAACCCATTCCTACACAACATATTATCTAAGAGCTAGCATGATGATGACAAAGCAACACTTGTTACTTTTATGCCAAAGATTTTTGTTCTCAAAACTAGAAAACAATCTCCACTTGGTTAACCAAAGAAGCTAAATAACAAACAACTCTAAAAACTTGGATCCACCAAATGAAAACCTTCTTCTCACATCTAACAGTAAGTATAGGGGCCATGGTTTCCACTTAACATGGGTGAAAATTTACATTTTTTGTCCCTGAAACTACCCATGTTCTTATTTTATTTGTCACCTTCCTCTTGTAATTTTGCAAGTTCAAAATCCACCAAAATACATCCAAAGAGAATTTAAGGCATCTCTAATTATGATAAAATCAATTCTTTCTACCAAAAAGAAAACACTAAAATTAAAAGGTGAAAATGGAATGCATTTCTTAATATCTAGACATCCAGTCCTTCAACTAGCAGTGCACCAAACATCTAAGAAGTGACTCCAGACCAGGAAGCATACAAACATTATTCGTTCACAATAAACAATATTGCTACCTGAACATGGTAAACACCTTTTCCAATTGAAAAATCGAAACTTTATGCTAAGTATTTAAATGTAAATTTTAAGAATCAAGTTGCTCTAACCACACTCAATCCACATAATGAAAATCAAAAGTTTAAAGAATTACGCAAATTTAGCATATTGAAAGCAAAGCTTAAATAAAGATGAGAAGCAAGAACCTGTCTCAACTCATAAGCTTTATTTTTGTCATGGTCCATAACATAGCTGCGAACAAGCAAAACAACAGCATCAAGGGTTAGAACTTTACCAGCAACTCATTCAATTGACACAAGAAATCACTGAAAACAGAGGCATCATAGTTTAGAATTTACCCAACAGCATTGAACAGGCAACTATTGTCCGAGGGAATGACCCTTCTAACGACGATTCCTTCCATTATATCAATAATCAAGAACCTAAAAGCAATCCCAGGTAAAATATCAGCTTTATAATTGTAATTCAAGAGGAACTCAAATTTACAAGAACCCGAATTTAAAAACTTGGAACAACTACTATGCACCTTCCAAAAACTTGAAAAGGACCCAAATTTCCACAAAGCAAAACCAACCCAGATGCAGAAACACAACAAGAAAAGGAAATGAATGGTTTATAAGCAATTTAAAAAATCCCCACGAGAAGCATATATGCTGATAGATCCAGTAAGCATATCAAGAACATCACTTTAAGGCAAAGTAACTTCAAGAAACAAGAAAAGATAAAGAACGCAAAGCAAGAAACAGGCAAAAGATTAATTATCTATAGAAATAATGATGTTATAAGATAAAGAACAAATCTTACAGGTTTTGGAGATGAAAAGAAGAGTGGTTGAGAGAGAGAGAGAGAAGGATTTTTATGTCGTTTGGTATAAGTTATCGGTGTGCTTTTTTTGCCTTTTGATGTTCCCTCTGACAGGTTTTGGAAATGACAAAAAGATAATAATAATAATAATAATAATATATTTATTCGAAAATCATTTACAATAAACATTGATTATTTCTTGAACTTAACTAGTGAATTTATTGAGAAATTAAGTTTCAATATTAAGAGAATTTTATTAATAGAGAAACTTCCAAAAAAGAAAAATAATAAGAACATTAAAATTAAAATATTAATATGTATACAATTTTTAATTAAAAAACATGATATTTAAAAAAACGTTCACAATATTAATATGTTTTTTTATTATCTTCGAAATGAATTTAAAATTCTACCTACAGCTGGTGACATTAGTGTTGAACACATACTTCTTGCGGAAGGTGAGACTTCGAGCTGGCATCATAGAGTATTTGTAAACCGACCTTTTGTATCGAATTTTATTTATACATTGTTCAGTATTTACAGGAAGGGTGTTTCATTATATTTATACTTTATTAAAAAAAATTAGATATTCATAAGCTATAATAAAATAAAATAATATAAATCATGTTGAGTTTAAATTGATTAAGATTATATTTATATCTTATTTATTAGAAAACTATCCAAAAACATTATATAGTATCTATCATATGTTAATATAATAAAATTGTGCATCCAAGCTGACATATTTCGCTAGAATTGAGATACCATTTTGGTATAGATGGTTTTTGCTAGAAGAAATGCCAATGGAATGTTTAGAAATGTATAACTATTTTTTAAAATATTTTTTTATTTAGAAATATATTAAAATACTTTTTTTATTTTTAAAAAATATTTTTAACATTAGCTCATTAATACAATTTTATTTAAAAATAAATAAATTTTCAGACAACATTGTTTGAAACAAAATTCCAAACTGCACCAGATAAGCAGAGAGTCACCTACCCAAAAAAGAGCAGATTTGAAAGCCAACCAAACCAACAGATTATCAACTAGAGAGAGGAATATGCGCTGCGTCAGACGCAAGGTTAACATAAAGGTTGCAAATTGCAAGGCTCAAAAAGTCTGTCTAGAACCCCACTACACATTCATCGAATAATGGCACTTGTTGAAAGTGTAAATTCCTCGATGTCTAGAACCCCTAGCACTTGCCCCACGTTCTCAAGCATGTACTTGCTAATATTGGGAGATACATCCAAGGGAAAGTAAATCGCTATTGTCATCCCACTTTATTAGTTTGAGCACTTTCTGAAAACAGCCTTGAGCTCCTTCTATGGATGGCTAGGTCATGTGTGCGAAAGTGGCTGAGGCTCCACTTTTTGGGGAAGTTCAGCAATGCACTCGATTTCAATTTTGGCATCCAGAGGCAACGCTGCAACCTGATAAGTTGAGCGAGCAGGAAATGGTGCAGGGAAGTCTGTAAAACAAACCATATTGTTAACTTATAAATTTCCCGAGGCGTGCTCTAATGTCAAAAACATATCCTTCAGAAGCTTAAAAATGTCATTCAGTAAGCACTTGAACTTGGCAAGAAGAAGGAAAAAATTATGCTGCAGAAAAGCTCTTCAACTCGGCCAAAACTCTACCAGAAAAATGAAGAAATATGCTAAAAATAAAGCAAGACACAAAATTCTAACATCTATCATGCATGATAATCAAGAGTCAGCCAAAATGATTCGCATGTTCCAGTTTCATTCGACATCACAAGTTAATTGCAAGTCGATCACATATAGATGAATTTCTAACAATCCTACTGCAGCCGAGACAGACAATTCTTAACCTATCTAGATGACTGATCAATATTTTATCTGATTATATAAGTCTGGATTCTTAGTCTGCACTGACAAGAGTTCCACAACAATTGACTATCATTAAAATATTGAAAACTTGAAAGTCAGCATCGGTGAAAAGTGCATCTGCAATGCTAGGCAGTGAAGATTTTCACTGAAGCATATCCTACATTTGCAGAGTGATATACAATATTTTCGTTTTCTTGTTGCTGGTAGGTCCAATGTCAAGTAAACATAGTAATTTGCGACACAAACAGGGTGAAAGGCTATATCTTCCACAACATACCAGTACAAATATTCTGCAAAAAAATAAATCAAATAAACATACAGTTTGCATAGATGTCATTCACTTTCTTGAAGTCTTTCAAGTCAGCCAACCTGCATAAAACACAAAAATATGTAGCAGAAAAAAGCTGATTCTCTTTCTAATCATCAATAAAAAAAAAAAGAAAATTGTGTTGCAAGGCAAAAGGTGAATCCTACATTATCGTTGTCTTTACTACTAAGGAATAGTCGCTACCACTAGCTTTCAGTATCTCCCCCATATTCTTAAGTACCTGTAAAGTTCTTGAAGTCAAATCTGTCAGTTATCAATCCATTTAGCAGCTTTGAAACTGAGAAGTTACACATAGCAGATTTGCAATCAAACTAAGGGCAATCAATAAAAAAGGACCAAGTTAATTCGATATACAACCAAGGGAGGCACTACACCAGTGGAAAAGCCTATTCGCTACAGTTTCAGCACATCCTCATAAAACAAGTTGATCATAAAAGGTAGAATACGCAAAACTAAGAAATTAAATTTACAGAGCCATCGGAGCTGGCCTCTTGAACAGAACACCACCTCAAGAAAGAAAACAAATCTACAACGTGAGTTGCTAATTCAAAGATTGCATATTTACCTGTTCTGTCTGATCCTCAACATCCTGTGAGACAAACTTCCCAGACTGCATTAATGTATCAAGAAAATATCATTAGTATCCGGAAAAGGGATTCTGAAAAACAAAATTGTATATGCAGTAGCTTGGTTTTGTCTCAACATAAACGAAACAGTAGAATAATTAAGAACCCCAATAAAAGCACATTTGATGCTCCAAAATTAAAGTTACAAAAACCAAAAGAACAGATAAATTTGAAATGCCATGAAACTGTTATTCAAAATGAAAATGGAGAATTAAACCATACCTCTGGAATGAGACCTAAGACACCAGAAACAAATACAAGGTTATTGGATTTAATTGCTTGAGAATATGGCCCCAATGCTGCCGGAGCCTTGTCTGTTTTAACAGCCTCCTTTTGAGCTACACTCGAAACAGACAGACCATTGTCAGCCATCAAATACTCAAAATCGAATCACCATATAAATCAACCTACTTTCTAACAAAACAATCATACATTTGAACAAACAAACCTCACAAAATCCTTAATAAAAACCCAACAATTGAGAAAGTTGAGGCTTTTCAACTCGACACATCCATCAAGCCAATACTATCAAACTCAATATTACAAGAGTCACGTACTTTTCCACTCTAATGATCAGTTACACACATATTAACCAAAAACCACAACTCAATTCCCATAAAATATCCAAAAATTTCTACTCTATTCATTACTATCACACATTAACCAAAACCCAGAAATCAATTCTCATAAAGTCTCAAACTTTGCATCCAATTCAATTAGTTACACACATTTAGCAAATCAATTCGAAATAACGAGATAAAACTTTTAAGAAAGAGAGGGGGGAGTTACGAGGGAAAGTGAAAGTGTTCAAGGAAGCGAAAGGAGGGATGGTTAGTCGATTGGAACAACACTGCCGCCAAAAACCGGTTGCGACGACGGAGGCGCAACCAATGCCGCCGATAGCAAATGGGATTCGGTTGCGCACTGCACCGACGTTGATCAACGCGACATTAAAGGGTTTTAAAACACACCACGACATTTTCTCTTGTTTGTCTGTCTCTCGAGACTGTTATTATTTGTGCTCTTCGGAAAGAAGCTGTTATCTCTGTTACAGTGTATGTTTGTTAATTTGGTTAAAATTATATTTTTAAACTTTTTTTTAAATAATTTTTTATATATTTTTAAATCATTTTAGTATGTTTATATTAAAAATATTTTTTAAAAAATAAAAAATATTATTTTAATATATTTTTTTAAAAAATATTTTGAAACACAATTACTGTTACTAAAGGACTCCATATTTGAAAAAAAAATTGAATTTTTTTCATTTTAAATTATTTTTTATTATTTTAATATGAAAATATTTAAAATAATTTTTTTAAAAATATTTTTTTAATATATTTTTGAGTAAAATATATATTAAAAATAAATTCTATTATATTTACAAACAAAAAAAATAAAATAAAGAGTGTGTTTGTTTTTTAGATAGTTTTTGTAGTTATAATTTAAAAAAAATTAAAAAAATATAGTTAATTATGATTAGTTGGATTTAGATACATATTTAATAAAAATTATGATTTATAAAAAAATATATATATATAATGTTTGGTGGAAGTGCGGATGAAATTGTTTTTTAAAATATTTTTTATTTAAAAATATATTAAAATAATATTTTTTTAATTTTTTAAAAATTATTTTAGATATTAGCATATTAAAATAATTAAAAACATAAAAAAAATCAATTTGAAGTGAAAAAATATTTTTAAAAATAAAAAACAAACAAAGTTTATGAAATTCATATAAAAAAATATTTTTTTGTTACAAAAAACTTAATATTATTTAAAATAACATAAAATATCATCATTTTAAAATAAACAAGTAAATAACTCGTATAATTTTAACAATATTAATACTTCATAAAAATACTATACTTGTTGACTCGTATAATTTTAACAATATTAATACTTCATAAAAATACTATACTTGTTAGTTCTAATATAATTCAAAATATATCATCATACAAATTAAATTTTGTATAATTACATAAATTTTAGTTTTAATTTTCATACTTAACTTAAATTCCTCAATAACATAATATCATATCTTTTTGACAAAACCATTCAAAGCGTAGCTATTTAAGTATCCGAAAGAATATTCCAATAAGATACAATGATTTTCAATGGGAGTGTGATTATAATATCTCCAATACCCATTTTATGCAGAGGGGATCGAGAGAGAGAGAGGCGTTGCATAACACTACGCAAGACCTAACAGAGTTCAGTGAGGACGTTTGCTTCAAGGCTCAGGAAAGTCACAGGCTGAGGACTACTCCTTTGTAGCCAGTTGAATTCTCTTGTTGTCATGCACTGAGATTTACAGCTTCAATATTTAATCTTTCCGATCCAATCCAGTAAAACTTCGGACTCTTTCAATCCATGATGTCTTGATCTTTACATGAAAAGAGTGTTGTTCACATTAAGGGAATGAGGCCATTATTCTGAAGAGAGGAGAAGGGTGAATTCATGCTTGTTCATTCATTCGTTACCATTCTCTAGTAGCGGTGAGATTCCAAAGTTCAGTAGTAAGGGTGAGAGCTGCATAGTTTTCATAAATACAAAGGCTCTGCCAACATGTACAAGATCATATCTGTATGAGCATAACAGTACATTTGAATAACCAGATTAAGTACTGAAACTGGAAGATTACCCGAGCTGCGGAAGATTGAGAATAATCCTGAGGAGTTTCCAGCCATGCATGGAGACGTGACTACTTTCCATGATAATGTAGACGGCGAGCTGTTGCATTTAATGAGAGATGTTTATTCTGATAAAATGGCCAAAGGCAACATTATGGGCCTCTCGCGTGCATTTCATCCTGGTCTTGTTCCAAATTTGAACGTACTTTGGCCAGTTCAATGACTCTATGTCTGAAGGCTTCACTCTTTATTAAATTGGCCATCAACTACTTATCATTGTTTTCCGAGGAGAAATGCAACAAACTGTAACTTGAACACTCTATTTCTACTGGGATAACAGTCTCAGTTCCATATGTTAGGAGAAAAGGTGAAGTTTTCCAGGTGATTTTGAAAACCTATAAAATTTTATCAAGCAACTTAGCCCACACTCCTTTAGCTTCTTCTATTTTCTTCTTCAAGCTATTCAATTATAGTTTGTTTGTGAGCTCTACTAATCCATTTGTTTGTTTATAGGTGTGTGACCGAGGAGAACTTGTTCGTGCATCTTTTTATTGTCAAATTAGGTGTGTGATGGGCACTCGGGGATGGCCAAATTTGAAAACGATATTCTTCAATAAAAATGAAACCACCTTAGAAATGGTTATTTCTCTGTAGAGGTTCCTGCTTCCACCCACTTTACAAGGTAGTCAACAACAATTGAAATGGACTATTTTCTTCTTGAATTCTTAAGAGGGACTTAAAATGTCCATTCCCCACCGCAAGAAAGGCCACGAAGAAAGGATGATGGTTAACTCTACAGATGGATGACGTCGAGGAACTGGTGTGAAAAGATTGGGTGGCTATCTTCACTCCCCAGGGCTAGCTAGGTTGCTCAGCCAAAGCCTTTTATATATAAAAAAGGTCAATTTTGGAGGCTAAAGTTTATGTCTCCATAAGATTACAAACTTTCATTTCCTACTTTGATAGGTTGATTGATGCATTGCAGAAGGAAATGCCAATCATTTGATGAGAAATCTTGAATGATATATCTTCTGAAACAAAGTTGTAGTTAATAAGTGATAGGATTGAGTTGAACCAATGACTCGGAAGTCAACGTCACAATCCAACCCCTAAACTGAGTCGAACAACGGCGTGACAAATAGCTACAAGTTGCTTGACTAGGGATCTCTCGTTTAAATGTCAAAAACCAGGTGCTACAGGATGCTGGATAGTGCTTCTGTGGGCTGGAAATTAAAGAGGATATTTTGAGACGATGAGATTTGGGAAATATGAACATTCTGATAAAGAAGTGGAAGGGCCAAGTGGTTCTTTAATTCCATTAATGAACAGCTGCAAGCATTGGCTGGCTAGATTACTTGCATGGTATTCTGTGCTTATCCAAGAAAAACCATGGACTTGTTCTTTCAGATTCAATGAACTGAATCTTGCATTAACATTTTGCAATTTTGTTGTTCCATCTAATTAATGCTGTGTCCACAAAGATAAGACGACATTGTTGGTGACGCATCTTATATTAAAAATAAAATTAAGATTCATACTTTTGGGTCTAAAACTGGCCTAATTAAGAAGTGCAAAGTTAAGTGGAGAAAAATAATTAAAATCAGAAAATAATTAAAATAAGTAAAATAATAACTTTTGGGTCTAATTTTCCAATAAATGACAAAGTGGTTCCTTATAGAAAAAGTGCACATAGAATCTCTGTAAAAATTTGAATCCAATACAACAGTTAAATCTTCCATTATCACGATTTTCATCAAAATTCATATGTAATATTTCTGGGATTTTAATGAATTTCTTTTTGAACTTGACCTTATCTATTTAGTGCATGAAAATGTCGACAACAGTTCCTCGTCAGTTTGTGCCGTAGTGGATCTGGAAACAAGACGTCTACCAGCTTGAAAAGACTGATGTCTCTGAGCATTAAGGGGGAGCAGCAAGCAATGGCTACAGCTAGATTACTTGCGTTGTATTTTGTGCTTATCCAAGAAAAATCGTTGGCTTCTTCTTTGAGATTCAACACAGCAGGAATTGGATTTCGCATTAACATTTTAAGATTTCTGTGTTCCATCTTAATAATGAAATATAAAACTATCGTCAAACCCAATTTTGTTTTAAAAAGAACTTTGAAATGCAAAAACAAAAGGTTTTTTTATTCCTTGTAAACTATGCCAATACCTTGTTACCTCGTTGGATGAGTACAAACAAGCCTAAAACATTCACCAATTGGCATTTTGTTTGTTTAACTTAATATTTGAGATGAGAGTGCTTTTGATTAAGGTTTGGGATTCCTTATCATGCAAGAAAGGCTCCTCTCCTAGGGCTCCATGGCACTTAAACTTGATTTAGTTGGCTGCCATTAAATTTCAACTGCAAATGTCTTACAGAATAAGTACAGCCACAGAAAGCATTTTGAATATGCCATGCCATCTAATGGAGATAAAATCCCACCAGGAAAGTTCTTGTTAATGAAGAGAATCAATTACGGGAAGCTAATGGAGATGGCAAGCTTGAAGCCCAGAAAAGGCGAAAGCCATTGAAGAGCATTTACAGCTGATTTAAAAGCATAAGTTTAATTGCAGAAGTGGGCTAACATTATTTTTTAAAGTATCTCTCTAATTGCATCAAATGAATATTTCTTTGACCAATTAATATACAAAATAGAAAATCCCACACATGATTTTAGATATGAAATCCATATGAGAAATTATACTTTCAATGAACAAAAGTGGGGAAGGGGAATGACAAATGACAGGTCTGAGAGTTTTCGAGCTTTTCCTAGGCTAATAGGGTGTTTGCCAACTTTATTAGCAAGGTTCTTAGAGGACTCTACAAGTTGCAGACATGGCATCAAATCATTAAACCATCAACTGAAATAAACTTCAACATAAACAGGAAGATGGATGAAACAAATACAAAGAGATGTAACTTCGAAGGCTTCGGTTTAGCAAGTAGTTTTAAGTTTGTATAATCAACTGAGTGAGCCTTTTCTGATTGAGCTTAGCATTTCCAATGCCCAAATGAGGCGGGTTAGAAGTATTAGCACAAAGAAAGGAGAGAAGATACAACTTGTCAGGAAGTATATCCAGGTAACAAGCCCACAGGATCAACACATGGACGGCAGAAGAAAATATTCACGCTGCACGTAGTCTCTGAATAAATCCCTAACCTCCCTTTCAATCTGCAAAATAAGTAAGAAAATTTGTTACCCGAACCAACCAATCCAGTAATGGAAGCCTGTGAATAAATTTTCCAAAATTAAAATAAATAGAGAAAATTGCATTTCTAAACCTCAGTAGGCAAGTATCTTCATCTAAGGGGATTCTGCCTCCCTAGCATCAATCATCATTGCAATGACCTCTCTCATTGTTGGCCTATTAAGTGGAGATGTGCTGGTGCAGAATAATGCAATCTTGAGAACTAAAGACATCTCCTCTATGGTGCTTTTCTGACTCAAGTCTAACCTGCTGTCAAATATCTCAGATGTTGGCCCTCGATCCTGAATTGATCTTCTAACCCAAGTAACCAGGTCCCCTCCTTGCTCTAGACATTGAACAGGCGGTTTCCCAGTAATTAGTTCCAGTAGAACCACTCCAAAGCTATAGATGTCACATTTCTCGGTCACCTTCAATGTGTAAGCATATTCTGCACATGAAAATCAATTAAAAGTTACGGTTTGTTACATGATGTAATTTGAATATTTAAGCACAATCAAGATGGGCAAAAGTTCGGCTCCTTTTGTTCGAATGACAGGCATACCTGGGGCAATGTAACCATATGAACCTGCAACAGCAGACATGGATTTGGAGTGGGGAAAATCAATCAACTTCGCCAAGCCGAAGTCTCCTACATGAGCCTGAAGTAGTTCATCCAACAAAATGTTGTTGGACTTTATATCACGGTGGATGATTCTAGGCTTACAATCATAATGTAGATAGCATAAACCCTCAGCTGCTCCAAGACCAATTTTATATCTAGCATTCCAGTCCAGTGAACATGTTCGGACACTTCCATGAAGTTGCTCTCCGAGGCTCCCATTTGGCATGTATTCGTATAGAAGGATATTGTGGTCCTGATGGTAGCAGAATCCAAAGAGCTTAACAATATTACGGTGTCTAATCTTTCCGAGGGTCAATATCTCAGCACGGAAGCTGTTGTCAGAACTAGCTCCTGCACCGCTAGACTTCAGCTTTTTTACGGCAATTACCTCCCCATCAGCCATAACAGCCTTGTACACTGTGCCACAGGCTCCCCTTCCTATAACTGCATCTTCCGAAAAATTTCCAGTGGCCATCAAGAGGTCATTATACGAGAACCCTCCTTTAGGAAAATAATAGTTGTCTTCGACATCAGGCCTTGTTGCGTCTTCAAGTGAAACAAAATCAGGTTGGCGACGCATCATAGCCCAACAGATTCCCACTATGAAAAACAGAGAAACTAAGCCGATAGCTCCAGAAAGAATGGTCACTAATTTAGCTCTGGATGAACTCTCCTTGATCCAGTTTTTGTTAGGAGTAGGAGATGGGATCGTAGAATGACACTGGTAAGAACCTGATTTGCACAAGCCATTGTTGCCAGCAAAATTTGTTGAGTCCATTTTTTGAAATGCGGGAGTATTTGGCACTGCTCCTTCCAAGTTATTGTTAGAAAGATTGCAGACTAGAAGGCTCAGCAGCTCTCCAATGGACGCAGGAATCTCACCGACTAATTGGTTGTCGTTCAAGTACAGTGATTCTAGCATCTGCAGTTTCCCCAAGTCTTTGGGAATTGTACCAGAAAGGCGATTATGGCTAATGTTGAGTGCAATCTGGAGAGTAGTAAGTTGACCAAGCTCAACAGGTATGGCACCAGAAAAAAGATTTCCTCCCATTTGCAACTCAGTAAGTCTGTCTAGACTGCCTAAGGTGCTTGGGATTTCTCCGGTAATTCTGTTGTCTGAAAGCTTCAGGAGTTCCAGGTTCACCAGCCAGCCAATTTCTTCCGGGAGAGAGCCTGTGAATTGGTTCCGACTGAGATCAAGCCTCTGAAGTTTTATGCAATTTCCCAAGTCATGAGGAATACCTCCAGAGAGCTCATTGGAAGAAATGTTGAATGCAACGAGCTGCGTCAGGTTTCCTATCTCTGGAGGAATTTGCCCAAAAAAATAGTTAGCTGACAAGAGCAACCTCTTCAAATTCCCGAGCTTGCCTATACCAGGGGGTATAAACCCGGAGAATCGGTTTTGATGAATCTCAAGAGAAGAAAGATTCTGAAGTTGATATAATTCAACAGGGAGACTTCCGGTAAGCAAGTTACCCCCAAGCATTAGCTGCTTAAGAGACTTGCATGTTTTCAGACCAAAAGGAATGTTTCCAAACAACCTATTTGATCCAAGGCTCAAAAATATTAAAGCCTGATACCTGCAAAGGTATGGAGGTATGCTACCACCTAGATTGTTGGCAGATAGGTCAAGGACAGAGAGATTACTATTATACCCAATGAGAAAAGGAATATGACCCTCAAGATCGTTGTCAAAAAGCTGCATCTCCTCTAGACATGTTAGGTTTTGAAACTCTGGAGGAATTGAACCTGTCAGGATATTTATGGACAGGTCAAAGTTTCGCAGCTGTGTTAACTCTCCAAGCTCCTTGGGAATACTTCCCTGAAGGAAATTCTCAAAAAGGTGAAGCAAGCGGAGATTAGGAATCCACCCCAACTCTCTTGGAACAGTCCCACTTAACCCATTCTCAGAAAGATCTATCTCAAGAGCACTACTGCAATTTCCTAGTTCCCGGGGAATTGTTCCATTCAACAGGTTGGTATATATGTACAGTCTTTTTAGCCGGGATAATTTGCCAAGTTCTTTTGGAAGAAACCCACTAAAGGAATTTTCATGCAATGCAATCACCTCTAGGTTGCTGATATTTCCTATCTCAGGAGGAATCTCCCCAGAAAAAAAGTTTTGCCAAAGGATCAAATTGGTAAGATTCTGAAGTTTCTGAAGCTCCCTTGGAAGAGAACCTTGGAAACGATTCTGTGCCAGCCCGAGTATCTCTAAGCTCTCACATTCGCTAATTTCGGGCGGTATTGGACCTGTGAAATAGTTGACACCTGCCCTGATGACCTTAAGATGCTTTAACTCACGGATTGATACAGGAATTGTGCCTGTGAGATTATTTCTATAGATGACAAGCTCTTCAAGTAAAGTCAAATTTCCTATCTCCCTAGAGATTTCTCCGAATATATAATTCTCACAGAAATAAAGCAGTCTAAGAGTGTTAAGCGTGCACAGATGTGCTGGAAATTCCCCACGAAACCTATTGGTACAAAGGTCAAGAATCTCTAGATTATGACACTCATCAAGATACTGAGGAATGGGACCAGAAAAGAAGTTGGAGGACATATTCAAGACGACTAAACCAGGGAGATTTTGACATATACTTGCAGTTGTAGACAGACTACCAGACAAATTAAGGCCATGGAGATTCAAAGACGTTACCTTAAGATTGGTAGAACAACCTACTCCCTTCCATTTGCAAGGAGTCAGGTCCAAAGAATTCCAGGCTCGAAGATTGTTATCAGGATCAATGACTGACTTCGAAAACTCCAAAAGAAAAGCACCCTCTTGATTTAATGATGCTACGAATACAGAATGGAAATAAAGCATCAAAAAGACCAAGCAAAAGAGGTTGTAAGGAGTGGGAGAATTCAACTGGCTTGGCATCATATTCAAGAAAAACGAAGATGCAGAATTGAATAGGAAAAGAAGCACTCGATTGTGGAGCACTCAGAGTGTGACGCAAGAAGTCACAAGACAGCAGAGTTAAAATCAAGTCCTCTCCAACATTGCAACTTTCCGAGGCAAGAATGACTAGAATTCAGTCAATAAAGAAAAATCGAGCCTGCAATGTGTAGTTTAAAGCGCATGCCCCTGGTTCCAATTCTACACTCACCCAATTCCTGACAGAAAAAAGAAAAAGAAAGCACAGAGAGAGAACTTTGAATAAATGACTTGGACAAACCGAACTTGAAAATTACTTCTAAGACAAGGTATTTGGTTTTGACTCTGAAAACTAATGTCTGAGGCAATGACAGAACACAGAACATAAATAAGCCCGTGAAGCAATCAATAAGGCGAAGAGAAGGAATAGAAAGAGAGACCAAGACAGAGACCTCCCTACAACCTTTACGGATAGAACATGAGAGGTAGATACTAAACAGAGAAGGAGAAAGATGATATGGCCAAGAAAGTGGAGAAAGGCCATGAGAGTCACGATGTAAAAGTTCTTTCGGTTTTTCCGGAGTCAACGCCTACACTTTACACCCTAGGTGCTTCTACTACAACTTGCTGCTCTTCTTCTCAGTTTACGATTATGATCATTCCACCAATTCCAATTTTGCTTAACTTTCAATCATCAATAATGCTTCTTGATTGACTAGAAACTTAGAATGAAATGATGGGACCTGTGGTTGCCTGGAAGTTTTGAAGAGTGAAAAATGATTGAGAAGAGACGTGGAAATTCTTTGATCATCAATCAACAACATTCTTTTCTTCTCTACCACTGTTGCTAGACCTGCCAATATGGAGTTTTGAGCATTTCTCCTCGTGTAATGATTTTCTTCAAGACTGTAATCTGAGCGTGCCTCTCCCTTCTTGTTTAGTGGGTTGGCAGGGATTCTGCCTGTCACTTCTGCCGACGCACAGTAGCGAGTTCATAAGCTCACAATATCCTGTCATTAAGGAAACAACTAAGCTAATCAAGAGCAATGTTTCGAATGGCGCTCCCATCTAATCACACGAGCCAATATCCAACCATAACTATTCATTAATAATTGAAATTAAATTTTTATTTTCTTTTTTTCAATTTGATATAATATTCTTCTTCTGAAAGTATTCGATATCATAAATTGATTATCATGTCGAGACAGCAGATTCGAAGACTATAAAATGATCTATCTCGAAATAAAGAGTTCAAAACTATAACAAATTTAGATTATATCTTTATCATGATCCTAATATGTTTGTGTCTATTTTCTTGTTCTAGAACACTGACCATATACAACAAGAACAATCATTTCAAATTTTGATTTCTATGAAGGCATAATATCGCTTGAACCAATATAAGACTGGTCCATTTCAGCAACACAGTAAAAAGGCCAGAAAGAAACAGATCCCAAATTAATTTTTTTATTATTATTCAAGAAAGTCAAATAAACAAAAAAGTTTTTACAAAACTAACAGCAAATTGTCCAAAACTGCTTAGGAACTGGCCTGTTGCAAATCGTTAGGATTAGCTGTAGTCGATGTTTGTGTGATAAAAAAGCATAAAGAGAGCCGGGAGATTCTCAATAGTGAACAGCCACCTTGTGATAAATTTTGAGAAATAATTTTCTATTTAATAAATGCAGTTTTTGAGGGATGTTTATAGAAACAAAAATAAAATACAGTTTGAAATTTGTTGTGTGCCATTTTTATTTCATTTTTACATGAAAAGATAGATAAAATTGAAATAAATAATATGAAAAATAAAATAAATATATATTTATATATTTTTTAATTAATAAAAGGTTGACACATGATATGAGATATTTAAGATATTTTATTATAAATACAAAATTTCATAAAAAATATCAACCAATAAAATAATATCGAGTACCATTAGAAAAAAATCTGAAAGCTTCTACAAACCTCTATAAATAAAGGGTCTCACTTTAAATAAAAAAAAAATTCTGAAGATGCAAAATTTTATTTCATATAAACATTTCAAGTAAAGAATCTCTTTCAAAAGCTTTCAAGTCTCCTTTATATACATTTGAAGCCTACAAAAAATAAAATTTTATTAAATCAAGCCTTAACACTCTGTAAGAATTTTTTAATAAAATTTTTGAAAACAAGCAAAGGTACTTTTTATAACATCAGATCATCAAATCTCATTATGCAATATAAGTTTAAATTTATATTTTTGTAAAATACAAATTTTGACTTAATTTTACAAATAAATTAAGTAGTCACATATCAAATCTAAAAAAAGAATTGTTTTATTTTTTTATAAAAATATTTTAAATAAAAATTATACACAATTATATATCTTAATAAAGCAAATATTTGTATATATATGCTTGTTTAATTTCAGACGTTTAAGATTATGTTTATCATGTGATATCTAAAAATTTTATTCATAAAACTATTCTTTTTTATCTCATAAATGTATGTTGTGAAAATAATTAAGGGTTAAGAGAAATAGAGTTTTTTTTCATCAAATTACATTCAAGATTTTCTCTTAAAAGTTTGTTATGAATCATGATACACTTTTTAAAAAATAATTATTTGAATGTGAAAATTATGAAGTTTTGAGATTAAGGGCATTAGGATTTATACTTGATTATTTATGTTTATAATTAGATAATTGTTTATATATGAAGTTTTAGGTTTAGAAACTCATTTTTTTACTCAATTATTATTGTTTTTCTCAGATTTTTAAACCCTAGATTTTAATTGAGGAATTTTATTGTAATTTTTTATTAGAGAATATTATTATCTATGTTTTTATATCCATGATGGAAGTTTTGATACTGGGGACATTGCAAGATTTTATGGTTTTTGACTTGGGTTGATTTTCTTGGAAAGATGATACCAATTCATGATTATAAATCATGACCCGTCGTCACACTTGCTTGCCTCAGCTCATTAGGTTTTTAATGATGATATTAAAAGGTAGAGCATTAAACAATTGTTTTTACATGAATATAATATCATGATTAACATATATGAATTATTTGTTTTCTTTGCAAGAAAATGAGGTAATCAGGCTTGAGATAATAGAAAATAATAAACAAATAAATGTTGATTTATTATAATTAAATAAAAATTTATCTCCAATAAATTATGTGAATGACTTAATATATTTATAAAACAAAAAAATAGATATAAGTTTAAGAAAAAAATTGGTTATTTTAGATAACCTTAAAAAACTATAATTTCTTATTTAACTGTTGAGCTATATTTAAATTTTTATACGAGTTTTTAAAAATTATTTTTTTTTATGATAGTTTTTTCAATATTAAAAAGAGAGTTGAATCTTAAAATATCAAAAATCTCATTTTAAAATTTTTATTTGAGTTGATTTTGTTATTTTTCTTGTTTTTTCTTGATTTGATGCATTGTTTTGGATTGGATTTTATGATTATTTTCTTTATTTTTTTTGGTTGAGGTAGGCTTTCATATCTAATTAAAATTTTATAAACATTCTAAAAAGATAAACTTTAACCATATTATTTTATTTTAGAGAGAATAAAGTTATAAATTTAGAATTGATTATATCTACAATTATTTTCACTACTTAAATTTATGTATTTTATGTTTGTTTAATGTTATTAACTTTTTAGATTCTGATTTGAGCTAATTTTGTTATTTTTATTATTTTTTTTAGATTTGATGCATTGTTTTAGATTTTATGGTTACTTTTTTTGTATTTTTGTATTATTTTTTTCAGTTAAGGTAAGATTTCTAGTCTAATTAAGATTTTATAAACATTCTAAAAAGATAAGCTTTAACAATATTATTTTAGAAAAAATAAAATTGTGAATTTAGAATTGATTATAATTTATATCTACAGTTATCTTTGCTATTTAAATTTATGTATTTTGTGTTTGTTTGATGTCATTAACTTTTATCTGCATGAAAAAGAAGAGCACAATCAATGAATTTACATGTTTTTGAACTTAAAGATGGTTTTTAATTTTTTATTTGAAAATATTTTTTTAAACAATTCTTTTACTAAAATTATGTAAACATATTTATTAAATACAAATTTTCTAAAATATAGAGGTAAAAAAAATCTTGGTTGGTTTACATTGAAAATATTAAATAAACACAAAAAATGAAGTTAATAGAATATAACCCTTATTCATAAAAAGTAGAGTATGAAAAAAAAAATATTTTTAGAATATTTTATTTATGTCTAGAGAATTAAAGATATATAAAACATGTGTTTTCAAGAAAATAATTTTTATTTTCAATTAATAAATATATTTTTCTTTCTGTTCCTTATAAAATTTTCATCACTAAAAACAACTATTCAAAAAGATTTTAGATATGGGTTCAAGTTGTTTCCCAAAACAAAAATTAACTTGTATACCCAAAATGAATTTTACCCATTATAATATTTTTTTTATTTTTTATGATGAAAAATTGGAAGAAAGATTTGGTGAGGTAAAATTCCAACAAGAACAATGGGAGTTCGTAAGCACCGACTGCAAGAGTGATGGTTTCAAAATTGCATAGAATGTTTGTATATTTCAATAGGTACAAGAGCTTAACAACTAAGAGTATGAATCTTCATTTATAGCAGTCCGACCCATGTACAGTGTGTCGAGGAAAAATAGCAGCGCAGCAGCAGCAAAATTGGCAACTAATCCAAAATTGACATTGCCCGTCACCCTTCTGTGATCTAATTATACAAAGTTTTCAAAGCTAAAAGTATGATTTGAGATGCCCTTACGAAGGTCTAGACCTTGAAAGGAGCTAGCTAGGAATGGATCCTCCTCCGACTAGGCACTTTTCCTGACCTTGTAATGATGATAGTTACCATTGTAATGTTGGCTGTGGCTCAGAGGATAATATCTTGCACTTGATCCTTTACTTCTCAGCAAGTTTCCAAGCCCGCTACCACCCTTCTTCCACAACCTCCACCAGCCCCTCCTCCGAGGGGAAGAAACACTCCCTAGCAAGTGACCACTTGGGAGGCTCTTCCCCTTTTTTGCCGGGAGGCCACGAACCTCCGGTGGCTTATAGTTCCTTATCAAAGGCCACTTGATCCCATCAAAAAAGGGGTGTCTCTTAATGTCTGTGGCGCCCTTGATGCACCCTAGTCTCTGCCTTGGGTTCTTGACTAACAGCTTCTCGACCAAATCCCTGGCCTCTTCCATCCCTTTACCCTCCCCTTCAATCACTCGGAAGGTCACGTGCTTACTGGATGCTATATTGCGCAAGGTGCTCTCTTTACTCCCTCCCTTGAACGGTGTCATTCCATACAATAATTCATAGACCAAAACCCCGAAAGCCCACCAATCCACTCCATTACCATGACCGTTACCAGACAACAACTCGGGAGCCAGGTACTCGTGGGTCCCAACACAGGATCTCGACGAAGCTGCCGTGGGCTCCGCCACAAACTCTTCCTCCACCATTTCCTCCTCCTCTACTCTCCTCCGATTAACCGTGCCGAAACAACCACCTCCTCTTCTCGTGGACCCCGTCATTCTTTTTTTGTGGACCCTTCTGTCAAAAGTGGGGACAACATCAGCTTTGAAACACAAATCGAAGTCAGACAACATTATATGACCATCTTCACGTAGTAATATGTTCTCCGGCTTTAGATCCCGGTAAACAACTCCTACGGCATGTAAATACTCCAAAGCCACCAAGACCTCAGCAGCAAAGAACTTAACAGCCTGAACTGGTAACCGATTACCAGGCTGTTTACGTAGCAAAGAGTGGAGGTCTCCATTAGGACAGTAATCAATCAAAAGACAGGTGTAATGAGAGACTTCGAGATGGGCATAGAGTGTAGGCAAGAAAGGGTGGTCTAGCATGGAGAGAATCTCACCTTCCATCTGAACATGAGATAGTTTTTTATTGGTTAAGGAATCTTTATCTATAACTTTCAAAGCAAAGTTTGCATTGTTGCAGTCTCTAAGTTGGCAAAGAAAGACACGGCCAAGATTTCCTGTGCCGAGGTGGCGGAGGAGCTTGAGGTGTCGGAGGTGGAGCTTGCCATCTGTAGAGAGGTTGGTGGCTGTTTTTATAGCAGACCAATGAGGGTCCCATTTACGATGGTGGAGAGAGTTTTTTATGGTGGTCGTTGTTGTTGTGGTGGAGGTGGTGGAGAGGCGGTCGTTGAAGCTGAGAGTTAGACTAGAACGAGCAAGACTAGAGCGAGCACTTGAGGAGGCGAAAGTGCGGTCAGTGGCGGTGGAGTTGAAGCTGAAATCAAGATCGGTATCAGATGTGCAGCGATGAAGCTGGGTTTCCCCAACATCCATGGTTTTGTCGTGTGGAGAAGAATCAGAGAGAAATGAGCTGGAGATACAAGTGCTGGTTGGCTGGCTTATAAGGAAGAGAGGGAGTGACAGAGGGTGCTGGCTGCACAGAATTAAATATTGTAGTTGGTTGACCAAACCATGCAGATTGGTGATGGAAAGTAAATTGGAAGCTGCTGATAGGTTGACCCTTTTGCAAATTTCTTATTTTAAATTGTAATTAACTCTTAAAAATATCATTACACACTAAACTCATCTTGGGTTAAGGACAAAATAACGAAGACTTTGGGATGCATCTCATGTGCTTTGAGATTTTGACGATGACGTATTTATTTTACCAGAGCGACCATTTTTAATATATTATTATATTAAAAATATTAATTCTTAAAAAAAAATTTATTTTAAATTGCAATCAACTCTTAAAAATATTTTTTAAAAAAAATCTTATTTTCTAGAAAATATATTTTATAGATTTAAATGAAAAGGTAAAACTCTAAATATTCTGACTGTTTTAAATTTTTATAAAAAATATATATTTTAATTTTATAAAAAATACATACTCTAGTTTTAACTCAAGATTTATTATACAAATCTCATTTTTTACTACTATGCTAAACTTAAAAATATCATTAGTTGCTGCAGTGAAAATAGTTATTTTAGTTGTTTTTTGAATTATTTTTTATATTAATATATTAAAATAATTTAAAAATATAAAATTTTAATTTTAAATTAAAAAAATAAATTAATGCCGAACAACAGAAAAATCACAAGAATTTTAAAAGTGGGTTTAGCATTGCTGATAAAAATTATTTTTAAATTTTTATAGTATATTAGAATGATTTTAAAAACATTAACCAAAAAAGCAAATTACTTTTTTGGTAAAACGATGCAGGAAAACAGAGGGGGTGGTGGTTCCAATCCGAAAACTGACGGAGGAAAGGAGAAGCAAAGGCGCGCATTGGTGTTGGATTCTGTGTAAAATAAATTACAAGAGAAAGAGGGGGAGGAAGCACCGGTCAGTCGGCTCCATGCACTTCCTTTAAGACACGACTTTCGTGTTAACTTTGTTAATCCTGCTTGCTTGCTTGCTTGCCGTGTTCTTGGGTTGGACCAGTTTCCACCAATTACATGATTACAACAATAAAGTTATGCCTCCCTCGTTTGCTTGGATTTCTCGTCGTTCATGTCTGGATGTTATTTCAGCACGTCATCCACGTGGAATTATGAATTTTCCGAGTTCTAGGATTGTAGCTATATTTGGATAAAACAAGTTTGATTAGGAAAAAAAAATATTCACGATAAAGCATGATTTAATTTTAAGAAAATTTAATATAATATTATTTTTATATTCAGAGGTGAGATATTAGATCTTTGTAACTTTAATAGTAAATATATTATCTGAATTATTAATTTAATTGGATTCATAACTTTACTTTTTAATTTTTTTTTTATTTAATAATATAATATTAAAAATTAATACTTATAAAATTCAGTATCGATCAAATATTGAAATATTTATTTAAAATTATAGTAATTTTATAAAAAGTTAATTAAAATAAGTTATAAAAACTAATTTTAAATTGATTAAATATTAAATGATAAAATTTATATAAAAAAAAAACAAGAAAGGATTTAGTTAAAAAAACTGAAAAAATAAAATTAAAAAACAAATATTTAACATTATTTTTAAACTTGACGTAATAAATTAACTTTTAAATTTCTTAATTTAACTTTTTATCGAGACATGTTTTAAGATTACAACATAACATATTCTAATTAATTTTAAGAGTCTACGTACAACTTAAAGAATAGCAAAATGTCCCAAACTTATTGTTAGATGTTTTTTTCTATCATTTTATTATGATTTTTTTATTATTATCATTAGCTGAAGGATGATTTGATAATTTACTAGATTTAAACACTCTTAAAAAAATAATTAATATATATATATATTACACATATCAACCCGTAAGTATCCCAATAAGGTTCAAATGTTGTTGTGTATAACGTCGTTCATTGACAGGGCACCAAATTCCAAGATGGTGTTAAATAGTATTTAGCTTTCCTCATGATGTGCTTAGCTAATAGATCAAAATGTTTGTCACCAATAATCTCTTTTTCTTTATTTTTTTCATCTTGATTCTCGCATCAAACCATTTAACTTAGTTTTTATTTGAGTTTACTTCATGTTTTTTAAATTACTATTTATTTTATTTAAAATATTTAATAATTTTTTTTTATTTTTTATTTTTTTTTAATTTATCAAATTTGATATTCATCCTTGTAATTACTATTATTACTATTTTTTATTATTTTCTTATTTTATTTTATTTTATTTTTAATGCTTCCATTATTATTTAATTTAATTATACGATTTCATTTAATTTAATTATCATACAAAATTCTATATTTATTTATTTTATTTTTAAATTTTAAATCTTTAAAAATTTAATTTTTTTAAATTTATTTTCCATGAAGCATCCAGTGACTCCAAACAAGAGTTTAAGAAATCAACTAGACCTCATGATTCTAGACAAGAGTTTAAGAAATCAACTAGGTTTGAGTTTAAATTTTTTTAAGTTGGTTTTTTTAATTATTTTAATTTTATTATTGGATTTTATATTATTAAAACTTTATTTTTATAAAATTATTTTAATTTTATATCTCCAATTAAATATTAATCAAATTAATCTAAATTTACTCTTTTTTTTCTATGAGGTGTCTATTTTCATGACACCGGCAAACAGCACTTTTTTCTCCATTGGTGGTTGTCTTCCTTTTCTTTTCGTTAACTTTTTATTTTATTAAATTAAATAAGCTCACTAAATCGGTTGAGCTCTAAATTTCATAGATTCTTTTAAAAACACTATCATTTCCTGCATAAATATTTTTCATGACCCGACTCCGCGGCGGAATAACACCCTGTAAATATTTCATGGCTGCAAGCTGGGCCTCAATATACTTTCTGTTATTTCGCAAGTGTCGGCTTAATTTCCTACCGTATTTAAGTTTTATCCATCGCTACAACTTTTTTATATTATTATTAATATAAATGTTAGGATAAGTTTATATATTTTTTAATTAATTTTATAAATTTTTAATAATTTAAAATTTTATAAAACTTAAACTGATATTTTTTAAATGACTAAAATTAAAATCTAAGCAGTTGAAGAAGACCTCCAAGAATATCCGTTGCAACTACTTTATTGAAGTGCTCGGAGAGTGACTAATTAATAAGAACAAAAATTAAATTCAAGCGAAATATGGTGGGAATAATGCACCGAGCATATATTCCAATTCCATCAAGGAGGCCATTGTTGGCAGATGGCGTGGTGGTTGCGACGCCGTGGGGTCTGTATACATCACCATCATTCATGTTCATAACTCATGGTACCATTTTGTCAGTCAACTTTAATAATTTTTGCCGAGCAAGATGCAATGTACCCAGAGAAGAAGAAAAGGCATCGAAGCAACTTTTTTAATTCTTATAAATCTAAGAAATTCATGACTCGGAATTTGATCCGAATGGGATTCTAATCGGAATAAAGAAAACATTAAAGCAAGCTTGCCAGCCACCATTAAGGATTCTGATGTGGTAGTTGTTCAAGTGGTAGCGATCTAAGGAAGTCACGACCCGAAATTCGATCCGAATGAGATTTTAAGTCGAATAAAAGCACGTTGAAGCAGATTATTTTGTTGAGTTAATTTATCAACCAACATTAAAAATTAATATTATAGGAGTTATATCTGTGACGAGATAAATAAATTCATAATCTAAAATTTAATTTGAATAAAATTTAAGTTAAATAAAAAAAATATTAATTAGATTAATCGATTTAAATATAGTATTTTTAATAATTTAATTAACTCAGATAAAAACTAATTAAAACCAACTAACTTAATATTAAATATATATTATTATTTTTTTAGGAATGAGATGGCATCTGTGGTCATGTTGTTTCCTGAGAGTTTCTTAAATTTTCAAGTCAGGCCTTTAATATTGTTAATGGAATATAGGACAGCTTGATAAATTTTCTGAGAGAATGGTATACTTGGAAAAAATAGTATAATTTGAACACAATTATATTTAAAAATATTATTTTTAAACACAACCCTATTTCAAATAAAAAATATTGGTTGTTTAGTTATGTTTTAAAATCTATTTAACCTAATTTTATGAAGATTTAATTATTAAAAAATAAAATTTAAAATCCAATAATTTAGAAACAGAAAGGAGATAAAATATATAAAATAAATTAAAAAAATAAAGGTCATCAAAGATGCATTAAAGTTTTGTTTTAAACATATTAAATATCATTATAAAAATCTTTACGAGTTAATTTTAACTGCACCTTAAGATATCACTAAAAAAAATTATAATTAACCTTAAATAAAATCTTAAAACTATTATAGTATTGTTTTGTGGTTTTTTAAAATATAATAATAATTATTTTTTAAAAAACAATTTTAATAATATTAAATATTTCAAAAACAAAATCTAAATGTTTGCTCAATGAATCATTGTTTTTTTTCCTTTCCTTTTTCTTTCTCATGCCATATCACATTACCTTGTTTTTTTCTTCTTCTTGGTTGTTCGATTTTAAATTTTATTTCTTAATCATCTGAACTTCATGCGAGGTTGAGGTACTTTGTAATATTAATACGAGAGAATCATTAATCTTAAAATATTCATTATTTCTAAGCACAGTTGTGTATAATTTTATTCTCAAGAGTGATTATCATACGTTCAAGACTTGGTTTGGTGACCGGCCCGGTTTAAAATTCAAGTTTTAAATTTTAATCATTTCAGATTTTAATTGGGTTATTTAGTTGGTTGGATTAAATTTTATTTTTTTAAAAAATAAAATAAAATTGTTTTAATAACAAATAAAAATTAATAGATTTATAACTAAATCTTGCTGGATTAAGTCGTTAAATCAACTCATCAAATTACACTTTTTTTTTCCAATCTAGTATGATTTCAATTCCGGGTTAGCAGGATTCTGGATTAACCATCCGGTCCGGGCTGAGCCCGTTTCAAAACTATAGTAATTATATTTAAATTATGTAATCTTTTTAACTCTATTTTTTCAGGATTTTTATATTCTGGGCACTCTTTTTTCTGGTTTCTAAATGGAGCACTGCAGAGTGGGGGTGGTTCTGACAGAAAGTCCTTTTGCACAGTAAAAATGAAATGGCTGAAAAGGACCTGTACATGCACAGATGCTGGCTAGGCTAGGCTAGGAAACAGGCATCAGTAAATCAGCGATCGGCATCACTGTTTGTGACTGTGCATTACGTACTCTACATATTAATAAATACTGTGATTTTCTTTTTCCGAGCCCTTTCATTTATTATATTTATATTTATTTCTCTTTTAGCTAGCTTCCATGTTTATGATTCAATTATTGCACTCTAGTCGAATTAGGTCGTGTGGCAATCCTTATCTAATACATTTTGAATTTTTTCATTCTTCTTTTAAATAAAAATATAAAAGAGAGTTGGATTTGTTAGAATTTCTCAATATTTAATAAAACCCTAGATGTTATTACTCAAACAATTAATTTATTTTTTTACAAAAAACAATACAAAGTCATTTACTATAGTTCAATTAATTTGTTAAGTTTTTTGCTAATTTGATATTTTTTTAACGGAGATTGGATAATTTATGAAAGTATTTTTTTTGTTTAAAATTAAATATTTATATTTTTAACTTGTTTTAATTTGTTAATATTAAAAATAATTTTTTTAAAAAAATAATTGTCATTGGGATTGTAAATAATAACATAAGTTCAGAAAAGTACGAATATTGTTTATTTTATGAGATTTACGTGGTTTCAAAAAGATCCACGCAGCAAGTACTCCTGATCTTTTATCATGTAATAAATGTTCACTTCCTGAGTCGACGTCGTCCTTTGTCCAGACACCATGATAATGCAGAACAGCACCCGTGATCTGCTCTTCAGTGACAGATAAGGGAATGCGTGGAGAGCAATCAGCCAGGCCTAGAAAGTTGTCCCTTTCTTCCTCGTTCTTCTTGAAAATAATTCGAGGGGAATTGTTAGTTTTAGAGAGAGAAAACTCGAGCAATTAGGAATTATACGAGGAAGCTGGTTCAAGAGGATGCAAGACCACTGCTTGGTGATTTCAAAATTGTTGAATGATGTTTATTTAAAGTGTTTTTTTTTTTAGAAATATTTTAAAATAATATTTTATTTTATTTTTTAAAAATTATTTTTAATACCAATACATTAAAATAATATAAAAACATTAAAAAATTAATTTAAAGTAAACAAATAATATTTTTAATTTTTTTAAAATAATTTTAAAACACAAATAAACAAGTCATAAACCTGGCTTAGCAAACACAATTTAAAATCTATGTTATTAATTATCTTGATTAATTTAAGTTAATTTAAATTAATTTAAAATTTATATTTTTAAAAATAAAAAACAAAAATATAATTTCAAGATTTTTTTAAAAGATAAAACTAAAAATAAATTTATATATTAACAAAAACAAATTAGTATTTAATTAGATTATTCAGCTCAATTTAAATAAATTTTTTTATAAAACTCAACTCAACTGGATTTAAGAAATAGATAATATCATGTTGGATAACATTAGATAATTCTAGATAATTTTTTTAATTAAACAATAAGTTTAAAAAAATAATAACAACTACAAACTAGTCCACTTGCTGATCAATATGTTAGGAATGGATAAAATTGAATTATAAAATTTATATGGTTTTGTAAATATAGTGATGTTTTTTAAAGTATTTTTATTTCATAATATATTAAAATAATTTTTATTTATTTTTAATAATATTTTTATAACAGGATGTTAAAATAATTTAAAAAAATAAAAAAATAAATTTTTTAAAAAGAAAATATTATTGAAAATCTAATGCAAACACGGCTCCGATTATATTCCTAAGGAAGAAAAAAGCGTGAAAGCTCATTGACTGACCGGTAGCACAGCTAAACGGTAGCTGGAACCTTCTTGATTTTATTTATTATATTCCAATTTAATTAAATTTAGAATTTTCAGACATAAAAAAAAAAAAGAAGAGGGAAGAAATGGAGGTAGTGGCCCCCGTGCGACGGGCCAGTTTGATCGGTTGTAAAAAGGGATGGGACCCATGTGGAAGTGAAAGGACGATGCTGTCTGCCACGTGGGCAACATCGGTCCTATATTGTCGCTCGCTTGCATAAAAAATTCAACTAGTGGCTTGAGGATTTAGTAGTTGAATTCTGAAAGAAAAAAACTTCAATATTTAATAAAATATAATTTTCAAGTACGAACATAATTCATCAATAATGGCTGGCTTTCAACCTCCTAGCTCATGACCAATAATGGAGGCAAACAATTATGAACTAGTCCATGGATCGAGGTGGTACAGGGATAATTTATTTTTATATTTTTTAAAAAATTAAAAATTAATTCTTATTTTAATTATTTTGATATGTTGATGTTAAAAATTAATTTTTTAAAAAATATTATTTTAATATATTTTTATATAAAAAACAGTTAAAAAAATAATAACCACCACGTTATCAAAAATTAGTTTTAAAATTGTTTTTAAAAATTTTCTTTGTTTCGAATTATTTCTTTATAATTTTAAATTATTTTAATGTATAGATATTAAAAATAGAATTTTAAAAAATAAAAAATATTATTACAGTATATTTCCAAAAACAAATACTGAAATTATCCTTGGGTGGTCCGATTTTTATTTTCCTTGCCTTTTCTTTTCTTTTTGTGAATTGAAAATTAATATTTTTGGAAGAGAAAAATAGCATCTTTGTGAATGTTGTCCACTCCCTCCTCTTGGTCTCCATGATCCATGTAATTATCACAACAAATGTAACAAGTTAATCATGAATGCAAATGGATTAATGGAGTAGATGATTCACATTTGGAAGGAATAATAATTCAATTAGAACTACATGGATTGATGAGTAATAGTCATTGGAGACCCATCATTTAAAAACTAGTCTACGAATATTTAAGAAAATTAGTACTTTAATCTTTTTTCATTTCATGAAAGAATTAAGCAAGTAACTCCTTTTTTTTTCTTTCCATAACAAAGCTTATATTAGTAAATAAATTCCCATGCACTTTTACTTTTTATAGTAATATTAAAGAGAAAAAAATAGCAAGGATAACAAAAACACGTTTGCAAGCGAGCGTCGTGTATGTTTATGAAAATACAAAAATGTATTTTAAAATCGTCATGAAAATATATTTATTTTATATTTATATTCTTTTTAATCAAATATATATATTTTTATTGTTTTCATTTTATTCTATGCTGAAACAGTAGCTAAACACTGATACATAATTAAAAACAATTATTGATTCAAATGTTGGATTAAAATAAAAAATTAGAATGACTAAAATATACCAAGTAACACATTTGATCAAATGGCTGCCATGTGCATTGCAATTGCAAGTCAATAAAATGCAAAAGCATATAAACAGAGAAAGATATCGCACCTTAGCAATGTATTCACAGCTTAATCTATGACCTAAACATGCTGTTCCCCGTGATTACCCCAAGTTGATGCCATCACATTCTCTCACATGACCAATTTGGCTAGGGCATTTCCACAGCAAGAAATAGGCTTCTTCCATGGTTGAACTTCTGCTCGACATGGTCAAGGTTTCAAGAGCCAGGCATGGCAGGGACAGGTGGCAATTGCATGTGCAACCAGCCTGTATTTATTTATACACCATCAATTTGTCCTCTAATACTTCCATAATCAATCACTAAGCATGGCACAATGTGTGTTTATAGAATGATGGGTATTTTTTTGTTTGACATGTGGGGGGGTTTATTGTGCCCTAGGAGTGGAGGCCCAGGAACATGATTAGGGCCCATTATGCTGACATGGCCCACAAGGTGATATAAGTATCCTTAATTATTCCATTCTGGTCCCTCCATTTATTACACTTGAGGGGAGAAGAAGGAAGGAGGAAGGACTTTCATGGCTTGACTCCATTTGGGATTATCATGCACTCGTGATAATTTATTTCCAGGATGAAGAATGATGATCACAATCTTCCCAAATCAATGGAAATATGATTTTTATCTGATTAATTTTTTTAAATCGACTATATACATTGCAGTTTCTCTTTCAATCTATGGATTTTCAGAAAGTAATGAGAATAAATGGGATTCATCCCCCCCATCGAGATCATGAACGTGTCTCAATGCATGCATTCTCAAGAACAGGGATGCTCTCATGTGATGGATACAGGGAATGCTCTTCAAGAAGGAGATTTTCCTCATGCGTTAAACTTTGGATTAAAGACTCGTGATGTTAAATTTTAGAAAGTGCAGTGATTATTTTTTAATTTTTTTTGTTTGAAAATATATTTAAATAATATATATTTTTTATTTTTTAAAGTATTTTTTACATTAAGATATCAAAGTGTTTCTTTGGATACATTGAATCTGATGATCCAATCTCCTGATTATAATGAATAATTTAATTAATTGTCGAGTATAATCAAATCATGAGATGATATTTAAGCCCTTTTTTAATAGTATCTTCTCAAAATCAACCTTGTTATTATATCACTTCACGTTTCAGGCACTATGCATTGTTTTATCATCCTCAAGAACTGCTAATCATTAACTAGGATCCCATAAATCCGTAGATCATGTGTTAGAAGAGAGAGAGAGAATACATGGAATCAACAGCTCTAACTACAATGATTAACGCAAGCAAGAGATGCTTTTCTGAGTTCTTTAATCAACTTGTATTTTATAAAAGAGAGGGGATAAAGAAGAGGTTGTCTGCAATACAGTTGGCTGAGAAAAATGTCAAGAGGGAGAAGATGCTGATCGGTAGCTTGTTATGGAGGTTAGAATAAGTTCATTAATGGTGCATGCTTTACAGGGAAGCTTTTTCAAGGGTTTGTTTGTGACGATGGTTTAAAATATTTTTTATTTAAAAATATATTAAAAAATTATTTTTAATATTAATATATTAATATTATTTAAAAATATAAAAAATATCATTTTAAGTTAAAATTTAAAAGAACATGATTCACACCTTAAATCTAGTATATTCAAAAACTTAAGACATAAGTTCAATATTTTTAAATAAAAATATTATTAAGAAGAAATCAAACTAATTTTTTTACTGTCTTGATTGGATTACAAGTTGATCTTTGAAATTAACTCAATTATATTAGATTAATTTAAAATTTAAAATTTTTTCTATGTAATTATATTATGATGATATAGTTTTAATTTTGGTAATAGAAAGAGCCCAGTATCAAAATTTTCATTTCTATTGACATTTTGTTGCAAATTAGCGCCAAAGTTTTTCACCAACACGAGTTTTTGTATTTATTTAAGGAGAACAAAAATAAAAAAGAGTCGCTGTCTTTCTTTATCCTTAAAATGCAATAAACTACCTAGTCCTTGTGTCGGCAGAGACAAAGCCTCCACGCTTCATCACTAATTGACGGTCCTTTTTTGGAGTTTTTTGAGAATATAGATGTGGATATTTTTTAAATATATTTTTTATATTAAAATATATATTAATATTATTTTTTTATTTTTTTTTTAAAAATATTTTTAATATTAATATATTAAAATAATTTAAAAATATATTAATTTAAAATAAATAAATAAATTTTAAATATTAAACCCTCAAAGGTCCATATTTCAGCTAGGTTGGGTTTTCAAAAACATTATTTAAAAGTTGATTTGATTAAAAATATAGATTGATGAATAAACCAGTTAAAACTTTAATTTTTTATTTTTAAAAAATAATTATATTTTAACTTTAAAAAATTAAAATAATAATTTTTTAATTGACTTAGATTAATCCAATTAATCCGTAAATTGTATTCTAGGTTGGTTTATGGGACTGACCAAGATTCAACACTATGATTATTACATAAGTAAATAAGTTTGCCTTTATTGTGATGTCTGAAATTTTTTTAATTTTTTTTTAAAATTATATTAAAATAATTTTTTTGTATTCGACATCGACACATTAAATATTATATTAAAATTATTGAAAAACACTATAAAAAAATAAATTTAATATATTTGTTAAGCAAATACATTTTTAAAATATATTCATACACAATTGAAAACATAGTATTAGATATGCGTTAAGAAATGATTTAAACCTTGTATGGTTTCCCAAACAAGAATGACCTTTGAATTGGGTTTGGGCTAGTGATATGAGGCCCAACAACCTAAACAAAAGCCTAACCCATCCATTCACTTGACAAGTTTAGTCAACCAAAACTTGAGCTCTCGTTGGTAACTGGAAGTCATTTTCTCGAAATAAAAAACAAAGTCTATGTTTCTTTGCTCAAAAATAAATTTATTTTGATAATTAATTTTTATAAAAAATAAATTTTATAAAAAATAAATTATTTTATAATATTTAATATAATTATAAAAAATAAATTGATAAATATTTTTTAATATTTAATTATATCATGAAAAATGAACTGAAAAATAATCTATTAATATTTTATATTTTTTAAAATTTTATTAAAAGAATAAAGATTAATTTTTATAAATAAAAAAGTTGGAAAAGAATGAAATTGAATAAAATTTTTATAAATTATTTAAAATAAAATAAATAATAATTAAAATAATAAATATGAAATCTAATAGATAAAAAATTTAAAAAATATAATTTTATAAATAATTATAAATAAAATAAATAGTAATAAAAAATAAGATCAAATTTAATAAATAAAAAATTTTAATTAAAAAAAATAAGAATTAAAAAGATAAGAATTTTTTTATTGATATAAAAATTAAATTTTAAAAAAATTAATTAAAAATAAAAAATAAAATAAATAAATAAATAAATTTTAAATAATCAATAAATAATAATAAATTTCTGATTTTTTCATAATTTTTAAATTTACAAAAAATAATTTTTATTCAAAACAATTTTTTTTTAAAAAACCAATTTAATTTTTTCTTAACGAGAAGATATCTTTTATGGATTAAGTTTTTTAATAATAAATAAACATAGAAAAACTTTTAAAGTGAAACAGACTTCTCAATGAACTTTCCATATCTCATTAAAATCTATCTTCACTCTCCCTTTCACCCACTCTGCATTTTGATCTCACCACGTGTCCCTTACGCTTAGTCAACTGGGGCGTGCATCACACTCCCTCCCTTTGCGTAAACGTTTCGTGTGCCGTCGAATTTGATTCTCGTCGGTAGTCACGCATTTTATTTTAAATACTGAAAAACAAAAATCTGGGTTTGTAGGGTTTAACCGAAACAGGACCTGGGTCTGTCTTAGATTTTTAAATGGTGAAGAAAAACGAGAGCTTTAAGCCCAAACAAGAAAGCAAGAAGGAGAGAAAGAGATGGAGTTCATGGGGGTTGATCGGGGCATTAGTGGCAGTTGCTCTGGCAGTTGCTGTAGCTGTTACTGTTTCTCCAATGTCCGCATCAAAGATTGGTTCTTTGATTAACAGCAATAACAAGTCATGTCAATGCCCTTCTTCTCAGGTACAATTCATTCTTTCTAGTTTTGGATGTTAATTGTTTGTGATTTGGCAATCATTTGGTTATTTTTTTTTTTGGTTTTGAGCGCAGGATTCAGGGAAATATAAGGGAGTGATTGAGGGTTGTTGTTGTGATTATGAGAGTGTAGATAGTGTAAATGGAGAGGTGTTGCATCCTTTGCTTCAAGAGCTTGTTAAAACACCCTTTTTTCGGTATTTTAAGGTAAGGATTTTCTGTTTTTGTGTTATTTTGGGGTCATGCACTTTTAGTTTTATTGTGATAGTGAGTGTTTCTTGGTTAAATATTTTTGCACATGGTAAAGAAATGATGAAGATTATGGCTTTTTCTGCAATTTCAACCAGACCTGAGCAAATGATTCTTAGTTGTGGTGGTCAAGTATCAATGCAATAGGAAAATTAGTCTGTTTGGATGCTGGTGTTAGCCTGACATTCGTTTTGGGAGAACCTTTTTTGCTCTAAATTTTTCTGTAGTGGAAACAATAGGTTCATGTAAAGGCTTACAAAATGGACTTCATGTGGCACTTGTTCATTGAATTGGCTCCTTTTATGTGCTGAAGTGGCTGTTTCTAAATTATTTTGTTTCAATGTCACTTCTTGGGAACCATTTCAATATCAGGGAAGACATGGGTTAAGAGTGATTATCGTATTTGTGTCCAGAATAAATATTCAACAAAACATAAACATCAGTTTGTTCAATTTTCCATTGTGCTGTAAATCTGAGCAACTGTAATAGTTGACTACTGTGATTCTTTTATTTTCCTTTGTAACATGACATGCATTTTCCTTATGGGAGGTTAAATTGTGGTGCGACTGCCCCTTCTGGCCCGATGATGGTATGTGCCGCTTGCGTGATTGCAGTGTTTGTGAATGCCCAGAAAACGAGTTCCCAGAACCTCTTAAGAAGCCATTCCTTCATGGTCTTCCAGCAGATGATGTGGCATGTCAAGAGGGAAAGCCACAGGCTGCTGTTGATCGCACATTAGACAGTAGAGCTTTTAAAGGATGGATAGAGACAGATAATCCATGGACAAATGATGACGAGACTGATAATGGTACCTGCTGACTTTTTGGTGAATGCAGACTGCATAATTTTCTTGGTTTTGAATCTTGAAGATCATGTAGTATCCAGCTTTCTACTGTATGGAAGGAGATATAGTATTTACAAATTGGAAAGTACATGATAACTTAGGCATCACTTTTGATTAATAAGACCATGAATACAATTAGCTTCGATCTAGTGATAACTTGGTGAGACTGCAACTGATTATTGAACTATCATGTTTCCCAATAGAAATTATAGAACCCTGAATTTTAGTATCACCTCAAACTGCTGTTACAAGTATTATCTTCCCTTTAGCGAGGGGGTTATTTCTTAAAAGAACATTGCAGAGGCTTACTATTGAAGTATCTTGTAGATGGGATGACATATGTGAATCTCTTATTGAATCCGGAACGCTACACTGGTTATGTTGGTCCATCAGCTAGAAGAATATGGGATGCTGTTTACTCAGAGAATTGCCCAAAATGTAAGCTGATTTTTTAATAAAATGTCTTTTAAATTAGCAGAGCAGGCAATTGGATTTTGCTGACTGAGATAATTGGTTAATCTGTTGCATTTACTTGCATAGTTGAAATTGAATTTTGTTCCCTTTTGAGTTCTAAATCTTGGTTGAAGATATTTTATTGAACTAGTCAATCATGTAGAACTCAAACTTGTCTTTAATGAAACTCTTGCTTGAGGTGAAAGGAAAAAAAAAAGGATTATATTCATCACTTTTTCTTAGATATTTTATTTTCTGCTGTTTCTCTCGAATTTGAAAGTCACCATGTTTTTCCTGTGATATGTGGTGAATCTCCATGAATGTCCATGTTTCTTCAAAGCTTCTAATTCTTAATTTTGATTTCTTTTCATTGCCATAATCCATTTAACTTCATGCAGATCCATCAGGAGAGATGTGCCAGGAGAAAAAAGTATTATACAAATTAATATCTGGCATCCACTCTTCCATTTCAATCCATATAGCTGCTGACTATCTTCTTGATGAGAGCACCAATAAGGTTTTCTTTCTGCCTTGTGCTATCAACACTGCTGTAATTCCTGTTTTGAATGTTCTCAACATAATAACTTACAAAATTTTAGGCATTAGCCACACTGCATCTCTCTTTTATACTATATTTCTTTTTTGTTCTTGAAGGTCCGTTCTGATAGAACCTTGTACATTATACAGTCATGTAGAGTTACCTAAATTGGATCATTTCCTGAAGTTTTATTCTGTCTATGTAATTTAGAATAACTAGATGAGTAATGCAGGGAAATTTTTAACAAAAATGAAATGAACTCAATGAAGACCAACCCAAATGTAATTAATTTTATTGGACACTGATGTTGTTTATGTACATTTTCAGTGGGGTCAGAACCCGGAATTGATTTATGATCGTGTTCTCAGATATCCTGATCGTGTCAGAAACTTGTACTTCACATTCCTCTTTGTTTTGCGCGCAGTGACTAAAGTGAGTACTGTAATACGTGTCTGGTAGATAATTTCAGACATTGATATTGGAGTTTGTTGGTGCTATTTTATTCAAAATTTGTTATAGGCAGCAGATTACCTGGAGCAGGCTGAGTATGACACTGGTAACCATACAGAGGACCTAAAGACAGAGTCTTTAGTGAGGCAGTTATTTCACAACCCCAAACTCCTAGCAGCTTGCCCTCTTCCATTTGATGAAGCTAAGTTATGGCAAGGTCAAAGTGGACCTGAACTGAAGCAGCAAATTCAAAAGCAATTCAGAAATATTAGGTCCTCTTTTTAAGACTCAACTAATGTTTTGTCTTGAATGGAAGGCTCCTCTTATAAAGAGAGATTGATTTTCTTCATGCGTTTTCTTTAGTCCTGATATTCAATTCTAGCAATTTTAAAGGACAGTAAAATGTGATTCTGAAAGACAATTTTTTCTCCTAAATTTTTTGAATTTCTTAACTAGCTAATTGATCATACCACTTTTTTTTTAATTATTTTGTATGCTTTATTAATATATCATATAAACATATTGCAGTGCATTGATGGACTGTGTTGGCTGTGAGAAGTGTAGACTCTGGGGAAAACTTCAGGTTCTTGGCCTTGGTACTGCATTGAAGATCCTCTTTTCTGTTGATGGTCAAAATAAGCTAAGCGAATCTGTGAGTTTTTGAATGTTCTGGATTTCATATGTTTTGCATATCATTAAAATCTCCAAAAGGACTGGTCACTGAATGGAATTGGTAAATCCAAATGTTAGCTCTGTTTAATATATGCTTGAACTGCTGTCATTGCAGCTCCAACTACAACGAAATGAAGTAATTGCTCTGGTAAATTTGCTCAGTCGACTCTCAGAATCTATCAAATACGTTTGTGAACAGGGACCTTCAATTGAGAAGACCATGGAGAGACAGATATCAGATCCTTCTGAAACCAAGTATGCTAGTACATGACAGAGAGCAGGGGAGTCTCTGTCCCGGCTTTGGTAATTAATTGTCTATCCTACTAGATTGTTTAAGATTCATGGTACCAATGAGTGAAGCTGGTAAAACACATGCTGAAATGATGTTTGCAGGTTGGGAAAATCATTGTTAGACACTGCTGTAAAAATTTTGAAGGCTGCTTTACAGTTATACATACCAGTATCGCTTAAGAGCAAAAGGTCAGGGGTTCTGCAGAAACACAGTTTTCCCGAGAACACAAGTCCACGCAAATGTTGGTATAGAATAGTCTGGAGTAGGCATGGTTTGAACACTTAAAATGTGGTACTCATTACTCAACATTTGCCTGATTGGGCCTGTGGTTGGTGGTTATATTCATGCTTCCCCCTTTTAAACAAAGAAAACAAGTATACGACACGTATTGATGCAAGTTTTGTTTCTCACTCCATGTGATTCATGTTTTTCGTCTTCGTTAAGTTGTCTTGTATCCTATACCAATTACTGTCTGGTTAAAAAAATCGTGGTATAATCATCTCTGTAATTATTTCCCTCTTGTATTTATCTGGACCTCACAATAATTGTTAGTATAACTTGTTTAACTAAAAGAGGTATCGTAAGACACGATTTCGTTGAGATAACTGCACAAACCATTCAACGGATAATCTCATGGTGGTGTAGAACATATCCCTAGTTCAAGTTGTTTTGATAGAGTGAGTGAATTCTACCAATTCTTCTTGTTCATAAACATGCATGCAGTGTGCTCCTCTAATTTCTGTTTGGCATGAAGAGATTGCAAGCATTTCCCCTTGCATCGGTGATTCTTCCACAAGAAAACGCCGTTTCATGTTTCCACGAGGCACTGATACAGATGCGAACGCATCTGCCAAGGCTTCGCAAATGTGACGATTATGCAATTACAAGATTCAAACAGATGATTAGCATAATAAAAAAATACACACCATAGTCCTTTCTCACCCTTCTATTATACAAGAAGGAAGGAAGCAGATGTAATGTCAGATATCAGTGAGAAATGTATCAATTAGATTGGAGTTCTTGCCACTGTTCCACTATTCCACCTCCTTTCCTTTTCTCCTAGCATCTGCTTCTGCTGAGTTTCCCTCATTCCTGTTCTTCTACCATTTCCTAGCAATACCCTATGTGCGGTCCTGCCTCGACTTCCAATAGAGACTCTAACCTTCTCCATCCCGACATTTATACCACCTCTTCTCATATGTTGCTGCAGTGGGGACTTCATGTTAACTTTCTTTTGAAGGCTTCGTTTCAACATGGTGCTTATCCGCTTGGAGCCATATCTGATTTCTTTAGGGCTGTCGCATTGTGTCTGCTCAGGCAAACAATTCGTCTCAGACCCTTCCGAATCTTCTTTCATATCCACTTGACATAATGGAAATGAACTTGGTATACTCGGTACACTTGGGAGTGGAATCATTGAGTTCCGCCTTGGAGCTGGGGCTGCTAGGACGCGTCTTGCCGTTGTACAAATTGAGGCCCTGCCAGTCCTCTTCAGAAATCGTGGTTGATCAGCCATGGCAGGGTTGTTTTCTTTTTCAGTAGAGTCAGTCAACTTGACAACCCCCTCTGTGGAGGGAAGGGGGATTGTGGATTTGTAACTGGTGTTCCCCATTGGTGGCAGAGTCAGATTTGTCTGTTCTTTGTTCAACGCACCATTCACAGGTTCATCAAAATTCTTGTTACTCCCTAATATTCTATTTGAAAGCGGTGGCCTAGGCGGTGCAATAATTGGCTCATCTTGCTGCTGTTTCGTTTGCTGTTGCTGCTGTTGCTCGGCAATCTTTGTGTCCACATGCTGGCGTGCCAGCTTCCTTTCAACTAGGAGCTGTGCCTCAAGCTCCTTTACCTGCAAAATCAACGAAAGAAAAGGGAAACTAAAGATCCATTTTCCAGCATAATGAAAAATGAAAAAATTGGTGAGCTGATTTACAAGTGAAGTTGTAATGGTTTCTGACAACCTATATACTACCTTATCTTGCAAGATCTTATATTTAAAGTCCTTTTCTTTTGTCTTCAAGTCCAGTCCATTGATTGTATCCTCCAACTTCTTTATTTGCACATCTTTGCTTTTCAAATCTTGCTTTGATTTCTCAGCCTTAACAGACAGGAGAGCCCATTTCCATGGACATACAGGAACAGTCAGACAGACATAATAGAAAGGTGATAACCATAGATTAAGGCTAAATAAAGAACAGGGCATTTAAAGTATAAGTTATCACTATACCATCTGCTTGTATCTCAGAAGTTCAGCATTGTCCAACTGTCTCTTTGCAGGCCCCAACTCTATCCCTCTAACTCTGCTTGCAAAATTGAGCGAGCATAGAGTCTCACCTAGGTCATTCTCATTGGGGCTGATCTGTAGAAACATGAGTGTCTTTGAATCTCCTCCTAAAAAACATGGATCCAGATATTAGTTTTACTCATTTTATACCTGCATAACTCCTGTAAATCAACCCAAATTTATATTTACTGCATAGTTCAGCTAGAAAAGTACCCAGGGAGTCTTGAAGAAGGTGCGTGAGCTTGGAATTTCTGGACAGCAAGCAAACATGTTATTAACATTTACACTGAAGGTATGCTTATTGGGTTGTTAGTTTGCACGTAGAAAAATAACAAATCAAAGACTGGTTAAAATTTTTTATAACCTGAATGGGATGTGAGGGCTTTTAGTTGCGAGAGCAGATATGACATCACCAAGTGCAGATAATGATTTATTAATATTTTGAGTTTCCTTCAACCGCTCTCCTTGCACTTCTGTCTTCGCTATCCTCTCACTTCCTGCTAGGTCAACCAACCATAACTTGCTCTTTGTGCATTCCCCGTTCAATAAATTCTCTCCCTTCACCATAACACAGTGTATGCTGGATCAAGAACAATCCATTCGTTAGCCTTTACTCCCGTTACAAACACATTATGCAATTATTGAGTATAGATAAAAACTCAAATGGAGCATAGAGACACGGACCAGTGAGATCGGCTGCTGTGCTCATTAGCATTGGTAGAGCCAACTGCCCTTGCATTACTACCAGTTCTTAGAACTTGCCAAACCTCACTCATGTTGTGTACCTTTGCCTCAACCAGCCCAGGAACATGATGTAGTCCATCACCAGCTTGTCTTATTTCTAGCCTGCATTTCATATAATAATGAACATATATAGTAATAGGTTGAAGAAGCCAAGACTCCAATGCTTCGGTTAAACTGACCCGAAGATCATAAAAGTGAGGATAGAGGACAAATAGTAGATTGGTTAAAAACAGGAATACTGCTCTATTTCTTACTGCTGATGAGATATATCACAAATAATCTCATATTGGGATCTTAAAACGAGTGAAAGGAAATCTCAGGCTAATAATGAAAAAAAAAAGTGTATAGAAGTTTATCATAAAAAACAAAGAACTGATTGTGAACATTTCATATTTTGTATTCCATTGATTCATGTTTTGGAAGCATATAGAAGTTAAGATGGAATATCATTCGAGATTTCAACATTGAAAAGGATTGAGTGTGTTTAAGTCATTTAGACTGCCAATCAAGCCCACAACAGGTTTTGCAAGTAAATAGCAACAAGGAACACGTGGACTTTACCCTTTATACAATTTTGATGTTCTCAACTGTGTAAGATTCATTATCAGAATATAATGGTGATCGTGAAAAGAACATTCACTAAGTATAAAGACCGTAGAAAACATAAGATGAAAATGGAGAGAAAATACAAGGAATTCATACTACCTCTTCGCAGCCACTCCTGGCTGAGAGTCTGACACCAGCAAATCTTGTATTTGCTCATTATAAACTTCAAGAACGCTTACAGATACATCATATCGAAATAGCTTCTCTCTCTCCTTAATCATATGAAAAACTTGCTCAAGAGTCCTAAAATTTACTCCACGATCTTCTTCTGTACCCTCCATTGTAAAAGTTTTTCCAGTCCCCGTCTGTCCATATGCAAAAATACAGACGTTGTACCCATCCAAGACCGAGCTTGCAAATGGAGCAGTGTCTTCAAAAACATCAGCTGAGAAATCAAGCAAAAGCAATGGTTTATTATTGAAAGGAACAGAGTGGATAACTACAAGATCCAAAATGCACTTCACACAAGAGGTGATTACCTTGGTTTGCTTGGGGGCCAAAAACAGCATCAAACTTGAAGGTCTTTTTTGGAAGTCCATTTGACATAACAGTTAGCTCACCATCTTTAGCAGATTCAAAATCAATAGTCATTAAAGCTCCGGCTGCAACTTCTTCGGATTTTAGAGGCCGACACCGGCAAAACACCCTAATGTTTCCTGCAAGAAAGATTCAGAATTCAGTATACCATCTTTAAATTCCTAACATATAGAACTCCAGATATCTAAGCAAAAATAAATTTACCTTTCAACTCTAGAACCTTATTGTACAGTTCCTTTCTCTCTTTGGCTCCTTCAACAAATTTAATCTTTAGATCCTCATGCAAATCTACTTGCTGTTTCACTGTCAGAACAAAATAAGTGAATAAAAAGTGCAGAAGAAAGATAGCTGAGTTGGTCATATAAACAGTACATTGACCTACTTTTGAACAGAATAGTAGACCTTATCTCGTCCATATCTACAAGGCAATTCTTGTATGCCAGTGCCTCCTCTGATAGCTTGATATGCTCCATTTTCATAATCTGTTAAATGAAACCTTTTTCAAATAATGCAACATAGTACCAGATATTCCATGAGACAGATGTCAAAAACTCATAAAAGTACCTTCAGTTTTCTTGTCAAGTCTCTCAATGATGTGAACCACCTACTCTTCTCTTTCACTTGTCCCTCAATGGCAAAGGCTGCATACAACCAACCATCAGCACAATCAACATTTGTGGACAGTCAATGTGATTACTACAGGCAACATTAGATTTCCATACCCAAGGACCCAACATGCATCGACTTGCGCATGAGCTCATTTTGGAGCTCCTGTAATGACTTCAGAGCATCCTGGCATTCCCTGCTCTTAAGTCGGTTTTCCCTCTTAAGTTCATCCATTGCCCTCCTCATCTCTGTTAATTCCCTTCTCTGAAACTCGTGATCTCTCAGTAGCTTCTGATAATCCCCTTCCACCTCAAGGTGACCTAATTCCTGCAGTTTAACCATCATTTTAGAGGCAATAATCTAATGTTTCTCACAAACTAAATTAGAATCTAAAAGGATTAAGAGGTCATACTTTGGGTGAATTGCACTCCGCTACTTGAGACATTCCTATAGTTTTCAGTAATCTAGCTTCTCCAGTATCTGAAATAAGAAGTTTTAGAAAGCTTAACTAAATTTCTATCTTGAAACATGAACCAAAAACGATAGTTCAGAAACCAAAAGAAGATAGAAAACTGAACTTACTAGAAGAAAAATCTTTTGTAACAGAAATGCCACATACAATCGGTTTTCCCATCACTCCTTCAAATCTAATCAATAAGTCCTCATCACCCTCTACGAAAGCTTTCAGGCCAGATACAACCAGAGGTTTATTTGCGCCTACTTGTGCATATATGTCGAGGCATGACATAACCTACAAAAACAATCAATCATACAATAAGATGATGGCATTAGCAACCTCCATTGAAACTACTATTTGTTTTGGTTTCATGAATTCTCACCTTCTTCTCTTGTACAAAAACATCAAATACTCTTAGCCCAGGAGGGCCATCAGTGAATACAATTTCTGCAAGGTGCAAACTCACATCATAATTCCCAGGCTCCAGCGCCCGAAAACAATACGAGAAGTTACCATACCGTGCCGTTTGGTAGAGAGAAAGACCCCCATCCTGTCCATCCCCAATTGTAGCATCAGTCCTTACTGTATCACCACCCAGAAAACAATCATCCCCTAAAAACTCTACACCCCCAAAAACCACAGCCCTGTCAGTGCATCCTGCATTAATGCACACACCAGGAACAAAATCTTTCACCAATTTCTCTTCTTTTTCTTGCTGTGGAAGGAGCTCGAACGAAGATTCAGGAGACAACTCTTTGTTGAATGTTTGAAACACGGAAGAAAACTTTACACATGGACTCTTAATAGAGTCGTTCATATCAGACCCATCAATACCATTCTCCAAAGAAAGCTCAATTGAACACTTGTTGTCATCCAATAATTCAGGAGAATCTCCATAAGCAGTTCTGGATATATCAGGTGAACCAGCACAAATGACCAGATCAGGAGATGTTAATGAAAACCCTAACATGGACCTACCTGAAAAAATAACACAAAATTCAATCAAATTCTTAAATCTTGATAACCCCAATAAAAAGTTCGATCTTGACGTCCAGTTCTTGATCAAAATGGTCAAAAGAAGAGATTTTTTTACCATCAATCGCCTCATTGTCAACTCGGTCTATCAGTTTTTTCATAGTAATTGATTCTACGCTTTGGCTTTCTTGCCAACACATATCTACAACAAGAAAGTGAAAAAAGAAGAAGAAGTTAATTATTCCTTTAAGAGATAACAGAGTGTTCCCAACAAAATTTTAACGGGTTTGCTTTAAATTTAGGGAAAAAAGACCACGCATCACCTTCATTTGAATCTGAATCTACCATGGCCAAAGTTTGAGACTTCGAAGAAATGAGTCCAGTCTCTAAATAAGAAAAAAGAGAGAAACAAAAGTTTAAAAACCCAAAAAATATCTACAAAACCAAGAAAGAAAAATTGAGTACTAGAGAAGGTGAAGTGATCTTACTTGAAGAGCAAGAGAGAGGGCTGGTATTATGTTGTTGTTGGTGGTGTACATCAGTCAGGAGAAGGGGGTCATGCCAATGAGGAGGTTGCTCATTAGTACTATTACTATCTTCCATGGAAACTGAATTGAATTCTTTAAAAGGGTTCAAAAGAAAAAGGCACAGTTTTGAATGCGCAATCAATTGATGAGCTTTGAATTAGAATGATAGAGAAAAAAGACAAGTGCTTTACAATCCTTTTGTTCTAGAGAGAGAGAGAGAGGAGAAAAGGGAAAGGGAGAGTTGTTTGGGTTGTAAATATTGACGTTGATTTGGCAATTCAAAGGTAAGAAAACATAGGATTCATTGTTTGATGGATGATTTGCCTCGGCTCAGATAGAGTTATGAAGAAAGGAGACCGTTGCTCCCTTTTTTTGAATTTTGAAACGTAGGAGCCGGGCTCACTGCGTGCTTGCTTGGGCCATGAAATCTTCTAAAGTGTGTATAATGCATACTTAAATTAAATATTTAATTACAATTTAGTCACTGTATTTCAAACGATTTTGTAAATTAGTCCTTCTACTTTCATTCCCTTCATCCTGGTTGACAACCGTTATTTACCTTGAAATTACAAAAAAATAACTTTGCAATGCGTTTTTAATTTTATCTGCTGTAGGTGAGCTGGAGAACATTGATTAGAGATGGATTAAGAAAAAAACAGTAAAATTGTAATGAAAATTCAATAGGACTAGATACAAACAAATATAATAATATAGGGATGACAGACATGTATCTCAAGACTTGAACTCAAATGTAGTAGAAGAAGACAAGTCTTTTCCACTACTAAACCAAACTCCTCAATACAAAAAAGTGTGGTAGCTTTTAGAAAAAAACCAATCATACCTCCCACCCAAACACCCTCTAAGATTTATAGGTCTGAGTTTTTTTTTTGACCCTTTGCTTTTTTTTTAATTATTTTTGGTCATCTTTTCATTTTTTGTTTTTTTTTCTAATTTTATTATTCAATGATTTATCTTTTGCTTTTTAATTAAATTTTATTTTTCAGTATTATATTAATTATAAATTATTTTTTATATTTTTTATTATATAACAAAAAATAAAAATGATTCAATTTAGTATAGTTCATAACCAAATCATAAATTTTACTAGTTCACTATAATTATTTAAATCCATTTGTTTTTAATTTTTTTAAACCTATCAAATTGACAAGAACATATTTAAACAACTTTTATATAAATTAATTTAAAAATTGAGCTAAACAAAAAATTAAATGAAAATTTTTTAAGTTTAAAATGTTATATCAAATTTAATAACAATACCTAGATATTATTTTTTCACATTCAAAGGTTTTTTTTGTTCCAAGTTGCAATACAGTAGGAAATAACCTTAAAACACTAAAAAAACTGGCTTCCCAATCTGCTTCACTATTAAAATTGTGAAGTGTCTTTCAAATATGATGCAGCAAGATTTACCATTCTCATAAAACCTACAATATTCATACAATCTTTCCTAACCCAACATTATTTTCTTTAGTTTTTGGACCCCTAAACCAAAAATTAACAAAAATTGTATGTTAAATACTCGATAACTTAATGACTATTAGTACTTTTTTTTTCCTTCTACAATTTTAGCAGCACATGTAATTACAGAATTTAAAGAGTCTGGTGCCCCCTCGATATACAAAATAGCTTCTAGGGTAACTCTGAAAATTAGAATTTCTGAAAAGAATGGTGATTATAATTACAAAGTCTGGCCTTCCTCTACTTCTGTTTGCTGCAACTTTGAGTAGCTAAATTTTAAGAGACAATGTAGGAGGTGGTGCATGCCTAATTCTGAGCACCTTAAAAAAAAATTCAATTTCTTTCAGAAATGTTACATCGTTTTGGCACAATGAATCTTGAGGAACTTGTATGATTGCTCCTTTACAGAAAGTAACTGAGATCCGGTATGTGTTACTATATATACAACAAAATAGCATACAACACTGGACAAAATCACCTCAAGCTCCGATCCTGCACGCCCTGCGGTTGACATGAATTGGATGTGTTGGGCAGCTCATCTGTATTCCACGAACTGAGCAAATGTTAATAGCACTACTTCGATAGTGCTGCCTTTATTGTCCTGTAATGCTTTGGTTTCCATTAGGAGAACCGAATATATTCAGCTATAGAGCCGCATGCCGAGCTACATGTTGATTCCTGCCTCTTCCAGTGCAGCTGCCATGGAGGCTGAGGCCTCTTCGAGGGTTCGCTTCTTCTCTACCGTGTTGAAGGCCTCTATAGTATCACCTTCCTCCCAATCATCATAATCTTCCGCCCCAATACCACATTCTAGTCCGGCATTTACCTGTCAGGAAAAGATAAAATTTGTGGAGTTAAAATTGATGCTAATGAAAAACATGGAGGTGTCTGAACAGATCTTCAAGCCTAATGAATCGGAGAATTGCAAGTTCATAGATGTTATGGATTGATAGTTGATAAAGAAAAGCATATTGGAATAAGACCAGGTATATACGAGGCATCAAGTTAGAGGACAGCATGCTACAGCCACTAGGGAAGCCATCTTGCAATCTTAAACAGCATAAGAAAATTCACCAATAAAAATAAAAGGCAGAGTAATTCAATAAATAACATAAATACGGAGGTAGAGAAGAGGCTGCATTTCTCATAATTAGATTCCACAAATCGACGCAAGAAAGCAAAGCATAAAAGTTAAAGGAATTGATCTCAACAAATAGTCAAATACAATAAAAATTGGATGATTCAGTCATCTCATTCAAACAACATAATTGCAGCAACTTTAAATTCCCATTACTTCACAAAAGCAAAGCATAAAAGTTAAAGAATTGATCTCAACAAATAGTCAAATACAATAAAAATTGGATGATTCAGTCATCTTATTCAAACACAATAATTGCAGCAACTTTAAATTCCCATAACTTCACAAAAAAAAAAGTCTCCCATATTGCAATCGTGCTAATTCATGAATAATGCAAGCAATATCCCCTAAAAGAGACTGAATTGCGAAATCACATTATGCATATCATTCAACCTTTAACATCATCCTCACAGAATAGCAGAGTTATTAAGGACATCAAGTCAATGGATAAAACATGCCTCTATAAAAATCATTATAAATTCCAAAGGAAAGGAAAAGCAAAGCAGTGATAGATATTTGATGGACAACTCACTAAAAGCTCTGTATAAACCAAGTCCGTAAGCAAGTAATGAATAAATATACTTCATGAGATGTAACCATGCTGCACAATGCTCAACAGAAATGCAGGTCTCTGGAGGGTGTGATAGAGCACCAGTATCAACTAAATTTACAAGTTTGCTGATACTGTAATACTGAAAGGAGACCATATGACACACTATAACAAAGCAAAGTTACTGGCATAAAAATCTTACCTCCTTCACACTATACCATATGACACTATAACAAAGCAAAGTTACTGGCATAAAAATCTTACCTCCTTCACTATTTCCTTAACACGTTTCAGTGAATCAAGGACACCAACATGGACTGTTTTTCTATTTCGGACAATCCTAATTCCACAGCCTTTTACTATTTTGCCTTCTGTTACCATGCATCCAGCAACACGACCACTGCCACTGCTAAATACTGCCCGAACTTCTGCTGAGCCAATTATCTCTTGTTCCTATCAATACGCAAGTAGCAAAACAGTAAATATGCTGCAATAGATATTTCACAACATTAAAGCAAGGCAGCACATTCTCACAAGTAAAAAATATTCCTGACTCAAATGAACATGTATTCCAGTGATAAGTGTTTTTGAAGGCAGTCCTTAAAAAAAGAGGAATGGAGAATAAACACAAGCATTGTCCTAACCTGGAACCAATAACTAAACAATTGATTCGATCCACCAACCTCATGCCCCAGAACAGGATAAATTAAACATGGACACATCAGCATAGTAGAATGGTGAAGAGGGTTTCCTGCCTTGGATAAATATTATATGCTTCATGGAAACTTCTTCCTCAGAAGAGACATTCATGTCAAACGCTGAACAGTAATGGTATGAGTATGAAACAACAGCATGCCTGTACTCTGATATGATGAACAAGCATATACCATGATGCAGAACTCCTATATAACATCCTGGAAGTTCTTTTTAGAGTTTGTTTCCGCATTCATATCAAAATCAAAGAACATCCAACATATTAAAAATGTAATGCAAAGAGACAGAAAATTAACCCAGCAAGGTAAGGACATGTAGCTCAACAGAAAAAACCGAATCCAATCTGCCTTTTATTCAACCCCCCCCCCCCCCCCTAAAAAAAAAAAAGCCACAGATGGGATTTTTTTTTGCCATGCATATATTCCCAATCATGCACAATGTAACACAGGATATACATGGAGTATAAATAGTATCAGCAAGCGAAGTTTGATAGAAAGAAACAAGTGATGCATTAGAATTAACCTCCACAGGCTCCAGAAGTCCTTCCATTGCATTTCGCACATCATCAATGAGTTCGTAGATAACTCTATATAGCCGAATCTCAACACCTTTTCTTTCTGCGTAGCTTTTGATAGAACCTGGAGCTTTGACATTGAATCCTAAAATTATAGCTTCACTAGCAACAGCAAGATCAACATCGCTGTTGCTTACATCTCCTGTAGCTTGCAAGAGGAACTTCAAAGTGACATTATCTCGAGGGAGCACTTGTAAAGCTTGCCTGATAGCTTCAATAGATCCCTATTCATAATAAAGGGAAACTAATTTTACTTGCACTTAAAGTATGAAGTTTAAACCATACTATGATCAAATGCCATGAATTTTGTCAAAAAACCTCAGCGCAACAGAACAATATTTTGATGAAGGCATGAATGTGCATGCATGCACAGCTGTGCCTAGGCATCCCCGTGAAGCAATCAAGCAAAAAAATGCATTGCTATTATTGAGAAATTTTGATTTTGCCAATAGCAAGATCCAGCAGCATTTCCTAGCATGAGTAAATGATTTTCACTACACATTTTTAAATACCCAATTTTCTCATACACCAATTTTCCATAGAAGTTGGTGGTTGGCGATCGATACATAACTTCAAAGCCCAATTACAAGTAATCATCATAGATTTCGAGGGCATTTGGTACAGCTATAAACTTATTTTTACCTTTTAATTATGGAATTAAAAATAAAAAGTTTATCTATAAGTAACTCATAAAAATTGATCCAAATTCTGCTTCAAACAGAAGTCAGAACACCTTTACTTTCACTCAAAACATATTCAATCAGAGGGACATGAAGAGAGAGTTGAAGCATTTTTTTTTAATAGAATCAGAGACATACATTTGTTCAACTTAAAAGAATTTTACCAAAGTAACTTGTGGAAAGCACCTTCTTAGTTATAAAACAAAGTCATAAAGTCAAACCAAATGGCTTGTTGGAGCATCTTTCACATTCTTTATTACCGCCTATTAAATGATCTATTCATGAAATGGATCTAGAGAATTAATACCTAGATTTGAAATGCATCACATGAGTGAAAGCAAGTAAAATATAAAAGTCAATATCACAAATTTGCCAACACAACTTGATTTCAACAGAAGACGCAATAGAGAAAAAGAAAATGTCAAGAGAATTGCTTTTATATGGATATGGTAAAACGCGACGCAAATGCACATACCTGAAGATCGACTTTCATTATTATATTCAGCTGGTGCAAGTCTAATCCGGAGAGCTTTCCTGCTGAAAAAGCTGAAGCTAAGGAAGAAAGGGTCACCTTCCCATCTCCAGCCTTGGCCGATATGCGTTCATTCCATAATGATTCTGCACGTTTCTCTGCCTTTTCACGAGCAATATCAAGGGAGGCAACAACCTCAAATTCATCACCAGCAATTGGTACATTACTCAAACCAATAACCTGTAAAGAACAGTGCAACGTATTTGCAAGATTATTTTCAAATGAAGACTTGTATGAATTAGTCATGTGAGAAAGAATCACACAAATAGGATCCATGAACCATAAAACATAATATAAAAAGAAAAAAATGGGGATTAGTTTATTGTTGTAATCACCTGAGCAAACCATGTACAAGCACTTTTTCAAATGGGATTTGAGCTGGATCCCCAGAATTCTAATTGTTTCAATAATACCAACATACAGGGGGTTTCCGTATTTATAGTCAATTAAATTTTCATGCTTATCCTAATTACTAGTTTAGTTGATGCATGGAAAAGGAGCATTATAATGGTTTTAGATCTTGAATATTCCAACAATAATGAAAGAAACAAGAAAAAAGAATCACAGCTACATTCTTTTTTTTATGAAAAAGGCCCACAAAAAAATAAGTGACATATAATACCGCATGTACGCAAACAAAGATAAACAGGGAAAAAGAATAACAACAAACCTGTACAGGCATAGATGGTCCAGCTTCATCAACTCGTTTTCCACCATCATCAAATAAAGCCCGCACCTGAAAATGGCATAACAAAGAAATCCTCCAAGGTGGGTGAGCATTTCAAAATTAACATTTAAATCACATTAGGCTGCAGGTATTTTCTTAAAGAACATTCTGAGTTTTTCTTTTGAAATTCAAACTCTAACTAACAAACCTTTCCAAAGGCTTGTCCACAAACCACTACATCCCCTCTTTTCAGGGTGCCATTCTGCACAATAAAAGTTGCTACTGGCCCTTTAGATTTATCAAGACCTGCTTCAATAACAGTGCCCTTTGCATTTCTATCTGGATTAGCCTTCAATTCTTGTAACTGAAACAATCATGCATTAAGTCAGAAAACATAAATAGCACGCTGTTAAATGCATGCTACATCCCATTCATTCCAGGGAATCATGATGGCTTTGAATTTATGAATTGTATTGTGTTTCTAGGTTTTGTGGCTGATATCTAATGTAGTTTTGGGAGAGAGTACATATTAATATGCATGTATGCACCTTTGACTGTCCCCTGATTGCTTGTTAAATCACACACTTATTCAATTTTCTGAAGGATCCAGCAAGGGAAATTTCAAGGGACAATTACAACATATCGCATTTATTGGGGAACAAAAGTTATTCTTCTCATTACATATACTGCAACTACTACTACTACAAAATTCTAATTAGATTGATGAAATATTTGTTTGACAACTACTACAAAATTCTAATTAGATCGATGAAATATTTGTTTGACAAGCCAAGCAGACAGAGGATCCCACATTTTCTCTCTCTGCCCTGATTAAATAGCTACTGCAAGCTACTCAACTAATTAAATATATAATGCAAGATATCACTTAACAATATTCCTAGCAGAGAGAAAGAACTACAACCATCTGGAAATGAAGTTCATGAGTCCAATTTTGACCACCCAAATGGCCAATGGACTATGATTATTTCATTGCATGAGAAAAAAATAATAATTGGAAGGACTAGTAGGAGTGCCAATAAATTTAACTGACCTCTGCCACAAGCATAACAGTTTCCAACAAATCATCTATATTTTCCCCCTTGAGAGCACTTATCTGTTAAAAGGAGTCACAAAAATATAAGCGTCTACATAAGGATAAAGCAAAAATGAAAGTTGCAATAAATTAAAAATACCTGAACCATTGGGACATCACCACCCCAGTCCTCTGGCATGAGACCAATAGAAGAGAGCTCTTGCATGACTCTTTCAGGATTGGCTCCATCTTTATCTATCTGGTTGAAAAGAAAACACAGGGTCAGAAAGTCATGCCAACACCACCCAAACCAAAGGTATTTCGAAATACAGCTGGGCGAGTGTTTCTTCCGTTGTTTCTTTCTGAAAACAACAAAACCCCCTTTTTTCCGACATACCTTATTTATTGTGATTACAATGGGCACTCCAGCTGCTTTGGCATGAGCTATGGCCTCCATAGTCTGAGGACGAATCCCATCATCAGCAGCCACTACAATAATAGCAATGTCAGTCACCCTTGCTCCACGGGCTCTCATTGCTCCAAATGCCTGCAGCAGCAGATAAAATAGAAATTATCTAAATAAAAGGCCAAACAATTGTAGCTAACAGTAATTGGATAACATGCTTACCTCGTGCCCAGGAGTATCAAGGAAAACACATGGTTGCAACTTGCCATCCACAGGTATCATAACTTTATATGCTCCAATTCCTTGTGTAATCCCACCAGCTTCTGAGGCAGCCACCTGTAAATTTCCATCTGTCAGGCTACAGTTAAATTATGTGCATGCCATGTTAGAACAGTGGGCATAGAGCTTCAGAAACCAATCAATCCCAAATCAATTTGAGGTTTACAGGTTAGACATCCTACATCTTCCTCCTATCACCAGTACACCGCCAAAAAAAAAAAAAAAAACCTTTATTGCAATGGAAGTGGGAAATAGCACGGAAAACATGTCATAACTTAAATCCATAAGACCTTCAATGAAGAAGCTTAACATACCTTGCTTTTACGAATATGATCCAACAGGGTTGTCTGTCATGAGGATAACACCAGATACATTAGAAAAGTCTTTAAAAGTACCACCATTCTTTTAAGATTCAAATCAAAATCAAGAATGAGACAGAGAAGATAATGCAGACACATCTGATTTCTAAGATGAAGAGATAGAGAATGTTGCTGCTTGCCTTGCCATGGTCTACATGACCCATTATAGTAAGGACAGGAGGCCTCTCTTGTAGTTTGTCCAGGTCGTCTTCATCAAGAATTTCATTCTTTTTTGCCATTTCTTCAAATTTTACTGGATCAGCATCTATGACCTCCACCTCATGCTCCTTACATATCATCTTTACCATGTCTTTGTCCAAAGTTTGCACCCCATCAGGCTTAATCCCCTTTGAGTACAGAGACCCAAGAATTTCACCTTCACTGATTGTCAAATTGTAGGCTAGCTCTTCAATTGACATACCTTTTTCCCCAACCTCTAAAATCTCTACTTTGACAGGAGCTGCATCTCTGGCAGCCTGGAGTTTAGCTGCCTTCCTACTGGCTTTAGTCCATTTCCTCCCTTTTCTCCCGGTAGCTGCACCGGGAATAGAAACATTGAGTTCCTCATCAGGAATCTCAACATCATCATCCACCATCCGCCTTCTTGGTGTTCCAGGTGAAATACTTTTCTTTCGGTCTCTGTACTTCCCAGTAGCAGGGCCCTTTCCTGGTTTTATAGGGGCTAATACAGCCTGTGCAATCACAGGGTCAACAACCGGCTTCTTGCGTGCAAATTTGTCAACCAAAATTGGCTGTCCTTTAATTTTCGGAGCTCTTGAGCCAGTTTCATCTTTAACTGGAGACTTTGGAGAAGCCCCCACATCCTTCAAAATAACGGGTTTCTTTATCATAGGTGGAGGAGCTACAGATGGCTTGCCCTGTAACTTTGGTTGAGGTCTTAGAGGTGGCTGCGGAGGCTTCAATGGTACAGTTGATCGAGATTCTAGCTTTGCTCCTTCTACTGTTTTAGGTTCCCCTTTGATAACCCTATTACTAGCCTTTGGAACTTCCTTGACAACCTTCGGCAATGCAGCCACAGAGTCTCCTTTCCGCCACACACTTTTTAAAGTTTTAGTTTTCATGTTAGTAGCCGATGAATTAACATTTCTCGAATCATTACCCCCATTAGGTGAAGTTATTTTATTTACAAACCCATTCTGTTTCCTATTACCACTAGCACTACCACCCACTTGGCTCAGTTTTGAAGTTTCAAGCTTTTCAGCTTTCTCCAAAACCTCACCAAGTGACTCGATCACCTTATTCCTCTCTCCTTCCTCCTCATCCGACCTTTCACCATCAGAATCCTCACTAGCACTTGAAGAACCCCACCCAACAGAATTCATACTCAAAGGGGTTTCATCCTTAGAACCAGCTGGAGATTTTAACACAGGCTTTGGAGCAGGCTTAAGCACAACCTCACTATCACCATCACTTCCTCCTCTAATTGTACTACTACTAGAATCAAGTGAAACAGCATTGCCTTGCTCAGCAATGAAATCAGTGGTAGTAACTGAATATTTACACACACAATCCCATCTTTTAGCCCTCCTAAGATTCCTTTTTGATAAAGAAACTCTCTTTAAAATCGAATATGAAGAAGATTCAACACAACTAGAGCTAGTTGTAGACACGCTCAAGCTCCCTAAACTCATAAGGGAAGCCAAAGATGGCATGCTACCAACTAAAACCACCATAGACCCCATTCACGAAAACCAACAAGAAACCTAAAAACACCCCTTATGATACCATATCGAGTAAATTGTATAAGGTGGGCAAAAAGTTTCAAGATTTCTTACAAAATTGAAATCTTTAATTAACAAGAAAGTGAATAATTAGTGCTTACCTTAATGAGAAAATGGGATGGGAAGATAGGGACTTTGAAGGAGTGAAATGGGTTTAGTTTTGTGTTTGGAAAAAGAGTAAGTGAGAGAAAAAATAAGTTAGAAAGTGAAGGAGAAGAATGGAGGATATTATGTTCTTGGTGGTGATGAACTAAGCTACAAAACCGGCACTTGTGTGGCTGTTTCTCAGCCTGTCAAAATTTCCTTTCCGATAAGGCTTTGAAGGTTTTCATGGTTTTTTATTCTTGTTTTATTATTTAAAAAAAAATGATTAAATTTTTTTTTTGGGTCATTGTTTCTTATTTATTTTCTTTTTAATAAATTTAAAATCAGTTTTTTTTTCATATTTTTGGTAGAGTAAAAAAACTTAAGATTTTAAATAAACAGGTTAAAATGATGGTTGATTTGACATAGAACCTTGTTTTTTCCATCCCTGAGCTTATTTATTTATTTTTGTGATAGAGTTTTTTTTATGATGTATGAATTTAAATTTATAATTTCTATTTATTTGATGAAAAATAAATTTTGAAAAATATTTTTTAAGTTTTTATGTATTTATTTAATATTAAAAAAAGTTAGTTAATAAAAAAAATTACGTTCAAAGAATTTTTTTTTATTTTTTCACTTTTTTCAACATTATTATTTTAATATCTTTTAAAAATAAATTAAATAAAATCTAGTTTTATAACTATAAAACTAGTAATGCATGCGAGTTAAAAATCTAAAGATATACATTGCCATGAGAGGCAGAGATGGACCCAAAACTACTTGAAATTTCATCATCAAAAGGACAAAGCATACAAAGTTACCACCATGAAAACACCACAGAAATTCCAAAGCTCTGGTTTTAATGGTGCCAATGATCCGATTTTCATACCCGATAAAATCTAGGCTGAGAGTATTATGTGCTTCTAACTCAGTTGGGCTGGATATTTGTAATCTGTGGCATCCTTGGGCCACTAATGTGTACAAATCTTGCTCAATGTCCCTTGAGTCAATGAGTTGTGAGGGGGAAGACAATGTCTTTGCATTATTCCAAACCACCCATCTATTTTAGTTTTTTTTATATACATATTATTTCTTCAAAGAATTTTTTTTATTCAAAGATAATTCTTGTTTGCAAGTGGATGTTGATTTTGATCCAAGACCAAATAAGACTTATTTGGTAGGATAATAAATTAATTATTGAATTATTGCAACCTGATTTATATTTTTTAGTTAAAGTGAGTGGTAGTTTGATATGAAGAATCAAAATGATTAATAGATGGTAACTTAGTGTAAAAAGCTAATTATCTATGAAAAATTATCTTTGATAGATGTTGAGGCTCTTAAATATTTAAATAAGTATTTTTGTAAAGAGAAAAAAGTATAATGATATTTAAAAAAAAATCTATAAACTTATGTGCAAAATAATAAAAAATAAAGAGATTATTAACCATTTACTTTGATGATTTATAAAGTATATCTTTTATTCCGATAACATTAAAAAAATATTATATATATATTAATAAAAAATAAATATTTAAGATAAAAAATAATAAATCATAAAATATTTTTATTAATTTAAAAATGTAAAAAAATAAAAATCTAAAATGGATTGAAAAGCTCACAAGATCCGTACAGATCGCCAAAAATTTTCCAAAGAAGGCCCCTGAAAAATCAGGCTCATAGCACTTGTTAGTGGCTAAAAATAGATCTAAATATATTGCTTGCGCCTAAAAACCTAAACACGATCAGCACTTAGAGCCTAAAAGCATTAGGCGCCCAACAACACCAATAGTACTCATGGGCATTGAGCTTAGCACCTGGGCTAAGCCACTTGTTGTTGAGTCTAAACACGGTAAAGCTTGATCCACCATGGTATTAAAACAAAAACATGGTTTCTTGAGAGATACAGGAAAGCAGATCACATGTAAATAACCACACAAAGGCAGTGAAGTGCTTCTTGGAGAAAACAAATCGACATCTCCTATATATATAGACCAATATCATCAACCACATTCTAATTTGGGTTGTTGTTGTGGTCAGTACATGCTAGCTGCTTATGAACATGGAGAGGATAATAATACAGTGGTGGTGGCCGCCGCAGTCAGCCCTGGAAGGTGGCAATCTCAATACCCTTGCCTGGATAGGTCAGGACCGGGGAATCATATTTGCTGAAAAGTTTGTAGGACGATAAGAGTGAAAGAGCTGCATAGCAAATCACTACAACGAATGTAATGACTATAGATATCAAGGCCTTGTGACAAAATCCACCAAATGACACACAGGCCTCACTCCAAGTTATGGCCGTGTCGCCCTTGCTTGCCAAGTACAGCACCTCCGTCGATACCGTGCCGGCGGCCAGAATTGCATAGGTTAACACCTAGGTGCATAATTAAGAATAAATTGATTAATTACTAATAGGATTCTTGTGAATTTCTGTAATTAAGGTTGAGTAATTTTGAAGAAATTATTAGTTACCTGGTCAAGTAAGAAGAAAGTCCATGCTCGAGGCATGGTGGACGCTCGAGGCATGGCTACAATGACCGCTGAAAGAAGGGAATAGCCAGCACAAATGCCATTGACGTGCACCAAATACCTGCATCAGAAATTAATCCCTTTTGTTAATTGAGTATAACATTGTTTGCTGTCTTAAGTGAAGGAAGCTTTTTAATTTCTTAGGACCTTGATGTTAGTCGAGTTAGCAGGTAAACCCTTTTGTTCTCGTTGTGATTGGCTTATGAAAGAAATTCTTCTGAAAAAAATCTCAACTATTGGATTTATGAGTTCCTTTTGTATGATCTAATTAATAATTTAACGCACGGGATTATTCAAAATATGATTATCAGAAAAAAATATTTATAAACTTGGCATTAGGGTTAACTCAAAATTAAAAGAATTAAAGCCCAGAATATTATATATATATATATATATATATATATATATATATATATATGTATATAACGATCTCCATTTTTTTTAAAAAGAAAAGTTTCCAATAAAACACAGACATAAACTGTAAAGATTACGAAGATTAATATGCATAAAATATAGACCTGAAAGCTCCAAGATCTGAATAAGAAAGCGAGCCATAGTCATTAGTTTGAGTATTCTTAAGCATGACCACAAGTGCAGAGACACACAAAACCATTGGCACCAAACGCAGCATAGTCTCGGCTGTTCGCGTGGTGTTTTCCACATCTTCATTCTCATCTCTTGACCCCATCATCATTGCCATGGGAGAACTTCCTTTGTCCCTCTTCTCCATCCTCTCTCTCTCTCTCTCAAAAAGCTTTGCAAGTTGCTGCGCGACGCAGTGAAGAAGAGGTGTAGCTGCTCATAATAAGGGAGTGATCATTTAAGAATATTAGGTGAAGTTGGTGACGCGCATTCAATGTCATCAAAGCAGATCACACATACCTAAGTGCATCGATAGCAGCTCTCTTTCTCTATCTATCACACGTACCAAAGTGCATCTGTGCATGAACATCCTACTCTCCTCGGTCCTCTCTTTCTCCCTCCACAAGCAATGCAAGTGGCTGATAAATTCAAGTGATAATGTGCGAGGTGATATCTCATCTTTGTTGAACATTAAAATTACTTTATTTATTTATTTATTAATTAATATAAATATTTACATATTTACATATATCTGGACTGATTTCACTGATATTAAAGTCAATAATTATATAAATTTTTAGTTAACTTGATTTAAATTCTTAATTATTAGATAATAAATTCGATCAATTAAATTATTTTGCATGTTAAAATTGTTTTTATTTTAAGTTCTTTAAATATAATTACAGAGCATTATAATGAATCGATCATTGTGGACCTTAGGAACGAAAGTTTAGTGTTGTTTTCTGTGGGCATCAATTTTTTTCGAGGCAAATATTGCCTAATGTATCAATATTTGACCCTCTCACTCTTCTCATAATGAAGGGTTTGAATTATGACAGCCTAATACCATATAAAAATAATTTTTATTTGTTTTTATATTTTAAAAATATTTTTTAAAAAATTAAATTTTATTTTTTTACTTAAAACTATTTTTTTACATTTTTAAATTAAATTACTATTTTTTTATATTTAGTAACGGAGTTAATTTCATCACTAATTTCAGTCAGAAGTTCAGGTTTTTCAACCATTAATGCACCTATGTAGCTAGGCTCAAGATTGATGTATTCTTTTTTAGTAAATGTTAATAAATTAAAATGATGTGGAGCTATGAACGTGGAGATTTATAATTAGAATTAATGGAGTTTCGAGATAAAACTAAGAAGAATGTCACCTCCATTGTTGTTTTTAAAAATAATATAACTGATTAAATTTTAAATTTATTTTAAAAAATACTGGCTTAAGTTTTATAAATTTTAAAATTATTAAAAAATTATATAATTATTAATTTTATAGTCCATAAAATTAGTTAAAATATATATAAATTAATTTAAACATTTATTTTAATTAAAAAAAACTCTATTTCACTTGCTCCTGTCGTGAGTTGAGCAAGTGTAACATCAATAAATAATACCAAAAGGATCTTGACCTCACCAGGGAATCATTTGCGTAAGGAAGATACATTGCCTGATTTTGCTATGGCAGCACCGCAACATCGAAAGAGAAAGGAGCAATCGCCAAAAAAAAAAAAACAAATAGTACTATTATGATTTTTATTTGAATTTTAATAAAAGAAATTTATAATTATTATTATATATCTTATCTGAAAATAATAATATTAATAATACATTATTCATGAAGATTTGATTCAAATTGTATTCTTTTTATTTCTAAAATTTTTAATTCAAGTGCATTTAAAAATATATGAATAATACAATGTCTACACGTTGTCGAAGAGCACCTCGTTTGCGCATCAAACCCAGCTCTGCTAGTAATCATTCAAATCTCCTCTGCAAAATTCGTGCCCGGTCTAAATTTAAAACGAGATTTGAGAGGGCGGATTTGATGTGATTAATAACATGTTGGAGTGTAATTGTAATTAATTTTTAAAATATTTTTTAATTAAAAAATATATTAATAATATTTTTTTTAAAATTTTTAAAATCAATATATTAAAATAATTTAAAAATATTAAAAATATATTAATTCAAAATAAAAAAAAATTAATTTTTTTTAGAAACACTTTTAAATATACTCCCAACAGGCACTAAGTCCACTTATTTGATTTAAAAGAAATATGTAAGATTGATATAAAAAAAAATATGGTTTCATAAAAAATAATTTAAGAGTAATATTTTTTTAAATTTTTTTAAGATAATAATATATTAATTATTAATTTAAAATATAATACATATTATATTTTTAAAATATTAAAGTACTTACAAATTAAAACGATAATATATTAAATCAATATGTGCTAGATCTAATTAATCAATTAAATTGATGATCTAAATTATTAGACTGTGATAAATTTATTTATTAAAATAAAAAAAATCATGAGATTTAAATTTCAATCAACTTAATATTGAGAAAAAATTAAATATTAAAAAATTAATATAAAAAACAAAACTCAAGTAAACTTAAATTAATACATCAAACTTATAATTTTAGTTATACATCCTATTATATTTAATAATTTATTTTTAATTTATTCCTGTACAGGATTTTTTTTATCAAATAATATTTTTTTTATTAACAAAAAAAGTTTTACATGCAAGTTGGACTGAAAAAATAAAGATTAGTGTTTTTTTTCCAAGCTAAATAAAAAAAACAAAAAAGCTATGATTTCAAATCCACGTGATTGGCCTCTTGATATACCTAGCATACATGCACCATGCAAAATCCTCAAATCTTTTAGTTTTTTAGTTTTTTTATTTTTTATATTAATTAAAATCCTAGTGTAAAGAGGAATCCTTTATATATATATATTAGCTAGAACCTTTATTATACTATGATAGTCATTGGTTGTTTAACTAATTGTTCGAATAGATAAATATCTTTTCTCTATTTATTTATTTATGAATATAAAAATAAAGGATGCATCTTCCACCTCCTTATTTATGAAGGTTTTAGTGTGTGCCTGGTAATGCAGTTTAAAATGTTTTTGAAAAGTGATTTCAAATTAAAAATTCTTTTTAAATGATATTTGTTTTACATCAAGACAATAAAAAACATATAAAAAAATCAATTTAATTCTTTTTTAGATAAAAAATAATTTTAAAAATACTTAAAAAACAAGAAAATGTTTTTTAAAAGTGATTTTAAATTAAAAATACTTTTTAAATGATATTTTTTATTTTTTTTAACATCAAGACAATAAAAAATATATAAAAAATAATTTTAATGTTTTTTCAGATAATTTTTTTAAAAAAATACTTAAAAAACAAGTCAAATTATAAAAACAAAAACTCTTTTATAAACTTCATACTAGTTTGCATTTATAACAAAGTCAATCTTTATAAATCTTAATTAGAAGTTTAATTTTTTTTTTTAACTTCAAGATCAATTTTCATAACATACATAGGCCATACAAAAATAAAATAATTTATATTTAATAAATAAATGTAATCTTATAAAAAACCATATATATTATAAAAATATTAATAAAATTTATATGTAAGTAAATCCAGGAGATCCATTGAATTGGAGAATATCATTTCCACCTCTATATCCTAAATAATTTATTCACTCTGGGCCTCTTTTAGGCCCATATTGGTTGTAAAGGGCTCTGAGCGCATTGTATGTTAGGCCTTCCAACCTTTTCTAATCTATAAACAGAGATCATCCACTAAGACCACCGCTTCTGCCACCACCGGACCACCGCCAAATAAATCAGCGCCGTCACCCCACCCCCACCACGTCTGCTCCACATCGATAGCCTCTGACATCACCTTTCCTAAACGGTGCGCTTTTATCTCAAAGAGATTACAAAAGCAGTGACCAAGAAGACCTGTGTCTGGTTACAGAGAAAGCAAGAGAAAAGAAAATGGCGTTGAATTCACAGAAATGGGGTTATGTAAGGATCATAACTGGCACAATTCTTGGTGGGGTTCTTGGGTTCTATGTTATGCACCGGGTGGAAGTCAGCTACAAGGTTAAAACTTCTTTTTCTATTTTTTGAGCTTCTGTTTGTTTACTGAGAAAGATGGAGCTTTTTGGAACTCAAAGTTGTTAAGGTGGAAAAGTTATGATTTTAGTAACATGGGGTTTGCTTGTTTTTGTTTGTTTTGTAACAGGAAAAGATGAAGGAGAGATTGAGAGAGTATGAAAAGGAATTGAAGAAGAAAGAGGAGTTGAAACAGCTCGAGGAGTCCATGTAGTTTTCCTTTCCTTTCCTTTTCTTTTTAGTTTTCTTTTTGGTTGCTGAGAAAAGGGTGGAAAGTGAAAGAAAATAGAAGTAATGTTCTACTCCATCAAAGCAATCTAATTACATGAACACCAAGAAGGTGAGAGAATTATGGATTTGTTGTTGGTTTAGCATATTGGTTGAGCTTTTGACTTTACTTGATATGGATTGTAGTTGATCACCAATTTTGGGAAATTTTTGGCTTGTTTGCTGTCCATTACAACTAGGTTGTCAGCATCACTTTGATGCTTCACTGGAAGCTCTTATACCATTATGGCTGAGTAGGTGCCAGTCCAGGGTTGAAATATCAGTCTGGAGTGTTGGAAATTCTGTTATCCAGTAATTGATACGCAGAAAACTCATTGATTTGAATGTGTCTTGTTTTGAATGTGTAGAGAACTCATTGATTAATCTTGAAACTTTGTGTCAATGGACTTTCTCACGGATCAATCTGCATACCCATGAAGGTCCCAAGGAAAGAATGTTCATGGACAGATTTGGTTAACTTATTGTTATGCTTTCAAATTTTCTCAGCAATAGACTTGATGGATTAATTTTCATAGTGATCTTTCCAATTTCTCACTAGGACGAGGCAGTTTCTTATTGTAAATTTTGATATTTGGAATCTTGTCATATGCATCCGGTTCTTGTAGCTACATGCATCTACTAAAAGGCAATTTGATTGATCCTCCTAATTCAAACATGTAGATAGGAAATAATGAAAAAACCAGCTTTTGATCTGTGTTTTGGCATAGGTTTCAGGACATTGTTTGGTGTTACATTGAAGTATGAAAATCAGCAAGCAAATATTTGTGTCTTCTTACTAATGCAAGAGACTAATCAAAAACAAAATGGGGTTGTTGGAAAATGATGATTTCTGTGGAAGAGATGGAGATTTCACAAAATTCACAGGCTGAAAGCCATCTGTTTTAACATCTGAGGCAACAGACATGTGAATATCATGTCAATTGTCAATTCTTCTAATTTGGAAACTCATGTTTTCTTGAAAATGTTTGGATTTGATGTCAAGAGGCAGTGTTGAAGAGTTGTCAATTGCACCATTAAAAATATGCTGTTGTCAATCAATAGTAGGTGAGTGCAGCTTCAAGATCAGTCAAAAGAAGTAGAGATTCAGATAGCATAGTTGTCATGAAAATCAAATTGACATGCGTTTTAGAAGAGTCACAAGCATCGGCAGATCCACAGATATTACCTGCAATCGAATCCCCTGTTATTATTGCAGGCATTTCTAAGGCTAATCATGATTTCAAACTTCTAGCTAATTGTCCCCTTGGTTACAGGCATGGTGTTCTTTTAGTCTTTACCAACTGAGGGAGTATTTGAATGTTCTTCTGTTGGCACGGGCACTGATAACTGTGCTAATCGTACAAGTTCCCTACGTGATTGCTGTTTGTTACCTGCCTGCCAGTTGCCTTTGGTAATTCTCATCAACTTCAGCGAAGAAAATGCCTTGATGATAAATATCTGTTTGTGAGAAAATGCCTTAACATGTTGCACCACAGATTTTCCAGTATCCCAAAATCCAAAGGGATATCAAGCATTGAAGTTTGCTAGCTTTAACATGTTGCCAGGCCAACAGATTCGTGATGGCTAGATATGCAACGAGAATGCTTTTTTCAATGTTGAATTCGGGAAGGGAAACAAGATCGTTCATGTGTTTTTTAGCAGACACGACAAAATATTCGTTGCAAAAATCAACTAATAATCAGTAATCCTTTTGAACTCACAACTTCTTAGGGTGATTCAAATCTGAATTACGAGGGAGTATAAAATCAGTAATGTCAAATAATTTTGATGGACAACAACAGAAAATCAAGAATCCCTCGTAAGTTCTACCATGTTGATCACCGTGTTTGTTAGGAGATCCATCATCTAACGCCCTGTTTTGAGCGGTAGAGTTAGAAAACGCATGCGTTTGATGCTAAGGCAGTAGAGGGTCGTCTTAATAAGATGTCAATAAAAAAAACACACGAATAAGCTTCAGGATGAGTCCAAAGAAGTTCACATTGAGATGGTGGATTGTAATAGTGAAGAAACCACAGCAGAAGAGAAAGAGGAGCTTTTGTCCCTGAGATGCGAGTTAGAAAAGAAACTGCCTGAGGTAGAAAAGGAATTACATGGAGGTAGAAGAGAACCGAGCATTTGGCAGCCTTTTCCATTGAAACTTGTAACTATCGGAGTTTCCAATATACTGTAATTTATCTGGACAAGTGCTGAATCTGAGCACTTTACTGTTTGCTGCGTTTATTTTGGACGACACGATCAATATAATATCCTGACTAGTCCTAGTTTTAAAATAAATTATGTAAAAATTGTTTTAACATTATTTATTTAATTTAATTTGAGGAGTTTAAAGATAAATAAAATAAAATAATAATAATAATAATAATCATTTATCTTTAAATAACTTTTTAAAATGATATATTTTTATTTGAATGGTAAAATAGATCCACTTTAATTTTTTAGCATAAACAAAAATCTATATCATAAATTTATTTGAGTTTGATAACTTTATATTTTAAATTATTTTTTATTACAGTGAAATTTAGTTAATTTGACAGATTTAAAAACTATGTAGCTGATTCATAAAAATTTGGATTAACTTTTTAAAAAATTCAAGATAATATTATTTTATAAAAATAATATTAATATAATAATATATTGAATTAACTTAAATTTTGTGATTTAATTGACCAACTTGCAATCCATCAACTCTACTGAATTTGATAAATATATTTTCTAATTATTCTATTTGTAATAAACTTATGTGAAAATGGTACCTAAGACTTGATATGTAAAAATGATTTAGCTTTAGTTTGAAGTTAACATATGTCTTCTAATTATTCAATTTGTACTAGAGGATTTTTTTTATGTAATCAGTTTGTTCCGTTATACATTATGAAAAACAAAGCAATGAACCATGGGATTATTTAACGAATTTAAAGAACTTATTAGATTATTTAAAAAAAATTAAAATATTTGAGTAAATAATTACTAGTATTTAAAAAAATTAAATTGTAATTCTTAAATTCTGAAATTTATAAAGAGTAAAATCCGAGCAATGATGCTAGAGTCTCTTGAAACTTAGCACTTCTAAAATTTCTAGTAAAATAACACAAATTAAAAAATATTTAAAAATATAATACATTTAATCAAGTTATAATTAATATTTGTAACTCAATTATTGCATTTCATCGTACATTATCAAAATTATTACATGTGTAATAAATATTATTTTTAAAATATTTTTATTTAATAATATATTAAAATAATATTTTTATTTTATTTTTAAAATTTATTTGTAATACTAATATATCAAAATAATTTATAAACATAAAAATTAATTTAAAACTTAAAAAAATTAAAAAAAAATTCATTTGAAAAGGCAACAATTAATTGGATAGAATTATTACCATTGTGTACTCGTTCTGTCTTTACTATTTATTAAAAACAAATTAAGTATTTCTTTGTTATTTAAATTATGTTTAGAAGAGTGATAATAGTTGTTTTTTAAAGTATTTTTTATTTAAAAATATATCAAAATAATATATTTTTTATTTTTTAAAAAATATTTTTGATATCAATATTTTAAAATAATCTAAAAATATAAAAAAATTAAATTTAAATAAAAAAAGACTTTAAATTTTAATAAAACACAGTTTCAACTGCCGCGTTTACAAATCATCTGCCAGTCAAATAATCTCAACACATTATTTTAATAAATAGCGAGAACAACACGACAAGAGAGGCAAAAGAGCCGATGACAACTCCACAAACTCGGCCAGGCCCAGTCACCACGAAGTGCTCCCATGCTCCAGCATCATAATAGAAACAACAGAAGAGAAGGCACAGCCACGAAGAGCTCCCATTATTCGAAAGAAAAAACAACCCCAGCATGAGGAAATCATACTGATCGCCTGCTCATGGATGCATGCGTATGTGTTTCCTCTTAATCCACCCCAAACCTCTTCCTGAGCTCCAAAACGAACTCGTACACCTTTTTTGGGTCTTCAAGAGACTTGGATACACTCTCTTTTTGCACGCACCTCTTAGCCCATGCAATGATCTTGGGGCACTCAGCCTCTATGCTGAAGTTTCCACAGGTCTCATAGGCATAAAACCAGCAGTAGAAAGGAACGAACGCCACATCCACATACCCGAGGTTCTCTCCGCCGAAATAAGGCTTGTCTCCAAGCTCTCCTTCCAACAGCTTGAGGCACTCGATAAAATCCTTTTTTGCTCCCTCCAGTTCTTCTTCTTTCGTAGTCCATATCTTCTTAGTAATCTCGAATACCTGAAAGATTCACAGCACAGTATATTGTAAAGCGGACTAGACAGCACCTAGAACAAGTTAAAGACCTTGCAAAGACCAGTTCCCATGCATACGTACCTTCTTGTCAATAAAATCTGCCCAGAATCTGGACTGGGCTCTTTGGTAAGGATCAGAAGGCAGAAGAGGGGCCTTTCCCTTCCATACATCGTCAACATACTGAACAATAATAAGGGACTCACAAACTGGTCTTCCATTGTGGATGAGAGTTGGGATCCTCTTGTAGACTGGGTTCATCTTAAGAAGCAATGCACTCTTGTCCCTCAAGTTCTGCTCACTGTACTCGTACTTGACTCCCTTCTCTGCCAATGCTATTCTCACTCTTATACCAAAAGGGCTTGCCCAAAAATCCAGCAGTGTCACCTCATCAGCCATTGTTGTTGTGAAATAGAGTAAAACTGAATCACAGATAGTTTTTTCTCGCCTTTCAGAATGGCTGTGCTCTTGATAGTGGAGAGTAGAACTCTTTATAGCATATCTATCTTTACAGAAAGATGTGGGGTAGAAATAAATAGGTGAAAAATGTGCTGTGCTAGCATTGCCTAGTGGGGAATTAGATACCATATCGCTTTTTCATGTTTGTCCCTTTCTGGGTCTTCAACTACATCACACCAACCAGTCAATGATTCCTGAAAAACAGATAAGGAAATCTCAGAGTTAATTACCCTGACCAAATGAGATAATTATTCATAAATTTGAGAAATTATATCCGGAATTCATATTATGCACGGTGAAGGGAGCCAGGAATTTTTTTTTGTTTTGGACTATTAAATAAATATATAATTTTTTTTAAAAAGTTAATTATTAATATATGTGTAGTTAAGTTTTAATTCAAATACATTATTTAAAATATGAAAAAAATTTAACAATATATCAAATTAAAGTAAAAAATAAAAATAAACTCACTATTAAAGTTAAATCATTCAATATTTAATAAAATATAATTCATTTATAATCAAATCTGAATTAATGTTATAATAACTCCTCAAATATAATAAAATAACAATCAATAAAGTAATTAAATTTTTTCTTCTCTCAATTCTTCCTTCCTTCACTTGATTATTTCTTATATTAGTGTTTTATAAGTTAGACTTTGTAAGTTTAGAAAGTTATTCTCTCACTTTTTTAAAAAAAAAATTTTTATGTTTTTTCCTTACTTTTCTCTCTTGCCTTTATTTTTCTTTCTTTTTTTATTTAGCTTTTGCCGTCAACAACATATAAAAAAAAAATATGATTTTTTTTATTTTTTAATAGAAAATAATCATTTTATCTTTAATAAGTTGTTTTGCTTTTATTTGATAATTTTTTTTATTAGCACTACCAAGCTCTTTTCATCCTAAAATTTTAACTAGATTTTATTCAATATGTTTTAAGATTTTTTAAAAAATTTCAGCTTAATCTGATAGTCAAATTGAAAATTACATACAATAACGTAAAATTAGTTAAATTATGATTTTTCATTAAATTTCTAAATTTTTTAAAAAATTCTGAAATTTTAGCTCAAGCTAAAATGTTATATTATAAGGCTCCATCCAAATTTTCAGAATTTTTTAATAATTTAATAAAAAATTATAAATTTTTTATATAAAAATAATAATAAAATATTAATAAAATCTTAAGCTGAACTAGAACTCATCAGGGAAAATAAAATATAAGATAACGAGAGTATTTCTTAATTCTTATGTGATTTTTTAATTATTATTTAAAGTAATAATCTTGTCAACAAACTATCTTTAATTAGGATTGTATTTAATGTTTTTTTTTAAATAATTAAGCCCCCGTATATGGATTTAATTATATTATTAATGTGGTTACCAGGTACATGTAGTTGATGATTTGATAAAGAATATGCTTGCAAGGATTATGTCATGGGAAGCTCGAATGTGGAAACCACCAAATCTGGGCTCGAAACTTAAAAAAAAACCTTGCAATCATTTTCTTATGAACATTAAATTATTGTCATTTTCCTAGAATTGACTATTCACGTCTCAACAACCCTATTCTTGTCTGACTTGAAATATTTTTATTTTTTTAGAGTATTTTCCAACTCCAGAACAAATTTAATAAAATTATAAATTAATAAAAATATTTTAAAAAATAAAATGGAGAGTTGCGGTAATATCTATAATTTGTGCGTTATAAATGTCATTTTTAGCACTCTTTAAAAGTAAAATAGATTGATATAATTTTCAATAAAAAAAAAAGAAAAAGAAAAACAAGAACATAAAATAAAAAATCTTGTAATAACATTGAAGATATGATGATAACATCATTATTATCATTGAAAAAATCTAAAGAAATTAAAAAACATCAAAACCAATAATCAGAATGTGCTACATAAGCTAACCAAAAACAAAAACAAATAAACACTAACACATTTAAATGACTCGGGTAGCCAACTTTAATACTTGAAAGGAGTTCTTGATGTAGCCAGAGAAAAGTTTGCAGAGTTTATGGCCATTAGGCCTGGCACGCTAATGGCTACGGTTTCTTCGGCTGGGATATGCCTAGGAAGGTGGAGACTTCTTCCATTGATAAGACAGGATCAATATCCATGCGGGAGAATGCAGATGGAAGGGTTGGAATTGAGAGCGGCTAAGTTTTATTCTAGCATAAATAAAATGAAGATTTTCAATTCTCTATTTGTTGAAGGTCTTTTCTTAAACCAAGACCAGATTGTTAGTGGAGAACAGTACTCCGCAGTGCTTCTGTGATGCAAATGGTGCTTCGCATGAAAAAGCTTTAACACTAATATATTTTTTAATTCACGCGAAACACAATTTACAGTTTACACTGTGTAGCAAAACGAAGCCTATGATAATTAATGGGCTTCGCATGAAATTAAAGCTTTGAAACTAATATCTCGTGTTATTTTTACTCTGACAAAAACTAAAAGTTCTTAGATTTTACAGCTGCTTCTGCCCAGAAAGCTTGGCATTGTCAGTTGGTACAGAGGAGACTCCAATTGCAATTTTCATTTGTTTGACCATTGTTTAATTCCTTTTACACGGGATAAATAAACCCTTTTACTCGAATTTTGTTTTGATTGAGCCCCCTCTAAGTATTCTGCTAATTTAGGGACATTAGAACTTTCGTCATACAGTGACACAATAAATGCTGATCAATCCCGTTATTTGACTCGGATTAAGGATTGATCACATATATGATTGATAATAACAAGAAATTAAAAAAAATTTATGCTCTGCCTACGCCTTGCTGTTCTAGTGTTCTTCCCTTCTTTGATTTTCGAGCATCAACCGAAAACAGAAAAAAAAAAAAACCTTGTGGATTGTCGTAGAAAAACCCCAGGAGTTGTGTCGTTTATTTTGTATTGTAAGGTGATTGAACTACTTAAAACTTGGTATAAGGAAATTAACTTAAGGATATATATATATATATATATATATATATATATATATATATATATATATATATATATATATATCATTGAGTGCCAAATCTTTCCAAATTAACATGAGGCTTCGTGTGCGTTGAGTGCCTAATGTTCTATTCTCCAGGTTTCTAAAGAAGAATTTTGCAGAGTAGATAAGAAGAAATTCTTGTATTCTATATTGTATATCATTAATGCAACAAACTCTGTTTTTATACATATTACATATAATTAATTTTATTATTTTAGAAATCAAGATCATCTCATCTATCCATTAATAGAGGGTCACGATTCTTACACATGTAAGAAACGGTTTGTAACTGATTTCTAACAGTAAAAACAACTATAACTATTGTAACTGCTTCTAACAGAAATTTCTTTTATATTTTCACTTTTTATTTTTCTTAATATAATCTCAGGATTTAACAAGTAACCAGCTTAACTTTCAACACCAATCTACTAAATTATCACACCTTTTCTTTTCCGAGCAAAAATTTGCACATCAAATACAAATACCACCTAGTTCAGATCCAAGAAAATGGCAGCTAGTTTAGATTCAAGGAAAAGCGTTCAAAGCATACATCACAAACAAATGAGCTAGCTAAATATGATTGAAGGTCTGGACATATCCAGTTCCTAGTCAACCAAGGAGTAAAGCCAAGCGCCACAGAATTACAGAAAGTTCAATATTATTTGTAAGAGAAACAACTCCAACATGGAGATCAACCACATGAAATACTAATTAAAACAAATAAATCTTACTGCCTTGACCATATCCTTCTCATCAATCAAACCCAAGGCTCTTCCTTATCCCCAAAACCAACTCGTGGACCTTTCCAGGTTCTGCAAGAGACTTGGCTACACTCTCTTTTTGCAGGCACCTGTTAGCCCATGCAATGATCTTGGGGCATTGAGCTTCTATGCTGAAGTTTCCGATGGTCTCATAAGTAGAAAACCCGCAACAGAAAGGAAGAAAGGCAATATCCACATACCCCAGAGTCTCACCCCCAAAATAAGACTTCTCTCCTAGTTCTCCCTCCAATAACTTAAGGCATTCAAAGAAACCCTTCTTTGCCGCCTCTAGTTCTTCTCCTTTTGTTGTCCATATCTTCCTAGAAAGATCATGTATCTGAAGATTCACAGCACTTCATCACAAAAATAATATAGCAGAACACAAAACCTAAATAGACGTGCACAAGTAATGTCCTTAAAAATATTTACTTTCCTTAAAGATATTTACCCACATAAAATTATTATCCACCAGGATTCAGTAGGTTCTTCCTCGAAAGGAGGGATGCAAAAACAACAAGGAAAATACCAGCAAGAAAATCCAGTAAATTTAATGTTTTAAGTGAAGTGATATTTTGTGTTTTTCTAACATGAGATATAAAAATATTTTTACTTTAAATACTTTAACTTAAAAAAATAAAATATTTCTGATAAGAAATGAAAACATTTTGAAATAAACTCTGAAAACACTTTTCAATATAAAATAAGAACATTTTGAAATAAGCTCTAAGAATTCATTTTTACAGCAAATAATTTTTTTTTTTTTTAGATTAACATGGGTGTTCGGGCCAGTTTGTGCGCACCACGACTAATCCCACGGGCCCTGAAGTTAACGACCATGTAAGCCTCCAATGGCCATCATATGAGCAACTAAGGACTCGAACCTGAGACCACAGAGGGAGCAAACCCCTTGATCCCAAATCCTTACCACTTGACCACCACCTATATGGTTACAGCAAATAATTGATATTACAATAACATAACAGTAGCAAAGGAATATATATTTCTCCTCACGCAAGCAGAGATACATGTATCGTCATCGAAGGGGGACCAAAGATTTAGCAAGATTAAAGGTACATATATCCATACCTTTTTATCAATAAAATCAGCCCAGAACATGGACTGAGCTCTCTCGTAAGGATCAGAAGGTAGCAAAGGAGCCTTGTCCCTCCACACATCATCAATATACTGAACAATAATAAGGGACTCACAAACTGGTTTTCCTCTGTGGACGAGAACTGGAATCTTCTTGTACACTGGGTTCATCTGAAGAAGCAATGCACTCTTGTCCCTCAAGTCCTGTTCACTGTACTCATACTTCACTCCCTTCTCTGCCAATGCTATTCTCACTCTCATGCCAAAAGGGCTTGCCCAGAAATCCAGCAGTGTCACCTCATCAGCCATTGTTGTTGTGAAAAAGAGTAAAACTGAATCACAGATAGGTTTTTCTCGCCTTTCAGAATGGCTGTGCTCTTGGTAGTGGACAGTAGAAATCTTTATAGCATATCTATCTTTGCAGAAAGATGCGGCGGAAATAAATAAGTGGAAAATGTGCTGTGCTAGTGCCCAGTGGGCAATTGGATACCATAACGCCTTTTCATGTTTGTGCCTTTCTATGTCTTCAACTACATCACACCAACCGGTCAATGATTCCTGAAATCTCAGAGTTAATTGCCCTGACAAAATGAGATGATTATTCGTAAATTTGGGAAATTATCACTGGAATTCATATTATGTACTATCAATATATATTTTATTAGGGGGATTGTTTAGGGAAAATAAAATATATGACAACAAGAGTATTTCTTAAGTGATATTTTTTTTTTATTCGAAGTAAGCAATAATCTTGCCAACAAACTTTTTCAGTTTTTGCCTGAAGAAAACTAAGGATAGCTTTGGTAATTTCAAGTCAATTTATATACGATCTGTTTTTGCCATGGGTTCATATGTCAGTGTCATTGGAAGCTCGAATGTGGAAACAACCGAATATGGGCTCGAAACATTTAAAAAAAAAAACTTGCAAGCATTTTCCTGTGAACATCAAATTATTGTCATTAATTTTCTTGAGAATTGACTATTCACGTGTCAACAACCCTATTCTTGTCTGACCTGATAACTAGGATTTTGCTGTGTTCAAGGTATAATGGCCAAGGAGTTGCTATTTTGAGGTTTCTTTCATGCTTCAATTTAGAAAATTAAGGATGTAGCGGGATTTAGGAGGAGGGACATATAACGTATCTCCATGTTGTGCAGGACGCATCAAGCCCTTGTTGAATAAAAATATAAACTAGAAATTTAATTAGAAAGACAACTTTTTCACATGCTAATTAATTAATGATAATTACATATAGGCGTGGAAATTTGAGTCCTGAGGCTGACAACTAGGATTTTGATGTGTTCAAGAGAATGGCCAAGGAGTTGCTATTTTGAGATTTCTTTCATGCTTAAATTTAGAAAATTAAGGATGTAGTGGGATTTAGGAGGAGGGACATAGCACGTATCTCCATGTTGTGCAGGACCCATCAAGCCCTTGCTGATTTTGGTTGGGGTATGCCTATGAAGGTGGAGACTCCTTCCATTGATAAGACAGGATCAATCTCTATGCAATATGGTTAGTGGTTTTATCAATGATTATCCGAAAAAAATCTCTATGCAGGAGAAGGCAGATGGAAGGGGTGGAATTGAGATTGGCTTTGTTTTATTAAAGCATAAAATGGAGATTTTCAATTCGCTATTTGTCGATGGTACTCTTGTCTTAAACCAAGACCAGATTGCTAGTGGAGAACAGCAGTACTAGACAGCAACTGTAGGCAAAACAAATATTTAACAGTAGCTATCAGATTTCTAGCCCGTTCGGCTACGCAGTAGTTCTGAGATGCAAATTGTGCTTAATTCGCATGAAAAGCTTTAAAACGAATGGGGGCGCATGCAGCTTTCTTTCAGCTTCGACAATGCCGGAATTTTCTTGTCAGGTCTTCCTTACTGGATAACACATGTCACCCTTCAAGTCCTGACATGGCTAGTAACCTTTCTGTCTTCCTCTCCTATCTCCTTCCCTTCCTTTCCCTTCCCTGGTTTTCAAGCAACAACCGGAAAAAAAAAAAGGTTTGAGAATTACGTACAGTTCCTAGTCAACCAAGGAGCAAAGCTAAGTGCCGCAGAATTACGTACAGAAAGTTCAATATTATTTGTAAAAGAAACAACTCCAACATGGATATCAACCACATGAAATACTAATTAAACAAAAAAAAATAAAAAAACATCTTACTGCCATGACCATATCCTCCTAATCAATCAAACCCAAGGCTCTTCCTCATCTCCAAAACCAACTCGTGGACCTTTCCAGGTTCTGCAAGAGACCTGGCTACACTCTCTCTTTGCAGGCACCTGTTAGCCCATGTGATGATCTTGGGACATTGAGCTTCTATGCTGAAGTTACCGATGGTCTCATAAGTATAAATCCCGCAACAGAAAGGAAGAAGGCAATATCCACATACCCCAGAGTCTCCCCCCCCCCCCCCCCCAAAAAAAAAATAAGGCTTCTCTCCTAGTTCTCCCTCCAATAACTCAAGGCATTCATAGAAACCCTTCTTTGCCGCCTCTAGTTCTTCTCCTTTTGTTGTCCATATCTTCCTAGAAAGATCATTACCTGAAGATTCACGGCATATCATCACAGAAATGAAGTCCTAATTATGTAAAAGTAAGTAAAATGCCAAAAATATCACAGACTAATGTTGGGAATATAATGAACAGAATATAGTAGAACACAAAACTTAAGGGTGTGCACAAACAAAGTCCTTAAGGATATTTACTCACGTAAGGTTCTTTGAGGATATTTACCTACATAAAATTGTCGATCAGGATTCAATAGCTAGGTTCTTCCTCGAAAGGAGGGATGCAGAAACAAGGAAAATAATAACAAGAAAATCCAGCAAGTTTAGATGTTTTAAGTCCAGTTATATTTTGTCTTTAAAAATATAGGTGTGTATGTGATGTTTTTTGTCTTTAAAAGGGCAGGTGTATATATAAACTTATAGCCCAGGAGAATTAAAATCTGCAACAGCTAGTTAGAAAATAAATGGTAGAATATAAGCTTATAATCCATTAGTGTGTGCGTGTGTGTGTGTATCATATTCATAAGAAGGAAAATTGTGTTTTTTTAATGTGGAATATAAAAATATTTTTACTTTAGATACTGTAACTTAAAAAAAGAAGATAAACCTTTCAATATGAAATAAAAACATTTTAAAATAATTTCTGAAAATTCATTTTTATAAGGCTTTCCAGCATAGAATAAAAATATTTTGAAATAATCTCTATAATTTATTTTTGCAGCACATAATTGATATAACAGTAACATAGCAGTAGCAAAGGTATATATATTTGTCCTCACGCGCGAGCGTGGATACATCATACATGTATCGAACCATAGATTTAGCAGGATTAAAGGTATATATCCATACCTTTTTCCTTTCGAACACACACACACATGTATATATATATATATATATATATATATATACACGTTTAATATTATATTAAAAAATACAATATTATTCTAATATTAATGGAGTAAACAATAACGTGAAATTACACTTTCTTTTATGTTTATTGTATAAGATATAATGTATAATCAATGGAAGGCATAGGATAAATTACAATTCACTCCTCGAGAGTTGCACGTTTTGTTAATTAACAACCAGAACCTCATATTTCCTTTTCTTTTCTTTTTATTTAAGCACAACTTATATAATTAAAATTTGATTCAATCAAGGAATTCGAAACCAACAATAAAATTTTAATTAAAAAAATTTGTAATTAAAGTTATTTAAATTTTAGGATGTTAAATGAAAATGAAATTGAAGAGGTCCAAAGCTTTGATTTGATGTTTTTTTTTCTGAAAAGAACTTTGATTATGTTTAGTTAATTAAAAAAGTTGCTTCTTGTTAATCAACTTTTTTTAGGACAGAGGACATATTCATCTCTAATTATCGTCCAATCCTCAAATGGCTCTAGGAAAAAATAAAAATAAAAATAAAAATCTCTAACCCCCTCCTTAAAATTTATCTTAAAGCAACGTCTAGCTGATTTGATAATGATTGTTATGCAGTGCACAAAGACGATAAAAATAAGGTTTTATTTTGTGTTTGTTTAATTTATAATTAAGAGGATTTTATAACATCCATAAGAAATTAAAATTTTAGATTTTCTCAACCAACCTAGATTTAGATTTATAATGATGTTACAATATAATTCAATATCAAAAAGTAATTAAATATTAATTTAACATACTGAATTAATGTAAATAAAAATTTTAATATTAAAAACTTACGAGATTTATATTCATTTGATGGTCTTTATATTTAAAAATTCTCAAATTTATAGAGAGCAAAACCCAAACAGTAAAACTAAGTTTCTAGTAAAATAACATAAACAAAAAAATATTTAAAAATATAGTATATTTAATTAAGTCATAATTAATATTTAAAACTCAATTATTACATCTCATCGAAAGCTATCAAAATTATTATTTATGTGATAAATATTTTTTTATTTTTTATTTTATAATTTATTTTTAATATTAGTACATCAAAATAGTTTATAAATATAAAAAATTAAAAAAAATTATTTGAAAAAACAACAAGTAATTGGATAGAATTACTAATTGATTACCCTTTGTACTTGTCTGTCTTTCCAATTTATTAAAAACAATTATGTGGTGTTGAATTGCTTGAGAGGACATCTCTTTTGTCCCAGAGTGTTTTTAAAAATATACTAATAATTATTTTTTAAAATATCTTTTTTAAAAATATATTAAAATAATATTTTTTAAAATTTATTTTTAATATCTGTATATCAAAATAAAAAAATATAATAAAATTAAATTTAAATAATTGTTTTTTAATTTTAATGAAACAACCGTGTTCCAAAGATACCATAATCATCAACCAGTAAGATAATCTTAACACATTATTTTAATAAATAGTGAAAACAGTACGACAAGAGAGGCTAAAGAGCCGAAAACAAACTCCACAAACTCTGCCAGGCCCAGTCACTACGATGTGCTCCCAGGCTCCAGCATCACAATAGAACAACAGAAGGGAAGGCACAGCCACGAAGAGCTCCCATTATTCGAAAGAAAAACAACCCCAGGATGAGGAAATCATACGGATCGTCTGCTCATGCATGCGTATGTGTTTCCTCTTAATCCACCCCAAACCTCTTCCTGCGCTCCAAGACGAACTTGTACACATTTTTTGGGTCTTCAAGAGACTTGGATACACTCTCTTTTTGCATGCATCTCTTAGCCCATGCAATGATCTTGGGGCACTCAGCCTCTATGCTGAAGTTTCCACAGGTCTCATAGGCATAAAACCAGCAGTAGAAAGGAACGAACGCCACATCCACATACCCGAGGTTCTCTCCGCCGAAATAAGGTTTGTCTCCAAGCTCTCCTTCCAACAGCTTGAGGCAATCGATAAAATCCTTTTTTGCTCCCTCCAGTTCTTTTCCTTTCGTAGTCCATATCTTCTTAGTGATCTCATATACCTGAAAGATTCATAGCACATTATATTGTAAAGCGGACTAAACAGTACCTAGAACAAAAGACCTTGCAAAGTCCAGTTCCCATGCATACGTACCTTCTTGTCAATAAAACCTGCCCAGAATCTGGACTGGGCTCTTTGGTAAGGATCAGAAGGCAGGAGAGGGGAATTTCCCTTCCATACATCGTCAACATACTGAACAATAATAAGGGACTCACAAACTGGTCTTCCATTGTGGATGAGAGTTGGGAGCTGCTTGGATACTGAGTTCATCTGAAGAAGCAATTGACTCTCGTCCCTCGGGTTCTGTTCACTTAACACATCATACTTGACTCCCTTCTCTGCCAATGCTATTTTGACTCTCACACTAAAAGGGGCGCCTGCCTGAAATTCCAGCATTAGTTTCACCTCATCAGCCATTGTTGTTGTGAAAAGGAGTAAAACTGGATCCCAGATAGTTTTTTCTCGCCTTTCAGAATGGCTGTGCTCTTGATAGTGGAAGTAGAGATCTTTATAGCATATCTATCTTTGCAGAAAGATGTGGCGGAAATAAATGAGTGGAAAATGTGCTGTGCTAGTACTGCCCTGTGGGCAATTAGATATCATATCACAGTTTCATGTTTGTTCCTTTCCATGTCTTCAACTAAATCACGCCATCTAGTCAATGATTCCTGAAAAATAGACAAGGAAATCTCAGAGTTAATTACCCCTGAAAAAATGAGATAATTATTCATAAATTTGAGAAATTATAAACGGAATATTATGTACGATCAATTTCATTAAGGGGATTGTGTAAGGAAAAATAAAATATATGATAACGAGAGTATTTCTTATGTGATTATTATTATTATTATTATTATTATTATTATTATTATTATTATTATTATTATTATTTAAAGCACTAATCTTGTCAACAAACTATCTTTGATTAGGATTGTCTTTAATCTTCTTCTTTTTTAATAATTAAGCCCTCGTATATGGATTTATATAATTAATGTGGTTACCAGGTACATAAATGTAGTTGATGGTTTGATAACGAATATGCATGCAAGAATTATATTTATACTTTTAGTTGAAAAATATATATCAAAAGAAATTAAAATTATTGTGTTGGTAAATTGGTTAAGAGCATATATAATTAAGGGAAAGTGCAAACCTTGTAAGAATCCCTAACTGATATGAAAAATCTTAATTAGATATCCAATCTATTTCTCATCTAAATTAGTTTTTCAACATATCAATGAATTCTAAATTATATCCTTTCAACATTTTCTAGTTAATAAAAATATTTAATATTCATTTTATGAAAATGATGACTTCTCTTTCCTATGAAAACCATCTAGATTCTTAATTTCCTGTGATATTTATGGTTCACAATTTAAGGAATACTTTTAATTTAAGGAATATTTTCTTAAATGAAAAGTATATTTTTTTAAATAGTTATCTTACAATACATGATGAGTGATAATATAAAACTCTTATATATTTTTTATAATCAATTATATTATGCAGTTGAAGAAGTTACAGTAAATTAACAACTTTTGTTATTTGAAACTAATAAAAAGGCATGATAGATTAACATATTTTGTTTTTATTTTGGTTTCTTAATTAACAAAACTAGAAACCGGTTAAATATTAATCTCAATTATATACGAGTCTTGTGATTTATCAAACTCATCTTTTAATAAGTCTGATAATTTTTCATATTTAGTTTTGTTGGACTCGACCAAGCACTGAATCTGGACATTAAGTTTGACAATCTATTAGACCTAACTTCTTTAGGCGTAGCTAGCTTTTAAAAAGTTAAATAATTTGTCAAACTCAGTTCTTTTGGGTTTGACCAAGCATTGAACTTGGAGATTGAGTATGACAATCTGTTAGATCTAACTTCTTTAGGTTTAGCCAACTTTTAACAAGTTTGATAATTTGTCAGACTCTGTTTTCTTAAGCTTGACTAAGCGTTGAACCTGGAAATTGAGTGTGATAATATGTTAGAGCTAAATTTTTTAGACTTAGCTAGCTTTTAATAAGTTTGATAATTTGACAGACTCAGTTCTTTTAGACTCGATCAAGCACTTGAGTATGATAATCTGTTAAACCTAATTTTTTTAAGCTCACTTGTCTAGACTCAGCCAAGTATATAATTCAAGTGTATAAAATTTTTTTTTTCTATGATCAAGTTAAGGATATGTTTCCTTGATCTTTTTTTTTTGAAAAAAAAGATAATGAATTATAAATACCAATTAAAATTTAAAAAATGAGGGGAGTCTCTATACTTCACAACATATTTATTTTTAGAATTAATTTCTTTTTAAAACATTATTGTATTTTTTTAAAAAATATTTATTTAATCATTAAAAAATCCTTAAATTCACTATAAAAAACTCTTGGCATATACTTAGATTTTAGTTACAAATTATCTCAGTCAGAGAAAATAAATTAGATTATCTAAATCATGAGATTTCAATATATAAAATTTGTTGAGATATATTGGAAGTCTAATCGAGGTTGTGTCCTTGGATTTGAAACTTTTTCAGGCTTTGCATGAAGAAAACTAAGGACAGCTTTGGTAATTTCAAGTCAATTCGTATACGATATGTTTTTGCCATGGGTCCTTATGTCAGAGTCACGGGAAGCACGAAAGGGGAAACCACCAAATCTGGGCTCCAAAACATGCAATCATTTTCTTGAAAACATCAAATTATTGTCATTTGCTTGAGAATTGGCTATTCACGAGTCTGCAACACTGTTCTTGTCCAACTTGAAATATGTTTAGTTTCTGAGAGCATTTTCCGACTATAGCACCGTAAAAATTAAAATTTAGTAAAATAACACATCAATGAAAATATTTTAAAAAATAACATGTAAAGTTGTAGATGGTATTCATGACTTGTGAGCTGTAAATATAATTTTTAACTTTTTTAGACAGTAAAAAAGACTGACATAATTCTAAATAAAAAAAATCGTGTAATCACATCTAATGTAATGTCTGATAATAATATCATTAATATTATTATTAAAAAATTCTCAATAAATTATCACACCTTCTCTTTTCCGAGCAAAAATTAGCACATCAAATATAAATACCAACTAGTTCAGATCCAAGAAAATGGCAGCTAGTTCAGATCCAAGAAAATGGCAGCTAGTCAACCAAGGAGCAAAGCCAAGTGCCACAGAATTACGTACAGAAAGTTCAATATTATTTGTAAGAGAAACAACTCCAACATGGAGATCAACCACATGAACTACTAATAATAATAAAAAAAACATCTTACTGCCTTGACCATATCCTTCTCATCAATCAAACCCAAGGCTCTTCCTTATCTCCAAAACCAACTCGTGGACCTTTCCAGGTTCTGCAAGAGACTTGGCTACACTCTCTTTTTGCAGGCACCTGTTAGCCCATGCAATGATCTTGGGGCATTGAGCTTCTATGCTGAAGTTTCCGATGGTCTCATAAGTAGAAAACCCGCAACAGAAAGGAAGAAAGGCAATATCCACATACCCCAGAGTCTCACCCCCAAAATAAGACTTCTCTCCTAGTTCTCCCTCCAATAACTTAAGGCATTCAAAGAAACCCTTCTTTGCCGCCTCTAGTTCTTCTCCTTTTGTTGTCCATATCTTCCTAGAAAGATCATGTATCTGAAGATTCACAGCACTTCATCACAAAAATAATATAGCAGAACACAAAACCTAAATAGACGTGCACAAGTAATGTCCTTAAAAATATTTACTTTCCTTAAAGATATTTACCCACATAAAATTATTATCCACCAGGATTCAGTAGGTTCTTCCTCGAAAGGAGGGATGCAAAAACAACAAGGAAAATACCAGCAAGAAAATCCAGTAAATTTAATGTTTTCAGTGAAGTGATATTTTGTGTTTTTCTAACATGGGATGTAAAAATATTTTTACTTTAAATACTTTAATTTAAAAAAAAACCAAATATTTCTGATAAGAAATAATTTTTTTTTAAGTAATCTCTGAAAACGTTTTCCAATATAAAATAAGAACATTTTGAAATAACCTCTAAGAATTCATTTTTACAGCAAATAATTGATATTACAGTAACATATATAGCAGTAGCAAAGGAATATATATTTGTCCTCACGCAAGCATAGATACATGTGTCGAAGGGAGACCAAAGATTTAGCAAGATTAAAGGTATATATATCCATACCTTTTTATCAGTAAAATCAGCCCAGAACATGGACTGAGCTCTCTCGTAAGGATCAGAAGGTAGCAAAGGAGCCTTGCCCCTCCACACATCATCAATATACTGAACAATAATAAGGGACTCACAAACTGGTTTTCCTCTGTGGACGAGAACTGGAATCTTCTTGTACACTGGGTTCATCTGAAGAAGCAATGCACTCTTGTCCCTCAAGTCCTGTTCACTGTACTCATACTTCACTCCCTTCTCTGCCAATGCTATTCTCACTCTCATGCCAAAAGGGCTTGCCCAGAAATCCAGCAGTGTCACCTCATCAGCCATTGTTGTTGTGAAAAAAGAGTAAAACTGAATCACAGATAGTTTTTTCTCGCCTTTCAGAATGGCTGTGCTCTTGATAGTGGACAGTAGAAATCTTTATAGCATATCTATCTTTGCAGAAAGATGCGGCGGAAATAAATAAGTGGAAAATGTGCTGTGCTAGTGCCCAGTGGGCAATTGGATACCATAACGCCTTTTCATGTTTGTGCCTTTCTATGTCTTCAACTACATCACACCAACCGGTCAATGATTCCTGAAATCTCAGAGTTAATTACCCTGACAAAATGAGATGATTATTCGTAAATTTGGGAAATTATCACTGGAATTCATATTATGTACTATCAATATATATTTTATTAGGGGGATTGTGTAGGGAAAATAAAATATATGACAACAAGGGTATTTCTTAAGTGATATTTTTTTTTATTCGAAGTAAGCAATAATCTTGCCAACAAACTTTTTCAGTTTTTGCCTGAAGAAAACTAAGGATAGCTTTGGTAATTTCAAGTCAATTTATATACGATCTGTTTTTGCCATGGGTTCATATGTCAGTGTCATGGGAAGCTCGAATGTGGAAACAACCGAATATGGGCTCGAAACATTTAAAAAAAAAAACTTGCAAGCATTTTCCTGTGAACATCAAATTATTGTCATTAATTTTCTTGAGAATTGACTATTCACGTGTCAACAACCCTATTCTTGTCTGACCTGATAACTAGGATTTTGCTGTGTTCAAGGTATAATGGCCAAGGAGTTGCTATTTTGAGGTTTCTTTCATGCTTCAATTTAGAAAATTAAGGATGTAGCGGGATTTAGGAGGAGGGACATATAACGTATCTCTACGTTGTGCAGGACCCATCAAGCCCTTGTTGAATAAAAAGATAAACTAGAAATTTAATTAGAAAGACAACTTTTTCACATGCTAATTAATTAATGATAATTACATATAGACGTGGAAATTTGAGTCCTGAGGCTGACAACTAGGATTTTGATGTGTTCAAGAGAATGGCCAAGGAGTTGCTATTTTGAGATTTCTTTCATGCTTAAATTTAGAAAATTAAGGATGTAGTGGGATTTAGGAGGAGGGACATAGCACGTATCTCCATGTTGTGCAGGACCCATCAAGCCCTTGCTGATTTTGGTTGGGGTATGCCTATGAAGGTGGACCATTTTAAAAAGACAAATCTTTCAACATGAAATAAAAACATTTTAAAATAATTTCTGAAAATTCATTTTTACAACGCTTTCCAACATATAATAAAAATACTTTGAAATAATCTCTGATAATTTATTTTTACAGCACACAATTGATATTACAGTAACATAGCAGTATCAAAGGAATATATATTTGCCCTCACGCAAGCATAGATACATGTATCGAAGGGGGACCACAGATTTAGCAAGATTAAAGGTATATATCCATACCTTTTTATCAATAAAATCAGCCCAGAACATGGACTGAGCTCTTTCATAAGGATCAGAAGGTAGCAAAGGAGCCTTGTCCCTCCTCACATCATCAATATACTGAACAATAATAATAAGGGATTCACAAACTGGTTTTCCTCAGTGGACGAGAACTGGAATCTTCTTGTAAACTGGATTCATCTGCAGAAGCAAATCAGTCTTTCCGTTGCGCAAGTCCTGTTCACTATACTCATACTTGACTTCCTTCTCAGCTAGTGCTATTTTGACTCTTATGCCAAAGGGGCTTGCCCAGAAATTTAACAGTGTCACCTCATCAGCCATTGTTGAAGTGAAAAAAATATGACAACTAAGATCATAAATAGTAGAAAGCAAGCCTTTATAGCAGACTTGCTATCTTCATCTGCAGAGCGTGTGTGCTTGTGACATGTCGTGGAAAAAGTTGCTAGGCTAATCAAGGATATTAATAAAAAAAGTTAGCAAAAATTATATTTAGCATAATGTTTCACAGCATGAAAAGACATTCATGATCAAAAGTGAGTTTTAGTTGAACAAATTTAACTCGGTTTTCCTTTTATTTTTTACAGAACATATTTTTGAAAAATTATAAAAAATTTAAAAATATTATATTATTTATTAATTATATCAAATTTAATCTTTAAATTTTTAATTATTATATATTCTATTTTAATTTTATTAATTTCATCCATTAAAATTTGATTTAATTTAATTTTTATATTAATTTTATTCTTTATTTTTATGTTTTTATTTGCTTTTCTCTTATTATTTTTTTAATTGAAATTGTTTATCTATCAAAATTGATCCTTATTCTTTTAATTCTTATATTTATTAAATTTAAAATAATTTATTAAATTATTATTATTATTATTTTAATTTCATCATCTTTTAACTTTTTTATTTGTTAGATTTGATTTCTACTATTTTAATTATTATTTATTTTATTTGAGATAATTTATAAAATTATATTTTTCTTTCAATTTCATTTAACTTTCTAATTTGTAAATTTTTTATTTATTTTAGTATACTTAAAAAAATATTAATAAGTTATTTTCTACTTTATTTTCTATAATATAATCAAATACTGAAAAGTGTTTTTTAATTTTTTTCATGATATTACCAAACATCAAAAAATAATTCCTTCTCTAGAAACCCACTTTCTAAAAACTTCACTTTTTAAAAGAAAATATTTTTTAACAAACAAACAAAACCTAAAACCAAACTGAGTTTACTACCCAAAAAGTTAAATTTTCAATTATATGAGTTAACTCGGAATAGTTTTAAAAAATAAAAAACATAGTTATAATATCTTATATGAAAAGTTAAAAAATAATTTATATAGATATAAACTATATATATCTCAAACAATGAAATTTTAAAAATTATTTTAAAATATTTTTTATTAGACATTAAAAATATAATATATTAAGACTATTTCAACCATTGAAGTATTTTTTAAAAAACAAATCCTTATCAACCTTTTCCTTCCGAACACACGTAAATATATACACACACAAATATATACATGCATATACACACATGAAAGTGTAATTTCATGTTATTATTTAGTCTATATATAAACACTAAAATAGTATTTTATTTTTTTAATAAAAATAAAATACTATTGTTGGTACTTAATTTTGGACCCCACGTGCTAGAGATGGTGTATACCCGTTTTGAACCAAGTGTAGGAGTGTAGCTCATGTTTGCTAGAAAATTGACAAAAGCGGAGGAGAAAGAAAGATTTTTTTTGAACCCTGTTTCAGCCATCTCCTGCTCTCTTTATCCTTCCCCACTGCTACCGAAATTGTCAGGATTCTTAGGCTAATTAGGATTCTTTATAATGCTAAATTCATTTTTTTTTTACATGGGCTGTGAGGTGAAATAAATCCCTTGAAAGTGGCACTAGAAAACCTAGTTCTACTGCTGCCGCAATTTTTTTTCCAACTTAGACCCTGATTCTGACTTGGGTTCGTGCAATATCTGACCATCCCAATTATATTCTATCACTCATGACATGTTGAAGAATGGACCTACACCTTGATTGGGTCCTAGGCCTCATTGTTCTTATGGCAGGCTCTCAGTCGAGGATGCTTGGCATTGTCAATTTCCTGAATTTAGATCGGGAGACCCTTTTTCACCAACCAGATTGTGGCCTGATTCTATCATATCTCGCCTTTACACCCCATGAAAGCCATAGTACTGGATGCATAGATGAATTTTGGCTTTCGAATCGATAGATTTCGATATCAGAAGCTCAAGCTCTGCACATTTAAATATCTGACGTGAAAAATAGAGAATTCTGCTGTGAGCAGGATTCTAACCAAAGTTTTGCACCGAAAAAAATTCTACTGCCATCATGATTTTTCTGGTTCATTTTTAGGGTACTCCCAGTCATATTGGGATGCTCGGCATTTGTCATTTTTTGAATCAGATCAGGAGACCTTTTTTTGACCGACGAGATCGCGGCCCGATTCTGTCCTATAAAATGATTATATCTCGCCTTAAATCCCTATCAAAGTTGTAATCCTACACACATAGATGAATTTTGGTTTTTGAATTGCTCAATTTTGATATCAGAAGCTCAAGCTCTGCACGTTTGAATCTCTGATGTGAAAATAGAGAATTCTGCCACAAACAGGATTTTGACCCAAGTTTGCGGGACTGATTCGAAGGATTTTTTCTGGACCCAGGACTGAATCGAAAAGTGTTAAAATGAGGGATTTAATTGAAGAAGGATATGGAAAGCTGGAGAGGGGGCGTGGATCATCATAAATGGAAGGATTTTTACCACACCGATTAAGGAAAATAAGACGTTGCAGCTGCACCCTGCATCTGATTTCTTTCCCTTTTTCTCTGCTGTTTTCCTTTCTCATCACCTCTGATTATTGGAGCTAAAGACCACGTTTTTGTTGCCTCATTTCAAAGGGGTCAGCTGGCCCTATGGAAGGAAAGAAAAGAGCCACACCATCCTCCAAAACTGGAAAGAAATCAGACGTAAAACACCACCACAAAATCAGAATATTGCAGTTTCCTTTTGCGTTTTTTTTTTACTGCAAATCAGTAGGGATTTGCGTCCTAGGATTAATGCATTGAATCTTTCCTAAATAGATATGTTAGACTATATATAAGCCCCTCTAATGACCTAAAAAAAAAAGAAGAAGAAGAGGAGAGGAGAGAAAAAAAAAAGTGGCGAAGAGAGGGCAGAAAAATAAGAGAAAACTGGAGAGTAAGAGGCAAAAAAAAAAAAAATTAAACACAGCAAAGAGGGACAAAAAAAAACAGTAAATAGAGGGATTCTCTTTGTTTCATTCGGGGGGTTTATTGTGAGCAAAGAGGAGAGCAAAAAGACAAGATGGAGAGGGAGATTTGCTCCTAAATCTTGACAGCAACGTGAGCTTGGCTTTCCATTTCATCTTCTGCAGAAAAAGAAAAAACGTTGAGACCTGCAGCACATAGCTGAATTATTTCGTCCACTTCAGTATCTCTATTTTCGTCCGTCAATTACCAATATACAAGGAGCTGCAGGTCCAACTGCCTTCACACACGCAAAATAGGAATTGCCAGGTCTCTCCTCCATTTGGCCCCCAGCGGCAGAATATGACGGTATCAATCTGTCCTAGGTTGTTTTCACGAAGTTGAGGCTTGACAAGGATAGGAAGTCTCAATTGGATCGCAAGGCAGAGAGATGTGCTGTTGGAGACAAAGAGAAGGGCACTATGTTCACTGTCTCTTTTGGATTGCAAGGCAGAGGGACATGCTGTTGGAGACAAAGAGAAGGGCACTACGTTCACTGCCGAGGACATCATGCAGAGTGTGGACTGATTGGTTTGTTTGAAATGAAATATTTTGTCAGTAAGGTTTTGAATTATTTATCTATTTCCTTATGCTATTTTTGAATATGTTTGGAGGCTTCAAGGTTATTTAATGTGACCTTTTTTTTATATATATAAAAAATATAAATGTTTTTTTTTGTGTGTGTTGCATACGGCCAATACCCTAACATGTTTTTGAACGTTTTTTTTATATATAAAAAATATTAGAAGTTTTAAAAAATGTGTTTTCGCATGGATTTCTTAAACACAAAAATTATTTTCTTACATTTTTGGAGTTTACAACATGTTTGTAAAATTCCAAAGGGTGTTGGCCAATATTTCAAAAAATATAAAAATCTTATTTTGGGGAGAATTTATCTATTATTTACCACTAATGTTTGGATGAAGAAATCCTTAAAGGACGAACATCCAAAATATTATTGGGAATAATTTGTTATTATTCACTGTTAATATTTGGATAAAGAAACCCGGAGTGGTAAATATCCAAGATAATTTTCTAGGAATAATAAATCCGCACACATCCTTGAAAGAAGCCTTGATTATAATCGAGGACATTTCAATTTTTTTTTCCTCCACAGTTTACGAGCCGTGAGAGTACAAAATACTAAGGCAAAAATAGGAGTTTAAAGCACCCTAGATTTCTAAATTTTTATCCTTCCTCACGATTTACGAGTTGCAAACTCTTGAAATACCAAAGGAAAAATGAGCTTGTAAAGCGCATTGAATCTCCTTGGATTTCTTTCTTAAGAAATTTAGTTACAATCGAATCGAGTAAAACTGATAGGATTAGAAAACACCAACACCATAGCAATTATAAGACAAACACCAAGCAGCTTACCTTAGGTAGGGCGTACTAGGGGTGCTAACACCTTCCCTTTACGCAACCAGTCCCTTTCCTTAGAATCTCTGAAAGACCAGTTAGGTTTCCTAGTGACCATAATACTAGGTGGCGACTCCCTTTTACACAAAAATAAAACTAAGAGACCCCAAAATCAATCGATTGGTCGCCGCGACGCCGCGCTCCGCTCGCGAGGGTGCGACAACTATTTTAGTGTTTATATATAGAGTAAACAATAATGTAAAATTACACTTTATTTTATTGTTTTTATGTTTATTGTATAATAAACACTATCTTAAAAAATATAGAAAAAATATTATAGCGTTGAAAAAGTATTATACCTTTTTCCCAAGATTGTTTTTATAGCGTTGAAAAAATATTATTGTTTTTATTTCTTTTTTTCTCATATGTTTTATTTTTTTTTTCTTTCTTGGGTTTAGATGTTTTTTTCTTCTTTTTTTTTTTCCCAAGATTGTCTTCTTCTTCTTCTTTTATTTTTTTATTCTTTGTTGTTTTCGTATTTTTTTAAATTATCTTTGTTAATTTTTTTAATATAGAATTGGTTAAAAATTTAGTTCTGTAGTTTTTTTCTTTAAAATATTATGGATTTCTACAATGTTTCCTTGTAAGGATTTTATTTTTATTTTTTTATGAATTTTCTTAAGACTTTTTATTCTTTTCTTTGTGTTTTTTTTTAAATTATTTTTGTCAATTTTTTTAATATAGAACTAGTTGAGAATTTAATTCAGTAATTTTTTTTAAAAAAATCATTATAGATTAGTATAATGTTTCCCTACATGATTTGTTTTTATTTTTTTATGATTTTTTTCATAATGGTCTTTGTCGATTTTACTTCGTAGTATTTTTCTTTAAAACACTATGGATTGTGACAGTGTTTCCCTACATGATTATTTCTAAAATTATCTTTATCAATTTTTTTTAATATTGAACTAGTTGAAAATTCAGTTTTAACTTTTCCCATAAGTTTTTTCCCCTTTTATTTTTCTTTTATTTTTCAAAATTGTTTTCTTCTTCTTCTTCTTTTAATTTTTTGTGTTTTTTTAAATTATTTTTATTGATTTTATTGTTTTTAAAATGAAGCTGGTTGAAAATTTAACTTTGTAGTTTTTTCTTTAAAATATTGTGGATTGTTATGGTGTTTTTCTACATGATTTGTTTATGATTTGTTTATGTTTTGTTTTCAAAATTATTTTTATTTTTTTCATATTGAACTGGTTGAAAATAAAGTTTCATATTTTTTTAAAAAATATATATATTATGGATTGCTATAGTATTTTCTCACATAATTTTTTATTATAATTTTTTTTAATTATTTTTATTAATTTTATTATTTTTAATATTGAGTTGATTGAGAAGTAGAACTTTAGATTTTCTCATGAAATATTATAGATTGTTTTAGTATTTTCCTGCATGGTTTTTTTTCCTTTCATTGTTTTATGATTTTTTTTTAAATTTTATTTTTTCATTTTATTTTTTAAATATTAATCTAGTTAAAAATTAATCTTTATATTTTTTTTAAATATTATAAATTATAATAGTTTTTTTCATTTATTTTTTTTTATTTTTTTATAAATTCATAATAATACACAAATACTCCACAAGCCCATGGCATCGTACAGGTTTGCCATCTAGTATATAATGTGTAATGAATAGAACGCACAGGATAAATTACTGTTCCCTTCCTGAGAGTTGCATGTTTTGTTAATTAACAACCAGGACCTCATATTTTATTTATTTATTTATTTAAGGACAACTTATACAATTAAAATTTGATTCAATTAAGGAAAAATAAAACCATCAATTAAATTTTAATTAAAAAACATTTGTAATTAAAATTATTCAAATTTTAGGATTTTAAATGAAAATGACCCTGGATCTTAAAAATCAAATCAACTAAAGAGGTTCCAAAACTTTGATTTGATGGTTTTGTTTTTTTAAAGAACTATCTTAATGCAACGTCTAATTGATTTGATAATGATTGTTATACAATACACAAGAAAGATAAAAATAACGTTTTATTTTGTGTTTGTTTCATTTATAAAAGGATTTTATAACTTAGATAAAAACTTAAAATTTTAGATTTTCACAATGAACCTAGATTTATAATAATGCTAGAATATAATTCAATACTCAAGAAGTAATTAAATACTGATTTAACATATTGAATGTAAATAAAAAATTTAATATTTAAAAATTATAAGATTTAGATTCATTGGATGATCTTTATTTTAATTATAACCACATATTTAAATGTCTTATACCAAAGAATATTAAGTTATATTTTTGTTGTTTTCTTTTGATAATAAAAATCCTTTACAACAATTTTAAATTTTTTTGTTTTTAAATGCATTTTGATTGTTTTATTGTGTTTTTTAAAAATAAAAAAAAGATGTTTTTATTTCTAATCAATTTGATAATAATTAATAATAAATATTGTAAAAAAATTTAATTTCTATGACTAGTTTAAAGCTTCCCAGAGGGAAGGCTAAGACCATGAAAACATTATTTATGTGAATAATGTTTTCAACTTGCGGACTACAGTTTTTTTTTTTTTTGGTTTCTTGTTTTAGCTTTTGGTAATTTTAAAATAAATATAAGCTAATAAATTATTAGATTAATTTAGGAATCATTAAATTAACCCTTTTTTTCATTGTATTTAAAACCCAATAGAAATTAAGTTTCGGTTTCTTAAATTAATAGCAATCAAATGGATAGGTCTAATTAATGTTTGCCAAAGATCAACGTGGAGGATTGATTGGCACTCCTTGATTGAGCGGCTTCTGGGTTGCCACGCACTACATTGTTGATTCTTTTTCTTCGACCTGTCAATGGTTGTAGCGTTCGGGATGCTATGTTAGGGACCTTTACCAACCTTTCTGGACAGGGAAGATAATATTTTCTGGATTTAATAAATAATAAATAAGGTATGAATATTATAAAATTCAATTCAAAATTCGGCCGAACTCAATCCAAATCATATATTTATATTATATAAACACTTTAATATTGATATATATATATATATATAATAACTATTTTGTTTTTTATTGATTAATAAATAATAATAGATAATAAATACTTATTAAATACCTAAAACTTGATAAATAATTTATAGATATTTAAATTTCTTACATGATGAATAATAAATAAAATATAAATATCAAGAATTTCAACTGGGGTACCCATTTACAACCCTACTTATGACTGTAGATTTTATGGGATCAGTTCCTTCAATGAATAAAAAGTTTGCAATTTTGCAGAAGGAGAGAGCGTTACTATTTTATAAAAATCTCTCTGGCTATGGAATTATACTTTATATTCTTTACTCAAGCTTTAATGTTTTTTGCCATGAGTCTATTTTTTTATAAAACGAAAAGTTAAAAGAATTTACTTACCTAAAGACATCAAATTTGTCTGGTTTTCATGCAAAGAATTTCCATGGATGGTAACTTGCAAGTTTTGCTGGAAGAATTAGATCGCTAAAATGCAAAGATTTCAGATACGAATTAGAAATGGAATTAGAAATGGCTAAAATTCAAAGATTTCAGATACGCTACCTGCAGTGCCTCGAAGTTCATGCTCTAAACTTCCTAGCATGTGCAGCATTGGTAGGTAGCCCAAGCCAATGGAACTTGACCAAAATACACGAGGCCTGATGAGTCACAGCCTGCAGCTCTTTTCCAGGATGATCAGTGACATGAATGCAGCTTGGAGAAAAAGAATAAAAGTTGCAGGAAGTTGTCCACTGCCAACCAGATCTTGACACAAGTTTCATTAATACATATTATATCATAATCACGGACTTAAAGTTCAACTTTACAGGGAGAAAACCACATCCTAAGTCAGGCACGACGAGGTGCCCTCTCGGACTAGAAACACAAAGGCAGGGACAACTGTCTGCCCTCCTTATTTAAAACATAAATCACTCAGGACACAAGAAAAACTTCTTAACAGGAAATGGCACATGCCTCTGCATGTTGTTCTTTCTTCTGCTAAATACCAAACTTCTTCATCAGAATCAGAACGAAATCATAGACCTTTTGTGGATCTTCAAGAGCCTTGGATACAGTCTCTTTCTGCAAGCACCTCTTACAGTAAGCAATCAGCTTCGGACACTCGGCCTCTATGTTGAAGTTTCCGATGGTCTCATAGGCATAAAACCAGCTATAGAAAGGAACAAGTGCTATATCAACGTAGCCGATGGTCTCGCCCCCAAAGTAAGGCTTGTCTCCGAGCTCTCCTTCCATCAACTTGAGGCTGTCAATGAAGTCCTTCTTGGCTGTCTCCTGTTCTTCTCCTTTTTTCGTCCATATCTTCCTCCCAAGGTCATATATCTGCAGATTCATACCATCACACAAAGGTAAAAAAAAATAAAAATCAAAGACTCTTCGGAATCACAAAAGCCAAAAGTAGCCCCAAACCCAAAGTCCTCGTTGAGATTTCCATGTTAACTACAGTAATTAACACCTGTTTACAGGGTAAAGCAAAATAAATCACTGTCACAAAGTGCACAAATCTAACACAACTAGATTGAGGAATAGTGATGGTGCCCAGAATCTTCTCTTTTACTAAGTTGAAAGTGACTGGGTGTAAAAAATCATATCTTTGAGAGCAAAAACCAACCAACCAAATTAGAAGGCTCTGGACTTTTTTTCCCACCACAATAAAGGAAAGCTTGATCAACAGGAAATTAACCTCTAGTGTCACTGTCAATGAGTGGGTGGCTACTCAGTACTGACAACCCACCTGTAGCCAATAACTCATACAGACAGAAATATCATCACCTGAGTCCAAATTCTTATCTTCGTTACAACCTTCTATGACATTTTTTTATGTTTTCCTGTTGAATCGTTAAAGCAGTTGGATACCCCCAACTTGGTAATCCTTGTACAAAAACATCTTGCCAGCCTCAACTTTAATTCTCATGAATTCGCCATAATAAAAATACAGTTCATCAATTAGAAACCTTAAAGACCAATTTTTTTTAATATTTTTTTTATCAACAAAAGAAAAATCACCGCCAACAACAACTGAGATGAACATAAACAGAATTCCCACCAATCCATACCATGATGCCTAATTTCTTCCTTTGATATTAATCTTTAGTGCTGTCAATTTTATTTTTTGTTTGATGCAATTCTACTTCTTTCAAGCTGATCAAATTTCAAAATAGGTTCAATCAGATCATAGCTCAAATGTAATAAATTCAAGAACAAAAAAGATGGAACTCTTTAAGTGCAAAGAAACACACCTTCTTGTCAACAAAATCAGCCCAGAACCTAGCCTGAGCTCTCTGGTACGGATCAGAAGGCAACAAAGGAGCGCTATCCTTCCACACCTCATCAATATATTGAACAATGATAAGTGACTCACAGACAGGTTTCCCATCATGGACAAGAACTGGGATTTGCTTGTTAACAGGATTCATTTGAAGGAGCAAAGCACTTTTGTTCCACAAATCTTCTTCCCTGTACTCATACTTGACGCCCTTTTCAGCCAACGCTAATCTCACTCTCATACCAAATGGACTTGGCCAGAAATCCAACAGGGTCACTTGACCACCAGCCATTCTTGAACTGAAAAGGAAGATGTTGCAAGTTAAGGTTCTTTTGCTTTGTTTTCTTGGGATACAAATGTGGTTGTGTTCTGGCAGGCTCGAAATAAGAGTATTTATGGTTGGAAAAAAGATGGAGTGAGTGGATTATGGCAAATTTTTTAAGGTTGTGTTCTGCCAGTATCGAAATAAGAGTATCTGTGGCTGGAGTGAGTAGATTATGGCAGATTTTTTAGGGTTGTCTGATCGAAGGGGGGAGAGTAATATAATTTATATTTTGATTGTGTTTAATATTTAAAAATTTTAATTTGAGAAGATAAATAATAATTTTGAATTTTATTATTTTGAATTAAAATTTAATTATTCATACAATATAATTTTGATATATATAAATTTTAATTTAAAAATATTATTTTAATATATTTCAACTTAAAAAATATTAAAAAAAAACACAACTACACTCTAAAACAAAAATCAAAGTTTTTTAAAAAAACAAAGAGTGTGTTAAGTAATAGATTTCTTTTTCATTTTAATTTTTTTCTTTTCCAATGAAAAAAATAGAAAATTTCATTCTTTTGTTTAGATGTATTTTTCTATAAAAAAAATTAAATGCATCAAGAGCATAACAAATTTTCATAAAAAATCAAAATCATAACTTTTAATTGTTATATTGATATTACTTATTATAAAAAGTTATATTATTACAATAAAAAAATATATATTAAATTTATAGTAAAAAATAATTTTATGGGTTAACTAAATATAAAAATATTGAAAAAAATAATTTTAATCTTTTATATCGCTAATGAGTTTTTGAATATAAAAGAAAAAAATATAATTTTCATGTATTTTTTTAATTTGAAAAACTAGTAAAAAAAATATTTTTTGAATAAAAAAATATTATATTTGATCGTGAGGTTTCAATTTTTATTTTTATAACTTTAAATTTTTAGAAAATTAAAGTATTACTCAATTTATCTTGCAATTGTCTTGTTACTCCTTCGATTCAGGAGTGCCTAACAGTCGCTTTCCCACCCGAAGGAAAGAGGACTCCCTTGCGCAGTCATTGCTGCAATAAAAAAAAAAAATTAAAAAGAAAATTATGTGCATTTCTAAGATGAAATTATAATTTTACTTTTTTTAAAAAATTATTTAATTTTTTTTAAGGATATTGATGTTTTTTTATAGAACCGTTAGTCATTATAAGAATAAAAATGAAAGGGGTTAAATAAATAATTATGTTATTACTATTTAATAAAAAAAACTAGATTTTACCTTAATTTTAATAGATTTAAGTTTCTTCGTTGCACTTGAAATCTAAAAAACTTTGTCCTTCAAATTTAAGATGTTTTATCCTTTATAGTTTATATTTAATTATTTTGTAATTATTAAGTGTAATTAGGGTAGCAGGGTAATCTTGTAAATAAGCAATTTTTTATAAAAAAAACTAAAAACATATAAACAATATTAATTATTCGTGTAATGCTGCTTAATAGTCAAAACTTTGCTTCCAAGATAGAGACTGAAGCATCTCGGCGTCCCTTCCACACTTGAGCCCTTTTGTTTTTTGTTTTTCTTTTTCTCTTTAACGCTTGATTTTCATGTATGTATTCAAAAAATCAAATTAGCACTGGAGGTTTATTATTCTTAAGATTTTTTCTTTATTCTCTTTATTATAATTTTTTATTTACATAATATATGAAATTAAAGAATTTTTAATTTCATCTCCAGTAAAAAAAATTTATTTATTGATGGTTCTTATTTTTTTATTACTATTTGTTTTATTTAAGAAGATTTTTAAAATTTCATTCTTTTTGATGTTTTGTTCTTATCAAATCTAATTTTTTTATTATTATTATTACTATTTTTTACCTTACAAAATTTTTTAAATTGATTTTATTATTATTATTATTTCATTCTATAATAGGTTGAGTTTTAGTTTTTTAGTTATAAATATTAATCCTAATTTACAAAGTTGATCTAATAGGTTGAGTGTTTAGTTTTTTAGTTAACCACAAAACTTAAATTTAGTTGATTCTGGATTTAAGAGATTAATGATGATTTATAAAATTGATCTAAACTTTTTTTGTTTTTTTTTTAAATTTTTTTTATCTTTTAATTTTTTATTATTATTTATCATTTTCTAAAGAAGTTTTTAGTCATTTTTGAAATAAAAAAGGATATTTTGTTTTTTTTTAATTTTTTTTTTTAAAATTTTTTTTAAATTAAATTAAATTAAATTAAATTAGCTTGCAAGATTCTAATTGAAAATCCGAGAAATCGACTTGCGGAGAAATCCAACAAAGTCACCTCATCACCGGCCATTGTTGAATTGAAAAAGAAAACGATGCAAGCGGCCATGCTTTTTTCTCTGGTCGTATAGGACAAAGGTCGCGCTTTGTCGGTGCGGAAATGTGAGCTTTTGTCTAAGTTTTAATTTTTGTTTATAGATGGGGGGCAACTACTATAAACCACCAAAATGCACCCTGATTTTAATACTTTTGTTCTTGTATTTTCTGTTCTCGAGAGTTGTCCTGCATGGTGTTTTTAAACCTACTTTGGTGGTGGATTCAATCAAAAGCTCGAGTTATAAATTTTGATTAAATCATTAAAATTAATTACATTTTTTTTATAAATTAAAATAATAATTTTTTATAAAAACTAAAAAAATAATTAATGAATTTCAATTAAATTTTTAATCAGGTTTGCCAAATCAACCATATTTTTAATTTTTAATTTTTTATAAACTTGACTTGGTTTATATTTTGGATCCCAAGATCACCTGTCAAACCAAATTTTAAAAATATAATCTCACATAATAATACTAAAATAGAAACTTACATAAACACACGAGGTAAAGAATAGAAACTTAGATAAACACAAAGGTAAAGGTAAAGGTAAGGCATGGCATAAATTTTTTTTGAGGTTGATTGATATATAATTTGATATTTAAGTTTTTATTTTTGAAGTATTTTTTTAAAATATTTTTTGATGATTTTGACGTATTGATATAAAAAATAAAAAAATAATTTATTTTAATATATTTTCAAGTAATAAATATTTTACATTACAATTACAAATATTAGTTGAGAAGCTCTTTGGAATTGTATTCTAAATGACATTTCAAGAAAATTTTATTTTTCAAACAAAAATTAATTTTTTTATATTTTCAAATCGTTTGGACCATCAAAATCAATTGGATTACATTGAGCAATTCCCACATATTTTATTTTTAAACCTTAGATAAAAAGTTAAGTTGAATGATTTGTTGTTGTTAATTTCATTTATTGTTTTCTCAATTTAATCCTTCAATTGTTCTTTCTAGTTAATCTAACTGTATTAGATCATGTTTGAATAATTTTTATACAAATGTTAAATAAAAAATTGGGTTTTTATCTTTATATTTTTTGTACCATTGCCAAATGTGTCTTTGAGTTAACCAATTGATTGATTTACATAGGTAAAGTGAATTATAATAAAAAAAAATAAAGTGTAATTTAAGTGTAATCAATGTAGATGAAATAAAATGAATGAATTATATAATATAAAATTTTTCTCTTATTACGAAGCCAATAATATTCAGTCACAAATTACTTAGCTTGATTTAACTTGAATAATATTTTTTTTGGTTAATAGTGTTAAAATTGACCCATATAAAGTCACATAACCGAATGAAAAAAGGTATAGGCAAAAATATAATTATGGTTATTTTTAAAATTTTTTTTTTTTTAATATTAGTATACAAAATAATTTAAATAAATTAAAAATATATTATTTTAAAATTAAAAAAAAAATTAAAGAATATTTTTAAAACACACAAACAACACACTGAAAGTCGATTTCTACTGCTCATAGCTTTGTTCTTCACTAACAAATATTCCAGTGTGCTGGGGCAACACGAACCTCCCATCACTTTGACCCCCCTTGTATCTCTCTGTCTCAAAATTCCTAGAAGTTCTGCATCATCAGCTCCTTTCACCAGTCTTAAAAATGATGAAAGGGAGACACTGAGAGCGGGTCATAGACGTTGGAATGGGACAGCTCCATTTCCACGGGCCAGAAGGGTTTTCGGTGAAGACTAAGAAAGGAGTCGTGTTGTGAATGCTCCCACAGCTTTTGGGGTTTCGAATCACAGAGTCAGATTCTACAATAGTGTTATGGGACCTGAGTTTTCAGCTGACAATGCCAGTCAGCTGGATGGAAAGATTATCTCTTCATTCTAATCACTGTTTACAAGGAGGATAACAGTAATTACGGCCCTGACGACGCCTCAGGGGTATTGTCGCCTGCTACAGTTGAGATTATGCTAACTTGCATAGAGTCTGTGGTTAAAAAAGGTTAAAGTGTAGTTGATTCCATCAAAACGTATGAACATCTGGAAAATTCTTTATGAGAAATGTTTGTTAGAGTAATTTTCCAGTGTTTCTGGACACTGATTTGCAGTAGACAGCGTAACGTTGTACTGTTAATGAATAGTAAAAAAAAGGTGGAAGGCGCGCTTTAGGGTTATAAAAATCCAGTATAGAATTACAAAATTACAGTACAAAACAACCAATCATCATATGTTTATAATGGTTTAATCTATAGTTATACAATGTGATTTAGAAGTTTACAGTACAAAACCAACCACATTTGAGAGAGGAAAAAAAAACACCAGCTCTTGCCCTTGTCGACTGGATTTAGTAGAGTCATTACACCGGCCAGTTTTTCAATAAATCCGGACCAGTCTAGCCATTAGGTTGACTGGGTCCCAGATCGACCTGCCGGTCCAGTGCGGGTTTAATAAGTATGCCTTTATCAACTCAGACCATCGATGAAGTCTCAGCCATCCTCACCCGTGGAGAAACTAAAAAGAAAAGGACAGTCTTACTCTTGGAATTCCAGGCCACAAAGTTTATTCTAGCCGTGCAAAAGAAGCTGGAATTAAGTCCTATGTTCATACTCTCTTTTTTTTCTTTTTTTGATTTTTTCGAGCTAATAGGCTTTAGAAATCCTACCACAGGTTGTAAATTTCTCCGTCTACTTCGATTTTTATCTCCTTTGACAGTAAAGGCCTATAAAATATCTGTCCACTGCACGGAAATGCTGAAGTTATGAACCAAATATACAAACAACTCTCATTTCTGAAGTTACGATACCCTCTCACAGCTATGCGGAACGGTTGCTTCCTGATCCCTTTCACAGTGATATTATGGAGCAGTTTTGTTGCGACCTTGGTGGCTGATGGAGTAAGCAGCATTAACACTGATCAAGATGCTCTTCTTGCCTTGAAAGACCACATCGTTAATGACCCTCAAAACCTGCTGACTACCAACTGGACTGCTACTACCTCTGTTTGCGACTGGGTTGGTGTCACTTGTGGAACTCGCCACCGTAGGGTCAGAGCCTTGAAACTCTCTCACATGGGTCTTACAGGTACCATCCCTCCACATTTGGGAAACTTGTCCTATCTAGTTTTTGCCTCCTTCTATAACAATAGTTTCCGTGGCTCTCTCCCGGACGAGTTGACTAAGTTACGTAGGCTAAAATACTTCAGCATACAAAAGAACTACTTCGGCGGGGAGATCCCATCATGGCTTGGGTCCTTTACTAGGCTCCACACGTTGTCTCTAGCTAATAACAGTTTCACTGGTGCGATTCCACCGTCATTGTTTCACCTCTCAGAGCTAGATGGCTTGGACTTGTCCAACAATGATCTTTAAGGGCACATTGTTAGGTGATCCAAACATTCAAATACACACAAATTTACGTGGTTCGGCAACTTGCCTACTCCACGGAGCTTCTGGTTTGTATTAATCAAGCTCAAAAGCAATACAAACAACAAAACAAGGAGGAGGAGAAAACTTCTCAACTCAACTCAACTCTCACCCTTAGCTCTCTCTCTGTGTTTCTCTCTATCTCGTGGTCTATCTCAGCTATCAATACATCTTCTATTTATAGCTGAGGAGGGAGATGATTGTTCAACAATGGTGGGCAAGTTAGGCACCTACCATTTGACTATAATTTCAATCATGGCTGCCACCAACCATGGCTGCCACCAAACATGGCTGCCACCTACCATGGCTGCCACCGTCCATTTGTGTCCACACACATAACAATCTCCCACTTGGACACAAATGGTGTTAGGTCTGTCTTTTAATCTTCAAGACCCACTGAAGCTTTACACAGCTTCAGTTTATCGAGAGTAACTCCTTTGGTTAACATGTCGGCTGGATTCTTGCTTCCACAGATCTTTTCAAGTAACAGTTGTTCATCGTCGAGCAATTGCCTGATGAAGTGATATTTGATCTGTATGTGCTTTGTTCTGGAGTGAAATGCTGGATTCTTGGCAAGGAAGATTGCACTCTGACTGTCACTATACAAAGTACCTTTTCCATGCATCTTGCCCAATTCTTGCAGGAAACTTTGTAGCCATACTATCTCTTTTGCAGATTCTGAAACTGCGACATATTCAGCTTCTGTCGTTGAAAGAGCAACTATCTTTTGCAAGGTAGAACTCCAAGAAACAGCAGTGCCTCCTAGAGTGTATATATAACCTGTAGTACTCTTTCTGCTATCAACATCTCCTGCTAGATCAGCATCTACAAAGCCTTCAAGTTTCAAACCGCCAGCTGTGAAAATAAGACATGTCTCCGATGAGCCTTTTAAGTACCTCATGATCCATTTCACTGCCTCCCAATGCTGCTTTCCAGGATTGCTCATATATCGGCTTACAACTCCCATTGCATGGGCAATATCTGGTCTAGTACAGACCATGGCATACATCAAGGAGCCGATAGCTGAGGCGTATGGGATCTGGTCCATGTATCCACGTTCTAGCTCAGTTTTTGGTGACTGGTCTCTACTGAGCTTGAAATGATTCCCCAGAGGTGTACATACTGGCTTAGCATTATCCATACTAAACCTGCTGAGAACCTTCTTGACATACTCTGCCTGTGAAAGCTTTAGTATGCCTTTGTCTTTTTCTCTGATGATTCTCATGCCAAATATTTGTTTAGCAGCTCCCAGATCCTTCATTTCAAACTGTTTTGACAACTGTTGCTTTAGCTTGTCAATCTCTTCCATGCTGGAACCTGCAATTAACATATCATCCACATATAGCAGTAGAATGATATAGGAGTTGTCAAAATGTTTGACATAGCAACAATGATCAGCCTGACATTTTGTGTATCCCGTACTACACATGAAGTTATCAAACTTCTTGTACCACTGTCTTGGAGCTTGCTTCAAACCATATAGGCTCTTCTTTAGTTTGCAAACTTGACTCTCCTTTCCTGGTATTGCAAACCCCTCTGGTTGTTGCATGTAAATGTCTTCCTCCAATTCTCCATGAAGAAATGCTGTTTTTACATCTAATTGTTCAAGATGTAAATTTTCTACAGCTACTATCCCCAGAACAACTCTGATTGTTGTAAGCTTCACAACTGGAGAAAATATCTCAGAATAGTCGATCCCCTTCTTTTGCTGAAACCCTTTTACAACAAGTCTTGCCTTGAACCGTTTGCTTCCATCATGCTCAGTCTTTACTCTGTAAACCCACTTGTTTTGCAAAGCCTTCTTTCCTTCAGGCAGTTTGGTTAACTCCCAAGTCTTGTTCTTCAGCAATGACTCCATCTCGTCCTTCATGGCTAACTCCCACTTGCTCGAGTTTCCATCTTGTAAGGATTCTTCATAATTTAATGGTTCACCACCATCGGTTAGCAAGATATAATTCAGTAGAAGTGTGAACCGTTGTGGAGGCTTTATAGTCCTTGAAGACCTGCGAACAGCTGGTTCACTTGGCTCTGCACTATCTTGTGTAGAAGTGGTGGGTACTGAAGTGCTTGAACTGTCTTGTATGGACTCTTGAGTGGTAACATCAGGAAGCCCTTCTAATTGTATGAATTCAGATTTCTGTGAACTCGTATCTGAATCAGTTATCTCTAGTTCTGTACTTGATTTGTCTTTGTACAAAACTTTCTCGTTGAAGATCACGTTCCTGCTTCTGATAATCTTCCTGTTCTGATCATCCCAGAACCGAAATCCAAATTCTTCATCTCCATAGCCAATAAAGAAACATTTCTTTGATTTGGCATCCAGCTTGTTGCGCGCATCAGAGTCTACATGCACATAGGAAACACACCCAAAGACTTTTAGGTGAGCAAGCTGTACTTCTTTTCCTCTCCAGACTTCCTCGGGCAGTCTGAACTCTAAAGGTACTGATGGTCCACGGTTGATCAAGTAAATTGCAGTATGAACTGCATCAGCCCAGAATGTTTGAGGTAGCCCAGAATGCAACCTCATGCTTCTAGCTCGTTCATTGATGGTTCGGTTCATCCGTTCAGCAATACCATTCTGTTGTGGTGTGCCTGGAACTGTCTTTTCCATTCTGACACCGTTGACAGCGCAATACTCCTTGAAACCTCCATCAATGTATTCTCCTCCATTATCAGATCGTAAGCATTTCAGCTTCAGACCTGATTCAGTCTCAACCATAGCCTTCCATTTCTTGAATGTGTCAAACACATCAGATTTATTTTTCAGAAAGTTGACCCATACCTTTCTGCTAAAGTCATCAATAAAAGTGACATAGTACCGAGAACCGCCAAGAGATGCTACTGGAGCTGGTCCCCATAAATCTGTGTGCACTAGTTCTAGTTTTCTTGGTCTTAAGGTCCTGCCAACCTTTAAGAAACTGAGCTTCTTCTGTTTTCCGAGAACACAGCTTTCACAAGTGTCTAGATCAACATTTTTTAACTCTGGCAGCTTTCCCTTTGACTGAAGTATCTTCATCCCCTTTTGACTCATATGGCCGAGTCTACAATGCCATAGCTGCGCCTGATTTTCTGCTTCAGTAGAGGCAATTATATCTGCTGATCTTGTGGTCATATACAGAGTGCCAGTTTTCTTTCCACGAGCCAAAACCATTGCTCCCTTTGATACCTTCCACATTCCTCCAGAGAAAAGGATTGAATGGCCACTATCATCAAGTTGTCCGACCGAGATCAACTTTTTCTTTAGTTCAGGAACATGCCTTACATTTTGCAAGTTCCATATAGATCCATTCATTGTCTTGATTTGCACATCTCCTATACCCACAATATCCAATGGTTGTCCATCGGCCAGATAGACTACCCCATAATTTCCAGCAGTATAGTTTTGCATCATTTCATGGTGTGGTGCACAGTGAAATGAAGCTCCAGAATCAAGAACCCAATCATCAATAGGACTATGTACTGCAAGGATCAAAGCATCTTGTACCTCGTCTGTAGTGGCATTTACAGAATCAGCTTCAAGTTTCTTTGGTTTTGTGCAACTCCTCATAAAATGACCAGGTTTGCCACAATTCCAACATTCAACCTGCTTCCTGGGTCCAAACTTGCTTTTGCTTCTGTACCTGGATTTTGATCTTCCTCTGGATAAGCCTCTATCTTGTCTCCTTCCTCGAGTGTTGATGTTGAAAGCTGCACCTGAACTTGAGCTTTCGCCTGAGTCTTTTCTTCGTACTTCTTCAGCTAAAATCAGGTCTCGGATATCATCATACTTTAATTTGGATTTTCCAACTGAGTTGCTTATGGCTGTTCTCATACCTTCCCAACTGCTTGGAAGTGAAGCTAGCAAAATAAGTGCTCGGATCTCATCATCAAACTCAATTTCAACAGATGACAATTGATTTGTGATGGTATTGAAATTATTAAGATGCTGTGTAACAGAGGTGCTTTTCGTCATCTTCAGGTTGAACAACTTCTTCATCAAATGCACTTTGTTATTTGCTGATGACTTCTCATACATCCCAGACAAGGCTTCCATCAATCTTGCTGTGGATTTCTCTTTTGTAACATTATGAGCAACTCTTCTTGACAATGATAGCCGGATAATGCCCAAGACTTGTCTATCAAGTATTTGCCAATCTTCTTCTGACATGTTTTCTGGCTTGCTCCCTAACAGAGGAAGATGAAGTTTCTTCCCATATAGATAATCTTCAATTTGCATTTTCCAATATCCAAAATCAGTTCCATCAAATTTTTCAATTCCTGCAGCCTTTATTTCATCAGCCATTTTTACTCTTTCTCGGATTTGAATCTCAAAAATCTGACCTTACAGATGTGTCCGGAATGGCCAAAAATGCTGGAAACGACACTGAGATCACCCAAATCGAACTTCGGATGGCTCCGATTTAAGCAATCAAAGTTTGGGATAACTGGACGCTGCAGATGAAGCCACGTGGCAGGAGGAATAGTCGCTGCGCCACACCGGATCAAAACCCAGTTATGCTGACGTGGCAGGATGACGTGTCAGACACGTAGGCAATGTGGGGCCCACTAATCTGACGTGGCAGATTCGCGGAGATTTTCGGATGACGTGGCAGGGCTGACGTGGCGGGTGACGTGGCATGGGGTGACGTGGCTGGTTGGCCGGTCAGACTGCTGACGTGGCAGGACGCGCGGCTGCTGACTGTGCTGGACTGCTGACGTGGCAGTGTCAATTTGCAGGAAACGGCGAGGAAGACGCGTGTACGGCGCGTCTGTGCGCTTGGGCAGTGCTGGTGGTGGCGCGTGTAGGCGCGTGCGGGCATGCAGGACGTCGGATTTTTGCCGGGTTTTCACCAGTGGATTCCTCTCGTCGTCCTCTTCACGGTGGTATGTTCAAAAACACGTTTTGAGAACTTTGATTTTTGAGTTTGGATCAAACACCCTCTTTTTCAAAAACTTTCAAGAACAAGCTCTGATACCAGTTGTTAGGTGATCCAAACATTCAAACACACATAAATTTACGTGGTTCAGCAACTTGCCTACTCCACGGAGCTTCTGGTTTGTATTAATCAAGCTCAAAAGCAATACAAACAACAAAACAAGGAGGAGGAGAAAACTTCTCAATTCAACTCAACTCTCACCCTTAGCTCTCTCTCTGTGTTTCTCTCTATCTCGTGGTTTATCTCAGCTATCAATACATCTTCTATTTATAGCTGAGGAGGGAGATGATTGTTCAACAATGATGGGCAAGTTAGGCACCTACCATTTGACTATAATTTCAACCATGGCTGCCACCAACCATGGCTGCCACCTACCATGGCTGCCACCGTCCATTTGTGTCCACACACATAACACACATTCCAAGAGAGATTGGCAAGCTTCCCAAGTTGAGGATACTGTATTTGAGTCATACTGGCCTTTCAGGTTCCGTCCCATCCGCAGTCTTCAACATTTCTTCATTGCAGGTCATTGATCTTACTGGAAACATGCTCTCAGGTTCCTTGCCCTCAGCTAATGTCACCATGTCCTCACTTCGGATTCTTGACTTTGGTTTCAATAATCTAACTGGAAGCTTGCCATCAAATTTGTTCAACAATCTTCCCAATCTGGAAGGATTGTACTTGAGTAGGAACCTATTTCATGGCCAAATTCCTGCAGCTTTATTTGGATGCACACAACTGAAAATTCTCTCCTTGTCTTATAACAATTTTGAAGGAAAGATACACAAAGATATCAGAAATTTAACAGTGCTTGAACAGTTATATCTCGGCTACAACAAATTTAATGGTGAGTCTCCTCTATTGGCCTTGCAATAGAAATGATATGAACAACACTTTAATCAGAATCTATTCTTTGTCCAGCACTTTTGAACAGCTGAACTTTAGTTATTTGTTTGTAAATGTTACCAAATGGAGATATTTTAGCTTTTTCATCGCAAAGTATTTTGGACATTCAATCTATGAGTCTTTATTCTGCTCTTTAACCTCACCACCAAACTAACCGAGAAGAAAAGCATAAATACTTATATGCTACTTCTGCTTTGTAGATGTAGAGGTCTAAGTGGAAGTTTTATGTTGCAGATGCAGAAATGCTGTTGTCCATCAGCGATGTTCTCAGTTTGGAGTTACTTAACCTAGAAAATAGTGGCCTAACTGGTCCAATTCCCTCTGCTATTGGAAATCTGACCCTTCTACGGAATATTGGCCTAATGGATAACAACCTGACAGGTATGGGTACCCTTCTTTCTGTTTTGAGTTATCACCACTTTTCACCATTAAAATAGTAAAACTCCAAGTGACTTATGATTACAAGTGTTTTAACTGTGGCAGGAACAATTCCACCGGAGATTGGTAACCTAGTGAATCTAGAGATAATCTCTTTGTCAATTAACAGGATTGGTGGCCCTATTCCCGTCAGAATCTTTAACATCTCAACATTGAGATCTATCGAAATGACGGGAAATTATCTCTCAGGCCATCTTCCATCAAGCATAGGTCTCCAGCTTCCAAATCTTGAGCGACTTACCGTAGGAGGAAACGAACTCAGTGGTCCATTCCCTGTCTCTCTCTCCAACGCTTCTGAACTCCTTACTCTGGAATTGAGTTCAAACTTTTTCTTTGGTCCTATTCCTGATGCATTTGGCGATAATTTAAGGAACCTAAGATATCTCAATCTGGGGAATAATAATTTTACCAGCAACTCTCTATCTTCAGAGTTGAATTTCTTAACGTCTTTGACAAATTCCAAGAATTTGAGACTAGTATTCCTGAGCCTTAATCCATTGAAGGGGACTCTCCCGATTTCGGTAGGAAACTTCTCTTCTTCCCTCGAAAACTTTGTTGCTGATAGCTGCCAGATTAAAGGCAGTATACCCGAAGGAATTGGCAACTTGAGTAACTTGGTACTTTTGAGTCTACAAGACAAAGAGCTAAAGGGAACCATTCCAACTACAATTGGAAGATTAAGGAAGCTCCAATCTTTATCATTTTCAGGAAATAATTTAGAAGGGTCCACCCCATCTGATTTGTGTGATGTAGAGAGTTTGGCTTTCTTAGATCTTGGGGAGAATAAGCTAGTTGGATCAATCCCTTCATGTTTAGGTAATGTCAGTTCTCTAAGAGAGTTATCAATGGGCGCCAACAATCTTACATCCACAATACCTTCGACCTTATGGAGACTAAAAGATATCCAGCAACTACAGTTATCATCAAATTTCTTAAGCGGCTCTCTCCCACTAGATATCAGCAATCTGAAGGTTGTAAGGCTTTTAGATATATCAGGAAATCAATTATCAGGTGAAATCCCATCTAGCATCGGGGACCTCAATGATCTAGCTTATCTCTCTTTGTCCAATAATAGATTGCAGGGGCCTATTTCTCGATCATTTGGTGACATGGTAAGCTTGGAGTTCTTAGATTTATCAAGAAATAATCTCTCAGGAGAAATTCCTGAGGACATGGAGAAACTTACATATCTTAAATATTTCAATGTGTCTTTCAATGGACTTCAAGGGGAAATACCTGGTGGAGGACCATTTAAAAAGTTCTCAGCTCGATCATTTTTGGGGAATGAAGCATTGTGTGGTTCTCCTCAGATGCAAGTCCAACCATGTAAGACTAGAGGTCGTCATCAATCGAAGAAAGCAACTGCAAATGTATTTAAGTATATTTTACCAGCGATAGGAGCTGTAGTAATGGCTACGGCCTTTACTGTCCTCTACGTAATGCGTGGTAGAAGGAATGAGAAGCAAAAACAAGGAGATTTTTCAGATTTAGCAACATGGAGAAGAGTTTCATTTCAAGAGCTTGAGAGAGCAACCGATGGATTTGACGAGGTCAACTTGCTAGGTACGGGGAGCTTTGGCTCAGTTTACAAGGGGTTGTTCTCAGATGGAGCGAACGTTGCTGTAAAGGTTTTTCATTCGCAGCTAGAGGGAGCATTCAAGAGTTTTGATGTTGAGTGTGAGGTGTTGCGCAGCATCCGCCATCGAAATCTTGTGAAAATCATCACAAGTTGCTGCAACATTGACTTCAAAGCCTTGGTGCTTGAGTTCATGCCTAACTGGAGCCTTGAAAAGTGGCTGTATTCCCACAACTTTTTCTTGGATCTCCTACAGAGGTTGAACATTATGATTGATGTTGCGTCTGCACTTGAATACCTTCATCATGGCAATGCAACACTCGTGGTCCACTGTGATTTAAAGCCTAGCAATATCCTGCTTGATGAGAATATGGTCGCTCATGTGAGTGATTTTGGCATTGCTAAACTCCTTGGCGAAGGGCACTCCATCACACAAACAATGACACTAGCTACTGTTGGTTACATGGCACCAGGTAATGCTCCAATTTTGTTGTTTCATCAGAACTTACACAAAAAAGGAAGTTAAGATGTAATGACTAAATCACACATTCTTCTTCTCCCTATTTCCCCCTTTTCATTCATACTAATGACTAAATATAATTTGCATGTAGAGTATGGATCCGAAGGGATTGTTTCTGTCAAGGGTGATGTGTATAGCTACGGTATTCTGCTGATGGAAACTTTTACTAGAAGAAAGCCCACCGATGAAATGTTTACTGGAACAACGAACTTGAAACTTTGGGTCAAAGATTCATTACCTGGTGCAGTAACTCAAATTGCAGATGCTAACTTGAAAGATCATGGAAAATATCCTGCTGCTAAAAAAGACTGTCTATCATCCATTTTGGAATTGGCCCTGCAATGTTCTGCAGAACAGCCTGAGGAGAGGATAGATATCGAAGATGCTCTCACTACTCTCAAAAAGATCAAAGCAAAGTTTCTAAAGGATTCGCGAAGGATTGAAACTTCATATGTTTAGTTAGATTTCTTGTCCCTGTTGTCTGCACCAGGTGTCCTGTAAATCTCCATTCTTGTAGTAAATCTTAATAGCAGAACCTTGGTAATGTGATCACCAAACAACTCTAATGAATAAGAAACTGTTGAAGTTTATTTGCATTAAAAAGTTGTTCAATCCATCCACTGCATCGCTTGGTTCTCCAAAACAACATGTAACCAGTGACAACTCCCACAAGCATTCGGCAACCATATCAACCAAAGCAAATCTCTAACTAGATGGAGCACTTGAAGGTTATATATCAAGTATAATTTTTTTTTAATGATAATACATCTTGTTGGCTCTATTGCTCAATATATTGAGCTTCATTTCTCCAACTATGATAGTGGATTTAGTCTTAGGTGTTAGATTTATTGTAACTCAAGTTTTTTTTAAGGAATAATTAACTTTTGAAACTAAATTCGTATACCCAAGAAGTACTTTTGAACAGTTAGCTCTTAAATACATTGAAACACTTTGTATCCACGCCTAAAAAAAAGCCCAGGACCTCCGGTAAACTGGATAATCATACACAAGTGGGCGAGAGATGCTCCTAGCGTGTCTCTGCATTAAAATCTTAATTTAAAATGATCCTATATATCATCTCTTTTCCATCTAAGACAAACTTGCTAAACAATCCATGCCACCACCCTTGGCTTGAACGCATCCAGCACACCAGACCTCCCACAATTCCATATTTTTCTATGAACAGGATTTTCCGATCACCTTCACAACTTGCTGCAATCATTGAAAAACTATTAACATAATCATAGTCTTATAACTTTGAGCTTACTTTTTGGTTATTCTCTTTTCCAATTTGATTGCACTGTACCTGAAAGAGTTAGATTATTTCCTTATAAAAAAGACTTGAAGTTTTAACATTGTAATCTACTCTTGTTAATGATTGTAGGTTTCAATCTTTGTGAATGAAAGTGCAAGTCACAATATTTTACTTGAGCATTCGATTATGATCTTTTGTGTTTAAGTTTTAGTTTTAATCCTATGAAAAATATCATATATATGGGTTTGGACTTTGAGCCCGTTAAAACAAATAGAAAAAAAAAAAAAAAGCTAGTTATTCCTAACTGCTCATTATAGAATTATAAAACTGTAAAAGAAAATCAATAGAAAAAACAAAAAAAAATTATTTTTGCTACCAGGGGTAAAATTATCATTACCAAATTGAATGAGGGGAAGCCAGTCTTAATTATTCTTAAAAGTAAAATTTTATTAATTATTTTCCATGAATATTTTTAGATTTTCAGCATAGTGTAATTACTACAATACTTTTATAAGCAAAAATTCTATAACTTGTGTTAAAGGGGCTGGGGCTTTTAAGTATTTCATTTTAGTTTTTTTGCTAATATTACATGAGGTGAGGGGCAATATAATCTTTTGATAAATTAAAAAAAAAATTGACATGTACAATACATATGCAAATAAATAAGAGGAATTAGTGCTTTTCAGACAATGTGTATGAGCTTGTCCAGCAGCCAAACATTGCTTTCCATAGAAGCATTAAGAGTGGCACGCTGAGACCTTCATGATAGCTGGGTGCTTGTTTGTGGCAAACTAGCGGTGTTGCTCTAATTAACCTTTTTTTTTCTTTTTTTTTAAAAGGTCTTTCAATTTATTTTTTATATATGATTTGGTTTTTATTTTTTTATTGTTATTTGATTTCTTTTTATTAATTCTTTTCTTCATTTTAGTCTATCATCATTTGATTTCATTAGATTTTTTTATTAAATTTAATTTTTATTCTTTTAATTGTTATTTTTTTATAATTTTCTTAATTGAATTTTGTTTTTAATTTCATTACTTAACATTTTATTTTGATTTATTTTTATGTTGAATTGGGTCCTTATTCTTTTAATTGCTATTTGTTTTTGATTTGAATCATTTTTTATTGTCTTTTTTTGGTCTTTTAATTTGTTTTTCATGTCCAATTTGGCTCTTGTTCTTTTTATTACCATGTGATTTTATTTTTATCTTTTTTTGATTAATTTAGTCCCTCATCAATTTTTTTCATTGATTTTTTGTATTAAATTTAGTCCTCATGCATCTAATTGCTATTTATTTTTATTTTTTTTAATTGAATTTTATTTTTAATTTCATCTTTATCATTTGTTTTTCATGTATTTTTATATCGAATTTGATCTCAATTCTTTTATTTTCTATTTATTTTGTTTTAGATCCTTTTTTAATTGCCCTTTCCCTCCAATTTCATCCCTTAGCATTTTATGATTGAGAATTTTATTTTATATTTTTAAGGTTTTCCTTCTATGACATTAGTCTCAAACTCATAATAAGGGTGATGGGTTTTGAATATTAACATAGATTGATTTTTTTTTAAGTTCTTTTTAAATTTGAATTTTTTTCATTCTCATCTTTCAACGTTTGATTTATTAGAAATTGATCTTCGCGTATTTTTTTTATTTTCTTGTCTGTGACCCTATCTCAATCATATGCCTATGGTCGCGAGGTTATCTAGTAACCCGAGTTAACTTAGATCTTTATTTCTGTTTTTTTATTTGTTTTTCAATTCTACTATTTGAAATTGAATTGTTTCAATTATACTTCATTGTTTTATTTAACTTGCTTTTAACAGAGTTATCCTAATATCATGATTTATTTAAAAATTAGTTTGAATGGGCTTGAATAGGATTTTTTATCTTTTTTTTTCTTTAGTGATTTTTTTGTCGATTTATTTATTGTAATTTTATTTTTTTTATTTGTGTTATCTAAAGTATATGAATTTATTAAATTCAGTCCAGTTAATAAGTTGAGTTTTAATTTTTATTTATTTATTTGGGGAAGCTTGCGTTGCCTTAGAAAATGTTTTTTAATGTGAAAAAAAGTTGGGCAACCAGGGCACGTATCACCTGTCTAGTATCATCCATCAAGGTGGTAACTAAGATTCCTTCAATTATTGTACTTTTCAAACAAATCAACACAACCAGCCAAGAATGAAAGACTCAAGCTCGTCACTTTCGCCGGTGACCTAAAATTGGTGGCATTCACCTACTGTAAACCTGAGGACTTTTCGGGGGCATCCAGGGCACCATTCATCAATTTGTTTTCATGTTCTCATGGAATTTTTCGATCATAAAGGGTATCTCTCCACCGGGGTATAACATGGGGATAATGATGAATAAAGGCAATATTTGCACTAAAAAATTGTATTGCGTAGGATGGGATTAGGTTTTTTCCACTTCCAAGCTTTGTTTCTCTTAAGTGCTACACTACTAAATTTCACCCCTTTCAGAATTTCAAGTGTCTCAGCCACCACCTTTAGTAATTTCACAGACAGGCTTGCCCTGCTTGACTTCAAGTCCAGGATAATCCATGATCCTCAAAACATCTTTGGTTCATGGAACGATTCTCTCCATTTTTGCCAGTGGCAGGGCGTTAGGTGCGGCAGCAGACATGAGAGAGTTACTGTCTTAAAGTTAGAGTCCAGTGGCTTGGTGGGTTCTATATCACCTGCTTTGGGAAATCTCAGCTTCTTATGGGGACTTGATCTGTCAAACAATACCCTCCAAGGTAAAATCCCCGATGGACTTGGTAGACTCTTCAGGCTGCAGATTCTTGTCTTAAACAATAATTCTTTTGTTGGGGAGATACCTGGCAACCTGTCACACTGCTCTAAGCTCGACTATCTTGGTTTGGCTTCAAATAACCTGTGGGAAAAATTCCTGCAGAGCTTGTGTCTTTGTCGAAGTTAGAGAAACTCGTTACTCACAAGAACAATTTGTCAGGAGCAATAGTTCCTTTCATTGGGAGCTGCCTCAAGATCGTTTAGAAATCAATCATGCCATCACTGAATTATTGCCTCAAGATCGTTTAGAAATCAGTCACGCCATCACTGAATTATGTTCCTTCAGGAAAATTCTTCAGTGAATGCTCTGTTTTTTGTAGAAATATTGTTGCACATGATTTACAATGTCGCTAGTCAATTTTCAAGAAGGGCAATAGCAGTGTAAACCATGAAGGAAGTACGTCCATGTCACTGAGAGAGTCAAGACACAGAATATAAACATAAGAACAGAACCAAGACCTAGAGGAATCAGAATCAACTGTGCAATCATCCTTCATCTCATGCTCAAGATTTTTCCTCCTCTTCTTCTTATGAACAAATAAATATATCCTTTAGCGATCAATTTTTTTATATATATTTATTGATAATTTGACTTTTTTATATTTTAGATATACACCGAAAAGACTATATTATTATTACATGCCAAAAAATTTAAACTTATAAAAAGGGCTTCTTATGTCTTTTCATATTTTTCTTTAATAATTATCAAGTTGAGAAGGAATTTTTTTAAATAAATTATTAACATGTACAGCATCACCCCCACCAAAAAATACAACAATGAAAATAAAATGAATTTAACGCTATTACAAAGCAAGTAAAAATAAAATAAAAAAAGATGTTTGAGTGAAAAGTTTTTTAAAATAGTTTTGTGCACATGCATTCTTAAAAATATAATAGCATAGTTTTAAAATGAATCTAATGCTATTGCAAAGCCAATAAAACTAAAATAAAATCAAAATAAATGCATGATTGAAAAGTTGTTGAATTAAAAAAAAAATTCATACATGTGTACTTGAAATGTGATAATACAATTTTATGAAATGAATCTAACATAAAATGAATCTAACACTAATTAAAAGCTATTAAAAATAAAATAAAAGTCGCTGATTTTTAAGAACTAATTTTTAAACACACATGTACTTAAAAAGGCACCAACACAATTTCATAAAATAAATCTAATGCTATTGCAAATCCAGTAAGAAAGAAGAAGCATGTATAGTAACTATCATGCAAAACCCTAGGGTGAAAAAAAGAAAAGAGAGAAAAGAGCTAGGGTCTTACCTTGTGGCTAGTTTAAGATGATGGAGAAGCTACTATGGTTGGTTTGGTTTTGATCAGTTTTCCCTCTCTTTCTCTTCAAGTTCTTTTTTTCTTTATATTTTTTTTTTCTTTATTATGCTATTTTTTAATTTAAATAACTCTCATTATTACTTCTAGACTCTTATTTCTTCTCTCCATTTATAAGTAATGATGATGGTTTTGAAACCCTTCTTAGTGTCATTATTATGACCATTAATCCCTTTGATTTTGATCTCAACCTTCATCATAATTGATGTTTTGTACAAAGCATGCTTAAATAGCCCTTTTCTCAATAATTTTTGCAGCATTTTTTTTTTTAAATAATGTGGGTGTCCGGGCTAGCTTACGCGCACCACGACTAATCCCACGGTCCACTAGATATCCTGCAAGCCTCAGTGAACATGTTAGACACCACGGCGGTGACAGGCATACTACACAGCAAGGAACCAGCAGAACTAGAAAGGATACCACTCGTCAACCCCACTCCTACTAGAACTCGAATCAAAGTTCGAAAAAAGATAAGCAGCGCCTTACGCAACTGAGCTACAAGATACGTGGTAATTTTTGCAGCATTTGAAAGGATTAGAACTTTGTAACTTTGTTTTTTAGGTTGAACATGTAATATACATGCATGTAAGCGTACTGGTGTAATTCTTGGCATTGTGGGAGGCGTGGGAGAGAGAAACATGCAGTCAAAGGTCAAGCCAAAACTATGAACAGAAGAGAGAGAACAAACCTTCACAAGCGTCATGGGAAAAAGAAAATACTAAAAAAAAAAAACACCAAAACGACATCATGTTGTCCAAATCGAGCCATTTCATTTATATTTTTTGTCCTTTCCTTAAAAACAGTGCCATTTTAGTGAAGGAGAGAGTTTGTATTATTTTAAACGAGTTCACCAAGTTCGATGCCTTTTCCATTTTAAGAAAATACACAAACCATGAACAAACGTATAATTTACTCAAATTTGATAGGTTTGTCAGACCAAGTTCTATGTTATTTTAGTGAAACATTATGAACACACCGAGAACATTCGGAATTATACATTTTCCTTTGCACAGCGTTCATCTTCCTTTTCGATTGCGTTCATTGCTCTGCCAATTCTTTGCCTTGAATGATTGTTCAATCAATTTACTGCATCTCTTGTTCCTCCAAAACAACATGTGACCAATGGCAACTCCCACAGGCAACGCACATCCGTATCCAAGCAAACCAGATTTCCAACTGAATAGACTACCTGACTCCAAAAGGATGGTCTCTTGTTGAGCACCTGGTGGCTGTTGATCTTCAACGTCATCACATTTATTGGACAACGGAAACCCACACAACCCTAAGTTTTCCTGATAGGAATCACTAGTGAAGGTAGAAAATTGATTCCCTACAGGTATCTTCCCCTCTAATCTATTATAAGAAAGGTTAAGAACCGATAGGAATGTCAAGCTTATTAGTTGCATCGGGATCGCGCCTGTGAGCTTGTTTTTTGAGAGGTCTAAGGACTCAAGCAATGCCAACTTCGAAAGCGATGTTGGGATCTCACCTTTCAGGTTATTTCTAGACATGTTGAGTACTTCTAGTAATTTGAGGTCACCAATCTCTTCAGGAATCTCTCCTTCAAAAAGATTGTTTGAGAGGTCTAGGATCGTGAAAACTGTTAAGATGTTGATATTATCCATTCTATGGCCCTTGCTTGTAATTGACATCCAATCCCTATAATAGTAAGATCCCATGTACAATAGTGACCCGTTGAACTTTACCCTCATTGACTTCCACATTGCAAAGTAATCCAGTGGCAGATTTCCGGTGAAATGATTCGAGGAGAGATCAAAGATTTGAAGCATTGGGAAGTCATTTGATGTCAATGGCTGGCCAATGGGACCGTGCAATCTATTTGATTGTAGGATGAGAACTTGCAAGCTGGGAAGCATCCCTAACCAGAAAGGAAATGTGTCATTAATCTGGTTATCTCCAAGGTCTATAACTTCAAGGCATCTGCAATGCTTCAGAGACCTCGGAATTTTCCCTGTCAACTGATTCCCGAATAAGTTGAGTGTCTTTAGGCTGCAGTCTTCGGTGAAATCCCAGAGCATCAACCCAAAAAAATTATTCTTCCGTAGATTTAGTACGGTGAGAGTAGCAGCAAGAGCCTCGAGACATTTTGGAATTTGACCTGTCATAGAATTGTAGCATAGATCCAAGATTGTTAGATTTCTTATCCTGCATAATGATTCTGGAATCTCTCCAGTGAGCCTGTTCTTAGCAAGCGAGAGGAAGCTGATAGAGGGTGGTAGAATTGGGATTGATCCTTCTAACAAATTGGAGCTAAGATCAAGAAAGGTCAAAGAGCTTAAAAACGGATCAGACGATGGCGCTTCAAATCCATTCAAGAAATTGTTAGACAAATTCAAGTAAACTAGCCTTTCAAACTGCCAAATCCATTTAGGCACATGGCCATGGATTTTGTTGTTGGAAAGGTCGAGCTCCACCAACCTACTTACTTTTCGAAGGAAACTTGGGATTTCTCCCAAATTGCAGTTGACAAGATTCAGCCTTTCAAGGTAGGGGAGGTTAAGGAACTCGGTTGAGTTAACAAGACCAGAAAGGTTGTGACCACTGAGGTTAATGCCAATCACATGATCAGTTGTGACTTCATGACAAGTAACACCTTTCCAGGAGCAACAATCAGTGTTAGGCTTCCATGAAGTAAGCAAAGAACCTGAGGCGGGCTGGAGAGGAAGAGGGGATTCTGGTTTGGCCGCAGATAAATCCCTTTTGAGTCGGAGCAAGGCTGTCTTTTCACTGCCAACGCAACGATGGCCCAAGAAAGGGTGAGAAGAAGCTTGTGACAAAGATGTGAAAGTAGAATTTGCTGAGGATAAGAAGGGTAGGAATAAAAAGCAACAAGCTATAATTCTACAATAACCTCTCATTTCAAGATATAAATTTATTGTCTCGGATGTTATTGTGATGGGTGGGTGGATTTATAGAGAGAATTCCTGCACTAGCTCGATGCATAACACTAGGAATTACTAGTTTCTTGTAGCAGGTTGGATAACAAGGTTCCAAGAAACTGCTTGTTCATCAAAAGTATGTTTGTTAATGCGATGTAAAATGTATTTTTTAAAATTTTATTTTTATTAAAAATAATATTTTTAAATTATTTTAACAGGTTAATTTTAAAAATATTTTTTAAAAAATAAAAATATATTCTTTTAATATATCTTTAAATAAAAAATATTTTAAAATTCAAATACTATTACAATCCCAAGACAACAAAGCCAATGAGAGAGGAGATGTTCTGGCAACAACTCGATTAAAGGAAAGGTTGCGCAGATTGAGGTGCTTTTCCTCACTTCGTGAAGTAGAATGAACGTGCAAGAACTGTCTTGATATCGAATCTCAAGGCATGCAATGCTTGAAAAATGTTTATTTAATTTACGTCCAGGTAGGTTAATTTAGAGGAATAATTAAGTTATATTGTCAAGGCTCGGAAGAAACTTAGAATGGAAGATAATTATATTGTGAGGTAATTTAATTGTATAGCAAGATATCTAAAAAAATATATGATAAAATAAATTATATAATATGCTTCATCGTTTTATTTAATAGATTATTAAAATAGTTTTCTAGCTAATTGTCTTCAATTGTTCATTTTTTTATTTTTTCTCTTTACTTATTAGAAAATAATCATGAATATTCACCTTTATTATTTTCTTATTAGAATCTTCCTGTGAGAGAATGATAATTAACTGGTGCATGTCAAGAGTTTGCTTCCAAATTAAAAAGGTGGGAAAGAATGAAGATGGACTCGAAATTGTTAAGCAAGTCTTACATGCACAAATCTCAAATTATCTCTCAACCATGAAATGAAATGATTTTCAAGATAATCCTTAAACTAATTTTTTTTAAATTTAAACTAATTTTTTTTAAATTTAGATGTAAAATGTTAAAAAAAAACATTAACAAGGTGTTTCACTATCTATATAAATAATGAATCCCTTTAATCTGTTTTTTTTTTTAGTTTTTTTTAGAGTTTATGTGAGATTGTGATAGTGTTTATGGTTTAAAGTATTTTTTCTTAGAAATATATTAAAATAATATTTTTTATTTTTAAAAAATTATTTTTTAAATTAATACATCAAAATAATTTTAAAAAATAGCAAAATATTTTTATTTAAGGGCACGTGGTTGAAGAGACTCTTAATGTAATTTGGTACTCTTACCTTTGGTTTTTCTCCCCCTGATTTTAGCATTTAAGCACTTTAACTTTATTTTAAAAATAAAAAATAAAAATTAATCCTTCTTAATGTAATTTGATCCTTATATCTATATATATAGGCCTGTCATCTAGGGCTTACAAAAGTGAATCCGAAATTTAGGATGATGCAACTTAACTTCTTCTTTTTTTAATTTTTTTTTTAATGTAATTTTTATTTAGAGGCCTTATGTTAAACATAAGTAAGAAACTCTTTAACTTAGTTCAATATATATATAATTTTTTTTTATTAACCTGATTGTAATCATATAAATTCTAAAATTAATAATTATATAAATATCTAGTGATTTTAAAGTTTATAAAATTTAAACTAATAATTTTTAAAAAATAAATTTAGAGTTAAACTAATTAAATTACATTCTTTAAAATTATAATATTTTTTCATTCCTTAAATGGAGAGAAATGCATTGTTCAAACAAATAAAAATATTTGAATAATACATGTTTAATTATAATGAAATAAATATTTTAATGATTTTTGTGTGTTTATATTTAAAAAATAAAAAATATATATAAATGATTACCTAGAAAACTAAAAGAATTGACCCTTGATAATGGTGCTTCATTTGATTTAATATATTATAAATTAATATTTTTTCCTTGTCCAAATTCTTGGTGCTTCTCGAATCTATCACTATGAATAATGTTGGTTCTCACTGATGAGCATTGTCTGTTACGGAAGAGCGGGCAAAAATACTAGAAGGCAACCTATTTAAATTTTAGATATCCCTAGCTCTTCGCATGATCTCTCTTTTAGGAGCCGTACGCTTGCACACGCATATCATTCTATATATATATATATATATATATATATATATATATATATATATATAATAGCTTGATAGGGTGGTAATTATTTTTTTAAAAGTGTTTTTAATTTAAAAATATATTAAAATAATATTTTTATTTTTAAAATTAATATATTAAAATGATTTGAAATATCAAAAATATTAATTTAAAATAAAAAAATAAAAAAACTTCAATTTTTTTAAAATATTTTTAAAACACAACAACAAAAAATACACTTAATCAATTAACTCCCACTTTTTATATTTATTTTAAAGGGAAGTTTATATCCTTGTGGTGACTTAGGCACGGACATAAGCTTTAAAAAATAATTTTATATTATTCTTTAATATTTTTTTAACTATAAATCTTTTAAGCTTAAAATATATATCAATTGATAATTATTTTGTATATAATTTTATTAGTATTTTATAAATAATTGAATGTGGTGATAAAATTTGAAATATATATATATTAATCCCTTGATCATTAAAATCTTAATATAATATAGAATAATTACTTAGAAAAAAAATTTAAGTTTATTGATGAAATTTTAAGAGAGGTTTTCAAGACAGGATAGCTTGAAAATGCACTATAATAATGCATATATATTTTTATTTTTAAAATTTATTTTAATATCATCATATTAATCTAAAAATACAAAAAAAAATATTAAAAAAAAAAACGTGTCCACGCCACTAAAGTAAGCGTGCCCACTCACTGACTTGACTTTAGAGTAGTGGTGTTGGGCAAGAAAAGTAAGCAATAAGGCCATTGGATGTGGGTGTCTATCAACACCATTACTTAACACTACTAACTTAGCATTTACTTTGATTCCTTGTTTTGTTCATCAAAATTGGTCTAACACGTTTGTGGTCTGTCACCTCCCATCACTCTTTACTCCAAGAAACATGGGCTGGATTCACTCGGTGCTGCTTTGCTCTACCAGAGCTCTAATTATTCTCTGGTCATTAGTCTGCAATCAGGGACGAGACCCAGAACGGGTCAAAGAATTGGTATTGTATCAAAAGTAAACCTTCAAACAGTGTAAATTGTTTTTTTTATATGGATGTCCGGACAGCTTATATACTAATCTTGCCAGATTTTCACGTTTAATAATGTAAGTATCTTTCACCACTCGAAACTCAAAATCAAATATATTCACAAGAAATATCTAAGGAAAGCCTACAAACTCCAAGGCAGGAAGAATGCATACAAATCCATGGCACAACAGGGACATCTTAAAAACATGATCTGAAATAAGTTCTTGCAAGAATTGCATGATTGGAGATTGAGTCTCAAGGTCTTCCCCGTGCCGAGAGCAAAATTTAACCGGTGACCGGAAATACTTAAGATAAATGTAATGATAGTGAAAAGAAGGCTGCAATAAAAGAGCTGAAAATCCTGATATTTCCAAGACTGATTTCTAGCTGAAGTGGTTTCAGTAGCCTTTCTCCTCTTGATTGGGTTCTGTAAGAAAATTTAATTCCAGCATTTTTGCATTTCCTCAATTTCAAGGAGCAGAAATGGATCACTGGCCACCTTTCCGGCCTGCAAATATAATTGCAGGAACCTGACAGGGATAAACTTTTTGATAGAAACTTACTACAGGTTGATGATGCTGTACCGTTTCACATAATTTATGACAAATCATTAATTTTTGTCAAGTCTCAATGTTAACATAAGATTATTAAATACTTTCGATTTTTTATATTTATATAAGGTTTATATCACAAAATGAATTAAGCTTTAAAAATAATATATAAATTTGAGGAAATAAAAACTCTCAGTTGAACTATATGCATTTTTTTTCTTTTTTCTTTTTTAAATTTGAATTATATAAATTTGTATAAGGTTCAGATGCAACCATTCTACATCTTTAAAGAACTAGGAGAAAGTTTTATATATATATATATATATATATAGATTTGGCTTTTAAAATGGATGACTTTAGCATAATTTATCTATTTTTAGTATTTTTTAAGATAATTTATTGATGATACAGATCATGTATGAATATAAAATATCTTTTATATAATATTTAATAAGACCACATTTGCACACTTAATTAACATTAACACTTAATGAAACTTATAAATGGGAATATTTAGATAAATTTCGAAGAGCATTAAAGTTAATTTATCAAATTTAAAACACATGGATAAAAATGAACAATTAGAAACAAACACAAAGATAAATATAATAATTTTTCTTTATATTATGTTAAAATAAATATCAAAGCTCATCAAATTGGATATAAATACCTTTTTTTTATAAAATAAATAATTAATATAATATTAATTTAATTTAATTTTTAAATATGAATATTAATATATTAAAAATCCGAACTGTGGGTATCCATTACACATGCTATTTCTGCATCAGCCCTCGCAATCGAGCAATCTTCAGATATGATTTAATACGTCATCGTTTCCACATTCAACAACACGTCACCGTTCCAATTTATGCGAACCACAGCACTTCGCTCTTCTAGTCTCCTTTCCCTCCTTATTTCTCCCTCCAAGGAACACACTGCCCGGCCACTAACGAATCGGATCCTATACATGGCATCAACCTCCGCTCCTCGCGGCGGCGGCGACGTTCCTTCCACCTCAGGAATAATGACAACCTCCACTTCGATGCTCTGCTCGGAGAACCAATCTCTAATCGTTGTAAGTCTCTCAAAATCCCTACTTCGATTCCAATTTCTTAAACCCACTTTTGAAACCCTAATTTGAATTGGCTTTTGTACAGGAAATGAGGAAGGTTTTCAATATGATGAAGGAGATCGCAGTTGATCTTGAGAGAGAGAATGAGTCTGCAAAAGTACTTGTTTTACAAAAAGAAAAAAAAATCTTTGCTTTTTGTAAAGAGTTTGATTTTTTTTTCTCAAAGTTTTTCAAAAAATTTTGGGGATTTGGGTATCTGTTTTTAATTAGTAAAATTGTAATTAAAGGTTTATTTGGAACTTCGTGATGTAAAATGGGTTCTGCTTTGATTGTAATTAATTAATCAATTGGAGAGAGATTTCTAACTAATTAGAGCTTTTGTTTTAGTAGTTCTTTTTGGCTTCATGTAGATATCTTTCTTGAAATTCATTTTGGGATTTTGGATATCTAGCTTCGCTTTGAATGACAAAAGATGAAAATAAAAGGGTTTGGGGAGGGCTTGAACTTCTTTGTGAATGGAGCTGATCTTCTGTTTTCTTTGAAACTTCTTGAGTTTATTGATGACTATATGGAATTTTAGGTGAATGAACTTGAAAACACTGTTGCTGAGTTGTTAGCGACGTATGAAGATTGTACGTATCAGACTTCTGCAATTGAATCTGTTGGTAACACATACCAGCCTGGGGCAGAGGTGGGTTTTTTTTTTCCCGGTTGATTTTTAGTATTCTGGTTTTTGCATGTTGTCAGACTTACATTGGTTTGGTGTCTGAAATGCAGCTAACCGATTTCAAAAAGTTGCTTAACGATGAGTTTATGAAGTTTAAGGGTAATAAATCCTCGGCCCCGCAGAATCATCCACTACTGCGTCAATTTCGAGAAGCTGTCTGGGTACATTTCCTGACATTAATTTATATTGACTTCTTTCTTGCATTATTGCACTCCACAAAGGCATCACATGACTATTTTCTAGCAGTAACATGATCTTCAGTTTCCTGTTAGGTTTTGAGATCAGCGGTCGAATCATTAAGTGGGGGATTTCATCCGCACTCTGGTGCATTAATATAATGTTGTAATTACTTGATTGTGGTTTGTTGATGTCACTGAGGCCTTGCTTAGTGAGCTCAGTGTAGAATTCTTGTTTGCTTGATTCTAGATGTGTTATATTGTGCTTAACCACTGGTTTTGGTTTTCCATTTTTGTCTTGCTTAACCACTGGTTTTGGTTTTCCATTTTTGTCTTCTCCCACAGAATGTTCATCATTCAGGTCAACCAATGCCGGGTGAAGAGCACGAGGACATTGTAATGACAAATACCCAGTCCACCATTTTGAATATCACTTGCCCATTGAGTGGAAAGCCAATTACTGAACTAGCAGAACCAGTTCGCGGGTATTGTATGTTTACTTCAAATTTATCTTCCAATAGCAGCTCAGTTAGAATAATTAAAATTGCCGAGTTGTTTAAGATGGAAGCTTTTGTGGATCTGATCTTATTTCTTACGTATCAAAACTTGTCATGCTTACTATTTCCCTGGTCTAGTGTGGATTGCAAGCATGTGTATGAAAAGAAAGCAATCATGGGCTACATATCCATAAATGCACAAGCCAAATGCCCCGTAACAGGTATCCCATATTCACCTGTTTTATTTTGTGAATTTAATGTACGAGTCTAACTTTTGACCATGGATCTACCTCTCAGGCTGTCCCAGGTATTTGCGGCAAGATAAAGTGGTCTCTGATCCGCTATTACTTGTTGAAATTGAGGAAATGCGCTCAATGAGCAAAGAAAATATGACTGCTACTCTGGTAGAAGATTTCACAATGACAGACGATGAAGAGGACGATTGATGAGAGCACCTACTGCTAGAACGTAGTCGTATTCCTATCAGGATTTTGAGCGAGCTACACCATTCTTCGCTTCAGGAGTTAACTGTGCACATATTGTTTTTTATTTAAAGGTTGTACTTATTCATCTTCCCCAAACATGTTTCCCTCTTGCTTGCAAGTAGTTTACTTGCTATAATTTGCTGGTTAGAATCATCAATCATGCATTTCTCTTGTTCCATGTAATTCCTGCGATGCTGCAGGAATATGTATTATGACTTGAATTTCTAGTCAGCCTTGAATTCAAATCTAAGCCTGAAACTTTTCTTCATCAACCTCATCTTCAACTCCCACCTGTGATCCCAGCAATGCAAAAGAATCCAAATCAAGCACAATCATTGGAAAATAATGTTCGATGTTGTATTGTCGTTTGGATCCCCGTGAAAGAAACAAGTTAGAATTTTTTTTTTTTTTCATGTTTTTCTTTGCACCATTGTCCTTCACTTGGATACACTAAGCCCCAAACTCAAATCGGGATGTACCAACCATGCTCAAACAATTTCTATTTTTATTTTTATAAAAAAAAATAAAGTTAATATTGCTAAACATGAACTAATTAGCGTTATTACTAGAGACCTGAGGATTCGAGCCTGCCCTTTTAAAGCTCAGCTTTCTCTTTTGCAAAAAGCGAGCAAATTTAGCTTAAATGCAATAGACAAAGCGCCCATCATAAATTGGTCAAAAAATACAAATCCAAACCCAAGAAAATGGAAAAACTGATCCAATAGGACAAACATATTTAGCTGCTAGATAATTAGAACAAGCAGCTCCTAAATCTCGAGCACAAAACCTTGTTTCAAGTTAACAAACAATGGAATTGAAAGCTTGTAACTCAAAACAAAAAATGATCAAGTAAATTCCATGTAAATTCATTGTTAGATCGTATTAATTATCATTAATTCTTGAAATTCATTGACAAAATAAGTTGAGATATAATATATATGAGAACTTGCAAGATTTAGCTTCATTTCTTCATTTCTTTTCTTTTTTTCCAAATAAACTATTCAACTCTTGTTGTATTTTTGTGATCATTGCCAAAACACAATAAGAAAAGGAAAGTTAATACATAATTTCTCAATAAAAAATTTAACATATAAATAAAAATGTGAACGAGATGTTTATCATTCGTCACCCTTTTTTTTTTTCATCTTGATATTTTATTCAATTTAGTCCAATTTAAAATTAAAAAAATATATGAGAACTTGAAAAATCTTATAAGACATGGGAATAAATAATAACATCTTACTTTTTTTGGGTCTTTATTTTCTTAAAAAATTAAATGTATAGACTAATAAAAATAAATAAAAATTAAATATACGTAAAAAGTAATAAAAACTATTTTATTTAAGTTCTTTATTTTAAAATAATTCAAAAAAATATTTAATAAGATGATATTATTATTTTTATATAATGAATATTTAGACTGGTGAATCAATTCAAAACCTAATCAATTTAAAATTTAAAGTAATTCAATTTAAAAAAATCTTGGTTATATTAATTAAAAACTTAGATTAATTTAATAATCTAAATAAAACTATAAACTCATTGATTTGAAAAAAAATATATATATATATTTTAATTTTTAAATCAACCCAAATTCATCCATACCATCCGTAAGCCGGTCAATCATGAACTCAAGGACACGACGCAAACCTGAAAAGAAAGGTAACATCCTGTATCCGGGAGGACCCCTCATTACCCTCTGAAATTTGCCTGCCAAATCATCCATCTCGTTATCCTGACGCCCACAAACCCAAATCCCTTCCTCTTCGATTCAAACCTTGACACTCACCAACAAAACATGTCCTTCCCTAGGATTCCTCTGTCTAGGGTTCCTTCGTATCTCCACAACAGTAACAACTGCTTTCACCTTCGCCACCCGCCCTTTATCCCGGTATCCAAAACCCCATCATTACCCACTTACCAAACTGCTCGTGCATACACTGATTTCAATTCCCAAACACAAACACAGCCCCCTCTTTCACTACCCTCTTTAATACCTTCTCCTCCTGTTAATAATCCCAATGCCACTCATAGATGGAAGCCTATGTGCTTATATCACACACATGGCAAGTGTACTAAGGTAAAGTTTTAAACTTTTAAACTTTTTATTAGCAATTATTACTTTTGCTGGTTTCCAGTGTTAATTCTGTTGAGAATTAGCTAAACTTGGATAAATAAGTGCAAACTTTTGTGGGTTTCTATTGTTAATTTTGTTAAACTTGTGAAAGGTTTGGACTTTTGGAGTGTGAATGGTAATGGGATTTTTGTGGTTTATATTCAGATTGATGACCCTGTTCATGTAGAGAGGTTTAATCATGATTGCTCTGGGGATTTTCAAGTCAGTGCTGCTGATTTTGAACGAAAAAGGCCTCAAGATTTTGACTTTTTCTTGGTGTTTGATTTGGAAGGGAAAGTTGAGATTCTTGAGTTTCCTGTACTGATAATCGATGCAAAAAATATGGGTGTTGTCGATTTGTTTCACAGGTTAACACTCTTTTCTTTTTAAGGCATCGTCTAATGGTTTGTTTCTTTATTGTCAAAGTTAAATTGAAGTGTTTAGATAAATATGAATGGAGTTTCCCTAATACTGTAAATTATTGCACTGTAAATGTTACATTGTTAATGGTGTTTGTTTGGGAAATAAATTGGCAGCATGATCTGTAGGATTGCATTGCTTTGTATTCTTAAAATTTCTTTTATGTTTTACAGGTTTGTAAGGCCTACAGCAATGAGCGAGGAAAGAGTAAATGAATATATCTACAACAAATATGGAAAGTTTGGAGTTGATCGGTATGATGCCCTTTCTGCTTTTCATGTCACAATTTATGATTAACAGAGCCATCTTTAGCTTAGGAAGCAAGATTCTGATGGTCACAAAAGCGTCTAGATGATTTTGTGTAGTTCCTCCTCAGCTCTTGCCTGCACATACTATTTTGACTATTAACAGCTGCAAACTGATTATTTTATATTTATTGGTTCTCAATATATCTAGGATTAATGATATCAGTGATGTTGCTGATGGATATTAAATGGGCTGTGAAACCAGCAATTTTCTGTAGTTAGTTTATGCGTGGTTGATGCTCATGACTGGTTGTAGCTGTCTTAAGAACATAACATGTTTTGTTTTGGCAAATCAGCAGTATGTAAGCTCCTTTGAGTTATATCAGCCACGTTAGCTGCTTTACTAATAGTTAGTAAATACAGTTCTATGATGCTATTAGCAACGTTAGCATCTCCTCTTGACCTCCATGCTTCCACCACCATTGGCAAATCTACTAATGTTTTTCCTTTTCTGGTAAATACACCTCCATTAACTTAAATTTCCCTATTGTATTATAAGTTATTCTACATGGAATGAGTTTGGAATAGCAATGATTCATCTTGAACATAGTCTTAGTTGTCTATGTGTCTGGTGGAAAATTGATCCATCTTACAATAGTCACTTGCATTTGCAGCGTGTGGCATGATACAGCCCTCCCATTTAATGAAGTGCTTCAACAATTTGAATCATGGTTGACTCACCATAATTTGTGGGAGAAGACTCGTGGTGGGCACCTTAATCGAGCAGCTTTTGTAACTTGGTGAGTCTATCTTTAAATCAAATGCCTTCTTCTAAGTAGACATATTGTGAAGGTGGCAAAGCCCGCCCTCAAAATAATAAAATAGGCATCTTGCTTCTGGTTTGTGAAATAATATCTGCTTGGTGACATGTCTTTGTTCTGATCTGTTATCAGTGGAAATTGGGATGTGAAAACACAGGTCCCTCATCAATGCTCTGTGTCCAAGTTGAAGCTCCCCCCATACTTTATGGAGTGGATCAACCTGAAAGATGTCTATCAAAATTTTTATAATCCAAGAAATGAGGTATGCACGCAGATTTTTTGACTCTTAAGGTTTCATAACACATCATTCATAATTCTAGTCATAAAAATTAAGATCATGTCTGAAGAAAGGATTTTTTTTTTGATGTATTTACACTAGGTTTATTGCTGCTGACATCCAAAAAAACCAAGCCAAAAGTTTAGAGCATAGATCTGAATTTGCTTTCATTTTGCGAACTATCTTAATGATTTTTCCGATTATCATTTGCCATTCTGAATTTGCTATTTATGCTATCAACTATAAATTAATCATAGTTTTTATTAGTGTTGGGTACAAGCGATCCCCTTCATGATTATTACTCGTTGATGGCAATTATTCTTTCTGTCTTTATGTTTAACCTTCATTATTGATGACAGGCCAGAGGAATGAGGACAATGATGTCGCAGCTTAAAATACCAATGGTGGGAAGTCACCATCTTGGTCTTGATGACACAAAGAATATAGCAAGAGTCTTGTTGCGGATGCTAGCTGATGGTGCAGTATTGCCCATTACCGCCCGGAGGAAGCCTGAGTCACCAGGAAGTGTTAATTTTCTGTACAAGAATCGCATATAATGTTGTTGGTTCTAGCTCTGCAACTGTTTTTGTAAACCTTTCTTTGTTCATCATGAAGTTGTAAGAGTTGAGTATTCCTTCAAAACTTAGACCTTTGTCCAAGAAAGGGAACAGGGCACAGCCCAACAACAAATCATTTATACACGCTTGCTAAACATTCCAACATTTTTACTAAATTTATTTTTATTAATTGATGTACTAAACAAAAGACCTTTGTTTCATGCCATCTTCTAAATTGAATTTACTTGGGAAAAAAAATTGTAAAAAATATTGAATTCAAATTTTGGAAAAGGGCATGAGAAAAAAAGAAATTATCATGTATTTTTAAGGTAGGATATATTATTAAAAATATCACCATATTTTAAATTATTAAAAAGGTCATGTGGTTAGGTTAGATTTTGAGATGCTTTATTTATTACAATTAAACCTAAAGTTAAAACTTGATTATTGGTGTAACTTAAATATCCCTTAAACTAAACTAAAAATGTTATTAAAATCAAGAAAAAAAGTAAATGTGTTGTTGATATTAAGGTAGTTTTTATGGTTATTATATAATTATGATTTAAAAAAGTAGATTTAAAAAAATTATAAATTTATGACTTTGTTGTTATTAATATTTCAAGAGAGAATTTGCAATGGAATTTATGTAAAACTTAATATATTTTGATTATCTAAATAGTTTTAAAATAATAATTGGAGCAAGCATAATCTCAAGTAAGTTGTCAATTTTTTTTTTTTTTTTTGTTTGAAATGGTTGATATATCTTGTTCTAGTTAAAATAAAATAAATTAAAATAAATTTCATTTCACTCTAAATCTTAGCCCATTTAAAAAATTTCAGTTGGAACGTTATGGTTCCATTCCTGCTGAAACATTTTCGGCAAAATAGTTTTTATTTTTAATTTTTTAATTTTATTTTTTAATATTTAGTTTATTAAAAATTAGACTTCATAATTTTTTATTCTATTGTAGTTATTTTAATCTTATAACTCTTATAATGAATTTGATAAGTTAATTCAATTGACTAGATTTATTTATTTTTTTAATTTCATCATTCAACTTTTTCAACATTTGGTTAATTATGAATTATATTTTGTTATATCTTTTAGTTTTTTTTATTAAATTATCTTAATCTCATAACTAGTATTAAGTGTTTTACAAGTTAACTAGAGTAAAATTAAGTCATTTTATGATCTCATAACCCCAATCAATTTAATATATTATCATCTCAATATATTTTTTAGAAAGATATTTTTAATTTTTTTAGTCAAATTTTATATTTATCTATCATCCATGTTGTTGTTGTTTTTAGATCTATCAAGTCGATTAGTCTATGTTATGTTAACTCTCTTATTTTTACTGGTATTTAAAATTTAAATTACATAATTTTAAATTAATTTATTTTTAAATTTTAATTATAATTATATTTGTTAATATACATGTGTAATGGTGTAATCCCTAGACAACACCTAAATACTTTAAAATCAAAATATATAATCTTCTATTAAAAAAACGAAACATCAATCGAAAAAAATTGAGAACCTGCACATCACAATGTTAACCGAAAAAAAACCTTGGGACTTCTTTTTTATTTTTTTTCCCGATTGATGGAGAAATCAATAATTGGCGGCAATTCTTTCAAGGAAAAAGAAAATTGAAGAAAAAAGGGAGCAAAATTAGACTTAAGCACAACAGTATTCACTCTCTTCTTGGCGCGTGCCGCACTCTCCGAAAGAATACCAGCATCAATGGACAACCCCTCTCTCGCGTTGACCACACATCAGGTCAGTCGAGTGGTAGGAGGCTCAAAAAACCAGTTCAAAACCTCTCCTTTATAAGCCCTAAACTTTATAAGCCCTAAACTCTGCCTTATAAACACAAAAATCAAACAGAGCCCCAAATTTCTCCACAACCCCAAACTGGGATCGGTCCAACTCAGTGAGTCGCTTCTCATATTCAAAACTATCTGCCTCATATCCCTCCAAAATCAAAACCCATTTCCAAAACAACACGATGAACCCTCTTTTCTCTTGAAAGTCCATATATACATATATACATACGCCTATTCAGTCATATTTATATATAATATTGTTTTATATATTATGCAATTGAAATCGGGTTCGGGTTTGGGTTCGAGTTCTTCGCCCACGGGCGCTAGGCTTCGAAAGAAGCACAAGAGACTCGATGCGATATGTGAAACCGTGTATAATCAGAACCATAGCGAGTCTCTCAATGAGGAAAAATCCGGGTCGGGTCAGGCTGCTGACTTGGAGCTCCGACGGAGTTCACGGGTCAGGCGGGCGCCTGAACTGCTCGATGTGTCACCGCCACCGGCTAAGAAACGGAAGAAGATGAAGAAGAAAGTGAATTTGGGTGTTAGTAAAAGTTATAGGAGTGGTAATAGTAGTTTTAAGATTGGCAATAGTAGTTTAAGGAGTGGCAATAGTAGTTCGAAGAGGGTTATGGAGGAGGAGGAGGAGGATAGTGAAGGAGAAGAGGATTTGGATGATACACCGGGGAGTTGGAGGTCGAGGTTGAGGACAAGAGGGAGGAATGCTGGGAAGGGAGGGAGCAGTGGGGAGAGTAGGAGGAGGAAGCTTTTTGATGACATGGAGGCGGGGGAGAGTGAATTGGGTGAGGGAGAGGGGGGTTTCGATGGTGGCAAGTTTGTTATGGGTTCGAAGAGGGTGGGGAGAGTTAAGGCATTGAGTGGGCTGGAGAGTGAGGAGAAAGAGGGTGGGAATGGGCATGGTAGTGGAAATGTGAGTGAGAACGATGAGGATGAGGAGGGTGAGGAAGATGATGAGATGGAGGTGGTGAGTAGTGAGGATAGTGATGAGAGTGTGCTGGATTTGGGTGGTGAAATTGATGGTGGAAATGAGGAGGAAATAGGGGATGACGATGGTGTGCAGGTAAAGGGAGAGGAGGAGAAAGAGAGATTGGATAGTTTGGAATTGGAGAGGAAGGGTGATGGAAATGAGAACGTGGAAAATGTAGAGGATGATGAGAAAATGGAGGAGTTGGTGATGATGGATGCGGAAAATGATAGGGATGTTGATGAGGTTAATGGGGCTTCGGTGAACGAATTGGAGGATGGACAATGTGGTGCTGAGGAGATTAAAAAGGATGATGTGGAAAATGTAGATTTGACAAAGGAGGTGGAGGACAGAGGGTGCTGTGATAAAAATGAAAAGGATGTTGTTGAAGGGTATGTAGATTTGACAAAGCAGGTGGAGAACAAAGGTGGATTGGATGAGCTAGAGGGTGAGAAAGATGTGAAGGTGGACAAAATGAAGCGTGATTCAACCAGTAGTCTTGGCAGATCAAAGATTAAACAGGGTAGATGTTGTGGTTTGTGTGGGTGTGGAAATGATGGTAAACCACCTAAAAGGTTGGTGCAAGATGGTGGTGAGAGTGAAAATGAGGCATATAGTGGTTCATCAGCTTCAGAGGATGTAAAATATGATGTATGGGACGGGTTTGGTGATGAACCTGGGTGGCTTGGTCGTCTCTTGGGTCCTATAAATGATCGTTATGGTATTGCTGGAATCTGGGTTCATCAAAACTGTGCTGTATGGAGTCCAGAGGTGCAGTCCTATAACCAGTTTTATTTTATTTTTGCTTTACTTGGTGAATTTTCCATGATTGTAAATGTCAGTTGCTAGAGACATTAGTTCTTTGAATACCACTTTCTGTTGTTTATTATTCCCTTCATTTAGGTTTTAATAAATACCCTTTCACTCAAGATATGTTATGTCTTTGAGGATTGCTATAAGTGTGTTGTAGTGCGATCAGTTGTCCCAGGTTGTCAATGCACAATCAAAAACAGAAGAAAAAGAAAAAGAAAAAGAAAACAGAGAGAGGGACCGTTGACACGTTACTCAGATGAGATACTATTATTGTACTGACAGCAACTTTAATGGTCATTAGTGCTCCTTGATCACAATGATGGTTCCCTTTGCATGATTTAAACTGATGTTGTCTGTTCAAGCTCAACAATAGACCACAGTTAGTCTTGCATTTTATAGGATGTAAACCAATGGAATATATATTTTGGAAGCAAGCTACAACCTTTACTTTTTAATTTTTCATGGACATTAATTTTATGTATATGTATTTAATGGGTTCCTCTATCTTGTTTTATGAGCTAGTAGACTTTTGCAAGAACTGGGAGTTTTTAAACATTAATTTGTGCTTCCATCTGACTATTATGTTGCAGTAAATCTCCATACCTTGTGATCTGTGTTTGCAGGTTTATTTTGCTGGCTTGGGTTGCTTGAAAAATGTTAGGGCTGCACTTTGCAGAGGCAAAGCATTAAAATGTAGCCGCTGTGGAAGGCCAGGGGCAACTATTGGATGTCGTGTTGATCGGTGTCCGAAAACTTACCACTTGGTTGGTTATTTTATTTGCTGTGCAAAACATTCTTCTGTTTTGGTTTTTATTCTGATTTTATTTTTTTCTTGCTTGTATTATTTTATTTTTCCAGCCTTGTGCACGGGCCACTGGCTGCATTTTTGACCATCGAAAATTTCTTATAGCATGCACATATCATCGGCATCTCTTCCAGCCTTATGGTAATCAACATGCAATACGGATAAAGAAATTGAAAGCTAAGAAGATGAAGTTACAATTGAGAAAGGTTTCAAATGATGCTTGGCGAAAGGATGTTGAAGCGGAAGAAAAATGGTTGGAGAACTGTGGTGAGGATGAAGAGTTTTTAAAACGTGAAAGCAAGAGGCTTCATCGGGATTTGTTGAGAATTGCACCTGTGTACATTGGAGGCTCAGACACTGATGGTGGAAAACTATTTGAGGGCTGGGAGTCTGTTGCAGGGCTTCAGAATGTTATCCAATGCATGAAGGAAGTGGTAATTTTGCCTCTATTATATCCTGAGTTCTTCAGTAATTTAGGGATTACACCTCCTAGGGGTGTTCTTTTGCATGGGTACCCTGGAACAGGTAAAACTCTTGTAGTACGGGCATTAATTGGTTCATGTGCTCGTGGTGATAAACGAATAGCATATTTTGCTCGCAAAGGTGCAGACTGCCTAGGAAAATATGTTGGGGATGCTGAGCGCCAACTGAGGCTCCTGTTTCAGGTCGCTGAAAGATGTCAACCTTCAATTATATTCTTTGATGAGATAGATGGATTAGCACCTTGTCGTTCAAGGCAGCAAGATCAGACTCACAGCTCAGTTGTATCCACACTGCTTGCTCTTATGGATGGTTTAAAATCCCGGGGTTCAGTAATAGTGATTGGTGCAACCAACCGTCCTGAGGCTGTTGATCCAGCATTACGTAGGCCTGGGAGATTTGATAGGGAGATTTACTTTCCATTGCCATCAGTTGGGGACAGGGCTGCTATTCTCTCCCTCCACACACGAAGTTGGCCTAAACCTGTTACTGGGTCTTTGCTGAAGTGGATTGCAAGAGGAACTGTAGGTTTTGCTGGTGCTGATCTGCAAGCTCTTTGTACTCAAGCTGCCATTATTGCTTTGAAGAGAAATTTCCCTTTGCATGAAATGCTAGCCGCTGCAGGCGATAGATCTCCTGGTGCTAAACGCATTCCTCTTCCAGCTTTTGCAGTGGAAGAGAGGGACTGGTTGGAGGCTTTAGCTTGTTCCCCACCCCCTTGCTCTCGTAGAGAAGCAGGGATCGCTGCTTATGATTTGGTCTCCTCCCCTCTTCCCATTCACCTCATTCCATGTCTTTTGCAGCCACTATCTACCTTGTTTATTTCATTGTATCTGCATGAACACCTCTGGCTGCCTCCTACTCTTTTGAAAGCTGCAAAAATGTTTGAATCTCTGATTGTTTCTTCTTTAGAGAAGAATAATCTGCCTACTGATCGTTGGTGGTCTCGCATTGACAGTTTCCTTAGAGAAGCAGATGTTGCCAAGGAAATATGGAGGAAACTTTCATGTGCTGGCATATTAACTAGAGAGGTTATGTGTGCTGATACTGTTGCTTTTGCAGAAGAAACTGATGCTGAAAGTGTTCAGGTTGAACCTTCTGCAGTTCATAATAGGGGCATGCACACTAGTTTATTTCGAGATGTTTCTTTTGCATCGAGCAAGAAATCTGGATTTCGAGTATTGATAGCCGGGCGTCCCAGATCTGGCCAGAAGCATCTTTCTTCTTGCTTTCTTCATTGTTTTGTCGGAAATGTTGAAATTCAGAAGGTTGATCTGGCTACTGTTTCACAAGAGGGGCATGGTGATATGGTGCAAGGAATAACAAGAATATTAAGTAAGCCTCTCTCACACACTCTCTTTCTCTTTCTTCTTCCATATTTTGTTGGCAAGATTCATGATTTCAGCTACATGAGATTCATGATCACAATGGTTGCATAGTAACCTCGTATTTTGTTACTCAATTCCTGGGATGGGAGTGCGTTTTTGTTTTTTTCATTGCTGAAGAGTTAGCTTGAGTATTTTAATTGACTGTTCCAACAAACATCATCTTTTGTTTTCTCTTGCATATTTATCATTTTAAGAGTATTTCAGTATTTCCTTTTCTGTGTTGCTCCAAAAAAAACACTATCACCTTCTAGAAAATGGCCAAGATCTTCATCTATTTATTAATGCTACATGTTTTGGCCTGTTATTGTGGACCTTAAATGTAAGTTAGTTTTCAAATGTACACAAGGTGAAGGGTTTTTTCAACTCTTTGATCTGCTTTGCTGGCTAAATGATGTGGAATCCAGTAATGTATTTAAATGTCATATATTATATCATGTCCTTGTACTTGGGATTCCTGGCCTGGCCACAACAATTAATATTGGAATTAGATGCTACTGAAGGATTCTAGTAGCTGCTGAACTCTCTAATTTGGTCCCTTATCAATTTGACTTATCTGTTTATTTTTATTTTTTCCTTTTAAACTTTAACAGAACTTTTAACTGCTAGTCAAGCTGAGAACTGACTATAAAACTTCTGGCTTTGGACATAAAACACTGGGTATCTAATCTAGCACCTGGATAGCACCACACAATTCCTTAAAGGTTTCAATGGTCTCTCAGTTGGTCTTACTGGAATGAAAAGCATATACATATTTTTGTGCTGTCATAGGCCACCTAGCTACTTAGGAGTAGGACTCGCAAATTAAATTCATACTGTGATATAATTGCTCACATAATGAGATTGATTGGTTTTCATAATTTTCCCTTGACTTCCTTTCTTTGGTAATTAAGGAGGAGTGGGGAAGACACATCGGAACTCATTGGTAACTTGAAAAAACTACACTGGTCTTTTGTAGGACTGCTGTGCAATTTAGTTTGTAGTTTAGTACCTTCAGTATAAAATAATATTCTCCCTGTGATTAAGAATACGCAGAGTTGGCTGTCTTTGTCAACTCTTCCTGACCTTTGTAGCATAAGACACAAACTCAAAAATGCACTTGCATGAATTCTCACTCCTATCTACTTGCCCTGGCAGTGAAGTGTGCCAGTTTCCAATCATGCATGATATTCATGCCAAGAATTGATTTGTGGGCTGTGGAGACATGCCATAAAGTTAATGATGATGGTGACGCATCTTCAATTAACCATCAAGTTTATGAGGAGAAAGAATCCTCTTTGACAAACAGTGGAGTTGTGGAAGAGGAAAATGAGTCACCCATCCATCAATGTATACCGGTTGAAATGACAGAACCTCAAAATGCTGCCCAAAGTATATCACCTGCCTGGAGCTCATTTGTTGAGCAGGTGGAATCCATATCCGTGTCTACTTCCTTGATGATTCTGGTATGAGTTTGATTTATTTGGATTTTTTTTTTTGACATATCTCATGTTAAAAGTATGTGACAAGATACACCTTCTACTTATCTAGCAATGCTCTCACAATACTTAATTGAAATTTTCATATGAAATTAACTCTAGGGAATCTTGAATGATATTATAGTACATGTTATTCTTTTTGTTTCAACAAATATACATTTAATTAGGATTCTGCAAGCCTAACTGAATTAGTAATCAAATTCTAGCATAACATGTATACTGTATAATGAAGATGAGATATGAAAATGCTTTCTTGGCATAGAATCAATAACTTTGGCTAAAGGTTTTCAAGTTGGGAATTGTTTGTCTACCCATGAAAACAATGTTCTTGTATGTTGAGTGAATTCTATTTATTACTAGTTGGCAACCTTTCACATCTGCAGTGTCTTTTAACCTGTACTACATAAAAAGTTTCCATGTGCATCAGTTTTTCCTGTGCAAGAATATCTAAAACTACACCAAATTACTTCTTCGAATATCAAAATTAGTGCTTTTTTTAACCTTTCCTGTTAGAGATTGATTAGTTTAGCTATTGATTAGAGAGTGCTGTTATGTGGCCATTCAGTCCATTTCCTTGCATGTTTGTGTGCTGCAGGCAACCTCAGAGCTTCCATCTTCGGAACTTCCCCCAAGAATAAGGCATTTCTTTGAAAACAATAGCTCGAATAGCAGGCATTCAACTCCATTGGAGCACACAGTACCCCGATTTCCTGTGGATATTGATGGGAATTTCAACCATGATACAGTGATCAGTCTTTCAGCAGAAGCATTATTGAGAGACATAATTCAGCCATTTGTTCAGTTGATTCATCTTAAAGCTCACATCCCTACAAATATACCCAAACATCATAAAACTTGTGATTCCATTCTTGCTTGTTCAAATGCAGAATATGACAATCAAAATCTTTGTTCAGTTGTTAAAAATGAGGCTGGCACACAATGTCCTCATGGTCCTTTAAATGTTCCACCACCACCCAATAATAGAAGTTTGAAAGGAAAATCAAGCATGTTGTTGGCAATCTCTACATTTGGCTATCAAGTTCTGCGGTATCCTCATTTTGCTGAACTCTGTTGGGTCACATCTAAACTTAAAGAAGGTCCTTGTGCAGATGTTAGTGGTCCTTGGAAGGGATGGCCTTTCAATTCTTGCATTATTCGCCCCTGTAACTCATTAGATAAGGTGGCTGCTGCATGTAGCTCTGGCAATATTAAAAGCAAAGAGAGATCAGGTTTAGTCAGAGGGTTACTTGCTGTTGGTTTATCAGCATACAAGGGTGAGTACAATTCACTTAGAGAGGTCTCCTTTGAGGTAAGGAAAGTTCTTGAGCTTCTAGTTGGACAAGTAAATGAAAAAATTCTGGCTGGGAAAGATAGATATCAATATGTTCGTCTTCTATCACAAGTGGCTTACCTGGAAGATGTGGTCAACAGCTGGGCATATGCACTGCAGAGGTACGGTGGACTGTTATCATTTGTTTGTTAATTCATCCATTTCACTTGTAGATTGATCGCTCACAACCTTTTTTCTCATTTCAGTTTAGAGCCCGACACTCAAGTGAAAGTGGCAAATGCTAAACTGAAAACCATGGAATTCCCAGGTAATGATACCTGTGCAGATGACTCTGTTGAAAGACAGCACAAGGGAGACACTTCTGATAGAAACTTCCATGAAACTGAAAGGCTGGAAGAAAGTCCAAAGGGGTTTTCTGATAAAAATCAGGAAGGAGGTGAATCAAATAAAGTAGAAAATGGTTTTTGTGATCTTAACCCTGAGGACAGAGCTATACTTTCAGAGGATGGATCAGAACAGCATACCATCCCCTGTGAAGGTGCCAAAACTGATAACCATCAAAATTTTCCTGCTGATAATCAGTTGGTTGGTAATATTACTAAGGAGGAGAATGGGACCTCTCACAGACAAAGCGAACCTGAAATTTCTAAAAATCTTGCAGTTACTGATGGAAATTCAGAAACCTTGAAACATCCTAATGGATATACACTCACAGAACCTGCCCCCTTTTCTGAGAATGGTCTCTGCAATTCAGGTGAATTGGGTGCCTTGAATCTCTCTGACCCTGGGAGCTCCTGCAATCAGAGTAATGGGTTGGCTGCAGAGGGAATGGTAACATTTGATGATACCAAACCTAATCATAGTGAACATGATGAAGACATTGATGTCTCTCCAGTTGAAACTAGCTGTCCTCCTAATTCTAGCTTTGTGTGTTTGTATCGCTGCTGCTCTGTATGTCTTAATGATGTACATGACATGATTCTGAAATTCCTTGCTTGTAAATTGGCATCAAACAAGAGCAATTTGACAGTAGAGGATGTTCACGATGCTGTTGCATCATTGTCGGTGGATCTTCTTTCGGTGATTAGAAAAATTGGTACTACTGAAGAAATCAGCAATTCACTCAAGGAAAGCTCTGATAGAAATCCTGAAAGATATGATGGCTTCTCAGAATGGCATAGCTGTCAATGTAAAAGTTCTGAAGGTAGTTCAATTATCCCAACAGAATGTGGTTGTCACTCTGTGTTCGAATCTGTAACTGTGAAAGCAAGTCATTCGCCAGGCTCCCAGTTTGGACTTGACCCAAAATTCATTTTCAGAGATGGCATTCTTGTCCTTGTAGATACCACCGAGGATGTTTCTTTCCATTGTAAATACGAGACTTTGTGCCTTTGTTCTCTTGTAAAATCAGTAGCAATGATGAAGCAACCTTCTGGTTGATTTTGCACAGCTTGGAATTGCCTGGCAATGGCAACTCGGGTCCTTCACGCAGTTTGTAGGTTTATATCCTCTTCCTATATAGAATCAAAATTTTGTCAGTAAGTTCCAATATAAAGATGTTATTTTGTTTACCATTTTCAGCAATTCAAAGAGCTTTATTTTTTAATTGTAGCTTTAACTCCTTGTGATTCTCAAGTCAAGTATTACCGAGATTACAGAATCTAACAATAACATCATGGATGGTTACCCCATGGTTGAGTAAATTATCCAGCTTGCTAGAAAATAGAAAGGGATAAGTGCTTGGGTAAGTCTAAGGTTTAAAACAATAAGAAGCGGACAAGAGAGCATCAGATGCTGGCAAGTTGTTACATCGTTGTTGCAGATCATCGATGCATGTATGCTGTGACAATAATTTGTTACCGTCATTGTCACCAGGCGTGTCGGTGGCTTCTTTGCAAAGCAGGGGATTGGAATTTTGGGTTTTGACTACCTGTCTTGGTGGTGGGGAATGTCTGTGGACCAACGAGTGAATGTTGCATAAAGGTAAGGCAATTTCCAGCAGGACAAGTCTTACCAGCTCTAGTCCCTGACCCTCTTATAAATTACGTATCCTGAGCTGTAGGTGTTTTGAACCGCTGTTTGTCAACAAAGCACTGGCCAACTGTGTTTGGATAGGAGGGGAAAAGAAGGGAAGGTTATTAAAGGCAAGTGCTTGAAGGAAATGGTAGGGCTTGAACCTCTTTGTTCGGATAATGCAAGGAAATGGGAAGGGAATAGAAAGATTATTCCTTGAGGATGAAATATAGTGTCCCATTATGCATCCATATTCCGTGTCTTCCACGGCATAACTCAGGAAAATCTTGCTCCTCGATCAATATTAAGCAAGAGCAGCAGCAGAGGGTGTTCATGATGTTGCAGTATCGTTGTTGATGGGTCTCTCAGCAATCACAGAAGGTTGATATTAATTGGCAAGTAATCTGACAAATCATTTTTATGAAGCTTGACATGGGAATCCTGAAAAACTTTCGGACTGTCCGAAATTGTTCAGCTTTGATTCCAATAGTTATATAGATTTGGTTCTGATTTCACTTGCTTACTTGGTATAAAGCCTGCTCTTCGGACTGCAAAACAAATTGAATTATGGTTACCAAGTCTGACATCAAAGGATCACCCTGTCGTTTAGTACCCTACCTCCTGCATGCTAAAATAAAAACAAAATATTTGATTAATTCCATGTTCTTACATATACGGGAGAATATCATGCGATTGGTAATTAACAACAGGAATGTCGGTAGCTTCTCTGCCATGCAAGCAGGGCACAGAGGCTGGAATTTGGGTTTCAGTGCCTGTTTTGGTTCCATCTCAAGAAATCCTAGTAAATTTGAAGGTACAGCAGTTTCCAGCAGAAAAGGCCTGATCAGCTCTAGGCCCGGATCCTCTTTTATTGTTGAATCCTGGATAGTCAGCTTTCTTGAACCTAACTTTCTCAACCAAGCACAGCCCAGCATCCTCTGCTAATCTCTCGATATCCCACATTATATAAAATTGCAGACAAAAGAGAGGTCTCACGTTTAAATCCTGCCATTTATACCTCGAGAACAAAAGGCGTCAAATGACCTATGATGAAATGTAGCATCAGTCGATCGTCTTAGCTGAACTTACTCAATTTGGCGAGTATTTGATTCACTCCTTTTGAGAGCTGTAGCGGGAAAATTATAGACTATCCTGTCGAACAACTTCTGATTCAGAAGAGGATGCTTGCTCATAGTATGTGCATCAACTCCATGCATTATGGTACATCCAAGTTCCTCTAGCTTACTTAAGTTTGTTGCAGCTCTTGAATACTACAGCATCATGGTATTTTATGTTTACAGAAGAACCGAAGGCTTTGCCCAAGCAAGCAGCAAAAGAAAAATCACCTTCTCCTACCAGTAGTATTTTATGACAACTGCTGTAATGCCTTATCCATTTCTCTTCCTTATTGTTATCATCTATGCTAAGCATTTCCATTTGGTTCTCTAAACTATCCATACTTTCTATCGGCTCTCTCTTCTGTTGAAAATGGCCAGTTCTAGGTTGTAATGAAGGAAAATAATTTTAGATGAGATGAACAGCTGACAGGAAGTCTACTATTTTAAAAAAGACCAACGAGGGTGACTTTATGGTGGAAGAATACATCATTATGTTTCCATTTGTGAGAAATTATTTCATAAGGCTTAGGCTCATTTAGACTAAACCAATCACGTTTCAGGAATCCAGTGCAGCAGCGAGCCCAGGTGTAAGCTCCACCGATCAATCACACAGATTTAGTCACCATTCTAAACGAATTTATGAGATCAAACCAGCAGATCATACTAATGAGAGGATTAACTGAAAAAATGTAGCTAGTCACCAGTGAAAAGAAAAGGGAAGTGAAAAAAAAACAAAAGCAAAAGTGTAGGGCATGGAAATAATAGTCTTTCATTTGTTATAATTTTGCATAGACAGAGAAAAAAGCCATGTTCTACAGAGACATTCTTCACTTTAGGCTATGAGGTTGTGAGAATTTTGAGTGATAACATTTCTTTGTAGTCCTTTTTCTGAATAAATAAATTGGATTCCATTAATTCATATCTTCAAAAGCACTGAAAGACATCCATAAGAAACAATCACAATATATCTCTTACAAAAAGAAAAGGAAAGGAAATCAATCTTGTGCTTCTGTGCCATATTAAGCTAGAAGAGACGATAGTTGCAGCTTTCTTCCTGTAAGACAAATAACCTTGATACATCTTTGAGTTCCATGCTTATATAAATGTGTGTAACCAAAAACAGATAGGTTATCACTTTCAAGCTCAAGCAAAACCAGTCCCAGGCACATCTAGACCAAACAGAAATGTGAAATTGCATTGGACTGAATAAGTTTGGAAGGAAACTTAAAACACTCCCTTTTTTTTTCCAATAAGCCGGAAATTTATTGACTAAAACACCATAAGGGAAAGGAACCAACTTGGGGAAAGATGTTTACATTACAAGCACAGGGCTCAGAAAAATTTGAATTTGAGCTCCAAGAGTATCGAGCTGAAAGTGAGAAAAACAGCTCCAGTGACATAATGGCATAATTTTAATCAGCCAAGATGAAACCATATGACATATCAAAGCAGAATAGAAGATGGCTATAGTATTGGAGCTCAATATTAGCCTTGAGCTAACCAATCTGATAAAGATTACAGAAGTGTGCTATTCACTTGGATAAATTACTATTTGAAGAAAAAGCCATCTCAAAGCACACAGCATCATAGTTGTCTGCACAAGACAGTAGATTCTTTTCAGGATGGCAAAAACAGGATTTCAACTTGAATCCTACTGCATCTTCGCTTATGCGAAGAGTATCAATGTCAATAGTTGTATCGATGAGGATGAGAGGAACTTAAAGTTCTGCTCGAAACATATTCAGGCCTTGGGTGCATGATTTATTATGTCAAGCAATTGTAATCCAGGCAAATTTGAAGAGACAACAGTTCCCAACAACAAAAGTCTCATCAGCACAAGAGCCTATCCAATTTTATTTTCGTATCCTGGATAATCAGAAACTCTGAAATTAACTTTCTTAACCAAGAACAGCCCAGCATCCTCAGCTGATTTCTCAATTTCCCACTTGTTATATGGATACGTGGTCTTGTGGATCACGTGAATTTCTTCATTCTCTTCCAATTTATCATGTGCACTCTTCAGGAAGCCCTTCACCAACGTTTTGACGACTCCTAAAGATAGAAATAGAAAATGTGCAATCATCACTTATTCCGTAATTTTAAATAACTATCTAATGAGAATTTAATGAGCCAAGTGGTACTAGATGAACTTACTCAATTTGGCAAATGTTTTCTTCAATCCATATAAGAGCAGTTTGAGGAAAATTAAACTCTGTTCTGTCAAATAATTTCCAACTGAGAAGCGGGTCCTTGTTCATGGTATGCGCGTTACACCATTCAAGCTCTCTTAAGTTTCTTTCAGCTCTCAGGTTGTACTTTCGTATTATGGTATCTATTATTTGTAATGAAACCAGTTAGAATGCATCCATGATCCAACAAATGATATTAATATATCTAGCATCTGGGCTGTTGAAAAAATATATTACCTTCAGATCGGATAGAGATCAGCGACAACAATGTTAGTGGCAGAACCAAAGGCTTTAGCCAAGCAAACAGCAAAAGAATAATCACTTTCTCTCACATGAAGTATCTTATGACAGCTACTGTAATGTTTTATCCATTTCTTTTTATTATAGAGACTAAGCCCTTCCATTGATCCTCTAAACCATCCATTTTTTTCTCTCAAGAATGGCCAGTCTTCTGTATATTATACTTGCCTTTAATTCAACTTTCAAATAGCTCTTCTTCTATCATGAATATACTACTACTACTACCATGCATGGTACAGTGAAGGGTTCCAGTTTTAAGGCCCCACAGTCCATATGCATGCAATGCCTGTTCAACTTTGGTCGAGGTCCAAGCACTGTGATTTTGTATTTGGAACCTTTATTTGAAATTTACTTGGAGTTCTCTACTAAAAGAAGGTGATGGTGCATTAAGCAAGAGAATTAATTCTTCTTGTAAATTAAAATGGATTGTCTCATTGCTAGAGGAGAAATTCAAAAAACATCATGACTTTTGGATGGCCAGATATTTTTCAAACATTCAGACACTCCAAGAAACTTATTCGTCCCTGTCAGCTTCTAAAACATGATCAGATTTTTTGCATGCAGGATCTGGCCATCCAAGCCGTGCATGATATAATGTCTCTGATTAGTAACCTTGGAATGTTTTTGAAAAGCACTGGAAAGACTAACTATTGGTGAAGCCAGAAATTTGTGCACATGTATTATTAACATGCGCAAGGCTAAGGGGAGTTACTATATATAAGTGAGACAAAGGCGCATGTCTTTAGGGATGTTAACGATGTTGGTCTAACATTGTTAGTGGATCTTCTTTCAGCTATACGAAAATTTGATATTATTACTGAAGATATCGGCAATTCATCTGATAATGGAAGCTCTATCCACAGAAATCCTGAAATATATATGCTGACTGCCCAGAATTGCATAGCTGTCAGAAAAGATTCAAGAAAATAGTTCACTTGCCTCACATAGAATGCAGTTGTCACGCTAATTTGCAGTTTGGACTAGATCCAAAATTCATTTCAGAGATGGCATGTCATGGTTCCTGAAAGATACTAATGAGGATGTTCTCAATTTCTATTGTAAATATGAGACTTTGTGCTTTTGTTCTCTCATTGAATCAATAGCAATGATGAAGCAGCCTTTTGGCTGAGTTTGGACAGCTTGGATTTGCAAGCAATGATAGCTTTGGTCTCTTTGCTGCATGTTGATTAATATCTTCTTTCTTCATAGCATTAAAGTTTAGCCAGTGAGTTCCAATCTACAGATGATGATTCTGTAGAGTCTATCATTAACTTTAAGGGTCACCCTGTCATGGAGTCTATCATTCAGCAGGCTAGATAGCAACAAGATGTTTGATAATTACTTTGTATAGATAACGTAACAATCACAGGAGCACATCATGCAGGCATGTTTTGACGAGATCATTTGGATTTCAGCCATGATTGTATAAAAGGTATCAGTAATCTCTCATAATAAAACATTTAAAATAGTTATTGCCACTTAGTGACGGGGGCGGGAATTTTGGGTTTGTGTGCCTGTCTTGGTGGGTTGGAAATGCTTATGCATCAATTAATGCCAAACAAAAAATGTTAAAGCATAGTGATTTGAAGAATAAGAGTGTTGATTTACAAAGGGATTGCTCTTTGTCAGGTAGCCCTGGCAAATTTGAAGGTATAGCTGTTTCCAGCAGGAAAAGTCTCATCAGCTCCAGCACCAGATCCTCTTTTATTACTGTATCCTGGATATTCAGATCTTCTGAACCAAACTTTCTCAACCAAGCACAGCCCAACACCCTCTGCTAATTTCTCAATCTCCCACTTACAATATGGTTCTTTGATCTTGTGTGTCACGTGAATTTCTCCATTCTTTTCTAACATATCATGGCAACTCCTTAGGAAGCCCTTCACCAACCTCTGATGTTTCCTAAAGAGAGTAATGGGAATGCATCATTAGCACTCTCTATTTAAACTGAAACCTAAACCTAAAAATACTTGTCAATATTGCATTATTAAGAAGATGGAAAAAGAGGGGATCACAAGCTCAAATCCTGTCACCTACACCTTAAGAACAGAAAATAAAATAAAATCGAAGGGCATAAGGCGAAATGTAGCATTAATCGTCTTAGCTGAACTTACTCGATTTGGCGAACGTTTGATTCACTCGATTTTAGAGCAGTAGCTGGGAAATTAAAGATTATCCGGTCGAACAATCTCTGTTTCAGGAGAGGATGCTTTCTCATACTATGTGCATCTACTTCATGAATTATGGTGCATCCAAGATCCTCCAGCTCAGTTAAGTTTGTTGCAGATTTCGAATACTTCCGCATCATGGTCTCTTTTATTTATTTGTAATTACAAGATCAATCAGAATATATCCAACCAATAACAGCTCATATTGACTATACAAAATATTACCTTTGGAGTAGAGAGAAGTGGCTACCATGTTTACAGCAGAACCAAAGGCTTTGCCCAAGCAAGCAGCAAAAGAAAAATCACCTTCTCCAACCAGTAGTATTTTATGACAACTGCTATAATGCTTCATCCATTTCACTTCTTTATTATTTATACTAAGCATTTTCACTTGGCTCTCCAATTCATCCATTTCTATATGGCACTAAAAGATTTTGTTTAGAGTTTCTGTGCTTTGTGGGATGCAATAAAAGAGATACAATGAAGGGAAGTTTTGAGAATAAAGGAATAATAAGCGAGAAGCAACAAGAGATGAAAAATAAATGGATAGTCTTTGCTTTGCGGAAGGAATCTCTAAGCCATTATGCCAAAGGGCCATGAGTGATACTTTTTCATGGAAATTTACATCTCAATACTTCGTATGCAATGATACCTTTACTCGTCAATTTATGGAATCAAATGATCAGCAGGAAACACCAATAGGAGCCTTGAGAGTGAATAGAGGCAGACCCTTGTCAAAGAAAGGGAGGGAAGCAAGAGAAGAAAAGTCAAAAGTGGGTTGCCTTGTTGTTCTGCTATGAATGGTGCGGTACAATTAGAAATAGACCTTAGATGAAAGGAGAGGGAAAGAAGAAAGAAAAGTAGTAGATACATCAATGAAAGCAAGAGCGGTGTCACATGTTCAAACAGACAAAAGTGGGTTCTAAACAGAAGACTTAAGCCCAGGGCTGTGCGAAGAGCGTCGGAGAAGCTAGCCACACCATTAACTTTATATCGTGTTAGCACGTTCACCAACACTCCCCTCCCTTGCAGCCTAAGCCTTGTGGTGGATGAACTATTCTCAACTTTATATATTACATTGTATTCTTATATTTATTCCATGCAAGATATGTTCATTAACAATTAGAGATCAGTCAGTACTCCTTCCGAATATGTGCATATCTGGCTCATAAATGATGAGCTTCTCTGTTTGTTTGGCAAGGCATATTGTTGCAGCTTCCATGCCGCAAGGAGAGACTAATTAAGGAAAATTAAGGAGCCAACTTAGAGAAGGAGGTTAGCACAAGGGACGCAAAATCATCCCAACATCCTCTGTAAATTGCTCAATTTCCCACTTGCTATATGGATATTTAGCTATCCTGAAATGTACTCACAAGAATCCCTTCACCTATTAGAATCTATATATGAGAATTTGTCTTGAAGATAAAAAATAGAGTTAAGCCTAATTAATTATTTGAATTTCAATATAATTATTTTCATATCAGATTCTGCCACAAGATTTGCTATAGAATCTGTTATTAGAAGACTAATAATCCCTCAAGGTCATTGAGAATCTTTTTTAATTCATTTCACGTTTTTTATAAGCCTTTATATGAACATTTTAAATTAATTAAAATATATTGATCTTTTTACTCAACTCTCTTATTTTATATCTATTTCTTTTATATTCAAAACTATAATTTTTGGAACTTAAGTCTTCATATTATTGGTATCAGAGAGCTTATATCGTATGAGCTATGAAACAAGTATTGTAAGTGATTGAAACAAGTATTGTAAGTGATAAATATAAAGAGAATAAGACAAGTATTCTGAGTACTAAATATAGAGAGGGTGAGTGTAAACAATAGTGATTTATTTTTCTTTTGTTTTAATGTCTACTTTAAGCAATACTATATCTGCAATTCTAGTGTTCAATAGTGAACACTATTATATTTGGGCTGTCAAAATGAGATTTTATATAAGATCTCAAGACTTGTGGAATGTTGGGGTGATTGATTCTGATCCACTACCATTAAATGCAAATCCCACAATCACTCAAATGAAAGTATATAAAGAAGAAAAACTCAAGAAGGACAAAGCCATTACCTGCTTATATTCTAGACTTGCAAATCATATTTTTACCAAAATAATGAATCTAGAAACACCAAAATAAATATGGGATAAGCTCAAAATTGAATTTGAAGGGAGCAATAGAGTCAAAGCAATTAAGTTTCTTATATTTAAAAAGGAATTTGAGTTGATGAAGATAAAAGACAATGAATCTATTAAAAATTATTCTAGCAGATTAATGGATGTTGTGAATCAAATGAAACTCTTTGAAAATACATTTGAAGATCATAAGGTAGTAGAAAAACTTATGATGTCTATACCATAAAAGTTTGAAGCCAAGATCTCTACAATAAAAGAATCTTGTGATTTGTAAAATCTCACTAATGTAGAGTTAATTAGCAAATTTCAGGAGCAAAGGGTTCAAATAAAACATGATGAGGTTGTTGAAGGGGCTTTTTAAGTAAATAATAAGTGAAGGGATGCTGGTAACCTGCCAAGAAAAAAACTTATCAAGTTTTTTTTGAAGGAAAGACAAGTATATCTTCAAAAAGACATATTTTTTCACCTTACTCTTATTGCAAAGGAACTAACCATGCTAAAAAAGATTGCTAGTTTAAAGGAAAACCTTTTTATTAGTGTATCTTCTGTAATAATCTTGGCTATAGTAAGAAATATTGCAGAATCAAGAAGAAACAATCTTAGTAACAAAAACAATAATAAACAAATGTTTCTGAAAAAGATAAAGATGATGAGGAACATCTATTTATGGCATCACAAGCTAGCAATACCTCTGAACTGAATACATGGCTTATAGATAATGGTTGCACTAGTTACATGTCTAAATTTCTGTCAATTTTGTCTTCTATTGACATATCAGTTCAACTAAAGATCAAGTTAGGAAATTAAGATGTTGTACAGGCTAAGGGAAAAGATACTATTGCGGTCTATACAAATAAAGGTATTAAAAATATCATAAATGTTTTTATATTCCAGAACTAAATCAAAATCCCCTTAGTGTTGCACATATGCTAAGATATGGTTATGAAATCTCTTTTAAAAAGAGTTTTTGCTTTATTATTAATATACCTGATTCAGAAATAACAAAAATTAAAATGGATGGTAATAGCTTCTATTTGAAGCTTAATGTTGTTGAAAGGCATGCGTTCAGTGTCAAGATTGGTGAAAGTATTGTTTAACACAAAAAATTTGATCATTATAATTTAAAATCATTAAAGTTGCTCTATGATATTGGTATGGTAGCAAATATATCTAAAATTCATGTTACTACACAAACATGTGGAAGCTGTGAAGTGGGAAAACAACATCGACAATCATTTCCCAAAGGTATATCCAAAGGAGCTACTCACAAACTAGAGTTTGTCTACTCAGACATATATGGAACAATAAGCACAGTTTCTTTAAGCAATAATATGTACTTTATATTGTTCATTGATAACTTTAATAGAATGACTTAGGTTTATTTTTTGAAAACCAAGTCACAAGCATTTTCAATATTCCAAAACTTCAAGAGCATGACTGAAACTCAAAGTGGTTAAAAGATTAAGGTGCTCAAAACTGATAATGGAGAAGAGTATACTTAGAAGAAGTTCAATGCCTTTGTTTAGAAGCTGAGATTGTATACTAGTTGACAGTTCCATATTCTCTACAGCAGAATAGAGTTTTTGAAAGGAAGAATATGACTGTGATAGAGATGTCCAGATATATGTTGTTTAAAAAGAAGTTACCAAGGTTTTTATGGGCTACAACAGTAAATATTTTAGTATATTTGCTTAATAAACTTCTAACTAAGTCTGTTTAAAGTAAAACACCATTAAAAGCATAGTTTAGTGTCCGACCTATTGTCAAACATCTTAAAGTGCATGTTTGGATCATTGTGTTACTTTCATGTGTCATATGCCAAAAGAGGGAAACATGATGAAAGAGATGAGAAAGGAATTCTTGTAGGATATACAATAGAATCTAAATGATACAGAATATACAATTTGAATGGAGCTAAAATTCATATTAGTAGAGATGTGCATTTTGGTGAGAATTCTTGTTAGAATTGGGACTTAAAGGAAATTGATTAGAAAAACATAGTTGTACTTGAACCAGTAGTAAGAGGTATTTATGTTGAAGATCAACCAGACATTGAAGAAACTTCAGATACAACAATATTTAAGGTAAGGACATTGTCTTATATGTACGAAAGATGTAATTCTGTACATGCTGAGCCTACAAACTACACTAAAGTTGTAAGAGTTCTAGCTTGAATTGAAGAAATGAAATCAAAAATTCATTCCATTAAAAGAAATAGAACTTGGAGATTGATTAAACTTCCTAAAGATAAAAAAAAATAAAATTGGTGTGAAATGGGTCTTCAAAACCAAATTCAGTCCAGATGGTTCAATCTTCAAGCACAAGGCTAGATTAGTTGTTAAAGGCTTTGCTTAAATTACTGTAGTGGATTATAATGATACTTTTGCACCAGTAGCTAGACATGTCACTATAAGACTTCTATTTGCACTTGTAAGTCAAAAGAAATGGAAAGTTTATCATTTAGATGTTAAGTTTGCTTTTTTAAATGGAATACTCCTTAAAGAAATTTATGTGCAACAACCAGAAGGCTTTGTAGTTGATGGTAATGAACACAAAGTATACAAGTTACACAAGGCTCTTTATGGCTTGAAGCAAGCACCAAGGGTCTATGATAATATAATTGACACTCATTTGATTCAACTAAGATTCAAAAGAAGTGAAAATAAAGCTACTTTATATCTGAAACAAGATGAAGATTGTCTGCAACTAGTAATATCACTTTATGTTGACAATATGCTAGTTATTGAAAGCAATACAAAATTGCTGGCAAAGTTCAAAATAGAAATGCAAGATATTTTTGAAATGTCGATCTTGGCATTATGAACTAATTTTTTGGAATGGAAATACATCAATGTAGTTCAGGCATTTTTGTTTCACAAATGAAATACATTGTTGATATACTCAAGAAACTCAAGCTTGAATCATGCAAAAAAGTAGCAACTCCATTGGCATAAAATAAAAAGATTTCAAAGAATGATGGTAAGAAACTTGAAGATCCCTTTGCATTTAGAAGCTTAGTCAGTAGCCTACTATACTTGACAGTAACTAGACCTGACTTGATGTTTCTCGCTAGTTTATTGTCAAGGTTCATGAGCTCACCTAACAATATTTACATAGGAGTTGCTAAAAGGTGTTTAAGTAAATTAGAGGAACAACCAACCTTGGTATCTGGTACTCAAAGATAGGATGAGTAAAATTAATTGGATATGTAAACAGTGATTGGGCAAGGAGTGTTGATAACATGAAAAACACTTCTAGTTATGTTTTCAACATTGGTTTTGGTGTAATCTATTGGAATGCAAAAAAATAAGAGGTGGTGGCACAATCAACTATAAACATAGTATATCTCCATGACAACTAATGTAAATCAAATAATTTGATTAAACAAGTTCCTTGCTGATTTGGATTAAAAACAAAGCTCACTCACTGAGTTTTATTGTGACAACAAGTCTATCATTATTATTGCTCTAAATCTAGTTCAACATGGTAGAACTAAACACATCAATATAAAATTTCACTCTATTAGAGAAGCTAAGAAGAATGTACTTATAAAGGCTTCATTATTGTCCAATTGATGTTTAACTTGCTAATATAATGACTAAAGCACTTCCCCGATCAAGGCTGGAATTTATAAGGATGAAACTTAGTTTGTTCAAGGCAAGTCTCGAGGAGGAGTGTTAGAATCTATCTATGAGAATCTAACTTGAAGATAGAAAATAGAGTTAAGTACAATCAATTATTTGAATTTCAATGTAATTATTTTCATATCAGATTTTGTCTTAGAATTTGCTGCAGAATCCATTATTAATAAACTAATAATCTATCAAGATTGTTGAGAGTTTTTTTATTCATTTCAAGTTCTTTGTGAGCCTTTATATAGACATGCTAAATTAATTATAATGTATCGATCTTTTTACTCAACTCTTCTTTTTTGTATCTATTTCTTCTATACTTAAAAATTGTAGTTTTTGAAACTTAAGTTTTCATATCATCACCACCCCCTTATAATTTCAAAAATAGATGCAAATATACTAATTATCACCTTTAACTTAGAACTGAAGTAAACAAAACTTCTAATGTGTGTTGTTTTAAAGTCCAAGAAGATGTCTAGTTCTTTCCATTCACTATTTCTAAGGAAACTAGAAAGAGGCTAAAACACGAGATCGCTAAGGGAAAATGGGGTATGTAAGCTAGTTGAGTTACAAAATCACTGCCTTATCTTGCCCTTCTACTTTAAAAACCAAAACAAAACCTTCAATGACTTATTAATGAAGGTACATTACTTTTTTTAGTTGAACTATACTTGATTTGGTTAATATTTGCTACACCTCGATTGAGTTATCCTGTCAAACAATTTGTTTTTGGAAATACGATACTCGTTCAATTTATGTGCATTTACTTCTCACAATGCATCATTGTTCCTCTAACTCTTTTAAGTTAGCTCTGCAACACTTTAGCCTCACCATTTTTTGTAATTGCACCAAGACACCAATTTACATTTGGCTTTCTAAACTATCCATTATTGTATAACCTATATACCCAGCTTGGAAGATAGCCTGTTCTATTTTGAGTAACATCCAGATCTCTTCTTCTAGCATGAACATATAGAGATCTGATCAAGAACCCTTTTATATGAAGCTGAAGATTTATTTGTAATGAATGCATGCTTGCTTGCTCATGTTTGAGGTGGTTTGTGTGTTGTAAGCATTTTATTGTCAGTTTGGGCTAGGTTTTATGGTTTTGTGTCCTGGTTTTTCTTTTTCTTAATCTCACTTTTTTTTTCCTGTTTTTGTGTTCTTTTATGTGTGTGTCGACTTTGTGCTTGAAGTTGTTAGGATTTGCAATTAATGCGTAATAAATTATGCAACCTATTCTAAGAAATAGAGTTACCATTGTCAAAAGGCTATAATGGTAGTTGCACCACCATTGATAAAAATATTGCAACCCATGTGTTGCCACCATTAGTGCCATGATTTATAGCCTCTTGTCTGCTATGATTTGTCTATAAATAAAAGCGTTGTTTGAGAGCAAAATGAGAAAGATAGTGTAGCCAAAGATGTGAGAAATATAGGAGAGAGTGAGTTGTTATTGCAGTATTGAAAAGAGAGAAATAGAGTGAGGTTGAGAGTTGCTAAAGAGTAGATGATTTTTTCTTCGTTATTGTTGTAAATCTAGTACTCTTTCTATATAAGAAATCGTTTCTCTCGTGGATATTGATGATTTGTTGAACCACGTTAAATATTGTGCTAGTATGTTTGACTTCCTATGAGTAAATATCAATATATCACCGATCAAATTCTTCAACAAAACTTGCCTTCACTAGGTTCTAATGTTCACATTTTCTATCATGTTGTGTAGGAATTAGGGTTCGTGGTTGTTTCTGTTTTTGTATTTTTGATTTTGTATTCCGGTTCGAAATCATTGGCTGTTTTTTTTTCTTTTATTGATTATTGGCAAAGATGTTTTAGTTGTTCTGTTTTTCTACACTTTGTTTTACCGTGCTTTCATGCATAGATTGTATGCTTTGCCGATTGTTGTCTGTCTTGGATTTCCATTATTTTTTTCTGGCCTTTTCTGCACTGTGCTTCTTTAGTTTGTGATGATCTTCAACTCATTTATGATTTCTTTCTTAATATCTTCTCACTAGGTTTGCACAACATACAAGCACAACAACACAAATCGAAGCCTTTCTTGAAAGGAAAAAAATAATCTCTTGGAACAATTCATCATTCCAGGTGCAAATTGTCCATCCATATGCAAACCCGTGCTCCATTTCCCACTCTGCAGCACGCTGCTCGTCGTATAACCTGTTGTCTCATATACCACTTCAGGTAAGCCTAGGCATTGAGCAATTTTATCATCCATGAAAGAGCTATTTGAAATGATAAGCTTTCAGAATTTTAGCCACCAAAGAGCTTTCATCTTAAAACAGCCATCCAACCATGCTTTCGAGCATTGCTTGTTTGAAAGAAAGTACTGAAATGCCTGAAACCCATTACTCCACTGCTTTTTGATGCACAAACCTTTTCCAAGCCACCTAGTGCATTCTACTAGTTAATATCCCCCCAGGAATGACTTGGAAGCGCATGTCTACCTCAGAACAAAGACTGTGTCCCCTTATTTTTCTATGTAGAGCTAGTAGTAATGCTGTAGCAGCCTTTAGTTCCCTAGCAGGCGACCTTGGTCTGATATTTGATTTCAGTATGTAGGTTTAATGCCCAGTTTCAACTTTCAATACACATATGTTTATTTATTTTTCTTTTAATTGGGGCAGCTGTCAAATGCCTTTATTTTCTCTACACCTAGATTAGTCTTTAATAACTCAGGAAAAGAAAAGATTACATCATTTTCATTCCACAAGTCTTCTTATAGAGAGAGGATATAATGACAAAGTTGCTCAGTGTCAAAGACTGGTACTCTTTCCAAATTTGAAGGTACAGCAGTTTCCAGGAGGAAAACTCTCATCAGCTCTAGACCCAGATCCTCTTTTATTTTCATATCCTGGGTAATCAGATTTTCTGAACTTAACTTTTTCAACCAGGAACAGCCCAGCTTCTTCTGCTAGTTTCTCAATTTCCCACTTGCTATATGGATCTGTAGTCTTGTGAGTCGCATGAACTTCTCCATTCTCTTCCATCATGTCACTTGCACTCTTAAAGAAGCCCTTCACCAACCTTCGATGACTTCTAAAGACAGAATTCAACATAGCATTTCACTTATCGTTCACAAATCAAAACTCAAATAACTTGCCAATGCACAATTAATCTTGTAGCTACTTAACCAACAAGGTCAATCCTTCGTCACATAGGGAAGTCCAGGATTGCTTTTAAATTTCTAGTTTTTGTGAGCTACCAGGAAAGAAGGTCTATTCCAAAGAGAATAAGGTAGGCCTTAGAGTAAAATATCAAAAATAAAAAGACACGGGGGAGTAGACAGGTCTCAACAGTTTTATTCCTGCACTTCTTCAAGAATAAGAGAAAAATCCCAAATGATCACATAAGGTAATATATTAGAAGTTGTAGCTTCACTTACTCAATTTGGCGAATGTTCGCTTCACTCCTTTTGAGAGCTGCATGAGGAAAATTATAGACTATCCTGTCAAACAACTTATGGGTGAGAAGAGGATGACTGTTCATGGCATGTGCATTTACTCCGTGCATAACAGTGCATCCTAGTTCCTCCAGTTCTCTCAAGTTGGAGGCAGCTCCACTGTACTTGAGCCTCATCATCTCTTAATTTTGTAAGTACAGGATCAATCAGATTGCATCCAACAAATATTAGACAAATGTATACGGAGACAGGTGATATATTGTTACCTTCAGAGTATAGAGAAGTGGCAACAATGTTAGTGGCAGAGCCAAAGGCTTCAGCCAAGCAAACAGCAAAAGAAAAATCACCATCTCCAACTAGAAGTATTTTCTGAGTGCTGCTATAATGCCTTATCCATTTCTCTTCCTTGTTATCATCAATATTATGCATTTCCAAGTGGCTATATTTCTATATATATTTGACCTTGATGAAAATGGCCAGTTCTGTATGTGACCTTTAACCTTTTCTCCTGGCATGGATATATAATCAGGAGGCCTGGTCAGGCAACTTCCCTCACCCTCAGAATGAAGACTCATCGGGATTCATAGAGAGTTATTGACGAGTTTCATTTCCAAGGGATTTTTAGTCTTCCATAGTACTGCTGACAGCTTTAAACGTTGCCTAGTTTCTTGGCCCAATAGAAGCCTGTTTCATTAGTCTCCAGGTTCATGCATGGTGGTTTCGTATTTGGACATTTAATCAATTCTCCACCCAAACCAGGTTATGTGGCATGAAGCAGGAGAATGATCCTTCTTGTAAATTACTTAAAAGATCACTAATGTCAAGAGAAAATCTGACAGTTTTGAAATGACCCTCCATTTATAGAACATCCACGCATAGCAAATAATTGAATAACCAGGCCTTGTAATTCCTCAGCAAGTGTGGACAGGATATGGAGTAGAGAATCAAATTTCCAGGGATAAATTACCTTTCTAAGAAAATCACCCTTGATTGGTTTCTTCAGATGGCATGTTCCATTGTCCGAGAAGGATGTGTTCTATCGAGGACAATAATAAATTTTGGGATTATTGCGTAAAATGTCGATAATTCTTTGACTTCTCACATACGCAAAGCTTACTGTATCTGGATCATGTTGCTGTCAACCCAGACATGAAGAAAACCTGCAGGGGGAGAGGCTATCCTGTCAAAGAATTTGCCAAGCAGAAAAGGGTGGTGCCTCCTAGTGTGTGCTTCTACTCCATGGAGGATTGTTCATGCATACAGGGCCCAAATCAACTAGGAACGTTGTTAATTAGTTTTATCTATCTTATATTTGGTTCATGCTAAGAATAATATTAAACCATACTGGCAGCAGACCCAAAGGCTTTGAGGCATATGCAGGAAAAGATAGATAAAACTGATAGTATTTTATGATGAGTACTGCTATAATGCTTTATCCATTTCTCTTCATCTTCTACTTCACTGTCCCTTTCCATTTGCCCTTCCCACCTGTCCATGTTGGGATTAGCTCTCTGCACCAACCAATTCAAAGTGGCTCACTGTGCTAACCATTTCCAATCGGTACTGCTAGGTTTTCTACACCAACCATTCCACCTGGTTTCCTTGCCTTTGAAAATGTTTAACCTACCCACTAAGTAAATTGATAAGAGATTAAGAGGGCTGAGGCACCTACGCTCAGTTGCTCACTGTTGGATGCAGGATTTGTATATCCTGTGGGATTTAGGTCTCCCGGCTCTCTGCCCGGTGGACCATGGCTACTCAACTCTCACCAAATTTCGTGCATGGTAGGGTATGTTGAACCATTTATTGGACAGTTTTGCAGTATTGGCCATCTTGTTCTACTGTTTTTCTGGCGAGAAAATATAGAGTGGATATAGGTGCCAAAAGGGTTCTGCCTGAAATTAATCTCTTTTTTTTTTTAATGATTAACTTGGATGTGCATATCAGCTTAATATTAACAATTATGTGCGTTTTTAATAGTAATGGCTTCGAGAGGACTTAAATTCATTATTTTTAAAGAATAAATTCATTGGTTTATCTCTCAAAATTTCTTTATTTCATTTTTTAACTCACTTATTACACTTATTGGGAGTGTTAAAACAGCAATATATATTTAAAAAAAAATTATTTTTAACACAAATATATCAAAAAAATTCAAAACCTTACAAAAATTAATTTAAAAATAAAATTTAAAATTTTTAAAAGCACAAATGAATTATACTTTCAAATATCCTCTTGATCATTAAAAAAAAAGTCACAGAAAACTAATGTAGTGTTTGTTTGTTGTCTCATGAATAGTAAATTCTCTAAATCTCTATTTTAAATAATTTAAAACTCAAACAATAAAATAAACTATATAAAAAAGCACAAAGTATTTGTATTTCTTTCTATAATCTGTTTTATCGAAGATTTTAGTAAATTCATGTGTCTTAGGATAAACTTAAATTACATGATTTTCATGCCAATATGTTTTATCATCTTCTCTCTATGTAAAATATATATTTCTTTAAATTACATCTAAAAATATTTGTAAGAAAACAGAGCTGGTGATGTTAGTTGTTACGACAACAACAATCATGCAAAGGGATGCATTCTACTAAAATTGAAAGCATAAGCAATTATTAACCATTAACCCAAAAAGAAGAACTCCAAGTTGGTCCCACTGAATCATCATTGTTATGCAATGCAACGCTCATCGAACTCCTCCGATCCACGACACAAAGCAAAAGGTAAATTCTCTCGTCCTCGATCAGCCCTCTTTCCTTCTCCACTGTAATAATAATAAAAAAAACCAGACCTTTTGGAGCTCATTGTCTCTCCTTTCATGAGCTTTCTCTGCACTTGGTAAAAAAAAGTTTAGGGTTCTCTTGTCTCTCTTCACCACCAAAGCCTAAAGGTCTTTATCCTCTCTTGCAAATCCTTCTTTTAAAGAAACTCATTTTACCTTTTCTTGCCGTCACCCCATTTTTGTGGTCTTTTCTTAGCTTTTAGCACTCTATCATGTGAACCTCACCAAACCCAACTGTACCTAGTTGTTTCTTCTTCTTCTTCTTCTTCTTCTTACTAAAGTCTCAATCTTTCTAGCTATTTTCAAAGTTTTTGTGATCTAATTGGCGTTCTTACGACACCCCAATACAGTTACTGTTAACTTCTAGCTCTTTTCCCCCCCTCTCTTTTGGGTCCTTTTTATTCTCTAGCCTTATTAAGTTAAGTTCAGTCTTAAGAGAGAGGAGACAGATAAAGACATTAGTGTCAAAAATGAAGGAGGAGAATTATTCGGGTTTTTCTTGCTTTTTTGAAAACGATCATGTGAAGCAAAATTTAGTGTTGAACGTGATGGATTTTAGTGTTTTCTCTTGAGGGTCTCTCTCTTTTTCAACTCTCACTGCTAAAAGGAGAACCTTCAATTCACTGGTTTCTATTTGCAACCTCAAGAAACCTGTGAAGCTTCCCTGATCGAGGCTGCTTTTTGGTAGTTTTGGTAGATCAAGCCTCTCTCACTATGGATAGCATTTATTTTTTAGCTTCGCATTGTGTGAGGGGTGGAATATGTTGGGGTAATATCAATGGAGATATGAACAGACTGTAGTATGTGAAGATCTAGATGCTTGTTTAAGTTGGGGGTTGTGTTTATTTGTTTCTTTGTGGAGTTGGTTATATAGTTACTAGTTTGATAATGGAGGATATTGGGCTGGTTAAGCGAGGGCGGAAATGGCTGCAAACGCAGAAACATGCCTATTGGCTGGCGAAAACTGCAGTGGGGCGTTGGCGGGAAAAGATTGGTGTGTTTATAGAGAGGCATTGGCCTATGGTGTGCAATGGATGTGCAAGATTTGGAAGATTGATGCGTTTATTGTTGATTTATTGGAAAGATTGTGTTGTGAGGGGTTTTAATTCAGTTATCAAATTGGGTTCGGCGGCTTTGCTTCTTATAATGTGGAGTTGCTTTCTTAGTCTCACTTCAATGTCTTCCTTGCTTTATGTACTACTTTGTATGGTATGTTTTCTTATTTTTAGCCATTTAACTTTTCTTGTTGTATGCACCTGTTTCTTTTTCTGATCATGTCGCTATCATTTCTTCTTGTCTATCATTTCTTCTTGTTTTTCCCCTTATTTTTTTTATCCGATTGTTTTGAATCTGCATTTCTGATTCATCAATTTGTGAGTTGTATTTATGGTGTTCGCATTTATTTGTGGCATAATCTAGTTCTGGGTAATTAAACTTGAAAGTCAGATGGAGGGCGATTAAAATCGTTCATGACAACGTGGAGATCAATTTAGTTTTTGTGCAATGCGAAGTTATGGACTGTCTGCTCTGATGATACCAATGGTGTAGCTAGTTTGTGGACAATTATGGTGTAAGCTCTCATGGGTTTTACATGAAACGAAATTAGCATTAATGAACTGGATCCTGAAAGGCTGAGAACTTGACCATGAATCCAAAATGCTAGCCAAATCACCAATTTGGCAAGCAACTCCAGTGATGCAGTATTCAGAACTCTTAAAGACTGAAATTCACCGGAAGAAGAGAGATTATAGGAGAAAAAATTTAAGTTTAAGCACAGTTCTCAATTCTCGGTTAAAAAATATTAATTACTTGTTAAAATTGAAGTCTTAGAGAGGTGTTTGTGCAAATAATGGAGATAACAAGTGATAAATTTAAAATTGTAGTTATAGATAAACCAGCAGTTCCCAGACTGATAAGAACTGTGATCTCCTTTCAGGAAGTCCACAATCCTTAGAAATTCTAGACATTGTATTCAGCAGATAGTGAGAAATTATAATCCAAGTTGTAGAGTTATTGGAAATTTATGTTCATAGGTTTAGTGTCTGAAGCTCCTGATGTCGTAGTGAAATTCATTTATTCTCTTCGGAGAGAATGGTAAAGCTTAATGCTTTGGTGATGTTTTATGTTTACAACCTTCTCATTGGTCTCCTTCAATTGCAAAAGAAAGGGCCTGCTGATAGAGTTGGTCGGGGAGATGATATTAGCTATCTGGTCTGAGAGACACCTGGCCCTTTAGCTGCCCCTCTTAAAAACCAGTACTTAATAAATCTTTCTTGCGCTAAATATGCTGACGACATACTACTGGGAACTGCTGTTGCTGAGAACTGCTGCATCATTTAGTTCTAAATTAGCCCACAATCCTCCTCCTTTTTCTTTCCTTTTTATTTTCCTTTCTTGGGGGAAAATGATAGATGTTAATGCTGTGTTTGTGTATTTTATGTTTGCAACCTTCTTATTGGACCACTTTCAGCCTTTCGATTGCTTCCATGCATTTGCAATTTTGACCATTAGCATTTGTGTTCATTTATAATCATGGATCTCAAACTTATTAAAGCTTATTATGAAAATATCACTATAAAGTTGTTTGAGTTGATAGGATTTCTAGAAATCAACAGGGCCTATAGATACATGGTCTTGTCAGGGATTACAATTCAAGTGAGTATTTTAAAATTGAAATTTCATTAAATGCCACTGACGGTGGCTTCAATATTTCAGGGAGCTGCGGTAGCTGCTGTTCAGCATTTGGGCTACACTCCTGGACTTTCTATTGTAGGACTGTTTGCTATTTTAATTTTATGGATGTATGCTAACTTTTTGATAACTGGAACATTATTTATAGTTGGAGGTAAGTTTAGTTACTAGTGCAAGTAGATGCTCTTTTTTTCAAATTCTACATATCTGTAGAACTTTTGGGGAATCTAATTCTGTTTGTTATGAAATTGCAGGTTATTTGTTCTCTCAAAATCATGCACAGCTAGTAGTCTTAATGGCAACTATATATGCTATTTATTGTGTGAAAGTTCGAGTTGGATGGCATGGTGTTTTCCTATCAATAAACCTAACATTTTTCTCAAATGATATTTTAAATTTCCTGCTTCAATGGTGTGATAATGTCAGGGAAAGCACCCAATTTGAAGAACATAAGGAAACTGAAACAGTTCTGGAAGATGAGTTTTCTGCGGAATGTGAATTCTCGATTCCTGCTGATGAATCTGAGAAGGTGCAGTCATGCAAATCATCTAGCAAACCAGCTGCAAGCACATCTGTTGTGAATAACCAAAAAGAGTCTTCTGCTAGAAACATAGTTGTAGAAGAAGAAACAAGCTCAGCTGATGAGATGAAAAGAATATTAGATAGTGGAGGTCATTATGAAGCACTGGGATTTCCTCGCCACAAGCAAATTGATGTTGCAATTTTGAAGAAGGAATACCGGAAAAAGGTAAGTTCCACTTTTGTTCTGAACTGAAATACTAGTAACCATTTTAATTGATTTGTTCTAGTGTTTTCACTCTGAGAGACCAAAGTGTTCGGGAAAGTTATCTGGTTGGATCATTTCTCAAAAGTTTTGCATCTTATTGATTGTTCTGTGCAAGTAAAGGAGATACCACAACAATCTCACCAGGTATCTAAAATGGTCACAGTGAACAAAAAGAACCTAAATATCAGAATACTACATTAGGACTCTTAATGTATCACAAAAACCATCATGTTCAGCTTGCAGTAAAAAGGCTTGCCAGAGAGAAAAGTTAGGGGCGGTACAATATCCTGTCATTTTTTGTTACTTAATATTTCATAGAATTCATATCAGACATGCCAGGGACCTGTCCCTTGATTGGCCAAGAAAGCTGCTTGTTGATTTTGCATGGTTGTGTTCATGGCTGGTTAAAATGCTAGTGAGATATTTCAATTGCTGTGCACGGGTGGAACTAGCTTATGCCCTGCCCAAGCTTTGAAGAAGTCTTAAATCATCCTGTTATTACATTTTCTCTCCAATCCCACTCTCCAAAAGAAAGATATATGTTTTCAGGTCCCTCTTGTTTTCATGCTAGCCCTTGTTTTTTTAAAAACTAGTTCTGTCTACTAATCTTTATGTTGTGGAGTGTTGTCAGGTTGTTTTTGATGTATAAATCTATTATGTTTGTGTGAATTTAACGTTATCCCCCTGCCCCATGGGAAAAGAAAAGGTAGGGGGGATGAGTGAATGGGGTTTCTGATTTTCTCTTTATCCTTAAAATATGCAGGCCATGCTTGTCCATCCTGATAAAAATATGGGAAGCCCTTTAGCAAGTGAATCATTTAAGAAACTTCAATGTGCTTATGAGGTAAGCATCCTTCACTGTCCTCTCTCTCTCTCTCTCTCAAGAAAGTTAGGGGAGATGAAACATAATATATGTAAGAATGTGTTGATTTGTGTCCTATTGACTGACCACAAGGATACAATGTCCAGGTTTTGTCTGATTCTGTGAAGAAGAGGGACTATGATGAGCAATTGAGAAAGGAAGAATCTAGGACTAGGAGTGTATGCCAGAAATCCCATAGTACTTCACGTCAGGTAATTTATGTGGTATTGCTTGCCAATGTATTTTTCTGCCTTGTGGTCAATATTTGGAATTTTTTTTTTCCAATTATCATTGATGTGAAATTCCTGACTAAAAGGAAAAAAGAAGTAAAAGAATAAAACAACCATTTGTGGAGACTGACTGTTAGTGTTCCCCACATGGAATCTTGTTTTCATGTTCACAGTTCATTGATGCATTTTTATCATGTGCAATGAGTTGTGAATAAGGTCTTTTCATGTTTGGGGAGTCATTGCTTGGTGCAATGGCTTATCTTTGACCTGCCGCCATTGTGGGTTGAAGTTTGATTCCTAAGAGTGATTATTTCATGCAAAATGGTGAAAGTAGGCTTATCCAAATTTCCACCCCAGGACCACGCTTCAATGGAACCAGAACAGGATAATGATATGTGTTTTTGTTTGTGAAAGAATCAATTGAGGTGCAATTTATTACAAACTTGAAAGTATCGTTTACAAGGATTTTGATGTTTCACTTGGCACTTTTGTAGGTTGTTTGTTTCTGAGGTAGAATGGAGATCAAATAATTAAATTGTGAACTCTAGGATCATGGGCTTGCACTAGTTGTAAAATGGCAGTGCATTGTAAGATCAGTCATAGTAGTAATAGGTGTGTTTAATCTGGGAAACCTGCCTCCTTAGTCCGAGCCCACAAGCTATGTATGGCAGTTATGTGCAGCTGAATGCTGAACTGATTCATATGGTTCTGAGTTAAATCACTGATAATAAATAATATCACTGATTGCGATGTTTTCTAATCTTATTACTGTTATAAGCAGGATAATTCAGATTACTGCTCTGAGGAATCGAGGTGGATACAGTGCACCAAGTGTGGCAATTTACATATATGGGTGTGTACTAATAAGAATAAGACCAAGGCAAGATGGTGCCAGGTTGGTTTTCTGATCCTCTTTCCAACTCTATATTTCATCTTTCTAAATTTATAAATTAGAATTAATTTTTGCTTCAGGATTGCCGCCAATATCATCAAGCCAAGGATGGAGATGGATGGGTTGAATATAAAGGCTCATTGATCTTTGATAGGACTCAGAAGGTACATTCCTCGTGATTTTACTCATTATTTCATCTATGTTTCAGAAAACATGTCTGTTAATTCTTCAGAATAATGTGATCTTATTTTGTGAATGTGGTTTTGGTGATCTGAATGTTCCTTGTGATTACTCATTATTTCATCTGTGTTTCACTAAATATGACAGAATCATCTGATCTTATCTTGTGAATGTGCTTTTGGTGATCTGCCATCTGTCAACTTTTCATTATGCTAAGCATTTTCAGTTCCTGTTTTTTAGATGGAAATTCCGCGTGCATTTGTTTGTGGTGAGAGCAAAATCTTTGATGTGTCGGAATGGGCTATTTGCCAGGTCTGTAGTTCTTTTTCCATGGGCATGTGCTGATTTTGTTTCTTTTCAATATCCCATTTGAACCTTGCTGATCCCATTTGAACCTTGCTGAAGAAAAAAGGAATCATTACAATTAATGACTACAAAATCAGTTGTGGTAATGACTACGGTGGTTCTGATCTGTGAAATTTACAGTTCCAAGCTAATTTGCCAATCTGAACTTGGGGCTATATAAGACATTAATTGGGGTGCAGGACAACTTTAGTGGAGGTTGTAGACGGCTGTTTTAGGGTTACAGCTGTGAAATTGAAAGGATAAAAGCATATTACTAATCATAGACTTGGGCTCTTAAATAAGAAATGTATAACTTTTTTAATTTTTACTAGGAAAGAGAAACCTAAATCTTGTTATTCTTAAATTGCTAGAAAGTATATCTCTTTGCAGGAAAATTACTGAATTTTCTAACTGCCTGTGTAGGCAGCATCAAATGGCCTCGATAAAAACAAAACTGTTGAATCCGAATCCTAGGGTAATTGATTTTTTGAGATAGCTGGTTTTAATTTCTCTGATATGCTTTCTGAAAATTAAAGAGTGAGCAATTAGACATGGCAAAAAAATCAGCCGCTTGCTGCTCTTTCCTCTTTGTTAGATTCCCACCCGGGAGATAGTCAGCTTAGAAGATCCTATGATCCAGCAAAGAGTACCTTGCCTTGTTGGCATTATTTCAAACCATTTTCTCATACTGTAGACTTTCGGATAATTTCATTATTTCCTATTTCATTAATGGAAATGATTGATGACCGGATCTTTTAATTCCTCATGGCAGTCGCATCAGTGGTGCCTATAACTTGTACGTTGACTGAATTAATTATAATCAGATTATCAGTTATAATCCAATATTCTAAATCATTAAAACTCTTTACAGGGGATGCAATGCAGGCCCTACACCCATAGGCCAAGCTTCCATGTAAACATGGTTGGCTTGGAGAAGACAAAATGGTCCAACTCAAGCAAATACCCGTGGGATTTGGATGCTGAAATGATGGATGAGAAGGAAGAAGAAGTTGAGGTGTGGCTTCAGCGGGCTTTTGGCCGTTTTTGTGAGACCTCCAAACGTAGAAAGAGTTGGAGTCCTTTTAAGTTGCCCCAAAAGAAAGGGAAAAAGCAATGGCGAAGAGCATCAACTTGAATGAATTCCCATTGCAACGAAATGGAACTGTGCTTTTGTTCCCCTGTTGTGGGGGTGATTGGTTTGGATCGAGATCACCTGTTTCACCAATGGAATGTGGTTTGGTGATTCCAGCAAAGCCAAATTTGAGGAATTGAGCTGGCTTTTAGAGGCTAAACGAAAAAAAAAAGATGGGTTTTACCAGAGTCTGGTGTAATTTTCAAGCTTGTAACAGGCTGTTACCTTGCATCATGCGACTGGTCATAGGTTCTGTCAATGTCAGAATAACCCCCATCCCATCAAAGGAAGAAAAAATCAAGATACATTTTGCACAAGCAGCACATAATGTTAGCCCTTTTTGCACTAATTTTCAATATTTTGTACATATAATTTTCCATTTCAATAAATTTCTCATTTACTTAAGATTCTGCTTTCATGCTGTTTATTTAAGAATGAGAATGATCAAAATATTTTTCCCTTTATCATTCAAGAGCTATCTTTGTCAACAAATTATCAATTCTAGATACATTATTCAACAAATTCTCTTTTCACCCTTTACCAATCATCAACTATCATTTCCAAAGGATTGTGAAACATCTAGGACCATAGATGCAACTCATTTGGAATTTAAAAATGTTATGAAATTGCTCACAATTCAAGATTTTTGGTAACTTGATCACATTGGATCAGACAGAGAAACCAGAGGTGTAGCTGAGTGAGAGAAGGGAAGTAAATGAGGGAGATGGCGAGGAGACGAGAGAAAAAGAGAGATACCAAACCCTTGTGCAATTATTTATAAACATTACAGGAATTTGTCCATTTACAACAGAATAGCAAAACTGTGTACCTGTGTATATAAGGGATGGTTATAAAATTTACAAGTCTAGTAAAAGAAAATAAAAAAAATGGAGTAAAATATATGCAATCGGAATTTTTCTCCCATTGAAGTTCAAATGCTCCAATCATACATCGCAGTAAAAGCGTCATGGTCGTGCTTGATGAGTGTTGTGATGACAGGATCGAAATTTCCTGCATCTCTGATTTGCAAGATGCCTAAAAAGGATGTCGCAGCAGATGCTTTAGTCTTGGAGAGTACTCATGCTTTGAGGTCCATGAAATCCAGAAGTTCAAATGCTCCGACCATAAAACCCGGTCAAAGTTGTAGGAGTTGCGGTTGATGAGTTTTCTGATGACAAGATCGAACTGTCCAGCATCTCTGATCCAGAAAATGCATTAAACGATGTTGTAGCAGATGCTCTGGTGTTGGAGGGTGCTCGTACTTTGAGGTCCATGAAATCAGAAATTAGGCCTGGCTTCGTTATCTTTCTCTCATCAAGGTCCTTCTGGCCAGTCAGCATTCTGACTACGGTAGACATGGAAGGCCGAAGCTTTGGATTATCTTGGGTGCAGAGTAGACCGATTTTTAGAAACCTACAAGCCTCCTCAGCATCAAAGTCACCATCTAATGCCGTATCCACCAGAGCAACCAGCTCCCTTCGCTCATAAAGATCCCAAGCCTGCAACAGTAGAACAAATGATCAAGTCAGCTTGTGGCCCCAAGTGTGAGTTAATCCTGATTGTTGGTTATTTATGTAAATGCATTCTCTACGTCAATGTTGGATGCCAAGAAAAATGATTGGTGACAGCAAGCACCATAATCAAATATTCATAGCTCACACCATCAACTAATAGCATTGACATCTCACTTTTCACATTTCAATTACAATTTTCAAACATGGCAGCAAGGACTCGAGATTCATACCCGTTCTAAGAGGTATTGTTCTGCAACAGGTAATCTTGTGTTTGTGTTATTTCTGCCACAAACAATTTCCACAAGGAGCACGCCAAAACTGTAGAGATCTGCTTTCCGTGTCAATTGCCCCCTTATTGCATACTCTGGTGCCAGGTAACCTCTAAAGCAACAAACAGAGAGGAAAGTTTAGCAGCTAAGCTTATAAAGATAATTCATACTAAAAGTAAGACCCTTCACAGAAGCTGAATAGTGCTACATACAGATCCTAAGCTTATAAAAGGGCAGCGTATTGGAAATCTAAACAAGAAAGACAACAACTGAATTTTGGCTCTGCGAATTAACTAATTTACCAAGATTTTCAGGGGGGGCTAGCATTGTGAAAACTGCAATGGTTCTATATATGTTAAAGTATGGTTAGTCGTTGCATCATTTCAACCAAATCAATATTTCCTATAACCTTTAATGCAAAAGGTAGTATGAAAACTAAATTCATTGACATAGAAGTATTTAGTGTGGGAAAATGGCTATGATGTTGCAAATGCAAACTCACCAACCATTGTACATTTTCCATTTTCAAGGAAAACGAAATGGGTTTAATTTATTCCTTTTTCCCCCCTCCATAAACGTTGTTTGCACAGCATAGCTACATCTTAAATCCAATGACAAGTAGAACATGAAATATTCAACTTCAAACATGTAATAAATCGCAGACACTTACAGTGTTCCAGCCACACGTGTACTGACATGTGTCATGTGGTCAGGTATAAGCCTGGCCAGACCAAAATCTGAAATTTTTGGTGTTAGGTCTTTGTCAAGTAGAATATTGCTTGCTTTGATATCTCTGTGGACAATGCATGGTTTTACTTCATCATGAAGGAAGGCAAGCCCTCTTGCAACCCCAATGCAAATCTTAGTTCGTGTTCTCCAACTAAACTGGATATTATTAATGTGACTGTGACCTCCACCTGAAAGTGAATAGATACTTGAGCACTCAAATGCCATTTGATTCAGGGAATAAAAGCAAGCTTTCTTTAAATCATATGGATTTGTACGCCTATGCATATATGTTTTACCAATACCAAGTTTACTTCTGGAAATCCAAGTTCAAAAAGCCAGAACTATTTTCCCAGGTGTAAACTACTGAAAACAGCCTTGATAAAGACGTTCAAAAGAAGGATATTCAAGAATTACCTAGAAGAGTTTGCGCAAGGCTATTGTTCTCCAGGTAGTTGTAAACTAAAATTCTATGATTTCCTTCAGCGCAACAGCCATATAACTTCACTAAATTTTCATGCTCTATCTCCGACATTGTTTTAATTTCTGCTAAGAATTCTGACACCCCTTGTCTCGACTCGGCTGAAAGAACTTTTATAGCAGCTATTTCCCCATGTTTAAGCCGTCCCTGAACATCCACAATCATTTCTTAGGTACCATTCATAATTAAAAGACACAAAAGTACCATATAAACTACTGTTATATCATTGACCATGCATTCTAGTAACAATCATAAAGTTACCTTGTATACAGAACCGAAACCTCCCTCCCCAACTTTGTTGGCAGTGCTAAAATCTTCAGTGGCATTTCTTAATTCCTTGTACGAATAGCATTTAACATTATGAACGTGGCTAAGGTCTGTTCAGAAATAAAACTAATAAGAACCTTCATGCTGACAGAAAAACAAAGATGTGTAGTAAGAGGAAAACTTTATTTCAAGCATATGGAAGTGGAAGCTATGGCCCCATCAAAGCAAGTCTCTCTAGAGGCTTCGCCGGACAAGATACATTTAAATCTGTCCATGAACACACATATTCACACATTTTTTGTATCTACCTTCTTCAACGACACCAAATTGTTGCGGAGAATCTATCCGTCGACCAAATAAGAAAGAAAAACAAGTCATATCTGTTTGATCTGCCGGTGAACAGCCGTTCGATATCAACCGTCACGTGCTTGATATGAATAACTTCCAAGACCAATAAACCTGAATTATCAGAAAAACAATTAACCTCAGGCACTTAAGCCAGATACCACAGCGATTAAACAGGATCCATAGACTGAGTAAGCTTTTGCAACGATTATATGGGTACTTAAATCTTTGGACATTTTTAAAAGCCCCCAACACTTAGAGAAGTTCATAAGAGAGGAACAGAAATTACTACAAAAAAACTATCAATACTAGAAACATAGCAGCCGCTAATCATACTTAGACAGACTATTAAAGATCAAAGAAGAAAAATGGGTACCATATAAATTAAGTGAAGATGAAGCCTACGAGTTTTATTACAGCTAATGTTTTGTGTGTCATTCATCTAACAATCTCCACAAAAACTGATTTCCTCCCTACCCTTTCTTCTTTTCTCTTATAATTATTTCAACCTTTCCCCCTCTCGTAAGTAGCTGGACAGAACATCATTTGGACTTTTTTGGAGCTACTCATGACTCCCTTTTCACTTTGAAATGAAGAAAAATAACAGAGATTAACATCAAAATCATGAAGAAATCTAAAACTCTTAACTGGGGTTAATTGGAAATGTTGAGTTAGATCACGAGTCATTTTCAAAAGAAAGCAATATCAGCGAACTGAAGCATATCAGATAAACACAAGAAACAGATAACCAAAAGGAACAGCAAGATCCAAACAAACAAGAAATTAAATCAAGAAGCTGAAAACATCATGAAAGAACAAAAAGAAAACTCACCTGAACAAAAGAAAAGTTCAAGAAAGACACAGCATGATTATCCGGGAGAGAGAGATGTATTGAACTGTAAGAGAGAGAGAGAGAGAGAAGAAGAAGAAGAACTTTAATGGTATAGCTTGGGAAATTAAGTCCACGAAAGGCAACCCAACGTTCATTAAATTTAGTTTTCTATGAAACGGAAGAGCTGGCTGACTTATATAACAAAAGCACAGCGTCATTGTCCTTTCTTGTTTTCTTTAAACTAAAAAAAAAAAAAAAAGAATAAAAGAAGAAGAAGAAGATGACAGCTGATAACCTTGTACGTCCTATGTACCAGGCGCGTAAATTTACGTGAACTACATTCTCTTAATTCTTTAATTCCATGTTTGTTTTTATATTTATTTTTTTATTTTAAATTAATATTTTTTTAATTTTTAAATCAATTTGTTACATTAATATTAAAAATAATTTTTAAAAAATAAAAAAAAATAATTTTGATATATTTCTGAAAAAAAAATAATTATACTTTCAAATATACTCTTAAGTTTTTTGTTGGGATAAAATAAAAAAATAAAGTTTTTTAATATATTAAATTAATGTTTTTTTTATTTTTTTAATTTAATTTTGGTGTGGCACATAAAAAATTTAAAAATATTAAAAAATTAAAAGTTAATAAAAAAAATTAGTTAAATCACAACATCAATTATTTGATAATAACTATTTTAACTTTTTAAAACTTAAAAATTAGGTTAGTTAGTAGATACATTAGTTTTTATCAAAATTATGTTAAGCATTGCAAATTAATTTAGTGACTTGAAGTTTATTTTACATCAGTTTTTAATTCAAACTAATTTATTTTATAAAAAAAACCATTTTTCCATTGAAATATTTTTTTAAAATAATTTAGAATTTAAATTAACTCAACCACCTTATTATTATTTATTATTAGTGAATGGTTGAATTTTATAATTATAATTTTTATAATCATGAAGATAAAATTCTTGTGATGTGAACTTTTGATGTTGGTGATTTACTTTAACAGATTTAATGGGAAAAGATTTAGTGTTTATTTATTTATTTATTTTTATGTTGATTATTTTTTAAAGTATTTTTATTTTAAAATATATTAAAATAATTTTTTTTTTATTTTTAAAAATGTATTGTTAATATCAACACATTTAAATAATATAAAATTTTAAAAAATAATTTTAAATATAAAAAATAAATTTTAAACAAATACTATTTTAACCGGAATGTGAATCTACATAACCTAAATCGAATTAAAACTGTTAAAGAAAAAAAGAAAAAAAAAAAAGAAGAAGAGTAAGCTCCCGAGTTAGACAACGTCATGACTGAGTCAGCTACTCATTTATTGCCGCCTCGTGTGTTGGAATCTCTCAGCACCAACCGTCAACTACGACCTTTTCTTAAACTCCAACAGCCTGCCTAGTCGTCTAGGGCGATGACATTCGCTTTTATATATATATATATATAAACTAAAAATCTGAATATAACATCAAAGATATAATATATTCAATAATTTAAAATATCAAAAAACCAAGAGGGTGAAAGAAAAGGAAGAAAAGTTCATCATCACTATATTAAATTATTAACAAAAATACCTATCATAACTATAAAAATAAAATATATTAGTACTTTAAGCAACATAATTAAAAAATATTTTTAAACAAATGGAAGCTCATCATAGGCACATGCCCTATTATATCTTAAATCTAAATTAGTTGAAACAAGATCTAAGTATGAACTCATTGACCCCATTAATTTATATAGCATAATCAAATGGATTCCTCCTTCAATTATCATATTTATTTTATCAACTAATTTATTAGTTTTTCTTTTATAACCCTTATAAAATCTATTTTTTAATAAAAATTATTAATTTATATATTCAAATTCAACTTGTATAACCGATATTATTATAAAAAGAAACATTATAACAGGAAAAAAAATTGATTCAACAAGGAAAAAAGATGTAGAAATTAAAACAAAAATATCATTTGATTTATTAATTTTAAAATTCTAAAAAATAAAAAACTAAAAGTTTTATTATTGAGTGATAAATTAAAAATTCATGGAAAATTATAGCCTTGACCATGAAATAGAGCACGAACACGCCCTCGTGGATATTGTTTTTACAATGGAAACAAAGAGCTAATTATCAAACATATATTTCGTTTTTTGTATTTTTGTTGCTTACATTTGAATCAAACTCATCGGCACCCAAAAACCATTGCTATTCGTAAAATGTTCCTCTTTTTCTTTGTTCAAGCACTCTCTTACATTTCATAATTTTCCCCGGTAGAATTGAATTTAAATTAATTAACATAATTGTCTAGCTAGATAAGACAAATATATATAAATTCTAAAAGTATGCGGTTCACATATATCATCACTTCATGTGCTAACTTTGACCCGGTCAAGAAGTTAAAACGTTTTATAGGTTGCCGAGCAACAAGTTCAATGTATCAAGATTATAATAAAGAAAAATAAACATAAAATTTTAATTATTTTTCACACCACCACAAATATTTTCTAATTTATTATGTTTGTGTTTATAAATATAATTATAGTTGCTTTTTAAAATATTTTTGGCTAAGTAATGCATCAAAATATTTTTTTTAAAAATTATTTTTAAAATTAGCATATCAAAATAATATAAAAATATAAAAAATAATTTTAAATAGAAAATTTAAAAAATTAATAAAACATCATTTGAAACCCGGATTTGATCTGTCTTTGTGAATATAAATACACCATTTGTTCAACACCTTTATTACAAAAACAAAACAAAAATGGAAGAAGAAAATCAATTCAACTTCACGTGTGAACTCATTTATTCAATTGGGAATTACTATAAATCTTCATATTCTTCTGTTGGAACACCAAAAAGAAAAAAAAAATCAAGGGTTATTATTTGGTTTGATTGCTGCTTTATTCCTTTAGGGTTGACGGCAATAAAATATGATTTTCCCATAAAATTCACGTTTTGTCAACGTTTATGATATCACATTTTGGAAGGCCTTATGTGCTTAGATCACATATGGTCAAGAAAAGCATTCGAAGAAGCATCCTTTGATTAATAATTCCAACCTACCTATAAATATACAAATAAACTACGAAGGGAGGTTCATGGAAAGGAGATTAAATTGGCTGCTTCAACATTATTACTGCGTGCTTGGTACTATATATTAAATAAAAAAATTATTTTTTATTTTTAATATTAGAATATTAAAACCATAAAATAAATCTTAAAAACTATCAATTTGATTTTTTTTTCATTTCAATTTTTTTAAAAAAATATATAGAAACTCGAACTTTCAAACAGCCACTTGATCGGGATGGAAACATGGATCATCATTCATGTGAAAATATTAAAGTTGACTAGAAAGGCACACTTTTTTAGAATCGTTTCCTTAATTGTCTTATCCACGTTTAATTACGTGAATGGACGTTAAGAATTGAAAACTAATATTAAAGTTGAAAATATTCATGATCGAAGTAATGCACATACACACACTAGAATTCCCATGATGGGCTCTAGATTTTCAAAGAAATGATTTGGTATGAGGACCAAATTGGCCGCATTCTATATAGTTAAATACAGTTTATGGATGCCAAGAGCCACTGCCTATAGATAATTGCTGGGGATTTTTTAATAAGGTCAAGTTGCTCTGCTGACAGACAATTATTTTTGGAATCAAACATTTCTTTTTCAAAATATTCCACTTTTGATGTTAATCATTTTCAGCCCACATAAACAAAAAAAAATTAAAAAAAAAAAAAAACATACAAAATCAAAAACCAAAAATGTTGGAAGAAAATAGAAAATATATATTAATGAGTAACAGTATACCATACGTTCTAGAAATTGCCAAACACTAGTTAAGAAAGATTAATTATACAAGATTAAAAAATTCAATAGTGTATTTCGAATTAGCAAGGAAAATTCAATTTAATAAGAAAAATTCAAAATTGAATATTAAATGATTCAACTAGAATTTTTCAAGGTTTATTTGAACTTATTAAAAGCTTTAATTGGAAGAAATTAAAGTATAGAGACTGAATTGTATTGTTTTAGGAGTTATGTTGATCAAATCAGGAGCTTATTAAAGTTTGATGGACAATTAAAGACTTAATTGAAGAAATCAAAAATCAATGATCAAATTGAAAAAGAGACGTGAATATAGGGGTTGAAATTGACCAAATTAGGGGCCAAATTAAAAAAAAATTAAAAGTTTGTTATTCAATTGAGGGTCAAAATGCACAAATTTAGAACTAAAAACCAAAATGAAAGAGGTGACCAACTCAAAGGCTAATAATTGAGTTTGGAGGGGTTAAATTGCACACAATTAAATTTTTTTGTGTCAATTAAGAGTGTGCATGCCACAATTAGAAGAATATGGATTAAATTGAAACTTTATCAATTCCCCAATCAAAAAACTTTAATTTATAGGATTTAACCCAGTTGATGCATCGTTCAGCTTCTATTCTTTTTCTTTATTAGTAGTTCACGATGATTAAGTTGACACCTTTTAAGAACTCATTATGGAGTTCTAGACCTTCAAATAATATGAGTTTGTTCTTAAATAGAAGAGAAACATCTTATTTATAACCCTATTTTCATGAAATTAGATGTTTACATCCTGATTTATCTATAAAAATCCCCAGCATCTTATCCTTCATCAACCATCACTCAATTTTTATATTTCAGATTGATTTAGTTAGCGACTTCAAACATATAAATATGGAGTTACAAACCTCTAAATTGAGTAATGATGGATCTAAATGAAAGGTGTGCCCTTCTCTATCAACTTTAGGTGGTCTCATGTGGTGATGACATTAAAATTGCTCTGAAAAGGCCTTGAAAATGAGTAACTTAGTCAGCACTAAAAATAAAACCATCATGCAAAGAATGATTTGGTTTTTATGTGTTCACACATAAAGACTCCTTAATAATTTCTTATTATAGGCTTAAAGCATTTCCTTCAAGATCAAGAGGTTACAAATGAATTCTAAACCTTCCAAAATCCTTGCAAAACCTTATAAATACACCTTAAGTTTAGAGAAAAAGAAAAGAAAATGAAAAGATAAAAAAAGAAGAAAAATATAAATAATAAACATAAATGTAGAGGTCTAAGAGCCTAAACAAAAGATTTCTCAGCTTTACAAGTCTATGAAAAGCAAAAATTTTCAAAATAAAACGAAAAGAGAGTAATTATTCTATGTATATTTTTCTAGTCCAAATATAGGTCTTTTATGGCCTACTTTTGATTTTTTTTATTTACTTTTATTTACTATTTATGTTTATAAGCATAGAAAAATGTTTAAATGCCCAACAAAGAAAAAGTAGTTATAAGCATACATGTATGATTTCCAACATGTATGTGCCTTTGTTGTGATCAAATTTGGTTCGATTTGGAACCTACGTTGCTATGTTTATTTTAGATTATTTTTTTGTGTGTTTAATCCGTTTTGTTCAAGAAGATTTGAGGTTTTTTAGGTGTTTAGTATGTTTTTTTTCTTTAAATTTGATTTTAGATTGTTTTTCAGGTCAAACCAGAATTCTGGTTTGGTTTATTGTCGAATATAAAATTTTAAGTTGACCTAATCAGGTCGGGTTAAAACAAAGTAGGTCATAGGGATTTATACCCTTTGGCTTGCTATAATTTTTATTTAAGGGTTTTTGAGTTTAAGGGTGTGTTTGGAAAACACCCTTTAAGCCTCTTTTTGATAGTTTTGTTACAAAGAAAAAAATGAGTTTTTGCCAAACAAAGCCTAAAAAATATATCTTTTTTTTTCTTGTATATGACTAAAAATCTTAAAGTTACTTAAGTATTTTTCTTATAAAAAATGAAAATACTTTGACGTATTTAAAAAAATATTGCATGAATTTGATAATAAGTTTATAAATCTTCAAAGAATTTTAGCCTGCATTTCAAAAAAATAATAAAATTTTATTGTGTTTCTTTTAATATGTAAGATTATGAACTTATATATAAGATATATTATTGATATTAAATAAAAAAATAGTTTATTTTATGTTTTTATATTGATATTAGAACAATTATGTTTTTAATCTAATACGATAAGGACTTCCTTACTAAGAAGAACTTTTCTTAAATCTTAAATAAACTAATGATTAGAAAAGATAATATTTTTTTTATTTTATATCAAATAAATAAATAATACAGCTTACTTTGAATAAGACGTATTAGGAATGTTAATACCTTTTTTTTATACAATTAGTCTTTTCATCCAGGCTCTAAGATCAATTATAGTTTATAATGATCAAAATATTAGGTGATAATTTATATTTATTTTTTTTCTATTGATAAAGAATAAAGTTTTTTTCATCTATTTTATTCCTAACAATCCCGATCCAAAAAAATAATTATTATAACACGGCTTATATACGACAACTTTAGAAGCTTAACATGTGATAAATAGATTAGTTTTTCAATAGCTTGAAAATGAGGTAGTATCTTTTTTTTAATTAAATTAAAAAAATGATAATGAAATCCACCCACCGATTGATTTAAATTAATTATTTTAAAAAAATAATTTTATTTTAAATAAAAAATTAGATTTATTTTTATTGGATCATAAAATAACCTATTGGATTGATAATATCAAATCATATCAACTAGATCAATTTTATTTATTTTTAACAAATGACCATGGATAAGATGATCAATTCTAAATTACCCGCCACACAAGATTTAATGACGGTACAATGCCCAAAGACTTTGTATGCTAGCGATATTACAAAACAAAATTAAAAGTCAGATCATATCAACTACAGGTTTACATTCCACTGGAGCTTGCCGAGTTTGGATTGAAACTAGAGAGACGTGACATAAAAATATTAAAACGCATACACAATCACTGACCTCCTCCATAGAAATTCTCTTGAAAATACAAGAACTGGGAAGGAGGAGCTCCGCGTGGACACTATAGAAGACCAAAAAAACTATCTTTAAAAGGTCCAAACCTGCAAAACCAGCACCGTTCTTCATCGGACCAACAATCTCGGCTACCCAAACCAACCACCCCCAACACAAATAATCAACCACTCAAGAAAACAATGGCAGCATCATGGTCCACCATCTCGAGGACTTTGCCTTTGGTAAAGAAAACCGAACAGCTAGTCTCTCTCATTGTTATGAAGCTTGTAGCGGGGTCGGTTCAGTAACTCCTATTTTGACTAAGTCAAGGTTTTTTTTAGACCACCCATTTAGTTATCCTAGAAAAACCCAAATGACCCGGCAAGTTCGTGTGAAATTCAAACATTGTTTAAAAAAATAAACATTGTTTAAGTTTATATATATATATATATATATATATATATATATAAACAATGTTTTTCGTGTTAATTAAGAAAAATTAAAAAAATCAGTTAAAAAAAGAGAGAGTGATAAAGTGTCCGTTTTATTCATGTTGACCTGACTCGTGAGTCATTTTACCCAATCCATAACTTGGGCGTTTGGCCATGTTTAGGTCTCTTAAGTCCTAACTATGATCTCTTTTGCCAGCAATGGTGGGGAAAGAACAACATGCTTTTTCCTTGCATACAAAGATAAAATTCCATTGACGTGGGAAAACAACCCTTCTTGGAGTCAGTCTAAAACTTTATTTAGAATATAAAAGAATTTAATACAAATCATGATATTTTTGCAAGAAAATTGTAAAATAACATTAAATTTTGGAGAAATACAAATTTCTCAACAATAGAAAAAAGGAAAGGAGGATTGAAGCTTCGTTTCACTCATCAATCCAAAAATAGCTGTTTTATCTCGAGAGAGAACACATAGAACTTTGATGATAATATCTCTAAAATTATCAAAAAAAAAAAGAGTTTAATGAGATAAATTCACAAACATCAAGACAAGTTGACTTTTTAACTTTTGGTGAGTCACATGTGTTCTTGGCTAAAGGTAGTGACATTAGATTCTAACTAAAGTTAAGTTTTTCTGTAAACTATTCATGTAGTTAAATAAAAAAAGGTAATATATCATTGTTTTGTTTTTTACTTGTATTGACCCACTTATTGTAAGTTTGGCACAATATTGTTGAATTTCATAACTATAGTATAGTCCAAGAAGGTATCAAGATCAAAGAACAAAAAAAAATAAAAGATTAAGAACAAGTACAAACACAAATACTAGAACTTCCAAGCAAGAATTGATGTCCAACGAAAGGATCAAAGTACTTTTCTTGTCAAACGTTAAATAAAACAGGAATCTTGCATGATAAGAAATATTGAATTCATGTGAAGATTAAGTTTAAAAGGTTTCAGAGTCTAAATTTGATCGTGCAAGAAACACATAGAAAAGAGTACGCCAAGAACAGCAACTAATGAAATGTTTTTTTTTTTTCCTTTCATTTTACATAACCATGTGAACGAACCATTTGGTATTTTCTTTTTGTAATGATAGAAATAAAGAGTATTATAAAACCTGCACATTCTGCTTGTCAAAGTAAATCCTTTTCAAGGATTTCATTTGGTATGGATGATTTTGTTACAGTGTAGTGGTCTTCAGGGAAGCCTTCAAGCATAACATTAACTTAAGTGGATGAAGAATTGTTTCAAGAATTCCAAAGCATCAGGCGCAATATCCCCCAGCCATTTTTCATGAAAGTTCATGAGAGATGGCTGGTTTTTGGATTAATGCCCTAAATTAGCATCATTATTACTGCTACTTGTTGAATTTCTTGATGGAACTAGCTCTAAGATCTCTGCGTTGTAATATTGCCACGCGCGCGGGTTTGAAAATCAACGTCGTCCCATTCTTCTTGTATGCCTTGGGGAAGAAGTTACTTCGATTGAATTAGAACGAAAACTGGAGATTTTATGTGCAGAACAGTAAAGGCCTTTGAAATGGCCCATGTCACTATATCTCTCAGCTTCATAGAAGACATTGAGGATAACTTCGTTGGAACTATGAAATAACCAGGGAATTCTGATCTGTTGGTTGTCACTTTCTTAGCAGACAAAATTCATGTAGGACAGTGGAGAAATGAGGGGAAACGGTAGGAATTGTAGAAGAAAAATAGTAGAGTATCAAATTTATTTCTTACTCGATAAATGATTGTTAATTATAAATAGCATATAAAAAAATTAATTTAATCTAGAAATTTAAGTTATTAAATAAAATTTTAAAATATAATTTATATTATTTTATAATATATTTTCTCAAGTAAATATTTTTGTAGCTTAAAATTTATATAACTTTATACTATTTTATATTTAATTTTTATTAAATAAATAAAAATAATAAAATTTAAACTTGTGATCGTTTGATTACCAAAAAACCAATTCAATCTAAAAACTTAAGCTATTAAATAAAAATTTAAAATATAATTTATATTATTTTTTAATATAATAAAAACATATAAAAGGTGTTCTTAAATAAGATACATCAAGATCCCATACCCACCGTTAAATTAGAGATAGGAATTCCTAAACACAATAGGAAATGGAATGACTTTTTGCTGGAAACTATTTCAACTACTGAATAGAAATCGCTAAACCTCGTTGTAAGAAGTAAAAATTCCAAATAATCAAGTCAAATAATGACTGCAAGAGTCTTGTTCTGTTCTCCACTCTCCTCTTTTTGGGCAAAAAAAAAAACTATCAACCCTGACGAGATTGAACATCAGGACTTGCTTGTTTGCTCTAAAACTTCTTGATAGTCATTGGATGAACTTTAATTACGGGTTACGAGTTCATTTGTTCGGAATTGTAAATCTATCCCCGAGGTAAAATCCATGACTGCTCTTTTATTTTGTATATGTATATGAAATCTGTAGCAAAGTTATCAATTTTTTTTAATTATTATTCAACCAGGTCAATCATTTCCAATCACCATTCAACCACTATCAACTATCCTCTCTTTTTTTAACCACTTTTACTTCTCAACTAAGCTATCAAAATTCTCTTATAAATAAAAATAAAAAAAAGCAAAAGTGCAAGTATGGTAAAAGCAAAAAAAGTGAAAATATAGTAAGTGCAAGTACAACTTCAAGAATATAAAAGAATAAATTTGAAAGAAACACTAAATATAAGAAAAAAACATTAGGTTTTTTTGGATTGTAATGGGTTTAGTTGAATATTTTTTATTTTACAACATATCCCATAATATACGCCCTCAAGCAAAGTGTGGATCATCCATGTTAAACTTAGAACGTAGAGAAGCAAAAACAGAGGAAGTCAGTGGCTTTGTAAGAACACCGGCTAATTAATCTTTGAAGGAGATGAAGCAAATTTGAATCTCTTTCTTAGCCTCTCGATCACAAATAAAGTGATAATCAACTTCAATATGCTTCGTACGAGCATGAAAGATTGGATCAACAAATAAATAAGTAGCACATAAATTATCACACCAGATAGTGGTAGCAGAAATAGGAGAGCAACATAAATCTAACAAAAGATAGCAAAGCTAAAGAACCTCAACTATACCATTAGCTAAAGTTTTATACTCTTTTTTAATAGAGGAGCAAGCAACGATGAGTTGGTTGCTAGATTTCCACAAAATAGGAGTGGTGCTGAGAAGTATAATGTATCCACCCATGGATTTTTTATCATTAATATTGTCTGCCCAGTCAACATCATTAAATCCATGGAGAGACATAAAAGAGTCATGAGAAAGGTAGAGAACAAAGAAGGATATACTTTTCAAGTATCGCAAGATACGCTTAATAGTGACCCAATGGCTTTTAGTAGGAGCATGAATAAACTAACATACTTTGTTCACAACATAATACATGTCTAATCAAGCAAAGATGAGATATTGAATAGCACCAACAATTTAGCATAAACGAGTGGGATCCAAAAACAACTCAGTAGACTGTAGATCAAGTTTGGAAACAAAAATTAGTGTATCAACAGGTTTACATGATGACATACCCACACAACTCGGAATATAAAGAACATACTTGTGTTGACTAAGCAAAAGACCCACACTAATGGGAGTAACTTCAATCCTTAAAAAATAATACGCATGAATCAAATCACAAAGTTTAAACTTCGAACTCAGTAAGGTAGTAATGAGGCAATGAAACAATTTAGAGTTATTATCGATAAGTAAAATGTCATCCACATAAACAAGTAATAGATATAATGATTCACATTCAGAATAAAAAAAAAGAGGTATCAACCCTTGAAGCCTAAAAACTAATAGTTAAGAGAAAATCACTTAGTCACATTTACCAGGCCCGCAATGCTTATTTTAAGCCATAAAGAGATTTGTAAAGGCAACAAATATAAGTGGGAAAAGTAAAGTCAATAAAACTTGGGGGTTGTTGCATGTAAACAACCTTGCGAAGTGAGCCATTAAAGAAAGCATTGTGAATATCAAGTTGTTGAATCTACCATCCTTTTAGGATTGTAATCGTGAGGACTAATCGAACAAAAGTTGGTTTAACAACAAGACTAAAGGTTTTTAAATAATTTATACCTTTCTATTGGGTGAACCCTCATGCAACCAAATAAGCCTTGTAACTATCAATGGCCCTATTAGCTCAGCGCTTGATTTTATACGCCCATCGGCAACCAACAATGTTCATAAATGGATCAAATAGCACCAATGACCAAATAACATTGGCATGTAAGGCTGCAATTTCATCCTTCATGGCAGTATGTTAACACAAGTACTAGTCAGCTTTCTTAAAACATAGAGGCTCAAAAGTAGAGGGGGTATTACCCGTGGAGCTAAAACTAGTAGAGAGGAAGCAAAAGCAAAGTTGATGTTGGCAGTCTTCTGATATTAAGGATGCATCACCATAGGATGCTGCTGAATGGGTGGCAGAGTAAAATGTTGATTAGTGGAGGTCAATTGTGAAAGATCCTCGTATAAGTCCAGACTAGGCAGGGATTGAGCGGAGTCCTTAGATGGAGAAAAAGATGCTAACAATGAGGTTGTAGTAGAGGGCAAATTCGATAAAGATAATGTTGGCACTACAGAACCTGAACCTATAAAATGATCAAAAGACATAGATGGAGATGATAGTGAAAGGACCGACAAGGGAGTGAGAAAAGGAGGTGGGGCTGAAACTGGTTAAGATGGAAAGATGGTGAGGAAAGGTAGGATGGAGACAAGGGCAGGCTGGATGACAAAGGTAAACGAGAGGACAGACTCAATGAACGGGAAAACTTATTTATGAAATCAAACACAACGAGAAATATAAATACGGTCAAACAACAAATTAAGACAATAATAGCCTAAATGAGATGAGGTATATCTTAAGAACACACATGAAGTTGAGTTATAGCCTAGCTTATGAGCATTGTAAGGATGAAGGAACGAAAAGTAAAGACATCCAAAAGAATGTAAAAGGGCATAATTAGGCGTTTGATGAAACAAACATTTGAAGAGAGATTTGTTGCTTAAAACTAAGGTTGGTATATGATTAATGAGATAAACTAAGGTTTCAAATGCATAATTCTAGAATGTTAGAAGTGCCTTACATTGACTTTAAAAAGTAAGATCAATTTCAATAATATGATGATGATGATGCTCAACAGTATCATTATGTTCATAAATATATGGACATATAAGATGATGGTTAGTACGAATGGTTTTGAAAAAGGAATTTAATTTACAATATTCACCACCCCAATCAATTTGAAACAATTTTGATTTTTCAAGAAAATTGATGTTCAACAAGTACTTAAAATATTTGAAACACATTGAATACATCTAATTTTACAACAATAGGATAAAACCAAATAAATTTCTATATGCATCCATAAATATGACAAAATATCAAAAACCATCAGATGATGGCATAATAGTAGGGCCCCAAACATCACTAAAGATAAGTTCAAGAGGAGTGGACATTTTATAACCTATAAGTCCTAAGAACAAGTAAGAATATTTTCCTAATGGATAAGCTTGGCATTGAAAATTAAGATGACGAGAGGCATAAACTTTTTATTGGACACTAAGAGACTTAGAATACAAGAACTAGGGTGACCAAGTCGACGATGCCAAATATCAGTAAAAGTAGCCATACTAGTGGACAAAAATGTTGGCGACAGAGATGTGGTAGAAGACTTTGAAAGGATATATAGGTCGTCTTTACTCTAACAAAAAAAAAATCCTTGGTGATGAGATCCTTAACATAGAAAACAAAAGAGTGAAAGTAAAAAAAGATATAATTTTCATAATAAAATTATTAAACATATAGTAATTTTTTTTTAATATAAGGAACATGTAAAATTTTGGAGAAGTTGAAGACTCGTTTTGGTGTATATAAGAGATTATATATGGTATTAGATATAACAAGTTTCTAATTATCACCAATATGTAATTGATCATTACCAAGATAAGGTTTCGCGGGTGCCATACCAGTAATGTTTGGAGTACCATAGTGATTTTCACATGTGTCAGGAAATCAAGTGGTAAAATCCTTTGCTGATATAGTACCAAAGAAAAGGTTGGCCGAGACGTGATTTCCATAGTGAATAAGGTGAGAACATTATTGTGCAGAATGGTCATAGATGTGGCAGAGTAGGCATTTTATTTGTTATTATAGCCATTGATTTGTTGCTGCACCACGATGTGGATGTTGTTACCACTATTCATTATGACTACGAGGTTACTGCTAAAGAGAACCACCACTAACACCACTAAAGAATTGATCATTGGGCTAATGAAAGTTGTCATGAGGATATCGCCAACCACTCCTTCTTCCTCTACTCTGATGAGTCGTGAAACCACTACTATTAGACCTAGAAAAACCATGTTGGACAATATAGATTGAGGGAGGCTATGCAGAGGTGGGTAGTAGGGGTGCAGTAAGTAAACTAGAGAGGAGTGAGTTGAGATGTATGAATTCATGAGTAACCAGGTGACTATGGAGCTTAGAGTATGAAGGAGGGTCAACTTTAATTGATAGACTTGTAACTATATCATGAAATTCATTGTGAAGTTCCCCAAACACTTACAAGTTGAAATCGATGAGAGAAACATATCTACTAGCCACAACTAATTCATCAAACAAATCTTTTTTAAGTTACAAGTAGATAGTCATAGTATCATCACCTTGTCAAAGATCTTGAAAATATCTATGCAATTGCGTGATTGAAGAGTTGGATGGAGAGACAAGAGCAAGTTTAGGGTGCTCCAAACACTGGTAGAAGTCAGACAATCAACCACGAGATGAAGAACTCCAACTAAAAGAGAGGACAACAAAGCACTAAAGATGAGCTAGTCTTGTTGTTTCCAAGTAAAAAACATATGACAAGGGTTAGAATTAAAGATAGTAGAGACAACAAAGGTCGTACTAGATAGATCATACGAAGAGGGATATGGAGTCAAGTCGTCAATAAACAAGAAGAATCATTGACCAATCAGAAACAACTTCATTTTCATACATCAAAATAGATAGTTGATGTTGGTAAGTTTAAGATTGATATCTTACTCGGTGTTGGAGAGGGGAATAAAGGATGCTGTCACAGTAAATGGAGCTATGGCTATGTTGGTTGCTATTATGAGTCCAAGAACCAGAGAGAAAGAATTTTTAGAAGAAGAGATGACATTAATGCCAACAACTACACTAGCTATGTGATTCATGGCAATAATAGTGACAGAGAAGAGTAGCAGTAGTTGATTAAAGAAGACCTGCAAAGAAAGGAGCATGCCTTGAGATAGAACACCTTTGACAAAAAAAGAAAGGTTGGCTGAGCAAGTCCAACAATAAAAAAAAAAATTATATGCAATAGAGAGAAAAGAGTAGACAAGTAGCAAAAAGAAAGATCTGAAATAGAAAATAGAAAAGCTTGGATGGTGTCAAGTAGAGGAATATGCAACAAAGAGTAGAAGAATCTATTTAAGGTAAAGAGATTTTAGCACTAAATCAAAGCAAAGATTTGTAATAATTTGATAAGTTTCTTAATAAGGAAAATTCTTCTATTGTTTATATAAGTAGAGCATTATAACTTATTATATATGATAGAATTATATAAGAAAAAATATAATATTTTTTATTTTACAACAACTTCTATAATGTTGGTTTTCCTTTAAAGATATGGTTTATATGAAGTGAGGGGGAAAATTACAAGCCTTATACTTATTTTTACTATGATTTTTGGGACTTAAAAAAAAAAGGTTAATAGGAGGAGTAAAAGTGCCTTGCACCTTGTACGATAAACACATTCTAAAAGATTTTCATTTTTAGTTTCTATGTTTTTAAAATTTAATATTAATTATTTTATTTTTATTTTTATTTTTATTTTACACTTTCTATTGCAAACCAAAGTATAACATTATTATTTTTTTATAAAGTTTGATTTTATTTATTATTTGAATATACTTTTATCCGTACTGTTAAGAAATTAAATGGAAAGAATTAGAAAAATAGATGCAACCAAGATTTCTTTTCTTAAATGGACAATACATTCAATAATAAAAAATAAATATAAGAAAGAGAGGAGTTTAGAAAAAGTCTGAAATTGTAGCGGACATTAATGCTATCTTTAGAACAAAAATTCCTCAAACCTTTTAATCATTATTTTTGCTAAATTGAATTAATAAAATATAAAAAAAAGTGTAGTGAAACTGAGATGAAAATAAATCTTTTAATTTCTCTTATATATTATTTATTTATGCATTTTGTTTATCCTGGCATAAAGAATTCACTATAATGGCTATGCATGGGCATACTTCCTCCACGTCTCCTGTAAGAAGATGCGGTACTGAGCATTTGCATGCTTCATTCCCTCCTCTTTAAAACTTTCTTGCCTTCCTGATAATGTTTGCATACCCTATCTATAACTCAGCCACATAATTAATGCCACCTATGCAGCCATTATTCTTATCATCTAGGGTTTTAGCGGGCGTGCAGACCACATAGTTGAGGATAAACAGGAGACTGTGAAAAAAGAAAGGCAGAAGCAAGATCAGTAATGGCAGCCTCAGTTGTGGCTTCATTGAACCTGAAACCATCTCCATTCACGGTTGAGAAGTCTTCAGTGAGAGGCCTCCCAACTCTTTCAAGGAGATCTTTCAAGATTGAAGCCAGTGGTGTCAAGAAGATCAAGACCGATAAGCCTTTTGGTCTGCTTCCTCCTCCTCGTATAACATACATATATATTACTCATACCCTTTTCATATGATGCATGCATGCATTAACATACATGTAGAAGAGGAAAACACAAATCTTAATGCATTTTGTATGATTTGGGAGCATGAGAGAAGCTGATCTGTGATAGAAACATAAATGGAAGGTTTCTTTGAAGGGCCCATAATGATCTTCCTCTCCATTTCTGGAAGAAGGTTTATGATAAGTGTTTGAACAGAAAGTGAAATGCAAAGTTACAAAACAACAAATTAATTAATCATTGATGAATATTATTATAGAAAATTATGATAGTGATTTGATCTCAATAATTCTGTTTCCTTGCACTTTTTCCTGTTTACAGACAAGTACGAGTCCTTTTCTTTCTCCTCTGATCTCTCTTACCCCACTCAAATATAATTAATTAAGAAAAAATAGTAATTATTAATTGATTTTTTCTCCTCATGTTCTTTTCTTTTATTGATTTTCATTTCCTCATTTAAATCCTTCTTTCCTTTGTCTAGGAGGGAGTTGGATCTTGCCTGGACTGTGCTTATTGTAGCATTTAACACTTCATATACATTCATCGTGTTTTCTTGTTGATTTTTAGAAGCAAAAGAAATTGCTTAAATAACATACGATGGATTAGCTTAGAGTCTTAATTCTTTTTGTCCAGGAACGGGTGGTGGGATGAACCTGAGGAACGGGTTAGATGCATCTGGAAGGAAGCCCACGGTTCGTGTGTAGTGCTTTAATTTGCTTTCTAGTTTATATTGTCTTGTTTTATTTTTTTATTTTTTTTCATGACGAAACGATTCCGAAATTAAATCTTAACACTCTAATTCTCTTTAACTAAGTGTAAGGAAGTTTATAAATATTTCAAGTCCAAAACACTTTTATTTGAAAGAGTTGAGAGAATCATATAAATTATATTTTATTATTAAGTTAGCTACAGTTATAGATAAAAAAAAAATAGAGTACTCGAACTCAATCCTCACCCCTCTTGTCAAGCATGAGTATAAGAAGCTCCTTGTCCTTCGATGTAGTTATTAGTCAAAAATTCATGGAATTGCAGCCTAAGTTTGAGCGCATTGATATCTTCGTTGTTTTTACTGAAAGTTTACAGGTGATTAAAACTTGATCCTGCAGGGAAAGGGGGTGTACCAATATGTCGACAAATATGGTGCTAATGTGGATGGTTACAGGTAACTAAAATATCAGCTTTTGGCTTCTGTGATTCTTCATTAATATTCGTATTTGTGGCTCCTGCTTGAGGTTTACATGAACATTTATACCAGCATTAATTGTTCTGATAATTAGCAATGCATCTTGTAATTAAATAGTTCAAGTTAGATATGCATCTGTGATTAGGTCCTTGATAACACAAATCTTTTCTGCTGATTGAAATACAGTCCTATCTACAACACTGATGAATGGTCCCCATCCGGTGATGTCTATGCTGGGGGTAAGTAACTCAACGCGTTTCGAGAACTATACACCCTTGATGCGGAGAAAGAACATTAAGTTATTGATTTCCCTGTTTATGAGGTCAATTTTATCTGTTGATGACATGAACAACGTAATATTTACAGGCAAGACTGGCTTGCTAATCTGGGCGGTTACCCTAGCTGGAATCCTTGCAGGAGGTGCACTTCTTGTTTACACCACAAGTGCTTTAGCACAGTAGACTTCTGCTAGTGATTGCCCAGAAACATAAACACTCCTCCTTGTCAATCCCTATGTGTTTTTTTCTCCCTTGGGCTTGTATTGCAATGGAGTGCATGTAGTCTGATTTTTCATGCGAAATTCCCTTATTGTTAATACTATAGCTGCTGCTGTTGTTCTTTTGAGATCAAATTCATATTGTTCTATTCTTTGATCACATTCCACCTAGTCCTAGGTTGCTGCTGGTGGTGGTGATGTCACGATAGATAGTGGTGGTGGTCTCTGGAATTAGTTGATGAAGTTGTTAGCTTACTTTCAGAATTTTAGCCTTTAAAATGGAGGGTGAGAGATGTTCCTGCGCCACAGGTCCTGCAACACAATATCCAAAGAGTATATTCCCATCTTGGGATGCTATGGCACACACAAAAAAAATATTGCAAGGAAAACAATACTAAATACTGTAGATAATCTCTGGATCATCCATTCTAAGCCAATGGTGTAACTCCAGCTGTCATGTAATCAGGTGGGGCCTTGAGAACCACCTAGTTTGAAACACCTGGCCATCCTGATAATGTTTGCAATATCATATCCAGATTTCAGCCACACAAGCAATGCCATGTACCAAAAACTGTCAATGATTATCATGCTATCGCTTTCGATGTTAGTATTTAATTGGAGCTCAAGACCGGAGGGCAAAACAAGCAGAGATCAGATCAAGCAAAGCTTAAACACTAATTAATCATGGCTACCAGCTCAGTTATGGCTTCACCAGTGAGCCTGAAACCAGCTCCTTTTACAGTCAAGAAACCTTCTCTTCCAAGTCTTTCAAGGAGATCATCTTTCAAAGTTGAGGCTAGTCGTTCGAGGAAATCCAAGACTGATCAGCCTTATGGTCTGTTGCTTGATTGATACATGTCCATAGAATGTTATGTTAATTAATTAATTACCCTTTTCATTAATCATACACATATAATTCTTGTTATTATTATTTGGGTATTGCTATACATAATTGTTGAGGTGCTAATTAATGTTGTGTAAGCTTAATTTTATACTGGTTGGGTTTTTTTTTTCTAACCATACCCACTATGATTAATAAGTGTAATTAATTGATTAATAAAGTAATTAATTGATTGATTCCTGCAATTTGATGGGAGTTTTGAGGCCATGAATTAGACATCTTTATTTATATATATATATATATATATATAAAAGGCTTCGGACATCGATCTTCTTGAAATATTTGGCCTTCGATCTTGTATTTACTATGTAATCAATGCATATTATATTCTCAGCCGGATGTCTGCGCTTCTACTAAGCAATTTAATTAAGAGCTTGTTAGGAAATTAATTATCATAATTCAACCAAGGAATTAGGAATCTCTTCTTGCATGAACCTTTGCAGGCAATTTTTCCTTAATTTTCCTGTGCATTAAAGGCACCAAATATGCGAATAAGATCTTTCCTGGCTAATATTATTTTCTCTTTCCCATCGAAGATTTACGTGCTATTAATCTTTTTGTATTGTTCAATATAATTTTTTTCATCAAATCATTTTTTTTCTCAAAAATATATACGCATGCGTGAGAATCTGCGTGGCCTGTATTTTTATGAGTATGTTTTGTTCCCTTTACTTGAATATTTGTTGAAGAAAAAACATGGATTGTTGTACAGGAATCAATGGCGGCATGGATTTAAGGGGTGGGGTTGATGCTTCAGGGAGAAAGGGCAAGGTAAAATTTCTAATCCATTGCCTTTTTCCTTCGAGTTTAAATACATAAACTATTTCATGTTTTATATATATATATATATATATATGTTCACACACATACATCATTTCAGCTAGGAAGGTGGTGATCATTTCTTTGAATCAGTGGGAACATGATGATGGGAGACAAATGATTTTATTAGGGTGACGACTCCCCATATGCATGGTTAATTAATGGTTTTAATGATTAGGAATGCATGTTTAGAACTGTGATAGATGTTATTTTTTTAAATGTAATATTTAAAATATATTAAAATAATATTTTAATATTTTTTAAAGTTTATTTTTTACATCAATATATTAAAATTATTTTTAGAAAAATAATTTAAAAAAAGTGATCACTAATCATTGATTTAAATGGGCATTGAATTACCCTTCTTAATGAATTATCTTGTACTAACAGAGAGTCAGTGATTGGTAATCCAATTTCTGGGCTTGATGCAGGGAAAGGGAGTGTACCAATTTGTTGACAAATATGGAGCAAATGTTGATGGATACAGGTGAGCTATCTACTGTATATTTCTGAACATTTCTCTGATAAATGGAGGCATAAGTATATGACCAGAGACTGTTATTTTGTGGGGTTTAATACACAGTCCTATCTACGACCCCAAGGATTGGTCTCCAAGTGGTGAAGTTTATGTTGGAGGTAAGCAATGCTGCATTTTGGTAATTAATTTCATGATGCAAGAGAGTATTTCTTTCAAAGATAAATAACTCATGTAATTCCCAGTTTAAGAGCTCAGTTTATTTGATTGACAACATGAACAATATAATCCTTGCAGGCACTACTGGTTTGTTGATCTGGGCTGTTACCCTAGCTGGCCTTCTTGCAGGGGGAGCACTTCTTGTTTACAATACAAGTGCCTTAGTACAGTAGAGTTCTGTCATCATATCCTATCCTAATCTCTGTGTATTAGTACAGTAGAGTTCTGTCATCATATCCTATCCTAATCTCTGTGTATTACTTTCCCTTTTGAATTCGCCAGTACCTTGTAACAATTTCCGTGGATTAATAATAATTAGTGTAAGATCTACTTGTTGCTCTTTAACTTAACCTCGTTACCTGAAAGAGGAATCTTATGAATTCTTAAGACATGTTTTCATTGAGATGATACAGCACATTCAATGGACCATCTAGTGGAGCTGTAAGACTTCATAAGCAAAACCTTGGTGATGAACTGATCCAGCCCTAGTTCTTTGCTTGAATGAATGGATACATGATTTCTTCTGATTCAAAAACATGGCCATAATGCATTCCCCTCAAATTTCCATCTTCCATAACGGGCTGCGAGGTACAACGATCAATCTGGCGAACACCTGTTGTGAGTTACTGCTGTGACCATTTGACTTCTGCTGCTAAGTCGCCTTTAAGTGCAGCACTAAGACTTGTCATTGCCTCTGCGTGATGAAATTAGTTAAGAGGAGATTTGAGGAGTTTTATTGGGCCGAGGCTGGAGGCGAATGAAACAACAGAGGATATATTCCTTCTTGTCAAGCCAAGCCTCGGCAGAGGAGTGCATCCACGTCTGTTGGTCCATTCAGTTCGAGGGTTAAATCAGCTGCAATCAGTTTTCTTTAACCTGTATCGCTGTCTCGTGGAAACTGAAACGGCATTTTCCTGCACCTAGCTGTGGAAGCATCGGCAACGCAGAATGTTGATGACGGGGAAAGAAAGGGAGGTTAATCAGAAGCCGACCTGGAACCAGTTTTTGGTTGCTTGACTCAGTTCCACCCGCCATCTGAAAACGGCTAAAACGCTCACGAGTGTAATGAATGCATCATCTAGTTTTTTTTTTAATATTTTTTATTTATTAAATTACTAAACCTGATAATAACAAAATAATAATAATAGTAATAGTAATAGTAAAAATAATAATAATAATAATAATGGTGAAATGATAAAAATGACCTCGGACTCGAGCTATCGAATTTGAGCTTTAAATATAATTAGATCTTTTTAATGTGTTTTTAAAAACAAAAAATACCTATTTTATCTTTAATTTTAAAATATCCAAAAAATTTACTCTCAATGATTAGTTTTTTTTCATGGGCAAACATCCACGGTGGGGATCAATGTTTTTACCGTTCCCTTCAGGTTTCTTTTTCTTTTAATTTTAATTTTAATTCTTGCCGGGCGGCAATTCTTGGGATGCATGAGAAAGCTTAGTAGCTACTAACTGCAGGGAGCCATATCCACCAGCAATTGAGCTTAAGCCTCTCCTCCGATCAACCCAGTAGCTCTCATGTCATATCATTTCACCTGTCATCCGATCAACCCAGTAGCTCTCATGTCATTTCATGTCACCTGTCATCTTGTCCTGGTTTAAAACTGTCGGTAAGGCCATAAACACATAAATTTTGGATTAAATTAGTGTTATCTTGCAAATTTATGTTTTCTTCAGAATTCTTTCTTTCTGGGGTCTTTTCTTTTTAGATTGTTGAGGCAGATATATGGTCTCACTGAATTTTGATTGTTTCTTAACCATCAGTTTTGGGCATTCTCTTTTCTGCAGATAAATGGACAGTTAAAATAAACAATCTTCTTCAGGTTAGTCTTATTCACTGTAATTCTTTGTCTTCATTTGGGTCATAGATTCTTGGATTCACTCTCTCTATCATATTTATAATTAAAAAAAAATTCAGCTGAAATAGCTAGAATTCTTGTTGAGTTCTTGGAGGCTTCAGTTGTTTTTCTCGAAGGAGTTTATCCTTCAGGTACCAAGAGTGTACCTAAAAATATGTTTGCACTATAGTAGAGTATTTGTTATTTTTTAAATAATTTTTCATCCTAAAATGTATATAATCTTTTATTTTTTTAATATTAGTATATTAAAACAATCCAAAACATACAAATTATATTAAATTTTAATAAAAAAATTTAAATTTTTTTGAAAACATAGGTTAACTTCCATTCCTAAATAGTTTTTAAAACTAGAAATCACACTTTTTAATGTAAAGTTCTGTCCTTTATAATGATTAGCATGTTCATTTATTGAGTTTTGGTTTTGATTGGTGAAGATCATTTGCGAGGAGGAGGTACATGAATGCGGTAGTGCAAAGAGCTAGGCATCCCCAGCTTAGAGATTACATTCACTCTTCTGTTTCTGGGCTTATCCAAAAGGTTGGTTCTTGATATTCCTCTCCTTTGATTACTGTACTTGAATAAATGGTAAAGAGAACTTTTTGTCGGTTGTTTTTTAATGCAGTAGTGTTGATACTGTTAGAAAAACTCCTTTATAATACTTTGTAGAGATCTGGTATGTCAATGTGCTTACAGGTATAGAAAGGAAGAACTTTTTGCTGATTGATTTTTAATACATAGTTTGAAATGCTTGTAGAAATCTTGGTTTTGTTGATACTTGATTGATCTTGGTCATTCCTGTCTCCGTCGTGTGTGTGCCACCGAGCTGGTTTGCAATGTTCCTGCTCTACAGTACTTTATGGTTTTCTTTCCTCAAATTCTTTGGCAAAAATAGAATTTACAATGTTCATATTTACTGGGTGAACTTTTTCAAATGTTTTCTTAATGAATTCTTTCTGATCTGTTGACTGCTTTCCTTGCTCTGTTGCTAAGTTTTACACGTGGTGTTGTGGATCCTATCCTCTATTAGATAGGCCGAATTGGAGTGTTTATTTTGATGTACAGCCCTAACAGCTGGTCCATTTACAATGGTGGATAGATTCCCTTCTCAGCTGAGTTTACCCTGGTTTTTTAATACCATTAAGAAAACTTTTGTATGTGTAACTATCTATGCTAGTTTCAAAACAGGGACTGGTGGAGAGAGTAACTGTAATTTTCTTTATAACATCCCGCTAGAGAGGTTCATTTTCAAGCTCACAGTGAACCAGTCTCGTGGCTCAAAAGTGGAAGGAGAGTTCTCTCTATGATCATTCTTGATGTAGTTGAACTTATTAGAATAAGTGATTCTAGTCAACAAATAGGTGAGGATATGTTCGACATATATTATATGAATAATGTAGTAAATACATTTATGGGTTATTAGATCTGAAGATTGTTTTGTTTAGGGTAATTATGTAAGCATTATTCTAAACGTCAGATTTTTATATTTTAAAATTTTAATTTTGAGAATTTAATTTTAGTAATTTTTTTGATTTTTTTGTTAATTTTTTATTTCATCATTTTTTTCTTTATAATTTTAGATTTGTTTTTGTTAAGATAGAGTTTCTACTCTATTTATGGAGCATTTAAAAATGTAGGTCAACTTATATTTTTTAAAAAATTAATTTTTTTAGTTAAAAATTAAATTTTTTATATGTTTTAAATAGTTAATACACTGATTTCAAAAATAATTTAAAAAAAAAATTAAATACATTTCAGCATAAAAATAATTTAAAAAATAATCATATTCACAATTATACTCTGAAATAAATCTTTAAAGCTTTGCAAACTTTCTAAAAAAATAGACTTGATAACTATTATTCTTGTAAAAATAAAACCTACAAACTTAAGAAATTCACATCAGCAAATTCTTTTAATCATTAAAATTTTTGTGTTTTTTATTTGTTTGTTGTTACCCTTAACCTCCGCGTGCATTAATTCTTAGTTAAACTGTCTGTCTCGGAAGGTCTTACCAAAGTACTTCCACGAGGTACTCGGTTAATGTGGCAGTAATTTGGTATGCACTGTCTGCTACTGGTTGGTCAAATATGCTAGATCCACAAAATCCAAGCAAACGCTCTTGCTGTTTGCTGTATGATTTAGCTTTTGTGAACTCTTCGACATTTTTAGAGGTGAGGATTGAACTTCTCTTTTACCAGATTGCTGGTGGGAGATAACCGCTTATGATAGCGCAAGCAAGGATGCAGATTTATGGATCCCGACAGACACAAAGCAGATGCAGCAAACTCCATTAATAACCCCAATAAAATCCATGAGCAGCGAACCTCTGTCCGTGCAGTAATATTTGGAACATCCAAGTTTATCTGAACCAAAACGTCAAGAGGGGAAGAATTCATAGACAGCTGGTTCACATCTACAAAAATTTACTCTTAACTTGTTTTACACATCCTCTTGAATTCTGTTTCTTGTTTAGATAAAACCTTATAGCAACATTATCACTAAGATCTGTTTCTCACCTTTTGGTTTTTCCCACACAGGCACACAACAGTTTTAGAGTTTCAGTAATATGAGGTCTAGCCATAGTTCCATAGAATCGTATACTTCATTCGAGACGGTATACCAGGCACACAACAGAGTTAGAGCTTAAGCAATATGAGCAATTTGTTTTTGTTTGAAAACGCAGGTAGTTTTATAAGTTAATGGAATTCGTGATGCTTTTGTTATTCACTTGTTTTCTTTACTGCATTTTGCAAGACAGCTACAAGAAGCATGGAGCACAGGGTAGCCTAGGTAGGAAGTAGTGTTTGTACGCACTAGATGAGCAAATCCAGAGTCTTCCCTCTGTGTACGTTTCTTTCTTGAGCACCATACAGCCACAAGCCTCATCAAGAGTTCACTAATTTTACAAGGGCCGACTCCTGATACAAAGAAAGTCCACAATAACCAAATGATCCAAGCCCATATGAGGACTTGTCTCCCTGCGCAACAAAGCAGCATTAAACCACATTCTGCTTTCCAACTGGTTGATTTTGTTTCTCAAGGAACTCCAAAATGCATAGAAGATCCATTTTTTTATGGCTTCCACAAACACTCAAAATCCTGTCTTTGTCACAAAACAGACTCCTATATGTTGATGTATTCAAGGACTTATAGTTCTACGAGACTGTAAAGATCATGAATCATATTCATTAAACAGAAGGTTTTTGGCTTGAATACCATTACAGCTGGAAATCAAATTAAAACAAAACAAACCACATCTCCACATCCCGAAGACTGTGATAACTGAACAAATGACTTAGTCATAGCTCCTGAAGGATAGGAGCTTATTCAAATCAAAGACTACTTGCATTTACTAAGGTTCTAACATATCCTCCCTAAACTGCACTTGCTGAAAGCAAGTCCACCTACTTCATGCTTTGAACTCCTAGTAGATTACGCAGCTTTAAAAACGATTCTAATTTCAAAAGCTTTGTCATGATATCTGCCACCTGCTCACCAGTACCACAATGTACTAACTCCACAATACCCTCCTTGACCAGATCGCGTAAAAAATGAAACGTTACATCGATGTGTTTGGTTCTTCCATGAAAGAACTGGATTTTTTTGATAACTTGATAGTTGAACTATTATCACAAAAAATCTTAACACACTTATATGAAGAGAAACCAAGATTGTTGAGCACTCTTTTTATCCAGATATTGTGGCAAGCACATGCCGCAGCAGCTACATATTCTACTTCAGTGGTGGAAAGAGTCACTAATGGTTGTTTTCTTGAGCTCCATGCAACTGCACCACCACTTAGAAGAAACACATATCCAGAAATGCTTCTCCTATCTTCTATATCACCGGCATAATCACTGTCGGTATAAAACTTAAGATTATCTTCAGAACAGTTCTCATAACTCACTCTCAAGTTCCCAAGTTCTCAGCACCCCTTTCATAAAACACTCCTAAGTTCACAGTCCCCTTCACATATTTGTGGACTCGTTTTGCTGCTGCCATATGAGAGACTTCAGATCTGCCATGAATTTGCTTAATAAGCAAACAACAAATGTAATTTCTTGTCTAGTTACTAATAGATACATCAAGCTACCCATTATCTGTTTGAACAAGGTTGAATTCACACTGGCTTCTCCACCATCTTTTACCAGTTTCATGCCTGGCATGATGGGATATTTCACAGGATTGCAGCTTCCCATTCCAAAACTTCCCCAGCATACTTCATTTGGCATAAATGTATCCCTTCACAACTATGCTGAACCTAAACTTCTAGAAAGTACTTTATCTTCCCCAAGTCACCCATGTCAAACTCTAGTTTCATTGACTTCTTAAACTTCATTCCTTGTATAAATTATATTATCCACATAGAGACTAATAATTAAGAATTTACCGTCAGCTTCATGTTTGAGAAACAGTGTGCTCTTGACTGCATTTCTTAAAACCCTCCTTCATGAAGAATTCTTCAATTCTGCTATGCAGGCTCTTGGAGCCTATTTCAAGCCGTAAAGAGCATTCTTAAGCTTCAAGACTTTATACTCTTCTCCTTTACGAACAGTCTTTTGGTTGCTCCACGTGTACTGCCTCCTTCAGTTCCCCATGAAGGAACACACTCTTGACGTCTAGCTGGAAAACAATCCATTTTTTTATTTTTTTTTTGCGCCGCTAAAGCCAAGATCAATCTTATGGTGTCCCAACGAGCTACAGGTGCAAAAACTTTGTTGTAATCAATCTCATACCTCTAAGTATAACCTTTGACTACCAAATGTGCTTTGCATTAACTACTTCTCCCTTTTCATTCAACTTCATTCTAAAAATCCATTTGACTCTAATATTCTTTATCCCATTCAATAGACTTACAAGTTCCCATGTCTTATTCTTTTCTGTAGCTTCCATTTCCAAATCCATCGCTTCCCTCCATTTTTTTCTTTTACTGCTTCATCAAAGCATAGTGGATCATCATGGACCATAAAACAAGCCAAGTTTGACTCTTCTAAATACCATCTCCACTAACATAGTCTTCCTCCCATTAGGGTTCCCTCCTAACTCTTTCCCCTGGTATAGCAACATCTTCTCCTTCTAACTCTTCTGTATACAGACCAGCAAAATCATCTGCTCCTTCCAACTCTTCTGTACCCGGACCAACTCCTTCTACGTGTTCTTCCTCATCTCCACCTTATTCTTCTTCATCATTATCATAGTCACTGATTTCCCTATCATCACTATCTACCCAAGTAAAAACATCATTTTTCACGTCTTCATCACTCTGCCTCCAATTCCAGCTCTCATTCTCTTCAAACATAACATCCCTGCTAACAATCACCCTTTTAGCAGTAGGATCATAAAGGCTTTAGATTCTTCACTAACACTGAGAAACACACATCTATGACTTTTCTTATCTAACCTTTCTCTCTTCCTATCATGAATATGCACATTAGCAATACAGCCGAAGACCCTAAAGTACTCAACATTGGCTTTTTCTCCACTCCAAATGCAATCCCCATCAAACTGCTTCTGGCCAAAAGATTTTAGGCATCTCCTTTTTTGAAAGCAAGCATCGAACCATGTTTTATACAGTTCGATTCTTACATTCTGCCACTCCGTTCTGTTGAGTATAGGCAGCAATAAGTTGCCTCATAATGCCATGATTGACACGAAACACGTTTAACTCCTTGGAAGTGAATTCGCCTCCCCTGTCCGTCCTCAAATAACATATATCACAGCCTGACTCTTTTTCAACAAGATTTTAAAATACTTTAAACATTGAAAAAGTTTCACTCTTCTCGGCTAAGAAAAAAATCTAAGCTTTTCTACTGAAGTCATCAATAAAAAATAGCAAGTACCTTTTAGGACTACTTGACGTTGGAGTGATGAGACCACACAAATCTGCATGTACTAACTGAAGTCTCTTTGAAGCCCCCCACTGACTTTTCTTACTTTTGTTATTCATATGACCATAACGACGATGCTTTAGGTCTGAGAAGTCATCTTCAATTACTATAAAACATTTTGAAGGCTAATTAATCATAATTGCTTGTAAAACAAACATCTTGTTAGCTGCCATTAAAGTTTGCATAATAAGGCCTCTTGTTGGATGATATATTTTACAAGCCCTATCTTTCATGACAATAGAAAGTCCTCGTTCTTAAAGTTGACCTATGCTCAATAAATTATTTTTGAGCTCAAGAATGTAAAACACATCTCTTACCACTTGAGTTAAACCTTCAGTCTCAAGCTTAATGCTCCCTTTTCCCATTACCATCATCCTTGCACCGTTGCCTAATTTTACTGAGTGTCTAAACAGCTCATCCATGTCTATGAACCAATCCTTGTTTCCAAATATGTGGTTAGAACAACCTGAGTCTAGGAACCAAACATCTCTTTCTTCGCATTCTTGTCCTTAACGTAAGCCATCAGTAGAAGTTCTTGCTCCTTATTCAAATCAGCATAATTTGCACCCTTCTCCCAACTAGGGCACTTATTTTGAAAATGCCCTAGTTTATGACATTTCTAGCAGTCTACAGTGGCTTTGTTGAAGCTTCGTCTTCCTCTATCACATCCACATTTCCAAGTCCCTCGTCCCTTTTCTTTTCCTGCTTTGTCTTCATGAGTGATCTTGAAAACTTGTTCTTCTTCACCTTGACCCTTCATTCTATGCTCATGCACATCAAGGGTGGTCTAATATGTTGGGAATTCTAATTGGTGATGTATTGATATTTATTCATAGGAGGTCAAACATATTGACACAATATTTACATGGTTCGGCAAAACCACCTACATCCATGAGAGAGAGTCTATATTATTGGAGATTAGAAAAAAAAATACAAAACAAATACATGGAGGAGAAAGATCAATTCTCTCTATTTTACTCTCAACTCTCTTTACTGCACTTGCAACTGCTGCAATGGCAGCAAAGCTGCTACCATTACAGCTCTCTCTTTCTCTCTACCCTCTTTACATTCTCACAAAACTCTTTACATTTTGCTCTCTAAAATCATGTCTCTTTTATAGGCATCCATGGAAGCTCTTCTTGCTTTGTTGTCAATATTGGTGGCTACCAACTCTAGCTCATTCAACAATGGTGGCTACCAATAATCAATGGTCAATGGTTGGTGCCTTACATGAAATGACAACCAACCTAACATAATGTTCATTGATGGTCATTGTAATTGTTGATGGGAGAAACTATCACTCATGATTTAAAAACACTCATAAAATACTTTTTATTTTAAAAACAAAAACTTATAAGAATTAAAATAAAAATTTCAATACATATCCTCTCTTTTTCTTTGTATTTTTCTCAATCTCTTCATACATAATAACATAAACTCAGCTAATTATTTATATATGAATTTAAAATAAAAAATTCAATTATAAAGACTACTATGATTATCAGTAAAAACAGCTAACAACTAACGATTAATGATTGTCCTCCTTAACTTTCTAAATTAAGTTTACTTCAAAGTAATCACGTTGTGGGACTCCTCAAATGAACATACTACATAATTGAATTTAGGAATTATTGATGAAGAATCTCGTATGTGATCATTGGACGTTTCACTCATATTCTCTACATGAGCCTTTATTTTGTTGGCTATGTGTAAAACGCGAGCAAAATAGGCATTCATTGATTCTCCTCCTTCATGCGAAGAACTTTAAAATCACAACGTAATGACTGTAGCTGTTCCCTTTTAACCCACGTTGAACCCTTAAATTTTTGCTTCATAGAGTCCCAGATTGCCTTTGAAGAGCTTCTGTCAAGAATGGTCTCAAGCACATCTCGTTTGATTGCTTGATAAAAAAGATTCTTTGCCTTTAAGTCCTTCAGCTTATTTTCTTCATGCTCCTTCCATTGAGCATCGGTGAGTTGATTAGTTTATGTCATCACTGATGAGAAAGACCGTGCTTCCCCTGCAACATGCACCATGACGCCATGATCTTCAATATTCCAATATTTTTTGGAATGAAACAGATTCTCCATCAGAATGATCATAGTGCCCTACAAATTTAGGCATGTAGCTGGTGCTGCTTCCTTCTGCCATTTCAAGAAAACTCTCAAACTCTCGTTCACTCTTGTAATCACATTCCCGTTAAGAGCTCTGATATCAATTGTTGATGTATTCAAAGACCTATAGTTATACGAGACTGTAACGATCATGAATCATATTCATTAAACAGAAGGTCTTTGGCTTAAATAGCCATTACAGCTGGAAATCAAATTAAAACAACAAACCACATCTCCACATCTCGAAGATTGTGGTAACTGAACAAATGATTTAGTCATAGCTCCTGAAAGATACGAGCTTATTCAAATCAAAGACTACTTGCATTACTAAGGCTCTAACACTATACACGGTCACCTCCTGCCCTATTTCGAAAAAGGATCAATATGGATTCCATTGAGGCAAAAATCAAGTGGAGGAAGAAGACCCAAGAAGAAAATATATCAGAGTGCAAGACCTTGACAGAGCAATGGACTTACAAAATAAGCCATTTTTAATACTAATGCTCAAGTCCATCATCCAATCACAGAGACATCAGTCTGTCTTTCTAAAAAGTACCCTTCAACTTTTCGTGTTGGTGGTGGTAATAGCTGGACACCTCCTTTTGTTACTTCCACTGAGAAAACTGAAAAGATTGCAAGAGAAGAGGCTGAAGCAAAAGAATTAATGGAGCCCATTTTGGTTAAGAACTTGAGGAAGTTGTTGATGTTGTCAGTTGATTGTAGGGTGCCCTTAGAAAAGATTGAATCCATTGAAAATGAATAGGGTTTGCCTTGAGATTTCAAAAACTCGTTGATTCCAAAATACCCAGATTTTTTTCAGTCAGAGATTTCAACGGGATTCTTCATTAACAGTTACCTCTCGTGAGGAAAGACTGAGGCTTGAAGGTGTTCCTGCTATCAATCCTACGAAAAAGAAGGCTAGAATATCGAAAGTTGGTAACTTTCTTGGTCCGTTTGCTTTTGACATGGGTTTTGCTTCTGGTTTTAGGCCAAACATGGTTTATATTGAGGAACTTTGAGAGGTGGCAAAGAATGGAATTCCCTTCTCCATATTTGAATACTAGGAGATTTGAATTTGCTGATCCAAAAGCGTCAAAGCGTGTGGTGGCAGTGCCTCATGAACTTGTTATGCACTTGACTTAACAAGCTGGCTAACTCAAGAGAATAGGAAGAATTAGAGAGAATTAGAGAAGTGGAAAAGAGAGATGAATGAATTGCTTCTGCAATCTGTTATTTCTTACTTGTCTCCTCACAAGTTCTTGATACCATGATTTATGTACAATGAACTCTAGCCTCCTGGCTATCTCAACTGACCATCTAACTAACAATTAACAACTCTAACAAACTAACTTTCATCACATTGACTGTTATAACAGCTACTAACTAATACTTCATCTTTAGCTAATTCTGCATATTTTCTTCTTAATTGTCACATACTGTTATTTATCTCTTCTTCCTTGATTGCCAAGCTTCCTTGCTACCTTCCTCTCGTAACAGAACTCCTTGGTTCGACTATGGAGAAGAGGATGACATCTGCTCAGTTGGATACTTTTCATTCTGAGTTTATGTTGCCATCTAGATTATTGTACATAACTTTTGATGCTTATGATGGTTCTAACTTGATCGAAAAATGCCCATAACTTTTGTTTCATGATAAGTTTGTAGCTCTTAGTGGTCAGGCACCGATTGATTCAGGTAGTGCATCTTCAAAACTCTTTACCTGAACTGTGTTTTGCCTATTTCTACGACAATTGCAATAGCATTTGAGACTTGTGAAGATTATGCTCTTATTGCTAGTTTATCCCATGTAATAGTTGAATTGCCGGAAGAATATCGATTAGGAGCGCATAATTAGAAATTGTTTGCTTAGAAGAATTGAAGTACGTGTTTTCAGAAAAGCCTTTATGTAAGGAGGCAGAGACTCCAAGCTTGGTGTATTTAAGAAAATGATCTTGGTGGTCTTCCTAAATATTCTCTCACTGCAGATTCGTTCTTTTGTTACAGTTTACCTTGATGTCTTGTTATTCCATTGCAGACCATTTGATTGATGTAGCTGTTTTTGTAATTTAAGGAGGAAATAGAGCTACATTGTTCTTTATGACAACGAGAGAGCACAAAAGGAATATCATTGTACAACAAGAGGGGATAACAAGCCACCAAGACATTATGATGAAAACAAAGAACAAAAATAGTCTATTTAATTCTTAAATAACATCCAACTGTGGCACTGGCCAGTGCCTGTTGTTGTCATGATGAAATGTTTCAAGAAAACGGCAAGTTTGTGGTGTTAGTTTACTTGTTTCTCCTATTTGATGCTGATGTTATATGTATCGAAAGATTATTTGACACCAGAAGCTGTAATGCTACTGGTTCCTTGTCTTTCCATAAGCTGGAAAGTTTACCTGTATTCAGGTTCTTGCTTCTGTGACCAATTGAAAATGATAGTGATGCAAACCTGGAGAATAGATCCGTTACCGTTCTGTTACTATCATGTTCAAAGTCCATTTGGCTTTGTGACTGGAGGAATGTTTACTAAGAGCTGGTACTGGGGTCTACCCTGCACATCTACTTGATTTCGATAGCTTCTGTGGAAATATTTGAGCTCACTAGCATGTACTGGTGGGTTTGCATGCCAAGAATTTTCTGGTGACTCGAAGTTTTGCTACCTATTGTGAGGATGATGAATCCATATATGGCAGATCATGATTATCATAATGACTGAAAATCGGAGCAGCTTGATGTTACGAGTCATTGCATATAGAACAAGCAATCCGGCAATGCCATCTTTCTCGGTAGCGATTTAGCATAAACCAGAGTTTCGCACGATCTCCTCATCCACTCGCAGAGAAGGTGACATGGTCTCTCCATACTGATGAAGTTCGTGGACAATTGACTAACAGGATCATTTCGTAAATGCATGAACTAGCATCTAAACTGTCCAAACATTCATCTTCAACATAAGCAAATGTAACTCAAAACAAATGAATTGAGGTTCAATGAATGGAAAATCCTCTTGGCTCCTTTCATAACCCCTTTTTTATGTTATTTCTCAATATATATATATATATATATATATATATATATATTTGAAATAAAAAAAATATGACAGTGAGAAGAGGATGCTAGAATGCTCTAAAAATAGTTAAAAATTTATTGAGGATGTTTAAAATTACAAAGATTAAAATTTGATGGTATTTTATTAACTGATGAAAGCTCTGTTGACAAAGAAAATTCAATTTGATGAAGAAAAGTCTAAAATCAGACTTTTATGGACTCAATTAAATTTTATTGAAAGTTTAATTGAATTTATGAAAGGTTTGACTACAAAAAACATTGATTTTGAACTTAATTTGAGCTTTAATTAGAAAAAATTAAAGTTATGGGATCACATTATAATTTTTAAGAGTTAATTTGATCAAATCAGAGGCTTAATTGCATAAATATTAAAGTTTAATAGCCAATTAGGGACTTAATTGAAGAAATTTAAAACCAAGGATCAAAGTGGAAAGGCGTGTAAATAGAGGGGCTACAATTGAACCAAATCAGGAGCCAAATTGAAGAAATTAGAAATTTATTGCTTAATTGAGGGTCAAATTACATAAATTCAAGACCAAGAACCAAAGTGAAAAAGACGGTCAACTTTAGGGCTGCTGTTGAATTTTTTACAAGGATGCAATTGCATTGTTTTTAATCAAAATTGCAATTGAGGACTTGATAAAATAAATTATAAATTAAGGACCAATATGAACTTTGACACATTTTTGCTGCCTCTTTCTTTTAAATGAAACGACGTGTTTTGTCCAAAACTACATCGTTTTATCTACTGTTCACCAAAAAAAAAAGATCAAAATAGTGTCATTTTGAATGGCACTATAACCTTTCTTCTTCCCCTAAACGCACAAAACGCACAAAATAGGGGAAGAAAAAGATTTTTCTTCCTTTATTTTCACCAACTTCTCTTCCTTAAAAGTATCAAAAAGACTATGACCATAGCCCTACTTGTATAATTTCTTACCCGTAGCTTACCACAAAGTGGTGAAAAAAGGAGGGAACGTGCCCCAAAGATAGTTGTAGGTCGGCAGCACTGTGAACGCCCCAACCACTTCCCTACCCTATTTTTGTCTATAAAAACAAGGGGATAGAACAAAGAAAGAGGGCACAAGAAAAGGGATAGAATGAAGATAGAAGGGAGAAAACGAAGAAAAAAAACAAAAAAAAAAAAACAAGAGGGAGAGGAAGATGAAGGAGAAGCATCGCCGACCACGAACACTGCCATCGTGACCACAATACCTTCACCGCTAATAGCCACGCTCAAGCTGCACCACCCCCAGGTAACCTTCAGCCGCCTCGTCTCTTTCTTCTTTGCTCAGTTGTTGTCTATATTTGCATACAGAACGTGAATAATTCACGTTTTGCAATAAATGATGGAGGGTTGGTTACTGTGCTTAAACACAATAACTAGCTCATTTAGTTTTGGGTCGAGTCTGCCCTAGCCTATTGATTTGAGCCGGGTCCAGCCCATTTCAAAAAAATAATAAAAGAAAATTTATGTTTCTTTTAGTATTTGTGATTTTTCACCTTTTGATTTATGTCTTTTTTTATTAATATCGAGTAGTATTTTTATTTCATAAAAATACAAATCCAATATTAAAATACTTGATTTTCGTCAAAAGTTCCAAAAATACAAAAACAAAATTGAAAAAAATAAAAAAAATTATTTTTATGCATACAACCAAGTGTCTTAAAGCTAAAAAGGTCATATTGTGTTTTTTGTACATCCAAAAAAAATGTTTTAGCTTATATTTTGGCTTTAATAATCAGTTTATTAAAGTCAAGAGAACATTGGTCAAAATTGAGGAAACAATAAAAATTTTATTTTGTTTTGTTTTAGTATCAGGAATTATGAATTTATAAATAAAACGTATTCCTGATATTAAAAAGATATTTTTTCTTATTAACAACATAGAACAGTTAGGTTTTTAGCCAATAAGATAAGAATCTCTTTACAAAGAAAAACTTTTTCTTAAAACCGCAAACAAACCAACAAATTTTAAATACCAAAATCAAACCTTAGATTTTATCAGACAAAACAATGCATGCAGCGTACCTTAGTTAAGGCATATCTGGGGTGTTAATATCTTTTTTTTATATAACTAGTCTCTGTATTCTATTTTTTATACTAATTAGGGTTCCTAGTGATCAAAATACTAGATGGCGACTCTCATTCTAATTTTCTACTGATAAGAGATAAGAAGTTGTTGTCTCTCATATTTTATCAAAATAAACTATATATCTATCAATTATATATAATTTTTTAGGGTGGACAATCACTGCGACGCCGTATACGTGCGACAGTTACTATATATGTTCACCTAATCACCTTTCTATTTGTGTTGCTTGTTTATCTTCTATGATTTGCTGCCTAGCCTGTATGCATCCTAAAATGCATGTTTAATCACTCAAACTGTCTCGTCTCGCTCTCTAAATGATCAGGAAATGTGCATTTTCCAGGTTAAAATCAGAAATAAACCTCGCTCCACGCCTCTCTCTTGAATCTCTTGCACTCTATCTATCCTGAACAATCCTGCTAGCCTGTGCCTAGACCGAAAACCATTTCCCTACCCAAACTGCTCCTAGTTAACAAGCCTGCTGTTTGATGTCAGCTTACCCTTTAACAAAGACAAAATCGTGAGGCACAAATATATACATTTTAGGTAAAAATTTCCATTTTAAAGACTGCATCAAGTAGACTAAAAATAACTTAAAAACATTTCATCAAATTGAAATTTGGTGTGCATAATTCTTGCATTGTTGTTCTTTCTTATTCTTAAGCTTATGTTACATGATGGTGGTTAATACTAGCTACCACCTTCTTTTTAATAACAAGTCTTAATTATGAGAGTAATTGGATCCAAAATCCCTTGAGAAGACATCAAATCACTTTATCAACTAGACTAATCGATACCTGGTTTACGTTAATTCATGAAAATAAAACAGAGTTGTAAGAAGCGAAGGCAAGAATCTTCATGGGCACATAAAGAAACAAACAAATCTTTTCCAAATCTCCACACTATGATTATTAGCACATAAATCTAAATAAACACATGAGAATTGTCTGCAAAAGGGTTCTTATACCTATGAGGCAGTCCCGGCTGCCTGTGCGATATGAATCATCATCATCATCATCGTCATCATCATGTTTTCGTTTTTTTCTTCCCTGATAAATGCTATAGTGTACATCATTGCATTATGAACCGCAGAAAGTCAGTATATTAATCGATTAGAAGAGACCCTTAAGTTGATTGGTGGGGAAGATCTATCATTAATTCGTGGTGGAACCCTCTATCAGCTCAATTATTTTATCAAGTCCTGTCATGTTTGCATCAAGTGGCCATTTTGTAGCTCGGATTTTCCATAAAAGGAGGCTTTTCAAGACTAAAAAAACGTGCATTTGAGATGGCTACCATTAGGTTGCTTTTTTATTATTATCATCGATGAAGGTTCATTAGATAGTAAATGCCCTATCATAGAAATATGTAAAAGGGGTAAACATGTATTTAATTGGAGGGATAAAGAAAGATATGTAAAATAAATTTATTTTCAGATTAACTTTTTAAAGAAATTCTTTTTTCCTTTATAAAAAAACATGTTTCTTTTATCTTTATTATTTTATCTCAAAACAATAACCAGATAAAAATAGCTACTTTTCTTTCATTAGTTGTCTACGTAATATTATATTCCAAATCACTTATATGATATCGGGTAGTTTTTCACCTCCACAAGTATATTATGCTGCTGCAATGCTTATATAAAATAATATATAGTACGAATTTTTATTTTTTGGATTTTTTTTTGTCAGAAACTGTGGATTCAACAAATAAAAAATTTAACGGGAAAGCAGAAATCATTCTACACATATATTATTATTATTATTATTATTATTATTATTGTTATTATTATTATTTATTGTGACAATGTAATTACCATTTTACCTAACCAAAAAAAATTAATAATTTTAATGTTGAAGGTATTTTGATTTTTTCACATGACTTAATGGTTATTACCATATTAATGGAGGTAAAATTGGTTTTTTTATATTTTAAAGCATGTTGAAATGAGTTATTTATCTTTAAAAATATTTTTAAAAAAAATTACCAACTAGAAACTTTTCAGTCTTTGCACTTTTTATGCACAGTAAAGTAATTCATATATCTTTAAAAGTAAAAAATTAAAACTACTATCTAGGAGCTTTCTAGTCTTTGCAATTTTTTTATGTATAATTTTTAAAGCTTGTGAGCAAGGATTTTTTTTATTTTTCCATCATGGTTTTTATATTATTAAGAACTTGATTAAAGGCAAATTAGTCTTTAATAAATATAAATAATATTTTCATAGAAAAACTGATAATGTACATGATGTTTTCTACGGCCAAAAACTCTTTTTCTTCTTGTTATTAAAATCTTCATGACATCCTTTTTATGTCGGGGAAGCAAAAATAACATGATTTTTATGTTATGATGCTTTTTTTCTCTTTATTTTTTTTTCTCTTCTTGAAATTTGTGTTTATCATTTAAAATTTTAGATTTTTACTCGATATTTCAACTTTGATCTTTATTCTTTTAATTTTTGATTTTTTTTCACCCTTTTGTAAAACTTTTATTTGTTTAGAATTTCACTCTTCAATCACAATTTGTTATATAATAATTTTTTTAATTTGATCTTTATTTTTTTAATTTCATCATTCAATCCTAATTTTTGATATATTGGTTTTTTAAATTTGGTCTTTATTATTTAGATTACTATTTCTTTTCTTCTCCCTATTGTAGCATTTTTATTTTTATTTCAATTTCATCCTTCAATTCCAATTTATGATTTATTATTTTTCTCAATTTGATCCTCTCTTGTTTAAATTTTTCTTGTCTTTTTGCAACATTGATTTTTCTTTTCAATCTTACCTTTCAATCAAAAAAATTGTAGTTTCCTCTAATTTATTTATTTATTTTTATTTCATTTTTTATCCTTAATCTTTTAATTGCTAGTTTTGGTTTTAAATCCTTTTATATAATTGATTTTTTTCTGATTTAATTCTTCAACATTTAATTGGTTGTGTTTTTTCATATATGTTGCTTTTGGTCTAATGACCTCGGTCACATGTTCAGAAAAATGTTGTGGGTTGACATTTAAAAAAAAATATAATTTTATCATTTGACATGGGTATTTTTCTTTAAAATATTACCTTTATGGTTTCCTTTATTTTATTTTTTCTATCTAGTTATCATGATCTCATAACTCGAATCGTGGGTTTAACGGGTTAATCTAATTTTACTCTCTTCTTATTATACAAGTTACAAATTTATCATACTAACTCGGATTAACTTAAGCCAGGATTTTTTTAACCCAATTTTATCATTTCATATTAATTATGTATAACTTGAGTTGCAATTTTTATTTCCTTCTTTAATATATGCTTACAACACCTCAACATATTTCTTAACAAAAAAAAATAATTTGACCCCACAATATAGCACGAACCATGTCTAGTTAATAAATAAAAAAAACTAAAAGAGGTTGCATTTTTTTTTTCATAATCATTAAGAGTAAATTGAAAAGGCCATAAAGCCAATAGCTAAAGTGAAATATAAAAATATGAAAAAAAATAGACTTAGAAAAAAAAAGGAAAAACATTGTTCTACTATAGTAAACAACATAGTACCTAAGATTTATTATTGCACCATAATTTGATACTATCAGAAGATCTTAAGAGGTCATTTCTTGTATAAGTAAAGTTTGAATCCAAAGTATGCAACTAAATATCAACCTGATGAAGGATGGTGGAGAAACAATCAAACAAGCATATAGTTCCCTCCTCAAAAACAATTTTGTTCCTTAACAACCAAATACTCCAAGTAGTACTGCTGGAAATTAGTCTCCAAACTGATCTTTGAAATTTACCTTGCACCATTTTGAGCCACTATCAAAGCAGTGAATCAATTGTTCTCGGTAAACAACATTGGATACCCCACCAATCCAAAACTTTCATCCAAACACTCCTAGAAAAGTTATAATTTATAAAAAGGTGCTATGAGACTTCCAAATCTGAGCTAAAAAAACACATGAAATTTGTGAGGTAGACAAAATATTTGGTTTAAATCTATGTTTTTTCCTTAATCTCATATTTGATTTATTAGATATTACAATTCATAATTTACTATGAATTAACTTCTAATAGTTAACTTGGTCTTATAACATGTATCGCAGATTTGATGAGTTAATCTAATTTACTCAAGTTTTTTTGTGTTTTTTAATTAGTTTTTTTTTTAATTTTATCTATTTATATTGAGTTAATTAGAAATTTAATTTTTTAATTTTTTTAATTTTTTTTCTATGAGTCATCTAAAGACACTATTAATATAAAAATATTACAATATCTAAATATTTTTTATATTAAAAAAAATTGTTTCGATTCACAATATAAGATAAGTGGAGAAGGATGTGGTATGATATTAAACTCTATGGGGGCTCAACTCATGATAAATGTGCACAATAACATGATATAAATTCATCTAAAATTAAGAAGAGCATAAAAACATATGCTAGGATTTCCTGCCTTGTAAATATGCATGATAACCTTATTTTTATGGTTGATAGGGAAATGGGGGCAGATGAGCACATCTGAAATGACATCTAACTAATCTCCTTCAATGGTTTTCTCCTCGCTTTGTCAATTGAGAACATGTGGCACCTGCTGCTACAATGAAATATAAAGCATCCAAATATTATCAAAGAAATAAAGTCACAAAAGTGGAAGAACTCCCATTTCAAAGTAAGATGATCCGTCCAATACGATATTATTGAATATTTGAAGATATTAGTGCTTGATGTAATCCTTTTGATTTGCATTGATCCTCCATTAATTTTGAGTTATAAACTGATTAGACGCGGCAATAGTGCTATAGTATTAGATTAAGAACTAGTTAGTCAATTTTAGGAGTGCTTGTGTTGATCAGATCAATTGAGGTCGGTCCTTTTTGGGACTTGTTTGGCGCACTTCAAATAATAGAATAATGGTACTTGATATGCCTATATTAACACAGACTATTTTAGGACCTGGATCATGCAAATGGGATCCAATTTTCTTAGACGACAAGCTCTAATGGCCGATCCACTGCTGGTAGGCCCAATATATATCCCCATATTTTGTGCGATGAATTGGTGATGGCACCTTATCATGCACTCCCCGTATTGGTATTATTACCAGATATGTCATCCATTCATTCGGTCCAATGTGTGAGCTGATTCTTTGTCATGTCACCTCCCATTCAACAGCTATCGAGCATTTCACTTTCAGCTTTGAGAAGGTGAAACTTTGAAATGCGGGTAGAGAAATAGGAGAAAAAAGATACAAAACATAGTACAAGTCATCCCTCTGATCAGTCCTTGGTATATAGCATTGGGAATCACTTTTGTATTATTTTAGGTCTCTATACTCGGTCCAATCCCATGTCTGTTCACTCCTATCCATCCACATGGAAAATCAATTCTATGCTAGTTATCGTGTTTGCCCACTTACCTCCTCAAGCCAGCTAACATGGATGGTTTTATTGGTTAGCTTTTCAGTGGTGGTGCCTAATGTAGACAAGAAAGAACTATTTGCAGCACTTTAGATAAAGTGCCCTATGGATATGAGGGAAGGGAAGAGAGCATAATGATTTTACCAAAGATGGGGGTGTTGGGTCTGCAACCACAATCTCCGAGACCCCATTAATGGGATGTGAAAGACTCGATGGTCATAGCACATGGATATATTTCGCTAGTGGGGGAAGCTCATGTTTACACTTCCACAGCAAATCTATCGAGAACCTAGAAAGAAAGAAAGAAAAAAAAATAGTTGCAACAGTTATAATGGTTCCTTTACTTTATACATATATGTGAATTCGATTAAATGTTTCATCCATATCAAACTTGAAATAAATAATGTCTTTATCTTTTGCCCTACTCCACCACCCATCACACCAAATCCATCCACGTAAAGTAGACTCATGGCAGGTCATTGGAATTCCCACAAAGGGAAAAAATCCATTCACTCATTCATCGTGTGAGATGTGATTTCTGAGTGAATAATGGCTTATGCCTTCTTTCTTTTGGGGTGTTGTGGATTCTTAACTTGACCCCAGCATGCCTTTTCAAAAAGAAAATGAGCGTATTTCCCATTAGTATTACCCTTCATCGTCTTATAGCTAGCTAGGATGAGGAGGTGCATAATTGGAGTTAAAGATGCATTGACAAAACCCTAGCTTGTCGGGCAATTTAGGTTAGTTTGTGTTGTAAACTCCGAAATATATAGCGGTTCGTCTATATTTATTTTTAGCCAGCATATGGCCATTGGTGTCAACAAAATGGGCTGTAAGCATTATACTAATCTTAACTATTAAGCACTTTGTCGACATGGAACCCTAAGAAATTCTTATATTTGTAACATTTTTCACCATGTAATCTTGTTGGGCTGGGACAATGATGCGCTGTTGTTAAGAGATGGTACTTTCGAGCCATCTCATTCTAGTTGACCTTGCCTTCTCCGATGGCTTGTTGTGCTATATATGCATGGGCCCTCAGGTACAAAGAGAAAAATGTATCACTAGCAAGTGAGAAGAAAAGGCAAGCAACAAAATCAATTCCAAGATGATGGACAGATGCATGAGTGCCCCCTTTCACAAGGTATGAAAGTTAGGGTTCCCATCATGGCCCCCATTCCTGCCTTCTCTTGATTGGGATCCCTATTCTATGCTTTGTACTGTGTATATTACTTTGGCAACCCCACCTCGACTGGAAATAATACATGTGGAATATTACTATATGGTTTATATCACCAAAGTGGACGGCTTATACGACACAAATTTCAAATCTCTTCTTTTACATGAAGTCTCAAATTAACCCTTAAAAACAAAAGGATATATATATATAAAAAGGCACAACAGAACGCATGGACCCCTAGATACTTACTAGGGCTGGCTTCTCTTTTTTCTGTCCTCGGAAAAACCCAAAAAAATTTAGAAAAGCCATTGGCTCAAATGTCACTGTCCTCATCGTCGGCATTTGGTTGGCTGTATGCGTTGTGTGTTCGTGAGCCGTGACGATGAATTCGAGCTTACTATTACATATATAAAGAAACTCACCTTCACAAGTTTAGCATATGGTATTTATTTATTATTTTATTCTTGTGACATGAAATGGTGGTGAAATAGGAGGGGTTAAAGGGAGGAATATGACGACCCACATGAAATGGACTTGCGATTCTAAAGTAAATCAAGGGAACCAAAATTAAGCATGGAAGATGGGCTAGCTAGCAGCTTTTAATTTATTCACTTATCTTTTTTCATGGGGTGATGGTGCGGTGTCTGGATTTTTCTATATATATATATATATTTCGGTTGTTGATTTCGGTAAAGAGTAGCATTGAAAACTTTGGGTTAAGGGATATTCCAATGTGCAATGTACAACAACTCAAGCAAATTAAACACCATGATGCTTGCCATTTGACAACAATTAATCAATTAATTAAATAATATTTAATTCCCCCTTTGACAATCCCAATTATCTTTAAAGATACCAATTTTTAACACCTTTATTGTATAATATTATTAGGATGCAATCTAGTTTAAAAAATTATCAAATGTTACACTGTCACTATCGAATATATTTTTTAGGGTACAGTATTGGGGGGGGGGGATTATCCTAATTATGCACTAATACTCCTCCCATTTTGTGCTTAATTGGTGTAATCCACAATTTGACTTTCTCAATTAGCAAGATTTCTTTTAATTAAGAATTCATTTTTATAATTAAAACCGTGTTGGTTTGTGGTTTGGCTGAAGTAAAATGAGAAAAAAAAATCCCTATGATTAATTAATTCTAAGCCAAATGTTTTCATCATGCTCATGTCAACAAATCCTATATATAATAACAATATCATAAATCATTCCTGTGATGAACAGCCAAACAAATACTTTGAAAATGAGATCATCAGAAGCCGACATGTTAAGGGTCCATCATGTCCAAATTGCTAGCTTTAACTAGTTTTCTAACGTGTGGTTAGAAAACAAATTAAGAATAATCAAACATATACTCAAGCAATTGAAAAAAAAAACAAAAACCTTGGAAATGTTCTTAAACAATCTCCAAACAGCTGTTGTTTTACGCAATGTGTTTGAGTTTTTTTTAGCTTTGATTAACCACAAATTAAGCTCAAAACATGGTCGATGCTTTCACAAAAATTCTCAATGCTTACACAAGGAAGGACATGCATATAAAGAAAAACAATTAGGTTTTGTTTAGGTGGTTGGTTTCTCACGTTAACAGCGTCTGGATACAAAAGAGACATAGATATATTTAGTTATATAAAATAAATATATCTTTAAAATAATCCTAGAGTGAATTTCTATGTTTTCGAAATATAAAATATATAAAAATTATTTTTTTATCCTATTATATTTATTTTTTTATCCCGAAACAGTAATCAAAACTATCTTATTCTATCCGTGACGAAGAAGCCACGAGAATCACAACAATATATATTAATTTTCTAGCCAACCTCCACGCTTTAAAAAAGGATGGTGTGCATGAAAAAGTGTGATGGCAACCAAATGTTTTTATTGATGACAATTGGAGAGCCATTCATTATATTGACATTTCATTGGAGTGGACTATTGTACCTATCTCTTCATATGATATTCTTTTGAGAAATCAAAAATGTATACGGCAGATGGATTTGATTACAGATTCAAGGACGAAGAGACAATATAGAGTCGTGGTATCAAACAAATTGGTCAGTTTCATGGGCTTAGTGTGGATAATTCATTGAATAATTTGGACAAACATCATTGTATTTTGATATCATTTGTCATACATGCATAAGATTACAATCAAGACAGATGAGTATACCTATGTGAATAAGTGTATGGAAGATGACAAAAGACACCATGTAGCTCATTAACAGTGCTCATGATTTATGATAAAGAATGGATTAATGTCATTTTTTTCAGCATAAAACAACGATTATATTCTTATCGAGCGGAAAAGAACAAGAAGATATTTGGGAGAAGTTTTTCCAAAGTATACTAATTGATATATATATATATATATATTGTGTTTTTTACTGAGTAATATGTCTGATTCGACCTTACTCAAGATCTAGATAACTTAAAAATTAACCCAGCTAGGTTTTATAATAAATAAACAAAATTAACCTGATCTAATTTGATTAAAATCTTGATACTCGTGACCCCGAGTCTCTAGGATTTAATAACTATGGAATTTTATTGTGTTGGATTAGAAACTCCGAACCTTGTTTGTGAATTCTACCTTCCCCCCTCGTATGCCATGTCCACCCGAGGCCATTATGATGTTTCAACTGCGCCAGTAAACAAACCCTAGACAAGGAAATTATATTTTTCTTGGGAAACAAACCTGACAGAGGAATCATTTCGTTTCCTAATAATAATAAAAAATGGTGTCCAACATTTGATTGGATTCCTAGGCCAAGATTATACCTTTTAAAATTGGCAAGTTCATTTAGCCCTAGAAAAAGGATTAGCAATATTAATCTAATTTGCACAGGGATAATCCTGATCAGAAACCAGGCAATAAACAATATCTGTATAGGGATGGATGGACTGTCCAAAGTCCAAACCACGGCTTTTAATTGATTAATTAATTGGCATGATTAATAAGGAAACCAAGTATTATTAATTAACACAAGTTAATTAGTAAGGGTAATTAAGAGGAGAGTAGTGGGAATCGGATTCATGTGTTTTAGGGGAGGGGCATGCATGCCGGTCATAAAGGGACAGATGGTCCTAGTCTTGTGGAGGGACCCACTAACAAGGCCTCAGAGATCCTACACACAAAATCAAAATAAAAATCAATCTCCTATTATTTTTGTGATGTCCTTGTCACTTTCTCCTTATTAAATGCTGGCTTTGGATTTTTTGAAGGTGTTTAGGTGGGCCCCTTGAAAAGCTCTTGCCTCTGAAATCGAACAAAATTTTTATAGAATTGGTCCATTAATTAGTTGGAAAATCTTGAAGGTTTGGTATGGAGCAGAAATGCCTGAATGCTATTGAAGATGACTTGGAAACAACTTGGAGAATAGGGACCTCCTCTCATGGAGATGGAGGCAGAGAGAGGACTATTATTGCTTGCTGCCATGTATTATTCCCAAGTGAGGGAGACCATTATTGGAGTTCATTCCAATGTGATTTTAATATATTTCCTGTCCCTTGAAAATCCCATTATTTCTTTTCTTTTTTTGTTTTTTTTTATAGAAACAAAAAAAAATATTTAGAAGTGTATTGGATATTTTTTTTCAAAATACTTTTTCATTTAAAAAAACATCAAAATAATATTTTATTATTATTATTTAAAATTCACCTTTGACATCAATATATCAAAACGATTTAAAAACATTAAAAAAATTAATTTAAAGCAAAAACAAATCTTCATGAAAAGCAAGATTGAATAAAATAAAATAAAACAATATTGCGCAAAGATGTACACATTATAAATATTTTATTTTTAAAAATAAATTGTATCTATATAAAAATAAAAAAATTATAGAAAAATAAAAATAATATTTTGAAAAATTAAATACATTCAAAAAAATTTAAATAAAAACTCCATTCAAAAAAAGCTAAATGAGCAAAATAAAAATTCATAGAGAGGGGATGTAAATTGAGACATAAATTAAAATTTATTTTTTAAAAAATTATATTAAAAAAATATCAATTAAAATAAAATAAAAATAAAAATAAAACACGGTGATAAGTTAGGCATCACAAGCAAGTTTAAAAGAATAAAAAAAAAAAGACAACGATAGCTTTTGGATTTTTTTTTTAAGAAATCACAATAACCTTGAAAGTACAAAATTTAATAAAAAACAAAAAAATAACTTAAGATAACTAAGTTAGGGTGATAAACATGTAACAAGGATAATAAAAAATGAGCTAATCAAAGTTAGCCTGTAAAACTTGTGGTTCAAGTTATGAGATTAAAATAACTTAATAAAAAAAATTTGAAGAAAATCACATAACCAATCTTTAAAAAAAATATTGAATGATTAAATTAAAAAAATAAAAAGATTAAAAAAAAAGATGTTAACCCGTGTTAATTTTTTAAATTTATAATCCAGATTATTAAACCAGAAGCACCATAAATGAAAAAACTATAAAGCTTAATGCCCAATAAATCAAACAAATCTAGAAAAAAGAATCAATTGCACAAAAGGTTCAGAAACAAAAGAAAATGTAATTAAAAGAATAAAGGTAAAAATAAAAATAAAAAAATTAGAGGGTTAGATTGAAAAGGAAAAATAGCTTTAACAAAGTAAAAAATCAAAAGAATAAGAATTAAATTAAAAAAAATACACCATAAAATTTGATTGAATGATAAAATTAAAAACCAATAAAATTTTAATAGAAGGCCAAAACAAAAATTTAAAATAAAAATAATAAAAACCAGATTAAAAATATATATATAATAAGTTATAATTGAATTACTAAAGTAAAAATAAATAATTTTTTTCTAAAAATATCATGAACAATAATTAGAAATAAAAAGAACAAGGACTAAAATTAAATACAAAAATTAATAAGGATCAATATGTATTTTTTAGGGGAGAAGAAATAAAAATAAAAAAATCAGTGGTGACAAACTGGCATATGCTGTCCTCATATACCGTATAAAAAAAAAAAAATTCTCAACGACACTTTCATCCACACGATAAAAGGGCAAACTTGGTTTTCAAAAGGTGCTGTATACACTACCTGAAAGGTACTTGTACATGTATTAATAACTTTTTAAATATAAAAATTAATTACTTAATATAAAAAATTAAAATACTCTCTAGAAATATGAAAATAACAAAAAAAAATCTTTGTAAAAGGATAAAAATGTCGGCCTTTGGATGTATGTCTTATTTTTTTATTTCAATGGAAAAAAAAACCTTTTTACTATTTTCTAAATCAAAAAATAAAAATAAAAATACCCCTGAATAGTTTTAATTTATATATTAGGAGGTAAATTAGTTATTTTATGTTTGAAAAAGATGTAAAAGATGCATGTACCCTTTGGGAATCATGATAAATAGGTAATTGAAAAGGACTAGATTACCCATAAAATCAAGGCATCCTATATTTTTTCTTTAAAGATCGAAAATGTAATTTTCTTGTAGTAATGAGTTTTTTTTTTTTAATCTATATGTGCAATGATTTTCCTACGTATTTTAAAGTTTTGTTAATATATAATGACTAAATAGTTTTTAGGTAATCTCCCGGATTTATTGTCCTCGTTGAATTCAACAACTCATCGCCGTAATCAATCAACGGTCAGCGGTCGCCACCCCCACCTTGCTTACATCACAACTTTCAAACAAATCTTGCACGTTAACCTCTGCCTCTGCCTGTTCCTTGCCTGCCACCCATTCAATTCAATTCAAACTACCGTCGCCGTCGTCATCTAATTTCAGATTTTTTCAATCAAAGGACGTGATTTTAAAAAAAAATTATCATACGGTTGCGGCAGATTATTTGTACTATCATTTTTATCTTGTCATCAATTTGCTTTCTCCTTTGGCCCTTTTCGGATGGTGGATATGGTCATTATCATAAAGTCTTGTTCGGTTGTTTGTTGGGTGTTATAGTGTAATTGTATTTTATTTTTTTGATATTTTATATTATTTTAATATACTAATATCACAAATAAATTTTAAAATATATTATTTTAATATATTTTAAAAAATAATTTCAATCATACTTCCAAATATATCTTCAACTTTTTTCAACTATTTATTGTGGTTTTTATTTTTCTATTTTAATTTCAAAAATTTAATTACCTATGATAATTTCTATAAAATCCACAATCTTTAAATAAAATAAAATTTATTTTATTTTATGAATAAATTTTGTTCAAATAATTTCAATAGCACCAAATTAAATATTTGTTGTCATAAAGAAACCAAAATAATATGGTCACTATCATAAAGTCTTGTTTGGTTGTTTGTTGGGTGTTATAGTATAATTGTGTTTTATCTTCTTTAATATTAATTATTTTTTGATATTTTATATTATTTTGATATGCTAATGTAAAAAATAAATTTTAAAATGTATTATTTTAATATATTAAAAAACACTTTTAAAAATAACTTTGATGACATTTCCAAATATATTTTTAATTTTTTTCAACTATTTATTGCGGTTTTTATTTTTCCATTTTAATTTCAAAAATTTAATTGCTTGTAATAATTTCTATAAAATCCATAATCTTTAAATAAGATGAAATTACTTGTATTTTATGAATAAATTTTGTTCAACTAATCGTGATAGTCTCAAATTAAGTATTTATTCTTATAAGAAAACAAAAAAAAAAAAACCTTTATATTGTGTTGGAGGCATACCTTTTGTAGTTGAAACTTTTTTATCTTCATGAGTGAACAATTACAATTCGAATTTACTTATGATAAAATTATTATGTTTCTATAAGTGTATTTAATAATTTAATTGTATCTTCTAAAATTATTAACAAATACATTATAACTTTATTAGATTGATTATTTTATAGGATTAGCACAATATAAGACATCGAGTTTTTAATAAGACATCACTATTAGTTATAAATATGACCGACAAATAATTATCTAGATGATGATCAATTGTAAATACTTGAAACTAAGAGGTTTGATTTTTCTGTGATTTCAGGTTCAAGTTTTTGGTTGCTCATATGATAACCACTTAAAGCTTATATGGTTGTTAACTTCAATGCTCGTCGAATTAATCATAATACGAGCAAACTAACTCGAACACCCATGTTATTCTAAAAAGAAAATATAAATCGACAAATGCATGATAATTACGTTACTAAGCAAGTGAAAATATATTCAATACCCACAATTAATATTTTAGAATCTAAATTTAAATTATTAAATTTAATCTGTTTATGATTTATTTTAAAGTCTAAGTCATTTATTAATCTAACTTAATTTAAATTAATTTAAAATAAAATTGTTTAAGATTTTTTATAAAAAATATTATTTTAAATATATTTTTAAAAAATATCTAGAAGAAGAAAATATTTCAAGTGGGACACATCTTTCAGAATATCAACAAGAGAGAAAATATAATTTTTTATTTATATATATAAAAAGTGTGTGCACGAGAGAGATTGGAAAAGAAAAGGGGGGAGGGGAGAGCATATATTATAATAGTGCCACCACCGTTGCTGCCAGTCACAGTCCCCTGCACATTAACAGCGACATTTGCGCGGGTCATACGTGTCAGCTTTTGCCTCGCACCTGTCTCTTTCACTTTCTCGTTGACCTCACGCTTTACTTTCCACGCGTGCTACCCACGCTCAACGCAGTTAACCCTGGATGAGTTCCCTGTCTGTGCCTGGTCTCTCTTGTGCTAGTAGTAGATGCGTAGCCTACGAGTCTGGGGCCCACTTGACGATACCCATGTCCCCACCTCTCCCTCCCTCCTTTTTTGCCTTCAACTCCAAAACTACCTCTTTAACTTGCGCCTCTATCTCGCCAACTTTGCTAAAATACGCCGCTGTGTCCATTTTCAACTTAAAAATAATTATTTTTTTCCACATATACAGGAGACTTTCATAATTACATGGTGGAGATACAATAAGGTTTGATTTTACAGTCATAAGGTATATTTTTGTAGTCTATTCATGGGATTTTTACTTTTAGATGATAATTTAAGATAGAGATTTTTATTTTTTTTTAATATTTGATTAACCCAAGAAATTTTATGGCTCTGAACTTGAGTGAAGGTTTTGAGGAACAGTTGTAATTAAGTGCATTTGATTTATAGTCTAATTTAATTGAAAGGTTGATAAAATTAACTAATTGGTCAAATTAATGCAAACACTCTTTCTTGCTACGCATGCATGTTGTTTTTTTAGAGATGTTGAAAAATGATCACCACATAAATTGCAAGGAACTTAACCATTGAACATTGAACACCAATTTCTACAATGATACAAACTTGGTAGGAAGCATCCAAGATGAAAAGAAATTGGACAAAAGTAGGGTTCTTATCTTTCCTTGTAAGAATTTTTGGGTGCTATCTTACTATCATTTTGTAATGATTTCCGATTGGAAAGTTAGGCACTAAGTAATTTGTCCGCCTTGTGGGAAAAATTGACAAACAAGGCAAGGAATGCGGTGGGAAAAGAATATAAAATCCAATAGAAGAATAGTTACTGTAATAATGAAAGCATGAAAAGAAAGGGTTAAACAAATTTTTGTTTTCTTGAAATTTATCTTCTTCTTTTTTTTAGGGTATTTTCGTTTTGTTCATGACAAGTTAACATGGACGCTAGCATTCTTGGTGGCTTTACAGATGGGGCAAGTATGGAGACTTGACCCACAAACAGTACACAAGCACAGATGCCTACAAGGCAACAGCAACACACAAGACTCTGCCCTGTTACAGTTCCTGCACAACCAACTACTTGTACCTGTACCCCTTGGACCTGCGCCATTATTGTCCTGCGCCCCATTTGCTAACGTGCACCTCTCCGACACTTTTTCTTCCCATCCATCACCACCATTGCTACCACAACATGATTGGGCGTCGTCCAATAATGCCGCTGTCTGATCATCTAATCCTGCACCAAGATTGCGGTCTTCCTTAACCTGTGCTGCAAGGACTTGTTCAAGATTGGAACGTAGAGTATTGGCTGTTGCTTCATTGGATTGTGCTAAGCCCCTCCATATTTGGTTCTCTACGCACAAAGACTTGACTTTCTCTTCGAGAGCCCAATTCAATTTGCCTATCTTTTCAATTTCTTCTTCTTTTGCTCTTAGTCTCTTCATCATCCCTGTCTCTATTTCTTCTATTATCCTCCTTGCCTGCCTCCTCCTCTTCTCTTCCATCTCCATCCTTACTTTCTCCATCTAAAACAAAATAACAAAAAAAAAAACCCATCAATACAACTTGTGCTAAAGTAAATATATACAATATGAGATTGGCCATAGGGCAATGCAATATGCTAATCATAAGAAGAAAAAGAAAGAGGAAAGAAGGCGAATGGAATTGTGATTTTAATGAAGTGATGAACTTACATGTTGAGAAACAAGGCAATCGATGTCCAATTGCTGTTGTTGGATCTGAAAAGAGAGGTCTTGGCCGAGAAAGGAGAAGGGAGCGCAAGACTTATTGGATTGTACTAGAGTTGGATACGAGAGGAGAGGATTGATAGAGTCTCTTGGGCGCTTTCTTTGTGCAGGGACGTTGTAAGTGAGACCACTGTCTGATTTGATTGGTGTTTTATGGGAGATTGAATCAGTGATCACAGAACTGTACATAGGAAGAAGTGTATCAGCTGTTGTCGTTGTAGTTCCTCCTGATAATGGCACACCATATCCCATTTGGGTGCTGTACATATTAGTATTTGCTTCAATGGGGTTCGTTAGTTCCCTGCAAATTCATCATACAAAACAGCATTAGATGATATAAACACTCGCAAGAGCAAAGTCTTTGAAACATGTGGATGTAGATAGGCCAAAAGGGTACCAATACCAACCTGCTACTTATGAGTTGAGGAGGGAAGAGATTGAGGTGCCTTGCTTCAACAGCCATAAGAAGATGAATAAGAAGAACGATCTATGAGTTCTTGCTATCTCTGTTCGATATAAGAAAGGCAGGCTCTTTCTTTCTTGTTCTTTCTGGCTGGAGGGTTGGTTTTTAGAGAGGACGAGAGAGAGAGAGAGATGAACAAAATGGGCATGCAATAGAGGTGGAAAGGTTGTGTGGTGGGGTTTATTTAGGGTTTGGTTTGGTCTAGAGAAAGAAATTAAATTAAAAAAAAAAAAGAGAAAAAAGAAAAGAATAAAATCTCCATTCACTCACAGTCACTGGTATATTTTCATCTCTAGAGGTGTAGAGAGATACAACGAGGTTCTATTTTAGGATTCGTTTACCATGGAAGAGGTAATGACCCTTTCCACCCTCTACTTCACTCCAATTCCACCATCAACAAACGCGGTCAATCCATATTTACAGCGAATTACCAGGATTAATTCCGGAATATTAGCCGCTACTCACAGTAACTGGAGATAATGGTGGTGTTCTTCCTTTACTATTTATCCTTCCTCCACCTTTTGTGTTAAAAGAGGGTTTATCTCGAATTAACTGCCTGACTATACATGAATTATTGATTTAGTTTCCGATAATTTTTTTTTAATTTAAATTGAGTTCTTTAAAAAGGTTTCAGCGGAGCCCTCTTCTCACGTCTAGAAATAAACCACATTGCATTATCTTTTTATAGAAACTATGTTCAGGTATTTGGAAGTGTTTTTTTTTAATCTAAGTTTATTTGAAAATGTGGTAGTTTATGCTTTTTTAAAATGTGATTATCTTAAAAAATATCAAATTAATATTTTTTTGATAATTTTGGTGTATTAATTAATATCAAAAAAATTATTTTAATATATTTTTAAATAAAGATAACTTTTAAAAAACACCGTGCACCATAATGTTAAATACCACAATAAAAGATAAGTATAAAAATTGCAATAAAAAAATAAATTAAAGAGTAACTATAATTTTCTAATTGGATAATGAAATTGAAAATAAAATTAACTAAACACCACAATAAAAGATAAAAATAAAAATTGCAATAAAAAAATAAATTAAAGGGCAATTATAATTTTCTAATTAGATAATGAAATTAAAAATAAAATTAATTTTAATAAGATGTCAAAAAAATCATATAAATAAGAATTAAATTTAAAAAAATATGATAAATTAGGATTGAATGATAAAATTAATAATAAATAAAAATTTTATAAATAAATAAAAAAAATAAAAAATCAAGAGAATAAAAATTAAAGTTAAAATATCAAGAATATAGAGGATCAAACTATAATTTTTATGAAGGAAATAGCAAAAAAAACAAACAAAACATCATAAATAACAAAACATACCATTTACATTTATATGCACCGCACCAATAAAAAGATAACAAAGCTTTTAATAACATGATAAAAAAACATGTTTTACCATAAAAAAACATTGTATATATCGTCTAAAGTGCAAAGTCACATCACATACCAATAATTTTTTTATTTAAATAATAATTAATCTTTGTTAAAAGATTAAATTACTGAAGAAATTTTTTATTTTATTTTAATTAAAAAATAAAAAGATAGAAATACACTACATGTTAGTTGTTTTTATTGAAAAGTGATTATGTTATTTTACGGTGCTTGCAATTCAAAAAAATATTTATATTTTAGATTAATTCTTCTATAATTAACAAGTTAGGTAAAAACATTAAAATATTTTTAAAAGCAAATCATTTGATTTTTTTGAAAAGAGCAAAATGATGATTACATTACATGGGAAATAATAAAATATATTTATGGTCATGATGAACTTGTCTTTTATTTTAGGTTATTTGTTGTGTTTTGAGGACTTGATAGAGATTTAACTTATAAATTGAGGATTAGTTTGAGGTTTACTCTTAATTAATAAAACAAGAAAGAAAAGCAGAGAGCATGCAAGCTGTTGGAGATTGAAGTTAATACATTTAAGATAAAAATAACCTTAAAACTTAAAATTTAAATTTGAATATGTTAACTCACATTAATTCAAGTTAATTTAAAATAATATTATTTTAAATATAATTTTTTAAATTAGAATAATATTTTTTAGAAAAGAAATTAATAAAAAATTAAAATTGGATCATTTGGGTTGTAAATTGACTCATAAAATTAAATAAATTATATAAATTTTTACTCAATGTAATTTGAAATCTAATTAGTGTTTAATAGCACTAAATAAAAGGCATCTGCGCATCCACTAAACCCTTAGCCGACTGAGGTTGCCATGGTCAGCCACGCAAGCATAAAGTAGGGTCCATAAATAGACTAGTGGGGGCAGAGTTTAAGGAGGTCCATGTTCCACCACAGTTGCACAGAGAAAAAAGATGGGGCCATGCATGGCATTAGTGGGGCCCAATGGAGATTTGAATTTTATTTTATTTTTTTGTAAAAAAAGGAAGAACTTTAACGAGCGGCCGTTGTGTGGGGGCTAAAGTTAGGGGTACGGTATTTACCCAGAAAGTTGTAAACAGAGATAGAGATTAATGCTGTCTTTGTTGGTGATGTTAATTTTTTAAATATAATATTATATTTGTTTGAAAATATATTAAAATAATATTTTTATTTTTTTTAATTTATTTTTTTATTAATATATTAAAACAATTCAAAATATAAAAAATAATTTAAAATAAAATTTTTTTAATTTTTTTTACTAAACACTCTTTAAATTTGATGGGCTTTGAGATGTCATAATTTAATCCATGTAACTAAGTTTTCAAAAAGGTTACCTTAGATTTTATAGGAATAAAATGTAATTTGATTTAAAAAATAATTTAAAAAATATTATTTTAATTTTAACAGAAATTAAAATAATAAGTTTTATGTAGAACAATATATTTATTTTATTTTATATTATTTATGATGACACTGACTTTTCATAGCCTTAATTTCTAAGGGTCGCATGGGAAACGCTGGCCATGATGACCACGATGTTGGGATAAATCAATGGAGTTATTGTTTTGTTTTGTTTCCCATCTGGTTTTGCTATGGTAACGTACAAGTTTGTTGATCAAGATTTAATAAATCTTGATGATGATCATGATCACAATTTAATAAATCTTGATGATGATCATGATCACAACGTTGATCACCATTCGATCTGGTTCCATTCTTGGGGTCCCACAAAGAAAAATTATTATTAAAAAGTCTTTTAGAAATGGGTATTGCTAATTTCATCTAAGATGCTCATGGAACCGATTTTCATGAAAATCCCGAAACCGGATGAGTGAGCCCACAATTTGACACATTAATCTATTAAAAAAAAAGTGATTTAGAGGTGGTTTTTTTGGATAAATTAAGCATTATTGTAATATTTTTATCAAAATATATTATTTTTTTATAATACATTTTGATATATATATATATATATATATATATATATATATATATATATATTGACACCATGTAACTTTTTTTTTCTTTTCTTCTACCTGCCTCTCTCTCCTGCCGTGACTTTCCTCTCTCTTTAATACAAGGGATTAATTAAGCTGTTAGGTTTTATCAATTTATATCATGTTTGAGATTGATGAAGTAAATTAGTTTAGTTTTATAATTATGTTTTGATCTTGAAAATGAGACTTTTAATAATTTATGTTATGTTATTTAATTTTAAATTGTTTTTTAGTGTTTTTATATCTATTATAAGTTCTATTAACATTTCTTTTAACAGTTTTGAGTAATTTCAAATTTTGCACCTGCTTATTTTATAGGTGAGCAAGAGAATATTTAATATATATGTAGTATAAATACTTTATGGATGTTGATTAAATGAAGTACAATTATATATATATTTGCTTTACTTTTTGAGTATTCATTAATTCTTGATTTTACAATCACATTATATTGAATTAAATTATATTTATTATCATAATCATTTACTTTGATATTCACGTGAATATTTATTATGTATTGATATCGATATATTTGTCAGTAACTTCATACTAACATAGAATAATTAGTTTAAATATAAATAATATTCTGTATACCTAGTTGATAAGAGAGACACCAGCCTATGATAACCGATCTTTTTACAGTGATTATCTTTGGGTGTCATATGCTCACCTTCATTTGTTATCTGATCTCTGATATATATTTTAATACTTTATATTAATATGCTTAGTATGTATATTTATATTAAGATATGCATGACTTGTAAATTATTAGTATCTAAGATATATATTAAATGTTATTCCCTTGTTGAGTTGGTTAAACTTGCTTTTTTATTTTAACATTATTTTCATGTTTTTAGTTTTTGTTAGTAGTGAATTTTGTTAATTATTCATGCTTCTTCAGTTTTAGTCAGCACATATACTTGTTTCATGAGGCTTTCTTTTTAGTTTTAATTCGATATCTTATATGCTTCACTATTATATTTTTCTTTGATTCAAGAATTGAGTTTTATCTAATGTAATAAGTATCATATATAATTTGTTTTTGGTTCTAGCTGATGATGTTAAGGAGTTTTGAAATATCATTTGATTTTATTTTTCTAAGAAATATTATATTTTGAAAGATGATGAAAGATTGTGTTTTATGATATACATGTTTTAAGATTTAACGTAAGTGAGGTATCTTTATGATATTGCTTTTACATTACTTGTCATATATTTAAGATTCGAATCGTAATAAAATTAGTACATAATGAAGGTATTTTTTTTTGTTATTGTTTTGAAAAAGAAGAAGAGATTGAGATTGTGAGGATATAAACATATTTGGCTAGAAGAATAGAGACATACATACAAAATAAATGTTACTAAAACAATTTTTGAAATTTTAAAACAAAAAGAATATATAAGAAGATATGTCTTTTTTATTCCAATGATCCTTTATTTTTTTTAAAAAATTCTAAAATAGTAACCAAACACTGCCTTATATATCAAACTTGAGTAATTTAAGAGAAAAGTCATTTGCTTGATGCATGCGGGAATAACCTACATGGCTTATATATATATATATATATATATATATATATATATATATATATATATGTAGGCTTCACACTATGGGCAATCTTAACAACTATTTATAACAACAATATCATTAATCCTAATCGAAAACATTTTAATTGTGAAATCTGACATCAGTAAAGATCAAGGGGAAGAAATTATCTGCTAGCTGCTAACCAATGTAAGTGTCACATGCACATTGTTCCAAAGTCGCGATCAATCTGTATTCTCTCTATCACATGACCAAATACAAAGTTTTGAATGGCTTAGTTAGAAAATCTAGAAGGCACAAACCATCTACGACGTTTCAAATATGTTTCATAGGATTTTGCAATTGCTTCCTGTCATGGTATGCCGGCATGAAGCAAGTCAATTTCGTGGAAATTTAGACATTATTAATAGTACTGATAACCTCGAAAGCTCTTGGACAAATGCATGGCTTGATAATTGTTTGTGCTCTAAATTAGAATTTAGTGTCTGTCCCTTTTGACTGTCTTAGTAATCACCTTGCCACAGAACAATCTTCCAACTCTTCAAACCCATTAGCCTGATGAAATTCGTTTTTGACGTGCATTTTTTTCTCAGGCTGGATCTCGGATTTCAACATGCAGGGCCTACACTTTCATTGAATTGAATTCCATTCCCATTTGACATTACCACCTCGACCGAAATATGTTGTTTGACAATCAAATATTCTCTAACTGATTTCAAGTTTTCAAATTCATGACCTGAATTTTAGCCGATGTATAGACTGAATAATTCATCTCGAAGATTATATCACATCTAGGGTTTGCTGTTGGTGTTGTTGTGTAATATTTTCTTCCATGAATTCAAGCCACGAGGGACCATGAGAGGTCATCTAACACATTTTCTTTATTATTATTATTATAAAAAAGATGTTTGAATACGAGATTTTTGCCAGTTGAGCTACGTGCTCATCGGGAAGAGGTGATCTTACCTACTTAGTTCACAATTTTTGACAACCTGCCTGCCCTGTTAGAAGCTACAAGTTTAGGATCGATGGTTTTAAAGGGACTAGGCAATATCGGTCGATCGTTAAATAGTCAACAACAAATTAGTACAACAACACGGTTTGAGCAATGAATTCATGTTTTAATCGAATCCATTCATTTTTCAACACGAAATTTCCATGAATTCAATGAAGCTAGCTAGCTGTACTATCCAAATTTGACCATATTTATGCAGCCTAACTGCAGCCTTCGGTTTTGGCGCCATATAGCATCCAAAGTCTCATTAATTACTCGATCGACTCCACCACCACACCAAAGTCTGCGTGCGGCTACACAAATAGAATAATTCTAGGAAAGTGTCCGAGAAGATATGTTTGATGTAATATTTATATAAAAAATATATTCATCTTTATGTTTATATCTGTTTCTTCTATTTTAAAAAACAACGAAATACCTGGGTAATAGAAAAACAATGCCAGAATAAAATGACGAGACAGTATTTTGATGAATAGAGCTATCAAGTGGAGATCCCACCGTTTAGGATCTCTGAAAATTAAAAAGAAGAAATCAATGCTTGTTCGGCATCTCTCTTTGACAACTCATGCCATGCCCTAAACGGCTAAACAGCGCTACCCTCTTGTTTAGATATTATCAAAATAAAGACACATTTAATCAGACCATTCCTTAATTAATACATATAGATCCGAGCTTGTATTTAATTATTAATTTTAGGCACATTAACGGGAGGAACATGGCAATTTTACACACTGCAGTACGTAGAAAATTCAACATGATGTGAATTTCTACGAAGTCTCCTCTTAGTTGATTAATTAAAATATCAATCAAGTTCCAATTTAATTAATTCCCTTGTCGATCTTAGCTCATTTGTGTGTGTGTGTCTATATATATATATATATATATATATATATATATATATATGGGGGCAAGAATAAGCAGATTAGCTTCAATTCAGGGAACAAAACGACAAACAATTAGTCATTTAATCACTGTAGCATCACTTGGCATTTGTTAATTAAACCATGCCAACTCAGGTCTGTATACAATTCGATACTAATAATGTCTTGATATCATATCCACATGGGCAATATCATGAACTAATGCCTGATCGATTATTAGATAATACGCCGCATAAGGCAGGCCGTACAGACACAGCAAGGCCATGCTACATTGTATTGGTATTTCAAAATCATCATTAATGCTTTAAAGATTAGCCTTAAGTTAAGGACTCCATATATATATGTATGTGTGTATGTGTGTGTGTGAAGCTATGAATATTGAGGAGAAATTAATATTTTTGATGCAATTGCAGTTGGGGCATGGTAGAGAGTACTGTTAGGTGATAAAACTTTGAGTGGAAAGGACTCTATAGGTTGGACCATACCATTCCCATATTTCCATAATTTTATAATTGTTGAGTAGAGTCTAGAAGTTAAGCTTTTAGTGAAGTTCAAGAACAATCCTACAAAATAAACTATGAAATCTGAGTTCAATAATTGTTAAATTATCTTGAAGCTTCGTAAATTACAAAGGGGAAAGAAGAAAATTGATAGAGAAAAGGAAACACGCAACAAGAAGATTAGGTAAAGTAGATGCATAGATGAATGCTATATTCACCTTTCTCTTTTATTCTAGCTCTATTATTGCATGCATCAAGCCAACCATATATCAACTACACTTTCGTTTAATCACCACCGAAATTGAAAAAAGAAAACATAAAGAGCAAAGTGAAAAAAACAAAAGTTGGGAGAAAAAAGGAGATCTAATTAGATATTGGGTCACAACCCATTTTACATTTTGATGATAATTACTTTATTGCTTGATGCATGATATATTAAGACAGTACTACAATAGTAATACAATATACTAAAAAAAGAATAAAGAATTGGTGAGGATATAAGAGGAATCATGTGTGTTTGTGCTTCCCATCTCCTTAAGGCAAAATGTATTGCATGATTTTGACTTGGTTTGTTCTTCGTGGAGTCATCTTTTCTTCTATTCAACTCAAAGTTGATGGAGCATTTCTACATGTGATCTCCACCCCCTTTTTAACCCTCAACACATTATGAGAATCTCAATGTCTCTCTCACACTCATGTACATTACATGGCTTTGTTTTTGCTTTTTGGGAATCTCATTCATCACCCCCACAAACAAATAAAGCCAACCCTTTGAACATGTCAAGCTCACCCCTCTCTCTCTGTAAATTAATGCATATAATAATTCAAAGAGAGAAACGTAGTTGAAGAATGGGAGCTTTTTTGTTTATTAAGAAGCAAAAGCACTAACTTTTCTGTCTTCTTTTTTATTTTATTTTATCTGTTGGAGTTGCCAGAGTTTGGTTGTGATGGCTATGTACTGTTATGTTTCCCGCCAGGGTCAGTTGGACCATCATTATTTCTTGTATTGGAAACATACCTTACCTCTCTTCGGCATACTTGAAAAGGCGTTAGCTTTGTATCTCTGCCAGAAATTTGACCGTTAGGTTAGGAGCTAGAAATGTGATAGGGACGTATAGATATATGCATTAATCATGCATATTTGTGGACCCAATTGGTAAAGGTATGTAGGGTACACGATTCTCTCTATCTTCACACAGATTATTGATTTTTTTTTTTGGATTTGATGATAAGAAATATTTTCGAGATGACTTGGTGCCCTTTTTTCTCTCTCCAAATAATCTTAAAGACGGTTTCATATATATATATATGAACCTAGAAAATCAAAGAAATTATCGTACCTCCTTTAACTACTAGCCAACTCTTTAAGATTACAAATATTCTTGTATTACATTTAATTATTCACCTCCAAAAATCTCGGTTCTTTTTATATAAGAACAATTGAAGAAAAAGTGATTTCACTATCAAGAAATTGAATGAGACACGTAAAGCAAGAAAGAAAGATGAGAAGGAGATATCAACAGGACTGGCTGGGTTGAATATAAATGGGAAAAAAAGAAAGATAAATATTTCTGCTTAAAGAATACATGTCGCTTTTCTCTTATGATTTTCTTTTTTGCTCTAATATGGGTTGCTCCTACTGTTTTCTGCCTTTATGTCTCCATGTGCATCCATATGCTTGCTCTACAGACGAGGACAAGTCAATTCACATTCATTTCCTAAATGCTTGTTTGCTTGCAGGAAGATGCTTGCTTCACTCATGCCGGTACCCATTAACCAGAACTGAATTCTAGAAGGACAAGATTCTTATTACCGTGCATGCAAAGTGTTTTATTGCTTTCCATTTTTTCCTACAACTTCCGCACAAAGGTTTTGATACAGCTAATGCAAACATATGTACTTTATTGTTACCCTCTTGTAGTTAAAATCTAAATGGGCATTAAAATTGCTTTGCTGATATACATCCAAGAGGTTGCCATATAAGATTTGGGAGGCTCGTGACTCGCTAATCTATTTGAAAGACAATAAATGTGATGGCTTTAGTAAGGGTGGGCCTAATTGCAGAAGTTTTTGGATACATGATAGTGGTCAAGGGAGTTGTTGAGTGACTCACTGTCATTAAATAAGCAAATTCTATTCTCGTGATCAAACTTAGAGGCTTCGGCTACCATCAGCAAAGTTGGATGGCTAGAATAGACTCTTTGGATTCTAGGTTTATACTAATTAATTAGGCATATACTAAGCTTCAAGAGCTTTAAAGGCCCAAAATTCTGCATAGGCTTCGTAGCCCAAATGACAAATCTCAAGAATTTCAGATGTAGCGCAGTCAAGCAAGTTAAGGCCCTGCACTATCTAAACCTAGGAATAAGCTTAGCATTTAGCATTTAGCACTCCGAAGAAAGGAATATTAAAACTATGGATGTTATTGGTTTTGGGTTACAGCCCTTGACATTTAACTCTTTTAACCTTATCCAGGAGGGATTTTTTTTTTTGGAAGGGGGGTAACATTCAAGGGGTGTTTGAGATTTATTATAGTAAATAGCTTAATATAAGATCTATATAATTAAGAAAGATTGGTAGGCTTATTTTTGTACTGTAATCTCTACATTAACTATTCTAAAATGCCTTACATATATTAATAATAAAATTTGATTACCTAATTAGTTAAGTCTTTTATTATTTCCAATTTGATATAAGAGTCTCAAACATATTAAAATTTTTTTCTTTTCTTCTCTCTAATGAACTTCACTCTTATTGCTTCTATTCCCATTAACCACCCTTAACTTTCTTTTTCTCCATCACTAGTGCAATGCTCTATTTCTTTTCTGTTTTGGACTAATCAATTGATATTATCATGTCTACTATTATTGGTGTGACAACTAGTGTTATTGCTATCTAATTCTTAACCTATATTTTTGATAAATTTTTAGAAAAATAAAAAATAATAATAAAAAACAATGAAAAACCCTTAAAAAATACATTTTAATATATTTGCATCGTTTTTAGTATTTTTAAGTTCATTTCAGAAAAATTAAATTTTCAAAGGTATTTTGATCGTTTTCAACTTTCAATGCATAAATTTTACGATCACTTATTTTTCTTATTGAGTCGATATTAATATTATTTGTTTTAAAAAAAATTTAAAAATACAAAAAAATCAAAATCAAAATTACAAGGACCAACTATGAATAGGAAAAGTTGAAATATCAATTTGTTTTTTTAGTTTGCTTGGAGAGCAAGTAAATAAAAAAATAATAAATTTTTATTACCTATAAAAGGAAAAAGAAAAATCGACTGAAGGAGGGGGGAAGAAAAAATTAAAAAGGAGGAGGTGGGCTGGTTTAAAAAAAAAAAAAGAAAAAAGAAGAAGAAGGAAACCTAAAATCTATCTCTTCTCCAAACAGCAGCCCATCACCGTTTCCCCCATTTCCCCTAATCTAGCCGCAGCTCACCCCTTTGAAAAGAAAAACCAGAGACCACCTCCCTGTCTTTGCCCTCTCTCTAGTCAAAACACAGACCAGACCCAACGGCCATTCCCAATGCCATCTTCCCTGCAGAACCAAGGACCCCTAGGCCACTCCCGTTTTGGCTCCTGCCTCGGTCAGACCTCACGGATCGTCCCTCTCCATCACCAGCACCTCTTTGCTCGCCTAACCGCCGGTCAAAGAAGAAGGACAGGTCGACGATTTACTCGGCCTAGTGGGTGTCTGGCCACGTGAGTCGCTGGTGAGTCACTCCACACTCTATAGTAGATTTGCAGCTGAAGAAAAAGGAAAGAATAACAGACTAAGAAGCTAGCCAGAGAAACCAGAGAGCATCGGACAAGCCTCCTTCTCTCTCCACCGAACAGACCCCACTCAACAGAAACGACCAGACCAGCCAAGGCTACCCCTGATCTCGTCATCTCATTCAATCGATCGCCAGCAGACTCAAGTCTCCCCAGCCAACTTTCCACTGCAGCAGAGACACTGCAACAACCCTATGGTCACACGACCGGCCGTCTGAAGCAGAGAGGGGAAAAGGCAGAGAAACTGGACTGAGCTAAAAAAGGAAAATTGAAACAGATCTAGAAAAGTAAGAAAATAAAAATCAACTACCTTTGTGTTTTTTTTTTTGCAGGTAACGACGTTGTCACCGCCGGTGAGGAAAGTGAAGAGGGGAGGAAGCCATTTCAGATCTCCTTTATTGCGGTCTTTTTGCGGCCCCGTGTCGCCAGTAACAGCAGCACGTGGACCAGACACACCGCCAGTGTTCCCATGCATAGACACCTCCTAGCACTGTTCTCAAGGCTTTCTTTGTAATTTTTAGACGTTGATAGTTGTTTTTAGATTACTTTTATCTTAACTCAATTTTATCCCTTTAACTTTTAATTTAATTTTTATAGAATTTAAAATAAAAAATTAAAATATCAAAAATTTATTTTGATGAAAAGTGTGATTTGTCAATTTTCGTGAAAATTAAAAATTATAATGTGTTTTTGTTATTCTATCTTTATTCTCGAGATAATCCTTACTTTCAAGATAATCTTTACATTCTTTAAGATAATCCCTATATTCTTTAAGATAATTTTTACCTTGTTTAAGATAATTCTCAAGATAATGATAGTTGTTTGTTTTCAAATTCGATTCTAATTCGAACTTTAAAAAAGAGAATGAATTTGATTGAGATTTTACTTCTCGCAAGTGAAGGGATTCTAACACTATAAATACATATTTTAAGGGGGGAGGAAAGAAAAAGATAGACTCGAGAACAAAGAATTAACCTAAAAAAGTAGAGTAAAAGAAAGAAAAGAAGGAAGGAGGACAATATGAGAGAAATCCTAAAAAAAAAACCTTAAGAGAAAGCCATTATTAGAAACCTTAAAAGAGAGAAACATAAAAAAGGAGGAGGCGACGAACCCTATACTAGCCGCCACCTTTTTCAATCCTTTTTCTTCCCAGTTTCTCTCGATTTCTCCTTTAACAACCACATGCTTAGGTAAGTTTCCTTCTTTTCTTGCTAAAATAATTAACTGGTTACTGTGTTTGCCAGGGGTGTGCTTGGAAAAAGAGGACAGAGAGAAGGAGGACCAGAGAGACACCAAGAGGAAAATAGAGAAAAAGAAAATAGCATCAGCAGGCCGACCCTCCACTATCATTATCATCTTCAATTGCAGCACTAGGTAAGTTGCTCTTTCCCTCCTTGCAGTTTAATTACATGCTTTCTATAACAGACATGCATGATCAATTCATGCACGCATACTGGTAAAAATTAAAAAAATAATGGCCAGCTGAGTCAAGCTTGTGACCCTGCTAGGCCTATTGGGTCCAGCCCAGCTTTATAGGCTGAGCTGGGCCCAAAACAAAAAAAAATGAAAATAAAAAAATATGTATGCATGAATAAAAATAATATAAATTTATTGGTTTATTTACTAACGCTAGAGTCAAGAATAAAAATACCGATTTAAATTTATATTATTTTTATTCGTTGTATTTTATTTTATTTAGCTAGAAAAATAAAAAAAATATATGCACGCGTAAAAAAAATTACTTTTATTTATTTATTCACTGACGCCAGAGTCAGGAATAAAAGGAAAAAAAATGATTTAAATTTATTTATTTTGATACCTACGTAATATTTACTAACGCCAAAGTTGAAAATATCCGTAGTTGAATATTCACTAGCGTCAGAGTCAGGAATATTACACACAAACAATCATAGTATAAACCAACAAAAAAAAATGTTAGCAATTAAGGACAAAGATCAGCAATGCAGCCTGCCTTAGGTAGGACCTTTAAGGGGTGATAGTATCTTTCCTTTTACATAACCAGTCTCAGACCATAGAATCTCTGTTAACTAGTTAGGATTCCTAGTAACCATAATACTAGGTGGCGACTCCTTAAACAATAATATCCTCATTAAAAAATAGGATGTCAAAAATCCGTTCTTTTCAAAGATTTAATAAATTTTTAAGGCCGTCGTGATGTCGGGTGTGACAACTTTTATTTTGAGTTCTTGTTATTTTGTAATATGTAAATGTGGATATAAAGAAAAAAAAAAGAAAAAGGAAAAAAGAAAAATATAGTAAAGGAAATGTGTGTGCATATTTGTATTTTTATTTGTGTTATTGAATTATAAATATAAAAAAAACAAAAAGAATTAATTGTTTAATTTGAATATGGTTAAATATCTCAAGGATAAATAAAATCATGTTATATTTTCCATGAAAGTATAAGAACATGTTTCTATATATATTTATAGGATTTAATAACTGATTTATTAAAGCCTTAGAATTTAATTAATATTTCAGATTTTCAAATCACATCAAACTGCAAAGCAGCTTACCTCAGGTAGGGTGCGTTAGAGGTGCTAACACCTTCTCTAGCCACAACCAGTCCCTGATCTGTGAATTTCTGATAAAGACTAGTACATTCAGGTTTCCTAGTAACCCTCAAAGGAATACTAGGTGGCGACTCCCAAAAAAACCAATCAAGCAAGCAATGAATGAAAAATCATCAAATCGTTGCGCGGGGGACGTGAGATAGAATGTCTACTATTATTGGTGTGACTACTACTGCCATGAAGGCTTTTATTACAACACGTTATCTTTTTAAAGTTTTCAAACACCAATTATCTTTATTGGTGAATGCAGATGAATCTCTATCTTTTTAGACAAAGTGTTTCTCAATTTGTTGATGGTGTTTTTCTATGTCCTCCTCTTCACATGGTTACTACTAATGACTCTTCTTCTTAAGTTAATGCCTCATTTCTTCGTTGGAAACAACAAGATCAACTTATTTTGAGTGCAGTCATTTCTTTCAATAGATGTATTGTATCTTGTTGTTGATTGCCAAACATTGCATTATATTTGGTATACTCTTGAGCAAACATATGCTTCTTCATCCAATTCTTATATTATGCAACTTCATAGCTCCTTTCAAGATTTTCATCAGGGTGATGATTTGGTTAGCATATATCTGCAATAAGTAAAGGCATTATTTGATGAATTAGCAACAACTGACTGATCAATCTTTTTTACAAATTTCAATTTGTATGTGTTTTGTGGACATTGAGGAGAGTTTAAGGACTTAGTGACTAGCCTTTCGACAAGAACATATCCTTTTTCATATGTAGACCTTCACAATCATCTTCTTAGTCATGAGCTTCTTCACAAGAGCTCTCTTTAATCTATGGTATTGTTGTCATTGCTCTTGTACTACCTATGTTGGCTCAACCACTATCAACCTTTGTCACACAATGCTAGCCCCCTGGTTCTTTTAAAAACAACTTCATTTCTAATCGTGGTAGGAGGCATTATTATAGTGGATGGCGACACAACAATGATCGTAACAACAACCACTCAGGGTGTCATAACCTGATTTTGTGTTATTGCCTAAAATTCATTTTTTTTCAAAATAAAATAAAAAAATAAAATAAAAGTTGAAACGTGAAGAAAGCAAGTCGAGGAATACAACTGCAATTTTAAATGAAATTCAAGGCCGAATTGTACTCCATTATGCTAAAAAATGGAGAAAAATACAACTTCAAGGTCAAATTGAATGATTATCGGATGAATTTGCATAAAAATCAAGTTCAAGGATATGATTAAATTTTTAATAGGCCAATTTCATTTAATCATGGACCAAATTGAATTTTAATTATGTTTAAGAATTAATTTGGATCCAATTAAATGATTTAATTAAGTGTAAGGATTTAATTATACTTTAAAAGGGTCAAAATAATTTTATTAGGAGTTAATTGGTAAAAAATTAAGTTTGGGAGTCTGATTTAGACTTAATTGAAAAGACTAGAATTTTAGAGACCAAATTTAATTTTTACCAAGTTTATTGATTGAAATTAAGAGTAAAATTGCAAGAAAATTGAATTTTCAGGGTCAATTAGGGTTAAATTGAAGAAATTTACAATCAAGGACCATTTTGCAAAAGACGGCAGACTATACAAAACCCGGGGGTCAATTAGGGGTTAAATTACATAAATTCGAGACCAAGGATCAAAATGCAAACGGTGCATAACTTCAGGGTTACAATTGATGTTTATCCAGGAACTCAATTACATAACATTAAAAGTTTGAAATCAATCAGGGGTGTATAGGAGACAAATTAAAAATCAAAGGATCGAAGTAAACTTTACCAAAACGATACCGTTTTGTTTATTGTTTATTTCTTCTTTAATTTTCTCTAAAAAAGACGATCAAACAACCTATTTTATAGGTGCATTGAATGCCTCTACACTCTACTAAATTTTACAAAACTTGCACGCAATTTATCACCTGACAGCCTGAATGACAATATAATGGCCTCGAAGTCAGTTTAAAAATGCCAACTCAGTTAGCCATTTTCCTGCAGGTTTGACAGTGCACCATGCCTATTTTGAACCAACAGTTAAAGTCCTTTTCAATTGAATCAAGGGTTGAAATGTTTACTTAGGATAGAAAAGATTACCCTCTTCCACCGCTTAAAAACAGAGGTGGATTGCATGGCTTGAATGAGGAGAAATTCAAGTCCAAAGTAGGCTAAAAAAACAGCCATTCTCGGTTTTAGCCAACATTTTCCTCCCTTCCTTCTCTCTCCACCATGTCCTCAACCCTTGAAAACCTCATAGACACCTTTCTCCTCCACCAAAAGACGACGGTGCAGCCTCCCTTCAAACCCAAATCCTCACAACTGGTAGAACAACCATACCGACTCTCGGTCCTCTCCCCTACAGATTTTCTTCTCCTTCTTTCTTCTTGTCGTTGCCACCATGTTGTCCTTCACGCCAGCCAGATGACACGGCTAAAAGATTGTTGTCTTCTTCCAAGTGCAGGAGTGTCGAAGTAATAAATAACCCAGCAAGACCGGGATCGAACCACAAGGAGGTTAATTATACAAATTATAAACAACAATAATAACAATAACAACAACTATAATAACAATAGTAGTAGTAGTAGTAGTAATAATAATAATAATAATAATAATAATAATGAAAAAGAAAAAGAAGAAGAAGAAGAAAAATTAATGAGAACTTTGAGATGAAAATTAACGTAAGGATTAAACAATGATAACAAACAATGTCAAGGTTAGAGGATCCACTAATGATATGTCAAACGAGTATAGTATAAACTCTTATTATTCAATTAGAAACCACACACAAAGGAGGTTCCAATCAGATTATAGATTGTTAACATGATAACATTAGTCAACTTATTCTATTAATGCTAATACTTGTAAATTTCGTCAAACATTCATGATTATAACTTATATTAACAACAAATCAAGTTCCTTTCATAGCTCAGGTGTCGGTTATACCATACAATATGGGCTATGAAAGTGCCAAACATTTGTTGTACCAAGTGTTATATAACATAAATCAAGATTACTCATCTAACAAGCAAAGTATTAAAGAGTGAACAAGATAACAAATACAAAACATGTTATTATCAAACATTAAAGTCCATATTAAGTTTACACTATACTTATTCTTACACCATTAGCGTAATCTTTTCACCTTGATATAATAAACTTAGCTAGACATAATGAAAGAAAGAAAAATAAATAAACAAAATAAGAACATAAATAAGATATAAGTTAGCTAAGTAAATGAAAGGCATAAACTTGATATTAATGAAAGCAAAACATAAACATTACAAAAAATACAAAGAGAGAAAGCAAGAGCATGATCTTGATCTGGAAACCAAGATGCCTAAATGCATGGCAAATGCCTCCTTTTATAGGTCAAAATTGGGAACTATTGATTTGATGACTAATTGATAAGTGGGTGGCCAACTCTTGACTTGGTGACAATTCTTATCTTCTCTTATATGCCCAAAACGCCATTGATAACATTCAAATTGGAGCCACTTAACATGAAAGTTTTAGAAAATTGTCTCAGCTTTCTTGCGTAAAAAATTCAGCTCCTTTCGACTTCTAGAATTCCAAATATGACCAAAATACTGAACAGTGCTGGAGTTGGAGGACAGATTCGGGCTTCTTTGTTGTTGCAACAATTTGGACTTGAAAATGGTCTTTTTAGATCTTGAGCTCCATATTAAAGTTGTAGACCTATATCTTACCTTTCCATCCATATAAAGTAGACCTAAATCTGAGATCTATAGCTCCAGATATGACCCAATTACTGAATAGTATTCCGGTTTGGATTGCACCGACATCTCTTTTCTAAGTTTAGCCATCTTTTTCTCCTTTCAATTTTAGTTCTTAAATTCATTAATCAATCCTTTTATTCATGTGATAGACGTACATTTAAAATGAACATTTACCATAAATTAAATGTATCTTATATTATTAGATATATTATTATAAAACATACTTTAGTTAAGGAGTTATTGATACTTCAAATGTAAAATGATGATACAAAACCTTGATAAAAATGCACTTTTAAGTACTAATCACCAGACCACCTCCACGCTAGGTTGTGCGCCCTCTTTCCCCTTTCCCTTCTTCTTTTTCCTTTTTCTTTGTCTCTATTCACTGAGTGAACAGTGAGCGTGAATTATAATTCATGATCTTTATTCATGTAATGAACATTGGGTAGGGTCATTTCTAGCTCAACCTAAATTTCTAGGTTGGGTCTGGCCCGACCCAAAAAAAATAAAAAGAAAATCAAGAACCCTTTTAAAAAAATTTATGATTTACTCATATATTTTTTCACCAATTTTGCATAATATTGAGTTTGTATACTTACATTGTAAGATACATACTCGATACTAAAATACCTGGTTTTCTCCAAAACTTTTCTAAAACAATTTTAAAAAAAATCTCAAAAATTTTAAATTAATTTCTCTTTTAAAAAATATTTGTTTTCATGCATACGACCAAAATCCTAAAATTTTCCATGCATATTTCTTTTTTTTAAAACATTGCATCTTTTTCATGTTTTTTTTTTTTAAAATTTAAAGCTAGATATCATAACCAGTTTATGATTATCCATTAAAATTTGACTAATTTGCTTTGGAAGTTGTGGAAAACATCAAACAAAGCTGGAAGCTTCTGGTACTGATCAAGAAGGAATTAGATGGTTTGAGAGATTTGATTACTAATGAAAAGTACTCTAGATGGAGAAATCTATTATTAGTAAACGTCCCTATGACTCTTGGATTCGAAGCCGTGACATCGCAAGCCATTGAACTAACTAAAAGAAAGAGGATTAACAATGAGAAAGAGCTGAGAGAACAATTAAAAAAGCTTATAGGATTTCCCTCGAGAAGCAACTCCTCATTAAAGAGAAATTGAGGAAGTTTGTTGAGCAACAACTAGAGGAAAAAGACAAGAAAATTATATCTTTGAAGCAATTAAAATAGAAAAAAATGGTTAAAAACCAAGTTGGGAAAGAGCAAGGAAGTTTGGGAGCTAGTTAGATGCAAATCAATACCAAGTTAGAGACATTAAAAACCAATTTCAATGATTGCCAAGAAAGGACTTTACGTTTTAGAAGAGATATTTATTGATATCAACAAAGCATGGCTAAAATAGATGTTTTTCTTAGGATATAAAAAACAAAGGCTTTGCCTTTCTCTTTGTAAATAATGATGAATAAACTAGCTTTCAAATGTAAAAGCTTTTATTGGATATTAATGAAAAGGGCTTAGACCCGATCTTCTAAACAACATCTTGTTTTGATGAGTATAAATTTATTATATATTGCCTCAAATCAAATTGACTTGATAACTATGAAAGGATCAAAAACCTTACCGGAATGATAGCCATATATCATCCTAGGAAAAGCAAATCCATATCCAATATACATTAACATACATATTATGCATTCATATTACGTCACAATCATGCATTTTAATTACTTGTTCTATCACACGCATTACAAATTGTGAAACATTGGTCCTTCACCTATGATTCACTACATCCAACTAAGAAAGAGAATGGAAAATGAAAAGAGAGTTCATTTGGAAGCACATTACTAGAACGAGTTAGAATCAATGAAGAATGAAGTTGGTCAAATGACTAATCTACTCAAGCAACTTTTAAAAACAAAGAGTAGGGAGGAAACGTCTATACAAACTTTTGTAGAAGTACTAGTAGCCCATGCCCCCCACACATCTTAGAACCTAGGAATAAACTTAGTAACTGAACAACACTTTGTCGTATTTTTCCCTTTCTAGTCAATTCAAGCTTAAGTCATTGTAAATCTAACAGTGGATGGACCTTCTAACGATAGGTCTACCGGTCCTTTAAACCACGACAAGTTGTCTACTTTGAAAAAAAGATTGAGGGCAGGTGAGGGGAATGATTGGTTTGACCCTATAAAAATGGTTGAAAATGCTTGGTGCTGAATATTATGGTGCCAAAATATTTTAGGGTTACTAATTTCATTAAGTACATTAATTTAGAATGCTCAAATAATCACCTTTTGTTCTACTACAATAAAATGGCCGAGGTAATTCATGATGATAAGATGTTGATATATTTTTTTCATGATAGTCTCATAGGGTCTGCTTAAGCTAGTACATGAAACTAGACAATACTAGGATCAAGAAATGGAACTACTTGGTCAAGGCTTTTCTTAAGCAATAAAAATTCAACTTGAAAATTGCTCTTGATAGAACGAGCCTCATGTTAATGGAGAGAAAAAATCAATAGTCAATATGGACTTATGCGTAAAGGTGGGGGGACGAGGCCATGTATATCCAATCCTATTAATAGAGATGGATGATGATTTTGTTTGCCAATACCTTTAAATTCCCTTATTATGAGTATTTAATAGGTAGCTCATTTCAATATTTCTATAATATTGTACATATTACAAAAAAAATAGAATAAGAGATTAAGTCTGGTCGCATAATCGAACCAATGTAAAAAAAAAGGTTTCACTATGAAGAAGTGGATGGTATGAACCGATTGAGTGGATGGTATAAGGGTAAAAAAGTATCAATCAAGCAAATAACCAGAACAATAACAAAATACAAAATATAAGAATTATCCTGGAATAATTATCACATTCTATACCTTTGAAAGATTTGATGCCAAACTATTGAGTATTGGACATATAGCTTCTATCTTTATACCTACAATACAATCACTATTTTTTGTCTGAAGTCATATCTGACTTGTGAATACCACACTAACAATCTTAGTCATGATACTGAAACTTGTTATATCTTTAAAAATAAATAGTTAGAACTTATTAGGATGAGTATCTTTTAAAGATTTTCCTCCTAATGTAAATTCAAATCTATTATTTAACCGTGCTACAGGAAATAATGGAGTAAATATGGTGGAAGTCAGGAGTAAAGACAAGGTATTGAAGTTATACATAAAAAAAATAAAAAAATTGTATGACAAGCTTGCATGATGATTCTTGAAAAGAAATGATGAGCATCACTTGGAGAAAGGTGACCATTTCAAGTTTCATGAAGCAGAGGGATGTCACATCGAGGATTGTGTTGAGTTCGACCAAAATATGCCAAGAATACTAATAATGTGAGAGTTTAGGATTGAGATTCTGGAGTTTGGCAGTGACTCAGGGATAAGAGAAAATTAGAAAAGTGATGGATTATTATGTTGTTGAATAATTGCCCTCCTAAACAAATATTAGTAAAATGAAATGTATTTTATCCAACATCAAAAACAAACAAACAAAAAAATAAATTAAAATAAAAATATTGTGAAACCATATATTTGTTATCAATATTAAAAGTATTTCATTTTATTATTTTATTTATGTATTTAAAAGAGTTGACAATTTTATCTGTAAAAAATTTGATAAACAGTAATTTCTAAAATGCTACTTAAAAAAATGTAAAAGTACTTTATTTTTTTTATTTCCCCACTTTCATAATTGCAGTTGTTAATAACCAAATTTTCTCCGGCTTCAATCACTATATCTATTGTTTTCTATCATAAAAGTTATTATCTTGAGTTTTTGTCCTTCATAATTGAACTTATTAATAATCTTTTCATCTCTGATTTTAACATTAAATTATAAGTTTTTTATTGTGTAATTTTTATTATATTTGTGTACTAATTACTCCTATCTTTGACTTCAAAACCCAAACGGTGTAATTTGAGTTGAGAGAATATTATTTTAGTTTCCTCCAGCCGTTCAAATAATAACAAAATTTTTAGTTAAAAAAATGTGCTAGAGCTCTTAAATAGAGTTAATTAAAAATTACTTGGCAAGTGGATAGAAAATGAGACTTTAACATCTAATAAAAAACTCATTATTACACTCTATTTTGGAATGTGTTTAATAATGTAATAGTAATTATTTTTTGAATAATTTTTTATGTTGAAATGTATGTTAATAATAGTTTTTTAATTTTTAAAAATTATTTTTAATATCAATATATAAAAACGATCCAAAACGTATAAACTATATTAAATTTTAATAAAAATAAAAATTAAAAAATTTTTAATGTATAAACTATATTAAATTTTAATAAAAATTAAAATTAATTTTTTTTTAAAATTTTTTAAAAATACAGATTCAACTGCGTTCCCAAAATTTCATGTGCCTGCCGATCTGTTTTATTTGTCGTCTTTCTCCCTTAATTTGCTGCATTCAAGTTCAAGATTGCTGCATGCTTGTACTGGAGATCCTACGATTTGCTATCCTGTGGCTATGAATATTGCTTTTCATTTCAGCTATGCATGACAACGTATAAATATATCCACCGTTCGTGTCTGATTGCCGAGGATATACTTAAAAGTGTGGTTGTGTTTTTTTCAAAAAATAAAATATATTAAAATAAATATTTTATTTACTTTTAAAAAATTATTTTTGATATAAATACAATAAAATAATTTAAAATATTAATTTAAGGTAAAAAAATAAAAATAAAAACGTTTTTAAAATGTCATACTAAACAGCCCTGAGTTTGCAGCAAAAAACAGATTTTTTTGTCCATTCATGGCCACCCTAAGCTTGTGCACCAGTAAATTTTTATTTTTATTATTATTATTATTATTTTAGCGTGTATGTATTAGCTAGCTTTTAATGTTTCAGCTCCTATGGATACTTGACGGGACCCCGTTTGATTGGAGTGATGGAAGGGATCATGGGAAACGTTTTTCTTTTCATTTCATTTCAGTTAGGACGCCGACATCTTAGCAGAGGCCCCAGAGGCCCACGTCTATGTAAGTATAATGGGTGTAATCAGTTAAAATTGTTTTTTAATATTACATTTTATTTAATTTTTCGTTAAAAAATAATTTTAATTTATTCAAGAGTAGCTTTAAAAACAAAATCTGTAAAATTTATTCTAAACAACCATACAAAAACCGAAATAATTTAACTTTAACTTAACTTATTTTTTCAATAAATTAAAGTAATAATTACAGTAATTAACTTATTTACTTCTTATTTATTCTAGTCCTTAACAACAACTACAGCTTACAAGAAATTATAACACATATATATACCATTTCAAAATAATTTAATAAACATGAATATAAATCAATAATATAATTTTAAAATAAAAATAAATAAGTACTTGAATATAAAAAAAATTACAATGATAATATTATTTATCACAACTTAATAATAAAGATGGTATTTATTCCTTTTGAACCGAGATTAAAAATTACTTGCTCATGACCTCTGAAAATTTCAATATCCAAGATAATCTCTCTTCAAATTCCAGCAAAAAAGAACCCCAAGACAGGACTTAACAGGTTGTTTTCATAATTAGACAAAGGCTAATGACAACGAGGTTAAAGGTTGGAGAAAACAACCCTTCTAATCCCCTTAGATTCCTGCCCAAGACAGGACTCCTTGTGCATGATTTTCCAGCGGATCAATGTCAATTCCGCATTTTAAAAAGGCATATACAATTGTTTGTTTGAGTTCTAAACTGATTATTGTTATGACTAATTTTCTTAATAAAAAAATGGGTAAATTAACCACTAATAACTAGTGATAGCTACATAAATAACTAGTGATAGCTACATAAATACTCTTCTTCTTTTTTCAAAAAATTATGTATTTATTTTTTACATATGAACATCTAGACCCACAAGTGTTGCGTCATAGCACGCCACCAAAATTTAAAAACAAAATATCAAATTCAATGTTATTGATGAAGATCCAACCAAATATTTTATTACCATGATAATGACTAATTACTATTATTTTGAATATAAATTCTTGTGTTATTTTTATTTTTAAATGCATTTATAGTAAAATGAATGGGAAAAAAGATTGCACGCATATATATATAAAACAATGTACATCAATCTAAAATATTTTAAATATTTAGATTAATTGATTAAACTAAATTCATCCATCAACACATCTTTGTGTTGAGCAAGATCCTTCATCCAAGAAATAAAAAGCACAAATAGAATTCTTACTCTTTGTACATGTTTTAAAATGCATGTCTCTTGTAACGAAGTTAGTTGGCTAAAATTCAAATCCAACAAAATGTTGCATCCCACGTTGGAAGATTACAAACCTTTCATTTGGATTATACAGTGAAACAATGTGAAAATAAATTTCGTCTCACGTAGTTCATAATCTATTTTTGAGTTATTTTTAAAATTTTTATTTTTCTTTCTTCCAAAATCAATCAAATAATATAATAAAAATAATAGCAATAAGATTGGTGTTCTGAAAAAAGCAAGAAAAAAAATCAAATTGCACTTTTAGAGCCTAATTGTACTATGTTTTACCAAAACTAAAGAGACAATATAGATTTAAAGTTAAATTAAATAATTATTGGAGGAATCTGTACAAACATTAAGTCTAAAAATATAATTAGATTTTTAATAGGCCAATTTAATTTTATCATGGATCAATTTAAAGTTTAATTATGCTTAAAAATTAATTTGGGTCCAATTAAAGTATTTAAGTAGATACAAGGACTTAATTATACTTTAAATTGGTCAAATTAATTTTATTAGGACCTTAATTGGTGAAAAATTAAGTTCAAGATCCTAATTTGGGATTAATTGAGAATATCAAATTTCTAAGAGATCAAATTTAATTTTTACCGAATCAATTGATTGAAATTGAGGATAAAAGTGCGAGAAAATATAAATTTTTAGGTTAATTTAGGGCTAAATTAACCTAAAAATTTATATTTTAATTTAGGGCTAAATTAAAAAAATTCATAGTCAATGACCATTTTGCAAAAGGTGTTGAACTCTAGATACCCAACTAGCTGACTTCAGTGGTGAAATTGAAAAGATTTAACAGTTTAATAGTTAATTAGGAGCTAAATTGAAAAAAAATCCAAGATCAAGCACCAAAATAAAAAAAGATGCTGAAATCAAGGTCTTAAATTGAAGTTCATCAGGGGTATAATTGCATAAAATTAAAAGTTTGAAACCAATGAAGGATGTAATTAAAAATAAATCACGAATCAAAGGACTAAAATGAAATTGGCTAAAATAACATCATTTTGGTGTTGACTGCTCATCTTCTCCAGAGAGGCTACTTGAATGACATTCTTCCCAAGGTATTTTATGCTTTATTTCTCCACCAAATTGGACAAAACATACACCAAAATGATCATTAGACTTCTTACTACACTTTAATGTGGTTGATTCTGATTAACTGACACCACAAAGACGGTAACACTGCCCCAAAGTAACCACCCTGACCAACCCTTTTCCTATAATAAAACTGACAACTAGGAGTGTTTAAAAAAATTGATCAACGGATTAAATCAAAAAAATCAAGAAACAATTAACCAAAAAACTAATTAAAAAATAAAAAAAATCACCCAATTATGTTCGGTTCTAGTTTAAAAAAGCTTAAACCGATTGAACTGAACCAAACCGTATTGGTTTAATTAAATCTAAAAAAAGGTATAAAAAGAAAATCATAATGCTAAATACCCTAACCCTTCTAGCCCCCTCCCTTTCCCCTTTCCTCTTCCCCTACCCCTTCCAACCGCCCCCTTCCCTTTCTTCTTTTCTAACCCCTCTTCCCATTCCTTTTCCTCTTTCTTTTTCCAATCGCCTCACCCCTCTCTTTGTGCTCTTCTAGAAATGTGCTTTTTTAAATGACAATATTTATTTTTTCTATCATAAGATTGAATCTAGTTTTATATGATCTCAATCTTCAAGGCTTCAAGGGAACATGAATCATCTCGAAGGGTCAAATTTGAACTTCTAGTTCAGGTACATGGTGTAAACAATAGTCCCACTTGTGAAGATGGCCATCGAAAAATAGTGATGGTTTTGGCAGCTACAAACTTTTCTTGGGATATAGATGAGGCACTAAGATTGGTTCATTATCTTCTGGCACATATTTTTGAGATTTTTTTGCCTTTTGGAATTCTTAGATCCATCCTAAATGGCAATCTATCCAAGATGTAGTATAGCATCTCGTTCCTCTACTAGCACGAAGCTCGAATTAAGGTATACAATTACAACAATAAAAAAGTTTCGATTTTTCTGGGTTTGAATGCTAAAAAACGACCCCAATCAAACAAACATGTTCGGTTTGAACCGGTTCTCAGTTCAGTTCAGGATATATCAATAAGGACTACCATTTTCCAGTTTAGTTAAATTTTTGGGTTAAAAACAAATTGAACTGGACCGTCAACACCCCTATTGACAATCTATGATGTCTACTTTGAACCAACAGTTTGGATCCTTCTGGGTCAAGCTAATGGCCAAGATTTGACATTAGTGGAGACCTAACATCCCTCTTTCACCTCCTATAAATAAATGTGGATTTCATGGCCTGAGAGAAGACTAATAAAAGGCCAAATTCAATAAAAGAAATAGCTTTTTCCCCAATTTTTTTTGCCATTGTTTCTCTTTTTTTTCTCTCTCCACCGTGGCTTTTGGCCACCACCAATTTGATCACCACTATCTCCACCATAAATAGACGCCTATCCACCTCACGACATGAGTGTGCCACCAAGTTCTCTTTTTTTTTTTTTTGCAAACTTCTCCCTTTTCCTCTCATACAACAAACCATAGTTGTTGTTCAATAGACCAACTCCTCTCTAGAGCACCACCATGGTCCAACAATAGAAACCATCACTGCTAACCTCTCTTTTTTCTTCTCTCTTATGGTTCTTTTTTGCTCTAACAACCAACCATAGCAGCTAGCTCCACCATCACTAGTTAACCTCTCTTTATGCCAACAGCAATGCCACTATCAATCTCTCACAACAATCTTCCCTACACAACCAACCAATTACTTCCCCCTGCATTTGGTAGCTTTTCTTCTCCTCTCTGTAACGAGAATCTATTGCTACATACAAAACGAGTTTACTTTGCAAGCAAAAGTTAATTATAATTAAGATTGTCACTAAGTCGGGCTAGTGACCATGTGAGGCCTGGACTAGACCCATTTCAGCCCAACTTAAGTGGTTGGGTCATGTCCAGCCCAGACAAAAAAAAACAAAAAAAGAAGAAGAAGGAAACAAATCTATTGGACCGAGATCGGCCTAACCTCTCTTTTTGGGTTGAGCTCGGCCCACATAGCTCGGCTAGCCCATATATTTAATAATAATATAATAATATAATATTATATTATATAATATTATATATTAAAAAATTATTAAAAAAACAAAAAATTCCAAAAACATTTTAAGAGGCATTTTAAAATATTTCTAATTTTTTCGCATGTTTTTCTACCAATTTTGCACAATATTAGATTATATTTTTACACTAAAAGATACAAATCCGATATTAAAACACTTAGTTTTCTCCAAAAAAAATCTTAAAAAAATTTAAAAAGTAAAAAAAATCTCAAAACTTTTAGATTAATTTTCCCTTTCAAAAAAAAATTATTTTCATGTATATAGTCATATCCTAAATAAGTTTCCAAGCATATTTTCATTAAACAAAAATGCATATTTCTCATGTTTTAAAAAGCAAAAAAAATGGATACTGTATTTTTACTTCTTGTTCATGCATAAATACACTGAGTATGGATTAATGCTCCCATGCATTTTAATTTTTACGAATAAACCTATTTTAGGTTAGGTGAAAAGTAGTGGTCCGCATCATGACTTTCAATTGAGGTTCAAATTTGTGAAACATCCAATTATGAAATGAGTAGTTACTCGGTAATAATGGTTACATCGTGCCCCAACCATTCTTTGTAAACTCCTATACTTCCTTCACGTAAGGTAGTCATTAGGAAATTCATTAACCTTTTGAGACTAAGTAGAAAGCTAACCCTTATGTAATGATTTAGAACCTTTCCTTAGGGTATGAAATCCTTAAATATTCATTTTGCATAGGTTTTCACCATTCATACCTAGTCGCGCGTCCCCCGCGTGGCATCGGTTAGCGATTTTTCATTCGTTTGCTTGATTTGGAAGTTGTCACCTATTATTCGATTTAGGGTCACTAGAAAACCCAAGTGTACCGGTCATTATCAAAGATTTGAGGGTAATGGACTGATTGTGGCTATGAAAGGTATTAGCACCCCTAACGCACCCTACCTAAGGTACGCTACTTCGTGATTTAATGTAATTTTAAAAAATAACATATTAACCAAATTCTTAAGGCTTTAATAAATTAGTTATTAAATCCCAAAATAAATGTAGAAATGTATTCTTACATTTTCACAGTAAATATAACATGATTTTATTTCTCCTTAAAATACTTGATCACCTATAAATCAAATATTAAATTCTATTTTTTGCCTTTTCTTTTGATTTAATGATTCAATAAGATACATAATACAAGTACAAACACACACACACACACATCTCTTTTTCGTTATTTTTTAAACACTCATATTTACATGTTATAAATCCATAAAAATTTAAAATAAATCAAACAGTACATTAGACAAACCAAAATTACAAAATAGCCCCAAAATAATCTAGAACTACAGGGAAGGCCTTCTACACCACATGAACAATGGTGGTGCGTCTCCTCCGTGGGCCACCACCACTGGGGACATGTGGGCTCACTCGTTGCCGCAGGCTGAACCTATGAACAGGTGGATCTGGCTTAGCTTCTTCTTCTCCTTTTCACTTTCCCACAGACGATGGCTTTCACCGTGACTTGCGACAAGAAAAAAAACACATGCAGTTGATTTTAATCCATTTCTTTCTTTTTTTCAAATTTGCTCTCGGTCTTTCTTTTTTTTAGATGTTTCTTCTGCATATCTATTTTTTTTTCTCTTTGTTTCACCTTCTTTGTTTAAGGTGGCTAGTAGTAAGGAGGAGGAAGGGGTGAGAGAGGAGTGTCGCTACTAAAAGAGTGGGGAGTGACTGCCCATCAACTCGTACAGTCAAAAATCCATGGGAACAGATAAATCGTCGACCCCTCCTTGTTCTTTGGTTTGCAGTGAGGCTAGTAAAGGTTTAAGGAAGGGGAATATACCACATTAAGCTCGATCCCTTCTTATCTCTTTCTCTTTCTCTTTTGGTTAGCATTGCAAGCAAAAGACTACTAGTATTTGTGATACTGCTTGTGGTTAGTTGCAGAAGATGAAGAAGGGTGAGTGCTATCTTGGCTGGTCTGTGGAAGTGGTTGAGAGAGGGAAATGGCTAGGAGGGGGATGACTGGGAGAGGGAAGAACAGCTCAACGCTAAGTAAGGGTCTTTGATTTGTTTATGCTGAAGGGATTGGGAATATTATGAGGGAGATAGATGTTTGTGTCTTCTAAAGATAGGGAAAAATGGACCAGCTGTGGGGTTGTCGGATGGAGGAGCTAGATGTGTGTGGGTCTGGGAGGTGTTTGGCCGGGGAAATGGGGAGTGGGTGAAGAAGGGAGCGACCAAGGTGGTTACCTTATGTACCTTGGTTTTACTCCTATTTTATAGAAATCCAGTAAACAACGCACTGTTGCAAGGTTTTCTACTGAAGTAGAATGCAAAGCCTTGTCATAACCCAATTTTGGCCCTTTGGCTTTTAATTTAATTTTTACAGGGTCTAAAATGAAAAATTAAAAGATCAGAGATTTATTTTGATGAAAAGTGTGATTTGTCAACTTCCATGAAAATTAAGGACTACAATGTGCCTTTGTCATTCTAGCCTTATCCTCAAGATAATCCTTAGCTTCAAGATAATCCCTATCTTATTCAAGATAATCCTTAGCTTCAAGATAATCCCTATCTTCTTCAAGATAATCCTTACCTTCAAGCTAATCCTTACCTTCTTCAAGATAATCTTTATCTTCTTCAAGATAATTCTTAAGATAATGATAGTTGTCTGCTTTCGAATTCAATTCTAATTTGAACTTCAAAAAAGAGAATGAGTTTGATTGAGACTTTACTTCTCGCAAGTGATGGGACTCTTACACTATAAATACAGATCTTAGAGGGGAAGGAAAAAAAAAGGATGAACCCGAGAATAGAGAATTAACCCAGAAAAACAGAGCAAAAGAAGGAGAGAGAGAGGAAGGAAGACGATTAGAGAGAAACCCTAAAAAAAAAAACTTCAAGAGGAGGCCATTACCAGAAACCCTAAAAGAGAGAAACATAAAAAAGAAGGGGGCGGCGAACCCTATACTAGCCACTGCCCCCCTCAACCCTTTTTCTTCCCAGTCTCCCTCGACTTCGCCTTCAACAACCACATGCCTAGGTAAGTTTCCTTCCTTTCTTACTAAAATAATTAACTAGTTACTGTGTTTGTTAGGGGTGTGCTTGGCAAGCATAATTTTTATGCCTTGGCCATAATTTTTATGCCCATTCTAATTTGATATTTCAACAAACGAACCCCTTTTCAATGACATAAAATTCTAAGAATATTTGGGGCCTTCGCTGATTTATTTGTGGACCCCTCGCACTTTTTTTTCTTTGTGCTTGTATTTTTTTCGTAGATGTGCTTAATTTGTGGACTATTTCTGTTAAATACAAATATGTTATGCAATTGTTTTTTTTTAAAAAAAACTTCCATCTAAAAAGGGCAAATAATAATAAAGGATAAATAAAAAAATGACATAGAAAATTTCTTCTTCAAATTTATTTTTTTGCGAAAATATTCACTGACCTTAGAGTCAAGAGTATTGTATTTTTGGTTTTGTGCGATATTTACCAACACCAGAGTTGGAAATATTCATAGGAATTGTTCACTAACGCTAGAGTCAGGAACATAAAAGTAACACAAAATTAAAAAAAAAAATATGTATGCATGAATAAAAATAATATAAATTTATTGGTTTATTCACTAACACTAGAGTCAGGAATAAAAATATCAGTTCAAATTTATATTATTTTTATTCATTGTATGTTATTTTATTTAGCTAGAAAAATAAAAAATATGTGCATGCATAAAAATAAATTTATTTGATTGTTTATTCACTAACACTAGAGTCAGAAATAAAAAAATATTAATTTAGATTTATTTTGTTTCTATAGCTGCGTAATATTTAACAATGCCAGAGTTGGAAATCCGTAGTTAAATATTCACTGACGCCAGAGTCAGGGATATTATAAGCAAATTATCATAGCACAAACTAATAAACATATAGCAATTTAAGACGAAACTAGCAATGCAGCCTGCCTCAGGCAGGACGTTTAAGGGGTGATAATATCTTTTCTTTTACATAACTAGTCCCGAACCATAGAATGTCTGTTGACCAGTTAGGGTTCCTAGTGACCATAATACTAAGTGGCGACTCCTTAAACAAGACTATTCCCCCATCAAAGAACAAGATGCAAAAAATTCATTCTTTCCAAAGATTTAATAATTTTTTAAGGCCACCACAATGTCCGGGTGTGACAAGTTTTAGCTGATGGTACCGCTGGAATTTTATGGATTCACTCATTATTGTTAGAACTTTAAGCACCTTCTTCATCTGCAACTATGTTATAGTATGATAATTTAGGGGCCACTTTCTTATCTTGCAATCCATAGTTTCACGCTTGTACTAAATATGTTAAAGTCGATTATCACTTTATCCGTAATCACGTTGCTAAGCGTGAAATTCAAGTACGATTTATTTCTTTCAAGGATCAACTAACTGATGTTCTTACCAAACCTCTTCCTCCAATCTCATTTGCTTAGTTTCGATCCAAGTTTCGGGTAGAGCCTCCACCTTCAACTTGACAGGGTGTATTAAGGAAAAAGACCCTATATATGTAAATACTCTTATATAAGAATAGTTATCATGTGTAATACATTCCATCATTATATTGTATACAGCCCTAAGGGTATAACTACAAAGGATGGTTGCTCTCTTTGACAATCACCATAAATTAATACAAAGACCATCTCTTGATTATCTTAACTTCAATTAAGGATCAATTTGCATAAATCCAAAACCAAAGAATAAAACGAAAAGGTGTCTAATTTCAAGGTTGATTTTGAGTTTGGTAAGGGTAAAATCGCATGAAATTAAAAGTTTAAAGTTAATTAGAGGTGTAATTAAAAGAAAGCAAAAGATAAAGAACTAAATTGAATTTGAGTCAAATCCCTAATTAAAACCTCAAGGATGTCAAAATTACACTGTTTTATTTAAATAAAATGATGTGTTTTGACCAAAATGATTTATTTTAATACAAAACAACATCGTTTTGACTATAACACAAAACAAAAAAAAAGGATGCAGACAACTTATGGTTTGACCACTGTTCATCATCTTCAATCTTTTATACTTCAATGATTATTCGAGTAGTTACTTTTTAAAAGTATTTAATGTTTTATTTTTATTTTAAATCTTTTAATTTTTTTTATTGGTTCTAATTGGCTTTATTCTAGCTTAGAAAGGCTTCTTTTTTTCTTCATAAATGATTGTTAGTTTTATTTTAGAAAACACATAAATTACATTTTCGTTACCTAATGTTAATTTTTCTTTGATACTGTAGCAAGCAGCAATGTCTACACTCTTTTTTATTTTGGCGTTGGAAAATTACTTTTTTAAGATTTAAATTCCGGAGGAAGTCAAGGAGTAAGCATATCTCTTAATTAACCCTATATTATTTTCTAAGATTAAATCACATAAGGTAGTTGGCATTGGCATGTGGTAATTAATTCCAGCGTCGAGCAGCACTGTTGATCATCTAATTTCGCTTCAATTGTCTGCTTGAATTTCTCTATAAATTCCACAAGGTGGCAACGCTTGTACTCACAGCCTCCCCTTGAAAGCACGAAGCTTTAAGCCAATTGAGTTAATATATTTTTGCCTTGATACTGTATCTTACTACGGCCCAGCTATCACCATAGATATGTCTTCTCATGTTTCAGCTGCTCCAAACTCAATTCGAGATGCCATACCAGATGTCACTCGACGCTCTGCAAATTTCCATCCGAGCATCTGGGGTGATTATTTTGTTTGCCCCACTTTCAACTCCATGGTAAATGTAATATATGTGCGTATATAATTCTCTATTTTATATGGTAGCCAATTTATTCTCCATCATGGTAATACAACTCCTTAATTTGTCCACCGAACAACGAATACTAAGGGTAATTTTCTAATTGGTTGTCTTCTATCTATAGATTGCGGGGTTTATCCATGTCAATAAGCATATCAACTCCCTTACAAATTAGTATTATATATGATAACTGTGCAATTTAATTTTCTTCACAGTTTGATGATCATTTTGAGCAAGAATTTTATAGGCTGAAGGAGGAGGTGAAGGAAATGCTATATGCTACTAACAACAAGCTTTCGCAGCAACTGAACTTTATCGATGTAATCCAACTTTTGGGAGTATCTTACCTCTTTGAAAGTGATATTGATCAAATGTTGTGTGACTTATACTATCAAGGTAGTGGTGACGACTATGTCCACGATCATGACCTTCAAATGGTTGCTCTTCGATTTCGATTACTTAGACAGCGAGGGCACCATGTTTCATGTGGTACATATCGCTTCTCCCGAGTTAACTTCTAATTTTTCTCCTTTTTGTCCATTAAATCTTTTGAAAATCAAAATTTTCCATATTTTTTCACAAATAAGGAACGAAATGATGAAAGTGGTCATATGATGCATATATATGTATATATATATACATAGATGTCTTCAAGAAGTTCAAGGATACTGAAGGGAACTTTAAGGTTTGCCTAACTAATGATATTCAAGGAATGCTAAGCTTGTATGAAGCTACACACCTCAGGGTTCACGGAGAAGATATTCTAGAGGAAGCACTTACCTTTGCTACCACTCATCTCAAATCAATAACAACAGACATGTGTCCTCCAATTTTGGTAAAGCTAAGGCATGCCTTAGATCAACCCATCCACAAGGACCTACCATGGCTAGGGGCAAAGCGTTACATCTCTAGCTATGAGCAAGAAGCTTCACATAGTGAAGTTCTACTCAAATTTGCAAAGCTAAATTTCAACTTCCTCCAGAATATGCACCAAAAGGAACTTGCAGATATCACAAAGTAAGTTTTTTGAATGTTAGATCTCTAATTAGTTATTATATAATAATTATAAATTTATTATATTGAATTTAATTACCTACAAGTATTTTATTTTTTATTTTTTATTTGTTTTTGTCATTTAGGTGGTGGAAAAAGGTGGACCTTTCAAAGAAGCTACCATTTGCAAGAGACAGACTTGTAGAATGCTACTTCTGGATATTGGGAGTGTGCTTTGAGCCTCAATACCGTTTCACAAGAACAATTATGACTAAAGTAATTGCCATGAAATCAGTGATGGATGATGTATATGATGTATATGGTACAATGGAAGAACTTGTACTCTTCACAGATGCAATTGAGAGGTTTGGTTCACAAAACGAGCTATTATACATGAAGTTATCAATTAATTACTTAATATACATGAAATCATACTCGTATACATAAAATCCTTTGATGGTATTCACAATAGGATATGAAATCCATTAATTAATTATAATTACTTATATCTTTCAGGTGGGATATCAGCAACATCGATCATCTCCCAGAATATATGAAGTTTTTCTACGAACAACTCTTTGATGTTTACAAAGAAATTGAGACGGGGTTGGCCGAGCCAGGAAGATCATACAGGGTTGACTATGCGAAAGAAGCAGTACGTATACTGTCAAGTCAACTCTTAACTAGTTTAAAACTTATTGGAAAAACTTATTATAAATTAATTCACTGGAAAGAACTTTGAATTTTAGAAGCAATCAGAAATTGTTTGCATAATTAATCAATAGCAACCTCCTCTTCTTCTTTTCCACCTTATGGTGACATTTCAATCAATGGAAATTGTCTTAAAGGCATTGAAAAATATATATACATAATAAACTTTTTATAGTCAATTTTATCATAGTAGTATTCTTCTTGTATGTTTCAGATGAAGAAACAAGTTCAAGCCTATTTTGTTGAAGCAAGATGGCTCCATGAAAATTACATGCCAACAATGGATGAGTACATGCGCATCTCATTGATTTCCTCTGGCTATCCCTTGCTCACATGCATATCTTTTGTTGGGATGGGAGATATTGTAACAAAAGATGCCTTTGAATGGCTAAACAAGGATCCTAAGATTGTTAAAGCTGCGTCCGTCATAGCCAGGCTCATGGATGACATTGTATCCCACAAGGTATGTTTTTTGTGATTTCTTTCTAATATATTGGATCGATCTCCGACTAATTTCTATTGAATCCAACTCTTTGCAGTTTGAACAAGAGAGAGGTCATGTTGCCTCAGCAATAGAGTGTTACTTGAACCAGCATGAAGTTGCAGAGGAACAAGCATATGATGAGCTACGCAGGCAAGTTGTGGAAGCATGGAAAGACATCAACGAAGAGTTGTTAATCATTCCTAAAGACCATGTGCCGATACCACTCCTCACTCGAGTTCTCAACCTTGCCCGGGTGATGGATGTCATGTACAAAGATGGAGATGGGTACACAAATGCCAATGGAAAAGTGAGAAATTACATTACTTCATTGCTCATTGAGCCAGTGCAGCTAGCTAGTTCGAGATTATTGGTTTCATAGATAACACTGTTAAAGTGTAATTTATAATTTGAAGCGTGATTGAAGTTTATGTCCTCCTAGTTTTTATTAAATTAGTCTCTGTTATAGAGAGACCTTCTCTATCCAGTATTGGATGATCATAACAAAAATAATAAAAACATTTATGGTATTGAGTTGTACCTCTACCAAATATTTCATGCAAAAATCTTCTTCAATTATGTTTCTGCAATCTGTTTCCAACATATTTGATATCAGAGCTAGTTTTTTTAAATGGCTTCTTCATCAAGTATTTCTATTTTCTTCTATACAGCAACTTAGATTCCTATCTTTTATGGAGATCAACGTTATGAATACTAGAGTTCTCATATAGACACCATCTTCATTTCACAATATTTATGGACATTATTTGATGAGGGGTATGAAGAACCAGCCCAAACAGGATCTGTTGCATCCTGGACAGTACAAAATGCAAAAGAATATGAGTAGAATATGCAAAGAAATGCAATAGCCTTAAGAATAATTCAGCAGAGAATAAACAAATCAATCTATCCCAGAATTTTCTATATTAAGAAGGCAATAGAAGCATCGGAGATTTTGAAAAATGAATCTCAGGATTCTTAGCAAGCTATCTCCATACGACTGCAGAATCTATTGAGAGAATTTGAAAATCTTACATTGAAGGATAGTGAGTTTGTTAAAGATTTCTTTCCAAGAACCATTGAAATCATCAATCAAATAAAAAGTTGGGTGACAATGTTTCTGATAAAAGAGTTGTAGAGAAGATTTTTAAAAGTTTGCCATAAAAATTTTAGTATATAATTACTGTTATTGAAGGGAAAAAAAATTATCAATAGGATCCCTTGAAGCACATGAACAAAGAGTAAAGCAGTATAGCAAGCAATCATTAGAGCAGGTATTTTAAATTAAACCAATTTTTTTATATAAAAAAAAAACTAGATTTCATCAAAATTAAAGAGAAAGAAGATCGTTTTTGAGAAAAGAAACACATAGAAAACAAGTGGAAATCATAATTGTAGCAGAAGGTAGAAGTTGAGGAAGAGGAAGAACAAATTTCCAACAATGAGGGAGCATCAATTCTTATTGTACTATTTACAAAAAAACTTGGTAATGAAACTTGAGATTGTTTCTTTAAATGTACCAGATGTAAAAATTCCTCATATTCTGACAAATACCGTTGGCACAAGGAATAGGTAAATGGTAGTGAAGAGATCAATATAACAAAGTTTTCAAATGATGAAGATTAGTTATTCTATTCTTATATGAATGTAGAGCACAAGGTAGAAAAAGTATGTATCTTTTTGTTATTTTTTATAACTCAGGTTATTCAGGTTAGTTTATACAAATTATAATTAATTTTTAAATTTATTGAATATTATATAAATTCAATAAACAAATAAAATACTAGGATAACAAACATAGTTTGAAGTCAGGATGCGTAGACAAGATAATCTTATCAAAACCACTAAACTACAAGTCTCGGTGTAAGAAATATGGTATCTTGGTAATGGTTATGAGTAATTATTCAAACTTTGAAACTCTTAATGAAGTTTGTTTTTTTCAAGTTGAACTTGCTGATGGTAAAAGAGTGGAAATCATATACCAATTATTTCATACAAAAATTAATTTCATTTCAATTCAGTTATGCATCAATGCGATTATGATGCCCGACATCTTTTTTAATGAGGAAAATAATGTGGAAGCGTGACTTAGGCCCACATCTGCGCAAGCATAATTGGTGTGAGAGAACTCCTTGCTTAAAATTAAGACACAAGTTGTTAACCGGGTAAATTAGCTGTGGTCAATTTAAAAAAATATTATTTTAATAGATATATTTAAAAAAAACAATATTATTTTAAAAAAATAAAAAAATAAAACTTAATTTTAATTGAATTACATATAAATATGTTTTATCAGTTAACTTACACATGATTTATTTTAAAATCCATGCACGAGATCCCATATCGAGATCGATTTACCTAGAAAGCTAAGTCGGGCATGGTTTGATATTTATGGTCGTTGACATGTCATGGTCACAATCACAATGCAATGTAAAATCAACATAAAAAGATTCCTTAAGGACAAACAGAAGATAACAAGACCCTCTGATCTCTGGCGTTTTTCTCAAACCTAGTACAAGTTGCTATCCTTACCAAGTGGCCCCGAAAGTGTCTTGCTCTTGATGAGCTTCATGAAAGCTACGAGGTTTGAGAATCTCTATGCTAATCAAAGAACAAGCATTTTGTTTTTCCCAACACCAGAAACATATACACAGATAATTGAGGCCACGATTTAATGTACATGTTTTTAATTTAAAGGTTTACTAGCTAGATAGAACCTGCACGGCTGCACAGTCTCCATTCTGCGTCGCCTTCCAACAGGATCAATGTCAATTCTGCATTTCAAAAGGGCTTATACGATTGCTTGTTTGAGTTCTATATTGATTACAGTTATGAATAATTTTCTTAATAAAGAAATGGGTAAATTAACTACTAAGCAATGTAAAGTGTGTATCTTTAATAAAAGCTTAGTGCAACCGGAAATAAATTTACTTGTTTAACTACACCTATAAAATAGATTTTTTGAAAAAGTCAGGTTTTCTGAAATTCAAAAAAAAATATAAATATTTAATTTTTAATTTTTAAAATGTTTTATTTTTCATATAAACATCTAAATACATAAGTGTTAAATCATAGCAGGCCACCAAAATTTTAAAAAAAATTATCATATTCAATGTTATTAATGAAGATTCCACTAAATATTTATTATTATGACAATCACTAATTATAGTAGAATAATGAAGATCCTTATGTTATTTTTATTTTTAAATGTTATTTATAATAAAGTGAATGGGACAATAGAACACGCTCATGCATCCATATATTCATATTGTTAAATAAATATTAAACAATGTACTTCAACTTAAAATATTTTAAATATTTAGATTAACTGATTAAACTAAATTTACCTCTTCCATTCAATGAAATCAAGTTATTCCACAAAGGGAAAATAAAAGTTATCATAGCGTGACACAAGGTATGAAGTTTGAACCCGCTGGACAAGAATCAAACTATGTAGAGCAAGATTTTTAATTATTGGAGACTAACATGAAATCAAGTGAAAATTGGAGGAGTGATTTGTAATTCGTCCAAAAAAGCCGTAAATCCATTTGAAGCATATGGGGTTTGTACCTTCCTACTTCAGTTATCTCATCCTCCCTCTCTCTTTATTTTTTTCTTTTTTGTTTTTATCTTCTTCTGATATCTAAACCATAAATGGCAGTGTCCATCGCCTTATCCATAACTGGTGCAGGTGCCGGAACTCGCTTCTCCGGTGATTTTCAGCAGCTGGGGAGTGTTGAAACTAGGCTTTCTCAAAAACCCAGAAAACATTCTGGCTGGTTATGCCTGTGTAGGCACCAATTACCTCATTATTACAAGTGCTTTTGGCAAGAATCCAGAACCGAGAAATTGTGTTTCAAGCAAAGTTTAGCACTTAGTAAAGATTCTGATGACAGCTTTCTCTCGGTAAGGTGTTTCATTTCTTGTTGGCTTTTGTTTGATGTACTGTTACTGTTGGAAACTGTAGAATGTGAAAACTGAAGTTTATGATCTTTTGTTGTTTTGTACTTTGGTTTTTTTTCTTTTGTTGAACTTGATCATGATATTTTTTTATTGGGTGCTTGTCAAATTGAAGAAAGCGTTGGAAAGTTTGAGACTTCGTATTTGAATCACACGTTCTATTGTAGTTTTGTTGTCATATGTACTGCTTGACTTGTGTTTTGTGTCATTCCTGAAATTCCCAATTCTTGTCGCGAGAGTCTATTTGATACCATCAAACAAATTGTTCAGGTTGGGAAAGTTTTGAAATTCTTCTTCCTTCTTTCCGATTTTTTTGACTTGCTTGATGTGGGAATGTATGAAGAAGCTTGGCAATGAGATTTAATGAGTAAAAGAATTGTGCTTCTGAACTTATTTATGAAGTAGATTTTATTTTTGTGTTGACTTTTGTGAATAGACCACGCTGAGTTTGAGTGGTTGTCTCCTCCTACATTTTGGAAGAAGTGGTTGCTCTTTTTGTCTCATGTCTTACCTCTGGTTGTAAGCCTAAGACTCTCATAATTTCCTTTAAATGATTCTTTTGAATTTTGGGAGAAGCAATCGGAAATCTAATTTGCACTTTTATGGTCAAAATAGTTGATATGTGCTTAATCAAGACTTTAGTCCAAGCATGATCCACCATCTCATCTAATGTTTTGCTATTTGAGAGCACATGACTCTTTAATTTGTAATCAATCCCTCACAACTCACATTTGATTTTGTTCTTCCTCTAAAAATATGCTAAACCTTAGCCATACTTATGCATATAGAAGAATCCACAAAGTGGATGAATGTGTCGGTTACCAATTTAAACATACGAAACCTGTATCTCCACATTGTGCTGCCAGTGAGATTCACATTCGATTGGTGATTTGCAGTTTGTCTGAGAGATTCCAGTTCTGCTGTTTCCTTTAAATGTGATGAATCCTGGTTAGATTCTAGAAATGGTTGCTCTCTTATTCTTAGTTATCTGCCCTTGTTAATGTCATAAACCTGTGGGGCTGGTTTTATGCAGTTACTGTATTTTCATGTCACTATATTATTTTCAGTTTTATGCATCTTTTTTGCACTTTAGGTTTTTGGCTTTTTAATGGTCAAACTCTAGGGTAATGATTTATTGCTTACTAGTAATTTGAGGATGACTGTTCTATGTAAAACACATTCCAGCATAAATAAAACTAGAGAGGTGAAAATCAAATCAAATGTTATTTCCTTCATTGAATCTAGTGCATGGGGTTTCTTTTCTTTCTTTCTTTCAATTTTTTTCCCTGTTAAATGCTGGAGCCCTTCCTCAAGTTTTGTGATGTTGATTAGTCTGAATGAGATCTAGTACCATGTTTTAGCTTCTGTTGTTTCCATTCTTCTTGTGTTTTTAAGGCATTCTACATCACAAGCATAAGATGCCAGACAAAGTGTGAGATTTCAGCTTCTTATTGGAGTCCAAAGGAATTGATATTCATTAGGTTAGGGAATTCTCACTATCACTAGAAATTGAATTGTTTACATGGTCATGGATGCTGAGAGAAATTTTTGAATTGTTTACATGGTCATGGATGCTGAAAGAAATTTTTTCTCATTTTGTTTTGACTACATGCTACTGTAGTGATGGCTGGAATTGGAAGATTCTTTTGATTAATGCTTAATTATCTATCTGCTTGTTGGATGTTAGGGTGACTGCTTCCAATACCTTTGAGGCAATGTTCCTGACATGACTGATATCTTTGCAGAATGTAGAAGATACAGATGAGATGTTTGATGACTTGTTCAATAAATATGGAAAAGTAGTCTTTAGGAGCAATGACAATAAACCTCCTACCACAGAGGTTGACGATGATGCTGAAAGCTTGTCGTGTAAGTTCATAACACCCATATTTAAAATCATGGTTACTGCCTATGTTTTATGTAAATATAGTAATTATCTGTCTGCACCTAGTTTTCCAGCTATGCATGTGCGTTTTCGCTGATATCAGGTATCTTATTCTTGGATATCTAATTTTGTACTATTGTGCTGTATTTTCCAAGTACTGATTGCAATTATTGTAATGATGTTAGTTTGTTCAGCGCTGCTAAAGGACCCTTGTTGTTGCTTTTTCTTTTCTATCATATCATTTAATTACATCATTGTTTCATTAAAATATTAAAATATTTCTTGCCATCTTTGACATGGTACATTGCTCCAAACCAACACTGTTCTGCTTTTTTCACAAGTGCTGCTAACAGGCATTCTTTATGTGCTTGAAGGTACTTTAATGCGGGCAATCATGTTCTTAAGAAATTTGAAAATGAAAAGTTGTTTTTATGCTTAGAAAACGATTTCATTATAACAAGACATGCATGTCTGTCAACTCCTGCCAAGTTTTGGCTGAGTTGGTGTCATTCAGCTAGTTGTGATGTCTTTCAGTTCTCTTTGGACTTTCGTGTTTTTGTTCTTTATCCTTTTTGTAAATGATTTGTGTGCTTCTGAAGTTCACTGGGTTCTTTTCTGAACAAGACACACATATTGCAGTTATGCACACAGGCCTGGGTAATCTACATATAATCCTTCCATTTTCATGTAGCGCACCTCTGATTGACAATGTCCTGCTTCTTTTCTTCTGTTCTAGTTGCTGTTGAAATGGCCAAGGTTGCAAGTGATGTTAAGGCTTCAGATATAAGGGTCCTCTTCGTAAAGCCTCTTGTGTACTGGACTAGATTTTTTATCATTGCAACAGCATTTTCGCGTCCTCAGATTGACGCTATCAAGTATTAACTTCTATTCATGTCTTCTATCTTTTTACATCTGGTTGATATATGATTAAAGATGTCAATATTTGGAGCAATTCCTCAGATGGTGTTATCTCCCCTTGTAGTTCCAGAATGAGGGATCTTGCTGAAAAGAAGTACGGAAAAGTTCCATCTGGGGACACAAAACCCAACTCATGGACCCTGTTGGACTTTGGTGAGTTCTTGAATGACAATCCCAGTGGCTTCTTTTTATATGAAATTAACTCAACAAAGAAACAAACTGAAAAAAAAAAGAGTTTCACGGTTATGAACATAGCCATATCCTCAATTTGATTACAAAATTGAAGAGGTTGTCGTGTGCTGGTCAACTGATTCCAGTGGTTTTTTATTTTTTCCTGAAATATTAGTATTTAGGGTACTTCTGGTATTGGTAACCCAGAGACTTTTCTTCTCTTGATAGATTTTTGGCTGGTGGTTGGGCTTGTGTATTTTCACTATGAGAAATTTCTTGTTGTTCAATGATGTAATTTAACTTGTATGTTGTTCCAGGTGATGTAGTAATCCACATATTTCTTCCTCCGCAGAGAGAGTTCTACAACTTGGAAGAATTCTATGGTAACGCAACACCAATTGAGCTTCCTTTTGAGAACCAACCTCCATTTGGCAGATGAAATAAGTTGTGCTCAAGGATCTGATTGCTTTTAACCATCTCCACATGGCTGTGGTGTTTGGTTGGCAAACGAGGCAAATTTCACCTCTGCCTGTTTGTGCTTTGCTTGATAGACATGCAGAGGCTGATGGGTGGAATAGAAACTTCTGCGAGCAGTCCTTGCTGAAGACATTCTTTCACAAATTCGTAATGGAGTAAGAGGGGGGCGGTGTCAACATCCTTAAAGTATCTCTTTTGGCTTCCGTTGCTGCAGGGTGTCATCAAAGCAGTATATGTGAAAGCCATGTGGTTTGGATAACATGAAAAAAATGAACGTATTGCCAACCATAATAGCAGTTTTTATTCTTCAAGGAAGCTTCTTTCCTCCTAATTCCTAATGAGTTTTAATGTTTATCGATGACAAATAAAATGAAGGATACCAAACAAAGGTTTCCTTGGAATTTAAACATTCACAGGCTTCCTGGACAAATGCAGAAACAGAAAGTTTAGCTTTCAGATGATTAAAAGAACGACATTGAATTGTATGACAGTGATTGTTTAGTTATATTCGTATAGAAACATCACAAGGACCAGTAAGTATACATCTCATTTCAACTCTCTACTGGCAATGCGTACAGATCCGAACCAACTACTAACGTGGTCAAGTAGATCTCAACACAACACTACCACGATCTTATCAATTTAGACACAGAACGATCCAAGCCAAAGTAACCTGTATTTCACATATCCTCAGTGATTGTAGCTCAAATGCTCTCATCTCATGCGGTTTTCATACAGTTTTGGAGAACCACTGTAGCGTCAAAACCTGAATGAAGACTGGTTAAATGGTCCATACAAGGCAACTATAGAGATCATCCAAGTCAGTCTCAGTCATGAGCTGATCAATGGTTGCCACCTATTTAAAACGGTTGACACTGATTCCTGCAAACACAGAATGAAGACATGTCTTTAAGAGACAGCATAAACACATGTTGTATAAGAACATTCCTCCCTCTCTACAAGGTTTGCAACTATATAACATACAAAATTTATGTGCATGCGTGTGGATTCGTGCAAGCACATGCAGCCTTGCTTTTGTTTAAGCCTAGAACGACATCTACTATGAACCATATAGGGTTAATTAGATATAAGAGGAGAATTACAATTACAGCTGGACGTATGTTGACTGCCTTGTCCAGGGTCTGTGAAACTCAACTCCATATCGTGAGTAGCACCGGGCTCATAAGCTTCAAGAAAACTAATCTTTGCCTTATTTGGTAAATCATGGGGATGAACAAATGGCACTCCAGGAGGCCATCCAATCTCCATTCTTATGTTTGCACATGGGCTATCTAGGGCATGAATGTGATTCTCACACTCTTTCAGGTTGCAGAATCTTAACTTGATACCCTTTTTATCAGCAATGTCCTGAACTCTTTCTTTCAGAACCCTCTGGGCCTCAAGCCTTAGCCTCTTTGAAGGTGGTAGAGGTTTGCATCTTGAATTATTCTTCCTCCTCCTCATCAAGGGCTTCACAGATCCTGTACCAGCATGTCATCGATCCAAGGACCTGCTGTTAAAAACTACTTACTAAGGACTATTTGAACAAAAAAAGAAAGGTGAACATACAAAATGAAGATGAGACAACAAACAGAAATGGACAGAACATATTATCAGGACCAGCCATAAAAAACCTTTATTGACCAAACAGTGGGATGCTGATTTCAAAAACTCTACATTTGTCAAATGGCATTTACTTTCTTCTTATCCCAAAGAAAACAAAAAATTGATGCAGGACTGAGCTCACAACAGAAAACGAATAACTATGCAACACAACAGAAGAAGGCAATTAAAAATCACAACTTTTGCACCACCAATCGATGTTATTCTAAGAAACTACACAATTCCTAAGCAGAAAGTTTTGTCCACACCATATGAAGAGCCTAACTAAATCAGAAAGACAAGGATCGCATGCCATCCACAGCATAAGATTTGTGCAATAAATTTCTAATGCATTTTAACAACTATACTAATTTGCGAGTTGAAAACCCAAAACAGGAACATTATGGGAGCGCTGCATACCATCTTGCGCTGTAGGGAAACTGAAACTCTGGAAATTATGTCTGTTAAAAAGCTGGTCGGTAGGGTGTGATCTCTGCATGAAATCATCCACTGGTATTGGTAGCTGAAATTGAGCTTCAACACCATGACCAGCTGCTCTCATCTCCGAACAATTGAGACTGGTCATGGATTTTGGCATAAGTTTAAAAGCCAAAGAACAGCGTCCATACATGCTACCCTGCATGCTATTAAACTCTGTTCTGAGCAGTGCTGGGTTGACATAGCCTGCAGTTGCCTGGTAGAGGGCAAGACCAGGGTATACAACGGCTTCTTGAGGACCAAGATCAACATCCACAGGAACCCACCGACCATGAAGGTCTCTTATGTGTAAACCTGGCTTATCTGACTTGACAAGAGATATTAGGCTTTTATCCACTTGGTGCTCATGGTCCGGATACATAACCAGCTGCCCGTCCTCATGGGCTGTTAAATTATGATGTTGTGTGCCCTGAAAAGATGGCCTTGCATGACAACAAACAGATAACACAGAAGATGATATTTCCCTGTCTCTCAAGGGAACATTATCAAGTATTTCAGTGAATGGAGAGCTACGCAAATTCAAATAGAAGCTGATGGCATCCAGTATATCCCTAGCTGCCTTTCCAAGCAGGCAAAAGATGTCAGGCAAACCTCCTGGAGGAATTTCCATTGTACTGTTGGGCTCTATAGGAGTGAGTCCAGGTCTATAATCATATGTTTCCTGCCATAGCTGAGGATCCATGTAGTAACCTGATGTCTTGCACCATTCACGAGAATCATTAGTGTGAATCATATCTGGAGCTGGAAATGATGATCGTTGATGGAAATACAAGCGAGCAGAATCCAAACCAGATCTTAAGAGAGCCCCGTCACTTGATGAAAACTGAATGATGGCGGCAGAATAGTGAAGAAGCGATTGTGACAAAGTTGTTACTGATAGTTTGTAAGATTCAGAAGGAAGGCCTTCAGAGGGAACTAGATCGCTAAGCTTCACACGACCCAAAGGTGGCAGGCCATTGCCTGCCATGAAACTGTCACTGTGATGGTTGCCTGAGCTTAAACAGAACCAAAGCACCCTATGAACAGCAGAAGTGAACTACGGCATCAGTCACAATCCAAAAACTGTTAGCCATCATGTAAATAATCAAAACTTGTTTCAGTTGCCCTGAACTTAGAAACTTATTCATTTAAAATGGTCATCTAATCTCAAATGAAACGACATGTTACAGGGAATTTTGCAGATAATAACAAGAATGCAGACATCTACAGGTCTTATGAAGGGCACTTTGGTTTTTCCACATGAATCAACTGTGGCATCCCATTCCTACTTGTATTTAAAGTTTTTTCAGCAGAAAATAACACTAATTTGTCAAATGATTCATTTATCTTCCTAAATGAAACAATATAACAAAAAATAAACTGCAGAAAATGAAATAGTAATGACGATGTAACATGCTTTTACAGAACAGTAAGCTTTTCAAAACCCACATCATTCAATCAACATCCTCTAAGTTTTGTATCAACAATTTCAGCTCATACCCACTTCCTAAAATCACATTTTCTCTTGCAAAAACCACCTCTTGAGTTCCCAATTATCAAGACCCAGTTCCTACTCCTAGCTCTAAAACCTAAACAACTTATCTTTCATAGTGAAATCAAAAATTAACTTCCCATAAATAAACTGCCCCTTTGAACATCAGCTATGAAATAGCCCTTTAATGCATATCCTGACCCAAAGAAAATAACAATCTTCTCTGCTTTTCCATCAAAATGACCATCCTTATTTCCATTCATCAATAAAAAGCAACAATCCAGACTAAAACTAACTTCAAAATCAGAACTTTTTTGCATAAACTTTGTCCACAACTTCACGAAGTGGAGAGAAAGAAGCCACCTTTTTCCAAAGAAACTAAAGACGTTGGCTTGAGCAATCAAATGCCAAATTGGGTTAATTCTGGATTAGGGTTTTGCAGAGGAGACAGAAAGGACTTGGGTGGGTCAGGAGTTAAAGACAGGAAATGAAAGAGTCCTTTCGCTTTGTTCAGTTAAGGAACGGAAGGGTAAGCAATGAAGACATTAGGATGACAACTTGGTAAATATTGCTGGATTTGTTTTGGTTGTTCTGGCTGCCTGTAAGATAAAGCTGTTAAAAATGTTGGCTGATGTTTATGTAGTCACCAGAAAGAGAAAATAATATAAAATAAAATAAAAATATGATTTCATTTGTTAAAAAATGTGGATGGAAATTGAATTTTTGAGGTATTTTAAAATGTTTTCTTATAAATTTAGTGATAACAAAAGGTGCAAAAAACAATAAATTTTAAAGTGTTTTAAGAATAATTATTAATATTTACTTTATTAAAAACATAGAGATAAAGAGAAGAAAAACAACATGTAGATAATAAAAAAAAAAGTTGATATATATATATATATGATGCTATTAATTCTTTTATAATTATATTTAATTTAAAAATTATTTTATTATTTTTATTGACATCCACTATTATTCATGATTTTTCTATCTCCTATCAAATAAACGTACATGACACTTCATCCTTCAACTTTTTTAATATATATCTTTAACACTCCAAATCAAACACAACTTTACATAAGAGGGAAAAATACAGTTGAAAATATATTTAGAGCAATTACTCCTCTTAAGGAGGCATACGCCTGTTTTGATTTTAGCTTTGTCACGGTGAAGATGGCAGACATGGAACCACCAACTAGTTCTCAAGGGAAGACATTATAAGAAAATCTAAGGGGGTGATGTATTGATATTTATTTATATAAAATCAACTATATTAATATAATATTTTATATAGTTTGATAAATTATCTATATTCATGTGAGAAGTTATTTTATTATAAAAAAAACAAAATTTATAATAACAGAGAAAAAAAATTATTTAATATTTCAACTTTCAGCCTCACTTTTTTTTTTTATAGTGTTGCAATGACAGCTAGTTAATTGTTCTTGGCAGCCCAGTCTCTTTTATATTTTTCACATCTTTGGTTGCACCCTCACACTCTCATTTTGTTCTTTCACGTATCTCTATTTATAGACATCCATGACAACTTTTCTTGTTCGTTCTTTCACGTATCTCTATTTATAGATATCCATGACAACTTCTCTTGTTCTTTTATCAACAATAACGACTACCAGCTCCAGCTTATCTTCAATAATAATGGTTGTCATATTTAACTCTACTTTAATAATGATGGCCGTCAATCTTTGACATCTTGAATGAGTATATATGATTGGTAGAGCTTCAACTGCAACTATGATCTTTGTTAATGGACGGTGTCGTCTAGTAATAGTTGTTTCACATTAATAATAGCCAACCCGATAGATATGAAAGTTTTGTAATGTTATTTCAAATTAATTAGTTTTTTTATTTTTGATACTTTAACTTGTGTATGTTCTCATTGCAAAGCTCTAGCTTATCTTTTGTATTTTTAATGGAGGAAAATGCACTAAAAAAGGACGAGTTTTAACTAAAGATGCCACCTTAGTTGGCGATGATTTCGCCTTGGACAAAAACATCTTACTAGTTTTACTAGATTTGTAGCTTGGTGTCCGCGGGCTGGAAAAAAATTCAAAGTAAAAGTAAATGTTTAGGGAAAAAAAATATAAGATTTGAATTACTAGCTCAATAAATAATTTAAATAATATGATTATAAAAATATAACAACAATAAATAAAAAACAGAAAAAATAAGAATGAAAATAAGGTTAAAAAAACCCGATTTAAGCCAACATGGATTATTAAATAACTCGATAATTAAGGAAAAATTTAAAAACATAACAAAAAAAATTGTAGTTAAACCAAGTTAACTCCCAAAATTTGTGATCATGAAAATAAGATTGAGATATTTTTATAGAAAAAATAAAAAGAAAAAAATCCAAAAACTAATTCCTAATAAATCAAATGAGAACATGATAACTTCACAAAAAAAAAGATTAAACTCTATCTCTAGCAAATTATTGGCTCAATAAATAATTTTAAATAATATGATTATAAAATATAACAACAATAAAAAAGAGAGAGAGAGAGAGAAAATAATAATGAAAACAAGGTTAAAAAAACTTGATTTAAGCCAACATAGATTTTTATATAACTCAGTAATGAAGAGAAACAATAAAAAATAATAACAAAAAAACCCTAATTAAACCGAGTTAACTCGTAAACTTTACGAACATGGAAATAAGATTGAGATAATCTTATAAAAAAATAAAAGAGAAAAAAGTTCAAGAACTATTTTCTAATAAATCAAATGAGACTATGATAACTTCACACACACACACACACACAAAAAAAAAAGTTAAGCTCTGTGTCTAACAAATTGAATATTAAATGATGAAATTTAAAGAAAAAAATATAATTTAAAAATATCAAAAAAATTATATCTGAGCATACTCAGGTTAAAATGCAAACTTTTTATCCAGTCGTGATACAAGGGTAAACACATTAGAAAGCAAATTGAATAATATTATGAAACTCAATTATCAAATAACTTTATATTGAAGTATAAAAATTAAAAAATAATAATTTAAAAGGAAAATAGAAAAAAATATAAGTTAAACTAAATTAATTCACAAATCTCATAACCATGGAAATGGTGAAACCCTTGAATCAAGTTCCTTCAACAAGTTTAATTCCTAACTAATTTAATTATGAATAATGAAATCATAAAAAAAAAATTAAAAACTTGTCAAAGAAAAAAAGATGGCAATAAAAAGAATAGAGGTCAAATTTAATAGGAAAAAACTCATAAAGAAAAAAATCATTAAAAAAATAATTTTCAATTAAAAGACATTAAATTGATTTAAACCAATTGAAGTTGCGGGGATTAAATTTGAACACTAGATAAATATTGACCTTTTTTTTCTTTCAAACATCATAGATTGAATTACATGGAAGAGATTTAGCCCCTATTCTTTTATTTTTTTACCCCCTAAATAAGGATATCCCACGATGTCAGGCAAAAATTTTGACATTCATTTTATGCTTGATTTTATAAAAAAATATAAAAAATTATTGATCTAAAATAATTAAGGGTTGATGGATCAAATTTTAAAAACAAACAATTCCAAGTATTGAAAAAAATGGGCATATCAATTTGGTTGACTTGTGCAACAAACAAATTAGTTTATAGAAAGAGGTTATTGTCTTTTGGTAGCGCAACCATCTTTTTTGATAACTCCAAAATATTGTTAGCGGTTGCATTTAAACTATCATGATGAAATCTTTCTAGTAATTGGTCATGTGGTCACAGTAGAGCGGTGATGAGGCTCATGTGACATTTTCTTTCTTATCCTCTCTCTTTGCTCTGTTCACTCCATAAAATTTGCAAGGGTTTGTCAAAATTGATAGGTGTTATGTGATTTTGTTTTAGTATGAAATGTAGTTTTTTTTTGTGATTGCTATTTATTTTGTTTTATATTATTTTTTTAATTATTTTTTTCAATTTCATCTCTCAACGTTTGGTTTTATTTATTTTTTATATGAATTTTATTCCCTAATCTATTGATAGCTTCTTTTTTTTCATTTCATCTCTTAATATTTGTTTCATTTTATTTTTATGTCAGTTTGGTCTTATTTTTTATTGCTATTTATTTTATTTGGGATATTTATTTTATTTTATTTTATAAATTTCATTTTTTAATATTTAGTTTATTGAAAATTTAACTTCGTGATTTTTTTAAATTTATCTTATATAAAATAATCTCAACCTCGTAACCTCGATAACTATTTTGGAATATTAAATCAAGTTTTTTTTAATTATTTTTTTTTCAATTTTATTATTTAATATTGAGACGATTGGAGATTAAGCTTTGTAAAATTTTTCATATTTTTCTTTATGGGGTTATCTTAATCACATATCTTGAATTGAAGGTTTGACAAGTTAACCTGAGTTGATATGAGACTAATTTTAAAAAAAAAAATAAATTTTTTTTTTTACTTTTGCCCTTCAACATTAAGTTGGTTTGATTTAATTTAATTTAATTTATTTTATACAAGGTTATTCTAGTCTCATAATTAAGTCATAGATTTGGCTAATTAATACGGTGGACTTGAGAAGGATTTTTTTTAAAAAAAAATCTTTTAATATTTGATTTGTTAGGAATTGATTTTTTTTTTTTTTTTCTTTTTAGGAGTTTATTTCATTCTCATTTCATTCTTGTTTTATTATTAAATAAGATTATGGAGAATCTTTTTATAATATTGGTAGGCATTTATTTTTTGCAATTAATCCTTGTCAATTTTTTTATTTAATTAAGTTTATTTATGTTATTTTTTTAATTATATTATTTCATTAATCAAAATTATTAAAACTAGTTGAATGAATTATTCACTCAACCTTAAATTTTATATTTTATATAAAAAAAATGTCTAGCACGTGTCATGGGGCCACAGATCTGTCGTGTCTAAATCTAAACAACACGAGTGTGGCCTTTCTCGCATGCATTTTCCTGTGGATCTCCAGAACATTTTATGAACTGAACTGTTGCCATGTGCTAATATAGATGAACAAGTGATGAGGGTGGCTTTTCCCGACTTTTAAGATAGCAAATGGGACTTTTACTGGGCAGGTTGTTGGGCTTGGGAGTGGAGCCATTGAATCCGATTGTTGAATTTGGATGTTTTGAGTATCTGTAAATATAAATCCCCTTGGATATTCAAGTTAATATCAACGATGATGATGAAAAAACTTAATCAAGTTAGAAGTTTACGTAAAAACATGCCCCTTTTCATCAGAAAACTCTTACCTCCTTCGATTACCTTGAAAATTAAAAGAGTCGCCCAAGCACTAAGGGGAGCTTCTCTTTCGACATAACACGAGCTTGGGAATGGAAACCTCAAGCCCATCGCATGGCTTTGATAGAAAATTACAACCATACAAAAAATTACCAACTCGTAAACTTTCTACCTTTTCACTATAAATCACCATACGTCATATTTTTTCTACCTTTTCACAAAAAAATACCAACTCGTAAACTTTCGGGAGAGCTTTCGTTTCAACAATCCCATATTTTTTCGCCCTAAAATCAAATCACTTTAATCGAGTTTTAACCCTCTTGTTTCCAATTGATGCGTTCGATGAGGGAATCTGGGTTGAACGTGGATCAAACGAAAACGTTTCAAGCTTCAAGCAGTTGCACGCCGGAAGAGATTTTATTTCAATCTGAAAAACCCTAAGTTAGATTCACGTACAAACTTCATTTGAATTTTCGAATCTTGATCCCATCCTTGGCCTTCATTTCTATATTTATCTTCCAACCATTTTACGTTCTCGGCAGCAACGGTTACTGAAAATCTCTAGTGGGATCACTCTCTCCCTTAGCATAGATTAATTTCAATCAGCCTATATTCACTTGTCCGTGAAAAGCTTTCGAATTTCCTTCCCCCAGCAGAAGCATGATTTATTATTTTGGGATAGCTGCGCATCCCATTTCATCTGGAGATACCTGGAATACTAGTGTTGTCTTATACAACCAAGTTCTCTATAGGTTTTAATATATCTCAACAGATACCATGACCCCAAACTCCAGTCCTTGAGAGTTCACGGGGATTATTCGATGATACTTGCAACAGAGAGCTCAGCAAACTTCGATTGGCTGGATATTCATAAATTGCAGTGATGCATTCTTAATTCATCGAAGCAGGGAAAAATACGTTGAGAAAACCAAAATTTTCGTAAAGGAATGAAAAAAACACAGCCTATTCAACATACTTGAATATTAACTACAGCCTCCATAAAACAAAGGAGCAACAGAAGTATCAACCACTAATCCATACAGGCCAAGTCAGTCAAAAACAGAATAAAATCTTCACTATTACGTCATTCACAACAATCAAGTCAGGGAGAGTAAGAGAGAAGGAGGGTGGGAAAGGAGGGGGAGAAATGGTGAGAGGAGTAAACATTACCTATGGCTTACGGGGAGGAGAACTGCTGCTGCTACTGTTACTGCTGCTTCTTCCTCTCAAGGGCCTACGAGAAAAAGATTTCCCATCAGTACAGAACAGAACTACAACCAACAGGAAGTAACAGCAGTATGATTCAAAACTTCACAACAAACCAAAAGCCTGGACAAAAAATCCCTTCAAGTTTCAAAAGCAGTTATTTAACTAATACAGAGAATATGACTGAGATTGAGTAGATAATTATTGGTTAGATTGGTTACATTCAAGTGAACTATAAAATCTAGAAAAGCCAAACGTACACACAAACAGAGAGAGAGAGCTCTCACTTTCCACTTTCTTCAGTTATGCAATTTTCTTTTGCATGAAAATCAAGTTAAATTGACTACAGAATGACCCTTACACAGAATGCTAGCATATTTTAACTATTCCTTATGCATCCCTAGGTAGAAAATTTTTTCCATGTCTGCTAACATCACCAAAGATCCTTGCATATTAAACACACCCTTCAAAATTAAGCTTATAAATCTTTAAAAAAAACCATCCATTGCATAATGGATTTTGACATCGATACCACATAATTGAAAACTAAGAAGCAACAACCATATCAAAAACAAAAGGTTAAATGTGTGCTTACATCCTAATTGCCTTTTTCAGTGTCCAGAGCACTCAATGCCTGGAGTGATGTCAGATGCCCGTGGCCTCAAATCCTAAGGTATTGGTAAAACTTCTGTTCTATACTTCTAGGTCATTCACGTTCTTTCAGTGAAGGACAGGAATAAATAATAATCTGAGCAAGTGCACGCCAGTAACTTCCATACTCTCAGTCTTTTTCCAAACAGACTCCCCAACCCCTTATCCCTCTTTTTAAATAACAATAATAGAAAATTTTGAATGCATAGTGGTCATTCAAGCAACAGTGCATATGTGAGCAAAACATGGATCTTAATGAAGGACAGAAGGGCACTACTATGGACATCTTCTATCAGACATGAAAGTCATGTAAAGAATAATGGAAAAATCTATATAGAATAAAAAGGAAGAAAATGAATTACCTTCTAGGACTGCGACTCCTTGATATCTTGCGAGTTGCCTGTTGCAATTGAACAGACAACCAAATAATAAAAAATAATGAAGAGGTTCTTGCAGGAAAACACAGAAAACATATAGCACCAACCTTGCGTGGACTAGGTGATCCAGAGTATGATGAAGACCTCCCACGCCTTGCAACTGGAGCTCGGCCCCTGCCAAATTTAAACACCAAGCAGAAAAAGATAACATGATGAGAGACATCAATGCAATACCAAGGAATGTAACAAAAATATTCCGAGATCATATGTTAGTTTTACAATGACATGATAGAATAGGAGGTTCAATCAAATATTGCTATTCATTTTCCGAAGCAAGTTAAGCATATTCACTTAAGCTGAAAAGGCCATACTAGTAAAAGGATGTTGGCTCCACATTTATAAAAGAGGTAGAAGTTCAGAAAACAGTCCAGGGTATCTTGTTTCAGCTTCGTCTTCTTTAAAAATACAAGTCTGAACCCAAAACTAATTCATAATGCCCCTTATGCGCTAGCATGAAAGTGTCAAACAAAAGAGTGCATATTATATCATCAAACTTAGTGAAATTCACTAAGGGCTTTAACTTCAAATTTAAACAAATAAGTGTAGGAAAACCCAGACATTAGCTTGAATAAATCTGAAAAGAAAGAAAGTTGAGGGGAAAAAGGGAGATAAAAAAAATATTTACCAAACAAGGTTTATTCCAGAAAACAATCAACTCATATCTTGGGTATTTGATGTTACCTTCGTGGCGATAGTGACCTTGAGCGAGAACGAGCTGGTCGACGAATTGGAGAGCGGCTACGTCTACGGAGTGGAGACCTTCTTGGAGGACTACGAGCTCGTCGAGGAGGTGTGCTGTAGTAAAGGAAAAGGAATTGTCAAAATACACAACGAAGAAAACATATGAAGCAATGGCTTTGAAGAATTTCAGGTTTTAGATTGCAGTGATTTGATAGATATAATTACCGCCGCCTTGGAGGAGGAGAACGCCTACGAACAGGGCTACCACGCATCCTTCTGGGTGAGGCCCTAGGGAGAGATGACAATGTGGCATTAGCTTCAAAATACTGATGATATCACAGAACCAAATATGTGATAGATAGTCAACTACCTACCTCAAAGGGGACCTATATCTCCTTGGAGGTGAGGATGGAGAACGACCTCTGGCTGGTGATGCAGGTCTCCGCCTTGGAGGTGTCTCACCACGACGATAAGGAGACTCTACTCGGCGACGACCAGGAGAATCTGCACGTCTGCGTGGTGGAGAATCCAGCTGATGTCTAGGAGATCCACCCCTTCGTGCAACAGGCGACCTCCTTCGAGGTGAAGGCAGTGGTTTCCGATGGGGAGAAGCTGACATCATCAACAAAGAATAGTGCACACAGGCATTAATTCATGATGATTGTAGAGAATAAATAAAATGTGTAGTGACAGTAATCTTATACAAGCCATACGTTCTCTTTGCCTTTTGGGTCCATCCTTCTCAGCTTCTGCACTAGCATTATCAGTTTTGGGAGCATCTCTCTTTGGAGCTGCAGCAATTGGCTTTGGGGGTGGTGAAAGCTTCTGTCGTGGAGGTAATGTGAACTTTGCCCGAACGACATTGCCATCAATTTGAGCCTGCATGGAGGCAATTTACAACATTAATAGTCATATTATGCTTTTCTTGTCACAAGTACATTTAGTACCACGTCTAGGCATGACCTACCCCGTCCATATATAGCAAGGCCTTTTCAGCATCCGCTCTAGTCTTAAACTCAACATATCCAAATCCTTTGGGAAGATTAACCTGCTCAAAAAGTGATTGCACCTTAAAAAACACATTCTACCGATTACGGAATAACGAAAGGCTTTTATAGACTTACAGTGCGATCCATTGCCAGCTCCACATGAACAACTTCACCGAAGTTACCTGAATGAATGAAACATTAGTTTGCTATCAATGATCAAGAAATTTTGCACAGAGTTCTATTACTATTAATGGATGCTTTGGTTAAAAAATCATTTAATGGATGCTTTGGTTAAAAAATCATTTAATGGATGCTTTGGTTAAAAAATCATTTAATGGATGCTTTGGTTAACAAATCATTAGGGATTCCCTTGACAATTTTATCCAAGAAGATGCAGCAAAATACAGAAAATAACCATTAATTTGGTACACTTGATAGCTGGAGTTGATCCATTCTTCACTACTAGAAGCTTTTAAACAAATACCATTGCAAATCTCAGTTACTAAGGCAGGCTCACATTACTGTCTAAGCCTAGCAGTAATACAGTGATAGTCCATGTGCATTAAAAAGTAATATGCAGCTCAGGTTAATTCATAATTAGAATACTATAACTTCGGAAAAGAGGACAGGTGGGACCATGTCCATTATGACAACAATCGGGTGACTCAACCTCAAAAACAGTTTTTCTTCCAAAAGAACAATGCCCAGTTCTCTTTCCACTGATAATGTTGCATAGTTATACATGCATACATTTGTATGCAAGCATTCAGATAGTGCATGCATGTATCAATAAACACAAAACTGAGATACATTTACAATTAGACAGGGCATACATGAATACCAAGGCACAAATATCAACCTACTCAAGCAACAACAAGGGCTAGGAAAGCATACGTGTGCATGCGTGCATTCAAATATTTACATAATGTTGCATGTCAATAAACAGGAAAGCAAGATCCATTTACTGTTAGACAAGGCATACATGACCACCAAGGCACAAGTATCAACCTATTCAAGCAACAACAAGGGCTAGGAAAGTAACAGGATAAAAAGAAAATCTTCCAGAATACATGACCGAATAAATACTGAAATACTAGTTTCAGTCCAGACCACAATCCCAATCAGAGACCAACTGCCGCAAAGTATAAGACCAGTATCAATCAACCACAGACCAATAGCCCAACCACATAATGCAACCTCCAGCACATTTTTTTTAATTCATAAAAGAAGCAGAAAGAACTCACTAAATATTTCTCTTAGGTGACCCTCATTCACGTTCCTGGTTAGAGAGTCAATGTGCAGAACAAGAGACTCACGAATTGGTGAAGCTTTCCTGAAATGGATGACAATGCAAATGATCATATATGGTAAGCAATAAAACCCACAAAAATACAGACTGTAAAAACTGAAGACCCCCAGTTTGCAGATATTATAGACCAAAAAAATAATGCAAACGACAATTTCAACGAAAAAAGTAGCACATAAATTTACCTTGGAGGTGGAGAAACCTTTTTAGATTGTGGTGGTGGAGACCGGCCTCGCCTAGCTCCTTCAGCAGGACTTCTTTCAAATTAAATAAATGAACAAAGCATATGTCCCATGTTAGAACAAAATAACACAACAAACCCCAACAAAATGTAAAAGAAATAAACTCATACATGACTCAAGATACAAAAATACTCATTAATCTAAAAAATGCTGAAATTTTACATCAACAAGGACCACTTTAATGAATCTTTGATGCTCGGGCTTAATGTTAAATGAGGTATCAGTTATCAATTGTGCTTAAACACCCTTAAAAAATATATTTTTCCAATCAAAAGCAATCTTAATAAGTTATCAAAAGCAATCTTAATAAGTTAACTTCCAGCCCATAAATTAAACACAAAAAATAGAATTTTAGGTTAATAAGTTAATTGAAAAGAAAAAAAAAAAGAACATTAGGAACACTTGATAAATAATCACAGTTACTCTCCATCAAAAAATCCCCAAAAAAAACCTCACATTAACTATCACAATCTACATTAAAGATAATCATGTTTTAATTAACTCAATCTGCCAAAAATCAAAATCATCTTCAAGAACCCTACATGCAAAAAAACGTAAACTCATTCCTTAATCGGATGCTAATGTCAATGAATCATCTAAAATTCTAAAAACAATCTAAATCTTAAAAAAGAAACAGGAGCGGCATAATTGTGAATTCACCTTTTGCGAGGAGGAGGGCTTCGGCTTCCAGAACTGGCGCTGCGAGAAGGAGACGAAGAGGAGGAGGACAAGGACCGAGAACGAGATCTAGACCGGGACACTGAACGAGAGCGAGAGCTAGAGCGAGAATCTGAACCGGAGTAGGAGCGGGAGCGAGAGGATGATCCAGAACCGGATCCTGATCGCGATGTAGGGCGGCCTCTCGTTGGCTTCGCCATGACACAGAGAGAGGGAGAGAGAGAGAGGAAAATGGAACCCTGGATAAACCCTAGCAAATTTGCGGATAGAGACAGTGAGTGAGAGGGATAGTGTCCGGTTAGTGGTTTTTATTTGTGGACCTAAGAAGAATGCTGGGCCTGCTTTGTAGATCCAAAGGCTTCATAAGATGGGAAAAAAAGTGGTTAAATAACTAAATTAATTAATTAAATTTTCATTTTTCTTGAAAAAAAACATAATAATATTTTTCAACAACAATAATAAGTAAAACATTAGCCTAATAAACTTGAAAGGTTGTAATATATATATATATATATATATTATGCAATGAATCCTAATAATAAATGGTTAGCCCATTAGATAATATAATGTAATTGGTGTGTTTCAGTCATTTATTATCAAGAGATTAGATTTTATTCTTGTTTTTTCTTCTGTGCGCGACACTTGTTTATATTCTAAAATTTTTGACCTGATTTTAATCAGGTTTTGTTATATAAATTAATGGATTAATCTAAAAAAAATATTTGATAATTTAAAATTTTATATGAAAAAATTAATAAATATTTTATATGAATATAGACTATATATAATTATCTCATTAAAAAAATTAATAAAATCTAGAAAAGTTAAGAAATATTCTATAAATATACTAATTTAAAAAAAAAAATACATGAGTTGTAGGCTATAAAAAATATATATAAGATGAGGTATTTACATATTAATTTTATATTTTTTTAGATTTATTAAAAAAATAAAAAAAAATCAACTCTTAGTCATGCCGAATCACTCAAATTTAACCGGACCAATTGCAAGCCCGGATTTTAACCATTTAAAACCTGACAAAATCCTGAGTTACCTAGTTCAACTCGTCATGCCGGTGCCGGTATTTATATCTATGTTCATGATTATGTCCTTCAAAAATTTGAAAGGGAATTGATTACTGCTGGTTTTCTGTTTTTTGACTTCAATTTACAAGTCAAGTGTTCAAGATATGGATTAACATTTCACTGAACTGTGTTTCACAAAACCAGATAAACCGTCCAAGTTCAAAAACTCTCATCGTTTGAGCAGCAAATACCAAGACCAGTGCAAAACACAATATGTATACAACAGAATCAACAGTAAAGATGGTTCAGAACTCCAAACGTTGGAGCCACGCCTTGGTTGCCTTGGTTTACTTAGGTTATTCCATGCTGGCTGGAGAATTCGAACGACTCCTTTTGGCTTCTTTGTCACCGAGGTGCAATGAAACAAACAAGTCTTCATCGCAGCCATTCCTTAGCGAAGCAAGATTCTCAGACACCTCCTTATCTGATACATTGTTTTGATGCAGTGGGGACTGCCTGATGAAGCTCGGAATGAACTGGTGTTCAACACTGGGAGTCAACTTGATGCCATCTTCCAAGTGAAAGTTGGTTTCCATTAGTGATGATTTTGGGATACCATTTTCAACTTCTGAAGGTATGTGCTCAATTTGAAGACCCAATGATTCCAATTTGTCATCCATTCTGTCATTTAGAAGCATTCCATCAGGGGGTGATGAGTCTCCTATAGTGGAGCAAATTGCAGTTGCTGAGGCAGCTCTTTGTTCTTGTACTGCAGCTGCAAACACAACACCAAAGAGAATACAAAGGACAGGTGTTTAGATAAAAAGATAGATAAGAGTGAGAATCAAGAAGAGGCCATGTAATAACATTTCCAATTTTCAACACAATCTTTTTAGCCAGGTCAAAACATGATGAGCTTGAATGCCAGACGGGTATACAGATAACAGTAAACAGGAAAAAAAAAGGTATCGTAGAATATCAGCATACGACATAGGACAAACCTTGAAGCCCTTCATTGGTAGTGATCAGATCGAGCTCAAGATGATAGAGAAGGCGACCAAGATCAACTCCACTTGTCCAATTCTCTGGAGGCTGGCCAACTTTCAACTTAAGTCGACCACGATTAGCAGTACCGCCCCATATAATCCCAATAGGCCGAGGCTTCTCGCTGTTCTCACCCTTCATTATGATGAGGCTTCCACTATCTCCTTCAAGGTCAAAAGTCTGTTGGTTCTCACCTACAACAAGAAAGTCAGTTAAGAAGCATATGCCTTTCTCATCATTGTACTCCAGGCCATAGGCAAATACAGTTCCAGTTGTCAAGCCAGAACTTCTTCCAACCTTCATCACTTGCTTCCCAATAAGGTTACTGATTGGACATTGCAAATCTATAATCTTGACATCACCAATTTCACCTACACCTTTCACAGATGTATTAACAGTGGACATGTCAAAATCATCAGCGAATGGGATAAACGCCCCATCTGCTCTCACAAACGTTTCTGCAAGATGCCAAACAGTACTCTGTAAGAGTGCCATTAAAGGTTAAATTGAATCATTGAACCATTGAGGAGTCAGAGATGAAAATGCTGTTTCCAATTTAAGAGCATGTAGAAGAATCCTAAAGAGAAGATCCAGAAGGAAAAGAGGGAAGAAGAACAAGGAGTTAATTCGACTCATGGAGCTTAAAAATGATGCTGACATTTGTTCAGAGAAGGCATTGAACCATAAAAATCTTAAGAGAAGGCAGCAAGAAAGAGTTCAAGATGATACCATTAAGCCAAGCACAATAGTCATAAAAAGCATGTCTGGGGAAAGAGAACAAGATATGGCATATTGCACAAGTTCACTGCCAGACACTAGTTAATTATCAGATAAAATAATTAGATGTTGAATCAGAGAATAACTACAGCACCAATCATGTGACCACATTGCTTCTTTGTCGCAGGGAGAATCTGGGTTTTATTGGGGCACTTCAAACCCAGTTCTTAGCTAGGCAAGATGCTATACTATTAAAATGAACTTACATCAAACACAAGAATACCACACTGAGATTCCTATTAGGTTTACAGTTTTACAATGACATTTAGTGTAGCAAGACTTAAGACACGTCAGACTGGATGAGATGATTTCATTAACGACAAAACCATGATTAATTGGTAGATGAACAAAATGGATAAAAACAGCGACAACAAATCCATTTAGTCATATCTATGCATTAATGAAGGTTCGTAGGGTTTAAAAAATTTGTTCAGTGACCCTTTTCTTAGCTTGGCTGAACACAGCTCGGTAAGCAGAATGGTTCAGAAAGAAGAATAGGTGTGCAAATTATGCCTACATAGATTCATTGGAGGGTAGCATCAGTTTTTATCATTATTCAAGCTCTCTATTTAGAACCATAAATTTGGAATCTGCTTACCAGGGTTTATTCCAGCAAATATGCCATACCAAAGATCATCTGTAATAAATGAAGTAGCTCTCTCCACTGCACCAAGATTCACACCAGGTCCAAGTGTTGGGGGCAAAGGATGAAACATTTTCTGATTTGGGTAATCCAAGTCAACTGCAACATGCCTGTTAGTTAGAAAACCAACTTGTCGACTGCCACTTTGGCTCCTTACAATAGCACCCAAGGTTCCATAAGTCTCCTGGCTTGCTACCTGTGCACATGCAACAACTCAGATGTACTTATCCCCATCAATTATATCAAATAAAGTTTATATATATTTAGTATAATTGTGTCAAGATGAAGAGACAGACATAATTAGCACCACATGAGTGCCATGCTTGTCCTTCCAATTATAGACATGATCAATTAACATATTGTCCATTAGATCTAGTTCTTCATGGGCATATTAGCATTGTCAATACAACGTTTTCAGATGGCAAAGTGCTGCCTCAAGTTATTCGTATGGTTACCATTTTCGTTCCTCTTGCACAATGAGGGATCCAAAATATTTTCCCAGTTGTTCAAAACAATACTTCTTACGTGTGAACAGATATATGCAAAAAGGATAGGCTGCAAGAACACAATTACCTGGGAGCCTGAACCAATGTACAGACCATCACCGCGCAAGTCATTCACAATCTCTGTGTACAACTGTTCTTTGGGAGTTGGCTGAGGTGCACCAAAATAAGAGAACTCGACCACATCAACATCACACCACACACCTCCTGGTCCCTGTTTAGAAGGATATATAATATGCAGTTTAAATGCAAATTGTTCCAAGCAAAATAATAATTGGCAGGCTTGAGAAAATATCACAACAGCCAGCCACTCATAAAATCATTATATTAAGGATGAAATCACAAAATTTAGCATCCTTTCTTACTTCTAGAGCATTTGGTAGACATTGGACGGTGCTGAGCCATTGCTTGTGAACTTTCCTAGAGACAAAAACAAGAATGGCAGGAATATCAGTAAGCACACCTCGTCGAATACGAAATCCAATTGCCGTTCCAAGACTGTAACACCGAAGGATCTTGCTATGAAATGCCCTTATAGTCATGAGATCAAGTAATGTTGTTGCTCGCTGCCCTTTAGGAAACTGACCAAGAGTTTCGGGAATAATCCCTTTCTGCAGATTGGCAAAGTAGTTTGCCCTCTCTTCAGCAGCATCACTTAAACGGCTGGACGTGGGCCATGAGAAGTATGCAGCATTACTCTCACAATGCTGTCCAGCTGAAGCAAAAGGTTGAAGAGTTGCAGAGCCTCCTGAAGTCAGTCTAGGATGACTGCAATAGTTTCTTTCAAGAGCTGATTCATCTGATGTTGTTGAAACATTGCAGTGCACTCTCATGTTATTTCTGCTACGCTCCATCTTCCAGATTAACTAGAGAAATAGCACAGAAAAGTTGAACGACGGAGACTTTATGAAATGAGAAACAGCAATGCATAAAGGGAGCATGAAAAAATGAGCTTATACAATAACAGTAGCAAAATTTTGAAAACAACAAACGAAAGTCACATACTTTACCCATAAATCAAAATGTTGATCTATCACAAGCTGGAAGAGGCGTTAAAGCTTCGTACAGACATGAGAAAAAAAAAGCTACTGTGTTGATTGAATGATCTTGCGCAGTCGTCAATAAAAATAAATAGAGTACCAGAAAATAAGAGCAATTAGCGAGGTTTTTGCAGAACAACAAGGCAGCGAACAAAATTACGAATCCGTTCCCTATTCTACGTTTTTCTCAAGTGAAAAGGAAGCACTGAGCGCTTTCATTTCTTAACATAGATTATGCATATTGTGGGCTTGTAACAACTTCAACTTCCCCTTCATATGGATACCAACTTACATCAGATCATCCTTGAACCCCTAAAACACATTATAACACATCTTATACCCTTAAACACAGTATCTCTTTATACATCTTGTACTTAATTAGTCTTCATGGTAGTTAACCTTGTGTGAAATTTCCACTTCTCTAGAAAAAACCTTCAAAAGCTTCAAAAAAAGACCCTGGAGCAGGGGTATATCAAGAAAACACTAAAATTTACAGTAGGCCAACACTGCAACACAAAAAATTAAAGTAGCAGGAAATAAAGCAAACCCAGGAAGTCAAAAGGCAGATATATACCTTTTGAGCGTACAATCACAAACACCAATCAGTTCATACATGATCAAGAAACCAACAGAAGTAGAGACAGAGAGGGACAACAAAGATTAACTCACTGTTTAGCGAGGCCAAAGGTGGTAAAGAGCTGGCAGCATACAAGAACAAGATTAGCAAGTCCAATTTGGAGAGATAGTAGATGGCTTAAAAGAGGCAAACCCACATAGTTTTAAGAGCCCAGTTGAATGAAGAATCTGGCAAAAAGGTGCAAAGGTTGCAAGTTTGCACTATGTGCAGCAAAGTGGTTGATGCTACGGTGATGGTTTGTATAGAAGAAGTAGCCCATGAAAGCCATAACAACATAAATTATGTACACGGCAAGGTAAAGTTACTTCTGTTTGTAATAATTTAATGAGGCCCTATTGTGTGTGTGTGTGTATATAAAGAGCATGTACATTGGTGGTTGGGTGGGTGGTGTTTGTGACGTGGATGGCTCCATGGTTAGAGCTCTGGGGTCGATGACTTTTGCCGTTAGATTAGAATAATTCTGTGTTTGATTTGGACATTGCTGGTTCTGATGGAGACATTTATCCCATCTTTTGAACGAGTTGTTCTGTAGAAAACTCCAAACAAATTAGGGTAGGTCCGTGGCCCAGCATTAAGAGGCACAAAACATGAAGTTTGACTGACCACCAGTAGGCAGGCTTTAGGCACCTTGCAGGATCTAGGACAGTATCAGAGCTGCGCTACTTTGTCAGAAATGACATAAATTTATTCTGAAATTGCTTTGGAAACAGATTTTTTATTTTCTGTATGTTCAAAAATTATTTTAATTAAATAAATTATTGACGAATACAAAATTTTCATTTTTTTATATTCAATTGTTGATTTATAATAAATAATTCATGGTAGATAATAGTTTTTTTAACTTTTAAATTTCTTTATAAAAAAATAGATGAAATAACAATTTCAAGTTTTAGATTTTTTCATATTCTTTTTCATTTTATTTTTAATATTTTTAATTCTTTTTATATTGTGGTTTTTTTTTTCAAACCTAAAGTTTAAATTTATATTATTAAAAAATATTTGAGTTTTATATTATTTAGATAAAAGATTTTAGTTTTAAGTCTAGATTTTATTTTTATTGCAGAAAAGAAATGATTGTTAAAGTTAATATTAATGAGATTGATTACTTTTTGATGAAGTTTTGGAAATTATTATGTTTGTTATTTTTAAAATCAACTTGATTATATAATTTTAAATAATAATAGGTTGATACTAGTACTAGAAGACATGTATGTAAAAAAAAAATATTTTCTATTTAAAAAAATAAATAAATAAACCTATGTATAAAGAAATCATGAACCTCGAAGATTTTAGGTGTTAAAAAATTATATTAAATATGACACATAAAAAACCTCTCATATTTAATAATATATTACATGTTATTAAAATTACTAAAAATAAATTAGCATATGACTTATTTAAAAAGCCTCTTACCTTCGATAATATGGTTCAACTAAAAACACCAGTGGTTTTGCTCTTCCAAATAACTAGTTTTATTCTAAATATTTTTTTATATAATATATTTTATTTTAACATATTATCAATTTTTTATATATATAATTTCATAAGATATAATAAGTTTGATTTATATATTATGTTTGATTCTAATGAAAGAGATGAATGCTAAAATATATAAATTAAATACATTAGCTGCCATTTCCAAGTAGCTGGTAGTAATTAAAAAGGTATTCTTATTTTTTTATGTTTTAAATTAAAATTCGGAGACCAATACTAAAATAAAATTTTCCCGAATATATTAATATGAAAAAAAAATCTTGGTTATTTTGAGAAAAACAACGCTGACCACTAAAAAATCAAACATAGTTGAAAGTTTGACGGGCCTGAACCAAAACCCAAACCCGGAACCCATTTTTGTCCATGAAAACCTGAAACTAAACCCTACTAAAACCCTGTCCATCTCTCCTCCCATGGCAACTGTCTTGCCCTTCAAGACATAATAGTGCCAAAAAGAACCCTCAAAGCTCTCCTCTTTCTCTTAAACCCCAAACCAAAGGTTTCTCTGTACACCGTCTATCATTTTATCTCCTTACACAGTAAAAAAATGGGAAAAACAAGTGAAATTGGAGGCCTAATCTCAGCAATAGCAGCTTCCTATTCCATTTCTCAATCAAATTTTGTTTCTTTTGCGGATGGCCCTTTTAGTTTCTCTCCTTTCTCTTCTTCAAACCCTTCTCCTTCCCCCCAATCTTCTTCGCCTTCTTCTCCTGTACAATCTCAGCCGTCCACTTTGCCTCAATCAGCGGAGGCGGGTAATAGTGAGCCCGCTCCTAGAGCTCCTAGGAATGATCACCCACGAACGACATCTGCTGGGTTTGATCCTGAGGCTTTAGAGAGAGGTGCTAAGGCTTTGAGAGAGATTACCACTTCCTCTCATGCTAAAAAGGTTGAAACTTTATTGAAAGGAAGTAGTTTTTTTCTTGCGGTTGCTGTAATGGTGCCTGTACTTTTTTTGTGTTTCTGGTGGTGGGATTCGTGAAAAATTTGTGAAAATGGGTTTGTGTTGTTTTTGCTGGGTTTTTAGAATTGGAATTGGATTTTCTTTATTGGATTTTTTTTGTTGGGTTTTTAATTGGGGGCATTTTTGAGGAGTTGGTGACAATGTTTTTTTTTTTGTGAGATGTTTGGTTGGTGGCTTTCATTGGGTTTTGGAATTGTTTTGTGGAGTTTCGATTTTCGTTTTGAAGTTTTTGTTGTTACTTTAAGTTATAGAGAGGAGTGGATAGAGAAATTCGAAAATGGAAAGAATGGAATTGAATTTTCCTTTTTCCCTCTTTTATTGCCAAGAAAAATTAGCGTTTAAGTTACTGTTATCGGGATTGCATAAGACTTGACAAAATTGAACTGCTATTAGTTTTCCATTTCCCGGCCTTTGGATTCATTTTGCTGTTGTGAAATTTGCATGCTCGAAATGGTTTTTGAGGGGATTTTTTGATTATTTATGGATGTTGAATGTGGATCTAAATAGTTTCTTTAGTTAATAAATGAATGGACTAATAGTGGCGCTTCTTGTTGATGCAGGTCTTTGAGACTATAAAGACGCAAGAAGCAACGAGGCAGGCAGAATTGGCTGAAAAGGCTGCAGAATTTAAGGCATTGCAAGCTCAGGCTGAAACTGTAAGTTACGATATGATGTGTTCCTTTCTTTTTTTATTTTTCATCGAGCTTGTGACTTCTGAGGCCTCTTGGTTAGTCATTAAATGGTTGGTGGCTCAAAACTCTTTGAATGGTTGTAGATACCCGAAGCCAAAGTGCATCTTGGCTTCATGGCTTCCCTGCTGTTGTTTGTTGGAACGACCTTATATTTGAAGGCCTTTGAAATAATTACATGACTGACCTCAATTTTTTTGAAACTGCTGAAATATCTCGAGTCATGAACTCAATAAAGCATATTGCTAGGACTAGCGTTGAATTCTATACTTATTCATTTATTGCTCCTGGAATACAAATGAAAGAACACGGGGGCTTTACGTGGACAAAAATTGAAGTTAATCTGCTTGGTTGCAGTTTTTCCTTTGTTGACCATGTTTTCTGGTTGGGGCATACCAGGTCTTCCCTTATTGTGAATCACATAATGTGTTCTTTAATCATTGGCTTTCTGCAATTGCTATGCGATCTTTGATACCTTTTTACTAACATATAGTGGGTTAATTGTTGACATGAAACATTAATCATATGCTATTATTTCTAGATGGCTTCTGTCTCCTGCCAGCATTTTATCCCTATATATTAGATGTACGTTGAGCTGTATTTGTTTCTTTATTTGAATCTAACAATTATGGAAATTATTAGGAACACCTTTTCTTTTTATATCTCAGGTTATTACTGATGTGAATTGGAGTTCTGTTGGGGGAATAGCTGTGTTTCTCTATTGAATTATCCTGTGTTTTATTTGTTATTGTTATCGGATCAGTTATGTTAGGGTTAATATGATTTTTCTGTAGCTCAGCAGCTGCTTATAATTTGTTAGTGTTTGAGTCATTGCTTTGCTTAAAATTCCTGTAGCTGTGTAATTTTAAAGTTTTGACTGAAATCTGTTTTTGTGCACTTATAAAATTTCCTATTGATGAGCCCCTTTGCTTTCTTGTTGATTAAATGAAATCCATTCTCCCAGGGGAAAAATAAATTTCAAAATAGTGGCGGATAATTTATTTTTCTCTTCCCATTTATTCACTGAAAGCAATGTAGTTGTTAGTTATGTCAAATGGCTTGTGAGAGATCTGGCTTTGGTTTTTTTATAATGAGAAGTTGACCACAGAATCTTTGTTATTTCTGTCAACGAATTTTTATACTAGATCAACGAATTTGGCTTCTGCATGCCATATGTGTTTTGAGAATTGGCCCATTGTTAGTTGCTGATATATCATCATTTTTTCTCAAAATTTCTGTCTTTTGCTTGGCAGGAGAGACAAAGAGTGGTATATGATGAGCAGAGGAAGCTGGCACAGCACCAGGCACAAACTAAATCTCAGATGGCTCGCTATGAGGATGAACTGGCTAGGAAGAGGATGCAGGCATGTATCATAAACATTTTAGGATGAAAGGAGTTATTTCACAGAGAGGAGTTTAATTTCTTCATATTACAGGCTGAAAATGAATATCAAAGAGCAAGGAATCAAGAGCTCGTGAAACTGCAAGAAGAATCATCAATAAGACAGGAGCAGGCTCGAAGAGCAACAGAAGAACAGATTCAAGCACAGCAGCGACAAACAGAGAGGGAAAAGGCTGAGATAGAACGTGAAACAATTAGAGTGAGAGCTATAGCAGAAGCAGAAGGGAGAGCCCATGAAGCAAAGTTAGCTGAGGATGTTAATCGGCGAATTCTGAAGGATCGTGCAAATGCTGAAATGGAGAAATGGGTTGCTGCAATAAATACTACCTTTGAACACATTGGAGGTATATATTCAATCACATGCACTAGCTAAACTTTGAGAAAGCCTTGTTTGAAGAGAGCCTTGGCTATGACTTCTATAAACAGTTATGGGTCTTAGGATGGGCTGGACTACTCTTGGTTTACTGAAGGCCCTGCGTCTCTTCCCAAGCTCAGGGACCCTGTCCTTGTAGCTAATTAACTGAATGCTTGATGGTCCCTGATTTCTCTATATCAAATTCGGTGTTCTATCGATTAAATTTATCCTTAGTCTTCATAAACCTGTAGTGGCATTGTTTGGGTTTTCTTTGCTCATTATTTGTGTTTGGGACATTATCTTATTTGACTATAACTGTCTTTTGTAGGTGGTTTGCGAGCAGTTTTAACTGATCAAAACAAGCTAGTCGTTGTTGTGGGAGGAGTCACAGCACTTGCAGCAGGGATTTACACAACAAGGTAAAAATTACCCTTGCTTGAAGACACATAATGGCGGGCTTGTATGCTGGTAGTCACCTTTGGAAGTTGAAATCCCTTTTCTCTGCACTTAACATGTCATTAAACTTTAAAGAATTTGAGTTCATCATGCTTGTTGTTTTAAGGTGAGAATTTGTTGGGCCTTGAATTGATATGGTCTTAAATAGTTGATCAGTGATGTGCCCAATGTCAGTTTACATCTCTGTGAGCGTTGGTCATGTTTGGGTATGTTGTCACACAGCTAGTATGGAAGTATCAGTAGTTGATTTTCTATTCTGTGCTGTGCGTCCCTCGGGTGTGAAGTAACATTACAGCTCATGCTTCTAGTTTTTGGATTGCAGAGAAGGTGCTAGAGTGATTTGGAGCTATGTAGATAGATTACTGGGACAACCATCACTAATCAGGGAGTCCTCCAGGGGCAAATACCCTTGGTCAGGAGTTTTTACCCGTTCCTTGAGCACTTTATCAAGCAGTGCAAATAAGGGATTGACTTCTAAAAATGGAAATGGATTCGGTGATGTGATTTTACATCCTTCTCTTCAGAAACGAATTGAACAGCTGGCTAATGCAACAGCCAATACAAAATCCCATCAGGCTCCATTTCGGAACATGCTTTTCTATGGACCTCCAGGAACCGGGAAAACAATGGCTGCTAGAGAGTTAGCTAAAAAATCTGTAAGATATCTACTAACCTTAAATTATTTTTGTTATTATTATTGAAGTCTTCGGTGCATTACTTGTGCTGCTGAGATGGTGATCTTCTTTGTTCAGCAATAAACTTGCAAGCATATACTGTGCAGATTGTTATGCATTGATTTTTTTTACATTGCCACATCACGGATTGATTGAGATGGAGGATGAAGTATTTGAATCATCAATTCACTTGTTAATTTCTGTAAGGAAGATGGAGTACTTGTGTCATAAATTTGCATGTTAATACCCGTAACCATATCGTCTTTTCTGCTGGCTAGCTTGTAATTTTGATTTGGGATTAGAGCTTTGGCACTTTTGGTTTTCAAATCTAAGTGCAGTAGGTGTGTATTTACTGGTACTTCAAATTACTCCTTTGGAGTGGGGATTTCATATGCTATCATATCATATCAAGATAGCTTCTGAAGAATGTCTTGCTTCTTCTTCTTCTTTTTTTCCTGACTTGAGATTTACAATCAGGGCCTAGATTATGCTTTGATGACTGGTGGAGATGTTGCTCCGCTGGGATCACAGGCAGTCACAAAGATTCACCAGTTATTTGACTGGTCCAAGAAGTCTCGAAGGGGTTTGTTGCTATTCATTGATGAAGCAGATGCATTTTTGTGCGAGTAAGTGGTGATTTTCCATTGGATAAAAGAATTGCATCTCAAAGAGCTTAAAAACTGTCTTTGTTAATTGCTTCATACAGCTTGATGTATTTTTCTTCAGTATGTGAAAATTGAACTAAAATGAAATTGAACTAATAAAACAGACTAAAATCCATTCTATTTCCGTGTGTAGTTACTGATGTTTTGTGAAGTATCAAAATTACTCCTACTTGACGGAGAGGATATTGATTTACTAGCAAATAACCATAGGAGTTCGGAATTGGATGGAACATGTACTGTTATTATGAGTGAGCTGGTAAAATGCCCCACTATATATAATAATGTCCAATTGGGAAAACTGCAGACTGGAGTTTCTCATGCACATTGCACTACCCCTAGTTATTTAGTTCTAGCAAGTTTGTTTTCAGTTCTACAAGATGTATAGTTTCCTGCATGAGAGAATTTATTATTTGCCTAAAATTGCAGGCGGAACAAGACCTACATGAGTGAAGCTCAACGAAGTGCACTGAATGCCCTTCTTTTCCGCACTGGTGACCAGTCCAAGGATATAGTCCTTGCACTTGCCACGAACCGCCCTGGTGATCTTGATTCAGCTGTTTCAGACCGTATAGATGAAGTTCTGGAATTCCCTTTGCCTCAGACAGAAGAACGTTTCAAGCTGCTCAAGCTTTATCTGGATAAGTATATAGCTCAGGCTGGATCTAGAAAATCTGGTGGTTGGCTCCAAAATTTGTTCAAAAGACAACCACGGAAGATAGAAATAAAGGGACTGACCAATGATATCTTAAAGGAAGCAGCGGAAAAAACAGAGGGATTTTCTGGGAGAGAAATAGCTAAATTGATGGCAAGTGTCCAAGCAGCAGTTTATGGAAGTCAGAACTGTGTGCTTGACCCCACCCTCTTCAGAGAAGTGGTAGATTATAAAGTTGCAGAACATCAACAGAGGAGTAAACTGGCATCCAAATCAGATGAAAAGAGTCAATAGGGTGTTGAAGTGATATTTTTTATGGGCTGTTCTATATTCGGCTAAGGATAAGGTACGTGAGTGACTTAACTAACCAAAAAAACCCACATTTTTTTGGTTCCGGGCATCATGTTTATCATTATTTCCCCCCCTTTCATGGGGGATTCTTGAAATGGCTTATTCTAAATTTTGTTAGATTTGATGATTGTTATCTTTATCATCCTGCTCGCTTTTGGATGGGGCAGGGAAACCTCATTGGTATAGGTGCTATTATTGCGCCAATTCACGACACTCTAGGGTTTTAGGTCAACAAATAACAAGCATCAAAGGATTCATCTGTTTTGTATTCTTGGAACTTTCAACCCCAAATTATAACTGTGGTTCAGCCATTTGCCTTATGCTCTGTTAATTAAGATTCATGTCAGACCTCCAACTTCTATTGTAAATTTATCCAAAACTGAACGTTGGAGGTGATCTGTGTTGGCAAATTCGTGAAAACTTTATTGTAATAAAAGACATGTAAACATAAAGAACAAATGGCTCGGTCTTAATATGGTACTTGCCACCATGAATCGTCAAGAGACAATACGTCCTTGTCATCTTTCTTGTATGAAAGTCATCAGTGTAGACTCCTTCATCGCCTTCGTCCTTAAGATATCATCTCTCTCCAGCTCTGGCCAGCTGCTTTTCCCATATTTCTTGCATGCGACGAAGTGAGGAAGCCCTTCTTTGCCAGGGTAATTCTTGAAAACAGGATGCTGAAACTCTTCTAGCCACGGCCGCCATCAGCTTTCTGTGGTCCATTGCAACTTTTGAAGAAAGAAACTTGGGCATCTCTTCATGAATCATGCCGTTCAAGGTTGTTACTCCCATATTGATGATTCCCAGAGGCTCGCTAGATGTGCTGCGCACGAGGAATGCCATGTAATTCTTGCCATTGATCTTCAACAAGTCTCCAAGCAAGACATGAACTACACCAATCTTCTCATCTTTCCTAAATCTCCTCACCTGGTAGATCTCCAAAACCAAGCAATAATTAGGTCTCCTACGCTCGAATTCTTCATCTACAGAAAAACGAACGTGCATTCCAAGTGGGGTTTGTGTCCCCGGATCTGTCAACTCTTGAGACAGCCTTTTCCTAAGGGTCGATGTAGGCCGCACCATAAGTTTGCATTGGTTTTGAAGACGGCTTGCTCGTACGTAGAAGACATGACCTCTAGGGCTGATATGAGATTGATCTCCATGGTGATTGCTTTACGTAGTGACGATGTTTCTCAATTTCTGTTCTGTTTTCTTTTTATTCTTTCTAATCTTGTTAAGCTGAGCTTAACAGTGTCCCCAGTTCTGTCAACTCTTGAGATAGCCTTCTCCTTAGGGTCGATGTAGGCCACACCGTAAGTTTGCATTGGTTTTGAATATGGTCTGCTTGTAGAAGACATGAGCTCTACGGCAGCTATGAGATTGATCTCCATGATTATTGCTTTAGGTTGATGAAAGGCAAGCATGGTGCTAAGTATTTTTTTTAAATAATTTTTTGTTTGAAAATATATAATTTTTTTTATTTTTTTATTTTTCACATTAATACATTAAAATTATTTAAAAATACTAAAAAATATTAATTTAATGTTTTTTCAAACAAAAAATACTATTAAAAACTATCTTTTTTAAAAAAACCTCTCCATGCCTTATAATTTTATGCTTGTACTAGGAGTCAACAGAATAATAATTTTTATTTTTGATAAGAAAAATATTTTCAGCCATTTAAATCTCATGCATAATTGATCAATTTTTTATATATATATATTTCATTAAGTTAAATCAAGTAAGGTTTTATATTTAAACATGTTAGAAGTTGACCGTATCAACTTAACAAATCAACCCATGACCTTTTTTCAAGATAAGATTTTATTTGATTTAAAAAAAAAATCAAAACAACTTAACTTTATTTTTTGAAAGATTTTAAAATTATATAATTTTGAATCAATATTGGTCAATTTAAATTGACCATGAGAATTTGAATTCAGCTATGCTTATAACTATGACTTGAAGAATAAATAATTAAAATGGTGGAGTAAATTGTAAATTCACTCCCTAGCTAAAACAAGTAAATAACACAAAAAAATATTTTATTTCATTATTTGTCTTTGACAAGTCAGAAGAAATTAATGTTGGGCTCGTTTCTTCCTTTCAATTTCCTTGGTGGTGAGTAACACCCATGAATGCATGGATTTAAAATCATAATGGAAAAAAAGGGAAAAAAATATAGAGGAACAAGAAATTAACATTAATCCTTTTCTAATGTAATTAATGATATTAAATCCGAGTGTTTGCCCTAACTGGGTAACACTGGTTATATAGTGCGAAATAAATTGTAGCAATTAGCTGAGTAGTCATGATCATATGATAATTTACAACATTCAAATCTCCATTTAAAATCGTTGGGATTGATTCATTGCACTAATATTGGTCGAATGATCTTTGTAAAAATTATTATGTTTTACTTGTTTTTAATTTGTATAATTGTCAAGATCAAACACCTTGTCTAGATAATCACTAGGATATATCATCCATCTTATTGTTGCGGCTTGGATTATAATTTTTTGGAATATAAAAAATAAAATCTAGATTATTAATTTTTTATATTTTTATTAAATTTAATAAAACAACTCAAATTTTAAAAATATAAATGTAACTCTACACTTAATTTGAGTTTTAAATTAAATTGTGTGGAAGTTGTTTTAATATAATCTTGTCTACTGAGTATGTTAAAAAAAATATATATCATATCCATCCTAATCAACTTCTCAAACTAACAATTATAGTTATAAAATATACTAGGTTTAATTAATTTTTTTATTATATCATAAAAAATATAAATACTGATTCACAATTAACCCAACACTAAAATTCAATAAAATATAATATTAAAAAAAATAAAAAATAAATAAAAAATAAATTCTCAATTTAAAAAGTCATGAGACTATTATAAAACAACCCAAGGCAGAACATATAAAAAGATTACATCATGAACTATATTAATTCCCACTGTATTAAAAGTATTTTGAGAATTGTCGCCACTAGGTGGAAAGGATTAGGAGGTATTTGAAATTGTAATAATGATAATGATTGTTTTTTAAAATATTTTTGCTTGAAAATATATTAAAATAATATTTTTTTTATTTTTAAAATAAGTTTATCAAAATGATTTAAAAATATAAAAAATAATTTTAAATAATTTTTTAAAATTTTCATGAAACTCTGTTGAAATGTAAATACAAAAGAAGGTTAAAAAATAAAGAGAGCTTTTTTTTCTTGAAGAATAAATAAATAAATAAAGTATGTATATTTATATGCTGGATAAAGAGGAATTGCAGAAAAGCCTAGTCAGCCTCTGGGGATAGGTCAATTGGAGGCCCTTGAACAATTTTCGGGCCTACTTCCAGACCATTTCAGGGCTGCCTTTCATGTTTATGCTTATTTTAAGAGCCCATAAAGCTCCTTCCAGACGCCAATGGACAGGGTTTTTACTATTTTCTTGCCTTTTGAATTTCAGACATGATTTATCTAATCGTTTTCTCCCTTCTTAAGCAAAAATTATTCTATAATTTCTTTAATTTCCAAAAAATATATAATTAATTAATTAATTAATTTTCTCTTTATCATTCAAGTGAGATTTTCCCAGCAACTCATCGAAGTTAATCACATATTTCCACGTGATAATAAATATATATTAAGTTTTTAAATCCCGTGTTTTTCATGTGCAAATCACGCAACTCATTCTAGAGGACTAGTTTGAAAATCTCACATAAATAATACCTTAGAAACTTAATAAAAATTAGAAAAATATATTTTATTTTATTATATGTGTACAACTGTTATTTTCAATATTGGTTATTTAGTCAAAACCAAAATGCATATTTTATAAAAATTAATTAGTATAAATAAAAATAAACTTAAAATTTTATAAAGATACAATGATTAAATGATGAGATTTAAGACTTAATGGCCAAAAAAAAATAAGATGGCGTAGCAGGAAAGATAAATAAAAGAATAAAAAAAATCATTAAAGATATATCAAGACTCTATTTTCAACATGCTCATTATTATTATAAATATCTTGAAAAAGCAATTCTAACTAAACTTTAAAAGACTATAAAATATAATTAAATTTCAAACAAAACTTTTAATAAATTACAACTTTATATGATATTTTTAAAAAAATATAATTAAAATCATCCAGTCAAGATTTTTTAACAATATTTAATATATTAAAAATGAAATCCCAACATGTCCCAGTAACATGTTATTTCTTTCTTTCTTTCCCTTTAATTATATTTAAATTGTTCTATTATCCTAGTACTTTCTAACATGTGCTATTTTCCCGGAACATTTACCTAAACCTTGTTAAAACGGTAAAAGACCCGAATTTATCGTTGTCAATGTAATTTGAGTTGTCTTTTTATGCGTTGATGTGACATTGAACCGATTACCGGATTGTAATGTTTTTTTTTTTCAGATTTTATGAACAATTAATGATTTACTTATCTCCATTCATAATGTCACAAGTTGCTTATATACATTCATAACTTTGTTCTTCAAAGACATTTCATTTTACCAAAAAAATTGTGAAGAACTACCAAATGAAGTTAAAGATCATATTCCAGTGGAACAGAATTAACCAAAAATATCAAATCTCTGCTTAAAACTTAACTTGTATCATGAAATTGAACGTTGTACTTGCTGAATTGTTGATTCACAAGGCTATATATCTTATAATTTTTTCACAGCCCTTTAGGGTTTTGATTTATAAGCAAGGATCAAGAATAATGAAATAAAAACAACAAAAATCACCATGACTAAAAATTTATCATAAACTATATCCAACAGAGACAAATAGTTAGAACAGAAATTCGACAATTAAGAATTGTATTAATTATGAGAAAATATGAATTCAATGCATTCCCACTTTGAATTGAGATCTTGCTGACACAACATGCTGCTTACATGAACATTGATCTTGTCCTTGGCTAGATCAAACAGCATCATCAGTGCATGCATGGAGGGGCAGAGAGAGAGAGAGAGAGAGAGAGAGAGAGAGAGCTTCATTGATTTAGAACATGTAGAGATCAACTAATTCTTCCAAAGAATCAAAACTAGCATTTGGATCAGCATGTTCAAGCATCCATAAAAGGTGGTCAAAAAAGACCACCTCACATTTAACCACCAAAATATTATCCTCTCCTGGTTTATGCCTTGACTTCTCAATGAGAGCATTCACCAGAGGATGGCTCAGGTACTTGGAGCTGATGACATACCTCTTTCTTGTGCTTCCAACAAATATTGTTTCATGATTTTCATCTTCTTGCTTGTGATCACCCCATAAATCTTCCCTTGTTGATTTAGACCTTAGGCTACTATAAGATGAGGATCTCCCTAGTTGCCTAGACAAACTCTTGCATTTCCTTAGTATCAAGTTGATCTTCTTCATTATATTTTGTGAGACCAAAAGGAACAGAAGGACAAGTTTAGAAGTTAATACTGCATAAAAATATGAATGCGGCATGAATATATAGGAGACTTGCTATACACTCTCAGAAGGTATAACAGCAATTGGGGTGGCTAGATGAGCCATGGTGGGTGCTATGTCATTGTTTACATCTGCTGGCAATGTGGGGCATGTTGTGCCTTGCAACCGAACATTTCAATCATCAATGACGTAAAACAAGCCATCTTTTTTAATTTTATGAATGAATGTTGCATGGTGAGGCTTTTACAGGCACAAAATGACACACAAAATCTCTATTTACAAGTCAAAAGCGGGCATTAATGTATGTCCAAGCCGTCAGTTTTCACACCAGGCCTGAAATCCGTTGAAGTCTTCTGTTGAGTGATTAAGCTACCACTCTGATGATAGCAGTGGATTGCCTACGGGAAAGAAAGCCACATAGTTTGTTTCTTTTCTTTTCTTTTCCTTTATGGTAGAAGACAATCCAATAAATCAGTGGTTAGGCACTTGATAGACAAATTCCTAAATCTAAATTTCTGAGCACTAGCTTGTTACAAGCACGCGCACACACACACACACACACACACACACACACACCTCACAGGAAGGCACAGCTGGTTAATGGTAGGTAGACACTTTTTAGCATAAATCTCTTGGCAAGAGAATTAATTAAGTTGTGAAAAAATTGCATATTGGCAAGGCAAAAGTGCCCATGCCAGTCAAAAAACTGACTACCATACTCTGGAAAAGATTTGGAATTTTGAGGTTCATACCTCCATAACTATACCACCTATTTTTACCTTCTTTTGAATATCATCTAAAATCCTTAAACTCAATATAATTGTCAATTGAAATGGTGCATGATCCGTGATCAGAATGAGCAAGGAGGATTCCTTCTTCTTCTTCTTTTTTATCATGGGATTTTGTTTAATCAAGAAAAAAATTTTATTTATCATGAAAAGACATATAGTGATGTAGCGTCTAACAATAAAAAAGAAATTAGAGTTTCTCGAATTATAAAATTTTGGTTTTAAACGGGAGAGAAAATGTTGTTTAACCTCTAATTTTTAACTTTGTTTTAGTCTCTAATTGTTTAAATAGAAGTTAAAAGTGATCTAATAAAACATAAACAAATAAAATTTTTGAAATCTAATTAAGAAAATATAGAAGGATAAAAATAAAATAAAATAATATTTTCTAGATCTAATGTCAGCCTCTGGTGCTACCGAGTTGATCTTACCTATAATATAAAATCTTCAACCTAATCTAACTATTAAATCAAGTTTATTTTTTTAATTAGAGAGCTGGTACTTCTCGTACAAAACTTGAATTTTTGATAAGCATTCCACGTCATATTGTAACCGAAAACATAATTCTCACAATGCTAGCCACACATATTAATTTCCTCGACAAGGAATCTATAGATTGGATCAGCTAAGCATGATGTTTGTGTAATTTAACGTAAGACATTTTTTTTTTCATGTCTGGTAGATGCCGGAATGTAACATGCAGATGAGATCAGATGTGAATAACAGCACTACAGCAAGAGAGGTCTTGCTTTGCATTGTACATTATAACAAGAAATAGCCATGAGGAGTGAGTCCCACCTCGAATGGAAGGCTCGAACGGCTGCCTAAACTTTCATGGGTAGCTGACAAAATCTGTGATGGTGGAAATTTTGTCACAGACCCAAAACCTCGACCTTTCCACATGGCCTCTGCAAACCGAATTGGCTAAGAGAATAGACGACCGAATTTCATGAAGATTACCTGCGAAAAAGCATCTTGGTACCCTGTGCATGCTACCTAGGCATGGGCTGTTCTGATTCCTTGAACCTAAAATGATTAATTTGATTAAATGCTAAAAAAAAAAATATTTGTTTGATATGAATTTAAGAGTATTTGATGAGATACATGTTCTCTGTTCTATGCTCCTGTCCAAACCTAATCTAAAGACATGCATGCCCTGGTTCATCACTGACGTAACCAAGAATGTCCTTTTTCCCACGTTAAATGCCATTTGTCTCTTGACACCTACAGTAGTCAGTGTCATGTTGGGTTCTTTCTAAATACAGAGAAACCCTAAAATCAAAATCTAGCTCAGGCACACCACATTGTTGAGCACCCATTGGGTTTTTGCAACCCTTTCTGGTAAAACCAGCGGCAAAGTAACATGGCAATGAGCCTGGCCACGAAGATTTGTAGCTTGACGTGTCATTTTCTTGACACTTGCAAAGACCCTGGGTTTGAGTATTCCTATATTATTTAAAAAAAAAAGAAAAAAAAAGTTGTATCGAGGGAAGAAAATGCAGTGTAATGTAAGGCCTGAGGGTGTTTTTAGAATTAATGTACCTGATTGATCATTCTCTAATAATGGCTTAATTAAAAAGAAAAAAGAATAAAATTCAGCCATGAAAGTTTTCGTAAAGCAAAAACCCTCAATTCTCTAAAATTTGCGTTGACAAATTAAATTAAATATTATCATCTCCTCCTCCTTGCCATCACTTTTGCAGTTGCCACCATTTCTACAATTTTATTGTGTTCATCTCAAAATCAACCAACAATCACATCCACCTCAATTTCTTGACTTTTCTTCTTCTCCGTATCGCCACCATTTATACATATTTTTCCTTCGTAATAATATCATGACGGAAGAAAACTAACTCTACAAGTCATGATAACCTGTAAAGAACAAGTAGAAAACTAATTCTTAATAGTAATTAATAAGAAGCAACTTGAAACAAAGATCAATGCAAAGGTCAACAAATTAAGTGCTCATGGCTGCAGCCATAATTAACTCCCTATTTATATACTCTCATGGCGGTGTTTCCTGCAACCTACACTTGAGTTCATCCCACCAGCTTGCCCATCCTCTATATTTAGTAAAGCAAACCCCAGAATGCATCCCTCATTTCTTTCCCTCCATGCTAGATATATGCAACTTTAGCAAGGATTATGAAAGGCCTAGAAAACAATTCCTCCAAGGCACCAGACTCTAAGTAAAGATTAGTGAGAAGAATTGGCTAAATAATAGATCGATAACATTATTTCTCCTTGACTGACTGACACATGAAATCATCTTGAAAGAAAATACAAGTTGCGTATATAGTAACATGTCAACGATAGATCATATCTTTATCAATCTTATCTGCCTTGACAATTGGATTGCCCTTTGCAATCGCATCCTGTCCAGTATTCTATCTCTTGTAATCAAACACGCATGCAGTTATGCTAGTCTGAATATCTGTTCTGTGAACAGAACGTGTATATGCACCGGCACATAAACCCTCCTGCAAAAGTTACACCTGTTTGCCACCACCACCGGCCGTGGACTCTGTTTGACACTGTTGATCTCATATTGAATAAAGTTAATTGTAGATTACAAAATAGGGTTTAGGTGAATTAAGGGTTTTTTTCTTTATAAACAACAATTCATTTAAAGATTATATAAGTTTTTTGGAAAGTAGTTTTGTGTTGGAAAAAAGTTTAAAGAAGAATGGATTCTTGAAATATAAATTATTTTTTTATGTAAGATAGTATCATGAAAAATATGTTTTAGTGTTTGACTGTTATAAAAAATAAATTGAAAAATTATTTTTTATTTTTTTATTTTTTTGTAATATTTATCAAAAAAAATATGGATCAAATCTAACCGATGGAAAAGTTAGAGGATGGAATTGAAAAAACATCTAATTTTATAAATTACTTTATATAAAATAAATAGTAATAAAAAGAACAAGAATCAAATCTAGCATGAAAAAATTGGAGGAGAATCAAATTATAAAAAAAAAATTATTTTATAATTTATTTAAAATAAAATAAATAATAATTATGAATTAAATTTGAAGGAAAAACAAATTTAAAAGATGCTTTGAAAATTTAGAAGGTCAAAAGTGAGAATTAAGAAGAGAGAAGGGAAAAAAATTTACAAGTACCCAACCTGAAATCAATACATTACAAGCATCGTCTAGAGAAAGAGGTAGTGAGACAATTCTAACTATATTAAAGAGGGTTGTCCTTAAATATCGTATATGGTCGCATGTGCATGCCATCTAAATGTGGCTACACGAGTGACACATTGGTATATCCATTGTATCTATCAATTATTTTTTTATTTTTAAATTATATTTTATATTTATCAAAATACTATTGCCCCTCAATCAACTTAATTATTATTAAAAAATAATATTAAAATATAAAAAAGACCATTCAATCCCAATTTAATAAATTTTAATTTTAAAAATAATTTTTTCATTTCACTTTATTTTTTTGGTTAAAGATTTAGAAAGTGTTTTTTTGGAGCCAAGAGAAGGAAAATATTTTTCTTTGGAAAGACTTAAGTTTTTTCTTTGACTAGAAATCATTTTTTTATTGATTAATTTTTTTAAAGGAAGTGAAATCTCTTTAGGATCTACTCCTGTGTTTACAAATTGATTAATTAGTTAAATATATACAAAAATTAAAAATAGTTTTTGAAAAGGTATTTTTCTCCTAACAAAACACGTCTATGAGTATTATTATTTTTTAAAAATATATTTTTTAGAGTTTTGTTAGATTGGGATTGATAATTATTATACAAAAATTAAATATTTTTATTAGGTAATATAAATTATATCTTAAAATTTTATTTAATATTTTTTTTAAAAAATTAACATTGCCAATACTAACAAAAAAAAAAGGCACTAGGAATTTTGACATCTCCATTTGTGAAAACTATTGTTTGGGTTTTATCTTATATGCCTTACTTATGCTGATTTCCAGATTACAGGATAATTTCAAAAGACAAAAGAAGATAAAACCAGTACAAATATATATATAAAAAAAGAAAACGATAAATCAATTACAGAGAAGATTCGTGTTTAATTTTCTAATCACACAGAAGGAGATAACAAATCGTTGAGAGGTAGAAAATTGAAACTATGCATTCTTGTGTTATTGATTCGTTGAGTTTGATAAGTTTAATTAATTTAATAATATAAAAAAACACTCTAATATAATAATATAAAAATGAAATAAATTCACATAAATATTTTAAATTTGAGTTCATATTATTTTATCACAACTTGTAAAATCTAAAACTTGTACTCAAGAAACTTAATTTCTAATTAATTTAATATTGAAAAATAAAATAAAATAAATCAATATAAAAGCTTATCAAAGCAAAAAAAAAAAAATAACAATGAAAAAAATGATGATCAAATTAAATAAAAAAAATGAAGGATGAACTTGCACAAAAAAATCAATTTTATAAATCATCTCAAATAAAAAAATAACAATAAAAATAATGAGGGCTAAATTAGAGAGAGAAAAAATCAAAGGATAAAATTAAATATAATTTCCAATTTGAAGTAATTTTTTTAAATAAAATATTATAATTAAAAGAACAAAAACTAAATATAAAGAAAAAAATTTAAGAGCTAATATGTAAATTTGAAAGGCATAGAATAAATGTCTACGAGAAAAGAAAAAAATAAAAAAAAAATAAAGATATTAGTGTTAAATTGAAGGTCGTTGATCACACATGTTATTTATAAAAAAAATTCAAAAGATATTGAATGACATGAAGAAACAATAATTTTGATCATTAGAGTTAATTACACATATCGTTTGAAGTTAACAGAATGACTGATACGTGGATGAATGTATTATTAATTTTTTCAAAATCAAAATACCATATTTTTCCTGGTATCAAATAATTATTAAGAAAAAAACTATTGTGAAATTATGTAAACGTTACTATAATCAAGCTTTTAAAATTTTAATTTTTAAAGCAATAAAATCATTATATTATGCTTTAAAAAATAAAATATTAAAAAAGCTTGCAAAAAATTACAAAAGAAAAAAAATTAAAATGCCCCTAAACAATTATAAAATGGCCAATGAAACCTATAAAAATATTATTTTACCCCCTAAAACCAGTACTTTATATTTTTTTTTGTTAAAGGCAAATCCATGAATCCATTGTTACAATTCACTGTGATTCACGGCATCTGTACTGGGTTTTTTCCACATCCTTCAGGTTTTTGTAAAGATTATTTCTCTGTACTATTTTAAGGTTGCGAGTATAGGTTCTTTAACGACAAAGGGAAACCATGGAATCTTACTTTCATAATTTCAATAAAATATTTTCAAACGTTTTTCTTAATATATTTTCATTTTTGACATTAAATTAAAAAAGTTTTTGCAGAGCCAAGCTGCTAACTAATTGGACAAGGAGGTGCTCAGTGGCATTGAAGTGTAAAGATCATTCGATCGATGACAACCAAACAGTGATCACGAATGAACCAGCTAATAATGCTGAACGGGCGTGATGATCAGTTTTGAGGATTGGAAGCAGTGAAACTTCTTTACAGCTTAGCTTCCAAGTGACAGATGAAGAGATTTGCATTAGCTTAGAAGCAAAAGCATAATCCATCATAATCAATGGAGAATCGATAATAAGTCAAGGTCCCACTGTCACAACTGAGAGCACAATCAAATACAAATGATGCTATCAGTTGGAGACAATGACAATTGACCATGAGTTTGTACAGGTTTGGAGAGGCTTTCACACCTGCATGATAGGCCAATTGCTTGTGCAAAATTGTAAACAGATAGCATTATGTTCTTGACGAGAATTTCAAGCTTTTGACCACTATTCTCAGCCCGTGATGATGCAGAATGAGCTTGCTAACATGCCAAGAAGCATATATTTGAATATGGAGAGTTACGGGGTTAAAATATACATCTAGTAAATTTATATTTTTCCAGGGATGTTTGGTATTGCGGTTGATTATGATCGAAAAAAATATTTTTAAGTATTGTGGTTGTTTTTATAATTATAATTAAAAAAAATATTTTTATAAAAAGTATTTTAGTTAAGGTTAGTTTAGTATTTATATATGTTTGTTTAAAACTATTATTTAAAATTTAGATTGAATAAAAAATAATTTAATGTATTTGATTAAAAATATTTTTCAAATTAAAATTATAAAATTATTAAAAAGATATATATTAATATTATTAGTTTTTAATTTAAATATTGTAAATTTAAATACTACTATTATATCATGAAATAAATAATATTTATTATTATTCCATTAAACTATCTATATTTTTATCATGTATGAAATTCATCTGATAAAACTATAATTTTCTTGATTTTATGAGAATGCAACAATACCAATTAAAATATTATCAAAAATAAAATTGTAATTACGATCTAATTCTGTAAATGATATGTTATTTATGATTTCCTTTTAATTTATATAGTTTCATTAAATAATATTAAATATTAGTTTTTTAAAAAAATACAATTAAAAATAAATAAAAAATAAATAAATTTTTTTATTAGATGAGATTTATTTCAATATATTTAAGTTTGGGTCATGAACAATAAAAACATTTTTTACTGTTCATGTAAAGAATGAAGAGTAAATTAAATTAATTTACTCTTCACTATAAAAACGGCCGGAGAAGAAGCAGCAGCTTGAAGTTACTTTCTATAAACGTAAATTATATTGGATTCCACGACCAGTAAATTACATTCCACTATTAACCAAATAAATTTTTTTATGGTCTGCTTATGCTTCAAACACAGAAGCAGCAACATAAGCAGAAGCAAACGTGAGAGCAAATTCAGAACCCAAAACCAGCAAGAAAATGCATCTTCTGACCTCTGTCCAGCACATGAGGTTACTCAAGTTGCTGTCAAACCTTGATAGCACCTTATCTAGAACTTGTTCTTGTACAATCTTCAAAGAATACACGGGGAGAAAGTAATCCAAATCAGCTTACTTGATACATCCTCTGCTCTCAAATGACCTATAAACTAACGATGTCCCGATGAATGGGGTAAAAATAACTCACCGAACCAACTCTATGTATATTATGAGCTATTCTACTCATCACAGAGTGCTCGGATTACTCGAGCAAAATTCTGTGTTTTGAATGGATGAGCAGGTAAAAAATGAAAGAGCACATGCCCCCAGTTCAAGATGACTTCTAAATGAACTCTAAAACCGTTCATTCACTTGAGCTGAATTCAAATTGTTCACCAGCTTGATTGTGTTGGAAAAGAAACAAGATGTGTTCATGTTTAGTATGATGACTGTCAAACGTTGAAACGAAACAGCATTACATCTCCTTCTTGAACTATTCTCAACTGCAACAGTCAAAGTAATGTGCAGGTAAATAAATCTTCTCTAGGGGAAGAGAACCTAAAATAAGACTATATGCACATAAAGTATTCACAAGTGTGCACGCACCCACCTCCCCTGTGTGTGTGTGTGTGGATGTGAGTGTGTAAGGTGTGTGATTTCTCTCATACAGTCTTCAAGCCTGGAGAATCACAAGGGCACTGCTCTTTCACTTATAAAAGATTAATGAAAACAAGTAAATTTTTCAATTGCATAAAGACAATACTCACAGCTATGTTTGGCTAGAACATCAACAATCTGAACAAAAAAAGAAGGGAAAGTCAAAACTTCTTATTAAGATGCTTGCTGTCTCAGCTCGAATAAAACCCTTCCCAAAGCCAGAATGTATAACTCCAGCAGCTTGAGGTGCAGTCATTCCTGAATCAAGAGGAAACAAAACTCAGGCAATAGTCATAACTGTCTGAATATACACAAAGAGGTATCGGTTGTGTTTTTGTAAACCATTTGAGATTTACTCCATGACACAACTTATACATGCATCCCATATAAAAGACTTAAACGAGTAAAAAACACATTATTCTCTCCTACAACAGTCGATCAAACTGATTCTCAAACTCCAATAGAACAAAAGATTAAGGGCATGTTTTAGATTGTGTTAAAGGTTGCTTTTCAAAATATTTTTCAAATAATTCACCTTCTCTCCAGAAGTAAAGTACGTACGCAACCCCAAAAGGCTATATGTTGCTCTGATGAGGTTCCCGAGGCAACTTTCACTAACGCCGAGTGAATTCAAAAATTCACTTCGTTCTTCAAATTAATGGCAGTTCTGTAAGCTCTGATTCAACCTGCAATAGTAAGCATCCTCAGACTACCTGCTTCATGCAACATCTGAAAATCGACAGTTTAAAGGTCACGACAGGTATATTGATCTGAAAAAGACAGCACAACACGTGTATTGAGGTTAAATTTTCTAAAAGGGATCACCATGCCTGTGCAGAAATTGTCACTAGTCCATATTGTAATTCAGATGCAAGGTTCATCACTTCTTGGCTTTATTTTTGCACCAAGTAGTGTGTTAGACCTTAAATACTATCACTAAAGTAAACCAAGATTTAGGCAATGATTTAGAAAATCCTAAAACTATGTAGGACAACAATAAAATGAAGTCCTTGTATATAAACTTCCAAAAATCCAAACACTCATAACAAAAAAAAAAAAACAGTAATTGGTATAGAAATGTATGGCTATATTTGAGGAAGCTACAGGCATAAGATTTGGTCAGAGGAAAATGAAGAAACATTGAGATTTTAATTGCACAGCATCTTCCGGGTACTGCTGAACACTGCCATGATAGATGTGTATTTTGAGTTTTAGATATGGCAAATTGATAATGGTATAGTCAAGAATTGCAGAGGTAATTTGGTGTATATATTTAAAGACTCAACTGTAAATGATACAAAAAAAATATCCAAAATATAATTAAAAAAAAAACATACAAAAAATAATATTTTTTTTAAATAGATTTTTGACAACCAATATTTTAGCTGCAAAGCCAAACATCCCATATCAATTTGCACCTTGTTGTCTATGAAGTACCATCACAAATAAAGATTTAAAGGCACAAAATAGTATTAACATGCTGAAGAAGCAATTTTTCTAGCTCTATTCAGCATACCCGATCCAGATCTGAGAAGACAAGCTCTAAGTTGATTACATCAAAATCCCATCTAGGATCGACTTTGCCATCTTCAAAACAGAGAACAACCTGGAGCAATAGTGAACAGGCCTTTAATACACAGATGAAGAACATTAAAAATAGCTGTACTTGGTGTCTAGCAATAGCCTTCAGGATTTTGTGAGAAAGTAGCCTTCGATTGACATTCGAACTAATAAACATGGTTTTGTAAGCTAAACAAGTCATTCAAACTAATCTTAGCTTCGAACCTAAAATGGTTTGGGATTGAAAAGGTGGGTTTTACCTCTAGGACAAACCTCCGAGGAGCCCAGAACAAAAGGCTGTTTTGTCAAGTACGCTGCGACAGGAAGTGGCTACAAAAGAACATCAATGTGAACCTGCAGAATGGAATCAACTTCACGAACAGGAACAGGTGACAAGAACTTGTTGCCCAACCCCTGCAAGAAATTAAAAAAAAAAAAACACAGTGAAATCGAACTTCAAGTCTACAAACAAATCCATATCTTTTCCTTAAAAAGGTTTAATACACGAATCAATTAAGTTTAAAAAAGATAAAAGATATTTTCTCTAACTTGAGATATGAATCTTAAAAAAAAAAACTTCTTAAAATTATATTATTTATAACACTTCTCATATCCCAAATGCCTCCTCCATAGGGCTCTTGAGATCATTGCTGCTCAAGAGGCCAAAAATATCGTGCCATTAATGCTCTTGATATCATTGTGCTTCTTTCTGCTCCTTCCACGCGAACTTTTTCGCCTAAAATTTTATGGCGGCAACGTAGAGTGGAAGCAGCAACGAAAAGCTTGCGTGGAGCATTCATTTTGCAGGCAAAGTCAGGGGGGACAATTAACGAAGACTGTCTTTAGGTTTTTTTGTGACAATTTTTTTCTTAAGAAAAAGAGATGGAAAGAAAGTGATAAAAAAAAAACATAAATTCAGGTTATTAGAAAGAAATAAAAAAAGAGTGTTTTTCAAAAAAGAATTTTTAATATCAATTCGAACTGCATTCCTTCATGGTCTGTTTAAAATCCTTGAAATTAAATTTAATTTTAAGAGTCAGATATTTATTTTTGTGTTTGGAATCAATTTGAGGAGAATATTAATTTAAATTTCAAATAAAAAAACAAATCAAGAGAAACTCTCTAATTTACTTCAATAATTCTAAATTAAAATAACTATTTTTAAAATATTTTTTTATCTGAGAGACTCTTTCTGGTGGATTATCTCTTACTAGCTTTCCAGTAAAAGAGTATGATCGTCCAGTGTGTGAATAAAGAACTTCTCCATGATAACTTCTTAGGAGACAATGATAACTTCTCCATGATAGGGGTAATTGGAGTTACTTGTGCGAGTTGATTTTTTTTAAAATTGAAATTATATTATTATAATTTTTTTAAAAAATATTATTTTAATTTACTTACAATTAAAACTTTTTAAATATAATTTAATTAAGTTTAATAATTTTTATTTTATGTTATATTATAGGTATGTATTTGATAATATGATTGTGGATATTTTTTAAAATGTTTTTTATTTAAAAAATATATTAATAATATTTTTTTGTTTTTTAAAAATTATTTTTAAAATTAGCATATCAAAATAATTTTAAAAAATTAAAAATATATTAATTAAAAAATTAAATATTTTTAAAATAAAACAAGAAAAGGTAAAAAAATTGCAATAGAAGAAAAAAAAGTCTACATTATTATAAGTTTGCTATTATAATTTTCTTGATGTCTGATTTGCCCTTATAAAAATAGAAGAACAAAGAAATGGGAAAGGGCAGCCGACGGTCTTAACCGCTGCGTCTTACCGACAACACCCCAGAACCACCTCCATACAAATTAACCATAACCCACCAAATTTCAGCCGCCACCCATCTGACCTCCACTGCACAACCATCTTCTTTACCATAAACTCAACAACACCCATAAACCAAACCTTACCCATCTCCCTCCTCACTCTCATGATGATCTCCCTTTTCCCTTACATAACCATACGCTAACCCATCACACAACCCACCATCGCCTAACTTACCATCACCATTGCCCTCTACTCTCACAACATCAAACCACTGAAACAACCTCTATCTAAAACCAATATAGAATTGGTCTAAAATCCCAGCCACACACAACACCATCAATGCACGAAAACATCAACACGACCCATTAGATTCTCTCTAGCTCAGAAAGTGAATTCATATATTGATTTTTACTATAGCGGTTCAATTGGCTATGTTTTTTATTGCCAAAATTCAGGGATTTTGTTATCAATATCATTGTAGACAGGGGCGGAGCTGGGTTCATTTTATAGGGGAGGCCAAAATTAATATAATAATGTATATATTATTAAAAAATTTATTTATTTAAATTAAAAATATTAAATAATAGAAAATATTAAAATTTTTTGCAGGGGCCTTGCCACCCCCTGGCTCCGCCCCTGATTGTAGACTTATGTTTTCACCCTGTGAATTCATTACATTTATGAATGAGATTGATTTTGGTATACTTGCTTGTCAGCGGTGGAAAGGGATTTTGGTTGAAGATGGAGGATGAACGCATCAAATGCACTCGTCCAAGAGAAGCCATTGTGAAGCCAGGCAAGCTAAGGTTTTGATGAGGTCAACAGGGATGGGGAGAGAAGTTTCGGTGCTGGTTATGAAACTGGTTATGTGACACTGACTTGACATGTGAAACCTAACTTTTAAAACAATGAAGGGAAAATGTTACCATACTCAAGACATAAAATAGAAATACCAACCAGTCCCTGAAAAAATAAAAACACCCCGTGTTGTGGCGCCGCCGCCGTTACTAGTTAACGAGTGATAGCTGATGATGATATCACTCCATTAATTTATAATATCAACAACAAAAATAAAAAATAGAAGGTAAAAACATTGTGGCTATTGATATATTTTAGTATTTATTATGACAATATAATTATTATTTTTTTGCCCTTTCATTAAAAAAAAAAAACAAGGGTATGGGTGTTGAGAATATCTGAATTTTTTTGCAAGATTTATTGGTTATTATTATATTAATTAAAAATAAAATTGTTTTTATTTTTATTTTTTAAACATGGTTTAAAACTTGATTATTTTTAAAATCAAAATCTTTAAAACTGACATTTAAGAATTTTTTTTATTTTTTAAACATGGTAAAATGATTGAATTACTTCTAAAAATAAAATTTTCAAAACTTTATTGATTATTATTATATTAATTAAAACTAAAATTGTTTTTATTTTATTTTTTAAACATGGTTTAAAACTTGATTATTTTTAAAATCAAAATCTTTAAAACTGACATTTAAGATTTTTTTTTATTTTTTAAACATGGTAAAATGACTGAATTACTTCTAAAAATAAAATTTTCAAAAATTAAATTATTGGGGTTTTTTGTCTTTTCATTAATGTTTTTTGTTTTTTATTATGATGCTAAACATGAGAAATTTAATCTTTTAATAAATATAAAATATTATTTTAATGAAAAATTAAATAGTACATACATTGCAAACATTAATATATAGGAATTATTTATAATCTTTATGATCTTCTAACAGTACTTTTAAAGATCAAAAATTATTTTTTGTCGTGTTGTTGTAATCCTCATTAATTTTTTTTTTATGGTCATGCATGATGACAATAACATAATTTATTACAAACAAGATTTTTTGTATTTCTTTTGTTTTCTTATCTATTCAAAATTCATGTTGCTCATTTCAAATTTTAGAATTATACTCTTAATTTATATTTTAATTTTAGTCTTTGTTGTTTTGATTTTTATTTTTTTGACCTCATTATAAAATTTTTATTATTTTCAATTGCATCATTCAATCCTAATATGTGATATTATATTTTCAATTTAATTCTTATTTTTTATTTTTTATTTCACTTTTTAATTTGATTTTTTTTCAATTTCACCAATCAATAAAAATTTTATAGCTGTCATTTAATTTATTTTTTATTTTAATTTTGATCCTTGTTTTTTGAATTTTTATTTTTTGTTTTAGATCCTATATAATTTTTTTTTATTTCACCTTTTAACATTTAATTGGTTAGGGATTAAACTTCATGATTTTTTTAGATATGATGCTTCTAGTTTAATAACTTAAGTTACGAGTTTAAAAAGTTAACACAAGTTAATATAATTTTTTTTACTTATTTTCAAGTTTGATTTTATCATTTAACATTGATTTTTTTTATAGGCTTTGTCATTTTTTTTGTTTTTTTATAGAGATATCTTAATTTTATAATATGAATCACAAATTTAATAGATTAACTCGAGTTAGCTCACCTTTTATTACATAAGTTATAGGTTTGTCATGCTAGTTTGGGTTTATTGAGACCAATTTTTTTGTTTTTTGTTTTATCCAATTTTATTATTTTATATTTAATTAGCTAAGAATTGAGCTACATTAAAAAAAATTTATATAAAAGGTTGTTTTTTCAAGTTATTATGATCATTTGTTTTATTCATTTACTATTTTTTAATCATCTCATTAAAATATAATCAATTTATTTGACCTAATCAAGTTTATAATTCAAATTATATTTTTTTAATAGGTTTTATGATATTTAAATATTATTTTTTTATAAAAAATAATTTAAACCCGGTACAGCGCAATCCCACATCTAATATTCAAATAAATTTGCTTGAATAATAAACAATATATTGTCCTTATAAATTAATAGGGTGTTATAGTAAGATCTATCATTAATAATGGTGGACAAAATTATACAAGATTAATAGTTGGTTAGTAAAGAAATTTTTATTTTTATAAATGAAATTATGTTTTATGATTTTTTTAAAAAATTTGTTTGAAATTTTTTTATATATTTTAAATTATTTTAATATATTAATATCAATGATAATTTAAAAAAATAAAAAATATATAATTTTCATGTATTTCTTAAAAAAATACTTTAAAAAATAATTACTACCGCATTCCAAACACAAATAAATACTTAATTTTCAAGGAAACGTTTCATTAAATTTCACAATCCTAAATCTACCAAGAAACATTAGAAATCACCACTAGTAATTTAAACATTAAATATTAGTACAATTCTCACATGCCAAACACCCTATTGAACCTTCATATCAACATATCTATTCTTGATTAAATTAAAGTCTCTAATGGAAGAAACCCTCCTAAAATCAGATCAAGAAAAATCTCTGCCTACCTTTCCCTAAAGCACGAACCTTCCTCATTTTTTTAATTAAAGAAAGCACTAATCCAAAACAATCAACAACATAAACCTATCTCCATCACAAGGCTCATGACACTCACATCTAAATAAATAAATAAATAAATAGTCTTCAATCACATCATGTTTTGAGTTCCACCACCCTCTATAATATAACAACAAAAACTCCCATTTCATAAATGAAGAACACTTAAAATATAAGGAGATGCCTCTTTACCTCTCTTTACACCAAAAAGCAAAACCACCACACCCAAAAATACACCAAACAAAACCAAAACCACAAAATTAATAAAAAAATATATATTTAATTCAAAAAATAATTTTTTCTAAATAAATCATTAAGCTATTTTCAAATCATTTTATAACTCTACGATAATTCCAAAAATATTTTATCACCCAAAACTATCCAATTTTAGAAAGAAAAAAAACTCTTAAAAGACAACAATATCATATTAAAAAAAAAAGCAAAGAAATGGATTATTCTTTTTTGACAAATACTCACCGCCCTCTATCATCCATCAATGAAATAATAATAATAACTATTATTATTATTATTATTACTATTAAATAAATAGTAGTAATAATAATAATTTTTTTAAATATTTGTAATCGATTTGTTATCTCTTTCTCCCTAGGGCTCCTGTCTTCCTTCCTTTATAACCCAAAAAGAAAACGGAAAAAATGAAGAAAGAAACTTTATAGCTTAATTAATCAGCATGAATTATTGTTGTCGTCTAAGCACCCAATTCTCACTGTACAGAAACGGATCCTTCTCTCAAGAAAAACCCTTTAAGGGTTTTTAGCATTCAGTGCCTTTGTTTTGTCAGATTTAGATTTTTTTTTTTTGGATTAAGAGTTTTGCAGTTTTTTTATTTTTGTGGGGTTTAAAGATTTAAATAGAAAAAACCCAAAAGAAAGAAAGTGGAGATGATGATGGATGGGGGTGGCGTCGAGCGAACTCCCAAGATTGGAGATAACTCTACAGGTTTGTTTTCTTGATTAATTCTTTGAATATTCTTTGGAGATCTGTTTTGTTGCTGTCTGTGTTCGTTTCTCGATCAAATGAAGGAAAACATCATGGGATGCTGTGTAAATGGTTTGTTTAAGTTGTTTGGTTTTGTGGGTCAACGTTAAAAAAATGTGGGCTAACTTTGAATTTTAGCATGATTTGTGTTTATAGGATCTGCTTTGTTTTGAGCTTAGTGGAACTTGATGGGTTTATTTGAAGTTAAACTGAACAGTTGTATATTAGCTTTAAATAGTTAAGTTAGTCCTTGGATTTTGCAAATTCTGTTGTTGCTTTTGTTGTTAATGGCTGATAAGGGAATGCTTTTTTTTTTTTTATATTAGTTAAGATTAGCTTCAGGCTGAGCTTAATGTAAATTATTAATGCGTTCTTGCTCAAGCACTTGCCATCCATTTGTTTGATGCATTTTTGGTTTTGTAATGTGAGGTTAGCTTCTCTAAACATGGAGGGTGCACCATTTTATTGGAATTGACCTGGTTTTCTCACTTGGATTCTTTCTGTGGGCAGAAGACACTGTATTCGATGCATCTCAATATGCATTCTTTGGTAAAGATCTTGTTGAGGAAGTTGAGTTAGGCGGATTGGAGGATGATGAAGAGGAGTTGCCTGCAGTTGATTTAGAAGAGGAGGAGTTTTTCTTTGATAGACAAGAGGTTCCATTCTCTCTTCATTTTGATATTTTCTCTACCTTTTATTTGATTATTTGATTTATATTGAAATGGAACCATTTTGAGTCCTAGGAATGTTTACATATTTTATCAGAAGAATAGGGAAGTGTTCCATTTTGTTGTGGGTTCTTAATATAAGAATGAGGATCTTCTGTGGTGTATGAGTGTCACTCTGTACTCTGGCAGCGTCAAATTACCAATGAAGTTTAGACAAAGGGGGTTGAAATTAGGATTATAAACTCATGTTGTGTGAATTTTGAAATAGGTCCGTAAACTAATGAATTAACACCCAACACTTCCACTAACGTTTTGTTATGTCACCATTCAAAAAGTGAGGCCTGTCAGTTGTTGTTGCTGCACTTCATGCCAGCTATAGTTGTTGAAATTGTGGACTAAAGAACTCCCAACTACTGATTGGATAATTATTGAGGGGCCACAGTTACAATCTTTCCTATTTTCTTGGTGGCCTTTTCATTCTGAGGAGGTGGGGTTCAAGATTGGGTCCTAAACTCTAGAATAATGTGTGAATCCCTAATCAATTTATAAAAGCTAGCAGTTAATCTCTGTTTCAAAAGTGGTAGCTAATTTGATGGTGCCTCTAATTGTTCCTTTCTTATTTGTAGGGTGAGGTTTTAAGATCCCTATCTGATGTTGATGATCTTGCAAGTACATTTTCAATGGTCAGTCTACTACTCACTTATGCTATTGTGTATGCTATGAAGGTTGTCAAAAATAAAATCTCGTTGATAATCTTGCATTGCTTGGATGTCTTTAATTTATCATTCCTTTTCATGTTTCCAATTGTAAGGTTGTGTTTAGTTAGAGTCCTTGGACATAAGGGACAGATACAAAAGGGATATAAATGTGTTTGGTTGAAGGGACAAAGATAGAGACATGAAAAACAAATCTGTCTCTGAAATATTTTTGGAGTGAATGTCCTTTAAATCCCCTTTATCCTAATTGTCTCCATTTAGTCTCTTCTTTGTTGAGATAGTAACTAAACACTATGCAAAAGTATCTATTAGCCAAGAAGACAACCATCTTATCCATGTATTAAGTGCTTCTGACAGTTGAAGAAAACAAATAGGTTGGATATTTAGGCAGATTTTTCATTGGATTTGAGGTTGCAACTATGTAGTTAATATGTTTTTAGATCACCTTTTATTTTGGCAATTTTCAACTTGCTTTATGCATGCGATTCCTTTTTTACTCAATCCTCCTGCACAGCAATTAGCCAGTTAGTCACATGTTTAAGGACCAACCTTTGGGTGAAAGTTCTTCACATGAGGGATTAGTATTTATATTGGCACCAGACAACATTCGTCTATACATAGCTTCTTGAATGCTGTTACCTGCCAATAGACCTGCCCCCATCTAGAGAGGAAAAAGGGAGAGCAAAGAAGGAAAAAACCCTTCTACTTATGAACATGTTTGTTTATTGATGTCTTTTCTGAAACAAAGTTGAAACGTGCAGGTTTATGTGAAATTTGAAAGTCAGTTTATGCTTTGATACTTCGACAAGTGTGGAGAACCTTTTGTTTTCTAGAAGATGGTTTGAATTTAAATAAAGAAAACGATAGTGATGTTGATTTTCATTGTTGGGCCTTTACTCTGTTTGGTAAAGGAATGGAGTGTAATTGGGGCATATTGTAAATTTAAATCTTATCAATTTGAAAAGAGAGGGGAAAGGAAGATTAACCAATATTTTGTTTACTTTGGGTCTTATTGGCAGTAGTAGGTATATTGGCTGTTTCATATCTTTCTATCAATGTGAGAAATATTTCAAAATATTAGATTATGACGGGTTTGCTTAATTTTGTATGCTTGATTACTCATTTATTTCAGTTGAACAAGGTTGTGAGTGGACCAAGCACTGGGATAATTGGTGATAGGGGCTCTAGAGAAAGTAAGTATTCGATTGCATAATTTTATTTGTTAATGTGAAATATAAGATTGTAACTTAATCAATCCATAAATTATAGTTTTTTTCCCAGCTATTTTTAGTATTCTGTTGGAACATTCTTTTTCATTCCTGTGTTTTGTCACTTTATCATGCTATGGTTTTTGCTGAAGTCCAGTGATTTACTTTTTTGTGTTTAAGATTGCACGTGGATGAGGCTGTTCTACTGCACTATTGTCCTGGCACATGTTATATGATGTGTGCAGCATGGAGCTCTTTTGTTATGGTCAAAATAATAACATCAAATGTATGACAGTTTGAACACAGGATTAGAAAGTTATTGGTAATTTCTTGTTCAAGATGTATACTTTTTGCAAAATGAAAAACCAACATGTACCCATGTCACTTGTTATTTCATAGAAATGTAACCAATATTGCTTTAGTTTACATGAATGTTTCAAAAAGATTTTTTATATGTTCCTTCAGCCTTATCAATTGCATTTCAATGGAATGGGATAAGCTATGTAATTGCAGTGCAAAGTTTTCCCAATAAGGGTGTAGATTTACCGTCGTGAGAATAAAGGGAAGTGATCTGGCTAGTTAAAATTCTGGACTTGGCTGAACTGAATCTATATGTTTGACATTTGTTCTGCATCATGATATATCAAAATTCTTTATGATGATTTCCTTGTATCCCATTTGTTTAATCAGTGTTTAAAAATTTAGTAAAATGTTAATTCTTAAATTGTTTTAAAAAAGAATTTTCCAAGTTTGGATTCGTGTAACAAATGTAAATGAAACCTGTGTATAAAACCTTCCAGGTTCATCTGCTGCTGAATGGGCACAGGGAGAGGAATTTCCTAACTGGTTTGATCAGCAGCTACTTGATCCAGATGGCGTTCAGGATGGCAAAAGATGGTCTTCACAGCCATATTACTCTACTGCTCGCCTTGCAGAATCAAAGCCTCTGCACAGAACCTCTTCATACCCTGAGCAGCAGCAGCAACCACACCACCAACACTACTCTAGTGAACCTATTCTTGTGCCAAAATCTTCCTACACTTCATATCCTATCCAAGGTGGACGATCTCCACAGGCTTCACCAAATCACAGTCATCTAAATATTCCATATCTTTCTGGTGGCCACCAGATGGCATTATCTTCACCGAATCTCCCTCCCTTCTCTAACTCTCAGCCTCTGCTAAGCGGCTTACATCATGGTGGGAATTTGCCTCAGTTTAGTTCTGGTCTTTCTGCTAATAGCCGGCCACCAAGCCAATGGGTCAACCATACAGGCTTATATCCTGGAGACCATCCCAATCGCATGAACAATATGTTGCAACAACCATTATCTCATCAAAATGGGCTAATGCCTCCACAGTTGATGCCACAACTGCAGTCACAACAGCATAGGCTGCACCCCTCAATTCAGCCATCATTGGGCCATCTATCAGGGATGCAGTCGCAAGTATTTAATCCCCATATCTCTCCATCCCCACCTATGATGAACAACTTCGACACAATGCTTGCTCTCGCTGACAGGGATCAACGACCAAAAGCTGCTCAGAAAGTTAGAGCAATTATGCGATATCCTCAGCAAGGATTTGATGCCAATGGTCAGAAGATTGATATTGGCTGGCCACAGTTCAGATCCAAGCACATGACCACTGATGAAATTGAAACTATTCTCAGAATGCAGCTGGCTGCAACACACAGTAATGACCCATACGTGGATGATTATTACCACCAGGCATGCCTTTCAAAAAAAACAGCTGGGGCGAAGCTCAAACATCATTTCTGTCCAACTCACTTGAGGGATCTTCCTTCCCGAGCACGTGCTAATAGTGAGCCACATGCTTTTCTCCAGGTAGATGCTCTTGGAAGAGTTCCTTTCTCTTCAATTCGTAGGCCTCGCCCACTTCTAGAAGTTGAACCTCCAAATTCATCTGCTGGTGGCAATGCTGAGCAGAATTCTGTTGAGAAGCCCCTAGAACAGGAGCCAATGCTTGCAGCGAGGGTCACAATTGAAGATGGTCTCTGCCTTCTTCTAGATGTAGATGATATTGATCGATTTTTAGAATTCAATCAATTCCATGATGGTGGAGCCCAGTTGAGACACAGGAGGCAGGTCTTGTTGGAAGGGCTGGCAGCATCTATGCAATTGGTTGACCCACTTGGCAAGAATGGGAATACAGTTGGACTTGCTCCCAAGGATGATTTTGTGTTCTTGCGATTAGTATCTCTTCCCAAGGGACGGAAGCTTCTTGCAAGGTACCTTCAGCTTCTTTTTACACGCCGCGATCTCATGCGGATTGTTTGTATGGCCATTTTTCGTCATTTAAGGTTTTTGTTTGGAGGTCTCCCTTCTGATCTCGGAGCTGCAGAAACCACAAATAACCTTTCAAGAGTTGTATCTTTATGTGTACGTCGCATGGATCTTGGTTCACTTAGTGCTTGTCTCGCTGCAGTGGTTTGCTCCTCAGAGCAGCCCCCACTTCGCCCCCTTGGAAGCTCAGCTGGAAATGGGGCTTCCCTCATTTTGATGTCTGTTTTGGAGAGAGCAACTGAACTATCAAATGATCCTCATGATGCTACCAACTATAATGTGACAGATCAGGCACTTTGGAAGGCCTCATTTGATGAGTTTTTTGGCCTCCTTATCAAGCATTGCATAAATAAATATGATAGCATCATGCAGTCTCAATCAGATTCAGATCCAGCTGAAGCTATCAAGAGGGAACTACCTATGGAGCTCTTACGTGCAAGTGTTCCCCATACTAATGACTACCAGAAAAAGCTGTTGTATGATCTTTCTCAACGTTCCTTGGTTGGTCAGGATGGTGGTAATGGTGGCCACATCAATTCTCAAGCAGTGCTGAGTTAATATGAAGCTGCATGAAAATCTAATACCAGGTCACAGAGAAACACAGTTCTAGTAATGTGAATATGGCAGGAATACTGTTGGAGCAGCAATATCACTGGGGATTTGCTTTTAATTTGATGTCCACACTGTGACTAATTCAGAATACACGAACTAAATGAAGCAGCAGGCTTCGGGAGCAACCTGTCATAAGAGTCGCTTAGTTTTTTAGTTTCTTTTTTTTTTTTTGTCATTTCAAATCAATTCCGTGCTCCTGCCTCTACAAAACCTGTATAAGGCCTGTCCTCTGTTGTGATAGAATTCTGTTGGGTTTTTGTCACTTTCCCCCGTCCTCATAGTTCCTTTTGTCTCGAGGGCCTATTTTGATGCTCTGTTGTGAAATTCCTGATATTGAGATGTAGTGGGGTAGTTTGTACAGGGTTTGCAAAAAGGTTTCCCACTTTCCTCTGCTATTTGTTGTCAAGGAGGTGGGGTGGATATGATTTTCATGTTCTAGTTTGGGCACTGTGACATCCTATGGCAATAAAGCCAGGCAGGCGCTGGTGGCTGTGTTGTCGAACAGGGCAGCTATGGAGTTTGAATTCTTCTAGTAATTACCAAGTTGAGCCTGTAACATTGCCTGTCAGTTTTTCTCATAACAATCATTTATATTGCATTAACGCTATACTGCATGCGTTTCTCCTATTGCTATGTGATTCTTCCATCGAGCCATGTTTAATCTGTGGAGAGATATTATCGAGTTATTTTTTACAGTGCTTGCTGATGTATGTTTATGGACAATCAGAACTGATAAATGCTCGCATTCAAACTTAACTCCTGTATTGGGTGGTTTTGAAAGGGGTTGTTTTTTTTAAACTTAGAAGATAGTATGTTTTTTTAAAAAAATTGGTTTTTATAGAAAATGAATTGTTTAAAAGTAAATTAGTTTGAGAGTTTTATGAAAAATAAGTTGGAAAATATTGTTTAGCATTTGGGTATATTATAAAAAAATAAACTAAAAATATTTTTTTATTTTTTTAATGAGGATTGAATTTAATAAATAATAAAATTTTAAAAAATAATTTTATTATTTATTTTAAATAAAATAAATATAGTTAAAAGAATAAGGAATAAGATTGATAAATAGAAAATTTTAATTAATAAAAAAATAACAATTAAAAGAATAAAAATCAAAGTTCATATAAAAATTAAATTTTACAGAATTTTTTTTTTAAAATTCAAAATAAAATATATAACAATAAAAAAATAATAATTAAGTTTGATATAATCAATAAATAATAAGATATTTTTGAATTTTTTACTATTTCTAAAAAGTATTCTCTATTTAAAATATTTTTTTTTTGTAAATCAAATTAATTTTTTTTCACTAAAAAATATTTTTTATTAACTAATTTTTTTAATAACAAATAAATATATAAAAATTTTAAAAATAATTTATAAAAAATTACTTTTTATATAACAAATAAGACTTTAAAAGATATAGATGATGAATGTTTTGATCTCAAGATTTATGGTTCTATTTGCTGTTAAAAATGAAAAATAACAGTAGCAAGCATAGAAAGAAAAATGACCACTCAAAATAGGGTTAAACCTTGATAAAGTAGAAAAAATCATAATCTTAAAATAAAAGTGAGGATAGCTAAAAGTATGAAAATAACATAAAATCTAGAAAAATAAAACAATAATAATAAAATCAAATCAAATATTTTTAGGGTTTAATTTGAGGTTTAATTTCTAGCTTAAAATGTTTAGATTACAAGTTACGAGATATTATTATTATTATTATTATTATTATTATTATTATTATTATGTTAGTTTAGCGTGATAAAATCTTCTTTTATGATTAACTTTGTCCCACGAGGTTTAACAAAATTAAATCAAACAATTTTTCCGCATAACATGAACATAGGCCTCCATTAATGTTTGAAAACCCTATAGATTTGTGATGAACAATACTCTCTTGCACTATGCGGGCATGTTTGCAGGTCATGGCCGGCTCTTCTCTTGGGACTCTGGTTTCGCTGAAGGTGAATTCTCCTGACTGATCAAGTGCTCTGTGTGGAAGAGAGAAGATTCTACACTCTTCACGTTAGAAGCTTCTACAGGAATGAATTTGAAGGAGAATATGTTGACCAGTGTGATCCGGCAACCACGTTTGCTTGGAGTTCCATGTTTTTGCCTTGGTCTGTGTTAGTTAATTCATGCAACGACTTGATACGTCTATACGAGACTGGTTCAACAGCTTGGTATAAGCCTTACAGGTGAACGCATTAATGCTCCCCCACCTGAAAAGGAAAAGGGTTATGATTTGGACTTATGTGCACTTAGATTTAGGGCTTTTATCAAGATTTTGGAACAGGAAATCTTGGTAATGATGTTCTTGAAGCTGAGGAGTGCACACTTAAAATAAGTCTTGATATGGCGATGGTTTCGCAAAGTGATCAAATTGAAGACATTCCTTCCACATCCTGTCTGCAGAAAGCTAAAATGAGGCTGCAGGCATGACAAAAATTTCTAGTAGAGTGAACTTGCTGCTTGCTTGGTGACTTTCAATGCTTTTTGGATCACGTAGTTACCAAATTCGTCTTTTGAAACATGCAGTGGTTTGTTGATTTTACTAGGAAAATCCTCAATTACCAGCTCTTCTATTCTGTATCCAAGCATTTTTGGGCGATATGACTGCCTCCTTTCTGCAATGACATGGTTGCGTAATGGCCTCAAAGCAGATGATATATATATATATATATATATATATATATATATATTTTTAGTGATATGACCTTCTGAACCACAGTTCAATTCTGGATCCTGTGACAGGAACACTGCATTTCTCGACAGATATCCAGGAGTCTATCTTTGCAGACCTTGGATTGTGTTAACGAACCTGATTAAGGCTGTGGATCCTTCATGGTCTATTGCTACATCAAGACTATATGCAATGGCTCCTTCATTTAATAACTTGTTGTCTTCAGCACCCAGCTGGTTAAAGTACCCTGACACAACATATGAGCCTATCTGATTGGTCATGATAAGATAAAATGCAGCTCACAGAATGTCTGTCAACCAAAGGTGATCTCCTGAGTACTCGAATGACCTACTTTATCGAGTTTGAACCATGTGTGTGGACTGTAAATGGAACAAAATCGTATGAGTACTTGGTCATCTCACATGTAATCAGTTTCAACTGTTGATTGTTCAATGAATCAACTAGCTCAGCAAAGACAAGCCATCCATGTTGATCATGCATCAGTTCGAAAACAATGGGGAGTCATCTTGATGACGTAGCCAAAACTTTCTTATATATCTCAGACTAATATCTGGGTTCCTCAACCTCAATAAACCAATGAAAAGACAAGCCATCCATGTTGATCATGCATCAGTTCGAAAACAATGGGGAGTCATCTTGATGACGTAGCCAAAACTTTCTCATATATATCAGACTAATATCTGGGTTCCTCAACCTCAATAAACCATGAAGTTGTTTATTGAGGTTGAGGAACCAAGAAAAATCCTTACATTATTGAGCTCTTCTTGATTCCGCACCATTCTGAAATCAATGCCTCTTAAGTTTGAACCTACTCTACTTGTTCCCTCGTCGAGGACAGAGATACTCAGAGAACTGAGATTCAGAACAAAACTTCCTGCCCCGAGTTGCAGTATTGAACCTTGAAAATCCCCTCCATTTTCCAAACTGTTTGATCCTAGATAGTTTGAGGAAACAGTGGGAATGGAACTAAAGTTGAACTCGTGAACCCGGCCTGTTATTGTTGGAGTCCATTCATCCTGGTATCTTGAATGCTCGGCAAAGAACCACCATTATCAACCAAAACATAGTTTCTTGTGTCACGTATCCCTTTTTTCAACGCAAAGCATAAGGTTTTCGACAGGAGAGCCTGAAGCAGCAGAAGACATTGAGTTTGAGCTTTCAGGACCGTTTCGGAAGAACCTGAAGATTTCTCCATTGAAAAAAATATGCAAAAAAGAGAGGAGGAATACAAGAATTACAATACAAAGAAACAAAAATCTGAGTAATCAACAATTCTCGTGGTTTCATAGAGGGAATTGTAGAGGAGAGAACATTAGTCCTTGTTGGTTTAGGATTCCTTGTTTGTAAAGAAGATAGGTCTTTGTGTGTGTGTGTGTGTGTGTGTTAAATCAACTTTTTTATTTCTTGTGGGACAACAGAAATCAAATCCTTGACGAACATTTGTATGCATTAATTCTGTGCTTCATGCGTTTTCATTTATTGTTTCAATTATGATTATTCTTCCACTTGGATTATGAACTTGCAACCACTTCTACTAGGGAGTTCCTTGTTTTTCATATGTTTTCAAATTAATTAGTTCCGACGACGGCTTGATTTGTCTACGTGAGACTGGTTCGGCAGCTTTGCATGAGTTCAATTGACGATCTGATCTCCATACAAAAAAAAAAAACACTTGCTTTTGATTTTGACAGCAAGCGATTAAGATTATATCATTGCCTCCTTTTCATGGTGATATGGGCCAGTAGATATTGGTGTTTTGGAGACTCAAATTGTTTCTGCTGTTATAGAGATTGATCATACTAATTCTATAAAAGCATAATCTTGAACAGAAATTCTTGTTACAAAGAATCCATTTCTTCTTCTGCAACATCTATGGCTTGTCAAAGTAGTGAAGTTCTCAGAAGGGAAATTCTATTATTGTGCAATGAAAAACTCTGCATAATCCAGAAGGAGAAATGATATCTATGCAAGGCTAAGAACCTGAAGGAACATGATCTATCATGTTTGTTTCATGCAAAATTTCTAGGATATGCTCTTCTTATCGAAAAAGAAAAAATGTTTCTGATCAGATTGATTTGTTACTTCCTGTAAGCAGCGATGCTTCGTTTCTCTTTCTAGTATTGGACTTTTGGAACTATATAGCTTGATCTTATGCAAGGTAAAGTCTCCTAAATCATATTGTTGAAGATCATCATCCAACAGCTAGGGAGTGCGCGGAGATAAGAACAAGCATAAAGCAATGGCAGACTATCCCAGTTGACGCAATTACATTGAAACCTATCGTATCTATTATCAAATTCATATATTGCAAGGCTTACTCTAGCCATTAACAACAAAAAGACAACAACTACCTGTGTTAATATTTTCATTTAAAGTGCTCTAAACAACATTGTATTACGAATCCAACGTAAGCATGACAAGGACTAACAAGATTACTTACAAAACGGGAAGGAGGTTTTGGGGGTGGGGGTGGGGGTGGGGGGTGTTACAGCCTAAATTCTCTGAAGGCAAAATTACTTCGTCAAACACTAAAAGACACTAACTCTTACATACGAAGTGGAATAGTTAAGACACAATGAGAACAACACAGAATCAACACCAACCTACACTTTCTTAACTGACTTTCCTTCAGTGATCAAATTGAAGACATTCCTTCCGTATCCTGACTGCAGAATGCTAAGATGTGGTTGCAGGCGCAACAAAAGTTTCTGGTAGAGTGGATTGCCTGATTTCTTGGTGACTTTCAATGCTTTTTGGATCACATAGTTACCAAATCCGTCTTTAGCAACTTGCAATAGTGTGTTGGTGTTGCTCAGAAAATCCTCAATTACCCAACTCTTCCATTCTGTATCCAAGCATTTCTCGGCGATATAACTGCCTCCTTTCTGAAGTGAGATGGTTCCATAATACCCTCTGAGATGATGGCATATTTTTTGGGTGAATAAAGGGTTATTGAGTGATATGACCTTCTGAACCACATAGTTCCCTTTCGGGTCCTGCGAGAGGAAGGCTCCATATGTGGACAAGATATCTAGGAGCCGATATCTTTGCAGACCTTGGATGGTGTTGATGACCCTGATTAAGGCTAGGGATCCTTCATGGTCTATTGCTAAATCAAGACAACATTCAATGGCTGCTTCATATAATAACCTATTATCTTCAGCACTCAGTTGGTTAAAGCACTCTGATACAGCATATGAACCCATCCGATTGGTCATGATTGTAAAAAACGCAGCACGTAGATTGTTTGTCACTAAGGTAACCAAAGGCGATCTCCGGAGTAGTCTAATGACCTTCCTTATCGAGTTCGAACCATGTGTGTCGAGAGTTAATGAAACAAAATCGTCCAAGTTCTTGGTTATCTCATTTGTAATCAATTTCAACTGTTGATAGTTCAATGCATCAATTAGTTCACCAAAGACATGCCATCCATGTTGATCAAGCATCAGCTCCAGAACAACAGCGATTCCTCTTGATGACAAGGCCAAAACTTTATGATATATCTCACGTGTAATCTCCGGGTTCCTCAACCTCAATAGACCTTGAATTGTTCTTGAACCATGTTGGTCTGAACAATAGTTGAGAATGCTATCTCCTTGAAGCAAACCAAGAAAAATCCTTACTTTCTTGAGCTCTTCTTGATTCTGCACCATACTATTATCAACGCCTCCCAGGCCCGAGCCAGCCCTACCTGTCCCCTCGTCAAGGGAAGAACCACTCAGAAAATCGTAATTCGGAACAAGACTTCTTGCCCGAGGTTGCAATCTTGAACCCTGAAAACTCCTTCCATTACTCAAACTGTTAGATCCCCAGACAGATTCTGAAAACAGCGGTGGTGGGAGCAGCATTGAATTCTCAAACCCAGTCTGATACTGTGAGAACCCATTAATCCTGGTTTCTCGAATTCTTGGTAAAGAACCACCGTTATCATGCAAAAGATAGTTTCTTGTAGACAAACCGTGATGGTTATTTGTATGAGCGCTCCCTTCTTTCAACGAAAGATTCTCAACACAAAGCAACAGGTTTTCAACAGGACACCTTGTCGCAGCAGAAGAAGACATTGCTTCTGAACTTTCAGGAGCAATGGTATTAGAAAAACCAGAAGATTTCTCCATGGAAAACAAAACAAGAAAAATGCAGAAAAGAGAGCAATATTCAAGAAAGAGTGGATAAAGAACAAGTCTCTCCTTTTTTTTTTTTTATATAGAGGGAATTGTAGAGAAGAGTGCGCTAGTCCTTGTTGGTTTTGGATTACTTGTTTGTAAAGAAGAGTATTTCTTCCTTTCTTTGTGTTCTGAGGGAAAGGTCTTGCTTCTTGTGGAACAATTTTTAGAGAAATTAAATTCTACTGTATTACGGACAGAGTAATAAATAAATAAAAGTAGAGAAGAGATTATTTTTTTTATTTTTTTCATTAATAAAAGGAGAAAAAGGATTAACAAAACAAAACAAAAAAGTGGGTTAAAAAGGTTAATTATGAATACAAAATACGTAAGATGGGGTTTAAGAGGCTTTTAATGGTTAAGATATCCTTGTGTTTTGATTGAATTGAAACTTGAGATCATAATATTGAAAGAAAATCCTTTATTTATTAGAGTAAATGCATAAAAAAAAAATAATTGCGGTGATCTTGAATTGATTTAAGGATTGAAAAGAAAAGAAAAAAAAAATAATTTATCAGCATAAACATAATCCCACCCACAAAATGTCACATGACTCGTATTCAATGTGCATTCTTCTTATGGAAATTTTGGATCTTTACATATAAAAAAAAAGATTTTAATGCACAATAAATGCAGAGATAATAACCTCCAACAATTGCATTTTAATTTTAATTAGTTCATGAAAGAGTAATTATTAGATATTTTTCTATGAAAATTTATATTTGGTTATTGTTTAATGATAAAAAAGAAAAAGAAGAAGAAATAATGGAGGACAAAGAAAACTCTAAAATTGCTCAAAAAATATTAATTTTATGTTTTTAGTTTTAGTTTTTTAAATAAATATATTTTTGTCTGATTTATAACTCTATCTCATATCAAGATGCACTAACTAAAAACAACCTAAGAAATAACTTCATATTAGAGAAATTAACCAATTTTGAATTTTTTCTTCGATCATAAGAACACACTTGAATACATTTTAACTATGGACTCAAGATTAAGAAAAACTAAAACTGGTGGGTGTTTCCTGCTGCAATTTTTGTAGCCTATCTCTTTATTTAAATTGTGCTTTTGCATAATGTCATTTTTTTTTCATGTGACTTTTTATCTTTTTAATTTAATCATTTTATATATATTGATATGTTTTGCAATTGGACTTGTAAAGGGAGAAGAAACAAATCACATTGTGGAATCAAGGGAGTAAAAAAAAAAAGAGTTTTTTTTTTTTTTTTCGACTTCACGTTATCAAGAATTATGTTACAGGCGCTACCAAAAAGGATAAGAATGGCAAAACAATTCTAGAAAACTAAATAAGACTATCTTTGAAGGCAGCAATAACCTACACATGCCGTTTAAATATTATAATGCTTTTTATATGTTGGTGCGGGACTAGCATGTGTTGATTTTTTTTAAATTTTAATTTTTAATTTGATAATAAATCTTCAACTAAACCTCAAATCTCATTTAATTTCTAATTTGCTATTAACTCTTCAATTAAATCTCAACTTTTATTTAATTTAATTTTTAATTTAATAATATCTTTTCAATTAAAGCTCGGATTTCATCTCACCTCATCCTTGTATTTTATATTAAATCTCTAATTTAATACCGATTTCATCTAATCTAAATTTAAATAATTCGCAAGTGACAATAGAATAGAAAAAAAAATAGTTGTAAATAGTTGCTTGATTGATTAACCTCATTATAATCATGTCTATGATCTGAATTATATACTTAATGTTTACTTTAGTTAATCATATATAATCCAATATATTGTTATTCAAGTATTAAAACAAACAAAAAAATACTATTTTTTTTTTAAATCGATCCATATTTTTCCATGTTATTAAGATAGTTTTGGACATATCCAATCATTTGACTCACCTCGTAACAAATCCCACATGGTTTGATTTGAATCTCAGCTTTGGCAATCACTCAGGTCAAGTGTTTTCAAGGTTTGGTCGTGGGTCCATGTTCATTGATATTACCAATGACTTTCTCAATGCCTGCCCATTTTTTTAGATTTTTTTCATAACAAATGGAGTTTGAACATTGTTGACTTATGAGCATGAGTAACGAAACTAGCTAAACTAATGTATAAACTGATTTTTTTACTATTATTAGGCCTTCTATTTGAATCCTTTTAAAGCCTCATGTAATTGAAGGCTTTACCTAAAGCTTTCAAGCAAGGTTTGGATGCAATAAATAGAGAAATAATCGACATATTTCACTATACTTTATACTTTAAAAGAAAAAAAAACCACTTTAAAACCGTTGCTGAAAAAAATTATTTTATGTCTTTGTTACCATCACTGTTCAAAGGCAACCTAGTTATCAAAAGCTGTCAATGAAGTTTTGGATTGGTCCAATTGTGCATGTTAATGTTTGCAGAGTTTTGATCTAAGATTTTCTGCAAAAAGAGGGACAGAAATTTTATTCGGAAAATGAATGGACAATAAGCATTACCCTCGTTTTTGGTGTCACTTTCTGTATATGTTCACTGCCACAAATGCTGTTCAATCACCTTCCATGTAGACTAAAAATAGGAATCCTTGATAAAGATTATTTCCCATTTATAGCATTCTTGCTTGATCAGAAAAGGCATTGTTCCTTTTACATCCATCACATTTAATTTCTTGATTGTCAATGGTAGAAACTTTTGCTCAACCCTTGATGCTCCCTTTTCTCCATTTTTGTCCTTCTCCGACATGAATCGTTTCTTTTGTACAGTAGGGTTAATATTCCTCTTCAGCTTGTTCATACTCTATTCTCCGAAGACATCTGACTTGTCAAATAACGAGGAATTTCATCAACAGCTATTAATTTCTCTGCAGAAGGGTAAATTCTGAATTCTGATGTCAGGAAAGGGGGAGGAAATCCCATTTCTGTTTATTGATTTTTTTCCTGTCAATCCTTTTCTTTTTTTTTCAATTCTTTAGAAGAAGAACGATGTGACTTGTTTAGTGGACACTGGGTTCAAGACCTGAGAGGTTCTCAATATACAAATGTAAGCTGTTCATCTATCCCTGAATCGAAGAATTGCTTCATGCAAGGAAGGCCAGACTCAGGATTTTTGCAGTGGAGGTGGAAACCCGACGGGTGTGAGCTTCCAAGATTTGATCCCGGAACATTTTTTGAGATTGTCAGGGGAAAGACGATGGCGTTTATCGGAGACTCGGTCGCTCGAAACCATGTAGAATCACTTCTCTGCCTCTTGTCATCGGTTAGTTCATGTAATTCTTTTCCTGTAGTTGGCTTGGTAAAATCAATGGACTGTATATCCCATTGATTTTGGAACGGAATCCCCCATTTTTATGACCTTTGTGCCTTAACAGATTCTGAACTTTTTCAGGAAGAAATGCCACTGGGCATCTACAAGGATACTGAAGATCGTACGAGAACATGGTATTTTCCTCACAGTAATTTTACCCTAATGGTCATCTGGACTAGATTCCTAGTACTTGATGAGGAGAGGGTGATTAATGGTAGTGTTACAGGTGTTTTTGACCTGCATCTTGATAAGATGGACAAGAACTGGGCAAGCAAACTCCCAGAAATAGACTACGCAATCCTATCGGATGCTCATTGGTTCTTCAGGAAGAACTACTTGTACGAGAAAGGCGAGAACATAGGATGCATATTCTGCGGTGAACCAGGCATCAAAAGCTTGGACATTGATTCCGCCCTCCAGATGGTAATCAAGGTTGTGCTCAATTACATCAACAACTGCAAAAAGTGCAGGAATATTTTGACTGTGTTAAGGACATTCTCACCTGCACATTTTGCGGATGGAGCATGGGACACAGGAGGGAGCTGCAATAGAACGCATCCACTCGGTGAGAAAGAGATCGACTTGGCAAGTTTAGACTGGAAAATCAGAAGCATGCAAGTAGAAGAAATTAAAAGAGTAAGGCCAGTAGCAAGGAGAAGGAAAAAATTTGAAGTTTTGGATGTCACCAAGGCTATGCTGATGAGACCTGACGGGCACCCTAATTCCTACTGGGGTAACAAATGGATGAAAGGTTACAACGACTGTGTCCATTGGTGCATGCCAGGACCCATCGATGCATGGAATGATTTCTTGATAGCATTGCTTAGAAGACATGCATTTACCGATTTCACTTGGTCATGACCTGGAGCTAAAATGTGGTACTCTCCCTACAGGTTTGCATGGGGAATAATTGATAGGTCTGTCACTTCTTTCCCAGATATAAAAATGATAATAAATTTATTTCTACCATGCAAACTAATATTGAACACCATGGCAGAAAATGCATCCATCCTCTCAAAAGCTCCTGGAAGCATGAAATCCTAGGTGCTAGTATAATCCACCTCCTTTTTTTTAGAAAAAAGAAAAGGAAATGGAAAAACTAAAGCAAACTCAGCAGTGTCCTTCAAAAACAAATTTTAGATTCGAGATTTGCAAAAAAGGACCCTCCAGGCTCCATCAATGTTGGGTCAGTAAGTCATCAAGTAGTAGCGCCTAAATTCAAGAAACACGATCGTCTACTGCTCTTTCCAGAAATGCAAGAAACGACGACCCTGAAAATCATCTGATGCAGCAGAAGTATATGCAAAAGTCTAAGCTGATCATGGATATCCATTTATGGAATTCGATTGATCATTGGTTAGGTGAAATGATTCGCAGAAGACCAAGTATCAAAATCGTATTTCATTAAAATATGACTAATCCAACTATACATGAACTCACCAGCAGCTACACACATTGGTATACCTCTGTTCCATTGCATTTGAGATTCTTAGTTTCAACTTCTCTTATCCTTGAAAATCTAAACCATCCAAGGAAAAGTAAACAAATTTGAAAAGTATTACTGCCCTTCTTGAGAAAACTGGACAGAAGGATCACGAATCATATCAACTAGCTCTTCATTAAGCGCTTCAAGATCACCAGAGTGGCATAGTTGACGGTGGAAAGGCGTAAGGTAATTTGCAGCAACTTCAGCCAATTTCCAAGGAGAAAACTCTGAAGCAATATTGATTATTTTAGTAGTCAGGTGTCTTGCTGAATGCAGAAAGGATACAATCACTTTGTAGCTGAACGTTTAAATTTCATTTTTCTTTTTGGTTAGAAATGTTTGAAATCCAACAAGAAGACTCACACAAAATCTAGATTACAAATTAAGAGAATTAATTTAAATTGGTAATAAAACAATATCGTTTTTTTCAACTTTTAACCAGATAATCAAGCCATTCAACTTAATGGATTGATGAATTTAACCAGATCAACTCACTTCCAAGTTGACCCGCCAGTGAAGTCTATAACAATAGGATATGGAAATCATGGAACAAAAGGCAACCTTAATTTAGTCAAATTAAAACCATTAATTAACATCAGCTTGATCTTATCACGTCTTTTCTCGACTTTCTTGAAGCAAACTAGAAAAAGAATACAAGAAAACGGTCCATTAACACTCCTCAACCTTTGGTGGACGCAAGAGGAGTGATAAAACTCGTATATTTTTATGTTTTAAAAGCTATTTTTTTAATAAACAAATCATTTATTTAAAATTAATTTTTTTTAGCATTCAAATCGTTTTGATACGTTGATATTAAATATATATATATATATATATATATATATATATATATATATATATATTGCACTCTTCATCTTTCTTGCAGCACCATCAGGGTTGTCATGGTGAGGCTGAGACTGGTCAGGGTTGGACATTTTGGATGTAGCAGTATGGGTAGGCTTATTATTATGAGCACTAGAGAAGAGATCAACTGGTTCGGAATCAGCAATCTTCCCTCTTTGCCATTAACATTTCATCTTCTGATAGTTTTGCCTGTGCTGTTCCATGCTTTACATCATCCTTACTCTTTGCCATCTTTCTCTCTATGACCCGTCTGATATCTGTAAATGTTTCTCTCTAAGTGTTTTTTTATGCTAGAGAAGAGATCAACGTCTGGTTCGGAATCAGCAATCTTCCCTCCTCCTAGGGGACTGCCATGCTTGTATGCCACCCTTAACATTTCATCTTCTGATAGCTTTGCCTGTGCTGTTCCATGCTTTACATCTTCCTTACTCTTTGCCATCTTTCTCTCTATGACCCGTCTGATATCTGTAAATGTTTCTCTCTAAGTGTTTTTTATGCTAGAAAAGAGATCAACGTCTGGTTCGGAATCAGCAATCTTCCCTCCTCCTAGGGGACTGCCATGCTTGTATGCCACCCTTAACATTTCATCTTCTGATAGCTTTGCCTGTGCTGTTCCATGCTTTACATCTTCCTTACTCTTTGCCATCTTTCTCTCTATGACCCGTCTGATATCTGTAAATGTTTCTCTCTAAGTGTTTTTTATGCTAGAGAAGAGATCAACGTCTGGTTCGGAATCAGCAATCTTCCCTCCTCCTAGGGGACTGCCATGCTTGTATGCCACCCTTAACATTTCATCTTCTGATAGCTTTGCCTGTGCTGTTCCATGCTTTACATCTTCCTTACTCTTTGCCATCTCTCTCTCTATGATCTGTCTGATATCTGTAATTTAGGAAATGTTTCTCCTATGTGTTGGCTTAGAAGATGAATATGCACCTCCATTTTACATGTTGAAGCATTTACGTGTTGGTTTCTCTAAGCTGGATTTGACAGGTTTGGCTGAAAATGCTAGGTGGCTCGTGTTCTTGTTTGCACGTCGACATTCACTCTTGTTAGACCCCGCACAGCTATTACACAGAAAATCTAAGTTAATTTACAGATCAACAGCTCGATCCCATAATACTTTTTTAGATTTATTGGCGTTGATTTGATTGAATTTGAAATAGATTTATTCAATCAATCGAATTATGAATCAATTAAATTCCATAAAGTTAATATCTTTTTTTGATTTAAATTAAAATTAGTTATCAACTTTAAATTATTTTTTTATAATTTAAATTAAAATTCGAAGGAGATAATTAAATAAAAAACAACTAATTATAAATGATTCATTACTTGACATCGATGATTAATAGGTGCATCAATTAGCTAAACCTCCTATGTGTGCTTGAAATGGAACAAATTTCACAAAGTAAATGTAAATTGTGTATTTAATATCTTGGCGCAGTGCATTTTTTAAAAATAATTTTTTTAAAATAAATATATTAAAATAATTTTTTAAATATGCACATCAAAACTATCAAGAAATACTAAAAAAACAATATGTTTTCTTCTCAAAAGAAATGTATTTTTAAAATATATTTAAAAATAAAAATAATTACAGCACTTTCAATAAATCTGTAAATTGTTGGATCTATATCATTTTTCAAGAATGATTTAATTTTCTTTTTATTACTCGTGCCTAAGCCTAGTAAAAAAGATAGGTAGGATCAAGAGATTATAGTTGTTTGACTTGATTTCTCATTGATATAAAATTTTATTATAAATTGAATAAAATATATTAATCTAATAAAATTTAGTTTACTTGATTATATATTTTTAATTATATAAAAAAATATATGAAGCTTGGTATTAGTTGTTGTTTTTTAAAATATTTTTTATTTGAAAATATATTAAAATAATATTTTTTTAATTTTTAAAATTTATTCTTAATATTAGTATATGAAAATAATGTAAAAATTAAAAATTAATTTAAAAAAAAATAAAAAATAAAAATTAAATTCGTATTATAAACGTAATACAAGGGAATTAACACTAAAAACATTTAAAAGAAAAATGAAACGATTGACTCGCTTACCCAAACTTAAGGCATTTTTTTAGTTTGTTTCTTACCAGGACAGCTATGCATTGGACTTGTAATTCGGTAAACGACAACGCGTGCCCTACACCACGAGCATAGTTTGAAAAATAAGAGTGGAAACGTCTCTCTCTTTGGTGTTTTTGACGGTATCCTCTACAGCATACACTTGGAGGAGGATAATGAAATGAGAGGGCTGCAAAGTTACGGATAGAATGAGACTGGACTGAACCTCAAGAGCAGCACAAGAAGACCCTCCTCCAAACACAGCTAGCTTTCTTCTCCTACCTCAACCCCAGTCCTCCATTTTCGGCTTCAACTTTTTGCATGGTATAAGTGATACTCAGTGTATGTTAACACTTTTTGTTTCCTTCAGTTTTTTCCTTTTTTTATGTTTTTCTTTTAGGTCGTTATTGCTTAAAGTCTAAAGTTTCAAGTCTTCAATCACTTAGGGAAACCACATAGTTTTGATCTTTTTGGTCTGTGCTGAAGAGCCAAAGCTGAAATTTTGAATTTTGCTTTTCATTATCTGTTGGCAATGGCAACTTTGGTGAATTCGGTGACTCCTTTAACAAACCCTTCTCCAGAGACTGCCCGAACAGCTTGTGGGTTCTTTTCTAATGTCCCAAATTTCCATTCTTTTTCACTAAATAAAGGTTTCACTAGAGTTTTGGCATCAACCCAGATCACAATTTCACCTAAAGACTCTGTTTTGACACTGCCCAATTGGAAGGTTGGTAGGAATGGCACAAGAAATAGGGAGATTAGGCTTAATGATGCGTTTTTCCATTTAGAGTTTATTGTTGGGAAGGGTCATAAACCTGATGTTGCTCAAGCAACACAGCTATTGTATGATTTGTGCAAGTCGAATAAGATGAAGAAAGCGACGAGGGTGATGGAAATGATGATTGAGTCTGGTATTATTCCTGATGCAGCTTCTTATACTTTTTTGGTGAATAATTTGTGTAAGAGAGGAAATATTGGGCATGCAATGCAGTTAGTTGAGAAAATGGAGGAAAATGGCTATCCAACCAACACGGTTACCTATAATTCGCTTGTTAGAGGGCTTTGCATGCATGGAAACTTGAATCAAAGCTTGCAGTTACTAGATAAGCTGATGTGGAAAGGGTTGGTCCCGAATGAGTTTACTTATTCTTTCTTGCTTGAAGCAGCTTACAAGGAGAGAGGTGTGAATGAAGCGATGAAGCTTTTGGATGAGATAATTGCGAAGGGTTGGCAGCCCAACTTGGTTAGTTACAATGTTTTATTAACTGGATTATGCAAGGAAGGCAGGGCGGAAGAGGCGATTCGGTTCTTCAGGGATTTGCCATCAAAGGGTTTTAATCCGAATGTTGTGAGTTATAATATTATACTCAGGAGTTTGTGCTATGAAGGAAGATGGGAGGAGGCAAACCAGCTCCTGGCTGAGATGGATTCTGAGGAGCGTTCACCTTCTCTGGTTACATACAATATACTAATTGGTTCACTTGCCTTCCATGGCAGGATTGAACATGCATTTGAAGTTTTGGATGAAATGGTGAGGGCATCATTTAAGCCCTCTGCCACAACCTATAACCCTATAATTGCTCATCTTTGCAAAGAGGGGAAGTTGGACCTTGTGATTAAGTGTCTAGACCAAATGATTCATCACCGCTGTAATCCCAATGAGGGAACGTTTAATGCCATTGCTGTGCTTTGCAAGCAGGGAAGGGTGCCAGAGGCATTCTCCATAATTCAAAACTTGGGTAATAAGCAAAGGTCATCCACCCACGACTTCTACAAAGGTGTGATTACGAGCTTGTGTAGAAAAGGGAACACGTATCCAGCATTTCAGCTTTTATACGAGATGACAAAGTTTGGATTTGTTCCTGATCCTTATACCTATTCATCTTTGATTAGAGGGTTGTGCATTGAGGGAATGCTGGACGAGGCCTTGGAGATTTTCAGGCTATTGGAAGAAAATGACTATAGGCCTATTCTTGACAATTTCAATGCCCTTATACTTGGATTTTGTAAATCTGGTAGAACAGATTTGTCCCTGGATATTTTTGAGATGATGGTTGAGAAAGGATACACACCGAATGAAACAACTTATACCATTATAGTAGAAGGGATTGCCCATGAAGAAGAAAAGGAGCTGGCAGCAGAAGTTTTAGAAGAGTTGCTCCTCAGACAAGTCATGAGACGAAATACAGCAGAAAGACTTGTTTTGCAATACAACCTCGAGGCTTTAGCAGTATGAAATTGCATGCATCATCCAGATTAAGAACACGAAAGGGGAACATGGAATGAAGATACTTTGAGCAAGCGTGTTCATCAATACCAATGTCCACGCTTCGTCAGAAATTTGTATTGTGACATTCCGAGCAAGACTGGGAAATCAAGAATTCAAGAATTCTGCATATTGAAATTGAAAGAGATTGTCACAACACTGGAATGTGTTGAATGTTTTGAAAATGAGGAAGGAGCACAGGTTCAAACAATAGGATTCTTGGCTATGTACTTTTATTCCTGTATTCGCTTCACCGTGGGTTCTGTGAGCTGAATATTGTACAGAGAACTTGCATCTTTATTTCATGCTGTGCAAGTCAAATTTCACGATTCATCTGACATGATCGTACAAATTATTCATTATGACTTGGGCTTTTCACTCGTGATCGAAAATGCTTGTTGCTCCGCTCGCCTTATGTATGCAGTATGATCCTGGCTGACCCCTAAATTCTTGCAAGGTTCTGCATCTGATTTTGTGCCATTTGTGTTGATGTAAATTGCTTTGCCCTGCAATATGAGAACATACATCATAGGAACCATCTTGTCTGCGTGCCTTGCGCATTTACTTGTTAATGTTCATCTTATGCCAGAGAGGCAAAATCCGTTGATTTCAAAGAGAGAGAACAAGATCCTGTTTCACCGCGGCTTGCCATCAAGCTGACAAGGCAGGATCACCCTCGCCATATTATTGCTAGGCTCGTTCCTTTTGTTCAGTATTCACAATTCTGTAACCGGGATGAAAAGCCTGGAAAAGCATTCTCCTAAATCAATCCAGCATTTGTTGACGCCACCCGGGGCAGTAGTTTATGAGGCTTTGCCAACATAATTCGTACATCTATCACAATTCCAGATTTGTTTGTTTTTGTCTTCCATGGACAGCAGTTTATGTACTTACAGAATCTTTTTGCGTTTTTCTTTGAGGGAAGGCTTACATAAACTATACACCCAAACATAGCAACTCATGAATCCAAAAAGGCTTACATGAGCCATACAACACAAACAATCCTTACACCACTCTAGATTCCAGTCACTTAGCGTAATGGGGTAACAACTAACAATTAAACTCAAATTCAAAGCAGACGAAATTTTGTACAAGGCAGAAGTAAATCAAGAAGGTCTGCGATTCCATGGCATATCCAATGGTTAAAACGACCTTCAAATGCCGCTTCTTGCATTCCTACTGAATTAGAAACCTATCGCCTATCAGAAAGGTGTTTAAAAAATCATTATGGAAATCTTGATCGCCATTGTGGAAAACAATTCATAGAAGTTCATTTCTGTTTTAATCATTTTCTAAAAAAGTTTCATTCATCCATCCATAAGCAATATTAAAGTAAAGTCAAATACAACACAAAATTAAAGCCAACAGAATACTAAAAGCAGAAGCAGTCTTAAAACCCTACAAGATGAAGCATTCCCTTACACACATCCCTCATCCCCACCGCTTCACGCAGCACAAAGCCATAAGCATCATAGGCATGTACCAGTAAAAAAAAGATCCATCTTGTCCAAGCCCGCAGCCTACTTGGATCTCTGCCTCATCTTTCTGCGCTTCCTCTTCAACCTCCTCATACGCTTCTTCTTCCACTGAAAAGAACAAAAAATAACAAAACAATTTAGTCAAACACCTTCCGAAACAGATCCCAAGAATTCCACAGCGGTCACAAACTCAAAAATGCTTTACATGTTTAAATAGGCACCAAGTCTTGAAAGAATCAATGGATCTCAAATCAAACAAACCAAGTTACACGAAACAAAGGCACTAAAACCAGCAAAAGAAAAAACTGTAAGGCAAACTCAACATCGCATAAAAATAGTGTCTAAACAGCATTAATAACATATAAATTCCAAGATTAACGAAATCATTTGGAAAAATCTCTTGTTTCGTAAAAAAAAGAAGCAAAAACAAGCATTCTTCCAACCTACCAAATCACAAGCTTTAGACTAGAAAAGCACAGATTTGATTATCTAGTTAAAAACTAAAATCCCAGATTACAAACATAAAGAAAGATTCCACAGAAATAAAAAAGAAACGAACTTGAAGCAGAGATCTAAGAAATCATGATAAACATTCACTATCTGTACCAGATTAGATCATCTAAACAACATCCGTTGCACAGAATCATTCTGAGTTAAAACCCATTAAGGGAAATGAAGAGCGGAAGACAATACCTTAGCTCTCATCCTGGATCAGAGGTATCTGTTTCCTTGTAGATCTCTTTCTCAATTAGCCGATGTAGAGTGGATGAGATTCCTGGACTGAGTTTTTGAGAGAAAAATGGGGTTCTATGCATTTTATAGGCACAGGGTTTTTAGGGTTTGAGAGTCACGGTTGAAGGGTATTCTTGTCCAATATGTTTGCTCTTTTCTCTTTCTTTTCCTTTTCTCTTTTTTTTTTATATTATTTAGCAATTTTTGAAGGAATTGAACTCTGTAAATTCTATTATGGTTTCATGTTGTATTTTTTAATATTATGATATCTATATTATTTAATAATAATTTGGAAAGATGATTGCAACTGTATTTTTTAAAAAATTAATTTTTTTTATTAAAAATTAATTTTTAATATATTTTAGATTATTTTAATGTACTAATTTTAAAAAAATTAAAAAATATTGTTTTAATTTATTTTGATATGAAATATATTTTAAAAAAATAACTGCAGCCAGTTTCCAAATAAACCCTAATATTAAAAATTATAACATTGCAAATGTGTTCATTGACTAGATTTTGATAAAATAAAGCTCCTAAAAAAAATCTAATTACATGAAATGTATAGTATTATTGAATTGGATTATGATTTTAATAGATTATTTTATCAATCTAGTTTCATAGAAAAAATAAGCTTAATATAATCAGCCAAAATTGAAAAGATGTTAGAATGAGATGTTATTTTATTGTTTTAATTAAATTTTAATTCTTTTTAATTTTTATTTTTTTTCTTCTTATTAACTTTGAATTCTTTTAGTTAAGTAGGTGTTTGCCTCTGTGTAAATAATTCAAAGACTTTGTTGGAATATATCAAAGTTTTTATCTATATATAATCTTATAATTTTCATAGCCTTAGTTTCTATTTATGCTTTATATTATGTCAGATTAATGAGTCATCCAGCCTTTTAACTGGTCTTGTTAAGCTAATTTATTTAAAGATTTTACACAAATATATAAGAACTAAGAAAAATCTTGTAAAATAAGCTGATTTTACATGTTATTAGTGTTATATATATATTTTTTTAATTTTTTTTGTTCCCATCATATTTGTTCATCTCCATATTTAGTTAATGTGATAAACAAACAAATATTTAAGTTAAATTAAATTAATATGAAAGCTTATTAATCAATTTAAATAACCCGAATTTAAGACCATTTTAAATCTTATTCAAGCTTGACCCTAGCATAATTCAGACAAGGCGAGTTTAAGCTTAAACCTTAGCCTTTCCATGTTAGAGAATTGAGTACAAGTGCAGCACCTTGGTTCCCCTCATTTTCAATACCAATTAAAACTTAATTTTTATCCTTTCCAACCCTAGACTTGCCCATAATGGGCCAGACCAAATACTCGAGAAGAAGCCCATTGGGAAATCCAATTCCCTCATAAATGCCATTTCTTCCCCTGGGAAAGGACCTCCACTCCACTGAAACAGGGCAGAGGGAAAGGGCTCTCATGCTGACTGTCATCATAGATGGATCCATCACTTTCTACGGGTGAAAATCCAGATTCCAACGAAAATAATCCTCAAGAATCTGAATCTGAATCTGAATCCAATAGCAGCCCCAGTGATTCATTAGGCAAGGCTTTATCAACGATGCTGACCAATGTTATTAAGGATCTCGACTCTAAAGCTCAAAACACTCTCAATAGCCAAGACAAACTGAATTCTGCTATTGATCGTCTTACTAGAGGTAAATTCTTCTTCCTTTTTAATCTCATTATGGTCTTGTAATTCTATGCTTTTAGAGAAGGTGCTTGAGATAAGATAAATAGCGTCTTCACCTTGGCTTTTTTTCAACTTGTAATCTTTAAGCCACCTGGTTTTGTTATAAAATTTTATTTTTAGGCCTTCTTATGTTGCTAGAATGAGACCCTTTTGATGGGTTTTTGTTTTCAAAGTGATTTATTTTCTTCTGGAGAAATGCTTTTGAGCAATTTAGAAATGGATCCAATATCATAAATGGTCAGTTTAATCTATCTCTGTAACGTGATTAGTACACATCAGCTGTTTTTTTTATGCTACTGAATACACAACAGTGATTTGATGCTAGCAAGAAGTGGGATGGTTATTAGAGTTTCTCATTTTCTTTATTAATGATAATTTTATGGATTTAACATGAGTTTGTTTATGCCCACATACCTAGTTATCTTTTGGAGTATGTAATATTTAATAAAAAAAATATACAGCCACAACATCTATAATTATATTGAAAGAATGGAGCAGTTCATTGAGCTCCAGCATCAAGCAGTTCAAATCAAGATGGACAAAGCTTCCCATAGTGGATGCAATTTGAATTGGTCTTTATTCTTTTTCTGCATTGATCCTTAAGGTGTTTCATTATTCTATGTTATTGAGCATTTGAGTCTGGATCATCGATAAAAAAAAATTGTGTTTTCAGAGCTTGATCAGTTGTTGGAAGAGGCACCCTTGCCGTTTATCATGCAGCATGCAGCAAAGATTTCAGGTGTTCGAATGAGAGTTTCATCATTGAATTCTGTTCTAAAATCAATACAGAAGCGGGTTGATAATATAGACCAACTGCTATCTGTAGGCATGCTTCAGGGTACCTATATCTTTTCTCTTGTTAGCTGCAAAATCTATTGTTATGTGTTAGTACTTATATCAAAATACTTTGCAAATATGTTTATGCAGTTTTGTTGTTGTTGCATCATGTGTTTTGAACTCATAAAGTTGGATATAATTTGCAGGGAAGAAAACTCTGGACAGCTCATCGCAACACTAGTACCAGTGTTGAAGGCTCAGGTACCTTATTTAGTTTTGGTTTCCTATTGTGTGGTTTGTGCATCATTTTCTGCCATAAGGGGCCGTGACTATAGGATAATGAACCATTATATCTCCCAGAAGTTTTGCTGCTAAACTAAGGTTTACCAAATGCAAATGCATGTGTTTTATATGTTTAGATGCCATCCAGTTCCGCAAGTTAAGATCAAGGCAGAACGCTTATCAATCAATATCAACAAAACTCAGCCTTGACTCAAGGACATGCTATTCAATTCCACAGAATGTTTTGATTTTTGTTGATTTTATTGAAATTACTCTTTTGATTTATAAAATCCAGTTAATGCTCCTCTCTAATTCTACCTATATCATCAGGTTAGCTTGTAAAGGGCATCATCACGTAAAGCATTTTTCACAGAAACTATGAAAAGCCTCTCAATCTTCACCATTCTTCTGCTTGTCATCTTTCATTCTTCCAGATAAATATTTCCCATTTGGTTTTAAAACTATGAGCGCACCTCTTTTCCAAAAAATAATTAGAAGTGGAGACCTATGTAGCTATTTATTTTTACATTTGAAACTGTGTTATAGTGTGTTTTTAAAGTGAATTTGATATAAAAAACATTAAATTTGTATATTTTTTTTTAGTGTTTTCTATGATTTTGAAGTACTTGATGTTAAAAATTTAAAAAAAAAACTAAAAAAAAGTTTATTTTAATGTATTTTTAGAGGAAAAATACTTTTGAAGAGTTATAGAGCCATTGCAGGCTTTATAGCCATCCTGCATAGCAATAATGTTTTTTTTTTCTAATGACTAGCAAGGAATAGAAACTCTCATCTAACAATATTTCGATGATTTTATAAACACAACTCCATGTAACTCACAAGCTCCTGGTAATATATATTTGTGGATATTGTTGAATCCATGCAGGCGAGGAGGAGAACGTTGAAGGTGGTTCTAGCCTTCAGAAGCTATGGGGAGGTGGCTGCAATGAGTTACAATGCCATGCTGCTTGTGTACAAAAAAAGACTGGCAGAAGGTGCTCATGGGTTTTGCTTGACAATTGAAAACCCTAACGACTCTTGTATTTGTCGTTACCCTTGCTAAACAGTTGCCAGCATGTTTATGCTTCATTGAATTTTATCCCTCGAAGGAGCTGATGTTAAACTGAATGCAATAACTTTTCGTAATGGTAAATATAATTTAAAATCAATTCAAGAATATTATTATTATTATGTAATGACAGCAACATTTATTGTTTTAATTATTAAAAAATCATATAAATTATTTTTTTTACATGGTATTAGAGTTCTACTGATCAAGTGATTATAAAATTATATTTTATTATCTTATTTATTTAATAAAAATTAAATATAAAACATTATGATTTAAAAAAATTTAAGCTGATTTTATTCTATTTAATAAAAATAATTTTATACAAATTTGAAAAGTTTTTGTTTGATAAATATGAGAATAGTTATATGAAAGACTATGTTCGGGGTAACTTATTTACTCTCTCTTTTTTATAGTAAACAAGATTTTACTTGTTATTTATTTTTTAAAAACATTATTTTGCTACCATTTTGTTTTTTATTTTTTTATTTATTGAGAAATAAGATATTTTTCATAGCATGAAGAGTAAATAAAAAATTAGCCGTAGGCAGCCTAGAACCCATTCCCCCAAGACATTTTTCTGAAGTTGGGCTTAACAAACCCACGAAACCTCCAAACCCTAAAAACCCTAATATCCCTCTTTAAATACACCCTCCGTTTCTTGTTCTGCCACACAAACCTGCTCTCAGGTCATCTCTCTGTTCTTGCTAGATCAACCGTGTCTTTCTCTTACATTAACTTTTTTTCTTTGTAATGTTGTGATGCGATTTGATAAAGAAGAAAATGATGATAGTCATTGTCGCCCCAGTCTTACAAGCATCAACTCTTTGATGCTTGATGGTGTTTGACTACTCATATATCTGATTCTCTTCTTCACATAATATTTTTGTCCTTCGGCTTTTGATTTATTGTTCAAGTACTACTTGTTGAGCATGCAAGAAAGAAAATATGATGATGCTTATCATAGTAAATTCTGTCATCAAACTACCATGATGATCTCAAAAACATGCACTACCATCTGATTTCTCTTGCATCCTTTTGCTCTTTTCTTGTTTCTTTTTTACTATATAATTCTCTTCTTGAAGATAAAAACTTTTGGTTTTTCAAACGTTTTTATGCAATCTGTGATGTAATTACTTACCCAGTAACTGATTTTACAGTGATTAACATATTTTACAATCACCATCTTTCGACTGAGATTGCATAATTACAAGACAACTCTGTGATTTGATTTATCTATGCCTGAGGTATCTAATGCCTAGATTTCATTTACATGGCTAGGTGTTTCGTAAAGAAGGCAGAAAGAAAACTATAAGAACAGGTCTTGCGACACAGCTTGCTTCTTATAATAAGCTTGCTGTTACTTTAACCCTGTTCACATTCTCTTTCTCTGGATAGGAAATCTATCCCAAAAATTGACAGTTCTTCCTTGGATTGGAAGTGTGATATTAGGTATTGAAAAGAAGAAATTGACCATCCCATTATTATTATTATTCACAAAAGCATGTGAAATTTCCTTGCTCAAATAATAAAATGAAGGTACAAATCCTGTTACAATTCAATCTTACCTCATTCAAAAGGAAATAAACGGGACAGGTTTTTTTCTCTTCACTTACAAAGAACAATTGTAAATCTCCGGAGCACTTGAAAATGTGAGTGATGATTCGGAATTTGTTCCTTAACATGTACTAAAAAATTGTTACTGCAATGAAAAAAGGAACTAGATGGCGCAGGTTTTTTTCTTCCCGGTACTTGTCTCGGCAAAGAACAATTGTAAAATCCCATAATACTTAAAATGGGTGGTGTTTTGGAAGTTGCAACTCTATGTACTGCAAGGAAAATCAGTTTTATACCTTAAGAGGAGTAAAACACAAGTAACTAGAGTTCAGGAACAGGATATTGTTCTTCTTTACAAAAGATGGTATAGTTTGACTAGGTTAAAACCAGTGAACTAGTTACAATTGGACAGTGGGAATGCTATGATTTATGTGGAGAATTGTTGACCTATTCTGGTATTCTAGTTCGATGCAATTGCACTAACGCACATTTCAAAACAAAATGGTCGCAACTATTGCTGTATCAACATTTGATAAAACCAGAGTTACCACCAGTTATCAAGGTCCCTTCTTACAGGCCCTTGGCAGTCCCTTCCTTAACCTCTTTAAATCTCGCTTGCCATCCCTCTCGGTTTGATTAGAATCTTCATCGCTAATACCTATTACAAACCAAGTATCAGAAACAGAATCGATATGGTAACTGGTCACCAGTAAACCTGGAACAATTTAACACCGTTTGACATTAGCATAACCAAAAATGGTTAAAATGGGGATTGTTCATTGAATCAAGCATCATATTTTAACTGCACAGTGAACATCATAAAAATAGCTTATTGTTCCATAACATATCAGAAGTGATAGAGTGAAAGTACACCAAGAATTGGATACTAACATACTGAAATCCAAGCATACTTTCATGAATCGATGCACTAAAAGAAAAGGGATAAAAAAAGAGAAACAATGACAAGCAATGTGATTGCAAAAGACAAAATTTCCATAAGTGTACGCCATCCCAGAAGATATTTTAATTATCTGGCGCAGCACAAAATTTATTAATAAAAGACTTTGATGGCTTACCATCTGAACTGATCATAGCATCATCGTCAACATCTTTTATATCCTGTCTAGTTTGTTTTGCAGACACTGTGATCACCCCACGATCAACCTTTTGCTCCGGAATTTCACATGATCCATTGAAAGGACCCATATAACAAAACCTGTTACAATAGAACCTTACAGTTAAAAAAAGATGCATTATCACCTGTTCAACAAAAACAAGCATACAATCCATGGACACCAAGATGCATATAAATGCAGACCAATCCTTCTCATAATGAATGCAAGTACATGCATGTCTGCTAATATTGTTCAATAAAATCTCCAGGTTGCATATTAAGTCACCATTTTTGTTCATCCAAATAAACTTTATATAGGTAGCATAAGATGACATTCATTGTTTCCTCTGCAGGGAAGAGCCAATGCATAATACAAACAGAATATGCAGGAAAAGAAAAAATTGTCGCCAACAGATGACAACAGCTAAGGACACAGGAGGAGCTGAAGGCATGTAAAGACAATGTCGCATCCAACTGAAAAGGACAACATTGTCACATTAAACAAAGATCTATTATGGTGAGATGAATATTGGGGACCAGAAAAGACTTTTCCCTTTACAGCGGAGCATACTCCTGGAGTGTGATAGCAAGCCTCTCCCTGGTTGACAGCATCCAGGACAAGGGGGTATCAGTCAACCATCCACCCTCAAGATTCAAATTTGATGAATTGATCTCCTTGTCCTGCCAGGTCGCAAACTATATTCTACCAAGGCGCAATGAAAATTCAAAACATTCCCAACAAAAGAAATGGATCCAGCTCTCCTATACAACCACAAAGTTACTACAAAATTGACCTGGCTGATAGAAGGAATCGCAGCCTTCACCACATAGAATAGCCAAAAAAAAGGAAAAAGGCATCCTCCTGTCTTTTGACACAAGTATTTCTCCAAAAGAGTATTGGATAATAATGAATCATGCTATAAAAGAAAAGCACAAGAAAGAGCATTCAAGGATATGAATGAATGATCTACTGTGAACAAATGAACAGTAAAACATATGATGAAATGCAATTACCATTCTTCAGGTAATGTTTTAACATCAAACCCCGAACTCAACATCCTCCACTTCCTGCACTTATCACACTGCACCCATTCGTGGTCAGGTTTGTACAGGGAACCACCTTTTTTCTGGAGAAGTAAAGAGTGCATAAATGAAACATGTCTAGGGAAACTGGAAAAAAAAATAAGGAAATCCATAAAGATTCATTAAGAACACGCTATGAGTGAATATAAAAAAATGGGGAAACTGACAAGAAAAAGTTCTTGCCACACTATTCAATATTTGAATCAATCCCAAATCTAAGATTGTTTCATTTTAAAAATACATGGCAACCAGTCATTGCAAATCAAAAGATAGTTCATCTTCCCAATACATAACCTCTATGCTTGCTGGTTACTACTGAAATTTGGAGGACAAAAGTGTCTAGAAGAAACAAACAACATTTTTCTCAAATAGATTATAGAAGAAAGTAGAACAAGGCAACAAGCTGCATGTCTAAAATAGAATGTCCCCACTATATATCACCAGGCCACTTGAGTCAATTTCTTAGTTGGATAGCAACACAGTAAGCCTGTTATGTCGCATCATCAACCCACCATTCAGACATTTTTCAAAGAGATTTGAAAACTATTTTCCCAGCAATCGACTAATCCATCTTTGTCAGACTATGTTTGTTTCATTCATTGTTATATTTGGCAAAATAAAGTGTTCTACATATGCCATATATCTTCTAAAATCTTTTAAGAGCATCCATCAGTATGATGAAGGTTGCATTTTGATGAAAGAAACTTCTAAAAGAACATATACACAGAAAATCAGTGGCGGAAAACTGATCTCATAATTGTTTTTTTTTTTAAATCCCACAATAAATAAAGGTCCTTACCAACTTCAGCGTTTCAAAATTATTAGTCCAATACTCATCTGCCTTCACTCCCAGCCACGCCTCTAGTCGAGCATATGGTTCACAATCAAGGAAAGATTGCTTGGCATTATGCACGCCCACCCGACCATTTCCTTCATTCTGTTCCAGTTTGCCAAAATAGGTGTATCAGTTGAAATGAACAGATTCGTGACATACACATATCCTTGGTTTTATCAACCAGCTTTTGGTTAATTAATAGAGTTAGATTTCAGTTTCAATTTCCACAAAATCAGAAAACTAAAAACATAAGCCCACCATCATAGCTACAGAAAGCTGAAAACTTCAGTTGGTGCTATAATAATACCACCAGCATCATTATCTTCTCATGCATCCTATAAAATGAATGCAAGTTGGAGGCAAGGGCATTCAAGATCTTGTATGAACAGATATACCAAATTTTCTTGTAAGCATAATATCCATATTATTACTTTGTATGTATAAAACAGGACCATGAACTCCAAATTTCTGCTCTGTTTGTATCCATGCAACATAGCACTCCATGCACAATTAAATTTTATTTGTAAACTTCAAGTATTTATCCCAGACTTTCAACGACTAGAAAAGAGTAAAGGTATCCAGGCTCATTTTAGATTACCAAACATAATAGTGTTGCAAGAAATATATGTCTACATGTCCTTCAAACCAATCGAGACCAAATGCAGTCTAAGAAAGCAAGTCTTCTTGCAAGCATCTCTATCCTGTACCAAACGTGCAATGGGAAATAGAACATACAAATAAGCTAAACAACTGAAAATATCTAAAAAGAAACATTGCTACCATTAAATCAGTAACATCAATGACACCAATCACGCCTCGACCCCAATCTCCATTGTGAATCATGCCACCAACTCTCTTATAGGCCTACAGTGGGAAGACAAATGTCAGATTGAAACAATGAAACCTGATGGCACATTAATAAAAGGAATGCGTTGAAATTGATTTGAGATTATAAGGGAAAAAGAATCCTGCCCCAGGAAGAAATGGAAAGGCAACTATAATCATATATAAAAATCTGTTTAAAAACCAAATTCAAGAGCATTCATGATTAGCATCTCCCTTCCGGTTAGAAAGAGAGAGGTCCCTGTTAACATAACTTTTTGGACAGTTAATATAATGTAAACTTGAAAATCAGCTATAGAAATATTGGAAGCCCTAGCAAACTGATTAACCATGAAAAATGATTCCAAGGAACAGAAAGGTAATATACATTTCAATGAGCATCATAAAATGCAAACCAAAGCTCAATTGGCTCCAATGTCATTAAAGAAGATAGGTGAAAGGACGAGAAAAGTGAAAGCACACAAGAAGGCATATGTCACAAGTTGTAAAGAATGGAAAAAGTAACATCATAAAACAGAAATTCACCTCAATTAATCGACCATGCCAATACAAAAATATTCCACAATTTGCCTGCTCAAATTCCAACTGAGAGCGACCAAGAGTTAAATGAACACGTTTCCCCATGATGTTACCAGTTGCTTCCGAAGTCTGATTCAAATATTTTGCCAGTGGTCGACTTTTAACCTTCTCAAAAGATAATGACCAATATGAAATGAGAAAGGTAAATAGTTAATAACAGACACTACCTAAGAACCATGAGATCTTATTAACAAGCACATACCAATGAACCTTGCAGATAAATCCTTATTCGTGGAACTAAGAAGATGACTTCAAGATATGACCTAAGTGAGTAATCTAAAAAAACCTAGAATTAAAGAAAACACAAGATAAGTGAGATTGAATATAGAGCATAGACATTGAGGCACATGGTGTGCATTTGCATACATATTTCCCGACACAATGTGACATGCATGGCAATTATAGTGTAAATGATGAGAGAGTAAAACAATTGTAAGAAAAAAAAGGGCGAAAGAAGAGAATTTCTGCGATAACAGATTTTCAGAATTTTAAGAATGATGGAAAAAAGAAAGTGAGAAATTTCAAAATCATACCATCTCATATTATCAGTAGTTTTATACAATGTTCTTGTTAATTATCTATTGACTGCAAAGCAAAGTTCATCGCAAACCAAAGCTACTTGTTTTATACTTGTTTCTAAGAGTGAAAACAAAGAATTTCTGCAGTAACAGGTCTTCTGAAAGTGTGATGGAAAAAAGAAAGTGAGAAATTTCAAAACCATGCCATTTCAAATTAGCAGTAGTTTTATATAATGTTCTTGTTAATTATCCATTGACTATGAAGCAAAGTTCATCACAAACCAAAGCTACTTGTTTCTACTTCACTATCAAACTAAATCAAGAGAAGAGAATACACTACCGTTTTGCTAATCTGGCCAGGACGAGATCTGAGCCTTCTAGAACGGACCAGAATGTCACCTTTATGAAAGGAGCTCCCACCAGTCAATCCACGATCCCATTCCAAACAATATTGTGATCCCCATTCATCTAAGTTCCATATGAAAATTTGTGTCCCTGTACGGTTTTCACGGAATAAACCTGCTTTTGCACCAATCAAATATTTATCAAAAGGCGAAAATTCCTTAATAACTTTCAGGTTGTACTTTGCTAAAGCTTCTGACTGGACACTAGTGTCAACTTCCATAAACTGTCCTTTTCTGCGGTAGCTTACAATGGGTATCTCAAGATTCTGCAGAATAAAAAATTAAGGTGACAAAACAAATATTAAAGCTAATTAACACATAAAAACAGAAGTAGGTCACTGCGTACATCTTTTCCTTCATTTAAAGATTGTGAAAGAAAGGCTATGGATCTGGAATCATTAGTCTGAGTTATAACCAGAGCATCCCTGCCTAATCTCATTGCTCCAGTCTGAGAAACCCACATCCAGATGATTGCATAGGTGTTAGTAGTTGATAAATACAATTTACAGGCACTTACAACAATTTAGTACTAGAACCGCAAACATAAAAGCAAGAAAGGCTACCTTAAATCCAACACCAAATCTTCCAATGCGATCCGGATCATCGGCCTCAGGTTTCTTGTGCCCAAAACAAACCATTTTCTCTACCTCTTGATGGATCATGCCATGACCATCATCTATAACTGACAGCATAGGAATTTCTTTGCCAGCTCTTTTTGAATATATTTCCTCAATAGAAATGTCCAGTCTGTCAAAAATAAGCCAAGAGATTAGAAGCACATCTAACAAAATCAATAACACAATGAAACCAAGACAATTCAAATGCAAATGTACAAATTAAAATTTATGTATATGAAAGAAGAGGAAAAGAAATAATTAACCAACTTGCTCAATTTAAATTACCTAGTTGCTTCAGCATCCCTGGAATTATCAACAAGCTCAGCTATTGCACCAAAAATCCATGCATAATGCACTTGACCAAGAGTTTCCAGGTAGCTTGGATGTGCCTGAGCATAATTTTTCTCTGATGGTGGAACCTGTTTCGCAGCAAGAGGCTGGTGTCTCTGACAAGTTTCAGTTGCAGTATTGCCACGATGGTGATCTTCGAGAGAGCCTTGAAACCTGTCACTAGGAGAGCCATTATCTTCACAGTGTTCTTGACCATCATTCCCACTGCATGTTTTCTCCACCCGATAAACAACTTGGACATGGCTAAAATTTGAGTCTTCATCAGGAGGAAGTATGTAGAATTGACAGGACTTAACTTTTGCAATTCCAACCTACAAAAGCTATGGTGTCAGTTCTATAAGTTATGCTTCAGGGAACAGAACATAACACACCAATAGTGATAAATTTAACTCAATCAACATAAAAAGTAATCCTCATTTTTCCAAACTGGTAGAAGTTAACCCTATGGACTTTGCTTTCTCCATTTCGCATGCACAGATAAAGACTACTTTCTAAATTTTACTACAGAAAGATCAATGGTTGTAGTGCTCCTTTACTCAGAGAAAAGTTGAAATTTAGAGAAAAATACCCATTGGGAGGGGGGGAAAGAAAAACAGTTAAAGGAAGCTAAAATATCAAGACTGAATAAATTTCATCCAGAAAATAATGATCAATGCTGGCATCTGCAACAGTGTATTACATAGTAAATTGCAAGTATGTATTTCTACTATGGGAGGAAATTTGTGCCACGAGTCAGTCGAGGTAAAATCATTTGGACAACTGTCAACTCAAACGCAACAGATCAAATATTCACATCAAAACCTGACACAAGCATGACTTATTTATCAAACAGGTACCATGAGAATCCAAGAAATCCATTTGATAAACCAGTATGTGTCAGTTTGGCACACCTATTTAACACAAAATAATGGTCTCCGTTTATTTTTCAGTTTATATATTAGTTACACAAGGAAAGTGCACCACTAGCATTCCAACTGTAGTTATTTGAGTGACCCCATGCTATCGATCTATAGCTCAAATTTAGATAACTAGCAAAAAATTCAATTTAATTTTTTTTTTTGGCTAGTACAGGGTAAGTATGTTCAGATGGATAAGTCATTAAAATTATTAACAGGTCAAGACATGTTTCCAGTCTTGAAATAATAGGCAGCCCTTACCGAGTCTTTCTTTCGAAGATAAGTCAAAAATCTGCACCATTCAGATCTGTCACGAGTAGACTCTGGAGCAGGACTCAAAAAGCAACTAGGCAGATCACCAAGGATATGTACCCTGGCTCTTGGAACTATATCACTTAAACTCCAGCATTTTGGCCTGACAATTATCTATCAGTCAGAAAATTCAAATTTCTATTCATCAACACTGTTGTATAAGTTCAGATGTTGAATCGAACAAGTATATCTATTCAGTGATTTGCACTTACAATAAAAAAAGGTAATGGCATGATAACAAAAAATATAAAACAAATACCCCTGTTAACAGCAGAATTCCTGCAGAGAACTAAGCAATTACCTGACTATAACAACCCGGAATATGAGCATTCGAAAAGAAAAGTCAGTTTCTCGTATTAGTATTATCACCCGGATGGTCGCTCTTGTTAATTCATGATCAATACATGGTGGAACACTAGCAAAATGACCTGTCTTTTTCTTGTATTTTCTCTGCCTGATTGTATAGGACAAGCCTTTTGCTTTAGTCTTGTTTTTCTTTTTTACAGATAAATATCTTTTTACACAGAGACACAGAAATGACTCAAAGTACAGCAGACCATAACCAACCATTACGGTATACAGTGAGCCCCGGATTCTACCTACTAATGATGTGGTGATGAATCGCGGTTAATTACACCCCAGAACAAGTTTAGAAAATAGTATCAAAAAAAAATGACCAGAGAATGAGCACATACAGTTCTGCAGGAGGCTTTAGGCACTGTGTCCGGCATATAGGTTTGTTGTCTTTCATAAGCAAAACGTATGGGCCTGGAAAATCAAAATTACCATGTCAACACAGACTTCATGCAAAGGAACCTTCCAGATGCAGAAATAAGAATTTCTGAATCCAAAACACAGCTTCTATATAGTATTTAAATACATTGTTCATATTGAATTGGCACTTACAGGGTACTTGCCACTTTCATCACTCATTTGTATTTTAAATATCAACACAGCAAACATCAACACGGGTACGCTCTATCACGTAACAAAATTGGCTTTTATTACAGAAATGGATAAAAACTAACCTGGAGCCAGATTTGCTTCTCCCATTTATAAACCTGCCAAATCAAACCAAATGTCAAGCATAAGATAATGGAATGTTAAACCAAAAACAACAGCACAAGCAAACAACATTGTTAAGAACTACAAACAAACGACAGCATCAACTATTCTCCGAAATGGTGCACAGTCAACTGGCATCCCTTCAAGCCATTTCTTCAGAAATTCTTGAAAATAAACTGAAACTTCCCAACTTCGAACAAATAAACTTTCTTTACTTTTCTTAACCATAAAGGAATCAGCATTGAATTTCCATAAGATGATTAACCTGTTTTCAATCGTTGCCAAATACACAGAGAACCAAACTAGAATTCGAGCACAATCACAACTTCCACAAAGGTTTGTCATTGAGCTTTAACAACAAATTAATAGTATCACTGCATGAAATATCAATTTAATGCATATCATATGCGTATGAATAAAACAAAAGGCATAGAATAAATGAATCCATCTATACAGTCACATTATATTAATTTCAATAAATCCTCACCCAAACACAAGAAACCTAATTACTCGTAATCCAGATAAAAATCATATTTTAAGTAATAACAACGTCTAAAACACAAAATGTAATAATGAAACTCGCAATTTTCTAATCTTGGTATACAGTCACTTAGAAACCCTAAATGTAAAGGCAAGTATACATGCAAAAAAATCAAAATGTAGCACCATGCAATCCCATTCTGAAAAAATAAAAAAAATATTACGACTGATTTAAAAAAAAAAAATCAAAAACCCTGGACTAAGCCAGTTGCAATACAGAAGCTGACTTGCTAGGAAAATCAAAATCCTCCTCCTCTCTCTTTCTGAAGAAAAACCTTCTCGCTTAATATTTTCGGATACGTAGAGAGTGTGATCGTCGAGAAACACTAAAAATAGTTTTAAAAAAATTGATACTTTGAGAACTAAGAAGTTAGAAAGAAACAAAAACAAGAAGCTAAGGAGGTTTTTACTAACTACTAATGCTGCTAACTGAGAAAAGAAGACAACTTTAAATAACCCACGGGAAAAGGAAGATACGTGAGGTGGAGAGTGAGAGAGGAAGAGGGAGAGTAGAAACAGAGGAGAGTGTAGGCACCGTTCAGTGCGGCGTTTTTCCTGAGTAGTGGCGTTGGTGGTGGTGGTGGTGGTGGTGGAGAAAGTACACGTCCTGCTGGCTGTTTTTTCTTTGTTTCGAAAGGGACCGGAGGGGAAAGAGATTTGAGTGCGCTGTTTTTTTTTTTTTTTTGGATTGAATAATTGGTGGGCGGTGACAGTGAGTAATTTTAAACATTTTCTTAAGTCTTGAGGTATATTTTTTCATCCCGGTGATGAAATATAACCTTAAATAATTTTTTTTATTTTATATAAAAAGACACAAGCAAAAAAAATAGGATAATTTTATTATTATTGTATCATTATTATTATTTTTTATCATAAATTTTCTAATAATATTAAAGAAACTATAATCTCCACTTTCATTATGAAGTGATAAGAAAGTTATACCCTTTAATTTTTATAAGTTTTTTATTTAAAAAAATCAGATGGAGGTTATATATGAGAAATAAAAAATAATAATAATTTATTTTATTTTTTATTATTTTCAACTTTAAAGATGAGAAAAGATAGTTATTTTTTTCATTTACTTAAAAGTTATTAAAATTAAATGTTTTTCTTGTAAGAGTAAAGCACACATGATGAATAAATTGGTTGCTTGATGAAAGTAATTTTAATGGAAAATAATTTTAATACAAGGTGGATTATTAAAAATGAATTATTATTATTTTATATTTGATAATTTATAGAAATTGAGATGGAAAACACTTAAATGTTTTGGCCATAACATGGAAAAAAAATACAAAATCATTTATTAATGTTTTTTTTTAAGTTCATATGTGCATAGAAAATTACATGTAATTGTCTTACACATCATTTAATAAAAATAATAATGAGATATAAAAAAGTGTGACGATGGAAAAAAAATATTATAACTATATTTATATGTAGTTTTTTTTTACAAGATGTAAATATTTTAAATATAATATCATAGATAATTATACATTTTTTGGTTTATGGTGACCGTTAAGAATTTTTTTTTATTATATCCTAATTTAATAACACGATTCATATAATTTAAAATATATAATTATGGTATAATAAGATATGTTTTGTATTTGAATGTATTTTCTAGCAATATAATCTAAATTAAAGCGTTATGTGCACTAATATATCATTGTATGTTAATATATTATTTTCTATATAAATATACTATTAAATTATTATTTTATGATAATATTGTATTTGGAAGCATTTTATCAACATATGTGTGTTTGTAAATAAATAAAAATAATGAAGAGTTGTTTCATTCTAGTTTTTATATCTCTTATGAAAAATATTTTTCACCTTTCTAAACCATAAAATGTTTTTTTTTCTTCTAAAACTTATATTTTTATTTAGTTTAAAGTGAGTTTCATTGATGAATTTTACACAATATAATAAACACCAGTTGTTATTCCTTCATGTTATTATTGGTTTATTGCATGCTTTATTACGTGCTTGTCAGTTGTTATAGATTTATATAAAAAATATAATAAAAATCAATCAAGAAAACATTTTTATAATTAATGGTATTTTAAAAAAAACTATAAAATTAAATTTTCAATCGATAAAAAAACATATGAAAAAATATCACAATAATCAGTAGCATTTAAAAAAAATTGCAAAGCTAAATCTTCAATTAGCTCAATATAAAAAATAAAATTAATAAAAAAAATAAAAAAATGATAAATATAGAGAAATATTATAGGAATTCAAGGAAATATTGTAGCAATTCACAATAAAACTATAAACTTAAATTATCAACTGGTTCAATATTAAAAAAATAAAATTAACAAAAATAATTATGAAAACAATACCAAAACAAGAGATATTTCTAGGAAAAAAACAAAGAAAAAAACATGTGGAGAAAGCTAGAGTTAAATTTTCAATTAGCTCAATATTAAAAAAAATCAACAAAAATAATTAAAAAAAAACATGCAAATAAATATTATATCAAAACAAAAATCATGTGGGGGAAATACTATAATAATTTATAATTTTTTCAATAAAAAATATAAATCTAAATTCTTAACTAGCTTCATATAAAAAAAACTATTTTAAAAAAAAATCATATAAAAGAAAGAAAGAAATACAAGATAGGTGGTTGGAAACTTGATTTTAAAATTTTTTTGGATCTATTTTTTTTTAATTTATTTTCACTTAAAAACACTTGATAAATATTATTACCATCTTAATAAATCAACCTCTCATCTCAAACACATCAATAAATTAGTCTAAAAAGATGAAATAAAATAAAATCTTTTTCAATCTCAATTTTCTTTTTCAACCAAAAGAAATATAGAAACATCTTAATAAATTTTCATATAGAAAAATATTATAGCAATTTATATTTTTTTAAATGATAAAGTTAACTAGTTTAATATTAAAAAAATCAATAAAAAATTTAAAAAATAAAAATTTATTTGTTTTAAAAAATTCAGTCATGAGAAAAAAATAAAAAAAACAAAAAATATTAGTATAATGAAAATAAAAGGTACGGGGAAAACTAAGTACTTTCCCGGTATTGATAATTAAAAAAATTCAGGAAAGTGCTTTGCATAAATAAATAAAAAAGAAAGAAAGAAAAAAAAAACCAAACAAGGCCTGTGCTGTATGAAACTCTCATTGGCGCGCAAACTCGTCTTTGAAATCATTATCGTTGCCAGCACCTCGCAGCCATATTGAATTTCTTTAGAAATCTCAGGACTGGAATCGAAAATATATTGAATCTATTTATAATGCATTTTTTCTTTTTCTTTATTAATTGAACCAAGAAGTAATGTGATTGAAAAATAAGGAAATAAAATAAAAAACACGGAAGGAAGGAATGAGTGGTTTTAACAAAGTTCAATAAAAATATTTATTATAGTCGTTTTATTTTTAAAATTATAAATATCATGTTCGTTTATTTTTTTAAATTTAAAGGTAAAATTAATTTTTATCTCAAATTTTATTTATTTTATTTTTTTAACCCCTTGTTCAAGAGAAGTTAGAGAAAATTAAATTTATTGCCAGAAAGAGAAGATTTTTGTTGGGATGGATTCTAGCAAAAAAAATTAATATTTATATTGTATTGTTTAATTTAATGAGTTTTAACTTGAAACTACATAAAAAAAGATCCGAGTTCGGTAAGATTTTTTGTTTTTATTTTTAAGAGAATTTTTTGTTTTTTTTAGACTATAAAAAAATTTATAAAGTTACATACCATGTCTTGGGTTGAAAAATCGGTTTTAGATAAAAAAAAAATTTATGTTTTATTTTTTTAATTATTGCGATGTCAAAAAATTAGGCAGTATCACATGACAAGTTGTCTTATTTATTTATTTTATCTAAATAATTTAGGGCTGGTGATCGTACGCTACATTAAAAGAAAATTAAGAATCCAAGCACACAAGCCCCCGCATGGCCTACAAGCCCCCGCATGGCCTAGCATGCCAAGCTCAACAATATCTATTTTTTTTAATGTATTTTTTAATTAATGCCTTTATATATATTTTTTAAAAATAATTTTAAAATTTATATGTAAATTAATACATCTTCTTTCTTTTATCTGTCATTTAGATTCTTTTAAATAACATTTTTTTAGTTATTTTGTATGCATTTAGTTTTTTAAGATATTATTTTAATTCATCTATAATTTTTTAATTTTTTTATATAAATAAAATTTATTTTAAAAAATTAATAAAATTTATTTTTAGATAATATTTTCAATACATGTAACATTGTATTTTTTTTATCTTTTATTTTATTTAATCAATTTCATATATGTCTATTTTATTATTATTTAATTAAATAAAAAATTAATTTTTATGAATAAAATTGTTAAACACAACCGAATATCCAAGTTGTGAGACCAAATATTTTTATTTATATCTGGCTTTCAACTTTTAACTTTTAACTTTTTATTTTTATTTATTGTTAATAATTAATTATTTATTTATTAACACATAATTTTTAATTTAAAAATTATCATAAGCTTTTTGATTTTGATTTTCATATAAAAACATGTTGAAAAATATTACGTATATATATATATATATATATATATATATATATATATCAATCCACAATAAAAACACATGTTAAATAACTAGTAATTATTTAAGGATATATGAAGGCCATCGAAATTACGAGAAAAAGAAGAATAAATCAGGTCAGAGGCCCATCTGCCTTCACATTATGCAATTGTTTTCTGTGCAGCGGTCCAGAATTAGAAACCGCTAAAAAGGGCATGAAGTTAAAATCTATGCCAATGTTGTGTTAATTAGGCGGATGAATGCTTATTAACTCCAAAATCTATGCTACTGTTGTGTTAATTAAGTATATTTTTCATACAAATCATATATTTGGGTGGGAGGTATAGTTGCTTTTTTTTTTAAAAAAAATACAATCTTTTTAAAGCACAAATTATATTTTTTAAAAGTAAAAAATATATTTTTTTATTTTAAAAAAACCACCACACGTTCACCCAAGAACAAATTTTTTTTTTTTTGATTTACGTGAGGTGTCCGGACCAGCTTACGCGCACCACGACAAATTTCCACGACCCACTGAATACCATGCAAACCTAGTAGATATGTAAGGCACCGCGAGGATGACAAACATGCATGCTAGAGCTCGAACCCAGGTGCAGTGAAAGAAGACAAGCCCCTTAAAAAAAACAAATATTATTTATATTATCACCAATTTTATTAAATGCATCCCAATACCAAACCTGTTTGGAAACGTGTACATATATATTTTTTTAAATCAATGATCTAAAGGTCAAATGCAAGTTGGCTCTTGCCTGACTCGTGCTGGATGATCAAAACCTCAGAGGGCTTCCTGTCCTTGCAGAGATTCTATCTCCATCATTGAGCTGTGTTAATGACATGGAGCAAATAATTATGCAAGGAGAATACATTCCATTATGGACACCTTGATAGGTGGAAGAAAGATGTAGAAACTAAATTTATAATGATGTATGAGGCGTCGACATAATTGACCAGAAATGATTTTTCCACTCATGATATGAACATGGTCTTGATTCTTTTCTATGGACTTTATGATCTCAACAATTATTAATTATTTATTGAATATTTCTCAACGAATTCCTTATAATTAATATCATACAATATCGGTAGGTCCCTCACCTTGAGAGGAGAGAGTGAAAGCTGCCAAAGGCAGCAATGAGTGTGAGAAAAGTGGTGGGAGTCGAGATCATGTTCCTCTACTTCTTTGATGTGAAATTGTATCTTTCTCTAATCTCTAATAACAATTATCTCTAATAACCATGGCCGCTCCCGCGGACCTTGCAGGTAAGGGATTGTTCCTCGACGTGAAGGTGTTTCTGTTCATTGGTGTGAATCATCCCCGAGTGTAATAATTTGAATCAATATCATTGCCTCCTCTCTATTGTGACGGGATTGTCCTAATCACGCCCTACTGGGTGATATACTGGGGTTTTTAGAGACTCCCACAGAGGAAAAATATTATGCTTATTTTTATTTTAAAAAATACTCCTTGGAGGCGTTCATATTCTTTACTGCTCAACCAGAGTTATATAACGAGGATCCGTTTTCAGCTTAGTTTCACTCAAAGATATGGTAGGGAGGAGCTTGCTTTCAAATGGAAACAGGTTAATCATCATTCTAACATAATTAGCACAGCCACCCATGGCATCACTGGCTCCTATCATTAGTGGACCGTTTGAAGAAAGAGAGATGGCTGTTGCAACAGAGAAGAAAATCACCCCTAATTTACCAAGTGCATCAATGTATTTCCTTTCACATTTTTATTATGAGAACATTTAAAAAAAAATATTACAAATCTAACAGCATGATTAACTTTATCTATCATCCGATGCAAACTTCAACTCCCATGTTGGCACTGCAAAATCTATAAATTGACACCCAGCAAACAGAACTGTGTTGTCAAACATTTTAACACCTACTTAAATATTTCCTTTGGAATATAAGAATTTCCTATTAGGAAATCAATCTTCCCAAACATGCATCATTATCTGTACTAACCATAACAAATTAACAATGACGATGTGACATACCAGGATGGATGAGTGCGCATTTGTTTGAAAAAAGTACCAGGATCCCAAACTCAAGCTCTCTGAAGAGATTTCATTCAATTGGAAGACCTCAACTGGATTATCCTTTTCAAGTGTCCAGAAAGATAAGGTCCAATTAACAACAACGCATCCTCCCATAGGGCAGAGCAATGATACACTGATTAGTAAATGCATCCTTCAATGACTGGACCTGGTTTCTGCAAAATATTTACCAGCAAAGGGAGCATTATTTACTCGGCTCAGATGGATTCCAGTTTATTGTCTCCCATATCAGTTGTCGTGAAATGAGGTTTAGAGGGGAAGACGAAGACAGTGGATGCAGCGATTGAGGGTTGAAATGTAGCTGAATATCTTGCTGAGGTCACTGTAACTCGAGGCAATTGTTGTGAACCTGAAGCCAATGGCACAAGCTTGTAGCTAAGGGTGTGCTCAGATTTTGGAAGAACAAAAACTGTGTCACTGTGAGACCCAGATAACACAAAACTCTGTGCATCTGCCAGTGAGAACTTGACTTCTTGAAGCAACTGTGTTTGATTCCGAATTTTAATCAAGTACATAATGGGATCTCCAAGAACAGCATAAGGAGGACATTCCAGACTCAATACCAATGGGGGTGACTCTACTTTTATGTTGGGAAGTTTATGTTTGGTCAAAACCCAATCTTTTTTTGCATCAGAAGTGGACAGATCTTCCTTTTCAGAATTCCTCCTCCATCTTAGAGACACTGACCCCAAATCAAGACTTGTAGATTCCACTTCAGGAATGACAGTGAAAACCTTTTTGAACTCTTCTCCAGGAACTAGATGGGCAGGACTTAAAAGATCCATGCCACTATGTTGCAAGGTACACTGCCTCTCAACGCCATCATCCACTTCAATAGACATTGACTGTAATAGCAAAGGAACCTCACTGCTGTTCTTGGCACCAATGACTAGTACACTAGTTTCATTCAGAGGAAGTGACGCCAACTGATCTGATCCAGGGACAGACTTGATTCTTGAGAGCAACAGTGGATCCTGGCGGAATGGCAGCATAAACTGATGGCTAAACACAACAGCAGTCTTTCCTTCAATTTGCAAGCTCTTGTGGACATGGATTCTTTGTGAAGTTGATTCATTGCTATCTGGAAAATAGCCTAATGATACAAAGAGCATCACCGGTTTGGGTCGATGCCACTTAATTTCTAGCTTGCAGGACCATGATTCTCCATCTTTTAAGACAGGAACAGAAACCAAACCAAAAGACTGCTGAATTTTCTTAATTTTGTCAGGACCCACTGGAGATTCATCTTCTCCTTCTGGCCCAGAAACTCCAAGAAGTTCAACATGATGGCTATCCATAGAGAATGGTTCCTCTTCCCTGGGACTAAACAGCCCACCTCCTTTTACATCTACCAGATTGATTTTCAACTCACCAGAGAATATGGCATGATCCTTGGAGACCACAGTGACAGGAATTTTGAAGCATTCCCCAACTAATGCTGGCCCAGTAGCTCCTAAAATAAGATCTACTTGTGGTTCTGGTTCTTCAACCTGGGCAGCCTTCTGACCAGAAAATGCAAGAGCAGGATCCTTCATTGGAAAAGTTTCGGCACGGTCTTCAAACTTCCAAAGCGGTAGATCCTCCATCGAAGCAGGACTTTCAGCCCCACAACATATTGTGAAGTGGGGTCTCATTTTTGCAATGACATATATGCACTCTAGCTTCCCACTTTGTTCTGCATTAAACCAAATGTGGACATTATTAGTACATGATCTCACCAATCATACTGCAAGGAGAATGTTAGACAAGAAGATAACATGCTAAGAAGCTCCAAATATTCAAATCTTCAACAGGATCCATCATCTTTGTCAATTAGGGTAAGGTAGTGCCAATTCGATCCAGTCAAATTGCTAAATGAACTGTATAGGGACTTGAGATTCATAGGAAAAGGAGCACACAGTAGCACCAACATGTATGGACCATGGACATATTTTATAAGGTAATTTATATTCAAAATCAACAATGAATTCATGACAAGTATTAAGTAAATCCCTATCTATCTCTCTCACATAAAACCATGCACAAGGACTAGGCTAAAATTCAAAATGGGAGGAGAGGGACACACCACCAGATTATGGAGGCATAATCAATATACAGCAATGCCCAGATCAAGAGCATGAAATGGATCACCCCTACGTACTACTGAGTATAGGAAATGAAATAGGAGTTGGGGGGTAGAGAAGAGAAAGAGGGAAGTGGGAGAGAAGAAAAAAGCAGGGTTATAGAAAAACAAGAATATCATTAGAGAGAGAAACAAACTTTAATCTCAATCTCAATGCTTAAATTACAACCGCAAAAATCAGGGTGATAGCCGCTCTTATTTAGGGACCCAAACCTACTAAAAATATGAAATATAATAGATAAAGGGAATCCTAACTAGGAAATGTAATAGACCTGATTGATACACACTTCAAACACTAGATAGGAAATAATTTTTTTTTCAAAATCTCAAATAACAATTAAAAATCCAATGCAAATCATCAAACGGTCAAATAATAAACCCCAGAAGTCTGGATTTGTTGTCCACCTGGTTCAAACTTCCCAAGTGAAACCATTTCTAATTTGTGTGAGTTATGACTTCTGTAAACTGTGATGAGAATGTAAATTAAAAATTTCATAAAATAAATTAACTGACCTGGTTTGACATCATACGTTAACCTAAGCCATTTGTTTGTAACAAGTGCCAAAGAAGGAGCACTTTCAATTCGCCAACCTTGTTGGCCACTGGATACTGCAGCTGATGGGCTTTCAGAATTCGTGATGACAAAGTTACACTCTGATTGATTAAACTGTACTTCTAATTTATCTATGTCAACAGGTAGAGGTAATTGTGATAGAAGTGACACTGTAATCGAGGTGGATGCTCCTGGCTTAATAACTGGTTCGTGAAAAGCAACTGAAGCAAGAAGTACCAATCTAAGGGGACTAACGAGATCAATTTCAAGATGCAGTGGATTTTCTCCATTCACTTGGAGATCACTATTGCCTTCAATTGACTGTAACCCGGTTTCTCCACTAACAAGGTCAAAAACCTCCTTGTGTATAATTTCTCTCTGCGCAAGACTTGCAGGACCAGCAGGACCACATTCTTTATACCTGAGAGACTGGATCCCAGAATCAGATGATACAGGCAATGCAGCCAATTCAAGAGAATACTCAACGAACTCTTTCACTCTACCAGATTTCCTTGCGCACTCTCGCAAATAACCCAAGACTTCCCACAACAAAGTGACCCAACCCTCTTGTCTGTATAGAGATGCAACAGCATCAAGTAATTGTTTTGCATTACTTAAATCACCTACCCCAAAGTATTCCTTTGCCATGTGGAACCCACATAAGTGGGCCATCCTCTGGGTTTTGAGATTAGAGAATGTTTCATAAGCTTTTTTAAGAAGAGCAATAATTTCAAAGGAATCTTGAAATCTTTTTCCTTCTGCAATAGCATAATGAGTGTACTCTTCATCAGTAAGACTGCAGATTGAATAAACAGCACATATAATTAGTCGAAGTGGAATACGCAAAGCAAACATTTTGAATACTAATCAGTCAAACTTACGATTGCATGATTAAGGCATCCCCTTGCTCAAGTAACCGAGCAAACTGACCGACATAAATAGAAGGTGCTACAGATTCAGCATTACTATCAATTTCATCTGCAGTTTCAGACATTGTTATTGAAAGTTCCAAAGTAGTTCTCTTCTCCTTCAAGTAGTGCGCAGCTAACTGTTTTGAAATCAAATGTTTTGTTCAACTCAGTAAAAAGTAGAGCCTGATTAAAAAGTACCAAGTTTCTAGATGGTACACAAACATGTAAAAAATTAAATAAATAAAGCAAGAATGAGATTAAGTTGGCTCACACATATAATTTGCAAGTTATGCAACTAGAATCTTCAAAAAGAAGATGCAATCTGAGAAGTTAAGATATAATAAAACCAACACCGCTTGCCAAGAGATTGGACTGACTAAAAATCCATTCAAGTGTAAACTGTACCTTTTCAATGTGAGGTGCATTTGTAGATAAAAATATTGACAAGATATATAGAAAAACATCATTGTCCATGTCCTTGGAAAATGATAATACAATACACTGACAGTGTAGTCATGGTTATTAGATTGTTATGGTGATAACTATGGGTTAATGTAACTTCAGACTGAAATAAAGAAAAGAGGTTAATATGCATGGCAAATCCATGAACCATCACCTTAAATTTGAGATTTAAGATAATATCAAAACATGACATCAAGACTATCATATATGGTCACACAAGAAAATCCTCTATGTTTATCTCCCAAGTAGCATCAAAGCTCATAATTTGAATGGATGCATGCTATGATGCCACAAACACTACCCTGGTTACTAGGTTTTGCATGGTAGAATGGTTAAGAATGAATGGCGATTCCCATGGTTTCTCCTCCCTTGGTCGAGTAGCTTCTTGGTGATCCTCGAAGCAACAAATCATTATCGAAGGATTTTGCTCAAGTTGGGTAGTCCCCAATGTGAATGGCACTAATTCTTGAGGGGGATCTTTATTAGCAACAGGTATGAGTAAGAATTCTAAATTAATTAAAAAGTCAAGAAAGTTAGACATAAATGGATCCATGACACCTTTGCCTTTTATGCTCAAGGTAGTGAACGAAAAAATCATTGAGATTCTCCTTCATTTTCTCATAAGAAACTTTCCAGCGCTCACCTCTCCCTAAAACTACATGCAGGACAAGCACAAAACATGAAAAGAAAAGTACCCCCTCTTCAAAAAAGAAAAAAAACGAACAAAAGAGAACAAAAAGGAAAGGAAAACAAAAGAAAAAATATGTCTGATTAATTAACAATTCAGCATTGGTCAAATCTTGGACTGCAATAACCTGTTCCCTTAGGATTTCAAAATGAGTATGCCAATAAGATGCTAAATTTTTTGGTGAAAATCATTTCTCATCTTTCCTTTTGCTGCTCCTTTTTAATTAAAAGACAGGGTGAAAACATTCATATATCAACTGTAATATGGGGAAACAGCAGTTGCTCCCAAACACAATAAGAAGTTAAAATACCAGGAAGTTATAGAAAGTCACTCACCTGATAATAATAAGCTGGTAGAAATTCCCACTCAGTCACAGCCAGGTCTGTAGTGCCTAAAGTTGTATTTGAATTGCTATGAATAGTTTTTGAGCTTGTCTCAAGCAATTCAGCAAATACCAGAAATTGTCTGCTCATCCATTCCCAGTGAAGAAATGCAACATCTGTGGGTCCTACAAGCCTCCTGTATGAAACATTATGCTGGCGGAACCATGTAATTGCTTCTACCACCTTTCCACCATGCAATAACAGGGTTGCTATTTTGAAATGCAATTGCTCTGCAACAGTTTTTATCTGAACCAGGCGTTGAATCAATGGCAACTTCTTTGCTGTCCCAACCATCTGATGACAAACTTATTAGTCCAAGTAAAGGAATAGTATCTATGAAAACATTCTGTAGCATGAACATGGATAAATGAAAAAAAGACGTGTTTGGAATTGTATGGGTACATGAATACCTCCCGCAATATTTGATATGCATCCTCATAAAACCTCAAAGCTTCAACCCAATCTCTCCGGAACTCTGCATATACAGCAACCTAGCAAGACAACAAAGTGAGCAATTTAAACTGACTTGCACAATGAATGATTTTTAAAATGATAGACCTTGCATATTGTCTTTTGTGGAAGTACTAGTACATTATCTATGCTAACACAAATTCATAAGAACAAGCAACAAAACACTCCAAGCTCATTCCAAGTTAGCAGTGAATCAAAGGTTTGTGTTACATTTACTGTTACACATAATCAAAGGATTTTTCATTACTCAAAAGAGGGTTCACTAGCATGACACAATTAAAGTCACAATATAACCATCCAGGCTTCATCAGCACAATTCAATAATCACATAACAAGTTTTAATCTCTTGATCAAACAAAAATGAAAACCCTTACTTTAAAGCAATAGCGAACATTCAACTCATGAGAATTGAAACTCTTCTTTTCAACACGAGTTTTAATCTTCCGCCCTTCATCTTTATAATACACATTTGCTAATTCTGCAAACGTGCCTCGCAGCCTGCAAAATCCGCACTCCACATTCACATTGACCATAAAAACACATAGATCACAAACAACAAGACAACAAAACATGCCTGTCAAGTGATTGTTTCAGTAGCAAATCATCACTAGCATTGAAAATAACAAGATATTTAGCATCAATTTCCGCACGCTTGCGTAACGCAATCATTCGATCCTCACTGATCTCATCTGCATCATGATCAGTAACAATCTAAAAATTACCAAAACCATCAACTTTACCATCTCAATTAATTAGAACATTACAGCATAAAGAAAATTACCATTCGAAGAAGATTGCACAACAACAACAATCAATTTAATATTCTTCGGCCGAGTGGCATGTCTGCTCACCAACAACACAACAAAAATAATTAGCAAGACGGAGCGAAATTAATAGAAAAGAAAAGAAAAACTACATATTAAGATTTTATTTACTTGATATTTTCAATGTCAGTACAAACTTGAAGCCATTGAGCAGGATCGCCAGAAACATGACCAGAGCTAAAAAGAGCAGCGACGACAGCCGGAACTCGAGTTCGATGTTTAAGTAGCCAATCTCTCTTTAAAATTCCTCCATTATTACCTGGATCAGATTTGGTCGGCTTGGAGAGGAGAAGGGTGATTTTGGAGAAATCGGGTAAGGCTAGAGTGTTTATCGGCGGTTGTTCAGCGTTGAGAAAAGAGGAGATTAGCGGGTGGTGATCCGTGCAGCCTACTAGTGAAACTAGCGCTACCGGTGGCGTGCGTAATTCTTCTGGATATTCTTCCATTGCTGTTGAAATAAATCGATTTGGATTTGTGTCAAAATCTTCGGGCTGTTTTCTGCCGGGGACGATTTGAAGGGAAGGAATGAACATTTCTTTTTTTCTCCTTTCACATCTTTAGTGGGCTGGATCGGACTGGACCATGTGATCCACCAGAAGCGGATCTGTTGACTGCATCCGGTATTCCGGCCCACAAACTTCTGGTTTTCCCTCTCCCTTTTTGCCCGATATATTTTGCCTACATTTTATTTTTTGTGTTATATACATGTGTGTGTGTGTGTGTCTTTAGAAGAGAGCGTTAGGAAAATCATGTTGACTGTAGCTTTCTCCCTGCCTCAGGGAAAAGCATGATCCCTGTCGCCTAGCAATCTCACAGTTATTGGTCTGTGAAGATACATCGCCAGTTGCTCCATTTTATTTGACTACGCTAAACATAAATTTGTGCTTGCGAGGTGATTGTCCATGTACTAACAAGAGAGAGATTCTAAAAAAATAGGAGTGGTGATGGCCTTCTAAACTGCCTGAATCTCACAAGTGATCGGCAAATCTCACCTGAGTGAGACCCCATATATCCTCATGAGAAGTTTGGTTTCATTCAACTAGGAAAAGCATACCATGCCATTGTGCCTTGAATTATCCACATCTCTAGTTGACACTGATTGATAGAATTTTTTGCTACGTATGAACTACTACTAGTGAGGAACATGGACTAGAAGCAGAGCAATATTTCCCCGCTCTAGACCAGTCTCGGGTTCTTCAGTTAAAACAGATAGCACGCCTCCTGCATGCTTCGCGTAGCTAGAAATGATATGTTCAATCCACATCAAAAGCACCACCATGCGTGAACAGTTGGGTTTCACACTTGAAACAGATACACAGACTGAGAGTACTTGGATTTTGGCAATCAAGCATGGACGAGCAGGTTTGAGAAAGTTCAGTTCAGGATTGGGGCAATGGGAGGGAACATGGATGCTGGGACTTAGGAGTTACCTTTATAATTCAAAGCAATTCACTTTCTGAAACAACTTTAAACACGGACAGCACATAATCAACAACCTTTCATTATATCAGAATGTCACAAGCACAAACTTTTAATCTTCATCCATTCACAAGTTGCAAGGTCTAATAGAAACACTTCACATTATATATGGTTCATATGATTCCAATACTAAATCAGCTATACTGCTGGTGGTCTCATGAAACTAAAAGGTAGACATAACACATCCAATAAGCCAACCATGCCTTGATGCTAACTCAGGCGCAAAATGCACATCCCCATCCATCCCTCAGCGTGCCTCATATTGCACAACTGCAAGAAGAGAATTTACATGTCAGACACATACCTAAGCACCAATTCCTTAAAATCATCATGTGCAGGGGTTGTGGATTGAAGTTCCAGACACAAATAGTCAGAATTATTGATGGCAAAACCACACAGGATAAAAGGAAGCATATGATAGATAGGTAGTTAACAGCCACACGGAAAAATCGTCAAGAAACAACACAGGTCCTAGGTAGGCCAATGTGATATACCCAAGCTACTAAATGCATAGACTGGCATTGCATTACAAGAATTTAGGAAAAATTCTGAAGCCAGGTTTCCAATGCTTTTTCGACCAATGCAGCATACATTGACGAATCATTTACATATAGAGACATAAATGCTTAGCCAGTCAACCAAATTATTGTGCCTTGCACACACTTTTTGAAGTCACCACCTTTGTTCTTCATTTGCGTCAATTACACATATTGATTTTGAACTCCCGCCATTAATTCTAAATACAACACACAAGCATAATCTTTAAAGTTCTACCATGACGAACTATCTCAAACAATATAACTTGATGTGTACATAATGCACAACAACCACTGAAAAAGAAAACAAAAACTGAGCTGCTTCGCATGAATTGCGTGAAACACTACCGACCACCACCATGATTGAAGTTAGCAACTATTCAGGAAGCAGAAACAACCAAACAGCAATGTGACCACATCAACGAACCAAAGCACCTTAATTTCTAAGCTAAAATGTACATTCATGACACCACCAAAATGCAATATCTACAAACCATCACCCTTACCAAAACCCGCAAATTAAACACAACTAACTATTTCATCGGAAAAAAAATTGCAAATTCTTAACCAACAGGAACCCTTCAAAAAACAAACAAAACAGTGATAGTGTTCAATCCCCACCCAAAACAAAGAAATATTACAATAACCACCTCAAAAACTTAATCTAACTAACACAAGCCCACATAAAAAACATGAGGGAAAGAACAAAATCAATCAAATAAATAAAATAAAAACGTACTTCGACGAGTACGCTTCTTATAAAGAATACGGTAACCGCACTCTCTGCACTGAATAACATCTCCTGGCTTTAAAGTATTCTCCATTCCACAATCTACAAAAATTAAGAAATATATAGACAAAACATGATCAAAAGCAAAATTTAAAAGAAACCCACGATTCTATTTCATTTTCTGTGACAGAACGTGAAATTCTTGCCTCCACAGATGTAGCTGACAGGTTCTGGTTGAGGATCCATAGCTCAGCAGAGAGGGTTTTAGGGTTTCTCTCTCTTTTTTTGCTTGACAATTTAACGACCTGGCGTGCGCGTTTGAGTTTTATTTCATACTGCCCATAAGTTACTGTATTTATGGGGAAGGTTCTGGACTTGGGCCTGTACTGGATCACAGTTACTAGACTTTGTCTAAATGGCTAATTTGGAATGCGGCTGATCCGGCCTGAATCCCGGCTAGATTTCAAAAAATTTGTCAACTCAAAGTTTAAAGTTAAACTGGACGGATCGAAACGCATAGCGGTTCAAAACTTAATTTAGCTTCTTTTTTAAAAAAAAAATAACATCATTTTTATTTATATATATTAACTCACTCAACCTATATTTTGTATCAAATCATGAACAAAATCTGATGCAATAAATACAAGATTTATTACTTTGTATTGTTTAGAATTTAAAAATTATTAAAAAAATAAAAATTAATTTGTTCTTTGAAAAGCAAGTCATGAAGTTTCACCATGGTAGAAAGTAATTATGACTACAAAAAACTCTAAAATGTATCATGTTTTTATTATAGCAATTCATGATGAATTTTTTTTTACAATTTAATCCTCAAACTTTATTTTTTCAAATCTTTTCTAAAACAAAAAAGGATGTAAATTAAATTTTAACCATACAAAATGAGTTAAATTAATTTTAAAAAATAATGTGTAATGACTGATCCTTAAACCTAGCAATCAAGTTTTTAAAAATAAAATTAATGAACATAAAACTATAATTAAAAACAAAGTTATAGCCAAAAGTTACAACAAAAAAGAAGACAATGACTATAAAAAAACCCATGACCAATATAGCCAAAAGTTACAACAAAAAAGAAGGCAATAACTATGAAAAAACCCATGACCAATTTAAGTTAAGGAGGGACAAAATTGCTAGTGAGGGGACCACAATATAAAACAAAGACAAAAAAATGGTCGTTTAAAAAATAAAAAAACAATTATTTTGGTCCTTTTACGTTTTAAATTATAACTTCTTTGGTTCCTAGATATTTTAAAAATTCAATTATGGTATAAACTTAATTTTTTCTACTTTTCAATTTATTATTTAAAAAATAAAAGAGAAAATCACTGGATGTCGATGATAAAAAAAGAAAGTATTAGTTGACATTGGTATAGTCCACAAAAAATTAATTTTAATGTTAATGAAAAGAGTTAAATAGATGTTTTTTAACCTTTCTATTGCCCCAGATTGTAGATCTTAGCTTGAAAAGGTTTTGGGGTTTTAGATCAATTTTTATGTTATTTTAAGTCATATAAAAGTTTATATATATGAAGCGTTTGAGTTAATTTAAAAAAAATAGTTGATAAATAAATATTTAGATAAAAAAGCCATCACTCTTGATTTTCAAGCCTTTATAATGGCTAGAATCAGAAAAATAAATAACGTGTTGTTTATCTTACTAGGTAAAATATCATTAATGTTTTTTTATTTTTAAAGAATAAAAGAGTAAAATTCAGATCATCCACCATTTTTTTTTTAAAAAAAAAAAGAACAGGAGAGAAGGAGGGAGGAAGCGAAGTCAACCAAGTGTGCCAACCCACTTATATAAGGTCTGTGAGTATAGGTATTTATTTTTATTAATTTTATTATTTAGTATTGAATTTTTTTTATTGATTTTTTTTGGATTTTCACACATTTTAAATAAATTTTTATAATACATTTAATTTTTACTTGATTCACATATAAGATTTTATATTTTTAATGATATTAGGAAATATTCTTTCCATGTCCCCTATTTAAAATTTGTTCTTAATTTTATCCAATTATTTTATGAAACATGTCTTTTATTATTATTATTTTATTAAACAAAATATTATTTTCAAAAAATAAAGTTATCAAATATAATTAGGTACAAGTTCCATATTGTGATATTAAATTTCTTAATTTATATTTATTTATTTAATTAATTAAATATACATGGATAAAATTTTGAGTTAATTATTACAATTTTTTTTATATAAAAGAAATGGTTAAAAGAGTGCATTTTTATTTTTCTTTATGTTGGAAAAAAAAAAAAAACCGACGCTAGCAAGTTGATGGCCTACACCCGTTGAAAAATCTTGTTTTGCAAAGGAAGTCGTAGACGGCCAACTCCTCACCTGTCCTGTTCCCAGCAGAGTTTCGTGAAGTTTTTATTTTCTCAGCCACAAAACAAGAGGAGTTCACATTAGTTGTCCAGGAAAAAATCAAACAAACCAAATTCATCGTTTCAATGACACTTGACATACATACAGTGATATAGAGCACTGAATATTACTCGCACGCATGTATGTCCAGGTCTCTTTTCTCTCCTTAATTTAGTCTCCTGTAACAGCTGCACATCCTTTGGTTTCCCTGGCAACATGGTTTTTTTACAGAACTTGTTTTTGATCATCACAACTTCAGTGGTCCTTGTTGATGTTGCGACAGCTTGCTCTAATGGAGAATGCAAGGTTTGTGTCTTCTCTTTTACTTGCACGTCATCAAGAACCATTTTAAGCTCTGATTGTTTTTTTTTGCTAATACATCTTTGTAAATTTCAATATTTAGATACTCGATAAATGTTCATCGAACCAAGATTGTGAAGCTGGACTCTATTGTTTCTCTTGTCCAGCAGGATTTTCAGGTTCTAGATGTGTAAGATCAACCATCACAAACCAATTCAAGCTTCTGGTACTTCCCTATTTCTCTTTTTGCTCAATAATTATGAGGGTCCTGAGTTTGCTAGGGCAACTTTTAGTTGGTACACGCTTGATTGATTCATCTTGAGTGGTTTGTTTTGCTTTTTGTCTTTACACGATGAACACAAGACAGACTTTTGTTTTAGGTCTGTTGCATGATGATACCATGAAGATGGGGAGGGTAAGTGTTACAAATCAAAAGAGGAAAAGTAATAGATATAGGCCATAAATTTTCTTCATCAAGTGAGAATTGGAATGGATATTGATGGGAATGTTCTATATCAACCAAGGATTTCTTTCCTGGCAGTTTCCAGGATGGCCATCAGCCACAACCACCAGGAATTCACTCTGCACCACGCAAATTGGACGCGTATTAGGGTGGCTAGTGTACTGTTGTTTTTGAAATGGAGGGCCTGCCTTGGCCATGGTCCATTTAATAATAGATTGAGATCTGCCTAAATAAAGAGGGGCCCCTCCTTAAGATGGAGGAATATCGACTGAATTTCAGTGACTGTTAATACCGAGTTGCAGAGTATGTGGAACTCTTGTTGCGGCTCAGGAAACTGGTAGATTCAGAATTATAAAGAAGCTGAGAATTCCGAGTGGAAAGCTGCAGAATTGGAATTGGATATTGCATAAAAAATTGAATCTTTTGTTTGTAACGTCATTTTCAACTTGAATCATTGTTACCAATTAGTTTAAACAAAAATTTTCAGTATCTTTGAACACCCTTGTCCTACTAGAATATGAATTGAGATTGAAGGAGGATTATATGATAAAACTATAATTCGGTTTCCTATCTAACAACCAATACACAAATTAAGTTGCTTTTCTTCTTTCTCTTCTTAATAGAACAATTCCCTGCCACTCAACAAATATGCATTTCTGACAACCCACAATGCATTTGCTATTGATGGATACCCATCTCACACCGGAATCCCTCGAATCACAGTCACCAATCAAGAAGACAGCATCACAGAGCAACTAAATGTAAATGTTTTCTCCTCTTTACACATTTCCTTTCTTTCTTTACCATCGTAGAACCTTTTTTTGTCAATTAACAAGCTCCATTAATAATTTGACTGCAGAATGGAGCTCGAGCCTTGATGCTTGATACCTATGATTTTCGTGGAGATGTATGGTTATGCCATTCATTTAAAGGACAATGCTATGACTTTACTGCATTTGTATGTACATTGATTCCTCATCGAGTCATATGATTTTATTTTTCCTTTTGTTTTTTATGATGTGTGAAGTGTAAATGTTTGCCCCATTAGGGTCCAGCTATTGACACTCTTAAGGAAATTGAAGCTTTCTTATCAGCAAATCCAACAGAGATTGTTACATTAATCTTAGAAGATTATGTTCAAGCTCCCAATGGACTGACCAAGGTCTTCGCCGATGCTGGGTTAATGAAATATTGGTTTCCTGTGTCAAAAATGCCCAAAAATGGTCAAGATTGGCCACTAGTTAGTGACATGGTTCAGAGCAACCAAAGGCTACTTGTTTTCACTTCAATTCAATCCAAGGAAACAAGTGAAGGCATTGCTTACCAATGGAATTACATGGTCGAAAATCAATGTAAGAAATTTTCTTTCAATTTTTCACCTGTAGGATTTGTGATACAATATGCATATAATATTGGTTTAAACATTTTTTTTTTTTTTGTGGCAGATGGGGATGATGGCATGAAAGCAGGAAGCTGCCCTAACAGAAAAGAGTCACCACCTCTTGACGACAAGAGTAGATCATTGGTGTTGGTAAATTACTTTAGGTCTACTTCCATGAAGGAACTCTCCTGTGAAGATAACTCAGAAAATCTCATAAGCATGCTTCGTACTTGTGATGGTGCTGCTGGCAATAGATGGGCAAATTTTGTTGCTGTAAATTATTACAAGGTATACTTATCATATGCAAATTATCTAATAATTTCAAGTTCAATTAATATTCACAACAGAATACAAAAGCTCAGAAGAAACATAATTTTTTTGGTTTTGGTGCATGGGGCTGCAGAGGAGTGAAGGAGGAGGATCATTTCAAGCTGTGGACTTGCTAAATGGGAAGCTGTTGTGCGGGTGTGATGATATCCATGCATGTGTGGTAAGTTCTAACAAGGATTAAGTTTACTAATTACCATATCAAATTGATTTTAATGCTTTCATTACTATTCCAAACCACATTTTTGTGTTTATATTACAGTCTTGTGATTGCATGAACTTATTCTTCTGGTTTGAACTCATGTGGACAATAGAACATGGTCAAATTAGTTCATCAATCTTCTACCCAAATCAAGTTTTCCATGATAATGTGATCCCATTTCTGGAAAATTTATCTAACCATGCAATGTATTTTCTTCTACTTGCAGCCTGGATCCACTTCAGGAGCCTGCTCTCTCTAATAGCGATGACAACCATCCATAACCCAGGAGACTAGGAATCTGGGAGGTTTGTATTTTGTAATAAAATTGATCCAATAGTACTTGAGAAAATGTTATACATTGTGTAGTTACAATGCCAGAGCCAAAGAATACTACGTCAACCAAATTGAAGAAACTTCCTCCATGTCCAAGAAATTTACACCCCCAAACTCAAGCGATAGAAGATGGGCTCGCAAAGATATGACAATTTAATCCGAAGTTAATAAATAATAATCTAGCCTCTTTTAAATGGGTAGATTTTTTTAAGATAATACTCGATAGGTGATGAATACAGTATAAATATTATCAAATTTAATATAAAATCCGACTCAAAATTAATTTGAAATATATATATATATATATATATATATTGTTTAATAAATAAAAGTTGAATAATCGATATCTACTTGAAGACCTTAAATTTAATGAACAAGAAATGAATATTGAATATATAAAAAAAAAAACACGGATAAGCAAGGAATCCATCCAGCTTTATAGGATATGGACCTCAATACACAAATCCAGCGAGGATTTAAAGTACTTGTTTCAATGTCCGTTGAGTGATGGAAACCAGTCAAAAACTAAAAGATCTAGGCTTTATGTTATTAAAATGTGTTTTAATATTTTATTTTAGTTTAATTTATGCACATTTTAAATTGAGGAATCAGCATGTGGGATGCAAAATGCTAGCAATAAGACAAAATTATATACAAATGTGCTTTAATATTTAAGTTTCCACATTGTACAGTGCAAAATTTTTAAACTCGGTTTAGTTATTAATCCAATTTAAGTTTCCGATAATGAGTTTTGATAGGTTATCAAATTATTATAGATTAACCTCATATTTATAAATCAAAATGATATTATATTTGTTAAAAACAATCAACACATTAAATTAAATTTTTAATTAAATTTTGTTGGGTCACTAAGATAATATGAGTTTTTATCAGATCATTCATAGTTTTTTTTTTTTAACTCAATCTAATTTTAGTTTTAAATTTATTAAATCCTAAATCAACTTGCGATGCTTAGCAAAATTTGATTTTGAAACTATGATATAATGAGCTAAAAAAATAGTGATAAAATTATGAAAATGAATTGGTTAGAAAATGAAAAGAAATCCCAAGAGTGATCAACTATATATGGACTACCTTTTTAGTTAGTAGTTGCTAACAATGAGCAACCAAGTGTATATTATCCAACATAAAAATTCTATAAGATTTTCCTGAGTTTTTAAAAATTTTTAGTTAATAAGCTCTAATTTGCAAAAAAAAAATTATATTCAAGTTATGTGAAGATTTAATAAGGCAATGTTTGTCTAAGAGATTACATTTATGTTTTATTTAAAATATAGATAGAACATGTTTAATAAAGAAAAAACATAGTTTACTGTTTATGGGTTCTACAATATTTTTGTGTCTAAAATTCAGGGAAAAAAATAACTAATTACTGCTTCTTCCACACTATTCATGTTTATTGCACTGTTAACTCTGTATTGTTCATGTTATTTGTACCGTTCAGTAAACAGTGTAATTAGCATCAATAGTGTAGCATGCTACATTGTTTTGGTCGGACTAGTTCTGGTAGAACCGAGTCTGGTCCAAAACTCAACATGCATTAAACTGAGTCCACTCCAGTAAAATAAAAAATAAAAATTATTTTTATTTTTTAATTATATTTTATTCAAAAAACTAGTGTTTAATATTATTTAATGACACTATATAAATTAGACAGAGATTGCTTAATGACGTAGCCTTTACAAAATTTGATCGCAGTTTTAATTTTATTCCTAATTATATTTTACCTAATATTGTTGTTCGCTTAAGAAACCAAAAAAACTGTAATTCTTGTCGGATGTATTTCATACGTGATGAAATTATAAATAGTTTAATGGAATAAAAAAATATTTTATATAAAGTATTATTTATTTCATGATGTAATAGTAATAATTAAATCTACAATATTTAAATTAAAAACCATTAATATTAATATATATTTTTTTAAATTATTTTATAATCTCAATTTTAAAAGCATTATTAACCAAACACATTAAACTACTTTTTGTTTAACCTCAATTTCAACCATAATTTTAACCAAACATACATAAATATCAAATCAACCTCAACCAAAAACACTTTTTATAAAATAATGTTTTTCAAACCATAACCACAATAGCTACCACAATACAAAACACACCATAATTAGAGAGCTGTGCAAAATTTTATGTTTTTTTGCATCAATTTATTCCTAATTGAAAACCAATTAATTTTTATTTCTTATGAAAAGGTGAGATTAGAAGAAGAGAGACCGAAATGAAAAGAGTGTCAAACATAAATGACATGTCACAAGTTTTGTAAAAAATACACTTTGATCCTTGAATTTTAAAAATCACATAAATTTTACAATTTCAGTACCTCAATATTTTTTTGATATAATTTTAGTACAAAAAATTATTTTTGTTATTTTTTAGTTTCTTGTTGAGAGAAGAGAGGGAGAGAAATTATTGAATTCTAGTGGTAAAGAAGGGAGTTTACGTTAGGTTTTTTGTACCTTTAAAGTTCATGAAAAAACATATACGAGCCTGAATTGATTTCATTACTCAAGTTGATTTCAGTTTTTAGAAAGTTTTTTAGGTTTTATAAGGTCATAGATAAGTTTATTATGATTCATACGATCTTTTATAGATGTTTTAGGGCAAAATAGATTGAAAAATAAGTTTTTAAATAAAACAAATTTAAATTCTGATTTTCTGACCATTACAGTGACTAGAATCTAGATAAATTAGATGATACATTATCTATATGTGAATTATTAAACTTCTATGTATACATATAACATGTCATAACATTGAATAAATACATCAAAATTTTATATGATTATAGGAAAGTTCTAATAATATATATACTGATTTTATGAAAAAGTTAACCTATAGTTAAATCAACAAGCATAAATAGAAGGCAATTCACTTTTTACTTCACTTTTTATAACTTTTTTCATTCCCGCCATCTTTTCTTTCCATTCCTATGATTTGTAATGCTAAAATGACAATGCAGGAAGAGTATTCTTATAATGGTATATAATTGAATTTGTCATTTAAATATATATTTTAAAATTTAAAGTGTTTGAAAGGGTAATTTCTAGAATTTTATTTTATTTTTTGTTATAATCCAGAATATTCGGGTCAGTTTATACATAGCACAATTAATTTTTAGGCCTATTAAATACTCTACAAATCTAATAAATAGATAAGACACTGTAGGGATAACAAGTATATATAAAAAAAATCAAATCTAAATATAATAAAAATAAATAAATTTTCTTTTTTAATTAGGACATGACCTCACATGCAAGTGAGGGATAATTGTAGTATCCTACCAAATTTTACAAAGGATAGTATAAAACCATCACCATTAACCTAAGAAAAAAAAGAAAGATTTTAGTATCAACTACAACACAAACATTATATTTCCCCTTATAACTAAATCACTAAATAGGTGATGTATCCTTTCATAATTTATCATGTTATTAGCAATCTCTCTTACATGTGTTAATATATTCATGGATCTTGAATCATATTTAGAAAAAAAAAATATTGAATATATTAAGTTGATAAAAGATTAGGTCTTTTATCATAGTTTTTTTTTTAATAAATTAAATTTAGAACAGAAATTTCGGTTTTCAATTGAATCACATCAAATTAATTTTTCTTCTAATTGAAACTCAACTCTATCCATGCTTCAAATGACCTTGTCATGAATAAATTAACTCGAAAACACAATTGACCTAGAACAAGGAAAAAACAAATTATGGGCTACAACTACGAGACGTGATTGCTACCAAATTGATATTCTAATTTTTAAGAACAGCATGATCCAAAAACATGCCGTGCATGTGAGCTGCGATACAGCGCGCGCCTTCCTCCAAAACCGTCCTATCTCTCCGCTCCGCCTCTCCGTCTCTCTCTCTCTCTCTAACATTTCTAGTATATGTTTTTTTGTCACTATCTTCGCCCTTTGAATCGGACTTTCAACGCACGAGGTTCGCCGGATTCAACCCAAATCCGACGTCCACATGGACAAAGCCGCCGGCGAACCCCTGAAACAATACCATCGTCAGCGTCACCATCACAATGATCATCATAATTTACAAACTCCGACGTCTTTAAAGGCGTCGGATGCCCTGCCATTACCACTTTACCTTACGAACGGTTTGTTCTTCGGGCTGTTTTTCACCGTAGCCTACTTCCTCCTCCACCGATGGCGTGAAAAGATCCGCAACTCCACTCCTCTTCATATCCTTACTTTCCCTGAAATCGGTGGGATAATTTGTTTGTCTGCTTCGGTTGTTTATCTTCTTGGTTTCTTTGGGATTGGCATCGCTCAATCTCTTATCTCTCGAGGGTCACAGGATTCTTGGGACGTAGAGGAAGATCGTATGATGGAGAAAAAAGGGGGGCTTTGTGCTGCAGAAATATGTTCAGGCCCTGCAAAAAGTCCTGCTGCATCACTTGTTTGCACTCTTGCTCCGGTTCCGAGTGCGAGAGCTGTTAGCACAATCTTTCAAACACCATTGTTAGGCAGTGATGACGAGGAGGTTATCAAAGCTGTAGTATCTGGGGACATTCCTTCGTATTCTCTCGAATCAAAGCTTAGAGATTGCACAAGGGCAGCTGTTATTCGTCGTGAAGCGCTTCAGAGAATGACAGGGAGGTCTTTGGAAGGATTGCCACTGGAGGGGTTTGATTATGAGTCAATTTTGGGGCAATGTTGTGAGATGCCTGTTGGGTACGTGCAGATTCCTGTGGGGGTTGCAGGGCCATTGTTGCTTGACGGGAAGGAGTATACGGTCCCAATGGCAACTACTGAGGGGTGCTTGGTGGCCTCTACAAATAGAGGGTGCAAGGCTATTTATGCATCAGGTGGGGCTAGTTCTGTTTTGCTTAGAGATGGCATGACTAGAGCTCCTGTTGTCAGATTTGGGACTGCTAAAAGGGCTGCTGAGTTGAAGTTCTTCATCGAGGATCCTGCAAATTTCGACGCCCTTTGTGTTGTTTTCAACAGGTTCTTGTTTTCTCCTAATTCTTAGATTTTGTCCCCCAATTTTTTGAAGAAAATAGATATTTTTTTGGTTAGATATATATTAACCTTCCTTTTACAAATTTAATCCTTGTCTTTTTAGTCTTCTTTGGCTTGAAATGATTAATTTCTTGAAATTGAAAATTGTCCATCCCCTAGGTTAAAAAGATTAATTTCATCCAATGAGCTAGAAAGTTGGTACCATATGACTTTGGATGCTTCCTTAATTTTTTTATTTGATTTGGTTTGGTTTTGTTTTTTTTATAAAAAAAGTATGTCTCTGTATTTTTTTCTCCTGTTAGAAATTTTCTTGTTCTTTTGGAAATATTTTGTTGTTGGCGGATGAAATCTTATGGGTTCTAATTTTCTTCATTATTATTTTGCATTAGTTAATCATTATCTGCCTATTCTATAATTATCTACTACAAGAAGTTCTGTTTTCTAATACTCTTGTTGCTATTAGGAATATGTTTATATTCCAAAATGAAAATTAGGGTTGGATTATTTACTTCACACTAGCATAGTTGTTTAATGTGGTAGAATATATGCAGGTCAAGCAGATTCGGAAGGCTACAAAACATTAAATGTACAATAGCAGGAAAGAACTTGTACATGAGGTTTAGTTGCAGCACAGGTGATGCTATGGGAATGAATATGGTCTCCAAAGGAGTCCAAAATGTCCTTGATTATCTCCAAACTGATTTTCCTGACATGGAGATCATTGGCATCTCTGGTAAAATTCCCTCCTGCTTAGTTACAATTTTTGGATTCACTGTCAGGTGATATAGTCAATGATTCATTATTTTCAATCTGTGTTTTGAATTTTTCAGGCAACTTCTGTTCTGATAAGAAACCAGCAGCTGTAAATTGGATTGAAGGGCGTGGAAAGTCAGTTGTATGTGAGGCAATCATAAAGGAAGAGGTGGTTCGGAAGGTATTGAAGACCAACGTAGCCACCCTGGTGGAGCTTAACATGCTCAAAAACCTTACCGGTTCAGCTATGGCTGGTGCGCTTGGTGGGTTTAACGCCCATGCCAGCAATATTGTTACTGCAGTCTACATAGCCACAGGGCAGGATCCTGCTCAGAATGTTGAGAGCTCTCACTGCATTACCATGATGGAAGCTGTTAATGATGGCAAGGACCTTCACATCTCAGTCACCATGCCTTCCATTGAGGTAAAGATTTGTACTATGTAAGCCTAAAATATTTATTTCCAATTTATTGGTTTAGCATTTTGTTTAACAGGTCAGTTGAAAAGTACTAAAATGGGTATGCATTCAAAAAATCTATTTAATTCGAGCTCTGGCATTAAGAACAAAGTTCCAACTCCTTGTTTCTAATAAGCTATCAACTATATGGTTCAGGTGGGCACAGTTGGAGGTGGCACCCAACTAGCATCTCAGTCAGCTTGCTTGAACCTCCTTGGAGTGAAGGGTGCTAGCAAGGACTCCCCAGGATCAAACTCAAGACTCTTGTCCACCATCATTGCTGGTTCTGTTTTAGCAGGGGAGCTGTCCCTGATGTCTGCGATTGCAGCTGGGCAGCTTATCAAGAGCCACATGAAATACAATAGATCTAGCAAAGACGTGTCAAAGATAGCACCCTCAAATTGAATTTTATCATCCCATATTTGATTAATTGATATGACAAGACTTTATCTTATAATGAAAATCAGAAATAAATCTCCAGCAAAAGACATGTGGGAAGTACAAAAATCAAGGGTAGTTGTTGGCAGGGTTAAGGACTTGAGGGGACACGCAAAGGGAAGTCCATGTGGAGGAACTAGTATCTAGAAAATAAACAAAGCCTGATCATGTTGCCGGATCCATGTGACTCTGGCGGGTATCTCTTTCAATTGTGAACTTTTTTTTTTTTTTTTTTTTGGGGGGGGGGGGGGGGGATAGTGGATGGGATACCATGACTTGTTTAAATCTGTCTGTTGCGTGGGATCCCAATTGTTTGCGCATCACATCAAGACTTGGTTTCTCTGTTCCAGCCCGTGATCTTCACCAGCATTGTTCAAATAATTTAATCCATGTTGTTAACTGTATTTTAGATCTGTATTAACTTCAGAAAAAGAGCATATCTTAATCAGATTTAGATCCGTTTTAAGTGTCTGTTGTTTGTTTTGTAACTTCACTCACTGACTGCTATCAGGCTAATCACATGGTGTTAGCCAGGAGATTAGTCCAGGCTTTGTCCAGATACTCTCTACTTGTCTATCACTATGTTTGGACAAAACATAACATAATGTTTTTTCCCGTATTTGAAAGATGTGTTTGTTTTGCTCCTGCTTTTACATTTACTATGTAGCGTACAACCTCTCGAACATGCACTAAGAACATCTGAACACATTTAAAAACAAAAATAAAAATCGGAAAATATTGACTCGCCGTCTGTGGGAATCGAACCCACGACCACATGGTTAAAAGCCATGCGCTCTACCGGCTGAGCTAAGACGGCTTGACTGAAACCATCTTTCACACAAGAATATATAAATCTGAATATCCTGAAAGCAAGTTTTGAATACTATCTTGATATATAAAGGATAAAAATAACGAGATAAAAGGGACATGTTTACTTGTATTTGCCAGTTTAAAAATATATCAAAAACATATATATTTTATAGTATTTACATTTTTTTATTTGTTTTTTATTGTTATTTTGAAAAGCTAACCAGAAATAATCTTAGATTTTGTGCATGTATATTAGCTAAGAATTAAAAGGGTGTTTCAAAGAATGATAATAATTATTTTTTAAAATATTTTTTATTTAAAAAAATATTTAAAAATTTATTTTATTTTTTATATGAGCGCATCAAACTTAAAAACACTAAAAATATTAATTTAAAATAAAAAAAATTAATCTTAATAAAAAAAAAAGTTGAAACTCACTCCCAGACCATGTCTTAAAATCAAAACTTTCAAATCTAGAAAGCTAGCAACCCTAGAAAGTTTAAATTACAAGAGTTGAAATGAAGCATTATTGAATCTACAGGACTAAACATTCCTTACTCTTAGGCCCCTTCTCATAGTAAATAAATACTCAATCCAATCCAAGATTTTTAAAGACCTAAAGATGTAAATAATATAGTGAATCTAAATAAGAATATGCTCATCCATTGTTTGGTATGCCGACTTGCGTGCTTTCCAAAATAAATAAATAAAAGTAACAATTTAATGATTTTTTAATGATGATTGCTGACAACATGGCAAAAGGATATCAACACATTACGAGACAAGAACTTTGTGGATACTTCACGCATTTACCGCATCTTTTACCATCTGCTTAATTCTTATCAACATGGAGTATGGCTTCTTAGCTCATCCTTCAATTCATAATGAGAAAATTTTCATGTATTATTAATTAGGTGTTGGAAAACAAAAAGCCTCAAACCAGAGCGTCTATTTAGAAGCTTTGATCAGCTTCGTTTCAATTATCCAAACTAATTAGCAATAACGTTTCTGATTTACTCTTCCAATTAAGAAAAATTAATCACAGAAGATGGAAGAAAGATGGGAACATAGAATATGTGCAGCAAATATTATTTTGAAACACAATGATGATGGGAGTGATATAGTATAGCACTAATGCCGCGTGTTGACTGTATGATGCAACCAAAGTCTGCACCACATCAGTGAAGAAAGTTATTTCGAGAACCCTTTTCATATCGTAGATAGTCAATCACTTTTGTCATCTTGAGCTCCAATCTCTTGCAGGTAATGCTCTGCATCCAGCGCCGCCATGCAGCCTGCATCATCATGGACCAACAGACTTCAAGTGATCGCTCAGTCTCGGCCTCAATGTTAGCTCAAAAATAATTTATCGATGAACCAGGTAAGCAGGTAGGAAGTAAATTTTTTTCTTCAAATTGGTTCAGGTCAAGAGGGGATTGATTATAAGAGAAGTTTTGGCACCCAACATCAAAAAAGACCAATCCATCAGCATCAATCATATCACAATCTTCCTCTGTCATGGGTTCAGGGTTGAAGTTATATTGTGAGTTTTGAAACTCTATTTGAAACAAAAATTTAAACCCACGTTCAATTGGCTAATAGCTAGTTCCTGGTAGATTCAACCATTGACAGAGACCGCTATTTCAGCAAAATCAATCAAATTAGTAGGCTTTTTCAAGACTAGCTAATCACAAACTCATTCCCGATTCTGGAATGGTTTGCTCAATTGAACAACATGAGTAGGTGTGGATAAATCGTGTCCTTGACATTGGTAAAACCTTTGACTTAAAAAGAAAAGCTTCAGCATAACAAGGACCAAACTGCCAACAAGATTCAAGATCCACCATCAAACATAACACAACGATGCATTCATCAATTTTTCCTAAAGGATTCAGGATCATAACTTATGCTACGAGGTTTATGCCTGCACTTTAAACTATCAATCAAAACATTCATGTTGATATTACAGAGAAACCATGAGATTCGACTCTTAAAAACCAGACAATAAAATTAATCATAGGACATAAAAAGTCAAGTAAATGAAACAAACCAGTGCCAGCAGCAGTAACAGCTTGTCTATACTTCTTATCCTGAACATCACCAGCAGCAAAAACCCCACGAACACTAGTCTTTGTGGTCCCCGGCTTAGTCACAACATACCCGTCAGAATCCAACTCCAGTTGCCCATCCATAAACTTAGTCGCAGGCTCGTGTCCAATAGCAAAAAACAACCCATTAACCTTCAAATCCGAAACCTCCCCAGTAACCACATTCTTCACTTTAAGCCCACCTAAAACCCTCTCTCCATAAGCCTCCTCCACTGCAGAATTCCAAATAACCTCAATCTTCGGATTCGACAACGCCCTGCTTTGCATTATCTTAGAAGCCCTAAATGTATCCCGCCTGTGAATAATATAAACCTTGGACCCGTACTTTGTCAAGAAATTTGCTTCTTCCATTGCCGAGTCTCCCCCTCCAATCACAGCCAGTGCCTTCTCCTTAAAAATAGGAGCAGCCCCATCACACACCGCGCAAGCCGAAATCCCTTTATTCCAAAACTTTTCCGACCCTGCAAAATTCAGCTTCTTCGCCACCGCCCCAGTAGCAACAATAACCGAATCCGCAACAACACGTTTAGAATCAGTGACAACCTCAAACGGGGTTCTCGAAAAATCAACTTTTGTAACCGTTTCAGTAAGAATTTGGGTCCCAAAACGAGCGGATTGAGCCCGAAACTTCTCAGTCAGCTCAACCCCCATTATTCCTTCTGGAAAACCAGGAAAGTTTTCCACGTCGGTTGTGGTCGTCAGCTGGCCTCCGGGGGCGATATCATTTGCCATCCATCCTTCAAACAGGATTGGTTTTAACTCTGCTCGTGAGGCATAGATTGCTGCCGTGTGTCCAGCGGGTCCGCTTCCGATAATGCAGACACGGGTCTTAAGTTCTTCCATGGCGGTTGAAGTTGCGGTGGTGGAGAAGCATGCGGCGACGGCGGATGTGGTGGCTAGGCCAAGGAAATGGCGGACTTTAAAGAGGAGGGGTTTTAGCCTGATACGATTCATTCCTCTAATTTTATTATATTGTTTATGGGCTTTTTCCTTTCATCTCCTTGCGAATATTTAAGGCGCGGGAAATGACCACTGGGTCAGTTTCCCCCCAAAAACAGATGAGAGCTTTATACTTTCTTGTTAATGTTGCTAAGGTATCGTATCTTTTATCACCTTTTATGAAGGGATGGATTGATGTCTTCCCCTGCATGATTTAATTATTTTAATCTCGTGAATTTATTTTTTTAAAAAAAAAACCTTCTTAAAATTAGATTGAAATTTAAAATGATAGTGTACATGAATAAACTCATATATGTTTGTTTATTTTTATTATTATTGCTTGGAATCAGTAAATTAAAAAATATAAATGAACATGCCTTAGTTTCTATTTTTAACCTTATTTGTTTTTGAGTTTAAAATATATTTTTAAAAAGGTTTAATTTTTTTATATTTTTATTTACTTTAAATTAATATTTTTTTGGTATTGTTGATGTCAAAAATAATTTTTAAAAATAAAAAAATATTAATTTGATATATTTCTGAATAAAAAATACTTTCATTTTATTTAAAAATAATTTTTTTTTTTTTGGATAGAACAAATTTAAAAATATATAAAAAATAACTTTAAATTAAATAAATTAAATTTAAACGAATAATATTTTACCGCAATAATTTTATGCAGGAGTTTAATGAAAGTTACAAGTGGATCCACACTTGAAGTGACAACATTATTCCATTCCATTTGATTCGTTGCCTCGTTTTCATCTTCCTCTTCAAGCCTTTGTTATCAAGCGGTGACCGCTCGCGCTGCGGGTCATTCAATCTTTTAAAAAGTAAAAAAGAATATATTCAAAGTTTGATGATATGTTTTTATTTAAAAAAGATAATAATAATTATAAATTTAAAATTAAAATATGTTGTGTGTTAGATATTTTTAAAAAATATTGATATGCTAATATATTAAATTATTAGATTTATAATTAAGTTATAAGATCGTAATACTTATAATAAAAAATCAAAATTAATTATAAAAATTAATTTTTAATTAAAAAATAAAAAATTAAATTAATCAACTTAGGTTACCCTGCGAAACACATAATATGAGATATAAAATCTAGATAATTTTTAAAATATAAATTAAAATAAATCATAAAATATAATTTTTAATCATTTTAATGTTGAATGCTAAAATAAAAAAAATTAACAAAAACAAAACTCTAATTAAAATATATTAATTTGTCAAACCCACTATATAAATTATAAAACTACGATAATTTTATAAAAAATAAATAAAGAGATTACAAATCTCAATTTTTATGAGATCAAATGTTGAAATAAATAAAAAACTTCCAAAAAATTAAAAAGAAAAAAATTAAAAATTTTAATTTTCAAACAACCAATTATTAAAAGATAAATAAAAACAAAAAGAAGAAGATTGAGTTGTTAAAGTATTAAATTGGAAAGGAATACGCTCGAATGAAAAATATCCAACAAAAATAATTGAATTAATTTAAATTAACCTATTACGTTAATTATAAAATTAGAATAGCTACATATTAAAAAAATATAAAACATAATTAAAAAATATTTAATTTAAAAAACTAAAAATAAAAATTTAATCCATATCAATCTACCAACAAATTTAGCTACAAGTTTAAAATAATATCTTATAAATCAGATTAAAAAAATTATAATGTTTTACTTGCAGCTAACCCAATATTAAAGGATTGGATTAAAAAAATAAATTACAAACAAAAAAAATAAAATTCAATTCAATCTATTAAACTAGTTACTTGAATAATAAAATTAATATAAATTTTAGAAAATAATTTGAAAAAATGTAAAATCTAACACTAAAAATTATAAATAACAAAAAAAACTGAATCTATCGTACTAGTACACAATTTAACAAAAATAAATTATAAAATATAATTCATCTAAAAAATAAAATATTAAAAAATAAAATAAAAATATTTTTTTTAAGAGTTAAATAAAAAAAATTATTTCAATAAACAACATATTGAGATGTGACCTTAGTATTTTGCTTAGATTTCATGCAAAGTCGAGTTTTGTCAGTGTGACCTATATTTTTCCTGAAAGCATGTCCGAATACCAGGAAATTAATACCATGTCTGCACGACAAGAACTCTGATTATAAAATGCGTCTCTTGAGAGGGAGCACAGTAGCTCTGTTAATTTGATCCTGGGGCATTAACATTGGCTTCATTTTCTAGCAACGAAGCTGCTTTGCTTCGGTGGTAATATAATATTTTTTTAATTATAAATTATATCTTTAAAAATTAAAAATATATTTAAAAAAGTACAAACTATCTCCCAACCAAACATATATTTAATGTTGTGTCGACAACATGTATTATGTCTTGATTGTCCTCTTGCGGGCTTGCTTCCTCTTGATGTGTTAGTATCTTTCTTCTTCTTCTTTTTTTATTTCCCTGACATGAAATAAAATATCACATGTCATTTTATTTAGATTAAGATTTTGTTTATTTTTGCAGTTATAATTTTTTTAATATTTATTTATTATTTTTACATTTCAAAAACTCTTTTGAGAAAATTCAAATTTTTTTAATTATTTATTTATTTTAAATTAATATTTTTTCAGTGTTATTAAATCATTTTGATATACTATTGTCAAAAATATTTTTTTAAAAATAAAAATAATATTATTCTGATGTAATTTTTAAATAAAAAACATTTTAAAAAAATAATCATAAACACACTGCCAAACACATTTGAACTGAGTTTTGAGCGTTAAAAGGTTTTATTTATTTTTTTGTATTTTTAAAATATTTTAAAAAAATTCTTTTTTATTTTTTTAAAAATAATATTTTTAAATGTTTTCAAATTATATTAATGAATTAATATTACAAAAAAATTTAAAAATAAAAAAATATTCTTTTATTATATTCCTAAATAAAAAATATTTTAAATAACAGTAACAGCAACAATTCCAGACATTCTGAGCTGGAAGTGGGTGTGTGTGTGGCAACAGTGCAAAGGATACTAGTGCTATTCTTTTGCATCAGATTAAAGAAGTTACTTGACAAAGGCAGGATTTCCCACGTGTACAGTGAAGCTAACTCACGTGCAGATTCATTGGCTAATTTTTGGCACATGCCATGCAAGCTTTTTTAATGAGCCATCAACTTCTATAAATGATGGGCTCTCGAAAAACCATAATTTTTTAACTCGGCCCTGCATTATGAACTTAACTAAGAGACCTGGTTTCAAATCCTAAGAATTTTTAGATAAAATAAATGAAGATAATAAAAATAAAAAATAAATAAGAATAAAATTGTGTTTTATAGTGATTTAAAATATAAAGTGAATATGTTATGTATCATGTTTAGTTATGGTGAATAAGAGAAAATAAAATGTAAAAAATATATTTTATTATTAATATATTACTATCAACCTTATATATTTTAAAAAGTAATTAAAGAAATTTTTTTTTAGTTTTAATTTATATTGACCGATGAATTAATAACATTATAACAACTCTAGTTATAAAATATGAACTAACTTGACAGGGTGACCCAAGACTTGATCTAATTTGGAGTCTTGATTGGTCTAAATTTTTTTTAAGATAAAAGAAAGGATGACCTGACATGACCTGATAAAAAATCTAGGTCGATTTACAACCCAACTAGCTCAGGATAAAACATAAGTAAAAAAATATTTATTATTATTGTTATTGTTGTTGTTGTTGTTTAAATGATGATACTTTGATTCTTCTTCTTTTAAAATAAAAATAAAAAAAAATTAAATCAACTCAAATAAACTCTTGAATTGAATTTTAAAACTATGATAATAACTGTTTTTATTTCTACATTAACTTGGGGCAGCCCGATTTGACCCGCTCGACCCGTGATCCGGGTTTTGCCTTATGTTGAAGTTAGAGTTGAATTTTAAAATTATGATAATAATAAATTTTTATTTTTATATGTTTTAGTTAAGCTAACTTGAAATTTTTTAAAAATAAAAAAATAAAAAATATTATTTTTTAAGACATGTACATTTGTATTTTCTGTTTTGAAGATATATTTTTTTAATATTCTTTTTATAAACAAATATATTTATATTTTTATTAGCTCCGTCGTTCGCCACCAAGATTTTTTCTTTCTTCTTCCGTTTTTGTTCAAGGCCCCGTTTTTCTAAAAAACAGCCCACGAGGCCACGGCTTCAAAAAAAATCATCTACAACCATATTCGATGGAAGGAATGTTCAGCCATTGTAGAATTACTCTAGCTCAGCCTATTCCAATTTCAATTCAAATGACACCTAAGCCCAGCCTAAACAAGAAGTGACCAGTGGCTAGCCCATAGTCAACATGAAATAAATGCCAAGTGCTCCAGATTACAAGAAAAAGCCAGAGGAGCACCATCATTGGTCATCATCGAGATACCCCTCTCTTTAAGTAAAATAAATTGAGAGGATTAATAACATCATCATTGAGACTTTAGCTTGCTAGCTTTATAGAAAGTCCAAAAAACAACGGCACCAAGCCCTAAATTTCAACAAAAGCTTAGCCTTTTGTCTGAAACCTGACTTTGTTTAGTCAAATAATGGCAATGTGTTAGGTGGTAATTATGGTAACTTTGATTAAAATCTTCCTTTCATACCAACCACGATCCTTCCCAGCATTGTCTGGTCATATCACCTCTGCTAATACCCTTAACAACTGCTTTAGACGGCCACAGCTGTGATCAATTCCTGCAAATTATATGCATCCTTAACTCCGACGACTGTTCATGGTGTTGCTCTAATGTTTCTTATGGACAATATGCTAATTGCTAAGAGAGAGATTCATAACATTCTAGCACTTCACTTGTGCTTTTCTCATCAATCTTCTCCAAACTTGTCTTGCTTCTTTCACAGAAAAATTCATGGCATCCCAAAATTCTCGATTACATATATACACAAGGTGGGGAGGGGAGGGGAGCAGGCACAACTTTCAAGCACTCTTGAAGAGGCAAAAAAAGAAGGGGGGGGGGGGGGATCAGAATCTAACACATAAAAGCACAAATGAAGGAGACAGAAATACTATAATGTTTTATACAAAATCATACGATGGATAAAATTATCTTGGGCTGACTTGTTTTTGTTCCACAGAAATGGAGGACCTCTTGATGAACTCTAAGCAATCCGCAATGGCTTCAGAGTAGAAAGAATTTGATCTCCCAAATGATCTGAACCTGTACTGATCATCAACTTTTCCCATATAGTGGCAGCTGGTTGCATCCATCATGAATCCCCTCTCGTTGCTGCCACATCTTTCGATGATGCTTCTATTTCTATTCACGCCTCTCTTCAAATATTGCACTGCTCGTCCATAAGAGGATCTCCATCTACCAAAAAACCTGAATAAGTAGAAAAACCTTGCTCTTAATCTTTGAACTGAGAATCTTCTGGGATACTTTAGCCTGAAACCTCTGGTGCAGCTGGCTCCATGACGATGATGACTTCTCTTCCCAACCCTGGTGTAGCGCATATGACTCATTCTTTGATGCTTATGCAACCAAAAAAAAACTGACGCCCTAAGTTTCCTATGCAAGTAGGGTTGAAGGACGACTTTTTGGAGGTTGAGTTGTAATGATGAAATTTAACAAGCGACCTAGAAAATGGTGGGTTTCTTTTTTTTGGCCTTTGAATGGTCTAACAAGGAGAGATTTATGCGTTTACAACGTGGATATCATCAGGTTATGTGCCTTAAAATAGTAGCAATCAATTTAAGCTGTAATTGATACAAGCATGAAGAAAGAGTAAGTGTGATATGATTGGCATGGTAGGGCCAAAGGGGACAATGAAAAGAAAAGAAAATGGAAGTGTCCCTTTTCATATTAGGTGACAAAAGTATAGCCTTACAGGACAAGATCAAAAGAACAAACTGTATCAAAGAGAGAAATCAGGGAAGAGCAACTTGCAATTGTGTGGGAGACATGGCATTGCTAGATAAACATATTGAATTTCTTACGTTAAATATGCCAGTCTAACAAAATTTGACCTATAAACTGTCTTCTTCTCATAGGGATCCCAGCGTCGTCTTCTTGATTTGTTATCTGTCCTCGGGGCTCTGTCAATCTACAGTGCGTGTTCTCCATACTACACACCAAGGAAGACAACGGTGCTATTTCCTTTCTTTTTCTGTGATTTGAAAAAACGCTTCTTTTTCCTTGTGTAGAGTAATTTCCACGAAAGAAATTCAATTCAAAGTCGTTTGGAATGACCGATTAGAAAAAAGGGGTAAAACTTAATTAAATATACTCTTCAAACTACAATCCCAACCTTAATCAAAACGTCAGAGACTTCTGTGTCTTAACTGGGTTATAATTTTCAAAATCTTCAAGGTTTTGTATGAGCTTCAAATCCTCCAGTCCAACGGGTTTTAATTCAAAAGGGGCTCTTGATAACATTTGAGATCTTAAAACATAAAATTTCTTAGACGAAGTTTGTTAATGGACATGAATGAAAGGATTCAAACGGGAATTTCCTGCATCTTTGTGAATGTTTTTTTTTTTTTCCTTTCAATATAGGGTTGGAGAGATACTCGACCAAGAATCTCCATTTCTTTTCTTTTTGTAACATCTTGCTTGTTAATACTATTTCTCTCATTGGGATAAATATGATCCCCTTTCATTGATTTTGATGTGATTGTATTAAAAATAAAAAAAATTAATTTTAATATATTTTTAATCATTTTTTTCCCAGAGAGAAGTTAACAAGAAGTTTACAAGGCAACTAGCAACTACTTCGGCGAATTCCCTCCACAAAAAAAAGTTTGCAGCCATGGAATTTGAGGCTTAAATAATTTGAAGTCTAAGTAAAATATGAAGACTTGCAATGGGTACCCAGTTAGAGTGTTTCAATTAAAGAACATTTCGCAGGTAAACGAAATGCATGGCTATGGAGTGTTTGAATCAATTTCTGTTGTCTTGTGGAGGTCGGCAGCCCAGAGAATCTGCACCCTATATTTGTCCACGAGGCATCATCTGGAAAGTTCACTCTCGTGTACAGAAGAGATACGCCTCCCAGCCCCCTTACCTGTACTCCTGGAAAATGGCTATAGCCTCTCTCTTTCTCATTTTCACACTACGGGGTGCTTGGCGCTGTGCCTAGGCTGTGTTTTTTAAAAGATTTTCATTTTTTTAAAAATTAATTTTAAAATAAAATAAAAATATTATTTTGATGTATTACTAAATAAAAAATATGTTTTATTAATATCTCAAACATCTTATGATAAGAAGTTAATTAGGACCACATAATATTTCTGGTTAGAATCTTACCACTTGTATTTCCCAACTTATATATAAATACAGGCGACATACCTCTTGTTTTTGTTTTTCAAAGCATGTTGCCTGCCCATTAAGAAATTAAAAAAAGAAGCTCAAGTGCATGGGCTATTCTAGGCCCATATGCCTAAGACTTTTTCTAGAGGCTGGAGATCTATGGGCCTACCCTAACAATAGCGACTAAGCTTTTTTTTTTTCTTTTCATTTTTATTTATTATAATTGTATTTTTTTATTTTTTTATTTAATATTTGGTTGATTATTAATTAAGCAATATAATTAATTTTTTAATTTTTAATTTTATAAATTTTTATTTTAAATAAAAATTATAAAAATAAAATGTTGGACTCAATTAAATTCTTGATTTGTTACAAATTTGATTGATTAGCTTTTTAGCTGGATAGAGATCTAGCTTAATAATTATTTTTATTACATGAATAATTTTTAATTTGTTTAATTAGAAGTATGGATGAAATTTTTAAATTATACTTTAGATTTTTTTTATAGATACAGACCAAATAATTAGCTAATATCTATTTCATGAAAATTAGATAAAAAAAACACCACAAATCCGGTAAAAAGTAAAAAAAATAAATTCAACCGTAATTTTTAGCTTTGACCGGAGACACGCAATTTTTATACACTGACCGTAGTCTCGTAAACACCCCTCCAAAGAAGTACCATGTCAGATTCGTTGCCATCTGGCCCTCCGTCAGATCCCAAACCCGCCACCGCCACCAATTCACCAGACGAAGCTACTACCACCACCTCCTCCACGACAACAACAACCTCCACCCCAGAAGGTCCAACCCCACCACCAGTTCAGATCCCTCTCTCGTGGCCTGCCGATTCTTCCCTCACCCTCGACTGGATCCAAAACCTCATTTCCGCCTTTGATTGGTCTTCCAAAAACCTCTCTCCATCTGAACTTCCTTTAGTCCTCCCTGTCCCCGTCTTTGACACTCTAGTCCTCACCGCCTCGAAAATTCTTCACAAAGAGCCTAATTGTGTCAGAATCGATGACTGTAATGATAATTCAAGAGTTGTAGTTGTAGGAGATGTTCATGGGCAACTTCATGATGTCATTTTTTTGTTGCAAGATGCTGGGTTTCCTTGTGAAGATCGTTTTTTTGTGTTTAATGGAGATTATGTTGATCGAGGAGCTTGGGGTCTTGAGACTTTCTTGCTCTTGTTAGCTTGGAAGGTAATTTTCTCTTAAACAATAGTCTTCAAGAATTGTGATTCTCTTTCTTGAAAGATTTTCTCTCTCTTTTTTTTTTTTGTTTATGAAGAAAATGTGAGATACTTGGATGGTATTTAATGAGAGTGGAAGTGGTCGAAAATGTACAAAAATGGAGACTTGGGGTGAGTTAGGCCGGGGTTGTCTCCGGTGGAAACTCACTCAGATGCTTAAGTAAGTTATGCGTGGCTAGATCAGTGTAACGATAATTGATAATGGGATGCTAAAGAGCGCTTGAAGGTATTCGAATTCGAAGAAATGTAGCAATTTTTTATAAACTCTTCCAAGCAGTGTGGTGTGATTTCTATTTATATCCGTTGTTTACTATGAACACGATGAGTTAGTGCCGAGTGATTATAGCGTGGTAGGCAGTCTAGGTGTATTAGGAGAGTATCTTCTTAGAATCACATAAAGCACTTAAGTGCTGTGAATTATGATTGGTGGTTGATGATGATAATAGTGGTACCGTTATGTAATCATTATGGATTAGTAAGTTAGTACCTTTGATTGGATCATGAATGGTAGACGAAGGATAATTAAAGTGTGATTGTTTTTGCGTTAAAAAAAAAAGTTTCTGAAATGTTTTGAATATTTTTTATTTTAATTTTTTTTTATGATTTTGGATTGTTTTGATGTGTTAGTATTAAAAATAAATTTTAAAAAATAAAAAAATATTATCTTGATATTTTTCACGTAAAAAAATACTTTAAAAATAACCATTATCACAATACCAAGTAATACCTTGGATGGAATTTTGGATACAAATTATATACAGCAAAAAAGGATCATGAAATGGTTTCTTTTCTGGGAACTGGTCCAAGCTTCAAACCATATACACCTTGGAGGAAGATGGTGGAGGGAGGGATCAATCAACAGGTTCAATGAGTGAAGAGGAGTGATTCAGGGAGAGAGAAAATGCCAGTGGTGTCTGTGAGAGAGTGCACGGGTGTGAAAATCCCTACTTAAAGATACTCTTATTTCCTTTTATTTTGGGCGCATTTTAACCAAGTATTTTAGATTCAAACTAAATGGCCTCCTTTCTTTCTTGTTAGTTGTGTAACATGCCCACTTCTTATTAAGCTGTAAGCCAATATATCATCCAGCCTTAGTTATAATACCAAGTTTCTAATCTTTCTGGACTATTTGTGTAATCTTAAGACAATTTAAGGTTGATATGGGGTGATAAATGCTCTTTTGATAAAAAAAAATTGTTAGACGGGGAGGGTTTTGCTATATGGAATTTTGGATTTGTTTGTTATTGTTGTCATTTTCTTTGTCGTACTTGCACAAAGTGGAAAAAAGAAGTAGTTTTAGACCCCAAATTCAACATTTTGTTGTAAAAATTCAATTGACTTCATATTGCTAAGGTACTAGAGATGTGGCGGGGAGGTGGTGCTTGCTCCAGTTAAATAACTACTTCATTGTTTGCTAAATGTCCAAGTTCCATGCTTTCCTTGTTCAACCTAGGCTTAGTTTACCTTTTAAAAATTAGTACTCTTCATTAATATTCTTTTGAGTATGCTAGATGTCCAAGCTCCATGTTTTCCACTCTTTATTAATATTCTGTTTACATGCACGGATGTTTATCTGTTATTTCTTTTTTCCCTCTTTTCTTTAGGATATAAATCATGAATTCTTACTTAAAACTCAAATCTTTTTCTTTTTTTGTCAATTGAGTAATGTTTATGAATTTGTATCTTGCTTAGGTATTTTTGCCTCAGAGGGTATATCTCCTCCGTGGCAATCATGAATCCAAGTATTGCACATCTGTTTATGGTTTTGAGAAAGAAGTTTTGGCGAAGTATGGTGATAAAGGTAAGCATGTTTATCGGAAGTGTTTGGGCTGCTTTGAAGGCCTTCCCTTGGCCTCTATTATAGCCGGACATGTATATACTGCTCATGGAGGGCTTTTCCGCAGTGTGTCCATCACTCCATTGAAGAGATCAAAGGGAAAGAAGAATCGAAGAATAACTTTAAATTCTGAAACCAAACCATTATGTCTTGGTTCTTTGGAGGAGTTATCGAAAGCACGAAGATCGGTTCTTGACCCTCCATGGGAAGGTTTGAACTTAATTCCTGGAGATGTTTTATGGTCGGATCCAACAATGAAATCTGGACTGTCACCAAATACAGAGAGAGGCATTGGTTTATTATGGGGACCTGATTGTACTGAAGACTTTTTAAAGAAGTTCCAACTAAAGGTTGTGCAAGCTCAAATTTTCATTTAAGTTGACGTGATTGCATTGAAAATTGTCATTATTGGAATGTTGTTGGGAAATCTTACTACCTTGTTAAGTGCTCAATTTTAATTTTTTCAAGCATAGATTTTAAAATAAACGACCTAACCCCATTCAGAACTATAAGAAACTTTCTATTCTTGTGATGTTGATATGATGATTCCTTTTCTTTTACTCACGTGTTTCAATTATGATACTGGTCCAATTTGACATCATATTGAAGCGGAAATTTATTAATAGTTACTTTGGACTTTGAGCACTTTTGACAATTTATGCTCACAAATTTAAGAAGAATTGGTCTGTTTTCTGCATTTATGAACAATAAAAAAATTATGTGTTTCTTGCATTTTTATCTATGTCATGCCTTTCACTATTTCAGCAATTCATGCTGCTATTAAGATGATGTTTTACTATTCAAGAATTGACACTGTAGTTAATGGTTCATGTTGTGTTGCCTTAGCTAATCATCAGATCACATGAAGGCCCCGATGCAAGGGAAAAAAGGCCGGGTCTTGGAGGAATGGATGTAGGGTACACCATAGATCATGTTGTACCATCAGGAAAGCTGATTACTCTCTTTAGTGCTCCAGACTATCCACAATTTCAGGTTTTTTTTACAATCCTTCTCTCCTATACTTTTTGAATTTCATACAAGATCTCCATTCTCATCTAGGAAAGACAGTTTTGCATCCTTTGGCTTCAAATATCTGAGCGTGGGTTCCATGATGTTATCTTAACCTTGCGCTGATTAACATTTTTGGAGATGTTAAGCTTTTGTATATGTTCTTGTTTGGCTTCCACATAGAAAGTGTGAGCTACGTTTTCTTGGGAGATATGATTTCCAATTTGACATCTTAATTTCCTGGTTTTGATATATTTAACATGCTGTCATAGTGAAACATTATGCATATTGGACAATATTTTAGACCCTGTTTTCATGTTAAATCATATTAGGTATGTTTTAGACCCTGTTTTCATGTTAAATCATATTAGGTATACTTGAAATGACGTGATCTACATTAGATAATCAATCTGGCTTGAGCTTCTGAAGAGGCAAATTCTTCTTTAAATAAAACACATTCCCTCCATAGCTTTTAACTTTGTTTGATGTTGATGACATGAAAAAAAATACTTGAATTAGTTATTAAATATGATTACATAGGTTGAATTACTTGGCCAGATGAAACCAATGGATATCATTTGATTGACCAAGCAAAATTTAACATTACTTTTGCCGCATTTTATTATTTTTTTAACAAATTATTTTGTTTTTTAGGCAACTGAGGATAGATTTAACAATAAAGGAGCATATATTGTCCTAAAACCCCCTTATTTTGATGTTCCGGAGTTCCACACTTTTGAAGCAATTACTCCGAGACCAGTGGTATGAATTTTCACCAATGTCCCAGAAACTAGCATAATGATTGATTCTCTTTAACAGGCTGCCCATTGCTTAAGCAAGGTCCTAAATTCGCTCTCCATTGCAGGTGAATGCTTATTATGATTACGAAGATGTGATTGACTCTGATGAAGAATTGGACTTGGCGTCAATGGTGACTGCTACTTAGAGGTCGTCACCCTTCCTTTTCTAATGGAGGAATTCTGAATATTTTTAAGTTCAACATGTTTTTCTCCATGATTTTGCTGTGTGTCTTATCATTTATTGCTTCATTGTGCCAAAAATATATATATATATTGGTTCATGGGGATGGTGATGCCCCTGACGCATGTATAAAATTGTATGTAACCTCACACAGATTGGCTATAGTGCAATTTTTTGTTGTTGCGTAACTTTAGTTCGTTTCTTGTTTTTACCCATGTCTCCGTGATGCATACACTACCATGGCGAAATGGCATATTTTGTGCAGCCTGACTCTCGGAAATCCATCTTCAACCCCTTCTGTTCTTTCCCGAGCTGTTTTTCCTTAAGACTTTTTCTCTCAAAAATTGCAACAGCAACAATTGTTTCACACAACAATGGATCCTTGAATCGTAAGCTGCTCTGCTGTGTAGTATCACACAGTGATGGGAAATAAGTTCATATTGGTGCTTCTTCTCCCCTTGGCATCGCGTTCATATTTTGGTTTCATGGTGATTGGGCAGCTAGAAACCTCAGAGCTAGGATGTTGTCAGGGAGTAGTATTGGGGCTTAATTTATACCCCCCATTTTTCAGGGAAAATCGTGATGCATGAAATTTCTGAGCTGGGATTTTGAAAGAGCAACTAATAATTAATCCTAATCCTGTTATCAAGAATCAGCACAAGGGAGAAATAATTCAAGATTCCAATTTGGAAGATCGTGGTAAAGGAGATCAGAGAGCAACCAGGTAGAACCACTGTGAAAATATGCAGGTTTAATTTGGATAAAACCGAGACTAGACATGTAACAAGTGCCGTTGAGAACTCTGAGTTGAATTAAAAGACAAGCCTCCTACCTCGATAGCGTTAACACAGTTAAGGTTCTGCTAATCTAATAAAAGACACTCACAACCATGACTGAAATCCATTCAGTTCCAGCAATTCACTTCCCTAACTGGGAGTCATTAACAGCCATGGACGACATTTTTCAACTGCTTAGTCTGGCTGCCCAAATGGGACACGGACGTACAATTGTCCATGCAGGGTGACCACTGCTGTTGTCTGATGCGGATCGATCCTCGAGGGTAAGCTGACAACCTGAAATCAATGCCGATCTTAGCGACTCCACAAGGAAATATAGCAAAATCTAGCAAGTCTTGCATGAGTTCGGCAATCAAATTACCTAAAAAACCTAAAATGTGTCTTGGGCTATAATAAAATTACCTTTATGCCCTCTTGGGTGAGGGTGTTGATGTCTTTTTATTTGCATAGTACAAATACTCTTTTGCATTTAAAATCAACAAAATATAAAAATATTGACCAAGAGCTTTCTTAGCACGCTTCTTAACGGTAAAAATATAAATTTGCCTCCTAGTTAAAAAATTATTGCACTGCTGGATAAGGGTGGTTTAAAGTTTACAATTTTTAATTTACAATACAATTACTTCTTTAACCTTAGATGAGATCAAACATAAGCTTACAAGCTTAGCATTTAGGGTAATTTTATACTTCCATAATAGTATTTTGTGTAATTGTTGGGGGGGTCATAAAGAACATATTGGTATTCACCATTTTTGTTTTTTTTTTTTTTAATTTTCTAATGCTTAAAGCTGCTGGAACATGATCAACATGCCCCACACGCTGGGTGGCGTCCGAGTCCGAGCCTACGACACCACCTTATAAATGTAACTAGCCTTCCGTCGTGTCCTTTTCTATTTGGAGTGGTGAATGACAACTTACGATGGTTAAATTATCGCCAGTGATCGTTTGATTTTTTCCCCTTCTTTTCTCTCTCTTGATAGATAATATACACCACCTGACCTCTTTGTTTCTTACTTTTCAATTTAAGTCCTCATTCTATTAATTTTTTATTTGGTTCCTTTTTCATTTATATAAGTTTTTATTCTTTTCAATGTAGCCCTTTAATTGCAATTTCCCATGTGTTCGGTTTTTCATTTCAGTCCTCATTTTTTTTTAATTTCTAATTTTATCCTTTGTAGTTTTGTATAATTTTTTTTTTAATTTCAATTTTATCTTCCAATCAAATTTTCTGTTTTATTTTTTTCAATTTAACCTTTATTCTTTTGATTTTTTTTGTCCTTCTATTAAAGCTATTTTTCAATTCAACCATCCCAATTGAAAATTTGTATCCTTCTAATTAATGTTTTTTTCTCACTCTCATTTTTTCAATCATTTTGAGTAATTAATTTTTTTCCTTGGTTTCATGTTTTGACATTTAATTTGTTCAGAATTCAACTTTGTAAGATCTTATTGTTCTACATTAATTTTTTTTTAAATTGATTTTGTTATTATCTTCAAGTTTTTTCAATGAATTTATCTCAGTTTTATAACCTAGATCACAATTTTTTCATGCGTTCTTTGAATATAAGTTTTTTCTAGTTGTTTTGTTTCTCTTTCATTTTTCGATGTATTATTCTAATTCATCTATAACTTTTTTATACAAATAAAGTTTATTTTTTAAAATAAAAAAATATTCATTTTAAAATTATATCACTTATGTGTTCGGCTTTGCATAATATTTTTTATTGCACGAGTCTATTTAGTTAGTTTCATTTGTATTTATCTTTTAAGTCATAGATATTTTAGAGTGTGGATTTATCTTTTATTTATTTAAATAAATAAGTTTAACAAACACAATCAAAAGTATCTCTCATTTTATGTCATAGAATATCTTGATTTTTCTTGCATAAGTTTTTCAATTTACACTTTAAAAAAAAACAAGTCGAAGCAACCTGCATGCTAGGTATTGTTTTAAAAAAAAATTATAATCCGCATTAAATAGCTAGTATTTGCTATTCATCAAGAGGCAAAACCATGAAACATGCTTGCAAGGATTGTATCATCTACTATCTACCTTAGCATGGAAATAACAGGCATTGCAAAACAGAAAAGGAACAGGTACCTTTTTGAATGGTGCGACACCCCAAGGATTATCCTCGTGCTCTGGTTCACCACTGATTACCACGCGTCCCGCGGGATCTGATTGAACCCGTACCTGATTTTGCAAAATTACAAGGTCATAACACATTTACTGATGTCTCACATGATATCATCTACATAAATATTGGTGTTTCTAGTTTCAAGAAAAAAGTGATATATATCGACTAGAAAGCAATGGATTGACATCTAAAACACTACCAGAAAGTCATAACAAAAATATTTTTTTCATGTCCAATCTTGCAGACGCATTCTTATATATCTGAAATAAGTATAACGTGAGGCTGGACTCTTTATCGATTCAGAGGCAATCTTGTGTTAGCATGCTCATCAAGGTGGCAGTATACAAAAACTAGGCACCTGCTATCTATAGATAATGTAAAGCAGTTCACCAAGAGTGTAGAAATGGCCTTGGCAACTTTGCGTTCTGCTTAATTATAATCAAGCTACCAGGCAAGGCAAAGAAGTGCTTTCTAGTTGGGCAAGAATCTCTAAATCAGCTGATAAACAACATCAGATTACTTTCCATGATAAAATGAGAACTATATGTGAACTGATGTAAAAATGAAGACAGAAACAAGAATTTGGTACTCACCTCTTCACGGAGGAGACCTGGAACTAAAGCATACACCTCAAAACTATCTTCCTGTAGACATAATTATCGTTCCAAATTAGAAATAGTACAGATCTCAGTGTCGCCCTCTAATGAGGAAAAGACTCATGCAATAACTTACTGTTTTCTGTACATTGATCTTCACCCAATCAGCTGGGGTTCCAACATCAGTCACCTCCACATCCAATCTATTAAAAAAAAATCCAAGCCAACTGAATGAATGTCAGTATGTATTTCTCATGAACACAAATATTTGATAACATTGAGTAAATCTATCGAACTGGGTAACTAGAATCTTAACCGTGCACTTTTGGAGCGTGGAGATTTGACAGCATGTTCCACATACGATGGTTTCTTACGTTTCAGTAAACCTGAGCCAAAAGGTCCAGATTTAAAAATTGTTGTAAGCTACCAACATATTAGGAAGCAACAAATTGTGAAATTGATAAACCTGTTACTCACCAAGGTTTTTTAGCTCCTTTTCACGCTTTTGCGCGGGTATAGTATTCTTGTCCTATAAAATACAGATACATCACTGTAAACAATGGTTGCACGAAAATCCTACATAAATGAAACAGAAATGTTCGACATGATTTCAACAGACCTTAACAATAGGGCTACTAACTTCTCCGTTACCAAGAAAACGGAGAGCGTGCCAGCCCTGCATTGCACGTGCTGCAGCATCCCTACGAGTTCTACCCGATCCTGATGCCTGAATATCACCAGCAAGTAAAGACAATGCAGGCACAAGGACAACAATGAAAAGAAGAGGATACTCAATGCCTAAGGTGAAAAAAGAAAGAAAATATCATGCTAAATAAGCAAAAGATCCTTAGGTACATATTGAGTCAATCTCCAAGCCAGGCATTTTCACAAAAAGAATGACATCTTAAGTAAACATGGGGCACAGTATTAGCAGGCATTTGCGTTTGTGGTAGAATGATAAAAACAATAAAACAAAACAAAAAAGTCAGAAGCAATCCAATCTCTCTTGATGGCATTTCCTTTAAATGAATTTTCAATGGTAAAGGGTCCAGGTTAATCCTTTATCAGAAAGGGTTGAGTTTTTGTCCAGCTTATACTCAGCTGAGTTGTGTATCAATAACATACTTAGTTATTGGTGGTATTATCAATAAAATGAAGTTTCAATGGTGAATGGTCCAGGCTAATCTGTTTTGAGAAAGAATGGCTTTCTCTGGCCTAAACTCAGCTGAACTGTATATAAATAATTATTCTTACCATTCTTACATTTTAGTAACATAAAAAAATAAAAAAATAAAAAGGTAAGGCATATATGGTACCATGATGTCAGCCCAGAAAAGAATTCATGTTCACAAAAAGTTATGAATTATTATGCCAGATGTAGATTATGCACACCATCTGATTCCAAAAATACCTGGAATTTATGTTTAATAGTCCACTGAAAAAAAAATCAAAACCACAAATTCTCAGAATGATCAGCCTCCAGTAAAATTTAGTCCACGTCACTTCATAAATAATTTCAGAAGGTTGGTTCAGTTAGTCTGAACACTGACCAAAGGAAAATCAATTCAAGCTAGAAAAATTGGAAATTATCCAACCACAAACACTTTATGCTGTTTCTGAAAAGCTTTGGGAAGAGCAAAAAACTACAACATGCTCTGGAATTATGCTGTGGCATGTGTTATAAGGAGAAGAATGCTAAAATATTTAGCAACCACAACTCATCAAAGACGCTTTTGTGCGATCAAATGTTTTTTAGCTCCAATATGATCTTCAGCTCATGAGGTCTTTAAGGAACTTATAGCTAATATACAAAGAAACTGAAAAACCATAATGTGCTGAGTTTTGTTAACTCTTTGATCCTTTTTTTTTCATTTGGATAATGCATCATCTTTCCTCTGTACTCACCCTTATTCTTTTCTTTCATGAGAATTTCTTACTTTATCAAAAAAAAAAACACCAAAAACATTTCTGTGCACACCTTGATACATTATAAACACTTGTCTTCAATACACCAACCAGTTTTACATGGTATATTAAAAAATATTACCACCAAACAGTAAACAAGAGGTATCATAAAGTTATGATCTATATTGAAAAATACCGTCCCACAAGGAAGTTTGAAATTTACCTTATTGTCAACAAGCTTAGGCTCTGACTTGGGCAGCTTTGGTGGTTTCGGCAGCTTGGGCTCAGACTTGGAAGCAATGGGGACGCTAAGCTCACCGGCATCAGCATTTGTTATGTGTCTTTCATAATCAAGGAGTACCTGATGAAACACATAAATGTATAAGTCATAATTTTAAACAGAACTTTCATTAGATAAGCAAACAAAATACAAAATAATAGCAAAATTTGTAGCCAGAGAAGGATAACCAAAGGACAGAGAAAACAGAGATGCCATATTTCAGTATTTTGAAACAAGTTCAAGTTGTAATAGCAGGTAAGTCAATCTACTTGAGAAAACTATCAATCTGGAGTGCCTTGATTCCAGTAATACATCTGTATTTCATGTACTTAGGAACCAAAATAATGACATTGCTTATTCTTATACTATTAAAAAAAGAAAATAATAAGTAGCCTCCTGTTACATATTGCCTTTACCATGTTCGCATGTTGTTACAAAAATTTCAATTATCTAGACAGGCTTAAATTAATCATCAAGCTAAATGGAAATCAATTTGCTAAGTTATCCAGACAAATCAATTTCCCTAATGCTTTTCAAGTTAACTTTTTAATCATTCCTTCTCTGCCTGATTTTGTGTAAATACCACCTTTTTACTTTATTTATCTATGTTTTTCCATTTCTTGTTGTAAACCAAGATGCTTTCATCTCTTCTCCGTTTCCTCTCCCCAACTGCTCTCCCATATTTTGGCAATATTTTCCCTTCTATCCGCACACATATTCCATCTCTACTCTCATTTCCTCATTAATAGAACTTATAATAAAAACAATCCCTTACAGTATTTTACATTCATATTTTAAAGGAGAGTATTTTGAACCCAGTTTAAACATCTAGATATCCAATTGCATTTTAAATATCACAGTAAAAAAAAAAAAAAGAGAGAGAGAGAGAGAGAGAAAACAACAACTCAGTGAACAGAAACTTAAGTGATGTTATAAACTACGAACATTATACAACAACAACCAAGCCTCGATCCAAAACTAGTTGGGGCCAGTTATATGGATCCTTCTGCGCCATTCCCCACGATCAATATACCAAGACCATAAACATGTACATATAGTTATGTTTATAATTTATATGCACATCCATGGAAAGTTCAAACTATCCACTAATTAGCAATGAAGGAAATAGAATGCAAAGGGTAATGTAGTATATGCACATGTTATCAGCATATAGTCACCTTCTCATAAAACCCTCGAAATGTCCATGAAACTGTAGTGCATGTCCTGCAAAGGCAGTGGAAAGGGGGAAACAACATTAAAATATAGGCAAATAATGCAGGGGCCATTTGTTCTGGAAACAAAGGTAACATGGTAAACATGTGGATGTGCCATTTGATGGTTAATTGCAAGTCTTAAAGAACCAATATACATCATATAAATCAATACTATGAAAACCAATCTCAGTTTCCAGATTTCTGGAGTTTCCACGATGAGTCAAAAACTTGTGCAATTTGAAGTGAAGTGTTTTGCATCTAAGAGATGAGCCAATGTGTTTGGTTATACAGATGCTTCATCTGGCTCTTTTCTGTTTTTGTGTCCCACCATCATTAATCTGTTCCCCAAAAGGCTCACTTCATATGTCTTAGATTCTCCCCTTTCATTGATAATCTTGCTGGGCAATGATCTTCCTTGGACATAGTTTAGGTCTTGACAGTTATATCCAATTATCATTGTTTACTAATTAAAATGAACTTAAATTGGCTTTCCTTAACAAAAGAAATGGGTATACAATGTTGTTGATCTTCTAATAATCTTATCCAAATATATTTCTTTCTTAAACCTTGACAATAGTGGTAAATGTTGGTCGGGAAGCAGCAAGTAATCTGTAATGGTGTCTAATAGTTCCATAAATGTTAATTTTCAAACCCTGATCATGGATTTGGATAGTTTCCTTACGATCACCTGCGGTTGTGCATAATGCAATGCTTTTCAAATCTTTTTTTTTTTTTTAACTTTTCTCCACATGCTAGTTTAAGAAACCTGCTAGAAAACATATGCAAGATGCTCTGGAGTTTAAAAACATGAAATGGTTGATCTTGGAACAATCAGTATTCAGTAACACATTGAACAAGTATATATAAATAATGCTCCTTACTTTGGGGGGTTAAAGGACTCTCCTACTTGCCTCCACAGCTTACATGAGGTTACCTGTCAATCAGAAAGAAGCCAAATATATGATCATTAGAAACAGACTCCAAGAAAATAAAGGGTGTCTGGGAAACAATCTCCAGCAATTATAGCAACAGAAATCAGCTCAAATTGCATGACCAGCCCCAGCAAAATCTACAATCAAGATAATTTGATAAAACATGAGAATAAAAAGCACCATTCACCTTTAAGATTCACAAGTATTTAACGACACCTTTTAAAATTTCCTGTCTATGTGACATTAAATAGAAGGCCTCCACTTCCATGTAAATAACTTCCAAATTGTGTATTCAAAATCACTTGAATGCATTTGCATGCTTGTGTGGGTTATTATGCTTTGCCCTAGCTCTAATATAATCAAGTTTATTAAATTTACAAATAAACACCAAGCACGAATAACAACTAACAAAGAAATTAATTTAAGATGCGCGCTTAAAAGGGAATGGTTTTGAATCATGGGTAAGAGGATAAGTACCTTGTCATAGCCACCCAATCTCATCACAGATCTCCATAGCCTTTTCACCATATGAGGGTACGTATTAGAAAATGTATCTCCAAAAAAGACAATAATCTCAGAAAAACAACATGAAATTCGCTAGTCATTAGAAACTTACTTGAGACAGTTTAAGAGATCTCCGTAGAACTTGGGAGGTTTGAACTCCATGCCCTTCTCACTAAAGAAACTATGAAGCTCGCTCAGAAAATCCTTTTGTTCCTCTTCTGTCCCTGTTACACTACCACCAATGTTTTCATCCAAAAGAAATGAACGCCTTGGTGTTAATTTTCCATTAGTTTTTGGTGATGTATCTATATCATCTGATTCTCTCTTGTTATCAACTATATCTTCAACGTCTGAAAATCCTGCCTGAGGTGCAGCAGGTTCGTTGCTCTCTTTAGGAACTGCCCCAGGATCACCACCAGATGTATCCTGTGATATGTCTGAGGGTTTGTTTTCAGTATCTACAGTGGGTTTAGCAGTTTCAATATGACTAGTTGAAATAGCAATTCCATTGCCAGCACACGTTTCAGGTTTCAAATCACTATTTCCATTGGCTTTGACATCTTCCATGGATTCAATTTCAGGTGTGACTAAAATTTTTTCACCATCTGATGGAGATGGGGGGGCAGAATCTTGATGGGGTTGCTGTGGGATGGAATTCAACTCCCCGGTGCTCCTATCAGCAGCTGCCTCAGCCTGAGATGAAGGGTTCCCATTATCCACAGGGTCTGGCACGTCAACTTCCACAGTATCAGGGTTAGGAGGAGGAGGAGAATTATCAGCTTTTTCAACAGGAACCTGTGCGTTAATCAGCTGCTCTGTCTCTAAAGTACTAGGCGCCTGATGCGCTGATCCGTCCTCATTTTCCTTGGTATTACTCATCTCTAATTCTACACACAACACATAAAGATAAAAAAAACATAAAGCTCATTTTCCCAATAAAAAATCCTAACATAAAGACCCCCACCTTTGCAAAGAGCAAAACAAGTTCAAGACCACAATTAAAGGAGCAAGAGTGGCGCTTATCACTCATAATCACAAATTTTACACACCCTAACCGCCATTTTCCTCATTCATTCAAAGTTCGAACCCTAATTTTCTCCTTTTCCATTTGTTCTCCTCTTAACAACCACATGCATGACAAAAACAAAAGAACAAATAAATAAATAAAATTGTTATATTACAGCTAAGGGTTGCTAAACCTAATTTTCTTTTAAGTGCCATTACACTACAACTTTAAGAAAAAAAACCTTTAACCACAAAAAGGCAAAAACATTTTAAAAAAAAAAGGGAGAGAGAAACTTACCTGCAATGCAAAGGAAAGGAATGGTTGAGCAACAAGGCCAGGAGGAGGTGAAATTTGCTGTCTAGTGATTCTTATAGGCTTAAATAGCAATGAAACATACATAACAAAAGGAGAAAACCCTAAATCTTGAATGCTCTATTTAGCCTCAGCTGCTGACACTGCAATATCTGAGTGGTTTTTGGCAAGCTATTTAATGTTATGAGCACTCTCTCCCCCTCTCTTTAATAAAAAAATATCTCCCTTCGCTTTGTCTCTCTCGGGTTTTTATTTTTTTTCTTCGACAGAACACAACAGAACAGAACAGAATGGGACATCCCGAGTTACCTTAAACAGATAATACCACACGTGTACGTTTGTTAATGTTTTTCGAGATTCCTTCTAAAATATGATGCTGGATTTTTGTTTGATTCCAGTCATTTGGATCTCAAAATTGGCCCAAAACAGTAGTGGGTGTGCCTCAATCACAACTATTAAACTATATTTAGGGATGAAGGTTTGATTTGAGTCACGAGTTCATAGTAATGATTGAATTTATTTATTTAGAAAAAATAAGTCAAGGCAATATTTATTGAAAGATTGTTAAAAAAATAAATTAATAGGCTTTTTAACTAAGTTTTACCTGCTAAACTTAGAAGATTATGTCAACTAGAGTTTTTAATTGAATTATTCTTTTTATTTTTTGTTTTTTAAAATTCAAAAATTATAGCCCCATATTAATTAGGCTTTAGGCTGGCCCATCATGTTGGTTGAATTTTTTATATTAGTAATCTCAATTTTGTTTCTTAATAGTTTATCCAAAAGAAATAATGGACTTTACCATTATTGAATATGTATTGAAATGGTTATGAACGACTATATGCTGCAGGGGTAATTTTTTTTTGCATATAAAAAATGATCTTCAGATGTTGTAAATATGTTTTAAAGTAAGAAGAAAAATCAGTGAATTATGTTATAATAAGTTGGTTTGAAAATAAATAATGACAACATATGGACCAATTATTTATTAAAAAAACTAAAAAACATTAAAAAATAATAAATAATAAATTAAAAAATAACCTTATTTAATCTAAATTAACATGACAAATATATAATTCAGGTAATATGAATCAAGCCAACCTACTAAATAAGTAGTCCAGATCATGCGATTGGAATAACCCAATAAAAACGAAAACAAAAAAGACCACAAAGCTCTTTATAAAAAAGAACTAAAAAACTATATTATTGAAAGATAAAAGCTGAAAAGAAAATACATAAAAAAAAATATTAACCAGTATTAATTTTTTCAAGCTCTTGAAGGATTTAAAATAAAAAATAGCAATAAAAATCATGAGGATATAAATAGTGAAATTAAAAAAAAATTAAAAGAATAAAATAACCTAATAAAAAATGAGAATCAAAATTAAAATAAATTTTAGACTAAAAGATGAAATTAAAAAAAAATCTATTCAATAAAACAATAAGAAAATGAGGAACACATTGAAAAAAAATAAATATATCAAAAACTAGATCAAATTATGTAATTAAAAACAAATCAGAATTTTATAAAAAAAACTAGAAAAAAAATAAAAAAAAAAGAACCTAAGGTGAAATTTCAAAACAGTAATTGATTTTTGCATGGACATTGTTATTTTTTAAGGGTTTGAGAGAAAAAATAGAAGTAAAGAAAACAAAAACTATCAACAACGAATCAAATCAGTATCCTATAAAAATTAGTTTTTGTCCATTAAAAGGTATAGATATGACACCTAAAAGACATAGACACCTCCTATGCACTTAAACATGCCCTATACCCATTAATCATTTTTTGTTTTTTATTTGTATGTTATATTTATTAAAATACCAAATTATCTCTTAACCAATTTAATTATTATAAAAAAAACCAACATGATAAAAATAAAAACACCTCTAAATGTTAGTTTTAAGATTTTTTTTTTTGATGATATTTTAATCAATTCATTCTCTTTATGATAAAAATTTCTTATTTCTGAATAATTTGATAATGACTAACATGCTTTGTATAAAGACTAAATAATTAAAATTGCTAGTTTAAAGGTTTTTAATGGAAAGAGCAAAATTACCATTACAATATCTCTAAATATGGATAAATAATGTTTTTTCAAGATCGTTAACTTTCTAATATGGTTGAGTATGTTATGAAAAAAATATAAATATATTGTAAGCTTTCTTTACATATGGCACATTTGTTAGAAAGTTTTTAGTAGTTGAATAAATATGGCATGTTATATTTATAAATTGTTGAGATTTTAGAAAAATGTTGCTATTTTATTTTTAATCAAGCTAATATATATATAGAGGACACAGAAAATGAACTGAAATCATAAGAAAACGACCAAGACCAAACCATCTTTGAGCTTTAGAGACGAATAGTTGCGAAACCAAATCAATCACACCCATAATGCAGAGAGTCTAGGTGTACAATTCTAAAATAGTTATTTTTTCATGTAATTTAGGTCTTATTTGTTTATTGAAAAGTAGTTTTTTAAGTGAATTTTATGAAAATGAATTATTTTCTGATGTTTAGTAATATAATAAAAAATAAGTTAAAAAATATTTTCCAGTGTTTGGTTAAATAAACTGGAAAATAACTTATTAATATTTTTTTTTCAAATTTATTAAAATAATAAAAAATAAATCTTACAAATTAAAAGGTTGAATGAGAATGAAATTGAAAAAAATATAATTTTATAAATTATCTTAAATAAAATAAATGATAATCAAAATAATAGAGATCAAATTTTAAAAATAAAAAAAATTAAAAGATAAAAAAAATTAAAATAATAATAATTAACATTTCATAAATTATTTCAAATAAAATAGATAACAATCAAAGGAATGAAAAGAATAGGAATCAAATTTGATAAATAAAAATTTTAATTAAAAAATGATAAGTGAAAAGTAAATAATAATTATAAAAAAATATAAAAGTTAAATTATAAGAAATGAGATTGAAAAATAAATATTTAAAACAAAATATATACAACAATTAAAAGTTTAAGGACCAAATTTGATATAATCAGTAAATAATATGATATTTCTAAATTTTTTATAATTTTTAAAAAGTATTTTGCTCTCAAAATAAAAAAATATTTTCCTAAAAATTAAATATTTTTTTGACTAAAATTTATTTTTTATTAAACAAAAAATATTTTTCTTTAACTAACTTTTAAAAAAACAGACACAGCCTTAGAATATAAGGTAATTTTGGCATGAGAAGGATCTTAGTGGGCTGTTGCCAGCTAAACTCCCATGGAACCAGATTTGTAGAATGTGATGTCTAAATTTCAGCTCTTTTCATAGATAAACAAGAATGACTTTTCTTCGACATAAAAGCCATTTTAACTCTTCATTTAGATAATCTTTTGCAGCAGCAAAACCAAGAAAAAAAAAAAGCTAAAAAATTAGCCTTTTTCCATTGGTTCTTCTTTGAAGTCTCCCATTGGAGATGCTGTAACATTGATTGCAGGCAGTGCGGAATTTTCTTACCAATTATAGTCACTGCAATGTCTTTTCTTCTTGATCTGCTGTTCTCCTGAAGCCTGCTATTTTTTCAACTCACAAAACTAGTACAGTTGCCCACTTTTCCATTGTAACTCTGGTTATTGTCACATAAGTTCTTACTGATATTTTACAACAAAGTCCAGGGGTATAGGGCCACTACAGGTGCTGCTAAAGGAAGCTAAAATGCTTCCTCAGGGCTAGCAAATCTCTGCTACAGTTTTCCGGAGGCTGTAAAGTTTGCAGCAGGCACAGAAGTTTGCGAAAAAGAGAAATGTTGGGCTAGAGCCTGCCACACGTGGAAGGCATTACGTCGCGTGAAACGTATGGGTCCGGCGAAGAAGAGTATAGTCTGGTCTGGGCTGTCTAGGCGCCAATAAAAGCTTAAATTGAATCGCTTCTGGTAAATCATTTTGTAAAATATTTGCTCTTTTCATCGACTCGGCAGGGGCCGATGCGCAGCTTTCCAGGGCTGGTGAGACAGAATGTTCTGTCGTCGTGCTGTTCTGTTGTCTATTGCCAAATAGAGGATCGAGGACACCTTCGCCATCAGTTATTATATATATACATATACATATACATATACATATATATGTATATTTCCTCTTATTTTAATATCATTATTAAACTAGATATAACTATTTAAATTTAAAAATTCTTGACGTCTTATTTTAGATTTTCGTACTATTCACAATAGTAATTTTTTTAAAGTAGGTTTTTAGAAATGTATTAAAATAATTTAATTATTTTTTAAAATTTATTTTTTTATATCAACACGTACTAAAAATTATAAAAAATAATTAAATTTGTTAAAAATACTTTTTAATGAAAAAAAATGTATTCTAAGTTGAGCCATAAAGTTTTTTTTTTTTTTTTTTGAAATTCTGAGTAATCATTAGAGTTGACGTGAAAGAAGAAAAAGGTACACTTAATATTAGGTTATAATTTAAAATACTAGCAAAAATATTGTTAGCAGATATACAAATCCAAGAGTACCTTTTTTTCCCTAGGAAATGAGTGCAAACGAGCTAGCTTCCGGCGTTATATTACAAAAAAAACAAATATACAAGCTACGGATAACTCTTTAATATCATTATTAAATTTAGTTTAGTGTGTTAAACTTAAAAATAATAAATTTAAATATAAAATAAAACAATTTAAAAAATAAAAAAATCAAACATACGAGTTTAAAAGCAACAAAGATTATCATTAAAAAATAATTTAAATTTTAAAAAATATCTAATTAATATATTTTAAAAAATATATTAAAATAATGATATATTAAAACAGTTCTAATTAATTTAAATTGAATCATGAGTTCAACAACTTTAATAATATTTTTTTATTTTAATTATGCAATAAAAAATAAAAATTAATTTAAAATTAATTAATATTAAATAATAAATTAAAGTAGAAAGATTAAAAAAATTAAAGTAGAAAAATTAAAAAAATAAAATTTAAAATTAAGAAGCGCTTGAGTAGATCATTTGCCAATATATTGATATAAATTATGATCAATAACTGGAAAGTGAAATTTTCATGTTTTTTTAGCCAAAAACATCTAAAATATACTTTCTTGAAACTTAAATAACTCAATTTTCAAAGTAAAAATAAATTTTAATTAATCTACCAACTAAAAATAAAATAAAATAAAATATTAAATTATTTGATTTTCAACACAACTTCCATTCAAAGAAACACATGAAAAACGAGGAAGGCAATGGAACTCTCTAATTGTTAGCATCAAATTAAATAAATTAAATGATAAATAATTTTTATTTAGAATATATTAAAATAATATATATTTTTTTAAAATTTATCTTGATATCTGTACATAATATAAAAATATAAAAATAAATTTAAACTAATTTTATTTTAAATTTTAACGAATCTTTTTTTTTTATTTATATCAATCCAGACAATTTCGACTTGTTTGGTGTGAAGCCAGCCGTGGTGACTGTGAGGTGTGCTGGCCAAGCGTGGTGTCCCGCGAAACACAAATGTCTCGACTTTTTAATTAATCACATGGCTGCATTACAAAGTTGACTTAATTGTAATCATTGCCTAAAATTAATTCTTAATTCCTAAGGTAACGTTCGGTAACCACGTGATATTCATGTTTATAAAAATTTTAATTTTTTTTATTAAAAATTATTTTTTTAATATTTTATTATTTTAATAATTGTTTTTAAAAATAAAAAAATATTATTTTAATATAAAATATATTTAAAAAAATAATTGCAACGATATAATTATCAAACAAAATTGACAACATAAAATATCTAGATGATGCCCAAGTAATAAGGACTTGGAATTAAGAGATTTGCTTTTTTGGTTGTCTCAAATTCGATTTTTTGTTATTTATATGATGACCACTAAAGATTTATATTATTGTTAATTTCAGAATTCATAAAATTAATCGTGATACACGTAAATTGTTCTAAACATCCACATTAAAAATTGACAACATAAACACTTGTTTTTTTTATATAAAAAACTTTTAATTCAGACAGTTAGCTAACCTAATTTATTAATATGATTTGATACATTACTATTAAAAATAAAAATTATTAAATGATTTAAACAGTGTTCTATCTTACTTTTATATATTTTTTTTAATAATGTAAACACGCTTTAAACATCATTCACGAGCAAGAAGCAACATTCAAGAGCCAAACCAACCAGCTGTCACATTCTTGCGTGTGGATTGAGATTCACAATAATTTTCTAAATATCACCTGTTCTAGTAGTGTTTTGATATTTGACGAAAATAATACAAAAAAGGCAATAAGAACAAATATTGTAAAATTCCATCCAATAAAATCACACCACATATTATAATTTAAATTTTTTTTTTATTTTTTTTTCAAATAGTTTGTCTCACTACAACTTCTTAAATAAATAAATAAGTAAGTAAACTAGAAAATAAGAAAAATAAAGAAAAAGCAATAAAAAATGAATCAATTAAATAGTACAGATATTTTACAGTTGAACACACTTAGAAAAAAAAATAAAAATTCCAGCTAGCTTCATCTACAAGAAGATTCCGACATTTTCACGTGTGAAGATATAATGTTTTCAACCAACGAAGACAAAGAGAGGAAGAGCTCTTGATTAAGTGGTCCGTAGGGGCTTTTTTATTTTTCAAAATAAATATTTCTTACATAGAATATCATGTTCCTATTTGAATGATTAGAACTCCATTAGCTAATGCCTGTAAAAAACAAGCAACAGAAGCTTAGTTTGCTAAGGACCATCCAAACTTGTCGAAAGAGGTACGCTTGTACCTTTCTCTTTCCATTAGACTTGATTCCATAGTTTTCACTCCTACGTTCTTGGGAAAAGCTCTATTACCTGTTGAAAGAACTTCCCTTTCTTTTCCATAGGCGTGTCAAGAGATCAACTTGCAAGTTTTGCAGAGAAGTTGTGTGTGATGGGATTTCTTGATCTCTTTGTTGTGGCATTAATGCCAGTTCTGAAAGTACTCTTGATTACTGGACTTGGCTTGTTCTTAGCGCTCGATCGCATAGATCTCCTGGGAGCGAATGCAAGACACTACATGAATAATGTCAGTCCAATATATATATGTGTACTTACATGATTCTGTTCTTTACATTTACTTCTTCTTGCCTTCCATCTCATCAAAAAGGAAATTTGCAGCTTGTATTCTATCTGTTCAGTCCAGCGCTCGTGGTTAGCCAGCTTGGAGAGACCATTACTTTCCAAAGTTTGAGTACCTTGTGAGTGATACAGTTCGCACCAATTTTCACTCTTAAGGCAATCTTGAAACTAACTCTTGGCACAAAAAAATTGTTGTGGTGATGGTGTAGATGGTTTATGCCAGTAAATATCCTCCTGACATTCATAATCGGCTCTATACTGGCTTGGATTCTTATTAAAATCACAAAAACTCCGCCGCACCTCCAAGGCCTTGTCATTGGTTGCTGTTCTGCTGGAAATCTGGGGAATTTGCTTCTGATTCTTGTTCCTGCAGTCTGCATAGAGTCAAATAGCCCATTTGGAGATTCAACTATCTGCTCCACTAATGGAACAACTTATGCTTCTCTTTCCATGGCGGTACGATCTGCCATTCTAGTATTCTTTCAGTTTTGTTATAGAAGGAACTACATTCTTTTTTTATGCTACTATTTAAACTGATTATGCAGGTTGGAGCTATTTATATATGGACCTATGTGTATATTATCATGAGGATATATTCAGAAAAGAGTGCTGAAGTTACTGATACAAATCAACCCATATCAGATTCTGAAAGTTATAAAGCATTACTTCTTTCAAGAAAAAACTCTGGCTCCAGTGGCTGTTCGAAGGAAGATGAACTTCCTCTAACTATTTCTGGGGAAAAAGTAAGATTTCCTTGGCCTTAGTTTATTATTACAAATGCTAGCATCTGTTTTTTTTTTTTAATGCAAAATATAGCTCTTCCTCTGCAGATATTGGATGGCGTAACCTTGCTAATTAAATTCTTTTGATGATAGTTGACAGTTATGGAGAAGATTTTTCAGTCTGTTAAGAAATTTACAGCAAAGATCAACCTGAAGATGGTGTTTGCACCGGCAACAATTGCAGCGGTAGGCTAAAAATTTAATGATAATTTTCTCTCTCTCTAATCTTCAATATTATTCTTTGATAGAAATAATCACAAACCATACGAGTCTTAATGATAAATGCAGAAAAAAAGGAAAACCAGAAGAGCAATTTTGTCGAGTTGGTCAGTGCCTAATCTACCAATGTACATGTCACTAATTTGCTTTGATTTCCTTAATCTCCTTCAGATTTGTGGGTTTATAATTGGCACAGTCTCTCCAATCCGAATATTGATGATCGGGGATAGTGCTCCTCTTCGCGTGATTGATAGTTCTGCATCTTTGCTGGGGTAATAAATCAAATATGGACTTTGTCTGGCTTTTGATGATAGCAAGTCTATCTTTACAGCTGACCATTATAGAACTAGCCTGGGTGGTCAAATTTTAGTCTAATTCAACAGCCGGATTAAAAGTTATCCCTGTTTTCATCAAAATACTCTCGTCCACACTTCTTCTTGCAATTAGATTTGCCCATACACTTCCGGTGTCATATAACCCAGAATGTAACTTTCTTCGTTATTTAGGAACTTACAGCAACATTGTTGTTGACCTTGTTTATACAATTTTCTGACCTGCAGCGAGGCAACAATTCCATGCATGACACTGATAGTAGGATCTAACCTTCTCAGAGGTAATTTCCTGAATCTACCTAGATCAACTCTTGCTTAATTTCCTTTCCACGCATCCTGCCTCTAGTTGCTGAAGAATCAAATTTACATCCTCAAGATTTCTAATCGCCAACTCCAAACTCTTTCAGGTTTAAGAAAAACAGGAGTAAGTGTATCAGTCATTGCAGGGATTGTATCTGTGCGAAACATTTTCTTGCCAATTATTGGCATCGGTATTGTCAAAGCGGCGCATCATCTCGGCATGGTTGAATCAGACTCCTTGTATCAGTTTATCCTTCTGCTTCAATATGCACTTCCACCTGCAATGACAGTAGGTATGGCAACTTGATTAAAAGTTGGAACTAATGTTTTATTTTTCCGATTTGACGGTAAGAAGTATCGTCGAGCCAGGTACAAAACCAGTGAAAAAATCACCTAACGAGTACTTAGCTTGCTAATCTGTTTGTTATTTGCTGTTAATTTGACAGGGGTGATTGCACAGCTTTTCGAGGCCGGTGAAGGTGAATGTTCAGTCATTATGCTGTGGAGCTATGCTTTATCAGCACTGTCTCTTACCCTCTGGTCAACCTTTTACATGTGGCTGCTGCAGTAAGCACAATTAGGGTTCCTTCTATTCCCTGGAACTACCCTGCCATGACAAAATGAGGCCGCCGCAAGCTCATCTTCATCCTTCAGGCACATCGATCACATGTGGCATCAGTAATTTAGTAGTAAATTAAGCTAATGAAGCTTTGTTCCATGATATTTATTTAATTATAGCCACCTTATTATTTGATTAAATTTGTAGAATATATAGTGTCAATCATTTTGGGATATGGACATCTGTGTGCTTATGAATTGTGATTCTATTATCATGGACTTGGGCATGGGTCCGACTGATGAATTGGAAGACGTGACCGGACCACCCGTTGTCTGCAGGCTCTGCTGCCAGCAACCGGGAATTTGAAACATCGGTTTCCTCCCTGCGCAGCCCGTTTTCCGAACTGCATGTAATTGCATTCTAATAATAGTTATTAAACTTAGTATGATTGATTTAAAAAATTCATGAATCAGATTTCATTGAGACTAAATTTTAAATTAAATAAAAGAAAATATTAACTTAGTTAATTTAAATAATCTGATTAATCCGACAAACTTGAAAAGATTAATTATATAAGAAATTTAAGAATATTATTTTAGCTAAAATAATGCATTTCCTTTTTTAGGTAAATCCCACAACTATGTCTATAACCAATTAGATGCATCTATAATGATCACGTGTAGTGGAAAGGATTGGGTAAATTGGAGAAAAAATCTCACTTATCCAAATAATCGCAACTTTGAAAATAAACTTAAATATTAATAATATGTGTAATTTAAAAATATAGAATTATATCATGAAAATCATTGATTATACATATTAAAGATATCTTTTATGTTCATAATTTATATATAACGTTAAATTATGTGTTTATTATTTATTAAATTGACTTCTATCATGAATATTTTTCTTTTTAAATACTTCTATACAAAAGATTTTTTTTTATAACACAAAACTTTATATTATTGAACATAATTTTTAATTCAATCAACATATTTGATTAAGAATTTGCTAGGATATTCTAAAGACTATTTTTTTATAAGATTAAAGTTTTGAATTAATCAAAGATTAAAAAGATCTTTTGATAATAATTATGAGTGAGTTACTATTTGAAATTCGTTATATTTTTGTAATTAGTTTAGGATTATTTTTTGTATTTGAATTAAATGTCTTTTATTATTTTTTTGGCTTTATTTAGAACAACTTTTTCTATTTTTTAGGACTTTTATTACTTTTCTTTTATTTTCAAGTTTTTTTTATTATTAAGGTAAATTTTGAAGTTTATTTAAGGAATTGTAAATATTTTGTAGATACAAACTACTTAACAAGAAAATTTTAAGTAATAAAATTTTAAATTAGAATTTTCATGTGATCTTCATTTTATATTTTTAATTATTATTTTTTTTTATCTCTTTTGTGTTGCTTTGTCAACATCAGTTAGTGTATTGACCAATGATCATAGATTATGGTTTGTTGTATGCTTTCTCGTGCTTTTTCATAACTTTCAAAATATTTGATTTTATTAATGTAGTGAGAGAAATGCTCTTAATATTTAATTTATATATAAAAAATTAATATCCACTACTATTATAAATATATTTAATAAATACATAATTTGTTATTTTAAATTATATTTTAATCTTTTAGGATTGGACATTGTTATTTTTGCAAACCATCCTTACACTTTAAAGTATTTATAGAATGATATTCTTTCTTTTCACAACTCATATAATATCTTTCTCAACTTCTTGTATGTAAGTCGGATAAGTATATAATTTACAATCAATATTATTTTCCTTACAAGTTATGAGATGTTTTTAAATTTATTAACATGCTATTTATCATTTCTTTTAAAATTTGGTTTTCATAATTAACAATATTATTTTAATGAGGTTAATAAAGTTTAATAGATAATATTATTTTAAGAACAAAATTTACTAAAATATGCCTCATTCTCCACCAACATCTCTTCTCATTACCTTTATTTTTTATTTATTGATTTTTAGCTTATACATTTCAAGTATCTTTGCTTCTAAGTAAATAGATATAACAATATTTTATATAATGTAATATTTTTTTTTTGATAAATTAAATCTAGAATTTTACCACCACTGAATTTCTATTTTATAATGTAATATTTTTTTTCCAATGTAATATTACATTATATTTTATATAATGTAATATTTTATATTATGTAATGCACACTTTTGCTTGTGCATTTCATAATTTCTTCATTTACGTTCGTATTGGCCAAGACTAATGAAATATCTATGCCAAGGTCTAAGATATAATGGCATTGCCTAGATTGAGCATGTTGGAAGCGATCCAAGAGGCAAGTGATAGTTATTTGACGAGCCACATGAAGAATGCTGACCAAAGCATCACCGAGACAGAGGCCAAGGCATAGGTCCATAGCATGATGACCGAGTATTCGGCTTCGCCAGCTCCAAACAACTGGGTCATTGTCCCTGCCAAATCAGGACAGAACATGCGAAAAAACCGATTTCTAGTTAGGAACCGATTCAATCTGTTTCCAGATAAGGACATCGTTGAACTTTGCATGAATGTTAAAACCTATGTTTATTGCTGGAGGCAGTGCAAATTGAAGCAGCAGAACAAACTTGTACAGAGGATCTGAGTTCACCGCCCCCAAATGGACTGCACATTTAATGATAACAACTCCCAATATCGGCAAGATTATATAACGGACTGCCGTGATACCAATAATCACTGAGATCGGCACCTTTGACCCCCTGAAGCCTGAGAACACATTCTGGTCATCATTGTATCTATGCTTCGGCAAGTTCAACTAGTGAAGAAGGGCATGATAGGGAAAATAAGCATGATAAAAATCAAAATGATCGAGATTACCCTTCAGAAGATTTGCTCCTACAATCAAAGTGGTGATTGTAATGGCTGACTCCCTGCAAACACACAACAAAAAGGAATTCTAGGGGAGCATGTGAGGTAGCTGAATGTTTTTTTTGGTTTCTCGGGAATGTTCATATATATCATCAAAGAGGGATGCTGACCCGACAAAGTATGCGGAGTCTTCAACCACACGAAGAGGAGCACTGTCACCGATCAACAATTTTCGGAAAGGAGGGATAGTACCGGCTATAAATCCAACAATCTATAAAAATAAAGCAGTAAGGGGGGTCAATACTCGCATCGATACTGAAATATAAAGTAGCCTGTTTGGTCTATTCAGCATTAGATGCTTTAAATGTGATCAATAACTGAAAAGGGAAAACAATCCAGCTTAAACCAGCAAGCTGCTTGCTGATGGCTGCTTCATGGCAATGTCTCCATAAATGGTCTTTAAATTTCGATAGGGTTCAAAGATCAATGAGGAATGTATGAAGAGCAGGCTTGTTGTAAATAACGCTTTATAAAAGAGCGGCTTGTTCTAGAAAATTAATGGAAGGAATGGAATGGTACTACAGAAGAAGTGGACTTGATCCTCTATGAAGCATGAATTTATATCCTTTAAGAAAGCATGGGATGCATCTGTTGTGCTTCTGAAGTATTTTTTCATCCACTGAAGCTCATCGGCTACCCAGCAGGAATATTCTTGCTCATGAGCTATCATTTTGATGCTTAAGCCTTTCTGCAATGTGCAGTCTCTAATATGTATATGATCATTTCAGTATGCTATATAACGTGAGCAAATTTGAGATGTGAGCTTTGTCTTGCTATATATGATCTCCAAACTAGAAAAAAGAGTAGTAGATGCTTTATACACTTCCCAAACTAGAAAAAAGAGTAATAGATGCTTTATACACTTCCATAAGGAATCAATATGCCCTTCGGCCAACACAGAAAAAATAAGAACTTGCCATTAGCGTACCGCTCCATTAATTGAAGGTGAAAGCAATCTCTTCAGGTTGAATTTCTTCAGAACCTTCTGAAATCCTCGCTTAATGTTTTCTGGAAATGGTACCTGCCAAGAAATATTGATTGGTAGGTTGATGATTGCTCTCAAAAACATTTTATTCAAGGGAACAAGAGGAACCAATAGTATCGTGAAAACTTCAACATGTGCTCATAATGAGCATCAAACAATAAATGGAAAAGGATAAGAGAGTCCAGAAAGAAATGAAATTATAATGTTTTCAAGCAACCTTCGCCTTCCCGTTTGACACTGCACGATCAAGCTCAAAGTTCTCCATACCCTCATCGACTGAGGGCTCTTTTAAGAAAAGCATGGGCCCTGGAGTTATTTCTAGGGCAGATTCTAGACCCTCTGGCAAGGCATCCGGTTTGGTTTCATCAGAATCTGTACTTGAATAAATTCGCACAATATTGTACACGTATGACCACAACAAGATGGATCCAATCTGAAAAATCAAGAAAAAATGGAAAGAATTTTAAACAATTCAAAACCTATTATACTGCCTTTCTTAGAGCACATAAAAAATTAAATTCAGGTAAGAAACATTGTCGTACTGCCAAAGAGAGCGTAGCATATGCCAATCCATGCATTTTGCAGATGCTGGCGTCGCCAAATGGATTGTCTTTTTCTTCACAGGCAGCTGGAATGATTATGAGAGGCATGTTGCCCAGATTCCCTGCTCACATTCAACCGCCCATGTAAACTAGAAATCAGGTACAAAAGGTCGAATGTAATGAAGCTTGTGCCACAGCTTCAATACATTGACTCGCCATGACAAATGTAATGCTGCCGCTAACAAATCATGATATTACTGTCAAGAGGGGCCTAAATAGCTGGGAGGAAAAAAGCAAATATTGATTGACTCGCCATGACAAATGTAATGCTGCCGCTAACAAATCATGATATTACTGTCAAGAGGGGTCTAAATAGCTGGGGAAAAAAAACAAATATTGATGTGTGACAGGAATATATAATTAGATCAGAATGTCTAAAGTGTTTCATAACAGCGTATGGTAACCAGACCAACGATAGCAAAATTACTAGACTTTCATTTCTGCTTAATTCATTTGCAGGAAATGGCACAGCAGCCTCTTTTCTAAGGCGGTTGGTCTGCATGGGTTGGATGGCAGGAAAGACAGAAGGAGAGGAATCAACAGCAGAAATCTTAAAAACTTGTTTCTTTTAGTTGAAGGATGATGATCAGTTAACAAAGCAGAGGCGTCCTTGACATGGAATTAATATCCGACAAGAGATCTTAGAAAGCAATTAAAAGATGTAAAAACCTATACTTCAAATCACAATCATCAGTAAAAGGGCACATCATCAGAAACTGATTTACCATTGATACCGATGCCAGTGAATTAAAATGCTCAGACCTTCTCTCTTATTTCATGAAGACTTCAGTTAATCAACTAATATTTTGTGAAAATCTATAAATCAGCAAGGAGCACTCAAAAGCTGTGCGTATATCTTCCTTCAACCAGAAATAATGAAACCCACCAGCAGCACAACAGCCCAAGATGAGGCCCCGCAGGTGATTAGGAGCTTTTGTAATTTTTATTAGTAGCCATCCAAGCGCTGAGCCAGCGATAAAGGTGATAAAAATATTGAGTGGCATGAACCACCTACATAACAATTCAACCAACGTTTATTGTAATAAACTAGCAGAAAAAAAACCACATTGAAAGAAAACAGCAGCAGAAAAGTCGATTAGAGAAATTAACTCACAGCATAACTATGCTTTTCAATGTTATGAATTTCGCCAAGTTGCTACCAACAAGTGCTGGATTCAAGACATAATACACAAGCTGCACAAGAATTGAACTAGAAAATCCACATTTATTCTTAGGGAACTCGACGCAGGACAACTAGAGCGGCATTGAAAGGAGAAAAGCAACTGATAAACAATTTATCTGCAATTTTTCCCACTTTGTATCGAAATATATATAAAGGTTTTCATTCTTCAAAGGGTGATGTTATAATAGAAGTTCGAAAAAGAATGGACCATTATACTAAATAATCAGCTTTACATTTAAAACTATAAGAAAATCTGTCATCCCCCAAATAAATTGTCTAGTATACATTAGCAGACATCTTAGTGATCCTTCTGACCAAGCTCTTTTGTTAAATTTATCATCTATTCTAAAATCCCTTTGGAAAAATATTGGTACTTACACTATTTAGATGCTTCCGCGCATCCGTCCCCAAAATATCCATGCGCTCAGTTGCAAGAAATACACCTAACGTAGTAATCAGGAGCACCTTCACAACTGGCATCAGTGAAACAACGAACAGTTGCCAAAGCCCCATAGAAACTTAAGCAGGTCTCAGATTCAATCCTACACCTTACTGAATAAAAGGTAACAGCACATTAAGCAGGTCTCAGACATTAACAAGTCACTGAAGATGATTCTCGTAATTAACATTTCTGAATTTCTGAAATATAACTAATGATTGCATGTGGAGTCAGGCGTGTGAGGGTGTCAACTGCTTTAGAACTCACTGACCAGTTTGGAATAGTCTGAGGCCACAAACATCTGCAACCTGTCAGCCAGTGCTTGATTCAGAAACAGGAAAATCGATTGGAAGCTAACACAAGGTATTTATAAAGAAAATATCTTCAAAAACAGGGAATTTAGGCTTACAAAACTAATAAAATATAGCCAAAAGAGCCAAGTTTTTTTTATGGGAGTGATAAAAAAGGGGTGGTTATCATCATCAGAATAAAACTAAAATAGAGCAGAAAATCACACATATAAAGAACCATACCCTAGCACTCGAAGACGATAAATAAGAGGAGAAGAAAGATTAAAACGCAACAAAGTTTGCACCCCAACAATATAGAAACTGCACAAATATCATTTATGCAAGGCAGGCACGCAAGCAATGAGAGATCAAGCATGCATGCTATGTTCTCCACTAAATTTGGGCAAGCAAGAAACTACTATGTGACAGAAATGCTTTTGAAAATCAATTAGATAGAAAGATGGTAACAGAAAGAATGGATAGAGGAAATGAAAATGACCCAAAAGAGAGACAAAGAAAGCAAAACAAGACTCATAAAGAAAGAAGTTAGGAGTCTTGATGAAAAGTTACCAGAAAGTAGAAGACAGCCTTTCTTTTCTTTTGACTATCAAAACGAGTGAAGGCAGTTTAACACTTTAGCCGAACAAGAGATGCAGAGAAGAAATGCACACTCTGTGAAGTGTTTGACAAAACCAACAGAAACCCCCAGCTGTTTCGCTTCCGCATGGACTAGCTACTGGTGATTGCTTTTGTTGGCAGAGGGCACGGATTTCATATCTGAAAAGGTCTTAAACCATGGCACACTATTTTTAGGGTGGTGTATGTTAATGGGAATTCAGGAAGATTTCATGGGAGAAAAAACACAACTGTTTTCTTTGCCTTTTTTTCCGTTTATTGTAAGTGTCAAATGGACTTCTGGAACACAGACGGGTGTAATCTCTTTCTTTTCCATCCTAATATGAGCTCGATTCAATGATACAACAGTCATTTTCCAGCTCTCATTAAGCTTTTTGGATGAAAGCAAATCAAGATTCAATTTTAATGTCTTTGTTGGAGCACCCATGCACGTTCCTTGAGTCAATAAGATGGTTCAAGCTCTACGCAAGCTAACTAATGGTTAAAAAAAAATACAATTGAGTGCATTTAGTGCTCCCTTAATGCTATTGAAGGAAGTTTCATCAATTAGTGCTCCATTAATAATTAGTGGAAGCTCCATTAATACTTAATGGAAGCTACGTCAGTTGATTCTTATGTGCACATCGCTTATAAATAAACAGCATGTAGAGCAAGGAAGGACACACACATAAAAAAAAAACACATATTAGAACACTTGTTTTCTTCATTCACTATTACCATTGCCTGTTTCTAACGTCCTTGCAATATTTTCTACAAATCTTTCCACAAATATAATCTGTTCTAATTTTATCTCATTACACACATATTAATAAATGATAACTCTTTATTCACTATTGCTTGCTCTTTCAAGCACCCTCGCGACAATTTTACAAGCAGATAAACTTGTATTCGGTATACTTCTCCCTGTGTTTTATTAATTTAGCCCTGTACATAAAGGGAACATGTTTCCAGGAGAGCGCAGATCAATTTAAAGGTCTAAATTATATTTTCAAGCACATTTTTCAGTTAAGAAAATCCCAAATCCAACAAAGGTTTTTGTCCGTCTTGTAAGTGGTGTTGTTCGTCAAAATCTAAGCTCATTTATCCTTTTATAGTTAAAAATACTCTAAGACAAGGAGAGAGTAATTGATCTCCCTACCATATAAACTCCCGCAACAGTCCTGTCCCTTAAAATTAATTTTAAGCAACTCCTAGATTAATTTTTAATATCCATTTCAAACCTATCAAAGAAAAAATAATCATAAAATTTAAACAATTATTGTGGTTTTTTTTTTAAATCATGATTGACAAAGTAAGTTACTTTAAAAAGAACATCATAACAAAATTTTGGATATAAATATAAGATAAAAGTAGATAATCTTTGTAGAGAAAATATATATTTATTAAAGAGATCAAAGATCTAAAACTATATATTCATTGATTGAAATGCAAGCTCTTAATTAGTTTAAAACTATAAAAAACAATAAAAGTTAATCAGAGAAAATATGTTATTGAGTTCATGGAGCCAAATTAGTTATAAACATATGATTAGACTAATTCTTAAAAAAAGATGTTTATAAGTCTATTAATGATGATTTAAGCCTCTAAAATGATCTGAAATGTTATGTTTATTTGTCTGAAAGTAATAACCTGATTAACTTTATTGGCTAAAAAAGATAACAAATAAAGATTAGATGACATGTAATTCGTTCTCTTTATTAAAGATGAGTGACACGTTGTTTAGAGTAAACCCTATAAGTTAAGATTTTCTAATTATAATTTTGCAAACTTTAATTTGGCCCTTGTTGTTTCAATTCTGGCATGTGTATCTTCAACTGACTCTAGAACTTCTAATTTATTTAATTTAATCTTTATTAACCATCAAACTTTCAATTTTTTATTCAAATTGGCACTTGTTTTGATTGATTTAAGTCATTAAATATATGTGTTTTTTGTACTTTGGTTCTTGGTTTTGAGGTTCTTAAATTCGGTTCTTAATTAAACGCTGAACTTTGATTTTTCTAGTAATTTCAACCCTAATTTCATCCAAATAAGCTTGTAAAAGTTGAATCTAGTCTTTTAAAATTTCAATCTTATCAATTACATTAAAATTAGGCTTTCAAATTTAATTTTTCAATAATTAAATCCTGAATAAAAGTAATTTAATCCATTAAAAATATAATTAAATTCTTGCACTTCATTAATTCTTTTAATTTATGTCTAAATTAATTTATAGATTTAATTAAATTCTTAATTAAGATCATTATTAAATTAAATTAGCTTATTAAAAATTTAATTAATTAAATTTATAAACTTAATTTTTATGTAACTTCATTCAAAATTCATCTTCAACTTGTATTGACTTTTAATATTTGGTTTTTTTAAAGATATATTTAAATTTTTAAAGTTGCTGCAAATTTAGTTTGATCACTCCACCTCTTATCTATATATGTCGATTTTTTTTTGGCATCACGAGAGTATAAAATTTTGATACAACTATAAACAATACAAAAAAATAATAAATATAGAGAAAAATCTCAATTCAATCCAACAATTAGATTGAAATTTATAACCCAACAATTAGATTGAAATTTATAACCGCTAGCATAAGATTACATATTTGATCAAAATCTCCTATATAGTATCTTATAAATCATTGGGATGCATGCCAATCTTGTATACCAGAAAGTTCTTTCAGGGCATGATAGATTGTAATTGCATAATATTTTTTATATATTTTAAATTTTTTTGATGTATTGATTTTAAAAATAAAATAAAAATATTATTTTAATATATATATATATATATATTTTAAAAAAAATCAATTACAATCATACTTTTAAATAAATTTTAAATGCATGCATCCTAGATATCTTTGGAGGCCCAAAAACATTATGCAACCCTCTATTTATGGTTTTACTGTCGGAAGATGCAGTAGATGTTTAGTGTTATGGTAATTTTTATAGTTATAATTTGAAAAAGTATGTTTAAAAAACTTTTTTTTTGTATAACCAAAATTTTAAGAGAGGAATTTCAATAAAACTCATGCAAAATTATAATATTTATTATTTAATTACTTTTAATATTATAATAAAGACAAAACACAATTTAACCGCCATGAAATTCCATTTTAAAATGTAATATTTCTTTTGCTGTGACACAACTTTGATAAAATCATCATATAATAAACACTAGGAGATAAATCATTAACAAAAACAATAGAATGGATTATTGTGTGTTCTAAATTTTCTTTTCCTAAATATTTTGTCACTTTCTTTATTTAATCATTAATTTTTTTCTTGAAAAAAAAACAAATTTATTTTTTTTCCAATAAAAACATGAATTTAAAATTGAGAGAAATATATCAACTTCTTTTTTAAATTCAATCCAAAGTTAACTTACAATAGATTTCAAGTGACGGATTAGATAAAGTAACTCAGATTAATTTAAATTAAATTAATTTTTTTATTTTATCAACTGATTTTAATCATATTTTTCTTGGATTAATTAGATTATAAATTAATCCAAGTTTTTGATCAAATTATATTAAATCAATTTTTATTTATTTTTATTAAAATATAATTTATAGAATAATTAGATGATAGTTTAACCATCAAATTAAATGAAGTCTTAAAACAGGATCTATAAATAATTTAACAGCATAATTCCACTCTCATTAATTTGCACTCCCCCCTAATCAGCAATTAATAACTTTCTCATAAAAAAGGAAAACCTTTCATATAAAAGGAAGAGTAAATAAAAAAGAAGAGTAAATTGTATATTAACCCTTGTATGTGTGAGAAGCTAATACTTTAGTCCGTCTACTTCCTAAGAACAAAAATTTATCAAAATTGAATATTCTATTTTTTTGGTGCTAGATGATTTGGAATAATAACAAAAAAGTTATGAAAAAGAAGATTAGAGAGAGAAACAATGTCACTTATTTTATCAAATAATTTTTTTTTTTGCTTTTATCTTTTTATATATAAGATTAAATTATATATTTGGTAGTATTATTTATAGAATTAAGTTTTATAAAATCAATTGCAACCCCTTTCCTCTAGCTTTGTGATGATGGGAAATGACCAAGGAATGAAACTTGTAGAGAAGTTAAGATCATGAAGTTTAGGTCCTGATATGTTATTCACTTTATATTATGTATACGGATTTGTAGTTATTCCAAACCCGAATAGGAAATAAAGGCAGCTGTGCTCTGTCTGTCTGATTACTTCCAAAATTTAGTCCTCGTCCTTTAAACTTCGATTCTACGAACGGGTTTCTAACATCCATTGCTGTTTGATTTTCAAGAAGTAATGTTCTTTGAAGTGACTGAGTGAACTCATATGAACATCATGTGTGTATCCTCTCAGGAGCTGAGAAAGTGAAAGCTTTCAACTCCTTATTTCATACAAGCCAAGCCCAAGCGGGTCAGTCTACTTCATTTTCACTCTCCTTCAAGTTTTCATCAATGGGTTTCTTTCTTACAGGATATTTTTTCTGTTTGTGGTAGTGTTGTGTCTTTTCTTTGTTTTCTGTTTAAAGATTGGAACTTTTTTCACCTTGGGTTTGAAAGTTGTCGTCTTTAGTTGGAAGCGAAGTAGCAGTGTTTGATTTCTTAATATTTGTAACTGTGCTTAGATTTTTTTTTCTTTTTATAGTGGTTGATATGATAATGGAGTTGGAACCACTGACTATGGGGAATGAAGTTATTGAATTTGATATGATGGGTTTGGGAGACGATACTGTGGATGATATTCAGCATCAGTCTGTTGATGTTGGTGTTGATGAAGTGGAAGAAGAGGAAGGAGGAGATGGAGAAGTTGAAGGAAACCATTTCCTGCTGAATTTTTACGACCCCCAAAGTTCCCACAATTCCATTTCTGGTCAAGTCTATATCCCTCAAGGGGACACTAATCTTGAGCCTTATGAGGGTATGGAATTTGAGTCTGAGGAGGCTGCGAAGGCTTTTTACAATTCGTATGCTCGTCGTGTAGGATTTAGTACTCGTGTCAGTATGTCCCGCAGGTCTAGACGTGATGGTGCTATCATTCAGAGGTCTTTTGTTTGTGCAAAAGAGGGTTTCCGCATTGACAAGGATAAGCCTGCACGTTCTGATGTGCGTGTCAAACGCCCTCGTGCTGAAACCCGTGTTGGTTGTAAGGCCATGTTGGTCGTTAAAATCCAGGATTGTGGTAGGTGGGTTGTTTCGGCATTTGTAAGGGAACATAACCACGAGCTTGTTCCACCTGACAAGGTGCATTGTCTCCGCTCTCACCGCCATGTATCCGGCTCTGCCAAATCATTGATTGATACCTTGCAGTGTGCTGGGATTGGTCCCAGTGGTATTATGTCTGCCCTCATCAAAGAATATGGTGGAATCAGTAATGTTGGTTTTACTGAGCGTGACTGTAGGAATTACATGAGGAGCAGTCGACAAAGAACTCTTGGTGGTGACACTCAACACCTTTTGGACTACCTGCGAAACAAGCAGGCTGAGAATTCTGCTTTTTTCTATGCTGTGCAGGGTGATGAAGATCAGTGTATGAGCAATATCTTCTGGGCTGATGCAAAGGCAAGGGCTAACTACACGTACTTTGGTGACACTGTTACCTTTGATACAACTTACCGGTCAAATCGCTATCGATTGCCCTTTGCACCGTTCACTGGAGTTAACCATCACGGGCAGCCTGTTTTGTTCGGTTGTGCTCTCTTGGTCAATGAATCCGAGGCTTCTTTTCTCTGGCTTTTCAAAACATGGCTTATGGCAATGTCTGAACGGCCTCCTGTTTCAATCACTACTGATCATGATAGGGTAATTTGTCTAGCCGTGAACCAGGTTTTTCCAGAAACCCGTCATCGTATATGCAAGTGGCACATCTTTAAAGAATTCCAGGAGAAGCTGTCCCATGTGCTTTCTGAGCATCCTAATTTTGAAGCAGAGCTCCATAAATGTGTTAACCTCACAGAGTCAGTTGAGGAATTTGAGTCTTGTTGGTTGTCTCTACTTAATAGATATAATCTCAGGGAGCACGAGTGGCTACAAGCAGTTTATACTGATCGACGCCAATGGGTCCCAGCTTACTTGAGAGATACATTCTTTGCAGAAATGTCTATAACACAGCGCAGTGACAGCATCAACTCTTACTTTGATGGATACATCAATGCCTCAACTACCCTACAGTTGTTTGTTAAGCAGTATGAGAAGGCTTTGGAAAGCCGCTATGAGAAAGAAGTCAAAGCTGACTATGATTCAATAAATACCGCCCCAGTTCTGAAGACACCTTCACCTATGGAGAAGCAAGTGGCTGAGCTCTATTCCAGGAAATTGTTTTTAAAATTTCAAGAAGAGTTGGTTGAGACTTTAACTTTCCTGGCAACCAAAGTTGGGGATGATGGTGCAATCACCACTTATAGAGTTGCTAAGTTTGGTGAAAGTCATAAAGCTTATACTGTTAGCTTTACTGTTCGTGAGATGAAAGCCTCTTGTAGTTGTCTGATGTTTGAGTTCTCCGGCCTTCTTTGCAGACACATATTGACAGTTTTTAGGGTGACAAATGTTCTTACACTGCCTTCCCATTATGTTTTGAAACGATGGACAAGGAATGCCAAGAGTGGTGTCATATTGGAGGAACACGCCAGTGATTTTCTTAGTAGTTCACGAGAATCTCTTACCTTTCGATACAGCAACCTTCGCCATGAGGCCCTTAAGTACGTTGATAATGGAATCCAAAGTTTAGAAATTTACAATGTTTCAATGGATGCTTTGCAAGAGGCAGCAAATAAAGTGGCTTTTGCAAGAAAGAATGGTGGGAAAGTTGCAATAGCAAATAGAGCTGGCAGAGAAGAGTATCCTCCTCAGGGAAGTCAAGCAAATAATAACAATCATAATCAGCAACAGGACTCAGAACAGCCTGCTTCTGGGGTCAGTTTTTCATTCCTTCTCTCTCAGACTTCAGTTATTTATTCATTTAATTTTTCCTTTTTCAGTAATATTTGATACTTATTTTTTCCCTTTTCTATAGATTTTTCTGTTAATGCTGGAATATAGGTGATATTAATGCAAAAATTGCTCTTTTAATTCTGATTAACTAATTACTTTGTCAGTTGAGATTAATTTGTTGACTTCAATGGGTCTCTTTGTAGTTTGTAGCAGAAACAAGCTATTTAGATTCATGGTAATCATCATCCTTGTCATACCATCATCTGATTTTGTTTCCATTAACAGCCTAAACTCGCACTGCATCTGCTGTTTTGGAACATTTATCTTCTTTTTTGTGTGTGAATAGAATACTTATTTTTATGCAGAATGTTTCTTAATTTTCCTTTTCTTTTTCCTACTCCTAAGAGTTGATGATGTGGAGGCTTGGTCCTGATAGTTGCATTCTACTTTGTGGGATAGTAGAATAAAACACAGCTGGCTTGTGTTTATTTTGTTACTTCCTCAGCTGAATGTAATTGAATATTATATGTATCAATCTGCAGGATGACCAGGACAAGAAAATCCAGAAACTGCATCACAAACTGGATCGTGCGCGACGAAAATGTGAAGCATATAGAGCAAACTTGCTTTCAGTGCTGAAAGATATTGAGGAGCAGAAATTACAATTGTCTATTAAAGTTCAAAATATTAAGTTGGGAATGAAATATTAACCCAAATGGCTTTCTTGGTATCAGCTTCTCCTCCCCCCCTCCCCCCTCTCCTTCCCTTCCTTTGGCTTTCTCTAGCTAGATGAGACGCACAAATGAGAAGTGTAATTTGTTTCTTATGATAGAAGATGAAATTACCCCTTTTTGGCTTTGAGTTATATCATCCTTCATATTTTTATAGTATTCTAATCTCAGTTGGTGATGGTTTTCATCCTGCCTCCTGTCGTGATGGTTTCCTCAATTGCTTTCCCGTCAATTGAGTCTGATGGCTTTAGTCTATGAAACTTTTTATACTGCACTTTGGCCTTGGTGAAAATGCTATCGTCTTAAGGTAGTGCCATGGCATCTGTATGGAAATGGGAACTCGTGTGAGAGATGCTACCTTTTAAATTTACTTGAACATGAACTGGCTAAGCAAGGTTCGAAAAATGGCCAAGGTTCCAGGAATCCCCCTTAAACAGTGATAAGCAATATCTTTATATGATCAACCTTGGCTTACCAGTTTTGGTTTAAAAAATACCAGAATCACCCACAGCATCCTCTGTTGCAGTAACTGCTTGAGTTGACATATGAAAGAAGCTGGTTGGTTCAAACTGGGCTCGGATGAAAAGACATTCAAGCCTCAACTTACATTTCTAGTCAGGTCTGTACCGACATGATACAGTTGCTTTACGGAAATGTACAAGAACCAGATGTTGTGGTTTCAAAGAGTTATACAAGGTCGATTGTCCGAGAGACCTCCTGAACTTTTGATCAAATCCATATAGACTTTTGACCTTTAATTATATTTTTGTCCCTCAAATTTTCAGGTTAAGGCAAAATAATCTCACTTGGGCTTTCATCGTTTAGGAGGGAATAGTCACACATATGCACATCATGTGCTCCTTAACTGAGTTTATAGGACGGAGGTGGAGACGATGTAATTGATTGTACTGACCTGATAGTTCGTTAAATAGAAAAACAACAGGAAAATTAAACGAATTAGCCCATATATAATGGCATTGAACCTCACATGACATTCAAATTTCTATATAATAATTTTAGCTGTTTTTGTTTTAGGCTGCCTAAGTCCTCACTTGTAACTCCATCACATAAGGACCTCAGGCCATTATCGTTTCTGCAAGATAGTGAATCATAGCGGGAAACAGCACTCAATTCGTTATCATTTCTGCAGAAAACTGTTCGCATGTGCTTCTGGAATGCAAAACCCTGCTGATACCAAAATTACTTGCAACTGTCGCTTTACAAGTCATCTTTGTGCAGTCTCCCTAAACTAAAAGAATGTTACCAAGAACAATGGATTCCTGGAATGAATATTTATTGGCTTTTCAAAGTTTAATTTTTAGTGAATGTTTAATAGTATGGTGCATGATGTTATTTATAAATACTTTATAATTAAAAATGCATTAGAATGTTTTTTTTCAAATTATTATTTTTTTATTTTTGACATTAAGATCATCCAAAAACACCTAAAAAATCAATTTAATGTTTTTTTAGACGAAAAACAATTTAAAAAATAGTTTATAACACAAAAAAAAATAATTAATATATACAACATATAACCAAGAAAACATAGAAGAAGATTAATAAATGTAAAAAAGAAACATTCAGAAACAAGTGTAAGTTGTGCAGTCAAATTATAGAATTTTCAATTCAAGATCAGCAAACCCAACCCGTGCTCTGTGCCTTTTAAAAAGATCTTCCAGTGCGGCGACAAACTGACCGTGCACTTCAGCGAGCTGCAAAATGAATCCACGTATAAGCAACAGTTATAACTTCAATTTTAAAATTATTCTTAACCAAATATATTAAATTATTTTTTATTTAATTTTAATTTTTTAACTTTAATTTCAACCACAATTTTAACCAAACATCTATAAAATCAAACCAATTTCAATTAAAAATATTTTTTATAAAATAACTTTTTCAAACCACATCAACTATCATAATACCAAAAAACTCTAATATCACTCAGTTGTTAGTCTATAGATATAGTGAAAAGAGGAATGCGGGCAGCTTTAAGTCCCACCCTAACTGGATTTCTTTTTGTACCAGTACTAGGGCCTTGAGTTTCTGAGCTTGTTAAATTATAGAAGCTTTACAATCTGCTGCATTTTGTACAGCGTGTAACTAGTTTGGGACTGGGAAATGCCGGCATCTTAAATTGCAAGCTATGGATTTTTACAATACAGAGCTTTGAGCTGAGTGTCAACACTTCACATTACATTATATTCTCCAGTAATCAAATGGCATGATGGGAGTATGACCATCCTTGGAACCAACTTTCACTTGATGGTATGTAAGTTTTTCTTGGCCCCTCTAATGAAATTGGGAATTTGGGGTGGCTTTGCCACTGACCAGAGCAGGAAGTATTACTAACTAATACTTGAAGAACAAGGAATCTATAAATGAACAATGGACTTTGGAGCTCAATGGTGCTCTTGCGAAAGCAATAGAGGAGGTCTCTCCCGTATTAATCCTTCATTAATCTAAACCATAAAAGGAATTTATTGTACTTCACAAAATGGATATGTTCACCATTTTCAGTCAGAACTGATTCATCAGATTGCAGAGATTTAAGTGGCACCATACCTCTTCCACAGTGGGCTGAAGATTTTGCTTAAGCTCAATAGGTCTACCAACCACGATGTGCATCGGGCGTTGGAAGGGCAAGGGAGTCCTGAAAAGCAACAAACAATTATAAATTGCAAATGTATTTTTATTTAATCTTATATATATATATATATAAAGAGGGGTTCTATCAAATTTCAAATATACAGAGGAAATAATACAACAAACCCACTTCCCCAATAAAAAAAGGAGTCATTTGGTCGTTCTCATTAAACATTAGCAGATTTTTCGGAGAAAGCTGCACCTGGCAGTGGGTATAACCATGGGCCTAAACACTAAACACAAATGGATTTTATCTAAACATAATTAGAATTTCCCCAAATCTTTACTTACCCAAAAATTCCCCCGAAGACAACTGGAGTGAATTTAATTGCTCTAGAAATTTTCAAGAATAACTTTCCACTGGGTTTCCACCATTTATACAATTTTGACTGCAGCAAGAATAAGAAAATTAACCATGTTATCAACGAAAAATGTGTAATTGGAAAAGGGAGAATTAATCCATAAGATGAAAACAATGAAAACTCGGTTCTTGAAACATTAACCTCAAGCAGTACACAAGAGGACCAATGTCTTTTACAATGGAAAAATCCAAATAGTTCCAGCATTCACTGGCAAAGTAAATGGAGTACATAACAAGAAAATACTATGCTTTGCATTTAACCAACAGGTGACAAAGTGAAAAAGAAAAGAATCAATACTTGACCAAAGCAGAAAACTGGAACCAAGGGTGCACCGTTCTCCATGGCTATCTTGATAAATCCTCTTCTTGACTTGAGGAAAGCAATCTGAAAGCAAGCAGCACCCAAGATTAACAACCAAGCTATTCTTCAGGGTGAAAAAAAACAACGGTCTCTTTCAGTTTGGTTTGCATATGATGTCTGTCAATTTCAAGTCCCAAGCCTCAAGGATTCTACGTAAAAGGGATGTAAAAGTAATAGCTTTCCATCACAATCTAAATAGAAGAAAAGGACGGGTTAAAGAATAAGAAGGAACAATAATAAACACACACAAACATGTAAGAACTAGACTGTAAAATATATCAACGTCCAACATATGAACCAGCAAGGATCAGGCAGGGTAGGTTGCATAAGTCCTAGTTCCAAAACTTTCTAAGCCAGACAGGGGGAAATCTACTTAGTTGAGAAAGGGGGGGAGCGAGAGAGAGAGAGCATCAAGAGAAGACCTCATTATCATGCTCCATGTAAAATGTCTCTTGTACTCCACCTGGATTTACAATGCATGTATAACCAGCTGACAGAAGGGAAGTAAAATTTTTCTTTGTTGCAGATGTAAGACCACACCATGTCCATATATGTCTCAAAAATGGCACGAGGAAAACCTGAATTTTAATTCCCATGTGTTGAGAAAGAGAAGGAAAAGCTCTAAATATTTAAAAATACAGAGAAAGGGAAAATGCCTTACAGCGCTACTAGCAAGGACCTTTACTTTTGGAAGAGGCATGAAACCTGTATGATCTGCTAATGCAACGACCCCAATAGGCCAAACTGAATGTGGCTCATAACCAAAGACTGCATGAAGCACGAAAGAAGTCTCCTGTTACTCGCTCAAAAAAGCTAAAAGAAGCTATTAGAAATTTAGCACAGCTAAAAAGTTAAGATCCACAGGAAACTGTAAAATCAACTGCCTCCTGAACCACATCCTCGCAGAAAAACCCAATACCCCAGCCACTTGAATTTCAAAATCAACAAAGTAATTTAATCTAATAAAAATCCACTCTTCTGATATCACATCTTGAAGCTTATTGCCACTTTCTCAAAGATAACACAAGTCCTATTCTTACATCATTTGCAACCATACTACTGATGTTCCCAGACCATTTCATAGTTACACCTTTTGTTAGAGTTACAACATCCTAGTGCTATGGTCACACATAATCCTGAAATTGGACCAAGTTGATATCAATAGGAATGAACAAGTGGGGCATCAAACCATTCAATTCTCACTTCTATTAAAAATTGGTTAGTGAAGAATCATTAAGCTTTAGACCAGTAACGCCTGTGGATTTATTGTCTCAACGAAGTCCTTTTTCAGGTTCACTTTCATTTAAAAAATAGCAACACAAAAGTCAATTGCAAACCATCATTTTCACGTTCTGCAAACGAACACTGATGAAAAAAAGTCCCACAAATAAAGTATATACCATAAGCACGATCAGGATGGAAGGCATTTATATCCTCAACATGTAGAGTCACTGGAAAATAGCAGCAAGCATGCCTACATATATACCTGCATTTGTTATCAAAAAGCAACAAAATGCAGTCTTTATCATAGAACAAAAGGAAAAAAAAATCAAAGATTCAATCTTTCTTGAACAACAAGAGCAAAAATTCATTCCTTTTCCCTTTCAAGAAAGTAAAAGTACTAACGAAAGAATAAACAAAAGGAGTAAGTTTCTTTACCAACAAAGACGACGGCCCAACTTGTTATCATCATCAATTGGAACGAAAACGAGCAACAAAAGCAATCCGAAAACACTAAAAGCCAAAACAAAAAAGAACCCGTGTGTTGGTTTCTATGTTTGAAGAGAATCAAACGAAGAAAAGATCAAAAATTGAGGAAGGAAAAGGGCTGTTGATACTTACAGGAGACACTTGGAGAAAGAGAGAAAAAGGAGAGAAAAAATAACTAAAAGAACAACAAAATGGATTGAACCAAGCCATATTGCTACTGCTATCAAGCTGAGAATTATGTTTGATGAAAATAATTCTCTTGCTTTGAATATTGTTAGCTCTCCCTGCTCTTGTTCTTCTTGTTTATGATTCTCCATGGTTTTACTGGTGGTGATGGCTTAATGCGGGGCGGGTGCCTTCTGCTTCTCGAGATTTCTATGCTTGATTTCTCCACCGGTTCTCTACCTGGCTTTAAATGCCATTTTCCATTTTGTTTTTTTTTTTAAATTGTTTTTGGTGAACAGGTGAAGAATTAATGACGGTGTGTTTGTCTACACTGTTAAAGAAATCATAAATTAATTATGTTTGGTTAAAGTTTACATCGGTGATAAATTAATGTTTGTTTATCTATTTAAAAGTGTTTTTAAAAAGTTTAAATTTGTTTTAATTTTTTATGTATTTTAAATTAATATATTTTAATATTTTCAAATCATCTTAATATGTTAATATTAAAAAATATTTTTAAAAAATAAAAAATATTATTAATATATATTTTAATATAAAAAATTATTTAAAAAACAATTATAATTATAATTTTAAATAAAAAACAAAAAAAAATTCACGAAAGATAAGGTATAGCAACTTTGCTGGTACTGTTTATTTTTATTAAGTCAACCGTCTAAAGTAAATTAATTTATTTTGTACATAAATGAATGGGTGTACAGTGAGTGACATTTTACACTGTTCACGTAGAAAGAGCGCGTTATTGATTTAAAACACAATTAATCTTTATCAGCACAGTAAATTTATTTATATGCACTATATATATAAATAATAAAGAAATTTAATTTTTTAATTATATTTTATTTAAAAAATTAATATTTATTATTATTAAATCATATTATATAAATTAGAAACAAATCACATAATACTTAGTATTTATATAATAGATACAATTTTAATTTTATATATAATAAAATTGTAAATAATTTAATAAAATAATAAATTTTTAAAAAATATTTTTTTAAAGTAAATTTTTATATAAATATTGCTTTTTAATTTTTTTCAGCTTCTTTACTTCTATTTTTATTATTATTATTATTATTATTTAGTGAAAACTTATGACTTGATAATTTTAATTTTTTTTATAATATTAATATTTTTTTTAAAAGAAAAAAATCACCTAGAATTTCAAGATTGTCAAGATTTTTATTTCTTTAATGAAAAAAATTATCAGAAATCTCTTTTGATTTTGTTCCTTTTCTTTCATAATTAATGATAATCTCGAGGCGACTTTCACGTTGAGAGATCAAGTCCATATTTTTATATCTGATTAGAGACAAATTATGTGCACCACACCTCGAATTTAATATCTATTTTTAAAATCTAAATTATGTTAAATTTGATATGTAATTACCCTAAAAAACACTTTCTTTTTATTCATACCTACATATCATAATCACTTTTTATAATAAAAAACAGTTATTAAAGTTAAAGGAGGTTAATTAACACGCAAGTAAATTTAAAAATATTATTTATTGTCAAAAAAAAAAAACTAAGACAATTATGAAGATTCTGTATTCAATCTTGATTTACTTTGACTAAAAACTTGAAGGATAAAAAATAAAAAATAAATTAATAAAATGGGAGATGTAGATACCGATAGGTAGGAAGATCTAGAGAGTTTGATGGAATCTAGAAGCTGCTTGCCCTAGCTAAATTAAAGATTTTTTTTAATTTATTATTAATTTAAGAATTTATTCCTCCGGGTGGTTGTCTTCTTCGTTGACAGTCTGGAATTGAAGCCTCAGTTTCTCCAGCCAAGCACGTGCACGCTCCACGTACGTTTCGGAGGTGACACTGCTGGACGGGTGGATCTAGAGCCTCGTTAATTCAGACCGATTTTTAATTAAAACCCGGTGTCATTAATTCGTTAAATTTTATTTTAATTTTTTTATTATTTTAATTATTTAAAAAGAATTCTGATTCATGGGCCTTGCTCGATCACAATTCCGTATCGAATTTTAAAACGTTTTCGCGACATGTTGCGTCTCCGCTTACCCAAGATGAGACACGTGCAAGAATATGGTACATCAGCAAAAGTCTAAAAAAGACATCAGCCTGTTTTATGTCTTGTTAGAAGCCCAAGTAGGATTGTTTAGGCGCCGTTTATTTTTATTTTATTTTTAAATATTCTTTTATAATTCTAATTAATATTAAAAATATTTTTAAAAAATATTATTTTAATATATTTTTAAATAAAAAAATTTAAAAAACAAAATCACTATCTATCTCTATCACGATATTGAATTTTCGATAACAGTAATTAACAATAAGTTACAATTTCTCCTGCCTCTCTCTCTCTTTTTTAAGTTTTATTTTTTTTAAATGTCAAAAATATTCATTTTTTATTATAAAATAGATATTTATAAGAATATAATTATAAAACCAAATTTGATTCATGATCTCGAGCATATCAACTTTAAAAGGAAAGGATAATCCATCATAAGTGATGGAAAACTTTAAAAGGAAAATTGGCAAATCTTCTTAATCGGATGGCTTTAGTTTTTCATTAATTTTTTTAATTTAATCTTTAAGTTTTTAGTTTGATTCTGATATTTTTTTGGTGTTTCTCTTTATATTTCATTTGTAATAAATATATTTTTACCGTATATCTATTAATTTTTCTGATTTTTAATTATATTTATTATTTACACTAATAATAAATATAATAATAACAATAATAATCTATTATCTTTATTATTTTTGTCGTTATAATAATAATAATAATAAATTTTTATTGATAATTATTTATAAAATTAATAAAAAAATAAAAATCTAAGAATTACATACTCGAATTCCATAAACACCTATAAAACAATTCTTTTAACAAGTTTAAAAAAATATGTAAAAAATTTAGCATTCATAATTCATAAAAGTATTAGTTAATTTTAATTAGACTTTGCTATTCAAGGGCCGTTTGGAATTATTTTCTATGTTATATGAAAATTAATTGTTTTATTTTTAGATTGTTTAGAAACATTAATATTAAAAATTAAATTAAATTATTATTTTAATTTAATTTAAAAAAAAAAACTCTCAAAAACACAATCACTGATTTCAGGGAACAAAGACAGCTGGCTGAATTTGTTAATAATGAAACTAGCTTTGACCCCAGAGTTTTGGGTGATCCACGTTACGTTTTTGAAGCTTGAAGCTCCTGGCATGGCTTCCATTTATGGCCCATCATCACCATGACATTGGATTCAGACAGATGTAACATAAAATAAACAAGACAAGCAATCCATGTATGACACACCCGTGCATGTATGGGGTCCTGAGCTAAGTTGCAGATGCCACAGATAATTGTGTTTGCTTTATAATGCTGTACAAATGATTTGTAAAATGAGGTGTCGATTGAAAAATCATTAAACGTTAATTTTTGAAGATTTTGATATGAATATCATATTTATTAAATAAATGTGATGTAGTTATGCTTATTAACCTAGTAATTCGGAGTTTAACAATTCTATTTTAAATTATTTTTTATTAAATTTATTTAAATCTACGTGATCTAATAAGTTAATTTTCAGTATGATTGACTTGGTTAAAATAAACTGGATAAAAAATAATTATTAAAAAATTAAATTAATAACATTATAAATAAAAATAATAATTTTAAGTTCATCTAATAACTCATAGATTGATCCAATGAATTAGTTAGATTTTGAGTTGGATTTAATAATTACAATCAATATACTATAACCACTTAAAATCATCTAAAAATATATTCATTTAATAATTTTTTAGTTCATATATATATATATATATATTAATATACATTTTCAAACACAATATTTACCATGTTAGATCTATCATCATGTCCCTTGCTCAAAATCTTTTGTGTGTAATATTACAAGAGATATGTTAATGTGGATAGAATATTAGCATACATACATACATAATTACATAATTTGATAAGATTTTTTTTATCATTATAATATATGATCAACCAATCTAGAATGTGATTTAATATTTAAGAAATTTGATCAAGTAATGAGTCTGACCGGATTTTGGTGGAACAGAAGGTTTGGACTGGATATTGAAACGTGAAAGATGGTGTAGAATGACCCCATTGAGATTCAACAATTGCCTTGCAATTTTCATCAATTTCTTCTTATCTCCATAGTTGGACTGGTTGAATACCAATATAACAAGAACACCATTCCCTTCAATCATGCTTGGGTCATTTTCAAGAACTTCTGTCGTGCAGAAATTTTTTCTGTATTTATTCTTTTCTTCCTGCATAATAATTTTGGTACAGATAAGACAAAGCTATTGGAGGATTGGTTGCTTAGAATTGATTTGCGCTTTCTTCTTAGCCACATAAAGACAGGATTGCTTTGCTCAGAAGCACAAAATCTTATGCTTAGTAAATTGGGAAACTTATTAACATTTTGAGACTAACAGGATCAATGATTAGACACAGAAAGGTAGTGGAAAAATAGACAAGAAGAGCAAGAGCTTCGTGAAGGCTGCAGGATGTGGAACTTGCAAGTGAACTAGTTTGCCCAAGTTGTTGGGGATAGCGAACATTAGCATCCCATTGCAAGCCATCCAAGCCATCCAAGCCATGCCCTGCTCTTCTTTTTGTGCCTTCTGTCTTTCTGGGAAGTTTTTGAAATTCTTACGCAAGCTTCTGCAGTGCAAGTGATATCCTGCAGAATTTCCAAAATATGTTCATGCTACTAGAAAATACGTCAAGAATATTAGATAGGCCATCTAGCATACTATTCCAAGAAAGGAACTCTTAAGACATACTTGATCTGTAAGAGAATCTTGCTTCTCTTGGTGGGTGATGATCATTTGCTCATCCTCCTTAGTGATTATGGTTGAAACCTCATCACGGCCCATTTTTTCAGGTCCTTGAAAGGTGGAAGAGCTTGACCTCAATGTGTTTTCTACATCCACCTCTAGGCTTAACTGATGAATTGAAGATAAGAGAAGATTAAGCAGGTAATAAGAGTTCAATCACCACAAAGATTTTACAGCGACATTTTGGGGACTCGAGATTTGAAGGGTTAGCGAATCTTCAAAGAAAGGGCTCTTGGAAATTCCCACGTAAAATCCAACTATCAGCATTGCAGATCAATACAGAAATCTGAAAAAAAAAATTCAAGATATATAAAATGATGTTTAGAAACCTGTAATACTCGGTTTTCGAGCATTTCTAGTCTATCCATCAGGGTGCCTTTGTGCTGAACTTCCTCAAGTGCAGATGATAAATTCTTGCACTGATCTTCTGCTTCCACTGTCCTGACTACAGACTTGGCTGTATGCCTTCCTGACAAGGAATGCTTCTCTTCCAGAAACTGCAGCTGCATATATTCATCAAGAGAAGTAAAACGTCCAAATCCAAACATGAATCAAAATGAAGCAATGAATTAGAGGTCCTAAGCATATATTTGTACAATTGAAATGCATTACCAAACGATCAAGGCGATCCAATCTTGGTAGAACAGGCAAAGAAGGAGAGAATTCCTGCTTTTCTTCCTGCCCCATGATTGTCAAATAATGATCAGATCCTTCTCAAGTTTGCAGTTCAGAATGCTCCTTTTGCAACCTTTCAAACTATCATATAGATATGGTGCATCTATGGTGGCTGGAAAGAAATGCTACCTTTCAGACTATAGCATTTATACAAGTAGTTTGTTTTTTTGGAGGGGCTTTAAATGATGACCACCTTGTCATACCCTATTGTCCTTATTCAGGTAATCATCTACACCAGATATTTTATTTTTATCCCATCATGCATGCCTTGTCTAGTCTATCTTCCCTTCTTTTATTTCCCAAAACCTTTATCATCTTGGATATGGAGGCGTCTGTTAACAAACTTGTCACAGGTATGGCTCATTGACTTGAGATGAGGCCCATAAGTCCCAATCAAGAACGGTGCCATTAAGGAACCGTTTGTAAACATAGTTAAACTTGTATTTTTTAAAAATTTAAATTTTTTTTATTAAAATTTAATATAATTTATATATTTTTAATATTTTTTAAAAAATAAAAAAAAATATTAATATACATATCAATATAAAAATTATTTAAAAAATAAAAGCTACCACACGCAATCTAAATGTATTGATTTGCCACACCACCGCAATCTAAATGTATTGATTTGCCTCAACCACTCAACCACTCCTGATAAAAGTAATGTACTTCTGCAAATTTGCAATCATCCAAGTCGTGCAAGTCTCAATCTATGAACTGATTAGATTGATCATGCTCCACATTCATAGCACAAGTATATTGGTACTTCTAGGCCATTTTGCGCTTTATCAAGACATCGATTACTCCACGTACGAGTGACTTAAGTGTCGATGGCAGAACAACTGTTAAACTTTGTCCCTTTTTTGTACAGTGGAACCCAACTAGGAATGCTTTTTTGGAATCGTCAACGAGAAAGACAAGCAATCCGAGCATAAAAAAGCTGTCTGAAATGTAAAATGTCAAACAAGTTGACTGCTTTTGCACATTTTCCATGCTCATGTCACATTCTAGTTAACTACTAGATGTTCATTTACACATTGGATGATGCCTAAACACTGGTTAGAACAAATTTGACATATTTTGATGGGTTGATGTAGTTCCCTTGCTTGCAGTATGCAACTCATTGCTACAATCAGAGCCCAGTTTGGGAAATGCATTTTTTTTAAAATGTAGAGGAATTGTGGGATAGGAGATTCTGGAGGGATGTGCCATCAAGGGGTATTGACGCAGGCGGTGATTCTGATTTGCCAATTGTAAATTGCAATGATTAAACTATGTAGCTTGGTTATTATAAACCAATGAAAATAAAATAAAAAAGTCTAAAAAAATTTATAATTTTCAACTCTGGATTATGTTCAAATTTAATCTAGAGATTCTAAATATCTAACTTTATAGAAGGGTTATCTCATTATAGTTAGTCTAAACTTGAAAGTCCTTCAAATTAGCTCCAAAAAATGTTATTCAGACAAGTTTTGTCGTTTTTCGTTTTTTTTTGAATTTTCTTGTTTGTTTAATATTTTTATTGCCTTTTAATTTATTTAATTTCCTACCTTATTTATTTCCCAAATTTTTTGTTTAATTTTCTTGTTTATTTATTTAAGGAGTTTTAAAACTTTTAGAAAAATAGACTATTTAAAGAGAATATTCAATAATAAAATTTCAAGTTAGAATTTTTATGTGATAATATATTCAATAAAATTGTGTGTTGCTTGTATTTATTGTATTGTTAATTTTCCGTACGAGTTAAATATTAATCTTCTGACATTTATGCATCAGCATACCAGTATCTTCAAACAATATTAGCATCTAGTATTAAGCAAACAAAATTTAGCAAGAAACAACAGCTTTGGCTTCATATGAAAAACCAAACCCCTCCTTTTGCAGCTTCTCTTCCAGTAATGATGGAAATAATCTAAGTCATCAACTATGATCCTTATCGAAAGGCTTGAGCAACCCAAAAGTAATTGCCACGGCAATCCAACCTCCAAGGACGATTCTTACCGCCGATATCCTTATTGGTGAACCACCAAGATAAGCTCCGAAGCCTCCAAAAAAAGCCAGAGCTATTGATGCAACCACAGCAATCACCACACTCCTAACAACATTTTGGGCTACAAGCAGGGCAGGCAGCAAAGGCACACATGATCCTATCAAAAATGATACACCCGATGCAACGGCAGCCTTGTTGGGGTTTGTTAGCACCTCCTCTCCGTCATCCTCCCGCAATATTTCGGGACTTCTCTTTCCATCTTCTTGGATTACCTTCATTACAGGAGACCTTCCGGGAGACATACCTGGGGGCAGCTTTGACTCGAGTATCATACTTCGTGACATTCTCTGTGTTGGCTCAGAGATGACCTTGGAGTCATCCAGCTTTGCTTCTCCTTTAATGCTTGCTGTAGCTGCGGTGCCATCGAGTCCGATTCCAGGAGCATCTTTCCCGTAATTTTTCGAACTGAAGTGGCTAACAGTTTCCTTTTGGATATCTTTTTGGGTTGAGACAGAAACAAACTCCCCAACAGCCATGCTACAGGCACCTGCAACAGCTCCAGCCAATCCAGATAAGACCATGGACCGTCTATCTTCCTTCGCTGCACCTATGCCAAGCATTAGTGATGTAGTAGAAAGCAGACCATCATTAGCTCCTAGAATAGCTGCTCGGAGCCATTGAGCTCGATGCAATCTCTGGACCTTTCGAGCATCTTCATCAGCTACTGAAATCGTATGTTCAGCACAAGTTCCTGATATTTGATGCAAAGCCATGTGGAAGAGAAGTAGGGCTTTTAGCTTAGGGACGGAAGTTTGGAATGAGTGTGGCTACCTAGGTTGAGACATACAACAGGCACGTGGAGTAGATAAACACATGCAGGTAGGCAAGTGGAGGAACTGAGAATTTCACTCCGGCAAAATTGGGTTTCTTTATAAAAAGACAAGACAATACTTAGGTGGTACCGTGAAAGATTACTTATGGGGCCAACAGATACGTTGAAGTCTATGGCATTTTCATCTTTTATGCATTGGATCAGAAGGGCATCATTTTATATTTAAGCACTTTTCAGCAATGTGAAAGGTAACTTGCATGGCAACTCGTTCATATTTAAGGACTTGATACTCATCAATTAGCTCCATCCCAAGCATGTATATGTCATGTTCAAGCATCAGATGCCATTTCACAAGGAGTTGCCCAAAAGCACCAGTCAGGGTAATTGGCTAACCACAAAAATCATAGAAAGACTTCCTTGTATGGTTGAAGCAACACAAGAAACATCTCTGTCATGCTCCAGACAATTCAACAGTGTCCAAAATAATCTGCAAGGGTAGCGCTTTCATCTGATATTTACTTGAAGGGGAAATTATTGGAAGATTCAATCATTCAATATATGAAGGTAGTGTGATAGGTCATGACCTCGAACCTTCCACTTATGCATCAGTATATCCTATCAGGATATTTCTATACCAAACAAAAATCATAAAATGTTGAGTACAAGGTCTATGGTATACTTGTTACCTCAGCTAGCTTGGATATTCACAAGTGTGTACATAACTATAAACTAAAATTTTCACAGATGGAGTATCACAAAGTCAAATTAGGATATTTTTCTTATAGAAGCAAAATTGAATTGAAAGGCCAAGAGTTAAGAAAAATGAAAGAGGTACTCGTGTTTCATAGAAGATTAACACTATATTTAACTCATTGCTGCAATTGTGACTTTAGAGATAGCCATCCCTCTTGTCTTGCTCATCAGCTTCCTTGTTAGCAGCTTGAACAGACTTGAACCACAAAAATGCCTGTAGACAAAGGTCATGTTAAGCTAAACAATGGGACTAGACAACTTCATCACCCACATGAGATATTAGTAATTCATAATAAATTTCAAAATGAACTTTCAAAGTGTACCAATAAATAGATAATCAAGTCACAGGATTTTCTCCTCATCCATGCCCATAGCTATAAGATTATGCCAATATAAAAACTACCACAATGATGCTATCATCACATCATGTCAGGATCCACAGAATTTGAAGGATCACATTCTTGAATCTTGATTGACATGCATTTCAGCTTAACACTGAGAAAGAGATGACCACTTACAGAAGTAGGAATGCCCGTAAATGCAAAGAATCCTAGCAATGGAGCGTACAGAATGCTGTCTGAGTTCACAATCCCGAAAACCGGCCTCTGATTCACATGCTCAAAAATGGAACCAATCTGGACACATTGGATTTTAATCAATAATACTATCTACCTTATTACTATATAAAGCTATAGAGGAGAAACAAAAAAAGTACAGGAAGTCAAGAACTCACAGCAGCAATTGCAGTAATTGCCGGGGCAAGTAAATAAACAAAAATGGGAATTTCAAAGTTCTGCTTTGATGAGTTCTCTTTGCCTTCACCCTTAGTCCATGGTGGGGGTTCATCAGAATCTGGTTTAGCCCAAGTGGGGATAGTTTCTTCAGATTTACTAGACTTTGCAGACCCTTCGGTTGCGGCACACACAAAAAACTTCCTTTGCTTTTGATAATCATTACAACACCCTCTGCTTCTCACTATTGATTGATTCAAATTCAGTACCTCCTGTCTTACAAAAAATTTGGAACATGAATCATGCATGCCTTATCAAGTCTGAACTGCACCAGCACAACAAGGTCGCAGAAGCCATAGTTTCCTTCTCTTCCCCCTTTCAAATTCCTCACACTTCTTTCACTTCTTTACTATATAGACCTAAAAGTATTGACAAAATTGTAAAATCTTTATGCTAAGTTGCTAACTCCAGTATGCAACTAGAACAATCTTGGTTTTCAGTACCAAAGACCCTGGTTCTTTCACTCTCTTCGCATCATCACTTCATGAATGATAAGTTAAGAACCGAAAGGAAAGTCCCATGAAAAAAAGAGAGAGCAGAAACTCTGCTAAACTTTAACATGCAATTGATTCATGTCAACTGCTTTAAAGCCAATTTTCAAGAATATTTCAGCATTCCTTCATTAGTAGCCACAGTAGATACAGCTAAGGATGATGATAACTGATGCAGAAAACTCTAAATAGATTGAGAAAACGAGAAGGAATACCTGTTGAGTTATGAGTTAGAGCACAAGGTTGAAGAGAGTGAAGTGAAGCAGAGGACAAGCAGGGGTGCCGGTGCTTTTTAGCTTAGCCACACGCAACTCAAATGGTTTCTTCATTTCTTCAGCTTTTTTTTTTGTTTTCCTCCTTGGGTTCTTAGGAAGGTTTATTGAGCCTGGACATGTTGATGGGCTGGGCTTTTATATTCAGTTTTGTAACATCTTATTCAAACTGAAATCCGAAATTTCAGGCGTCGTTCTTGGCGACACCGATACATCCACGATGTATCCGCAAGGGGTGTCAAATAGGGTGGTCCTGATACCGGAGACCCCACACTAGCACCCGAAAACACGAGTGATCACGAGAGAGCCAATCCGGTGAGAGTTTACTTAACTTTAAGTGTTTTTATTTGTGCTTTTATTTTTTTTTATCTATTATAAATTACAATACTTCAAATAAATAATAATAATTTTAAAAATGGAATTAAACTGGTTAAATTCTAAATTTATTTTTAAAAAAATTATTAGTTTGAGTTTCATAAATTTCTGTACTATTAGACACTTACATTATCATTAATTTTATAATTTATAAAATTAGTTAAAATACATGCTGATTCAAATACTTATAATAATATAAAAATAAAAAATTCATGTATTATTTTTTTATTTTTAGTGGTGGGCTATCCACTAAAAATAAATACAACAACAAAAATAAACATTCATAATAATATTTAGGTGGACTAATTGAGTAATTTTTTAATACATGCATTTCTTTTTTCTTCTAAAATAAAAGTGGATATACAATATTTTCAAGGGAAATTTCTCAAAAAAATAATTATAAACTGAATTTTTTTAGCACTAATAGTTATTTTCATGGGCTCAAAAGCAAAACTCTTACCTCCATTATTATATTAGATTCGGATGAGAAAAATAAAAATAAAAATCTTTTTTCATAACAACATCAGTATTAAGTATAGATTATTTATATAAAACTGGGAAAGAGGAAAAACTAAATTGAAAAAAATGTTGACTATCAAGTCAAAGAAAGGTGTCAGCATTGAAGAATCCTAGCGTTCAAGATAATTAGCAAGTCATTTTCTACCATGCTTGTTGGAGTGATGCTTTGTCTCGTCTTTTATAAGCAAATACAACGCCATCGTTTTATCTTCAAGTTTGTGGAATGACAAGAAGAAATTGCCAATCCTGCGTGTAAAATGTTGTTGTTTAAAAGTATTTTTATTTAAAAATATAATAAAATAATATTTTTTATTTTTTAAAAAAATATTTTTAATTTATTATATCAAAATGATATGAAAATATTTAAAAAATTAATTTAAAATGAAAAAAATAACTTTTTTTGCAAAATACTTTTATAACACTGTGCATTTCATTTTCATTTGATTGATTGTCCACTTGTGTTTCTTGCAAACACTTGCACGTAGTCGGTGAGATCACTAATGGTAGAGAAGCCTCCCCATTCCCATGCCTTGATATCCAATGATAGTTGAGAGATTGGTTGCCTTCTAAAACATCATTAACTTGGGAGGTAAGGTAGTCAATGATTAATTACAAGTTTGGTTTCATCAAATCTTTTGCAAGTTATCACCATTACATCATCGTTGTCACGAGTAAAATTCCCAAAGAATCAAACTTAATATATTTAATATATTTGGAGGTAGAAGAGTTTTTGTGGTCGGTTAACATTAACGATATTTAAACTCAGGTTATAAATTCACTATATTAATCCAAGTTAATTAAAATAATTTTTTATATTTTTAAAGAAAAAATATATATTTTAATTAATTTGTTTGAGTTACGAGTTAACTTGTTCGGTTAACTATGTTAAGTCTAAATTAATTTTATTAAAATTTAATTTGATTTAAATTAGAAAGTATTTGAATATCTTACGAAAAGCATGTAATATATGTTTTTTTCATGGACGGCATGTTCTAAGATAAACACATCCTTAGTCGAGTCTCAAATCAATGTCTTATAACCACGATGAACACCCAGCAACAACTATGAATCTAAGAAGAAATAAATTGATTTGCATGTATTTCTTCCGATAAAACAAAAAAAGAAAAGAAAAAAAACAATCATGAGAACAATCCTTGCCCCACAGTGACAAGACAACAAAACACCATCCCTCATTTTACAGGGATTCTGCAATAGTTTGAAAACCCCATTTCTGCTTTGCACCGAACAGAATGATGAACAATTCTGCTGCAGTCAACTACGACACTCGATGTGCTGCCACAGAGCAACACTAAATCCATTCCTCGTTTCGATTCAACCTTTTCTATCGGCAAATAGGGTACTGAGGGTAGACAGAAGCAATAAGTAAAACTTTGATCATCATTCCGACAAAGATTCTGCAACACAATTATATGGGTCTTGCTATATATTAATGAGTGATCTGTACTAAAGGTATGTACTAGAGCGTGCCATGAAAGTGCTAGCCGTTAGTTACTGCACCTGCGAGTCTTGTAATTGTTTAATGACGATGCAGATTGCAACCTGTCAATTGATGCTCCCGGCCCACTTTTCCCTGTTTAAATCCTATGAAAAAATAATTCTTTAATTTGATCTCCTATTTATTATATAGCAGAGGATTGTTGGTTTTTGTTTCTGTTCTTTCAACCAAACTTGTTTTTGTGATTTCTTTGTATATCCTTATGTACTCAAATAATCTTTATCTAGAAATTTTTGTTTATATAAAAAATATTACAACTTTTTTGTTTTTAACAATATTATTTTTATTATTATTAAAAAATAATATAAATTATATTTCAAAACTTCAATTAATAGTTTAAATTATTGAATTGAATTAATTCTTTGATATAATATTAGAGTTTTAATGGTAAAACAGTCATAAATTCAAATTTTATTATTTTTATTTATTTGATAAAAATTAAATATAAAATAAAATAAATTTATAAATTTCAAATTAAAATATTTTTTATTTCAATGAATTATATCATCTAATCTTGCCTAATATTAACATTAACGGATATACATGTGCTCGACATCCACATGTAGCCATCAGAAACAGTTGCCTCCCCCACACAAATTTCACAAGCTACGATCTTTCTCATAGGGAAGACAATCAATACCAGTTTCTGCCATACATGGCTCTCAAGGGATATTTCTAAACCCAAGTAAACGCATACTCTTCTCTTAGAAATTCTTGCAAGTTGCTACTTAATTTGTCATCTACCATGTTTGCACATGGTGATGATCTTGAAGGTTGGGTTGGCACTTTGTCTTTCTCAGGGCAGAAAATGACGCTTCTTCCTCAAGGGAAACTAAAATACAAAAACCAAACACATAATTTAACCCCCCCAAGAATTAACCTGCAAGTCACCAAGAACAAGATTGTTCGGACCCCTTTTTGAATCCACATGGAGTGTTCTTCTACCTTTGACTGTTAGTTTTGTCTGGGGAAAAAAAAACAGTGCAGGGATCGAATTTGGAGCTTTGTCTTGCTCAGTCTTTCATGGGGTAAATAATATTCTCTGTGTGATCATATTTTGAGCTTCCATGAGCAGATATTGATGGTTTTCCCGTGGTAAATCTCTTAGAATATTTCCATGTTCTTAACCACCAAATTAATTTCGTTCCTTGTGTCTGCCATTTAAGCGTGGATAATAATTTAAAGTGTTTTTTAAAATATTTTTATTTAAAAATATATTAAAATAAAAAATTACATTAACATATTAAAATTATTAAGAAAATAAACTAGATGTTTTTCCATGCCAAATATATTTATAAAAAGCCTTTAAAAAAACAATTTCAAACACATTTTTCTTTCCAAAAATACCCCTATGGCTGCTGGAGCCTAAATGGCAGCTTACCTTTTCTTCTCAGAATTAACAAAAGTGAAAAGAAAGGACATTTATCTGTCACCTTAGCTCAACGGTCTGAATTAAAAGCTAAGCTAAGCTTTTTGGTTGGCGGGGAGAGAGTGTCGCTGTTTTGTTTGCCCCTAAAGCCAAGCTCTCTCTCACACGTGTATATGTATGGGTATGCAGAGAATGTGTTTATAACGTATAAAAAAGGTTTATGCAAAAGTTCTCAGATTTGATATTCAAGCCCAAAAAAATAATCTTATGAAAAAAATAATCTTATGAATTCTTTAACTATAGATTAAAAAAAAATTGATGCAGACATTTTTTAAATATTTTATAAAATTAAATAATATACTTAATAATTTTATTTTCCCTAGTTCATTTATGGGTTTTATTACTTTTTTTATTTATTTTCATGTTCCAAAAAATAATTTCATGAATATTTAATTATAGATAAAAAATATTTATCTAGAAGGTTTTTAAGAAAAAATATTTTTTTCTTAATTATTTTTATTTTTTTCCTTTCAGTTTAGAAATTTAAATAATATACTTAATAATTTTATTTGTTAAAAAATTATTTTAACCTAATAGTTTAATATTACTCTGTGCTTATTTTTTATCAAATAAATAACAATAATAAAATTTAAACTCATGATTATTTAATCATTAAATATACCATATCAAATAAGCATTTCAACCTAATATATTAAGTTATTAAATAAGATTTTAAGATATAATTTATATTATTTTTTAATAATACCGACGTAAATTAATTTAAATCAATATCATTTCAAAAAAAATTAAAATAAATTGAAATAGTATAGTTTTAATTTTTTTATGAAAAAATATCAAGTAATGTCTTTGATTAAATGAGTTAATAAAAGTTAATATAAATCTTCATTCCATGATTTTTTTAAAAAATAAATTAAAATGATATAATTTTGATTTTTTTTTCACAAGTTGACTTGTCTAACTTATATTTATAGCATTGATAAATATTATTATAATTTCTCTGGTCATGGATAGCTAGTGAATTGATCTTGTGTTATTCATCTTTTCGATTTGGTTAAATTTAGAAGATTCATATGGGAAATAGAGAATTGATAAGAAGTTCATATATATATATATATATATATATATATGACAAGTATTTTTATCATGCATTTATGGACAAATTTGTTTTAATCTTTCCTCTCACATCCTCAATGTCCCCATTTGACAAACTGGGTCACCAATGTTGGTCTACACTGTACTCGATATTTTCATGTTATATCGGTGTTTGTGTCTCGAAGCTTTATTTTTTTGTCTCGCGCATATATAAAGATGGTGGCCTCCATTGCATTCTTGTGAAGTGTGAACATTCTCTCCCTTGCCCACTTTCTGTTTTTTCTTTTTCGTTAATTATTATTCATCTTTCTCCCTCCTTGTTTGCTGGTTCTTATATATATACACACACACCCCACCAACTATTCCTTGTTTCAAGAACTAGTAGTGGTGGCATATACTTGTTGTCTTGATGGCTTCTACGAGATGGTGTTGCATTTTCTGTCTGTTTCTTGCTGTTTTTGGAGCACAAGTTCGTATTTGTTTTTCTTCTAAGGTTTGTGTTGATTCTTGATGTGATATGTGTTTTCTCTTGCTGGTTTCTAAGTGGGTTTTATTTGATATTTTGTTTTGTTTCTTGAATTTGTAGGTTTATGTGGTTTACATGGGAAGTAAAAGTGGGGATGACCCAGATGATGTTTTGAGCCAAAATCATCTTATGCTTGCTTCTGTTCATGGAGGAAGGTAAAAACTTTGTGCCACTTTTATTACTTCCATGTCATTTGTTGCTTTGCCTCTTTCTTTTTTTTAATCTACTAGTTTAATGTGGTTTTTTGTTGACAGTATTGAGCAGGCACAGGCCTCTCACCTTTATAGTTATAGACATGGCTTCAGAGGTTTTGCTGCTAAGTTGACTGATGAGCAAGCTTCTCAGATTGCTCGTAAGTTCGTAACTTTTCTGCATTTTATTGCTTTGTTTTGGAATGAAAATGAGATTTACAATAACATTTTGGTTTTTCTGGACAGAGATGCCTGGAGTAGTCTCTGTGTTTCCCAATTTGAAAAGGAAGTTGCACACCACTCGTTCATGGGATTTCATGGGGCTACTGGGTGAAGAGACCATGGAAATACCGGGGCATTCAACCGAGAACCAAGTCAATGTTATCATTGGTTTTATCGATACTGGTGAATGAACTGTTTGCCTTTAAAAATTAAAACTAGTTTCCCTGTGTACTAATTCTAGATTGAATACCCATGAGCCCGCGTGTTTTGATTAAATGCTGCTGCAGGTACAGTCACATTTTCTTGACATACCTTCTTTTTGCTGAATGATGTCCTTGATATTAGAGATTCATTCTGAAATTCCATCTTTGCTTGTCTATGGCTCAAGGAATTCTTGAACTCCTCCCTTTCAGCGTTGTGTTTGACTCTAGATTTAGATAACATTTATAAATCAGTGCACCGTCTATAACTGTTCATGCTTTGATCATTTGTGTGGCATTGAGTTGGTTGCATATAATTATTAAAAAAAAAATTGGACTGATTCTTATGATCAGGAATTTGGCCTGAATCTCCAAGTTTTAGTGATGCTAATATGCCTCCGGTGCCAGCCATGTGGAGGGGGGAGTGCGAACCGGGAGAAGCATTCAATGCCTCATCTTGCAACAGGTTCATTCATGCTAAATAATTTATTCAGTGATTGCTTCAGTGGACACTAATTTATTAGTGGGGGATCTAAATTTATTGATAGGAAAGTGATTGGAGCAAGATACTATATGAGTGGCTATGAAGCTGAAGAAGATTCTGCCAGGATAGTATCATTCAGATCTCCAAGGGACAGCTCTGGTCATGGCAGTCACACGGCCTCGACAGCTGCTGGTCGTTATGTTACAGATGTGAATTATAAGGGGTTGGCAACTGGAGGGGCCAGAGGTGGTGCCCCAATGGCTAGAATTGCAGTATACAAGACTTGTTGGGACTCAGGTTGCTATGATGTTGACTTGCTGGCTGCCTTTGATGATGCAATCAGAGATGGGGTTCATCTCTTGTCTGTGTCTTTGGGCCCTGATGCTCCCCAGGGAGATTATTTGAAGGATGCTATCTCCATTGGGTCATTCCACGCTGCTAGTCATGGAGTATTAGTAGTTGCTTCAGGTGGAAATGCAGGGAACCGTGGTTCTGCAACCAACCTAGCCCCATGGATGATTACGGTTGGTGCTAGTTCAATGGATAGGGATTTTGCATCTGATATTGTTTTGGGAAATGGCACAAAATTCACGGTAAAATCATTTCTTACTTTTATTGAAAAATGTTTGCAGTAAATGGCAGAGCCTTATTAGTTTTCGATCCTGAAAATTAGGGGGAAAGTCTGAGTCTCTTTGGAATGAATGCCTCTGCAAGGATCATCTCTGCCTCTGAAGCCAATGCAGGGTATTTCACACCTTATCAATCCAGGTGATGCAACAGGTACTTGAAAGTGAGTGAAATTTATATTTCAATGCATGGGAGAGATCTAACTTATTTTTCCTTCTCCCGCTTGTTCCTGTAGTTATTGTTTGGAGAGTTCTTTAAACAGTACCATAGCCAGAGGCAAAGTTCTTGTCTGTCGAATTGCTGAGGGTTCAAGTGAGTCTAAGCTCGCAAAGAGCAAGGTGGTGAAAGAAGCTGGAGGAGTTGGAATGGTTCTTATTGATGAGGCAGATAAAGATGTTGCCATCCCTTTTGTCATTCCTTCAGCTATTGTGGGAAAAGATATAGGAAGGGAGATCCTATCCTATATAAATAACACACGGTTTGTTTTTTTTGCCTCATCAGTATGGAGACTGGGTGTTTAGCTTTCAAGTTTCTCCAATTTTCTGATTCATGGTACTCTGATTGTGAACAGCAAACCAATGTCAAAAATTTCCCGTGCAAACACTGTTTTGGGTTCTCAACCAGCACCCCGTATTGCCTCATTTTCTTCCAAAGGACCCAATTCCCTGACCCCTGAAATTTTGAAGGTAACATTTCAACTTGAGTTCAAGTGACTTTTGAGAATACCTACTGGCATTTCTAAATCATTTCTTTCATCTTGTTTCGTGATTCATATATGATTAATCTAAGTTTTTTCGTCTTTCCTTGTGATCCTACCGCTTTGTAGCCTGATGTTGCAGCTCCTGGACTGAACATCCTTGCTGCCTGGTCTCCAGTAGCTGGGAGAATGCAGTTTAACATTCTTTCTGGTACTTCCATGTCATGCCCACACATAACAGGAATTGCTACCTTGGTCAAAGCAGTCCATCCATCTTGGTCTCCATCTGCTATCAAGTCTGCAATCATGACGACTGGTGAGTTTATCATACCAACATTCTGATAATCAACTTGATGTTTCCCGTTCAAGGTCTCTAGGTGAGATTGATGAAGTGGAAAAAATAGTCTTTAGTCGAGAACTTTCTAAACAAGAATCTGATTTCGAACGGAAAATGCAGCTACCATCCTGGATAAGAACGCCGAACCCATCAGAGTGGCTCCTGAAGGAAGAAGGGCCAATTCATTTGATTATGGATCAGGATTTGTCGACCCTACAAGAGTCCTTGATCCTGGCCTCGTCTATGATGCACATCCAAAAGATTATAAGGCCTTTCTCTGTTCAATTGGTTATGATGAGAAATCACTACGTCTGGTCACAAGAGATAACAGCACATGTGATCAGACATTTACAACAGCTTCCAGCCTGAATTATCCTTCCATCACTGTTCCAAATCTTAAAGACAGCTTCTCAGTTACTCGAACTGTGACAAATGTTGGGAAACCAAGAAGTGTTTATAAAGCTGCAGTGTCTAATCCTATGGGAATCAACGTTACTGTTGTGCCAAAGCAACTAATCTTCAACAGATATGGCCAGAAGATCAAATTCACGGTGAATTTCAAGGTGGCTGCTCCATCAAAGGGCTATGCATTTGGTTTTTTGACATGGACGAGCGGAGATGCACGGGTCACCAGCCCCCTAGTTGTCCAGGCTGCACCCTTCCCCAAGGGCTTGATGAGATAACCTGGCTTAGTTTGTACATACCAGCTTAGGAATCTGGAGATCCTGACAACCCTCCACAAATACAGTTGCAGAAATATATTTGAGGTCAAAAGTCCACAGGCCCTTACTGTAACATACTTGGATCATGCAACAATTGAATGATTGATAAGATTGTTAAGCAGGCAACATAAAATGGAATATACAAGCACAAAGTCAAATTTTGGCTCTTTTTATATATTTATTTACTGTTTTTTTTTTCTCTAGTGTATTTTCTTTGACCTATCAATGTAAACTTCAACATAGCATTGAACCCTGATCAGATTGGCATGTGATAGTTACTTGTAATTCCTGATGACTGATAACAGTTGAGAATTCTAGTTTGAACCGTGCTGGCTTGGCTTCCTCCAGGGGCATTGGAATTGAACCTTTTTTGTGTGAAAATTAAAAGGAAAAGTAATGAAGTAAAACAGAGTGATAGACGAATCTGTCCAATCCCCATTGCATTGACTGCTTAGCAAGTCCTGCCTCTTGGCATTCATTCCAGGTTTTTGATTTTCCAGAAAGATAAGGCTGTTCACTGCTTTTCTGACCATCTGAGCACTGATTTTGCTGGGAATCCTCTCAATCCTGACCACTTTGAAGGAAACCAGCTATTTATCTTCACCGCAAGTTGAATATTTTTTCAATATGATAGCATTTTTTACGTGTATTTTAGCATAAAAAAATCTCAAATACAAATTAAAACGTTCAATAAATTAAAAATTATTTATATAACTGAAATAAATTATAAAATTTAATTTTTAATTAATAAAAATTAACTAGTTAAACTTATCATCTAAATTATAGATTAAACTAAGCTAAATATTTTTTTTCAATTGTCACCATTCTATCAAGATTCTAGTAGCCTCTTGTCACCTGAAAATTAGATTGTAATGTTAAAAAAAAAAAAAACTCATTTTGAACTATATTTTAATTCAAAAAAAAACTCAAAACACCTTATAAAATATATTTATATGCTCAAATAACCCGAAAAATGACCTGAAAATCCACAATCAATCAGAAATCAAAATTGTTTGCAAGCTCAAATCTACATGGAAAAAAACACCTAGAATAAACTCTCCAAAAGGAATCTATTGAGACCAAAATCACCATTTTTTTTACTTAATTGGTGTAAACAACGATTTTCTTTCTATAACACTAAAATCCAGCCACTTCCTCTCTTCTCTTTTAAATATGGATAAAAAAAATAAAAAAATAAAATTTAAAATCAAAATTAACTTTGTTCTTAATTTTTAAAAATTGGAAGGACTGAATAATTATAATTGAGAAAGTGTGGGAATAAAATGAATATTTCACCCAAACTTATCTAAAACCACTCATTCTCTCTATATTTTTCACTTTGATCTCATGTCTTTTAATCTCATATTTTCTAACCAAATTAACCTAAATTGATCTCCAGTTTGGCAATTTAAAAATGAAATGAAAAAAAAAATAAAACGAGAAAATTCACTATAAAAGCTAATAGTTAATTGCAAGAGAGTTTACCGTATGCAGATATTAGGACTCTTTAGAAATGTAATAAAATGTTTCTTAATATATCTAAATAATATTTTTTTATTTTTAATATCAATATATCAACAAAAGAACACAAAAAACCTAATTTAAAACTAAAAAAATTCAAAAACTTGATCGAACCGCAATAACAAAATAGACTTAATATATTTTACAAGGAGGTGAATTCAGGGCAACCTTCTTACTCCTGTTTTGCAATTCAATCATGGTCCTGGATATCATGCTGCATTGCTCTGGTGGTCGACCACAAACAAATGTCTCTTGTCTCATTAGAACTAGCCAGCAATAACATAATCTTCTTTCCCAAACTACGTGGTCTTCAAGAGAAATCACCATAAATAAAGAAGGCTTAATAAATTAAATCAGGAAAATAGGAACATCCGCATCACAGACATAATGCCTTAAAAACAGATCAAATCCCAAGTATTGACTCAGTCATAAAAGACTTCAGAAATCACAGCAGTATAGATAGCATCTATTTCATTCTTGTTTCTACATTCAGTTCTAATTATATGGGTAGTCTTTCAGCATCAGCCATTGGCAAATTAATCAGATAGAATAACATACCCTGGCAATTAACTCTGAAACCATGCACTGATGATAATGTACAAGTGCGCCTATCAGTGATATCATTAAAACAAACGGGTACAGCATGTAGGAAGTAAGGTAACTAGAATCCATTGGGCTGCACTTTTGAAGGATCAATCAAACCTTCTAAAACAACAAGCTGGTCTAGCAACGCGAATTTCTCATCTTCAAGGGTCTTGACCTCGTCCTCAACCTTGCTCAAAGCTCCTCCCACAGAAAAGCTATCTTCCTCCAACAACAAATACCTGTGTCTTAGATGCCGGTATTCATCTACTGGAGCAGAGGAATCCGGCAGCGAATCAGAGTTTGACCTCTCTGGTTGTTGGAACAATGGAGAGCCTTCTTTCTTCGAGCTCTTTTTGAAGGCTTTCTGCCCTGGTCTTAAAGACAGTGGTACCTGCAGTTGTTTGACTTCTCTGACACCATTCCCTTGCAACTTAATCATGGAAGCTCTTGAGGCTCCAGCTTTCTTTCTATGAGGCTTGACATTTTGAATTTCAGATGAAGGCGCCATCCTTGGATTTTGCATTTCTTTATCAGCAAATTCTGCAAGATCTCAGAGATAAATTATCGTACTTAATAAAAAGGCACATAGCATGCTGCTGAAGCAAGCTTCAAGACTGCATGGCCATACATGGAGAGATCAAACAAGAATCAAATTAGTAGATTATGCCCCTAAAAGAACCATCCATAAACATTTAAAGGGGCTTTCATAAAATCAACAGTATTGAATTCATTTACTTATGAAAGTGATAATCATGCAGGGGAAACATAGAGGTTGATATAAAAAGCATTACTTAAAAACTAACCTCATGAATCCAGATGACCTTGTCTCTTTCATGAACTAGTCCCTTGCTCAATTCATGAAAACTAGCTCGATTTACCCAAATAAGAACTCATTCACTCATTAACCTATCTTAGGTTTCTAACTGCTTTCCTTCCAGAGTTCACATTAAATATCACCTGTTACGAGCTGAAAATCGATAAGATTAATTCACTAAACTCCCATATTAGTACCCACACGAAAACATAAACCTCTTGTTCCGTCTTGAAACCCAACTCTCATACTCTTGGAAGAAAAACTCATTCAGATTTGCAATTTTTTATAGTACTATTGTGTCAACACACACATCTAAGCCTAAATCTTTCTGAGGGGCTACTCCTGTCTAACTTCCATTATCACTGCCCTTCACAGCAATTACCAAAACCTAAAATTCACAAGCTTCAAGAACCATTACCTTCCCAGTGTAAATCGCAAAACCCACAGTTTAAATTATCAAAATTTACAATATACAACATGAAATCAAAACAAACACCCATAAAAAAACGAAGAAGAAGAAAAACGCAAGAACACCCATAACCCACAATAAAAAGATCCCTCCTTTGCAGTCAAAATTGCTCGTTTCAATTGAAATCAAACCCATAAAGGAATTTCACAAAAACCCTCATTGTTGTAACCCATCTTGGGCCCCCGTGACACTCATCAATAACATATACACAAATAAGAAAAAAATTAAAAAAAGGTTGCAAATAGAGAAGAAGAAAGAAATATTTTACCTTTCAAGCCGAGAGAAGATGTTTCAGCTGGTGTTTGGTGTGTTTGATATTTTTATGACAAGACGGACAACGCAAAAGCAAAAAGAAGAAGGTAAAGGTTTATTTAAAGGGGCTAGTACTAGTACAACCTCTACGATGGCCTGCTTCTTATATGGTTTGTCCGTATTGAAGAACAAATGGGAGAGACAGGCTCCGACTTTTCTTTACTTTTCCATCTACTACTTGTATTAACAATCAAATCACGGTGAAAAACCTTATCCCTCCAGCACTCGGTTGACCAAAAAGGGCCCAAGTGGTGGACGGATGGATGGATCCAGCCAGGCAGGCTGGTTCGTTCGTGAAGAAAGAAATCATGGGGGGCCTTGTTCTTCTCTATTCGTCTCTGATGACTGTTAATTACTATCCATCCTGTTTTTTTCCATTGAATAACTCATCCACGGACGGATGGTCGGTGAAGGAAAGAAAATTCTACTTTTTTTAGTCTGTTTTGTATTATTTTATTATGAATTGAATCTAAAATATTTTTATTTTATTGAAAGATCATTGAAGTTAAACACCCTTCGTGTATACATAAATTTCGGGTATTAAAAATATATTAGAAATGATGAAAAAAATTATGATAATAATTTTAGATATAAAACTAGATTTTTGCCTGCCACAGCGGGTTGGATGATTCTTTCATAACCTTAAAAAAATATAAAAACATTGTGAAATAAAAGATTTAATGTATATTGCAAGAAATGCTTTTAAGATATTAAGAAGATAATACATTTTAAAAAATATACTGATATATTAATATATTAAATTTACTCGACTTAATTATAATTAATATATGAAACATGTGATTTAGTCCATAAAATCATGATGTTATCATGAAATTCAAATTAAAATAAATTAAAAAATCAAATTTTAATAAAAAAAATATTAAAAATAAAAAAAATGACTTAGACAAATCTAAATTGGTGGCTCTTGCATTATCATTAGCAGGATCAAATTGTTTTTAATATTAAAAAAAATCAAACAATAACAATATTTGTAAAGAAAAAAATCAGATAATAATAGTAATAATGGAACTCATTCTCTAATTAAATTAAACGATGAAGGATTAACTTAAAAAAAATAAAAGAATTTGCAGGATGCATTATGCTGGTGGTTGGTAATTCTTTTTACCTTAAAAAAGATAAAAGAAATAGAGATGGTGATGTATTAGATGATATATTTTTTAAAATAAATATTAAGCAATCTATTTAATTTAATTAAAAAATTAAAAAATCTAACAACAATCAATAAATAAAAAGATTTAAGAAAATCCAGGCCATTTTAAATAAGTGAAAATTCTAATAGAAAAATAAATAATAGATCTCAGTCTCTAATTAAAATAAATATTAAAAGATAAAATTAAAAAATATGAATTTTGTTTTTTTTTTAAATTAACTTATAACGAATCTTCTAAATTGAAATTAATTTCTCAAATTTATAATTTTTTAAATCCTAAATCCAAACTAAATCAAGAAATTTAATTTAATGTTGAATGATAAAAATATAAAAAAAAATATAAATTTAAAAAACTTGTTAGAGTAAAGAAAAAGGATAAAATATAACAAGTAAATATAATGAAGGTGAATGAAATTATAAAAAAATATCATATATAAAAAACTTGATGGAGGATGAAATTAAAAATAATAATTTTATAAATTAATTTAAATAAAAAAAGAATGAAATTTTAAAAATATATTTAAAATATTTTATTGTCTAAATTGCAGTAATAATTATTTAAAAATATATTAAAATAATATTTTTTTTAATTTTTAAAAATTATTTTTAACTTTAGTATATTAAAATAATTTAAAAAAATATTAATTTAAAATAAAAATAAATAAATTTGCATGCCGGAATTCCTCTACCATGCTTAATTTAAAACTACACCGTTAATTATCAGACGGAAGGTGCCCCTTCAATTGCTATCACAGGGCCCACAAACACACAAACCGCACGCGCCGCATTGTAATCTGTTTGTTTATGTGGTTGTGTGTGTTGTTGCAGCGAATCACATTAACTCAGATGTTTGGTAATATGTAAAATGTTTATTACCATGCACATGGACGACGTCATTATTAATAGCGTTTAAAATGTAGGGTCGTTAAAAGCAGCAATGCTGCTTTTAAATCTTCTTTCAGTGCAGTGGAAAGTGTCAGTCTGTATAATATTATAATAGTTTTTATAATTATAATTTAAAAAAAATATTTTATAAAAGTTGATATTGGTTTAATATTTATATTTATTTAGTTAAAATTAAAATTAAATAAAGAATAATTTAATAAATTTGATTAAAAATACTTTTTAAATAAAAATTATAGAATATTTAAGTAATATATATATATATATATATATATATTAATGACTTTAAATTTAAATATTATAGATTTAACTACTAATAAATAATACTTTATATAATATATTTTTTTATTATTCCATTAAACTATCTCCATTACGTATAAAATTTATCTAATAAAAACTAAAATTTTTATGATTTTTTAAACGTGTAATAAAATTATATCAAATATTATCAGGAATAAAATTAAAATTACACTACAAGTAAATTTAATTCAATCTAAACTAATTTTTTTTAAATAATATTATTCATGTTCATGTGAACCACGTGGGTGAAATCAATCACTGCATTAATTTTTAAAAAAATACACTATTCACTTTAATGAACAATATAAAAAAGAAAAGTATGGCTACATTATGCAAAAAGCAATAAGGAGTTGTTTTCTTTTCCTTGGATTTCAAACGTAAAAATTAATGGGACTTATAAACAATAAAGTATTTTTTTTTCATTACTAAAAAAGTTGTATATTTGTATTAAACAAAATATAGACATAATCTTCTAAACAAATGCTAAACGGTGCATCACTCTCTATTATTTACTTAAATGAAGTGAAGAATGACTCTATTGTTCACGTATACAGTGGAGCTCCTTTTACTATTCTAGATGGATTCGGTCAGGTTCAAAATCAAATGCATTAAATTAGGTCCAACTTAGTAAAATAAAAAATTATTTTTTAATTTTTAATTGTGTATATTTAAATAATTAATGTTTGATATTATTTAATGACACTATATAAATTAGATAGAGATCGATCAATGAGATAATATTTTAAAAATTTGATTGTATTCTTGATAATATTCAACCCGGCATTGTTGTATGCTTAAGAAACTAAAAAAAATATATTCCTTATCGGATATATTTCATATGTAATGGAGTTGTAGATAGTTTAATAAAATAATAAAAATATTTTATATAAAATATTATTCATTTCATCATATTATAATAGTAGTTAGGTTTACAATATTTAAATTAAAAATCATCAATATAAATATATATATTTTTAAAATTATTTTGTAACCTCAATTTAAAAACTCTTCTTAACTAAACACAATAACTTATTTTTTTTTCAATCTCAATTTCAATCACAGTTTTAACCAAATATATATAAATATTAAACTAATTTTAACAAAAAATATTTCTTATAAAATAATTTTTTTCAAATTATAGTCACAAAAACTATTACAATAGCTATGAAGATTTAAAAATCACCAATAAAAAATGTTTTTTACTTGTAAACTGTTATACAGGCTACAAAATATTTTTTTTAATTATTATTGATATTAATTAAAATAAAAAATAGCAAATCAGTATTAAAAAAATATATAGTGAATTTATTAATAAACCCCTAAAGTGAGGGTTATCATTTGGGTTATCATTTATATTAAGGAGAATTGAGTCATTATATTTTTTATGATTTGTTTTTGTTTTCAAGAGCAATATAGTAATTTAATTACTGCAAAAACAAATATTGCTGTTAATAATTAAAGAATGACAAATAAATCCTTCAAATAAATCTATTTATCCTCTTGAAACCAGGTTATTTGATTTTTATGAAACTTGGGCTTCATCGTGAATTTTTTTTGAATTGTGAGATTTTTGTATGAGTACAAAATTTTAGACTTGATTTTATAATAATAATAATAATAATAATAATAATAATAATAATTATTATTATTATTATTATTATTATTATTATTATTATTATTATTATTATTATTATTATTATACATGTCCTTCTTTGACGGACTTAAACTTGCGCGTGAAAGAATTTTCAAGTGTTTACACCTCATCTTCAATATTTTGATTTTCTCTCATTCTGCAGAGCTTTTTAAATTTGATGCCTTTTTTCTAATTATTTATAATCATATAAATTACAATTTATCTCAAATATTTTTTTTTACTTAAAAACGCATTTAAAGAAAAACATAATGAGAGAACACATAGATACAGTTTAGAAACGCGTGCAAACCATAGTTTCAAAATTTTTAATTTTTTATTAAAAAATATTTTTTTATCTTTTAAATAATTTTAATATATTAATTTAATATAAAAATATTTTAAAAAATAACTCCATCACCATCAGCATTCCTTAGTTGCAGGAAAAACTGCATGGAGCATCAGAAATCGAAGTCAGAACTGCAACGCTATCTATAGCGGCCGGCTGCTGGGGTTTAATTTTTTACTATATCTTTTTTTTATTTATTTAAAAACCACATGTTCTTCTTTTTATGAATTCCCAGGAAATAAAACACGAAAAGCATTTTTAACATTTTATATGAAAAATACAAATGATGTTCATTCACGTGTTCATCACCTGTCAGCTTCTAAACACAAGTTTCTTCCAAGCTTGACTTTAGTGTAAATTATCTGTAAACTTCTTTCTTAGGGTTTTTAATGGACTATTTGGATCTTGATTAAAAACATTCCAAGGAGTAAATGTACAATTATTACCCTTGAAATTATAATGATCATACAATTAATGCACTTCTAGAAAAAGAAAATTCCATTTTAAATAACATAATTCTTTATCTTCGTTAATTAATTTACATCAGAAGCTACAATGCTTTAAGAATCGAATCAAGAAGGAATTCAGTGTAAGACTAAAATGCATTAAAATAAAATAAAATATATTTGTGCATTGAGTTGAGTTTGATTTGTCGTGTGGTGAACAAGCCTCGTGCCATGCCTTGGCTTTGCCCCCTTTGCAAATGGGTTCATCATCTGTGAAGAGAAAGGTCACAAGGAGAATCAAAAATGCTTTGGCACCAAATGAAAATGTCATTTTTGAGATTAGGGTAAGAAGGCGAGGAGGATTCTCTGAGCGTGAACTGGTGAGGTGGTAGGTTTTTGTTGCTAATTAAGAAATTAAAAATCCATAAATAGTAGCTTCTGATAATCATGGAGAGGAAGGCTGTGGGGTCATACCAATTGGGTTTTAGTCATGGTCAATAAATAAAGTAAGAGGGAATAAAATAATGGATAATTTATTGAACCTCATAGGAGACGTCCTGTTTTCAATCAATACAGTTGGCATCCAAAATTTTGTTCTTGGCTTGGTTGATCTGCAAAGCTAGCAAAGCCGCAGCCGCCGAACCATTTTCATGGATCTTCAAGCAAGTGTTGTTACCATCGTTTCTTTCCTAATTCTAGCCCTATCTCAAGCTCAAAACCTGCAACCATTCCACCGAGAATACGGCCCGTTTAACGAAACCTACTATGATATATTCCAAGTAGAAAGACCTGCCACGATCAGCAACAACGCCCTTCAGATCACTCCTGATTCTATCAATGTAAACTTCACTCTAGCAAACCGGTCTGGTCGTGTATTGCTCAATAAGTCCTTCATCCTATGGGAGGATGATGGCTCTGGCGGCGTAAGGGTGGCTTCTTTCAATAGTTCGTTTGTAATTAACATCTTTCGCGTTAACAACTCCACACCTGGAGAAGGGTTAGCATTTCTCATAGCCCCGGACCTTGCACTCCCGGAGAACAGCGAAGGGCAGTATCTCGGTCTGACCAACTCTACTACAGACAGCAATCCGGAGAATGGCATAGTTGCCATTGAGCTTGATACTGTTAAGCAGGAATTTGATCCTGATGATAACCACATGGGCCTTAACATCCACAGTGTCATTTCTCTCAAGACTGTTTCCCTTGACGACTTAGGCATCGAAATTGCTCCTGTTGGCGGCAGGAATCACATGATTTGGGTTCATTATGATGGGAACAGTAAGAAAATGGAAGTGTATATGGCAGAGGAAGGAAAGGCAAAGCCTGCCACGCCGGCGCTGGCAGCAGAACTCAACCTAAAAGACCTTGTCCGAGAGAAGTCTTACTTTGGTTTTGCTGCATCCTCGGGAAGAAATTTTCAGCTCAACTGTGTCCTCAGTTGGAACCTGACAGTAGAGATGCTGTCTGATGACTCGGTTGAGAATGGTGGCTTTGATAATAAGAAGCTGATAAAGATCAGTGTAGGAATTGGGGTTGCTCTATTTTCGTTGCTGCTGATTGGGGTAGGGACTTGGCTCTACTATCTTCACAAGAAGAAGGCAGCATCGGACCCTAATCTGTTAGGTGCCCTTAAGAGTTTGCCTGGAACGCCGAGGGAGTTCCCTTTCAATGTTCTGAAGAAGGCCACCAATAATTTCGATGAGAGGCATAAGCTTGGTCAAGGTGGTTTTGGTGTGGTCTACAAAGGTCTGCTGACCAAAGAGAACATTCAAATTGCAGTAAAGAAATTCTCCAGAGACAACATCAAGGGTCAGGATGATTTCCTGTCTGAACTTACCATCATTAACCGTCTCCGCCATAAACATCTTGTCCGATTACTTGGCAAGTTTCCTTCTCTCTAGCTATATTCTCTCTGTTTCTCCTTTAACATTGTGCCTGGTATCCATACAAAGTCCATGCTTGTCATGTCATTTTCTGTGTCCTGCTTGATATTTCTTCCTTCTTGAAAGTAAAAAAAAAAAAAAAAAAACTAAATTCCTTTGAAACTATAGCTTGGTAAGAGAATAACAGCAAGGGTTTGTAATTACAAGCTATATTTTACAGTAGCAAGTTCAAAGGAGTCTTAGCACTTGCATGGTCCCGGAAGTTATATCACAACTTGGCATGTGCCTGGTTGCAGAGTTTGGAAGGGTTCAAAATGCCAACAGCGTTTTTTTTAACGTTTTGCGTGTTGGATATGCATTCAATTGTTAGTTTCATAACGTCATTATAGCGATAGGGCTGTTGATAAATCTTTTGATGAAGCTCAATCAAGGGAAACATGACAAAAGTTATCAACAGTAGAAATCCATGTATTGCTTGTTGGCAGCAGGTCTTTCTCCTGGTAATTACCTTTTCTGCTTTTGTTTTGATCAATTGTGACTTTAGTCATTGGTTTCTTTTCTTTACTTTTCTTTTCTTTTCCATCTTCTCCTTTTATATTCTTTCCACATTCTTTTTTCATGTGGATCACTCTTCAGAAAGAAAAGGCTGTCGATAGCTATCTAATTCAATCATGTTGCTAACATGAAAAGAAAAGTTCATGTGAACATGATCTGATACCATTTTGTTGGGAAAAGAGGAATAAAAGAAACCGAAGATTTTGCTTTCGAAAGTGAGATGCCGTGGGAGAGTCTAATATGTAGTGGTATGTAACTGGAAATCTGAAATGGTACAACTTAGTGTACATACTTGACCAAACAAATGCTAGAACGTCTCTTTCATGGGTTGCACAGCCAATTTTGCTCTAAATGTTCAATGCAGCAGTGTTAGTGCTCAATCCATGTTCATATTTCAGCATAATGAGGGTCTTAAAGTGGTTTCTGATAATAATCTTGACTTTGATTAACTAGGCTGGTGCCACAAGAGTGGAATGTTGCTTCTAGTATATGACTACATGCCTAATGGGAGCTTGGACAATCACCTATTCCATGAACTTGAGGGTAATGTCATCCTCGAGTGGAACTTGAGGTACAAGATCATATCAGGTGTAGCATCAGCTCTGCACTACCTCCACAACGAATATGATCAAACAGTGGTGCATCGTGACCTCAAGGCCAGTAACATCATGCTGGATTCTGAGTTCAATGCTCGGTTAGGTGATTTTGGTCTGGCACGCGCTTTGGAGAATGAGAAAACGTCCTATGCTGAGCTAGAAGGAGTGCCTGGAACCATGGGCTACATTGCACCAGAATGCTTTCACACTGGCAAGGCCACCCGCGAGTCTGATGTCTATGGTTTCGGCGCTGTAGTTCTAGAGGTAGTGTGCGGTCAGCGTCCGTGGACCAAGATTGGAGGCTTCCAATTCTTGGTGGACTGGGTTTGGAGTCTACATCGTGAAGAGCGTATACTAGAGGCTGTGGATGAAAGGCTGAACAGTGACTATGTTGACGAGGAAGCAAAGAGGCTGCTGCTGCTTGGACTAGCATGCTCCCATCCTATTGCCAGCGAAAGGCCTAAAACGCAGGCCATCTTTCAGATAATATCAGGATTGGTGCCGCCGCCGCACGTACCCCCTTTTAAACCAGCGTTCGTGTGGCCTGCTGCCGTTGGCAACATCGACGTTGATGCTAGTTCAGCTGATACTATTCCCATTACATCTGGTTGGACTCCTCAATGCATGAGCAGGGAAAGTCTTGGTACAGGAGAACACACCGGCTCGACTGTCAGTCCTGTCTAACAGCAGCAAAGTTGTTTCTCAAATAATCATTGCCTTTTCCTCCCACATTTCTGGGCAGCAAAAGGGAAGCATCTGATATTTCTTTTTAAGGTCATTGTTGGAGAGGGGGGAGAGTATTCTTCCTGTGTTTTACTTTAAAAAACATCAAATTAATATTTTGTTTGTAATTTTTAATAATTTTGATATTTTCATATGTAAAAAAATATATAAAACCACTAAACAAACACAAAATTACATGCTTGATTGTGAATATATTTTTTGAATCCACAGAATTGCACAGGTTTTCTTTCTCATCTCCACCAAAATGTTGTTGATGATCAGGCTATATTGGATTTATCCCTTCTCTTTCTTTGTTTAAAGTAATCAAGTGAGATCCAAGGTCATGGAATCCCACAAGTCAATATTTGAACAGTCAAGTTATACGAAGCCAATTCTGATCAGTAAAGATCACGGCATGGAAAATAAAACTTGGTGAAAGATTGAAGTTTACTCCAAGAAAATCAATTGTGTGCAGAAATCAAAGTTGGTGAACCTTTCTTGTGGACCGATTTGAAAAAAGGCTTGGGTTTGCGGTTAACTTGCAGCAGGTCACCACAAGGACAGCAACAAATTGTGGAATTTATTTGCTGATACATGGCTTAAACGTGCCGGCAAAAATTGATATTATTATTGATACGTAATTTAACTAGTTAAATTTTAAATTTATTTTTTAAAAAATTATTAATTTAAATTTTATAAATTTTAAAATTATTAAAAATTTATATGATTATTAACTTTAAAATTTATAAAATTAATTAGGATACCACAAGCTTTTTAATATTCAAATTAATAAAAATTAACCGTTAGGTGAATTAAATGGCTGCAGTGGTTGGTGATCGGTGATTCCTCGTTTTTTTTTGGGTTGTTGCAAAATAATCGGCAGGTTGGCAGATAGAATGCAGTAATTATTCGGCTAGAGGTGCAAAATCATCGGCAATTGCAAAAACTCGGAGTTTTACTCGCAAAATAATTGAAAATATATCTGGAGCGGCGCCCTTTTTAATCGGCGATTGGGAAAACTCGTCGGAATGCCAAAAACATGGAATTAATCGTCAATTTGTTTGGAATTTAACCGTCAAGACATCGGCATAAAAAATCAGGAAGTATTCGACGCTTGTTTTTTCCGAAGTTAATCAGCAGAAAGGGGGATTTTCGAAATAACCGATAATTGATCGGAAGCAGCAATGGGTCAAGAAAAGAAGGGTATCTAAGCTGTAGGCCCTTTTTCTTGGGCCTTAGCCCGGTTCGACTCCACAACACACAAAGCACAGAGAACCGGCTGCGTTCACATGTTCGGCCCACCTTACAACACCTATAATCATAGTTGCGAACCCGGCTTGGCCTAATAGGTTGGCTTGAGATCTGGGTAATTTAAGTCTTGTCCAAGTCTTCAATTATAAAAACTTCAAGATACAATTGAGTCGGTTAAACCCGAATATCTTGGTAAGTTAACCTAAAACAAAAGTGATCCAATATATCCTAGGTAAGGCTCAAGTTTTATATTTAATATTTTTATTTTTTTAATAAACCTAGAAAATATAAAATTAATTTATAAATATTTAGTTTTATATTTTTTTTACAATTTATATCCACATGAATTATTTCTTAATTTTTTGATACAAAATAGTTATATATAACTCATATCCACATAAATTATTTATTAATTTTTTGATATAAAACAACTATATTATATTTCATGTCTTATATATTTTTTTTACCGCTTATAAGTTATATTTACATAAATTATTTCTTAAAATATTTTATGTATGGTAACTATACTATACATTAGCCTATATTCAACAAGGTTTTTATTATCTTAGTTAAATATAATTTCTTTTAACTTGAATTGGGTTTGAGTTAAATGAGTTTTAAATTAACTTGTTATTTTAGTATGATTTTTAAAACTATGATATTATATATTACAAAAGCTTGAAATTATAATTTAAAGATTTTTTTGGAGAACCGATTTAATATATATATATATATATATATATATATATATATATATATATGGGTTTTCGGGTTTTCAGTTCAATTCAATCAATTATTTTAGTTAAAAATAGTGTTATTTTATTCCATTTTTCTGGAGTTGAATTGTTCGGATATTTCAAACGAGTTGCTAAAAATTTCATCGGCCAGCTAGGTTTTATCGGATCTATCTTTTTCGATTCAACTTAAAACCATATCCTAACAAATGCGACTCAACCTACCAGGTAGATGGACGGTTTAATAACTGTAACTGCAATCGGTATAATTTCTAGTAACAGACATCACCTATAAATTTATATAAATTTCCTAATGCAGACATCTCAACTGCCTTCCCAGTTATGGAATAAAGGGAATCAGCAAATCAGATTCAATGCCCTTCTGCCAACTATGTGAAACCATAAACCATGCAAGTGCTGAACTCATCTATAATCACAAGAATGTAAGCTCCCTAAACCTGCGGTAAATATACTGTAGTTTTTCCTAACATGGCCGAACCTGTTCTTCCTGAGAACTTTTGGTAGTTCAGACAGAAAGGGAACCCTGAACATGCTATTTAGACAACAATTTCCGGAGTGCTGAGTTCATTAGCTTGGTCGTCCATGTTAAGAGCTTATAAGAACATTATAATCTTCCTGTTTCCTAAATTCTTTGAGATAAAGTGTTCCCCACTTTCTGTTTAAGACCAAGAACATGAACACCTTCAATATTTGGAGAATGAGGCATAATTTTGTTAGTTAGTTTATTAGAAATCATAATCTTATTGCATTTGTTTAGGTAATGTCAGAATCTGAGAGATTCTTGTTTACCATACTAGAAAGGTAAAACTAGAGATATAGGCATCCCAATTTATTTTGTGTTGTGCGCAAGTTCAGCAGTCCTCCAGCCTGCAGATTGCTTGCTCCGTTATTTGTTAGGACAGGATGCGTTTAAGTTCAAGGGCTTCACCAGCCTCCAATTTTGTGGTAAGTCTGAGCTTTCTATAATCTTCATATGTGAAAGGGACAAAGAGACGTGGGTGTTCAGAGTCCACAAGCTCCGGCGGAGCTTCCACTTCGTCCTTGGGACCGACCAGGAATGAAGCGATTGAGACCCGAATTGTGGCTTCCTTGCATTGCACTCGATGCTGCACGTTACGAAGCCTTCCGTTGCTCCATGCCTTTATCACATCAACAAGAAGTTTACCAAACATCAAACTTATCTCTACCAGCTTAAAACTAAGAAGTCAATCTAGTACTAATTATAAGGCAACCAAATGCAGGAACTCTGTAATTACCGTAGCAACGTCTCCAAGATTGACCAGGAGGGTGCCTGGTGAAGGATCAACAGCAACAAACACACCAGATGGGTCCATCACTTCAAGTCCACCAACATTTTCATCATCTAGAAGGATAGTCAGGAACCCAGAATCTGTATGTATTTGGACTCCAGACGAGCCTATGGTTTCGGGGGTGAAGCTGTACTTGTTGATCCTGAACTGGGAAATCCATGACTCGAAAAAGTCACCATTCAACCCCATACTTTCAGCCAACTTTCGTGCTATATCCATGGCTGCCCCATGAATTGCCTTAGCATACATCTCGATAACCTCTCTGGCAACAAAAATCCCAAATTAAGACACTGATATAGCACATCTCTCTATGACAAGGGTTTTGCATGAGTTCAAGATCTACTGATTCTTTGGATTTTTCCACGTATTCTTCTACGATAAGAGTGGTTTTCTTTTCCCGGGGTCAGAGATCATCTGAACCCCAAAAAAATGCAAAGAAAAGGTACCCAGAATGCCTTTTCCAGTAATAATGATGGTAGTTCCCATTTTACCTTCCATCAGTCAATTTGTTTATTCAAAGCTGAAGACTTTAAGAAACTTCAATGAAAATGAAGTGAAGAGTAGTCGAAATACTATAGAAATGAAAAGGAGTTTTACCTTTGGTAAGGAGAGGCATCCAATTGGGAGCAGAAAGTTTCCACGGCTTGAGAAGACCTCATATCATAAAGTCCTAAAGCCTCATAAAGAGGGTTGACTTTGCTTGGTGCCATGTAGCCACTCCCAGCTATGACATCTATGTTGCGCTTTTTGACATCAAAGGGCAGGTCTAGCAATGACCTCACAACCCTCTTCATATCTGCCATGAGGGCCAGAGAGATATTGTGATTCACAATCCTGAAACAGCCCCACTCCACACATGCTCTCCTCAGTTTCTCATACTGTCCTGGAAACTCATGCAGATCAATTATTGGGACACCACTTTTACCCATGTTTACCTGTGAAATTGTGTTTCATTTCTCGAAATATATAGAGACCTCGTCATCGTTTCAGTAAGTTGTGTTATTGCACGGCATTGATGCTTATATGCTTATACATAAAAGCTTTGCTTTGTTTAGGCAGACATCATGTGGCAGACTTCATATTATTTTGTGCCCGACAAATATGGGAAGGCATGGCAAAATGTTCATGCAAAACAAAACAATGACATGTTTATTCTTGCCTAACGAGATTCCAAGAACAGCCAGCATCAGCTAGAGTAAATAATACGGTTGTCACCCACAACCCTATTTCGGAAAGATGAGTTGGAAATTCATCTCATCTTTCTACATATAGATCAAGAAGGAAATAATGGAATTCCTAGTTCACAAAAACCAGTAACAAAGGTGTGCTACTCATTTTAAGTTTTGGAGGAACATTGAAGTCATGCAATATATTCAGATTTCCCAATAAAGATGAACTGGCTAAAAGGTGGAGCAAGTACATCAAAGCAGGCAGGATTGCATTATCATGTTCCATAACAAGACCATGACCTCTGTCTCCGTTAAGTTCATCAATATTGCTCAAAATATTCTCCCAATGAATGAAAGGTCTCCTTGTAGAAACAGGTTTTATCAAAAAAAAAAAGCAACGCAACCAACTGTTGCAGAGACATGAAAGGTTAATGACAGGTTAAATTTTTTAAGACATTAATGTAGGTAACCTGGGAAGGCTGTTCCACATCCAAGAAGATTTTAAGCACTCACGTGCCCGAAGAAGATATTTTGGATTAATTAGTTATATGATCAACTCATTGACAAGTATTATCAACAAAAAGGTGCAAGTACTATATACAAACAATTAAGACTATACAAATCAAATCCTTTAGGCCAATTACAACCTCTTCAGCCTCGGTAAGGTATTAGTTAGAGATCATCAGAACCCATCCATAATTTAGTTAGTTAATCTCCAGTCATCCCAGTGTCACCAAAAAGCCAAAGAAAAAAAAATCTACAAAATCAACGGAGCTCAGAGGTGAATTTTCAACCCCGGTAACAAAATACTCTACATTGAATGACGACCATCTGTCTTCTCTCTCACCAGTCTTTGTTCTTGAATCTCTTCAAGATCATCACCATCCCCTTTCTTACCTGCCTGCTCTTTCCAATACACAACCAATTTTTTAAGCCGAGCAACCTCTTTTGACGAAACATTTTTGCTTGGATCATTAACAATTGATCGAACCCTTGATGCATACCTGAAATGGCAAAAGTTGAGATACCAAGAAAGGCAAAAACATGTATGAGAGACTGGAAGAGATTTAATGAGATAAATTGCAGTCATAATTTAATTCTATCATCTTAAAACTAGCCAATACTAATCTTGGATAAGACATCTCACATTAAGAATCACAAAACAAGCTATTAAAAACATTATAGGTATGTTATGAATGTTTGGAAGACAGAAACATACATTAGAGAATTGTATGACTCGTCTAAATTTGATTCCGCTGGAGATACATTCACGAACATAAGCGTCTTGGCATTACCACCAAGGGAATCACTCATTAACATGGTTAACTTGTGGTTCCTGTAAGGTATGTGTTGACCACCAGAAGATAAAGCACTAATGACATCCCCCAGGGCTGAAAGTGATTTATTGATGCTTTGAGCTTCCTTAAGCTGACTACCTGAAGAGCCCGACTTCTTCACCCTTTCTGAACCAGCAAGGTCCACAAAACTTAACTGCACATGATATTGAAATGTGGTCACACAAATAACCAACTAAATAAACTTTGACTCAAGGATGACATCAACAAGCGAGACTCGCACTACATACTATCACATTTCTAGATGCAGCTATGAGCACGGGTCTTCACATCTCATAAGAAAGAAGAACAAGTCAATGCACAAGTACATTATAGAAGCAGCTTATAATTTGTTCAAGATAACTAGATAGATACCTTTCCCCTTGCAACAGACTGAGTTTGAAGGTTGGTACTTTCAATAACAACTGAAAGTATCAAATGAGACCTCGAACTTTCTTCATTCATTTGAGTCCCGGATATATGCCGCTTATCAGATCCTCTCTGAATAATGCTTTGTAATTCTTCAAATGTAGCAATGGATACAACTGTCACATTTTCTACAGAAACCATACCCTGAATATCATATAATACATAATACATGAGATCCAAGAAACAAAAGTGATATCAATCAAACTAGACAAGATCTAAACTAACAAATATTAGATCTCGCATTTTGAAATAGCAATCACCTTTGAATCTTTCTTAATATCCAATTTTAAGCGCTTCATGTTCTTTGGCAATAGAAGGTCCACGAGTGTATCTTGATACAATTCCACCATATATGCCTGCATCATTTTGCAAATAAGATCAAATTTTTGATAAAAAAGAGTGCATTTCACACTTGATTTTAAATGTCCACAAAGCTAGTAGAAACATATTATGCCCAATGATGCAAATGCACAAAGCTTTGTGAGTGTGTTTCAAATGTATTTTAAATTCCTAACAGAGATAATAGAAACATATTACACACCATGATGCAAATGCATGCAGGAATACGTGCATGCAAAGACAGAGACTGGTCAACATAGACAAGCCAGCAAGCAACTCATGTTGATTATTAAAATCTCTTATGTGCCTTGGATGAATAGAGCATCAAAAATCTAGCTAATGAAAATTTAGAGCCGCAACATAGAATATGAATAAGCTGTCATCATTATCAGTACCCAACAATTGACGTTAAAACCAAATTACCTTTAATGAAAATGAGAATTTATTGCTATCACGTTTTAAAATTTTAAAAAGTTCTGAAGTGGCCCGTGGTGTCAGTCCAGGATTGCCTTCAGAGCCATAAATGGTAAATGTCTTCCCGGAACCAGTTTGACCGTACGCAAATATGCAAACATTATACCCATCTACTGCAGACTGAACTAAATACTGCATCACAATTTCCAACAAAGAAAAAATTAAATAAGAGTTAGTTGAAGAATCCTGAACTATTTACAAGGTTCCATCCAGCTTAAAAATTAAAGCAGTATATTTACAAATGAATAAAATTCAAACTCACTCGTGTATCCTCGAACACATCTTCCTGAGTAGCACTGCCATCAAATACTCGATCATACATATGTTGTTTTGCTTTGTCATCTTTCCATGGATGTTCAACTGTAAATTCATCTATACTTGCAAGCAGGTCTCTATCCTTTTCAGAAATCTCTTTCTCACTTAGAGGTCTCAACCGACAGAAAACCCTGATCTTGCCTTTCATATCTGAAATGCATCAAAGAAAATGACTCCATTAGCTTTATGGTAATCAGAAATATAGTTTTCATTCAGGGAAAAAAATACTGATGATGATGTTTGGAAAAGATTAATAAAGCAGAAGCTCGCACAGTTTGTTTGTGGAGGTGTTGCAGTTTTGGAACAAAACTTGTGGCTACTGCCTCTCCCCTAACATGTTTTTCTCACAATATCTCCTCTCTCTCTCATTCTTCCCTCTTTTACAAAAATTTTCCATTTTTATTTCTAGCCTTTCACTTCTATCCTCGGAGGTTCCAGTTTTTTTCTTTGCAACCATCCCTTTCTAAAACTCTCATAACAGTAAGTTACATCTTACCCTGGATCCCTATGCCAGTTTTGACATCTTAACCCAACAAAATCTTGGTTAATGAAGGCTGCATGAACTAATCTGATGTCACAGTGTTCCTACAAGTCAGATAATGATAATTTTAATGTTATTTGACAGTATTCAAATCAACATCAAATGCCACAGTTGTTAGCTATTTACTTTACCTTCCTTAAGTTCTCCTAATAAATTGCTAGGGATTTCAAAAAATCATAGGACTGCATCATGAAGAGCATTACAAGTGGGAATATTATATTTTAATTCATTATTTCATATTCTGATGATGTGATTTTTTATTTTGTTGCATAGGCATTGATATAATATATTTGAGGCAATCCAACCTTCTATAGTATTAAAATAACGTTTCCGCAAAACTTGTTCTTCCTTATAAAGCACTTCTAGCTCAGCAAGTTGAGATGCTTGCATCTTCAAAATGGCAGCAGTCTGCTCATTCTTTCTGTCAATGTCCTGAAAGCATGTTCCAACTTATGGATTTAGTAAGCAAAATATACATGAACCAAATCATAAAATAATTGCATATGTACCAGAAATAGAGAACTTGATGCAAAAGCATATGTACCTCCTTCATTTCTCTCAGTTCCTCTAATTCCTTCAAATTGTTCTGCAATGCAGCCAAATCTGCATTCGCGACTGCAAGAGTTGATTTGGAAGTGGCCAGATCTTGTGTGACCGTTTCCAGCTTCCGTTCAAGTTCAATCACTCGAAACTTTAAGGATTGGCGTTCCTGCTCAAGGTTTTTCTCAATAACTTCCATCTGCATTACGACCAACAGTGACATTAACCATTTTGCAGCAACAAGTCACCAATAGATGGTTGACAAATTCAAGAAGGTATCAATACCTCTTCAACTTTCCTTTCGAGTCTATAGATCTTCTGTTCGAGAAATATTTTTTCATTAGCTGATTTTTGCATTGTTTCTTCTGCTGCATCCAATTCCTCATTCCGCTGTTTCAATTCATCCTGGAGCTTGTGCAACTCCTGTGTTATCCACAGTTCAAATTGACTAATACATCATAAAGCAGGCAATATGATTCTATCGTATTAATAAGAACATAGTCATTTTATTTTATTTTATTGGAATTGTACCTGATTATCAGCTCCAACTAAATTGTTTTTGGTATTTTTCTCTACTGCAAAGTTACTGAGGTTGGCCAAACTTGTTTCCACACTTCTTTTTTCTGATAATGCAGCCTAAAACTCAAAACTTAACATTAGCAAAATAGACATGGTAATTAAAGAAAGCAAATATGCCTCAGATTTAATAACACTAACCTGAAGAGCTACATCCTTTTCAGCACATAATGACTTAAGTCTATCACGATCACACTCTACTTCTGCCAAGTTTTGCTTCTCTGATCTCAAGGAATCTTTCAAGGCCTCCAATTCCTCTTGCAATTTCACTTCTTGATTTTGCTTCTCATGCAATTCTTCCAATAGCTGGATAAGCATTTAACCGGTTAATCATAAGTGCAACTTCAAAGAGATGCATAAAGAAAAAAATAATTCAGTTCTTTAAACAAGGGTCTCAAATCCATTCTATAATGAAACACTTGTTGATGATCATGCACCACTTGAAAATCACTTATGGGGACCAAGCTAGCCTTCAAGTATGTTAGGTTCCAATATTGACACCGATTGAAAATCATGTATGCAAGATTTTACCTTAGAAGAAACTCATTCAGATCTGCTCTGCACTTAGTTGACATCTTAGCCCCAAAAATTAAACATGCAAGTCAACTATGAAGCACGAAAAAGAACAAGACAAAATAGACAGACGCAGAAAAACCAAATCTTGACAAAACTACAGAGATGCAACAATGAATACAAAGGTATTTCATACATTAACAATTTTGGATTGCCTGCATCCATTTTCTACACTTATTTTTCTTTATAATATTTTTCAATCAATAATTATTACCAAATTTAGACTTGATTTTCACATTTGAGCTGCATAAAAAATGACTTAAAATGCATCAAATACTTTATCTGATGATATCTCCCCTACATGCCCAAGACATCCAAGAGTGTTAGTTTTCACCACCACCGCATGCCACAACTGATCATAAATAAATAAAGAAAGAAAGAAAAAACTAAAACTTTAGAGCATACCTGTTCAGTTTTCTTATGAGACTCTTCAATAGTTCTAGACAATTCACATAAACGTTTTTCATGCACTTCTGCACTGGGAGGCTTAAAATTGTTAGAAACATATCCATTCACTGAGCCACTAGCAGCGGTCCGAGCTTTAGAATAACGACGCAGCATAACATCATTTATATGAGTTTGAAGAGCAACACAAATTTCTTCTCCCTGATAAACAAAGTTTGGTTACTCCAGCAAATACAGTAAAGAAGATCAAGTTCCAACTATGGAGAACCAACATATAGGGAAGTGACAAATTTTTTAACCTGCTTGGTCTCAAACTGAAATATATGCAGAACACCAGCAACTCTCATCTTGAAGAACACAGCAGTATTGCTACTACCAAACTGCATTATGTCTCTTAATTCTGCTGAATGTAAATATTCCTTTGGAACTGGACGGAAAAAATGCACCTGTGGACCAATAAACAAAAAAAATTAAGGTCCTTTAGATTTCATGATCTGGAATGTGAAACGAATTTCACCATGTAGGGTGCAGATATATTTAGACTTACCCCTCGCTTGTTAATGCCCAAAATAATCCGTCCAGGCAAAAGTCCAATAGGATCATCAATCTTGCGAACGCTGAAGAAAACAGAATTGCCATATGGAAGTGACCTTAATATCCTCAGAAATTGTTGTCTTGCATCATCCTTTGTCAAATTTTCCTACATGGTAACAGGACAGTATCAAAAGAAGACTTTCACTATAGAACAGAGAATAGACTGACAGGCAAAACGCCAACATTCTAAAAGACTCTACTTTACAAAGATGGGTAGTAACACATACGATAAACAAATAGTAGAATATATTGAGTGCAATTGTTATCATTTTGGTACAATATTCTACCCCCTTTGATTCCTTGTTTAAGGTAGCTCCTTGGATCTATTCAATTGAATCTGACTAAAGCGGTCAACAGAGTAGCAAAATCACCAGGAACTTGAAACCATAAATTTTTGTTTTACATAATTTAAAGCGCACCAGTATATCCCTCGGCCAACCACATCTCTGATGTAGGTAGACGCAAAAGTGGAAGATGAAATTAAACCATCAACCACACAATTTAAGATGTTTTCTCAAACTAAAACAGAAAACAAACCAGAAAATAAAGTAAAAATAAAAAATATTCTGTTGTTAGACAAACAAAAATAATGTTTTATTCAAGACAAGGATAAAAATATACAAAAATCCTAGAAACAACTTGTCTTAAGCAATCCTTGATAACAAATCAATATTCACAAGTCAACAAGCAAGTTATAAACATTGATTTGAACAACAGAAACATTTAAGACAATCAAAGTTTCCTGAAAGTTATGAAGACAGGAGTTTCAGATTTTAGTTCTTACCATTGAATGGTAACGAGAAAGAATATCCAACTCCCACTCCCTCTTTCCTCGTGTAATTGCAATTTGTCTAGGAAGAAAGCGCTCAAGGAGAGAAGTCCATTCACTGCAAAATATATTAGCCTCAGCATGTCAAAATTCATAGGAATAGAGAGTAAGAGAGTAACTTGAGATCAAAATATGACCATAAAATCTACCCCTTTGTGGTCAAGCCTTAAACTAAGTCACTATGATTCCAAGATGAAAGAATATCCAAAAATCATTGCAAGTTCAGAAGTAAAAATGCTAGAATCTAACTTAAATTAGGCAAACAAAAAAGGGAAGAGAGAAACTACTAACACAGATAATTCAGGACTACCAACAAATCCAATGTCAACCAATATCTGCAACGCAGACAACTGTGCAGCATCCTCCCTCCCAACAGGATAATTGCCCAATATATAGTCATGTTGCAACTGTAGCAATATAATCATGCATCAGTAAAGCAAGAAGCTATGGCTATGCTAAACTACGGAAATAGCATGGATGATCTTTCCAAGCTTTAATTTGAAGTTACAGCTATTCAATGATATTTAAGGGCAAGCTTACGCACTTGAACATATGATAATTGCACGAACATTGGATCTGTTACAGCTTCATCTGACTCCCGAAATAGTTTTTTCTTAAATATCAGTTTGCAATGCAAAATTTCTCCCTTGCTTCGATCCTTGGCTGCCTTGAATTCTCCTAACAAATCTCCAATATATTTGTTATCATCTAACCCAATGTACTCCTCTGCATGAAAACAAGGTGCAGATTAAATGACAACATCAATTGATCTTAGTCAAGGAAAACAACCAAGAAAACCAAAGGATACATACCATTCCCAGGATCAGGTGACTTGGAACCAGACACAACTTTATGGCATTCAAAGAGACTGAAGCTAGGAAATGCTGATAGCTTAATTATCCCAGCAAGTTCCTGAAAAATGTACGAATTACATTGATGTAATATTATTTCAAATTGCAAAACAAAAAAATAAATCAGTTCTCACAGGTCGATAAGCTTAGCTATCACTTTAGCCCACAATGCCAAGCAGACCATCAACAATGGTGGCATCTAGTAAAACGAGTTTTGCATCTAGTAAACACCTACCAATTTATGTTATGCTTTTAATTTGAGAAAGAAATAACAAAGCAGTGGCTTAAGTGATGGCTGAACACCCCAGTTGGTGGGAAGGCTAGACCAGCCACAGTAGAATGGCCATTGCAGTTCTATACTCTTTGTTCAACCATGTTCAATCCAACTAGAATCAAACATCAAGCTCACAAGCTCCCTGGACGATTCACAATCATCACAATGGTTTTCAAAATATACTTTTGGATGTTTTCTTGTCACTATGATACATGAAATTGTATTCAGTAAGCATTTCAAAGTTCTGTACAGGTGTGTTCTTTCCGAAAACCTCGCAAAAGTGAAACCCACAAGCCTGGCTGTCAAACAAATTCAAATTGAAGATATGCACAGCATGACCCCATTTATAGTCACATGTTCCTTTTGTTCTGCATAATCATTCCCCATTGCTTCGCCCAAGTGGAGATTGATTTCAAAAATTTCCATCAAAACATTAATTCTCCTTTCAACCATTTCTAAGCACTTCTTCCTCTGTTTGCATATATCTTTGAGAAAATTATAATCAAAATAGCAGATCCAACTGCAATGATTTCTTCTTCTTTTTTCCATGTTGAGATTGAGTTTCTTGTTTCACTATATCTATCCTACCTGGAATGAAACCATAGAAGATAGATTTGATGGCCTTTTAAAATACCTCAACAGCATCAGACACTGTCGTTGCCATGTCATATGTGATTTCTTCAAAAGTTTCATCCAGAAAAAACACTATTGTTGTAAGCTTTCGACCAGTTAGAAGAGCTTCAATTTCCTCACGTCCTGGTATTGTATGCCTTGGACCAGCTTTGACAGAACGCTTCAAAGCGTTTAGTGTATTTAATGCAAGGACTTGGACCTCAGAATCAGTATTTGCACCATAAGCTACATTATGGACATACTCAGACAAATATCCACCGATGTCCTTGCTAGGAGGCATAGAAGAAGCACATAAGTACATTAGCTCCCATCCTTTAATCAAGTATTGCCTGCGTTATGAGAATCAGAAAAGCTAGATGGCTTTAGATAAGGAAAAAAAAAAGTATTTAAAGGAGAAACAATCAGAGGTCCAAATAAAATCAAGCATGCAAACCAAGCATCACCATTACATGTATAAGAAAGATTTGTCCATTGGGAATCAGCTCTAGTAAAGAAAGGCCAATCAGGATGGGTTTTAAATTCACAAATTACAAGATGAGGAGGAAAAACAACTTGCTAATAGAAAGCTAAATAAAAATCAAAACAAAAGAAGCTATGCATGCCTGTCAGGGTTGTTCCTTGTTTGCTTTGAAATCTGAGCAAAAATTTCATCTTGAAGTTCCGCACGTTTTAATGTGTGCTTGAACAATTTTCCAACTAGCTCAATTCGTTCATCTAAGCTTGTTGGAGCTACTCTATCAGATGAATCAACTCCCATGTACTTCAAAATTATCTGGAAGAGTTTAGTGGCACGGCTTACAAGGTCACTATTAATTTTAAGCAATGAAGTTGGTATCGGATCCTGCAAAAGAGCACTAACTTAGCACTTCATGACTAAATATATCTTTGACAGAACATACTTCCTTGATGCACAGCATAATTTTACCTTTTGGAAACACAGCATATCCTCAAATGTGAACTTTTCCCGAACTTGAGGGCCTACAGATTTTTTAGAAAAGAATCCACGTTTCCCAGTGGATTGGATTTGTTTCTGCATCAACTTTAAGAATCCCTCAACCTGCATGGAACAAAAATTATGTATGATTTTGCAAAAATATAAATGACTGCAACAACTGTTGCTCAATTCCAAGCCAGTTTGGGTCAGCTTAATGCATACTTCTGCAACATTCAACTTGATCACAAACCAAATCCGCATAAGAAGGTAAATGAATAGTGGCCAAATATGATAATCATAAGCATAGTTTGGATTCAACTCATTATATTCAAGCAAGTAAACACAAATGAGAAGTAGAAGTTCTTCCACGTTATTACTTTAACAGCAAAAGAACTTATTTATTTGTTACCTGGAATTTATCAATCAATGGTATGGCACCAGCAAGTTCTGCCGGAATAACTGAGGAGAGGGTTGCAGGTGTACTGTGAGAAAAAACAATAAATAACATTAAGAGTTAGAGGTTAGATAAATTCTAAATAAAAAAACCTAAAAATTACTTCCTTGAAGTTCTAAAGCTATCTAGTCATCTTTTACAAGCAAAGCAACATGGAGACAATCAAAAGCGCCAACAATATAATGCACCAGTATTAACCGGTCATAAAATCAAAAGCTAAGGCAACAAGAATTGGACAGGCAAAACCAGTGAAAGACAATGCACCTGAGAGAAGGTTTATCAAGTCCTTCACATTTTACCATGTTAAAGCTTTTGAATAAAATCAAGATATACAAGATCAAAAACTTAGACCCTGTAATTAAGTCCGACGCTACTTTCAGTCCGAGTTTCATAGCATCGCAACAGTAAACAAAGATAAAAAGCCAACAATGAAAGAAACAAATACGGAGCTAAAAATGGTGTAGAAGGCTTACGGGGTTGCGAAATTGGAGCCATCGCTATCATATCCATCCCCATTTGAGAAAGAAGCAGAAGGGTGCATAGGAGTCTCTTCATTTCCATTAGTGGAGCTAAAAGAAGACCTGCTTGATCTTATACTTTGAGCCATTAACGACTGCACATCAAGTTTCATTTCCCAAATACAAATAACCCTACTTCACATAGCAAACAATCGCTTCCTCAAATAAACCAATCTCGCCACCATATAGCTCCCCCAGCTATCTTTTCTTAATAACTGCAAAAGACAAACACTTTAAAGATGAAAACACAATCTTTATCTAAAAGGGTATCCAAAATTACAATCCAAGAAGTGAAGAAACACACACACACACACACACACCCCTATCAATGTAGATCCACAATGCAATCTATCTAAAACAACAAAAGAAACAAAACCCAGTTAAGGATATGGCGCTGAAGTGACGAGAAGTGAAAAGGAACTAAAATATATCAATCAAGAAACGCAGACACAAAATGGGAACCAAGAAAAAGTTATCACCTTTTTAAGCTGACAATCAAGAAAGGAGGAAACTTCGAGGGATTAAGAGATCTGAAATGGTGATGGTGATAGGATATTGATGGCAGTGATGAAAAACGTGTGAAGAGAGAGGGAGAGTCACGAGAATGATATAAATGGGAGAGGAGAGGAGAGGAGAGATGGAGGAGGAGCAATGTCTTCTTCTATTTCCACACTTGTTTTCTTCTTCTCTTTTTGGTGTCCTTTCTTGTGTTCTGTTGCGGAGTACATTAATCAGCAACTTCAAAATTCAAATCTAGAAATCAAACATTATCATGGATTTATTGTATTTTGCTACAAAATCTCTCTTTTGATGAAGTATGCAATAGGAGGACTATAGTAATCCTTGTTAATGACCTTTTAAGATTGTTTTTATAAATAAATTAGATTTTATTAATATATTATTCAATTAAAAATACTCATAAAAAAATTATATATAGTTTCCATGTAGCATGTATTGATGTAATTTATGCGTCTATTTGTTTCAGCGGATGTTTGTATTTTTTCTTAAATGTAATTTTTTTATTTTAAATTAATATATTTTTAAATAAAAATTATTTTAAAATAACGGATAGCCTACATTTCCTATTTAAGCTTGAACAACTAGCCTTGTTTTTTTTTTGTTTTTTGGGGAATTTCAAAAGGTTGCCCCACCCCACAGAAGTCCGCCTTTTATATTTCAGCACTAGGGTCCCCTCCAAGATTTTGACTTGGCACCTTATAGGGACCCCATTTTCATGATCTTGGGCTGTCTATGCTGCTTTATTTATTTATTTATTTCACATTTTGAGATGTGAGCCCCATTGCCTTTTGTTAGTGCTTGATAATCAAATTAATATATAAATTCAAGATTTGATTAAGAACACTTTTTGTGGAATAGTGCAAGAGTTTTGATAATGTCTCTCTTTTTTTTATAGGGAAAATTGTTTTAACATTGTGAAGAAACATGCAAATATCTCAAAACTTTCTCTCTTTTTTTAGTATTTATATGGAAGATGAGATTGAGGGATTGTTAGAAAGTATCATTGTGATTAATTTTAAAAGTATATTTATCTAGAAATATATTAAAATAATTTTTATTTTTAAAAAATTATTTTTAATATTAGCACATTAAAATTATTCAAAAATATAAAAATTTATTTTAAACAAAAAAATTTATTTTTTAAAAAATATTATTTCAACCGTGATTTTAAAGGATTTAATAACATGGTTATAAATTTTGAATTTTATTTTGTTTCAAATTAATTTTTGAAGTTTTTTATTATTATTTTGACGTGTTGGTATCAAAATTAAAATAAAAAATAATTTTGATATATTTTAAAGTAAAAAATATTTTGAAAAATAACTGTTAAAGATGTACCTGACATTATAGCAGTTATTGTGATTATAATTTTAAAAAATAAGCTTGAAAAATTTGTAAATTATAATTTTTAGTCAAGATTTCAATAAAAACTTTAGAATCAAGGGTTTACTTCCTGTAATTTCAAGTTTAAGTTCTATAATTATTAATATAATTGTTAATATAGTCGTTAGTTTTAGGATTAGTTTTAGGGCATGTAAAATTAGCACAAAATTGCTCAAATATCTATATTAATAACAAGAAAAATTTAATAAAGAATTTCAAACCAAACTTATATAAAATTATAGTGTATTGATTAACTAAATACTTTAAAAAATATAATTTAAACACTTCCAAAAAGATTCGAAGCAATAATATTCTACTAGCTATTGCTTCATGCAATGTCAATAAAGATTCATCTTTTGGCTAGTATTTTGTCACCAACTTGGAATAAAAAGAATAGAGATAGATGGGACATAAATCTGGTTGAAGAAATGAGATTGAAATGTAAAATAATTTTATTTTTTAAATAATTTTAGAGTTAATGGCTAAATTTTCAAATATAGAGTATAGAAAAATCATTAGTTTTATAAAAATTCATGTATAGAACGGGAAAAAAAAAAACTTTTATTCCATCTCATTAACACCAAAAGAAGTTTTTATTTTGCTAAAAAAATGCCTCGAAAATATTTAAGATTGAAAAATTTTCTTGCTGCTGTAATTCATTAGTGTGAACTCTCACCACTAATCTCAAAAATCCCAAATCACAATAAAAATTCTCACATGATCCTTGAACACACGCATCATTTGTAATGCATGCAGAAATTTGAAATGGATCCATAAATTTCGTGTCCTTAGTACTTGGAGCCTTGGACAGTTCATTTGATCCTTTCCGAAGGGAATCATGGCCTAACAATTAGTCACAATTATTGCTTTACAGGCACATGCATGTTTGTGCCACAAATGACCCATTCAATGGAAATTTGCTGGATTGCCGGCCATGTCGCCGTCGGCACGTCTCCCACCTGTATTTCTGCCTGCCAAAGGTATGCATATTCACTGTAGATTCATACTTGCGTGAACAGCAATAAACTCCCATGACCACCTGCCATCCAGCTAAAATCACTTGAGGAATGCACTGAGAGTATTAGTTGATGTTATTTTTTAAAATATTTTTTATTTGAAAATATTATTTTTAAAATATATTTTTAATGTTAGTATATTAAAATAATTTTAAAAAAATAAACTGGGGGCAATTCAAAGAGTATTTACTCGTACAGTAGCATTCAAGACAGACATGAGAAATTTGGGGAATGGAAAGTCATCATTGTTAAAGCAAATACCAACCATGTTAAAAGCATTAACCAGATTCATTATATCTACCAGTCCGGTTTTTCTTTTTCCTTTTCTTTTCTTCATTAGGGTTTTTTTTTACTACTGCATTCTTGGTTTGATAGTTTGCTACTCGCTGATATAAAATTTAACTTGAGTTGATTTTTAAATTATATTAGCAAATAATATTTTTTTATTTTTATTTACCAAACATGTTAAAATAATTTAAAAATGAATAAAAATTAATTTAAGATTTATTCAGTCTCGGTTTGGAACGAAATAGCAACAGGGCTAGTCCTGCAGTCTTCTAGAAATCAACTTTTCTATTCATCAAAAGCAAACTTGCCTTGGCTTTATCGTCAAGAATTTCATTCATTTTTCTTACCAAAAGGGCATACAGCTCCAAGAATGACAGTGCAGCCACACCAAAAAGGCGGTTACACAGCTCCTAGAAGAAGTGATTGGATTCTTAAAGGAATTCCAACCTGCATTCTGGCTCCACGCTGCCCTTACCTTTTATCCTGTAGTCCGTTATGGTTGCATATTCATTAGTTTGTGATAGCCCTAAAGTGAGAGAGATCCTGACAATAGCAAATCCACATTCTGTAACCTGTACCATACAACTGCTGGGATTAGCAATGTATATTTGCTGTCCTTTCTACCATCAACTCACTGATAATTCTGCGTGTGCAAGGTCCACCAGAGAAAAGAGTATGAATGAAAATCCCACCAATGCTGGCTGCTATCAAAATAAGGTATGAATGCAGCGTCCAAGTACAGTTGCCATTATCAAGTGAAATACGAATAAAGTGGTTTCAATTATGATTCCAAAGCTCATCATTTGATTGTGATAGCATCAACTAACTCCACTACCTCGAGACAAGCCATCTCAACTACATGAGTGCACGACAAACTCTCCACTACAAACCACCACTAATGAAAAATATTTGACTTCTAGTTCTATCATCCATGCATTTCAGGGTAGCAGATAAAGATTCGAAGGAAAGAAAATGATCAGAGAGCAACTGCTGAACGTGCAAAACGCCATTGTATACATGCAGGCAATGGAAGAAGATAATTCTATTGAAGAATACCTATTGCGAAGATTAAAAGCAAGGCAGATAGAACATCCTTCACAATAACATAACGATTTAGAACATCAAATTACAGTGCTCCAGATCCAATGAATTTCAGCAGACTCCTGTAGCCACAAAAAGTTGCTTCGATTACAATTATTCACCCTTCAATATACCTCTAAACGAATCAATTGCAGATCTTTCACCCTAGGCAAGGATACCAATTGTTCAGTAGTCACTTCAAGTGGTGGAGAGCGTTGTCCAAATACCCCACGACACTGTAAGAGGTGCTTATTATGTATTTGCTTACAATTAAATTACATAAAACAAGCATCACGAGGCAATGCTCAATGAGCTCTCCTCTCTTGTTTCATTCAAATCATTAGGATTGTCGTTTAACCTTAGGGAACAACCTACTTCTCATCCTTCCAGATACAATTTTTTTCAAGGGGAAATGAATAAGGATCTGGAGTGCACAAGAAAAATTATCACACCTTTCTATCCGCCCTCGAAGAGATGCAAAAAGAATCAAGAATTTGAACTAATGAAAGGATGTCTTGTGCTTCCCCCCTCATTTAAATTTTCAAAATAGATTCCACTAAACATGACCAGAACAAAGGTGTATTTATCATCCCCGTAAACTTTTGGAAATAATCACGTGCATGTCCCCTACCACCATGCATGCTTGATAGAAGACATGCACGAGGATATTCTCTACTCTTCTACCTGTCCAGAATTCAGAGATTTTGCCTCAGATAACTTTTTCCTTGAACTCCTTAAGCTTTCCATGGAGGTCTGAATCTGCTCTGAAATACTAGTGTAGAGACATCTCTGTGCTGCTTCATCCAATCCAGATGGCAAAAGGATGGGCCATCCTCTGGTAGGATTATGCAAATTACGGGACATAGAAATTGCCATTTGTGTCATTTTAGGAAGGTTGAATTCCATAGGCTTGCCAATAACTATGTTGATGCTCTTCTTACACAACGGAAAAGGAGGCCTTCTCCCAAACCAAAAATTTTCAGGCATCACCTGCAAGTTATAACCAATAATGTGAAATACTCAATGATGGCTGCATTTTATGTAAAATCCAGAAAGTTAACTGGGCCAAAAACGATGCTGTATGAAGAACTTCTAGACCCAAAAGCAGTAAAATCACTGCATGAATGAAGAACTGTTACATGTAAATGTCCAGCTTTCTGGTACACAAGGAAAATGAGAATGCAATCCTCTTTCAGTTCTGTACATGTTCAAGTCACCATTCAAAATCTTTCAATTCTATGAATATTGAAGAAACGTTACCTCTTCAAAACCATGATGAACAATTGGCAGAACTATTGGAGTTACAGGGGAACGAACAATGAGACTAGCAATTCCCCATTTCAATCGCCTTATAGGAGCATCTTCTTGAGACACTTTTCCTTCAGGAAAGGTATGTAGCTGCTCATTAAAAGCAAGAAAAGCACCAGGACAGTGAAAAAAAAAATGTTTCCTCGTAAAAAAATATGGAACAATTTACATAATTTCTCAGACACTCTGCCTGCTAGTGTAGGATATGTATCACTATGATGGCAAGTGAGACTGAACATCACCCAGGTAAAGAAAGCCATTAAATCATGCTTCCTGCTGTTCACAAGTCCATTGCAACCTAAAAACGTGCAATATTTTTCACAATATCAATTCCAATTCAGGTTCTCATCATATTACTATTCAAGCTACTGGTTTGAACTTATAATAATTGAACCATAGAAGTTACTGCATGGAAGTTTTTCATACTTGACAGTGATGCACCAATGTATGAAAAACAGGACATTAACTGAGCAAAAACACGTTAAACACTATGCTCTCATTCATGAAAAATTGACAATACTAAGCATAACATGAACCGTCTCAATGTGTCATTGACACTATGACAGCAATCTTTCTGTCATCTAGTTACATCCATCTAGAGAAAGTGTTGAATGATCAAGCTGCTTCAGACTAAAAAGGCTCACATCTTTCACAAAATTGGCCAATGCTGAGAGGGAGGGAGGTGGAATTACAAGGAATTATGTTTTAGCAGCCTAGTGAGGCCAGGACTTCATTTATACAATGAAGAAAGCATGGGCAATTTTAACTAATAGCATAAGGCCTGCCAGGAGAGTTCATTAAGACATAAAAAAACGTAATACTATAAACATTCAACACATTCATACACTAACCAAACTATGTTTCAGTAGAAACTAAACAACAAAACCATCTAATCATTACACCAAATAATGGTATGGCATTTTAAGTAAATACCCATTCTCCATCACCCAACCGCTCAAGAGCTTCATTCATATGCTCTTGATAGATTCCACCACCCCTTGTAATAGGTATACATTTCCCTGCAGAATTCACTACTTCAGACCCAAAAGCTTACTAAAAAAGTATCACATAAATTACTTAAAAAAAAGGATTAAATCGCAACCACAACTGAAGATGGAATAGAACATGGCCTGTCCTATTTTAGTACTTTCAAGTGATATTGTTTCAGCACCAGCTAAGGTTTGAACCAACTACAGAACACTAAATTGCAACTGATTTTCATATACATAGCTCAAATTCAAAAAAGAAAATGAAACAAAGAAAACTCCAAAACCAACAAACACAATAGACAATTTAACACAAAAATCAGTAAGGAAAAAAAAATACCAATACGGAAAAAATAAGACAGCAATGAATTCTTGAAACAAATGTCTTCAGCTGCAAGTGCCCATCTAGCCAAATTTGAATCAAAAATAGGAAACCCCTTGAATCCCCACATTACTGGATCATCCAACCTGTCAAAAACAACAGCAAAACACTAAAAAACCAAATTTTCCCTTCATTAACGGTCAAAGAACCAATCTTTACCAAGAAATCAAGCATTAAACAAACAGAAAAAAGAAACCCAGAAAAGAAAAGGCAACCAAATGAGCATAAGTTACGTGGACATGTGATTGCTAACAGTGATAAGGGGTACCCCAAGGGGTCTAGATCGAACAAGATTGATAAGGGTATCTGCATTATGGACTGTAGTGGTGTTAAGAAGATTGGCAACTGCCTTTGCAAATGCTCCAACGGCCATAATCACCATCTTTCTTGGTATTCCTCTCATGTGGCTCGCTCTTGCTGCCCACTCCATCGTTCGAGTCATTTTTTTCTTGACTTGTTTGCTGTTGCTGTTGGTCTGCGATGGCTGTATTTTCTTTGCTGAAAGTAAGAAAAGTCAAGACCTTGGGCCTTTAGTTCGTTTTTTGTTTTAGGCCTATTGTGCTGGCCCTTGTAAATACAGCCCATGCTTATTACTCGACACTTTACCCATCTAATAATATAAAACAATCTCAACAAATAAAATCATGCTATAAAACAATAAAATTGTAAAAGAATAAAATTCTCTAAATAAAATAAACTATAATATAATTTTAAATAAATTTTAAAATTATTTAAAAAACTAAAATGATAAAAAATTAAAACATATAGAATACAAAAAGTAAATATGAGCAATTACAACTTCATACCACATGTTGAATTACATAATGGTAATGGTGATGATGATAATATAATTGTGGTTGAAATATTTAAAATAATAATTGATGTGATTTGATTTTTTTTTTTAAAAATGTTTGGTAGAATATCATGAATTAATAATATTTTTTAACAAATGAATTTTTAAATTGATATCAAAAAAATAGTTTTTTTATAATGTTTTTACACAAAAAAATATTGGGAAATTAAAAAAGAATTTCTTTGTAAAACATTTTACACAAAACAAATTAATGCTCCCTCATCTAATAATTTCTTTTTACGGTGAATTCCTAAACTTAACACACCATTTGCCCTTCATTTTCTACACACACACACCTTACAAATTAATATAAGAAGGAAAAACGTACATAATCCTTGCATTTTCATCCCACATATGTTTTTCACAAGAAATTACGAAGACAATAATATTAGAACAGAAAGACAATAATATTGTGATGAGACATGTTTCTCACGTAGCTAGGAAATAAAACACACAAAATAATTAAGGACTTCGTCGAGCCCTACATTAATTACATACATGTCAAGAGATGATGACTGAAGAGATGGCAATCACCACTCCAAGTGCACCCCATTATTCAAACACACTGTAGGCCGTGGACTCAGCGTCGCATCACCTTTTTATTCAAACTTTCATAGATATTAATCATGCCTCTATCGTATTGCTCCACACCATCATTCGCTGCATGATCGATCGATCCTAGCGACGGAAGCTCCTGACTGGACGGGGTGGATCAGCCTCGTCGTCCCGGAGCTTCACAAGCGTGTAGGTGCCAGCACCAGCTAGGGCTCCAAGCGTCGGTGCCACCAGATAAATCCAAATTTCCTTGTAATTTCCTGCAGCTACTGCTGGCCCCAAAGTCCTCACTGGATTCATTGAACCACCACTTGATGGCCTGCACACGTCAAGAAGATTACAATTACGCCACTGCACTTTCCAATATTTTTCTTCACCAAACTTTGTATTCTGTATCGTAAGCATTATATATTATGGTAAAATCACTATATTCTTGTCAAAGAGAATTATTTAGTTTTCATACTGTATATGAAAATTCCCGGAGCTTCTCATTTTTGGTTCTTTCTTGGTTTTTGTCCTTTCAACGAGCAAGGTCAGGCCTATCCCTTCACCATTTCTCTAGCCATCTTTAACCCCGGCCCTAGCTAATGTGGTGTCATGTATTGCTAGCCCGCCTACCCTATTCGGGGAATCAGTACTGCTATAAGATACGACATTTTTAGGCTCTTCCGCATGCAAGGCTTGATATAATTGACTTTATAGAGAGCTAGATTTGTTTCCTTATATTTCAACTTCTGTTTCCTACTTTCCATGTTTCGTCCCAAACGCCTAGCTCTATCCTCGAGATCAAATTACTGAAACAATGAAGTTTTCAAAAATCTCTATAAACAAATAAATGATTGCCTAAAGAAGGAAGGAAGACTTAAGAGTAACTTACCCTGCAACAAGAATGTTCAGCATAACCGTAGCTCCGACTGCTATTCCTGCCAGCTCTCCCACCTTTTCATCAAAAGAAATAAGAGAGAAAATTATAAGCTTATGCATGTGTGTGGAGATCATGCACTCAAGTGTTAGTACAAATTAATATATTGATTCATGGGACTGAGCCAAGTTTTGTAAAAGTGGTTTTTATTTCCTTAGGAAACAAACACCATCTAGGTGGATGTAAAGAAATGAATTACTAGGAAGAAGCACTCACAGCCCGAGTGTCAGTGGCAACGGCAGTGACAACAAACAAGAGATTGAAAGTGATGAAGAACTCAAGCGCAAAAGCTTGGCCATTGCTCACAGATGGAACGGTAACCCCACCAGACATGAAGGGGTGGAAGACTCCTTTAAGAGCAAAAGAAGCACAGATGGAAGCCGATACTTGTGCTGCAATGTAGGCAGGCACTTGGACCCAAGGGAAGTGGCGTAGAGCTGCAAAAGTAATGGTGAGTGATGGGTTCAAATGAGCTCCAGAAATGTGTCCAGTTGACAGGATTATGATCATCACTGCCAGCCCAGCACAGGCTGCATTTCCAATCAGTGTTTCTGCTTGATCATACTTCTGGTTCACTATTGGTCCTGCTGTCGCCGTGAATATCAGGATGAAGGTTCCCACAAATTCCGCTCCAAGCTGCATGTATATGTCAGTAATTAATCCGTAAAAACACCCAATCATCAATGCTTGATAATATTCGAAATGAATATTTTGACACGAATTATAGGCATTTTACCGCATTTTAAAATCATTAACATAATTCAAGAACTCAATCACTCAACAAATTAACAACAAAAAGAACTCATATAATTTAGCTTCACATCAATTGGCTTTACATAGGAACTGATACATTCCAATCCTACTTTTCTAATGCTTGATGACTGGTGAGGATGCTCTCAAGAGACAGGCAGACATAGAAATATTATCTTCTAACAAGATGATGATGTACGCAGTATTACTAACAAACCTTCCTAACATTATCTTTCTAGGTGGTGGAGTGTCCGGCAGGAATTGTTTTTAAAAATTTGTTTTTTTAATATATTAAAATAATAATTTTTTGTTTTTTTAAATTATTTCTAACATCAATATATTTAAAAAATTTAAATTTCCATAAAATACCATTTAAAATACAATTCTAAACTACAAGAGTAGGTATGATGACTTCATCATCTTAATATTTTGGGTTATTTTCTCTGTTTTACTTGTCCTGAAGAGTACTATATATATATTCCATTAATTTCACCTCTGTCACCTGCTGTATTTCAAACCACAAACTTAAGGTACAATAAGAAGCTTATTAGAATAAAATTAACCCACAAGCTCCCATGCACCTCCTCGTAGTATAGCATGCTGGTGTATTATTTTAGTTAATTTGTAACAAAGAATTAATTAATCATGCCTATAATTTAATGAAAAAGAATTAATGAAAGAAGTGGACGGCTTAATTTCTAATTTTACCCCTCAAAGGTTAATAATGTAAGATTAACAAATATTAACTCCGGCTATGCGACATCATGGTTATGTTTCTTAAAATAGAAAAAAACAGATATAAACGTGTTTGATTGCCTCAGCAAATATAAAAATTGAACATATTTTCACACAATTTCAAAATAAAAATAAAAATTGATTTTTTTTCTTGTCTCCTCCTCTTCTAATTTAGGGCAGTAAACAAACCCTAACTATGAGACAGTACATCACATTCAATTAGATTTACAAGCCACTAGGCTTGTTCATGTATGTCAGGGTATCAAACCCACGGCCCACCATCTAAGACTTCAGAGTTTGGATGGTCATGGTTATTAAAATTGTCTTTTTTAAAAAGATTTATTAAATTAATTTTAATATGTTATATTAAAAATAATTTTTTAAAAATGAATATCATTTCAATATATTTTTAAATAAAAAATATTTTAAAAAATTATTATTATTATTATCCTTTCGAACATTCTTAAATCTGTCGGGGGTTGATAATTGGATGCAATATAAAGTGCAATACCATTCTATCAACCTCTTATTACATCCAATTAAAACCTTAGGTAAAACAAAATGCAATGTCACAATCATGTATAAAAATAAAATCTCTCACTGCCCAAAATTTCACCCTTTTCACTAAAACTCGGGAGGATAACTGCAAATAATGAAGTCAACATTGCACGCTATAATAACTGCAGCGTTGAGTATTCAACGTATCAGAATTGGAGGTGTCTGTCGTGGCTTTTATTTCTTTTATCCTAAGCAAAAAACATTAAATTAATTTTTTTATATAGTTTTATTATCTTAATATTAAAAATCATAATTTTCAAACATTACTGTCAGTGTAGTTACAGTGCAATCCGAGTTTCTAAAATAAAAATATCAACAAGTCCCAAGAATCTAAATTATTAATTGAAATCTGATAAGCAAAGTTTAAAAATAGTTTTATATTAATTCCATGATTTTCTTTCTATCAAAATCAATAACAAAAGAAATTATTATATGTAATACACGCATGATTAGAAGTAACGCCAGGGTGATGTGTGGGGGAGAGGGGGGGGGGGTTTCTTGCATGGCAGCTAGTGGCATCCATGGGAGAGTCCAGAAACAAGAAATAAAATAGAGAGGGATGATCAGAGAGAGGTTTTACCTTGCGAGTTAGAGAAACATCAGGAGCAGGAATATCAAGGAAGCACGTGTGGGGTTGACCCCAAGTTGGAGCGGTGACAGGCAAGCACTTGCATTTTGGTATTATTTTCCTATCTGAATAGGATAGTGAGTCCACCCTCAGCCCAGTAAAAAGTGGCCCTCCCGGTGTCCCCGGCGTATTCGGTGCCGTCACCGTCGGCGTCTCAGCTTCTTCTGGTCCCGGCATTCTTCGCTCCCAACTTCTTTCTTTCTTTTTTTGGTTTTTGATTATAACAAGGAACACTATAACAAAGACACAAACAAGTTTTTTTTTTTTTTGGAGAAAATTAAAGGGTGGATAGGAGCGAGGGACAGTTACATGTTTTGAAGGTTTTTATAATGTTCTTGCTACAGGGTGATTTTGATCTTAGCCAGGAGGATCTACAACAGTACTAGAGGAAAATTGTTACTCCTGATATGGAGACATACATAATAAATTACTACGACTATTTTTTTTTGGTTTTTGGAATGATGGGAATGAAGAACGACTTCAATTACATGCTTTACAAGCTTTTATAAATTTTCTGCTACGGAATAGGGGAAATGAAGCGAGCCAGGCTATGAACTACAAAATAAAGGCAGCTAGATCAGATGAAGCAATCTATGCATGGACAAAACTAGAATATTTTTTTTCTTTTCTGGGTTGGGGGGGGGTTTCTGGGATTTTTGAGAAATGCAAAGACTTACATGCTTCGAAAGTTTTTATAAAGGTTTGGCTAAGGAAGAACTAGAAAATCAGACCGATCCAGCTTCAAGACTAAAACAAAGCGAACACAAAGCTATAGAGCATAGAAAGCTGAGCAAGATGAATAGGAAATGGATAGAGGCGCAATAGGGATTACTGTTCTAATAAAATCTGTAACGGAAGAGAAGAGATTGGAACTCGACAGGCTGCAGGGAAGTCAAGGAGGAAGAAGAGAGAGTTGGTGAATGTGTGTGCCAAGCACTAATGCTATGTCAAAGCTTATATACACGAAACGAGGCTCCCATGGTGTAAATTATTCATATTCTATCAAGAAAAAGTCACTGCACAACACATCATCATCCCATAACTGCTCTTAGCTTCACCACATGATGCTAGAGTCACTTTACAATTTCCTCACAGGCACATTTTCTGCCGTGTGATCTCAGTAAACGCCACATGATGACCTCAAAGGGGTAGCTATATCTGATCATGCACTGTCATGCCATCTTTTTACTGGATTAAAATAATTTCAATACCAGCCAATCATGGAATAAACAAAACAAAAAGAACCATCCTCCCTTCCCCTCAATAATAAACTACAATAATACAAAACTTGCATTATTTTACAGGACGCGTCCATGAATAATAATGCATCTAGCCATAATCCCTTCTTTATCAGCTCATACAAATATTTAAGCATCCAAAGCAGGAGGCGAGGGGCTCATTTTGAGAGAGTTCAGGTGGAAAAATTCAACACCCAATTATTTAGTGTGTGTGTGTATTTTGGAATACATTGAGATTTTTTTTCTCTCGATTAGACAAGTCATTCCATTGATTTTTTTTTTAATTTATGCTTGAATTTAAATTTGACATGAATAAAATTTACAATTTGAGCCAACACTTTGAGTGCTAAAGAATCAATACATGACTTCCTGAGATTTCAATTATTAGATTAAAATTTTATATTGAAATTATATTTTAATATAATATCATAGTTTTAACAATTACGTAATCACTAGATAGGTGTCTAAATTTCTTAAAACGAAGTAAGCATTCTCAAATAAAAAAAAATTAGGTCATTAACTTAATTGAATTTAATAAATTCATGGATCCAAAAATCCATCATGAATTTCTCCTCCAGTTTCTAGGCTAAAATCCAATCTTTTAAGTGATAAAGTCGTTATCAATAAAATTATACCATCACATACAATCAATCATTTTGATCAAAAAGAAAAAAAAAAGTAAAAAAAATTTAATCTCATCCAATTTAACAGGTTAAATCTCATAAAAATATTTAACTGAATATAAGTTAATTATTAACCTCGCAACTATAATTATAGAATTTGAATAAATTCAAAAACAAAAATATAAAATTGAATTTTTAATGAATCAAATATTAAATAATAAAAATAATAAAAAATCTATAATTTTTTTTATATATAAAATTAGATAACATGAGAATTTTTATGTGAAATTATAAGTTAATATAAAGTTATATTTAGAGTAACATCTAAAACTTAAAATTTCCGAGTTGAGAATGGTTCTTCATATCGAAGATCAAAAGAGAAATCAAACGTTATATATAAACACGTCCGCAGCTGTCTGTTAGGACACTTTAGTTTATTTTATATGTAATGAGGCATAATATATCATTTGACCGACAAACAACCACTCCGGAATCATGGCATCTCAAGTTCAATACCAAGGTTTAGCTCTCCCATTTGCCTTAATCTAACTCAGCACTTTACCATTATTTTACTTTTAAAGAAAAACCCACTTGGGGACCCTTGCCCTCCATCCCCTTTAACATCCCCCACATGTTTGATTATATTCTGTGGTCAGTTCACCTTAATTTGTTCTGTTTTGCCTCTTTTTTTCCATTAAAATTTGATCAAGCATGCAGTAACATTGATGCTGACGATGATGATAGTCATAATGATGCTCGTGTCATTATGGCTCCTTAGTGCTGTACTTAAAAATATGATGCTCATCATGAAGATACAGTTCCAGGAAGCTGCTATGATCCTCCAGAATTTGGAACATGAACGTAGAAACAAAACATTGAGTCGCCTTTGCATTGGTTGCTCTAATCTTTAAATAATAGAGGAAATTGCATGCGTACGTTCTTAATCCATCTTGCTTCTCTTCGCGAGTTAACTTGTAGATGGATTCATCATCCGGATGGCATCTAAATTAAATTGAGTTTAAATCAAAATAAAAGGGGAATTAAATTGGTATGTATATATTGTACATTAATTTCTCCATGAATTATTGGAGAATCTTAAAATTATTTAAAATCATAAAAAATAAAAAATTCTTTAAATACACTTTTTAAATATAAAATCACTATATATATATATATATATATATATATATATATATATTGTTGTTGTTTTTGTATTTTAAAAAGTTTTGTGGGTCTAATTCTCCTTGATTAGGTTATCATTTTATATTCAGAAAATGTGATAAAAAAATTAAATTTATGAAATATAATAGGTTGAAAATGGATGATTTATTTAAGATTAGATCATAAAATAATTTGATGATAATAATATATTAATATTAAGATTTGCCGGTGACTGGTTGGATTAAGTATACGGAAAAATAATAATATATTTTAATGCCCAACAGCTTCTATTTTAAAATATCTTTTAGGTTTCTTTCAAAGTCCATGGCTCTAAGATCAAATAATTCACTATTTTAATCAAGTTGATCCAATTAATAAATTTCAATTATATCTTTTTTTCTTTTGACTTATTTGGGTTTTTTCTCTTAGAATTTTGTGCCTATTTTGTTTTTTCATTTCTAAAGTATTTTTAAAAAATAATTTTAATATATTGTTACAGAAATAATTTTTTTAAAATAATAAAAACATTATTTTGATACATTTTAAAAAATAAATAATTTAAAAAATAATCATGATCTCACTTTTTAATTACTTCTTCGACCGTGGGTATTGGCTTGAAGATGGGGAGCTCTGCGTTTCGATTGGTTGATTGTAAATAAATAAATAGAATAAAAATAATAATATTTGGTGGAAATAGTCAAGTGCATGCAAAGGCACCCTCGTCTCGATATAAAACATGGTCGTGGTGAGTAGTGACTCTTCCATTATGGAGTAAATGGTAATCTACTTCCTAATTTTTTTAGAAACTAATAAGTTAGCCACTTGATCAATAAAATATCTTTTTTATTACACTCTTACCGGCTATGGAATTGATTTAGGTCTCCTTGTAACAAAGTCATTTCAAATTATTATTATTTTTTTAATTAAAATAATATTTTTTTGTTTTTTTATTTTAAATAAAGCTAGATTTTAAACGAGTCAATTGAGTGGTAAATTGACCCGGTTATGTCAAATTAATCTCTATCTATTTTAATTTGAAATTATGTTGAGGCTAAATTGATTAGTTATTTTAAATCAATCTTATTATAACTTAATACTTCTATGAGTAAATCGTCGCCAAAATAATTAGCGTTCACATTAAGGTATCAATTAAAGTTCACATGAAATCTAGAAAGAAATCCAAAATTGAATGACCTAATTTATTGATTTCCTGAGAATACATGACCGATTAAGTAATAATTTGATCAGTTATATAAAATAAACACAAAAATCATTAAAATTGTACTCAAAATTTATGAGCTTCACCACTTAATTTTTAGTAGTGGTAGTGGTTGAGAGAGTTTGATTTTTTGATTTTTGATTTTTTCTTGAATTTGTTTTATGTTTTAACATTAAGAATAATTTTTAAAACATAAAAATTTTGATATATTTTCAAGTAAAAAAACACTTTAAAAAACAATAATTATCATAATTTTAAACACCTGAAATTAATTAAGAATTAAAGTTAATGAAAGAACTAATTTCTTCTAAGATTTTATTAGATGGGCAGTGCCCTTTTTCTCTGCGAGGGTTTTGAGAGGAGTTGATGCCACCAAATATTAATTAGCGAACACTGAATTGTGCTGAGATTCCTCTACCACTCACAAACTGGCTCTTTTTAAGTATTCTGCGCAGCTTTGATTAACCTAGCCTAATGACAGAATACTTAGCTACCAAGTCCACTAGCACCTTCTTAGATCTCTTGATTAATGTGCTTAGCTAACTTAATCACAACAAACAAGTATATCTTTGTGCAAATCATGTGTGTCAGTAGGGAAATTCTGCCTCTTAGTCATGCCTCCTTTATTTCTGTACTTGCTTGGCTATATACCTTTAATCACAAGATATCCCCATCAACAAGTAACTGGGAATTTCTTCCATGAGCAGCAGAGGTTTTTTCTTGAAAAAGATGCGCAGAAGAAATGGATGTTTCAATGCATAACACTGCAGACAAGATGTAGTGGAGGGCCTTTTTGGGAGAGGCCTTGAATGATGAAAGTTAAGACTCAATAAAGTATCAGGATCTCTCCCCTCTCGAGCTCCTTTCCTTCCTGTTCTCCATTGTGACTTGCTCTTTCAAGCACAGTCAATACTCGAAAAAAACAAAACCCAACTTCCCCTCCTAGACAAAAGGGAAGATTCCTTGAATATTTTATGAAAAGCACATTTTGCATGATTTTCTCCATGTATGGAAGTGGCATTCTCTACTAACTATTAAGTGGTTAAAGCTAATCAGGAGTAAAGTGTACACCTTATATCTTAATTGTGTGGCATCATTCTGTCAGAATAATTCTGTCCAAGTCCCACAAATTATCGAATTTGAGATCAGAAATGCTTAGGAGAAAAAGTTGCTGTGGATTGCACTATAATGATAGCATGTGGGATACACCAAAGTGGTTTGACCATCAAGTATACTTCATTTCTTTCAAGCTTAATGGGATTTTGTGTGGCAGAAACTGATGTGTCTGTTGCGCAGAAGATACACCGCATCATTCTTTCCGCTCTTTTATGTTCCTTTTCTTTTCGAGTGCCAAAGGACTTTGCCACCCAATCAACTTTGCATCAATGCCAACCCTAATCATGAACCAAGCAACACCAGCAGTATCTCACTAGAAGCTTCTGACTAGTACTTCAATGAATGGCAGAGTTTCACAGAGACAAGACTAGTGTTAAAGAGACATGGATTGCCATCCTTATTTTGCTAGCGTAACTTATTTGACTTGGGAATAATAACAAGGCAAAAATGTAGGCATTGGTCACTGACAAGATCCCTTTCGGCCAGATCCTGTCAAATCTGCATTTACATGGTCAAGAATGCATGCTTATATTGGCATGCACTGGAACAGCTATGAGGAAAAGGAATTACAGGCAAACAAAAGAATCACTCTTCATATAGATCTTGGTATTTAACTTGGAAAACATGTTCTACTACCAATCCATTACCATTACCAGAAGAATTACAATCGAGATCAAGAAATGAAGCTGTGAAAAACCCATTACTCATCACAATATATATATATATATATATATATATATATATATATATATATATATATGCAAATTATCTGTGAAAAAATGAAGCTGCTAAATTACATTCAGATAACTTGCTTATTTGAGAAATGATGAAGAGCCTGAGGAGAAATCAATGATTAAGATCAGATTCTTTATCAACTCAAAATGCAAAATTTTAATTAAAGACACTTCTATGTTGAGGGAAGGTACTCTAACCCGTACATTAGAATGACAAAAATGATCGATTGACTAAACAGGGTCAATAATCAGAGATTATCCTGCAGTAAATAGGCGGAGATGAACACAGACAATGCACAAATAGATAAAACTAGCAGAAGACCAGAAGGAATCAATTTTTGGGTTGCTGCCACTCGTATTCCTGGATGGTACAAGGATAAAAAGAAAGAAAAAGGCAATAGAAACAGTCAAATTCACAAATTATGATGTACATACTACAAAGGACCAACATCAAGATACCTAGGACATTCTGAACAAAGAAAAGACTTACCAAATACAGAAGAGAATAGGAAGGCTGACCCAAACCCGAGGGAATCCCCGATAGCTTTTGTCTCCGGAGCTTGCATAAGCAAGCAAGCCTACATGGAAAAGGCAAGCTTAGTTATCAATGTAGTTGCACAAACTTTATAATCTTGTTTCGCTGTTTATGCTACCTCCAACTTGCATTTACACAAGTTCATGTGTGATTGTATACGTGCACACATTCCCAACATTTCTGAAAAACAATCTAGTGCTGCTAATTCACAAAAAGCGGGCAGCATGTTTTAACCACCTTCAGCCTTGTCATAATGCATTTTGAACAGTCTAGTACGGTTAATCATAATAGAGTATAATGGTATTGAAAATGTTGATTTTGTATAGTTCGTTCCAGGTCTAACATTGCAGATTCTTTCTTTTGTTTTTTCTTTTCTTTGGATAGGCAAATAAATTCATTAACCAAAAAGGAACAGGTGGCTAACACTTGTACAGAATAAGCATTAAGCATAAAGGTAACAGCGATAATAAGCTAAATACAACTGATGCAAAAAACCTTAGTATAGTAAAGTAAAGATCTAAGAAGACAAAGGAAACTAGCAAGCAATCCTCACAATCCCTTTAAGCAACAGTCTGAGCAAAGCTGTAACAGCAATAGCATAACCACTCAAAAGGAGCCCAGGTAAGTTTGCTCTACGATATAATTTGATAAGAGTGGCCATTCTAATTTTGCACCAAATCTTCTGCAAAAATCAAACCCATCTCCACACACCATCTTTAAGCAAAGCTGCAACAGCAACAATTTACGCACTCAAAAAGAGACCAGGTATGCTTACAAACTCATTTGAATCTTCAGCAGACCCAAAAGCTGAATTCAATCTACATATGGCATTTATTGAGAAAAGCTCTTGTGCTTGAAGTACTCCCAGCTCAAGCAGTCAAATGTTCCATTCTTATACTGAGCATTAGAAATTATCCAATGACTGACACTTTCCCTATTGAACTATCCTGTTTCTATCCAAGTTTAGGGAGTATACATAATCATATCAAGAATGGGCATAGAATTGGGGTTCCATCTACTTACACCGATCACCTAGACTGCACATCAACTTGAATGCCTTGCTCTGCTAGCTTGTCCTGTTTGGAATGACAGGACTTGGATTAGCAAGTTCAAACCAATCTAATACTTTTCCATTCATCTTTAATAACATTCCCCAAGGGCCATTGCAGTAAAGTTCCTATCTCAAGTTGATTTGAGATTCGACAATTCCACATACTACTCGTTTTGTTTCAACCAAGTTCTCAGGTTTGGCAGTGAGTTCCAGCCCATAGTTTCCTAGAACTTGATACATCTTAAGGTCGCTGTATGATCATGGGGGACAGAGGACACCACTTAGCATAGTATGTATGGCATTGAGGGTATGCTCGGCTGGTTCACTATTTGGAATGGTGGTATGCTTTAGAGTGCTTATTGGGGTGGCTTATTATTTATTACCAGTGAAATCAATTTGACGCCATTAGGAAGACAAGTAGATTTTTTAAAGAAGCATCCATTCTTCTTCTTTCCTTCACTCCTTCATCCCACATCTTCTTTCACCATGTATAGCACCTAATTAATAATTTGGGTGGTCAGTTTTGGCAGTGCAATCAAATGGAGACCAAGATTCGCTTTTACAGGGGGTCTAGGACAACTATTCCACTCATTAAAGATTGAGGGTGTCATGAGTCCAGAGTTAACAATGTGCTCTGCCCATCATCAGAAACATGAGAGAGATCAAACCCCACCTTTATCTCTGTGCTTTCAAATGAACTAACTATCGTAAAGAATCTTAAGCACTACAAACACTCTTTTGAAGTTCAGAACATGAACTATCACAAATATGGAAAGCCTAACAATGAGGCATCGTTCTAGTAGTCAAGGACTCAAGGCTAGGACTCAACGTTAGGACTCGTAATGCATCAAAAAGTTCATACCAGATTTTAACTAAATAGAGAGCAATGACAGAAACTTAAGCAAAAGTTACCGTTCCCATAAGAGCAGCCCCTGTCAACCCTCCAAAAAGTGACCCCTTGCTTCCTGATTTACCCGACTTCATTCACAAAAATGCAATCTTTATAAGCAAAAACAAAGATAAGGCAACAAAGGCAAAAAAAAGAAAAGGAAAAGATTCAATTTTTACAGGCAAAGAGGCCACAGCCAAGAAGAACGAGACCATAGGCAGCAGAGGTTACAGGTGCAAGATCTGCCAACTGACATTTGCAGCCAAGACGTCTTCTTTTCGAAATACAAGGAGCACTGGAATTGGATCTTCTCCCATTCCTTAAACAAGAAAAAGAAGAGAACCCCGGCGAAGTTACTGAGATTGTGGTTTTTTTTTGGTGTTTTAAAAATATTTTTAAAAATTAAATTTTTTTATATTTTTATTTATTTTAAATTAATATCTTTTATATTTTAAAATATTTTAACATACTAATATTAAAAATAATTTTAAAAAAATAATAATATATATTTTAATATAAAAAATTATTTAAAAAAAAAACACAACATCACTATTTCTATTTCATATCTGTATTTCTGTCTTGGAACTACTCAATGGCGGGAACCTCGTAGGAATCAGCAAAAAGGAGCGAGACATTATCGCTTTCTGACTCTCGCTGTCTTGTCTGTCTTCTCACTGTCTACCGCTGGCACTTGGTAAATAGTACTTGTGGCTAAAGAACTTCTTTTTTTTTTTTATTATTTAATTTGGGCTAGTGCAGTTTTAAATTTATAATGTTGATTCTACGTAATATTAAAAAAAGTTATTTTTATTTTGTTTTAAATTAATATTTTTTTAATATCTTTATATCATTTTGATATGTTTATATAAAAAATAATTAAAATAATATTATTTTAATGTATTTTTAAATAAAAAATATTTTTTTAAAATTACAATTATATTTTTAAGAAGACACTTTAAATTTAAATTAACTAGTTTTTATGAATATTTTACTTTTTACAATAAAGTAAAAAAGGGCCATAGACCCTTTACTTTGGGATTGGAAAGTATATAGCTAAATTCTGAAATATATTTTTTAAAAATATTTAAAATTTAATTCAAAACTTTTTTGAGTTGAAGTTATTAATGGATGATAATGAATAATTCAGTTTATAGAAGTTCATAATTCATTATTTTTAAATGAGATTGATAAATAATTTTTACAATAATTTATAATTATATAAAATGCAATTCCAACCATGTTATATTGAAAGAGAATTATTAATGTACTTGGATATTTTTAGTTATAATTAAATAAATGATTTTTATTATACTGTAGATTGGGTTAAATTTTTTTTAATATAAAAAAGATATTTATGTGATATCAACATTTTAAAATGAGTAAAAAAAATCTAAAATTTTAGTAATTAAAATAGATAACACTTGTTATTAAAACAATAACTTGAAAAGCAAATAAAAACAAAAACAAATCATGAATCGAGCATAAGAGAGTAGGTCAAGGAAAAAAATAATTAGAAACCATGTTTTTCTATATAAAAAAATCTCTTATGTAAATCAAAAAAATTATAAAATGCATCTAACTAAATAAATTAATAACCATCATGTAAAGAAATGAAAAAATAATGAAAAAAAATTAATAAATAAATATAAATCAAAATATTTAATATTACAACATGAATAATTTAACCGATTGTGTTTAATGAATTTATTAATTAAAATAAATCTGTAATTGAAACTGAAACACACATAAAATTTATTAAATATAATAAAAAAAAGTAAATGCGCATATTAAAAATATTATAAAAAATTTAATATTGTTTTTGAAAAAAATAAATTTAATATATATAAAATATAAAAATAATAATTAAATGAATCATATCAATATCTTTAAAAATTAAACATATTTACATTGTTATATGAAGAGATCAACAATAACATCAAAAACTGATCTTTTATTGCATAACAATACATAGATCTTGATTTTTTCCCATATTATTTCATTTACTCTCTTTTTTTAGAGAGAGAAAGGAGAGAAAAATATTGAGGAAAGATTAAACAGTAAGGAAGAAATATATATATATATATATATATATATATATATATATATATATATAATATTCTACATTTGTTTTTCTTTTAAAAATTTAGTTCATTACCGCTTGATTCTTGCTTAATCAAGTTTATTAAATTAAAATTATGTAGGTTGACACATTCAACAAAACATATTTATTGCATTTTAATAGTTTTTATGAAATCTCTGAAATATTGAAATAATTAGGATTTATTATATAACTCACTTAAATGTTATAATTCTTTTTGCAACCTTATTATTTTAATTGTTTGAATCCAAATCTGATAGTTTTTATATGTAGTAAATTGATTCTTATTTAATCATTTTCATTGAATTAAAATGTTAATTTTACCTTATTGAATCAGACTTTGAAAAAAAAAATATTATATTATAAGAGTTATTTATGGAATCTCTAAAAAGAAAAAAATGTTCAACTAGTTTGGTTTTATTACTAAATTCGCTCATAATTTACATATATAAATCTTGAATTGAAATTTGATAAAATATCTTTTTTTGGATTTATTTAATGACCCTTTTGTTTCTTTTTATTTAGTCAAGGTCATTAAAGTAATATGGCTATGTTACCCTTTGAGAGTTCATTATAAAGTTTATCAAAACCATGTTCAAATAGTAATTTTGGTTACTCTTTTGATAATGAGAGCTCATTTTTCTTATTGATTTAAGATATATTTATTTTGCGTTAAATATATTCTAATTAAAAAACGAGTTATTTTTCATTAATTGAATGCATATTAATTTTCCTATAAAATAAATTATTTTGATTAATAGGTTTTAAATGATAGTAATAAAATGAAGAAAACACCTTTATTTTCTACTCCTTTTGAACCAAGGTCTCACTTTCATTGCCATCTGAACAAGTCCTTTTCAACAAATGACTTGTATGCATATTACAAATAAATAACACGATATTAAAAAAAAAAAAAACATGTACGTGCATTTCATTTACAATGTGACACCATCAACATCATCCCTGTAATTCCTGACAGAATGTTTCCACTAGCATTTATTTGGCAAATCCTTTTGCTGTGTGCAGAGGAGGGAAATGGAAGCTATATTCTCCTCGAAGGTATGCAGGATTTGTGCAGCAGAAGGCCTAAGACTTGGAGACTGTCCAAGGCAAAGAGCTGCAAGGGAAATCATAGCCATGACTTCCTTGACTTCGAAGTCTCCTCCCAATTTTGGATCCACCATTTCTGCCACCTTCGTCGGGTTGCCCTCACCACCACTAGCAATTATGCTCTTCAAAATGGGTCCAATCATTGATGTCAATAGCTGGCCCTGGCCTCTTTCCTCACAAAATGCCTCCATTCCCGTCAGAAGTTCCAAAATGATGACTCCATAGCTGTACACATCATTCTTCTTTGATGCTATTCCTGTTCTAAGGTAGTGTGGATCAGTATAACCCGGAGAACCCATCATCACTTGCTTCCTATTATTGGAAGTCATTACTGTAGAAGAAAATCCCATCTTTGCGAACCCAAAATCACATAGCTTGCAATTGAGTTGCTCATCGAGTAAAATATTTGAAGGTTTGATGTCACCATGTACAATTTGGAGAGGACATTTTTCATGTAAATATTCAAGAGCTTGAGCAAGTTGGTAAGCTATTGCCATTCTCTTTCTCCATGAAAGTACTGTACTTCTTGACGACTCCCCAATTTCTCTCCCTGCACCATGGAGTTTGTCTTGCAAGGTTCCATTGGAAACGTACTCAAATACCAAAGCACCTTCGTCTGAGAATTAAACACAATAAAGATAGATTCTTAGCACAAGAACTTAGATTTAACAACAAACAAGTAATGTTACTAACAATTTTCTCAAGTAAAACCAGGCACAAACCTTGATTGTCACAGTATCCTAGAAGCTTGACAATGTTGTCATGTTGGAGGTGGAGCAGGATGTCTAGTTCTTGCTTGAAGACACTATTAAGATAGTCACTTGGGCAGTGAATCTTGATTGCCCCAATGCTGGAACCAGGCAAGTGCGCCAAATATACTGTGCTAAACCCTCCTGATCCAACAATCTGAGAGAAATTCATTGACAGCCTCTCTATCTCACTCCAGCTGTATTTCCTTGCACAGCCATTAGCGCCATCAAAATCCTTTTCCTTTTTCCGGTCAAGATGATCAGTACCATTTGAAGCAGCAGCAGCAGCATCGATTTTCTTGGTGTCGCTTTTGTGTCCGAATTTGAGTCTGAGAAAGCAGCCCATGATGATGACAAGCAAGAGGAGAACACTAGAGAAGTAGCGATCGAGAACTATGACAATTCTATGGTGAAAGAGAGAGTGGTGGTGTCCTTAATTAAGGACTAGTTGTCGGTGGATGGATAGTTCTAGGGGGGATGCAATGGTGGGTATGGTGGCGGGTTGCTTAAGGGAATCCACAGAGAAGGTGAGTTGAGAGGAGTAACAGAGAAGAGATCATAAGAAAATACGTGAAGGGATGGGCCAGCACCACCAGAACCTGCAGACAACTAGGCATCTGGTTGGAACTAGTCTCATGCTTATCAGAACTCATAGAAACATCTCTCCAATGGTCTTTGGATTTGTGTATGGTAAAGAAGGAAACATATGGAGTCAGAATCTGACAGATTCAATCCATTCCTTTTAAAACATACTTGGAAATTAAATTAAGACACAAGATCATCAACTAATTACATTATTAATTAATTCTTGCTGTTATTGTTTATTTGCCAAGCAGATTTTTTTTTTCTATTATTTTAAAGATGAACAAAGACTTCATCTCCATGTGCTCTTGGTCTAAAGTCTAGACACTATATGCCCTAGCTATAACTAAAGAGAGCTTAAAATACGTACAAATGGTGATTCTTGAAAGAAATAATTATTTTTCTTTTTTACAAACTATCATAGCACTTACAGATGAAGCAAGTTTCCTCGTAAAATTATTTCTCTCTTTAATTTCTCGTAAAGATGAAATTAATTTTCTATATGAACACGAGAAACCATACATGAATTAATGATAGCATGGGATTTTATCTCATTTTCCCTTCTTTAATCCGGAAAGGAAGATGGTGACGTGCTAACAGCAACACGGAATTACCAATAATTAAAGAAGAGAGAAAACAAGAGGCTTGATTCTTTACATCTAATGATTTGAAATTTAAAAAAAAAATAAAAAATCTGGCAAGTCAAATTGAGGTTGCTGGCTGGCTAGTTCATCTCCCTTTCTTCAAACGTGCTTTTTATTCAGGGCCATGCCTTCATATCAAGAAGGTAATCAATAGCTCCACGATTATATAAGCCCGTGTTGTTGATCTTCACATGGAAGTTGACTCAATTATCTTACTGTTTATCATAGCAAATTTCAAATTAAATTTAGTAAAAATAGATCTGATGATATGATATTATTGATCAATCTACTATCTAGTTAACAACGAGTTTAATATTTTTTAATTATTTTTTAAAATATTAAAATAATATTATTTTAAATTATACATCAATTAACCTACTCAACCCTACTAGTAATTGATATATGATAGCTTTGGCATTTTGCCTTCCAAAAACTTGGTTCTTTATCTTAAGTAGACTCTTTTTTTATTTGGCTTTCATGGATAAATCTAGTGCCCTGTAGCTGATCAGATTTACGTTATATGGGATTGATAGTTGATTAGTTGTTAATTTTCGAAGTCACTGTTTTATTGATGTTTGATTGACACTTAGATCTTATATATAATTGTATTTTAAACTTTAATTTTATAAAGATTAAAATAATATATTATTTATTTATTTTGCATACAAAAATTCATTTTCCAACCATTCTAACTAAATATATATTTTTTAAAATCATAACTAAAAATACTTTTTAAAAATTTATTTTTGAGAAAACCATAACCGTAATATCTAGGGCAATAAATACACATGTAATGTAATTAATACGGGAAGCTATCATTTAATTATCAACCTGCAATTTAAACATGACTATTCTTCTTAACTTCTGAATTAGAGATGAGAAAAGGTGGTAATTTGGAGGAAGAATCAGTAAAAAAATAAATTCTATATATATAACATGGTGAATTAATGGTTGCCATAAAATGATGTTGATGATGATCGGTGATCATGGCTTGCATCCCTTCACAGCAATTCTTTGAAACACAATTTCTTTCCCTAACAATAATAAACTATCTGCAGATTTAAACTCTGTCATCTTGCAGCATGGTGATCAGTTCACGAGCAAGGACGGTGATATATAAAATTGGTGAGAAATAAAAGCTAAATATCACCGTACTCTAGAAAATCTTATAGGTATCACAATGAATTATCCTGTGTATAATGAATTTTTTAATATGAACAGGAAATTCCGTGAATGCATGATTGATATATTAATTATTAGCCGTGCTTTGTTTGAAAATCTCTTCAAAAAATATATAATTATTAATACCAATCGAGCTATAATTTGTTGGGATTATGATCATAACAGAATATTCATAAATGATGAACAAAACCTAATGATTTCACCTGAGGAAAAAGTAAGAAAAGGGCAAAAGGGCTAGCGAATTCCCAATAATTTATACTGTTCTTTAGCCTCTTTCATGCAGGTTTGACTTTCATGCAAGAAGCTTAACAATGGCCATGGAGCAATCATTATATTATTATAATGCAGATTTTGTCTGGGAAAAAGAAAAGTTTCAAACATTGCCTTGGCGCATTCCTGCTAAAAGCATCATGAGCTAGAGTAATTTATCTGTCAAAATTGCAGGCATGTCATGATCTCTCTCTTAAAGAATCCTAGGCGACTATTAATTAATGATTTTTTTTTTTTAGTCTGAATAAGTTCCAAGCACACACATATTCCCTTCTTATTTTAATTTTGTCTCCATGTCAGTAAACAATCTCTCATTAAAATGAGAGCTCCTAATGCTTGCGAGGGTGACTGGTAATCTCTGCCAAGTTGGTAGGATTTTATTGTCTTCCCGTGTGCCAAAACAAGACACAATTATATATTATTATTATAAAAAATCAATTAGAACAGAAAACATTGATTAAGCATGTCTATTTTGATAGATTCTACAATCCGAAGAAACAAGATAAAGGACAAGCACCGATCAAGCCAAGAGAAAGAACCCTAAACAACCAGCTCTAAAACAAATTTGTCTCTCAATGTTTTTTTTTTGTTCTTTGTGAGTTTGTATCTTTCCACAGAGGGCCAGGCGGTGGCTATGGTAGAGGCTGAGCATCAAGGGGATTAAATGAATGATCAGTATTGTGGTATTGTTATGATTTAAAGTGTTTTTGGTTTAAAAATATATTAAAAAAATATTTTTTATTTTAAAAAAATTATTTTTGAAATTAATATATTAAAATAATCTGAAAAATATAAAAGGTTAACTTTTAATAAAAAATATTTTAAAATTTAAAGAACACGATTGGCGTTTCAAAAAAACTCTAAATTTCTAATTTAGAATGACAAATCCAGTCGGAGTCTCTGGCTTTCGAGCTATCTGTGTGTTCTTTCTTGTTTTCTTTCTTTTCAAATATTCATGTTTATTGCTGCAGTTTTCACGAGAGATGAATTACAACAGATTAAACCAAATGCAGAGTTCATTTGTTAAGACAGTTAGCTAAGAGATCAGCCGGTATCATTTTTTTTTTTTCCAAAATCTCAAGGGCTTCTGAAACCAAATTAAGGTTTTTTTTTTTAAGAAATTTGTTTTTAGTTTTGTAATAAAATTGAATGGATGCTTTTTTTAAAAAAAAAAGAAGTTAAGATTAAAATAATTACTAAGACAGTACATTATTTTATTATAAGTGTAAAAGAGAATTTCACATATTATTTGTTGTTTAATTTGTATATTATATATATATATATATATCATATCATCATCATCGAAGACAATTCCATCCTTTATTTAGACAAAAACCAAACGTTAGTTTAAAGTTACCTTGAAGTTGTAAAGAACCGTTCTTAACAAAATATTTAAATATAGCTTTGTAAATTGTTATGCCAAAAGCTAAGAAGTGTTCAGCCGTGAAGCTATCTGATGATGTACTAGAATAAAATTATTTGGTGTAAAAATAGTGATTAATAAAATATTTATATCATTTTTTTTAAATATAGTTTAGAAATTATAAAATTAATGGGAAAAGTTCTGTTACTTGCAAAATAGTTCTTACCAATAGGATTTAGAAATTTTATAATGATAAAATCAATAACTTAAGTGAAAATAACAAATGATAAATAAATAAAAAGTTTTAAATTCTAAAAATAATATGTTTTAATTTTTAAATTTTAAATCCTTTAAAGATTTAGATATATATATTTAGAAAATAAAAAATTATGAATCATTTATCTAAATGACTATTAAAGTGATTTGTACTCCCGGAATCTTATTTTTTTTTATAAAGTATAGAAGTTGAAAGAGTCATAATTAATAAAATAAAATATGATAAATCCTTAAAAAAAACCTTTTATATATTTATAGAGAAACAATTATATATAACTTGAATAAATCATGTTAATAATATTAAAATAGAATGTTATGATCCTAACATAGATTTTTAAAATTAATTGTGTTTGATTTATAGTTACACCTAGAAAAAAATGAATATGGTAGTTTATCAAACTTATAATGTCTTGATCTCAACTTACAACTGAATTCAATTACATTAAATTTAACATCTTGTTAAATTCATAATGTCTTGGGGTTTAACTCATGACTAAACTTAGTTATATTAGGTTTAATAAAATAATAAATCTATGGTGTTTTGGGATCAACTTATGGTTGAACTTAAATAAATTAAATTTAATAATTTATTAGTTTTATGATAATTTTAATTTAGCTTATAATCAAAATTAAATATATTATATTGAATATAATAATTAGGCAAACTCAAGAAGTTTTAGATGAAGATATATTACATATAACAGCTTTTATATCCATGTTTGATTATTCATTATCTCATTATGAAATTGGATTCTTCTATAATAAAAATTATTAATTAAAAAAATACTGATTCATCACACACACATATATATATATATTAATTAGCAAATCCAAGAAGTTTTAGGCTCAACATATAATTAAATCAAAATATATTAAATATATCAATTTTTATATCCATATTTGATTGATTCATTATCTCATTATGAATTTAGGTTCTTCCATAATATAAAAATATTGAGTGTAAAAAAAAAATACTGATTCATCATATATATATATATATATATATATATGTTATTTTTTGTTTTGTTTTCCATCCAATCAGATTTCAAACATGCTATCTATCCCTGTGCTTAAAAAAATCATGACATATATTTTCTTACAATATCTTTTTATACTTGAATTAAATATAATAACAAGAAAATCAAGAAAATAAAAATAAAAAATGTTTATATTAAGCTTTTAACATTCAACGACAAGGATAGTGACAATAAACAATATGGATCAGGTATCAGACACATTTTGATAAGTGTTATCAATCCATCTCAATGCGTCAAACCAAAACCTGATTTAGTTAATGTTTTATAATAAAAACAAATAATTAATCTAATAAAATCGAAGTAATCTAATTATTTAAACCATAATATCATTATAAAAATTAAAATAATATTATTTTATTTTTAAAAAATAAAAATAAAAATAATATTATTTTAAACATATTGAGTTAACTCATTCAATTCATGATTGAAACCTAAATTAAAATAAATTTAATGACTTTATTTCTGAATATCTTCTGTATACGCATCTTGAATGGGATTCGATAATTTATCTCTCGATTACAGGATAAAAGGGAAAGGACATGTTTATCCCTAGAGAAGCACAAAATCATTGACTAGGTCCCAAAACAAAATAAAACCTAATTGAGTCCCTCATCTATCAAGTGTTACCCAATTAACCGCTGCCTTAAGTGTTTTTTTCCCATAATAATAAAACAAAGATGACATATTTTTCTTAAAAAGATGCTTTTTTGTCATGAATTTTAATGGTATAGATTAAAAATTAATTATTTCAAGGACCTAGTTGAGATCACATGATCTTGAAGTTACATTTAACGTTCTTTGCCCAAAAAAGAAGAAGAAGAAGCAATTAACTGCGTGTGCTCATAACGGCTCCTCAGTAATATATATATATATATAAACTTGTTTTCTTCTTGAAAATTCAGAATATGATCTTCATATGAAACAAAATCTTCATTAATATTGAAGTTTCATTCTAATAGGATTATTAACAAAACTACTAAGAAAACTATTAATGTTTATTATGGTGATGGCTAACATGAACATAAATAATGACGAACCTTCTCAGTTATTTTTTTTTAATTTTATTTTTAAATATTTTTTAATTGATCTTTTTGTTAATAAAACAAAGCTTTCAATTAAATTAAAAAGACAAAATTTAAAGTGAGGGAATTGTCATGTAAAACACAAGAAAATACAAAGTTAATCTTAAACTTTATAAATTTTTATTTTGATAAAAAAATTATTTTATTTATTTTTTCAATCCTTAAATTAGAATTAGAGAGAAATGAGAGAAACTCTATGAAAAATAACAAAATTGTTTTTTAATCTGATATTTTTAAAGATTTTTGTATCTTTTAATTTCTCATCTCAGTAATAGTTTGATAGATGCCATTTTTTTCTTTAGGGAAGTAAATGGATTTTTATTTTTAATTTTTTTGATTCAATTAATTTTTATTTTTAGTGTGATTTTGGGTTGTTTTTAAATTGTTGGACGATTTATATAGGTTTTTACGGTTTTGGGGTGAAAATTGATAGGAAAATAGATTTTAAGGACACCCATCTAATATTTAGCTATAATGATGGTGGCTGGATTCTAAATATTTTTTTATTTAAAATATATTTAAAATATTATTTTATTAAATAAAAATATAGTAATATTAGTAATATTTTTATAACTTGTTATTATTTTATTTTTAATTTTATTCAATGGCTTTTCTAATAATATATATTTTAATTTTTATAAAATTAAATAAAAATTATTTAAAAAATATTAATAAGTTTATATCCCGAATTACAAATTTAATAAATTAATTTAAAATATCATCGTATAAATATTTAAAGAAATCATTTTATATATATATATATATATATATATATATATATATATATTAAAGTTTGAGTTCATAATCTTGTAAATATAAAATAAATTAGCAATAGTTACATATTTTTTATATTTAAAAAAAATTATGTAGTAATTTTTTTTAAAATATAAATTAGTCTTGTCTTAGCCGGAAGAGATTATACGCTAAAAATTAATCTAAAATATATATATATATATATAAAAATATTACTAGACAAATCATGACGTTAGCAAACAGAAATGAAAAGGTTAAGAAATTGACAACTCATCCAAAGAGATCAATTTCAAAAGCAAAATCCCGTTCAAACGACCTCCCGTTTTGAAATTCCTTTGACTCAACAAGCACGCCGGTTCCAAAAAGATTCCACCAAAAATTACAAAATAAAAAATAGATTCCCTTTCCCTTTCCCTTTCAATTTTCAAAATCAACAAATCAATCCCCCCCTTTTTATTCAAAACTTTTTAAATACAATATAATCATCACTCACTCAATCTACTTTGTTTAAAGATGCTTTATATTATATTATTATAATTTTTTTAAATGTTTTTTAATTAAAAATATATTAAAATAATTATTTTTTATTTTTTAAAATTTATTTTTAATTCCACAGTATTAAAATTATATTAAAGAATAAAAACTTTGTTTAAAAGTGTTTTATAAAACTTTTTAAATAAATAAAATCATTACTAACTTAAACTATTTTGTTTAAAAGATCTTTTATATTTAATTATTATGTTTTTTAAAGTGTTTTTTAATTAAAAATATATTAAAATATTTTTTTTTATTTTTTAAGATTTATTTTTAATTGCACCGTATTAAAATTATATTAAAATATAAATAAATAAATAAATTTTATGAAAAATATTTTTGAAATACGAAAATTATAGTACTAAAACCCATCCTTAATCCCTCCGAACAAACAAGATCAATATAAACGAAACTGAATTGTAATAAATCTTTACCGTCAACAACACGACCTTTTTCCGTTTTCTTATGAGACGGAAACGATTCTTCCCACCCAAACAACAGAAAATCAGAGCTCGTAATGGACTTTTCCTCTCCTCGCTGCCGCTCGCCGCTCTCACTCTCCCGCACCCGCAACCGCAACCGTAGATGGCGTCAGAGTCGGACTGGCACCGCCGTCGTTGTGGTGGCTGCACTCGTGATTTCCACCGCAGCCTGGCTGTCTCTTGTATTTTCTGGCACTACTGCTCGGTGTTGGCATAGGTTTAAGAATTGGGAAGGCAGTCCTCATACTCTCAAATGGAAGCCACGAAGTCAGAAGCCAAATCAAAAGGGGAAAGATGACGGAATTTCGAGTTTCTCCACCGCCCCGTCTCTTCAATTGGGCAGAAACAGGAGCCTGTCCGAGGCGGAGAGACGGAAGGTTGAAGCAGGATTGACGTTGAATCATATAGTTTTCGGCATTGCAGGATCCTCTCAGTTGTGGAAGAGAAGGAGAGAGTTTATAAGGCTTTGGTGGAGAAAGAATTCAATGAGGGGTCACGTTTGGTTAGAGGAGAAGGTGGATGATAAAGAATGGGATGAATCATTGCCTGTGATTATGATTTCGGAGGATACTTCTCGGTTTCGGTACACGAACCCGACCGGACATCCTTCTGGGCTTCGGATTGGGCGCATTGTGTTGGAGACTTTTCGACTAGGTTTGTCTGATGTTAGGTGGTTTGTTTTAGGCGATGATGATACTATTTTTAATGTGGATAATTTGGTTAATGTGTTAAGTAAGTATGATTATAATGAAATGGTTTATGTTGGTGGCTCTTCGGAGAGTCACTCTGCGAATACTTATTTTAGTCATAATATGGCTTATGGAGGTGGGGGGATTGCTATAAGTTATCCTCTCGCCGAGGCGCTTTATAGTGTTCTTGATGATTGTCTTGAGAGATATCATAAGTTATATGGAAGTGATGATAGGCTCCACGCTTGTATTTCGGAGCTCGGTGTTCCATTGTCAAGAGAGCTTGGGTTTCACCAGGTTTGTTTATCCAGTCAGCTGTTAATTATTTTCTAATTGTTTAGACAACTTGCATTTTGTTAGTAATTATGACCTGTGCTGCTGAGAAGTTTGTGATTTTTTTATCGAAGTCAACTTGATGAATTAAATGTTGACCAAAAAATTTGGACGGTTGTCTTGACTTGTTGAATTTGAGTTGTGGTTGATTTTGTTGTGGCAGTGGGATATCAGGGGTAGTGCTCATGGTCTGCTATCTGCGCATCCGGTTGCACCCTTTGTATCGATTCATCATGTTGAAGCTGTGGATCCTTTTTACCCTGGGTTGAGTTCTCTGGATAATTTGAAGCTATTCACAAAGGCCATGAAGGTTGACCCTATGAGTTTCTTGCAGCGATCAATCTGTTATGACCGTGCACGCCACCTATCCTTTTCCGTCTCGCTTGGTTATACTATTCAAGTGTTCCCGAGCATTGTCCCTCCCCGGCTGCTTGAGCGCTCAGAAATGACTTACTCTGCTTGGAACAAGATTCGTAATCGGAATGAGTTTGATTTGGATACAAGGGATCCTTCCAAATCTGTTTGTAAGAGGCCGGTCCTCTTCTTCTTAGAAGACGTGGAAAGACAAGGCAACACTACTTTGGGTACATATGTGCAGGCAAGAATGAAAGATGATTTGAGAAGAAGTTTTTTCTGCTTTACTCGTTCTGCTCCTTTGCCTTACGTTGAGAGTATTCAGGTGTTGGGGTATCCTCTGAAGAAGAACTGGCATTTGGTGAGTTCCTTAGTTGTATTCTTTTTACTGTCTACTCCCAGTCTACTGTAATTTTCAGACTTTCCTTTCAAGCTAAAAGCTGACATTTCAAATATATATTTGGACAGTCACCGCGTCGTCTGTGTTGCAAACTGAATCAAACAAGTGATGAACTCCTTACAATATCAGTTGGACAGTGTGAGAAAGGATCTTGTGGTTCTTTTGCTGATTCTGTGTGAATATGGGTTGAATGGGCGCACTAGGTACGCTAGTAATGCTGTGGATATATTTTTTGCTTGAAGAAGGCCCTTCTCCAACTTGTGCTCTATATTGTTCAGCATCATTGTTTTGGCTTCCTTCTTGCAACAGCAGTTTACTGACTGTAGTCTGGCATTTTGAAAGCCATGCTAACAAATTGCAGATACGATAGTTCCTTTTTGTACACAGTTGAGTTTAAGATGAGATTGCAAACCTTCACTTCGTGGACTGCATTCTTTGCCTTCTTTTTTCTTCAGAAGGTAAATAATTTCAAGTCTATATCTAACTTATAGACATTGCTAATGATGTGAGAGACAGTTTTAGTTAGTTTACAAATGAAAATGCCGCGATTCATTTCTTCTATTTTTAAGTGTGTGTTTTATGTCAATTCTAGTAATATTTTCTCTTGCACCTTCAACTTTCTCTGGAACTCTATTGTTTGAGCAATTAGACCTTCATTGTGCCACTCACTCATCCTAGTGGATGTTCAGTTAAAGATCATCCCAATTATTTGGTGTTAGTTTGATATGTCCTTTTCACTTGATAGGGAAAGCCCTTGTTAGGATTTTCATGTGGGTGTGTGTTGGGGAGAGAGGGCATTTGCTTGAGATTCTGTTATAAACTAGAATTACTTTGTCTATCTTACAATACGGTTCTGCTTTGCTGTTGATAGGTGGGATCCAAGTGCAACTTGTTGAGCACATCATCTTACGTTCTCATATCTCATTTGTGTTCTTTCAGTGCTCATTAGTGCATGTTTTCTGTATTTATTCCACCTGTATCATACTTGCTATGATCTAGTTCTATGGATATATTACATTTGACTTCCCAGTTTCTGATACTAGAAAGTTTGAAAGATATTTTTATGTACTCCATGAGTCTTACCTCAACTCCATGCAACTTATGAGGCCATCATAATATGGATTCATAGGCGTGCATCATAGCACAACTCAACTTACATCTTGTCTCCAATTTGTGTACCTTCACTGCTTTAACAGAAAGGCTTGATTTCAGACCGATGGTTATTTTTCATTTCAGTAACAAAACTGGCATTAACACGCATACATGCACATGAGACATCCATGCACTTATTAAAGGGAATGAAAGAAGGACAAAACCAACCGTGCTATCAGAATCTAGATAGCACGGATGAAGCTTAAGTGTGGGAGGTCTGCCAACTCAACTTACATCTTGTCTCCAATTTGTGTACCTTCACTGCTTTAACAGAAAGGCTTGATTTCAGACCGATGGTTATTTTTCATTTCAGTAACAAAACTGGCATTAACACGCATACATGCACATGAGACATCCATGCACTTATTAAAGGGAATGAAAGAAGGACAAAACCAACCGTGCTATCAGAATCTAGATAGCACGGATGAAGCTTAAGTGTGGGAGGTCTGCCAACTCAACTTACATCTTGTCTCCAATTTGTGTACCTTCACTGCTTTAACAGAAAGGCTTGATTTCAGACCGATGGTTATTTTTCATTTCAGTAACAAAACTGGCATTAACACGCATACATGCACATGAGACATCCATGCACTTATTAAAGGGAATGAAAGAAGGACAAAACCAACCGTGCTATCAGAATCTAGATAGCATGGATGAAGCTTAAGTGTGGGAGGTCTGCCAACCAGATTTCAGGTCATTGACACATTCTAGCTATAGATGCATTCCTTGGGAACAATATGCCCAACAAATAGGAAAGTACCCAGAAAGACCAGAGAAAGTGTCAAAATTATAAGGGAGCCTTAGAAAAAGAAAAAAAATGTGTCGAAAGGCATGTTGTAGTGTCAGATAAGGCTTCGGGGAGTCATGCCAGCAATTCAATGCTGTTGAATTGAGTTGTGTTTAATTTTGTATTTTAATAAAATGTTTCTCTTTGCCCTCCGGTGCAGTTTTTTTCTCCTGTTGTGGACCTACAATGACTTGGAGTTCATTGGTTTGTTATCAACTCTTGTTATGCTCACAAGAACTAGATCATTCAATTAGTTCACCATGTCTGTTTGATAGCAACTTCTCTATTGGCAAGGACCTTGTTAGTCCAATTACAACATTATGAAGTTCGTTATTCTAAATTCTCGCACACTCCAAATTTGTATTGTGCTTTCTTTGGTGCCCTTGGAACTTGGAAGGTTATGGTTGCAGATTTTGTGAGTGTGATAGAAGAACATTTTGGTGATTTTGTGAACAGCATTTTGTGATTTTAGTTGGTGATCATGTCCTGTACTGTTTTTAAAGCCTTCTTTGTCTGGTGATGACCGTGTCTCATTCTCGTAGTCATGAATCCTTGTTCTTTAATAATCGATGAGTTGCTAGTTAAAATGTACATTTTTAAGGAAATATGTTTTGACTAGCATTAATGTGTCTCTCCAACCTATCTTCATTGTAACGAATGGGATAAATGGGCATCTATTAGATTTGATTGTTTGAGCAAGAATCTAGGAAGGCATCAAAACAGACACAGTTCATGGGTCCATGCAAAAATGAACAGCCAATGTCTTGTTTTGATTCGTTCTTTATGTGACCTGTCACTGTTAATTAAACTATCATCTTAATGAAGCCTTTTTTCTCTTCCCATTGAGGGTGTCGATGTAGTTTTCTTACTTCTATAATAAATTCTCTAGATGGTTTAACTTAGACTAATCTCTCAGTGAAGGGCTGTTTGTATACACAGCTGGTAGTTGATTTGATCATTTGCCTTCCAGTCATATTCTTCTTGAGAGGAATGGGCACCTAAGGCGAGATTCTTTGTGTAGCTGTGTTTCAAGAGGCCTTTACAGTCATATTCTTTCTTTTCTGAACTAGATTTTCCATCTTTTCTTCCACGCAGCCCAGCATAATGGTTTTCACTTGAGAGTTGTTGTAATTTTGGTTCATTGGTTAACTCACAGCTTAAGTTTTTCTTTCTTCCTTGCAGTTCACTCCATGTTAATATGCCTGTCTTGAAACGGGAACTGCACATAAATCATAGCATATTGTCAGACATCTGCAACGATTTTTAATAGCTTTACATTTTAGTGCTTTAATCTTTGTGCATCGACTGATATGGTCTCCTTACTATGGTATCACTTAAAGATTGCATAAATCAGAGGTGGAATTTGGAGCTGAGAACCTCTCAAAAAGTGGGAGGTCAGCTGCATTTGAAGCTGGAAGTTGAGAATGAACTAGTGGATACACTGTACATCCATTGCATTCGTGAGTAAAGCCAAGGGTTCATAGTGACTTTTGAAGGGCCAGATGCAGTTTGATGTCACGGAAAAACATTAAGTGCCAGAAGTGCAACTTGTTCATTCTGGTGGGTGCAAGTCATTAGTTCTAGTGGGAACTGCGGCCTCAATAAAGTGTACAATTAAGGATGCTTTAAGAGTCGTTAATAAATCACTTCAATTGACAGTGACCTGCTTTTAACTTCATGGGATTTGGCTTAGGACACACATGTATCCTTATTTTTTTTAATCTTCATCCTATAATTTCTCCCCCACTTCTGCAAATTCATGAGCATGGTTTCCATTTGTTCTCTTTTCCCCCTTCTAATCATGTGTTTTGAGTTAATTAAGGTTGATTTCTTTTTGTTTTTTGTCACAAGGGAACTCAAGAGTATAGATTTGAGATTTCTATTCGGAGATCCCACAAGGACCAATGTAGCCCGAGATCGGTCAGGTTGATTACCTAGGGATATGGAGTGTTGGGTGAAAGGAATGGTGGTAGTTACATCCTTGGGAAGCGTTTATACTTGTCAGAACAGATCAGTTGGAATTTAACCTGAACACATGCTACTGAGTTTATTGATAGATACCGGAAAAAAGAAGAGGTGGGCAGGGTCATGTGGCGGATGCCAAATTTGGATTTCAGGTGGGACTAATGTGTTTGTTTGCGCAGCTCTTGAAAAGCATGAAATTCATGTTTTCTGTAAGGTGCGCCGCGCGGCACACCTCGTAAACAAAGACATTTATTGCGGCCAATCACACGGTTGGTTACTTCAACAACAAGGCGGTGAGGGCTTAAACCCTAACCTCAAAACATTGAATTAGGATTCTGCTCATACCATAATAATGTTCATTCGTGGTGCATTTTGGACTCCAAATGCATGGAATATGTGCTGTGTTTTGCAAGATTATGGAGATGACAAACTATTTGTGTAGCAGGCTCCATCTTGTGTCAAATCTATTTGCAGTTTTTGTCTGTGTTGGCTCTAATGTTGTTTGCTCACATGTGGTCGGAGAGCGCGTTTCGCTGGCTTGTTTGGTGTTTGAGTGTGTATATTGTGTTGTGAGATTAAACTTGAGTAAAATACATTCATGGCGTCAATTAAATTTGAAGTCACCATTTAATTTAAAGTTTTTGTTCAAAGCAAATAGAATTGTAAATAATTCAGTTAAGATCCATGCAAGCTAGGAGCTAATTAAAATAAAATAATTAAGGTTAGTCAATTTTAACATATTTAAGGTCATTAACTATGTAATTAAACATTAGTTAATTGATATTTATAAAACTAACAAGACTGATGTTAGTTAATCTTGATATATTTAATGTTATTTTGTTTTTTAAGATAAAATAACAAGTCTTCCATGTCATTAAATATTGTTTCTTATGCTTTTTAAAGTGAAAGCTAAACATATATTTAATATGCTTGTATAAAACTTGCATTTCACTTTCTAAAAATTCAACAACTAATTTTCAAAACCATAAGAAATCCTTTATATATGTATATGTTTTGCTTTGAAGCAAAGTATTGAAGATATATGTAGACGCACACCCTTAAAAAGGTAATTTTATTAACATATTCAAGTGGGTTATGGATAAATTATGATTTCCATATTATATAGATAGAAATTGCATGCATGGAAATTCAATTTTATTATTTGAAATTACTATAAATTGCAACAATAAAATAGAAGTCTTTGGGCCAGTAACTAATCCTATCTCAAACGTAGGGCACCTTCATGTGAAAATAATTTGGAGGAATTAATCACCTAAATAAAGATTAATCAATTTGTGAGGTTTATAAATTTTAAAATACGTCAATTAATTAATTAAGAAAGTAATGGATGGTGAGCTGGAGTGGATTAAGCCCTTAACAGTCGATAAATACAAGAATTGTTACAGTAGTGATTGTATATGTATATAAAAGGCGATGTGCATGCATCTGGTAGTAATTGCATTATTTTTATTTTGGTGTTTTACAGCTTTTGTCCTTGTTCTTTCGATGATTTGATTGTAAATTAGAGGACGTAACCCTTCCTTGTTCTTGTTAGACTCCTCGTCATATGAAGTTCTTGAAGAGATATCTCCTCCTTTTATTTATTATTTTTTATAAGTTGAGGTCACAATTAAAAAGTTTTGTCATCTCCTTTTTTTTTAATATTAAAAAAAATTAAATTTTTTTATTTTGTTCGAAACCTTCAACTTAACAACTTAATTCGATGAATTATCAGTTCTAAAATCTAATTTATACTTAGATTTTATATTGAAATAATTTGAGAGTTGACCTGATCAGATGATTGATTAATTTAATTTAATATTTTTTAAATAAAATAAATAAATTTAATCAATCAGATTCTAATCGATTCAAATAATAACATTATCCTAACTTTAAAAAAAAAATAAAGAGAAAGTTTTGAAATGAAATTTATTTTGAATTGACTTATCTAACCCGAGTTTTAATTATAGCTAGGAAGAAACTTGAGCAGAGGAGGAGGAGGAGGAGGAGGAGGAGGTGGATGAAAATAATAAGAGAAGCAAGGGGCATGTGCGCACCCATTAGGGCAATTAACATGATGGGGAGGGAGAGACTGGTGTGGGTGGCAGTTGGGAAGGTTTCACACAACCAGGAGAAACGCCACGCACGTTCTTACACCTCACAAAAATGGGGCCCTTCCGACAGCTGTTCCAATCTGTTCTTGTCTCTCCCTCCCTTCCTTTTCCTCATTTCATCCAAGATTTATTTATTTGACATCCTCTTGATCCGTTGAAGATTTTTAGGTGAAACGAAGATTAATTATGATAAACTTTGATTCCTTCCTATGGTAATTAATGATCTAATTATATATTTTTTAAAAAATAATAGTGTGATTAATGTTCTGTTTATTATTTTATTGAACAGTCCATTAATCACTTTTCATTTCATGTTTATTAATTAGTGATGTGCATAATTACCAATTAATCTCTTAATTAGCCTAGTTGGTTGAATGCTGCTCCACAACATCTTTGTTTATAGGATCAAGGTCAAGGATTCAAATCACTGCTGGGATTAATTAGTGTATTAACTATCTTCTTTTTTTCTGGGTTTGTAGTTAGATGTAATTAAATTAAGAAAACTAAATCATTCAAAATGAACTCGAGGTGGATTCGTCTTTAATCTTAATTACTGAACAAACAAATCAAAGTTAATTGTCTTAATGAATTGATTTGAGTAATTAAAGATTTCTCTTGAAATATAGACCCTATTTTTAATAAACATTCTATGTATTTGATATATTAAACTAATTGCTTGTTTGATACACTGTGTTTATAATTAAGTTTTGAGTATGTTTTAAACGTATATTTATTTTGAAAAAATTATTAAATTGATTTTTTTAGTATATTTTTTTTATAATTTTGATATTAAAAATAAAAACAAAATATGTTTTAAAACTATTTTGCAATATACTGCTAAACAATCATTGAGAGTCTGCTTGTTTTTTATTTTAAAAGTGTTTTAAAAAATTAATTTTTTTTATTTTTTTATTTAAATTTTTAATGTTTTTGTATTATTTTAATATGTTAATATTAAAAATTATTTTAAATAAAAAATACATCACAATGCATTCACACACACGCACTAGACTAGCTTGAATACGCAAGCAATTTTTATGGTACAAAGGACATAAGATGCCCTGAAACTATTGATTGATATTTATTACAATGGAGGCTTCCAAGTGGAGTCCACAAATGATGGGGGGAGTAAGCTGTAGATGAAGTAATGCTTAGCATGTTGTATAAGCTCTTTTAAAACACTAATTTAGACAGCCTAATGTAATGTGGGTATGATTAGGGATTTAATGAAACAGTTTGGAAGAGTATACTTAGGGATCAAAAAGGTGGAAAATGATAATAAAATAAAATAAAAAAGGAAGAAACATGGACACCATTGATGTGCTGTCGTGAAACGTGTACGTGAGTGTCATGGTCCTGCAAAAATGTGGTAATGATGGGTGCTACAGGGGAGCATTTAACCACACCCATTAACCCACGGACCCAATCACATGCAACTTATTAAAATGGGTCACATGGGACCGCCCCCTCAAAACTTTTCCTCCCTTCCTTTTCCTTTGCATTTGTTTTTGCCGTCTGACCATGTTTTTTTTTAGTATTTATTTATTATCTTGGTGGTTCATGTCGTAGATAAATTTTAAAAAATAAAAAATATTATTTTAATATATTCTTAAATAAAAAATACTTTAAAAATTAATTTACATTACAACTCCAAACACCATAAAACCATCTTTAATGTGCTATCTCCGAGGGTTTCTCATGCTTTGTATCATTTCACTGCAAAAAAAGAAAAATAAATTAATTAATTAACATGGGGTTGTGTTCTTGAAACTGTTTGAGATGATTGATATTTGAGAATATTCATGGATTTTAGAAGAATATAGTTTGAATTAATAATATTGAATTCAAAACCTATTTAATTATATTGTTCATAAAAAAAACCATGTTGTTAATTTTTTATGCGATGAGTAAGTGTTTTAGACAGATGAAAATTGTGTTTATTTTGAGTGTATATATTAACCAAGGAATGATTTAATTTTTTTTTTTAAAATTAATTTAACTATCAAGTACTAGAAAGGAAAGTCTCTTATTATAATTAATAGTATTAACCTTAATAATTAACATCTTAAATAGCATCAAGAAATTAGATATTCATAGAGACACAACCAGTAGATTTGTCAACATAAAATATAATTATAATGGCGAATATACCAATAATGCGTGATTTCTTTTATATATATATATATATATATATATATAGTTCTCAAGCTGGGAGCAAGAACACACAATTATTCTCAAATAATTACTGATTAGATGCATGCTACAGACACGTGTACACACACACACACTCAACATCGAAACGATGTAGTATCTCATAATGATTGATCTGGTGCGCATGATATCCAAGCAATTATTTTTCATTTTCTAGTTATTACAAGACAAGAACAAACGGCTATTTAACATAGATCTAATGAACAGCCGTTGTAGCCTGATCTGGTTGGGTTAATATCGAACCATGGTTAAGTGGGAGCGCACATATTCTGATTCTTGCGGTATGGTTCCATCGTTGTCCAGCTCAAATCCTGCGAAGAAAAAACATTAAAAATGGAAAAGAAATGATAAATTGAATCGAAAAAAAAGAAGGGGAAAATCAAAAGAATATATATATATATGGTATGGCTCTCTGTAGGGTAAGGAGAATCTAGTGTTTCCAATTTCAATAAAGTTAAAGCGAAAGTCCCAATCGAACATGGCCATGTCAATGGCAGTGGAAAATGGTGGGTTAGATGCTGAATATCATTGGAGACGAAGACGAAGATGGATTGCAGAGAATTTTAATTTCAGGGATGAGGTGATGTGTGTTTGTGGGCGTACTTGTGGGTGACTGATTGTGTGCTGCTGATCCCTTTGAGCTTTCCTTTTCGTCTCCCTCCCCCACTTGAGAGCCATTGCTCTCTCTCTCTCTCTTCTGCAACTTCTTCCATTTAGTTATGCTATTCAAATTAATTTTATCTTTTTGATGTATACTCCTCCTTCCCTTTTGTTTTCATGGTGATGGGTATTCTTTGATTTACCATCGATTATCAAATTCATTACAGGTCGATTCAATGACTCGTGATTTTAAAAATATATATCAAGTATTTAAGTTAATATTTTTTTAATTAAAACAATGTCATTTTAAATTTTATTAAAATAATTAAAATAATATTATTTTAAAATTAAAAAAAATACTCATAATAATCTAGTGTAATCTACAGTAATATTTTTGAGTGGTTTTACTACCATTTTGGATTTTGTAATTATGCACTTTAAAAAATTTAATCTTGTAATCTTACATCACTCTTTTTTGTTTTTTTTTTTAAATATTGATGTTAAAATAATTTATTTTAATCTTAATTTATTTTCCATTATATTGGCATGGAAAATGTTTTTAAAGTTTTCGTCAGAATCTATGGGAAAAAAAAATATTTGTCAGTAAACCTGCAAAACAAGTACAGAATTAATGAGATTTTAATCAAAATGATAACTCCATCATAACAAAAAAAAATTAAAAAAAATTGAAAATACACAAGTGGAGTTTTCTCACAATTGGAATAAATCTATATACATTAAAGATAAAAAATAAAAAATAAAAATCACCCTATAAAAATCCATTAAACTCATTGACTCATTTCATCATTAAGTAGTATGATATATATTGAATAAAAAATAAAATGTTGCTAATAAAAAAAATCCCATCACCCAAAAAAAAGTTATAAAAATAGAAAATATGCTGATTACCCTGTAGAAAATAATAAAATATCAGATACATTTCAAGAAAAATAAGTGAGGAATTACCTGTAGAGAAGCATTAATCTTGGTGATTAATTCCAAATTTATATATTTTTATTATTAAATTAAACAAATAGAAATAATGATGGTAATAAAAAGAGGTCATAAACAATTATTAGCGGCAAAGGGAGAGAGAAGAGAACTGACAACACAGCATCTCATTTGTTTTATCATTTCACACAACTCTCTCTCTCTCTCTCTCTCTTAATCATCAACATCCTCATAATTTGTCATCTCCATTCATTTCTCTTTCTCTCTCTAGCTAGCCTCATCTTTTGGCAGAGTGCAGTGCAGCTGATGATGATGCTGATGCTGATGATGATGATGCCCTTCTTCTAATTTTTCTTTTTATTCCTGGTTTTATTGAATTAGAAGCAAGAAAAAAGGGTTTAAAAAACAATAAATCAAATCTGAAGAAGAGGGCAGCAGCAGCTAGCACTGACTCATAGGAATTCTTTCTTTCTTGGCTTTTATTTTATCTTTTCCAGTTGTCTACTCTCTCTCTCCTCTTTTCTTTTCTTTTCTTTTTAAACATCACCAAAACTTCCCTTACCCTCTCTCTCTCTCTCTCTCTCTCTCTTTGTTGCGCTCCCAATTCTCTTATTATCTCTTGAATTCTTCCCATTTACCCTTAATCCTCTAGAGAGGGAGGGGACAAAGGGATCGAGAAATCATTTACGGACTGAATTATCATCATAGATGAAGAGAGATCCTCAACTTCAAGAATCGTAAATTTAATATCAAGGAAAAGTGAGTGGGGGGAGAGAGAGAGAGAGTCAAGTTCAGAGATGCAACAAGGAGGTGGAGAAAGAGGGTCGTCACAGTCACAATATGGAGTGCCACACCACCAACAACAACAACAAGAACAAGGTGATGTACTAGCAACCCACATGCAGCAGCAAGTAGTAGAAGAAGCATCGCCCATTAGCAGCAGACCTCCTGCCACAGCTGCCACAACAAGTGGGGTTATGAATTTAGATGAATTTATGAGACTTTCAGGGAGTGGTGGTGCAGAAGAAGATATTGTTGCTGGAGAAGATGCAGATCGAACAGGAGGTATTGCTAGTGGCAATAGGTGGCCAAGGCAAGAAACTCATGCCCTTTTGCAAATTAGGTCTGAAATGGATGCTGCTTTTCGTGATGCCACCTTAAAAGGTCCTCTATGGGAGGATGTTTCAAGGTAGACAAATATCAACAACATTAACCCTTTTCTCCGTTTTTTTTTTTTTTACTATAATTCTCTTCAGATCTCCATTTCTCTGTAAACACAAGCACATGGCTTCTATCTCTTTCCATCACGACTCACGAGCAACCTAGATTGGCATCTCTTTTTTTAAAAAAAAAAATCTAATAAATAATTCTAATAATAAATTGGATGAAATATACCCAATTGGGGTGTAAGCATAACTACCTTCACTCTTTTTTTTTCTTTCCTTTTTCTTGCTATTTTCAAAGGAAGAAAAATTTAAAATCCCAAGAGGGATATGAACAAGATCGATTCTTTTTTATTTTTTGTAATTTTTCATTTTTGTTTTTACTATTAAATCAAGCAACTCTCTTTCCTTTGTTTTTGTTTTTTTTTTCTCTCTCTACACTTATTAAATGGATTAGATAGTTGGTATGGGAAGTGGAGAAGAAGCCAGTGGGCCTAAAGGTATGAAAGTGAGTGAGAGAGAGCATCATCTTCTTCTTTATTAAATTTAAATCAAGGTATGATTTTTTTTATAAAAAAAAATGTATTTTTTGTCATTGGATCATTAGAAATCTTTGATTTTTATTTTTTGTTTTTTATCATTGGAAAGTATACTACTTGTGGTAATAAACTATGAAAGCATGATGTAACAGGAAGCTCGCAGAGATGGGATACAAGAGAAATGCCAAGAAATGTAAAGAAAAGTTTGAGAACGTGCACAAGTATTATAAAAGAACAAAGGAAGGTAGAGCCGGTCGTCAAGATGGCAAAAGCTACAGGTTTTTTAGCCAGCTTGAAGCTTTGCATAATACTACTGGTAGTGGCGGTGCTTCTGCTAGTATCATCAACGTGTCTGGTGCTGCTTCTCAGCAGATTTTCACTACAACAACAAGCAGTCTGGATGTTGCTCCTGTTTCTGTTGGAATTCCTATGCCTACTTCGTCTTCTGTTAGAATTCCTCCACCTTCTTCTCGGGTACTTCAACCAGCTTCAAATATTGGCTCAATGTTCCCTCCTGATTTGGGGGCAACAGTGGCCGCAGCTGCTGGCCCTGTTGGAATCAGCTTCTCGTCGAATGGGTCTTCTTCTTCTCCAAGTTCTGAAGACGACGATGACGACGAAGATGAAGAGCTATTAGGAGGGCAACCATCAGCTACGGCTGCTGGTACGAGTCGAAAACGTAAAAGGGCATCATTATCGTCAGCTAAAGGAGAAACTCATCGGATGATGGAGTTTTTTGAGGGGCTAATGAAACAGCTCATGCAGAAGCAAGAGGAGATGCAACAGAGATTTTTGGAGGCGATTGAGAAGAGGGAGCAAGATAGGATGATAAGAGACGAAGCTTGGAAAAGGCAAGAGATGGCTAGATTGAGTCGTGAACATGAGACTATGGCTCAAGAACGGGCTATTTCTGCTAGTCGAGTTGCTGCTATTGTTTCCTTTCTACAGAAAATTACAGGCCAAACTATTCATTTGCCTACGCCTGTATCAATGGCCCCTCCATTTTCACTACCTCCACCACCACCACCAGCAGCAGAACCGCAACCGGTTCAAGTAACGCCATTGTTCACTGTCTCAACCCAACCACCACCATCACAACTTAAACACATGCCACAGTCACATGTAACACCACAACAAAATATACAACATCCACAACCACTTCCCCAACAGCAGCAGCAGCACCACCACCAACAAGGGCATCGTCAACACCAACTACCCATTTCTTCAGACATAGTGATGGCGGTCCCGGAACAACAAATAATACCACAGGAAATTGGAAGTGGTGGCGGTAGTGGGAGCGAGCCAGCGTCATCAAGATGGCCAAAGCCAGAAGTTCTTGCACTTATAAAGTTGAGAAGCGGGCTTGAAACCAAATACCAAGAAGCTGGGCCTAAGGGGCCACTTTGGGAAGAAATATCAACAGGAATGCAAAGGATGGGCTATAAAAGAAGTGCCAAAAGATGCAAAGAAAAATGGGAGAATATCAACAAGTACTTCAAGAAAGTAAAAGAAAGTAACAAAAATCGCCCAGAAGATGCCAAGACTTGCCCTTATTTTCATGAGCTTGATGCCCTTTATAGGAAAAAGATTCTTGGTGGAAGTGGTGCTGGTGCTGGTGGTGGAAGCACCTCTACTAGTGGCTTTGACAGCCAAAGTAGGCCACAAGAACGGCAGCAGCAGCAGCAAGAGAGCTTACAATTGGACCCAATGCCACATCCAATGCAGCAGCCACCGCAACAGACAGAAGCCACAGAATCACAAACTAAAAATGGGGCTGGTAGTGATGTTCAAGTAAGCAATATAGGTTTGCCTGGGAATCTCGGAGAAGGAAATGGAGGAGCAGCAAAGAAGGTAAACCTTAGTTTTGTTCAAAAAAGAAAAAAAAATTGTAATGTTATGAAGTAATCGATGTTCAGTTATTTGATGCCTATTGATCCTTTATTTGATATTGAAGCCAGAAGACATCGTGAAGGAGTTGAAGAAGCAGCAGGGGACTCAACAACAACAACAGCAACAGCAACAACAGTTAATGGTTGATGGCTATGATAAGATGGAGGGAGGTGACAGTGAAAACGTAAATGAAGATGAATATGACGACGAAGACGAGGGCGACGACGATGATGAAGAGGAGGAGGAGGAGGGGTTACAAGAGGAGAGGAAAATGGCATACAAGATAGAGTTTCAAAGGCAGAACACTAGTGCCGCCAATGGAGGAGGGACTGGGGCACCCTCCTTTTTGGCCATGGTTCAATAGTACCATTGTCAATATCCTCGTATCCCCAAAATGTACCATATGTACCTATGTGTGCAGAAGCTCAAATCAAACAAAAGATAGCTAACAAAACTATTTGAGTTCAAAGCCTGACAACCTTAAAACTTCTTCCCTTTAATTCCATTTCCTTTCACCCCCATAAATTCTTTTCTCATCCTGTATCTTATCTGTCCCTTTCCTTTCCTTTTCCTCTTCCTTTTCCTTCTCCTTTTCCACCATAATAGCTTTGTTAAGATGAGATGTCATTTTGCATGGCAATCATCACCTCTATTTGTACCACTTTTTCTTTCAATTTATTGATTTGTTGATTGTTGAATAAAGCACCTGTTTGTTCAAGACAAAACAGGAGGATTGATTAAGGAAGACCAAAATAAGCTTTGGCCTGGCCTAGCTTACTATCTAGGACCAACACCATAGTCATCATGTCAACATCATCAAAGACAGCAGACAGAAGACAGCAGCAGCAGCAGCAGCCCAGAGAAGAAGATATGGGACGAGAGAAAGGACTTGTACAAGTTAATTAGAGCATGCATGCTGATAATTGTGATCACATATACAATCCTTAGGAGAAGCTAGCAGATCATGTTAATTAATTAATGCCTTTTATTTATAAGCAATATTGCATTCTTTCTCTTGCTTAGCTTGAGTTTAATGAAGATTCTTGGATGGTTTTCCAGGATTTCATCTTTATCGATAATGTAATCAAACTTTATTTTATTTTTAATTCTTTAACTTCAGCGCATTAGAGTGATTGGTTACAATAATCACGTACCCTAACTATTCTCACTTAATGACAGATTTGTACTTGTAATGGAATTCTTTCTTATGTTAAGTTGATTCATACTTAATGACAGATTTGTACAAATAAATTTATTATTTTTACTAACCCTAACTATTCTCAAGGAGTTAATTCATTTAGTAGTGAGTTGGACAAAGCACTTATACGATCGAATTCCATTACAGCATAAGTAAAGCCAAATTTCATTTTAATTTCATTCAGCACTTTATGTTTCAGGATGAACATATACAATCTTCATTATATTTCTCATGCTAACTTAAGAACTTGACATATATATATACACATGAAAACTAGTGAAGGACACCATAATCATTAAAACAAAAAAGAATTATAGTATTCAACTTCAAAATGAAAGGGGAAAAAAAAAGAAATATCAAGAGCCAAGCAGCAATATTATAATGAGGGACATGGTATGGATTTTTGACAAGTAGCAACAGCAACAAATGTGGGTAGCCATGTAGAAATTGCTTTCCTATAATTCTCCACTTACCACACATTCATCTTTTGCCAACTAGCAACAAATAAAATGGATTTCTATATTCCTTTCTTCCCTCTATTGTAATCCACTTACCTCATGAAATCTTACATCAAAGCATGGCATGTTCTCCCCACCCATGTGCTTTGCTATTTTTCCCTCCCATGATCGCCAAATTCCACCCCACTTGCTCCTTTCCTTTATAATTCTTTCCTTCTTTTAATAACATATTTATGCTCTTTTTCCCTCATAATTGCTCTCTTTATAAGTATTGATATATAAATTGTTAGGAAATAATATGAAATTATTCTTAAAATCTCACCGGATAGAGTAAGCTTATAGTTTGAGAAATTTTTTTTTAATATGATAGCATAATCTTATTTATTAAGTGATCACGATTTCAAATATTATCATCCCATTATGATTAATAAATAATTAAACATAAAGTATATTATGGGTATATGCAAATATCAAGCTTAAATAACTTTTAATTGGAAAAATATATCAGATAATAATATAAAATTATTTTTTAAAACTCACAAAATAACATAATAGCTTAAATTATTTCATTTAATTGGTTCTTTAAAATAAACTTTGTCAATTATGATATATATTAGTAATTATTGACACCATTAAAAACTATTTAAAACTTGAATCTATTAGTGAATTTAAATGTTTAGAATACTTTTTTAGATAATATTTGATTATTATTTTTAAAAACAATGAAAACCAAGGAGATATGTTCTCTTATATCTCCTTTTTTTTTGTTAATTAGTTCAAAGAGAGGTTGACTCCATATATATATATATATATATATATATATATATATATATATATATTCCCTGTATAGAATATTGTGAATAACTAAAATAATTATATAAAAAAATATAAAGACACCAGAAATTGAAGCATCATGCTCACAATACAGTATGCATGTATTAATATAGTATTCGGTGATTAGTTTAGTGTTTGCAGATGTAAGCTGAAAGTAATAATACACCAATCAACTTTCTATATACATAGGTTCTGCACATGGGGAAGAGTAGCTAGCTAGCCCGGTTGGTGCTGCTGGCACTTGGAAGGATTTATGCATACATAGTTAATGCACAGCCCAGCCTGGACTTTACTTTAAAATATATATAGGCATGATCAAACATTTTATTATTTTAGGGCGATGGGAGATTGATGAAATAAAATATTAATGGAGAGAACAGGCATTAACCTTGCCCCTCTCCCCCTTCACTGATCTACTCTCCCCTACTTTGGTTTCCTTGGAGTAGAGAAACACTTTTCTGATGTAACGATGTTTTCTACATTCTTTTATATTTATCAAGACATTAAAACCATGGATAGACTTCTAGAAAATATTAATTTGATTTATTTTATACAAGAAATATTTTAAAAAATACGTTAAAGAAGCATAAGCAGAAAAACAAACATTACCTTAATTTATTTTTAGAATAAATTAAAGGGCTTCCTTAAGACTCAAGTTATTTATAATAAGAGGGATCACATCACATACAGAGTACTTTTCAGTGCTCATAATGGAGTTGTATAGACATGAGAGGAACAAATAATGAGGGGCTGCAGGTGCCAGGACCCTCCATCGAAGGACCACCCGTAAAGCTGCTGTTGATTTTTCACCGTTTCCACTGTCGTCAGGTCTATCACTGTTGAGAGAATCAGTTCATTAATTGCCTATAATGAATGGAAATGGAAGCTGGCAGGCGTCGAACCACATGCACTGGTGTCCACTGCAATTGCTCTTTGCATTTTTAATATTGTCCCTTCAAAAATGAATTGAATCCATTAAGATATCTTCGGTAAATATTCATCTCAGTTTGCACCTTTTATTTCACTCTTTCTAGCTATAAGATTTTACGTGCTTGAGAGGTTAATTCAATAATATATTTACTTATAGTATGATTTAAGTTGGGTTAAATTAATACAAAAAAATACCCATAAAACTAGATTTACTTGAATTAACTCTCTTAACCTATGATATAAATATCAATGTAGAATCAAATCAGATAAAATATTACTACTATGATTTTAAAACACCCATAATAAAAAATGGTATTAAGTTTAATGGAGGTTAAACAATCAGAATTAACTTGCACTTCATATGGATACTAAATATGAATGAGTAAAAACACTAAAAAATTTATTAAATTAAAAAAATAATATAAAAAACTAAACTATTAAAAAAACAAATTAAAAATATTAAAAAAAATCAATTATATTCTGATTTCAAAAGACTAAAACTAAATGAATCTAACCAAACTAGACCGATTTAAACTAAACCAAATCAAATTAAAAAAAAAAAACAAGGGATATAAATACTAAACTTTCTTTTCTTCCAACCCTAATCAGACGTAGTCATCGAGCACTCAGCCATTAAGATTTTTTCTTCATCTTTTGTACTCCCTTAATCTCTATTTTCCAATCTCTTTAAAACTCCTTCTCGATAAATAAGGTATACTAGGGTGTTGTTTAGTTCAAGTAAAAAAAATAAAAATATGAGATTGAGAATATTATTTAATGGTGGGATCTTATAGTTTAAATTGTTAAGAGAGGTTTTAAGATATGATTTATATTTTTTTTTAATATACTTCCCCAAATAAAAGTTCTTCGTGTTCGAAACTTGCACAGACTCATATTACTTTGTGCTTGATTTTTATCAAACAAATAGGGATAGTGAGATTTGAACTCGTGACCATGTAGCCATTAAAACTCTGATACTATATCAAGAAATAATCTTAATTAAATAATTTAAATTATTAAATAAAATTTTAAAATATAATTTATATTTTTTTTCTAATATCTTATTTCATAACCTTACGAGGGAGCATCCTGTGAGTGCATTTAGCTTATAATCTTCCTGTCAAATGTCGAGGAGGCCATCGAGTCCAGTAGCTATTGATCTGCCGACGCTAGTGTAGTATTTTACAATTTGCCTGGGATAATTGCAAGTTGCTTTAAGAGAGTAGCAAAGGCAGGCCCACCCGAAGTAGGGCAAACCAAGAGCATATTTTCCATCTTGGGATGACGATTCAGTCCAGCAGCGGTGATGGTGAAAGCAACAAGACAATAATATGTTTTTTGTCTTTTAGATTGAATCTAATGAAGGGAAGATCATTGCGAGCGCAAGAATAGACCTGTGTTTTTTTTTTATTCCGGTTTTTCAACAATATAAGCCCTATATCTTTTGTCCCGAAGGGCATTACCCCATCCCTTTACATTGGTTACAGACAGGCCTTGCTTTCACCACAGGCCTGTCTGTTCCCAGAATGATCGCAAATAAATGAATCAGTCATTATGAGCTTCAAGCAGTATCACATCACTTGTTTGTTTCCAGTAACAACAATTATTATCTGGGTAATACTTGGGAATTAAGGGCTTGCCTAGACTTGAAAAGAAGAAATTTCCATGGTTTATCGATCATTCCACGCATCTTTGTCAAAGTGGCTAATAGGTTGCTTTTTCAACATGTTGAGCAAAACCCTAATCAGAGTTCTCAATCATTACCCAGAAACATCATCATTTCGACCCACACAAAGTCCGGGCCATCACTTGGATGTTCTGACTGCCTCTTTCCATCCTGAGGGTAACAATTCATATCTCAATGACGGTGGTAATGAGTAGAGCTGCACGTGCAAAGAAATAACATTTTGTACCTCTCGTATGGCATCTACTTTTATCAATGTCAGACCAATCATTTAATGATTCTTACCAACGCATTTTACCATTTGCCACACTGACACATCAGTACCCAGTACGCAAAACTTGAGGAAAAAATGCAAAAATAAATAAATATCACACCTTGTTTTCCAAGCAAAGAGGATTTTCTATGATTGACTTCGTCAGCAAAACTAACTGATAAAGGGCCACACTTGCACTTTCATAATGGGTGACTGAAACTCGGATCTCCACCTCAAAATTAAAGCCAAATAAAAGAATACAGGATACATGGGACAAATAACTCGATTGCTGACCATTTGCATCCATCTTTATGAGTCATCAAGTTCATTTCATAGTCAGGCTATAACCAGGCTACACGGTTAGGATGAGACCTATGAACACATAAATGGCAAAGGGTAATAATGAAATGAAAACCTTGAGAATAAATTTCCATTGCCTCAGCTTCAACACCAATGAAAGAACGTTCCAAAATTGAGATTCTGTAGAGAATGGAAGGAGCGATCCTAACAGTTACAAGTGCCTCAATCCAATTCCTGCTTGCTCTTACTTTTCATTTTAGCCTTAAACCTTGACTTTGCCATTAGTGTCTGTACTGTGTTTAAGAAGTTCCCAACCGCCATGAAGACCAGAAGGATACCACAGAAAATAACCTGCCAGAACAATATTATGTCACTAGATTGCATTCTGCAAATTTGTACGGGGTACAGTTGCAAATTGATAGATAGCAAAAGGCTATCTTAAAATGGGGCAAAGAAAGTTATGAAAGCTTACCTGCCATTCAGAGGCGACCCCTTTGAATGCAGTCCTCAGCAGCTGTAGTCCAACATATGCCTCAAAACCCTGACACAAGTCCAGAAGCACACACGGCTAATCAGGTCAAATCTCAATTCCAGATGCACATACAATATAATCGTTGAACTCAGGCCATCATGCTTATTTCAACAATTCAAATGTGAAAATTACTTGTAGTAGAACACACTAATTGCACAATCATTTGATGAAACCTAATGCTTCGTCAATTTCTTTCAAACACATGAAACAGGAAAGGATGCCTGTTGATGCTTTGTTAAACGGGCACAAAGCCTGCCAACCCAAATGAGCCACCCATGACTAAACTAGAATTTCCAGCCCGTTTTGAATCCTCAGAATTTGAAATAAATGAAATCAATTCAACACCATTTACCCAATTATAGCGTTCAGAAAGCCCTAAACAACTGAAATGAATTCTATTTGTTAAAACCAGTAATTTCTGTACAATTGCAAACAATCGCACCCTTTTGCATTTCCAATGGGATGCAATTTGCTTCAGAATTGACCGTTTAGAATTTTATCCCCAAAACACCCTTTTTTTAGGGCAGTTATGCATTATTTCCTCTTGATATTTTTAGAAGGTTCATGAAGGCTAGGATTTTTTTTTTTACGAGGGTTTGCTTAACCATTTAAGGGATGCTATGACGTAAGGAATTATTATTAGTCATTGTTGAGATTGTATAAGAAAGAGTTCTTTCTTTTTCCTGGCCATATACCACAGAGGACCAGGCATAGCCTTGGTTGTGTTTGATCTCTTTCACTCTCTTTACTCACATCATTAAATAAAAGGGATCAGTTAAGTCGGAAGAAGATGTTTGAGGAAGAGGGAGAGTTGGGTGAATGATGTAGTTGGAGTAACTCAATTCAAATGAATACCAGATTTTGAAACATATTCCAAACTAAAAATTCAACTAGAGAATCAATTCAATTCAATCTACTTCAAGCATTAAAATCAATTCTAGTCTAGTATTGGTTCCAAACAAGATGTTCATTATATTCCTTAGCCTACTTCATTGGAGTAGCATGTCTTCACATCAAATTTAGTTTCACAACAAAAGAACAAGAGTTTATTAACCCACCAATGTAATTTAGTGAAAACAATGGCCTTGGTCAACCAGACTGCTGAACACATTCATGGCTAGTGATATGATATAAAATTGCTATCAGATTAATACACTGCTTCATTTACCATACAAAGTGTATGCAAAATTAGTGGAGGCAAAAAACTCTTGATGAGTAACGCTTATGATTAGTGGACAGATGCAAAGAGCAGGCCCCATCTGTATACTAGAACAACAGGTGAAAAGTCGCATAAATACCTGCAGAATGAAGAGAATAGGATACAACAGCCACAATTGCCCATCCACCCCAGCTGTTTCTCCCCAGACAACATCCATTCGCTTAGCCTAAAATAAAAATTAACAAAACGATTGAAACTATAATGCACTAATTAAAATGCATCTGAAGTAGAGACAATTCCTATCCTGTACATTAGACCTGTAATAAACAAGATTCACTAAACCACACACTTCACAAGAATAAAGACAAAAACAGACTGCGCCAAAAGTAAAGCACCCAGCTATTCTTTGCAGGGCATAAAAGTGATTTTAGAAGGATACCTTTCCCAACGCAATACGAGTATAGAGTCTTTGGCGTTGATATCTATTTTGCAAAAGCATTGCTACTCCTTGCATCATAGCCCATTGCAAGAACAGTTGAACCCCTCTCTGCACAGGATTTAAGGAATGGTTAACAAATAAAAATAGAAAATGCATTTAGAATCTATTGGGAAAAAAAAAAAGCAACCTGCTTCTGAGCACAATTTGGTTGTCCTTTGATATCCCAAGTGAGACTAACAAGGGCCATAATCATCGCACAATAGTGATGGTATATCCACCTGCAAAGGCATATTATCTACTTCATTGAGATATGCTTGAGCCAGTTCAGGGGACAATACTATCTAATGAAACTGGCATTTCCATGCATATTGATGAACATCATATTTATGTGAATGCTATAAGAGAAGAACAAGCCTAATGACGTGGGGAAATTTCTTCAAAATTCTTGACTTGATACTCTTGGCATAATTATGTTTATTGAATTGTTTCATTAATGATTAAGATTTTTAATGTTTTAAGGAGTTTAAATGAGTCCAAAATGCAGTTTGGTAAAACAAGCATGAATTTTAATCTAACTGCTGGATCAAGCTAAAATTTTGACATGGGATTTTGAGGCAAAAATTTTTGAAGGTTATGTTTTCCATTAGGTTAAAATTTCATGATGATCGAAGATTGGGATGACAAGGCTCAGAAGTTACTATGCAAAATTGTTTTTATTTACCTTGTTGTATTTGGATTCTTTTTCCTTAATTAGATTAAGACTTTCAATTTAATCAGTATTTTACTATTTAGAAATCATAAAGCTAGATGGATTCTGCTAGTTAGGTCGAGTTTTAATTAGAAAACCTTAACTATAAAGGATTTCAGGTCTAAGATTAGTATAACCAGGGGTGTCTAGTTTATTTTTAATAAGAGGATTCAGACTTACAGACTTTTAATAAAATACTAGAATTTTCTCTAAATTTCTGTATAGCTTAGGTATGTAACCTTAGGACTTGAGAATCCTAACTAATATCTATGTTATACGCTCTGCCAATAGATAGAGACAGTAGCAACCCACCCTGCGATGCAGGGGTGGTGGCCCTCCAGGGCTTGATACAGGCTCAGGAACATAAACTAGAATGTTAAGGACGAAGGTTTCATCATTTAGAGCAAACCATAGCAAATTTAGTTTGGCTAATGGGAGACACAAACAGGGCTCTTGAAGAGAGGAATTTGCCTAGAGACTTACTTCAAGGTAGGCCAAATCCCATACCTATTCATGAATTTGATGGGATTCCTTTCTATGATGCCTTTTGTTCAATCTTCTAAAATAGCAACGAAGAAAATTGCAGAGGAGGTGTCATCTCTTCAAAGTAGACAATTTCAACATCACAACAGTAATAACACCACTGCTGCAAATACTACTCTACTTATAGATGTTTCATCTACTAATGGTGAGAAAGAAAACAAGAAAGCTCTTAAATTAGTATCTTATAGTGATTCTAAAAATCTTGCAAACAAGGACATGGTGTGCATAGTAATTTCTGAAAATTCTTCTAAAGATATCATGAAAGGTTATATTGAAGTTTCTTTAGATACTAAGGTTGAAGTATTGGAAGTCATTGATGATGATGAGGTTCATTTTAAAGTAAAAGAATGTGAGAAGAAACTACAAGGGGACTTCATAGGAATGAAAAGTATGGATTTTTCTTTGGCATGCACATCGTAAATTAAAATTTGAAGTTCATAGATCAAAGACATGTCATTTCATGAATATGTTGACTACAATGTTATATTCAAAGTATTTGTTCCCTTGGAATGGAAGAGTTCAATTCTTGATAGATAACTCGAGGGTGAGTTTTTCGGAAGTAGAGAGGACTGACGTAGAGGAAATTTCTTCAATATTCTTGGCATAACAATGTTTATCACCTTATTTCATTGATGGTTAAGTTTTTCTGTTTCGAGGAGTTTAAGAAGAGTTTAGGATGCAATTGATAAAAAAATATATATTATTTTTAATCCAACTATGGGATCATGCTAAAATTTTAACAGAAGATTTTGAAGGTCCTATTTCCTATTTGTTAAAATTTCATGTGTAAGATTGTTTTTATTTACCTTGTTGTATTTGGATTCTTTTTCCCATTTAGATTAAGATTTTCAATTTAATAATCCTAATGCTAGATAGATTATATTAGTTAGGTAAGTTTTAATTAGGAATCCTTTCCTATAAAAAATTCTAGGTCTAGGACTAGTATAAATAGAGATACATAGTTTATTTTCAGAAAGATTCAAACTATTCAAACTTTTAATAAAATTCTAGAGATACAGTTTAGGTATATAACCTTAGGGCTTGAGAACACTAGCTTCTATTCATGCTATACAATGCATCACCTAATGTGAGAGCAAAACAATTAAGTAGAAATAGCTCAAAGGAATGGAAAACTGAAGCTACATAGATCACAAAGCTGAAAATATGAAGAGCTTATAACTCTTTAAGTTGTAACCCACTTGAGATTCTCTTGCCTACTATTATATGGTTTAGAAACCCAATGAACTAGAATGTTATAAGGTTTCCAACATTCATTTCCTCATTATATATTAGTCAGTGATGAAAGCAGACATGGAAACTCAAAATCAAGCTTTTCAACCACATATAAGAGAGATGGTGTCAAAAGAAGAAACAGGCTTTGCATTAACAAGACAGAAAGTCTGTAAATGATTAGTTTCTATAACCGAACACAACTGAGCTACTGCTCCAAAAATATTATATTCAGTTTTCAGCAGATGAATGCAAATTTAAGATTTCACCTATTTCTTGAGGTGAAAGGCCCTTTCAACCCTTTTTAGGTTTCTTCTCTTGATCCATTGTTTGAAAATGTCAGCAACTTTAATGTCATGACCTCAAAACATGCAGTGGAAACTAGAAAAATTAGGTAAATGCCCAAAGATTATGCTTCTTCCAGAGGACATGAAACTAGATAAAAGCTAGTTTATAGGCCAACAATAGGCCTAGAGGAACAACCTCATATGTCAATAGTCTTTCTACTAGGAAGAGTGGTTATTTTATGCAGCGGTCATCATACACTACCAATCTAACATTTGAAGACATGGAGCCACCATGAAATGCCTTCTTCACGAGCTTTATGTTTCCGATTTTTTGTTTCTAATGCTCAAAAGCTACTTCACAAAATGACAGAAGTGCAGCAAGTTGTTTCAAAAACAACAGAAAATATTAGTTCCTGGGACTGCTACAGACATCTAAAACTATCAACTGTATGCAGTTAACATGATAAATTACAGCCACGGACATCTTTGAAAATTTCACACCCCTTTATTTATGTCTCAAATCAAAAGAAATGAGTTCAGTTAACATGGTCATGGCGCTAATTATCTGAACAATCTCTTGATTTCAATGCATCCCATCCAAATTTATTCCAAATCATTATCATTTTGCATGCAAAACGCTATAAAGGCCAGAGCTCAGGCAACATGTTAAAAACCAGAAAAGCCAGGATTGCAAATACCATGGACGAATATCACTTCCATTGGCTCTCAATATGTTTTCTCTCAAAGCCAATCCAGTGTAGAGAAACAATAGCCAGGCCTACCAAAGCACAGCCCAAAAATGTAAAAACTTGATCTTGAAAGAAGAAATAAGCCAAAAACATCAAAATCCCTCGATTCCTGAAATAACCAGCAATTACCTGATACAATTGAACCGGAAACGTCGGCAAGCACCCATTCCAAACCCAAGATCTTAAACACAGTAAAACCGATGGGAAAAGAAGAAACAAAAGCGCAGTCCTATCCTGCTCCCAAAGAAAAACAGCACTGTAAATTATACATAGCTTTCACAATCACTTTCAATATCAACCTTTCCAGAAAAAAATAAAGGAAATTTAAGAAAAAATAAAGCATACCCTGTAGCTGTTATACTCCTCTTTAACCTTCAACTGCACATCTTTGCGAGAGGCCCGCACATTAATCGGCCCCAAAAACATTTTTAGAAAACGCCCTGCATGCATGCATGCATACATCAAAAACATATCTCAGTAACATTTCCATGGATTACTCTCGCCTGAGCAGAGTTCTGATACGATCTAGTGCATTATTTATCCATTAACCGTTAATCAAATTTTAAATCCATAAAAATGAAATCAAAATAAGAGGAGACCTTGAGGCTTTGAAGGAAGAAAAGCGGAAGCATCTCCATCAGTCATAATACATCTTGCTTTCTGTAAATCTTCTTCAAGCTAAAAAGAAAACAACATAAAATCAATCAATCAGGAAAGCTAAAGAGATCCAATTTACACTCGAAAGCAGAGCAAATATTCAATCTAATTAATTGCCTTGGCAACTAATTTAGGAGCGAGGCGATCGCTGCGGTGAAGGAGAGAACGGCAACGGCGAACAGAGGATTCGAGAGAGAGAGCTTTCTGTCGAAGAGATTGTTCATCATGTGAAGATTTGGAAATTAAAGAAGCTGCGGTTTCTTGCAACTCCTTCGCTTGTTCCACCACTCGAGCTACCTCTTCCTCCACAGTATCCTCCGCCGCCGCCGGACTATTATTATTGTTGTTATAATTCGCCGCCGTAGCCATTAAACGAGGTGGCGCTGCTGCTGCTGCTGCTGCTTCAATTTATTTTGGTTTTTAATAAGGTTATGTTACATGTGATGTCACTGTCTTTTTGGAAAGATAAATATTATTTTTTTCAGCGTTCCTCTAGATGCACACTCTTACGCATCTGGAGTCTACATCATGTTTTGGAATTTATTTATTTATTTATTTTGATTTTGTATCCTCTGTACTGTACTGGTGTACGCATGACAACAAAATTGAAGTAGTTAAAAATGTTTTTTTTTAAATATTTTTATTTAAAAAATTAGATTTCTTTAGTTTTGAAGTTATCATATGAAAATTATAGTAAATTATTTACATTAAAATCATTACATAATACTAAAAAAAAATTAATATTTTTTAAACCATGTATTTTTATTAAAATATGCATTTTTAAATTAAAAAATAAATAATAACTTGTAGGTTCAAGACCTTATTTTAAATAAATTTCTTATTAAATCGAGTAGAAATTAACCTATTTAATTATAAGATAACACATAATTTGATCCCATTTAAAAAAAAATATCATTTTATTTTTTCCTTAAAAATCTTCCATCAATACTATTTTAATTTTATTTAAATGAACTCGTTTAATCTATTACTTAACTTTATATTGAGTCCGAAGATACGTTGAACTTAATTGTCTAATATATTTAAAGGATTTCAACTCCCCTCCTTTATTATCTACATAAATAGTGAAGAAGGTTGTTTCTTTTAAATAATAAAAAATATTATTTTAAATTATTTTTTAAATCTGGTTCTACAGGTTATTTTTAAACTCATTAAAAATAAATTAAATTACATTAACATAAATTTTATATAATTTAATTTTAAATTTTATGTAATTTTAAAATTAACACTTTGTTTATTAGGTTGTGTGATTTCAATATCAACACTTTGAAATAAGATTAATAATAATCTCAAGTATTTCTCTATTATCTAAATTTATTTTTTTACATAAGCAGTAACATAGCTACATAAACTCTGTTTTGAATATTGGATCCATGTTTTTTTTTATGAATTAGATATTAAAAAAAAAGTTATATATATTCAGAAAAAATATTAACATACTAAAATTATATAATACACATTATTTTTAAAATTTAAGGACAAAAGTATATATTTGATGAAATTTAATTAAAATGAATTAGCATTCGATTAGAATTAAATTACCTAAAAATAAAACTTCGAAGATAAAAATAAATCATTGAAAAATGTACAGTATCATCCATAACAGTAATCAGCCGACACCTTTTATTTTTTAATCTAATTAAGTAATAATCTAAGACGAGTGGGATAATACTGTCACTTTCCCCCCATTTTTTAATCCTCCATTGGAAGGCGTCTGCTGATCTGAGCTGTAACATCATAGGCCCCATTCTCTCCGATCTGCCAAACTCCAATTTGTTTTTGGCGTTGTGGATCACTGCTTTTTGATTTGCTCTGTTCAGCTGTGGAGATGAGTTGTTCTGAAAGACAACACCTGGACGAACCAGATCAGACGCTTAAGAGTGTTTTATCAGGATCCCATGACAGTGATATTGTTCAAATCCAGCAGAGTTTTATCTTTCCTCTTCTTCTTTTTTCATTTTTTTTTGTTTTACATGTATTTTTTTTCTTTTTTGCGTTTTACATGTTTTTTTTCTAAGATTGTCTTCTTTTTTTATTTGTTTAAATAATCTTTATCAATTTTTTAATATTTAATTAATTAAAAATTTAGTTATGTGATTTTTTAAAAAATATTATAAATTTCTACAACGGAAGTGGGTTGCTGTTTATATATAAATGGTAACCGTTAATGTCATGAATACTCGCAGGAGTTGATATCCATGAACTCAGTTGATGCATCATGCATGCATGCATTTGTATATGCTATGGAGCTTACTAGTATATTCTCCTGCCGTCCACAGCGGATTAATATTAATTGTAATTAAATAAAAATAATTATATTTGATTATCGAAAATCATCTCATAAGCCAAATTAAAGGCGCGAGCATTATTTACTGGCTGAATGTGTAAAACACAAACTAGTAGTTTTTTAATTAAAAATAAAAATATAATATTAAAATATTTATATAATTCTCTTTGTTACATGACATATCCATCTAATTTTATTATCATAATCCACGATAAACTATGTTTAGAATTATTTAGAAATTCCTGTGCCATTTAGTTTTCTTTACAATAATTAGACTCTATTGAAGGATAAAACTATAGAAGTACTAATGAGAGTCATGGCCTTCACAGGTTTAATATGGTTATTCAAATTTAATAGTTATTTCATATAAATTTATTTTTTAATATAAAATAACCATTTTTTAGAAAGAAATGTATATATTTTAGTTCAAATCTATAGCTATTGTATAATAATTTTTTGTATATGAATGATTTTTATATTGAAATATGTTCTTGGGCTTTTTAAAATTTTAAATTTCCAGCTCTACTTTTTTCTTAAAAAAAAAGGAAAGAAAGAAATGATAACAATTCACATGCATTGCCTTTTACCAGTAAAAAACATTTAATTTGTGCATGTTGTGTAAGAGAGAAGGCTGGGTTCAAAGAAGATTGTTCATGACATTATTATTCACAAATATTCTCTTATTCTCTGCTTCTCCACCACTAGCAAAGCAAAGCATGAATATTGTCTCATCTCCTCACATTTGATCACATCATATCATTTAGCAAAATTCAGCTATTCCTTTATTATCTTTCTTTTAACAGTTTGTCTTAGGTAAACAAATCTGAGTTCATATATCTTTGTTATATTTGGTTATTATATATAATAGAAAATAGTTAATTGTTATTATATAGTTCAAAACCTAATAATTTTTACAAAGCTTTTCTTTTTTATGAAAAAAAATCGTGACTTGAATAATTAAATTTAAAGTATTTAATATGAAAAAAATCATGAAATCAAATTTTCAATCAGTTAAATGATAAATAATAAAATTAAAAAAATAAGTATATAAAATAATTAAAAAATACATATAAATTAACATAATAAGAATCAAAATTAAAATCTAAAATGAATTTTATATTTAATTAAATGGTGAAATTAAAAAAAATCAATTTAGATAAAAGATAAAATTAAAAAGAATAAGAACTGAAATTGGTATAAAAAATAGTAACAATAATGTAATTAAATGGTGAAATTGAAAAGAATAATAACGAGTACTAAATTAGAAAATATAATATCATCAGTTTAAATTAAATAATAAAATTAAAAATCACTAGAACTTTTACAAAAAGATCGAAGATAAAAATTATAAATCCAAAAAACGAGAAACATATTAGAAAATATAATATCTAGTAAATTGAGATTAGATAATAAAATTAAAAACAAACAAAATTTATATAAAAAGATCAAGAGCAAAAGTTAAAATCAAAATAATAAAGATAAAAATTGAAATGTTAATAAATAAGAGGGTCAAAATATGATTTTCAATGAAAAAAAGAAAAAAAAGATTTACTAACACTAAATTTGATTATTGAATAAGATAAAAATATACCAACATCAAATTCAATCATTAAATAAGACAGGTGTTGTATTAAAAGATAAAAAACATGAAAAAGCTTCTAATAATATAGTAAAATGATATTTTTTTAACTTTGAAAGGCGCCATCCAAAAATATGGGCACTTCCCATATTTTTTTCTAATTATTGAGTTAAATATATAATTTTCTTAAGCTGTTTTTGTAATTAAAAAAAAATCATTGCAAAAAGTAAAAAATACTTTTTAATTTTAGGCTTAAAAATCTTTATTTTAATGATAATTTTGTAATCTTATTATGTATTTTAATTATTTATTAGTTTTTGTGATTATACAAATACAAAAATATACCTAGCTTCAATTATAATTAAAAAAATATGAAAATACAAAATTAAATATTTACTCTAGGTTTAAATTTTCTGCTTCTAATAATATTTGAGTAGTTTTAACATGTAATCAAAATGAAAAAAAAATACTTATTTGCTATTGTTTTTACAATAACAAGTAGGTTATGTTAAAAGACATCAATATATTTACAAGCATGTTTTAAGTTTTTTGGGTGGAGTGATAAAAACACAATTGTGTCGTTTCAATGAACTAAAGCTATAATAATGTTAAGTTTTATTTTTTAATAAAAAATTTATTATTTATAAACTAAAATGATAAAAAAAATTATAGAAAAAAATTCATAAAATACATATATTATAAAAGAAATCACTATATTTAATCCTCATATCATTTGTTTAATACAATGGTATTTGAGTGTGATAATGATTATTTTTTAAGTAATTAATATTAAAAAATATATTAAAATAATATTTTTTATATTTAATATTAACATATTTTTAAAAATATTAAAAAAAATCAATTATTAAAAAACACATAATCAACCCCATCAAAATACCAAACGGGGTCCATTATGTGCGAGACGATGAAGTTGGCGCACCTACCATCTCGAGAGTAGTGGCAGATAACCCTTAAGAGAATCTAACTTAAATTCATGGCCTCCATTTGTAAAGAATAAATAAGCTCCCAAGATTTCTTTCATTATCGTGACAATAAATTAGTGAGTGCAACTGCGCAACTCAGAGGAAGACTGCCAAACATTTATAAACCAACCAGATTGGTCTCCATCCATGTGTTAGGCCGGGTTAATTCCTTCTTCACTTGAAAAAAAAATGATTTGGCATGCTAGCATTAAAGAAGAAGAAGAAGAAATAACTGCGTTTTCTTTTATTATCCCCAGTTAATTTAATAAACTTGGTTAAATAAATAATATATAAAAATATAAAAATAATATTAAAAATAACTTAAATCCACCGAGTATTCGATCATATTTGTGATCTAATCATAAAAATAAAATAAATTTATAAAAAATAAATTAAATAAAATCTTAAAGATCATCTTAAATTCATTCAATATTGAAAAACAAAACTTAAAAAATAATTAAAAAAAATTATGAATCAATTTGACTGAAATTGTGATGAAGTTCATAATTCATGACATAAAATTAAGATAAACTTACAGAGAGAATAATAAAAAAAATAGCTAAGTTTGATAAAAAAAAAAATTAAAAAACATCAATACACCTTGCGTACCCAGATGTCATGGCTATGATTTGGATAAGATCAAGACAGAGTTCATCAATTGCCATTTTCTTATGTGCTTGTTTAAGGGTATGTAGCTTGAGCAAGCTTCCTCTGTGATGCCAGCACTCTGTGTATTGGTAGAGTTTAATATTTCACTCATACAACTAGGCTGGAACAGGTTAGAAATAGGAATATGTAGATTTGTTTAGCTTAATTCTTTTCATAGTAGGTAAGCTGCATTTCTCAAATTAAGAGAGACAACAAGAAGTTCATCAATCTTGGGTTTTAGTTAAGACTAGCAATAGATAAACAAAGGAAATTTCAAGCTCAAGAAACAACCTAGCCTGTCAAAATCTTGATCTATGAAGCCATGTTTCATCATCAAATCTGTGATGGCATCAAGAGTCCTGAGGTAGGTGGTAGATTCTTAGATGCCATTGCCACGCAGAGTAGAAGAAATCTAGCTAGCTTTAAACCTGGTGGTTGTACACTTGCTAGGAAGTTAGGTTTTAGTTGGCCAAATCAAAAGGCTGGTTACTCAATTTTCTTCACCATGCACAAGACAGTCTCCTCACAAGCCCTGCCTCTCCCAGTTCCTTGTAAAATAAGCGTTTTGCTCTCAAGGAAACGCACTCCTTGTGAATACTTGGATTTTGCTTATGGTTCTAGGCGGGGATTACAATTACAATCGACCATTCGGGTATTCGATATCATCTCATCTCTTATGGATATTGAAGTGCTGACCTATAGTTATGGAACCCCAATCCATTTTCATTCCTAGTTTTGAATGTTATTCTGAACCTGCAAAATTATGTAAAGAACTCAAGAAAGAAAATCTATATTTTTTGAAAACCAACCTCTCAGAACTAGTCTAACTTCCACTATGAAGATGACAAGAAATGTGGAGGAAATAAATTTATCTTCATTGATGAAACACATGACCCAAATTTATGGCAGAAAAGCCTATCCGCACTCTCATCCAGAAATATCCTGGTAAAAACAATCTGATTCAACATCACGATTCCCAGAAAGAGAATAGAAAGAAAGAGAGAGCATAAAGAAGGGCACCGGGAAGAGAGAAAAAACGATACTATACGGCCTCTACTGTTGTTTCTGCTTAGCTTCACCAGTCCAGTAAGTTTTGACTGCAACAAGAATTTTCTCTGGATTGAAGGGTCCACTTTCATGGTCCATGATTTGGCTCTTCCATCTCATGCCATTTGTTATAGTCTGAATCTTCACAAGAACCTCTACTGTATCCCTGAATATCACTGTCCCTTCTGGCCTTAGAATTCTATCCATCTCCAGCAGAATGTGGGTTATGTCACACCTTCAAGAGAGAAAAATCAAACACAAATTCAATCACAAGATTGTAACTTACAGGATCATGGTGATCAAAGTCAGTTCTTCAGCATTCAAGTTTACCTGTCCTGATATATACTGAACACCCCACCAGCATGGATGAGATCGTATGTTCTTGGATATGTTGAGACTGCCTCACACCAATCCTGATAAGAGCCAATAAACCCCCGTTCATAGATCACACCAAGTGTGTCTGGATTTGAATTGGCAGGTACCACGTTCATAACCCACACTGGATATTTTACCAAGGCCGCGGCAAATCCTCCAAGTTGTGCATTCATGTCCATTATGTTCCGGAATCTGCCTTGGGTGAGAGGACTAATGAAATTCTTATAATGTGCCACTCTATCCTTCCACAGATCATTATCCTCCTTAAATTTCTCAGCATTGATTCCTGGAATAGAACCACTGTGAATTCTTGGAGGGACCGTGAATGCACGTGCTGGCCATTTCTCCACTACACCACCAGCAACTTCATCCGAGCTGCTTACCTCTGGCAATGGAGTTATGCAAGTTTCCATGTCTTTATACCTTTTTTTTTTTGGCATAAAGCACATGCATGCATAGGTGTTAAATGAAAGGTTTTGGCATATCAAAGATAGGATATGAAATAGCATGAAAGATGGGCATTGAGAGAATACCAGGCAGCATCTGGATTGTCTGACTTGCATATATGTGGTGTTTTATAGATCTTCCTGCTTGCAATGCACTCGATGTGGTTAAGGGGCTTTTGCCAGACTGAAAGATCACCCTTTTCAACCACTTTCTTCCAGCACAGGCGCTTGGCTACATCCTCGATAGCATCCTGCTCTTGCTTCAAGTCTTCTGCGGTTCTTTCCCAACCTCTCCAGTATTTCTTCCAGTGAATAGGAGGACCAGATAGAATCCAATAGCCACCAGGCCTTAAAACTCTATCCACTTCAATCAGATACAAACCATCTGTGAAATGAAAGAAAACAACATGCTTGGATCAATGGAAGTTTTGTTGAACCATGTTGATATACCAAAATTTTGTGGTCGTAATTGAGCTCCATTTTTATTAAATCATCCTGTTGTGCAGAAGTCCATGCTTTATATGTTGTTCAAACACAAGTGCAAGTTAAAATTGAGGGTGTACCATTTTGATGCCATGGTATCAAGCAACGGGAACAATGAGCCATGTCAAAAGCCCTTGCTGGGTAAGGAAGCCTTTGCGAAGCCATGATGCCAATCATAGCAGGAACTCCCCTCTCCAATGCAAACCAGACTTGTGCTTCATGCGTATCCCTTGGTGCAAAAGACATTGCTATAATGTCCCTCTTCAACAGGTATGCACCCCAACTCGCAACCTTAACACCCACAACAAAGAGATAAACAATACACGTAAGGCTTGGAATGCTGATAATTCTCTTGGAATATAACACATGTAGATTAAGCTATTTGGATAGGATACGAAAACAGATGTTGAGTAGAAAACATGATATTTTGGCAATTAACTTACACCACAGCCTGTGTCAATTGCAGTTCTGATGCTTCCATCAGTAAGAGGAATGAGCTCACTAATGTCATCAATATAAGCATCAGCTCCACGGGGGAACATGGTGCCTCCACCGGGGAATCTAAATCGGTCGCCCTCAACTTGAATCCAATTCTGCACAGCCTTTTCAATGCTAAGCTCCTTATGGGGAATGTTATCATACCAGGCATAATCACGGCTTTGTGGCCATTTAAAAGGGGTCTTATATTTAGGAGGAGCAGGTATCAAGCAAAGAAGCAATTCATCCTTTGTTGGGCAATGCCTCTCTCTATATTTCAACATGTTCCTATCAAATTTCCTTCCCCTTCGAGGATCTTGGCAAGGAGTGTACTCACTATAGGACATGTCGCATGGTGGAATCTCATTAACTGAATCAGTGTTGTTGAACTGAATCTGATGATGGCTATTAAAGTCCAAGACAGCTGATTCTGATGATGGATTGGAACTAACCCCGGCAAGGTTTGAAACATCACAAGCTACTTTAGTGACGGACTGGGCTAGATTTGTGGGGGCTGCGGTATGCTGCCAAGCTCCCAAAACATAGAACAAAACGCAAAGGCCACTGACCCCAAGAATCCAAGTTAAGCGCTTTCTCTTTGCTTCTAGCTGATGCTGCTTTGGTGATCCATTTGCCATTTTTATTTCTAATCAACACTGCAAATATCTCAAACACAAAAGAAACGAGCGGAACAGATTTAGAGACAGGAAGGTCTAGGTGATGGAATTGTTGAACAAGCATACTCATCATTTTTATAAAGCTGTCAGCCTCATCAAAAAATCAACACTGCACGCCAAAAAGCTCCACTTCCACACATGGACTCATGATTTCATTATTAATTTTGTGAAAAGGAAAAGAGACATGCCGCCAATCTGGCCGAAAATGATGGTCATAATGACACCAGCTAGCAACCTATTCATGAACTTACAGTGATCTGTAGAACCAATGAAGAGCTAGCACTGAAAAAGACATGACAAAATTCAAGGGCAATTTTCGTGATTTACTAAACAGAGCAAACAGAGAAGAGACAGAGCATGGATTGGTTACTCTAAATTCCATCAGGGAAAAAAACCTTGAAGATGCAAATTAAGGGTAAAACAAACAAGTAAGCATTAAAAATGTTGAAAAAGAAAATAAAAAATCCAATGTGACAAAAACACAGCAAGATCATTACAACCCTAAAAGCAAACACCAACATGTAACAACATTTCTTCCGAGGAAGTTGCAAGATGGTTTAAGAAAGTTACAGATACAAAGCTTACTTTTGTTCTCTTTTTTACCTCTAGTGGTTAGATAAGCAAAGCTTACCTCTTTCTAACAACATAAATTAGAGTGTACGAATCAATATTTTTCAACAAGAAATCAACTTTTTACAGCTTTTCTCCTTTCATCTTTCTTTCTTTAACCAACAAAACGCAAACCCACAAAGACAACCTCAACAGATCCACAAGAAACATATCTGTACATTTTCTTGAACTACTAAGAGAAGGGTGTCTTTTTTCTTAAAAAAAAAAAGGAACAGGGAGGCAGTAAGGAAGAAGAAAGTACAGTACCTGTAGAAGGAGATTCTCTCTCAGCTTAACAAACCCTTCGCTCAAAAATAAAAGAATAATCAAACAAAAAGCTACAAACTCAGCATGGGTATTCTTTAGCTTCTATCTAACTATCCTCTGATTAAATTACCAGCAATGACGAGAAAATAAATAAGAGGAAAAGGGAAAGATGGCTAAGGAAACCATCGAGCTTAAAAAAGGTCAAGAAGGGAACATGAAGACAAAGAGACAGAGAAAGGGAGTGGTTAAGGTTATAAAATTATGGAACATGTAAAGGAAACATAGAAAGGCTCCACCATTACAGGAACAAGGAGGTGGGGTGGTGGACTCATGAGGAGAGAGTGTGTGGTTCACTTGGATTATGTCTTTGTTAATGAGTTACAAAAATGAAGGAAGGTGGTGACTGGTGCGCCTTGATCTTGTGGGATTTTGATTTAGTAAAAAACAATAGACAAGGTGGTGGCAGGTTCTGAGCATTCACAGGAGACTGACCAGCCTCTTTTCACTCCCCTTCGTCTAGTTCTTCTCCTTCACTAACTTCTATTCTATATTTGTCTTTCTACTTGTATTTTTTAAATTATTTAACCTTTTCCCCATCTTTTCAGGCTCCTAATCCTAATATCTAATTCAAAAGCCAGCTTAGCCTTTTACAATTACAATTATTACATTAAAAAAACATGAGCTGATGCTTACAAGCACGTACATTATTATTATTATTATTATTATTATATTATAAATTATAGAAAACTCTAACTCAGTATGCGTCCACTATACACCAGGACACAATGGATTTTCTCGTGTCTAGGACTTGGATGGAAGTTATTTCTATCTTTTCAATAGAAGCATTTGATGGAGATATATTTTGACTTTTTAAAATAATTAAAAAATTGATTGGTGGGATGTTAGTCTTTTTAATTTTAAATGTATAGTAAAAAAACTATTCTACCTCTATTATCAACAAAAAAATAAACTTGTAGATTGAGGTGTTTTTTTAATATTTCACAAGCTTTTAAATAATAAAAATATTTCTCTGTCTTAAAGGTCAGAAAAATAACTGGGTTGTAGACCAACAGCGTTTTAGGATTTTATGGATTTTACGTAAAGATATTTTGATTTTTTATATTTTTTTTAGTAATTAAAAAATTAATTGCTTGTATATTTATCTTTTTAATTTCAAGCGTATAATAAAAAACCTATTATATCTCGATTGTCAAGAAAAAATAAACTTATTGATCAAAAATCTTTTTTGATATTTTATAAACTTTTAAATAATAAAAATGTTTCTTTATCCTCTAGTTCATAGAATAATTAAGCTAAAGACCAAAAAAATTTCAGATTTTTCACTTTCAAAGCAACAGAAAAAAAATATGCATCTACCTTTAAAAAAAAACAAAAGGTTAGTTTATGCATTGAGTGTTAATAAAAAAAACTAGACATGGACTAAAATCTAGGTTTTTTTTAAAATAAAATCTAGACATATTAGCCTTCAAAGTTGGATCAGTATGCATTTGCTTGATTTATTTTTTATTTTTTAAAGGAATAAAAAACATGTTACTTGTTGAAACAAACCTATTTTAAAAGTAATTTTAGTCTAAAAACACCTTGCATATATATTTTATAACATTTATAAACAATAGCTAAAAACATCTTGCATATATATTTTATAACATTTATAAACCTATTGTTTAACCTGAAAATTTTTAAAAACAATTCAAAAACTGGAAATCAAATAAAGTTAGATTTTTTCCCCTCAAATTATATTAATTTTTTAAGATAATATTGAGATTCTAAACAAATATTATCAAACTCATCTCATCTTTCATAATCTTATAAAATATGTAAACTTGGAGATAAACTATTTTATTGATCTAAAAAGACAACCTTTTCTTTCAATTTATTAAATTTTTTTTAGATTAGATATTGAAAATAAAAATATATACATCAAAATTGAATTGCAAAAAATTAAGAGACCAAATGGGTATAATTTGCAAAAATGAAGGGCTAAATTTAAATTTTATTTTCATATTGTTCCTAATTAATAAACTTGAATAAATTATCACTCAATTTCACCATAAAAGAATATAATTATCAAAATAAAATAAAATTGAGGACTTGAAAAAAGAGAAAAAAAAAAGTTCAATGTAGAGTGAATAACACAAATACGTGTTTGTTAATAATAATTAGAGTCCGTTTATTTACGTGACAGTTTTTGCTTTTAAAATAAACTGTACAAATAACGTGTTTTGTTAATGTTAAAATTTAATTTACTGTTTGTGGGATCCATGAACAATTACATTGCAACCATATGTTTGCCGAAAGTAGTGGAGAGCTGCTTATCTCCTTTTCCTGCTGTCTTGACAATGGAGAATAGCTTTACTGTTCATGATCTTGGTCTAGAGGAAAGAGAGAGGAGGCGATGTTGTAGAGATAAACGGATGGTGAAAGAAAGAGTGATGGGGGATCCATTGCTTTAGGTGTTGGCATGGTAGAGGGACAATCAAAGCGAGCCAAGCCACAAAATATTGGGAATGGAGATGATGATGCTCGTTATGGGATAACAGCCAGTGATGCTGTTGAAGAAGCAAATACACTAGCAAATACATCACTGGTTAAGCTAGTAGAGCTTGTGCTTGTAGCTAAGGCATTCAGGTATATAAATGTTGGTGTTAGTGGTGAAAGTCCAGATAGATTTTTTTGTTAATTCTGTGATGAGAACCAGAGAAAACAAATATGAACCAAAGATAAAAAAAAACTCACTAAAAAAAATAATGCAGTCAATCTCAAGAGCTAAAGAAAAAGGAATATACTAGTAAAAATATGTTATTTTAACTATTTAGATGATAATGAAATAATAAAAATTTAAAAATAAAAGATTTATTTTCTCTGTGTATTAGATTCGAATATTTAGTTGCTCATATGATAACTATTAAAGATTTATATAATTATTAATTTCAAAAATCATAAAATTAATTATAATACATAAAAATTTACTTGAATACTTACATTAATTAAAAAAATATCTATAATTAATTAAAAAAAAGCGGATTTTTAAATACCTCCGCCCGGCCCTTGCTCAGAAGTGACTGTGCCTACAGGAAAAGCAGCGAGTGCCGTTGTCGGCTTGTTCAAGATCCATGCACAATGATTTCATGAATATAATATGGTGAGTGAGTGCACTTTCATGCCCAAGTTGAGACACTTTCATGGTTTCTTTTCACGATTGGATTTGTTTTTGAAGAAATTCCCCTTCTTTCCACATTGAAAGGCACCCCAAACCTGTGGGTGGATCTGTTAATACCATAGTTGTTTGTTCACCGGGAGAACTTGGGATTTAAAATATGATGGGGGGGCACCGGAACTTGATTAAATAATTCTTTAAAAAGTTTTTTAGATTAACCTCTGACAGAGTTTTTTTAATTATTTTTAAATTAAATTTTAAAATTTTTCCTAGATCATGTATAATAACAACAATAAATATTACTCAAAACCAAGTCTAACAAGATTAGAATCTAATCATCAACTTATTTAATTTTTTGTTTAAATAACATTATTTTGATTTTAAAAAAATTAAAATTAATCTCTTTACCTGAGTCTTTTTTAATTAATTTTAAATTAAATTTTAAAATTTTATCCGTTAAAATAAGTACAATAACTATGTTAAATATTGTTTATTTTCTTTTAGCACAGGCAATTATAATGAAAGAGGTTAGGGGAAGCAGATAGGAGGATTACTGCATTACACTGCTATTCTTGTGTTTTTTCTATTCTTTTTTTTTCTTTTGTTATCTTTTTTGTTTATTGATAGGTTTCACATGTCTTTAAACTATACTATAAAAATAGACCTTCCCTTATTTCAACCTATAAAATCTCAAGGTTTAATTATCGCTGAAACATTTCTTTCTTTTTATATATGATAACTCTTTTATTTTTGATTTGGCAACATATTCTTATTTTTTTTTTTTCTTTTGATTTTTAAGTTTTTTTTTTAAAGTATTCGGAGTGTTAGTCTAGCTAATAAATGAGCTCACTTGATTATCTTAAGTTATAGCTAAAAGAAACCATCAAAAAAACAAAATTTATTAAATTCCTTAATTTAATTATCAATTCAAGACCTAATTAAAAAAAACATGTTCTTTTATACACATTATATTATACCTACATTACCACAGTTATTAAATTTGACGAAGTTAATCTAATAAATTTCAGGATTCAAAACCTAATTTAAGTCAAGTTTTAATTTGAATTAATTTTAATATTAACTCAATTAAACCAAGATAATATATAAAATTGATTGTGTTAAACTTGTTCCAAATCAGATCAAGACTATGTAATTTAAAAAATTAGAACGATATTGTTCTGAATAAAATAATACACCTGAGTTAATTAACTGAGTCACCAATTGATCTAATAATCTAATAACCCAAATCTTTTTTCATACCAGATTTTCGTACCTCAAATTGTGTAAGCATGTACTTAGTATAAAGGTAACTGGTGTGATTGAGTTTTCTAAAAATAAAATAAAAATTATAACGTGTGTTGGTAAAAATTATACCAAGAAAAACCCTAAAGCTTTGTGTGCCAGAAAAGAAGCTAGCTCTACGATGCCCTGAACGATAAGAAAAAAACAAAAATAGCTATGTATAATATAGGTGAGCAATGAATTCTATACGGTGATGATAACTAATAAAGTGCATCGCACGAGATAACAAGTAAAGGATTAAGAAAATTATTTGCATAGTAATTAAATAGTAAGAATTTAAAATTAAAAAATTTATTTTTTTTATTTTAGATTTGAATTTTTAATTATTTATATAATGGTTATTAAAAACTTATATAATTATTAATTTCAGAATTCATAGGATTAATTATATTAAGTGTTATCTGAATATCCATATTAATTTAAAAAAAAATAAAATAAAAAATCAAGGAGGTTGCATAAGGCTACTTTTACTTTATCAGGTTTTAATTTTGTATAGTAAATTATTATTATTTTGAATTTTATAAACTTTAAAATTATTAGTAGTTTATATAATAATTATTTATAAAATTTATAAAAATATATAAAAGCTGCTCCGGACACCACCTAAAAAAAATAAAGGGGCATCGATTTAGATAATGATGTGATGGAAGTTGGTGGCGACGCAGACATTTTCCTAGTGAAGAAGATTTTGCATTTCGTGTCGTTTTAGGCCTTCGATAATTGACCGACAAGTAGCTTTCACTCGTATTAATATACACTTGTACCCTTATTTATTGTCTCGAGCAGGAATAAATCAGCTGGGGAGCCTGGTATCCCGTGACTTGCCTTCGTCGAAAAAGAAAAGGAAGGTAATGTTTGTTTTTGCACTTATATTTGTTTTCTAGAGTATTTTTTAAAATTATTTTTTATTTAAAAAAATATAAAATTAATATTTTTAGATGTTTTTTATATGTTAGTATAAAAATTAAAAATAAAATAATTAAGCTTTGAATTTTTTTTTATTTTGTGTTATGTAAAGCTATCATACTTTCATTTAATTTTTTTCTTAGTATTATATAAGATTTTTTATAATTTGATTTTTTTGATAAAAATCAAAAAATAAAAAAAATTGATAAAAATTATTTTTTAATATAATTTTATTATCCAACTTTAGATTTTTTAATAATTAAATTTTATAATTTTATTTAAATTACTTTTACACGGGAACACCATGTTATTATGGTTTAATTATATATTTTTAGTGCTAATCCAGATGAATTTAAGTTGAATTTTTATTTTTTATTTTTTATTCTTTTATTACAATTTTTTTCACATCAATTACTATCATTATATTTTTTTTTATTCTTGATATTAAATTATTCAAATTTATTAAACCGATCAAGTGAATGAATTGCTTGGATTAGCCTGCAACGTAGTGCAGAGTACCTTTCTAGCACAGCCTAATAAAATGAAGGGAAAAAGCAATTTTACCGTGATTTAATATTAAAATTATTGTTTAGAAATAACAGGGCTTGTTTTTTAACATATGTGTGTGCAGGCAGGCTTATCTGAATATTCATGTAAATAAAAAAAAATTAAATAAATATATATAAATTTGATAGAATTTTTAACTGTGATTGAAAGTAAATAAATAAAGTAATTATATTATCTAATATTGATTATATTTTAAATAAAATCAATAAAATAAAAAGTTTTAAAACTCCGTTGATAATGGATAATACATCCACTATAGTTAATTTTAGCTTGCATGCCATAATTACAGTCATAGTTTTGAAAAAATTAAAGTTGTAACATTGATTCTTAATTAATCAAATATATTTTTTAAAAATAATATTTAATTAAAAAAATAAGTAAGCTTAAGTTAATTAAATAAACTTATAATATAAGTCATGCATATTATTAGATGCAATAAGTTTTTTATACCATGAATTATTTAAAAATTTATATTTTTTAAAATCAAGGAACAAAAAAAGTATTAAACAAAAAAATAACAACTTAAAAGCCTCATATTAATCCATTAAACTTACAATTTAAAAACTCAATTAAGTTTAATGATTTATTTTATTAATTTTTTACCCAAATATAAAATAAAAAGAACTTTAAAAACTAAAAAAAAAATAGAGCCCGGCCTAATGTGTCTAGTTTTTTTTAATTATTATTCTTAGTTTTTAAGAAAATACATGATTTATCGCCCATCTTAATTTTTTTCATTAAAATAAGATAGCAAATGACATATTTTTTTTTTTATAGAATCTACGACAAGAAGTCACTGGAAAAATGGAGCATTGGTTTTCTTGATTTGCTTAAAAAGTTATTTTCAACCCATTTTATCTAAAAAATACTCTAAATACTTTAATAAATCTACACATGGCTTTTAAAAAACATAAAAAAAAATATTGTGTTAGATTTGTCCCCTCAGGCAAAAAAAAAGAAGAAAAATACATGCAAGTGAAACTTTTCTTATAAAATGAAAACCATTAACAACTATTTCAATTATTTTTGTGATTAATTTTTTTTAATGATAATTTTTTTATCTTTACATTAATCTAACAATTATTTTTTTTTCTCATAAACACAGATTTAAAAAAAATTTGATTGTAAAATTAAAATTCTGACAACTACAAGGATGGTTCACCTATAAAACTAAAAAAATACGAGAAATAAAAATAAATTTTTTATATAAAATTTGAAACCAGCACTTATTTTAACTATTCATTTTTATTTTGTTTATTTGTTTTTTAATCTATTCATCTCTTTAAAAATATATAATTATGTGTTAATTTAAACTAAAAAAACCTTAATTATATGAAAATAAAGTTTGAGGACTAGTAAAAAATAATTTACAAGAGAGCAAACAAATCATCTCCAACAATAACATATCATACAATTTTGTTTTTGAGTGTGTTTGGTGATGTGATAGTGATTGTTTTTCAAATAATTTTTTATGTTGAAATGCATGTCAATGATATTTTTTTTTATTTTTTAAAAGTTATTTTTAATATTAACACATCAAAATGATTCAAAATATACAAACCATATTAAATTTTAATAAAAATAAAAAATATTTTTTTAAATCTTTTTTAAAAAACACAAATTAAATCGTGTTCTCAAACAGTGTCTTTGTCAGTGAAATGAGTGAGCAAGGTTTCACCACTCGTAAGTGATGGCATCATTTAGAAGAATTAATTTTTTGTCATAATAATAAAGATTGGCAAACGAAAACAATTTATTTTTAATTTTTTTGAAAAATAGCACCCACTTTGTTAATTTAGAAGAATTAATGTCCAAAGAACAGAGAGGAAAAGAACACAAAACAAACTAGGAAGCTTCCTTGGCACATGCCTTGTCTTCAGAATCTGTCAGAAGAGGAGGGAAACAGGAAGCATGTGAACTCGAAAAAGAAAGTGATTGATCTTGGACATGTTCCTCCCTTCTTGGATAAAAATTTACCCAATCAAGCTAAACGACATCGTGTCTTGTCCATCCATTTTCTGCGCATCTATCTTTTCGTCGTACCAATAGGGATATGGAAACTGGTCCTCACGTGTTCCATTTTTTAATTTTCATATCACATCTATTATTTACTGGATAATAAATTTAAATACTCATAAATTATTTATCCCTGTAGTTTTAGGAATTCAATAAATATATATATATATTTAAATTGTGTGTGTGTATATATATATTAAATGATAAATATCATCTATATATATACGTTTTATATTAATATTAATATTAATGTGTGTGTATATAATACTGTATTAAAAAAATCTAAATATTTTATAAATATATTTTAGGTTAAATTGAGACAAGTTTCAAGTACCAATATCCTTTTTATTATTTATTAATTTTTAAAAATATCTATCCATGTCGTCCGTGGGGCCGGTAATTATTTACCAAATCCACCGATGGGAGATTCCATTGAAGTTACCGATGGGCCCACGAGTAAACCCAAATGCAGAACCGCAGAGGCAGCCCAATTTCATTGGCTGCAGAATTCTGGCGACTCTGTCCTTGGGGCGTTTATGCTGAGAGACCAGCAGAAGCAAGAAAGACATGCCTGCTAGCCTTCCTAGATGCAGAATGCACCACGTCGCGGTCAAGCCCAAAGCCCAGCCTTTTAAGGATTATACTGCTGATGAGGCATTACCCGCAGCATCATTATATTAGAAGAAAAATAATAAACTTTAACATTTAAGTACTCCCAAACAAAATTAATATTTACTTGCTTAATTTCTCAAATAAATTTTTCAAAGGTTGGTGTTCAGTGATTGAAGCAAGACTTAGAGCATACAACGTTGTTGCCATTACCTGTGAGACAAGAAAAAAAACATAATGTCAAACAAATTTTAATAAAAATATGTAAGGTTAAGTACCGTGTTTTTTTAAATTTTAAATTTTTAGATTTAAAAATTAATTTTTTATGTTTTTATATTTTTTATGTGTTGATATTAAAAATAATTTTTTAAAAATAATATAAATATTATTTTGATATATTTTTAAATAAAAAATATTTTAAATTAATTATTACCATAATTTCAAACACAACTTTAATATTTATGTTTACGAGGTATTGCCCACAATATAATCATATTGCTTTTGGGGCTCAACTTTGTTTGAATATTTTTTTAAATAAATAATTAAAAATTTATAGTACAAAAAATCGATTATCCTCCTACATAATAAGAAAAAAGAGAGAGTAAGAAACAACAGAAAATAAAAATATAGAAACAAATAAAGGAAGAAAATGCGGGCTAGTCTGGGCTGGGCTTGAGAAAACCCATCAAACAATTTCAAACCAGACCAGCAGATAGGGCTTTAGAAAAACCTATTTCTTAACGTTAACATATTTTAGGGTTTGGGGGCGTTTTTTAACACCCTATTCTGCTGAAAGCTGCCGCTGTTATATAAACAAAGAATTTATGTTCTTAGGGTTTGTGGCCTTGGAGAGAAACTAGAGTTGAACAGAGCTGCTACTGCTCAGGAACCATGAAGACCATTCTCTCTTCTGAAACGATGGATATCCCAGATGGTGTTAAGATCAAGATCAATGCCAGAATCATCGAAGTCGAAGGCCCAAGAGGGAAGCTTACAAGGAACTTCAAGCACTTGAATCTTGATTTTCAGTTGATCAAAGACGAGGAAGGGAAGAGAAAGCTCAAGATCGATGCCTGGTTTGGGTCAAGAAAGACCAGTGCTGCTATCAGGACAGCCCTTAGCCATGTTGAGAACTTGATTACTGGGGTTACTAGGGGCTACAGATACAAGATGAGGTTTGTGTATGCTCACTTTCCCATCAATGCCTCCATCACCAACAGCAATACTGCTATCGAGATCAGGAACTTTCTTGGCGAGAAGAAGGTAAGATTCTTTTAATACTTTTGAGAAACCCATTTGGTCTTTAAGGCTAGTGTTACTGTTTGATGCGTTTTACTTAGAGAATCTCATAATTTTCTTGATGTTGGGTTTAGAAACTGAAAAAAGCGAGTATTTTTTATTTTATTTTATTTGTTAATTTTAATGTTCAACTATTGACAATTTAGCTGGTAACTGATGGTTTATGAGATTATTCTAGTAGGTCTGGTTATTGTTAGCTGATTTTGGTGTTGTATGATAAATATACAGGAAATGCAATTTTATTGGATTATCAATTTTGATTTTGAGACAAGTAAAGGTAGTGAAATAAATGTTGTGAGAGTAATTCAAAGGAAGAATCTTCATTTGGCTTTGCTGTAGTTCTGTGTTGAATTTTTGTCAATGGATATGGATATGATATGAGCTGTTGCCGGTCAGCAGTGTTGTGAATTTTGTTCATGTAGAAAAAAGAACGGCCTTTTCTTTTTGTGGATGATTTTTTTATTGATGGTTCAATACGGTAATGCTGTTTGTGTTTGGTTACTGAAGGTGAGGAAGGTTGATATGTTGGAAGGCGTGTCTATTGTTCGGTCTGAAAAGGTTAAGGATGAACTCGTCCTAGATGGCAATGACATTGAACTTGTCTCCCGGTCTGCTGCTTTGATTAATCAGGTTCGTGCATGTGGTGTCCTCGCATTTGTAGCAATACATACCTGAATGTGCACTTTTGTATCTGAATTCACAATTTTGTTTTAATAACTTAGGAGTACCTTATTTTGTAAATGAATCATGCATGCCCAGCAGCCTCTATTTCTCTTTATTTGCTGACCAGGGTTTTTCATTCAACAGAAATGTCATGTGAAGAACAAGGATATCCGCAAATTTCTTGATGGGATCTATGTGAGTGAGAAGGGAACTGTAGTTGAGGAAGAGTGAGTCAAGGAGAGGAGCAGTTTTAGTTCTGTTCAAGTAGTTCTCTTCATGTTCAATTAATACCCTGGATGCTAAGATGTTTTATCGATGTTTTGTGGAGTTATCATTTATAAAATTTTGATTGTTCTGCCTATGTTTTCAATATTTATTGTGCCATGGGATTGATCAAGTCACCAATATTTTGATTGTTCTGCCTATGTTTTCACTGTTATTATTTAGTGTGCCATCTCTTTTACTCTTTTTTTTGGCTACCAGCACTGATGCTACTATGTCCAGAGCTTGAATATAGCTGGATATTTTGGAATGATAACACCTAACTAGATGACCAAGTCTCCAAAATTTTGATTGTTCTGCCTATGTTTTCAGTATTTAGTGTGCCATGGGATTGCTCTTTTATTCCTTTTTTGGTTACCGCCACTGATGCTACTATTCCCAGAGCTTGAACATTGCTGGATATTTTGGAACGATAACACCAAACTAGACGACCAAGTCACCAAGTAGCATGGGTTTTCTTGCTGTAGACTTGAAATGTGAAGAAAGTAGATTTGTATATGTTTACTTGTGTGTTTCCTTCGAGGTTCACTGTCAATGATTTATCATTGTGCCTCATGTTGGCATGAGAGGATCATAATAAAAAATAGAAGAAATTCTTCGATTCCAGCACCACATATCCGGATCCAGTGGGTAACAGCAGGATTTATGCTAGAAAGGTGTTCCATTACCTAAAGAAAACGCTAAACAGAAATGAGAAAGTGATCAGACCTAAATCAAAAGAAAGGTAAACATCCAACAATTATCAAGAAACATCAACCCAGCAAACGAAAACATCTTTTAAATTACTTCTACAGTTTCTCTATACTGCACTTTGTGTCAAATTTTGCAAAATCGTTATAGTGTGAGATGGAAGTGTTTTCGGTCTGCTGGAATCAATTTTCTTTAGAAGTAAAAAGAGAGTGATCTGGACATTCCAGTCCTATAAAAGGAGAAAAATCTAAATGGTAGGATGGATGCTGTAGTTTGGAGATCATTCTATGGTGGACTAGAGATCCTTGAATGGTCATAACTGCTGGAGGATCCATGCTGCTTAGCTTCTACCGAAGACCTCCAACGAGACACCCTCACCCTCCTAGTCCTTCTGGCAGCAGTGAAGGAACATTCTTTATAATGAATTGGAGGATAGAACGAGATTGATATTAGGACCTGTTCTAATTTTCCGTTCTGCCATAGCTTCGTCAACATGGCTTGCCTCTCCGCTCTAGAGTGTCTCATCGGCTCTGTGCAATCCACTATTATAGCTGCAGCCTTGGAGCGAGAACGCAACTCATGGAAGATAAGATGGGATATTCATCTTGCTTCCCTTGCATATTGTATAAGCTTCAGCTTTCCACAGACCAATTACTGCCATTACCATCCCACCATCATTCATTTTTATATCCTCCTTTTGTAGTTCGTATTCAATTTATAACTTGCTTGAACAAAATGTAGGGTGTATTTGTATCTGGGACTGCATATAGACTCCAAATTTGGTGTATAGAGAAGGAATAGCCTTTTTCCGTTTCCATGTTTTCTCCACTTGCATTGCTTTCAACTGCCATCTTCTCGGCATTTGTCAGGGCTGAACGATTGAACTGAGGAAGGTTTGTTGCTTTCAAGTGAAAGAGACAAATAGCAATTATAACCACAGCTAGGTTTTTCTTATGGTGCACCCTTCTTACTTTGTTTCTTATGTTTATTGTGTTCTTTCACAGTAAATTGGGAGGTATTCTGATTGTTGGTCATTATGGTTCCTGGTGGGGAAGAAGCAAGGCTGGGAAACAACAAATACATAATGGTGAATCTCCAGATATTGAAAAAAACTGACTGTTTTCTGTGCTTGCGTGTTTCTCTCATATATGAAGTAGCGTGGCAAGTTATATCTTGTAAATTGCTCAGAATAAATTTCCTTTTCTTTTCCTTTGCTGTCAAATTCTCTCCTAACCTCTAATGTCCAATTTTTCCCTTTATTCTTTATTTTTTCCTGATAAAAATATTCTGCAGCATGATATCAACCAGTCCATGCAAATAGTCGTGGTATGCGCAAGCTGCCCGGACACCCACATTAATCTAAAAAGAAATTGGATGCGCTGAAATCATGTATTTATTAACCAACATTTTGTTCCCACAAAAGAATCATCATCGTTCACGAATTTTGATTTCCTAATTGGAATTGTTGTTATGTTGTCGCCATTAATATGAAATGACAACTCTCTCGTTCCAAGGAGGCTGGGAAGAGTAAAAAACGAAGCTGTATTTTAACGTGTTTGAGGGTGTAATTCTTATTATTTTTTAAAATATTTTTTATTTATAAATATATTAAAATAATATTTTTTTATTTTTAAAATTATTTTGATATTAACACATTAAAATGATCTAAAAACACTTAAAGCAAAGAAAAAAAAATTTTTTTAATTTTTTTTTAAAAATCACTTTTAAAATACAAAAATAAATCAAAAATAATTTTTATACAATGCTTTGCACCTTGCAGCTCGTGACCTTAAGAGTTTTTTTGTTAGTAGGAGGATTTGAACTTGAGACCCGAAAGGATCAAACCCCCAAGCCCCATCTAATTTCCACTAGACCAACACCTTAAGGTTCTTAAATGACAGCGACATCTCTAGTAAAAAATGATTGGCATGTTTGACAACCACCAATATTAAAGAATGAGCTAGAATGGTTATCCATTGAAGCCTATAAATAGAACCAAGCAAAGAAAGCAATTAAGAAGCGCTATCGAGGACAAAAAAAGGGAAGGAAAGCTGTCAAAGAGAAGGAGTAGTGGCTGCAACTATAGAACTGTAGAGATAAAACGAGTGAGATTGAGAGTTGAGCAGGGATGATGTTCCTCACCCATTGATTGTAGTTTGTTACTTTCTCTTTATATATTAACATTGGTTGTCTTATGGACATAGACAAGTTACCAAAGCATGCTAAACATTTTGTTCTACCTTTAGGTAACGATGAGACACGATCCTAAAAAGTGGTATCAGAAATTTGGTATGAAAGTTGTAGGTTGTTTGAACTTTTTTTTTCTAGAAATCAAATTGGTTTAAAACATGTTTTAAACATGCCACTATGAAGAGGAGGTTGAGAGGAATGAACTGGATAACTTGGTGGGAAGAATGATATCCCGCATGTTCACCCACGCCACCACACATAGATGAGGGAATTGCCCGAATACACAGAGCATATCACTTGTCCTTTTCACTTAAAATAAATGACTCGAATTATAAATCAATGATTCAACCTAACAACAACAAAAATGGCATAAATGATGATGTAAGCATGACATCAATTATAACATCATCTATCTAATCAGCAACCATGTTAACCTAGTAGTCCCATCAATCATGTAAACATAGCCGCAAGCCGAGTCGAGCCAAGCTAAAGGTAGTGATCTAGTGTGGGTGATTCTATGTGCAACCAATGATTTGTTGTTTAATTTGGACCATTCATTAGCCATAATTGTCATGATCAAATTAAAGTTATCTAGAATGCGTCTGTGATGATTTTAGACACATTGTCAAATAATTAAATTATTCTGAATGTAATTATATAGTCCAATTGTTGAGCTTTAAACTAACAATGTTGGTAGTGATATAATGAGACATATTACTTATAGAGAGGCATATGAAAGTCATCTTGGTTGGTGATGATGAAGAAGAAAAAGTCACACACATTATATATGTGCTATATTGTGATGATTTTAGTAGCATTGAGAAAATAATAAAATTAGGTATTTTAGACACCCTATCACATGGAATGTAGAAATATCAAGATTCAGAGAGCTAGATGAAGAAAGACTAATCTCGAGAAATCTATAGCATTATTAGTCTTGCTAGGTGTTTAGTAATCATACATATAAAGCACCAAAATATTAAGATAACTTGTAATGAGACAAAAAAAAAAAAAGGTTCACAACCAAGCATGCAATGTAAAAACTATCAAGGATAACCATATAATAGAGTTAACAAGTTGATGACAAAAGGGACAAACAAGTTTCATATGTTTAAGGATATGATTAAGATGTTATGTCTCCATAAATACTAGATTTAATTACTATGGTTTCTCAAGAGTATAACTAAGAAGGTCTTGAATAAAAGAACAAAAATACAACAAGGAGAAGAAAATTGACACTCTATTTTAATTTAGAGAGGTGTTGTGATAGGAGAAGTTATCGTCAAACATATACAAGGGACATGAAAACTGGAGAACAGATATTGCATTAATACACATAAAGATTATATAGCAGTGCCTATAGATCTAGAAAGGTATTGGAAAATGAGATAAATAATGTATCAGAGAGATGTTTGACATGACTAATGCATTTGATTTGGGTATAAGAATGATTCAATGATTGTCTTGGATGAAAATTAAATAATTAATTGAGAAGTAAGATACGGTTTCTAAAATGAAACAAATAGTAGGAACAAATTTTGAATGAATAGACTTTTAGAAGTGTGGTAAGCTTCTGATCATATTGTAATACTTATTTAGTGATTGTCACACTCATAAATAGATATTTCAACTAGAATGAGGGCTGTAAGCCTCAATGAAAGGCTTAGTTGATCATTCTGGATTGAGCATGGTTGCAAAACTCGATGAAAAAAATGTAGTATAAACCATAAACTAGTATGAATTTCAATATAGTGTGACAAACCATTTGGTTATAATAAAAATTTGGTGTAAGCAGATGCGTGTTTTGATAACTTTAGTGAAATAAATGTTCGGTTAGTACTTGTAACTTGTCTAAGATGCTCTCATATTGATAAACTTAGAAGAATTATAGGTTGCAACATGTGTTAAAGTAATAAAAAGGATTATTTCAACATAAGAACAACAAATAAAGTGATCTTTCAAACTCTTATGAGTGATAATTACATATAATAAAATACAAATTCAGAATTCTCTCAAATGTCATACAAAATTACAACTCTGTCATAATCTCTCTCTAACTTTCATTATTCTTTTGATCAATGAACACATCTAACACTTAAACTACATGCCTATTTATAAAAAAAACACACTAAAAAAGTCATTGATTACATTAACTCTTTTATTTTCTTCTTTATTTTTTAACTATTACTAAACCTATTTCATTAATGGCTATTACATTTGTTAATATTTGTGGTTGCCTTATTCTTTAACAATGATAACCACCTGTTTCTAGAAAGCATAAGCTGATGTTGTGTTATCAATCAAGTTTACTCATCGACACCCTTATAGACTTGATTCTATAGGTTTAATCATTTTAAGTATTTTTTTTAGTCTTGCAAATATATCATGTTTAATAGGCTTTATAAAAAAATCTACAATTTGAACATAAGTCTTATAAAAGAATAATTTCACTTCCCTATTCTTGATAAGCTCTATAATGAAATGATATTGAATATCAATATCTTTGCTTCTCTTACGGAAAACTATATTATTTATTAAGTTAATCACCAATCAATTGTTAATGTAGAGTTGTAAATTAACTCTTGAGTTGAGCTAAGTTGATTAACTCTAGAACTTTATATTGACAATCAATTAGCGATTATCCTAGCAAAGAATTTAGTTTTTTATTTGTGAAGCAAATATATAGATATTCAATATCAATTCATCATAAAACATGCCAAAAATAGAGAAATAAAATTAATTTTTTGCATGACTTATAATGAGATTGCAAATATTTTAATAAAGTTTCTTGAGCATGATACATTTGTAAGACTAAGGAAAATGCTCGAAGCAATTAACACCTAGAGAGTGAAGTTTAAAGGGATGTTAATATATAAACGAATGAACACACTATTAGCCTATACTTTCTAGAAGTGAGTTGCTGCCATTATTTTGAATATTGAAAAATAAAGTAGCCATTAATTAAAAAAGGTGCAATAATAGTTGAAAAAAATAATTTAGTTGAAGGGTAATATAATCATTGATGTTTTCTAGTGTCATGTTTTTCAATAAATAAGCATGTAGTTTGAGTGTTTAATTAGATGTGTGGAGTAATCAGGAGAATAAAAAGAGTAAAAGAAAGAAAAAAAGTTGTAATCTTGTGTATTGTTTGAAAGAACTCTAAATTGAGTGTTTATTAATGTGCATTTATCTTTTATAAAGGTGCACCACCAGTAACCTCAATCATTCACTCCACCCAACAACTCAATCATCCACTCCACCCAACAACTGTAGCAACTTGGGATATTATTTTTGTGTGTGTTTTAGTGTTTTTTCATGATGTTCCTCTTAATTGCACATTAAAGAAATCAGATCAGTTTTTCTTTTTTTATTAGACTTTGTGGCAAAAACTATTAGAGTTGTAAGAAAGTTAATATGTGAATCATTTATAGGTGTTAAAGTCTTAGATTTGGGACCTGCAGAGTAAAATGCTTGAATGGTTGATGGTAATATGTGGTAATATGTGAATTAGTGGGAAGTTAATGGCAATACAAATAGGCTAAGTAGAATCCTGGGAATGGTATAGAGTTCTGTGTACGTGAATGATGCATACCAGGTCACTAAATTATATGCTTTCATTCTCTGATCTTGTCTCTTTCTCGTTCAGAAATGTCATGTCAAGAACAAGGATATCCAAAATTTGTAGATGATGGGCAGTACCGTTGTTCAGGAAGGATGATGCGACCTAACCTGTTTAAACGAGGAATCAAATCAAACAAGATTACAGAAATCATGAAAAGGGATTATGGAACCTTAAAATTATTGTATATTCTTAATAATTTTTTTTTTTAAGAAACAGAACCTTTTGGCTTCTCGATCTCAATTAGTTATAACCAATCGATCTATATTACAAAAAAATAGCGTAAAAATTTCTGGAAAAATTTAAATAAAAAATGAAACAAGGTCATTTGACATGTCTAGATTTCTTTTTATATTTTAACCTATAAACGAGGCATTTCACATTATCTAATTGCAATGAATCCAGTACCTTCGACTATTTACATAATTCAGCACCTCCTGCATCAAATCAATTATCAAGGAGCCATTCCAGTTGCATCAACATTTTGCTGTGACGATGAGGTTAAGAGGTTAGACATGACTGAATGCTTTTTTTTTTTTTTTTAATTTGAAGAACCCTATTTGACAACATATTACAGACTGTTTTCGATGAAAGCTCAGGCAGTTGGGTTGTAATTATTGAGAAAATTGGCAATACTCTACTTAGCAGTGTTTTTGGCGTTGGCAGCTTGAGATTCTCTGTTGCACTCTAGTTTTCCTTTGAAATGCCCGGTGTAAGTACTCTGATCATGATTCTTGTTATTCCATTTCCCAAAATTTTCATAAATGATAGAGGATCATATAGTTTTTGAGCCACTAGTTTGCTTTAGACTCGGTGCCATCATCGTGATAGAGTTGGCAAAAGTTATCTTGCGAGCTAAGAAGTTAGATATTGGTGTCGAAAATCAGTCAAGGACCCTCAAAACTATAGTTGTCAAAAGTCACTCAAGGTTTTCAGGTGTTCTGATGATTTTGGGGCTGATCTTAGATTCCCAGTGCATGCCTAGTGCACTCGCCACTTTCGAGTTTACACCTGGTTGGAGTTAATGCACTGTTTTGAGGCTGATGTCTTTGCTATATTCGATCCTCCGTTCAACCTTCTCCTTTTCCAGGCTTGTTATAGGAAGGTAGTGGTGCTGGTGATTGGCTAGGAACCCTTGTGGGAACATGATGTTTGTAGAGCCAGTCGAGTTATGCAAGGATTGACCTCGATGCCTCCAAGCCTTGGCTCTTTTAAGGATTGGTGGCCAAAGGGTTGGCTTGTTGTCCTCTAATGCTCTTTGCCTGTTTTTGCCTTCATGTTGACTATCTATAATCCAATGAAATCTGCCCTACGAATGCATCTTGCTTCACCAGGCAGCAAAATTAATGAATAGTGGTGATATAAACATTCAACTGAAGGTGTTTCAACAGAAACGACAGTTGCAAGGTTCTTCAGTCGACGGCAAAATGATCTCCACTTTGCAGTCTCTTTCCTAAATCTTGCAACCATGTCAGACTCGTCAGCACAAATCCTTGACCACGTCCAATTCCAATCAAACAATAGGAGGAGGTACATGCACCCAGAAGCCTTGATGGCTGGGTCTATTCTAATAATAGGAAGAGGAGCCCGTTCCTGCCAGCCATTAAAGGCAAAATCCTACGGGCTTTGCCGGATTTCCTTGCCGCTGAGGTTCCTTTTCTCAATGTATTTAAGCGTGTGGTGGTTAGCAGGTAGCCATCACAGCCCATTAATTCTTCTTGCCGTAAATCAGAAGGCAAACATAATTAACATTGGCCGTTTTCCATCTGGCACGAAAAAGACCCCATTGGCTAAAACATTTACGGGGCAGACCAGAAAGCTCTTCAAAGTTCAATCATCAACATCTGTTTTTAGAAATTGAAAGAAAAGGGATCCTCGAGGCTGAGCCACGCTAAAACCAGCAGCTCATGCGGTCAGTAATATACAGAACTTCGAACTCCTGACGACTTGTTCTTGAAACTTGCTCTTAGATTTGAATCTAATAGAGAGAAAATCTAATTACTACTCAAACGTCCGACTTTCAAAGAATTAATTGAACCACCAAACTCGTCATGGGTTAGTAGCCTAAGAGATGACACACTAAATTATTGCACTCTCTATGGCTGCCAACAAACAGATGACTTGCCAACATGGGCACGGCATGGTTCTTCAATACGAAAGGCTCAAGGCCATACCCTTCAGAAAATTTGTCGTCAGTACACAATTGAGTTGAATAATAATTAGATGAACTCCATCCCACCCGGTACTGTGCAGTTGCCTTTGGATCAAGGCAATTCCATAGCTGTTTCCTTTACCTAATAAATTCCTTGATGTACAACAGTACAATTGTACATGTATTTGTGTCGCCTCACCTTCATGCCTTGAATTGGCTTGTAGTCCTGGTAGCCTAATTTAAACTCTCGTCAATTTCAGTGCCTCTATACCACATAATTTGAAGCTGATCCAAATTAAATTCTTGGCATACCTGGCAAAGATTGATGGATATAGGGCCTAAATAATTGTTATAAGATTGTTGGGTTTGGTTTGCTTTCTGCAGGGAAAGGTTATGTGCAGCTATAACCTAGTTGGAAGGCTTGGTTCAACCTGGTGAGTCAGCTCAATAACTAGTTAATTGAGAGCTTGATCAAGGTTGCTGAAAAAACTATTTTTTTTTTAAATGATAGTTTTTCAAGTTTTTTATTTTTTTTATTTTTTAAAAAAGAGTATTAATTTATTAACTCATAACTGGAGTTTTAGGATAGACTAATCTCCAAACCTGATTTTATATTTATTATATATAACCTCATATTGTATTATTAGCGCTATGTATTATTAATGCCATATATTACCCTAATTAGTTCAACCCTAGCAATCTGTTGTTTTCTTGATTCATTTAAGAGGTAACCATGTGTAGCTTACATCAACCCTAGTAAATGTTATTTGTTCGGACATGTTTATGAAACCCTATGTTGTGAGATCATAGTTAGGCTCTATCCTAGTAGCAATCACATTTGTAAATTGCCTACGGGAGCTTGTAGAGTTTGACATCACCATTAATTAAGCAATAAGATTTTTTGCTTTATGAAAATGTCCTAAGGCAGACGAAACAAATATAATTAAAAGTTACCAAATACTTAATTAAATAAAGATTAATTGTTTCATTATTTTAATATATGAAAACTGGCTGGGGAATATCCGATCGTCAGAAAAAGTTGTGGAATCCCTTGATGCCTATAAATTCACTTCAGTCTGAACTTCCACGCAAGCTTTCTCTTTCTCACTCTGTGGAGCTGATAAACCTATCTCAGGACACGAGCATAACCGGCAAGAACCAAGAATCGCATATTACAAAAAACACAAGAAAGTTTTCGAGCCCCAAAATGAGACCAGCACCAATAGAAACAGCAGCAGCAGACATCGGCCATCTATCCCCACCACCACCACTCCCTTCTAGACCTCCATCATGTGACCCTCAAGTTCACAGCTGCAAATGGTGGCCTTACTCAAACTCAAATGATGCTGGAGCCAACACAGCTACGATCCTCATGATTCTCCTCTGTGCACTCGTTTGTGCACTGGCTTTTAATACAGTCATTCGTTGGTTCTTGCGAAGCGACAATGATAGCTCATCGGACCACCTTCGCGAACTCGAGGAGCAGAGGAAACCCAACAAGGAGTCAGACATGGCATCACTAGTACTGGCTACAACACAGGTGTATTATGCTGGAACGAAGCTTGCTGGGGCGGAGGCTGATTGCGCAATCTGCTTGTCAGAATTCGTGGAAGGCGAGGGGATTCGGGTGTTGGGGAGATGTAACCATGGATTCCATGTCCACTGTGTAGAAAAGTGGTTGGCTAGTCATTCTTCCTGTCCTACTTGCCGCTGTAGTTGTCTTGCTTCCTCCCTTTCCTCACCAGAACCTGCCAATTGCTGCGCAAGAAATGACCTCGAAAGCAACTCTTCTCAATCAGCAGAACCTGAAAGAGCTCCAGCCAATCTCAGTGCTAATGAAAACATACCCGTGTAGCTAGTTTTTGCAAGTTTTTGTTTTAATAAAACTTTCATATTTTTAAGCCCTTCAATCACATGGACCTCCCCCCTTAAGAGGTCTTGGCTTCAAGCCTCTCTGCGAATAAAGAAACGTTGAGATACTTACATTTAATAAAAAACTTGTGTATTTTTAAATCCTTCAACGACGTTGTCCCTTTCGGTTTCAAGCAAGCAACGCCAGTTGTGCTCCTAGGTATTGAATGTGTTTTGGCTAATGATAAGACTCTCGCCCTTTTGTTCTCTGTTGCTGAACCGAAGAGAAGCTTGCGTTCAACTCACTACAAAAAAAGAATTATCCTTTTATTGCAAATGGGTATCGAATATGTGCCACTTCTTTCCTTGATCATGATTTATTTCAAAGGCATCAATGCAAATGTGTAGTTCTTTCCTCAGGCATCGCTTGGCCACAAAACTGATGGCAACTCCTCGCCCTACTTCAGCTGCATTTCTCTGGGAATTCTAGAATCCACCGAGGAGAATGTGCCGGATCCGGACGTATCTCAATAAGTTCACTGTCTGCACAAAAATCGTGGGTCATTTACCAGCACCGGAAAGGGCTTCCGTTTCAACGCAGCACAGAGTCAACACAAACTATTAAAAGAATAAGGCTCCTCACCTCAATCATTCCACTGCTATTATCACAAACAGTAGGCAGAATTTCCTCAGAGCTGCCATGGTTGATATTATCCTCTCCAATTTAAACAATATCATTTATTCTACTATCTTTTCTTATATAGTTCTATAAATTAAATGCAGGAAATTTATTTCTAACATATTGCTTTATGTTAATAGATATAAGTTTTAATTCAATTATTGAACGAGGCTGAATTTTTTTTAAGAGATTTGAAAGAAATTAATTATTTTATAGAATTAATTTGACATGTTTTTCGAGTTGGTTTAAGAATTTTTTTCTTTATTTGTTTAAAATATTTTTATTGTTTTTTTCAGTTTTATTTAAGATTATAAAGAATGCCCTACGAGTTAAAACAACCTATGATCCACATTACTTAACTTTTTTGTTCTTGTTCATAATCACATATTCAAAAAGACAATATTAATAAGAATTAATATGTATAATTTTATGATTTAAATTACATATTTAACAAGTTAATTCAGATTGATTTATTTTTTAATTTTTTAATGTTTAAATTTCATGTTTATTATATTAGTTTGTTAATTTTGTTGATTGATCATACTGATTTTTTTATTATTTTTTTTAATCATATTCCATCTTTCTATATTTAATTAATTAAAAATTAAATAATATTGTTTTTCTACTATTAAATAAAGGTCTTTTCTTTGTTTACCTTAATCATTTTATTTTTTAAAATATTTGTGTTCATTTATTATCGTTTCCTTTTATTTTATTATTTGATTTAAATAAAATTAATTTATCTAATTGATCAATCAACACTTAAATATTTTATTAAAAAAATAATACGGCCCACGGTGCAGTGGAGAACTATAATTCAACTAACAACAGAAAAAGAAGCAGAATATATCAAAAGTAAAGTATCTGATCAGTTCTTGAATATAGCTAAGAAGCATGATAGCTAGACAACTCATAACAAATCTTTTTTAAAAAAAAAAAGAAAAAGAAAAAGAAAAAAATACCTCGATAGAATGTGCTCGTTTTTGTTTAAGAAGTAAAACGAGCACTAGCTCGGTAAGGAGGGGAGACAGTGGAAGCTGAAGAGGGCTCACTCTTGTTTCTTTGTTGATTTTTTTGTCTTCAGTCCCATCGGTAAAACGTGAAGCTCATACATTTAATGGCGGGAAAGGAAAGAGATAAGGGGATAGGGAACGGTTGGGTGTTGATTTTTTACTTTAAAGCGTGGTGCTGGCTCATTAACTGGGTGGTCAGGCAGCCCACCTTACCTCCCTCGTCTGGTTAACGAGCAAGAAAACACACAGGCCCCTGCAAGATCAGGCCTTGCCGTATTCACACAAACCGCCATCTTCTCCATTTTCCCCTCTCCCTTTGTGGACACAGATATACCACCTCACTTCTCTGGTCGAAAACCAACCTGAGGGCCTGATTTTTGTGTGTTTGTTTAAATACTACAAATCGTTATAAGAATAAAAGATTCTCACCTTGGAGAATCTGAAAAAAGGGGAAGCTATTTTTAACAAAGTTCTGTACACCGATGATGACTAGCATTTGATTTCTTTCCCATTTCTGCAATCTTCAAAGAAGGTGCATGCAAGCTATCTGAGGGTGGAAGGCTTCTGGGATTTCATTATTCATTAAATGAAAATTTTATTCTGTAATAAAAGAGCGCTTATTTACTCAAATCGCTGATTCACAGTGCATGAGCCATGACCATGCTATTAAAATCTCAGGAACGAGGGAAAATCCGTGCATTTCATTTCATTTCGTCCAGTCTAGTATACAAAGAGCAGGAAAAGAAAGAGAAAACAAAGGAAGAGACTGAATGATTGTAGTGATCAAACACATTAATGCTATTTATGGGGCAATGACTTGGAGAAGATAAAAAGGCAATCTACACATGATTACATGTACCAACAAGTACATGCTTCATATTGTGACCATGTAGGTGAGAAAGAGAACAAAACCAAAGAGGAGCAAAACCAAACCAAACACGCCAATACTACACGGTCTCACAACTCACAATCCAAAACCATAATGATAAATAAGGAATGGGAAAAAGGGGGGCAAAATGGCAATTGCATATCTAGAAGCACTTCCTATGAACAATGGAGGGTCCTGATTCATCATACTCTCCCTTTGATATCCACATCTGCATATGACAGAACGGAAACAAATAAAAAATTAAATTCTAAAATCCATTGCCTGAATTAAAATGCTGAATGCCAAATAAATATAGACAGAAAGTATGTGGAAACTTCAGAACAGCGTAAAATAATTAATCCAGTAAATGTTATGACTTGGATTTCTAATTTTTCTGTTTTGTTTTTGTACCAATTACCATTGCCAATTGTCTTGTGAGTGTTATGGGTTTCTCAATTAATGGAAGTTAAAATTTTCAAATACAGAAATACAAAGAAGAAATTAAACATTTAATAGAATCCTCACGGGAGATGTACGATGGATACCTGTTGGAAAGTGCTGAGAGAAGCCAGTATAGATCCTCCAATCCAGACACTGTATTTTCTCTCAGGAGGTGCAACCACCTTGATTTTCATGCTACTTGGAGCAAGAGCTGTGATCTCCTTACTCATTCTATCAGCTATTCCTGGAAACATGGTAGATCCACCACTGAGCACTATGTTACCATACAAGTCTTTCCTGATATCAACATCACACTTCATGATTGAGTTATAAGTGGTTTCGTGAATTCCAGGTGCTTCCATCCCGATGAGTGATGGTTGAAATAGGACCTCAGGACAACGGAAACGCTCTGCACCGATGGTGATAACCTGGCCGTCAGGTAGCTCATAGCTCTTCTCAATTGAAGAGCTACTTTTAGCAGTTTCAAGCTCCTGCTCATAATCAAGAGCCACATATGCAAGCTTCTCCTTAATGTCTCTTACAATTTCCCGTTCAGCAGTTGTGGTGAATGAGTACCCTCTCTCTGTAAGGATCTTCATCAAGGCATCTGTTAAATCCCTTCCAGCAAGATCAAGCCTAAGGATTGCATGAGGAAGTGCATAACCTTCATAGATGGGGACTGTGTGACTAACTCCATCACCAGAATCCAACACAATACCTGAAAAGTACACCACAAAAAGAAAGTTACAGACAAATTTGAAGAGCATCAAACTTTTCTTTGTGATTGAAAACAGAGAAGGGTTTCAAAGATACATGTATCTCCTTCACACCTGTAGTACGTCCACTAGCATATAAGGAGAGCACTGCCTGGATAGCAACATACATGGCAGGGACATTAAAGGTTTCAAACATAATCTGTGTCATTTTTTCCCTGTTGGCCTTAGGGTTCAGGGGAGCTTCAGTAAGTAGCACAGGATGCTCTTCAGGAGCCACACGAAGCTCATTGTAGAAAGTGTGATGCCAAATCTTTTCCATATCATCCCAGTTGCTAACAATCCCATGCTCGATAGGGTACTTTAACGTGAGAATACCTCTTTTTGACTGGGCCTCATCCCCAACATAGGCATCTTTCTGCCCCATTCCGACCATAACACCTGTATGCCTAGGCCGACCAACAATACTTGGGAAGACTGCCCACAATACTTGGGAAGACTGCCCTTGGAGCATCATCTCCAGCAAAACCTGCCTATTGAAGAAGCAAACACTTCAAAGTTATATGCATGTTCAAGTGAACTAAAAAAGGCTCTCACAACATTGTGGCCCAAAAGGAACACAAATTGTTAAAAGACAACCACACTCACCTTAACCATTCCAGTGCCATTATCGCATACAAGAGGTTGGATTTCCTCATCATCAGCCATGGTTTATACTGATCCTGCAAGTCGAGCAGCACCATCTAGTCAAGGCAGAGAACCATAGCAAGGTACAATAGTATTTGGAAAAATAGTCATAAATTCACCATGCAACAGAAAAGATTGGTCTTTGGAAAGACAAGATAATTGTACTTCAACAATGAGAAAAGAACTGTTTACGTCTTGGAGAAACAAACTTGAACGAAGTGTTATGTACTTTCATTGAAAGTAAACTTAAGAAAGACAAAGTGTAAACCAGCAATACAACAATTTAATTCTTTATTTGTGGCAATACCAAACCAAAGGCTAGTGCTCCCTACACCACCTCTAATGTTAACACAATCCAATGTTAGCTTATGGGCATAATAGGTGGTGTTTGGTGATAGGTTATGAAAAAGAAGGATGAATTATTACTGGAGTAATTATTACAATAGCAATTTTTAAGGCTGGCACAATTGGTTTGTAAGAATGTTTGGTGTTCTAATAAATTGAGGGGTTAAAAGTTAGTGGAAAAATAAAAAAAATATTTGGTGTGTATGTTTAGGGAAAAAGGAGGAGAGAGAGAGAAAAAAATTACTTACTTAATGGTTAAAATTTACCCTCCAAAACACCAACTCAAGGTATACTAGTTGCCCTCCTTAATAATTAAGCCCACTCAAAAATTGATCCTATCATACTTAAGATGACCAGGGTAAAATTTAACCACCATAAATCCCCTACCATACACCCCCCAACGATCACACCAGTTATACCAATCACCCATTTTTCTTGCACACAACAAAAATCAAGTGTGCAAATGCTTCCGTTCAGAAAATCTCATATCCAGAATCAAGGTAAACATTTGTCTTATAATCCATATACAAAAACAATAAGTCCAAATTCAAGACCCCTAATAAAGTTTTAGTGCAATTTCTATAGCAAATTACATGTCTTGAACGTAAAAATATCTTAATTGATTATTGTACTTCAACAATAAGAGCACACTTGTCCACATTATCAAGAAACAAGCTTTGAAAATAATGTCAAATACTTCAACTGAAAGCAGCACGCGACAATTTGATTCCCTGTTCATTGCAATCCTAAGAGAAAGGCCAACGATTCCTACACCATATTAAAGGTTAACGAAATCGCCTATCAGCTAAATGAGCACAAAATAGAACATGCCAGTCATATCAATCACTCATTTTTATAGCATGCAGCGCAAACCACAAATGCAAATCAACAAATCCCAAATCCACAGCCCAGGTAAACATATTTCCTAGCAGAAAACAAGAAGTCCATGTCCAAAAACCCGGCAAATAAGCACTACGCTAACTGACATTTGCAGTTAAGAGTCCTAGTACAGTTCCTACCGCCCAAAGCATAAGTCTTGAACATGAAACACACAAAGCATACATCGAATGTTCCTGTTTCCAATAATCAACAATTGATATTATAAACTTAAGCACAAAATGATCCAAGTAATAGATCCAATCATTGATAATAAAGACTATAAAGCACACAGAAATCAAATAACAAAAGAAATTCAGAGCACAAAACACTAAAATCCACAAGTAAAAAGCACTGATACTGGCAAGAAATAATCAAAACTAAAAGCAAGCAAGCAAACCCAATTCTTGAATAAAGCAAGGAAACACTATAAACAATTCAAGAAACACACTTTCCTTAAAGAGACAACGTACACTGAGATTCTGATGAAATAGAAAACCAAAACTGAGAGCAAAAAAGGAAGAAACCCAAGTTTCTTCTGTTGTATGCTCACAGTGAATGAGTTGTCTAGAGAATGTGCTTGCTTTTATTTAAGAAGTGAAAGAAAATAAGAAAAAGCTGGAATTTTTGGGCTAATGAGATTGAAGTGAAGTGGGCAGGGGAGGGGTCACTTTCTTTTCTTCCTTTCTTCGATGCCACGGGAAGAAGTGACTGAAGAGAAACAATGCTAAAAGCAAAAGCAAAAAGAGAAAGAGGAGGGGGAACAGGTGGGTATTGTGCCACTGGACTGACAGTGTGGCAAGTGGAGGATTTGCTTGCTTGCCTGCCTGCCTGCCTTCCTTTACTTTGGACAGTATCTCCAGTGATGCTTCTCGTTTTCTTTCATTTTCTCTAGTTTTTCCAACATATTTTTCTTCTTTCTTTTTTAAAGTAAATTACAAAAGAAGTTAATGTGATTTTAACCTTAAGGTGTTCTTACAAAACCCGAATTGAGAATCAATTCAAGACAAAATTAGGGTTATAGATTGAAAAATCATTTTAATTAAAAAAAAATTGATAAAAAAAATCAATTAGTTGGGAGTCGAGTTTAAACTTAAATTTACTTTAATCTATTTGAATTTTTAAAAGTGAACCGAGACAAACTTCTGGATCTCAAGTTGCAATCCCTTGGTTGTGTTTTGGAGATATATATATATATATATATATATATATATATATATATATATATATATATATATATATAAGTGGGGGTAAAAGTCTTCTATATCCTAAAAATTGCTAGGGTGGATTAGAATATGTAAGTATAATATCAAGAATACATGCGGGAACTTCCTTCTTGCGTTTCCCGTATGGGCCTTTTGCAGTCACTGCCCTTGGTGAATGGTAATGATGCCTCTTGCACATTTGCTATAAAACCAACATCTTGAAGTGTATTTCAAACAGGGAATTCTGTTTCCATCGCCCTTTCTCATTGTTCACTGTTATAGAGGGAGATGTAATTTTATCCAGCAAATTCGAGTGAATCTGATTTTTTTTTTTATAATTTTTTTTTCAATTCTAACTGGTCATTTTGTTCATCTCGGGAAATATCTGGAGTACACTTTTCCGGTGGAAAGGGCAGGACTCTAAACTCTCCAGCACTTTCACTCAATATCAGACTTGCAAAGAAGCTTTGGACTTCATCCTGTGACCTCTTTCTAGAGTCAAGACTCACTCCTGATAGAACATGCTCTTATTCTTGATTGCTTACATGCATGTCGCATTGCACTTTACCTGAAGAACCACGAACTGAGCAATCAAACAGCGCACCAGAACTGAATCTGCAGACCAAGAAGCTTTCAACAAAGAGGAAAAAGCAACGCAAATAATACTTGGCAGGGAACACTGCTAAATTAAGGAGTGCTCATTGGAACTCACAACTCACCATCTCTTTCTGTGATTTTATGCTCCATCAGGATTGATGCTTCTTAAACCCTGTAACTCGTGTTTGTTCAATGTATTAGACCTTTCCCAATATACCGCACCATGATCCTCTCCCCCTTGTTGGAAGATTTTTGACATCACCTTGTTTCTTGATTTTCTTGAACATGTATAATAAAGTTGAAAGTTTTAGAAACATACTTCTAGTTGTGCCTTTGTGTGCGGTATGTGTAAGTTTTGAAAGCTTGTTTGCTTGAGGACATCTTTCAATATTACCACCTGTGATGGCATAGCATGCTTGTCTCACGCTATAAGATAATGCTTTATGCCTGATTGTTCTGCTACTATAAAGTCAGAATGAAGAAATCAGTTCATTCTTTTGCACGCGGGTTTGATATTTTTTTTTTTATCAATCTTGAAAAAAATGTTAAGAGCGCTGAAGTGACCATCACTGAGTTATGAGGAACTTGCCGTCTGCTCATTTTCTCTAATCTCTTCTCTTCATGCACGCTCGAAAAGGTTTGTGTTCTGAATTTGGATACAGGACCATCAACAATGGATTCGCCCCGGACGTTTATCGATTCTGTATGGCCGGATGAAGGTCGTGTATTAACTGAACTGGGCACAAGCACCACCAATTGCTCCGATCTGCTTAATCACAGATGACCCTTGAGACATTATTACGTAAATCAAATATATTATATATTGATCATGTCGATAAATTTATTTGTGTAAACCATTGATATTAAAACCACGAATTAATTTTTAAAATTTTATGATTTTACGAGTTAATATATATTTAATATGTTAAATTGAATTAAAAATTAATCAAATTTAATTTGTATAAAATTAATAAAATTAATAAACTCAATCTAATTTTATAAATTTATTAAATTTGTGATATAAATCAAGTCAAATTTAAATTTAACTTTAAAATATTTATTGATTAATTTTATGAAATTGATTATATCTTTCAAATTATATATTAGATAAAACTAAAATTTTATAAGAAAATATTAAATACATAAAAATATAAGTTTTCAGGTAAAATACAATTAAGAAACATAATATTTCACATGATTAAAATTAATAAATTAATATAATTAAATATCTCAAACAAAATTTTTATGCATTGTTTAGAATATATATAAAGCTATAAATAAAATTTTACTTCAATTAAAATAAAAATAAAAATTAAAATTTTAAAACTTTTTAATTATATATTATAAGTTGATAATTCATTCACATAAAAAAAATATGTTTAAAATTAAAAGAGAATAATATATTTAAAATTAGGATTCAAAGGCATCAATAAATATGTAAAAATTGAAGATCGAAGTTATATAAAAGAATTATAACACGGAATTTTTTATATTATTTCATTTTATTTATTTATTTAATTTTAAATTATTATTTTAAATTTGAAAATTTTCAACGCATTAGCCGACGTCCATGCTTTGATATTAAAATTAATATCTTTAATATTTTCTTTTTGAGTATTTTGCAATGACAAGATGAGATCTTATCTCCTGGATTTGATTTGCTAATTGAAGAGCCCTATCTCATCAGCCAAAGTCGTTCTTCAAGTCTCTTTTCTCGTACAAACAAACAGAACACAATCTTTGGACTTTTACGGGTAATAACAAAATCTCTTTCAATTTGATATTTATAATTTCTCTGTGAATTTGTTGTTTATGGCACTAAATTTGATTTCCCTTTTATCTAAATTTTGCTAAGAATTAACTTACAATCCCATCTCAGATTCATAAGTTGTTGTCTGTGTATAAGCATTAGTTACAAGCAAATCGATATGCTAGTTCCATCCTAAGCTTTTCAATCCTTTTTTTTTTTAATTTACTGTACAATTTATGAGTGCCTTTATATGCTACTGAGGTTATGATGTCTACTGTGTTAGACGATTTATGTATACCATTTTATTTTTATTGCATACTTTGAGAAAGTGATGTGCCATGCCTTTTATGGCGATTTAGTTAAAACTACTTAGCAATGAGCTCTGAGAGTGTTAAAGATGACTGTCTTGCGTGGGCAGCGAGAGACCCCTCTGGAGTCTTATCTCCTTACAAGTTTAGTCGCAGGTATGCTTTAGGTCTTCCCTTGAAGGTTGAGTTTCGTTTTTTATATGCAATGTTTATACCAGCGGTTGCAATTTACAGCTTAAGTTTCGAATAAGAGTTTTTTTATTTATTTATGGATGTTTTGTCAAGTATAAGCTAGAAGAACTGGTGATTTTTTTTTTCCGCTTAATTCAAAAGACTATTGTTTTTTGAGATAACAGTCAAATACCCGAGCTCTTTGATGTTGTTAGCTGTAACCCAGAATGAATTGGCTGTGCTTCCACAATTCTTCTTGCCTTTGTAACCGTTGGCTAAAGGTAATCTGGGAAATTCTATTCAGGGCTCTTGGAAAAGATGATGTTTCGCTAAAAATAACGCACTGTGGAGTTTGCTATGCTGATGTTATCTGGAGTAAGAACAAGCATGGAGATTCGCGCTATCCATTGGTGCCTGGGTATGTGGCCTAATTGAATAATATCACCAACTTTGATGATAAAACTAATTTTATAGTTTTATTAAACTTAAGTAGTTATGGTTATTTGCTTACAGACATGAGATTGCTGGAATTGTAAAGGAAGTTGGTTCCAGTGTCAGCAACTTCAAGGCTGGTGACCATGTTGGAGTAGGCACTTATGTTAATTCTTGCAGAGAATGTGAGTATTGCAATGACAAGGAAGAAGTTAGTTGTGAAAAAGGATCGGTTTTCACTTTTAATGGCATTGATGCTGATGGCTCGATTACAAAGGGTGGATATTCTAGCTACATCGTTGTCCATGAAAGGTAAATACTTTTGTAATTTCTGCCTTTGTTCTTATATTTTCTGTTTATTTTGTTATACATCAAGAAATTTAGAGATGAACTATCCATGAGAAATAAGTTGACTTTGCTGTTGCTTTGTCACCATGAAATTCCAATGATTTGCTGTATTTCAGAGCCTAGACATCTCTTCAGCATCAAATAGTAATATAATGCGTGTTCTTAGTGCAAGGATCTAACATTAAAAAAACAAAAGAAAAATCAATGCCAAGGCTTCTAGAGTTAAAATGATACTGTTGACCTATCAATCTGATGCTTCGAAAATTGAGCCAGCTTTCACTCCATCGGTTGTGTTGAATCTACAGGTACTGCTTTCGGATACCTGATGGTTATCCTTTGGCCTCTGCAGCACCTCTGTTTTGTGCTGGAATCACTGTGTACAACCCCATGATGCGACATAAGATGAACCAACCTGGTAAATCTCTTGGAGTGATTGGGCTCGGTGGTCTGGGTCACATGGCAGTGAAGTTTGGCAAGGCTTTTGGATTGAAAGTAACTGTTTTAAGCACAAGTGTATCTAAAAAAGAGGAAGCCCTGAGTGTGCTTGACGCAGACAATTTTGTGATTACATCCGATCAAGTGCAGATGAAGGTGAAGTCACAAGAATTTTTGGGAAGCATGTTTTTATTTAATGACATAAGTGATATTAATAATCATGTTTGCTCCCTATTTTCCAATTGTTGATTTGTTTCTTTGATATCTGATATCTTTTATGCAGGCCTTGTACAAATCACTAGACTTCATAATCGACACAGCATCTGGCGATCACCCATTTGATCCATACTTGTCTCTTTTGAAGACTGCTGGTGTTTTTGTTCTTGTTGGGTTCCCAAGTGAAGTCAAATTCAGTCCTGCGAGCCTCAATATCGGTAACTTACTCTAGCAAATTTAGTTCTTAGTTTCTTTCTAGCCGAACTTTCTGATAGTCTTCTGTTGATATAAGAAATTGCAAGCGGAATTGATAGCTTAACCTACCATACTGGCAGGTATGAAAACTGTAGCTGGTAGCATAACAGGCGGTACAAGAGTGATCCAAGAGATGTTGGACTTCTGTGCTGCTAATAAAATTTACCCCGGGATTGAAGTTATTCCAATTCAGTATATAAATGAAGCTCTTGAGAGGATGGTAAAGAACGACGTGAAGTACCGGTTTGTGATTGATATTGAGAAGTCCTTGAAGTGATAGCATGGAGGCAACCAGGGAAATCTCCTCATTTCATGCATACAGTCATTATATGCATGTTGGATGCCAGGGGTTTTTCTTCTATGAAATATATTTGGGTTTGATCTCATCCTTGGTGTTGTCGAAATAATGATCCAGAATTTCGCGAATGAATCATTTATATCCAGGAATATTGTACCGCAGCAATAACAGTATTTATTACCTACTGTTTATTAAGTGTGGCGCTCTATCCAATAAAAGAAATAGCAGTTTTTGTATTTTTGAGGTGTCCTTTCTCGTTTCTCTATTGATGCTTCTGAGTACTGTTACCGCCAAATATCACACGATTCCATGCAAATAGACTTGAATGGCTTCGATTAGAAAGTGGCATGAGAACGTTGAAGATGAAGACAAAACCCTTGTTGCTGTACCTGCATAACCAAGGACATAACTTCTGATGTGAGCAGCTTCTATGTATTAACATTATTATTAGCTGACAAAACCTATATATTAGATTGACACGAAGAAACGAGTTGGATAGACTCTGTAAACCACAACCTGAGTAAGTTGGACGGAATTATTATTAGCAAGACCTTAATGAACAAATCCACTACAAATATAACAGATGATTGATTACCTGGAGAATTAGTGACGCACCACCTGCAATATTTCTGGTCAAGGTCAAAATAGAAGTGTGTCAACAATTGTTTTTTAAAGTATGCATTTATAATCTTCACTTTCTCCATCCTCAGAAGCTAATCTGTAAAATGGTAAAAGTTGAGCTGAAGTTTTTCATCATGAGTTCATTTAGGCACGTACCCGAGTAAAACTTCCATGAAGAAAGTGAAATTTGGGGTGACATTACTTAATGCACTTGCAACTCCTGAGGAACTGCGCTCAACCAGCATAGTTAAGATAGGCGGTAAATGATGCGGGTGTCTGCCTCACCTGGGCTAAATGGATAGTTGTATCGAGATATTTATGGCTCGATAGGGTGGAGCTAAGCTTAAAAGTGGGTTTGAGTTGCTTAAAATAATTGGTTTGGCAAAAAAATTCATAATTTCCAATCTGCATATTCAATTGTACGCAAGTTTTACTAGGAGGTTCCAAAAATCAAGTTCTACATGGGGTTATGGGAGGGGTTGCTCACTTATTATTCTCGAATTCTCTAGTTTGTTTAAGTCTATTTTTAAATTTATTTAAGCAAAATTATAAATCTCTTCTACTTGGAGTAAAGTTTGAATTAAAGTCTTTCTGTGGTAAGTTGTGGTTGCTTTTTTTCTTGTGTTATCTTTGGCCACGTCATCATAATGAAAGGTGGATGATCCCAAATTGCTTTAAATTTTATTTGTATGCAGAATATTCAAAGATTACAAGATCTTTATAAAAAAGAAAAGAAATCATAACAATCATAATCTTATTTATCTAAGGGATTATGTAACTACATGGAATTATTCTAATCAATCTAATCAATCAAATATCTAGATAAACTTAAGCCTAATAATCAAAACATAAAAAAAAAAGACAAAATACCATAACAGATAAATAACTATGGTTAAAAAATAGATGATAATCACCTCTTAACTTTGATGTCACTTTTTCAACACTTCTCCTTAATATCAAAGATATACATTCTAATCCTTTTCCTCGTAGCTTCAAATCTGTTATTAATTAAATACTTGGTAAACAAATATGCTAACTATTCATTTGAGATGTATTAAACTAACTTTAACTCTCCTTCGTGCTGAAATTGTCTAATTACATGAAACTTAATCTTCATGTCACGAAAAACAAAATTTTTTAAAATAATTATTGTTAGAGTTTTATCACAAAACAATTTTATAAGATGTCGTTGATTAAAGTCCAGATCGGTCAATATTTTTCTTAACAAAATCAATTGCTTTACTACCATGTAAGATGCTATATACTTTATCATTATAGTAGAATGTGCAATAACTGATTGCTTTTTAGAGTGTTCATCATTTCACCATCACTTTAATAGAGTTAGATTTCACAAAATATATGCCTAACTCTACAATCCCTTTCAAATATATTAAAACCCTATTAGCTTTCACGAAGTGAATTTGACTTGAACTTTGCATGAACCTAAAAAGATAATTAATATCAAACATACAATATTTGGATGTATAATAATGAAATATAATAAGCTCTCAACTAATTTTTTTTAAGCTTTATCATCCTGTAGCTTCATTTTCTTCTCTTTTTTTAAACTTCTCTTTTAACACCATAAAAGTACTAAAGAACTATTTAGGATTATGGTAGTAGTTACGATTCAAAATATGTTTCGCTTAAAAATACATAAAAATAATTTTTTATTTTTAAAAAATTATTTTTGAAATCTGCACATTAAAAAGATCCAAAAACATGAAAAAATAAATTACTTTTTTTTAAAAAATTTGAATTACTAGATTATCAACCTCTCCTTTTTTTTTTTCTCCTTTTTTCTGTAAGAGTTCTAACCCCTGGTTATAATTTTTCTATACTATTAAAATATGAGAAATTTAATTGATAGTAAAATAGATTAAATTAAATTAAAAAACCTAAATCAATATAAAAAATAGTGAAATTAAGAAAATAAAAAGTAAATATAGTGCTAAATTATTAGAAAGAAAAAAATTATAGGGACAAAATAAATATATAAAACTAAGAGGGGTCAATGTTTAAATAACAGAAGGTTAGGGGTTTATGTATAAATGATAAAATGACCCCTAGTGTGAAATCCTAGAAATTTATAATTTACATATGCAGATGATTTGGTGGAAATTTTGTAAAACCCCAATAAAAGACTTTACCATGATGAATTGAATAATGAGAAGTAAAAAAAAAATTATGGTAAATTGTAAACTCTCGATCAAATTTTATGATATTAATAAAATTATTGATTATTCAGAACCGAGAATGGGATGAGCTAGTTAAAATAAAATAAAATGAAATAATATTGAATTATTAGAAAAGAAATTTTAGAGAGAGATTTTTTTTTGCATATTATTTTAAAAATGGACCAAGAAAAGGCATTTGGTTAAACAAAAAGATACCCAAACTTGATATAAGGGTGTTTTAATAAATATAGATAGATTTGCTAAATAAATAGCAAAATTATGCAAAAATTAACTAGGAGAGCCGAATGAAAGGAAAAAAAAAGGGGGAGAAAAAGAGAGAAAGAGAGTGTTTTAAGAACAAACATTCAAATGGCCATATCTTTAAATTTCATTGTTAGATTGGTCTGGTTTTTAGATGTATTATGGTTCTCACCACCCTCTAACATCTAACTATTGGGATCTGAATGTTCTAATTTGGTGTGAGAGATATAACCCTCGCAATATTTCAAGGAAAATTTGACTGCGAGTTAGTCATGGTCGTTAGTAGTTTTTGTATTTGTCTACTGTTGGATTTTGCTTAATTTTTGATATATTGGTCATATTGATGAGATCTTCATTATGAATGCGAAGATCAAAATTTTTGATAATAAGTTATTCATCGGAGAATAGTATATTATCAATTTTCAAGTTCGTTTTAGTTTTGTCTTGATTTAGGAAGATCTAACCGTTAAAATGCCATGATTTTTTGGTATGTGTTTTATGGTATAATGGTGATTAACTTCACTGTTTGGATTGTATTCATTCAGATTAAGTTGGGACAAACTTGAACCTTAATGAAACATTTGTTTAAATTAGGTTAGCAGAAATGAAATGAATGGAAAGTGTGGTGGCTTGATTTGTGTTTAACCATTAAAGGCATGTTAATTGTGATTTAAATTGAAGAAAATCCTTAGTAACTTTCCTTAGGCATGTTCGACCATATTATTAATAGTAGAAAAAGAGAGATATTAGTTGTTCCAATCTATATATTGGGACTTAATAGTTTTATCACCCATCTTTCGACTGTTATTAGGGAACCAAAATGATAAAATTGCAAATTAGGTTCTTCACAAAGAGTGTAAGTATAGATGTTATCTTTTAAACAAAACCGACCTTACATAATTTGAGTTATAGAACTCCAGATATGGATTGAAAATTAAAGAAGGGTCGAATTGTCTTGTACTTGACAGATTTTGCTGAGTACTATCATAGATAATTTCAGGGATGTTAAGGGCATAATTGGTCTTCCAATCCTTTAATAGAGTTGTAAAACCGCATCTTACCTTTTCAAGGAGCCAAACGACACTTAAAACCGAATTTTATTACTTTACTTACGAATTAGATGGTAAATAGTGTTCTCGAGTGAAATTTGATTCGGAAAGTGTAATAAGATAGTTGAAAAAAATAATCAAAAAATGAAATTAAAACATGGTGATGAATTCATGTGAATGAGATTGTAATAGTATGAGAAAATTAGAAGAGGGTACTAATTGTATCTCTTGATTTTTAAATAGAAGAGATGCCTGGAGTAGGGTCGTCAGGAGTTGAAGGGACTTAATTGATAGGGGAAACAGGTAGGTGCATTACACCTTGTGTTTTTAATTTGTGTAAACTCGTTGATAAATTTAAGAATTTATTATTTTATTAATTTGATAAATATTAGAATGAATATGAATACCATGAATACATTGATGTGTATTAGTTATGATATAACTGGAATGGATATGAGTGTTTTAGGTATATTGATTTGTATCAAACTTGTGATGATATTATTGGAATGAATAAGAGTACCTCACGTACAACGGTATAGATCAATTAGTTAGGATAAATTGGCTCTTAAAAAAATATTTTTGACACTCTTATACGGTATGTGATATGATTAGGGGTTGAGATAAAGAGAAAATGTTGAATTATGGATGTTGTGTGTAAATGGAAAGGTTGATGAATCTTAACAGATTCATCTCCTGACTTGTGGAGAGAATTTGAGTAAGAGGATGAAGAAATTAGGATTACATTCCTTATAATAATTGTAATTTTGGATGTTAACTATCTAAAACAAGTGGTCTTACTTAATTTGGAGATATAAAACTCCAATTATGGGCCACTAACCGAAACTAGGTCATGACAGACCCTATAGGACAATAGGTCTAATTTGTTGATGAATAATTTCAAGTGTCTTAGGGGTAGAATTGGATTCTCCTCCCTTCATGAGACTTGTAGCCCTGTGTCTTAACTTTTTGAGAAGACCAACCTTGCTTGAAACAGAGTTCTAAAACTTCAGATATAGTCAATAGTCTGAGGAGAGGTTGGAATACAACCTCTACTAGCAAATTCAAAAAATTATTAAAGCAACTATTTAAACGTGTTAAAGGGTGAAAATTTGGGTCCTTTTCCTTCGAGGAACATGTGATATCATATCCTAGCTTCGAAACGAAACGAGCTATATTTGAAATGAAAATTTATAATGATAACTATGGTTGGACAAAGAATGACAATATTGATTGATGAAATTGGCATAGACTAGTATATAGTAAGTGTATGTTAGGATCTCGGGTAAGGGGATCGCCATGCATGGATTATGATACATTTAGTATATGTTAGGCTCTTATATAAGGGGATCACCATGCATCAATGCCTATAGGACATGGACTAACATACATTTAGTGTATGTTAGGATTCCGAGTAAGGGGATCACCATGCATGAACTAGCATATATTTAGTAAATGTTAGGATCCCTGGTAAAGGAATCATCATGCATCAATGCCTCTAGGGTATGAACTAGCACACATTTAGTGTATGTTATGATCATAGGTAAGAGGATTAACATGTATCGACTAACATCCATTTAATGTATATTAGGATTTCGGGTAAAGGGACCGCTAAACATCGATGCCTATGAGGTGATGATGATACCAGTGAAATTGGTATTAACAATGAGTTAGGCAGACATAGTTATGGTTAATCTTATAGAATTTTAAATAAAAGTTGAAAATGAAAGATGAAACAATTTTAGTTATTGAATAAGAAAGAGTTCCAATAAAAAAAATAGAGAAGTGAATAGAATATAAATACATGTTTGTCTTTTTTAAATTGTTGGATATTTATGTTACTATACTTTTTGTGATGTTCATGTTTAATAATATGTATTTTGTTTCAGGACCATCGCGTGCACGATAAGAGTAAATCCTAGTTTTTGTTCATTTTTTTGTTATGTAGTTCTAGCAAGTATATCTTTGTATTTTAAAATATTAAAATATTTATATAACTTAATTTATATAATTGATGTTTAAACTTGAATAAATGAACTTAACTCTTAAATTCATATAATCATGTTTCATGTATGCGTGTTTATCTCATTTATTCCTCTATAATAATATTTGTTGTTCAATGTATATTATAAATATTATAGTTGTGATAATGATGATGTTTATAGGATTGAGACCCATGACAATTGGGTTATAATTAAGTTATGAGATGTAAGATATTAAAAGTTAAACAGAGTATATATTAATAACTTGAGACCTCCTGGTATAGGAAAAACTCCGCTAAAATTTTGATGAAAATTTTAGTAGACTTTTATATGAGAATTGTAAAAAAAAATAAAATTCAATCGTATTTTCAAGTACCAAATTATATATATATATATATATATATGGGGTATTACAGTTATTATCTTAACTCTTTTCTTTTAAAACTACAACAAGGGCTCTTACACTTTTGCCTTCTTGTTGATAGACTTGTTTTTGCTTTACTACTTATAATGCATTTAGATTTATTTCTGATAAATATCTTTTAGTTTTCTATGAAGCTAATTTTATGATTAAATTTTTTTAATAAACTTACTAGAACCTTCTCTCATATCTTGGAATCAGAAAAATCTTTCTTAATAGCCTCACTTGATTCACAATCTTAAAAATTTGATTTGAAAAGTCTTGATTTCCTTTATCTTCATACTTTCAAATTGTCTTCTAAGATTCAAGATTTATATTTTTTTAGACTTCTCCTCACCATGAAATTTAACTTTTAACCCATCTCATGCTTATTTTGCAGTTTAACGAGCTGTAATTGTGAAGATTTCTTCACTCAGATCATCATAAAAACAAGTAAGAGCTTTGTATAGTTTTTTCTTTTCTTCATTAAAGAATTTTATCTATGCAATTATCGGATTGTTTTTTAATGAAGTTGGTTGCTTATCACTTTCTCCTACAAATCAGAGATCGAGCCTCCATTTTAACAACCCATACACCATAATCTTGCATTGTGAAAACTGGTGTTTTTGGTGGAAAGCTTAAAGCTTCCATTTTCAAACCTTACTAATCCCTCCTATTTCATTCACAACCTTTCAAAGATAAAAGGTGGGCTCTGATATTAAATGTTGTTAAATGGTATTAAGAGAACTTAGCTTAATCAAGGAACAAAGAACCAGGAGTAAAACAAGAACATGGAAGTTACCAAATGTTATTAAATTGTATTTCAAGAACTTAGCTTAATCAAAGAGCAAAGAACCAGGAGCAGAACAAGAACAAGAACATGGAGGTTATTGCCAACCCTGAAATTTTATTTATAGGCAAAATCCAATATCACAAGATCTTTATCATAAAGAAAAGGAATCATAACATCCATAATCTCATTTATCTATGGGATTACAGAACTACGTAGACTTATTCTAAGTGAAACAAACATCTGGGTAAACTTAAACCTAAAAATCAGAATATATATATATATAATCTCTCGCTTTGGTGCCACCACTTCAGCAGTTAATTGGGAGGATGACATTTCTTTCTTTTGGTAGTGGAAGACACGATCTCTCCAGCAACATTCTTAATAATTAAAAGGATGCCCCACTATTCAACACAGTATATTCCTTTCTCTTTCTTTCTTTCTTTCTTTCCTTTTTTTTTTTTTTGCTCTGATGTCTAATATCTTTTATGCAGGTCTCATCCATATTACTGTACTTTATGATCAACACAGTATCGGGGAATCACCGTTTTGATCCATACATGTCTGTCTTAATTGAAGACTGCTGGTGTTTTTGTTCGTGTTGTGTTCCCAAGTCAAGTCAGATTCAGCCCTGCAAACCTTAATATTGGTAACTTACTGTGGCAAAACTTACCCCAAGATTGAAGTGATTCCAATTCAGTATGTAAATAATGACTTGAAGTACCTGTTTGTGATTGATATTGAGGACACCTAGAAGTGATAGCATGGATTTTCTGATATGACCAACGCAATGCGATGTTACTTTAAACTGAACTGACAATTCAGAAAAGAAAAGAAAAAAAAATAAAATCCAAGTCATACAGTAGAAAACTGAAACTAGATAGTCCTTTCATCACAACCTTACTATTACTAGGTAAATGGATGGCGCGTTGATGACATTGACTCCCACTAACTAGTCATTGTTTTTGGCTGGTCCTTTTTGAGCAGTTAGCAAGACGTTCCATTTAAACTTTATTTTCCTGTGGGTAGGAAAAAAGTGTGTTTGGTGAACTTTATTCAAATACAAGACACCACTGGGACTTCAAAAGCCACTTTGATAATTGCTGACAGTCTTGCATTTGAATTGGTCCAGGTAAGTCTGAATACTCACTTCCCTTCGCTTGTGTCGGGATTCGTCATTGGGTAGTCATTTATGGAAGTTTCCGATGCTTTACCATCAGCTAAGCCTTTTCCCTCATCAGGCTTCCGCAAAAGCAATTGCTGAGAATAGTACAGCAATGACAACTTGCAGTGAACCAAACATTAGCTGCAAAAACTGGCCCCTTGTGACTAAGACACCAGGTTTGCGGGTAGAAGACCAATGCTGAGTTCACAACTCCCTGTAACAGAATACATCAGTAAAAAGCAATTGACCAGTGTCAAAGTTAGATAGCTATTGCAGAAACTCTTACATAGTATATAGTGGTCAGGAGCTGCACATTCCAATCCAACTTCCATATTGCAGGATTTCTTGCAAAAACAGCACAAGAAAAGAAGATTGGATTGATGGCAAATCAAACTGTTTAGTGATAAACTGGCTGGATATACTTCGTAAACTACAGCCTGAGTGAGAAGGTCAGAATTATCAGCAAAATCTTAATGAAAATATCTACTTCCAATAAAACAGATGAATGACTACCTGGAGAATCAGCCATGCAATCCACGCAACATGACTGTTAAGAATAAGTGCAGAACCTTTAATCCAGTTTTCTTTAGCATGCCTGTACCCACCAGCAGAACCTTTGGTGCTATAGATGTTTATCAGTGCCAGTCTTCACTTTCTCCATCCTGAATGGGATGGCAGCAAATTAATAAAGTTTGATCTGGTGGACACAAAATTGATACATTATGAGGTCACTTGAGCACATACACACCAGAGTAAAACTGCCATGATGAATGTCAAACTCGAGATAACATTACTCTGCAACTGTGAGAGAAGTTTACTTATGTTATATGCTTAAAAGTACACAAGGCATCAAAAAAAATTATTTTCCACAAATGCATGAATTCACAATCATATTTCTTTACCTTTCAATTATATAAGCAAAAGGGCCCACAAAAATCATCGCAATGAGATGACGGTGAACCACAAATACTAGTTGATAGAGTCCCTTCTCAAAGCAATTTCCATGAGGATATTAGATCCTCCATAAGCTAATTGAACTAGTAACATCGCTGCATATGGAGCACTGGCTTGCATGGTTATGAATTGCTTCCACTGCAATAGAAGAGAGAACGGTTCTTCATTTTCCCCTTTAAATAGTAACGAAGGATCAATCTCAGCAACTTCTTCTATAATAAATTCTGTGTCTCGTGTGGAAGAATGACACCTCTTTTTTAATTTAGTGGAATTCACAATCAGTGTAGCAACATGCTAGATAAGAAGGATGCCCCACTATTACTGAAAGAGCATGCTTTACGAACAAGAAGCCAGCTATCTCTGAAATGCCTTTCCTTTTCCAAATCCACAATTTCTTCTGAAATCTATGGCCACAAACTGAAAATATATATATTAGAGTACTTTGTGACACGAACATGTTCTGTTCAAAATTAAACCTGATCATTTTCTGGGAATAATAGTTCAACTTGTTCATTCTTCAACTCTGATGTCTACATGGAGCAACTTTATGTCTTTATTCTTCAACGTATCCAACTAGCTCCTCGTCGATTTGTTATGGTTACTTGACATGAAATTCACAAAATATTTTGTGAGGTTCTTCATCAGCCTATTAATGTTAGTTTGTCTGTGTGAGAAAATAGAAGGGGAATTCTGATGTATGTGGTCTAAATTGTGTGTTTGCTAGAATTGGATGCTCTTTACTATAAATTCTACGGTGATATCTGAAAAACAAATCATGTGTTGTTGCAATTCTTGTTAGGAAAACAAAACTCGTGAACTATGATGATTCGTTTGTGGGAACAAAAGGTTGGTTAATAAAGACATGAGTTTAGAGCATCCAATTCCTTTCCATCTTTGCAATGGACCGATCAATGTCATGCTGCAGAATATTTTTTTCAGATAGAAAGGAAAAGGGGGGAAAATTGATATTAGAGGTTAAGAGAGAATTTGACAGCAGAGGAACAGAAAAAGAAAATCATTGTCAGTCAGAGAAGCAGTTTACTTGATATAACTTGCCACACCACTTTATATATCAGAGACACAAGCAGAGAAAACAGAGTCTTTTTCGATATCGGAAGATTTCTCTGCTGGAGATCAACTACTATGTATTTCTTGTTTCTCAGCCTTGCTTCTTCCCCGCAGGATACCATAAAGACCTCCATCAATAAGAATACCACCCAGTACAGAGAAACGAAATAGTCCATTCCTCACAACATTACTATTACTAGGCAAACGGACGATGCCTCGGCATTAACTCCCACTAACTAGTAATTGTATTTGGTGGATCCTTTGTCAGCAATTACCAAGACATCCCATTTATCATTGTTTGTTGATGAGTAGAAAAGAAGTGTGCTTGGTTAAGTTTATTCAAATACAATACACCATTGAGACTTCAAAAGCCACTTTGATAATTGATGATGGTCTTGCATTTGAATTAGTCTAGGTAAGTCTGAAACTTCACTTCCTTCCGCTTGGGTCAGGATTTGTCAATGGGTAGTCATTTATGGAAATTTCCAATGATTTACCGTCAGCCAAGCCTCCTCTTCCTTCATCAGGCTTCTGAGCAGCGCTATTGTCTTGCCTTTTACCCCACAGTACACAGTAGAGACCCACTACAATGATACCTGTTCCTATCAAGCTGGGAAATGCCAAATAATGGTACTGATAAATAAGAATGGACAGCTTGAATTGTTTTGAAATGGCAACCTGTAACTAACTGATGAACGAGAAGAGTGGAGAAACTTTAGAATTGAATAGCTCACCTGCCCAAATGAAGTCTCTCTGCAAATGCAAATGCTGAGAATAGTCCAACAATGACAACTAGTAGTGGACTAAACATAGCTACAAAAACTGGCCCCTTGTGACTAATACACCAGGTTTGCAGGTAGTAGCCTAACGCTGAGATCACAGCTCCCTATAAACATAATATACGTAAGTAACAAGCAATTTAGCAGTCTCAAAGTTAGATAGTTATTTCAGAAACCTCACACTGTATATAATGGTCAGGAGCTGCACATTCCAGTCCAGCTTCCATATTGCAGGAGTTCTTGCAAAAAACAGCGCAACAAAAGAAGATTGGATTGATGCGAAGAAGCAAATCAAAGTGTTCAGCGATAAACGAGCTGGATAGACTTTGTGAACTACAGCCTGAGAGAGCAGGTGAGAATTATCAGCAAGACCTTAATGAACATATCTACTTCAAATAAAACAGACGAATGACTACCTGGAGGACTAGCCATGCACTCCACGCAAAATGACTGGTAAGAATAAGTGCAGAACCTTTAATCCAGTTTTCTTTAGCATGCCTGTACTCACCAGCAGAACCTTTGGTGCTATAGATGTTTATCAATGCTCTGTTCTCAAAACTTTTAAACAGATATCCTCCTTTCCAGAAGGTAAAAACCAGTGAGCCACTTATGCAAATAGCCGTGCCCAACATTTTAGCCCATCCTCTAGGGCTTTCAGTCTTCACTTTCTCCATCCTGAGAAAGATGGAAGCAGATCAATAAATTTGATCTGGTGAACTTAAATTGAATCATTATAAGGTCAGTTGAGCACATACATACCCGAGTAAAACTGCCATGATGAATGTCAAACTCGGGATAACATTACTCAACGCGCTTGCAATTGTCGGAGAAGTGTATGCTAAACCAGCATAGTAAACATTAAGATGGATAGTAGTTCCTAGTGATGAAAGCAGAAAAATCTTTATGATCACTGACAATGAAAGCAAAGGGCGCTGCTTCCTGCTTTGCAAAATACATTCCAAAAATTACAATTTTTCTCATATTCTCCTTAGGAATCCATGATGTCTTAAGCCTTTCTGTTAGTACTTATGTTATATGCTTTAAAGTACATCTAGGCATCAAAAAACTTAATTTCCCACAAATACATGCATCGACAATGTTATTTGTTTACCTTTCAATTACGTAAGCAAAAGGGCCCAACAAAATCACTGCAATGACATGACGGTAAACCACAAATACTATTTGATTGAGTCCCTTCTCAAGAGCAATTTTCATGAGGATATTAGATCCTCCATAAGCGAATTGAACTAGTAACATCGCTGCATATGGAGCACAGGCTTGCATGGTTATGAATTGCTTCCACTGCAATGGAAGAGAAAACAGTTCATCATTTTTCCCTTTAAATAGTAACAAAGGATCAATCTCAGCCACTTCTTCAATAATAAATTCTCTGTTTTCCGTGGAAGAATGACACCTCTTTCTTTAGTTAGTGGAATTCACAATCAGTGTAGCAACATGCTAGATAAGAAGGATGCCCCACTATTACTGAAAGAGCATGCTTAAAGAACCAGTAGCCAGCTATCTCTGAAGATGCTTTTGCCTTTTCCATATCCACATTTTCTGCCGATTAATAGAATTCTCTGAATTCTATGGCCACTATCTGAAAAATATATATTAAGATTATTTTGTGACACGAACATGTTCTGTTCAAGATTAATAGTTCAACTTGTTTATTCTTCAATTCTAATGTCTACATGGAGCAACTTTATGTCTTTATTCTTCAAGTACCCAATTGGCTCCTTGTCGATTGGTTATGGTTAGTTGACATGAAATTCACAAAATATTTTGTAAGACTCTTCATCAGCCCGTTGTTAGTTTGTCCATGTAAAAAAATACCAGGGGAATTTTTATGCATGTGGTCTAAATTGTGTATGTTTGCTAGGACTGGATGCTCTTAACTCTGCATTTCTACAGTGGTTAATATCACTCTTGGCAACCTGGAAAACAACATTCATAAACGATAGTGATTCCTTTGGAGGAACAAAAGGTTGGTTAATAAAGAATTGAGTTGAAAGCATCCAATTCCTTTCCATCTTTGCGATAGAATAATTAATGTCATTCTGCTGAATATTTTTATCAGACAGAACGAAGAAAGGAAAAAGAGGACATTCGAGGTTAAGAAAAGGAAATTTATTGTCAGTCTGAGTAGGAATTTACTAGATATAACTTGCTACACTAATTTATATATGAGAGAAACACACAAGCACAGAAAACAGTCAGTTTTTTTCAATATCTGGAGATTGCTCTGCTGGAGATTCACCATTATGTATTTCTTGTTTCTCAGCCTTGCTTCTTCCCCACAGGACACCATAAAGACCTCCAACAATCAGAATAGCTCCCAATATACTGCGGAAAGAACACCAAAAACATAAGATACAAACTAAGAAGGCTGCACAATAAGAAAAACTTTAATTGTGGTTATTATTACTATTTGTGTCTTTCACTTGAAAGCAACAAACCTTTGCCAGTTCAATCGTTCAGCCCAAAAAATTGCTGAGAAGATGGCAGTTAAAACCAATGCAAGTGGAGAAAACATGGAAACGTAAAACGGCCCTTTCTTCTCTATACACCAAATTTGGAGTCCATATGCAGCCCCAGTTACGAATACACCCTGCAATTCGTTCAAGCAAGTTATAAATTGAATATGAACTGCAAAAGGAGGATATAAATATTAATGATGTTGAGATGGTAATGACAATAAGTAGTGTGTGGAAAGCTGAGGCTTACACAATATGCAAGGGAAGCAAGTTGAATATCCCATCTTATCTTATATGAGTTACGTTCTCGCTCCAAGGCTGCAGCTATAATACTAGATTGCACAGAACTGATGAGACACTGTAGAGTGGAGAGGCGTAACCTGGCTGGATAAAGCTCCAGCAATTTTGATTGAACGACAAGCCATGTTGACCAAGCTATGGCAGAAAGGAACATTAGAACAGGTCCTAAGATCGATCTCGTTCTACCCTCCAATTTATTAACAAAGAATGTTCCATCGTTGCTGCCAGAACTTGACGAGTTAGGATGTCTCGTCGTAGGTCTTCGGTAGAAGCTAAGCAGCATGGCTCCTCCAACAGTTATGACTATTCCAAGGATCTTGAGTCCACCATAGAATGATCTCCAACCTACAGCCTCCAACCTACCATTTCAAATTTTCAGATAATTTTGCAAACTATCTTTGGCTCCTTTTTTTTTTCTTCAGCAAGAGAAAAATCATCCATCTTACCCCATAATGATAGCTAAGAAAAATGTGATAACTGGAATGGAATTGAGAATAGCAGCTGCAAATGTTGCTGAGGTTAAATGGAGCGCCACGTAGTATAGATCCAAGCTCAATGTTGGCCTACGTTTTCATCAGTCAGACACATAAAAATTAATCTAGCTTCACTCATGAAGATGATTCCAAATGTTTTATTAACAAAAGACACCATTTAGTTAGGAATTTGAAAGTAGTTTAACCCTGTCAAACAAAAGTTAAAAGTGTAATTAAACAGTTCTATATTGAAAAAGCTGTCGATACATCAACTAACCCTAATAAAGCAGCTACAAAAATCTTGCAGAAGAGGCTGAATGACAGCGATCCGCTCTTCTTCCTACAGGGATAAAGTGATAGAGAGTGTTAGTTCATCCACCCCGTTTTACCGCTTGCCAGTGAATGAAAAACATGTAGGAATCATTTTACTTGAAGTCAAGCCAAACATGAAAGCAAAACAACGTGAAATGATCAAGATAGAAATGAGAATAACAGCACCAACCTCTCCATCAAGAGAACAAGGAGCGCCAACACAAGTGTGGCAATCATTTGCCGATAGGCATTGAACACTAAAGGGTTCATCCCAGCATTTAGCGCTGCCTTTGATATTAAGGTCATCCCTGCAAAACCAAACTGTATGAAAATCATTGCCAACAGGACTTGATGGCTAATTGCCGCATCCTTCAAAGCTTTGTAAAGCTTCATTATGCAGGCCATGATGGATAAAGAAGAGCGCTCGAATGGCAACATATAAAGGAAGTGAAAACTACTAGCAATGAAGTAGACCTACAACATCGTTGTGGGAAGTGTCAGCGTAGAATCGCATCCCTGTCATTTTCAAAGACACCAGATACATAATTTATTCGCGGGTGGAAAGTGTCCCCCTCTTCAAGATCATTAGAAATGACTGGACAAGCATACAGAATCATCTCCTCTTACTTTCTTAATTCCATGTTAGTCAAAAATCGACGACATGACTGGATGAGCCAATATTATAAATGCAAGTCCCTTACAAGTTGATATTACTTTACATTATTATTCAAGACTGGAATAAATGAAATGACAGCAATAGAGAAAAACGCTATAAAATGGATTAAGGTTAGTTGTTATAGTAAAAGGCACCACTATAGGTTCCACTAGATATAGAGGGATCGTGCCAAAGAAACTCCACTGTGTTCTCCTTGAGAGGAACCTCAAAGATATCCAGCGAACTGTTCGAACCACCTCCAAATTTGACTTTTATCCTTTGTTCTGTTTTTTTTCTTCCAAGATTTCACACATTGTGCAGCTGGAGAAAATGTATAGTAATCTATTTATAACATGTGTTCCTTTTCGAGGATGGTGTTCTTGAAAATTGGTGACGTTCACCTTCTTTTTGCTATTCGTCCGATCACTTTCCATTTGGTTTAGGTTTTTTTTTTGTGTTTTAAAGTTGCACCGTCTCCCATAAAGATGTTTCCTACTTCTTATCCAGGAGATATGGTGGTTGAATTGGAATATTTTATATTTCTATTTTAGCTCCTTTATGTTTCTTCTTTTAATAAATTAATAATTACACTGGTAAACAAGTGCGTGCTCTGGAATTGTTTGATTTGGATAGCAGGGCCATTACTATTATGCAGTTGAGATTCCTTCTTTGACCCTCTTTGGATGTCAATGTCTCTGCTCAAAGTTTTGGAAAGCATTTGAGATCTGCTTCTTTGGCTCTCTTGGACGGTAATGTCTCTCTACGGGTGCTCTCTGTTTTTGAAAAGCATTTGAGATTGCTTTTTTGACGATGGTAATGTCTCTATTTGAGAAAGCTGCTTTGGCTCTCTTTGGATAATAACCTCTCAATTTGAGCCTCTTTCGATGGTAATGTCTCTTTTTGAGAAAGCTGCTTTGGCTCTCTTCGACGTGAACCCCTGTATTTGACCCTCTTTGGATGGTAATCTCTCTGTGAATGCTACAAAGCTGCTTTGGCTCTCTTCGACTTTAACCTCTGTATTTGACCCTCTTTGGATGGTAATCTCTCCGTGAATGCTCGCTGTTTCGAAAAGCATACGTGACCACCACTGTCCTCATGAAAATGTTATATTTTATCTTTAGGGTTGAGGCGTAGCTTTTATTCGAATCAGGTCCTTCGCATGAACAATCATGAGGAGAAAAAGAAAGCAATGATCCTCCACGTAGATTCTTAACATGAATAATTTCATACATCCAAAGCATCCACTCTCATGCAGCACAACAATAAATCACTGTCAATGATGTACAAATCTACTCCCCCCCTCATTTCAAGAGCACAGCAAGAAAACCAATGTTGCTTGGTGACTTCATCTTAGTTTGGTGTTTGTACCAAATAATTATGAGAGAGAATAGAGAGCAATGATCCTCTACGTAGATTCTTCACATGAATAATTTCATAAATCTAAAGCATCCACTCTCATGCAGCATAGTGAGAAATCTTTGTCAATGACGTACAAACCTACTCCCCCCTTATTTCAAGAGCACAGCAAGAAAACCAGTGCTACTTGGTGACTTCGTCTTCTAGTTTGGTGTCTTCATTAGTAGAAGTGGCGTGTCAGTAAAAATTTTCAATTTCTTTAGCTGCTTTCATGTGACATTTTTATTATTTTCTCAGTTGCCTCTTTTTTTTGGCTCTCGGTTTTTATTTTTCAATTTCAACCTCCTAGGTCAACTTTTTAATTTCAGAAATTTCTTCCATTTTGCACTTCCTATCCTGTAAATAGTTTTGGACTCCGTTCCATGGTTTATGACTCCAAACTATTCAGCAATGTTCAAGATTTGGTAACAATGGCATCGGTGCTTGTAGCAAAAACGAGAAGAGAGCAATCCCATGGCACACAATATTGAAAACATAGGCAGAACAATCAAAATTTTATAAAATGAAAACTCCAGACAAAATCGGTGAAACATCTTAAGCATCCAGGGCATTAATAGAGCACGAAGGGAACTACCAGATGAACAAAACTAAAACTCCTTGACTCACTCTTCCTCAAAAACAGTTCCCTTCTCACTCACATAGATCCCATCAAGAAATTTGCGGATATCCTTGTTCTTCACGTGACATTTCTGTTCAAAGAAAAAACTTTTTCAGCAAATGAAGAAAAATGGAAGTTGCTGGGCATGCATGATTCATCTATAAAATAAGGTGCACCAAAGTTTTTTGAACAAAAGAATAAATTCAGATACAGAAGTGCACATTCAGGTATGCAAGCATCATCGCACACGAACCTGATTAATCAAAGCAGCAGACCGGGAGACAAGTTCAATGTCGTTGCCATCTAGGACGAGTTCATCCTTGACCTTTTCAGACCGAACAATAGACACACCTTCCAGCATGTCAACCTTTCTCACCTTAAGAAACCAGACACAAACAGCATTACCAAATTGATCCACCAATAAAAAACATCCGCAAAAAGTAAACATCAGGTTTTTTTAACATGGTCAAAACTCAAAAAACTGCTGACTGGCAACAACCACTCGTATCATATCCATGTCCATTGACAAAAATTCAACACAGAACTACACCAAAACCAAATGAATGTTCTTCCTTTAGATTAATCTCACAACAATATTTCAATACATGTACTATCTCTCGGATCAAAACTGCATTGGATCAGCAATAAAGAAACAATAGAATAATCTTTGTGTATCTGTCATACAATAGCAACATCATTTAAAAATAACCAATAGAATAATCTCACAAACCATCAGCTACCAGCTAAATTATCAACAGTTGAACACTAAGATTTTATAAATAAAAATACTATTTTTTCACTTTCTAAATTGATCCACCAATAAAAATCATCCGCAAAAAGTAAACATCAGGATTTTTTTACATGGTCAAAACTCATAACACTGTTGACTGGCAACAACCACTCGTATCATATCCATGTCCATTGACAAAAATTCAACACAGAACTACACCAAAACCAAATGAATGTTCTTCCTTTAGATTAATCTCACAACAATATTTCAATACATGTACTATCTCTCGGATCAAAACTGCATTAGATCAGCAATAAAGAAACAATAGAATAATCTTTGTGTATCTGTCATACAATAGCAACATCATTTAAAAACAACCAATAGAATAGTCTCACAAACCATCAGCTACCTGCTAAATTATTAACAGTTGAACACTAAGATTTTATAAAATATATATATATATATATTTCACTTTCTAAATTGATCCACCAATAAAAATCATCCGCAAAAAGTAAACATCAAGTTTTTTTTTACATGGTCAAAACTCATAACACTGCTGACTGACAACTACTCATATCAAATCCATATCCATTGACAAAAATTCAACACAGAACTACACCAGAACCAAATGAGTGTTCTTCCTGTAGATTAATCTCACAACAATATTTCAATACATTTACTATGTCTCGGATCAAAATTGCATTAGATCAGCAATAAATAAACAATAGAATAATCTGTGTATTTGTCATACAATAGCAAAATCATTTAAAAATAACCAGTAGAATAATCTCACAAACCATCAGCTACCAGCTAAATTATCAACAGTTGAACACTAAGATTTTATTAAAAAATACTACACTTTCTAAACCTAAAATTAAAAAAAATTCGAAGAAAAACGTATTAAACACTAACACCAGCCTTAAAGAACAATTGGTTTCTCGCAAGTAGTAAGAAATCATTACCTTCTTCTCGCCAAGGAAGTTCCTGATCTCGATGGCAGTATTGCTGTTAGTTATGGAGGCATTGATGGGAAAGTGAGCATACACAAACCTCATCTTGTATCTGTAGCCCTTGGTAACCCCAGTGATCAAGTTCTCAACGTGGCTAAGGGCTGTCCTAATAGCAGCACTGGTCTTTCTTGACCCAAACCAGGCATCTATCTTGAGCTTTCTCTTCCCTTCCTCGTCTTTGATCAACTGAAAATCAAGATTCAAGTGCTTGAAGTTCCTTGTAAGCTTCCCTCTTGGGCCTTCGACTTCGATGATTCTAGCATTGATCTTGATCTTAACCCCATCTGGGATATCCATAGTTTCAGAAGAGAGGATTGTCTTCATGATTTCTCGGCGTCGACGGCAGCCCTCTCCAGCTATAGTTTCTCTCCAAGGCCACAAAACCAGACTTTTTATTATTATTATTATTATATAACAGCGGGCAGCAGCTTAGAGTAAAGCAGGGTAGAGTGTTACAAAAAATGCCCTAAAGTTATTGTGTTCTAGGGCCTAAGCCCTAAAATATGATCTGGTGATGTAGGCCCTTTTTCTTGGTCCAGTTTGAAATTGCTGGATGGGTTTTTCTGAAGCCCAGCCCAACCCACATTTCCATCCCTTGTTTGTTCCTTTATTCATGTAAAACCTTGTCTGGTGAATTTTGTTTTAGTTTTTGGAAAAATTTAGGTGCTTGATATTTATCCATTTACATAAAATTCTTCTTTTTTTCTTGCACAGTCTTATAGTTTTTTCTAAATAAATAGTAAAAACAAAGAAGATATATAAAAAAAAACTCAAATGAGTTTATTTTCAACTAGATAGATGTGTTTTTAAACCCTAAGCACTAATAAGAAAAAAGACTTTCCATTATCCATTGTAATCTCCATGAATTTTCACTTTGTTTTATTTCCAAGTTTATTTTAATTATTTTTTGCATCCCTTCAAATCTTTAAAACTTGCTTTTGAAATAATATAAGGGATTTTTTTCTTAGTAAATGGTAAATAATCATAATGATGGTTAAATTGATTTTTTTTATCAAAGAATAATGTATTATTATTAGTTGTGTTATCATTGTCACCATTGCCATTATACTATAATCAATTCTAGTTATTGATTTTATTGTTATCATTTTCAAATTGAGATAATTTTAAAAAAAAAATATCATTCTTTTTCATCATAAGAACACAGCCATTATTTTGGAAATGTTGTATATGCTTTATAATAAAATTAATATAATTAAATTTGTAATTTTTTGCTTAAAAGAGATTTGAATAATGATACCATTTTGATATTGAGATGCTAGTAGAAAATTAATTACTATTTTCGTGATCATGTAAGAATTAACCTAAAAAGGAACCTAGAGCTAACCATGTTTTATAAAATTAAGTTAATGTATTGTCTAATCAAGAAGAAATGCGATCCAAGTTTAAATCCCATGAAAACCAGCCTGCAATCCATGCATAGGGTTATGGCTGTCATCACCCCTTGTTATATTACAAGTAAAATCACCAACGAGTGGGATTTGTGATTTCTGTAAGCAAAAGACAAGATTTCACAAAGAAGAGAAACTTGAATAGGAATTTCAAACACAATAAAAGGAATCAATTTTAGTAGAAAAAGCAAATCGACCATCCCTCCATTTTGTCCCCTACAAAGATCAGAAACAGTGAAACTAAAAGAACAACATGCCGATTAGCAGAAAAGATGAAGGGTAAGAACTTGGACAAGGAAAGGAAGAAGCAAGAGCTAGTAATACACAACCACATTACTCAGCGCTAATATATCACAGCTTAGATAAAAATCCTATACAAGTCCAGGCCCCCTCGAAAACAAACAAAAACCCTTGCATCACTCCCAAAGGACTGCCTGCAGTTGTCAACAATGTACGGCAGCTTGCGCATCCGGATCCTCTTCTTCATCCTCCAGCATGTACTTGCTGAAATGGTTGACCTTGAACTTCCACTCTCCTTTAACAGGGTCATATGAAACAAATTCAGCGCCTTGGTCTTCGGCCTTCCTTTTGAGCATCTCCTTGTATTTCTCGATTTTTGGTCCTTCTGTGAACTGACGTCCGGTCTTTTTGTCAAAGCATTTTATGTTGAGAAGTGTTACCTCAGCGGGCTTGTTGAGACCTTGTCCAACGGGTGGTTTCTTGCTATCATCCATGTACACAATAACCTCCCGGTTATTAAACTGAACAAGGGACTCAAGATCAAGCCGTCGAACATCTGTTTCACCAGAGAACTTGATGCTTCCATAGCCATGCCTTCCAACCACAAAATCCTTAACATGGCGGCAGAAACCTGGTTTAGCCCTCTCCTTGGCTGCCAGTTCCTGAATACGAGGCTCAGTAAAATAGTCAGAACGTCGCAGTTTTGGCATTAGTGCCTCAATATCTGCTCCATGCTCATACACAATTGCAGCCTCGCCAGCTCTGTGACCACTGAGTGTCATGTAGGACTCCTCTTTCTGAGCTGAATGATCCTCATGGACTCCATTAGGTTTCTGGTTGACTTTGACATGGGGCGCTTGCTCCTTGATCACACCATTTTCAGCCAAATTTTCTGCATAATAAATAGTGATGAGCACAAGCAAAAAAAAAAAAAATCCATTCAGGGACAATAGAAGCCATACCCAGAGAAAATCCTTTTGAAATAAGCTACAGAAACTAAAACAAAAAAACTACACAAACCCCAAGAATATATTTGGGTTTGAGAGTTAAAATAATGCACAAGACGTATGTGTCATAAGGTAAGTTTAAACATGCAACAAATGGAGAACAGCTGCGTTTCCATGGAAAAGTGTGCCTATTGAAGAAAATGACATTCGAACGGATGGAAGTCATGAAATCAGTTGTCATATGAAGTTCAGTCAGAAGTTTGAATATACCACGCAACCTCCCAAAAGATCTTATTAAGTAGGCAAGATCAAACTCTTCAACATAAACTAGCAGCAGCAGTTTTGGCCATGTCAATTTCAGGAATCATTCAGCACAAATGAAGAAAGCGTGAATATTACAAATGTAACAATATCTTACTATTTTTATCACCAGCAGTGTAACCATTTGAGAGATTGGCAAAGTCTGATTCTGATTTTTTTCCTGGATAAAAGAAGGTAATAAGCTAAATTTGGACTGTTAAAAAAAAATTACAGCAACAATGACGCTATAATATGATGACACGGAATGAAAGGAAAGTAAAGCCCTAGAGCATTGGAATAACTGGGGCATCATTACCTATCCCTTCCATGTGTCAATCACAGTTAGCCAGAATATGCCAACACACCACAAAAATATTGCAGACCTGAGGTAGCATTGTTAGATTGGGAATTTACCATTCTCATGTACTGGTGCAGATGCATTCACTGGAGATGCTTTATCTGCACTTGCCCTTGGAGGCCACCGGTCCATAGGACGAATCACCAGAGCTTTTGGGTTTTCCCTCGGAATGAAAAGAGCATCTGCCTTTGGTGTACTGGGCGTTTCTTCTTCATCACTGAAAAATGGAACCTGAATGCAATAGTTGAGCAAAGAAGCGAGTCAATATGCAACCTCTCCATAAATCCAGTTATAGACAAGGCAATCGATAGCCATTTCAAGGAAAAAAATTTGCAAATCTAATCACCTTTGGACCATCATGCTTAGGGTAATATTTCCTAGCCGGCAACCTAATCCTTCTCTGTGACAGGTGCCGCGAAGTCAATAAGGATGATACTCTAACAGGAGAGGGTTTCTCAATGACCTGATAGAAAAAAAAGAGCCAAAAGTCACCGCTATTTCTCCAATTACATTTTATAGAAACAAGAATCAAAGCCAATAACACAGAATAATAGTAAAGATGAGGCAAAGCTGATTTACATTATGACAAAAAAAAAAAAGTCAAATCAAGGTAACCCTATAGTAAACAAGTTCAGTTCAGAACAGGTTATAGTTACAGGCATAGAAGAAATCCCATATTGAACTGAAGGTGTAGTTCCAGCTCGACCAATAGACATTTGAGGCATTGCAGGAAGTGTTCCAAATGGATTTGTAACAGGCACTGGTTGTATAGCAACAGCACCTTGTGGGGTAGACCTGTTAAACCAAAAAACATTGTTATATGCACCATAAATTGATTAATTACCCAGTAGCTTGAATCTTTTCACGATCCATAATAAAGAGGGGTAACAGAACAATATTCACACTGAGTGCACATGTTAAGAACAGACAGGAAGCCTGTCTTAATAAAACAACATAAGCATTGCAGAGCAGGAAGGAGAACACATCTCCTATGCATGTACATTTAGACAGGAAGCCTGTCTTAATAAAACAACATAAGCATTGCAGAGCAGGAAGGAGAACACATCTCCTCCGCATGTACATTTAGCATACATGATATGAAAAATCAAACAAACATGCACAGCAGCTAAATATAGAAAGTGAAGCAAAGACATACGACTGCCACATGCATACAGACAACTAACTAGAGAGAGTGAAGCAAAAACATACAATTGCCCCAAATTGTTTGATACACCAGCAAAGCCACTCATACCAGCTGAAAAATAGCACACAACTAATGTCAGCACCATAAATTAAATGCTTAAAAACTAAATGATGAAAAAGAAAAACAAAGATACCTGCTTGTGTCTGACTAAAGTTCGAGGCAAAAGTGCCAGCATTCTGAGCTGGCTGAGACATTTGAAAAGGTGCTGGTTGCGATGGCTACAGATAAAGTTATAGTTAGTCATATAAGTATACCAGATGTGACAACATTGGAACTTAAATCACTTGCAAATATACACACGCTGCATACAAATCATAACAAACTACACAAATTGCCAAAAAGGATTTGTGATTTGGAATGTTTGTTTTTCATTCCCTTCCACCCATGTGCACAAGCAGAAAGAGCTTAAAATTAATGAGGGATGGAGCTGAGAATTTAAGTTGCTTGGGAGGTATTAAAACTGATAATGCTCGATACCCACATTTCTGCTCATAAAATGAAGAATTAAATATGATGATAAAGTACTCGACAACATTAATTGTTACTTACTGTCATTTGATTAAACCCCCCCAGATTTGGAGTTATCAGAGATGGGGTGCTTGAGAAAAGGCCACCAGTGGAAGGGCTACTGAACAATGAACTAGTGGTACTTGGTCCAAATGGACTGGGCTGTGAAAATGCAGTAGCCTGTCCCAGTGAAGGTGTGGTTGATGGGAATGAGAGAGATGGTTGGGTGTTATTAAACATACTAGAACCAAATGGTGAAACAGTTCCTTGGCCTACAGTAGAACTAAACAAGGATGGTGTTGAACTAAAACTAGGTGTACTTGTTGATCCAAAAAGAGACGGAGATGAACCAGCTGAGAATGCAGGTGTTGTTGATGACTGAAAGAGATTGGAAGATGTTGAAGGGCCAAAGGAGGTTGTGTTGAATGAAGGTGTAGATGGTTGAGTTTTTGGAGCAAACAGGTTTGTAGTTGTTGAAGAAAATATATTTGCAGACGTTTGACCAAGTCCAGTTGGAGGAGCAAAAGGATTTGGCTGTGAGGCTGAGACATTAAATCCGCCCCCGCCAGGAGATTGACCAGCAGGAAGCGGTCCACCTGTAATTCAATATTACAGCATTAGTTGTTGGAGAAAATATGCATGATGTGTGTTTTTCATTGTTATTAGCAATGAGAATAAAAATGTCCAGAACTTTCTGACGTAATCACAAACAAATTACCTTTGTCTCCCAATTGATAGTCCTCCCACCTTAGCTCCTCATGGCTTTTATCTTTGTATGCAGTCATGGCTGATATCGACAATAATTTCCCAGCCTGTGCACCACCTTCTGCCTCAGCTGTTTCTGCATACGGTGATGCTCTACTTCCAGGACGTTGCACCCCAAAACCTGACTGGGCAAAGCCATTGTTCCCAAATGGTGATGTTGTACTCTGGGCTCCTACATACCATATTATAAAAATACAAGTCAAACAATGTAAGCCATTCAAGTTCCTTTAACTCTAGAAAAACAAAACTCATTATCAAGACAGGTTTTGTTGCAAATTGCAAAACAATAAACTTAGAAAGGCTTACCAAAGGGAGAAGTCTGGGCTGGAAAAGTTGATGTAGTACTTCCAAATGGGCTGCTCCCAAAAGCAGAAGCTGATTGGCCAAAACCTGGACTGGATGAAAACGTAAAGGATGGTGATGAAGTAGCCCCAAAAGCAGAAGTAGTTGGTGTCCCAAAGGCAGAAACAGTTGAGTTCCCAAAGGCAGGTGTGGTAGTTGAAGCTCCAAAACCTGAAGTGGTCGAAGTTCCAAAAGCTCCACCAGTTCCAAACAATGGGGAACTGGTAAATGTAGTTCCTGTGCTACCAAAACCAGGAGTTGACGTTGAGCCAAAGGCTGGGGCAGTGCTTGGGGCGCCAAAGGCTGGGGCAGAGCTTGGGGCGCCAAAGGCTGGGGCAGAGCTTGTGGAGCCAAAGGCTGGGGTGGTGCTTGTGGAGCCAAAGGCTGGGGCAGTGCTTGTGGACCCAAAGGGTGGTGTGCTTGTAGCGCCAAAGGCAGGAGTACTTGTAGCGCCAAAGGCAGGAGTGCTAGTAGCGCCAAATGCAGATTGAGTTGGTGCACCAAAAGGTGTGGAACCAAATAAACTATTCCCAAAAGCTGGTTGTGACTGCTGATTTGTGCTTCCAAAAGGACTTGCTTGAGCAGTAGACCCAAAGCCTCCAAAAGGCTTCTGACCGAAAACAGAAGAACCTGCAAATAAATATATAGAAAGAGTGAGAAAGTGCTGTCCATTTGTAAATCCAGGGGGAAAAAAAAATCAGATAAAGGATACCAACACAAACTTCAAGTGTGTGCGCACATGAATTTGTTTGTCTTGATATACAGATGCTAGTGGGGAAGGCAGATGAAGTTAGCCATTAAAATGTTGATGAGGGAGAACACAAAGGCAAGAAAATCACCAAGTTAAGAAGAAAAACTAGCGAGTATAAGTCTGCTACAGAGACCGGATAGTAGTAAAAAAAAATGCACAGGCAAAAAATGAAATAGTAAACATACTGTATCATAATTAATTAAATATCAACATCTACCAATTTCATTGAAGAAAACAAACAATAATGAAACAACGAACTCAAAAACTAGGGTGAAACAACAAGAAGCATTCAGATTTTAGAAAAATAACCAACATGCTATGCAACCAAATCATCTCCTAGAACACTTGATTTTCCAAGGAATTGAAAACTTGTCTGCTGTAAGACTTCCAAGACAAAAGTTTATGAAATCTTCGAGTTAGTCCACAATCCATATACATTTACTGTACAAGCACAACAATCTTACTTCTACATGGCAAAATCATAGCCCAAGAATAGATAATGGGTGGAAAAGGAAATAAAAATAAAAACTTACCACCAAATGCTGATGACGACGAAGCACCAAAAGCAGGGGTACTAGACGCTCCAAAAGCAGGGGTACTAGATGCTCCAAAAGCAGGCGTTGAGCTACCAAAAGCATTTGTTGCAGAGAATGAAGCAGTTTGGGGTGTGCCAAACATTCCAGTTGAAGTGCCCCCAAATATAGAACTTCCTGTTTGTGCACCAAAAGGAGAAGTCGGACTACCAAATGGCTTCGGCGCAAAAGGATTGTTACTTGCATTACTGTTCTGACCAAAAGCGGGCTGTGTCCCAAACGGACTATTTGATGATTGTCCAAAAGCTGTTACAAAACACAAATTTCAATTCTTCAGCACACACATTACCCATACGGAATCTCACTGACAAATAAATTACACTCCCAACAAAACATGAGCCAAAATTATGAACATAGCACATCAAAAATCATCCATCCATCTATTCACGACACAAAAATATGCAATGGCAGCACTGTAATGATGATCAGCATTACGTTCACTTCCATTCCGTATCTATTTCGTGTTTCTTTCATTATTTTTCGCCTCTTTCCTCTAACTCAAAAGAAATCCGAATTCAGCATTATAGAAAAAAAATTAAAAATCATTAAAATCATAAAAAATAACTTACGATTGCTAGCGCCAAACATCCTTCCTTCTATTGACCAATCCTCTACCTCCTGCACTCAAACAAAATCAAAAGTAATCATCGCTAATTACATTACTAATCACTGAATCAAAAATGAATCCTGAACAAAATCGAAATCGATGATGTTACGATTAATGAGCGATTGCGACAGAAATTCAAAATTACAGATCGAAAAGATAATAGAGAATAAGAGAAAATTAGTAAGGGTTTAATGGTTCGCACCTGGAGGTGGTAACGGAACTTAGAGGATTAATTTGGATCTGAAATAGAGAAGGAAGGAGGGAGGGGGAAGGGGAGGGGAGGGGAGGGCAGGGAAGGGAAAGGAAGGGTTTGGGTGTGCAAAATAGAGTGGTGTTTGGCTATTTCTTTTATTTTTTTTTTTATTTTTCCTTATCTTGCAGATAGAGGCGCTATGCTGAGTTGCTTGAGCATCATTAATGAAAGGGGTTTTTTCAATGTTATTTTAAAAAGAAATTGTTTGTTGTTAAAAAAAATTAATTAATGAAAAATATTTTTTTAATTAAAATAAAATTTTATTTTTTATTTTATTTTTTTATTTTTAATAAAAAAATTTGAAATGTTATGAAAATTTTAAAAATATATTATTATTTATTAATTATATCAAACTCCACATTTAATTTTTTTTCATTACTATATATTTATGATGAATCATTTTTATTTTAATTTTATTTTTATATAAGTTTTAATCCTTATTTTTTATTTTTTAATTGAAATTTCTTATTTATTATATTTGATTTTTTATTTTTTAATTTTTATTTTCAAATTCATTTTTTTAATTTGTTATGTTTGGTAATTGTTATTTCAATTATTATTTTTTATTTAAAATAATTTATAAAATTATATTATTTTTGTTAATTATTTTTATGATATGGTTAACCATTGAAAAATATTTTTTTATGATATTATTAAATGTAAAAATTAATTATTTTTTTATAAATTTATTTTTTAAAAATTTATCTTTAAAAAAATATATTTTTATGGAAACGAACAAAGCATTGTGAGGGATAAAAAGGAGGTTGTGATGGAGTGCAGAGACAAAGAAAGGAGCGTTGTTTCTAAGACTGCATGCCTAAGGAATTCAGGACCCTTTTTGTAATTGTGTTAGAGAATTGCGTTAAAGTCCTACTGAGGTTTGAAAGTGTAGTTTTATTATTTTTTAAAATATTTTTTATTTAAAAATATATTAAAATAATATTTTTTTAATATAATATTGATTTGATGAAAAACAAATTCAAATTTTAATAAAAGATAGGTTGGATATCAATTTCAAATTTACTCATAAATTGGAAGTTAAACATGATTTAGAATGTGTTTAGGAGTTTGGTCAAATTTTATTTTTAAAAAAATTGAAATTTTTAAATAATTTTTTAAAATTATTTTAATACTTTGATGTCAAAAATAAATTTTCAAAGGTGGTGGTGCAACAACTATTTCATTAAGTTTTGAGTTTTTTTAATTTTTTTAATATTTTTTTTGTTTTTTAATCATTTAATATTCTAGTATAAAAATTAAATTTAAAAACTAAAAAAAATTATTTAATATATTTTTAAATAACTTTTTTTTATCATCTCATGTACCACTTAAAGAGGCTTAAGATTTCAATTTAAAGTGGATTTTTAAGATATTATTTTGATAAATAACCGCTCTTGTTTTACAACTCGTGTAGCTCGTTGGTTTGGTGGAGCTAGTCCATTTCAAAGTGATAATATTTTAAATAAAAAATTAAAATAATTTAAAATAATATCATTTAAAATAAAAAATATATATGTTGGAGCTCATGTTTTATTTGTATATCATTCCAATTTAACCGAGCCCGAAACAAATGTGGTTTAGACCGGGCTGAAATTTATGACAGGGTAAATAATTTTCTTGTCCTTAAATTTCTATTCAAATGATAATCAATGTAATTTCAACTTTATAGTAAATAATTTGGGAGCGATTTGGAACCTTATATATTTTGCAGTAGGGAAATTAAATTATTTTTTAATTAAAATAATATTATTTTAACAAAAAATCAATTTAAAACAAAACTAATTAATGAAAAACTCCACCTTAACAAAAGGTAGGCTTGGTTTTATAACTATAATTTCAAAGCATGAAAGGAGCAATTGAGGCGTTGTGGGTAGTTATTCACTTATTTAAATTTACAAGTTAAAGCTATGTGGTAAACTACGGAATTACATACACATCCAGACATAGATGTTGGAATAAGGCTACTCGTTTTTTTTTCAATGGATTTTAAAAACTTTTATTTTTAAAAAATTATATTTTATGAATTAGATAAATAGATAAAACTCTAGTTATTTTAGGTTTTTATTAAAAAAAATACGCTTTGACTTATTTTATTATTGCATACCTATAAATGATTTTAATGATTTTTTTTTTTGGAATTATTATAAGAATATTTAAAGGTATGTATTGCTTGTTTTTAAATTTTTTATTTAAAAATATATTAAAATATTATTTTTATTATTATTATTAATATTTCAAAACAATCTAAAAATATAAAAAATAATAATCCGAAACAATTTTTTTATAAGTTTTGGCATCAAATATATAAAAACTCAATCCCAAACCCCTTGAATAAAAAGTATTATTATAATTAGCCATCATTTGGGCAATTTAAGATTCATGATTCAAAAATTAAATTTAATTAGCCATCATTTGGGCTAATGGGTATTTACTATTAATTACAAGTATTTTTTAAAGTTTTTTTTTTTTAATGACTCAAATGTTATTGTATTAAATAATCAAATATTATTATGTGATAAAAGTATACATCTCCTTCACTTGAATAATCACAGTGACGTAATTTCAGGGTACTCTGTCAATGAAAAGTAAAAAATAATAATTGTAGGTCCCATTGTTTTTTTATTTATTATTTTAAGTATAATTACAAACCAATCCCTCAACTTCTATGCTATCAACTTTTTAAATTTTCTAAACTTACTATTTGACCAATCCCTCAACTTTTATTTTTGCATTTTAATTTTTTTTAAATAATTTTTTTATTTTAAATTAATATTTTTTTAATCTTTTCAGAAAATTTTAATATACTAATGTTAAAAATATTTTTTAAAAAAATATTTTAATATATTTATAAATTAAAAATACTTTAAAAAATAATTATTACCAAACTCTTAATTACCCACTGGTCTTCTGCACCATAAATCAACAAACTACAACTAAAACTTTCCTCAACCAAAATAAAATACAATAAAGTAACCCTTTAAAATGATTATTTTATCATCAAAATATAGCTAAACTTTAGATTTTCTTCCCCTTTTTAAGTGATTATATAATAAGTTCTTCCTTCAAAATTCCTTAATTTGACTTAACATCAATATAAATAATTGTAACCCCCCACCCTCAAATAATAATAATAAAAAAAAAATCAATGTCAGTTATTCTTGATGAGATTGATATTTTCATAAAAATAACATAAAATAAATTTAATTGAGTTTTTATTTTTCACTCAAAATAGTACTTTAAAATGATTCAAAAAACATTAAAAAAAATTAAAGCAAAAAATATAAAAATTAGCAAAATAAAAGCTGAACTGTTACATTATTAATATATTTGGGAGTGTAGTTATTGATGTTTTTTAAAGTATTTTTTATATTGAAATGTATCAAAATAATATTTTTTTATTTTTTAAAAAGTATTTTTAAGATCAATATATCAAAATAAAATATAATTTTTAAAACAATTTTAACAATAAAAATAAATTTTTCTAACCACATTCCAAACAGTTTATGAGTTAACCAGCAAGACAGAGTTTAATAACTGTGCATTATACGACCATAGTGGATAATGATTCATCGCACGGATTGTTCTAGCTATTAAAAGCAACGAATTCAGTAATGTATATGTTATTCTTGTTTCGATGTAAACAACATGGCCTGCAGTATTCAGTCTAGCTGAGCTTATCATTTTCTCACTTGTCCATGTATGGGAATCAGCAGGTACCTGCATGGTTTTAGCATTATAAAAACCAGCTCCTTAGACCCTGGCAAGGTTCGATTAAGTAGAGGGTCAAGTTTGTAGTCGGTCAAGAAAATATGGGGGCACCAAGTGGTGGTTTAAGAGGCAGAAGGAAGTCATCAACAAGGGGACACCACAGGTTTGTTGGTGTGAGGCAGAGGCCATCGGGGAGATGGGTGGCAGAGATTAAGGACTCGTTGCAAAAGGTTCGGCTCTGGCTTGGAACTTTTGATACTGCTGAAGATGCTGCAAGGGCATATGATGATGCAGCTCGGGCATTACGCGGTGCTCACGCTCGTACAAACTTTGAATTGCCTCAGCTTGCACCAAATTCTGGGCCTGGTGATCGGGCTAGTCTTTCAGAAGTTGAGCCTTTCTCGTTTGAGGACGTTTGCGGGACGGGAACTGAAGCAGAAGGGATTCTCGGTGCGCTCAAGGCCAAGCTGCTTGATGGCAAGGGATTGCGGGTGCTTCCATTTGCTAATTGCTCTTCAAGTGTGCAGCCTGACATGATTGCGAACATTTCCCACAAAAACAATATTTCTAAGAGAGAGCTGGCATCAACAGCTTCTATTACTGACGAAGTTGGAACTGTCATTGCTATTCAGGATCCTGGTAGTTCAGGATCAGGTAAGGGTGACCTTGTCTTAGATCTTGATCATGGTGACATGATGGCAGGTCATGTTGCGGCAGCTCAGTGGAGTCAACCATGCCAAACTACAGCAACAGCAAACATGGAATGGCCTAGTGAACCAGCTTCATATGAAGTCTTCTGGGCCACACAGATGAACCATATTTACGATCAGGCTGCTTTGTTTACCTCTAGTTCTACAATTGCTACTTCTGCATGGCCACTTTCTGCGACAACTCAACCAAGTTTTGATTCAACGTATCCGTATCCGTGCGCCACTGAGCTGTTTATGAACAAGATTAGTAGAACAACGACAACAAACACGCCATCACCTCAAATTGATGGACCAACAGAAGGTGTTTGGTCTGATGAACAACAATTCCTGCACTGTGATAATAGTGGTTGGACAGGTGCTAATAGCAGCAGTTGGGATCCTTTTCTCTCGTATCCTCAATGCTAGGATGACATTGTCATTTCTCCCTCTTCTGTTGGTGTCTATAACTTGAAGCCAACAACAATTGTCAGCTAATCATTATTTTACAGTGCACTATAAACTCCCACCTATATATAGCTAGGGCTTCAAGTTCCAGATTTTTTTTCTTTCCAGGGATTGATCAGTGATAAGTATGTGTAATTTTCCCTTTACATGTAATATTCTAAAGTGTCTTTCACAAACTTTTATTTATTGGAGGAATTATATTGCCTCTACTATGAAGATATTCTCTGGATTTTTAATCACATAAAGGAACAAAATTCCCTCTGAAGCATAGAAGAATAAAAAGCATAGTATTGCTGATAGTTGTCAAAAACTTAGTTTTATATTTTTCTGAGAAAGCAATCTTATCAGACAGGAAATTCTTGCCCTGCAGCTTAAGCACTCAAATTTATAATTTATTTTCTTACTATCAAAAGGAACAGGAATCCTGTGCAAGCGATGGTAAGGCTAGCAAGCTCTAGAACACTTACAAGTCGAGTGGAAAATGGAATAACAGTTCATATCCTGAAGTTTGAATCCCTAACCATAAAATCCAGAACTGGCTTTCTTACTCACAGTAAGTTATTGATCTACCATAACGCGTGAAGATTACGATAATTTATAAATCTAGACCATAATATGTGAAGATTACGATGATGTTGTTTCAGTTGCATGTCGCAGTACTTCATAGTGAAGTACAATTGTTAGAATTTAAGTCCATAAAATAAAATAAAAAAGAAGATTACATTTCGCACTTTTGAAGCCTGGAAATGTAGGATGACTGTTCCTTGTGATGATAGTCGAAACGACAAATATCTGATTCAGTCCATGTTACTAAGAAGCGTGATAGGGAAAGCTAGAATGGCCCTGCAATTAAAAGCCAAAGATATCAGGTTACGAAAATAAAATAACATGGTGTTACTTCATTTGGACTTAGTAAGATATATGCTAGCAGTATGAAATGTTTCCTTGTTCTTGACATGGCATGTTTTGTCCCAGTGCAGGGACATGACAGAGACCGTGCGAGCCGGACGAGGCTAATTAAACACCATTTTACTATTTATGATAGTGTCTGAAAGGGGAATCCTATGGCAATCTGAAATGACTACAGTTTTATCCTGTCTCTTGCTCCCTTGGGAAAGGACAGAAGGGATCAGACACTTGAGGGTCTTAATCATCATCAACGTTGACAGATTATCTTAATGTGTGTTTCAGGTGGGATGCTCAAGTAATCTCACTAAATACGAACGATAATTAACAAAACAGATTAAACTTTGAGAAACTCTGTATTCGTTGTTGAGGGCCTTGAGGCTGATTACCCGTTTTGTCATCGTTGCTGTTGGTTGATGAAATTGCAGCTACTAAAACTTCCATACAACTACCTGACCAGGATTCTCTAATTAAGAATTAATCCTGTGATAAACTAGATATCAGATAACTGGTAATACTTCATTAGAAGAGGATTTTCATACACTAAAATGGAAAGCAGAAGGAATACGAAACAAAGCCATCTTTAAATTAGACTAGTCCTCTTGGAAACACATAATAAGGAAGTGATGATCTACTTATCCAGTATGCTTAGGAATATGATTGGAGGGTTTGAATGATGGATGTTCACAAGTTCAAGTTAATATTTTATTTTTAAAAACTAGAAGCAGGGGTTTACTGATTAAGGGCTCCATTCCTGCAAAATAGTTTTTTTTTATGGGTTTTTTTAAAACTCTTTAATAATAAAATCAATAATTTTATAAGAAAGGTTTGTAATAAATAAAGAAATAAATATTAAACTCTTAAAATAAAAATATTTGTTGTTAGTCTTTTATGATAGATGTTTTAAAAATATAGAATAAAAAAATAAAAATCATAAATCTCTTATTTCTTGCTTAGGTGGTTTGAAGGGTTTTTATAGTTCTTGTATTATGAAACATATCATTTATCTCAATGAGCCAAAAATCTTTTTCTTTTAAATATTTTAGTAAAAAAAATCTCTTACATCAACATTAATATTAATGTGAATCACCTTTTTATATTTTTAGTGTTGACAAATAAACAATAGAGCTACAAGAGATTTTTATATCTTATTTTACACACAACATTAATGTAGGTAAAAATAATAATTTCATAATATTAATGTCAATTAAAATATATTCGTTTCTTAGAGAATTTTTACACACCTAGAAGTATATAAAAATAATTATTCTAAGATTTAGTGTTATGTCATATTCATATTTACTTAGATTTGGCATGAGCATAAAAGAATTGAGTTTGACATTTTACTAAAATCATAAGCACTTGAACTCAGCATATAACCAAGTCTAGGAATGTTAATTTTAACATTTTACTAAATTCATAGATACTTGTACTTAGCATATAACCAAGTCAAAAGGGGATTGAGTTTAGCATTTCACTAGATCTATATATATTTAGGCTTTACATATAGCCGAGTTCAAGGATATTGAGTCTAGCATCTCGCTAGACCTATAAACAATAGGTTCAACATATAATCAAGCCTAAAAGGGATTGGGTTTGGCATCTCGTCAGATCCACTAGTATTTGAGCTTAACATGGAGCTAAATTTAAGGATATTAAATCTGATATCTTATTAAACTCAAAGATATTTAAATTTAATGCAACTCATAGGTTTTTGAATTTAGTGTATAACTAAATTCAAAGATGTTAGGTTTTATAAAAAAAACTATATTCATGTTAATCGAGTTTGTTATTATATTATTTATATATGTTAAATTATGATTTTATTTTTTATCCTTTTATTTATGGGTTGAGTTATATAAAAATATATTGATTTATCAATAACTTTTTAATATATGTATTCAATGCATAAAGACTTTGAAATGTTATTTTTAATAAAAAAAACTTTTTATTTTCTTTATAATATCCATACGTGGAATTATTAGGATCCTTGAAACTAAACGACTTGCCTTTATTGTTTAGAAAACAAAATGACATTTGTTATTAATGCAATTGTTGAGTGGAATTTTAAAAATCCCAGATAACATGAAAAATTATTCATCCAAAGTAAAAAAAAAAAATATTCCTTTTATAACTTTATTCGTTCATCTTTTCTTTCTTTTACTTTCTTTTTTATGATCCATGTAAAAACAGATTTGAAGATTTTTCAAGCAAGCTCTGCCCTTTTCCCGAGAAGAAGCTATCGTTATTAGGTACTTCCTTTTAACCACTTCCTCTTCTGTAATCAAAACTGAATGGACCCTCATAGAATCAGACCTGACCCTCGGAGTTTAGGCATCGGTTCCTCTAGCAACGAGCTGAGGTTTCAACTAGGAACCGGAGGAAGCGGAGGGGAACAAGGGGACACCAAATTGGGCCTCAATCCTTCCATTCATAGGCCTCAATTGTATAAAATATGTCCATCCATCAGGAAGTGCCTTCATATTGAACACCCGGTAATACCATATGTTCTGAATCTTATCGTAAATATTCAACAAATCCATTCCAACCTGGCTAACTTGTATGGTCCCTTACAATCTATCACTTTCCGGGAAGAGATCAACTGGGACATGCTATATCAGCTAACGAAACGCAGAGAGTACGGCCGTACAAAGACGATAAGCAAATGAATGGCTTTGGCCCTCCCTTCAGAAAGTTGTCAGTAATTGGAATGTAGAATCAGGAACAGGTTCTCGATGCTACATTATTGTTTGATAAAAAAAAATGAAGGTGCAGGGGGTGCTAGGGCCTTAACCAAAAAGCTCAAACAAGGAGATAGTTGACACATTCAATATCTTGATAGTGTTAAAGCATCTCTTGGCGAATCAACACAACAGTATTCCTCCTATTGCCTACTCAGCAGCTGCCTGGTGAGGGTAAAAGTCCTCTCCATTAGTGATGAATAATCACAATAACTTTTAGCTCTTAAGATCCCCCATTTTAATCTGCACTTAAAAGAGTACAATCTGCCAGGATTACATGTGCCGCAGTCGCGTTGAATATTTACTGGCCAGCTATGGAGGAATAAGTGCTAGCAACCAAAAGATTGGAAAGAATGACTGAAGTGAAATCTGATTTTGAGCATAGGTGTAAACCATGAATGACTTAAGTGAGATATTGGAGGGAATACTTTCAGCTGGGAGTACTAATCTAGGATGGAATACAAGAAAGACAGGTAGGTGCAAGAAATGACTCAGGCATTTCATGAAGTGGCACCGATAATGGACAAGATAACTCAGCCATTGGATTGTACAGTGTTTGAGCTCAGAATTAGTTTTTCTTGTGAGCCCAGGAAATAGTGGTATTAAATTACCCTTTTGTTGTATAGAATTTGCTGCACGATAGCCTTCATTTCAGCCTAATTTAGAAAAAAATTAGGTTTTTCTTGAACTTGATCCTATCCCATCTTCCATAAATATTTCTGTCAGAATATTTACATTGCACACATGACTACATCTTTTTGAAACAAAATGACTAGCATACTCCGCATTCAGGCGTATAGAATTGTATATCCATGAAAATGCCTAAATTTCATCAATCACACGTACAAAAAAAGGTAATAGTGATTAGTGATACGAAAACTCATAGTTTTTGATCTCTTAACAAAAGCAAAAATATAGAAAACAACAATAACATTTCTAAACAAACCAGAAAATCTAAAAGAAAAGGAAAAAATAACAAAATAAGCACGAACAACACTTTATAGATCTAATTTGGGGGCATTTTAGACACCTTTATTAGAACCGACTCTTCTATAAAACTATATCTTTGGATCTTCCTGACAAAATTTGATTGTGACAGGGTTGTTTGAGGATTTGTAAACTTTTTAGAAAGATAAATTAATTAAAAGAGAAAATATTAAATAATAAAAATTCAAATTAGAATTTTTATGAGGGAATACTATGGGGGCAAAGTTATATATAGCTCGTGCTTACTGTTTTCTTTTTATTTTTTGGAAATGCTTCATGCAGTATTAGATGCTATAAGCAGGAGATCTCCACTCAAAAGATGCCATTAAACTATATTTGGCAAGGCTAACAATATTTAACAAACGAAGAACATCATCCGCGTAGAGAAAATCTAGAAGAAAATGCAAATGAAAACTTCTGGCCAATAATCTACTGCTTCTGCCATTTTCGCGGATGAAATCACGCATTGATTCTTCACTGTTTTTGTATGAGCCATGCTAGATATTCTCTTATAATCTCCATTTTTTCGAAAGTATCAGTCAAAAGAAAGTGTAAAGAAGAGAATAAATATTAAACTATTGTCAAAGTTGGTTGCTTAAAGCATTGATGTGATTTGAAGAATTTAATCTTGCTTTCTTCCCACTTATTCCTGAGTCCATTTATTTTGAGTAATAAATCTGTGCATGAGTTGTGTGTCTGATACAGGAAATTGGTTAGCAAAGAGAGAGATAAGAGAGGTGTTACTCTACTTCCTTCAAGAGCGCTCAATTCAATGGCCGATTGCAATGAATGGAAACCTTTCATTGCGATGATAACAGTTGATTTTTCCTTTTCCATTGTGAATATTCTTCTAAAGAAAGTCCTTGATGAGGGGATTAACCATTTGGTCCTTATCACCTACCGGCTTTCGATTTCTGCTCTTTTCTTGGGTCCAATTGGCTACTTCTGGGAAAGGTAGTAGCTCTTTAGGCCAATATTCTGCCTTGTATTATTTTGATTTCTTGACTGTATAAACTTGTGCCCCTGCTCAGAATAGTTCTATGCAGGCATGTAGGTAGGTAGGTAGGTAGCTAGCTAGGATCAAATGTTCGGCGAAGTTAATGAACAAGGATAGAAGATTTTCTTGTAGCATTAATTCTGATACTACTTTTGAGGTATTAGAGCAACAAATCTTATAAATCAAGCTTGCTTGCAGGGGTAGCAGACCAAAGCTCACCTTTCGGATCTCATGTTACCTGTTCCTTAGTGCCATTGTTGGGTGAGTGTTGTTTAAGCCTTTTCAAGTTTCCAATATCCTTGCCATTAATATCAAGGAAGACTCCTGACTAATTATTCCTTGCAGGGCATCACTGACACAATACTTCTTCCTTATCGGCATTCAATACACATCTGCTACATTTTCATGTGCCTTCATCAACATGGTTCCTGTTGTTACATTTATAATGGCACTGCCATTCAAGTATGAACAACAATTTATTTTCAACTTCCATGGTTCTGCAAAATCTAGTGTTCTTACATCGTAGGTTCGCAGCTTTAACTGTCTTTGCTTCTACTGCCTTGCAGAATGGAGACTGTTCATATAAAATCCAACAGTGGCAAAGCCAAAACACTCGGTTCCCTGGTGTGTATTGCAGGTGCCATACTGTTGACTGTTTACCGAGGAACGCCACTATTTAACCATTCACCCAATCAAGCTGTAACTCGAGCCATGGATCATGGTCTAAAGCTGAGCCATGCTAAAAGGGCCGAAAGATGGACCTTTGGTTGTATAGCTTTGCTTGCAGGAACCTTGTTATGGTCTTCTTGGTTTGTACTCCAATCACATATTGGCAGGAGATACCCCTGCCAATATTCTAGCACAGCCATTATGTCCTTCTTCGGTGCAATTCAAGCAGCTGTTTTATGCTTTTCCACTAAAAGGAGCCTCTCCATATGGGTTCTGAAAGGAAAGATAGAAATTATAACTGTCCTGTATGCTGTAAGTATAGCTGGAATCAAATCTCAATGGTACTACAGGTTTATGCTGTCCCCTCATACCAAATGAACTATTGGTTTATGCAGGGAATGATTGGATCAGGCCTGTGCTTTGTGGGCATGTCATGGTGTGTTAAGAAAAGGGGTCCCGTCTTTACAGCAGCTTTCAGTCCCCTGGTTCAGATAATGGCAGCCATGCTTGATGTCCCCGTCCTCCACGAGGAACTCTATCTTGGCAGGTAACCTTTTAGACCATTCCGTTTCTATTAATATCTGACTAATGAATAGTACCCTATACTACCTCTATTTTTTTCACAAATGGGATTTCAATGAGCAGTTTGCTGGGATCCATCTTTGTAATCATGGGCTTATACATTCTTCTATGGGGTAAGAACAAAGAAATGCAGAATCATGCAACAAGAGTAGCTCAAGAAGCTGAAGAGTTCAAGGAACAAGAACCCCCCGTACAAGTCATCACTGTCTCTTTTGATTCAAGGTGTCATTGAGGCCAGTTATATGGTGATTTCCAGTTTCCAAGAAAATCCATGTTCGGTACTAATTGTAGTTTCCTTCAAATTTTCACAACATACGAATAAAATTCAAAGAAAATACTTTAAGCTTCATTTCTACTCCCTGCCTCAAAGAAGAAATGGATGAGGGGAAAAAAGGGATAGAAAGTACTAGTTATGGTGGCAAAGTTGTCCGCAAGTTTCGTCTTCGGTGGAGCTCTATGATCAAATTTACAAATACTATTGTATCATTAAACCAAAAATTCAGATAATGTAGGCGGCTAGGCATGTACAGCATGTTAACACAACCATTCTGACACCCCAGGTCTCATTTTGGAGAAGAATGCTGTGCAGGATATTGGAATATTACTTGGCGGCATTCATGGTGTGGAGTCCCTCTTTTTGTGCTAGGCATCTGAGCTTAATCATCATGAATCATGACCTCCAAATTTGTTGGGACAAAGAGACTCCACTCAGATGCTGAAGCACAACTGGACTGATATAAAGCCATCGATCGCCTCCCGAATGGGATACGAAGAACAAGATTTTAGCTTAGAGAATTGCTAAGCTAGGATTAGATCTCGTTTGGACTAAGCTTTTCTGATGCAGTGGATAACAACCAGTTATTCTCCAGTTAAGGACTTGGATTTGTGAAGAGAAAAAAGGGAAACAGTTCATACAATTCGGTTTTCGGAGACGAGCAATTACTATAAATATCAACTTAATATCAATTCCAATGACCTCCATTGACAGTAAAAGAAATATTTAGCCATTCTATGCTCAACTTTTAATAGCTAAGATATTACAAGCACACATCATTCAAATGTAAATCACACCATACACGATTTTTGAAACTTTATTCTGATCCTTCCGAAATACTGAAAATCAAACCTGTAGCAAGTTATTTCAACATGCAAACCTAAACCTTTTGAATATAGAGCATTACTAAAGCACAGCTTCATTCCTTTTGCACCTCCTGCTTCAATTTTCCTTCCTTACTGATCTGATCAATCTGAATGGTCAGAATGATTTTCCTCCTTCAATCCCTTGTCTTTCTTCTTCCCCTTCTTTCCATGCTTATCAGGCTTGAGTCCATGAGGTTCAAAAGTATCCGAAATGTCCATATGAACACCAGGATCATTCGTGTTGTAGTGGCTACCAAACATGATAGAATTGTTAAGGGCTTGGAAATTGCTGTTAACATAAGTACCTGATGCCTCAGGCTCACCAAATGACTCCCCATCAGGCGACTTTTTACCTTTCTGATCATCCAACTCACTTCTCATTGTAGCTCCCGTGTTGGTTCCAGCAAGAGTAACGATTCTAATGCCATGATCATCCTCATCAGCCGAGCTTTCCTGGTTGTGGAGACCAGCAATGCTGTTTGTTATGACATCCACCATGTCTCTAACTTCGTGGTCGTGAAGTTTATTCTTGTCCCCCTCGGAGGTTGGCTTATGTTCAGGAGGAGCCATGATTTGGAGGCTGAAAAGGTTGGGGCTAGCTAGGAATGCAAGACAATGCAGGAAAGTTCAAGCTATGGAATTTGGAGTTGGAGCAAGAGGGGTGGCATTGAATTTAAGAGGAAGTGTGAGGGACCAACTGTTTGCTAGAATAAATTAAAGGGTGGGAATAACTTAGATGACAATACAAGGATCTGATTTATTAAAGATGGAAAAGGAGAGGATTGCTTGGCAATTGGTTTTCCTTTACAATTTTAATTCTTTTGTTAATCACAAGGCTCTATTCTTATAATATTTTGAAAATCAAATCAGTTAAGAATTCTTGAAAGTTACAAGCTAGAAGGGTCAATTCTTTAAAAAAAATAATAAATAAAGGATCAAACAATGCATTGACTAATTTTTTTAAAAAAAAAAGTCAACATGTTTTTTATTTGGTTTTTGACTAAATTAATTTATTTTATTTTATTTTTTAAAAATTTAAATTGATAGAAACCTTGCGTTTTTAGATTACTCGTCAACCTGCTGATTAATTCAAGTTTTATAATTATAATTTTTATTAGTTGTAAATGTCATAACAAACAAGAAGCAATTGTTGTTTTTGGTTCCAAGGTGAATATATAACACAATATTTTAATTATTATAAGGAAAAAAAAGAAGTAATTGTTATTTAATTAATCTCTTTTCTTGTGTTGGATTTTTTTTCTTTGATGTAAATCCTTGAAGATCAGATCCCTAACTTGATTCTTTGATTTCTCTTTATTCATTATGTCGGGGATTTTTATTTTTTATTTTTGGTATAAAGTTTAAGAAAAAATTAAATTAATGGATTATGAGAGGTGTTATTAAAAGAGTAGTTTTTAAGAACATTCGTAATTAAAATATTAAATGTTAATGAAAATAAAATAAAAATTAAATTATTATTGATAAGTGATAAGCTATAATTAAAAATTAATTTGATATTTATTTTAAAAAAAAGGAAAATATAATACTTAATATCTTTTTTAATCATAATTTTAAAATTCAACTCAAAATAAAACTGGGAATTCTTAAAAAGGTTGATTCCAATTTGTTTATTTAAAGAGAATTATTGGGTTAATGGCTGAGTTTCAATTAAATAATAAAAAATATTAGATAAATTTATATTTTTTATCTATTTTTTTTAACCCGACACTGAGTCAACTGATTCTCTATCCAGTACATGTTTTAAAACAATGCTTTTAAATTTTTAATAATTAACCCTTCTTCAAAAGAGGAACAAACATGATTAAAAAGTAGAGGGTAAACTTTATCCTTCATTACTCTTGTACCAAAGATAACTTTAAAGGGACTCCATTTTAACTTCTTTTTTTTTTTTTTTATGGTTATACCATCCTTGAGTTAATTTTTTCTCATTGAGACTAATGTTTTTTCGTATTAGATTTATTTATATCTAAGATAATAGAAAAATTATAATATTCAAGTTATAATTATTACTATTTAAACAATAAGTGAGAAATCGACACCAAAAGGAGAAAGAGATTTAAAAAATAATTTTCAAGTATGTGAAAGTATTCCTTTTATTATTTTTTTGGATCCCATGTGATATATATATATATATATATATATATATATATATATATATATCATGTTGATTAGTTATGGGTAATTATAATAGATATTACATATGGTTTCGGCTGATATCATAAGTTGCTCAAGTTAATTTAGGTCTATTTTAAAATAATATTACTTAAAAAAAAAATTTGAAATTAAGAATAATAATTTAACCAGTCATGTCATTTAAATTTGACTGAATTAATTCCTAACCTTGTTTGAAAACAAATTTGATTTGGACTAGACTCTGAGTTAACTACCTGAGACAAATCCTATTCAATTTGATAATTATAGTTATTATAACTTTAACTCCGTAAAATCTCACAAACATTATCATATCATGTCTAAAAACAAAATAAATCCATTAATTTAAGTTATTAATTCTATTTAGAGATTGTTTGGGAACATGACCAAGCAATATTATTTAAAAATTTAATTTTTATTTAAAATTATTTTTTTATATTTTTAAATTGTTTTAATATACCAATATTAAATATAATTTTTAAAAAATAAAAAATTATTATTTTAATATATTTTTAAATAAAAAATATTTTAAAAATAATCATTCCCATATTTTCTATCTTCTTTAGATTAGTTAACCGATGGTAAGAGCATGGTTTCTGTAATCATAATTTTTTTTTAAAAAAAACCCAAAAACTATGGTATCAGATTGATTAGAGTGCAGGATACAGTGCTGTAGATGTATGCTTACCGTCCCTTGCAAGTGCTGTTAGCTCAGACGATAGAGATCAATGGAATAAAGAATACAGCCTTCAAAATAATTACGAATAGTTTATAAAAAAGGTATATTAAGAATAAACAAATATTAAGAAATCACCATGAATTTTACGGTCTATATTTTTTAATTTTTTTTTTTTAAGTTGCCCTTTAAAATCCACAAACAGATTGATTAAAAAAATAAAAGAAGATTATTTCTTTATCATTGTTAATGTTTATTATAATATGGTATCTTTGGATTACTGTTTTTTTGATAAAAAAGAAAAAGTATAATTGTCAATGTTTATTATATTATGGTATCGTTTGTTCGTTGACTTTATTCTTCGACTTTGTTTATCAATTTTTTATTCTTAAAATATTAAAATTTATATTAAATTATAATAAAAAAATATTTATTTTTTAATTAAATATATTATAATCTCTTTTGTATTTATATTTTTATCTTGAATGATTGATATTGATCAAGTTTATTTCATCCAAGAAATTATGCTTTTATTTATTTATTTTGGCTTTGATTGGAACTAATAAAAAAAATCAATCAATTATGTACTCTTACATAAATTTATATTGCCATTTTTTATTTTAAAAATATAAAAGAAGAAAACCATTTAAGGAAATTAACTGATGATATTTTTTACAATCTTCGAATCCTTATGAATAAAAAAAGAAAGGTTATACCATTAAATTTAAAATCCACCATTTTAGATTATGCTTTTTAAATCTTGAGAATTTAGTTATTTATTTTTAATCGTTCGATATCTAGTGATTAAACTTGATATTGCAGACTGGCTCAAAAAACTAGTAATTTTTAATCTAACAAGATTCGAGTTTTAAATTAAATTAAAAAATATTAATCTAATTGAATCTAATTAAACTAACTAAAATCAATCGAATCAATATCAACAATTTATTTTAAAAAAAAAAACTAAATAATGATACTTTAATAACAATTATTAACTCAAATCGATTCAATAATTATCGAGTTAACCTGATAATCCTATCATCTAGATTCTTGTTAAAATTAATATGTAGATCGAGTTTGAAAACTATGATTAGTTGTTATATATACTGATATCAAGTTTATATATATTAAAAAAAAACTAAATTTACTTAGATTATAAATTATTACAATTAAAAAAATAAAAAAAGCTCAATCATTCATTATATACCAAAACACATATCACTATATATTAGAATATTTAAATAATTATTTTTTCACTCTCAATTAAAATCAAATAACTTATAATTTTTTGCACGTGATTCATTTTATCGTTAAGAGATTAGTTATGACAAATTAGAATTTTTATATTTTAGGTATAGTGAAATGATTTAATTATTTTTAAAAATAAAGAAGATTAAACTAACATTTAGGGGCTTTTTAGTCTTTTTATTTTTTCAGCAAAATAAAATAATTTAATTGTCTTTAAAATAAAAAAATGCTATTATTCAAGGATGTTTTTGTTTTTTCATATGAATTTTTTATTATTATAACTAGCTTAACTTGATTTGGTAATTTAATTAACATAAATATTATTAAAAATATGGTTCGATCTGTTCCCCTTTCCTTTATCTACTCTCTTTGATTTTCGCATATGGCCTTCTAGATTTTCAAAATAGTTTTGCAATTTGTTTTTCATTTGGATATGATTCTTTTTTATTATTTATTTTATATAAAATAATTTATAAAATTAGATTTTTTTAATTTCATCCTTCTTTTTATTTTTTCATGTGGAAGATTTCATCCTCATTCTTTTCATTTTTATTTGTTTTATTTAAAATAAATTTTTATTTTTATGATTTTATCCTCATTGTTTTCTTTACTATTATTTTTATTATGGTTTTTTAAATTATTTTTTTATTCTTCAACATTAAAATGAATGAGAATTGAGTTTATTAATTATACTCGAGTGAGATTCAATAGGTTGTAATTTGAAATATTAATTTATGTTTAAGAGATTCGTTTAGGTTAGCTTGACTTTTTTTTTAAACACGTTTTTTTTTTCCAGTTTCATCTCTTAACATTTATTTTATTGGAGATTAAATTTTATTTTTTATTTTATTTTCTACATAAGTTTTACTAAATTTAAAAACGATAGGGCTATCTCGAATCCTTTTATTCATCGTTCTTTATTAAGTTGTTTTTTTTTCCTAAATTTTTGTTTTTAAATTAAATTAAATTAATTAGTTAAATATAGATATAAAATATTCATTTCATGATATTTTGTTTTACTTGCTTTTCAAATTACTATTTTAATGACCCATATAGCTCTTTTTGGTGTCATCATATGACATTTTACAAGGAGATTAAAACTATCTTACTAATTTTTTTTAGTGATAATTCTTTAATAAATTTTTTTTTCTTTTAAGTATGATGTAAGCAACTTATTTTTTATAGCTAATTATTTTTATTTTTTATTTTATTAATTGTCAATGGTCTTTTTAACTATATTATTAAATTAATTAAACTTAATCAAGTCAATAACTTATATCTTGGGTTTTTCTCCTTTCTTTAAAAGGGTTTACATAGCCTAAATATGTTTTTATATTAAAAAAATAATACATACGGCACCAATCCAGTTCCTACAAAATCTATACATTCACGAGAAATTACACGTGTTCACCGCGGGTGGCACTGGGTTGAACTTTGAAATCCAGGAAAAGAGAAGGGGACTAGAATTTGGTTGTGCCGCAGCAAGGAATATTTATTGACTGTGGTAGCTGCAACGTCGACGATTCTTAGGTTGGTGGTTGGATAATGTATTTACATGCTCTTACTTCATATACTCAACTAATGATTTGGGTAAATTATATTTTCATCCTCATATATTATTCAATGTTTCACTTCTATCCCATCATCTAATATTTCTTAATTTTACCCCTGTAGTTTTTAAAAGAGTTCAGATTTTCTTATCATTACTAGATAACTAATAAAAAGCTAAATTCTTTTCCCCCCCCTCATTTTAATTCTTCTTCTTGGTGTCGTCATGTGTTTTTGTTTTTGTTTTTTTTTCTAATTTAAGGTTTTTTTATATTTTTAGAAAAATAGTTATCAAACTTCATCTAGAATTGATTTAAAAAAAAATCTAAAATTAATACTTTGATAATCCAAGTAAAAATTTAACTTGAATTAGGTTTTAGATTTCGAGTTTACTAAATTAATTTATTGGATTTAACTAAATTTAACAACTATGATCAAGAATTCTTTTATTTTCCCTATGGAACTTTTTAATATAACAAAAACACTTGAAACAAAGAAAACTTAAAAACTCAAATTCAAGAAGTGGGCTCTTTCATGATGAAGGGTAAAATTAGAATCTTAGGAAACTCGAAAGGTAACATTGAGAAAATTATTATTACTATTATTACTATTATTATTATAAAAAAAGAAAACAAATAAAATAAAAATCTGAAGCCACCCTTGTGGTGATGTCTCATTTTCTCCTCCTCATTTCCATGTACTTGGTGCGCCGAAGCTGTGAAGTTTTGGTCTCAACAACAAAGTAAATATTACTTTTGTTGCTGCGCTTTAAGCAAAAACATTTTCCAGGTAAAAGAGTTTTCCTTTTTACGATTTCTTTTTGGGCTCTATGTGGAAAGCTATTGCCTATTAAAATTGCTTTGCTTTTATTGTAATCGTTCGTACCTGGGTTTAGCTTTTCAGTAGAATTTCTTTATTGGGTTCTTACTTTGTTGCCAGCTTTTTTATTTATGATCTGTTTTTGCGCAAAAGATTCAATATTTTTGTTTGATTCTACTTGGGGTGTAGTGATGATGCCTCTGAAGATGAGCCTTTTCGATCTTGCTGAGAGGAAAGTGGTTTATGGCGTTTATTTTAGTTATTGAAGTTTTATTGAATCTTTGTTTGTTTTTAATAGAATCAGATGCAGAATGATGGGTCTGGTAGAGATGGCACCACCAGAGCTGGTGGAGATGTGCCCCTCGCTGAGGTTGACCTGGAGAAGCAGGATAACAGTAAGGTGTTACCGCAAGAAGGCGGTAATGGGGTCTTGTCAAGGAATTCTGATTATTCACCAGTGATTGCCATTGTGGTTTCCAGTGGCGAGTCTCCTGTGGCTGCCAGGAAGGAAGAGTTGCTTAGTGTGGATTTTCCCAGAAAAGGGTCGTTGTCAAGGACTTCAAGTTCGCACGAACAATGCAGGTTTACCCACTCATACTTCTAATAAATCTTGCCTAGTTATTAATTATCTGTTGATTTAATTGAATGCGCTGTGGATTCTGGGTTTTCCCATTTTTGGTCTTGCTTGGTTTGTGGCCTTAATTGGCTATGAAAATGATGAGTCCGTTTCATGTCATAAACTTGTGGATTTTCTCGTTTCATGCTCAAAGTTTAGTGTGCTTTTAGATGCACTTTCTTCAGCCGTCCTAGTTCTGCCCTGGTATAGATTGAGTGTTGTGCACCATTAGATACAGAAACCTAAATCTTTATTGACCTAATGGAACTACACGCAAGCAATAAGTAGGTTACTTTGTTATTCTTCAGAGTTTGTCAGCAGGAGAAGGAAGAAGTTCTCATAGATCTTGGATGCAAATGTAAAGGCGGTCTTGCAAAAGCCCATCGCACATGTATTGATACTTGGTTTAGTACAAGAGGGTCCAACAAATGTGAGATATGCCAGTAAGTCCTTCAACATGCCTGCTTATGCTATGAAGTTGGCACAGAGAGGTTATGAATTGTTTTTATATGATTTAAATCTTTGATTGCAGGGCTGTAGCTGTAAATGTGTCACCTCCAGAATCTCAGCCAACTGTAGGTATTCTATACCTCAGTGCAAAAAATCACAGTATGCTTAAGATAGCCCTTTTCACTTTCATCTGGTCTAAATTCGACCCATGCATTGGATTTTGGAATGCCATGCAAGCTTATGCATCTTTTTTGGGGCCTGCCTAAGTTAGCTTGTCATATCAGCTTCTAAAATCAAAATGACAGTGCTGGGAATTTTATTTTATTTTTCTTCCAAAAATACCCAAATGTTATGCTTTAAAAAATCCTTATAAGGGATTACGGTATGCGCGGGGAAGCATGATTTATAGACAGTTGTTTCAGCATTATGGTTTGATGACAAGGAGTTTGTATGAGAGACCAAGCAGTGTTTAAATGTTGATATAATGTTTATAATCTGAATTTTTTGCTGCGTGTATTTTATGAAGCAGGCAAACTACTGGGTTTGGAGAATTGACCCAAACTTTAGACCACGAGACCGTGATAGGGTAAGCCAATTACTGTGGTCAATCTACTGCAATTATGTGTACTTTTTTGGATATGATGTTCAATGTGATGAGTTTGAGTGCGTTCATCTTTAAAACAGGGCTGCTTTAGTCCTCTTTGGGTGGCGTTCTCAATCCTTATTGGTGGTCTCTTGTTGGATGTGCTGATATCCATCACCCTTGGTGTTTCTGCCTTACCTGTTAACATAATAATTGGTAAGCACGTCTATATTAGTTTAAACGGTTGACTGACTTGTTCATATCCAGACTGTATTACTCCAAAATGAAGAGCATTATGCATGTTGATTTTGAAACCATACACATTGTACAGGGGTCATTGTTGTTCTCGGACTTGGAACTGCGCTTCGGCTAGCCCTGGAATTCTGCCATGAGTGGAGTTTTAGGAGAGCAGTTCAAAGGGCAGATGCCAACGAGAATCATGGTTACCATCCAGCTTCGTAGTAAATATGTATAGGATGAAGATACAACTCACGAGAGAGGTCTTAATCTGTTGGGGAAGTACACAAAGTATTCAACTTATATATATAGCATGTCTTGTTTGGGGATGGTTGTTGATTCTTGCTGATTGTGCTCGCACATGACAATACAAATTAAGTTTGGGAAACTTTCATTTCCCTAATGCGTTGGAATTTTATTCAACTATACTCACCCTCTTAGGGCATGAAAAAAAGGAGTTACCTTGGTGGAGAAATTGTTGAGGGATGATCAAAGAGAAAATTGTCATTGGCCCAATGGGCTCTTTTCAATCAAGATTTGAAGCTGTTCAAAATCATAGGGCTTCCCAAATCTTCATGATTTCTTTCAGACTGGAGAGGGTCGCTTTTCCAGATGTTCTGGCAATAAGCTCCATGGAAAAGCATGTGGGGTCCAATTGAATGCCCCGAGTCTGAAAATTCAAAAGACTGTTGGCCCTTTATTGGAGTCCGGGCCTGTTGTTGACTCGCTCTATGTGAGAACAATGGTTAACATAGCAGTAGGTATAGGCACGTGCCTGCCGAGAAGATGCTCAGCATGGCTACTTTACCACATGCATCTTTTATCGCTTCTTCGATAATTAAATTTCGATATTTTCTTGCATTAAAATATCATATACAAAATATTTGATGTATTACTTTTGCATAGTTAAGGAAAAGTACCTCTCGAATCTAGTCCTTTGACAAAGTTTGAGTTTGAATAATATGGTTGAAGCCTCCGTATCGAGCTCCTACGAAGAATAAGTTCATTGAAATCACGGGAGTCTTGGGGAGCCAGAGAGGTTCGAGGCCTCACTTGGATCATAAAATTTATCATACAAAGATCCCCTCAAGGTGAATCACCTACTGCCTGTAAAACTAAACACCAGCTTTGGAACTCTTTGCTGAGCTCTGCTACTGATTCCAGTCTCGCATGGCAAAAGGAGGTTCCTGAGATAAAAAGGGACAGGGCTCTTCCATGATTCTTTGAGAGCTTCTTGATATTGAGAGGTGGGATGCCCTCTGAGACGTGGCATTCGGCACTTCCATTATTGGCATCTCCTATTCTTAGAGGTTTGGTGGCAGCTCGTTTGGGGGGTTGCTTTCCACTTTACTGTTTTGGATTCAATGCTAAAAGATTTGTCAAGGAATAAACTTTTTCTTTATACCATTTTAATAACCCAACTCTTAAATTAACAAAATAAAATAAAGTCAAATAAAATAAGTCGAGAATATCATCACTTTTCAACGAAAATACCATCACCATCACTCTAAGGTGAATTTAGCATCTCAATACGTATTTATTATAAGTTACTGTAGAAATACAAGTATAAGTAACTGTGAATGTAGCAAAGCAACTCAGGAATTGGATGATTGATCTATTTCTATTAATTTTTTTTAATAAAATAACATCACTTTGAATAATTTATTTTAAAAAAACTGAAACAAAATTATTTTCAATAAAAATGGAATAAAAAATCCATTCACTTGCTTTATCTAGATTTTAATCAGGTCATTCACACAGCTAGTTAATTCATCAAGTGAGTTTACCCATATTAATTCCTTCTGCTGTCCGAAAACGTACTTAATTAAAATCAATTTCAAACCAAATCAATTCTCCAAGCAAATTGCATCGAATAACTATGATTTCTTGTAATCTTTTGGAAGCTTGCAATCAGATTTAAGAAGGGGCGAGAGGGGCAACTGGAAAGAAGATTAGAGAAGTAATCGTGAAACAATGATAATAGTTTTTAGAGAAAGTGAAGAAAAGGGCAAAAAGTGAGATAATCAAGTAAAAGAGAAGAGAGCAGCAGTTTACTCCCCACCATTGTCCCACTTCTCCACCAAACGAAACCAGAGGGTGGACGTCACGCGGTTTCCTGTACACCGTGGACTCGAGAGCCATCACAGCATTGGGGGCTCGGAAGGTTCATAGTCCACACCTGGCAATTTCACCAACAGACTAATCCATTGTTGTTCTTTGCTACTAGAGTAAAACAAAAATATCTATTAGTCCCTAATTATGATAGAGCTTCAAAACTTTACTCATAATTATAAACTATTTCAATTTCACCCCTTGATAAGCGAATAACAACTCAATCTCTAATTGCATCTGCTATTTTAGTATGTGCATGATATTATGGTAGTTTTTATGAATATAATTTTTTTTAAAATGTTTAAATTGTAACCTTTTTTAAACCTAAGTTCTTCCAAAAATTTAAGATGGAAAGTAAGTTTAAGTAATGAAAATCAAATCACCTTTGGAGTTGTGACTAGCCTAAAAGTATCTTCTACATCGCTGCACCACAATTTCAAACAAAGCCTTGGATATTGGATTCACTTCAAGACCTGTTTTGAATAATATATAAAATATGGAGGACTGATTTAGAGATTGGATTCACTTCGAGACGTGATCTTGAAAATATATAAAAGATGGAGGACTGATTTAATCTTCCATTATTATTACCGTGTTCGTTTTCACCCTCACTACCTCACAACCACAACTTTTCTTACATGACACTTGGCTTTGTTGTCTTGCCCTGATGCCATTTTGCGAGCAGTGAAACTGAAGAGGTTAAATAACGAGGAGAAGAAGAAGAAGCACACGTGTTTAGTCTGATCATATCAGCTGATCACAGAAACGGAAGAGCAAGCAAAGATAGAGTGAGCGATTGAGAGATTTTGCAGTACCAAACTTGATAGGATCTCTTTGTTGGGTTTTGGTCAGAACAAGGAAAAAGAAGACAATATGGTGGCTGTGGTGCCTGTGGACTCGCTACCTTTGGGGTTTAGATTCAGGCCAACTGATGAAGAATTGATAAGCCACTACTTGAGACTTAAAATCAACGGTCGTGATTCTGAAGTTGAAGTCATCCCTGAAATTGATATTTGTAAACTGGAGCCTTGGGATTTGCCTGGTAAAACAAATGAAGAGTCCTTTCTTTTTTATATTTTTTATGTGGGTTATCTTTGATTTTAAAGATTTTGTATCTTTGATATTTTTTTGGTTGGTTGCTGAATTTCTTTATTCCCTGTGAATAAATTCCTCCTTTTGCTTATCTGGGTATTTCCTTATTCATTAAGATTCCTTAATTTACTAGTAAAGATTATTATTTTATTGGAATCAGTGTATTTTAGTTTGATTGCTATAATTAGTGTTCTATATAGTGCACAATTCTACTACTTTAGCTGAATTTGGAGTCATATGGAATGGGGGTACATGTAGATTTACTTGAATTTTCGGTAAAAAAAATTTTCTTTTGGAGTCAGAGTATTTTAGTATCCTCTCTATGATTTAGTGTGCTATAATTTACTGTTCCGCTATTTTTAGCTAAATTTTGAGTTAATTTGAATGTGGCGTTTAGGGCTATCTGTGATAAAGACTGACGATCCAGAGTGGTTCTTCTTCTGCCCACGAGATAGGAAGTATCCTAATGGTCATCGTTCGAATAGAGCAACGAATGCTGGTTATTGGAAGGCTACAGGGAAGGATCGAACAATAAAGTCTCGAAAATCAGCTGGTAATACTACCTTGATTGGTATGAAGAAAACACTGGTTTTCTACCGTGGTCGTGCTCCAAATGGAGAGCGTACAAACTGGGTCATGCATGAGTATCGTCCCACTGAAAAGGATCTTAATGGTACCGGCCCCGGCCAGGTTGCTCTGCTTTCTTGATCTCATTCTTGTTATTAATTTGTTCATTGTGACTTTCTATAGTTGGTTATAATGCTTAGTTTTAATCACATCCTATGGAGCAAGTGGGGGAATTTTGTCGGCATGCTATGTGCATTACATGTTTGTATTATGAATTTCATATTAACCATGCATTCAATCTTGGTATTTTTTATGGAAATGTGCGCATAATGTTGGCAGCTAAACTTAAGGAATTTTGTATTAATAATTTTTAAGTTACCCAATGTCCTTTTGTTCTGTATCTATACAGCGCTACTATTGTTAAAATGAGTACTGCTGATTCTCGTTGATGCTGTAAATCTCTTCAACTCACCGATTTTCTCTCTTCATCTGGACAGGGTGCATTCGTCCTTTTCCGCTTGTTCAGGAAGCCAGAAGAGAGGCCCAGCATTGTAAAGTATGATGAAATGGAACAGATTGAATACTCTCCTACAGCTGCCAAGTCCTCTCCTGATGATGCATCATCTGATCTTGTTCAAGAAACAGCTACTTCTGAAATGAGTTCAGGAAGGCAACCTGAAGATATAAAGATGTGGTCGGCTGAGTCTGACAACACGACTTCTAATGCTGTGGTGCCTATTGATAGCTGCAGTAATAGTCGTGCAACTTCAGATGTTGACGATCAAGTGCCAGAAGCAACAGCTGTGGAGGTGAGAACCGGATTCTGTATTTTGGCCTCTTGTACTCCAATCAAGATAAACATTATGAGAAATTTGATTTTTTTTCCCCAGGCATATCTACCACTGGATGAAATTTCACCCTTACATGAGCCCATGTCTGGTGAACTTGATTGTAAAATTTTCTCCCCAATGCAATCACAGATTCCAGCGGACCTGGGATACTACATGGATTCACCTTATGCCAGTGACTTTGGCAACAATCAAAATGGATTTTCCTTTCAGGGTGGCACCAGTGAACAGGATGTATCCCTCACTGAATTGTTAGATGATTACATAAACAACCATGATGATGACTATTCTGGTGAAGAAACAAGCAGTCTGAACACCTTGGGTGTTGGAAGTGAGACCCAGTTATTTGGTCAGGTACCGCCAGGAAACTTTCATGTTAAGGACCATGGTATATACAATGGGATGGCTCAAGAACTGGTAAAACTATGGTCTTTTGGTAGCTTTTAAACCAGTGTTTGCTGAATCTTTTATCTGTCATCTCTCTAAAATGTTGCATCTTGTATTTTCCTAAATGGTTGAGCATTTTGACATAGTTGATTTGTATGTGTTTGAAAAAAAGTTCTGAAAGTTCTAAAATCCTTTTGTAATTTTGATGTACACCAGTATGCTTCACACATGGGAGCCCAGGTCCGGCCTGGTGATCAATTTGATAGCTATGAGCTATTACAAATGCAAACTGCATTTGGTACTTGCCAAGCACCGACGTCCTTTTCTGATGGAGAAATTGGAAGGGGAAATATTGGACATTTTGGAAATAACTTTGTTGGACAAGATGCTCCATCTGCCAATTCTGCAATCTCATCCTTTGATGTATATAATACTATGGAAGAACCAACCAGCCAAATGACTTCTGTAGACTATGGCAGTGGTGTTAGTGGAACTGGAATCAAGATTAGGACCCGCCAGCCTCAAGTCCGGCGACATTCAGACAACTTGGTTGACCAGGGCAGTGCCCCAAGAAGAATCCGTTTGCTGGTAGAACGTTCAGTTGAATCAGTTGGAAATTGCAAGGTTAATGATGCAACCCACGTTGATGATGAAGATGAGGTGCAATCAGCTGTAACTGAGGTAAGTTTCATCAATCTAGACAATGTAGAGTTTCTGTTGAAATGCATCCATCAATTATTTTTTGTTCATACAATCATTTGATGCAGGCCACTGGAGATGCTGGAAAACAGGCCTCTACAGTTGATGAAGATGAAGATGAAGATGAAGATGAGGTGCAATCAGCTGTAACCGAGGTAAGTTTTATCAATCTAGACAAGGCGGAATTTCTGTTGAAATGCATCCATCAATTATGTTTAGTTCATACAATCATTTGATGCAGGCCACTGGGGATGCTGAAAAACAGGCCTCTACAGATGATGAAGATGAAGATGAAGATGAAGATGAGGTGCAATCAGCTGTAACCGAGGTAAGTTATTTCAATCTAGACGATGTGGAATTTCTGTTTAAATGCATACATCAATTATTTTTTGTTCATACAATCATTTGATGCAGGCGACTGGAGATGCTGAAAAACAGGCCTCTGCAGTTGATGATCTGCAGAATGAAAGCCCACTTGCAATTTCTAAAATCAACGAGGAAATTACTGAACAGTCTTCTTCAAATCTGAGGTTACGAGTAAAAAGGGAAGGTGACTCCGGGAGCCGCCAGATAGCATTGCCAGCTTCTCCAGCTGCACCTCCTGCACATCATGGACACAAATCATTATCAATTTATGTCAGCATTTTCCTCCTCCTGATCTTGTTCATAGCTTTTGCTGGGATGTGGAGATCCCGCAAGACTCTGAAGTTTCTCTGGATACAGGATGGTGCAAGTGATAATTTGTAGTGAATGTTTTCGTTCAACGAGGAGCAGGATAGTTTTGTAGATGGCATTTTAAACACTTAAAAAGCGTATATAACGTAGGTCACTGCTTACTACTAGTGTGTGTATACTATGACCTCTTGTTCGTCTAAACTTGTGTTAGTTTTTCAGTACAATAAATAACTCTGATAGTTGATGGTGCCTTCGTTCCCTACGTCTAGCTTCTCAGTTCCTCGATCGGAGATCAGCATGCTGACCTTTTTTTTTTTCTTTTTTTTTTACTTTCTGTTAATTAATAATTAATGTAATTTTCTAGATCAACACATATTGCCAACATAATCAAAGGCAGCCTTTTCACTCAGCAACCATGAGAAAACAATGACATGGTATGCACACTAGTAGAGAACGAAAACGAAGGTATCATCTACTATCACATCTGAGATCTTAATTTTAATAAAAATATAATCTTGAAAGTTTTTTTTTTAAAAAATTAAATCATTATTTTATTAACCATATTTAATCAACCTCCATCTTTATTAAAATTTATCTTTTACAAGAAAACATATAAGCCATGTCTAAAAAAATAAAAATCTGACACTATGGGTTATTTGATTTTTAATTTTTTTAGGTTAATTTGAGTCTAATCAATCCAAATCAATTTATTTAATTTATAATTTAATTATTAAATCAGATTAACTATTAAATTGAGTTCAAAACTATGAATTAAACTAATATTCTTTTGCTAAACATAACTTGGCTCCATGGCCATAGTGTCCTTAGTTGATATTATATTTCAAGATTTTGTTTTTTCAATTAAGAATAAACATAGGTGGTTGTGTTTAAGGTTCTACAATAATCTTCCTGTAGCATGGTCATAAGAATCATACCATAAGCTTGCCTGCCATTGCCATAGCAAGCAGATAAAATAGATGTGATTTGATCATGCAAGATACTTGCTAATTAAAAACTCTTTAAATTTTAATTAAAATAATTATAATTTATATTTTTAAACATTTATAATTTTAAATTATAACCGCAAAAATTATTAAAATATCAAATGTTATGTGGTTTTTATTTTTTTATATTTGAATCAAGATTTTGATTCAATTAAAAATTAATTTTTAATGCATTATTTCTAACTTACATGACGTATATAGGGCTATTGAAAGTTATTTTTGAATAAAATACTTCTATTCTAACGAACGTTTGTCATAAATTATAATTTAAAATCAAACATTATTTTTCATAATCATGTAAAAAAAAAAACCCTCAAAAACTAGAATCGAAGGGGATAAAAAAAAAAACACTAGAACTTGATCTGAAAGGACACCTAGGCACCTCCTTCGCTGCTGCCGCCACAGGCTCTGTTTCCGAACATAGCATAGGGGCTTCTATGTCTGGAGTGGCTTATGCCCCTCACCCAGATGTCAAAAACCTAGCTTCTTGGTTTTAGACTAGGCTTTTTCATTAATAAGAAACATTTTTTTGTATTTTAGTGTGTGAAAGATATATATAAATATAATAGTTTTTTTTCTATAAATTACAAATTTAATATTAAACAAGTTTTTTTCTTTATAATCTCAATTTACAAGTATTTTTTAATTTAAAATATACTAAAATAATATTTTTTTTTATGTAGTGTGTGTTTTTGTGTTCCACTTTTAAATTGTTTTTCATATTAAAAATTATCAAATTGATACTTTTTTAGATATTCTTAAAAGATTTTGATATATTAATATTAAAAATTAAAAATAATTTTAAAAAATAATTTAGAGTTATTTTTTATTAAAATATATATTTTTGAAAAGCATTATACATTATTTATCAAATATAATCAGATCTTCTTTGTTTAGAGTACGGTAGCTTACTTTATAAAAATATATTTATCTGTATAAAACATTAAATTAATATTTTTAAATATTTTTTTTATAATTTTGATATACTAAATAATAAATAAATAAAATATTCTAATACATTTTGAAATAAAATATTCTATTTATCGATGAAAAAGACATGTAGATCTTGTAGTTTTGCCGGGGCATTAGGATACCACCATCGATTCCAAATGGTGGGCTAGGAGGACAAAACAAGGGGCTAACAGCAGGAGCAGTATGGGAGAGATCAAAACCTAGCGAGGCTGCCTGTTTTGGACATATTTTAATACGAGAAATTAATGGCATGATAATATTAAAAAATATGATAACAAGTTCTTGTTCGTTTCTGCCTCATGACTTGCCACTTCACCTGGATAGGATAGAGGAGACCATCTTCCATCTCTATCTATTTTCTTTCACTGGTGGATCATTGTTTGGTGATTTCTGTGGTTATTTCACTAATAATCCGACTCTCAAGTGTTTCTTCTTCTGACGTGGAAAAGATTTATATAAGCGAGATGTTAAAAATAATTATTTTAATTTAATAATTTAAGTCATTAGATAAAATTTTAAAATATAATTTATATTATTTTTTAATATTTATATATTTTTTTAAATATAAGTTTTTTAAATTTAAAAATTACACATATCTATATTACATGATGTTTGATTTTCATTAAATATAATGAAATTTAAATTTATAATTGCTCAAAATCATCATTTAGGTAATGTTTGGGAACGCTGTTGAACCTGTATTTTTAAAAAATTCAAAAAAATTTTATTTTTTATTTTTATTAAAATTAATATGATTTGTACGTTTTGGATCGTTTTGATGTGCTGATATTAAAAATAATTTTTAAAAAATAAAAAAAATTATTGGAATGTATTTCGGCACAAAAAATTATTTGAAAAGCAATCGCTACCACACTGTCAAACACACTTTTAATTATCAAGATTTTTTAACATTAAAAAAATATAATTTTTATTTTTATTTTTTAAAAAATTATTAATTTTATAATCAGATTTTTACTACAAAAGATTTAGATTGAAAAGATTTTTATATCAACCTGAATTTACACGGAGTCAACCTTTTTTTTTTTTTTATGTTTCTTTTACCAGATCGATTTAGATATTAGGTAAGCTGGATTCATCTGGTCAGAGTTATACGAACGTTGTTGAATGATATTTATGAGATATGATTAAAAATGAAAATATACAAAGCTTCTTCTTTAATTCTTTACCCTTTTGAAAACAACAGCAGGGCTTTGTTGGATGGTGGATATCGTCATAAATCTAAAGAAACTATAACCTAAGCAAGCTCATATTGTCAGGCTACAATCACGTCCACGTGTAATAAACAGCCCACTGTCCAAATAGAATTGCTTCGCTTTCCTGCTGCCGCCGTGGTAATCATGGCTCTTTGCAGAGTACCAAATCTTTTTTTATTAATAATAATAATAATAACGAAGCCAAACTCCAAACATAACTAAATTAAATTAATTTCTCCCTTTAAATATTCCCAGAGAAAACCAGAAACCATTCAGAGTACTAAACTAAACTACTGAAGAGTCTAGACGGAGATAAACCCATTTGGCAATTCTTTGGCAAGAGACAAGAGAAGAGAGAAAGAAGAGATGATACTGGTGGCGATAATGGCGGAGCTGATGGAGGAGTACACGGCGTTGCTGACAAGTGTTTTGGAGCATTTGTTTAACGAGGCACCTTTTCCAAGAAGGGTTCGTTTTCTCATACTCCATAACCTTCCCTTTGCTTCCTCTGCTCATCCTCCTCTACTTAGACGTCCTAACTAGACTTCACTGAATACTATAAATATATTGTTAACAGGGAGTTTTCTCCTCTCCCACCAACCTCTTTACTGAAGCATAATTTCTCGAGGGATTTGTTTTGCTCTGTAAATTGCTGGAGAGTTTATCAGAGATTTTTCATATACCATGTTCCTCTTCCTCTGCTCATCCTCTTTGTTTTGCTCTGTAAATTGTTCGAGCACTCCACAGTTTCAGAGATTAGTTGGGTTTGATCTTGTAATCTTTTTCTTAATCCATTGTGTTATCTTTATAGATTAACTAATTAGATTTTCTTTGAAATTGATCAAGCGAAAGGATTTCTTTATGTGGTAGAAATTGGAATTATCCCTCTTTTAGTTCGTGATTCTTATGTTCATATATATATATATATATATATATATATATGTATGTATGTCTCTTGGCATTTTGAAAGCCGGGAAATTAACCAAGCCATGTCCATTCTTCTGATGAGTTCTAAAACAATGGATGGGTGAGTTTTTCTTTACGATCTGGCTTTGTTTTGTCTTCTTCAAAAGAGAGAGGGACTGAGGTAGACTAATGGAGACTGAATCAACCTAAGAACAAACCAAAAGATAAGTGTAACTTTAAATTTATTTTTGATTTATTTTTAATATTATCGTATCAAAACTATATAAAAATACTAAAAAAATTATAATTGGTTGCACCGCTGCAACTTCTCCATGTCTATGTTCCATGTTCACGGTCTTCTTAATTAATATCGTTTTTACCATAATATTAAAGGTATAATGACGTGGGTTGGACATGTTTCTCACTTTGTGTTTCATAATCAAACTCAATGGATGGTTATAACACATTACGAACAATTAATTAAAAGAAAATCACTAGGATGACGAAGTGGACATAGTTTGAGGGCTTGAAATACTCAATTAGGAGTATAGGGACTGAATTGAAATGCATCCTAGAGTTTGTGTATGAATCAATAATATAACTTTTCCTTGATCATGCTTAATAATAAGAAGCCAAATGATATCAATGCAAGTTCCTTACAAAATGGAAAGTTTTGGACAAAGTTATCAAACTCGGCTGATTTGTTTGTAATGATATTGCCACTACTTTTATTTTTTAAAATTTATTTTGATTTTTCAAATAAATTTTTTGATTAAATTCGGTTAAAAATCCATTTAACCCATGTCTTGGTTCTTGAGTTAGGTTAGCTCTTCAGTTAAGTTTAATGGTTATGATTTTGGAGGCTATAAATACAGTGCATCATTCATGTTGGTTTTGTCTATTTGTAATTAATTTTTGTTTTTCAAATTATTTTTTAATTTTAAAAAACTATTAAATTGATGGTTTTTAAATATTTTTGATAATTTTAATGTATGAGTATTAATTTTTTTATTATATTATAATTTAAATAATACTTAAAAATATATTATACACCCGTAATATCAATCACTACTAAACTCATGTTTGATGGGATAATGATTTCACCTTTCCTTTCAAATTTTCGTGAGAATGAGTTGGTGTTCCTGGTGAAAAGGACAGTACGAGAGTTCTCTGTACTTGTGAAGATTCTATGCTTGATACTGTCATCTCTTCGTGCTTGTAGATTGTTCCAAAATAATTTGAAATCAGCTAAATTGCTCTATCATTGTATCCAATGAAAAGTCGTCTTCAAGACACAATTTTAAAGATGACAGTGTTTGGATTCAGATAATATTGTTTTTTTAAATTTATTGAAATAATTTTAAGATGGTAGTGTTTGGATTCAAATAATATTTTTTAAAAAATTTATTGAAATAATTTTATATTTTTTAAATTTATTTTTAATATCGGTATATTAAAATGATATGAAAATATTTTAAAAATATTTATTTTTTTAAGTACAAATACATATATTTTTTTAAATTTTTTAAAATAATCTAAATTTAAGATATTATTACTCAAGCGAGACATTATAGAGTTTTAAAATTGCAATACCCTTTAAGCTAGAAGTGATTATTTTTTAATTGATTTGATTTTTATTAAAAAAACCAAACCAAAAATGTTTTGAAAAAAAATGAAACCGGGTCAAACCAACTGGTTTCGGTTTGGTTTTTTATGAAAAAAACTAGTTCAGACTAGTTTGGCTCGATTTTTCTGGTTTGCTTATTTTTTTCTATTTTGGCTTGGTTTTAGCACAAATAAAGTTTGGGCTGGTTTGGCTCGGTTTTTTCAGGTTTTTTTAGTTTTTTAATTATAAAACCGAAACCGAATCGAACCGGTTGGTTTTTTAAATTTTAATCAGTTTTTTTATTCTTTTTTTGTTATTTTTTTATTTTCTTAAATTAATCAATTTTTTTTTTTATTTTTTTACTCCTATTTTAAGCATAATTTGGTTGTATTCTTATGAATGAATAGATCTCTATACAACTTGTGATGGGGTTAAGGTTGAATTTTCTATAGAAAAAAATGTATAGACTTTTAATGTGTTTCTGAGATTTATTATTTTCTTTTATATATATATATATTATCATTGTAATTTATAAAGAAAAGAAAGAGAATAAATAAATAAATAAATAAATAAATCAAAGATAAATAGAGATTTTAATTACATTGATTACCAGTATCATTATAATTTTTTTAATAAAATAAATTCAACAATATTAAATAAAATTATTAGATAAAAACACCTGCTATTCAAAATAAGTTAGGTTGAATACCAAATAAAGTTATTAGATAAAAACACCTGCTATTCAAAATAAGTTAGTCATCTAATATCTTTGAGCGACAAACATAATGTATAAACCTAAATGAGACCCGATTGTTTTTTGTTTTAAAGGAAAACATCACCGTTTTAGAATGGTGAATTAAAAGACACTTATGGTAAAATGAAGCAGCACCAAAGACAGAAAACTTAATCTCTCCTTCCAGCCCATTACTTTTTTAACCATACCAGTTGTAGAGAAGATCAAAAGGAGTTCAAGGGTATATATTTTTTTGTGTTTTAAAAATATTTTTAAAAAAATTTAAATTTTTTTATTTATTTTAAATTAATATATTTTTAGTATTTTCAAATTATTATAATGTACTGAAATTAAAAATAATTTTTTTAAAATAAAAAATATCATTGATATACATTTTAATATAAAAATTTATTTAAAAAATAATCACAACCACATTATCAAATAAACTTTATATACAAAAGACTTTAAGATAAGCATACTTGATTTTTTTTCCTCTCTTTGATTTAATATATTAATACTAATAATTTAATTCGTGATTGTATTTAGAGTTCTACTAAGAAATTAGCATTGCAAATTTTCTAATTTGAACATTATTAGAAAACCTAATTTCTAACATATAGACATATGTCGATAAACCTTTTTGTTAGTAATTTTTTTCTGCTGACATTTTCATTATTAAAAAAAATCTTGATAGTTTTACAAACAAAAAATATGTAAAAAAAACTTAATTATTCCATGTAAATTGTTTACTATAACTATTTAATATCCTTATAAAAAATTAATCATATCAAAGTAACTCTATGTTTGAATTTATTTTGAATTTGATAAATACATTGCTCATGAAATATATATTTGTATATATTTTTTGCTTGGAATATATTGATGAAATTATTTTATTAATAATTAATAATAATATTTAAAGTAATTTTATTCTAACACTATAATGTGTGGATAAAATTATTTTACCGATGATATAATAATTAAAATGATATATATAATAAAAAACTTTTAAATTCTTTATAATATGCTAACAAATTCAGTTCATCGATAACTCTGTTTATAATATCATTTAAACAAAAAAAATTAAAAAATAAAATTGAAAAGTCATTCTTTTAATATACCTTACAGACGTATGGATCCCGCTATAAAATAGCATTGCCTCTGTATCATGGAACCGCATTTAAAAAGTCAACGTCGTGAGCCCACAAGTGCCTTTTCTTGGCAGTAGTGTAACAATTTTAATATAAAACAATATGAGAGAATTTTCTATCAATATTTTTAGTAGTTTCACAATTTTAACACAAGGTATTTGGGTTCGAGTATCCTTTAAAAAAAATAAAATGTTGTAGACCCTAAGGCCTATTTATTTTTGCGTAAACTGCAGTATAAGCTTAGCAATACTAGTTATTTAATTTTATAAGGAAATCCTAACCAATGATTTCAAATTAATGGTTTTTTATTTCACAAATATGATTAAGACTTAGCAATCTTCGCTGCAAGGTTGAAACTAGTGATTTCCTCCGTTGGTTTTTAAATATAGATCTTATATCTAAATATGTTTTCCTTTATTTAAATGATTTAAATAAAATTTGATCTAAAGATTTAGATTAGTTTGTTCTTTTCTGTTTATATATTAAACTTACTATCTAAATTCCTTTCTTTTTCATTGATTTATATAAGCTTAAACTCATATGTGATGCAAAAAATTACCATATAAATATTCAAAATTTTAAAATATTTCATCTTTATAAAAATCATTTTCAAGCATGGTGTTGTTAAAAGATTTTTTAAATAAAAAGTATTTTAATTGTTATATATTTTTTGTGAATATCGTGTGAGAATAAAACTTGGTTGACTAGGTAATTGTCTTGGTTGATCCGTTAATCTACTTGATTTAATGAAAAATTAACCCTTATCTAATTAATTTTTTTAAAAAATTATTTTTAAATTAAATGATATGTTTTTATAAAAAAATTGGATTTCAACTCTTTAAAACCAAAACTTGAGCCCTGTCCTAAATTGATTTTTATATTAAATTTTACAATAATAATTAAATTAATAAGCTTTTAATTGAAATATTTTTATAAAAACTTTAATTTAATGGATTTTTAATTTATAATAAACTATTAATCTATATGTAAATTTATCTTGTTTGATTTTTTTTTTAATTTTTAAAATGTAAAACAAGTGTCATAACCCAATTCTGGGTTATTCCCAAAAATCTATTTTTTTAAATAAAAAAATAATAAAAAAATAAAAACTGGCAATGTGAAGAAAGCTGATCTAGAAAAACTGCAAAAATAGGCAAAAATAAAACTGCAATTTTGGAAGGAATTTCAAGGCCTAATTGTACCCTATTATGCCCAAAAATAGAAAAATACAAATTCAAAGGTCAAATTAAATGATTACTGGATAAATTTGCATAAAAATTAAATCCAATAACATAATTAAATTTTTAATAGGCCAATTTGATTTAATCATGGACCAAATTAAATTTTAATTATGTTTAAGAATTAATTTAGGTCCAAATGAAAGATTTAATTAAGTGCAAGGACTTAATTATACTTTAAATGGGTTAAATTAGTTTTATTTGGGGCTTAATTGGTGAACAACATTAACCTTGAGAGTCTAATTTGGGCTTGAAAAAATCCTTAATGATTGAAAGTGCCCAAATAACTCTTGGGGGCATGAAAAAATCCTCAATGATTGAAAGTGCCCAAACAATACTAGGGGGCATAAAAGAAAATTCACAATCATCGAATTTGCCTATATAAAGTTGGGGGGTAAAAAAAAAGGAAAAAAAATCCAAAGGATCTAAAAATTTTGAGCATAAAAAAAAGGCCAATGCAATGATACTCAAAACCAAATGAAGAAAACAAAAACAAAAAAAAAAGAGCCCAAGCCCAACACTGGGGGCACCGTGGACCATTTTGCAAAATTAATTCTAAAGTACAGAAATGTATGAACAAAAAGTTTGAGATATAAGCACTAGTGATCCTTAGTCTTAAAGTCTCTTAAATACCTTTTGAGCCTACAAATATCATTTTCTTCATAACCAATAGCCCAAGCTTATATTACGTGTCTAATCAAGCCCTTTCTGATCAAAGACAAGCAATTTGGATTGGTAGGCAATGTTTTCTCATGCAAACCAAATCATTATTCACGCAAATAAAATGAATATTTTGAACACGGTTCTCAATAACCCTCAAATTGAAATTTAAACTTTTTGTGACCAACCAGATGTCACTTTGTGTTCTTCATATTTTCACCAAAAGCAAAATTAAAAGTTTTCATCACTTCTGAGAACCTTTCTATAGGAATCACTTGAATTTTTTTAGAATGAGTTTGCTTTGAATTGATGTCAAAAGGATTTTTATGTTTGGAATAGCTTTGAAATTCCAAAAATTCTGCATGAAAACAACTCTTTGTCAAAAACCAAACCTTCACATAGCCTCATCCCCAAACCCAAATTAAACACTTGGAGGCATGATCAAGCTGGGGGGCAATAAAAAACGCCTGGTAGGGGTCGCTTCATGATTCTCTTTTCTAAGAAGAATGCCAAGCAAAATTGGCAACCATTGAGATAAAGGGTGGAGGACAAAGAAGCATAATGACACCAAGTACTTCCTAAAGGTCAAAATCAAGATTTGACTCGAGTAAGCAAAAGTGAAAAGAGTCATTAAAGTTTACTGTCAACACTCCAACTTTTAAGAAAAGAAAGACACCATGAAGAAATGGGGACCTATATTTCTCAGGTAAGTATACATGCATATTGATTATAATGCATTACTTTCAACATTGTCAGATCAGGGCTACCATATCTTAGGTAGTGTGTTTTCTGATCCTAAATTATTTTGAGTGTGCCTTTGTGCCCTCACGTCCTTTTATATACTCAAACAACACTAAGGGGCAAGTGCCAAGCGGCAAGTGTTTTCCAACCCTACCTCACTTTTTAGTACGCCTTCGAGCCCTCACCTTTTAGGTAGTGTGTTTTCTAACCCTGCCTTCCTTTTTAGTGAGCCTTCAAGCCCTCACTATTTACGTAGTGTGTTTTCCAACCATGTCTCCCTTTTTAGTGCGACTTTGAGCCCTCACCTCTTAGGTAGTGTGTTTTTCAACCCTGCCTCCCTTTTTAGTGCGCCTTGAGCCCTCACCTCTTAGGTAATGTGTTTTTTAACCATACCTCTCTTTGAGTGCGCCTTAGAGCCCTCGACCATCTTAGGTAGTGTGTTTTCCAACCCTACCTCCCTTTTTAGTGCACCTTGGAGCCCTCACCTCTTAAGTAGTGTGTTTTCTAACCCTACCTCCCTTTTTAGTATGCCTTGGAGCCCTCACCTCTTAGGTAGTGTGTTTTGTGACCCTGACTCCGTTTTAGTGCGCCTTTGAGCACTCACCTCTTAGGTAGTGCATTTTCCAACCCTATCTCCCTTTTTAGTGCGCCTTCGAGCCTTCACCTCTTAGGTAATGTGTTTTCTAACCCTGCCTCTTTTTTTACCTCCTTTTTAATGCACCTTTGAGCCCTTACCTTTTAGGTAGTGTGTTTTCCAGCCTTGCTTTCCTTTTGAGTGCACTTTTGAGCCCTCACCTCTTAGGTAGTGTGTTTTCTAACCCTGTCTTCTTTTTACCTCCTTTTTTGTGCGCCTTTGAGCCCTCACCTTTTAGGTAGTGTGTTTTCCAACCTTGCCTTTTTTTTAGTGCGCCTTTGAGCCCTCACCTCTTAGGTAATGTGTTTTCCAACCCAACCTCTCTTTTTAGTGCACTTTTAAGCCCTCACCTCTTAGGTAGTGTGTTTTCTAACCCTACCTCCCTTTTGAGTGGGTCTTTGAGCACTCATCTTTTAGGTAGTGCATTTTCTAACCTTACTTCCTTTCAAGTGCGCTTTTTAGCATTCGTTCCTTTTCAAGTCCTATCTCTTTTTGAATACTCTATCAAGCTTCTATTGGTTGAATAGTTCACCTTAGAGTCCCATCATATTGTCTCTTGAAGACATTTCATGTTTTAACTTGGGCAGGTTACCCATCATAATCAGACCTCTTTGAAAACCCTTTTCATCTTTTATTCGATGAAATCATCTTTTGAGAAATCTTTGCATTTCTCACCATTTTTGAAATCTTCTATTTAGGCCGGTTGCCTATTATAATGAAACCATCTTTTGAGAAATCCTTGCATTTCTCACCACCTAAAATCTTATATTTGAGTCGGTTGCCTATTTTAATGAAACCATTTTTTGGAAATCCTTGAATTCCTCACCACCTTTAATATCTTCAATTGAGGCCGATTGCCCATTACAGTGAAACCATCTTTTAAGAAATCCTTGAATTTCTCAGCACCTTCAAAATCTTCCATTTGGGTCAGTTTGCCCATTACAATGAAACCATCTTTTGAGAGATCTTTGCATTTCTCACAACCCTTTTCATCTTTTATTTGATAAAACCATCTTTTAGGAAATCCTTGCATTTTTTACCACCCTTTTCATCTTTTATTTGGGTCAGTTGCCCATTACAATGAAACCATCTTTTAAGAAATCGTTGCATTTCTCACAGCCCTTTTCATCTTTTATTTGATGAAACCATCTTTTGAGAAATCTTTGCATTTCTCACCACCCTTTTCATATTCTATTCAGGCCTGTTGTCCATTATAATGAAACCATCTTTTGAGAAATCCTTACATTTCTCACCACTTGCAAAATCTTCCATCTGAGTTGGTTACCCCTTACAATAAAATTGTTTTGAGAAATCATCGTATTTTCCATCTCTTTGAAAATCTTCATGTTTTTCACCGGGACAGGTTGCCCATTACAACAAGACTACTTTTGAAAAATCTTTGTATTTTTCATCACTTTGAGAAATCTTTGCATTTCTCACCACTTTGAAAAATCTCTAGATTTTTCACCTCTTTGAAACATCTTAACGTTTTTCACCTGAGTAGGTCACCCATTACAAATAGACCATCTCAAAAACATTTTCTTCGCTGGGTAGGTCACCCATGACAATTTGACCATTTCAAAGTCTTTGAATTTTCAAAAACTTTTCTAGTTTTTACTCTAAGTACGCTTTCTAGCCCTCAAGAGGATTCATCATTTCTCAACAAGATGAGTCAATCATATCTCATCCTTTTTTTCTTCTTTACAATGCTTACTATCTAAAGTATCTTACGTGAATTTCTATCATAAACATTGTAAAGAGGAGGGCAACTATTATAACCTAATTATGGGTTATTTCCAAAAATCCACTTTTTTTAAAATAAAAATCAAAAAAATAAAATAAAAGCTGGCAATGTGGAGAAAGCTGATCTAGAAAGACTGCAAAAATAGGCAAAAATAAAGCTGCAGTTTTGGAAGGAATTTCAAGGCCTAATTGTACCCTATTATGCCCAAAAATAGAAAAATACAAATTCAAAGGTCAAATTAAATGATTATTGGACAAATTTGCATAAAAATTAAGTCCAATAACATAATTAAATTTTTAATAGGCCAATTTGATTTAATTATGGGCCAAATTAAATTTTAATTATGTTTAAGAATTAATTTAGGTCCAAATGAAGGATTTAATTAAGTGCAAGGATTTAATTATACTTTAAATGGGTCAAATTAATTTTATTTGGGGCTTAATTGGTGAAAAACATTAAGTTTGGGAGTCTAATTTTGGATTAATTAAGAAGATTGGAATTTTAAGAAACCAAATTTAATTTTTACCAAGTTAATTAAATGAAATCAGGGGTTAAATTGAAGAAATTGATAGTTTAATGGTCAATTAGGGGTGAAATTGCATAAATTCGAGACCAAGAACTATAATGAAAAAGGTGCGTAAATTCAGGGCTAAAGTTGAAGTTTTATGAGTAAAAAAAAAAAGGGTTACTGTTTATCGTCGTCCCCGAAAAGCTGCCCGAGTAGCAACTTTCCAAGTGTATTTCCTGTCTTGTTTGGCCACCAAATCCGACAACGCTTGCACCAACATGTCCACCTACAACCCCTCTAGCCTTGTAAATTGTCCGGTCGGGTTTATAAGATTCAAAACGGCTCCGTTGGTTAGCCTAAAATGGCCACCTCGGGCAGCATGCAGCCTGAGATTTGTCAGATTTGGCAGTTCAAGGTGCACATTTTGAGCCAACGGCCTGGATTCCTCGAGTCGAATCAAGAGCTGAAAATTTTTCCCCGTTGAAGAAGAGATTACCCTCTTTCTATCTCTATAAATAGGAGCAAATGTCATGCTCAGAGGGAGGAGAAAATCGAACCCAAAGTTGGCCGAAAATCAACTTTTCTGCCTGTTTTCCCTACAACCAGCCCCTTGTTTTTTTCTCTCCATCGTGGCCTCTAGCCACCACCACTGACCTCGCCGTTGTCCTTCCCAAAAAACACCACACCATCATCCCCACCTCTAGAAGCCATAAAACCACCTCACTGAAGCTTGCAACACCTCTCTCTCTCTCTCCGCTATAAGTTTTTCTTCTTTTTTTTTCTTCCTCCGACCAGCCTCTACCACTGCAGCAACCAGCTCACGCCGCCGGCCTCACCTCCTTTAGTCACACCGCGCACCACCAACCAGGCCGCTGACACTCTCCACGCCAGGTAATTCTCTTCTCCCTGCTCCACCTTTTTCCTTCTTTGTTCCTTATAGCCACTGCATGCAGAATTTATTTTTGCATGTAGTGGCTAATTAATTAGCCATCTGCTTGGGCTGGGCCAAGCTTGGCCCAAACCCAAAAGTCTTGGGCTAAAAACGACTCAACCCATTTTGGGCTGATTTTGGCCCACTTTTCATGGGCTGAGCCCGACCTAGCCTAGCCAGCTAGGCCGGCCCGACCCATTTTTTTTAATATTTAATAATTATATTATGTTATATTATATTATATATGTAACAAAAAAAATTCAAAAAAAAATTCAATTGTTTTTTAAAAATCATTTCAATTTTTTTTATTTTCTTAAATATTTTTCTACCAAGTTTGCTTAATATTGAGTTGTATACTTACATGCTAAGATACAAGTCCGATATTAAAACACTCAATTTTCATTGAATAAATAAATAAATAAAATATTTTATTGCATACGGCCAAATCCTAAAGAATTTTTCAAGCCTGTTTCAAAATAAAAAAGTTACATCTTTCTCACGGTTTAAAAAAAAAAATCAAAAAATGGATATCATAACTAGTTTATGATTATCCGTTAAGGTTTGGCCAAAATATCAAAAACTTTTTTTTTCCTTTTTACCCCTCCTTTTTAGGATTAAGATGTAGACTTTAATATTTATGGGGTGTAAAATTACACGATAAAGTATACCCTCGGGTATTAAAGATACAAGGTGTAAATAAAGGCAATTTTAAAATTCAGACTTTAGAGTGGATATGATTTAACCCAATAAAATAGAGACTCTCTCATGAAGAGAGATCTGCCTTGAACCTTAGAAAAGACCAACGAATAGAAATCTAATCTAGAAAAATAATCAAACAACAATTCAGCTTACTTTACGTAGGGTGCACCGAAGATGATGCGTCTTCCCCTTGCACAACCAGTCCCTTACATAGACTCTCGTAGACCATAGGTTCTTAGTGACCATAATATTAGGTGGCGACTCCAAAGAACGAAGCAAAACACAAATAATAATAAACAAAAAAAATCGCCAGCCGACGCCGCATGAATTTTCTGACGTGAGACAACCAGAATGAAATAACTTTTTTATCATTTTATAATTTAAATTATTCAATGTTTTTTAAAAAACTATTCAATACATGTGATTTTTTAAGAGAATTTCATAAATTTCACCACCTCTATCTATATCCTGTATGAAAAGTGACCTCCAGGAATCTTAGGGTTATGCGAGCGTCATGTGTCATGTCGTGAGCATGTAAAGAAATTAAATCAACTCAAGAAATAATAAAAGACTCCAAAAAAAATTAGTACCGCTACTATGGCTAAAAACTAACTCGGGTTCGATCAATGTCAAAATTTAGATTATGAATTATTTTAAAAATTTTAAAACATTATTTTAATTAAAAAAAGTTAGGTTGGAAATAAAACTTAACCTCAATTAGGTTTTAAATCAGCAAATCATAGTATTATGTAATAAATAATATATACTTTACAAATACCATGATTAAGACTTTAGGAGATGGAGGAGGCATATTTTATTGCTTCATGCATGGTTTATACATCCATCAATACTAATAAATGACAATTTTATTTTCTTAAGGCACAAATTAATTGTTAATGGTCTTTTTAAAATTACCTCAACAATGCTACACCGATGCTATTAGCATTGCCATCATTAATTTGTATGTTGGTCTTTTTAATTTTTTGATTGGACATGAAAAATAATTTATAAATCAATTAAGATTTGTCACAAATATGAATTTGATAAATAATTAATTATTTTTCTTTTAATTTCATTTTATAAAATAATTGAGATAAATAAAAATTAATTTTAAATAAATTTTAATTTAAAAAGTTATTAAATTGACCTGTAAAACTGATTTTATATTATAATTTAAATATATTTGTTATTGGTCAAATATTTGATTGTATGTAAACAAACAAAATGACTATATATAAGGGGAATTAAGTAACTAGGTTTTCACTCAAACACATGTATCTGCTTATTCTTCTATCAAACAAAAATTAGGACAATCTTCCTTTTTCTCCATCGATATCCTCTCTTGGCTATCTCTATTTCATATATGGCTGGTGTGATTGCTGGAATAATACCTTAGTTGGTTAGGATTCGATGGTTTTGATAGGAATATATATAGTGCACCTATATTCTTTATTATTAATTTAATTAGTCCAGGATGCTCCTAGCTAAATAATTGATATATAATAATTAAGTACTCATTAAAATCATATATTAATTAGCTCAAAAGATTCGTTTAATATATACAAAAAAAACCTAAACATTCTATACCTTAGGGAATACCTAACAAATAACAATAAAATTAATGAACATGTGGGAATATAACTTTGTAAGGCCTTGTAGCCAAAGAGATAATGATGCATGGCATGTTAGTGATTTAAAAAATGGTGGAAAAGGAATCAACATGGATATGGTTTAATTCATCAGTTTTTAAATTTATTTTATAAAATTTATTAATTTAAATTTTATAAATTTTAAGACTATTAAAAATTTAAATAATTGTTAATTTTAAAACTTATAAAATTAATTAAGACTAATTCAGATACTTATGTTAATTTATATATAAAAAAGTTGATGTTAATTTATATAAAAAAAAGTTGGTGGAGAAGGAAAGATTTTAGAATATATGTTGATTATCACTTTGCATCAAAACCTAGCTTTTCCAATCCAATCCATAGCACAAATGACTCATTGATATTCCTCTTCGGCTATGTCATCAGAAACAACCTTGTTCTTGAGGCCCACATATATATCAAGCTTAGTACATAATTAAAATTTGATGGGTTTTAGATACCATTAATCCCTTCTCTCTAAGAGTTGTTTTAATTATTATGGAAGAGGCCATCTTTCCAAATGGTTCTTTGAACTTTGAAGGATGCCCACAAAGGAATATCTTCTTGGGTCTGGCTTGTCTTTTCTAGCTAAGTTTAACTCTCTCCTTTAATTTCCTCTGCTCTATACACTTAAGGGAACCCTATTAACTTCCATGGCTACCTTCTTAGAGAGAGCATTTAAGACTATCATATCTTCCATCACTCACTCCTACTTATACTTTCAACAAGACCACGTAAGGATAAAAAATATCAGACACAACATGCCGAAGGGAAGACCACTTTCTTTACAGGTTCGCTTTCATCTCCTACAACTATTGTTTTTCTTCGACTTATCAAGGTATCTCTTGTCTGTTGCTTGAGCTTTCACCTTAGTTTTCATGTTCAACTTGCCATGCAAGAGAAAATACCAGGGTTCTATCTCTGCCTATTAGTTGAGAGCCTTTTTTTTTTCTTTCCTTGTAAGGTGGAGGAGCACAGACCTCAAAAAAAAGTAAAAAATAGAATAAAAACTGTAGTTTGTTCTATTTGCAATGTCTCTAGTTGACAAGTACAATGGCTAATAATTAAAAAAAATGTTTTTTTTTAAATAATGGTTACTACAAAATACATATATTATTTCATACGAAAAAGATATTTTAAGTTGGAATTCCCCTCTGCGCTATATATAAATAATTTTTTTAAAAAGAAATCAGGTTTTTCTTATAATATATACTTTCGGTTTATTTTTTTTTAAAGAAAATTTCCTGCTATTATCTACACTGGAAATCCTTTAGTGGTAAGAGCAGAATTTAAACCCTTTGCTCAATCCATTTGGTTTCCTATAATAGCCCAAATTAAGCATGAATGCTTCGAAAGATCAAAAGGGAACAAAGGAATAAGAATTATATATATATACATATATATATATATATATATGTATATATATATAGCTTTATTAAATATATAGAATCTCTCAAGACCATGTTTAAACCGTGTTCTTTTGTTGCTTTTACAGACTGTTGAGCTCAAAGTCAGGATGTGCTGCGCTGGCTGTGAAAGGGTTGTAAAAAATGCCATTTATAAGCTTAGAGGTATATCTTTTGTGTAATTAATTTGGAGTGGCTTACTAATCAGGGGAAAAAGATGTTTTTTTTTGTTCTTTTTATCTATGATTTTGAAAAAAAATTCTCGCAGGTTAATTTTTAGAAAATAAAAAAAAAGAAAATTTGAGGAAATACAAAAATAATATTTATAGAAAAAAATGAGAATTTTTCAATGATTGAGAAATGAAACTTTATTTTGAAATTTATAGCCAAACTCTCAGCCAATTTTTTTTTAAGAAAAATAAAATGACTAATTATTTTCAAAATCATGAAAAAAATTAAGAAATAAAAAGATTAATTCTTTTATTTATTAAACTCTTTGAAAAACATAATGACTAAGTATTTTCAGATTTTTTTTCTTATTTCTTAATTTATTCTTTTGGAAAAAATCACTTTCTTTAAAAAAAGATTCAGGATTATTTGAAAAATCCTGTTTTTTGCTATTATCGTAGAATAAACATTTAACGAAATCTATTTCTTAAGCCAATTTTATTTGTTATGTTTTTAGTTTATATTCTCCGTAGATAATATATATCGGTAGGAATTATTGTGTTGATTAAAGAAATTCGTAGTGCAATAGAAAATAAATGCGACTTATAATTAATTAACTATAGGATTCTTTTCTGTTTATTTTACACCTAATCTCCCATCTTTTTTTCTTTTTTCTTTTTTCTCCTCGAGGATACCTTACATCCGTCTTTTTTACTATTAAATATTTTTTTTCTATGATTCACTAACAAATCTACTAAATATGTTTAGTAATATAGTATAAGATATTTTCAGTTGAAAATACATTAAAATAATATATTTTTAGATTTTTCATGGAATAAATTAATTATTTTATTCCTTAATTCAAGAATCCTGTTGCTTTTAATTGGATAAAAAATGATAAAAATTTAAATTAAAAAAATAGTATATTGTGTGTGTGTATTGTTTTTATTAAACTGCTAGGGAGGCTGATCTTCTGAAAAATGGAAGGATATTTTTCTATTATAAACGAATCTCTAGCAATTAATTGATTTTTCTGTTTTTCGATTAAACAGAATCAACCCGAAGATAGTTCATAATTTGTTCATATATCTTTCTTCCGTAGAATATTAGGCTGCCAAATTTCTGGAAAACAATTTTCTTAATCCATTAACCTACTAGATACTATATTTAGAACAACAAAATAGATGATACTAATTACTATTGCATATATTATCAACACGCATGTGAAATTAATTTGAAACATATATAAATGCTATCTATGTGTTATTAGGTATTGATTCAGTGGAGGTTGACCTAGAGATGGAAAAGGTGACGGTGGTGGGGTATGTTGATCGCAACAAGGTCCTAAAGGCAGCGAGAAGGGCAGGAAAGAGGGCGGAGTTCTGGCCATATCCGGATCTACCGCTGTACTTTACATCAGCAAATCACTATTTCAAGGACACAACAAGTGAGTTCAAAGAGAGTTACAACTATTACAAGCATGGCTACAATCTTGCAGACAGGCGCGGGATCATTCCGGTGAGCCACCGGGGAGATGACAAGGTCAGCAACATGTTCAATGATGACAATGTTAATGCCTGCTGTCTCATGTAGCTAGCTAGCTAGCTATATATGATGAATCTTCAAGTTCCAAGTGTGTAGCATCGCAAATTGATCATCCTGTTATATATGCATGTGATCTATGTATAAAATGTAGAAGGGATTTTATTTTTATGGGGATGGAATGTATCATGAATTGATAATCCTCTATGCGAGCCATGGAAAAACTTGTGTGTTGCTTTTCTTCCATGTTCTGACTGCAGGCGTGGGGATATATTCAACGGAAAATGTAGCTCCGAGGGCTTGTTTTCATGGCCCTGGGCTATTTATCACTGCATAAAAAGGTGTCCATGTCAAATAATTTGCTCTCTAGTTTATATTTTTTTCAAGTACTTGTACTCATGATTTATTTTTTTTCAAAAAAAATTATATATGCGACCTCTCTGCTCGAGAGAAATCCCTAATGTCACCCCCTTCGTTTAGTTTCCTTTCCTTCTGTGTTGAATGTTCATGGACATGATGGAGGCACACCACAATAATTGGATGGAGACGCAAACAAAGAGGACACGGATGGAATAATGTTCTTGATTAGGGCAAACAAAGTGTGTGCGCTGATTCATCCAAAGGAAGAAGAAGAAGAAGAAGAAGATAGTTTGTACCAAAATAATTGAACTGAATCTAGAATACTTCACCACTAAGGATTCAAGAAACTGACCGGAGGACATTTCATTGACCAATCGCCGAAGTTACTTTATGGTGGAGTCCCTCGCTCGTTGTCAAAATAATCATCAACTTTTCCAAGTGATTTCCCTTTCCCTTTTCAATGTGTGTTGTTCTTGGGAGACTGACTGGTTCCCCTTCTCTTGGAAGTAGTCATGCTCACATAGTTTTAATCACTGGATTGGCATAGAATATTGGACCAATACTGGTAGGGACGGCTTGGTACGGTGAAATTCATGTTTGCATATAAAAAAATAACTTTAAATAAAAAGCAAGATAATGATTTTTTTAAAATATTTTTAAAATATAAAAATAAATGTTATCTTTCAAATGTCAAGATGGTTGAAATATTTTTTAACCATTTTCCTAATTTCTAAGGAGAAGGGACACAACGTATTTAGAAATTATAAATGAGTGTTTGTGATTGTGATTTTGATGCAAGATATTTTTTATATGAAAATTTATTAAAATAATATTTATTTTTATTTTTTAATATCAAAATGATAAAAAAACTAAAAATATTAATTTAATTTTTTTTAAAATAAAATCTAACTACACTCTCAAATGGTATCTAAAACCATTACCCCTCAATATGTTATTTCTCATCATTCTTCTCATTCTTGTTAATATAGTTTTTAAATTATACCCTTGGATGGATTTATTCATGATCTAGCTGATTTAGGATCAAAATTAGACCAAGTTTGATAAAAAATAAGTGAGTTAAAAAAACTTGGGTGATCCAATTAAAAACTTGAATTAACCTAGTTAAAAACTTAATTGTAACATGGTAATTATTTATATTTTTTTAATAAAAATAATATTATTTTGATTTATAAAAAATTGGAATTAATCTAAGATAATTTGGTAACGGGGTCTTGAGTTGAATTTAAAAAATATACTTATTAAATTAAAATTTTCAATTGATAAATTAACTTGATGATGTATTAATTTAATTAGATCCAGTATTGTTTTTTTACAATTAGGATATATAGACATTGACGTAGTTAGATTGAGAGTAGACTTGAAAATATTAATTTTAATAATTTTAATATCATCAATCATCATAAAATATTAATTAATATTTTATAAAAAATCATTATTCACAATTTAGTAGTTTTTTCTTTGAAATTTCGTTATTTACTAATCAAAATTTTCCATTTTAATCTTGTTTAAAGACAACAAAATTAATTGAAAAATAACAATGATATTCACTAAAGAGAAAAGGCTAAGTTTTAAGAAAATAAAAATATAAGGAATAAATATATAGTTTTTTAATCGGCATGGAATAATTAATTAGTCTTGTTAAATTACATGATTAAGTTATAATTATCTCCATTTCTTAAACTGGGTGCCAAATTGAACTTCGATCAAAATTGAGTGGTGTATAAACTGAATACCCGAAACTATGGGGCCACCAACGGAAATTACAAAAGAGACAAAAGTCCAGTTCCCATTTGTCACTCCAACTCCTATAATCTCTCAAAAGAAGAGAAAAAGAGAGACACGGAAACCCACCACAACCAAACGACCAAACCATCAAGCCCCAACACAACATCACTTTCCATTGTTTTCTTGTTGTTTTTGTTCATAAAAGACTGAACTCTTTTTCTTGAATTCGTATTCTCGTTGCACCCTATTTTGGGTTCTGTCAAAGTCTGAGTCTTTGTTGGGGTTTTGATAATCATCATCAACTTGTAGAAGAAAAGAGAAGAAAAATAATGGAAAGTGACACTAAAAGAGGGTCTGTTTCTCGTTTATCACCATTAGCTAAGCCTTTTATCCTGAAGACACCCAAGAACTCAAGCTCTGCCCGTAATTCTTCACTTCAAGATACCAGCTTGAGCCCTTCAAGTTCAAGGCTTGCTCAGTCTTTTTCAAGTTTCAGTGTAGAAGGTGACTCCTTTTCTTGTTATTCTCTATACCCATCTCGGGTTTATCAAGGTTCAGCCGATTTTGGTTTATTTACTGAGTCAAAGTCAGACTGGGATGCTCTCCCTGTAAGTAAGTCCGCTGAGCTTGGCTATAAGGCTCACAACAGTGGTGATCACCAAGAGATTCTTCACTGGAAGGATAAGCATGGTGGCTTTTCAGTGTCTAATGATCACCCCACCAAACAAGGTGTGCTTTAAGTTTCATGCTTTAGCCTACGTAGAATCTTGTTAGAGAATTGGTGGTGTAATTATTTCCCTTTAAAGCTCCTTAATTTTGATATGTTACTTGTTATGCATAGCGTAGGAGATTCTATTGAAAAACAGAATATGACTCGTTATGCATAATTTATCAAGAAAACCTATTAATTCTGGCATAAACTTAGCACTCTTGATGTTTAATTTTAGGCCATAAACTCAGAATTATTGTTTCTGTTCAAGACTTGAATAACTTCCATCCTTAGGAAAACTTTACATGTTGTTGGTGGGTCCCAAAATGGCTTAGAAAATGCGAAGAGTATTTACTGATTGATTGTTCATTTAAATGACTAGAGGGGGCCTGTATGGATATACTCTCTATCTAGAAGTGTATATGATCAACATAAGAGTTGCCTTTCGCTTGAGACATTCTGTAGGGGTTTCAAAATCAATGAGATAACAGTACCGAAGCCGTAACAATACTTGGCATTTGGGCGTCACTAGCCTGCATCTGGGAATAACTAGCTTGCTGAACATTTTTATTTACCAGATTAGCATTTGCATGGTGTTTGTTTCTGATGAGATGTAAAGTGCACGTCATCATCAGTTACAACGAAAAGCAGAGGCAGGTGCTTTGGATAATCATGGAATGTTTGTTGTTGACAGTTAGGATCTGACATGCCAACTTTTCATATTTGCATGGCACAATTAGACCATGTTTCTTGACAAACAAAACTAGGTTTATTTTCAGAGGAAATTAAAACCTTTTCACTTAGAAATGAATCCACGTGATCTGTTTCATGTTCTTGCGATTGATCCATTGTTGATTCTGCATTCTTTTATTGTTAATTTTCCTGGAATAATCGTTTCTCGTTATCATAGATTTTCTATCAAGTTGCTCTCGTGTTTGTGTGCTTAAATACGTTTTATTCTTTTCAGTGAAGCAATTTGATCTAGTCTTTTCAATCATTAGCGGGTATGTGTTCAAATATGTTTTGCTCTTTTATGGATGAAGTAGTTTCCTTTAGCCATTTTGATTATTACTAGGTTCTGGCACGTTTATAAGATGTGGTGATTCTGGTACACCTTGAATTGATTAACTAAAGTGGTATGCATGTTAATGGATGAAATCTGTATCTTCAAGGATGGCTATAGGTCACAAGCTATTCATCCTCTCTGCAGGATCTCCTACTGAAGGATTGAAGCTGAGAGCAGAAACATCTGATCATGTGTGCAGAAAATTCAGTGGTATCTCTAGAAAGGATGATGAAGTCAGACCTAAAAGAACTAGGCAAACTGACACTCAATATGTCTCTTTTTCAGCGGTGACGTCAAGGCCAATATCTTCTAAGTTTTCAACCTCATCAGATCTGAACTCTTCTGCCTTAGTTCAAGATCCTCAAAGTGGAGTTCCAGCCATATCTTGGAGCTCCAATGATTCCGACAGTGCTTCTTTTGAAAGAAGATTGTCGCAGCAACTCGATGCATCTACAGCCAAAGTGAATTCTTCCCCTTCATTAGATAGCAATCCTTTGCAAGCTCTAGACTCTGAATCATCGGGAGCTGGTTCAAGTTATTCGCCCTTTAATCATGCCTTGTCACACAACCTAGATTCTGGTGGACATGGTGGGGTCAGCAAGAGTGGCATTTTTTGGTATAGTCTAGCCAGTCTAGTAGACGCTGCTGTGGATAAAAGCAAGGAAGTTTTCCATGATAAAGCCCTGACAGATAAAAGCAAAGGAAAAAGGAGCAAACCTGCCACCCAAGAGGTTATGGAGCCCTTGTCAATGACAAAGTCTGAGCTGCGAATCACTTGTCCTAGTCATCCTATCGAGTTGGCTTCAAAATCCCTTGGTGTTAAAGAGAGTGATCCTATTGGAAACTCTTCTGAAATAATTAACGAGAATGATTCTGATTTAGATTCTCCTTGTTGGAAAGGAAAACTTAGTGCTAATCAATCAACCTGTGAAGTTTCTAGACCCGATAATTTTCAACATCTTAAAAGTGCTCGAGGAGCTTGCAGCAATTTAAATCCTCTCGCGCCCCATTTTTTCCCTAGCTGTGGCAATCAGAAAGTAAATTACCGTGGAACTGAATGTGAAGGAGATGATAGTTTGACTTTCCAGAAGACTGAATCTTCTGCGGTTTGTTTATCCTCCACAGAAGGGACACTTCAAAAAACTGTTACAGCTGGATCATCTTCTTCAGATCAGAGCAGTATTACTGACACACATTGCTATATTGACATGCATGTTCTGAATAAGGAATATGAGCCATTCACCAACTCTAATAGTAGCTCCATGCTCAGCTCATCTTGTGTGGTTCAACCATCCATTTTGGAAGATTACTTCACTTCCAATGGCCAGCTTCTGACTAGGCAAAAGGTTGGAGGATCTGGGAAGGTTACTGAGGATGCAGTACCTAATGGCTCAACTAGCGTGTCTTTGCTTGCAAGCAAACATGTCAGACCCATAAGTACTAGTCAAATTGACTCTCAAAATGTCTCGTTTTCAGCTGTGATTTCTAGCCCAATCTCTTCTAAGTTTTCAATTTTATCAGACTTGCACTCTTCTGCCATAGTTCAAGATCCTCAAAGTGGAGCTCCAGCAATATCTTGGAGCTCCAATGATTCAGACATTGCTTCTTTTGAAAGAAGATTCTCAGAGCAACTCAATGTTTGTGCAGCCAAAGGGAATTCTTCCCCTTCATTAGATAGCAATCCTTTGCAAGCTCTAGACTCTGAATCATCGGGAGCTGGTTCAAGTTATTCGCCCTTTAATCATGCCTTGTCACACAACCTAGATTCTGGTGGACATGGTGGGGTCGGCAAGAGTGGTATTTTTTGGTATAGTCTAGCCAGTCTAGTAGATTCTGCTGTGGATAAAAGCAAGGAAGTTTTCCATGATAAAGCCCTGACAGATAAAAGCAAAGGAAAAAGGAGCAAACCTGCCACCCAAGAGGTTATGGAGCCCTTGTCAATGACAAAGTCTGAGCTGCGAATCACTTGTCCTAGTCATCCTATCGAGTTGGCTTCAAAATCCCTTGGTGTTAAAGAGAGTGATCCTATTGGAAACTCTTCTGAAATAATTAACGAGAATGATTCTGATTTGGATTCTCCTTGTTGGAAAGGAAAACTTAGTGCTAATCAATCAACCTGTGAAGTTTCTAGACCCGATAATTTTCAACATCTTAAAAGTGCTCGAGGAGCTTGCAGCAATTTAAATCCTCTCGCGCCTCGTTTTTTCCCTAGCCGTGGCAAACAGAAAGTAAATTACTGTGGAACTGAATGTGAAGGAGATGATTGTTTGACTTTTCTGAAGACTGAATCTTCTGCGGTTAGTTTATTCTCCAGAGAACATACACTACAAAAACCTGGTACAGCTGGATCATCTTCTTTGGATCGGAGCAGTATTACTGAGACACATTGCTCTATTGACAATCATGTCCACAGTAAGGAATATGTGCCATTCACCAGCTCTAATAGTAGCTCCATGCTCAGCTCATCTTGTGTGGTTCAATCATCCATTTTGGAAGATTACTTCACTTCCAATGGCCAGCTTCTGACTAGGCAAAAGTTTGGAGGATCTGGGAAGGTTACTGAGGATGCAGTACCTATTGGCTCAACTAGCGTGTCTTTGCTTGCAAGCAAACATGTCAGACCCATAAGTACTAGTCAAATTGACTCTCAAAATGTCTCGTTTTCAGCTGTGATTTCTAGCCCAATCTCTTCTAAGTTTTCAATTTTATCAGACTTGTACTCTTCTACCATAGTTCAAGATCCTCAAAGTGGAGCTCCAGCAATATCTTGGAGCTCCAATGATTCCGACATTGCTTCTTTTGAAAGAAGATTCTCAGAGCAACTCAATGTTTGTGCAGCCAAAGGGGATTCTTCCCCTTCATTAGATAGCAATCCTTTGCAAGCTCTAGACTCTGAATCATCGGGAGCTGGTTCAAGTTATTCGCCCTTTAATCATGCCTTGTCACACAACCTAGATTCTGGTGGACATGGTGGGGTCGGCAAGAGTGGTATTTTTTGGTATAGTCTAGCCAGTCTAGTAGATTCTGCTGTGGATAAAAGCAAGGAAGTTTTCCATGATAAAGCCCTGACAGATAAAAGCAAAGGAAAAAGGAGCAAACCTGCCACCCAAGAGGTTATGGAGCCCTTGTCAATGACAAAGTCTGAGCTGCGAATCACTTGTCCTAGTCATCCTATCGAGTTGGCTTCAAAATCCCTTGGTGTTAAAGAGAGTGATCCTATTGGAAGCTCTTCTGAAATAATTAACGAGAATGATTCTGATTTGGATTCTCCTTGTTGGAAAGGAAAACTTAGTGCTAATCAATCAACCTGTGAATTTTCTAGACCCGATAATTTTCAACATCTTAAAAGTGCTCGAGGAGCTTGCAGCAATTTAAATCCTCTCGCGCCCCATTTTTTCCCTAGCTGTGGCAATCAGAAAGTAAATTACCGTGGAACTGAATGTGAAGGAGATGATAGTTTTACTTTCCAGAAGACTGAATCTTCTGCGGTTTGTTTATCCTCCACAGAAGGGACACTTCAAAAAACTGTTACAGCTGGATCTTCTTCAGATCAGAGCAGTATTTCTGACACACATTGCTATATTGACATGCATGTTCTGAATAAGGAATACGGTCAACTCACCAACTCTAATAGTAGCTCCATGCTTAGCTCATCTTGTGTGGTTCAACCATCCATTCCGGAAGATTACTTCATCTCTAATGGCCAGCTGCTGACTGGGAAAAAAGTTGGAGGATCTGGGAAGGTTATTGAGGATGCAGTATCCAATGGCTCAACTAGTGTGTCTTTGCTTGCAAGCGAACATGCCACCAGTTCATCTTCCTGTAGAGTTGGTGTTTCTTCTGCTTTAAGTGAAACATATGGGCTTGTAACTAAGCCTTTGTGCACACATCCAAAATTGGATATTCAAATAGTGGTTAAAACAATAAATCAAGTGTCAGAATTGCTTATGCAAAACTGCTCATATGATTTAGATTCTCTGAATGAACATGAACATGATATAATGAAGCGCGTTGTCTGTAATCTTAATGCGTGTATCAGAAACAGGGTTCAAGAGCATCCTCTGACTTCTGAATCAAGTCATCCTCGCGCTTCATATTGTGTTGTGAAAGCGGCTGATCTAAACAAGGTATGGATTTTTTGGTTTCTAAAATTAGTGGATCTGATTCGAGGTGATGAAAAAACTTCACTTTCTACTGTAAATTCTTTCTCGACTTCCATTTAGCATATTCAGGCTGCTAATGGGTTTTTGAATGGTTATAAATTTTGCATAATGCTTATTGTGGAATTATCAAGGCTGTCTTGCTATAGTCAAGTAGGCAATGGTTTGTGTTATTAGTAACAATCAAGTTCACTGTTTCATTTTTTTTAAGAATGACTTTTGTTTGATACCTTCATCACCCACAACCGATATGATTTTTGCACAAAACTTTGCTTATTCATATTAATTGCTGTCTTCCTCCATGAAAAATAACTTGTGTCCTTCTGGTTTATATTTGAAGGATGATTTTTTTTTCTCCTTTTGTGCTTTGGTTTTTCCAGTGTTGCTTTTGATATCTCATCTGGCCATTCATTTTTACTTGCTGAGAACCTGAATAATGTCTTCAGCAATGCTGGAACATGGAACTTCAAGCGAAAAGGGAAAAGGCTGTGATAGTTTCCCATGAGCGTGGCCATCAGAAGAAAGCATGAAAAGCAGAAGAGTTGTTCTTCTGATTTCAGGGATAGATTCTTGGATTCTTTAAAGGCAAGGAATGAATGATTCAAGAAAAGTGAATACATTAAGCAGCCAAATCTTTGCATTCTTTGTTGTTGATTGAGGCCATTGAGGAGGTTCTGGAAGGACATCAACAACTTGAGGAAGAAGAGAACCCTCAAGTTTTGCTCTACAAGAACTCGTGGCTTGAGGCTGAAGCAGCTCTTTGTACCATGAAGTATAAAGCCTGTGTCTTGGGTATGAAAACTGAGATGTAATAAGTAAAGATGGCAGTGAGGTGAAAGATATAGTAATTACCTGAGCTCTCTCCTGAGGTCTTTTGATGCAACCTTCTGCTCTCCCTTGAGTAGAGTAAATGCTCTTGTTCAAACAATCAAATGCTTCAAGCTCACCCCTTGAAGTGGGGAAATATCACTAGGCTATAGAACCTAGCATCAAAAGCCCTTGACATAGTGTTTGGTTAGTAGTGGTTTAATTTGTTTTGTGCTTCGTTTTGGAAGTCTGTTTTTGGTGAACTGATTGAGTTCTGCATTTTGACTTGCTCCCATCCCTTTGTGAAATTGTGACCCGGCAACAGTTTCTGGCTATGGGTCTGGCACCATATTTGCCCTGCAGCTTTTAATTATAAGAGCCCAAATTACACGGATTTAGAGTTAAAGATGCATCCACCAGGGCTTTTTTGTATGAACCCTCTTGATGATAGCCCTTATTTTTCTATCTCAATGGCCTAGCTCTGTTCCTACATGGGCTTGAGAGATACCACCATGGCGTATCCCATCATTTCTTGTTTTTACCTTCTGGTATGAAATAGCTGAATCCAAGCACTGCCTGGCTGGTTGCCCAAGTAGCTTAACCGATTTCCGCATGTATGTGACTCATGGCAGAGGAGTGATATCACATAGGATACCAACAGTACTTTAGGAAAGCAGAAAGTAGTGGAGTCATAGCATCTGGAGTGGCCTTGCCACGTTGACTCTTCAGTTTCACCACCACATGATATCGGTCACATGGGAGTGCCAGGTTTCAATCCATCCCAAGCACACGCTGAAAAGCTGACTGACATTGTATGCATACTGCCACTGAAACGTGGGCCTGAAGCCTCCAATTTGTGCACGTCAGCATGATTTATCAACACAGCTGAAAATGAACCCGCAAAAAAGTTCAGAAGAATAATATTTGTTCTCATGCCGAAGGGATATGCGAATGCTTTTCATAAATGGTGTATTCCTTCTAACCATGTATTGCTCATTGTGCTTTTCATCACAGTCCATGCTCCTTGTATTTTCTTTATATAAAGAACATAAGATGGAAACTCCATGGCCAGAGATTGGAGAGGTAGGAGCAAGCAAGGCCATTTATCTCTCATTTACTGTGGAGTGGTACCACAATATTAAGTGCTTTAGCCAGGCTTACATTTTGCATGCCCACTTGGACTTTGAAAAGTACAAGGACAACCCATGAAGTCGCTCAGCCACAAGGACAAATGTGACAAGTCACTGTAAGGGGGGCCCTTTACCTTATCAATTTGTTACCACGTACCATAACTCCAAAATATGCAAGTATCAGTATTTAGTTTCAGAGATGGTAATTTAGCCAAATACGATAAAAACTTACTTTTACTACGAGATAAACTCGACTTAAATATAACATTAGTATTACATATAGATATTTAAAACATTTATATTTTTTTAATCTTGTAAAATACACTAATATTAATATATGTCCGATAAATAAAGTATGAATATCTAAATTCAGACTGGTGAATATCCATTGTTATCCCTGCTTAATTAATTTATCCTAATTATAATGTTTGTACCTAAAAGAAGTTAGAAACTGTATAATCATTCAAGGATCGATGCTGCCAAACACATGAGAAGAGAAAAAAACCTTTACTCTCTCTCCCTCTCTCCATATTGTTCACATGGTGATATGTTTTTAATCATTATTTCATGAAACCAAGTAATATATTCTATAGTTATCATCACAAAGCTGGTGGGGTAAGATAAAGGAACAGAAGGAAGCAAGCAGGAAGAGCTGATGGCAGGGGTAAATCAACAATGGAAAAGAGAAGAAAGAGTATACGGTAGACACAAGAGAGGGACTCTGTGACTCTAGCTAAGGAGAGTGAAGAGAAAAAAAAAAAAAAAAAACGAAAAACAAAATGGGGTGAAGAGACGAAACAGGAAACGTCAGGGGATTGGGCAGCTGAGCCTTGAAATTTTTTTATGTTTGATTCTGTTTTTAAAAATATTTTTTAAAAATTTAAAATTTAAAATATATTTAAAATTAATATATTTTTAATATTTTAATATACCATTATTAAAATTTTTTAAAAAAATAAAAATTTATTAATAAATATTTTAATATAAAAAATTATTTAAAAAGCAAATAACTATGTTACAAACAAGCTAGATTTAAAATTTATTTTTAATATATATATATAAACTGATAACCTCGAGCGAAATCTTAGCACGCGGCATTGAACGAGGGAGATTCATGCATTTGTAGGACAAAATATTAGCCCTATCCCATCACGGGGGGTCAGAGATTTCTGAGAAAAATTTAGCCACCCATCCCAACCAACCCCATAATTATTATCATCGCCTCCTTCCTTCATTCATCTCACATCACAGAATGCATTTTTATACGCATCTTTTCAGTCTACTCCTTCCAAGTAATAGTTAATTTTGCTATTCATTTCATACTTCTGAGCCCAGCTCCGCACATGAACTTGTCCATGGTATAATAATGAGTTAACTCGTGGGTCAATAAGTTGTCAACCACAACCCTGATAAAATAAAGAAACTCGATGGGATCTAGTTTGTAGTCAACGGGCAACTCACTGGACCAAGCTCAAGTTTAAATCTGATAAAAGATCCTTACAAAAAATGAATTTAAGAATAAGCTAATTAATTTAGGTTTTATACATGATCATGATTTAAACTCAGTGAGCAAAAGCTAATCAGAGCAAAAGCTATCTTCGAAAATGACATTTTTACACACATATATATACATGATGTATATGGATTTTCCTTTATCTTTACGGCTGTTTTGGAGGGGGCGTGTGAATCTATAATGAGATGTTGCTGTCAACACCGCCCTATATAATTGTGGTTGTTTTCTGGGATCTGCTGCCACCCTTTGCAGCAGACTGGCAATATTGTCAATGCTATGCCATAATTGTAATATGAAAGCCGTATATAGCTGCAAGCACTGAATATATATGGCTTTACTTCCTTTTCTTTTCTCTCTGTGCTACCTGCTCTCTTCTACTTCTGCTTCTCTTCTTTTTCTGCTGCTTAATCCCTTTGCCTTCAAGTTCATATGATCCCATAACGAAACCAAAAGGTAAAAAGTACTGTGTGATCCCTTATATATATATATATATATGTATATATCCTAGCCATTCATTTCTTGACATGTTCATTATCAAGACAGTCCAGATTCTATATGCTGTCCATTTTAGCTTTTAAGGGACATGGAATATTCAGTGTAGAATGGGGAAAGAAAGCGTGACATGCTCCTCACTTTCTTATTTCTATCACTCTTTAATCCTTTACTGTTCTCTTTAACACTTTGCAGCATAGAAATATAAATAAAAAGTAAAGAAAGTTAGAGGGTCTTTTCCTCTTTACCATTCATAATTTTTTCCCAACGATGATGTATTTTCAATACTGTTCATGCAATAAGAACTGGCTAGTATCTCTTGTGAATTTGTTTTTTCTCATGGATTTTTCCAAAATAATAATGTGAATAGCAAGCCCTTTTATGCCTTAAATCGAGTACTCGTAATAAATTATTATTTTTGGATTGAACCCAACAAAAAAAAAAAAGAGGCTCGAGAGAGAAACTGACAAAGATTATTATGAAACATTTGAGATTTTTTGGATTGAATCCAAAATAATAAGGTGAAGCGCAAACCCTTTTATGGCCTTAAGCAACTATTAACAGTAAAAAGTAATTTACTCTTTAACATCCATAATAGAGTCAAAAGAAAAGATGGGTATGGTATGGTATGCTATACAATCACGGGGAACTATATGCATTACTAGCAAAAAAAGAATAAAAATAAATAAATAAATATCAAACGTGGTCCATGCAATTCTAGGGAGTGGGAGCACCGAGGAGAGTGCACGTCCTCACTCGTCTCTCTAGAAGAATATATGCAAGAAATGAAGAAAAAAAACTTATAGAAAGAGAGAAATATATGTAGACCATGGATTAAAAACCACGGAAAACTACTTTTCTCTACTATTTCTTTCTTTATCTTCGTTATTGATTCCGCCTATGAACCCTAACCCTAGTACCCAATCTCTTTCTAGCTAGAGTGGGGACGTCTTTCTCTCTCTATATCCTCAGGTTTATGTGTTAGAGAACTTGGCATCTACCTAGTTTATTTTCATTACTTTATTAATGAACAACCTTCTTGTGTACGCAGTTGCCATTGGTGGCTTCTTAACTAGTTTTCAACTTGTTTGAACCCCTTCAAAATAGACGATTACCTTGCATAATCACGCACCACAAACAGTGATGAAGCAAGCATTTTAATGTTGCTCTGGAAATATTAAGCTCTAGATTAATTAGGTTTTAGTGATAGGACAAGTCGTTTTTTGGAATCCATTTAGGAATTAACTAGCTAAAAATTACACAAGAGAGGGGCTACAAGGTCTTTGGTTAACTTGGCATTCCAAGTCATTCAATCCCAATTTCCAACCACGTGAATGTAAAAAGTGTACAAAGTGCTGCTATGGATCAGAGAACAGTTTTCTAACTTGATGAATTTGACGGCATAAAAATAGCAGGAGATTGTCCAAAATATTGATAGGGTTGTTGCCTCTCTGCTGCGGTGGCTCTGTGGTCTAGAGTAAGTACTTGACCACTGGTTCTAGGGCAGCCCTCCCTAGCTATGCATTATAATCCATACTAATCAATAAACTGAGAGGTCTCTTTCTGGGTGGTTTCCTACAAACCACGTAGAGATTCTAGATGCTATGGCCAGCAGAGCTCTGGACCCTATCCTGTGCATCTTTTATGTACATGCAGTGCATGACGAGTCTATGTGAAAGGGTGTGCTTGCCTTTCTAAAGCCTAGAAATCCATCAACAACTAGCTTATTGTAGCAAAAACGGCACAGCCATGTTCACTCATCTTCTGATTTCGGATTACAGTTTGTTTTCAAATGTTTTTTAAAAATATTATTTTTTTATTTTAAATTAATTTTTTTATATTCCTAAATATTTTCATGTGTTTAAGTTAAAGATTATTTTTAAAAAATAAAAAAAATATTTAAATTTATTTCCAAACAAAAAACATTTTCAAATGATAATAATTACCGCATTATATATTCGTGTTCCTTTTCTATTCTTTAGTCTACAAAAACTGCATGCTTCGGTCTACATAAAATAATTAATTTCCAACAATCTTGTATCATGATTTAAATTTCTTCTCTAATTGTTTTCGTTGAAATTACGAAAACAAAAAGGTCTTTGGCAATTCTTTCCACTAGTGTGAGAGGACTATTAATTTGGAGGCGGGCGTGATATAGTTTGTAGTCAGCCAATTAGTCTTAAATGAATCATTTTTTTAAAAATAAAAACTTTTAATACAAAAGAATAACTTAAATCAAATTAGATTTTAGGTCAACACTAAATTTCAGGCGGAAAAATTACCGATATAATCATGAGCTGGTATGGATGAAACAAATTAATTAATCTTTTTCTCCCATTTTATTGGATGGTTTGATATAATTAGATGTTGTATGCATATTTTTCTTGGATTCCCTAATTTCAATGTTTCAAATCTTCAAAACTAGCAGTCTAATTTCCATGCATCATTATCAAGCAAACTAGTTATATACACTAAATTACATCTATCAACAAATCTAATATATTTGATAAATTGATAAAGAATAATACAAATTATATTTTAGAATCTTATCCAACAGTTTAAGTTATTAAGTTGAAATAATTTTTTAACATAATATCAGAGTCTTAATGATCAATTAGTTATGAATTTTAATATCACCACTTTAATTTATTTAATAAAAATCAAATATAAAATGATATAAACTTATAGGTGTAATAAAGAACAATAAACATAATTCTTTGATATAAACCATGCACACATAAGATTATAAATTATAAAATCTATCATATCATCTCTTTCCATCAAAACACTCACTTCAAGGTTAAGAAATTATCCTCTCCATCAAATCTACCTATCCATGATTTATGCAATGTATTCAAAGAGTGTGTTCGACTTCCTCCTTATCAAAAACAAGCATGAGAAATAAGTGATTACACTTTTTTACCCTAAAAAATGTTCTAAATAAAGCCACGCCTCTAAACAACCTACTTCCTTAACTTAAATTCTCAACATGTTCCTCCTTATTGATAGTTGGCTGAGGACGATACATAAAGTTCTATCTCCACATTAAGTTAGAACATCATTTTTGTAACCTTAAAATGTTAGTGTTAACTAAGGGGATGAAGTGTTAATGTTAACTAAGGGGATGAGGTTACAGGATCAAGTAGTCGTACCATTTTTTCTTGTCCCTTTGAACCTTTTGACACCAATTATTGCTTGCCTTAATTAAGATACAGTACTTGTAATTTTGAATTGAGATTTTTCCATGATTGGGATGATTTTTGACATCAATTATTGCTTACTTTAATTAAGATATAGATATAGTACCTGTAATCTTAAATTGCAATAAATATTTTTAAATTAAGATTTAATTCGCAAGTAGGAGTATCGTGATAACTTTTATTTTTTAAAATTACTTTTAACATTAATTAATATTTTTTATATATTTCTTTATAATTTTAATGTTTTAATGTTAAAAATTAAAAGATTATTAAAAAAATTATTTTTATATATTTTTAATAAAAAATACTTTTTAAAAAACACCCTACCCCTACAGTATTCTTTGATTTGGTATCTATTGTGTACCATATTTCTGAACTTGCCAGTGCTGCTTGGTAATGATTTATTCCCCTAAAAACATACCAAGACCTCGTAATGTCACTGTCGAAGTTGATGAGATGGTGACAGTTTTTTTAATGTAAAGTTGAACTGATATGATTAATGGGGTAATTGTGCCGAAGGAGGGCATACAGTTCTGTACCTGCTGCTCTTATCAAAAACACCATCTATCCTTCAATTATTTGCTCATGAGATGATAACTGGTTCTTGCCTCTCGTGAGTGCACAAGTCTGGATAGACATACTAGCTATGTCATGTTTAAATCAGATCAAAAAACAAAAAGAAGAGCTCAAGATTTTTTTCTGCAGCACAAAACTAATATGAAAATGTTTTAATTGTTAAAATTACATATATAAAAAAAAAACACATAGAGAGGAGAGATCAGAGTCTATTTAATTAACTTCATCACTAATACTATTCACCTTTTCTTATTCATCATGATACGAATATATAAGGCCATCTGAGACACAAAATTCAAAATATTTATTTTAAATGATATATATATGAATCTGTGATTTACCCTCTTTAATTTCGTTTGCCTTTTCCTTTTCCATGTAGTCTTTACATTGAACTTAAGATTAAATAACATTCTGTTAGTCTCTTGACCACAACATGTTTTCTTGAATTCGTAGGAAACCTATTTCTCAGGTGGATTATGAGATTAAATATTCTGGTTTAACTTCAAGTATCATATAACTCTTAATCGAGCACAGAGATCACTAAACCTTAATTTCAATAACATATGATTTTACATATATATTTAATTACTACTTGAGCAAGAACTTTGGTAACTCCTATTCATTTAATTTAGCATCGCTTGAAAGTATTTGGCCAGCTAGAAATTAATTAGTTTTTAATTAAACTAATACGGAAAAATACTTTCTTATAACTTTATTTCATCTTTTTTCTTGATTATAGGTTAGTAAGAAGTGTTTCACTTATGATTTAGAGATAAGTTCAACTTGGATGAGTACATGATCTAATAATATTAAGTCAAAGTAATTAAGAGAAATACTTATATATATATATATATATATATATATATATATATATATATATAGAGAGAGAGAGAGAGAGAGAGAGAGAGAGTTTCTACTGCCCATTACACGTATAAAGTTAGAATGCTTAGGCCTTCCATTAATGGCATTTCAGTATCAATAACAGTGATTAATTTGGCATGCAACTGATCGACCCAGTACCCCAAAATTCAAAAGCATTTTGCAAACTGGAAATTTGGAAGCAAATTCGTAGATTTTATGTTAGCAGAAACCACTTGCATGAATGATCACAATGTAGCACAAAAAGTATAGTATATAGATTTGTTTACCTTCGAGACTTCTTACATCTAGGAGCATGAACATAATGTAACTATTTCTGTTTGCAATTTATCGCTTAATTATCGACAAGCACCCCACAGAAGTGGTCACCTCAAACAAAAAGATCTTGTAGGTACAGTACAAGTCCTCCGTGATAATATATATTTCAAGCATCATGCAGAGCTAAGTCTCACTACATCACTAGAGTGAGTGCGCAAATATCAATATTTATGGCTCCAAAGAGGGCACATTTTATATGAACTTCATTAGAAACCCATCAAGATTTTTCAACAACAAAGAGAGTGATATGGAAGTTCATCTGCCACAAACCTGTCCTTTAATTGCTCCAACACTGCAACCTAACTTGCGATTTTAAAAGGGGTCATGACAATGGTGCATCGCCTTATCCAAGCTAGCTCTTATAATGATTACTTGAATGATAGCAATAGCTGAAGATATGGGCACTAGAGAAGGCTATATATATATAGCCCATGAATTCATGCTTAATGTCATTGATCAGGATTCATGGTAATTAGTTCTCTCTTCTCCTCCATGTCTAATACATGGGGGTGGACTACTATCAAGGACAGTAAAGTATAAAATACTTGAATGTTAAATTCAAGTTGTAATTGGATAAAAAATTTCTTGCCCGAAAATTCGAGAGCGAGATTAACAAATTTGAATGAAAACTGGCGAACATGCTCTCTCCACTGCAGATGAACGACAAGCTAATACATAGAACAAACGGTGGCTAAATTACTGCAATGTTTCCTCTCACAAAATGATTATATATACTTTACATTTCTAGGAGTTGATTGAATCCAAACTTGAAGTATGTCGTCTTAAATAGAGAGATCAGAGAGCTAAAAAATCCAAAGGGAAAGGTGATAGCGTGACGATAGTGTTTCAGAGAGAAATTAAATAGTTGTCAGCTCCTGCTTCTAGCTACATGAATTATCCTTATTAATTTTTCAAAATACTTTTGAGTCATTAATGCACCATCCATATTCAGCATCATATATTTAAGTAGCATGACCAATGGTTTATTATGACTGGACTCAATTATGTCTTCATTTGCAATTCTTGTTCTCAAATTAATTCGCGCTGTGTCTAGTTATTAATAAGTAAACTACACTTGTCTTTTTCATCGTCAATAAAGGCATGATGCAGGCGCCTTTTCTTATTTATTTATTTATTTTTTTTCTTATTTATTTAGGAATTTGTTTCTCTTAGTTATTCTAGTTTAGGAAATTATTTAATTTAATATTTTTACTTTTTGTTTCTAAATTTAGGCCATAAACTAGTATAAAGAGAATTATTTATCTTGTATTTTGGGAGGTTTTGATTTCTAATAAACTGGGTTATCCTTTATTTTTGTTTATGTTCAATATCAAATCTCAATAATTTCTCGTAATTAGTGCGGTATGTTGTTGAATAATAAAAATAAAAAAATATTATAAAATATGATATACTTATATAAAAGGAGATAAAAAAAGTTTGTCTCTAGATAAAAGATGTTTAGAAATTAGTAATACAATATGTACAGAGATAGATAATAGAATTAACTCATTAATTAGCAACAATAAGAAACTTGAGGGATTATGATAAGAGTGATCATGGATTTATAAGCCATTTTAAAAATCTGTTTTAGAGATGAGAACAGAGAAGACAATTTTTTAATTGAAATGAGTTTCATGAAAACTTAGAATTTTGGATAAAACTCTTTAATTTTACAGGAACTTCATAAATAAAAAAGTTTATTAATTGGTTGCAGGAGTATAACATATGTTTGAGTACAAAAAGATCCTAAAAAAGATGAAGATGAAGTTCATCAACACTGAAACACTAGATTAAGGGTTTATGCTTTTCATGGAGGAAACAATTGAAGCAAGCCCACAAGAGACAAGAAAAGCTCAGGAGTTGTGAATGAAAAAGGATGAAGAAGAAGATGAAGGCACACTTTCTTCCTTTTAGGTATACTTAAAACATGAATTCTTCAAGGAAAAAAATATTTTTATAATTGTTAAAAAAGCTATTATTGTGCACTCATCATAGTGTTTTAAATATCAAAAATAATTTGCAGGTTTCCACAACAACTAAGGCTTATTGCCATAAGACCCAAATATAATAAAAGCAAGCAGCAAGTTAGAAACTCAAAAAAACTCAAATGAATTAGATATAGGTAAAAAAAAAAAGTGTGGTTTATGGCGATTATATTTATAATTAGATAGATATAGATTCATATTCTTCTTCAATTATAATATTTATGTTAATGATAATTATATTGTTAAATAATATTATAAACAATAACATTCATATTAGTGATGATGTCATTAATGATGTTCTCAATGACAATAATAACAATTTATACTTGAAAATGAATTATTTCTAACTTAGAGGAAACTGATGCAATAACTTTTATTTATTTATTTCTTATTTAGTTTATAAATTGTGTTTTTTTATTTAGTTTAAGATTTTAAATTTATTTTTTATTTAGTCTTGGAATTTTTTATTTATTCAGTTTAGTCCTAAAACTAATATAAATAGGATTTTATAGCTAGCATTTTTGTAGGGACTATGATAAATAAAATTAAATATCTTGAAAGCATTTTTATATTTATATTTAAAGTGTTCTTAATCTTTCTGAATTTTAACTTATAACAAACCAGTCATCCTTCATTTTTATCTACATCAAAGACATAACTAAAAAGAGCTATTAGCAAAAGTATCTTTAATGGGATTCCAATTATGATGATGTAATTGGAAATAAAATTAGTTTGGTCCTTTGAATCATGAAGACTATCAAGTTGTGATAAGAATGGAATAATGCAAGAGACTAAAGCTAGAGATAATTAATTAGAGCTTTAAGAATGACTTTAACAAAATATATAATCTGAGCTGAATTGTAATCAATATTGAGCATGTTGTTCAAGTGCAAGAAATATTTATTTGAAGTGAAAATGACATCAAAGAGAGTAATTACAGGGATGATAATCTAATTTATCAGGCATGTTTAATTTGCATCATTGAGAGGGACAAGTTTGTGAAGGCATGCTTACATTATAATTAAACTTCATTGCCGATTAACTTAACGATTGAAGTTTTACGGCCATAAGAGTGCAACGAAATAGTGAAGTGAAAGCAAAAGTTATAGCAGCAAATTTGAACAAAATACTAATTGTTTAAGAGTAAGTAGCAACCAGCAACTAGCAGCAAGTTCCACTTAATGTAGTAATGTCTCTCTCTTAGCCTTTTTAATTATATTCTAATCAACTAATTACATGATTACTACTAATCTCAAACAAGAAAACCAGTGTTTAAGCTATCTGTTTTAGGCTGACCATGAGGGAAATAATGAGGATTGATTGGCTTTTAAAGAACTTTCTCCAAGGAAAAAAAATGTTTTAAAAGAAGAGACTAGGCGTGAAGCAAGAATTAAAGATAAAATCATTAAAGAGGGCAAGAAATAGAGGAAAACACTACCTTATAAAGTTCTGCAACTTTGTCTGCAAAACCTGCGGCCTTGTCCAGTGAACCAGCGACAAGAACAACAACCTACCGAGGTAGAAACGAGAGAGAGGGAGAAGAAAACAAGCTGCTACAAATTATATCAGGTTGCTAATAATCTTACAGTATTGATCAGTCTACACAAAAGAGTCAGCAAAGTTTGCTATACTACTAAATACTTCAGCTATCAGTGAAGAAAGAGAGACTCCAGAGAGGATAGTTAGTGCCCAAAGAGAATATAAGATGCTGGAATCTAATAAAATAAGTGGGTAACCATGGCGTTGATACATATTGAGGAAAACGAAACCAGGCCCTACAAAAAAGAAAAGAAATCATGGAATCTTGGGCAACAAGGATGGATCTATGTCTCTGATATAAGCCTATATCTATTGACATGTACTACATATATTTACACAAAGTGAAAAAGAAAGATAGTACTTGAAACATTGGTGGCAGATGCTAGAGATAGATTTCTCTCTCAAAGTTTCTTTTGCTTTCTGGCAGCTGGCTAATAAATCCTTTGAAAAACCCTTGTTGCTTTGAACAATTCCCTTGTGCACTTTGTGGGCAGCAATATTAATTCATTGATAAGATTCTTTTCATTCCTGCTTTATTCATCGTCATCAAGGAATGACTGGTGAAGAATCAACATTTGTGATTTATGGTGTCTTGTTGAACATGAAAAGAAATGAAGAAATCTAATGTAAAGGAAGTGATCAAATTAGCTAGCTGTCTTCGTATGGACCTTGTTGTTGTGTTTATTGATGGAAAAGTTTAGAATTTTGGACCTCATGAGGAGTCAATAATCTCACATATCTAAATCCAAGGACATGGAGGAGGAGGATGACTTCCCTTTGTGGAGAAATTGGGTATTGGAGGGTGGCAGTGCTGGTAGTGGGGTGCCTCTATAGAGTCTCAATTGGTGGAGGGGATGTTGCAGAGACTGTGAAGCAAGTTGAGGAGGAGGCTGCAATGTAATAGTAGCATTATGAGGTAATGTTGCTGCTGCTGCTGTTGTTGTTGAGGACAATTTGCGATCATAGTTATCAGATTGATCAGTAATGGGGCAATCCATGTTTACACCAAACAACCTCAGTTTCTTTGCCGCTGCTTTCCCTTGGACTACCGGCACCGACTCATACACCACTGGCTCGACAACCCCACCTCCTCCTAGCTGCCATTGCACCATCCCCATTCCAACTTCTTGTGGGGTTGGTTCAATTGCTACTCCTGCTGATGATCTCATGTAAAAAACTGACCCAGAAGATGAACAAGGGTTTACCACATTGTTATAATTACCATATCCATGACCATAATAAATACCACCAACATCGTAATAGGCATTTCTATTAGGATTAGACAAGTGGAGGTGGTCCCTTGGCAAAATTGGTGCTGTTGGCGGGCGCATGAGTAAAGGGCTCCAAGGGATTGATGAGAAAGGGTGGTTGTGGTGGTAGAGTTGGTGGTGAGAGGCGTGGTCCGGTGGATCCGGCCGGCGTCTCCAGTCAATGTACAAACGATCTTTACCCAATTCACCTGCCCCTCTTTGAAACGACACAATATCACCAGCATCAAGCTTCTTCTCCTTCACAAAACGGCTCCAACCTTTAGTCATAACATAGCTCTGACTACTATTCCAGTACGAATACCTAAATGTCCAAGCTTTACCATTCCTATCCTCAAAATTCAATAAAAGCCCCTTCTCATTCGATGATGAATCTAAAGGAAAGTACTTCTCTGCGTGCTGTTTTGGGATCACAAGGCGATTTAGCTTTCCTACATCACTTGGAGTTACGACCTTATCAAACATGTGCTCCTTTTCTATCACCACACAACTAGATTCTCCTCGGCCCCCTTCTTCATCATCATTGACATCCATAAGGTCAAGTTTTGCGGCGGTTGAAGCTCCACTCTCATCAAATCTTGATGTATCTTGATCTTCTTGGTCATACTTGTTGCCTAACCAAGAACCCATTTGGTGGTTCTCAAAGATTTGGCCTAAAGGGACCACAAGTTGGTTTTTTTTATGAGAAGAAGAAGATGAAGGAGATGAAGAAGATGAGTAAGAAGAAAAAGGGACTCCTTTTCCTCTACTTATTTGATCTTCTTCCCTAAAACCTGACCCAAACTCCATGTTTTTCCTAATAAAAAAAAAAATCTTGTCTTTTCCTTCGGAAAGATCTAATATTAGCCAGCTAAGAAGTAAAAATCAAAGGAGGGTAGCAAAAACTAGCAATGGATTTCTTCTATGAAGAAAACGAGAATAGAGGGGGGGTGTTTGAAGGCAAATTGGTTATGAAAACAAACAAGTACTAGTAAAGTCTATCACTTTTTTAGGGTTAAAGATTATTCTCCTTCCATAATCTCAAAGACCAAGAAAAAAAAACAGATAGGCAATAACTCCCATTTCAATGACAGTCGGTGCTATATTCTTTGACCAAGTTACAAGACTCCAAGAGAAACCAAAACTAGACAACAAACACCTTCACATACGTTTCAAAGAGTGCAAGTTCCTCTAGTTGTTGACCTTAGAATGTGAAAAACAAAAACCAAGTATAAGAGTTACAAGGTTGGGAATATGTGTGTGATTTTCTTACGAGGGCATTTCCCTGGAAGCTTCTCAAGTTAGGCAATTTTGCCTTTCTTCCTCCTGAATAAATTCTAAATCTTTGCTACTTCTTTCTTGAGAGAGAGAGAGGGGGGGAGAGAGTGTGAAAGAGAAAGAAGTGGAGGGCTGTGTTTATATGTAGGGACCTCATGTATTATTTGGTTGGGCTCATGTGAACTTGTCAATGTCATCGTCCTGGGTGGTATACATTAAAAATTTCTTCATTTCCCCCCCATAAGATCCTAAAAAAGCCAGCTGTTTCGGAGAACATGAGCTTCTAATCGTAATTGTTTTTACCCCCAACTAGCAATAAAAGTTTTAGTATGCTATTTACTTTATTGTTTCTTTACATTACTTTTTTTATTGTATTATTAAACTAATTTTATAATCTTAACGTTCGTCTCACAATTGCTGGTTTGATACTTGAAAAAAGTATGTTTACTTTGTTAATTACGCATTTTATAGCTTTGTTAATCTCGTGATTTCTTCATGATTTTTTTTTAAAATTTCAACATGGTTAAAATTAAAGAGATAAAAGATCTAAAAATAATAAAATCTAAAACCCAATGCAAAAAAAAAAAAGTATTAAGATACTTGATTTCTCATCTTTTTTTTTTTTATCTTTATTTGAAGTTCATGAGTGTTATGGGACAAAAGTTTTATTGGGATTTTTTGGTTAAAAATAAAATTCATCTCTTGGTGGTGTATCTCTTGATGTGTCCTAAAGACTTTTCGATGAGCTTATTTTCCAATGACATTCAATGACTAAGAGTAAATTTAAGAGAAAAACATGCAATCTTCTTACTTTTAGTGTTACTTGAAGTATTTAGCTAAGCAGGAATAATTTATTTTTTAAAAAAAAATTAACTAGATTAGGAAACCTATTTTATCTTGACATTTCATTGATTATTTGTCTGGTTGAAAAATTATGACTCAAACTTTAGCTATAGAGGTAATAACTTCATTGGAAGTTCAGATAGTGTCCGAAAATGTACAAACATCAATAATCAAAGGATTAAAGTCATACAAATTGATAATATTTAATTTTTTAGTAGATGGCCATTTAACAGCAATTTTGGTTTTTTTTAATTTTTTTCTCCAAATTTTACATTTTTTTTAGCAATCTTTAGGTTTTGTAATAAATAATTTCTCCTTCATCTACTTTGGCCATCCTCTAAATGGTTATTTTAATATAATCCTCTATTATCATTAAAAAAAAAGCGTTTTTTTGATTCACATTGGCAACTTTTACTCCCCATACATGGAAAGGAAGGGAACTGGAGAGGAAAGGGAATGTAAGCAGAAGGTATATCTAAGTAACTAGGGCTGTTAGGGTTTTGACTTTGCTTTTCCTTCCATTTAATTCGTACAGATCACCCTGCTGCTTTAGCCAACAGGGTAGAAAAGGATATGAGGGAGGGCTCTCAGGCGTAGCAAAGTTGTAACAGTTTCTATTGCAGGGCGGCATGCAGTCCACATAGGCCCACCACCTATATATCCCCAAATCTATGCCCTGCCATGTTTAATGTCTGAAAAGATGAAGCTTCTGCTATGGCTCAATCTGTCTACTGAGATGAACCCTAGCAATGGTGAGTAGGATGAGTAATTTCTTTGATGGGTTCGGTCAAATTTTGAAGAATGCAAGAAAAGAAGTGATGGATTTTCAATATCATTGATTATATGTTTATATGGTACCTTGAATTTCATTGAAACTTAGGCAACCAATTTATTGACCAAGCATGAAGTCATTACACATCAATCACTTCATGTTCTTATAAGCCAACAACATGAGTGATTGATGAAATATGACAACGGGGTGTTCTGTTCCCTTGGACCAAAGCATTGGGTGGCAAAACAATTAATTGCCATTCTTTTCTTGACACAATTGTACAATATTTTTTATTTTTTTTTTAGGAAACTTGATATCATGGACAACTCTATATATGTAATTTTATTCATATTTTTTTATATAATTTATCTCTTTCCTTTATTGTTTTACTCTATAATTCTTATTCACATTTTATTACTTTATTTGTTTTTTCCTTGTTGTTTATTTAGGAAGGCAATTCACCGTTCCCCTCCTCAAAAAAGTTTTTTTTTTAATTTATAGTAGTACTTTCTTTTTTCTTTTTAATTTAATTTTTTTGGTTATATATATATATATATATATATCATCTTTTAAACATTTGTTTTTTTATTATTATTTAAGATTTATTTTATATATGGTTATCCTAGTTTTATGACTCTTGTTAGTCTTAATTATTAATTTTGTGAGTTAATCTAGTTGAATCAAGATTTTTTTATTTTTTTTAATTTCATACTTTAACGTTAATTTAATTGAGAATCAAACTTTATAATTTATTTTGATTTGATTTCTATAAAGTTGTTTCGATCTCATCACCTAGATAATGAGTTTAGCAGGTTAACAGGGGTTGACTTAGGTTGTTTTTTATGCTCTTTTTTAAATTAATTTTTGTTTTAATTTTATGTTTTAAAATTAAAATGATTAAGAATTATATTTTATAATTTATTTTAATTTGTTGTCTTTGAAATTTTCTTAGTTTCATGATTAAGTTAACTTAGGTTGACTCCAGTTATCTTTTTATTTTTTCTTTCAATTATTTTTTTTTATTTTTTTATTCAACATTGTGGTGGTTAAGAATTAGATTTCATAACATTTTTTTATTTTTTTATGAGGTTATCATAGGCTCTTGATCTTGATCATGAATTTGACGAGATAACTTGAGTTATTTTTTAATTGATTTTTTTAAAAAAAAATTATCTTTTACATTGGATTGATTAAGTATTAAGTTTTATAATTTATTTTAATTTATTTTTATGAGGTTATCTTGCTTTCATGACATGAGTTTGTTAGGTTAACCTAGTTGACTCTGGTAGTTTTTTTTCCTTTTTTTTAATTGATTTTTTTTTCAATTTCATCCTTCAATATTGGATTAGTTCAAAAATGAATTTTGTAATATTTTTTTATTTAATCTGGAATAATTCAATATATTATTGTTTTTATTTTTTTAAAATATATCATTTTGAAATTTTATTGAGTCAAATTATGTTTTTTCTGATTGTCCAAATAATTATTGAACTTGATAAGTTAACCGGGTTATACCGAATCAATCTTTATATAATTTTCTTTTTTTTACTATAGAACACAATAGCAAATTTAGAAATTTTTTTACATTATTTTTTTTTAATCCATCACGCATGAGAAGGGTAATTAACCGTTTTAACAAAAAAAAAAAACTGTAGGTACGAAAGCAAATTTGTTTGTGATGCCAAAATTGCAATCATTTTTGAACTAACAATCCATTCAGGAAACACAGCAGAAGTGTCCTCAATTAGATTGTGAGGCATTATGTTCGCAACCAAACAGCTAGCTAATTATGGACAAGAATACCTCCTCTTAAATGGTAGGGATGCCTTAATTCTTCACTTACATGTGAGGACGTCTAGGCTCCTTTCCAGTCCCCATCCTCTAGCTTTTTTCTTCAAGATGCATAGCCTCGATCCGGATATTCTTAGGCATCATTCTAACTCTCTGAGACACACACACACACACACACTGTTAATAAGAAAAGAGCCTTCTTGTTTATTGCTGTGGGCCAATTAACTGTAGATGTTTTTGCACATGAATCAAACACACCTTATTTTTCCATCAAGTCATTTTAAAATTAAAATATAAAAAATTTGATTAAAAAACAATTACAAGGAATGCATTGAGCAGTTAATACCCTCTACCTTTGAGAGATTTGTCAGGTCTTAGTTTTTTTTTTTTTTAATTATACATGAAGAGATCTTATTGCTTTTTCTTGGATAAAAATTTAAGATAATTAAGTACACAAATAGTTTTAATAGCATTTAAATATAAAAGATCTTATCAAATTAATTAAACTTATATATATATATATATAATATGAACCAATTAAGGAGATCGAGATGATTATACTCAAACTTCATTTAAGATATGCCTATAACTATTTTGTATTTTATTTTATTAATTTAATTAAAAAAATATTTCTGTCTAATCACAAAGTTTCATATCATGTTAGTGAATCAAATCAACTTTAAGAGATTAAATTAGTAAATAAATTTAATAAATAATTTTAGATTACTTTTAAACAATTAATATTTATCATTTTAAAAAATATTAACGAAATACAATTTCAAATTATATGAAATAATGCCGAAGGATCTCTTCACTTAAGCAATTAGAATCCTTTTTTTTTTTGTTCAATTAGAATCCGTATTAAATGGCTATCAAAAACCTGCCATTATCACTATATTATATAAAGAGATAAAGAATAAATAAACTCACTGATAGACTCAAGGCACACACCATGAACTTGCTTAAAAAAAGGTCGATTCCCATGTCTTTAATTTTGAATAATGATGTGAATTGCATTTGGACAAAGCTAGACATTGACATCTAATTAGAAAATTAATCTTGTAATGCTAACATGTCTGTCTTATTAGGCCACTCACTCTCCCACTTGAATTAATATAATGGACTGTATGCTAATCCATGTAATTAATAATAAATTAATCAACCAACCATTTCTAGTGAATGCTCGGTGTACAATTTTTAAACCACTAATTAAAGCTAATATTCTAATGACAATAGGATCAACGTTAACCAGTTTGGCTGCTTTCGTCATCAGGGTGACGTTTAAGTTTATTGATCTAATCAACAATTTAATCACTTGCTATGATTAACTAATTATTAATTACAAGTTTATTATGGTAATTACTGATTGTTTTGACTTGATATTTTTTTTATTTTTGAAAGTAATGACTTGATTTAATAAACAAGACCAGTTCCTTACACCCCATTTCAAATTAACCCCAACTTGTTATCTTATATCTTGCTCGTATCTCAAAACCACAAAACACTTTGAGCTAATCCAGTCCCTGAAATTCTAGGTCTTAGTATTATTGTTCCCTTTACCATTACGATACAGGCATTTCTTGATTAAATATTGCATCTTCCTAATGTATCTCCCTCCTTTGTGTTCATGGAGTACACGTAGACTATAATTTAGTTAGGTAATTGAGTTGGTAACATGACTATAAATCATAATCGAGTGCCCCCTTTTAGGCCATATGAAGTTATAATTTCTTATAACATATTTTTCAAACCATCTAAATTGAATCCAATTTAAAGATTTTAATGAAATATTATGTTTGGAATCTTTTTGGTGTTATAAATTGAATTCCAAATGGAATTAAATTTTTTAATATACCATAAAATTAAGTAAATAAAAAGTCAACCCTTCTGATTTATAATTTTAAAAAAAGAAATTTAATATTAAAACTAATTTTTAAAAAATATTTTTTTAGCTCTTTTTTTAAAGACTTTTAAAGAAATAAGATGAAGATATTAAGAATAATATAAAAAATAAAATTATTTAAACTTATTTATCAATTGAATTCAAATTAAATATTACAATTAAATCTAATTATAATAAAGAATTGGTTTTAAACAAACTGTTACTGCAAGATATTAGTATTATTCCTATTGAGTTTTATCAAGACGCGTGAAGAATCTAGACTTTGGCTTTTGGAAAGACTAAAATGTGTAATCTCTACTTTGGGATGGCCATTTCATTAATTAGGACTTCTTTGAAATGTTTCTAAGAATAAAGAGGATTTTGATTATTTTTTTCAGACTTTGGTGGGCCAGATTCAATTATTATTTGATTAGATGGTGTAGTTTTATCTTTACTATTTTTATTTTTATTTTTATCATGGTTTTCGGTATTATTAAATAAGTGGGAGATTGTTTTGACCGACAAGAAATTAAAAAATTGGGCCCAAGGATGTGATAGAACAATATGGAGAAATTTGGATTTTTTTTTTTAATAATAATCGAGTTTTTGGAATTAATCCTTCTCTGTTACATGAGATGTAATTCTATATGAAGTTTTTGTCTAATAGCTTAAATGATTAAATTTGATGGTTATTTGATTATCTTAGAAAAGTATAGAATTCATATTAATATAATTTTATGTCTTAAGCCTTTTTTTATTAATTTGTTTCGCAATCTACTCTTAGATTCAAATCCAATATAATTACAAACCATCTTAATTGCCACTTGCTCCTAATACATTAAGAATAATTCTGATCCATATTTAAGGTTGAATGATTCTGACAATGCAAAGAGTTTTCTACTAAATATATGTGGGAATCCATGGTAAATGTATATAAATTCTGTAATGGTCATTATAACTGCTTGTATCGTGAAGATAAACCCCCTGTTTTATATATATATAAGAGGGATATTATGAATTCTTTAATTGAAGATTTTGGATTAGTTATAATTTTTAAGAGACTCAAATGAAAACATACCTAAAATTTTGGTACTAAAGTGATTTCCAAAAACTATTACGTGCGACTCCTGCAATTATTAACAAAATTTAGTAAAATAAATCTCTAGCTAGCATTATGGATCCATGGTCTTAAATCACCATCAGAGGAATGATATTTTTCATGTTGAATATATATATATAAAATGTGGGAAATGCTTCTTGATAATTACACATATCGTTTTCAACCTCATTGATTGCTTGGCTGGGTTCTTATCGCATATTATGATTATGAAGAATATGAGGAGGATCTAGCTCGTCCTTGATTACTAAAGGGACTAAAATTCAATAATTGTCATGTTGATGTATGAACACTTAGATAGTATTTGGAAATGTAGTGAAAAATATATTTTTAAAAATCTTAACTTTTTATTAAAAATTAATTTTTTTATATATATTGAATTGTTTTGACATGCTAAATTAAAAAATAATTTTTTGTAAAAATATTTTAATATAAAAAATATTTCAAAAAATAAATAGACTCATATTTTGAAATAAGCTATTACTCATAGGTTGTCTGTTGCACAAAAAATTGTGGAATCAAAATAAAATGCTTGTTGTACCGCATGGCATTTACCAATAAATGTTGTAGCATAAGACAAGCCAAATTGTTTTTCTGATGTTTTTATTGTTTTTCATGTGACATATTGCTGATAAAATATAGTATTTATCTACATCAAAGCTGATGAAAAATATTCTTTTATCTTTACAGCTTATATTCCCGCATTCAGCCGCCAGTGACTGGCTTTCGTCAGTGCTGTCAAAAATCAAATTAGAAATCCATAAACCCTTTACCAACCACAGAACGAAAGGGTGGTGTTAATTAAAACCATTTAAACTAATCATGCCTTTTCATTGTCTGTAATCATTTTTTTTTCTTTGTTTATGGGAAAATACATGTTGCACATTAAAATTGTTGGTTAATCACCTCATGCATGAGCTTGATATAATCTATTTTAAAATATGATCGAAAGATTTATATTTCATTAACTTTATGAATTACAAGTTATTATAAGTTAGAATTACAAGCAAAGTATTGATTACATTTGTAACTTTCCTTGTTTGTAACAGTTCTTTAATTTAAGTCAAAAAGTTATCTCTAATCAAACATGTTTGTAACTTTTTATGAGTTGAAAACTTAAATACTAACTTAGAAAAACAACTTTAATCTAAATATATATGTACTGAAGGTTAACTTCTCAAAGAAAAAACTTAAAATCACACATATGTTACATATGAAACACCGATCAATCAATTCTCGGTTGATTTATCCTCCCTACTCAAAGAGCCAAGCCCAGAAATTTACAAGTCTTGTCACAATTTTCCTTCTTTTACTACTTCCTTTTCTTTGGTATGATTATACATGCATATCGCTATCTTGATGAACACAAGGGGCAGCACGCGGGCACAAAATTCTTGTGGGAGGCTAAGTGGGGTACGTGAAGAGAGTAGCTAGCAAGTAGCAGCAAGCAAATAGAGTGAGTTGCAAAGATTAGGACAATTATCTGGCAGCCAATGAAGGGTGACTCGTTGGCCCTATACAGATTCCTATCACAATCTTGTTAGGATGTGATGGATTTATATTTTACTGTATTTATGCTTACGTGTATCTCCAAAAACTTGACCATATATATATATACACTTTATTATCAATAAAGTCAAGAATACATTTAGTTGGATGGATAGAAACGAAAACATAAAATAAATATTTTTAAGATAATTTTTTTAAAAAAATATGAAGATATATCTTATTTATTCTCACTATCTATGGTTTTTGTGTTTAAAGTAACCAAATTCTACCTTGAATTTTAGCTTTCGTGTATGTGTGTGTGAAGAAGAGATATAGATTTGAGAATTTTTAAGATATATAAAGAGATATAGAGAACCGCTGGTGGAGTTATAGGCTCGTTGAAAATACAGATAATTACATGTTGAAAATGTTTAATTATTTATGTACCAATGAATTAAAAAAAGTTCAAGAAGTATTACTCCGTTTAGGCCTGATTAATTAATTAAGAACATTGACCACGTACAACGGTTATCAACCTAATAAATTCAGCTAATTAATTATTACCCCCTAGCTAGTTCATTTCAATGTTGTTTAACATGATATAGTCATTGTTTGGGTTTGTAATAGTGAACAATATACAATAAGGGAAGTAAACTTCATGATAAATCTCTGCTGCTAATTGTCTATTGATCTTTAATTTTTCAAGATGCATGGTTAGGGTATGTAAGTCTTGTCATAGACACCATTAATGAATTCCGAAGCCAGCATTTATATATATTTCAAAGGAAAATGTACAAGTCATTGAAAAAGTTCCTTTGAACATTCAAAAGTCTTAATTATCAATTGGATGCCTTTTAACTATTTGTTGGATCAATATTTGTTATAAAACAAAATCAAGTGACAATTTATATTAAGCCGGGTTAGCTGTTGATCTAGCTGTTGCCCAATTCTCCTACTCATGATCACCAATGGGATTCCCACCTATCGGTAGAGGAGAATAGTTTAATAAAATCTCCAATAAAGCTTGAGTCCCATGGCAAATCAAGGCTAAATAAATGCAGTCCAGCTTATGATCATTTGGCTACTTAACTAGCACCGTAGGGTTAGAAGAATTTTAAGCAATCTCCTCCAGTTAGATTTCAATTCATAAATATTCTTTGAATTATGATGTCGATCATCAATTGGATCTAGTTAGTCAATCCCTCCCATACTTTTGTCAAGAAAAATAAAATTAAGGAATCTTCACGTGAACTTCTTTTAATTAATTGATTGATGTCTTAGCATTAATCTTTGAAATCAATCAAATATAATCTCATTGACAAGCCATGCATTTCCCAAGATTATTAATTTTTGTTTGAAACTAATCAGTTGCTTCCAAAGAACATGGACATAACAAGAATAAATTAAAGAATTGGGAAAGGATCACAACTTGTGTACCATGCACATCAAGCAAGCTACCTATCATCCATAAATGATAAGTCAGGGAATGTACTAGAGGATGGGGAAGATAACCATTGGTGTGTAACCTGTTAGAGGTGTTTGTGTACTAGCTAGCTCTCTTATTAAAAGACTGCCGAGTTGATGTTTAACCTGTAGTTCTATCAAGCTTTCCTTTTTATTCTTCATCTTCCCTCCCCACCCTAGATAAATTTAGGACAATAGGGCTCCACTGTTATTGTGAAAGAATTTCATTAGCCATATCTGTTGATGATAAAAGGATTCCATCAGTTTTCTTCAACTTTAAACAGTGGATATGGAAGTTCCTGTCGTGTACATCAAGTTTTTGAGGGGGACCTCTCTCGATCTATCTCTCTGACTTCTTGACAAAAGTATGTAACACATACACAGAGGAAACACAAGTTTTCAAGATTAATTTTTCCTTCGCCAGCTTCTTCCACTAATTAATTTTAATCTTGTGTACTTGTGTTCATCCAAAATAGGAAAACTTTTGTGCTTGGTTAAAGGCTAGTTCAATTCATGGTGCTGATTGCAAACTTTAGGATTTGGAGCATCATTACAGAAAAAATCTAGCAAACAAACAAAAGAAAGCTAAGCTCAATGAGGCATGGCCTTGCTGAGATGAGTTTTGGACCACCGCTTTCAAACTCAACTGGACCACCAAGCTGGAACACTCCACCTCCAGTTGACGGCTATCTTGTTTTATCTTTCGATATGTTCTTAGGTGCATATGCATGCGTCCATGCCCGTGTTGTGTTGAAAGTAGAATTGAATTTTCGTTTAAATTGTTTTATCTTTTTATATGTCTTTATATGTGCGTGTTCGTGTTCTCACGCATGAGTTGAGGGCAAGATTTAATGTTATTTTAAGCAAATTATATGGTTAATTTTGGAAAAAAAATTTCACACCGATAATTAATATAATTTAATATGCATATATTATCTCTTTTTCATATTAATTGACATCAAATATTGATTCAATTTTAATTTGGGAGGTAATTATTCATGCTATAATTAAAAACTAGAAACTTCTCAACTAGGTAGCTGCAAGTTGCAAGTTGAACTCTCTATGGCAACTAAATCCAGTTCAACGCATGTGTGAGACAGCAAACTGAGGGCTATAAATTTCAACCAACTGGGAGATTTTAAAAATATTTTAGGGGCTCAATGCAAAAGCAGCAAATTGTTTTCATCTGTTTTGATATGTAACTAAGGTTAAATAGCATAACACTAGATTGGTTTCACGCGTTATATAGCGGGTCCAACTAATTTTTTTTTCAATATAAATATTTGGGTGATTTTAGTATTAAAAATAAAAAAATTTAAAGATTTGAGTTATTAACTCAAGTTACCTAAATTCGATTTATTTAATAATATAATTAAAAAAAATAATGATGATAAATAAATAAATTAAAAAAAAAATAATAATTAACTACAAAACATGAACACTTGATAATATAATGGAAAGATATTCTCCTAATATTTTTAAAAGGTTTTAATAATATTATTTAATAATAAATTAGTAAATATTAAATAGAAACAAGATAATCCTATTGAAAGCAAAATAAAAACAAAATTAAAGTTTAATTCCTAATAAATAAAATATTAAAAGATAAAATTAAAATAAAAAATAAATTTAAAAAAGAAAAAAAAAACTTGAGCCCACTCGAGTTTGCTAGCTAAATTTGAATCATGAAACTAAGATAACCCTGTAAAAAACATAAATTGAATAAAATTATAAAACTTAATTCTCAAACTAACATAATGTTGAAAAGTAAAACTTTTTTTAAAAATTTTTTTTTAAAAAAATAACCAAGGTACATCCAAGGTAACCTACCATGCCTGTGACCTCAAATATGATATTAGGATAATCTCTTAAAAAAAGTGAAGAAATCATGAACTTGTGACCTTGAAAGAAATTTAGTATCGAATGATAAAATTACAAAAAAAAATAATTGCAAGAAAGGATATAAAAAACTTTATATGTTAACTTGGGTTAACATTTTAAATTTTTTACTTGGGTCATAAGGTCAGGATTATCCTATTGAAGGAAAGATAAAAAAATTCACGAAACAAAATTCTCAATTAACAAAATAGGATGAAATTAAGAAACAAATCAATGAAAAATGTTTTTTTAAAAAATAACAATTAAATGTATGATGATCAAATTTGATATAAAAATAAAATGAAATCAAATACTAATATTGAAATTGAAAAAATAATAATTATAAGAATGATACAAAAAAATAAAATAAATACCAATCAAAAGAATAAGCTTTAAATTTGATAAAAAAAATCAAATAAAATCAAACATTTAGGTATGAGATTGAAAGAAAAAAATTAAATAAAAAAGAGATTCAAAGTAAAGCAAATAACAATCAAAATATTAAGGACCAAATTTTATACAAAAATAAAATAACAGGACACTTTTGAATTTTGACATGAGTGACATGAATCACAATGATAAGAGAGAGAAAAGAGAAAGAAAAAGAAAAAATATCATTGGCACCAAACTATTGTTTTACCACCACCATGCAATGATCTTGCGAGCTACTTCCAATAGTGCAATGAAAGTGGGTGTTTGACTACTAGGATACATAACACGAATTGCCTAAACATAGTGGGTGTTTTATAAATGGGTGTGTGTACCACTAGCCCCAGCTTATTTGCTCTATCCAATTACCTTATAATTGTTTTGCTTTTAATTTCAGTATGTTAACACTTAATTATTCTATATCAACCAAATTTTATTTTTTAAAACCAAGCATCAACTAAATCCTAAAATTTTCCCTCAATATTGCAAGACCCCCTATATTAAAATATCCAAAACAAACTACCAAATCAAATAACAAATAAATTCAATTTAAAGGAATCAAATTGAAAAAAAAATTAAGGGACCAAAATAAAATAAAAAAGGACCTAAATCTCTCCATGATAATACAAATCAATCTTTTATTTTGGAAAAAAAGGTATTAAAACATTTTTTAATTTTAAAATTTAGTCCCTTAAACTTAAATTTTATTTTACTAAATCAAGCATTAACCAAGCGATATAATATTTCCTTGACACATCATGACTTTTATACACAAGCATGAAAACAAATGACCAAAACCAATCAGAAATCAAATCAATGTTAAAGAATAATAAAAAAAGAAATTAGAGGCCAAAGCATAAAAAATCCTAAGGACTAAAATAATAATTATTGTTTGAATCAATAATATTTGTCCTCACGTGCTCTAGTGAAATACCAAGTGCATTTAAAATTTTACTAGTTTTGATATCATCATTTCACTATAGTGAATCAAAATCCAATAATTACATTAAAAAAGCATATAAGAATAATGTTTTTTTTTCATCATGCAATAAAGTATTTGAAATGAAGATTAAAAACTTGGTTAGTATAGGTCAAATCAATTACCTACCATATATGTTAATAAATAAAAAATAATTAGTGTGGCTTATTGACTTAAGTGGCTGCCTTGTTAAAAAAAACAATGAGAATCAAATCATATATAGAAAAAAATTCAATTAATTTTTTTCTCTAAAACAAAGAAAATAATAATAAAAAAAATGATAAGCAAATTTGATACATAAAAAAAATAAAAGATAAAAATGAAAAAAAAATTAATTTTATAAACCATTTTCAATAAAATTTTTTGAATCAAATACAAAGAAAAAATAAAATAAATAGCTAGTATAAAATTATGAAGTGCTATGCACCAAAAATGAGTCTAAGAGACAAAAAAAAAAGAGCTCTTCAACACTAAACCAGATGTTAGAACACCATATATACTATATAGGAATAGAGGAGTTACCAACCGCACTATGAAAGTTTATAATTAATAGGTTAAATTCTTTGCACGCACCACTAAGAGATAGCAGAACGCCTAACATGTGTTATGTATATGTTAGTCACTTTTTTTATATTTTTTTTTATTAAAAAAACTAAATTCCCTTTAAAACAACATAAATATAACAATAAAACCATTCTGAAAAGAATATTAATATCATTTTATTATGCTAACCAGATTAAAAATGTCTAAATAACCTTGATAATAATTAATGATTTTGTTTAGACTTATTTAGTAAATTAATCATGTAAAAAAATTATAAAAAATAGAATTCTCTTCGAACAATTTGCTAATAATTAATGAATTTTATAAAAATAAAATAAAATTATTCTTGTTAACAAGTTAGTTGTTTTTTTTATAAAGAGCAAAATAATAATTGCACAATAGTAACTAATTTTTTTTTTTAAAAAGGCTATACAGTAATTTAGAGTGCCTATAAGTATGTGTGCAATGTTTTTTAATGTGCATTTCACCCTTTTATTTTATTTATTTTTTAAATAATTTATAAGATAATATATCAACCATTTGAATCATAGCAACCATAAATCACAAGTCCACAAGTACTCTCTATGTTTGTCGTACCTCCTATTTTCTTCTCGTATTTTGACCTCTCCCCTTGAAAGAAGTTGATCATCAAAACAAAGTGGGGTCCTTCCTGCTTGCTTTGCCTAGTCCAAAAAATACTTGAAGGACCAAGACCAAATCAGCTAAGGCATTTTGTTGAGACTTGTCTTTCAAGCCCAACTTCAACCCAATTCACAAGCAATGGTAAGGTGACTTCAATTACTATTTCATAGATTGGCCCCATGATACAAGTTGAAAAGGAATATCTGCAAGCCTCCATTGACGCACCTTACTAGTTGAAAGGAGACTCGGAGCTCAATTATATTTTTGTCATGATAATTTGTTTAATTCTAAAAAGAATTTTCATGTATTTCTTGTAGAATAAGTTGGTGAATAATTGCGAAGATGGGTTTGGAGGTCCATTGACTATGTGAAGCTGGTTAGTTTAAGCCCTAGCCATTTCGGCGTATGCTTATGGAGAAAATGAATCTAAGATTATCATTGTTGGTGATAAAGAAATTGTGCAGTGTTATTACTGTTTTTCATTTTTTTTAATAACAATAATAATAGAGAATGTGAGGATTTCTATACTTAAAAAAAAAATAAGTTGAATTTATATAATTTAATTTTTTATATTTCAGTTTTTATTAAATTATAAGTCGAGTATGAGAGTTATGGCGTAAAAAAAAAACTAGAAGGAATGCTAATTTTACTAAAAATTATTTCTAAATTTTAGATTTACGGGCTCCAACAAGTTCTGTAACCAGGCTAGGCCTTGGCTCAGGACAATATCAAATGGGCCTTGAACAAGGGTTTAAGGATTAAATCGAAAAAGAAAAAGATCATCCTGCTTTCCCTAGGGTTTATATCGAAAGTACTGTCCCTCTCTGTCAGCACCGAAACAGTCACGGAGCCTGCAGAGAGAGGTGATGGATTCGTTTTCGTCACATTCAAGTATGGGATCTGGGTCACCCCAAATCTCAGCTGAAGACTTGAAGGACCAGTTAAAGAATCAACTTGCACAAGCTTATGCCCAGGAGTTCCTTGAGGTTTACTTTTTCTCTATGAATCTTTCTCTTTCTCTCTTTTTATGTGCTTCTACTATTGATGATGATTTCTTGGCTTGTGACGTTGTCTTTTTCTTGCTTCGCGATCTTTGGTGGTTTAGTAGGGAAATTTGTTTGCCTTTGGGTGTTTTTGGTATAAAGGATGGCCATAGATAGATATTTTTTTGGTTATGAAAGATGGATTTTAGTTGATTTTTAGCTGAAAGGATGTACTTTTTTTTAACTGGGTTTCTTTTAATTTTGGTTCTTACGTGAGTGTGAGGGTTAAGTTTTCAATTTGAGGGAATGCATTTTAGGGGTGGAGGTTTTATCCGGTGCTTGTGATAATAGTGAACTTTCCGATTAATGTGAATTGGTATTTGTCTCCTCTGTTTAAGGGTTATTAGAGAAGGACTTAGGTTGAATGTTAATTCTGCTGTCATTGGTTAGTAAACTTTTGTGCTTTTGGGAACAGTCTTCAATTATTCCGTGACTTGCCGTGAGAGGTTGACACATCTAATCTATATGGTTTACAATAAGTAATTACTTATGATGGCATGTTATTGTTTGAAGAGTTGGAGATAATGCATGTATATAAATATACCTGTTTTGTGTTTATATGTGGGAGCTTTTGTGAATGTTAACAATATTATTGGCATTAGAGTGAAGTCTAGTTGCCTGCCCTGAGTTGCGTGCTCAATTTTGTGCGAAGAAATGTGGAATTAGAAAATATATTTTTGATTGTTAAAATATAATTTTAGGTGGCAGCTTTGTTGTGGATGTTGAGATTATTGCACATATATATACTAATGTGCTATGAAAAATGAAACGATGAAGGTGAACTTACAGGTAGATGGGTTTCAGCCTAGCAGTAGAGTTTGTGTAGCTTCAATTTCTTGGAATAGTTTTATTCTGGTTACTCTAGTTATGTGTAATTAGAATTACAGTGGAGGTTGCATAAATACATATGCCCTGATATTAATACCGAAGTTCTAGTTCATCATGTTATAATGTCATTAACAGGCTTTAGTTTCCTGGTAGCCAGAAGGAAACATGTTAGCAAATTTGTATCTTAATAAAGAGCAGTGTCTAGGATGTTGCTTGAGGTACCTACATATATCAGTTGCACATCACTGAATCTCTCAAAAACCTTTTTAACAATTTGGGGTCTTTAGCAGCACTTGTGTCGTCACTTTGACTCATGATTTTAAAGTGGCACATTTCTTAGAAGCATTTGGCAGTGCTTGATTTAATTCCCATTTGAGAAAAGGGAGTCGATGTCATGTACTTTCCTATAGCTTCTCTGTCATTTATGTGCAAGATTGCCCACTTATAGTTCTGTTTCAATGCAGACTGTGAGGGAGAAATGCTTTGAAAAGTGCATTACAAGACCAGGGTCAAGCCTGAGTGGGAGCGAAAGTAGCTGCACCTCTAGGTGTGTGGAACGCTACATCGAGGCTACTGGCATCATCAGTAGAGCCCTTTTCAGTGCACCACGCTGAACATAGTAGAAAGTTTCCTGAAGATGTCCTGCAAACTGTCTAGGGAACTCTTGAGTGACAGCAGAGATTTTCTCTTATATTGTAACGCATTTTATCATTCATAATGTGGACAGATGTTTTCTTCATATTGATCTGTAAAAGATTTATCCAGTTGAAATTCAGCCAATTCTTGGACAATTAGTTAGTTGTGTGGTGTAGAATCTTATAATAAACCGATAGAATTTACTTGTCCTTGCAATATGAGAATGCCAACATAGCAAGCAGAGCATAGAAGATTACAGAAGTTACTGTGATCTTAATGAATGTATAGAATATATCAGCCCATGTTTCCCTGAAATCCCTCCTTTTGGATCATTTCTCTCATCCCGTTTTCATGCTTTTGGAAAGCTGGAACCCTTCTCCTTTACATCGATTTGTTCTACGTGGGCTGTTTAGCGCCATAATTTCTTAGGAATTGTTAAAACTACTCCTATTAACGTGGGCGCCTGCTATCTTCTCAGTGCTCATATGTTTCAGCTCAATTTCGTACACCTTTTATCAATGCATCTGGCCAGTTTGTGTGGAAACAAACTTTTGCCACGTTTATTTAAGATAGAGGTTCCCAGATTTCGCGGGCGAAGGAGGGGAGATTAGTGCCGGTTGAACTACAAGCTCATCGGCTGCAAGTGATCGTATACTGATATTGTCTTCTAGCTTATCCACCAGTATCAAACTCAACCAGAAATCTCTTTTGCTGAGAGCTCCTGGTTTTCCAGTCTCATTGAGTGATAACAAAGAAGCTAAGATCTGAACATTATTATTGTCATCTTTAAGGTCCAAGAGTTCCAGCTTAAATGGATAATTCATGACACTTTCCTGAAGGATAATGTCGTGCAAACTGTCTGCAGGAACCCTTCAGTGAGAGCATAGTTCTGCGTTTTATATTATATCCTACTTCTAACATTCTTCAAGATTCATGGAGACATATTTTCTTCGATCTGAGTACCAATCTGGCACTCATCTGCAAAAGATGTATCCAGATGAACTTCAGCCCATACTTGGGCCCTTACCATGTCAGTAGAATGTGGTGCAGAATCGTTTATTATTCTTAGAGAATGGTAAACAGTTACAAAAAATGTGATCTCAATGAATGTATAAAATCTGTCAGCCAATGCTTCCCTGGACTCTCTTCTCTTGATTATTTCTCTCCTGTTTCTCATACTTCTGAATCCCTCTTCCGCTTTAAACTGATTTGTACTGCGCTGGTTTTACACGGCTTGTTCAGAATCATCAAACCACTCCAGACATTGACATGGACATCTTCTACGTAAGGGAAGCAGGCGTTGATTCTGCTCAAACCAAAACAGAGCACGCCTAGCGTAAAATGATGGACAATATTCTGTCATTCATTCTGTTTTTAAAGCTGATTCTAAGTTTAAAATTATATAGCTATAAATTGTAACGGAGACTTAGTCTTGTCATTTTCTTGTTTCCTAAATTACACTCTCAATTACTCTATATATAATACAGAACTTCCAGAACTTCTATCAATGAAAAGAGTGCGGGAAATTTTATTCATTGTAATCAAAAGTAATATCTGCTCATCTTATATTGTATCAGAGCTGTCAATCTCTAATGAGTCACAGATCCAATCATCACCATGAGCTCTCCTTCCTATCAAAATCCAAATTTTATTCTCAACACCCAACCTCTTTTCGCAGCGAATAAACCATTAATTGCTCTCAACATCACTGTCTAAATCAATGAGAAGCTGACTTCCTCCACCTTTCCTCAATGGCATGCACAATTTGAAGCTCTTCTTATTGGTTATGATCTACTCAACTATGTTGAAGGCATATTTAGATATCCTTCATCTGCAGATACAATAACTGATGAGCTGCGCAAAACCTATGAGGTTCGACAGTATAAACTTATCCTGAATGCTATTTTAGCCTTCACATCTCCTTCAACTACCCCACTAATTGCTGCAACAAAGACCTCTTGTAAAGCTTGGAAAAAACTAAAAAATCTATATGCTAGCAGATTATGAACTCGTGCTACGCCGTTAAAGGATGATCTCATCTTAATCCAGCATGGAAACTAGTCAATCACAAAATATTTCCATACTGTGAAGGTCTTGGCTGATGAAATAGCCATTATTAATCATTTAATTTTAGATGATGACCTAACCCGTTGTGTGTCAAATGGTTTAGGTCCAGATTTTCGGGAGTGCAGTGCCAATTCAAGCTAGAGAATCATCACTAACCTTTGAAGAGCTGCATGATCTTTTGGTTTGACATGAAGGATATTTGAAGTGCCTGGAAACTGCAACACAGTAATTGGTTGCCTCTCCTAATTTCACGAAGACCACGCAGTCAGCCCAAAGGGGGAGTAAATCATGGTCGTTCAACAACCATGCTAATACACGTGCTATAACCCAGGCCGAAATAGCACTGAACGTGATGTACATTAATCCAAAAACTATATTGGCAGGCCTAATAATTCTAATCAGCATTACTAGCCTAAATGCTAAATTTATGACCAGTTGGGCCATATTGTCAAGTTCTGTCCTTAATGCCATTCACAGAATGTCTCTGTCAATTATAATACAACTTTCATTGGAAAGGATAAAAATTGGTTACTTATACAGCCGCTATTATAATATCGCAGGTGATATTCCCATTTTATTTATTCATTTCAAATATGATAGGATTGATGATGTAATTCTTGTGATGGTTTAGTTTTGACAATCTCATCTACACTTTCCCTAGCTCAATGATGATATCCATAAAGTTTGTTAATGTACATGATTGGACTTCTATTGATGGATGACACAAGTGTTTTGTGCATCCTGCTTTTAAAATTATTCATCATCTTATTAAGATTTTTTTTATCAAACAAAATAATTATCTTTATTATATCAATGGTGTTCTAGTTCTATGAATAAAGCTCATCAACAACTTTTTTGTCCAAATAGTCTTCAAGGCCATGAGTTTCTTGAATTAATTTACACGGATATGTAGGGTCCTGCAAATTATATTAACATTAATGGATGAAAATGTTATTTTATTTTTGTGGTCATCACACAAAATATATAGGGTTCTATTCAATGGTCACTAAATCTAGTGTTTCTACTATTTTTTCATATTTCAAAAAATTTATTGAAACCTGTTTTTAAATAATCCATCAAAACACTATACTCTGATAATGGTGGTGAGTTTATAGCTTTAAAATTATATCTTTTGTTTCATGGCATAACTCACTACACCATTGTTCCGTACACCTCCTAAAAAAATGGTGTCTCTGAACTTCGTCATCATCATTTTGTTGAAATTGATCTTTCACTTCTTTATAATGCAAACCTTGATTTTTTCTACTAGCCCTGTACTTTCCAAACCACCTCTTATCTTATAAATAAACAACCCATTTCTCTTCTTCAGGAAAAATCACCTTTTAAAGTTTTTTTTTGTTAACCACCAATCTAAAAATTAAAAAAAAAAATTGGCTACATTTATTATCCCCTCACACAACAACCCTATAACTCAAATAAAATACAACCAAAATCAAAAGCTTGTTTTTTATCGGTTATTCTCAAACTCAAAATGCATACTAGTGTTTTAACTCTCAAACAAAAAGATTCTTTCTCTCACGCCATGTGTTGTTTAATGAACATCACCAACACTTCAACCCCTCTCATCCTATATCCTCTGTGTCACCTTAGAAAAATTGAGAAAATCACCAACTTCTACCCTTATTTGAAACCCCAAGTAGTTTAGAGTGCCTTCATTAATGTTATCTGGAGCACCCACTTCATTACCAACTCAAAAAGGCTTATACGCCATTATTGTGTCTTTCTCAGTTAATTTTAACCCTCTATTTCATTCGTTACCACCCTTAAATCCCATCACTACTCACCACATCCTCCTCCAGTTTAAAATCAACCTAGTTCTCTGTTAAATTTGTCATCATCATACCTTACTGATAAACTTATAAGTCCAGATCCTTATCTCCAAAATTCAAACCTCACCGATCCACTCTAATACGCTCACAACATGATCACTAGATCAATGAACAACATTTTCGAACCTAAACAAGTTTATATAGTGTCTAAGCATTCTTTTCCTCTGACCATAAAACCAATAAGTGTAAGCCAAGCCATTTCTCACCATCACTAACGTGAAACTATATCTGATAAGCTCACTGCTCTAATGAAACATAGGACTTGGGATCTAGTTTTACCGCCTTCACACTACAAACCCGTGGGATGTAAATGCATATTCCGGGTAAAAAGGAAAGCTGATGGTTCAGTGGAAAGATTCAAAGCCTATTTAGTTGCTAAGGGCTATAATCAACGTCCTAACAGTGATTAAAAACAAACCTCCAGCCTTATAGTTAAACCACCCACTATTAGAATTGTATTATCATTTGCAGTAATGAATGAATGGGATTTGTGGCCACTGAATGTTAACAATGCTTTTCTAAATGGTGAACACATTGAGATTGTGTTTATAGTGCAACCCCCGGGGTTCAAGGATTTGTCCAAACTTAACCATGTTTGAAGGTAAACAAGGCAATTTATGGAACAAGTCCAAAGGGCTTGGTACTCAACACTAAAAAATATCATTCTTTAGTTGGGTTTTTATAATTCCAAGGCTAATTCTTCTCTCTTTGTTTACAATAAAAGATCCAATCTTTGCTATCTACTAGTTTATATTAATGATCTTGTTATTATTAGAAATACTATTGACTTTGTGACTTAGATTATTAAGTAATTAGGTGATATGTTTTCAATCAAGGATATGGGTCCTCTTCATTTTTTCTTAAGGATTGAAGTGATTTTTACCCGCGCTGGTTTATTCCACTTCTAACATAAATATGTTTGAGAACTTTTAGCCATCACATCTATAAGTGGTGTTAAGGATGTCTCTACTCCTCTCTCTACAACTCAATCTCTTCAGTTGGTTAATGGCTCTACTATTGTAAATAGCTCATAATTTTGTAACATCATTGGTTGCCTTTAATACCTCTCCTTAACATGCCTAAACATCTCATTTGTCATCAACAAGCTCTCTCAATTTATGTACAAGCCAACTACAAATCACATGGCCGCCACCAAACAACTTCTTTAATATTTAAAACATATAATTTTTTATGGTATTCAAATTCACAAAACTACCAATCTAGTGTTAAGGATATTCTCGGATGCCAATTAGGTTGGCAATGTAGATGATCCTACATCCACCTCTACATATATTAGTTTTTTAGGCTTCAATCCCATTTCTTGAAGTTGAAAAAAATATAAAGCACTAGCCACTACAACCTCCAAGACAATGTGGTTATCCACACCTTTAAAAGATCTTGCATTCCCGGTGCCAGAATCTCCCCATTTGCTTTATGCGAACCTTAGCACTACACATCTTAACTTCAACTTGGTTAATATTTCGTGTATGAAACACATTCAAATCGACCTGCACTTTGTGTGTGACCTAGTGCAAAAAAAAAAGTTTCCAAGTAAAACATGTTCATATTCATGACCAACTGACCAATCTATTAACAAAATCATTATCCAAATAGCATATGACATTGTTTCGTAACAAGATTGATCTTGTTGATGGAAGCTCAATCTTGTAGGGCATGTAAAGAAAGTAGGTGTTGATTATGCTCAAACCAAAATAGAGCATGTCTAGCCTAAAATCATGGACAATATTCTGTCATTAATTTTGTTTTTAAAGTTGATTCTAAGTTTAAAATTATATAGCTATACATTGTAAAAGTAGCATAGACTTAGCCTTGTCATTTACATGTTTTCTAAATTAGACTCTCAATTACTCTGTATATAATACAGAACTTCTATTAATGAAACAAGTGTGGGAAATTTTATTCATTGAAATCACAACTAATATCTGCTCATCTTATATTCTATGATCTCAATTCTCATGCTTATTTCCCTCCATTGCAGGCCCTCTTCTCTTTCTTTCATCTTGAATATAATTATCACCATTAATCTGGCCTGCTTCCGAGGCAGAAAACCATCTTCCACAGGTATAACGCGTCAAAATTGCATCACAGCTTTGCCTGTCTTCTTGTCCACTAGTATCCGACTCAACGAGATCCTCTATAAGCTTCTTGCAATGATCTTCTTTTGATTTTCGAGCTCCATTGAATGATGATAGAGGAGAAACTAATCTTTCATCATTGTTTTCATCTTTAACGTCGAGTACTCCCAATTTAAATGGACAATTTAGAAACCATTTCTCTCGCTCATCAGCAATCATTTCCCAGCTGGTATCAACGAGTCCATGTTTGAATATATCTACAGCCTTAGGCATGCCATCCAAAATCCTTGAAAGGTCACATTTATTCTTGTAATAAACATCAATCAATGACGGTCAGAAGGGGAAGTGTGGGGGACGTAGTTCGGCACATTTAGGCAGCTTCGATGTGTCAGCGTTGGCAACTTCATAATAAAAGATAAGTGGGTAGGCATCCGAGTAGAATTTGTCGAAACAACCCTTAACAGAACCTGAAATCACACGTTCTGCATCTTCAAGAGCAGCAGAAGGCCACCTGAAATGACAACACTTTCCACAATATTTGGTCATGGGCTCTGTCTCGCAGCTCAGAACAGGTACAAGCAACAGAGGCCAGGGCCGATCTATCGACATGAGCCATGATATCGGTTAGCAGGTCATCATTTCATGCTCTGGAGGTTGATACATATGATTAAAACATTGGCTTAAACGTTTTAGGATTTGGACTTCCCAAAAAGGATTGAAACAAGTGATTTAGATGTGCCATTCATATGAATTTCATTTTACATTAATCATCGAATTTGAAAGTGACATGGCATCAAATCCATTGGAAATGTATGCCCGTAACTCAATTTTGATAAAAAAATAAAATTCATCAAATCCGAAAAAAAATGTAAAATTATTTACTTCGAGAAGCCTGACTTTGGGTATTGACCCAACACCTGCCAAAATTAATCGGCAGCTATCGTTCTCTCCTAACAAGCTGGTCCCTCGAGGAGGCAATTTGATTTTTTGCTCCAACCAGCAGCAGGCTTATAATTATTTAGTGCTTACTGGTATATCGGATGGCTCATGGACCAAGATTGCGACCATATTTAAACGTGATATCTATGATTCTGAAAAAAAAAAACGTAAAGGTTATATTAAATGTACTCTGGTCGGTTAATCCATTAATTGGAATTATTGTTCATATTTCTATTCAATAATGTCTAAGATGTTATAATCTTGTTGAGGATGAGATGCCTCATGATTATTGTTAGAAAAATCACCCGAGTTATGACACAATTCTAGATATGCATTATGGGTTAGACAAATCAATCCTAGTCCCTTCAGAATGATATAGTTCTAAGATTTATTTTGTAAGTTGAAATAGCATTATATTAGATTTAAAAAAAGAAAAAGAAAATCAAACTAAATCTTTACTATGTTGTGGACTGACCCATTAGATCAACTGGCTTTAAACAAATTAACTTTTACTCCATTTAATATAAAAGTTGGTCTTTGCTAAGTGCTAGGTCACCGAGTTGATTTATCAAGTCAAGTTGGGTTTTATAACACTGCTCTAATTGTTAATCATAATTTGATGAATTCTAAACAAATAATAGATGTGGGCTCACACTAAGTCACGAGTCCACTTTTCTTCCTATAAAAAATAATGTATAGGAAAAATAATGTTTAAGAGTTGTAATTGCATTCTAAATAAAGAAGAAAAATCAATGGTGCGGGTTATAATCATGATCAAGTCTAATAAATTGGTTTTTTTTAATAAGACAATAAAAAAGCAAACAATAATAATAAATAGATAAAAATTAAGATAAAAAAATCACGATAATTTGAAAAAAAAAATCCCTAGAATTATGAAATGAAATTAAAAAAGAGGTGAAATGACAGGAATTAACTCGAAATCAAAATAGCATGATAAATATATAATCTAAATAATATATAGGGTGAATCAACCTAACTTATTTTGTTAAAACTTTAACTCCAGTTATAAGAAGAATATAATCTAATAAAAAAACACAAATTCATTTATATATATAATATTAAAAAAAATTAGTAGTTACTCTAAAAAATTGAGGCTAGATGCGAAAACTTACCTAGGACCAAACACAACGATTTCTTTGACTTTAAGGCTAGGTAAGTAATTTGCCTATATTGAAAAAGTGAAACCCTGAAACTATTACTGCATGCCGTGTTTTTAATGGGCTTAAAGAGTATTTTTTACTGTTCATTCTAGAATAAAAGGACTCTCCTACCCCCACTAACCAGCCTAAATATTTTTGCTTTGAAGAGAAAATTGTAAATTTAATATTATAATCTATATTGGATTTGAGTCTATAGCCATAGTGTTTGACAATGTTCCCATCCCATCCCCTTCTCTTCTATTATATTTTGTTATTATTATGTTATTGTTATATTATGTCAATTTTATTGTTATTAGTCTAGTTCCTTTGTTTAATCATGCTTACTGGCTGCTGCATACTTACGAAGACATTACAAGTACGTACTTAGCAGGAAATAATTAAATCCAATGGGCTATGTATGTGCTACTAACTTAAAATTATATTTTAATTGAAAAAAGTACTAATCTCCTTCCCTAATGATCGTCTTCTTCTTTCCTATAGGGTAACATTTAATTTTACATAAACCACAATATCTTGTCAATTAAAAGTATTATATGTTGGGAAATTCCGACCAGTGATGTTTTGATACTTGCTCATAAGAGGCTAAGCACACTGACACAATATTTAACATGGTTCGGCAAAACCGCCTACATCCACGGGAGAAACCATTGCATGATGTAGGGAGGGTACAAAATTTATAACAATAGAGGAGGAGGAATCATCTCCTCTTTGGCAACTCTCAACCTCACTCTATTTCTCTCTTTGCAGTGCTGTAATGGTAGCTACTGCTTGCTGCCATTGGCAGCACACTCTCTCCTATATTTCTCACATCTTTGGCTCTACTACATCTCTCATTTTGCTCTCTCATATATGCCTTTATTTATAGGCATTCATGGAGGCTCTTCTTGGTTTGTTGTCAACATTGGTGGCCACCAACTCTAGCTCATTCAACAATGGTGGCTACCAATAGTTAATTGTTAATGGTTGGTGCCTTACATGAAATGACAACCAACCTAACAATCACCCCCTTTGCCATTCATGTGGGGCAGCTGTCCTCTTGCTTCTTCAACACAAGCTTGCATCTTGAAACTCTTCCAAGCTTTCCATTCTAAGAGCATCTTTGGCCAAGTTTATAGGTACTCGCCAAACCTTTCAATCATCAGAGTAACCAAAGCACACCTTTACACAAAAGGATCACTATAACCAGATGGTTTGCCACATCACATCTGAATAGTGTTAATGCTTGTCTCTGGAACAACATTTCCCTTCGAGCGTATCAACCATGCTCGGTCCGGAATGATTCATCAAGCCTCACATCAAGGCTTATAACACCCCCTCAAACGGATATTTCAAGTGAGACAGTTATTATCTGAGTATCTCAATATGATCATAAGCTCACCACTCTTCTAAGAGTCTACTCATCCAGGAGTTGCGTCTGCCCTCTGTTCCACCCTAGGAACCACACCTTACTTCTCCATGAGTCTCCCATTCTTAGTCTCAAGAGTCCAGGTAGCTTTCCACTTTTAACCATAGGGGCAGCCTATAAAAGGTTGATCCATATCTGTGTTCATACTCTGAGTATTACAATGCCCTTACTGAGCTCACCACCTTGACAAGAGTCAACTTGTTCCTGGAACCTGCGCATGCCCTCTGCTCCTTTATAGCAGCCGCGTCTTAATGCTCCACAAGTCATCCACTTATTGTCCAAGGTAAATGTCTTCTAGCTCATTGATCTTTAGCATGGGGGCAATATCCATGAAAGTCAATCCTGCATTTGTCTCCATACTCATCATAGCCCTTTTATTGGCTATCCATTTGTCCACTCATACCTAGCCATCATATTGGCTCTGGGGCGTTTTGAATTGGGGCTCCTATCACGGCCTTCACACCTTCTCCTGAGGTGTCTCCACTCGTCGTCATGCGGCGGTCTGATCTGGGGCGCCTATCACGACCCTCATACGTTCTCCTGAGGTGTCTTCGCCTTTCATAGGCGGTCGCATCCTCTTTTAGCTAAGATGCTTCAAAGTGGCTCCATAAATTCTCTACCACCATGTGGACTATGGGGGAGATCACTGCCACTAATTATATAGAAAGAGAAAGTTGCGGTATACTCCTCGCAATCCTCCACCTCAATTTCTATGTTTGGAGCTTCTACGCCTTTTCTGCTTAACAGCTCCACCCACACCAACTCCCTTTGGTGTCTTCGCCTTTCATCATAGGTGGTCGCCTTTTATCACAGGCATTTGCACCCCCTCAATTAGGTGCATCTGCAACAGCTCATCTTTCCATCCTTGCATGCATTGGAAAGGTCCTTGCTTGTTGCCTTTATCAAGAGCACAAGAGACTTCTTGTTGTACAACTTTTTCATAGTCTCTGCTCTGAGCTTTATCTGGGAACTCTTCTTCTCCTTGCACCTGTTGTCTCATTATAGTACCTCGTTGGATCCTCCAGGTACTCCTACACAATCTTCGTGTGCTCTCGTGCAATTTTGGTTCTCCAGATTTCTCCCTATTCCTTGCTTATGTTTGACAGCAGCTCATCCTGTCACAACATTTATCCAAGTCAAAATAGGGTGCCAATCTTTATCCCTTTACTGTATTGCTCTTCCATTATCAGGGTCTTCATCAATTCTCTCCTCGAGAAATTACAGTCACCGAATCTAACTTCCTTAGAGAAATCACCACTCCATCAGATCCTTGATCATACAGAACCCAACTGTTCCTTTGTGCCGTCATCCTACTAGTCTTCAACAGTTTCATAACAAACTGTCACATATACGAAAATAGTACCGTATGGATACTCCTTCCACTAAGCAAGTTCCTAGGAAAGATTGGAGGGGTCACAACGGTCCCACTTAAAACCCAATCTCCTAGCTATAACTTCTTAAGCCATATCTATCCATCGTACTGTCTTTTCGTATATACAACCATTTGCTAGCTTTGTCACGACTTTCCTTTACAAGTGATCTGGGGTATCCTGGTTTTATACCTGATTTCTCAACATCTGGCGAGACTACCAGTGCTCAGATTCGTCAAGATTGGTCTTCATCAAATTTCACTCTCCACCTCAAATTGTCCACATGATCGGGTGTTTAGAGTGTCCCAATTTTGCCTTCCCTCAAGGCAATTAAAATTCCCCACATAACACTTCAACACATGTAATTAGGCAAACATGTGTGATTTCTTCTTCTTCATCTCTATCGACCACCATGATGACCATCAGATGCCTCCTAATCGGGCAATTTCTCTTTAATAATTCACCATTGTCATTTCTGATCTCAATCTCAATGATCGAACCATACCATTGCATCTGGAACGATCAAATTAGCTGGAAACAAGTCTGAAATCGTCCAAATCGCACTTCAGACGACTAAGATTTGATCAAAACAATTTGGCCTGATAAACGGCCTAGATTCAATCTCAGAACCGGTTGCACGTAGACTCCGCCACACAGAATCTTGTCCCTTGGCTCGGCTCCAACTCAGCTTGGATTGGCCTTGAATCTGCAAAATCTAACCTTACAGATGTGTCCGGAATGGCCAAAAATATTAGAAACGACACTGAGATCACCCAAATCGGACTTCGGATGACTCAGATTTAAACAATCAAACTTTAGGATCACTGGACGCTGCAGATGACGCCATGTGGCAGGACGAATAGTCGCTGCACCACACTGGATCAAAACCCAGGAAGCTGACGTGGCTGTGATGACGTGTTAGCCACGCAGGACATATAGGGTCAACCAAATCTGACGTGGCAGTCCCAGGGGATTTTTGGGTGACGTGGCCGATGATATGGCTGATGACGTGGCAGTTTGACTAGTCAGAGTGCTAATGTGTTAGGCGACGTGTCTGATGACTGTGCAGAACTGTTGACGTGGCTGCTGATGTGGACAGAAATAGCATGATAAATATGTAATCTAAATAATATATAGGGTGAATCAACTTGAATTATTTTGTTAAAACTTTAACTCCAGTTATAAGAAGAAGATAATCTAATAAAAAAACACAAATTCATTTATATATATAATATTAAAAAAAAATTAGTAGTTACTCTAAAAAATTAGGGCTAGATGCGAAAACTTACCTAGGACCAAACACAACGATTTCTTTGACTTTAAGGCTAGGTAAGTAATTTGCCTATATTAAAAAAGTGAAACCCTGAAACTATTACTGCACGTCGTGTTTTTAATGGGCTTGAAGAGTATTTTTTACTGTTCATTCCAGAATAAAAGGACTCTCCTACCCCCACTAACCAGCCTAAATATTTTTGCTTTGAAGGGAAAATTGTAAATTTAATATTATAATCTATATTGGATTTGAGTCTATAGCCACAGTGTTTGACAATGTTCCCATCCCATCCCCTTCTCTTCTATTATATTTTGTTATTATTATGTTATTGTTATATTATGTCAATTTTATTGTTATTACTCTAGTTCCTTTGTTTAATCATGCTTACTGGCTGCTGCATACTTACGAAGACATTACAAGTACGTACTTAGCAGGAAATAATTAAATCCAATGGGCTATGTATGTGCTACTAACTTAAAATTATATTTTAATTGAAAAGAGTACTAATCTCCTTCCCTAATGATCGTCTTTTTCTTTCTAATAGGGTAACATTTAATTTTACATAAATCACAATATCTTGTCAATTAAAAGTATTATATGTTGGGAAATTCCGACCAATGATGTTCTGATACTTGCTCATAAGAGGCCAAGCACATTGACACAATATTTAACGTGATTCGGCAAAACCGCCTACATCCACGGGAGAAACCATTGCGGGAGGGTACAAAATTTACAACAATAGAGGAGGAGGAATCATCTCCTTTTTGGCAACTCTCAACCTCACTCTATTTCTCTCTTTGCAGTGCTGTAATGGCAGCTACTGCTTCCTGTCATTGGCAGCACACTCTCTCCTATATTTCTCACATCTTTAGCTCTACTACATCTCTCATTTTGCTCTCTCATATATGCCTCTATTTATAGGCATTTATGGAGGCTCTTCTTGGTTTGTTGTCAACATTGGTGGCCACCAACTCTAGCTCATTCAATAATGGTGGCTACCAATAGTCAATTGTTAATGGTTGGTGCCTTACATGAAATGACAACCAACCTAACATTATATTTAGATTTTATCTAATGAGAGTATAATATAAGGTTATAATATAACATATAAGTACGTTAAAATGCCACATTTGTATGTTAAATTTAGGTACTACAAGGTACTTTTGTAATAAATAAATATTATTAATTAATTAATTAACCACTCATATGTATATAATGTAAATGTTAAATAGGCTGATTCTACTATGCATAAAAATATGAAATGAAAATTAAAAACTAAATAAATAAAACTAATCACAACAAAGTTATTTGCGAGTTGCCATTAATAATAATAGATATCTCTAGTACTCTTGTTAGATTACAAGTCATTTGTGATTTGCCATTAATAAACCCCTTCTTCAAAGGGATTGACATATATATCCAAATTTTCATGAATAAATTATCTTGAAGCATGTAGCTTACTTGTTTTTATAAGGCATGTGTTTTCAACTCCTGTCACCCGTTGGTGACTATTGATTCTATCATTTGATTCATTTCATTAAAATTTTCTTAAAGATCATAGAGTTTTTATCATTAGAGCGTAGTTGTGTTTCCATTGTCTTTTATTTCCCTTTCTTCTTTCCTCCCTGAATCTTATGTGAATCCAATTTAGCCATTATCATAATCTTTAGATTTACTTATAAATTTTTTTATCAGTATTTATGCTATCATTTTATTAGTAATTAATTTACTAACAAAATTACTAATAAAAATGCTCTACCGGTAGATCTTTAGTCGGTAATATTTTTTTCATTGGTAAGTCTGTTAGTAATAAAAAAATATTATTACTGATAAATTTATTGACAAAAAAAAATTATCTGCTTTAATCTATTGGTATTTCCCTCAAAATAATACCGTATGTAATTTAATCGGAAATTATTTAAAAATATTTTTAAAAAAATTCATTTTACAAAACAATAAAATAATTAAATTACTATAAATCAACACTCTATAATACTAAAAAATCTTGGGAAAGAAAGAGAAGAAAATCATATGAAAAAAAATCCTACAACAATATTCATACAATTATTAAGAATAAAAATAATTAAAAATTAAATACAAAAATATAGTGAAAATAACATGTGAAAAAAGAAGAAGAATTTTTTTTTTTTATCTTAATATGGTTGCAAGTGAAGCTAATAAGAAGAAAAAAACACAAATTTATAAAGTATATTAATTAAATAAAGAAAAAAAAAGAATACATATCTGAGCATTAAGAAGAGAGAAGAAGTTGAAGAAAAAGAAATATATATTGATGTTTTTTACATATAAGGAAGAAGAAAAGGACAAAAAAGAAGAAGAAGAAAAAAGAAGTCTCATCTGTTGTGAAATTATGGATTTTAGGCTTTTTATTGAGGTGTTTTACTAACAGATCATTAAATATTAATATAATATTTTTTTTCAAAAACCATCAAATATCACCAACGACCTTTTAAGCCATCAGTAATTTTGTCTGTAAAGAACAGTAATTAATAATGCAATTGCTATGCGAACAGTTCCAAAGCTCTCTGAAAAATACCTACGTAATTTTGCATCAGTAATTTTCTTTGTAATTAACATGATGAATAGTGTTCATAGTTTAACAATGAATTTATCAACAAAATTTATTCCATTGGTAATTCTGATGATGAAAATAGCATATCATTGTTTTTTTGTTTTTTAATTAGTTTTTAGTTTTCTGGCAGTGAACCATCTCTCTAAAATATCACTATTTTTATTAATATCATTTATCAAACTATGTTATTTTTTTTTAAAAAAAAATACGTAACCAACCTAGCTTTTATGATGATGATATACAATGTCCACTACAAAGTGGCACTCCCGTAAATTTTTCTTTTACCCGAAATGTCAAGCAATATATGCACACACAAGAAAATATCTATGGTAATCAGCATTGCAAAATAAATTTTGAAGATAGCCTTTAACTACTGAAGTTTCAAAACTCTCATTGCAAAAGAAAAGGGGTTTTTTTAAAATATTTTTAAATTAATTCGTGACATTTTATATTAAACTAGATCATTGGTCATGCTATCCTATGTTATGAGTTGAATCAATTTTTTTAGTGCAAAAAAAGAGAAAAAAATAGGCACAATTAACTTATTTTTCGACAAGAAAAAAATTTAAACTATGTGAAAATTTGTTAAATGTGATTCGATTGACTTGGTGAATTTAGATGCAACTTGAAAACCTAAGAAACAACAACAAAAATATGTATTTATAAAATTAAGCACCGATAAAATGACAAAACATTTATCAAGATAAAAATAACTACATAAAATAAAATAAAATAAATTATAGAGACCAATTTAAAATAAAATAAATGTTAAAAAATGAAACTAACAAAATAAATTCAATTAAAAAATAAAAGAGAATAAAAAAAATCAAGAGATAAAATTGAAAAAAAAAAAATACATGAAAAAAGACCTAATGTGTTTTGGTCTTAATAAGAAACATCCATGTGCATTGGTTTGCTAGACCAAGACATGTGCCTGTGCCTGGGCTTTGATTTTTGTTTTTTAATAAGAGGTGAAGTATTTTTTATAAAAAATTAATAGAGGCATGCGTGTTCCGTGCATAAATTTTAAACCATGTTTTTTATCCTAAAAACATCAAAAACAAATAACCTCTAAAGACTTAAAAAAGCCCCTCCTTTTACCTTAAAAAATAGCTTAAACTCAAAAACTTCTTGAGATCATATTTATGATCTTAGGAAATTCAAGGTGCAATAACACCCTAGTGTAAGTACTCTTATTGAAATTATAGACATCAAAATTAATTATTTTGATACTTAGAATCATTGCAACTAATATTTTCTCTATGTATTATTAAAATTCATTGACTTTCTCTTTTTAATCTCAAATTAAAAACAAAAAAAAGTAAAAGAAATAATGTTTTGGATAAAATTTTTTTTTTAAATAACTTAAAATGGGTTAGTTGAAAAGTTAGGGGACCAAAGGTAGTGTTTTGAGTCAATTTCAAAACATCCATCAAGTTTCACCATGTTTTTTGTTTGGTCTCTTGTATTTTAATTTCACCATTTCCTAACAAATTAGAAGAAACTGGTCTTCAATTTGGCCACCAAAGGATCCAATAGAGAAAAAAGCAAATTTGAGGATGAAAATGGCAAAAAAATGTTACTACTCTAGTCTATACTAAGACTGTGACGGGAAGAACCATAAATTATCTAAAGTAAAAGATTGATATCCTTTAGTTTCTTTTGTAATTAGATAACTAGTCTCCGTTACAATATGGATCAAGCAAACAAAAAAAATAATGTAAGAAAAGAATGTTTAAGTCACGGGAAACTCAAAAAATCGAGCATCAACTCAATAAAATGGTAGGTTTATGCACATCAGTTTAGGCTATGCAAGAAAAAAACTTTTGAATATCCCCACGAGCGTGAGGCAATACTTATACATTCTATATATATATATATATATATATATATATATATATATATATGTTTATATATATATATATATGTTTATATATATATATATATGTTTATATATATATATATATATGTTTCATAAAAGCTCTTTAACATTCTAACAAGTATTTTTTAAAAAAAATTATTGTAACAGAAACCAGTTACAAAACAGCTCCCTAATTCTACAATTTATTTTTTTATTATCTATTATAGACTTTAATTCTCATATTTATTTATCTTGTTGACTGTTGTAGGTTACAAGCCTATGCATGCACCTACATTTTTAGAGACAAACGTGAAAATCACCTGACTTGGAACGCCTTGCTAGATTTTCTTTGATATCTTTTGCTTGGTATTCCTCTATCCCTACTTTTAAGAAATAATATGTTGACTTTAAGGGTATAATATTGTTATTGTATGTGATCCCATACTATGTGATAGTAAAACTATTATATTAATTATTATGAGTTGTTTTTTTTTAATTTAAATATAGTTATACCATAAATATAGTAGCAATTTTTTACAAAAAAAAGAAGAGAAAAATAACAAAAAAAAAAAAGGAAGAAGAGGCAGTTGTACTCTCTGTCTTTATTATTTGATTCCCAACTCGTTCATTGTTGGATCGAGTTGAGATTTTAACAATAATTTTTAGATACATTACTTTTCGTTCTAAACAGTTGGATCGAAGATTGGTAGTGTGAAAGCTAGATTGGTATTGATAGAAAACAAGGTTATCAATATTGTGAGTTTTTCTCAAATACTTCTTGTTTAATCTTGTTGTATTCCAAGAATAAATTATTCTTGATGTTATATATGTTGTAACTCTTAGTTGAATCTAAGAAAGAACAATTGTGAACTCATTATTTGTTGATAATAAAAGGTTTTAAGTAAATTATGGTTTCATGATTTTTCCGGCATCGGGTTTTTGATGGAAAAATCGTAGTGTTAATTTATATATTTATTACTTTATATTTGTTGATTGTTTGATTCTAATTTTGATTGCACAAAAAGAAAAAAAAATTGAAATTTGTGAATTGTAAATTGATCCAGGTATATTGATATCTAATTATTTATTCATAATTTTTTCAACACTTGTTTGAGGAAATATTCTTAAGAAATGTTTGTACGCATCTTAGTATTTGTGTTTTGTTCATATCTTTCTAAAAATCCTTGGATGCATGCCTCCAGAATTATGTTTTTATTAAAAGGATCAAATTGGTCCAGCCAAGCAAACCTAAAGGTGAGCTTGAATTTTTTTATTGTTATGATACATAAGAGAAGAGTGTTTGATTAAAAAAATAAAAATGAAAACATAAAATAAATTTATTTTTAACACTATTTTAAAGTGAGTTTTTGTATCTTCAAAACAATTTTAAGGTAAATTTATTTTATTTTAAAAACATAAATACAGTGAGACATGTCCCCTTCATCCCCCACTATCTTTCTTTTATCTCAGGACATTAATTAATTATACGATACATAATAACTGGTAGATCCAATTGATCCAATGATGCAAAAAGAAAAAAGAAAAAAGCAGTTCAATAAATCCTGTTAACAAATTTAATTGAAACCCAACATAATGAAATAAGTTGGATCTATTAGGTATATTGGTGATGAAAATTTTTGAAGCTTATATTGTTCAAGCATGTATCTCCACCTTCTAACGAACTCATTAATTCATATTTTTTTATTTTAAGCTTTATATATAGAAAAATATATTATAATATATATAAATTAACTAACTTTGAAACACGTCAATGAGATGATATATTTCCATGTTTGAAAGTGCAGTTATATATATATATATACACACACACACATAGAAAAAACATCAAACTTTTTGTTTTTTTTTTCAAACCATAATTTCAACTACAATTAAACCACCATAGCAACAAGGTCCTAATTGGTTGGATTAATTACCTGATAAATTATTAGCTTCAAGAGATCTTTTTTGTTTTAATTAACATTGCTAGAAACCTATTTGGTTTCGTCGATGTGCATTATGAACTCACCCCTTCCAGCTACCAAGTTCCCTCGGACGCTCTTGCAATAACATGGTCAAGTTCATGCTCAAGTCATGAAATCCTTTGTGATCTGAGGTGTTGTCCGGCCTTGTCAGATCACAGATGGTACTGAATTTTAGAATTTTGAAAGAAAAGAAAAGGTGATGTACCAAAGGCAGGACACGTTTTCTATTATATTTTGGTTGATTCTCGCTCGTGGTTTGGTTCAGAGCACCGACACCACTGGGAGCTAAAATCCATGTGATTTATTCAACAATCTGAGCAGAGGATGGTGTCCAATTTTTGTCAAGATGCATTGAGGAATTTCTCGTTGTTTCATCATTCGGGGGCTTGATAATGCGCGGTGACGATTTTCAGAGACACTATAACCAAGAAAGGTTTTGTCAGATTCGTAACTAATAATTCTTTTAGTGCAAAAAGTCCTATCTAATAATTCTCACACGATACTATGAATCAAGTGCAATTAATATTACTCTTTCTTTCTTATTTACCTTATCTCTATTTCCTTTTTTTTTTTTAAAGAAGAAGTTTGTAGTCATAATTTTCAAATCTTGCCCAATTCCATGAATTGATTTTGAAATTTGATTATCTAACATTTAATCCAAATTAAAATCAAATCAATTAAAAAATTAACTTGCATAATAAAACTAATCATAATACTAATAGAACTGATTAAAATCCAACAAACTTGACCTAACCTAATGCGGTTTATATATATAGAATTGTAATCACCAATGTTTGCTTTTACTTTGAACAACAAAATAACTTGACCGTCTGGTCCAACTCAGACTCTACCAGCATCTTGAAGGCCATTCATAGTTGTTTGGGTGGGGGGGGACATGTATGGCCGGTGACAAACTCTGACGGGGGGTGGGGCGGGCCGGAAATGTGATTAATTAATTAATTTATTTTTGTTATAGAACTGATGAGATTTGAGTGTCGCCCGCTGTGATTGTGTTTCTCTAATGGCGGTTGATCGCTGAATTTTCTAAACAATAAGATAGATCCAGATAAAGGATCAGATGGACTTGAACCAGTTTTTTAATAGAATATTATATGATTATATTCTTTTTTGTAAATGAAGACAACAATTTAATTTAAATTAAATAGATACTCATCCAAACAAGATTTTATTGCATTACCCCGGTTTTCTGTTCCTGCGTGCAATTGTCTAATTGACTATCATTTTTTTTTCATCTTAAATTGTTTCATTTTATATGAATGATTTATCTCTCGATTCTCTTTTCACACTCTTGTTAATTAGCGTTTTCCACTCCCAACAAAATCTGACAATTTTTTGAGAAAAATACTAGCAACATATCTGACAAATGGATTGCTAAAATATTTTGCTTGGACGGACATCACAGGGAAAGTTTCCTGTTTCTCTCTTCAAGATATTCCACCACCACCACCCCCTGTGAATACAAAGATTCACATGTGAACTTAACGCTCGGTTCGAGGAGATCAAGATTTCCCATTTTGTTTTCTCGATCCGAATATATGTTGAACCGAAAGCATAGAAACTTAAACGTCTGGAAAAAAAAAAAAAACAAAGAATTATATGTCGCTTGCTTTCGGCTTACCTAAAATATGTTGGTAGTTGAGCAGGCATGGGCATGGACACCATCGGGCTATGAATGACTGCTATAAATCCACCCTGTACACAGCCAGAAATCACATAGGGATTGCCTGGACATTCTGACCCTAATTTAATCACGTGCCTGGATTGCAATTCCGAGAAACGGCAAGTGGATTCCTGTCAATCCGATTCTTAATACCTTCATTGTCAACACCGGTGATTAAAGTAAGCTTTTTTCCCATTCCTATTTTCGGGACAGAAGAACTAAAGAAGATGGGGTTTCAGTTAATGCGGCAATAAATTGTTAGGTGGTGGTGCATGTCATCATCACTATATGTAATTAGTAATGGACCGACAGCACAGTGGGAATTTCATTTCATGATTATAACTTTAATACGTGAAGCATATATAAACGGGACAGAAAATTAATGGGATACATAACTTATGCTATGTATAGCATAATGAATTAATAGTTGATCAATTTATCCACTAATCAAATATTAATTGATTATATTACTCGGTAATCGGCATCTAAAACATAAGGTTTAGTATAAGGTCATTTCATTTTGGGTCAATTAACACAAGAATAATTACTATTAAAAAAATAACAAATACAAACAGATACTCTAATGAAATATTTTCATTAATATATTGTGGTGAATTTTTCCAACTAAATATGTCCGCTCCATAAACACTGATAAAAAATATTCTCTCAATATGCACTGACAAAATTACAATTGGAAAATAAATAAATAAAAAAAGCCAACAAGCACGATAACATGTTATTTTTACAGGCATAATTACCAATTTATTTAAATCTATCTATAATATTTAATTTATGATTCGGTGAGTGACTCTTCTCTCTCTTTTTCCCCCTGTTTCTTCCACATCCTCTATTTTTTTTGCAACAAATAACAACCCCCCTTCCCATAATTTTATTATAAATCAATCTCCTACTACAAATTTAGTCATCCCAATACTCAATTTATCAATGTCCCTATTTTGATTCAAATTTTATTGAGGATTTTTCACTTCAAGGAATAAAAACTACCCATATTTCATTTGAACTCAATTTTTAAATGATAATTTTTATTATATATTTTTGTAGTACATGTATTTTGCTTGTGTATATACTTATTTTATAGCCTTTTTCCATAAGATTTGTTATATAAATATATGATTTGTACATGTTAAGGTCTGTTTGAGATTTTATAAAATTAATTCCTTATGTACATCATTAATCCTTGAACCCCATTAAAACAATCCATCTACCCAGCCTTTTGTGTGAATCTTGATACATCCATAAACGATCATCCATTACTTATGTCAAACTTATATAGAATATTGATGACAACATGCATTAATTAATTACGTAAACTAAATAAATAATAGAATATTGGTTTAACTCAAACTTATTCAAACTATTTTAATAGTACAATTAATTAATCATCAATTATCTCTATAAATTTAAATTTCTATGCATTTACCAAAATTTTCAACTCAATAATAAACTTGACAAAATATAAACAAACCCGTTAAATAAGTCAGTAAACTATTAATTATGTACAATCTAATCTGAGAAATATTTGTTAGTGGAGGCAATATTATCCATATAAGTAGTGTTAAAATAAAAGGTTTTTTAATTTAGATGTTGTAATAATGTAGTTTTTGCCAAAATAGAGAGGTTAATGAAGCCTGAAAACATTTTAATAGGTTGCATTCTTAATTTTTAGTGGAATCAAGGAATATGTGTTTTGGATTATGTACACACGAATTCAATTCATCCGGGTTATTTGATGCTTTTTATTCTTGTTGGCTGATGATCTTCATAGTTTACAACTCACCACTAAGGATGTGTATAAGGCCTGAGTTCATATTTTTATATATAGTTATACCTGATCCTAATAGTCTAGGTCGGACTATAGATGTTTGTCTTCGCTCGTTGGTTGATGAGTTGAAGCAATTGTGGTTATCTGAGACTTTGATATATAATGTACGAGAAAATAGAGCTTTAGATGAAGGCAACTTTGGTGTAAACTATTAATGATTTTCTTATATATGGAATGGTTTTTAGTTGAAACATGCATGAAAAACTAGTATATTTATATTATATGGAAAATAACAAAACCTTCACATTAACAAATAAGGTAAAATGTATTTTTTTTTTAATTGTCACGCACGGTTCTTGCCAACAAATAACAAGTATAGAAAAAATAAAAAGAACATATTTGTTGGCAGAGTTGAAAAAGGATATTACATCGCTGCTACTATCAGGTGAAGGATTGCATGGCATGGTGTTAAAATATGATGATATTGTGTTTGATTTTCAATTTAGTAAGCAAAATTTTTTTGATTTTGATTTAACTTATAATTTGGCAAAACAAAATATTTTCTAAGAGCTTTCTTATTAGAAAATCACTTTCCTATATCATAATTTTGATGTCATGCACATTGAAAAGAATGTATTTAAAAATATTTTCAACATGGTTATAGATATGAAAGGGAAGAAAAAAAATAACATTAAGGCTAGAATGGATATATCTTAATTTTATCACCATAAAGATATGAAGTTGGTTTATAATGGGTCATTGGTTAAAAAACCTGAAGGTAACTTCACCTTAGACAATAATACATAGTTACTTGTCTATCAATTATTTAAAGTCTGTGTTTTCAATCACTTCACCTTAGACATGGCCTAGATTAGACTATACTATCTTGAGTTGATTGATCAATTATTATATTTAACATTTTTTTTATATAAAACTAATTGGTTAAAATAATGTTTATCACAAGATTTTTTCACAGGTCAAAATTCTAAAATTCTAAAATTTATGATTACACTTAACCATCTCATATTATTCATCCAACAAACTTTAAAAAAATGATCTCACACATTTTGCATGTTTTTTTGTAATCGCATAATCAAAAACCAATCATCTAACAAAAACCAAAGTGTATACATTAGTAACTATATTCAACCCTTCCACATTTCAACCATTCATGTTTCTAAAAATTTCTTCCAGCTCCCTGATTTTCCTAAAGAGTTCATCCATCTTCCAAACTTCAAAATTCTCACCTAAGAAAACTTTGTTTTTCCCTCTTTTCTTTTTTACATTTATTATTTTTAAACCAAACTAGTACTTATTTTTTCCAATCACATTTTAATTATTAAAAACATTATTTTTATTTGATTTTTTTTCCTTCCTATCCTCTTTTTAATTTTTTATTTTTTAAATCTTGTCAATAAAAAACAATAAAGAAATGGTTGGAAATTGCCAAATGACTAGAAATTGGCCAAATAGTGCCAAACATATATATATATATATATATATATATATATATATATATATCAAGAATTTCGATATTTTTCATTTCTTTTTTATTTTTTAAAATATATTGAAATTCAGGGGTAAAAAAATGAATGATGATACCATGATTAATTAAGTGTTGAAAAAATTTTCCAAAAAACCTTGTGATGTTAAGAATAAAAAGTCTTTTTGTATCTACCAAACTTTAAAGTTAATTTATATGGAAGAAAGATGCATGACTTTTTATTAAATCACTTTTAGGTAGACTAAAAACTATTTACATATATCTTAATTTTTACACATTCATTTATCATAGATATACTTGGCCTACTACTAGTAGGGGCGAAAGCAGGGGGCAAACAGGAGTCGGAGCCCTGTTGCAAGACATTTTAATTTTTCTCATTACTTGGTAATCAAATGTGAGGAGGTGTCATATTTTTTATTTTAAAGAGGTGGGTCTTATTATAGTAATTAAATGTGACTTTACTTTTGATTTCCTTTGAATTTACTCTTGACGTGCGTGGAAAGAAAGAAAATATAAAGACATTAATTTGTAAAATAAAAAATAAAGCCATCAATTCACCCTAATATAAATCCTACAATTGATCAAATAGAGAAATAAAATCACAAATCGCAAACAAAATTTTTCTATAAAAAGATTGAAGCAAAGCCACCAATTAATTTATCTTTCATTAATCAAAACAAAATAACTTAAATTTAAAATTTATTTTTGTTTTGTTTTGAGATGTTTGTTAATAATTTGATGAGGTTTTTTTATTTATAATTCTACCATTTTTTCTCCTTTTTTCTCTCAAATCTGCTAGTTCTACCAATTGTTTAATGAATTCTTGTTATAATGATTTTCTTCTAATTAATTAGATATATTTTATTGGTTTGTTTTAGTTATGCTTGGATTTTTTTATGCTTTGTTTTTAGCAAAGCCACCAAAATTATCAATTTTTTCTTACAATATATGTTTTGATTTTAGGTTGAACCATGAACAAAATAAGAAGAATTAAAACTTTTTTTTAAAAGAAAAAATATTAATAATTCACAACCTAGCGATCCAACTCCAATGTGTAATGTTGAAGTTATACTTGAACATTCCTAAGTTATGGTTGAATAGCCCCAACATGCTTAAGTTTACAAAGAACCTACGTTGATTAATGACCAAATTCTTACTAGAATCAACATTGCTCATTTCATTAAAGATCCAAGCAATCATCTTCAAATTTGAAAATACTTGGTTAATAAAAAAGATGAAATTCAAAGGGTCTACATTAATTTCAGGACATATTAACCTTTGATATCTGAATATCCACTGATTGGTAGAAAACATCCTCCTCAATTTAAGTCTCATTGGTTCAAAAGTTATCCATAGCTTGAATATTTGAAGAAAAATACTGCATCTTGTTTCTCTTGCTATCTATTTCCAAGTAAACCACCTGGAAAGTCAAGATCAGATACATTTACTGTTAAAGGATTTAATTATTGAAGGAAAGTTAATGATGGAGAACAATGTGCTTTTTTTGACTCATATGGAAAAAGGTCCAAATTTAGTTAATATATTTGCTACTAGGTGCTTGGAAAATTTAAAAAATTAGCCATGTCATATTGAGAGGTAGTTAATAGGCAAACTATTCAATAAATTTTAAATAATCGATTGTGTATTAAAGTTTTAATAAATATTGTTTGTTGGTTCACATTTCAAGCATGTGTTTTTAAAGGGCATGATGAACATCTAGAATAAAAAAACAAGGTAATTTTCTTGAAATAATGGAACTTTTATTATCCTAAAATAAACAAGTAGGTGCTCTTGTTTTGGATAATGCTCTACAATATGATAAATACAACTCACATCAAAGTCAAAAAGAAATTTTACATGTTTTTGCTAGAAATGTTTAGTCATCAATTCATCATGAGATTAGTGATGCAAGATTTTGTTTAATTATTGATGAAGCTCGAGATAAATCTAGAAGAAAGCAAGTGATCATTGTTATTAGGTTTGTTGATAAAAGTGGATTTATATGAGAATGATTTTTGGATATAGTTTATGTCAAAGATTCAATTGTTTCAACTCTCAAGGAACATATTTCCTTTGTTTTATCTCATCAGAATCTTGATGTTTGAAATATTAGGGGCCAAGGGTATGATGGTGTTAGTAATATGCTTGGAGAGGAATGGTTTGCAAGCTTTATTCATTAATGATTGTTTTATGCATATTATGTACATTGTCATAACCCATTTTTGAGTTCTTCCTAATTACATTCCATTTTTTTATAAAAAGGAACACGGTGCCCTTCGAAACGGCACTATGCATATTCTTCTCCCTTACAAATGCAAAGACAATGAAGAAGAAGGCTTTTAACATTTTTTTTTTCCAGTTTTTCTTCCCCTCTCTTTCCCCTCCCACTTGCATAAAACCCATACCTATAAGCCCATACCGCCATGATGAAGAAAACAGGAACCATGCCTTGTCAGCAGCTCCCATCACCTACCTTACCCTGCGCCATAGCAGGGGTAAGGTGATCCTCTCCTACTCTACTTATAAATACCAGAGGAGGAACCAGCAATTAAGGGTGGCAAAAATTTTGAAGAAGGAGAGAAGTAAATGACAAATTCAAGGGGTATTTTTTGAGAAAGAGGGGAACGAACTGAAGATTTGAAGGGGGGAGAGAACAAGGAAAAGGAATAGAGAAGAAACCAAACGAAAATAGGGGAAGGAACTTTGGGGAAACCAACAACATATTAAAAAAAATAAAAAAAAAAAGCTAGACAAGAGAAAGGAGAATAGAATAGAAGATAAAGACTAGAAGAGAAGAACAGTAACCTCAATCTCTTCGATCTCCCTCTCTCTTCACCGTTTGGAGCAACACCACCGTCAGCCTCTCACCACCTTCCTCTCCTTGCTGTAACACTCGTGAACAAGAAGAAGAAGCCTGTACCTCTGCACAAACAAGAAGAACAATCATAACACCACCAACGTCATTGCCAAGTCTTTGAAGTGAAAAAAAAAGGGAGAAAGGAGGAAGAACCATTGACTGCTGTCCGCATAACCGCCTTCTTAGAGCCACCGCCAGCTGCCACAATCCTCCCTGTCATTGATAACAACCCTTGCACCATGAGAAACAAAAGAAGAAACACTAAAAAAAATAAAAATAGAGGAGAATAGAGTAGAAAAATAAAAACACAGAGAAAAAGAAGAAAAAAAATTATAACGGTTGCCGCCGTGCCTTTTCCTGCCACTGTGATCCACTGCAAACAGGAAAAAATTGCAGCAGGTGCCGTCGTGCCTTTCCTTGCCACTATGATCCACTGCGAACAGGAGGGAGGCCACACATCCACTTTAGAGAGGGAAGAAACCTTGTTAACAAAGAGAATAAAAAATAGAGGAAGAAAACAACACAACGAAGCAGAGGGGAGAAGAAGAAAGACTGTCGCCTCAGCCACCGTCTACCACCACCGCTGGTAACACCTTGCCCTTCACGCCAGCCAGACCACCGCCATCACATGTCAGCCCTCAACCCCTTTCTTCTTCTTCTTCCTCGTTGTTCATGCATAAACAGTGGGATTTGGCCCAGATTTGTTTTGGGCTGGGTATGGCCCAATTTCAAAAATTAAAAAAAAAAATCAAAAATATTTGTGATTTCCCCACATATTTTGTTATGGAATTTTGCTTAATATTGGTTTGTATTTTATACTATAAAGGTACAAATCCAGTATTAAAATACCTAATTTTTGTTAAAACTTAAAAAAATATTTTTATTTTCATGCATACGGCCAAGTCTTTTAAAGATAAAATCACATTATATTTTCATACAACAATGTAAACTTCAAAAGAAATTATTTTAGCATGCATTTTGACTTTAATAACCAGTTTATTAAAGTCACGAGAACTTGGCTAATATTTCAAAAAAATAAAAAAAAATTATTTTGTTTTCCTTTTATATCAGGGATTACAAATTTACATGTAAAACGTATTCTTAATATTAAAATAATAGTTCTTTTATAGACAATAGAACGGTTAGGTTTTACCCTATAAGATAAGAACTTTTTTATTAAGGAGGGCTTTTCTTAAATCGTAGACAAACCAACAATTAGAAATGCAATGAAACCTTAGCATTTATTAAACAATTAAATAATGCAGCTTACCTTAGGTAAGACAAATTTGGGGTGCTAATACTTTCCCTTTTCTCTGTACCTGATCTTTGAGACCAGGTAGGGTTCCTAGTGACCAAAATACTAGGTGGCTACTCTCATCCTATTTTTCCATTAATAAAAGACAAGAATTCCTTATCTCTCCATATTTTTCAGATACACACACATAAGTGTGAAGGATGATCACCGCGACACTAAACACTTGCAATATACACTGCTTAGCTTATTTATTACAATTGACTCTTATTGCTGCAGCTAGAGAAATATCTTATGTTCACAACTTTTTTCAAAATTTAATTTTTATTATTAATATTATTAGCACTTCTTATAAGCGTAATGATAAATCATGGGCTTTTGAAGCAGCTACAATTGAACATTTAATTCATATTGATGAGATTGAAACGGGTAAAGGAGTTAATCAAATAAATTGTTTGCAATGACCTGGAGATAATAGATAGAGTTCGCTCTTCAAATCAATTTGTAGTTTGATAAAAATATATGGTACGACTTACTTGGTTCTTAAAAACATTTCTTTAGATGGATTTACTTATTCTCAACATGGAGATGTGCCCTTTTTATTTAAGTTGCTAATGTCATTTGATTTTGTATTCATTTTACATATAATGAAGAATATTACTGGAATTACTAATGTGCTTTGCCAAACCCTGCAATAAAAATCTTAAAATATTTTAAATGTTATGCATTTTGTGACTCCTATAAAGACTTTAATTCAAAAGTTAAGAGATGATAGTTGGGAAACTCTTTTAAAAGAAGAGACATCATTTTGTAAGCATCAAGACATAAAAATTATTGATATGGAAGCTTGTTTTTCTAGTGTGGAACAATTTCGTCGTAAAAAAATCAATAACAGTTAAATATCACTACCGACTTGATATATTTACAATTATCATTGATCAACAATTGCAAAAGCTAAACAATAGATTCAATGAGCAGGTGATCGAGCTTCTTAAGTGGAGCACAACTTTAGATCCTAAAAATAACTATAAATTATTCAATGTTGAAGATATATATTTACTTGTTGACAAGTTCTATCCTGAATATTTTTCTGACCAAGAAAAAATTCATTTGAGACTTCAGTTGCAGCATTATGAGCTTGATATACCCAATCATCCAAAGTTAAAGAACATGTCATTGATTGCTGATTTATGTCAAGCATTGGTTGAAATAGAAAAATCAATAATTTATCCATTAGTTGACATGTTGATTCAACTTATTTTAACTCTTTCTATTTCGATAACAACTACTAAATGAACTTTTTTAACGATGAAGATAGTTAAAACAAGGCTTTGCAATCGAATAGAAGATGATTTTCTTGCAAAGTATTTGATTGTTTATATAAAAAAAATTAATGAAAGATTCGCAATTAATATGATAATCAATGATTTCTATTCTATGAAAGAACGACGAGCATAATTAAAATAAATATATAAGAATTATTTTTTATTATATTTTTACTTTTTTTCAAAGTTTATTAAACATAAATAACGTTTCACTTTAACTAATGTTTCATATATACTTTGTATGTTTATATTTGATAAGTATAAAGACCAACAACATTAAAATAATAGATATATTATAAAGATGAAATTAATTTAATTGCTTTGACTTAATTTGATATTGTTTCAAATATTTTACCTTATACGAAGGTTATTATATGTTTATAGTAAGTTATTTAAATAAAAATAAATTATACAAATTTTATTTTAAAACTCATATAAAATAAATTAAAATAAATATTATATCTTATTATATTAATTTTTACTCTCTCACAAATAATTCTACCTATTGCCGGAATACTTGAATTCAAGAGGTTCTAAGCCTTAATCGTCATTTAGTGAGGGAAAGATGGAGCTCACTCCCTGGGTACTTGTTTTTCGATATCAATTATTTTGCTCTGAAAGTCCATGTTTGGTTTGGGTATGGGTAGCCATTATTGACTGATTTTAATAGCTATTTCGGGTCATTAATAATGTCCATGTACATCCTGTCCCTGTCATTATTACAGGCTAGCTAACCGTTATAAATAGATAAATTTTCTTGGTATTAATAAATATTAAAATAATATTCCTTTCTTGTACACTCTAGTTGATCCATTCAATTTTCATCTCAATGATCTTTAATTTATATTGTCACAAAGATAATGACAATATTGAGGAATTTGAAAATATTATAATATAAATAAATGTTTTTTATAATTGATTTATAATATGATTTAAAAAATTATTTTATATAGAAAAATTATGTTTTGATTTGAATAAATATTTTAAAAGTGGATGAAATGAGATTTAAAAAATTTTATTTAAGAAATGATTATGATATTAAAAAACATATATATGATTTAAGATAGTGGACATACTTCATTCTTAAATATCTAGCATTACAATAGCCAAATAGCCAAATGAGGAGGGGAAATTAATAAAGTATTATTCATTGAAATAATTTTTAAATTTTTTTCTTTAATATTAGATTTATTGAAGATTAAATTTCATAATTTATTTTAACTTGTTTTCTATAAGATTATCTTAGTCTCATTATCTGAATCATGAATTTAACAGATTAACCAATTTAACTTGATTTTTTGGTTATTTTTTATAGTTTATTTTTTTTTTTGAATTTCATCAGTCACCACCTGGGTTAATTGAGAATTAAGTTTCATAATTTATTTTAGTTTTTTTATGAGGTTATCTTAGTCTCATGATCCGAGTAAAAGGTTTGACATTTTAAACAGGTTGATTCAAGTATTTTTTTTTATCTTTTTTTTAACTTAATTTAATTTTTAATTTCATCATTTAATATTGGATTAATTGAGAACTGGGTTTTATAATTTATTTTAATTTTTTTTATTGGGTTATCCTACTCTTATAATCCAAGTTTGATTAGTTAACCTAACTTGACTTGTTTTTTTTTTAATGTAATTTTTCAGCATTGGATTAATTGAAAATTGAGCTTCAATATATATGTTTTTTTTTTATTTCTTAGCTACAAGATTATCACAGTTTTATGACTCGAGTCATGTATATTATATGCTAACTTATGTTGACCCGGATTAATCTAATATGTTGTTGTCTTAATATGTTTTTAAAGAAAAAGTTGTTTTTAATTTTTTTTAGTCATACTATTTGTTTTTATTTGGGTTGCCTTTGAGTTTGTTAAGTTAATTGGGTCACATCAAATTAATCTTTATATAATTTTTTTCTCTTTAAAATATATTAATAATAATTGAATATTTTCTTAAACTTTTTCTATAAAAAATCACCTAATCTATAATGGATAAATTATGTAGTGATTTTCTAATCTTTGTTACATCCTCGTATTATAGGAACAACGAAATAGTATGAAATGATAATTTCGTTGATTCTTGCCTATAGGTGTGCTTTTCTTCAAAGCCAAACATAATAGTTTTAATAGTTTATTTTTTGAGTGGTAGAAGAAAAATATCCTTATTATATAGTTTTAAATTTATTAGATCTATAAATATAACCTTAAAAAAATAAAATACTTGACAAACATATCATGTGATCCTTTTTTTTACCATTGCCCCATGTATTTAGGTGAAATCTATTTAATATTGGTTGATGTGAGAAAAATGCCAACAATGGTTAAATAGCTAGATTTGAATAAAATATATAGCAATAATAACCTATAAATTCATATAAATATCATCATTTTTATAGTGTATCTAATCATATACAATCAACCTAAAAAATATTATAACAAAAAAATAATAAAATACATATTTTTTAATCCAAAATTATTAAATTTAGCTAGATCACCACCGACCCACTCCCAGCTAAAATTAAGAGTTGAAAAAATGTCACCTTAAATCTAGATTGATTTTTAATTTATTTTTTTATAAAAAATAATATTTTTTAAAATTTTTTTATTAAAATGATATTATTTATATTAAACTAAATTAATCTCAATTAATCTATTTAATACATATCCTAAACTTTGAACCAGGTTAATCAATATGCTCTAACATGAGATATGCATCCTTTAAAATCATAGTAAAAAAAAAAGAATTAGTTTACATAAAAGTTCGAAGATAACTCAATCATTTTTGTCGGGAGAGATAACTCCACATTTAATATGAATCGAATTTGGCACATAAAATAACTAAACTAGGCTAATTTCGTTGCCCCACTGATAGCTGGCCGAACCAGCCACCATCTTCTAGATCTTAATATTGAAAAGAAAGAAAAAAAAGGTATCTCATTTTTCCTAATTAAATTAAATAAAAATAGAGACATTATACTCATTTTTCCTAAAAAAATAATTTTTTCAGAGAAAGTGAAAAAATAAGTTGAAGGGAGGCTGTGGGTAGGATAATATTTTCTTCCATTTGATGTGTATAGTGAACCACTTGGTAGGATAAATCAAACAAGGTGGACCAGGCAGCAACTTCTAGATCCACGATTCAATCATTGTATACACTCAGCTTCTAGTAATACAGGTTGGTAAAATAATTTTTAAATATCTCTTAACTCTTTTTTAAAAAAAATAGATTAAAATTCTCTTTACAAAAAATTATTAAAGATTGTATTTTTTTTATAAATATTTATCATAATTGTTATCTAATTAAATAAAAATAGAAGCCCTCCCGCGGTCACTAAACCCTCTATGCATGACGTTACTCAAGGAGGTCACAATGGTGATGTCATGGTATATAGCCAAGATTGGCAGTGATGATGGACGAGTCCAAAAGGTCATTGAATAATCCAACTCTTGCCTGGCTGCCGCCTGCCACTAATTAAGACTTGAGATGACGACCGTTTGGTAATGTGTTTTTTATATGGGTTTCATCGATCTTTTCATCCTTGGGATATGGTGGAGCATGCGTGATGCGTAATTAATTTAGTTATAAAAAAATATAATGCTAAATTCCTATGCAAGCACGTTAAATTAAAGAATTGCATGTAACATATGATTAAAGTAGAGTCATCAATTTTCTAATTATGTTTTATTGATTGAAATTAAACTTAAGAAAACTTCTATCTTGAAACTAAAATCGAAAGGTGATATTTTGTTTTAGAAAATATATAATATACTTTATTTTCTTGATACAATTTGAATTTATAATTTATATTTCTTCTTGATTTTTACAGGAATACTATTGTATCTTTTAGTTTCATTATTTAATTAAAAAAGAGCTTAATTAAAAAATAAAAAGAAATCAAACAATGCACAAGTGAATTCATAAATTATCATGAACTTTTAAATAACTAGAAGGATTTTGACATGGGTTGATCTAGCATAAGAGTTGGGTTTTTTTAATTGAAAAATATCCAATATGCATTATAATTGTAGTTTATGATCATATGCGCTTTCTACTGGTTTAAGAAAAATAATTTACAATAAATTTATGTTAAGAAATTGTGATTCAAATTATTTAGTTATACTTTTTTTTTTCAACTTGACATCAACTTTTTTTGTTTTGTTTTTCTCTTCATAAGTGACAAGATAAATCTAATATATATGTTTATTTTTTCAGTAAATATCAAAATTTTATTGATTAAAACTTAGAAATATTAACATGTTGTTAGAGAATAATATAAATCTGTGTCTTGAAATCTCACCAAACAATTTAAGTTATTAAGTTAAGAATGTTTTTTGACAGATAGTATCATAGTCTTGTTCACTAAAGAAATCAGGAATTTGAATTTCATTATTTTTCTTTTATTTGATAAAAATTAAGTAAAAGATATTAAGGGTTTGTGCAAGTTTTTAGCCCTAAAAGATCCAATTAAGGGGGTGTGAGATGAATCTCTAACATTTAGTTTCAACTTCAAAGAGTAGTCATTCAAGTTTAAGATAATGATCATCCTCCTTTGACACGTCCAAGGGAATAACCTTTCTCCATAGGATATAACCTCAAGGAATAACTCAACTTTCATGAACTTAGTTACATTTGATGTTTTAAACTCTAATTTTTCTATACTTTTTTAGGTGTATAAAAGTCCTCCACGGATTCACTATATTTCCATCAAACATGAATACATATTTAATGGATATTTATCCCGCATTAATGTTATCAGGGTAATTACATTGCAGACCCTTTTATTTACAAAAAAAACAAGACTCATGGTCTATAAATACACCATGAGACCTTCAAAACAAAAGTTCATAATGTTTATTCTCTACTGCACATATATTTTTGGAACATTTCTCTCTAGAATATTCTTGTATTTTCTCTTTCTAAAAAAATATTTATTTAAGTATCAAAGAGTTTTCACCTCCATCAAAATGGATTTTTTATAGGTATTAGTCATGAACAACTTTGACCTACCAAAGACCAAGTATAAACTATCAACTACCTTGGCTAGGGACAATGAAGGAGATCGGTTAGACCAATTGATTAATCAATTGTCCAATCGGGAGCGATATTCCTAAGCTAGTTGGATTTTTGGGATATTACAAATGATGTTGTATGTGTGAAATTTATCAAAAAGCCATCAATTTCTTCCTCAAACTTTTTTTTTATTATCATTTTCCAGGCATTTCATATCTCATAACTAATACCCCTTAGGGATAGCAAACAACGCAAATTAACTTTTTATTGTAGACATTCCTACCCAATATGAGCTTCAACAACTCACTAGTCAGGTGAGACTCTCACCCAGGCCATATTGACAACTCAAGGGCAAAATCAAATCTTACTAATTTAGCTAGTTTTAACACCCTTAACCACACACAATGTCTTAACACTAGGGCCACTAGCTATATTAAGAGCTCGTAGATAATTACATTACTTAAAGGAGACTAGATAGAATGACATTTATAAAAGTTTCTCAAGGGATCACTCGAGTCATTACCACACCCATGCTTAGAGCAAACACTCTAAACATATTCCTTTTAGTTACTATGGGATTGACAATGATCATCATAATGGTCATTTTATACAAAGACCTTTGGGCTCCCAAGAGCACAATAAATAAAGAGCAAGGAGACAGTTTATGCATGAGCACACCTGAAGGAATGATCATACCTAAGGGAATGCTTATAGTCCTCATTAGTGGAGATTTTATTCTTTGTCCAAACACATATTGGAAACTCTTCTCTCTAAGGACTACTTTTTCATAAATATGAGTTTGAACAACCATGATGGCTTGGCTAACCTAAAGGAGTATATACAAAATATATGCAGTAGCTCAAAGTTGATCATCCAAGATTATGATTCAATGTGCAAGATATTTCATTCAACCTTTAGAGGATTTACGTGTGCTTAGTATAATAACCTTGAACCAAACTTTATTGAAGGTTTCAATGACCTATATGTGAAGCTAGTAGCACGTTTTAACAAAAGGATACCCAGCAAGAATACCTTCATAGAGCTTTTCAATATTGCCCAACAAGAACGTGAGTCTATACGAACATATTTAAGAAGATTCAATGTAGAGATGTTTAAGGTGGAAGAATTAATTGAGTCAATAACCTTGAAATTTTTAATAAGAGGAGTAAGAGTATATGTTTTTTAGAGAAAACTTTATGTTTCACTGGATAAAAGCTTGTCCAAAGCAAAACAATTCATGAAAAATCACAAATGGGTTGAAAAGGCTAGTTTGCTTCGACATGGACCTCCTTGTTTTTATAAGGAACACCAACATCAATGATTTTTCAAGTGAAGTAATTAGGGTACCTAAAGAGCTTCTCTCATATCTATCATTTAGATCACCCTAAGATGTATAATCCTTAATAAAAATGTAAGTTTCTTAAATATGAATGACTTATTCAAAATAACTTTTTATTTTTTCCAAGTGGTCCTTTAGGATGATAGCCCTACCATTCTTGAAGGGATGAATGTGATCTTTCTAGTGCTATATGCACCACTTTTCAAGGAATGAATGTGATCTCCTTGATGTTATATGCATAACTTTCTAAAGGATGAATATGAACTTCAAGATGCTACATACATCACTCTAAAATGAATGATGCTATATACACCACTCGTCTAGGATGGATGTGTTCTCTCCAATATTGTATGCACCACTCTTTCTAGTGCTATGTATACCACTCTCAGTAAGAGGCTCTTAAGCCTCATGATAATAATGGGAATGCTCTTAGCTCTTATTCTTCAAAAAGCCTATAATCATTTAGAAATTTCTAAGCATAGGTTCACCCTTTTTAGGTTCATACTAGCCACTTAGAAATTCTCTAAGTATGGGATCAACACTTGATTTACTTAGAGATAAGACTTCCTTCAAAGCAAGTTGATTTCCTCTTATGGATTTCCCTTAGCCACTTAGAAATATTTCTAAGTCCAGGCTCCTTCCCCATGTTTTTCTCTTACTTTTCAGGGAAAGTTTTGAATTATAGTTTCCTTCATACCCCTTTATATAGGTTGTCTAGTATATCATCCAAAGTTTCCTCTCTCTCTCTTTTTCACATGATGAAAATTCAACAAACTCATCATAATATTTTTATAAGTCTTTACATATCAATATCATAAAAACTTGGGGTGTTACTAATAAATATATTTTTAATGAGCTTAAAAAACCCCTTAAGTCCAATCATTCCGTGACACGTCTAAATGAATAAGTATTCCTCAAGTAGGGGCTTAATAATGTGCCAAGTCCCAGGCACGCTGAATCTGACAACAAACACATTTAAATGCTTTTTGGGTTTTATAATGTACCAAACCTATCACTTGAACTTGATAATTAGCCAAATCTAAAGTGAAATGAGTTTGATAAACATATTAGATTCAATTCACTTGAATTTGCTAGGCAGCTAAATTCAAGGTATCGTGGGTCTAGCAAATATGCTAGACCCGAGGCATTTAGACTTAACATTCCACCGAGTTTAAAGATATTTGAACTTGATAGTTAGTCAAGTTCAAAACAACGTAGGTCTTGCAAATATATTGAACTTAAGATATTTGGACTTAGCAGTTAGCCTAGTCCAAAACAATAACTATCCTCTCTTGGCATGTTTAAGCGAATGATTTTTTTTTTGGTGTAACCTTAGGGAAGAACTCAGTTTTTATAAGCTTAGGATCAATTGATTAATCAATTGTCCAACCTAGTATTTTTATTATTAAATTAGTTGGATTTTTAAGACATCATTAGTCTTCCATCTCTGAGAATATAAACAAAATATCTCTACATCACCCCAAATTTAATTTATTACATTGAATTAAATAAATATTTTTTTCTCTACATTTTACTACAGGGATAATCAAATATTTCCTTTCTCACTCTCTTTAAAATGATACACTACAAACAAGTTCACAAATATTAACATGTTTTTAAATCTTGATTTGAGTTGTGAGTAGATTTAGTTTTAACGTGTTTTTCTTTGAGGTTGGTTGATAAACATAACATGGGAAAGAAACTAGAACAATCGGATAAATAATAAAACTTTATCTTATTTGTGCTTACGTGTCGTAATTCATGTTCGTTGAAATGTATTGATGACCTCATGTGGTGTCCTATAAATATGGCCATACACACCTCCATTTCCATAAGCTTGACAACTTAACAAGAGTGCATTCTGATCACCTAGTCATGGCTCCCACCGCCAAGCTACTACTAGCCGACCTTGCATCTTCAGGTGTAAAACAAATTCCTTCCAACTACATACGTCCCATCTCCGACCGTCCGAATCTCTCCGATGTTCAGATTTCGGATGGCTCGATTCCTCTAATTGACCTTCATGGCCTTAATGGTCCCAACCACTCTACTATAATCGAACAAATGGCCAAGCATGCCAAAGGGATGGGTTCTTTCAGGTACTGAAACTACGTTCATTATTTGTTGCTATTCCATTCTCACATGACTCTTTCTTTCACTTTGCTCAGACTTTGTCATAGGTATGTTGTAGTTATTGTGTGATTTGACCACTCTTACTATTAATTAATTAATCATCATGATATATATATATATATATATATATATATATATATATATATATCATGATGATTAATTAATTAATAGTAAGAGTGGTCAAATCACACAATAACTACATATATATATATATATATTATAGTCATGAAGTTGTTTTATACCTATAATTTTATAAAGAGTTGGCTTATTATAACCGGTTGTGGTTTAAAAAAAAATTTAAATTATACTTAAAAGATGTTGTTTTAAGATTTTTTTATTATTATTGTTTTGAGTGTTCCTTTTAGAATTTAGCTAATTTTGCTTTTGCTATTCATTTCTATATAGACTAGTCAATTTTGCTATTATATAAACAGCTTGTAAGTTACATTTTAAGAAGCTATTATGAGCTATTAAATTTCATAATATATTAAACATATTTCTTCTACAGTTTAGGACTTCTACAGTTCATAAACACCGTTGATTTTTTATCCTTCATGACGTACATGCTGCATCAAGTTGTTCTAACAAAATATATGCACCGTTCGTGTCAGGTGAAGAATCATGGGATACCAGAGGAAATGATCAGTATCATACTAAACATAGCCAGGCAGTTCTTCAAATTGCCTGAAAGTGAAAGGTTAAAAAATTACTCCGACGATCCCACTAAGACAACCAGGTTGTCTACTAGTTTCAATATTAAAACAGAACAAGTTTCTAGCTGGAGAGATTTCTTGAGACTTCATTGTTATCCTCTCGAAGATTACATACATGAATGGCCTAGCAATCCTCCATCATTCAGGTAATTGATTGTAACCAAGCTAATAGCAAACATTGTGTACTCCAAACTTTTATTTATTTTTGTATCCCTCCATTTTTCAGGTAATTGATTGGAACCAGATTAATAGAAAATATTTTGCACACCAAACTTTTGTTTAATTTTGTTTCTTTTTATCTTTTTAGCTGTAGTTTGTATTATTACTGGACATCACACCCTTTTTTTGCATATTGTTATTTGATTCCTGTGTTATCAGTGAATTAATTAGTTAATCGTCTTAGTTTAAAATATCCAATATCAAGTCTGTATATATATTTTTGTTTTTGTAAATTAGCCCCCTTGTGTGTGTTTTTTTATGACAATATAATAGTTCTTCTAATTTTTCTAAAGTTCTAATTTGTTTTTTCAATCTCATCTATTACAGATAAAACTAAAATGCATTGAAAAGGGATAATTTAGAATTTATTATTAGTAAACTTAATTTGATCAAGAGGCCAATTTATAATTTTCAAAACCTAAAAGTGCGAAATATACTTCTTCTTCTTTTTATTATTATTACCCCATTCGAACAGGAAAGATGTGGCTGAATATTGCACAAGCGTTAGAGGTCTAGTGTTGAGACTGCTTGAGGCCATATCCGAGAGCTTGGGTTTGGAAAGAGACTATATTGATAAGAAATTAGGCGGGCATGGACAACATATGGCTATGAACTACTATCCACCCTGTCCACAGCCAGAACTCACATGTGGATTGCCTGGACATACCGACCCTAATTTAATCACCATCCTGTTGCAAGATCACGTGCCTGGATTGCAGGTTCTAAGAAATGGCAAGTGGATTGCTGTGAATCCGATTCCCAATACTTTCATAGTCAACATCGGTGATCAAATGCAGGTGAACTTCTCTGTCCTTTCCTGTTTCTGGACAAAACAATGAAATAAAATGGAGTTTCATCTTCCATTCAATCAATCTGTGAATCAGTTATAAATTCCGGCCTCGTCCGAATGTTAACTCGCTAACCCGTTGATTTAAAATCTAGCTAGGGTTGAGTTAATAAAAGAATTAGTTTTTAAATAATTTAATTTTAATTGTTTTACAAATCTCAAATTAATCTGAGTTAATTTATTTAATCAGCTATTCATTACTTAAGTTTTTAGAATGTATTTTACAGTATAGTTATAATTATTTTTTAAATAACTGTTAAAATACATGTTAATAATATATTTTTACTTTTAAAAAATTATTTTTGATATTAATATATTAAAATAATTTAAAATATATAAAATTTTAATAAAAATATTCAAAAATTTTAAAATACAATTTTCACCGTATTTCCAAACAAGTACATTAACGAGGTAAACGATATAAATTGAATTGGTGGGTGGATCTCAGATGTGGATGGGAATGTGCTTATTATGGCATGCCATTAAAAGTTAGGGGAAATGAATATTTAGCGATGGACCTACCGCACTATTGGATTTATATTGATAATTTTAAACTGAAGAAAAAGCTCCACAAACCTCTAATCACTGTTATATACGTCTGCAAGTCCACGAGCTTAATTCGATGATTAATTATTAAGCATGAGTTCCAACAACCTTTTTTTTCTTTTCCCCTTATTCTAACGAATTCTTTTATTTTATTTTATTATGATAAGGTACTTAGCAATGATCGTTACAATAGTGTGCTTCACCGAGCGGTTGTGAACAGTGATAAAGAACGAATATCTATACCGACGTTCTATTGTCCTTCACCGGACGCTGTCATCGGGCCTCCAAAGGAGCTAGTCGACGACGAGCATCCTGCAGTCTATAGAGATTTTACATACGGTGAATACTATGAGAAGTTTTGGAACAAGGGACTTGTAAAAGAATGCTGCTTGGACTTGTTCAAGCCTTCTAATAATACAACCTAGAAAAAACATTACATGTATTCCCGATCAAACCATGTATTAATAAATTAGCGTTTCATTACTGTACCACATTAGAAAAAAAAAGAAGATAATAAGCGTCTTGAAATAGAGTAATTGTGTTTCATAATGGTATATTAAACAGAATAATTATCTATTTATTATATATATTTAATTGACAATGGATAAGAAAAAATAAAATATAAAAAAATTATTTAATCAATATTGTAATACTAAATGAATTACAATATGCATTATAAAAATATATTTTGTTTCGGGTAATATTTTTCTAAACTTCTACTTGTAGAATGAAAAAAACAATCAAATAGCAAATAGCAAGTAAGGTTCTAACCTAGCGGTGGGAGAGGCTTGTTCTTTTTCTCTGCATCTGGGTTCAAGTCTTACCATGCACGTCTGTCACGCCCGCGGTGCCTTACTTGTTCATTGAGCTTGCAGGATGTTCAGTGAACCGTAGAGATTAGTCATGGTGCGCGTAAGCTGACCCGGACACCTCACATAAATCAAGAAAAAAAAAAAGAAAACAATGAAATATTCGAACTATTATTTATCAAAAGAAAAGCAAGAGATCAGATCAATCGCAAATTTTTTCAACTTCCACTACTGCTCCAGCAAGTTATGAACATCTGGTCAAAATACAAATGCCAATCAATGGAAAATAAACAGAGACCGGCACTAGCTATCACTTGCTTAATTGCACGTAGGTTCCTGCCTTTCTTCGCTTTGTACTTGAAAATTTAGTGAAGCAAGGAATTGGCTGAGAAGTAATAGTAGGAAGAGAGATGATTCTAATATGAAAAATATCTGTGGTTGTTAAGAGAAGAAGATAGTTGTTGTTTTCAAAGTCAAAACTGATAGGGTTATTTACTTAAAAATATGAGATAATTTTAAAGCTAAGAGTGTTTTAAGAGATATTTTAGGAATAAAATATAATATATATTATTTTTAAATAAATGTTTTATTTTTACCTTCTTTTTTGAAAATATATAAATGCATTTCAAAATTATCACTTGAATAATTTTATTTTTATGTCTCTGTCTTGGTTTGTCCAACCAAACATGTTTTTGTCTCTGTTGTTTCTATCTTTTCCATATCAGATAACTGTTATAATCTAAATTTTAATCTTTATTTTTTATATATATTTCAAATAAAAATAAAATTCATAAAGAAAATGTGCAATTTTAGTAAGTTTAGTATATTTTAATTATTTCTTTATTTTTTTTATTTTTATTTAATTTTTATGTGTCAAATTAAGTTACAATGATCATAAAAAAATACAAAGAACAAAATAAAATATAAAAAATATAAATATAGTTGGGGTGAAATTGTACCAATGATTGAATTTCACAAGTTAAAGATTAATTTTGGGAAGATCAATTAAATCCAAGAATTGCAATGGAAAACTTATTGGAAGAGAAATTGAAGTAAAAATTTTAATTTGACTTTAACTTGGCTAAGATTATAACAATTGAAGAACCAATGATGAATTTGAAACACTTGACCAAATTGAAAAGTCAATGAGAGACTTATTTGAAGAGAAAAATTGAAATTGTGAGTTGGATTGGTCAAAATTGTATAATTCTAGAAATTATGGACTAAATTAGAGATGAGGGAGAAATTAAAGGGTCCAATTAGTTAAACTAAGGATGGAATTGAAAAGGAAATCCAAGATTAGAACCTTGATTGAATGGAAAAAAATTAAAATTCAAAAGACCAAGGACTGCATTAAAAATTAGAGAAATTCAGGGATTTAATTGCAAATTCTTCTTTCATCTTATCAAGCCAAAAGTCCCAGGTTTCAAGCCTCCTTCATGCATTTTATTGGCATCAATATGCAGCTTTGAATGATCCCCAACTGAAACAAAATCACATGGTGATAATTATCCAGCATGCCAGCTACAATTATAACCTAAAATCTCATGTTTTTATGCCACGATTTTGTCCCTCAGATCAAGCAAAACCATGAAGCCAGCAAGGATATGCTGGAATATCTTGGCATGCGCGACACGTGTCCCAAACTGATTTTCCAGCGACTTCTGGTGTTTTTACACCTCAAAGGTTAATTTCCAATCCTGAATAAGTATTTATGTCATTTGTGTATTCAAATTTTGTGTATATTGATATTTTTTTTTTATATTGTAAAAACAATATTTTTCTGTAGTGATATTTTCACGTGATAAAAAGAAAAACAAAAAAAATTTAAAAATTAATAACATAAAAAACCAACAAAAATAAATAAGCGAAAACTCAAATCCTATATAAACTTATGTAGCTAATACTTCGGTTCAAACCTTACGTTGCATCATCAATACTAGTTCAAAGCCAATTTTTTATCATTCATATGGGTCTGATATTTGTTTTTAGCAACTTCAATTAATTTTTTTTAGGAATAAAAGTCTTTTTGACACATCTTTTTAAAAAGGGATTCATGTCCAGATTTTAAAATCAAATATGGGCTATGCTTACCTTTAAAAATTTCAATGAATATATTTTTTTTGGATTTAATGTCAACACTTTTAATGTGTCTTCTATTTTTAAAATTAAAATTAAATTATTCATGAAATGATTATAGCAATAAATTGAAAATAAACTAAAAATAATTAAGATAATTAAGAGCAATCAAGAAGATAATTTTAGAAAAAAACACATGCTAAAGGTAACCTTTTATAAGAAAGGATATTGCGAGGGTAATGTCATTTTTTTTCTTAAAAATAACTAATTACCTGAATTTTTAGAACAAGTGCATATTATAGGATACATAATTTTCTCTAATTACTAAATAATGACTCCTAATTTCCAATATACATTTTAGCCCCCTGTTGCAATGTCCACCAAGATATGACAAATGCCATGAACAACTAGCACCCAAACATGTTGTAACAACTTTTTTTTATTATTATTAATATTATCACATTCAAACATTTCGACAGTCTTAAAAATTTTCACGGAAAAGAATAGATTTTTAGCATTCTATTCTTTAATAAGAAATGATATTGTTTAAAGAGTCAACACCTAATATTATGATTACTAGAAATCTTAACTTGTCAATAGAAATTATATAGTACAAGACTAGTTATGCAAAAAAAATAATATTATCACCTTTTAAGTGTCTTGTCTGAGACAGGCTACGTTGTTGATTTTATCATAAATTACTAATCTTTTGTTAGTTTATGTGTAATATTTCTGACTCTAGCGTCAGTAAATATTCAACCACAAATACTTCAAACTCTGACATTGATAAATATTATGCAGATTCTAAAAATAAAATAAATAAATTTAAATCAATATTTTTTAAAAATTATTTTTAATATCAATACATCAAAAGAATCCAAAATATACAAAATATATTAAATTTTAATAAAATAAAAAAAATTAAACCGCGTTTTCAAATGACTTTATTAGAGAGGTAAACGATATAAATTGATTCGGTGGGGTGGATCTCAGATATGGATGGGAATGTGCTAATTCTGGCATGCCATTAAAAGTTAGGGGAAATGAATATTTAGCACTGTACCTAACGCACTATTGGATTTATATTGATAATTTTAAATTGGAAAAAAAGCTCCAACAACCTCTAATCACTGTTATATACGTCTGCAAGCCCACGAGCTTAATTTAATGATTAATTATTAAGCATGAGTTCCACAACGCAACTAAGAACCTGTTTTTTTTTCCCCTATACTAACAAATTCTTTTATTTTATTTTATTTTATTTTATTATGACAAGGTACTTAGCAATGATCGTTACAAGAGTGTGCTTCACCGAGCAGTTGTGAACAGTACCGACGTTCTATTGTCCTTCACCGGATGCTGTCATCGGGCCTCCAAAGGAGCTAGTCGACGACGAGCATCCTGCAGTCTATAGAGATTTTACATATGGTGAATACTATGAGAAGTTTTGGAACAAGGGACTTGTAAAAGAATGCTGCTTGGACTTGCTCAAGCCTTCTAATAATACAACCTAGAAAAAACATTATAATTAGAGTTTCATTACTGTACCACATTAGAAATAGATTTAACAAAAATAAATAGGCTAAAGTTCAAATCCTGTTAAGGTACATGTAGCTAGTACTTGGGTTCAAAGCCCAACTTGCATCATTAATAATGGTTCAAAGCTTAATTTTTATCATTTATATAGGTCTAATGTCTGTCTTTAATAATATCGATGAAATTGTTTTAGAGATAAACGTTGTTTTTAACATATACTCTTTTAAAAGAATCCATATCCAGATTTTAAAACCAAATATGGGTTACGCCTACCTTTAGAAATTTCAATAAAAAAAATTTGGATTTAATGTCAACATTTTTAAAATATCTTTTATTTTTAAAACCGACATTAAATTTCCCATGAGATGATTATAGTAATAAATTGAAAATAAACTAAAAATAATTAGGATGATTAAGACAATCAAAAAGATATTTTTTAAAATAAAATACATAGTAAAGATAATATTTTATAAGAAAGGATGTTGAAAAGATGATATTATTCTTTTCTTAAGTATAACTAATTCCTTACTTGAATATGTAGAACAAGTAAACATTTTTAAATACCTAGTTTTCTCTAATTACTAAATAACGACTCCCAATTTTTAATATACATTTTATCCTTCTATTACAATGTCCATCGAGATACGACATATGCTATGAACAACTAACATCCAAACATGTTGTAACAATTTTTTCTTTTTTATTAATATTATTACACTTGAATATCGTGGCGGTCTTAAAAATTTCACAGAAAAAAATGAATTTCTAGCATTCTATTCTTTGACGAGGAATGGTCTTGTTTAAAGAGTCGCTACTTAGTATTATGATTATTACGAATCTTAACTAGTTAATAAAAATTTTATAGTACAAAACTGGTTATACAAAAGAAAAAATATTATCACTCCTTAAGCATTCTATTTGAAGCAAACTGCATTGTTAATTTTGTTATAAACTGTTAATTTTTTATTGGTTTATGCTATGATGATTTACATATAATATTCATGATTCTGATATTAATAAATATTCAACTACGGATACTTTCAATTTTAGTATTAGTAAATATTACATAGATATAAAAATAAAATAAATTTAAATCAGTATTTTTATTCCTAACTCTATCGTCAAGTTAATAAACAAATAAAATAAATTTATTTTTAAGCATACATAAATTTTTTAAAATTTTTATGTAACTAAATAAAAGTAAAATATAATAAAATAAAATAAATTTATATTATTATTTTTATTTTTAACTCTAGTGTGACTCATTACAATAAATTTATTTTAGCATATAAATATTATTTTTTATTTTTTTAGTTTTTTGGAGCTGAGCCTAGCTCAACTAGTGTAGGCTGGGCTAAACCCAGCCAACCTAGCCCATCACTGGCCAATGACCCGGCTGGCTGAGGCACGGTGGGAAGGGAATTAAAATTACCTTCCCCCTGTACTTATACAACTATAAATGAAAGGGAGCGGGAAGCTTACCTGGAAGCAGGAACGAAGACGATGACGAAGGCCATGTGGCTGGCTGTTCCTTCTGTTCATTCGTCTCCTCTCTGCTTCTGGGTTTTTTTAGAGATGAAGGAACGAAGATGATGATGATGTCGGTTCTCTCTGGAAACTGATGATTTGGGTTCTTTTTCTGCAGGGATGAAGACAATGGCCGAGTCAATACTCGTCTCTGTGTTGCTCCTCTACTTTTCTTTCCTTCTCTTCTCTGTATATTTGTTTTTTTTGCTCTGTCGTTTCCTCTCTTTATGCTCACGGCTTTCTGTGAATTTGTTTTGACTGATTCTGTGTTGGTTTGCCCTGTTTGTTCCTCCTTGTCTGTGTGACTGTGTCTCTGGTTCTCTCTCTCTCTCTCTCTCTCTCTCTCTCTCTCCATTCTCTCTTTCTATCCCGTGCTTCTCTGGTTTTTCTCCCTGTTGGTTTTTTTTCTCCTTTTCTGTTCCCATCTGGGTTTCTTCTTTGTTTGACGTCCCTGTGTTTGTGTTTTCCCCTCTGTTTTTCTCTTGGTTTCCCTCTCGTCGTCCCCCGGTTTTTTTCTTTCTGCGTTCTCCCCCGTCTTTTTCTCCGTCCTTGCCTCTGCTCTGCTCTGCCTTTTATAGAGCCAGAAAGCTTGCCCAAAAACCAGTCCCTGTTACAGTCCTGCATTTACAGGACTGTTAATCAATCCATGAGCGGGATCGTGGGCAAAAGATGTGGTCCCTGATCGGATCGAATTGCTGCAGTTTTCCCTGTCGAATAAGCTTTCTTCGCGCGAAATGGAAAGGATAATGAACAGCTCTTCAAAACGGCGTCGTTGGTGTCCTTGGGAATGACTATTTTTTACTTTGTCCCTGAACTTATGACATTTATCAATTAGGTCCCTGATTCCATTAATTAAATAATTCCAAATCCAATTAAATCCCCAAACGTCTAAATTATGTTGTCTTGGCCCAAATTTCAATTTATTCCTCATTTTTTATTCAAAATAATAGAGTTATCACCTACTTTACTGAATTCCATGAATGTCGAGGGATGGATTCCACATGAGATATTGCCACAGACTAGTTTGATTATATAATTTCTAGAGTTTAGAAGAAAGAGAGAGAGGCGAGAGGTATATACTATTCTAATTTCAATTAGGTCTCCAAAGTATTAAAATTAAGCAATGCTATCCTTAAATATGTCATTGTGCACAACCTTATTGACAATCAGAACACTTTCTAAAATATGTTGGAAAAATCACCTCCCCTAAGGCTTATAGAAGTTGCCTAGAAAGGAGCAACCATTTGTACATTTTTTTTCCATTTAGGTCAAGAAATTCAATGGTTTTAAAGCGGTAACTAATCAAATTTTATAAGTTATAACTTAATCCCATGCCCCCATCATTAAATAATCAAGAAAAAAAAATACACAATCTGAAAAAATGCTCTATTATCCACTTCATCTCTTTTAAAAATGAGAAAAAAAATTTATAAAGGGAAAACAACACAAACTTCCAAATCCAAATCCAAATCCAAATTAAAAAAAGTGAAAAGTGCCTAGCCATTAGTAATTTTGTATACCGTGCACCTTGCAAGTGTATCAAGGGAAATTGCATGGTTTTGAAAGCAAATCAATAGCCAGCTATGTCTCAGGTAATACAAACAGCGGGCCCTCTAGCCTCCTTGCCATTCTTTTTAACCCAAAAGGTTTCATTTACATCCAAACTGAAACAAGCTACAAAGCCCATGCTTTATAACTATTCAATATAGAAATAGCCCACGCCTCACTACAGAAACAAAGTTTTGAGACCAAAACTCCACGCAAGGATTTCAACATGTAGTGCCTCTGCTCGCAATTCTTTTAGGCTGGAGATGGTGTTATTTATTGTATACAATCCCTTGAATGCGCAGGCTCAATATAGACACTAAAGCCCATGTATCTTCCTGAATACAAGAAGGTTCCCTAACAAACTAGTATCAGAGTCGATGATCTTATGGTTCTTGATGCAATTTTTAGGCTGATTGTTTCACAAAGCAGGGTTTTTTTTTATAGGCAAACTAATCACCTTGTTCTCTTACTGACACAAAAGGGTTTGCTTCTTAAATCGACCTGATCACTCCTTTTCAGGTTAAGATGTCATGGTTTATTTCACAAAGGACACTGAAGATTATGTTCAATAAAATGTGAATAAAAGCCTTATTTTTCAAGCATATTGATATGTCAAAAAAAAATATATAAACCCTATCATTCTTCTATATTAATTAATATGTTTAGGAAATGTTAATTTCTTTCTTTTTCCCGAATGAGAAATGAAATCCTATATCAAAAGATAAAACATTAAATTTCTTTATAATTTGGTGAAATTATGTTTGATTTTGTAATTTAGATCTATTATATCTCCATTTAAGTAAAAAAATTTTAAATTTTAAATTTAAACATATTTATACTACCTTGTGCTATTAATTAGATTTTAATTAGAAAAGAGAATGAAAGTGATAAGATTTAAACTCGTAACCATTTAGTCATCAAAACTTTAATACATTATTAAATAACCAATTCAATATTATAGTTTAAGTTGTTAGATGAGATCTCAAAATATAATTTATATTATCTTCTAATAAAATTGAATAACTAATAGATAATTAATTGGGTATCAATTACTTGTTGTTAATTTGATTTATTTAGTTTACATTTTGATATAATATTCAATTTATGTACAAATGATAATGGAATATTATATTATGAATTTATTTTTAATTACTCAATTTGAATTTTGAATTGATAATTATATTATTAATAATAAATGTTTTCATTAATATTTTATTTTATTTTATTTATTTAGTTCACATTTTGATATAATATTCAATTTATGTACAAATGATAATGGAATATTATATTATGAATTTATTTTTAATTACTCAATTTGAATTTTGAATTGATAATTATATTATTAATAATAAATATTTTCATCAATATTTTATTTAAATTTTCTAAGTAATGAATAATAATTCTTAGATGTATTAAGATTAATTCCATGAGTTATACAAGGAAAATTATTATAAAAAAGTTGAGAATTTTATTAGTTTAGGGCTTTTAAATCCAAAAATACTAATAGGGTTAGCTTGTCGATAATTTGTCAGTCATATTTAATAATGAATAGTCTAACGAGAGTTGTTCATCATTTATTTTAATTATCACTATGAATATTTTAATGGGTTATCTATTGAAATTTAAATTACTAATTGGATTATCGATGAATCTAAAATTTTCAACGAGACACTAGCCTACATGTTTTTATTAGTAAATTAATCGGTGATTTTTTTTGTACAGCTTTTACATGGAAGAAATATTCCATTAATCTAAATTATAGCTCTTACTAAAGCCTTTTCCCCTAACACTGGGTGCGCCTTTTCATGTGTTTTGTCGACTTCACACCAAGACCAAGATAGCTTTAAAAAAGTAGTCTCCACTTTGTTAATTTCTTCTAACTCCACGTGGAAATTAGGATCATAGATTTCCAACTCTTTCTTTCTTTCATGTCATCAAGTGGGACATCACTTGGGTAGCCATCCGTTGATTTGTATAACCTAATATTACAGTCTATTTTGATGTGATTGACGACGATGGAATATTTGCTAAATCATGCGGTCATCTTAGGTTTCTTCGTTTATTTATTTATTTATTTTTATAAAAGATACAATAGGTAAGAGATCAGGTGCTTTCATTACGTAAATACAATTAATTAAATATAGACATGTCACTTTTTTAATTAAAAAAAAGTGATAATATTTGAATATAAAATCTTAAGTTGAATGAATATTTACCATGAAGCTGTAATTTTCCAAAGGAATAGTATTGTTTGTATTATGATATCGATACCTGTGATCCATTTAACCTTTAAATTTTAATTTGAAAAGAACACTACACTAATCATCATTTATAACTGTAGCATCCACACTGCAACTATCAATTATATATAAACTTTACCTCGTCTTGTACCGAGCTTAATTCCTTTGAGTGTTGGGCCTTGTATCGTTTTCGTTGCCTAATTCATCCTGTTTATATCTAGCTACTTCTATTGTAATTCATGTGAAATGTGAGACTTAAACCTACAGGTTACAGCAATCAGAAACTTGATGCGGGAAGGGATCATCCTCAAGCTTGAAATGCTACATTGTAATTAATTTGTGCTGCATGCATGCCTAGTCCTTATCCCAATGACCTTCGAGAACGTATTGCTGCTAGAGAAACTGAATAGCAGAATTTCTGTAAGATTGGATTTGGTTGAATAATGTAAAGAGAAAGTCTTACTGACGAATACACATTAGATTCAAACATATAATCTAGTGCAAGGCTCAATTTTAAAATTGCAATTCTAGAGCTAGAAATTCTGCTGGTCTCAGCTCGATCATATGGAAATTCAACACAGGATTCCTGATGGCCAAATTGTCTGCTCTTGCCTTGTGCGTCGTGCTTTGCACGTTGTTAGCTTTTACTAGATGCCCTATTTTCTCCAAAGTTTCCTTCTTTCTTACATATATATATATATATATAAACCTGTAATTATCTTAACAAAACACAGAAGACAAGCAGCCCTAAAAGAAAATCCAAACTGCATGCACAAATACTAAATAATAAAACCAGTCAAAAAAGGGTTTGTATTACATAAGTAGAGTAAGACAAAACATGGATGGATCAAGATACGACAACACTTAGACAAGTCGAAACTCCAAAGGCTTAGATTTCTTCATTTTGTTGTACTTTCCATGTTTGCTTCTTGCTTTTTTAGCTCACCTTCCTTTGATTTTTTGTTTCCATCTTTTACTACATTAAAAATAAAACCATATATTTCGAGGGCTTTTCTTAATAGTGCAGACACATGTCTATAATCTATCTTCTAATATAATTAAAAAATCATTTAAGTTCAAAATTTAAATTATCAATATGACTTAATAAATAATTTTATACCATATGAAACTTGATAAATAATTCCATATCATTTTCTAATGGTAGGAATAAAACTTTTTCTTTCCTTCTTTAAAAATCTAATTGTAAATAATCAATAGAAAATAAAAGCTTTTTTATAAAAAAAATAACTTTTATAAAAAAAATTATCTCAATTTAAAAATTTAAGATGATAAATAAAATCTAAGGAATAATTTTTTATATTTAAAACAAATTAAACTTAAATTTAATTAAGATTTTATTCATACACCATTCTCAATATATAAGGACATGTGTATGATGCTTGAATTGAAATAATAATATGATTCAATTATTTGCTGTCGAGAACTTGGTCCAAATAAACAGTAAATAAAGATAAAGTAATCAAGCTTTATTAAACAATTCTGGCAACTTTTTCAATCCTTCATTCCCCACGTCATTATATCGGTTATTGATTAAAGTCAAAGTAATTAAGCATATTTTTCGAAAAAAGTTAACTGTAGTAAAGTTGATTCAATCAAGTAGACTGTTCAATTTATCCAGCATAAGCTATGTGATATAAGGGTGCTTAAGGAGGCTTTTAATAACCCTAAGTATTAGTTATTATTATTTTTTCTCACCATTAGAATTACGTACTGAACTCTTAAAATCCAATACTCTCATTTGATGTAAGTATAATCAATGCTTAAACTAAATGAGACTATGAAATTTAAAAATACAATATTTTAGTAAAAACAAAGTTCATAATTAACCATGTAAAAAGTTATTTATTGAACTTCATCTAGCAATTGAGTTTTTGGAATTAAACTGATTTTTTAACGTAATATCAAAGTTTTAACAAAAACCATTTATTTGATTCTTGACTTGAAATTCTAATCCACGTTCTTTTGCCTTCAACAACTTTAAAATTATATCCTCACACCTTTATCTGGTCTGCATGAACATTGATGTTCAATTTACTTGTACTTTAAAATTATTATCTACTTTCCATGTTCCAATCAATTTTATCCGCCACCATCATATTTCTCGGTTCATGAATATGTTAAATTAAAACTAAAAAAATTAAAGTTTTAAATTTGATATGGTACGATTTAATTAATATTTTTTACCATTTATTCATATTCAATTAAAAAGGTGTTTTTCACCAAGAGGGCACCAAAAGGAGCTTCATAGGACCGTTATGCTGAGACAAAACTGTTTCATTTTATCATCATTGAAACACACAGCAGCTTGATTAAACTGCTTCAAAACCATCAATGTTGAAATTCTGTATTATTTAATTTCTCGATGAGTCAACTTAAACTAATTTTATGCAATATCCAAATAGCATATAGTCAAATAATGAAGAGTTTGGAGAGGCTGATCTCTGCGTATTCAATACTTGGATTCTCATCGCATGAAATGTAGCGATTTATTTATTTATTTAAATTATAAAATTACTTACTATGAAATACGCTAAGTTAGTAGTTGTGTGGAATTTATTATGTACAAGTAAACAGACTTTTAGTACATACACGTTTTTGGTTTTAATTTATTTGTAGTGCTAAATTGAGAAATATTTTTCCAATTGGAAAATATTTTTGGCTGCTGTGATATCGAGCTACAACTTGGATATAGAGCAAGCTGTTTCAAAAACATCAATGTTGAAATTCTGTATTATGTTAAGAGCGAATGGTCAAGTCATGAACGATGCTGGCAAACCATTCTAGAATGGCACACCAAAGCATTTAAAGATCCTGAGAAAGTGGGCACCGTAATTTATTCACGTGTTGCTTCTAGATGAATGGGCATGCTTTATCTTTTTCAAAATGATACTCAAAACTCTCTTTTTTATTATTTGTTTTTAGTGGCGATGAGCTTCAAAACGAATCCCAAGTAATGGTTAGACTGTTTACTGAGTAATTTGACTGGCACTACCACTGATTATGAACATGATTCAGAAGTTGGATTTAAATAAAAATGAAAATTAATAATAAAGACTTTGAATGATATAAAAAGCATCTATATTATTTTAGTTTTGTATAAATGATTTACTTACATATGAAATGAAATAAAGATCCTGCGATTGCGGACACCATAATATATTTACGTGTTGCTTCTAGATGAATGGGCATGCTTTATCTTTTTGAAAATTTAAATTTTCTTGAGACTATACTTAAAATGTAAAAATAATAAAAATATATTAAAAAACATACTTTTTAGATTTGTTTTTGTTTTTCAATCTTTTTAAATTTTTATTATTTTTCATTGTTTTTAAATTTTTTGAATATTTTATTAAAAAAAAGATGATTTAAAAATTATATAACAACACGCATAGAGCTATTACACTTTATAAATCTTCTTTCTTCTCTCTAATGTACTCTTTTTCTCCGTCAACAGTGCAAACTTCTCTTTCTCCCTCTGCTCTGAAAGCTTCCCCTACTGCTGCCGTGCATCCCTAGACTTTTCCTTCCTCTTTGTTTTTGAATCTTCCCTTACTACTGTTACGCAACCTTCCCTTGCTGTTGTTGTTATGACTCTCTCTCCATGGAGGCTTTAATTGTTTTTTATTGGCTTTCATGTTTTTAAAATTGACATATTATTATTTATTTTATTTATGTGTAATGATATTTTTAATTTGATAATATTATTTTTCCTGGAAGCAATTTAGTCTTATTTCATCAATTGATTCAGTTGCTGAGTTCAATGTTTAAGCTTCAAAATTTAAAAGTTGTTCATTATTTTTTGATCATTGAGGTTTATCTTAATTATTGATATATGACATTACGTGATGATTCAACTTTTATTATTTAACAAAAGGATTAATCGATTAAAAAAAATAAAGATTTTATTTGAATTATCATCTAGTAATTTAAGTAAATTAGAAATCCTTACTCAATATTTTTGGCTGCTGTGATATCGAGCTACAACTTGGACATAGAGCAAGCTGTTTCAAAAACATCAATGTTGAAATTCTGTATTATGTTAAGAGCGAATGGTCAAGTCATGAAGGATGCTGGCAACCCTTTCTAGAATGGCACACTAAAGCATTTAAAGATCCTGAGAAAGTGGACACCGTAATTTACTTTCGTGTTGCTTCTAGATGAATGAGCATGCTTTATCTTTTTGAAAATTTAAAGTTTTTTTTTTTAATTTTTGATCATGTTTTGATAAATTTATAGAAAAATTTAAAAATAATAAAAAAATAAAAAAAATTTAAATTTTTTTTAAAATATATTTGCATTATTTTTATCATTTTCAGCATCATCTCAAAAGAATTTAAATTTTCAAAGATATTTGAAACGTATTCAACTTTTAAAACATTATTTTTAAAATCATTAATTTTTCTTATTGAATCAATGTTGATATTACTTGTTTTAAAAAATATAAGAAAACAAGAAAAATCAAAATTTACAAAAATTTGAGGGACCAATTTTGAGATCCAAACAACATTTTACCTATAAATAGCAGCCTTTAACACACATAATGAGGGGTAATTTTGTAACAAAAGGGACAATTTTGCTATTAGAGAGAGGTAAAACAGGAAAAAAGGGAGCCCTAAACCATCACTTTCAAGGTCAGCAGCTGCTCCCCTCCCACTGGCCAATTCTTTCTCCCCAAGCCGCCGCTCACTCTCCATCCCAACCATTCCCTTCTCCCCCTCACAAGGGTTAAATCTTCAGCCTCCCTACACACAGATCTTCACCTTCCCCTCCCCCCATCAGATTTTTCCTTCTTTTTTAACCAGCTAAGGGCTGAGACTCAGCCCTTACAGAACTGACCACCACCCCCTTACTCTCATTTCCATCGCCAGTTCTCTCCTCCATTCAGCCCTCAACGGTGGCAGCAGCAGCACCATCCTTCTCCTCTCTCACCGACCCGTCGGCCTCCCTCACCTGGCCAACACCACAGATCTACTCGTCTTCTGCCTCCCGCAGCTCCAACCTCTAGCCATCAACACCTAACCAAGACCTTCTCCTGGCCAACCCAACTTAGAACACAAATCCATGGTCTTCGGTGTCAGGCGCAGCAGCGCCGTCCTCGACGACCTCCTTAGAGACCTACTTACCGCCTCTCTTAGCTTCTTTGCTTGAAAAACAAAGTCGGCCATCATTGGTCTATAACTTAACAGCTCCCTCCCAACCAGAGAAGGAAGGAGGGTCGAGAGCATATCTAAAAAACAAAAGAATTAAAATTGATTGCCTTTCGTATTTGTCTATTTTTGCAGGTAACAGGCCTTCATCGCCAGTGGTAGAAAAGGGAAGAGGGTAGGAAGCTATTTTAGGGCTCCCCTTGATTGATACTTAAAAGTGTATTTTTATCAAGGTTTTATATCATTATTTTTGCACTTGAAATATCAATAACTCCTTAACTAAAATATATTTTATAATAATATATCTAATAATATAAGATACCTTTAATTTATGGTAAATGTTCATTTTAAATGCAAGCCTATCATATAAATAAAAGGATTGATTGAAGAGATGGTCAAACTTAGAAAAGAGATATCGGTGCAGTCCAAACTAGAACACTGTTCAGTAATTAGATATCTAGAGTTGTAGATCTCAGATTTAGATCTACTTTATATAGATAGAAAGGTAAGACATAGGCATACAACTGTCATATGGAGCCCAAGATCTAAAGAGGTCATTTTCAAGTTCAAATTGGAGCAACAACAAAGAAGTCAAAATCTGTCCTCCAACCTAAGCATTGTTCAATATTTTGGCCATATCTGGAGTTCTAGAAGTCAAAATGATCTGAATTATTTACACAAAAAAGCTGAGATAATTTCCTACAACTTTCAGGTTTTCAAGTGGTTCCAATTTTGATGTTATTAATGACGTTTTGGGCAGACAAAAGAAGATAAGGATTGTCACCAAGTCAAGAGTTATTCACCTACTCATCAATTGGTTATCAAATCAATAGTTTCTAATTTTGGCCTATAAAAGGAGGCATTTGTTATGCATTTAGGCATTTTGGTGTCAAGATCAAGATCATGCTCTTGCTTTCTCTCTTTGTATTTTTTTGTAATGTTTATGCTTAATATCAAGTTTATGCCTTTCATTTCCTTTCCTTTACTTCGTTAACTTTTATTTTATTTATGTTCTTATTTTGTTTATCTATTTTTCTTTTTTTTTTATTATGTCTAGCTAAGTTTATTATGTCAAGGTGAAAAGGTTACACTAATGGTGTAAGAATAAGTATAGTATAAACTTAATATGGACTTTAATGTTTGATACTAACATTTTTGTATTTGTTATCTTGTTCACTCTTTAATACTTTGCTTGTTAAATGACTAATCTTGATTTATGTTGTATAATACTTAATACAACAAATACTTGGCACTTTCATGGCCCATACTGTATGATATAATCGACACTTGAACTATAAAAGGAACTTGATTTGTTATTAACATAAGTTATAATCATGAATGCTTGACGACATTTACAAGTATTAGCATTAATTGAATGAGATGACTAATGTAATCATGTTAACAATCTATAATCTGATTGGAACCTCCTTTGTGTGTGGTTTCCAATTAAATAATAAGAGTTTATACTATACTTGTTTGACATAGCATTAGTAGATCATCTAACCTTGATATTTGTTATTATCATTGTTTAATTCTTAAATTAATATTTCATCTCAAAGTTCTCATTTTCTTCTTCTTTTGCTTCTTCTTTTGCTTCTTCTTTATTATTATTATTGTTATTATTATTAGTACTACTACTACTACTACTACTATTATTATTAGTATTATTATTGTTACTACTATTGTTGTTATTATTGATACTATTATTGTTGTTGTTATTGATACTATTATTGTTGTTTATAATTATTATCTATAAGTTATAGAATTAACCTCTTTGTGGTTCGACCCCGGTCTTGCCGGGTTATTTATTACTTCGACACTCCTGCACTTAGGAGAAGACATTAATCTTTTTATCGTGTCACCCCTGCTGCCTATGAAAAGAATTTATATATATATATATATATATATATATTATAATAAAACTATAAATAATAAATAAGGATTTAATATTTTGATTGGATCACGGTGTAGAAGTACAACCTTGTATGAAAGTTGTATTTCTAAAATTCAAAGAAAAGATAAAAATTTTAAAACTTTTTTAGCATATCACAGCCACGAAGCAGCTTACTTCAAGTAAGGTGTGTTAGGGGTGCTGATACCTTCTCAAACCACAACCAGTCCTTTACCCTCGAATCTCTGACAAGACCAGTACAACTAGGTTTCCTAGCAACCCTCAATTAAATACTAGGTAGTGACTCTCAATAAATCCAACAATATCAAATCAAACATAACAAGAAAAAAAATGTCAGTCGACATTGCACGGATTTTGACGTGCGACAAGTCCCTAAAAATAGAAAACTCTTCCAAAATATCGATGTTTAACTATAAAGAAGAGAGTTACATTCGAATTATCAAAAAGAAAAATAATAGACATAATTCATATTTGGTATTTCAACTTTTAACATCGGTCATTTTCTGTAAAAAAAAGACGTGTCGATAAATAATGTTCAATAGGAGACATATAAAAAAATAAAAAATAACATCAGTCCTTAAAAATAGAAGACTCGTCTAAAATATTGTTGTTTAACCCTAAAAAGGAGAGTTACCAAAAGAAATAATAGAGATAATCCATATTTAGTATTTAAACTTTTAACATCGGTCCTTTTCTGTAAAAAAAACAGAGATGTTGAGAAATTATGTTAACCATATTTGACAAATTCTGAAACAATGTTCATTCAAAAAAATTATGTTGGTATCATTGAGAAATTAGTAGAACCATATTTGAGAATTGAGCTTTGGACCCACGAATGATGACATGATAAGATGGTTGTTAGACCCGCGTCATTATTTTTTAGATTTATTTTGGTTTTTATTTTACAACATTCAAAGAAACTTTTACAAGTACTTATATAAAAAAAATTAAAAATACCATTAGAAATCCTAAAAATTACCTGATTGCCACCATATAGGTAAAAGACTGAAATACCTTTGAATTTCTCAAAAAATTATAAAAATACCCTTGATAACGCGTGTATCCCATGCGTGGTCACTATTAGAGGGGGTGAAATTCTTCGGCAAGATTCCCGACCAAAAAGGGTTGATTCTGGTAGATCTAAAGGTGAGGATTTTGTTAATAATGGTTTCAATGGTCGTTGATGGCTGATGAGAGAGAATCAACAGTTTGAAGCTTCAGTGGTCGAAGAAATCACAACCTTTTTCTAGCCAAATAGGGCAAAGAAGGCAATGCAAACTGCCTGGATTTTGCTTTAAAGGAGGTGATTAACCTTTCTATAGTGGTTCAGAGGCTTTAAGCGATTGGAGGTAAGAGATCGAATGAGAGATAGAATCGTCAATAGGAGGAGAGAGAGTGCCTTCAAGATTTGCTAAAGTGTGAATGTTAGCATGGTAAACCGATGCAACTAAAGGTTTTGAACCATTGGATAATAGATGAAATGATCCTTCGGCTGTTATTGGTTTGATTTACAAGTTGATCGGATGATCCAAATGGACTAAGCTTTATTGTGGTGTGGTGAGATGCATCGATAGCTTGATACACTGGATGACATGGCACGACCGAATCGAAGGTTAGATTGTTTTAAAGGTTGAGATGGATTTGAGTTTTAATCTATTGTAGTAAGCCCTATTAGATCCTTTTAAATCAAAGGTCCAGAATTGAATACTATTTTATCTAAGGGTGATGTCTTTGGAAGTAGAAATATCATCTTTGAGAGTATTAAAAAAATTTAAACTAGAAGAAGCTGAATTGGCTAAAGTGAGATATGAGCAGCTAAACATGATAAGTGAGAAAAGGTTTACTGAAATTTGCCATCACCAACTATACCAAAGAAGGATGGCAAAAGCATATAACCGAAAAGTCCGACCAAGAGAATTCAAAGCATATGACTAAAAGATATGGTTGACCTGAGAAAAATATATTTTTGAATTTTAAAATTTTTCTTAATTTTTGGATTTTTATGAATAATAATATAAATAAAATAACATTTGAGAAAATCTTGGTGAATTCAAAATTAAGGTACAACATTAATATTGTGGGTATCACGCTCCAGTAAGATAAATATATTCTTAACATCCTTCACGGGGCATATATATTTTCTTGCAAGTCTGTTGATACTCTTATTTTTATATCAAAGGTTGCTAAAGTGTTTGATTGCTTGTTTTTTGTTCCAATACAATTTCAATAAATTTTTGGTGTTCTTTAATATCTTACTTTTAGGAGACTAGATATTTGTTTTGTTATTAACAAAGTCTATCAGTGTATGCATGCTTTTTAAGATGCACATTGGGTGGTCGTTGAATGCATTAAGCGTTATCCTAAGGGTACAATTTCCTTTAATCTTCATATCAGTTGTAACTCTTCCTCTTCCTTGCATATTTTTACACGTGTTGATTGTATTGGTAATGTTGATGATTATAAATCTACAGATAACTATCTTATTTTTCTTAGACATACACTAATATATTGAAAATCAAGGAAATAATGCATTATGACTCGTTCTTTTACTGAGGCCGAATATGAAGCCTTAACTTATGACACTTCTAAGATCATATGACTTCAACATTCATTGTTAGATCTACAAATTTATCTTTTTGTGCCTAAGATTTGGTGTGATTATATGGATACTACTTCTCTACCAAACCTATCTTTAATACTCATATTAAAGATGTTGAGATTGATTGTCATTTTAGACATGATAAAGTTGCTACATAGGTCATTCAAATTCACTTTATTTCTTCCAATAATCAATTTGCAAACGTTCTTATAAACCTTTTTCCATTACTTATTTTACTACTCTTAGGTTCAAGCTTCGGGTTAAAGCCTTACCCTCAACTTGAGAGAGGGCGTATTATAGTATATTACATATTATAGGCCTGTATATATTTATGAAAAGTTTATTATTTTTATTTTTAATGTTTACATTAACTATTTTACATTGTCCAACATATATAAATAGAAAAAGGTGGCAACCTAATAAATTAAGTCTTCTATTATTCTCAACTTGTAATAAGTTCATGCATAACAAACTTTTCTTCAAAAAATATTTTATTTATTAATTGAGATTGGATTCTATTTAAATAATTTTAGTCTAGTGATAGATTATTTATTTTCAATTTTATTTATTGATTTTGTATCATTTATTTATTTTATATAATATTGGTGGTTTCTACGCCTCTTTCACTTGTAATATAATTTATTTATTTTTTTGAGATTTGTCAAATGATTTCAGCTTCCAATTCTTCATTAAAATTTTAAGATTTAATTTAATTTTGACTTTAATTAGCTAGGTAAACTGGTTTTTTTTTCCTCCTGCCCTTTTTCTGAAATTAGACGTTGATTCTTCGTTCTGCCTTCCGTTTTATTTTACTTAACGATTTACCTTGTGTTTTGGGGAAAAAGAATGAGGACTGTTTACGGAGTCCTTGGACCGGCAGACAACGCCACTGATTGTGACCACACAGCTACATAATGTTTTTCGTATAAATAGGGAATCATACAGCTGCAAACCAACAGGCTCAGATCATCAAATATACAAGCCACAAATTAAAGGCAGGCACTGCATTTCAAGTTTAATCATGGCTCCCACTATATTGCAACAAGCTGGTGATCACCTTGCTTCAGCTGGGGCCAAAAACGCTCCGTACACCTACACTGATCCCCTTTCAGAGGTTCCAACTCCCTCTGGTGTTGATGTATCAGCTGATGGCTCTACCCCTATCATCGACATGGAAGCGCTTCTCGGTCCTCACCGATCTGAGATCATCAAACAGATTGGCCTTGCATGCGAGAAAAATGGCTTTTTTGCGGTACAAAATTTATGTTGCTGCATGCATTCTTCATGATCATAATCAAAGTGCTTAGATTATTCTCTACATTAAATTCTGTAATAAATCGATGATAAAATTGTTATTGTTGCTGCTGCTAAATGCAATATAACTCCAGAACTTGAGTGACAGTAAAAAGGACAGAAAAGTAATTAACAGCGTTGAGTTTTTATTTTTTTATTTTTAAATAGTCACAACCATGCTTATCAACCTTGCCTGCTCACAAATCATATGTAATATATTCTTCATGAAGTAAAAATCTCTTTTTTAAATTCAAAAGTAATTATAGTCCTAACAATCAATGCTACAACATCAGGTGAAGAACCACAGGATTCCAGAAATGAAGATCAACAACATGCTGGACACGGCAAGAGAGTTCTTCCACTTGCCGGATGAAGAAAGGTTGAAATTTCGCTCTACTGACCCGAACAGTGTCATCAGGCTGGTCACAGGCTTTGAAGATAGGACCCGGAATATCTTTGTCTCAAGGCAATCCTTGAAATTCCACTCGCATCCCGTTGAAGAATACAAGAGCCAATGGCCTTCAAATCCTCCTTCTTTCAGGTAAACAAGCTCTGACATCTATACAATTATCTAGACCTAATTTTCTTTATTTAAAATTGTGCTGTATTCATTAATTTACAATATAATTTTTGACAGGGAAAATGTTGGAGAATATTGCGCAAGTGTGAGAGAGGTGGAGGTAGCAATACTCGAGGCCATATCAGAGAGCTTGGGCCTGGAAAGGGATTACATAGACAAGATATTAAAAGGACATTATGTGTCCATTAATTACTATCCAGCTTGCCAGGAATCACAACTTGATGTTACTTATGGAGTTCGGACTCACACTGATCCAACTATAATCACTATTCTGATGCAAGATGATGTGCCTGGACTTCAGGTTATTAACGATGACAAGTGGATAAATGTTAATCCTCTTCCAAACGCCGTTGTTGTTCATGTTGGAGATATCCTGCAGGTGATCAATTAACCAATCCATCTATATAGTAACATAACAACTTTCTTGAACGATATATAACTTATCTTTAACTGGTTAGGAAAAACATAAATTTATGGATTGATTCAGAAATGACTAATTTTTCTTTCTTTTATTTGTTTCCAGGCACTTAGTAACTACAGATACAAGAGTTTGCTTCATCAAGCTATTGTGAACTGTGAGAAAGAGCGTGTATCCATTGCCAGTTATTGCTATCCATCGGATGATGCTATGATAGGACCGGCTAAGAAGTTGGTAGACAGGGATCATCCAGCAATCTATAAAGATTTCACTTACAGAGAATTCCACGAATCCATGTGGCGAGTAAAGTGTTCAACAGCTAAGCGATTAGACTTGTTCAAGGCTCGTGCTGATTAACTCCATTTTCTGCACCGCTCCTGCTGTTGGGATGCTCGAGACATATAGTAGCTTTACTCAATAAGATTTCCAGCAGTTTTGCTGAACTATGACCTACAATAAATTTTATAAATGGCAGCTAAGATCTTTCTTCTTGATTGTTGAAAGTACTTTTACAGTGTTTATTATACATAAAAGCAGATATATAAAAATTCATTGGTGGAGGCAAGTTTATCGAAAAACTTTATGGTGCACTGTGTAATATTTTATTAATTACTTTCATGAATTTATTTTAAAAAAATAAGTAAATGTATGAAGAAAAGAAAAAATCAAATCCAAGACCCCAAAAAAATTATAATAATTTTTCACTTATTTCTATGTTATAATATTAAATTTATATTTTTTAGGTAGAATAACATAAAAATAATAGTAGGGGTGATTATTTTCTATTCGATTTTATTTTATTAGAAAAATAACTAAATTAAAATTAAAAAAAATGGTTCAAATTGATTTGTTTTAGTTCGGTTTGGTTTTTAGAATAAAAACCAGTTCAAATTAATTTGACCAACTTTTTCTATTTAGTTCTGTTTTAGCTCAGTTTATTCCTATTTGGCTTAGTTTTTTTTTATTAGGTTTTTTTAGTTTGACTAGGTTTTTTTTTAATTTTTTTTGTTTCAATTTAGTTTTTTTAATTTTAAACTTATAAAATCAAAATTGAATTTGGTTTTTTTTTAAATTTTAATTAATTTTTCTTATAATTTGATTTTTTTCTATTATTGTTTTCTAATTTTCTTAATTTAACTGATTTAATGGTATTTTTGCTCACCTCTAAATCTACTAGAAATTCACAAAGAATAAAACAAGGTTGTTTCAAGTGTTATTAAATCAATAATCAGAGATTGTTTTGATTTCTCAAATCAAAACATCTCTCAACATTCAAAAAGAATCCTTCAATATTAATCCGGCTTTTTATCTTCAAAAGGAATATAACAAGGTTGTTTCAAGTGTTATTAAATCAATAATCAGAGATTGTTTTGATTTCTCGAATCAAAACATCTCTCAACATTCAAAAAGAATCCTTCAATATTAATCCAGAGGCTTTGTATCTTCTTGAGTATGCGTACTGTTCAGATTATTATTTTTCGGCTCATAAAAGCTGTCTTTTCTTCTTTTTTTCTCCTGGCATGCTGTATGTTTGAAAAAGACTCTCTCTCTTGGCATCTCGTGAGGGCAAAGCTAAAAACTTGACACATGCTCTGACGCTAGTGGATGGTGAGGCTTTCGGCGAAGGAGACATCAAGGCACGTCGAGGAAGTCAGTAAATATATTGTGTGGTGGGGTAAAGTGCTCTCTCATGCTTAAATACGCCACACAAACACACGTTATAAAAGAAAGCATGGTGGACCTGCAGGACATGGAAACGAAGCTTCTTTTCTTCTTTTCTTTTTTTTTTACCTGAAACGTGTTTTAAACCCAAAATTAAAAAAAAAAATATTTGTTTATCACAACCAGGTCAAGTATAAAATAATAAATATATCAATTACATAAAAAAATTACAAGAAAATAAAAATCAAGAAATTATATATTTATCACCACTAGAGGACTCACTATAGTAAAAGAATTGGAAAGGATTTTAATTATACCATTTATACCGTGAAAGGTTTTTTATTATTATTATGTTTATAAATAATTATCAGTTAGTTCTTTTTTTTTTTTTTAGATTAACGTGGGTGTCCGGGCCAGCTTGCGTGCACCACGACTAATCCCACGGGCCCTGAAGTTAACGACCATGTAAGCCTCCAGTGGTCATCATATGAACAATCAAGGATTTGAACCTGAGACCACAAAAAAAACAAACACTTTAATTCCAAACTCTTACTACTTGACCCCACACCCCACCTAAATGGTTATTATCAGTTAGTTCTTGATTTCATATGTCTTATGATGCTTTGTTTGAAACCTCCCACCCCCCCTCTTTACATAGAAGTGTCGGTATGCTGTCTTCATTAATATGATGTCGACATGGCACCATACCCATAATGTTTTGTTTTGGCGTGTAGTGACTCTGTTAAACTTTTTATTATAGTTATAAATCTCAATCTAGAATTAATCTGATTAAGGAATTGGATTTCAGCTTTTTATGATGAATTCGAGTACACCTAAATAAATTAAAAAATATATATTTAAGATTTTTTATTTTTAAATAATAAAAAAATTTAAAAATTTATCCTACATTAAAAAGATGTTATATTATTTTTTTTAAATTAAAATATTTAAACTAAAATTATTTTTATTCCATACTAAAAAGATAATTTATTTTTTATGAACATAAAATATATGTATTAAAGGATTTCTAGTTACATATTAAAAAATAATTTTTTTTTATGAGTATGGATTACAAGTATTAAAAAGGTTTAAATCTTATATTAAAAAAAATTATGTTATTCAAGTTAAAATATTTAAATAAAATTTTTTTATCTCACATTAAAAAAATAATGTTTTTTTTGTAAATATAAAATATATATAAAAAAAATTTAAAAAAAAAACCACATTTTAAAAGAAAATCTCATCTAAGTTTGCATGAATTACAAGTCAATCCATTAAATCGATTAAATTTTATCAAATTATTATATTGATTAATTTTTTATCTTACAGATAAACCTAATAACACTACTTGTTATCATCATAACACACACGTGTGTGTGTGTATATATATATGCCCGCTACAACAAGTTATATTGTAGCTAATAAATCTTTTAAATACTTGTTTAAAAATCATTACATACCTTTCTATTAGATGATTTTAGTTAAATTTATCTTTCTATAATAAATTTTGCAAAATCAACTCTTGAATTTTCGATTTTAGGATTAAAAAAATCACTGTGTTCATTAATTATGTTAATTTGACTAAAATCTGTTAGGCATCTGATTAAATAACCTTTTTTCATGCGGAATAAAATTGAGGGGGCGAAAAAGAATTTAAATGTTCATCGTAAAAAGTAAAAAAGACTTAAATAATGAAATAAATACTCAAGCCCCACCTTAAAAAAAAAAACACAAAAACTCTAAAATAAATATTGAAGTAAAATTCGAAATTCAAACCCTAACCTAACTTAAAATTCCCAAGTGAAGCGCTAATTGAAACTCGCCTCCACTGAAATTCACACAAACACGCGCCAACAAATTATCTTCACCTCCACTAAAAATGACATAAACTCGCACTTTCTCAACCTCCACGCTCTTGCATCTACCTCGTTGAAAAACCAAACCTCCATTGCTGTCAGTATGAGATTTACAGGCATTAATAGATATTGGTGGAATATCAAACAAGGAGATATGATGGATTGATATTTCTTCTCTAAAATATTAATGTATAGGTATATATATATGGTGGATACAGGCCGAAAGGGAAATGACAGTGTCTTTCAACATAATAATTGTTTGATATTAGCACATCAACCATGAAAAACAGATACACGGAAGAAATGAAGGAACCCAAGCCAACAAACTTGCCCAATGAATGACCAGAAGACATCATTTCCCTAACACAAACTCATACCCATGATCTCTAGCTACTTTCAGAACAGAGAAATAAAGCTATATAGCAAGGAAAAAGATCTGCAGATCCCATAATAGCAGAAGATATGATACATATAAAGTCCCGTAAGACACGGTCCCTGGATATTTTAGATCACATCCATGGGATGCTTGTTTAGCAAGGCCATCCGCGAAGTGGTTAGCCTCAGTAAGGACATGAGAGGAAAACACAGCACCCAAGGTCAAATAGAAACGAGAAGCAAGGATGAACAACTCATGGAAATACCAAGGCCTTGAGGATGGTTTTCTCATCCAGCTTGCAACACTAGAAGAATCAGACTCAACAATAATTTTCTTGTTGGACAAATCACCTCTCAAAGATGATAATTCTAATGCCTTTGCCACCGCTATCAACTCTGCTTCATTGGAGTCTTTGATCCCAACTGAAATAGAAAACACACCCATAACCAATCCCATGTGGTCGCGTAAGACTCCACCTGTACGTGTTGGACAAGGTTTTCCAGAAAAGGAACCATTAACATTCCATTTAACAGTAGAAAGCTCAAAGAGCTGACCACAAAATAAGAAGCTGAGATTTCTAACAGTTTATCCTTCTAATCAAGCCATCACAGAAAACAGAAGATCAGTTGCACAATAAGGAAAATCTGAGTATAATGCTTTAACAAACACACAAAGCCTGGTAAGGATTAGGAAGAAAAGACTACCAAAGTCGGGATTTTTCTAGCTCTTCATCAACATATTCCCAAACAACTAAATCAAATGCCTTATGGAAATCCAGCTTAAACAGGAAACCCTTCTTTTTAGATTTGTTCAAAAGACTGATGACTCATTAGCAATAAGAACGCTGTCTAATAATTTGTCTTCCCTAAATGAAAGCATTCTGACATTCTCAAAAAAGTCCAGGCAGGACACTCTTTAAACGATTACCAAGAATCTTGGAAATAATTTTGTAATGACATCCAGGAAGGCTAATGGGTCTAAAATCCTCAAGCATATTAGCTCCAGCAATTTTTGGGATCAGAGTAATGAATCAACTATGAATAATTGACACTAGAACTCCACCTTGAATCTAGAACTCCATCTTAATCAATATTTATTCCTTTTCACATTTACTCTCTGACCCATATACTGTTTTTAAGAAAGGAAAATGACTTGCATCCTCATTCTTGACCGAAGATACTAAACTCAACCTCACTAATAACGTTTGGTTAAGAAGGAAAAAGTGCTTTATGGTGGTAGGATCCACTAAAAATAAAGATGGCGCCGCAGGTGTTGTAGAAAGAGTATTTTTTTTTTTGTTTTTTTTTTTGAAAGAGTATTTTGTTATTTGTAGCGGGGGAGGAACCACAACAGTGGAGCATGGCCTCACTATTGTATTATTTCTTAAACTAAACAATACGAATGAATTTTAATTTATTTATATGGATTGCGTATACAGTTATTTTTTTTTGAAAAATCAATGCAAGTGAATTACATCATGATTTTTTATTGTAAATTTTATATGTGATAATATTATATATAATTTAATGAAATAAAATAAATATTTAATATCAATATTATTTATTTTATAATGTAATAACCGTAGTTAAATATATAATATTTAAATTAAAAATTATTAATATTAATATATATTTTTAATTATTTTATAACTTTAATTTGAAAAGTATTTTTTAATCAAATATATTAAATTATTTTTTATTCAATCTCAATTTCAATCATAGTTTTAATCAAATATATATTTTTCCAAACCAACCTAACTAAAAATATTTTTTATAAAAAAAATAATTTAAAACCATAACCACAATAGCAACCTCATTATCAAATACAATCTAAGGCACGGTTATCAGTTGAGTGGGTTGCTTTAATAAATTTAAAATAATATCATTTTAGTAAATTAAAATGATACTATTTTAAAAAATAAAAATAAATTTATTTTTATTAAATTATATTAAATTAACTCCTATTTAATTTAATTTAACTTGAACTAGATGCCAAGTCATCGGATCATTAAATTAATATAATATATCAAACCAAGATTAATAACACTAATATTACTAAGCTAGCTCCCGACAAAGGTTTTGTCAATCCGTCCCAAATCAGTCACACATTTTACATCAAGGTCCCGCTAACGATATCTGTTAGTTATTCTTTTTAATTCTATGCATATGTGCTACACAATATAACAATGTTTTGCAGAAAAATTATTACTGAAATATTAATATTAAATCTCAATCTTGGATAACTTAATTGGATTCTAGTGTTGAAAGATGGTGTTCCTGGGGATGTTGGCTTTCACATTGCTTCCATCTAATTTTCGGGTCGGGTTCTAGAGATGATCAGCAATAATTACTGTAGCTTCTTCTTTCAATTTTCCTACTCGATGCAATGCTTTTATCAGTTGATCATGCAAGACCTATATTTATTCAGACGACTCCGCACGGCGCCACCAATGTTGATAGCTTTTATGTTGGATAGTACCATGAGATATCCTGTTGGATAGTACCCTTTCTGCACGATGTTCTTGAAAAGTCTAGCAGGCTAAAAAAGAAGTTCAACTTTAGATGCTAGCCCAAATACTTGAAAATTGTAGCTCGGTTTATTTTCCAGCCTAAAAACAAAACCCTGCAGTCTCCGTTTGGAACAAAACTAGTCAAGGCACGGGAACTATGGGACAAAGAGACAAGTCGTAACTCATGGTGGGCCTAAATTGTTTTCATCATGCTGGTGTGAAGACAGAAAAAAGCACCAAGATTTTAAGTCCGCATAGTAGTGTTAATTTGCCGGGCAACTTTTTTAAAACTTTTATGTAGTTTTATATGTTATTTTGATATTTTTTATTGGCCACTTAATCTTTTTTAATGTTCCTAGGGTTCTTTTCTTTATTTTTTTAAAAATATTTTTTATCTTTTAAAAATGATTTTTTTTCCTTTTGGTAGTATGATTATTTATTCACAAATTACAAGAAGAGAAGAAAAAAAAATCTTATACATGTATTAAAATTTTAATAATAATATTATTAGCATTATTAAAAACAGATAAATCAAACAATAAAAAAAAAACATATGGTAAGCAAAGCAAGCCACATAAATAGTCTAAATATATCTAGGTTTATTTGACTTTAAATTATTCATGTGATCTATTCCAATATTTGTTAGTGATTTTTTATAATATTATTACATTTATTTTATTAATTTTTTTTAATAATATTAATAATATTATGATTGAAGTTTCAAATAAGTAGGCATCCAAGATCTTTTCCTTTTTATCTTTTGTTTTTTCTCTTTATCCTCTCTCCAAACTCTTAATTAAACCATGTGTTGACACTTGTAATCAATAAATTATTAGATGTTATCATTACTCTTTAAGCCATGCTAATTTTTTAGAACGCTAGAAACCAAAAAACAAATCTCATATTAGATTTCGTACAACTGTTCTGAAGTTTCAAGACGCCTTCCCAAGACTGAATATATATATAGCCACCAGCCACCATCGTACTCCTTCGTTCACCCATTAATTAATTCACAAATTCTATGGATTCGTAATTAAGATATCATATGAACAAAAACAAAAGTGAAAATTAAGAAAATATTAAAGATCCAATACAAGTTTGATTTATTAAAGATATGATTAATGAGTGCCTAGAAAATGTGTGTTTAAAAAATGTGTTTTACTTGGAAAAAAATATTAAATTAATATTTTTTTAGTATTTTTTATTATTTTAATATGTTAATATCAAAAATAAAATAAAATAAAAATAATTTAATATACTATCAAATAAAAAAAACAATTTGATAAAATATCCTACACTTTGTTACCTAACACCCAAATAGGAAGAAAGCAACGTAACCCATGCACATGCCCTAATTCAGAAGGAATAGAAATAAACAAACCTATCAAGTCAACATCGACCAAACTTACCAACCTGGAGAGGGACCTTAAAAGTTTGGAGAAATTAAAATAATATAATAATAACAGCAGGGATGATAATTAAACTATAATCCAATAAATTAATAGTCGCTAAAACCGATGAATTGGATGAGTTTTTTATAGTTAATGGTTTTGTTTGAATATGAATATTTATTTCAATACTAATATTATATATTACCTTTTTATATTTAATAATAAATAGTACTTCAATAATGAATATCCAATTATAAAATATACAGACTTTTTTATGCTGATATTAGAACACAGAGGTGTCATCCTGATATGCCAATGTATAATAATAATAATAAAGCACGATGAGAGGTCATGCAATGACTTGTAAGTTGGACTTGAGAAAAAAGCCAGGAAAGAAAATACAAGAATTCTACAATGGCAGCTCTCGAGTCAGCAGGCTAACTTCTGATATGTGTAGCTTCTTAGCGTGGTACATAGTTTTCTCATATTTTTTTTTTCTCACCAATAAATCTCTACTCATGTAGATCATTTTTTGTTGCTTCTCAATACCCTTCTGACCTTGGGGGAGCCGTAGAGGCCAGAGAGAACAAAAAAAAAAAAAAAGAGTGAAGGAAGCAAAGTTCATTCACTTGACTGAGTTCTAGCATTCGTTGTTAAAAAGATGAAATTTGATCTTCAAAGTTGCCTAAAATTAGTATTTGGCCCGAGTTATCCATTTAGGAATGATAGTGGCGGCCAGATAAAGACATGTACCTCTATGCCCCCCCCCCCCTCTCTCTCTCTCTAATCAAGCATAGGGGCATGGAGAGCATTGTTTATATAAAAATAAACATTTTTTCAATTAATTTTCAATAATTGGATCAAATTCCAAGATTTCAATATTTTTCAGGTATCAAACCAAAACATTCGAGGAACATCATCATATTAGAGGAAAGACAAGCCAAATTATGCAAAATTGGAAAAAGGTTTCCGTGGACTTTATGATGCAGATTCAAGAGGCAACAGGATCGAGAAAAAAATAATTTATTTCCAATTGCTTTCTCATGTTTAGAAAAAATATTGCTCTAGTAAAACTATTATTTCTATTTAATATTTATGTTTTTGGTATAGTTTTTTCTTTAAGTTTACTTGGGTACTCATTTTTCTTTTCATATAAATAGACACTATCACAATCTTTATATTTAATGACAGAATTTTTTATTAGTATTTTCAATATCATTTTATTAGTAATTGATTTACCAACAAAATTATTCATGGAAATGCTCTATCGGTGAATTCTTTGTTGGTAGTTTTTTGTCCGTTGGTAATTAAAAAATTATTTTATCGATAGAAAACGGCGGGCAAAAAAAAAAATAGTTTCATTCTGTCAGTATTTCTCTTGGTAACTCCGTATGTAATTTCATCAGTAATTATTTTAAAATATTTTAAAAAATCTATTTTTCAAAACTATAAAATAATTAAATTAATATAAATCAACAGTACTTTATAATACTCAAAACACTTGCAAAAAAGAAAGAAAAAGAAAATCAACTCAAACAAATTTGCAACAAATAAATAACAAGAAAAAATAAATTCAACTAAAAAAATTCATATGAAAAAAATAAAGTTGCAATTGCTAAAAATTTAAAAATCCTATAAATAAATCAACTAAAACTTTATCTCAAATGGGGGAAAAAAATCCTACAACAACATTCATAAAATTATTAAGAATTAAAAAAATAAAATATAAAAACAAATATTGTGAAAGCAAAAACTCAAAAAAAAAATTCTTACCTTAATGTAGTTGCAAATGAAGCTAAGAAGAGAAGAAAACATAAAGTTTACTAATTAAAAAAACTAAAAATAAAAAAGAAGGAGAAAAATACATACTTGAACATAGAGGAGAAGACAAGTCAAGAAGAAAAGAGAAAGAAATGGATATTGATGTTTTTTACACATGGGGAAGAAAAAGAAAAAGAAGAAAGGAGTCTTGTTTATTGTGAAATTAAGGATTTCATACTTTTTGTTGGGTGTTATACTGACAGTTTTACTGATAGATAATTAAATATTAATATTTTTAAATATTCTATCGATAATGCAATCGGTAATATTTAATTTAAATTTTTAATTTAATAAAAAAATTTTAGAAACCATCAAATATCACCAACGATTTTTCAATCTGTCAATGATTCCATCTATAATATTTAATTTAAATTTTTAATTTAATTAAAAATTTTAGAAACATATCAAATAACACCGACGACTTTTAATCCATCGGTGCTTTCATCTTTAAAAAATAATAATTAAAGTGTAATTAAAGAGTAAACAATTCTAAAGCTCTCTGGAAAATACCAATTGAGTTTTTTGTTGGTGATTCCATATAATTAACATGATAAACAATGTTAACATTTTACCAACAGAATTACCGACAGAATAAATGTTGTCAGTAATTTCATTAGTAAAAAATAATACGTCATTATTTTTTTCCCCACTATAATTCTCTCGGTATATACCGAGAGTATATGTCTGCTGATAAAATCTGTTAGAAATTTACTAATAAAAATATTCCCTCAATATTTCCATTTGTTTTTATAGATTTTTTAGTGGTGAGAAAATCCTATATATTATTATATTTGCTAACTAGCCCTGCATGTATTTTTTCACATGTTCTTTCAATATTTTTATTGTATATCCTTATTCCTTTTTTTTTCTAGTTTCTAGCTTCTAATATTTTTTAATATAATATTCATTCTTCTCTTTATTGTTTTAAGTAACGGAAAAGAGATTACAAAATTGATTTTTAATGTTGTTTAACAAGTTTATATCTACATCTTAAGTATCAACTATACTAGAATATACTAGAATATTGTATTTTTTTTATTAATCCAAGTTAAAGATTACAATGTCCTTGATAAGTTATCACCGAGCATTTTTTTTCTCAACACTTACATTCATTCTTTAGAATTTTACATTGGTGTTGATGTTCCTTACTAATAACTAAGAGTTTATCTCGTAAACCCTTAAAGGTTTACAATTATATAAAATGTAACAACACTCTCTCTTAAAATAGATAATACAATAGCACTTAAGATATTTGAAAGTATATAAGTATAGTGAGTGAAAAAATTATATTTTTGTGCTTAATTATAAAGGTTCAATTAAGCATAATTTTAAAATATGTTAGAATTGATAATTTTCTAGCTAGTTTTGGTCTTGAAATAGTCTCTATATTTCATGTTTATAATCCTCTAGCATTTTTGCAAGAATGAGAGCTATTTATAAGTTTTCAAAAAAAAACTAGTTGTTTCTAGTTGTTAAGATCAATTTCAGATTGATTAAGTTAATTAGTCAATCGATTTCTGTATATTCCTAAGTATTTATTTTTTTTAAACAAGCAGTAGATCGATTTATACAGAATATCAGTTTTGACAATTTTAAACCTGATAAATATTGAACTAAGTGATTTTGATTTTATGAAATCATGTATCAATTATATAATGCATGCAATGTAAGGTATGTAGATTTATTTTAATTATGTTATCAAGTAAGATATAAAAATTTATATATAAAGCACTAAAATAAATACTTAAAGACTAAGTCTTCACTTATTTTATATCTTAGGCTTGTTGATTGATTTCTTCATTCAATCTTTCATACTTGTTGATAATATTCATATAAATATAAATATAAATATATTTAAATTTATTCTTAATTGAGTATATTATTAATATATTTTATATTTAATTATTATTATCAAAATACATACAAATATTAATACATGATCCAAAGTTCACCATTATTCACTATTTTTTTTCATATAATACCTAGTTTTTTCTATACAAAAAACCTTGTAGTTTATTAGGTTTTTCTATCTAAAAATCTTAACTAATCTAATTGGTTTTCTTAAAACCATAATATCTCATTGATCTATTTTGATTCACTTAATTATTTTTATTAGAGAAACGTGTCTTCCAAAATTTGGATTGGATCAAGTCGTCGCTCGCCAATGATTTGGGCCGACCTGCTTGCCTGCTGGGATTCCGATCACTTTGCTTGTTTTTTACCCCTGTCTTGGTTCTTCTTGCATCGTACCATTTTCAATGCTTCTCAAACTCGTGTTCAAAGAAGACAAAAAGAGGCCGTCAATGGAATGAACGTTGCGTTGTTGTATAACTGCGACTGTTTAATTCTTCTTTTTATTTTTGCTATAAAGGAAATATTAATGAATTGTTTCTTCCCTATCCAAGTGGTCAAACCTAAGGAATTCTAGGTTAACTATAAAACAAAATACCTTCGAAAAAGATAAAAACATGAATTTATATCTTCGATACTCTGTCGGACAACGGCTATCATCTTTGAAAGTACATGACTCCATTCTGTAATGTGGTAATGCATTTTTAAAAGTATTTTTAATTTAAAAATATGTTGAAATAAATTATGTTAATTTTTTATATTAAAACATTAAAATCATAAAAAAAACACTACAAAAATATATTAATTTTTAATATTTTTTTCATGCTAAAAAACACGAAAAAGTATTTTTTTTAATTCAATATTTTTTTCATGCTAAACAACCTTTTAAAATGCATCTAAATATAATTTAAAAGTAAAAAAAAAAAACAAACGAACTTGGAAACTACATAATGAGACAATATAATTAAATATCTTAATGAATCGTTATGGTTTCTCTCATGAATCAATATAATTTATTGCTAAAATGAACACTATTTGTTTCACTGTCCGATTTATGACCAATTTATTGTTTAATTTGACTTCATAGTTTAACAATTATGATTATATGACATTCGAATTAAACAATACTTGTTTGAAAATAAGATTGATTAGTAATTCATGCTTGTACTCTGAAATGATTAAATCACATGCATGAAAAAAAAAGGATAAAAGAAGAAGGTTCCTTTTAAATTCCTTAATTCTATGGTAGATTTAATAGTTGATTCAAAGTATGACTATAATATAAAAATATTTGCATGAACAGACAGCAAGCTAGCTACCATATTTTCAATCATAATGGAAAGCTTTTAGCAAATATTTTTGGATCAATAAAAGTGAAGGGTTCTATTTGTTGTCAAAAATATGTAGCAATTATTGAGATAAACTAAAAAGAACATAAATTTTCAAACGTTGTTTGGTAATCTGTGTACATCTATAAAAGTGAAAAGTTTTTATTTTCATTATATCAAAATATGGTTATATAATATGTATTTATAATAGATTCTAAATCGTCCAGGAAAATCTAGCCACTCATATTAATAATTTTTTTTCTAGTACCCCTTTATCATACTGCTCTCCTTCACTTCACTCAAACAATTCTATGTCATTTCGCTCCGCTTTGCTTGGTATGCTCCACTCCTGATATTTGTTTATCAGCCATAAACGACAACAATTGCAAATGTTTTTGGATCAATGAAAGTGAAGGCTTCCATTGATGCTTTGTATTTGACGAGATTGGAAAATATCTAAACAGATATGAAAGAATTGATGGGTTTGATGACACCTGCTAAAAACAATTATATAGTTTAAGTCAATATAGTATTATATAGATGATGAAGATAATTATTATTTTATAGACTTAAATGTTTTTTAAACTTTATTTAAATCTTATATTATAATTATATTGTGTTAGACTAAAGTTTAGAGAGATTAGTTTTAGAAAGATAAACTATAGTTTCATGACTTTGACTGATCTTAGATCTGGAAAGATAAAGTCTTATTTCTATATATTTTTTTAAGATAGATATTTAATATAAATATCTATGATATATATAGATATATTTATAAAAAGTATATATTGAATAAAACATTTGTATAGTTTTTTCATGTGCATGTTACCAAACTCTTAGAATGAGGTTGGGTTGGTTAGTTATATGATTCCTCTCTGCCATCTCTCTTTCATAGAAATCTCTTACTTCAAGACATTGAATTAAGTAGATACGAAGCAGTTTAGCAATAGAGGAAAACATAGCGTATTGCAGCATCTGGTTATTAAATTTATAAATTAATGCAAGGACAAAGGAGGACCGGAGTATAGCATTCGGAATTGGCTAACTCCCGAACGCAGAGGTTGTGTTTTTCTATACTTTGACTAAATTAAATATTCATTGTTTATTATATTTCACATGCACTTGATTTCTTCTTCTTTTTTTCTGAATAAGAACAAACCTCAGTATATTTTATAAATCTCCTAATTATTCTAAGTTTTTATAAAAAATACATATTTTAACTTAAATTTAAAATTTATTATATAAATTTTAAACTCTTTATTTTTACGCCATATTTCTTAAAAACACATATATATACTTAACCATTACAGTATGTCGAGGTATTCTCCTACATATGTTCAAAGTCTTTGATATAGTGACGTAAAATAATTTTTTAAATATTTTTATTTATAAATATATTAAAATAATATTTTTTATATTATTTTTTAAAAAATTAATCAGAAAAATAATTTAAAATAAAATATTTAACACTTTTAAAAAATATAGTCGAATGCAAAAATAAACACAACCAATAACTACAAAAACATTTGTTGCACAGGAATTTGAGATATGGAGAAAGACGAATTATCATAAAAGAATTGAAACCATTGAATTGAAAATATGGTGAAATAGATTGGAGGTGAAATTGAGAAGTCTTAAATGTACGAGAATTATAGATTTAAACTAGGATAACACTGCTAATATTCAACCCGCCAAACTCTCTAAATTCTTCTTATCCATTTGATATATTAGTCATGATTAATATATATAAATTAGTGAATAAATATTCCTTATTTTCTAATAGAAAAAATCCCAACTACCTTTCATCAAACCTCAAATACTCTTTTATATCATTAAAATTATTTTCTCTAACATAAAAGTCCAAAATTCCAAAAAATCTTTGTTTGATTAGCACGGTGGCACCACCAATTTGGCACCCACACACCATTTATTGTTCATCAGCCCCACCAAACACAATGCTTATCAAGTTTGTGTGTTTGGAATGAGGTGTGGCAATATATGATTTGTTTTTTATACTAAAAAAAACTTGTTTTTTATGGTAATTATTTTGTATATAAAATATATTGTATATTAAAAAAAAATCATATCTTATCGCACCTCTATCTCAAACATTATTTTTAAATAATTATTTTACAATTGATACATATAATTATTCAAAATATTTGGATTAAAAAAATAAAAAAAATAAAAAATTTTGGTTAACCCAATAAAAAATTTAGAATAACTCAATAACTCAAGTCAAAATCAAACAATTTAATTTTAATTTTTTTAATTGATTTTTCTTGACTTGTAACATGAGACTTGAACAAGTCAACCAGTTACTTATTAAAATTATTCTTTAAAGCTATGATTTAGTATTTAAAAGGTGTTTAAGGGTATAGTAGTGATTATTTTTAAAGATATTTTTTATTTAAAAATATATCAAAATATTTTTTATATTTAATATCATCACATTAAAACAATATATAAAACACAAAAAAATAATAAAATAAAATAAAATATATTTATTTTAAATACTTTTAAAATGTAAAATCAAATAAATTATTAGATTTGTACCAAATAAGAAAACATTAAAGTTGTACTATGCCAAGAGCGATGGCTGTCGATTTCCTTCTATAAATACGGATACAAAATCCCCCACTTAGACCACAACTATTAATTCTTCTAATAATGTCTGCCACTATGTTGCAAGTAGCTGATGGCCTCGCTTTGCCAGGAGCCAAGCATCTTCCACACACCTACAAGGATCCCATTTCCAATCTTCCAACCCTCCCTGAGGCTCAGGTATCTGATAGCTCCATCCCCATCATTGATCTGGAAGCCCTTCATGGTCCTCGCCGCTCCGATATTGTCAAGCAACTTGGCCAGGCATGCCAGCACCAAGGTTTCTTTGCGGTAGGAGTTTCTTTTTTTTCTTGAAAATCTTTCTGTTGGAGTTTATACTCGATGCTAATTGTGCTAAATGGTATATGGTGGTGCTAGTTTTTCATGAATGGAAGTTGTCATTTTCTTGAAAACTGGTTATAGCACGATGACATTTTCCCAGAACTAGGAAAGTGGAGAAGATAAGGAACCACACATGTAAAAGACGAGACTCCATTGCAAATACACAGCAAAGTAACAGAGCAGGTCCACATAGGCCAGCTATCGAACACCTTGTGGACATTGTACAGAAAAAGCCATAATAGTATAACTACGGACAGGTTACAATAAGGGTTAAACAGAAAATGAAAGAAAATAATTCTTGAAAATTACCAAAAACAAAGCAAAAAAATCCTCTTCTGAACTACTTATGGGAAAAGAAATGATTCAAAATCTGCAATCTTCCAGAGTAATAAAGTGGTCCTGTTATATGGAATTTTCATGGGAAGACATACAGTGTTTGGCAGTTGTTTCTGAAGTCCTTTGGCAACAACCTTGCCTCTCGCAGCATGCTACTGTGCTTGCTGTTAATTTTTATTTTTGGCAGTAGTTGTAGTTTGGTGTACTATATTCTCTTAATTTGTATATGCTTGAAATCTAGCTAGTTCTCACAAATCTATTGTTTTTCCTTCTTGTCAGGTGAAGAATCATGGAATTCCAAGGACAACGGTTAGCAACATATTCGACACAACAAGAGAATTCTTTCATCTGCCAAAGGAAGAAAGAATGAAATTCTACACTCCTGACCCTAACAGTGACATCAGGCTAATGAATGCTTATAAAGATGAGGTTGCAAATGTCTTTGTAGCAAGGGAATCGTTGAAGTTCCATTGTCACCCTGTTGAAAATTACGTGAATAAATGGCCAACAAATCCTCCTTCCTTCAGGTAAACAAAAGCTAGCACACGTTATTATAATCTTTTTCTATAAAAATTCGCTTGTCGTAATTGTTCCATCTAGTTCTTCGACAAACCCCTGACATGCGCGAGTCATGGAGGGTGTAGATGAGATAGTCTTGGCAGGCACCGATGCCTAGCACTAGCCCATTGGAGATTTTATAGTAATAGTAATTAGATTGTTTGGTGCTGCATGTGTGTTAACATTTGATTGCTGACAGGAAGTATGCCGCCGAGTATTTGACAAATGTGAGGAGGGTGGAGATAACACTACTTGGTGCAATATCAGAGAGCTTAGGCCTGGAAAGAGATTATATAGAGAAGAAATTGGGTGGACATTATGTATCTTTGAACTACTACGGAGCTTGTGAACAATCAAATCTCGAGCTTACTTATGGAGTGCGTGCCCATACTGATCCAACTATAATAACTATTCTATTGCAAGATGATGTGCCTGGACTTCAGGTTCTAAGTGAGGGCAAATGGATGGATGTTAATCCTATTCCAGGCACAGTGGTTGTCCATGTTGGAGATCTGCTGCAGGTAATCATTTATATCTTTTCATGTATAGTTTTAAGCTAGATTTCCTTAATTGCCATTGACAGTCAATGCCCTATTCAGGGAAACTACATTAATTGTAGTATTTAATATAGACTTCTGAACCACCAAATTGGGTTAATGACTTTTTATATGACTTGACTTTGTGTTGAAAAACACAACAAAATAATTGATTTTGACATTAATAAATGAAGGTACCATGTACATGTCATAAGTCTTTTCATATCAATTTTATGGTGTTTATACAATAAATATGAGCAGTTATTCAGTGAAATCCATAAAATTTCTCGATTTTCAAAGTGTATATGCGGCTTCCCAAAATCTTCGAAAATCCCAAACTTCCCCAGAACTAGTTATTTTCTGGGTACTTTTACGAAATGCTTCTCCTTGAATAAAAAAACTACAGTCAGACCTTCCAATTCTACAGCTTTGGATTTGTCACTGTATGTTTGTAGGTAAAAATACTAGCATGCTACGTCTTGCTCTCTTTGTTGTGATACTTACTTTTTTCTCTTGTGTTTCTTTGGTATCAGGCAATTAGCAATCATAGATTCAAGAGTTTGCTCCATCAAGCTATGGTGAATTGTGAGAAGGAGCGTATGTCCATCGCCTCCTATTGCTATCCATCATCTGATGCCATGATTGGACCTCCTAAGAAGTTGATAGACAATGATCATCCTGCTGTCTATAAAGATTTCACGTTTAAAGAATTCAGTGAGCAAATGTGGAAAGTAATTTCTTTTACTGATACGCGTTTGGACTCGTTCAAGTGTTCTACTGCCTGACCCTCTGCTTCTGAGATGGCATATGCACTTGTATAATAAGAGAGAACATGTAGCAGTTTTGCTGAATAATAAATATCTTTTAGTTGCTTTTGGTAAATAACTAATTTACACGGCAAGCAATACTGTAGTATGAATAAAAAAAATTGAATTTTTTTTTTTAATGAATGTTCATGTTACATGAAATTATATGAAATTGTTATTAAATTAAGTTTAATGGATCAAATCTCTCAATCCAACTCTCTTAATCTAAATTCTTATCTAAATTTACTCATCTAAACTAAATTTAAAATAAAAATATGTAAAAATTGCCACATAACCCATTAACCTAATCAACTTTGTAATTAAAAAAATATATTTTACTTAAAAAAATAATTTAAATGTCATAATTCAATTTTAACTTCTTTTTTTATGCAGATATAAATAAATCAAATTACTGAAATAAAAAAATATTCATCATATATACCTTGTTATCAAATACAAGCTTCTTGGATTTTTTATTACTTCCTATCCCACCACACAGTAACACAGCAGCTTCCACCCGTTCCTCTCTTCCCTGTGGCGGCACCGCCAGCCACCACTAACCATCCATTCTTCTCCAACACGTTACCAAACCAGACCGATCCACCAGAAGCCACCACAAATTGACACACCAACACCAGCAGCTCCACCCCACGACCAGAAGCCAGCGACGCCTCATTCACCAACCATTAGCTAAAAAAACTCATCTTCACCAACACTGAACAACAACAACACTGCCTCTATCTCCTCCACCTGAAAGAACAAAGACCCATTAACCCGAAGAGACCCTTCAACCTCCAGTCGATATCCCAAGCTCCAGCAGCACCAGCAACCCAGACCAGTCCCCATCGTCATGAACCAAGCTAACCCACATTGTCCTCTAACTCTCACGCTATTGTCTCTTCTTTCCTTCGCCAACCACCGAAAGAAACAACCCCGTTTGATATTGGTGGGAGAAACCACTTATGGTGGCTTTGAAACACTCAGAGGGAATAAAATACACTCTTTTATTTCAAGAACAACAAGCTTATAATAATGAAAAGTTTACAATAACAATCCCTCTTTCTTTTTTTCTTTTTTTTTCTCTAGTGTTTCTCTCAATCTTTCCACACATAATTGCATAAGTTTAACTATATATTTATACACGAAATCAAAACAAGAAAATTCAACCTTCAAGTGTGAAGGCGGTTGTGGCCGACGGTGTGAAAGTGGTTGGCGGCATGCAGCTGGCGGCATGCGGCTGGTCGGTTGGTGGCTGGGCGGTGACAGCTGGTGGCTGCCTTCCTTGACCTTCTGGATTGAGTTTACTTCAACAAATCTCCCCCTTAAACTCAATCGAGGGATGTCATGCCAAGCATGAACTTCATTCTGATAAATGTTTCTTCCTTCAATGGCTTTGTATTTTTGCACTTCTTCTTTTGCATTCTTCTTTGTTTTATAGGTAAAGAAACAAAATAAAGTTGTATCTTCCATGACTTGAGTAGCATCGTACAACTCGTCTAGATTTCTCATCTTTCTTGGTCCTTCTAATGAGGATGTTGATGATGGTTCTGCTGATGATGGTGTTGATGATAATTCTGATGTGTTTCTCCTGTTGAATACAAGAAATCTGTGTACCGGACTTTGTGGCTCATCTTCTGGTAGTATTGGACCTTCTGCAAGTACTGTTGGTACTTCTTCATCTTCAAGGATCAAATCAGTGCTGATCCATTTAACTGCTTCTTGGTCATCATTCCATTGCCAAGTTTTATCTACTTCAAAGATAACATCTCTGCCCATAATTACCTTCTTGGTGATGGGATTATATAGCATGTATCCCATTCTTCTCTCACCGTATCCGACAAAGATGCATTTCTCACTTTTATCATCGAGTTTGGTCCTTCTTACATCTGGGATCTTTACATATGCCACACAACCAAAGACTCGAAGATGAGTAACACTTGGTTTGTGACCACTCCATGCTTCTTGTGGAGTGACAGCTTGCAAACTTCTGGTTGGACAACGGTTCAACAAATATATTGTACATGATACAGCTTCAGCCCAGTATTGCTTGGGCAGCTTCTTTGCTTTGAGTAGACTTCTTGCCATATCAAGAATTGTTCGATTCTTCCTCTCAGCTACACCATTCAGCTGTGGTGTATAAGCTGGTGTTGTTTGATGTCTGATGCCTTGTTGTGTACAAAAGGCTTCAAAGTCATTTGCTGTATATTCTCCATCTTGATCAGATCTCACGGTTCTGATCTTATAACCACTTTACTTCTCAATAATTGCTTTAAAATCTTTAAAACAATTAAACACTTATGACTTCCTCTTCAGAAAATATACCCAAGTCTTTCTGCTAAAATCATCAATTAAAGTGAGGAAGTACCTATTTTGTCCAGTCGACATAGGCTTTATAGGACCACACACATCTGTGTGTACTAACTCTAGTGGCTTGTTTGCTTTCCAATTGACTTCTTTGGCAAAACTAGATCTGTGATGTTTGCTGAGGACACAACTCTCACAGACTTCTTCTGGATGATCAATGTGGGGCATACCTTTGACCATCTTCTTGCTTGCTAGCATCTTCAGACTTGTGAAATTTAGATGTCCAAGCCTCAAGTGCCAAAGTCATTCTTCACTGTTGGTGATGGCACTCAAACACTTTGCTGCATCATATTGGATGTTTAAAGGAAACATCCTATTCTTGAACATTTTCACATAGGCAATTAATCTCCCATTGTAGTTTGTAATTGTCAGATGACAATTCTTCACGTAAAGTGTATAGCCTCTCTCCAAAAGTTGACCTATGCTCACCAAGTTCTGCTTTATGTCTGGGACATAATAGACATCGGCGATATAACTTTGATCGCCATTCTTCAACTTGATTGGGATGTTGCCTTTACCTTTGAATGGAACTTTTGACGTATCTCCAAAGGTGACAAAACCTTGTATGGTCTCATCTAGATCACCAAATAAATCTCGTTGGCCCTATATATGATTGCTGGCTCCAGAATCAAGATACCAAATATTCTCTTGATTTTTGTCAAGTTCTTGTTGGACAAATAATGCAGCTGCTCCTCTGTTGTTGGTATTCTCTTCTGCATAGTTGACTTGCTCACGTATCTCTAGTGGAGCTTTCTTTTGACATTCAGTGCTATAGTGGCCAAATTGATTGCAATTATAACACTGAATATTCCTCTTGTCACGGTTATTGTAACCGCCTCCTCTTCCTCTAGGAGTGAATGCTTGTTGTCCTCAACCTCCTCTAGTGGTGTTTCTACCACCTCTTCCTCTAAAACCTGTATTCCAAGAACCTCTGCCTTGAAATCATTGAAATCCTCCTCGTGTTTGTTGACTTCTTCCTCGAGTGGTGTATCCACTTGTTGAAGTCTCCCCTTGCTCATATCTGTCTTTGAGAGACAACTTTGCTTGTAAGGCATGCTTAATTGCCTTATCTCCATTTCTTTTTACAATCTTCTGCTCATGAGCTTGCAAAGAATTCATAAGTTCATCCACTATTAACTTGTCCACTTCTTTGGACTCTTCAATAGCGACAACAACAAAATCAAATTTTGGATCTAGGGATCTCAAAATTTTCTCAGTAATTCGAGCATCTGAAAGGGATTCTCCATTTTTTCTCATTTGATTAACTATCACCATAATTCTTGTGTGATAATCAGAAATGGATTTTGAGGACTTCATTTGTAGCAATTCAAATTCACCTCGTAAAGATTGGAGACGAATCTTCTTTATTCTGTCAGCACCTTTGTATTTTTGTTGGAGAGCCTCCCATATTTCTTTTGATGTTTATGCGAAAGCAATGATTTCAAATGTCACTTCATCAAGACCTTGATAAATGATGGTCTTTGCTTTGTTGTCTTTCTTTCTATTGGCCTTGAGGACTTGCTTCTGTACCTTTGGTAAAGCATCTTCTGATTCTTTAGACTTTGGTTCATCATAACCATATTGCACAATGTCTATACATTCTTGTGAACCAAGGAATGCCTTCAATTTGATGCACCAACTATCATAGTTGTTTTTGGTTAGCTTCGGGATGAGTGTTTGTGCATTTTCTGTAGTCATTTTGCTCTTTAAATGACTATATCACCTTTTGGGAGTTGAATTTGGCAAAATCGACACCGTAGATGGATCCGGAATGGTCCAAATAGTAGGAAATTGGTTTGACTTTGTAGAAAACGGGTCATAAATGGGGCGAATCGGTCCAAAAACCAATTCGGGTGGTTTGCTGGGTTGAACCGGGAATATTCCAAGGAATATTCTTTTTGGCTTGACTTCAGAATATGGCTCGGAGCTTGGCTTGGCTTCGGAATATGGCTTGGAGCTTGGCTCGACTTTGGAATATGGCTCGCGGCTCAAATATGGCGTGCATGTGGCTCACTCGTCTTCTTCCTTGGGGCGCGTGGGCTATAGTGCTGACACTTCAGACGGAGAGTGTGGTCCACCCTGTGCTCCGATTGATCTGATTTTTGCATCGTTGAGTTCGTATTGATGAGCTCTACACTTTGGAATTATCAAAACTTGTTTTTGACAACTTTGAAAATTCAGATATTTCCCAAAAATACCTCTGTTTTCTGACGAACGAGGCTCTGATACCAATTGTTGATGGAAGAAACCACTTGTGGTGGCTTTGAAACACTCAGAGGGGATAAAATACACTCTTTTATTTCAAGAACAACAAGCTTACAATAATGAAAAGCTTACAATAATAACCCCTCTTTCTTTCTCTCTAGTGTTTCTCTCAATCTCTCCACACATAATTGCATAAGCTTAGCTATCTATTTATACACGAAATCAAAACAAGAAAATTCAACCTTCAAGTGTAAAGGCAGTTGTGGTTGACGGTGTGAAAGCGGCCAGTGGCTGGCGGCTGGTTGGGTGGTGGCTGGGCGGTGACAGCTGGTGGCTGCCTTCCTTGACCTTCTGGATTGAGTTTACTTCAACATTCCAGTCACACGACAGCAGCGAGAAGTTTGAACTAAATCGCCACTCCAATCGACCAGGTTCTGCTCCTTCCATGGCAGTTGTCGCTACACGACGTCGGGTGATGGCTCCACTCCTTTTTTTGTTTTTTTTTTAAAACAAAAAAAAATAGAATTTAGTTTTTATTTGATTGGGGAAATAAAGATTTTTATTGGAGTCGCCATCTAGTAATTTGAGGGAACTAGAAATCCAAAATTAGACACTGGTCCCAGAAATTCGGGTACTGGGTTAGTTATGATTAAGGGAAGGTAGACACCACCCTTAAAACATCATTTCAGAGAAAGATTACCTTTACTTATGTGTTTTTCTTATTTTGATTCAAATGCTATTATATTTTGAGCTTATTTGTAAATTTTTTTAACATGGTTAACATCGATCCCTAAAAATAGGAGACACGTTAAAAATGACATCAGTCCCTAAAATTAGGAGACTTTGTCTAAAATATCGATGTTTATTCCTAAAAAGGAGAGTTACGTCTGATTTACCAAAATAAATAATAATGGACATAATCCATATTTGGTAGTTAAATTTTTGACATCGGTCCTTTTCTATAAATAAAAGAGACGTGTCGATAAATAATATTTATTTTGTAAAATAAAAATTATTTTGATATCATTGACAAATAGATATATCAATTCTTGAAAATTGGGTTTTTGACCCATGAACAGTGATATGATAAAATGGGTGTTGAACCCACATCGTTATTTATTTTGGTTTATTTTTGTTTTTTTCACATGCAAAAATTTACAAGTATTTATATATAAAAATATTAAAAAATACCATAAAATATCATAGAAAATTACCTGAGTACCCCTGTATAGGCAAAAGACTGAAGTACCCTCGGATTTATCGAAAATTTATGAAAATGCCACTGGCGGCGCGTGTGGCTCACGCGCGGTTACTGTTGACGGCGGGGAAATTTTCCGGTGAGATTCTGGCCAAACGATGGTCGATTCTGGTAGATTTGAGGACGAGGATTCTGATGGTAGTGGTATCGTTGGCCGTTGATGGCTGAGGAGGGAGAATCGACGACTTGAAGGTCGATTAGCCGATGACGGTCGCGGCCTTTATCCTGCCAAACTAGCCGGTGAAAAAGTGTAAAACTGCCGGTGTTTTGCTTCAGAGGAGGCGATTCACGTTTCTGTGGGGGTTTCGCGGCTTAAAACGGCCGGAAATGGGAGATCGGTGGAGAGAGAGAGAATCGCCGGCGAGAGGAGAGAGAAGCTTTTGGTTTTGCTACGGCGTGGACGAGTGTATGGTGCGCTCGTGCGTCTGAAGGCTGTGAACCGTTAGATCTCGGATGAACAGATCGTGTGGCTGTGATTCGTTTGATCTTCAAGTTGATCGGACGGTCAGGATTGAATGGGCTACGATCTGGTGTGTCGCGGTGTACCGAGTGCTTGGTACACCTGCTGACGTGGCACAACAGGATCGAAGGACATATTATTTGAAAGGCTGAGATTGATTTGGGTTTTAATCTGGTGTGGTAAAGCCTATTGTATTCTAAGAAATCAAAGGCTCAGATCTAAACACTATTAGATCTAACGGTTGAGATATTTTTGGTATTTTTTAATTTGTTAAAAAAAAATTTAATATCTTACTATGGTGTATAAAAAATATAAGAAAAATGAATAGTACCGAAATAGTAACTAAATAGTAATGCGCGAATTGAAATTAAGAATAAATTTTTTATTTTTTTTCCTCTTTCTTGATTTCATTGGCTATTTATAGCCAATGAAATCAGACAACAAATTAAGTGATTATGAAAATAATCATAAGATTGTTAAAATTTTCAACATCCACCGATTACTATTTGTTTTATTATATATAATAATACTAAATAATAATAATAATATTTATTTATAGGGGTAAAAATTAAAAATTCAAATCAGTATTATAAAAAGTTTTTCATCCGCTAAAAATCAATTTTAAATTACAAAAAAATTTTTTATATAGGTATCAACTCGATGGACCGGGTTTTTTGACCAAAAATACCAGTTTTGACTAAAAATACTCCGAAACTCATTTTTTATCGCGGTCGTCATGGTGGGACCCGTATTAACCCGGTGGACTCGGTTTTGACCGAAAATGACAGTTTTGACCTGAAACAGCCCAAAACTCATTTTTCATCCCGGTCGACATGGTAGGACCCGTATTGACCCGGTGGACTCGGTTTTGACCCGAAACAGCCCGAAACTCATTTTTTATCCCGGTCAATATGGTGGGACCCGTATGGACCCGGTGGACTCGGTTTTGACCGAAAATAACGGTTTTGACCCGAAACAGCCCAAAACTCATTTTTCATCCTGGTCGACATGGGAGGACCCGTATTGACCCGGTGGCCTCGGTTTTGACCCGAAACTCATTTTTCATCGCGGTCGATATGGTGGGACCTCTATTGACCCGGTGGACTCGGTTTTGACAGAAAATGATGGTTTTGATCCGAAACGACCCGAAACTCATTTTTTATCCCGGTCGACATCATTTAACCCGTATTGACCAGGTGGACTCGGTTTTGATAGAAAATAACGGTTGACTTGAGAAAATATATTTTAAACTTTTTTTTTCTTTTTTTTTTCTTCTCTTTTTTTTATTTATTATATTTTTTATCATGAATAATAAAATAAAAAAACATTCAAAAATTTTTAGTAATCTAAAATTTGATTACAACAGCAGTGATGAAAAACAGCTAAACCAGAAGACAGAAGACGCAGCGGGGAGAGAGAGAGAGAGAATTAAAACTGATTGTTTATGTTAATTATTTGGATTTGCAGGTGATGGTGAAATTCATAAGTAGCATAAAAAGAAAGAGGATGAAGAGCTGTTTTAGATCCGCTAATATCCCCTTTTTACCGGCAGCAATTCGTGGATTCACGTACAGACAGTGGTGATGGCGTATGAAGCCCACGTGCCGCCACAGCTCTTGCACTTCTAAAAGTTCTAGCGGTTCCTCCATCATATTCCGACCATTTGGTTTTTTATCCAGAAGACGATTTGTTTAATTGTGTTCGATAATGTTCAATAAATATTTATAATGGTAAGGTGTGTTTTAATTAGTGAAATAAAGGGTGTGTATATATATATATATATATAATATTTTTATATGGTTAGCATTTTACATAATAGTTGCCTAGCCATAATTTTTTAAATATGAGATAAATTATTAATAAATATTTAATATTTAATATTATATAGATATGTGTTATATAAAGAAATATACTAACTTAAATCAAGTAAAATTTTAAAAATAAAAAAATTTACATTATAATTATTCTCTTCAATATTTTATATTTTAAAACTACTTCATAATAATTTTATTTTTAATCTTATTAAAAATATATTTTTCAATATATACAACAAATTTTTATTTATTTATTTCTAAATCTTTCAAGGACTATGAAAGTTGTTAAGAATAATTTTATGCTGACATATGATATATAGCATCTAAAATTATATGTAACTTAAAAGGATTGTCATAAATTAATGTTGTTCTTGTTAACTTGTTGTTTTGTATAAATAAATTAAATATAAATATTAAATATTTTTTTAATTTATTTATTATGTCTCTAATTTTTTTAGTTATTCTGTACTTCACTTTGAATTACTAGTATCATCACTATTTTTCATATAAATTCATAGCAAAATACTTATTAATTCATTAAAACTCATTTTACTTCATATTTCTTAATATATAATATTACTTATACACATATTAATTCAACAAACCCATAAATTATTATAAACTTTAATATTTTCAAAAACTAATTAGTATAGAAAAGGAAGCTAATAAGTAGCTAACAAAAAAATTATTTTTTTTTTAAATTATAAGAATAATGGCCACCTTTTGTATTCATGTGGCTCCGCCACTATATATAATTATTCTTTTATATTTTTTTTTAAGTAAAAACGTACGCTCTATAACATGTTTATATAGCCCATAAAAAAATTCATCCAAATAAAATGGCTATTATATATATATATATAATCCATCATTTTTTTATATTTTTTTAAAAGAACAATCACAAGGTTTTTTTTAATAAAAGAAACAAAGCTAATTTTTAATCATTGTAGAGTTCAACCTAGAATTATTTTAACTTTTGAGTTAATAAATATTGTGGTTACTATTTTTAATTCTAGCATTAATAAACATGAAAATGAAGATAAATGATTCTATTAGATAATTTAGTTCACTAAAACTTTAAATTATTTTCTCTTAAATCAATATTTCATAAATAATTAACACAATCAACATGTTTATTTCAATTTAACGAGATGAATTTTAATCAACATTAACAAATTCTTTTTGAAGTCTAGAACTCGAATTCTTTCATTAAAAATATATAAAAGTAAACTAAGAATTACAGAAGGATTTTAGGATTTATTATTATTATTAGTAAGTCGAGGGGTTTGAATTACTTTTATTAGTTTTAAGCCACCCGTTGGAGGCTGATCTAGAACTATTTTGACAATTGAAAAGACCAGGAATGCACGCTGTGCCTTTCGAAGAAAATATATTATTTTGATGGCGTTTGATTTTTTGACTTCCATAGTTTCCAGTCAATATTCTTATCTTTTATAATAATTTAGCAACACTAGCAGTAGATTATAAGGTTCCAAAACTTAAATTACGAGACTTGTCTAGACTCTGGAATGTGGCTGTGCGAGCCTGAATTAATATATTATAACGCACAAGATTTTGGAGATAACAATTTATACCATTCCAAGAAAGATCATAGTCCAATTAAGGATTTATACTTGTGTGTATTAAAAATTTACAGTTGCACTTTCTTGACCTACTTGGGCTCGTTCTTCTCTTTTTCCCCCAACAAACAGCCTAAATTTGAATTAATTTTAAACACAAAAACATATTACCATATAAAATAAAAACTATTTAATAAAAAAATATCTTTTCTTTTTACAACTTTTTTAATACACCTCAACAATAAATTAAATTTAATAAATAAATTAAGATAATGTTTAATGGGTGCCTTGGAGACAACCATTAGCTGTTTCCTTGTTTTATTTCTCGAGCCAATTTAAAGCATAAAATTCAAAGCTATATATATGGATTTGAATATATTTAACTCCATATAATCCGAACATATTAAGAATTATATGGAGATAAATATATTTTTATTTGTTTGGCAAAAATTGTTTTCTTTCATTAAAATTTCGCGTAGATGATCATCAGAGCTATAAGATTTATTTGATCCATCATTCATTATTCATTAACTGAGTATAAACCCTTTCGAGTGACAACATTCTTTAGAACTCCACTCTCTTAAATTAAAATTTCCTGTAAATTAACAACAGTCAATTCACTCGGCATTGTACAAATTTAATTTTTGAGGTAGATCGAGTGCCAATTTATTCCTTAATGTCATTTTTCCTTGAACAATTCAACTTCCAATTTCACTTGACATCCTGTTATAATAAAAATTCCACCATATGAATATATATAAATGCTTCTAAGCAGAGTACTAGAAGCTTTGTGCAAATGTAGACATACTATGCCTTTGGGATTTTCCACAATCGCTTCATTTTTTCGCCATCCTTATATCTAGAACTATATATTTTGAATCTTGAGAAACATGCACGATATGACATAATTTGGAGAAGAAAATGTTATTTTGATGGCGTTTGATTCCTGCAATTTGGAGGAAAACATGTTCCATTCCTCTTTAATAATCTTAAAAGTCTCCTACATGTAATTAATAAAGCTTAAATAGTAAAACTCCTCTAGAATGTGAAGACTATATTGATCCATAAATTCCTGAAATTATAAATTAAAACTGACCACTAATTATCCACAATTATGAAGTTTATAGGAGTAGTAAGCAAACAAATAATTACAAGTTGACAAATATCCGCCAGGGAGAAGAACATAATAATTAATTAGTCGTGGAGCATTATTTCAGAAAATCAATGGAAACGTCTTTACTTGAGTGATACCTCATCCTGGAAAAAAAAACAATAGCATACGACAGCGTAGACCAAATTGTTACATGCAACTGATTATCGGTTCGGTTCAAAAGATATGTTCAGATAGTGAAAGAAATTTTCTGCTGTGCAATGCTTCAAAGATAAGGTTGAATATTGCTACAACAACTTCCAATTATTGGTTACTTAATTCTTTTGGACAAAGGAGAATGTTTATGTTGATCTAATTTATTCACACAAAATAAATTAAAATCAACTAAAATCTTAGTAATTTGAAATCATGCAAAAAGAAAAATTAAATTAAAGATAGAGCCTTTCTTGATGTTAACAAAGAAGATGGGGAGGTTTTGAGATAAATGTTTTTTGATTTTAGGATTTATTTGGAATTGTTGTAGCCGTGATAGTTTAAAATATTTTTTATTTATAAATACATTAAAATTAAGTTTTTTTTATTTTTAAAAAAATATTTTTAATATTAGTATATCAAAACAATATAAAACCATTAAAAAAATTATTTTAAACAAAAAAAATTTAAAATCATTTTTAATAAACCTCTTTAAATAAAAGTAAAAGTTTCTTGAAGTTAAATCTTACATAAACTCATAATTATTTAATACTTATATTATAAATTTAATTTAAAAAAGAGTATTAAAATTCAAATTCCTCATCACGGGGTTATTAAATATATAATATCATTTTGATCTCTTGGTAGATAACTTGAGAACTTAATTAAGTAATCGGATAAAACCCACCAAAAGTTTTTACTTCACAATAAAACTTATAATTTTACACTTAATTAACGATTTCAGACTTACGGACAAATTGAAACTGTAATACTGATTATTAAAGATAACTAATTTTTTTTTAAAAAAAAGGTTCATTGCAAATAAAACTTATAATTATAGTGTTGTCCTGATCAATGGAGAACATATTTTTAGGAGTTAGCCTACTTGATAGACAAGTCTTGAAGATCCTACGAACTTTTATCATTTCAATGCTTTCAGCTACTTTAGAATTTCATGCTCAACAAGTCTCCGAGTGGGCTTAACTAGCCATCTGCAACCTTTCTGAATAGTCTGGACGACAAACCGGATCGGTGGCGTATAGCTGAACAAGAGTACAAGACTTTTCTCCATTACAAATATTGGTATTCCTCAAATTAACGTGTAGGTGTAGATTAACGAAGGCTTCTCTGAATGGATGGAAAAGAGAAATTCAATTCCGTGAAATCTTTTGTTGGCTTGAAGAAGGCCCGAATCAAAAGCCTTCGGAGATCCGTTTCGGGCATAATGGCTTTAAAATTATATTCCACAAAAGGTAGTTTCCTCAGGAAACTTAGGAGGAAAAGCTTACAACATAGTTATAAAACCTTTGTCCGTCATTCAGATCAATAAAAAACAACGTTGTTACGAGAGAAACAAAGATTACTATATCTCATTAAGGCTAGATTTCATCAAGGTTTTAATTCACAGATCAATTGAATTTATCCGGTTTAATCTTCATGATCAAATCTAACCTGAAAGACTGGGCGGCCCTTAGTTCTGTAGCAATAATCAAAGGGCGGGGCGAAGAGATCCTCCATTGCGGCAACTGCAAGGCATTCATTGTAGTCCAACAAAAATAATTTTCTATCTTCGAGTCCAATAGACAATTCAAAAGGTGGATAAAATGACAATTCACTTGGACTGGCACCACCAAGTTGGGGGCCAGCAAAACAGTAGCCCCCTCGATGGTTGCTTCCTCCTATAAATAGGGGCATGCATACAGATTCTCTTCATCACACTCACTAGCCACATATCCACAGAATTTCCCTGCATTTCAAATTTTAGTCATGGCTCCCACAAAGGCAGTAGTAGCCGATGATCACCTTGCATTACCCGCAGGGGGCAAAAATACTCCACAAACCAACACCATTCCCATTTCCAATATTCAAACTGATATCTATGGGCTTGAGATCTGGGAGGGTACCCTCCCCATCATCGACCTGGGAGGGCTTCATGGTCCTCGCCGCTCTGACACCATCAAACAGCTTGGCCATGCATGCCAACACTATGGTGGCTTTATGGTAGTTACCTAGCTATGCTTACATGTGTGTGTGTATTGCATGTGGAAACCATCAAAATTATTATAGAAAACGTCACTGAGAAAATGTATTTTAACTTAATTCAATTTCTTCGGTTCAATCAAAGGCACCGAAAAAGTATCATCGAATATTTTTTTTCATTCCTCTTAGGTACACTGGTACCTCTTTCTTTCAGCATCTATAACATCTTTAGCACTGACCAAATATTGTGAAGTGTAAATAACTTTGTGTTCTAATAATTAATGTGTCGTATTATCAGCTGAAGAACCATGGCATTTCAGAGAGATCGTTGAATGACATAATGAGCAAAGCAAGAGAGTTCTTCCATCTACCAGAAGAAGAAAGGATGAAATTATACTCTCCTGACCCTACCAGCCTTATCAGGCTTGCTACTGGCTTTAAGGACGATAGTCAGAATGTCTTCGTCTCGAGGGAATCGTTGAAATTTCATTGTCATCCTATTGAAAATTATGTTAATCTATGGCCTACAAATCCTCCCTCCTACAGGTAATATTTCATGGAAAGATTAAGGAAAGATTAAACAAGAATTCAATTTGGTGTTTTTAAATCTGGACGGACTAATTTAGTAGCTTTTTTCAGCTATTACCAAGTTATAATATTTTATTGTTTACAGGGAGGTCGTATCCGAGTATTGTGTAGCTGCTAAAAGGGCAGAGATAACACTACTTGAGGCTGTATTCGAGGGCTTAGGCATGGAAAGGAGATCTATAGACCAGATATTGGACAACCATGGGCAATACGCTTCTCTAAACTACTATCCGACGTGTGAAAAGTCAAATCTTGGGCTCACTTTTGGACTGCGTGGTCACACTGACCCCACTATACTCACCATGCTACTGCCAGATGAGGTGCCTGGGCTTGAAATTCTACAAAATGGTGACTGGGTACCTGTCAAGCCTATTCCTAACACCTTGATTGTCCATGTTGGTGACGTGCTTCAGGTCATTTACTCTCTTTATATCTACTTTCTTTTAGAATTATTCATTCAAGGCAAAAAGAAACATGAAAAATCACCGGTTTGGCTTGCATGCTATAAAACATGTGACGGACTTTATAGCTCATTTTATGTCTTAATTTTTCTTATCAGGGGCTTAGCAATTGCCGATACAAGAGTTTGCTCCATCGAGTTATTGTCAATTCTGAGAAAGAACGTTTATCCATCGCTTCATATTGCTACCCATCAAATGATACTCAAATGGGGCCTCCTAAGGAATTGATCGATGAAGATCATCCATTGATTTATAAAGATTACACCTACGAAGAATTCTACACTACAATGTGGAAACAAAGACTTCCAGATGCCACCCGCTTGGACGCATTCAAAGTTTCTGCTGCTTAATCACATCTTCTCCACTACCGTTCCTATGTTTAGAATATGCTCGGGATGCATGCTACTTTTATCCTCTCTTTTCTACTTTTTTTCTTCTTGTTTTTTTTTTTTTTGTGTGTGTGAGGTCGATGGCATGCAGTTTACTTTGAATAAATCTCAAGCATTTTGTAACGTTTTCTTTTTTGGTTACGAAGACTGTACCATAAAAGGTGATGAATCTTGTAGCAAGTGACATATGATCACTTGATCCCTTTTAAGTTGCATGCTAGCTGTTATGATATTTTACCTGAAATAAAAACGTTTCTGTTTTCATGGAATGTTGAGCTTTATTATGGATGATGGCATAATATATCCTTTTCCTTTTCAATACATACGAGTTCATCCCTCGATTTAATTTGTAACCGTTAATGTTTCAATATCCCATATGTTTAGAAATAAAATTTTTTTAATAGTTAAATAAAGAGTTAATCAAATATTTATTTAAATAACTCTTTTCTCCAAGAAAAAACAAATATCTCTTAATAAATGCCATTTAATACATAAAAAAAATTAGTTGACAGACAATTAATGAAAGTACCATACAATTACTTATATAAAACAAATTACAAATAAGATTAACGACAACAATTAACAATAATTATCACTACAGTACAGTTTTATTAAGTTTTTAGGACTTTTTAAACCTAAAATTAATAGGCAATAATTTATAGGTGGTAGTTTGCAGGTAATGGTCAAGTTTTTTTTATAATCTATAAACTTATAGTTTTAATTTCATAAACAAAAGAAAAATATCAAAAAATGTTTTATTTTTAAGGAGTTTCAATTAGTGGATATAATCAAAGTCTATAAATATAAATATTCATTTTATAAATTATTAAGTTTACTTTATATAGAAGTTTTTTTATTGATATAATTACTTAGTTAAATTACTGTTTATAGTGAATTTAATTAAATTGATATTCATATAATTCTGTAATAAAAATTTAAAATTACTTGACGAGTCTAGAACTAAATCTAAAATTAAAACCAATTAACTTATAATTTAATCTTAAATTGGAAATTAAGTCCTCTTAATTAAGGTAAATACAAAAAGACCTATATCAAACATCATATTGGATATGGATTTAATGATTGGACTCATGATTATTATAAACTTGTGTAAAAATTAAAAAAATATTGATAAATCTTGTTTAATCAGTAACAATTTCTTATGGAAAAGTAATAACTAAGATCCCTTTTATCTAAGTTTTTGAGATGAAAGGGAGAGTGAAGGTTTTGGAAATACAAGTAATGTGTCACCGTTTAGATTTATGTTAGTCATAGAAGGATTTCGGTTGCAATTTTCGATCACAAATTTCTTTTCTTTTTTTTTGACGTGTGGGGTTCAATGAAAGGCCATTTGCATGGGAAAACGAATATGAAATGTAATGTCATTAATTTCATTAATAAATTTAGTAAATTTAAATTGACAGCAAAATTAGGTGAGAAAAAGAAAGTGTCCGTGACAGAAATTTCTTTTTATTTTTACTCCTACTTTCATGTTGTAAACTGTACAACATAAGAGGAAATATTGTAAAAAGTAGTATGCTGTAATCGACATTAGAAACTAAATACAACACTTTAAAAAAAATACTATGAACAAGAAATATACACTGCCCAAAGTGCTAACATGTAGTTCAAATCTGACACCCTTCACTGTCGAAAGCAGCGGTCAATAACATTTGTATATGATTCTTACACTTTTGGCACGTGTTATTGGAAACTCATAACACTGCTTTCTGACTATTCTGGCGATACCATTTTCATGCAGCGTCCAAATATTTCCTCGATAGACAGTGTTGAGTGAGGACAAGAGGAGACTAAATGGTCTCTGTGATGCTTTAGCATCTTTTGCAAATTGATCGCCTAGAACCAAATTTCTTGCTTGGGATGTTGTTAGAAAACGAACGCATGAGAAGGAAACATAATAGGAGAATTATCAATCAAACGTGCTAGAAAGGTCAAGCCACCCCAACGAATACGTTCCAAATTGGACTACGTAATCTTGGACTGTGGTAGAACAGAAAATTCAAAATTATCCATCCAGTCTTAAGGTCTAAATGTCTTCTTTTTGTAAGTTAACAAACAAGAGGAGTGATGGCAATTGTCTGTATTATTTTAGTACTTTCTTGAACAAAAATAGACTAGCGTTGAATATTTTTTAAAAATACATCAAAATATATTTTTTTATTTTTTTCTATTAGTATTTTAAAATTAAAAAATAATATTTTTAAAAAATAATTTAATATTTTCTTAAGTGAAAACATAATTTTAAAAGATACTAAATACAAATACAAAAACAAAAATAAATTTGAGCATTCCACATAGAACTACAAAACATCGGACTTGGCAGACAAGTGTCCAGTCAAAAGTTCTTCATTTTGTATAAAAAAACAAGTGAAGAGACGTGATAGCGGTTGTCTTCACATAGAAAAGTCTTAAATGGCAAGCTGTCTGTACTTCTTTTATTAACGATTAAACTAAAAGCCGTGGTTTTTTTACTGTGGATGGATATAGAATTCACCGTGGAAAGTTTTACTAGCAATATTGATGGGTTAATAACACCTTTCCTTTGCCTATTGCAAGCAAAAACAAATGGCAATCTCAACCTATCAGGAAGACTATCATCTCCAGTATGCTATGCAACTTTCAAGTGCATCAGTGCTGCCTCTGGTTTTGAAAGCAGCAATAGAGCTGGGTGTGTTTGAGATAATAGAAAAGGCCGGTCCTGATCCCTTCTCTCAGCTTCAGATATTGTAGCTCAATTTCCCAAACAAAACAACCCGGAAGCCCATATTCTGCAGAATATCTAAAAAAAGATGCAAGATTTTGTGAGCTATTCAGCAGTTCCATGAAAGTTTCAGCGTTACATTTATGGAGACAATTCTGGACATATATGATGGATTTGAAGGTGTAACATGCTTGATGGATGTATTACACAACTAAAAAATTAATGTCTTCTTTCAAGTGCAGGAGTGTCGAAGTAATAAATAACCTGTCAAGACCGGGATTGAACCACATGGAGGTTAATTGTACAAATTATAAATAATAATACAATAACAACAACAACAACAACAACAACAACAATAGTAATAACAACAACAACAATAATAATAAAGAAAAAGAAAAAGAAGATGAGAACTTTGAGATGGAATATTAACGTAAAGATTTAACAACAATAATAATAAATGTCAAGGTTAGAGGATCCATTAATGGTATGTCAAACAAGTATAGTATAAACTTTTATTAGTTAATTGAAAACCACACACAAAGGAGGTTCCAATTAGATTATAAATTGTTAACATGATTACAATAGTCATCTTATTCAATTAATGCTAATACTTGTAAATCTCGTAAAGCATTCATGATTATAACTTATGTTAACAACAAATCAAGTTCCTTTCATAGCTCAGGTGTCGGTTATACCATCTAGTATGAGCTATGAAAGTGCCAAGCATTTGTTGTACCAAGTGTTATACAACATAAATCAAGATTAGTCATTTAACAAGGAAAGTATTAAAGAGTGAACAAGATAACAAATACAAAACATGTTAGTATCAAACATTAAAGTTCATATTAAGTTTACACTATACTTATTCTTACACCATTAGTGTAACCTTTTCACCTTGACATAATAAACTTAGCTAGAGATAATGAAAGAAAGAAAAATAAATAAACAAAATAAGAACATAAATAAGATAAGAGTTAACAAAGAAAGGAAAGGAATTAAAAGGTATAAACTTGATATTAAGGAAAACAAAGCATAAATATTACAAAAAATACAAAGAGAGAAAGGAAGAGCATGATCTTGATCTAGAAACCAAGATGCCTAAATGCATGGCAAATGCCTCATTTTATAGGCCAAAATTAAAAACTATTGATTTGATGACTAATTGATGAGTGGGTGACCAACTCTTGACTTGGTGACAATCCTTATCTTCTCTTGTCTGCCAAAAACATCATTGATAATGTCAAAATTGGAACCATTCAAAAATTCAGCTCCAATTTGGACTGGAGGACAGTGCTCGGGCTGGAGGACAGATTTGGGATTCTTTGTTGTTGCAATAATTTGGATTTAAAAATGGTCTTTTTAGATCTTGGGCTTCATATGAAAGTTGTAGGACTATGTCTTACCTTTCCATCCATATAAACTAGACCTAAATATAAGATCTATAGCTCCAGATATGACCCAATTACCGAATAGTGTTCTGGTTTGGATTGTATCGACATCTCTTTTCTAAGTTTGGCCATCTCTTTATCCTTTCAATTTCAGTTCTTAAATTCATCAATCAATCCTTTCATTTATGTGATAGGCCTGCATTTAAAATGAAAATTTACCATAAATTAAAGGTATCTTATATTGTTAGATATATTATTATAAAATATGCTTTAGTTAAGGAGTTATTGATACTTCAAATGCAAAATGATGATATAAAACCTTGATAAAAATGTATTTTTAAGTACTAATCAATGTGGTTGGTGGCACTGATTCTATCCTTAACATGATCATTACCAAGTTCCCTCCAATTAAGGGTGTCAACTATGATTTGGCTTCAGTTATGGAAAGCTTACCATCCTACCCAGGTATCGATCTTTTATAACTTATTACCCACAAATCAAAAAGATGCTTGCCTATTCTTTAAGTTGAAACGTGATAAGTAGGAAAACTGCATGGATATAGTTGTTTGATCATTTACTTCAAGTGTACAAAATTGAGCAGTCTAAACAAGTTTTGTTCTATAGGAATTGAGCATGTCGTGGGGGACGGATTCATAACAATTCTGAAAGGAGGAGATGCCATTGTCATGCAGATAATAAGATTTGATACTAGTGAAGTTTTAACAATTTGCTAGCTACATACCTCTATTGCGGAACTGAAATGATATTTTTGAATGGAACAGTGAATAACTCACAATTGGGATGATGAGCACTTGCTAAAACTGCTAAAGAATTGTTATGAAGCTTTAACAGATAACGAAAAAGTTATAGTAGTGGATGTGGTAGTTTCAAAACCCCTGAAACCAATATTAAAGCTAAAAGCATGCTACAGGATTATTTGTTCATAATAAGCATGAGTCCGCAAGGAAAAGAATGAACAGAAAAAGAATTTGAAACCTTGGGAAAGGAAGCTGGATTTTCTCATCTTTGAGCTGCTTGTTTTGTTTGTAATTTTTTAGTAGTGGAGTTCATAAAAAAATAAGTGCATAATTACTGTTGTAGTTACATCAGCTTGCCCAATTGCTCACGTGGTTGCATTTTAGAAGCTGATGATCAATTCTCATAGAACTCAAGTCTCTAGCGAGTGTAGCTCTTGGATTTTGTGTTGATTTTGTTATAAGAAATGTTTATGTAGGGGAGAAAGAACTCAAAGAGAATAAAAATGTTTAGTATATTTTTCTATATCAGAAAATTGAGCCAAAACATGCTCATATACATGACACATGCTGCCAAAAACTTAGATTCTAAACTTTGGGATATAGGGACTCATCTCCTACCACCCGTGATCACTATGATTCTTATACCTAGGCTGGAATCGGTTATCACAGTACAACCTAAAAAGACAAGAAAGACAACTATGGGAATTTTTTCAAAATAGAATAGAGCAGTTAACAGATATTTTCCAAAAAGAAAAGTTCTTCATTTCTTCATTCTTCTGAACACTAATATGAGGATTGTCATCTGTAGTTTGTATACACTAATATGGGTGTCATAACTATCAAAGGTAGTGCGTTTCCTATCCTCCCTCCATTCAAGTGTGCCTTTGAGCCCTCGACAATCAAAGGTAGTACATTTCCTATCCTACCTTATTTCAAATGTGCCTTCGAGCCCTCATTTCCTCTAAGCTTCCATCTATTGAACAATGCGTCTTCGAGCCCTATCATGTCTTATAAAAAAAAAAATCCTTGTATTTTTTCAAATGGGCAGGTAACCCATTACAATGTGACCATCTGGGTAGGTAACCCATTACAATATACCATCTGGGCAGATGACCCATTACAATGTGACCATCTAGGTAGGTAACCCATTATAATATACCAACTGCGCAGGTGACCCATTACAATGTGACCATCTAGGTAGGTAACCTATTACAATATACCAACTAGGTAGGCAACCCATTATAATATACCAACTGGGCAGGTGACCCATTACAATGTGACTATCTGGGTAGGTAACCCATTACAATATACCAACTAGGCAGGTGACCCATTACAATGTGACCATCTGGGTAAGTAACCCATTACAATATACCATCTAGGCAGGTGACCCATTACAATGTGACCATCTGGGTCGGTAACCCATTACAATATACTATCTGGGTAGGTAACCCATTACAATATTCCAACTAGGCAGGTGACCTATTATAATGTGACCATCTGGGTTGGTAATCCATTACAATATACCACCTTATATTGGACAGGTAACCCATTACAATATACCATAAAAAAAAAATCTTATATTTTTATTTTTCATCGGGTAGGTCGCCTGGAACAATTAGACCACTTGCAAAATTTTTCGCGTTTCTTTTATCATTGGGCAGGTTGCTCAAAACAATTTGATCCATTTAGAAAAAAAAAAAACAAAACAAAATGGGTCATCTCCCAAATGATTTGTTTCTGGATTTCTACATCTCTATGTAAAGTTCATGTGTCAATCTACTATTTTCAAAGTTTTCAAAATTAAAAAAAAAAGAAGCAAAAGTTTTATCTGTATCTAATTTTCTTTATAAATTTACTACACAAAGCTAAAAGAAAATGAAATTTTCTAATATCGTTGCATATTAAATATTATAAAGAGGGGGCAACTGTCATAACACAATGTTTTTATTTATTTACTAGAAATACCAAAGTTTGGAGCTGATTTAAGAAAAATTACTAGAAAATTAAAGTCCAAGGATCAAATTGAATAGTCCAAAAACCCAGGACTATTATGTAAATGGCACTATAAATCAAGGATTCAATTGAATTAATCCAAGGATACAATTAGCAATTGATTATTAATGATTAGGATCTCAATTGTGAAGTTTAAAATGTCTAGGGATCAAAGTGAAAAAATACCTCAAACACACAAATGGCGCCAACCAAGCATGCAACGAGAAGATTAAGAAGAAATGGGGGCCTATATTTCAAATCAGGTAAAGATGCATGTATATCATTTAAACTTTGAGACATTGCACAATAAGTTTTGCAAATTTTATTAGAGAAAATTCTAATGAAATCGATCAAGCGAAAGGCCAACTTGAAATGGCGAACACTGAAATTGCTATTAGAAAATTTTCACTTTTAAGAATAAGAATTTTTCAACCTAGGCAGGCCGCCCATGAGAATTAGGCCACCTGAAAAATCTATCTATTTTTCCACAAACTTTCAATTTCCACTCTTGAGGTAGTACATTTTCTATCCTACCTCCTTTTGAGTTCTTTTCAAGAGTGCCTTCGAGCCCTCGACCATCAAAAGTAGTGAATTTCCTATCCTACCTCCATTCGAGCGCACCTTCGAGCCCTCGTCTTATCACTATTCGAGTGCGCCTTCGAGCCCTCGTCTTATTTATTTTCAAACACGCGTTCAAGCCCTCAACCGTCAAAGGTAGTGCATTTCCTATCCTACCTCCATTCGAGCACGCTTTTGAGCACTCGTCTTATTTCTTTTCGAGCGCGCCTTCGAGCCCTCAACCATCAAAGGTAGTGCATTTCCTATCCTACCTCCATTCAAGTGTGCCTTCGAGCCCTCGACCATCAAAGATATTTCCTATCCTACCTTATTTCAAGTACGACTTCGAGCCCTCATTTCCTCCAAGCTTCCATCTATTGAACAATGCGTCTTCAAGCCCTATCATGTCTTATAAAAAAAAATCCTCGTATTTTTTCAACTGGGCAGGTAACCCATTACAATGTGACTATCTGGGTCGGTAACCCATTACAATATACCATCTAGGCAAGTGACCCATTACAATGTGACCATCTGGGCAGGTGACCCATTACTATGTGACCATTTGGGTAGGTAACCCATTACAATTTACCAACTAGGCAGGTGACCCATTACAATGTGACCATCAGGGTAGGTAACCCATTACAATATACCAACTGGACAGGTGACCCATTACAATGTGACCATCTGGGTAGGTAACCCATTACAATATACCATCTGGGCAGGTGACCCATTACAATGTGACCATCTGGGTCGGTAACCCATTACAATATACCACCAAGGTAGGTAACCCATTACAATATACCAGCTGGGCAGGTGACCCATTACAATGTGATCATCTGGGTAGGTAACCCATTACAATATACCATCTGGGCAGGTAACCCATTATAATGTACCATCTGGGCAGGTAACCCATTAGAATATACCAACTAGGCAGGTGACCCATTATAATGTGACCATCTGGGTTGGTAATCCATTACAATATACCACCTTACATTGGGTAGGTAACCCATTACAATATATCATAAAAAAAAAATCTTGTATTTTTATTTTTCATCGGGTAGGTCGCCTGGAACAATTAGACTACTTGCGAAATTCTTCGCGTTTCTTTTATCATTTGGCAGGTTGCCCGAAATAATTTGATCCATTTAAAAAAAAACAAAAAAAAATGGGTCGTCTCCCAAATGATTTGTTTCTGGATTTCTACATCTCTATGTAAAGTTAATGTGTCAATCTACTATTTTCAAAGTTTTCAAAATTAAAAAAAAAAAAGAAGCAAAAGTTTTATCTGTATCTAATTTTCTTTATAAATTTACTACACAAAGCTAAAAGAAAATGAAATTTTTTAATATCGTTGCATATTAAATATTATAAAGAGGGGGCAATTGTCATAACACAATGTTTTTATTTATTTACTAAAAAAATTGATGAAAAAATGATTAAAAAAAAGTAAATGAAGAATGAATTAAAATTTTGGTTAATGGCATCATGATTGGAAAGTTTAAATATTTAATTAAACTCTTGACTAGTTTAATTAATTAAATCAAGAGTTTAATTGGAGAATTAATAAATTTTGGGACTTAATTGAGCTTGAGATTAAGTTAATTAATCAAATTAAAAGAAATTGAGGAATTAATGAGTTTGAGGACTTAATTAAACTTTAATTTAATTAATTAAAGAAATTAGAACTGTAATTGAAGAAATACCAAAGTTTGGAGCTGTTTTAAGAAAAATTGCTAGAAAATTAAAGTCCTAGGATCAAATTGAATACTCCAAAAACCCAGGACTATTGTGTAAATGGCACTATAAATCAAGGATTCAATTGAATTAATCCAAGGATACAATTAGAAATTGATTATTAATGATTAGGATCTCAATTGTGAAGTTTAAAATGTCTAGGGATCAAAGTGAAAAAATGCCTCAAACACACAAACGGCGCCGTCTGGAAGACTGAATTCTTCATCCCTTTCGTTTCGCACGGAAAAAACTGATTTAACGGGGAAATCTGCAGCAAATCATAGAGACAATCCCGTTTGTGGGGGGTAACAGTTGTGGAAGCTTTCTGGCCTTTTTAAAAGGCAGAGATGAGAAATGAAACGGGGAGCCTAAAATGCAAAAAAATCGAGAACACAAAAACTATAAAACGAGGGGAAGAACACTGGGAACTGGCCGAAACAAAAAAAAACGAGGGGGAAGAACCAGGAGGGGGTTTGAGCGAAAAACCAAGGCAGAAAACGCAAGCAAAACCCGAAAACCAGAGCAGGAGACAAACGAAGACAGGGGGATCACGAAACGAAACAAGCCGAAAATCAGAGGAAGAAACAGAACCAGGGAGGAAAGAGAGACGAAACAGAGAGGGGGCTAAAAACAGAGAAATAGGGAGAGAGCAAAAGGACAGCATTCCCAGCTTTGCCTTTGCTCTCAAAACGCAAGTGAAGTGCAGAGAAACTGCAAGTATTGGTCAGCCGCTCGTCTCCAGCTTCACCGCACCAAGTCAGTAGCAGCCAAAGAAGCAAAGCTAGAAGAATAGAAGGGAAGTTTGAAACGGGTCCTTTGCTAAGTGTCGCCTAATCACTCAGGAAGAGCATCACTGTCATCTCCATCGTCTCTGGCAAACCAGGTAAGCCAATTTTTCCTTTCGTTTTTCCTTGCCTTATTTTGAGAGGAACATTGCACTGTGCGAAGGTAAATTAATTACCTTCGCACTGTGCATGCACGCGTGGAGATACTCCACGTGTGCCTCTTGTTGGTTTGGGCCCAGCCAGATCACTAGCTTGGGCCAGTGACCTGGCCGGGCTGGCTGGGTCCAGTTTAGCCCATGTGAAAGTGGGCTCAGCCCAAAAAAATAAAAAAAATAAAAAAATAAAAAATTCTGAATGTTAAAAAAACAAAAAAAAATAAATTTGTTTTTTTTATTGAACTAGAGTCGGAATAAAATATTAATTCAAATTTATTTCATTGAACTTTGTTTAATTTTTGTAAAAAATAAAAATAGGTAAAAAATAAAAATAAAATAGAATAAAATAAATTTATAAGTTTATTCAATGACACTAGAGTCAAGAATAAAGATAATAATTTATTTTATTGTATTGTATTTCTCTTTTACTTAGTTACATAAAAAAATATGTGCATGTGTAAAAATAAATTTATTTGATTTGTTATTCACTGACGCAAGAGTCAGGAATAAAAAATATTGATTTAGATTTATTTTGTTTCTATGGTTGCGTTCCTATTTACCAACGCTAGAGTTGGAAATATCCGTAGTTAAATATTCACTAGCGCCAGAATCAGGAATATTATAAGCAAATTATCATAGCACAAACTAATAAATATATAGCAGTTTAAGAAGAAACTAGCAATGCAGCCTGCCTCAGGCAGGATGTTTAACGGGTGATAATATCTTCCCTTTTATGTAACCAGTCCCGAACCATAGAATCTCTGTTGACCAGTTAGGGCTCCTAGTGACCATAATACTAGGTGGCGACTCCTTAAACAAGACCATTCCCTCATCAAAGAACTGGATGCCAGAAATTCATTCTTTCCATGAATTAATTTTTAAGGCTGTCGCGATTTCGGGTGCGACAATGAGAATTGTCTTCTGTAGTTTGTATTGAGTTGAGTAAGTAGCTTAATTCTCAATACCCTATCCCAAGTTACTTATTGACTTAGCTTCAAGTTTTGACCTTAATTGCTTGAATATATTTTTAGGCAATGCTTTAATAAAAATATCTATAAGTTGTTTTTGACTTCTGCAGAATTACATGATGATCGCATCATCTTGCAAAGTTTCCCTTATGAAATGATACCTTTTGTTTATAAGTCTGGTTCTTTAATGGAAAACTGAATTCTTAATTATTAAAATTACTGATATATTATTACAAAACAAAGATGTTGCCTTAGTTTGCATTTCATCAAAATAATCAAGAGCAAATCTTAACCAGATAGCCTGTGTTGTTGCCTCAGATGCTGAGATATACTCAACTTCTGCTATTGATAGTATCACCGTGTTCTGTTTCATAGAGGTCCAAGAAAATGCTCCACTTCCAAAACTAAATGTATAGCTAGAAGTGCTCCTATTATCATTTTCACTGCCTGCCCAATCTACATCACATAATCTAATAAGAGTTGCCAACTGATTTGTCACGTATTCAACACCATAGCTAAAAGTCCCTTGCACATATCTTAGAACCCTTCTTGCACCTCCCATGTCTTTTTGTAAGACTATTCATAAACCTTAATAGCAAGCTAGCAGCATACATTAAATCAAGTCTAGTTACAATTAAATATAATAGACTTCTTACAATTTTCATGTAGAGCCCTTCATTAGCTATCTCACTCCCATCCATTTTTTTTAGTTTCTCACTAGTAGGCAAAGGAATAGAGACTGGTTTGCAGAATATAACATTGAAAAGAGGATGTCAGAGCGCTCTAAAAATTGTTAAAAGCGGTCGAGGAGGTTCAAAAATACAAATATTAAAATTTAACTGTATTTTGTTGACAAAGAAAATATATTGTAAGGAAGAAAAGTCTAAAATCAAATGTTTATAGACTCAATTAAATTTTATTAAAATTTTAATTGAATTTATGAAGGATTTGATTGCAAGAAAAATTGATTTTGAAGTTAATTTGGGTTTTAATTGGAAGAAATTAAAATTATGGGATCAAATTATAATTTTTAAAGTTAATTTGGTCAAATTAGGAGCTTAATTGCATAAATATTAAAGTTTGATGGTCAATTAGGGATTTAAAAGAAGAAATTTGAAACCAAAGACCAAACTGGAAGATGTGTGTAAATAGGGGGCAAAGAGGAGAAAAAAATGGAGGAGAGAAGAGAATGGGGAAGAAGAGAAAAGGAGAAAAGACTAAAAGAAAGAAAAGAAAGAGAAGAAACAAAGAAGAGAACGAAAAATAAAGGAGAGAGAAAGAAGAAATGAAAATACAGAGAGAGACAAAGTGGGGGAATGATCGCCTTCAAGCCTAACAACACCATTATTGTGCTTCCTCTCCACCACTATCAGAAGTAGCTTGTTAAGCAGAAGAAGAAAAAAACAGAGGCTCTCACCTCTGCACAAGGAAGAGAAGCACCGTTGGCCACAGTACCCCTAGCCACCACTAGCACCGTTGCCGCTAGCAGCATCGCCTCAACGCCACCATAGTATCCCCCCGTTGTCCTGTCCACTTTTCCCTTGTACAACCCTTGCCTGTGTTTTTCATGTAGAATGTAAATAATTCATATTTTGCTGTAAAATACACCGTGGGCTGGTTACTATGCTAATGTAGAATAACCAACCCATGTGGGACTAGGCCAAGACATCAGTACAGCCCACAGTAGATGGGTTAGATTCGACCCAGCCCAAAAAGAGTGGGCCAGGTTCAGCCTAGTTTTTTTTTTAAAAGAGAAAATTCAAAATATATATTTTTTAGAATTTTGCAATGTTTCCGCATAGTTTTTATGTCATTTTGATTAATATTGGGTAGTATTTTTTACGTCATAAAAATACAAATCCGATATGAAAATACCTGATTTTTGTTAACACTTCTAAAAATACAAAAAAAATAGGAAAAGAAAACTTTTTTTTTAGCATACGGTCAAGTGTCACAAAACTAAAAAATCATATTATGTTTTTCATATAAGAAAATAATGTTTTAGCATGCATTTTGGCTTTAATAACAAGTTTATTAAAGTCAAGAGAACATTGACCAAAATTTCAAATATAACAAAAATTTTATTTTGTTTTATTTTGTTTTAGTATCAAGGATTATGAATTTATATGTAAAATATCTTCTTGATATTAAAAATGTATTTTTTTTCATTGAAGACACAGAACAGCTAGGTTTTTACCCGATAAGATAAGGATCTCCTTATTAAGGAGGGCTTTTCTTAAACCTTAAACAGACTAATAATTAGAAACTACAACCAAATTTTAGATTTTATCAAATATTAAAACAATGCAACTTACCTTATTTTTTGTTTTATTATATATAATAATAATAAATAATAATAATAATATTTATTTATAGGGGTAAAATTAAAAATTCAGATCAGTATTATAAAAAGCTTTTCATCCGCTAAAAATCAATTTTAATTACAAAAAAAATCTTTATACGGGTATCAACTTGGTGGACTGGGTTTTTTGATCAAAAATACCAGTTTTGACCAAAAATAGTCTGAAACTCATTTTTGTATCGTGGTCGACATGGTGGGACCCGTATTAACTCGGTGGACTCGGTTTTGACTAAAAATGACAGTTTTAACTCGAAACAGCCCGAAACTCATTTTTTATCCCGGTCGACATGATGGGACCCGTATTGACCTAGTGGACTTGGTTTTGACCGAAAATGATGGTTTTGACCCAAAACGGCCCAAAACTCATTTTTCATCCCGGTCGACATCGTTTAACCCGTATTGACCTGGTGGACTCGATTTTGGTAGAAAGATACGGTTGACTCGAGAAAATATATTTTAAACTCTTTTTTTCTTTTTTTTATTTATTATATTTTTTTGTTATGAATAATAAGATAAAATAACATTCAAAAAATTTTAGTGAATCCAAAATTGGGTTACAACAACCTTTAAGCCAAGTTTACAACTTTAAATAGAAAAGTCGAGGCACTAGAATTGAAAAAGAGTGGTAAATTAAAATCTGTTGAAAACATTATGTGTCAAATCTGTGAAACAAATGAACACTCATCCAACGATTGTCCAACCTTGCCTTCTTTTAAGGAATGTCTCCATGAACAAGCTCATACTTTAAACAGTTTTCAAAGGCCCAACCATAACCCATACTCCCAAAAATACAACCTTGGTTGGAGAAATCACCCAAATTTTAGTTGGAAGAGTGAGAACAACAATGCACAAATTTCACAACCACCATTTCAAGCACACCATAATTTTTAAAATTTTCATGGATATGTACCTCTTTATGCTCCACCTCCTAGAAGAAATCTTGAGAAAACATTGCATATATTCATTGAAAAGTAAGAAACAATCAATACTCAACTTGCTCAAAACATGACAGATTTTAAAGATACTCTTGCAAAATTAACATCTGCTCTTAGTTTCCAAGAGAAAGGTAAGTTTCCATCTTAACCATAAAAAAATCCCAAGGGGCAATACAATACAAATGCAAGTAGTTCCGGAAGCCAACACATGGATCAAGTCAAATCAGTCACTACTCTGCGTAATGGTAAGGTTATTGAAAAACCCTCTCTTGAACCTTATGAGAAAGGTGATGAGTCAATCTCTAAGGGTAAGGAAGGGGTTGAATTTGAAAATTACAAAGAAACGACTTATTCACCACCAGCACTTCCATTTCCTCATGGCATGACCAAACGAAGAAAAGTCAATCATAACTCTGAAAGTTTTAAAATTTTCAAACAGGTAAGGATCAATATACCTTTGCTGGATGCTATTAAACAGGTTCCTTCCTATGCTAAATTTTTGAAAGATCTATGTACTATGTAGAGGAAACTGAATGTGAAAAAGAAAGCCTTTTTAGCAGAACAAGTAAGTGCCATTCTTCAGAACAATAATGCTTTGAAATATAAAGACCCTGGTTGTCCTACAATTTCTTGCATTATTGGAGAACAAAAAATTGAAAGAGCCTTGATCTTGGTGCTAGTATGAATTTACTTCCATATTCAGTTTTTCAGAGTCTCAATCTAGGTGAGTTAAAACCAACTTCTATATCTCTTTTACTTGCCGATAGATTTGTAAAAGTGCCTAGAGGAATAATTGATGTGTTAGTACAAGTCGATAAATTCATTTATCCTGTGGATTTTATTGTCTTGGACACAAAACTTGTTGAAGCATGTAATTTCCTATTATTTTAGGATGTCCGTTTCTTAAAACCTCTAACACATTGATTAATTGTAGGAATGGACTGATGAAACTATCATTTGGAAACATGACATTGGAGATGAATATTTTCAACATTTGCAAGCAACCTGGAGATGATAATGATTTACAAGAAGTAGATCATATTGACAAATTAGTTTATGATCAACTTGAATATAGTTTAAGTAAAAATGAGTTAGATGAATATGAAGATTTGCAAATGATTTATTCTAAGGAAGAAATCATGGATGAAACAAGCACCAGAAATGTTGATGCGAATCTTTTATCAATAGTGATAATAGATTCAAGATCTGACATCACACCAATCGATGATTAGAGAGGATATGAGGAGAGGACTACATAGAGCTGCAGGCCAGCTAAAGAGTTAATGGAAGGACTGGTCTATGCAGCAAACACTAGTGAATCTACTAGAGAACTAGGCTATTCTACAAAGTCAAACCTGCAGGCAAGAACACTTGGCGATAGAGAACATGCACTTATATAATGATAATTTGAAAAAACATGCAAGTGGTGATAGTATGGCATGGATGGATAAGGATGAGGTGGATGTAGAATCTCTAGACAAGTGGGGGGTTGGTTAGGGTGCAACAGAGGGCAGAACAAGGATGTTGTTTAGGTAGGATGGTAAAGTGGTATGTGGAAATAGTTGGGGAGGATTCAAGTGTGGGAGGTGGGAAGGTTGTGGGGAGGATATTGTTGAATGTTTTATATGTTCAGATTTCACAAAAGGAAAGATATTTTTATGAAAACGAACATGAAAAGAGACATAAATATTATGAGATGCTAAATCAAGACAATGATAACTAGGATGAGATAAGCTGTATCTTAAGAACATATATAGAGAAGAATGAAAATCCAATTTGTGAGCATGGTATAGACATAAAAAGAAGAAACAAAGACACCCAAAAATACATAAAACAATTATAACCAGGAATATGACGAAACAAACACACAAACAAAGATTTATTTCAAAGAACTAGAGTAGGTATGCGATTGCTGATGATTCAAAAGCATCTTTTCAAAATCACAGTGGTATGCTACATTGGCCTAAAAAGGTGAGGCTAGTTTCAACAATATGTCGATGATGACACTCAATAGTGCTATTTTGTTCATGAGTATGATGACAGATTAATCAATAATGACTACCAATGGTCTAAAAGAATTTAGTTACAATATTCACATATTCAAAGCCACAATTAGTTTGAATAGATTTAATTTTAAGTGAAAACTAACATTCAACAAATGTTTGAAAACTTTGAAAGATGGAAAACACATCAAATTTGGCAACAAGCGAATAATACCATATATGTTTGGTATGTGCATCAAAAAATATAACAAAGTAACGAAATCTATCAAAAGAAAATATAGGGGTAGGACCTCAAACATCACTAAATATTAAATAAGGTGGGGCAGTAGTTTTGTGACCCGTAGGTCGCAACAACTTACCTAAATGACAAGCTTGACACTTAGTAAGAGAATGTCTAGAAGTACATATGATTTTATTATCAGAATCTAACAATTAAAATGAGAGGGGTTGGATGACCCAAACAATGATGTCATATGTTGGCAGTCATAGAGATGCAAGGAGAGCAAAAATCTTAAGGAATTAACATGGTAGAAAACTCAAAGAGAATATAAAGACCATCATTATTCTAACAAGAAAAAAAAACTTGGTGATGAGATCCTTAACATAATATATAGAAACATGAAATTCAAAATAAACATGATTATCATGGTAGAATTTATAAACAAATAACAATGATTTGGTAATGTAACGCACATGAAGAACATTAGATAATGTAAAGATGTATTTTGGGGAATGTAACGTAGTATGTCCAATGTGTGATATGTCAAAGCCTTTAACATCACTAACATGCAAATGATCATTATTAAGATAGGTTGCAGAATCAATTAGAGTTGCAAGATTTAGTGTGACGTGTTAATTCATACCGGTGTTAAGGAACCAAGTTGCTGCAAAAACATTCCCAACAACAAGGTGAACAGAAGGCTATTGGGAACTACTACGAAACTAGGGACAATGTGGAGTTGTGTGACCAAAATTGGAGCACAATTGGTAGCAAACATGTTGTTATCTAGACCAATGGCCAGCCCCTGCATTGCTTTTGTTCTGCTGCTAATTGTTTGGTCCCTAGTCAGCAACAGATTAACCCTTGTATTGGTGGTTGTAGTGGTTGTTATTGGGATGCCAGTTGCCACAAGAACGAACCCTGTTACTGTTGAAATTTAAGATGTGATGAGACATAGTAAGATGAGTAGAGGCATGTGGTGTTGACAGTAGTGGTGGCTGCTACAGTATAGAGGGAGTGGTATCCATGGAATGAAGGAGGGTTTTGTGCAGAAATTCATAGGTAATAAGGTGGATATAAAGATCAGCATATAACAATGATTCTACCTTGGTTATAAGACTCATTACCAGGTCTTTGAACTCACCGTAAAGGCCGTAAAACACATAGAGATTGAAGTCTTCAAGGGACACAAGGCGACCAACAATAACCAATTCATCAAATAACAATTTGGCTTGTTTCATGCATATACTAACCGATGAGTCACTTTGCCGAAGATCATAAAAAAAGCCATAGGGTTGTATGATGCAAGAAGTAGATAGAGATGCAAGTGCTTTCTCAAGAGTGCGCCAAACACAATATGAGGTATGACAATTTACCACGAGACACAACATATCTATGGAGAGAGAGGAGAGTAATGCATTCAAAATAAATTGATCATGTTGTTTCCAATGAAGAAAAGAAGGACTGATTATAAAGGAAGAACCAGCAGAACTGGTAGAAATATGAGATGAAGGAAATGAAACTAAGCCTTTAATGAAGTGAAAAACACCATGACCAAGAAGATAGGGCTTCATTTGCATTCATTGATAGAGATAATTTGTATTCGTAAGTTTCAACGAAACAACTTGGTGGGTGTTTGGGAGAGCAATGATAGCTAGAGTTTGTGCTCCTATAATGTGCAGGGGAATGAAAGAAACTTGCGAGAAGGAGTAATTGATGTGTTCTGCAAGTGAAGGCTGCTATTGTGTAGGAAGAACACCATCGGTAGCAGCTTGTAAATGGCTGGCCGACGGAGCTACACCAACGATGGTGAAGGAGAAATCAACTACAACAGTTACAAAGTCCATTTAGGAGAGGAGAGAAGGTCAGTTACAAGGGGGAGAAGGAGAGAAGAGTTTTGACAGCAGAAGGTTCTAATACCAATTTGAGAATAATTAGGAGGCTTGAACTATTAGTTAGTCAATCTTTTTTATAAATATGTGTAAGGTAATATATAATAGTAATGGTGAAGATTATAACATAAGAATATGCCTATAATATTTTCTATATAGGTACATTCTATAATAAGTATTTTTGAATTGTTTTGATGTACTAATATAAAAAATAAACTTTAAAAAATAAAAAAATATTTTAATATTTTTCTAATAGAAAATACTTTAAAAATAATCACTATCATAATATCAAATACCCTTAAAACTACAATGAAAAAGTAATTGTAGTGGATATGGTAGTTCTAGAAGCCCCCGGAAACAATTCCTTTTGGACATTATAGTTTTATTAGAAAATTTAGTTCACTAAAACATGGAAATTAGTTTCTCTTGAATTAATATTTCATAAATAATTAACCCAATCAAAATGTTTATTTCTATTTAATGAGATGCAATTTAATCAACATTGTTATAACCTAATTTTTGAATAAATAATAAAAATAAATGAATAAAAAAATATATTTGAGAATAGAGTTAAGACAACAGAAATTCAAAGTCCGAGGATTGAAATTGTCAAATTTAAGAGTCAATTTGTCAGAAATTGAAGAATTAATAAGTTTGGAAATTTAATTAAAATTTAAATTAGTCTAATTAATGAAATCAAGAGCTTAATTAAAAAATTAATAAGTTTGTAAATTCAATTAATTAAAAAAATTAAAAGTTTAATTGAAGAAGCAACAAAGTTTGAAGCTAATTCAAGATAAAAATTGCAGGAAATTATAGTTCAAGGAACAAATTAAATAGTCTAGAAACCCATGATTATTGTGTAAATGGCATTATAACTCGAAGATTCAATTGAAATTAATCCAAAAATACGATTAGAAATTGATTATTATTGATTAAGATCCTAGATGTTAAGTTTAAAATGTGTAGTGTAGGGATCAAAGTAAAAAACAGTCATTCCCAATGACACAAACGGTGCCTTTTGGAAGCGTTGTTCATTGTCTCTTTCATTTCACGCGGAGAAAGCCGATTCAACAGGGAAATCTGCAGCAAATCTGATTCAATCGTGGACCATGTCTCCTACCCACGATCCCGTTTGTGGATTGAATAATAGTCCTGCAAAGGCAAGACTGGTTTGGGGGCAAGTTTCTCGAGCTCTATAAAAGGATGAACCTAAACAGAGGAAGGGGAGGAAAAACGGGGATTACTCAGAGAAGGAGAGACAGGCAGAGGAGACGATGAGCAGGAGGACAAACAGAGAGATCACAGAAAAGAGAGAGAGAGAGAGAGAGAGGCAGACAAAAAAAGACAGACGAACAGAGGAAACCAAGGAGACCTGGAAACACAAACGGAGGGAGTTTCCAGGGGAACAAGCACAGGAGAACCAAAACACGGATGAAACTGGGGAAGCACAGGGAAGGAAAGGGACACCCAAAAAAAAAAAAACAAGAACACACAACACGAAGGAACGAACAACACAAGGGAGACCTGGAAACGCAAACAGAGATGAATGAACAGAAGCAAACCAGGAAATAAAAAAGGCAAGAACCAGAGGAGGAGACCAAAAGTAGTAACAGAGAGGAGTAACACTGGTCAGTCATCATCTTCTAACTCACAGCTACAGTAGCTTGATATGTTTCCTATATGTAATTGGATTTCTATTATAAAACAACTATTATATTCATAATAGACTTCTCATGCCAACACTCCCCCTCAAGTTGAAGTATAAATATTGATCATGCCTAACTTGTCAATTATTTCATGAAGTGCCGTTCCTGAAAGTGCTTTTGTAAGTATATCAACTAATTGATGTTCTGATAGAACAAACGAAAATTTGATGATGTTTTGATCTAATTTTACTTTGATGAAGTGACGATCAATTTCAGTTGGTTTCGTGTATATCCCATAATGCTAGAGACACCGATTTTTTGGAATAATAATCCGTTTCTTGGAGCAGCCTTTAAGTATCTTAAGATGTTGTTCACTGCATCTATATGTTCTTCGTTAGGGGCATGTATAAACTGACATACAATGCTGATAACATAAGTGATATCTAGTCTTATATGTGTTAAATAAATTAACCTACCAACTAATGGTTGATAACAACCAATATTTATTGGAACTTGATGGGGAAAAATTCTGAGCTTGTGATTAGTTTCCATAGGTGTTGACTTTAGTTTGCAAGCAAGCATTCCAGTTTTTGTTAATAGATATATCATATATTTCCATTGTGACAATGAAATCCCTTGAGTTGATCTTGCTACTTCAATTCCTAAAAAATACTTAAATTATCCAAGGCTTTTCATTCTGAATCAACTAAATATTCTTGTAATAGCTACATTTCACTAGGATCATCACCTGTCAATACTATATCATCAACATACATAATTAAAGTTGTTACTGTTAGGATATTGACATGCAAACCCGACAAAATAAAAGGTAAGGGATAAGATAAAATGAGAAATGGAACACACAAGAATTTACGTGGTTCACCCAATTGGGCTACGTCCACAGACAAATATAGAAGGATTTTACTAAGTAATGTGGGAATACAACTTCTCTCTAATAATAGAAGAACAACAAAAATCTCTCTATTATTAGGAGAAAACACCTCGCTTACTATCTCACAAATACCTCACAATTTTGTGGGATTACTTTCTCCTCACCCTCTCTTTTTTCTCTCTACTTGCTCTCAAGTTTCTCTCTTGTGGTATGTATAATGCTTGGATGCATTGCCTATTTATAGGCAAGTATCCATGCAAAAGACAAGGAGTTAGGCAAATAGCACCAATTTGGAAGTGCCCCTTTATCTGCAGAGATTGTCGCTGCTTCATTATATAAAACATCTCCATCTTCTGAGGTGCTCGCAACATATCCTTGAGATTTTAATGACTCTGCAGTATTCTCTATACCCTTTTTAAACCAACAATCCTTTTTTAAGTGCCCCTTTTTGCCACAGTTGTAGCATTTCACAACCTTCTTACTTCTTGATTTGGACCTCCCCTGCCTTTGACTCCCACTAAAGCTATACTCCGTTGATCTTCCTCTTCACATTAACAACGCCTCTGCTTGGTTTGAATTGTTTCTATCTTCTTTGTTTTTACGCCTATTTTCTTCTTTTAAGATAGCAGTTGCAACATCATCAAAGACTAGATAATCTAAGAGGATATTATTTATCAAGTTGATAATGAGTTGATCATACAAATTAGGAAGACTTTGAAGTAGAAGCTCTGCACGTTCATTTTCCTCTATTTGCTGACCCAATGTAGTGAGTTGTGAAAATAGAGTTCTTATTGTGTTGATGTGGTCAGTCACCAACGTGGTTTTTGCCATTTGAAGGGTATAAAGTCTCCGCTTTAAGAAAATCTTATTGTGCAAAGACTTGGACTCGTATAATGCTAAATGTATGTTAGCAATAGCATTGTCATCCATCTCATTCCATTTTGCATCATTAGTGATCTCCGCGAGTCGATCCCTAATTGCTGTCAAGCAATTGTCTTTCCTTAAGATTGCTTTGATTCTCATTTTCCATAGTGAGAAATTGCTGCCATTAAACCTCTCAATCTCGTATTTTGCTGCTATTGTATTCACCAAGATCTATTTAGCTATCACCGTTTCACAAATCTGTAACATATATAGAAATAGTATCATGTGAATAATACTTCACTAAGTAAGTTTCCAAGAAAGATTGGAGGGGTCACAAATGGTCCCGCTTAAAACCCAATCTCCTTAGACAGAACTTCCTAGAGTGTATTTAATCACTGCATTGACTTTTTATATATGCCAACAGTAACATATGTGAATAGTACCGTATGGATGAATAGTGCTGTATAGGTGAATAGTGTCGTATACGTGAGTAGTAACCGTTTATACGAATAACTTTTTATATATTAACAACACCAACCAGAAGGCTCTGATACCACTGTTAGGATATTGGCATGCAAACCCGACAAGACAAAAGGTAAGGGACAAGATAAAATGAGAAATGGAAGACACAAGAATTTACGTGGTTCACCTAATTGGGCTATGTCCACAGGCAAGTATAGAAGGATTTTACTAAGTAATGTGGGAATACAACTTCTCTTTAATAATAGGAGAACAACAAAAATCTCTCTATTATTAGGAGAAAACACCTCACTTACTATCTCACAAATACCTCACAAGTTATATAATAATTTATTTAATTTACACATTTTGTCTCGATTTAAAAGACTACACTTTACAATTAGTGGTAAATTCATATAAACTTTTTCTTCCAGGTCTCCATTAAGGAACGCATTCGTCACGTCAAATTGTTTTAATGGCCACTCCCAATTTGCTGCTAGATATAGAAGAATGCGTATTGTGCCAAGCTTAGCCACTGGTGCAAAAGTCTCTTGGTAATCCACCCCATATTTCTATGTATACCCCTTCGCAACCAATTGTGTTTAATATCTGTCAATACTACCATTTGTTTTGAGTTTCACAGTGAATACCCATCGACAACCGATTATCCTCTTTCCTTCAGGTAGTGAGGTAAGTCCCTATGTAGAATTCCTTTGCAAAGCTTTCATCTCTTCATTTATAGTCGTGGCCCAATTAGGTTCTATCAAAGCTTCCTGCATGCTACTAGGAATGGAGACATTGGATAATTGATTCAAAGTAAGTGCATATGATTCAAATAACCTATGGGTAGAGATATAATTATTGATTGGATATTTAACAGTGACGTTACGATCAGGTTCATATTCTTTCTTTGGGTTACCTTTATTTGATCTTTATGAATATCTTGGAGCTAAACTTTCAAGAGGGACAATAGTTTTATCAGAAATAACAGTGGACTCATTAGATATAGGATTTAAGAGTACCTAAGATTTAACATTCTAAGTGGATTCATCATGTAATGGTGTTAATAGAGGCAACTCAATAGTTATTGGAGACTCCTTGTTGTTACCTATTTTTAAGTCATACGTGCTACTAGAGATATCCCTTTTAAATCAAAGGTAGAAGTTTAGTTCACGGTTGCTAGGAAATTGACAAAAGCAAAGAAGAAAGAAATGTTTTTCGAACCCTGTTTCAACCATCTCCTACTCTCTTTACCCTTCCCCACTATTGCCAAAATTGTTGGGATTATTAGGCTAATTAGGATTCGTTATAATGCTAAATTCATTCCTCTTTTACTTGGGCTGTAAGGTTGAATAAATCCCTCGAAAGTGGCATTAAAAAACCCTAGCTCTGCCACTGCCGCAATCTTTTTTGTTCAAACTTAGACCCTGATTCTAATTTGATTTTGTGTAATATCTGACCATACCAACTATGTTATGTCACTCATGACATGTTGAAGGATGGAACTACACCTATATTTGGTCTTAGGGCTCATTGTTCTTATAGTAGACTCTAAGTCAAACTAGGATGCTGAGCATTGTCAGCTTCCTAAATTTAGATTGGGATACCCTTTTTTGACAAACCAGATTGCAGCCTGATTTTGTCTTGTAAAAAGATTATATATCGCCTTGACTCCCCTTGAAAGTCATAGTCCTAGATGCATAGATGAATTTGGGCTTTCAAATCAATTAATTTCGATATCAAAAGCTCAAGCTTTGCATGTTTGAATATCTGATGTGAAAATAGAGAATTTTGCCGCGACCAGGATTCTGACCCAAGTTTTGCAATGAAAATTTTTTTTGCTTCCATCATGATTTTTCTGGTTCATTCTTAGGATACTCCCAGTCATATTGGGATGCTCGACATTTGTCAGTTTTTGAAGCAGATCAGGAGACCCTTTTTGACCAACTAGATTGCGGTCCGATTTTGCCCTATAAAATGATTATATCTCGTCTCAAATCCCTATCAAATTTGTAATCCTACATGCATAGATGAATTTTGATTTTTGAATCACTCGATTTTGATATCAGAAGCTCAAGATCTGCACGATATCTAATAAGGAAGTGAAAATTCTACAGCATTTTGCAACCCAGAACAGTGTCGTTTTGAGACACTGTTCCTCCATCCCTGCATGCAAAGCCACGCATATTGGAGAGGTCGCCTGGTGTCCCCTGCTCCCCATGCGCAACAACATCCCTGCTCCCCCTTCGCCTATAAATGCAACTCTTAATAGCTGTAACAGGGAGAGGTTTTTTTGGGGGGAAGGACGAGAGGAGAATTTTTTTGAATGAGAGAGAGGGCTGGAAAACTAAAAGAGAGGGAAAGTTTTTGAACTAAAGAGAGGGGAACAAGAGAGAAAGAAAGGAAAACAAAGAGGCCAAACAACGCTGAAACGATAGAGGGGAGCAAGAGCAGCAACGACGCCATCATCAACTCATCATCTCCTTCATCCCAGCAGCCATACCAAGAGGAAGAGCAGCTGCAACAACGCCAAGAGGAAGAGCCGCTAGCAGCACCACCTCTGTTGAACCTTGGCCATTTCTTCCCTACACCTGAAAACAGCCCTCTCTATCAACAGAGCCCTAGACCAGCCTCAACCGAACCCCACAACAACAGCAACCATTTCTTCTCAGTAGAGACAAGACGAGAAGCACATGAAAGAAAACTAGAGAACAAACAAACGAGGAAGAACACAATAGGGATGAGTAGAAGGAGAGAAGATAAACAGAAGAAAACACAGAAGGGAAGGGAGCAAATGCCCTCACCATCGCCTTTGTCCTTTCATTTTTTTTCTCCAGTAGTTTCTTCTCCTCCAGCGGTGTAACAAAGCAGCAGCCCACAGGAAACAAAGAGAAGAAGCAGCCGCCCATAAGGGAACAAAGAGAAGGAAGAGCAAGCCGCAGCGCCATCACACCTTCATCATCATCTTCGCTTGTCGGCTATCAGGTAAGCCTGGATTCTTTCCACTTCTGCAAACTTAATTACATGGCTACTGTGCATGCCTTTTCTTTTGTACTGTTCAAGTGAATTATAATTCATTTGAACAGTAACTAAGGATCATTTGTTTGCCATAAGATAATTACCTGGTTACTGTGCGTGAGCACGGTAACCAGCTAATTAATTAACATGTTACTGTTCACTACACAACAACACAGTTACTGTATAGTGAACAGTAACCAGCCATGTGGTTTCCTTTTGGGCTGATTTCGACCCAGTTTCCTTTTGAGGTGGGTCTGACTTGTTCGACCAAAAACAATTCTTCAAAAATATTTCAAAAAATATATGATTTCTTGCAATTTTATTACTGTGTTTTGATCAATCTTGGTTTATATTTTTATATTATAAAGATATAAATTCGGTATTAAAATACCCGGTTTTCATCGAGACATCAAAAAATATAAAAATAAAAAATGTTTTGTTTTCATGCATACGGCCAATACCCTAACATGTTTTTTTTTTTAACGTTTTTTATATAAAAAAAATATTTGAAGTTTCAAAAATGTGTTTTCGCATGGATTTCTTAAACACAACAAAAATTATTTTTCTTGTATTTTTGGATTTTACAACATGTTTGTAAATTCCAAAGGGTGTTGTTGGCCAATATTCCAAAAATATAAAAATCTTATTTTTGGGGAATTCATCTATATTCACTATTAATGTTTGGATAAAGAAATCCTAAATGGGTAAATATCCAAAATATTATTAGGAATAATTTGTTATTATTCACTACTAATGTTTGGATAAAGAAATCCCAAAAGTGTAAATATCCAAAATATTATTAGGAATAATTTGTTATTATTCACTACAAATATTTGGATAAAGAAACCCCAAAAGGGGTAAATATTCAAAATATTATTGGGAATAATTATCGGTTGTAAATATTCAGATAAAAAAACTCCAGGTGGTTAATATAAAAATATATTTTTCTAGGAGTAATTCTAAATTTATTTCAAAACAAACATAAACTCCAAGAGATGTGCAACAACTCTCTTTGCCACTCTATAGACATATCTAAAGGTATGATCTGTATTGGTGATTAGTACTTAAAAGTGCATTTTTATCATGGTTTTATATCATCATTTTGCACTTGAAGTATCAATAACTCCTTAACTAAAATATGTTTTATAATAATATATCTAATAATATAAGATACCTATAATTTGTGGTAAATGTCTATTTTTAATGCAAGTCTATCACATAAATGAAAGGATTGATTGATGACTTGAAGAACTTAAATTGCATGGATAAAGAGATGGTCAAACTTAGAGAAGGGATGTCGGTGCAATCCAAACCGGAACACTGTTCGGTAATTGGGCCATATCTGGAGCTACAGATCTCAGATTTAGGTCCAATTTATATGGATGGAAAGGTAAGACATAGACCTACAACTTTCATATGGAGCCCAAGATCTAAAAAGGCCATTATCAAGTCCAAATTGTAGCAACAACAAAGAAGCCCGAATCTGTCTTCCAGCCCGAGCACTGTTCGGTATTTTGGCCATATCTGGAGTTCTAGAAGTCCAAATGAGCTGAATTTTTTACACAAGAAAGCTGAGACAATTGCCTACAACTTTCATGTTTGCACCTGGCTCCAGTTTTGACGTTATCAATGACGTTTTGGGCAGACAAGAGAAGATAAGGATTGTCACCAAGTCAAAAGTTGGCCACCCACTTATCAATTAGTCATCAAATCAATAGTTCCCAATTTTGGCCTATAAAAGGAGGCATTTGCCATGCATTTAGGCATCTTGGTTTCCAGATCAAGATCATGCTCTTCCTTTCTCTCTTTGTATTTTTTGTAATGTTTATGCTTTGCTTTCATTAATATTAAGTTTATGCCTTTCATTTCCTTTCTTTTACTTAGTTAACTTTTATGTTCTTATTTTGTTTATTTGTTTTTCTTTCTTTCATTATGTCTAGCTAAGTTAATTATGTCAAGGTGAAAAGGCTACACTAATGGTGTGAGAATAAGTATAATGTAAACTTAATATGGACTTTAATGTTTGATACTAACATGTTTTATATTTGTTATCTTGTTCACTCTTTAATACTTTGCTTGTTAAATGACTAATCTTGATTTATGTTGTATAACACTTGGTACAACAAATGCTTGGCACTTTCATAGCCCATAATGTATGGTATAACCGACACCTGAGCTATGAAAGGAACTTGATTTGTTGTTAACATAAGTTATAATCATGAATGCTTGACGAGATTTACAAGTATTAGCATTAATTGAATAAGATGACTAATGTAATCATGTTAACAATATATAATCTGATTGGAACCTCCTTTATGTGTGGTTTCCAATTCAATAATAAGAGTTTATACTATACTTGTTTGATATACCATTAGTGGAACCTCTAACCTTGACATTTGTTATTATTATTGCTTAATCCTTACATTAATATTTGATCTCCAAGTTCTCATCATCATCTTCTTCTTCTTCTTCTCTTTCTTTATTATTATTATTATTATTATTATTATTATTATTAGTACTACTACTACTACTACTATTATTATTATTATTATTATTATTATTATTATTATTATTATTATTACTACTACTACTATTGTTGTTGTTGTTATTGTTGTTTTATAATTGTTGTTTATAATTTGTACAATTAACCTCCCTGTGGTTCGACCCCGGTCTTGCCGGGTTATTTATTACTTCGACACTCCTGCACTTGGGAGAAGACATCAACCTTTTAGTCGTGTCAAGTTTTTGGCGCCGTTGCCGGGGAGGTAAGTTCTTGTATAAATTATAGTATTTATTTTCTCTTTTCACTTTTCTTGTATATAACTTTGTTTCTTTTCTTTTGTTTCTTTTTATTTTGTTTTCTTCCTCCTTCTTTTGCTTTTTTCTTCTTTTTTTTTTATTTATTTTATTCCTACACGTGCATGAGAGTGTGGTCACGTACATCAAGTGGTAGACTTTGTAGGGTATCCTCATCATTTTCAGAAAATATGGCCGAAGAAGATAATCAATCACTTCATAATGAAAATAATGAGAATAACCGTGCTAGAACACTTAGAGACCACATGAATCCCACAAGAACAAGTGCACCATCATGCATAGTTTTTCCTCCTGATGCATCTCATTTTAATTTTAAACCAGGCATTATTCAACTTTTACCTTCTTTTCATGGCTTGGAATTGGAAAATCCATACTTGCATTTAAGAGAATTTGAGGAGGTCTGCAACACATATAATAATTTCAATTGTAGCATGAACACCATCAGATTAAAGCTTTTTCCTTTTTCATTAAAAGATAAAGCTAAAACATGGCTACAAAATTTAAGACCAGGATCCATTCGTGCTTGGGATGAAATGCAACAACAATTTTTAAAGAAGTTTTTCCCATCTCATAGAACAAACTCTTTCAAGAGACAAATCACCACTTTCACTCAAAAACCAGGAGAAACATTTTACAAATGTTGGGATAGGTATCGAGACTTGCTTAGTACTTGCCCTCATCATGGTTTTGAATCATGGAGATTGGTTTCACATTTCTATGAAGGGTTAACACCTAAAGATAGGCAAATGATTGAATTGATGTGCAATGGAACTTTTGAAGATAAAGACCCTGAAGAAGCAATGGAGTACTTAGACTTGTTAGCTGAAAATGCTCAAAATTGGGACACCGCGGGTACATATGAGGCACCGAGTAAAACTCAACCTCATACATCTAGTGGAGGTATGTACAACCTTAGGGAAGATCATGACCTTCAAGCCAAGTTTGCATCTTTAGCTAGAAAAGTCGAGGCACTAGAATTGAAAAAGAGTGGTCGATTAAAATCTGTTGAAAACATTGTGTGTCAAATTTGTGAAACAAATGAACACTCAACCAACGATTGTCCAACCTTGCCTTCTTTTAAGGAATGTCTCCATGAGCAAGCCCATGCTTTAAATAGTTTCCAAAGGCCTAACCACAACCCATACTCCCAAACATACAACCCTGGTTGGAGAAATCACCAAAATTTTAGTTGGAAGAGTGACAATGCACAAACTTCACAACCACCATTTCAAGCACACCACAATTGCCAAAATTCTCATGGATATGCACCTCCTTATGCTCCACCTCCTAGAAGAAATCTTGAGGAAACATTGCATGCATTCATTGAAAAGCAAGAGACAATTAATACTCAACTTGTTCAAAACATGACAGATTTTAAAGATACTCTTGCTAAATTAACATCTGCTCTTAGTTTCCAAGAGAAAGGTAAGTTTCCATCTCAAACACAACAAAATCCCAAGGGGCAATTCAATGCAAATGCAAGTAGTTCCGGAAGCCAACACATGGATCAAGTCAAATCAGTCACTACTCTGCGCAGTGGTAAGGTTATTGAAAAAACCTCTCTTGAACCTTATGAGAAAGATGATGAGTCAATCTCTGAGGGTAAGGAAGGGGATGAATCTGAAAATTGTAAAGAAACGACTGATTCACCGCCAGCACTTCCATTTCCTCAAGCCATGACCAAACAAAGGAAAGTCAATCACAACTCAGAAATTTTTGAAATTTTCAAACAGGTAAGAATCAATATACCTTTGCTGGATGCTATTAAACAGGTTCCTTCCTATGCTAAATTTTTGAAAGATCTATGCACTGTGAAGAGAAAACTGAATGTGAAAAAGAAAGCCTTTCTAGCCGAACAAGTAAGTGCTATTCTTCAGAACAATAATGCTTTGAAATATAAAGACCCTGGTTGTCCTACAATTTCTTGCTTTATTGGAGAACATAAAATTGAAAAAGCCTTACTTGATCTTGGTGCTAGTGTGAATTTACTTCCATATTCAGTTTTTCAAAGTCTCAATCTAGGTGAGTTAAAACCAACTTCTATATCTCTTTTACTTGCCGATAGATCTGTAAAAGTGCCTAGAGGAATAATTGAAGACGTGTTAGTACAAGTCGATAAATTCATTTATCCTGTGGATTTTATTGTCTTGGACACAGAACCTGTTGAAGCATGTAATTCATTTCCTGTTATTTTAGGACGTCCATTTCTTGCAACCTCTAACGCATTGATTAATTGTAGGAATGGATTGATGAAGCTATCATTTGGAAACATGACATTGGAGATGAATATTTTCAACATTTGCAAGCAACCTAGAGATGATAATGATTCACAAGAAGTAGATCATATTGATGAATTAGTTTATGATCAACTTGAATCTACTTTAAGTAAAAATGAGTTGGATGAATCTGAAGATTTGCAAATGATTTATTCTGAGGAAGAAATCACGGATAACAAATGCACAGAAAATGTTGATGCGACTCTTTTGCCAACAACGACAATAGATTCGACATCTGACATCACACCAATCGATGATTACTTTCCTAACGAATCCTTACTTTCTCTTAGTCCAATGCCTTGGTATAATAAAAATATCAATTTTCTTGCCTTAGAAGATTTGCCAGCTGATTGGAGTACGCAAGACAAAGAAAAGTTTTTGAACGAAGTGAAGAGCTTTTATTGTGATGACCCTAACTTATTCAAATATTGTCCTGATCAAATATTTCAAAGATTCATTCCCGACAATGAGGTAAGTAGTGTCATTAAACTTTGTCATTCTGAAGCATGTGGAAGTTATTTCTCGTCAAAAAAGACAATTGCAAAAATCTTTCAAAATGGATTTTATTGGCCCACCATGTTCAAGGACACGCATGCATTCTGCAAAACTTGTGAAAATTGTCAAAAGATTGATACTGGTCAAAAAGTTTTGTTTTATGATTCTCAACTCTATGCATTCCCTAAAGAGCTAAGACCAAGATGGAGCAATCCTTATGGGGCCTCTGATATTGAGAATTCAATGAATGACAATGATTTTAAGGAAAATGAACATCGTTTGAAAGCTTACTTTGATAATTTTCCTAGTGAAAATGAATCAACTGGTTGCACTGATCTTGTAGATAAAGGTTAATTTTTTTTTTCTCACATTGTTTTTGTGTTTCTTTTTGAGTGATTTTTGCTAGTTTTTCTCACCCCGGTCAAATGGCGGATAACGGTACTCCGTGACTTAAGTCGGTTCTTTCAGTTTCCCACAATTACTGATATCTGTGTATATATTTGTGCAATTCTTTGAATCTCTCTTCCAATTCTCATTTGAAAATGGACACTAATCTTGAAAAATTAAAAAAGTATTTTCCCGCTCTGCCTCAGAATGCGATTACAAAAATTTACCATGCTAGATGTGCAAGATTGAGATTGTTAATGAATCATGGAATTCCTGAAGATATTCGTTGGTTGATTGAAGTAAAGGTCCGATTATCAGGTGAGTCCTCTAATTTCTTTATTTCACACATGCCTGGAACAGGTAAAAGCACTTTTGCAAAGAAGCGTCGTGCAAAACGACTAGAAGTCTGTCATCGATGTGCTAGATGGACTTGTAATACACAATGTCGTTCTTTAGGAATGGTATCTATAAACCGTGAAGATAAAATACAATTCATTAAGGATGGCCTGAGTAAGGAGTCTTTAGATAATCTTCTATTGACTCTTGAGACGCATCCTAGTGGAGATGTGCATCGTGCAATTCATGATTTATGGCCACTATTTCATAAAGAACATGATCGACTTAGTCTTGGGAATCTGACTAAAAAAGACCCTGTTTGCCAGTTTTTAAGAAAACTGGATGGGAAGCCTATCCCCGACCCATAGAGGGCGTTTAAGCCGTTCTTGGACGTAAAACCAAGGGAAGATGTGAGCCACAATCACAACTACCTGTACATACACATGTTTTTTTCAAAAGTAAATAAATAAATAAATAAAAAGAGAGAGAGAGTGTGTGAGACTCCAGCTGGCCTCCATATAGATGTTATGATTGCCTTTCTACTTTCTCATCTATAAAACCCTATTTTCCTTCCTTTCATTTCTACTCAACCCATACATTCAACAAATACAGAAGTGTGTAGAAATGGCAAGTTCCTCAAGTCATCAAATAAGAAATATTTGTGTTTTCGGTGGATCTAGTCCTGGGAAAGAAAAAGAGTTTTTAGAATCAGCAAATCATCTTGGTCAGGTGCTAGCTGAGAGAAAGATTCATTTAGTATATGGGGGAGGCAGTCTTGGGTTAATGGGAGGTGTGTCAATAGCTGCATTTTTAGGAGGTAGTCAAGTTTTAGGAGTCGTCCCTGAAGCTTTGGCACAAGGGGACATCATTGGAAAAACAATTGGCGAGGAACTTCAGGTCTCCACAATGTCGGCTCGAATGAATGCAATGTTTAACCATGCTGATGCTTTCATTGCTGTACCAGGTGGTCTAGGCACATTGGAAGAGATCTTTCATATTTCCTCTTGGGCTCAATTGCACATTCACCATAAACCCATAGGTTTGTTAAATGTTAATGGTTATTATGATAAGTTGTTGTCTTTTCTTGATCATGCTGTGGAACAGGAATTTCTAACATCTTCTGCACGACAAATCATAATCTCTGCTTCTACTGCTGAACAATTGATTGACCAACTACAATCTTTCATTCCTGTGATTGATCCTTCCATGAGTCGCATAAATTGGTCATCTAAGGAAAGCCGTAAAAAGCTTAGATTGGATTTGAGCCTTCATTTGTGAATTTTTGTGTCTTTTGGTTTTATTATGTTTTGTTATTTCTTATTTTTGTTTCAGTGTGTTTCAGGTTTTGTCAGTGTTCGTTATTTCAGGTGATATCTTTTATACTCTATCTTTCTACCTTAGAATATTGAGGACAATGTCTCGTTTTGGTTGGGGGGAGAGGGTAGTAGTTGATAAAAAAAAAAAAAATTGTTTTTCATTTCATAAAGCATGTGCATAATTGTTGTTACTAGGATGGCAGAGTAAAGGAGTTCTTTTGTTAAAGTGACTCTTGAGACGCATCTTAGTAACCATTCTTAACAAGGTCTATTATAATACTTCCTAAAATATTCAGGTTTACAAACTCTCGTATTGTTACCACTTAATTCTGCTCATATACTTATTTAACATGTATTCTTAAACCTTAATTTACACACACACACACTTTAACATATGATTGTGGGTTGCATATTGGATTATTACATTATTTATGTTCTTTTGTTAAAGGTAACAACTAAGGGAAAGGGATTGTATATAATTAAAAAAAAACAAAAACATGAAAAAAAAAAAGAAAAAAAGAAAGAAAAAAAAAGAAGAAGAAAAAATTGATGATAATAAAATTGTAGATAAGTTTGGTTTCGTAGCCTCCCTTACTTAAGCAATTAAGCCCGAAGGGGTGTTTTAACACCTAATACCCTAAAGTCAACTGACTTGGGAGCTATTGGCCCAACGCTTGTTACATGGGTTGAGGAGAAAAGCTTAAGGGAATCAAACATTGCACTATCTACATATCAGTATCTGCGACCCGAGTTACTAAGCTCGTAGGGGTGTCTTAACACCTAATGCCCTAAGACCAACTGGTCTGGGAGTCATTAGCTGAAAGCTCGTTACATGGGTTAAAGATGCATGATGCTTTTCTTTTAAATTATATGTATATATTTAAAAAAAATAAAGACAAAAAAAAAAGACAAAAAGAAGACAAAAATAATAATCCCAACCCAAGGAAGGTAACCTTAAACATTAGAACAAAAATTTTGTTTTCTTCCAAGAAAAGCCCCATAATTATGTGTTGATACATTGAGCATAAAAGAAAGGTTTATTAATATCTTGTTAAGTGGTATTGAGCAGATATATAAATTTAATGAGAGTTTGTTTATCTGGATAGATTAATGGAAGTTAAATGATGAATACCTTGCTTTGTGAAATTTGCAAATTGTTTTAACGCTTTAATTACTAGGGACTAGTAATAAGCTGGTTGAGGGGTGTGATTAGTACTTAAAAGTGCATTTTTATCATGGTTTTATATCATCATTTTGCACTTGAAGTATCAATAACTCCTTAACTAAAATATGTTTTATAATAATATATCTAATAATATAAGATACCTATAATTTGTGGTAAATGTCTATTTTTAATGCAAGTCTATCACATAAATGAAAGGATTGATTGATGACTTGAAGAACTTAAATTGCATGGATAAAGAGATGGTCAAACTTAGAGAAGGGATGTCGGTGCAATCCAAACCGGAACACTGTTCGGTAATTGGGCCATATCTGGAGCTACAGATCTCAGATTTAGGTCCAATTTATATGGATGGAAAGGTAAGACATAGACCTACAACTTTCATATGGAGCCCAAGATCTAAAAAGGCCATTATCAAGTCCAAATTGTAGCAACAACAAAGAAGCCCGAATCTGTCTTCCAGCCCGAGCACTGTTCGGTATTTTGGCCATATCTGGAGTTCTAGAAGTCCAAATGAGCTGAATTTTTTACACAAGAAAGCTGAGACAATTGCCTACAACTTTCATGTTTGCACCTGGCTCCAGTTTTGACGTTATCAATGACGTTTTGGGCAGACAAGAGAAGATAAGGATTGTCACCAAGTCAAAAGTTGGCCACCCACTTATCAATTAGTCATCAAATCAATAGTTCCCAATTTTGGCCTATAAAAGGAGGCATTTGCCATGCATTTAGGCATCTTGGTTTCCAGATCAAGATCATGCTCTTCCTTTCTCTCTTTGTATTTTTTGTAATGTTTATGCTTTGCTTTCATTAATATTAAGTTTATGCCTTTCATTTCCTTTCTTTTACTTAGTTAACTTTTATGTTCTTATTTTGTTTATTTGTTTTTCTTTCTTTCATTATGTCTAGCTAAGTTAATTATGTCAAGGTGAAAAGGCTACACTAATGGTGTGAGAATAAGTATAATGTAAACTTAATATGGACTTTAATGTTTGATACTAACATGTTTTATATTTGTTATCTTGTTCACTCTTTAATACTTTGCTTGTTAAATGACTAATCTTGATTTATGTTGTATAACACTTGGTACAACAAATGCTTGGCACTTTCATAGCCCATAATGTATGGTATAACCGACACCTGAGCTATGAAAGGAACTTGATTTGTTGTTAACATAAGTTATAATCATGAATGCTTGACGAGATTTACAAGTATTAGCATTAATTGAATAAGATGACTAATGTAATCATGTTAACAATATATAATCTGATTGGAACCTCCTTTATGTGTGGTTTCCAATTCAATAATAAGAGTTTATACTATACTTGTTTGATATACCATTAGTGGAACCTCTAACCTTGACATTTGTTATTATTATTGCTTAATCCTTACATTAATATTTGATCTCCAAGTTCTCATCATCATCTTCTTCTTCTTCTTCTCTTTCTTTATTATTATTATTATTATTATTATTATTATTATTAGTACTACTACTACTACTACTATTATTATTATTATTATTATTATTATTATTATTATTATTATTACTACTACTACTATTGTTGTTGTTGTTATTGTTGTTTTATAATTGTTGTTTATAATTTGTACAATTAACCTCCCTGTGGTTCGACCCCGGTCTTGCCGGGTTATTTATTACTTCGACACTCCTGCACTTGGGAGAAGACATCAACCTTTTAGTCGTGTCAATTGGCCAATGGTTCTTTTCCTTAGACTTTGGACCCAAGTTTCGTTCATCAGAGCAGACTTATCTTAGGAAACTAATGGGATTCGAGAACACCAACACCATAGCAACTATACGACAAACCAAACACCAAGCATCTTACCTTAGGTAGGGCGTACTAGGGGTGTTAAAACCTTTCCTTTACGCAATCAGTCCCTTGCCTTAGAATCTCTGAAAGACTAATTAGGTTTCCTAGTAACCATAATACTAGGTGGCGACTTCTTTTTTTTTTCCAAAACAAAAACCCCCCACATATTTCCTGCAACGAGGGAGGGTTATTGCGACGTCGAGCTCTCGTGAGGGTACGACACTCCTCATGAGTGTGACTTCTTCCAAGCATTTCAATTACTGCTTCTAGCTCTAAAACATCATTTGTCCCACCTGGTAACTCCTCATGTGTACTACTGTTGCTAAGGCTCTCAGTTATTTCTTTTAGTTCTAAAAACTCATTATTGCCATCATCATTGCCACCCTTTGGTAACACATTTCCTTGACTAAAATTCCCCCCTAAAGAGTAGTGGTTGAAAGTCCTTTAGAATAATATGGTTCAAATTCACTTAATTACGTGTAGCTTTTTAGTTTGAAGATTATAACATCTGTAACCTTTCTGTAAATCTAAATAACCAATAAACACACATTGTTTAGCATATGGATCAAGTTTAGTTCGTAAATTTTTTGGAATATGGATATAGGTTGTGTAACCAAAAACTCTGGGTTCAAGATTCGAGAGATGTGGAATGGACAATATGGACTGTAGTCATTGTAGAAGTGTCTAAAAATCTATCACTTTAAAGGGTGTCCTATTGAGTAGATAAATGGCAAATTTCACAGCTTTTCCCCAATAGAACTTGGGCATATGCATGCCAAAGAGGGAAGCACGAACCACCTCTAGTATTTGTCTATTCTTTTTTTCTGCCAATCCATTATGTTGTGGAGTATAAGTCTAAGAAGTTTGATAGCGAATACCATAATGGTGTAGATACTTTTAAACAGATGTATCTAGAAATTCCATGGCATTATTAGTTTGTCGTTGTAATTTTCTAAGATGTCCCAATCATTAAAGCCATAACCATATAGTTTCGCGATCTATATCCAAACTTCTAACCTGATATGCATGACTGAATTTCTATCCTCTAGTCTCTGTTAATTCCAAGTAATAGATTTTGCCTCGTTTAACACCATAACCAAGAATCTTTTGGCTGAGAATGTCCTGAAAAACTATAAAATTTGGCCGACTGACAAAAGGTTATATTCAAAAGAGGGGACAACAAGGATTGAGTTTAATAGGAGAGTGTTAGATAGGATGACAAATCCTTCTCTAGCAATAGGAGAGGTACTGCCATTAGCTATAGAGATAATGGAATGTGTAGATGAATTAAGGGACTATAGCTGACTAGAGTCTCTAACTAATGATCTGATGTACCTGTATCAATAATCCAAGTACTATCCTTAGAAGTAGCAGAGAACACATTTGCTTTACCATAAATACCTGGGTGAGCCACACTAGTTGTAGGTTGCAATTTATCTTCAACCGTAGGTTGAACTTCATTGGTAACTACTATCACTATAGCTTTCCCTACAAACTTCTTTCTTGGTTTTTTTGAAACAATCCCACCACTCTGGATAGCCCATGATCTCATAACATCTTTGTCTTAAATGGCCTGATTCATCACAATGCCCATATATAAAATTTGTATATCTTCCAGCAGTTTGATTATTGTGATTCTTCCCACATGACAACCCTTGTTGGGTTTGATTAGCTATCATGGTAGAGTGCTCAAGAATTGAGCGAGAACTCCTCATAGTCTGTCTTTGTTGAAGTTCTCCCCTCATATATGTGTACGAACTATCCAAGTCCAGCTTTGGATCTTTTTGCAGTATTTCTCCACGAACTTGGTCAAAATAATAATCAAGTCCAATTAGAAATATGTGAACTCGAAGTTGAGTTATTGTTGAATGTAACTGGACTACTCCTTCAACTATTTCTTCTTGAAAAGCAATTCTATGATCAATTTCTTTAAAGAGAGCAATAAGGTCACTGTAATATGCTGACAATGATCTACCATCTTGCTTGATAGAGAAGGACTTGTAATTTAATTGAAAAAGACAAGTCTCGTCTGATCCATCATAAAAGGTTTTCGATACAGTCTCTCATATTTCCTTGGCTGTAGGGAGACAAATAAACCGTTGCATGAATAAAGTACTCATTAAATCAATAAGCCAACCTTTTACCTTTTGATTTTTAGTGATCCATGTTGTAAATGTGGGATCTTCGTGCTTAGGTTTCTTCATTTCTTTAGTAAGATATTCAGCTTTGTTACGAGCACCAATACATAGGTTTCTTCATTTCTTTAGTAAGATATTCAGCTTTGTTACGAGCACCAATACATATCTTCATAAGTTGAGACCATAAAGGATAATTAGTTTCATTCAAGATGATACTTGTAGGGAATGCAAAGTAATCATGGTGGATGATAATTGGTGTGTTATTTTGTGGAACTAGAATAATACCAGTGGAATTGGCCATATATTATTTATGAGTATTTAGCTTAACAAATAACAAAGAGAATCGTGCGGTATGAGATTCATGGTTTGAGCAACTCTGTAATTCTACAACCTTCGCTCTGATACCATGTAGAGATAATGGTTTCTGCATACTGCAGTTTTTCATGTGTTGTATTCATCTCCATAAAGGATGAAATATATATAGGCATGGTTACAATTCAATTAGGCAACAATCTCCTCCTACAATGCGGAATATATTTTTCCTATATTAATAAACAAGATTGATTTGTTTCCTATATGTAATTGGATTTCATTATGAAACAACTATTATATTTGTAATAGACTTCTCATGTTAACATATGTTAGAGAATAATATAAATTATATTTTAAAATCTCATTTAACAGCTTAAGCTATTGAATTAAGATAATATTTTGACATGGCTTTAAAGCATTAATGATCAAGTGGTCGTAAGTTTGAATCTCACCATCTCTATTCATTTGATAAAAATTAAGCGTAAAATAATATGAGTCTATACAAGCTTCAAGTTTAAAGGATTTTCACTTGAAAAAATATGTTAGAAAATAATATAAATTATACTTTGAAATCTCACCTAATAATTTAAACTATTGGGTTGAGATAGTTAGGAGTTATATTTATTTATTATAATTAATAAATAGTTATTTTAATATCAAATATATTAAAATATAATTGATTTTTCTAAATATTTTTTATTAGAGTGTATATACTATTCAAAACATTATTATTTTATGAATTTGATTCTTTAAAATAGTATATCTCCCATTATGATTCTCCGACTTTTCAAGATTAAGACAGCGGTGTTGACCAAATTCATTCTCTAGATGTATACAAATGTATCACTTTGTAGCTAAGGATGGAATGGACACAACTCTATGCCGTAGAAGAAGAAAAACACAACTTGTTTGTTTTGACGCGAATCACTAAAATCTAAAATATTTATACCATTCCAAGAAAGATCATAGAGTCCAATTAAGGATTTATACTTGCCTATAATAAAAATTTACAATTGGACTTTCTTGACCTACTTGGATCCATTTTTATTTTTTTCCAGCAAACAGCCTGAATTAGAGTAAATTTTAAACTCTAAAAAATATTACGATATAAAATAAAAAATATTTAATATATTTAATCAACACCTTTGCTTTTTACAACTTTTTTAATACAACTCAACAATAAATAGAATTTAACAAATAAATTAGGATAATGTTTAATGGGTGCCTTGGAGACATGATTAGCTTTTTCCTTGTTTTATTTCTCATATCTAATTTAAAGTATAAAATTCAAAACTGTATATATATAGATTTAAATATATTTAACTTCATATGATCCTAATATATTAAGGATTATATGGAGTTAAATATATTTTTATTGTTTTGGAAAACACTGTTTTCTTTCATTAAAATTTCGCGTAAATGATTCATTAGAGCTATAAGATTTATTTGATCCATTATTCATTAAATGAGTTTGAACCCTTTCGAGTGACATCATACTTTAGAACTCCACTCTCGTAAATTAAAATTTCCCTATAAATTAACAACGGTCAATTCACTCGGCATTGTAGAAATTTAATTTCTGAGGTAGATCGATTCCTTATAGACATATGGGTACATGTGCCTTCTTTTAAGCACGGAAAGCATATCAAGTATGCTAAAGGGATGAAGAAAACATGCAAATGTAGACATACAATGTCTTTGGGATTTTCCACAATCCCTTCTATTTTTGGCCATCCTTTGGAGGCTTATCTAGAACTATATATTTTGAATCTTGAAAAAGGTGCACGATATGACATAATTTGGAGAAGAAAATGTTATTTTGATGGCGTTTGATTCCTGCAATTCAGAGGATAACATGTTCCTTTCCTTTTTCGTAATCTTCTACATGTAATTAATAAAGCTTAAATAGTAGCACTCCTCTAGAATGTGAAGACTATATTGATCCAAGAATATATTGATCCATAAATTCCTGGAATTATAAATTAAAACTGACCACAAATTATGAAGTTTATAGGAGTTGTAAGCAAACAAATAATTACAATTTGACAAACTATCCGCCAGAGAGAAGAACATGATACTTAATTAGTCCTGGAGCATTATTTATTTCAGAAAATCAATGGAAACGTCTTTACTTGAGTGATATCTCATCTTGGAAAAAACAAAAAAGGCAATAGCATACGACAGCGTAGACCAAATTGTTACATGCAACTGATTATCTGTTCGGTTCAAAAGATATGTTTAGATAGTGGACAGAAATTTTCTGCTGTGCGATGCTTCAAAGATAAGGTTGAATATTGCTACGACAACTTCAAATTATTGGTTACTTAATTCTTTTGGACAAAGAAGAATGTTTATGTTGATCTAATTGATTCACACAAAATAAATTAAAATCGACTAAAATCATAGCAATTTGAAATCATGCAAGAAAAAAATATGAAAAATAAAGCCTTCATTGATGTTGACAAAGAAAATAGGGAATTTTTGAGATAAATGTTTCTTAATCTTAAGTGTTGTTTGAAATTGTGATCAAAGTGATGGTTCAAAGTATTTTTCATTTATAAATATATTAAAATAATTTTTTTAAAATTTATTTTTCATTTTAGTACATCAAAACAACTTAAAAATATAAAAAATATATGTTAAATAAAAAAATTTAAAACATTTTTAGAAACACAGTTTGCGCATTCCCAAACATAATATAATCAATAATAATCAACAATCAAAAAATTATTTTAATTCAAATATTTATATTATTAAGTGAATGAATAGTTATATATATATATATATATATATATATATATATATATATATATATATATATTTTACTTGTATTCCCATAAAAGTTTTTAAAGTTATGAACTAATTAAAAGAGAACAATAATGGTGAGTTTTTAAACTCATTATCTTTTAATTATTAAGTATTTGGTTTTTTAAAATTTGATTCAATCTAAAATCTTAAATTATTGAGTGAAAGTCTAATAAATAATTCGATAGAACTTTTTAATAAACCTCTTTAAATAAAAATAAAAGTTTCTAGAACGTAAACATTGCATAAACCAATAATTATTTACTACTTATATTATAAATTTAATTAAAAGAAAAAAAGAGTAATAAAATTCAAATTCCTCATCACGGAGCTATTAAATAGATAATATCATTTGATCTCTTGGTAAATAACTTGAAAACTTAATTAAGTAATTGGATAAAACCCACCAAAAAATTTTACTGCACAATAAAACTTATAATTTTACACTTAATTAACGATTTCAGACTTACGGACAAATTGAACTTGTAATACTGATTATTAAAGATAACTATTTTTTTTTAAAAAAGGTTTACTATATCTCATTAAGGCTAGATTTCATTAAGGTTTTAATTCACAGATTAATTGAATTTATCCGGTTTAATCTTCATGATCAAATCTAACCTGAAAGACCAGGCGGCGCTGAGGTCTGTAGCAATAATCAAAGGGCGAAGAGATCCTCCATTGCGGCAACTGCAAGGCATTCATTGTAGTCCAACAAAAATAATTTTCTATCTTCGAGTCCAATAGACAATTCAAAAGGTGGATAAAATGACAATTCACTTGGACTGGCACCACCAAGTTGGGGGCCAGCAAAACAGTAGCCCCCTCGATGGTTGCTTCCTCCTATAAATAGGGGCATGCATACAGATTCTCTTCATCACACTCACTAGCCACATATCCACAGAAGTTCCCTGCATTTGAAATTTTAGTCATGGCTCCCACAAAGGCAGTAGTAGCCGATGATCACCTTGCATTACCCGCAGGGGGCAAAAATACTCCACTAACCAACACCATTCCCATTTCCAATGTTCAAACTGATATCTATGGGCGTGAGATCTGGGAGGGTACCCTCCCCATCATCGACCTGGGAGGGCTTCATGGTCCTCGCCGCTCTGACACCATCAAACAGCTTGGCCATGCATGCCAACACTATGGTGGCTTTATGGTAGTTACCTAGCTATGCTTACATGTGTGTGTGTATTGCATGTGGAAACCATCGAAATTATTATAGAAAACGTCACTGAGAAAATGTATTTTAACTTAATTCAATGTCTTCGGTTCAATCAAAGGCACCGACAAAGTGTCATCGAATATTTTTTTCATTCATCTTTGGTACAATGGTACCTCTTTCTTTGAGCATCTATAACATCTTTAGCTCTGACCAAATATTGTGAAGTGTAAATAACTTTGTGTTCTAATAATTAATGTGTCGTATTATCAGCTGAAGAACCATGGCATTTCAGAGAGATTGTTGAATGACATAATGAGCAAAGCAAGAGAGTTCTTCCATCTGCCAGAAGAAGAAAGGATGAAATTATACTCTCCTGACCCTACCAGCCTTATCAGGCTTGCTACTGGCTTTAAGGACGATAATCAGAATGTCTTCGTCTCGAGGGAATCGTTGAAATTTCATTGTCATCCTATTGAAAATTATGTGAATCTATGGCCTACAAATCCTCCATCCTATAGGTAATATTTCATGGAAAGATTAAACAAGAATTCAATTTGGTGTTTTTAAATCTGGACGGACTAATTTAGTAGCTTTTTTCAGCTATTTCTAAGTTATAATAGTTTATTGTTTACAGGGAGGTCGTATCCGAGTATTGTGTAGCTGCTAAAAGGGCAGAGATAACACTACTTGAGGCTGTATTCGAGGGCTTAGGCATGGAAAAGAAATCTATAGACCAGATATTGGACAACCATGGGCAATATGCTTCTCTAAACTACTATCCGACGTGTGAAAAGTCAAATCTTGGGCTCACTTTTGGACTGCGTGGTCACACTGACCCCACTATACTCACCATGCTACTGCCAGATGAGGTGCCTGGGCTTGAAATTCTACAAAATGGTGACTGGGTACCTGTCAAGCCTATTCCTAACACCTTGATTGTCCATGTTGGTGACGTGCTTCAGGTCATTTACTCTCTTTATATCTACTTTCTTTTAGAATTTTCATTCAAGGTAAAAAGAAACATGAAAAATCACCGGTTTGGCTTGTATGCTATAAACATGTGACGGACTTTATAGGTAATTTTATATCTTAATTTTTCTTATCAGGGGCTTAGCAATTGCCGATACAAGAGTTTGCTCCATCGAGTTATTGTCAATTCTGAGAAAGAACGTTTATCCATCGCTTCATATTGCTATCCATCAAATGATACTCAAATGGGGCCTCCTAAGGAATTGATCGATGATGATCATCCATTGATTTATAAAGATTACACCTACGAAGAATTCTACACTACAATGTGGAAACAAAGACTTCCAGATGCCACCCGCTTGGACGCATTCAAAGTTTCTGCTGCTTAATCACATCTTCTCCACTACCGTTCCTATGTTTAGAAGGTGCTCGGGATGCATGCTGCTTTTATCCTCTCTTTTCTACTTTTTTTCTTCTTGTTTTTGTGTGTGTGAGGTCGATGGCATGCAATTTACTTTGCATAAATCTCATGCATTTTGTAACGTTTTCTTTTTTGGTTACGAAGCACTGTACCATAAAAGGTGATGAATCTTGTAGCAAGTGACATATGATCACTTTTATCCCTTTTAAGTTGCATGCTAGCTGTTATGATATTACCTGAAATAAAAACGTTTCTGTTTTCATGGAATGTTTAGCTTTATGATGGAGATGGCATAATATATCCTTTTCCTTTTCAATACATACGAGTTCATCCCTCAATTTAATTCGTAACCGATAATGTTTTAATATGCAATATGTTCAGAAATAAAAAAAATTTAATGAGTGTATTAAGAGCTAATCAAATATTTATTCAAATAACTCTCTTCTCCATAAAAAAAAATCTTTTAATAAATGCCATTGAATACATACAAAAAAAAAATACCCTTAGTTGATAGACAATTAATTATAAGTAAGATAAATGATAATAATCAATAACAATTCAAACTCAAATCACTGCAGTGCAGTTTTATCAAATTCTCATAACCTTTCAAATCTAAATCTAATCTTTCAAATCTAAATCTAATAGAAAATAATTCAAAGGTGATAGTTTGTAGGCGAACTTGTAGTTTTAATTCCAAAAACAAAACAAAAATATCAAAAAAATATTTTATTTTTCAAAGATCCAATTCATGGATATAATCAAATGAATCACTCTATAAATATAAATATTCATTTCATAAGTTATTGAGTTCACTTTACAATAAAGTTATTTTAATGATATAATTACTTATTTAGTTAAACTAATGTTTGTATGAAGTGAATTTAATCAAATTGGTATTTGTGTAATTTTACAATTGAAAATTAAAATTACTTGATTAAATATAGAACTAAACCTAAAATTCAAACCAATTAATTTATAATTTAATCTTAACTTGGAAATTCCTTTTTAATTGAGGTAAATACAAAAAGATATATATCAAACATGAGTATGCAGTATAATCCAACAGGTATTGGATATGGATTTAATTATTGGGCTCATGATTATTCTAGACTTAATTTCATAAACAAAACAAAATTATCAAAAAAATATTTTATTTTTTAGGAGATTCAATTCGTGGATATAAACAGAGTATGAATACTCTTTAAATATAAGTATTTATTTCATAAGTTAATGAATTTACTTTGCATTGAAGTTATTTTAATAGTATAATTACTTATTCAGTTAAAACTACAATGTATATGAAGTGAATTTAATTAAATTAATATTTGTGTATAGACAGTGTAATTTTATACGTAATTTAAATTTAAAATTATTTTACTAGATCTAGAATTAAATCTAAAGTTCAAACCAATTAATTTATAATTTAATTTTAAGTGAGAATGTCCTTTTTAATTGAGGTAAATACAAAAGGACCAATATCAAACATGAGTATGGAGCATAATCCAATAGGAATTGGACATGGATTTAATGATTAGACTCATAAGTATTATAGACTTATAGACTTATGCTAAAATTAAAAGATATTGATAAATCTTATACAATTTCTTATGGAAAAGTAATAATTAAGATCCCTTTTATCTAAGTTTTTGAGATGAAAGGGAGAGTGAAGGTTTTGGAAATACAAGTAATGTGTCACCGTTTAGATTTAAGTTAATCATAGAAGGATTTCGGTTGCAATTTTCGATCACAAATTTGACGTGTGGGGTTCAATGAAAGGTCATTTGCTTGAATTTAATTGAATTTCTAGGAATTTTTTCACATGGGAAAACGAATATGAAAAGTAATTTCATTAATTTCATTAATAAATTTCGTAAATTTAAATTGACAGCAAAATTAGGTAAGAAAAAGAAAGTGTCCGTGACAGAAATTTCTTTTTATTTTTACTCCTACTTTCATGTTGTAAACTGTACAACATAAGAGGAAATATTGTAAAAAGTAGTATGCTGTAATCGACATTAGAAACTAAATACAACACTTTAAAAAAAATACTATGAACAAGAAATATACACTGCCCAAAGTCCTAACATGTAGTTGTTCAAATCTGACACCCTTCACTGTCGAAAGCAGCGGTCAATAACATTTGTATATGATTCTTACACTTTTGGCACGTGTTATTGGAAACTCATAACACTGCTTTCTGACTATTCTGGCGATACCATTTTCATGCAGCGTCCAAATATTTCCTCGATAGACAGTGTTGAGTGAGGACAAGAGGAGACTAAATGGTCTCTGTGATGCTTTAGCATCTTTTGCAAATTGATCGCCTAGAACCAAATTTCTTGCTTGGGATGCTGTTAGAAAACGAACGCATGAGAAGGAAACATAATAGGAGAATTATCAAATCAAACGTGCTAGAAAGGTCAAGCCACCCCAACGAATACGTTCCAAAATGGACTCCGTAATCTTGGACTGTGGTAGAACAGAAAATTCAAAATTATCCATCCAGTCTTAAGGTCTAAATGTCTTCTTTTTGTAAGTTAACAAACAAGAGGAGTGATGGCAATTGTCTGTATTATTTTAGTACTTTCTTGAACAAAAATAGACTAGCGTTGAATGTTCAACGGATTGTTTTGCGACGGTATCCATATGTTCAAAATCAGGAAAAAACCCTAAAACATTAAGATTTTTTTATAAAAAAAAACATAATTTTTAATTTACTAATTGAATTATGTTGCAATTTTATAAGTACTTTCTATGAGCTCAATTTTGTATGTGGTTGGCAGGCAAACGATAACCAAGATTGAGATCATGGCTGAATTTGATTCAAAAGATGTTGTTTCGATGTTTTTTTTTTAATTATTTTATGTTCTTAATTATCAAGTGCATTAATTTTTTTAAACCATTTAATGGTGTGGTATATATTACTTTTTAAAAATATTTTTTATTTAAAATACATCAAAATAATTTTTTTAATTTTTTCTATTAGTATTTTAAAATTAAAAAATAATATTTTAAAAAAAATATTTTCTTAAGTGAAAACATAATTTTAAAACAGACTAAATACAAATACAAAAACAAAACAAAAAATTTGAGCATTCCACGTAGAACTACTAAAGATCGGACTTGGCAGACAAGTGTCCAGTCAAAAGTTCTTCATTTTGTATTAAAAAACAATTGAAGAGACGTGATAACGGTTGTCTTCGCATAAAGAAGTCTTAAATGGCAAGTTGTCTGTACTTCTTTTATTAACGATTAAACTAAAAGCCGTGGTTTTTTTACCGTGGATGGAGATACAATTCACCGTGGAAAGTTTTACTAGCAATATTGATGGGTTAATAACACCTTTCCTTTGCCTATTGCAAGCAAAAAGAAATGGCAACCTCAACCTATGAGGAAGACTATCATCTCCAGTATGCTATGCAACTTTGTGCATCAGTGCTGCCTCTGGTTTTGAAGGCAGCAATGGAGCTAGGTGTGTTTGAGATAAAAGAAAAGGCCGGTCCTGATGCCTTGCTCTCAGCTTCAGATACTGTCGCTCAATTTCCCACACAAAACAACCCGGAACCCCATATTCTGCTAGAACGCAACCTCTGCCTGCTCGCAAGAGGTTATATGGATTAGCACCTGTGGCCAAATAATTGACCAAGAACCAGGATGGAGGATCGTTGAGTATCTTTTTAGCTATGATTCATGACAAGGTTATGATGGATATGTGGTAAGAGACTTCATAAGTATTGCTTTTTTCATATATTATATTTTTGTTGCCGAATTGTTTGTTGCTATAGCTAGTTTGTGATTTTTCTTCTTCTTTTACTATGAAATAACAACAGGTACCACTTAAAAGACGCAGTTCTGGAAGGAGGGATTCCATTTGAAAAGGCTCACGGGATAAATTCTGCAGAATATCTTAAAAAAGATGCAAGATTTTGTGAGCTATTCAGCAGTTCCATGAAAAGTTTCATTGTTTCATTTATGGAGACAATTCTGGACATATATGATGGATTTGAAGGTGTAAAATGCTTTGCGGATGTGGTTGGTCGCTATTATAGAATGTGCTTATATAAGAAATACTGTATAGGAAATATTGTAGATATACGCCTATGTGGTAATTTCCATCGATATTATTATATATTGGTTAACCATTAAATTAAACCTTCTAATTATTCTCAACTTAGTATTAGAGGTTTTTACTGTCAGAATTCTTTCCTCCCTCTCTCCCTTTGGAGTCGACCCTCTCTTTATTTTTTCTACATGGATTCTATTGTTGCCGCCGACTTCTCTCTCTCTACCATTGGTGCAGTACAACCGGCTAGCCATCTCTAAGTTGTTGTCAGTGGTGCCTTTTCTCCCCCGCAATAACCTCCACTTGCAGAGTGCAGAGCTTGTCTCTGATTCTTCCTCCCAAGTCCCTGTTGTTCCTTTGCCTCTCATGGGAACACACACTTCAGCTATTATTTCTTTAGCGAACACCCACCAAGTCGTTTCGTTGAAACTTACGAACACAAATTATCTCTATTGGAGAATGCAGATGAAGTTGTATCTCCTTGGTCAAGGTGTTTTTCACTTCGTTGACGGTTTAGTGATGTGTCCTCCATCTCATATTTTTTACAATTCTGTTGATTCTTCCCCTACCATCAGCCTTTCTTTTCTTCGTTGGAAGCAATAGGATCAACTAATTTTGAGTGCTTTACTCTCCTCTCTCTTCGTGGATGTGTTGCATCTTGTGGTAGATTGTTCTACCTCGCATTGTGTTTGGTGCACTCTTGAGAAAGTGCTTGCCTCTCCATCTAATTCTAGCATCTTGCAACTCTATGGCTTCTTTCAAGACCTACGATAAGGGGACTCATCGGTTAGTATATATATGTAGCAAGCTAAATCGCTATTTGATGAACTCGCTGCTGTTGGTCACCCCATGTCTCTTGAAGACTTTAATCTTTATATGTTTCGTGACCTTTGTGGCAAGTTCAAAGACCTGGAAATAAAATTGTATGTACTTCTAGACGTTCTCTTACTCAGTGTCAAATGAGTCCTTTAGGCAAGTCGTCCCGTTTGTCATTATGACATATGGGTCACAAAACTTCTGCCCCACTTGATGTAATTTTTAGTGATGTTTGGGGTCCTGCTCCTATGTTTTCTTCTAATGACTTCCGCTATTTTATTATTTTTGTTAATGTGCATACCAAACATATATGGTATTATCCACTTGTTGTGAAATCTGAGGTGTTTTTCACTTTCCAAAGTTTTCAAACACTTATTGAGTGTCAGTTTTCACTTAAAATTAAATCTATTCAAACTATATCGTAAATTAAATAAATTTTTTTAGACCATTAGTATTCATCATCGATTAATTTTTTCTCATACTCATGAACAAAATGGCACTATTGAACGTCGTCATTGACATATTGTTGAAACTGGCCTAACCTATTTAGGCCAGTTTAATGCCATTGCAATTTTGAAACTATGTTTTTGAATCATTGGTATACCTTATTAATCGCATTCTTACTCTTGTTCTCCAAAATAGATCTCTAGTTAAGTGTTTGTTTCATCGCAATCTTGATTAAACTTCCTACGTACTTTTAGGTGTCTTTGTTTCCCCTTTTTGCATCCATATCATGCTCATAAATTAGATTTTTGATCTTCTCCTTATGTGTTTTAGGCTATAGCTCATCCCATCTTGGTTATCGTTGTCTTGATTTAGAATCTCATCATATTTATATCTCACATCATGTTCGTTTTCATGAAAATATCTTTCCTTTTGTGAAATCTGAACAAGTAACATCGTCACCAGTACCTCCTACACAACCTACCAACCTTTCATCCTTGCACCTTCCTCCATGTTTTCAGCCTCCTTCTCACCAAACTAGCCCCCCTACTAACCCTATTCTGCCCTCTACCACACCCCACCACACCACCCCTTTACCCATAGCTTCTGTCATCCTTTCCTACCCATCCTATATCGCCGTACTGTCACTATATGATTGTCTTTCCAATGATCATTATACAGGAATAGGTTCTCCATCATAGGATGCGTATGTTCTTTTGTCTACTGCAACAGAGCAGCCCAGTTCTACTGCAAAACACCCTAGTTCTATTGCAACCTCACCAGTTTCTGCAGTACGGACCAGTCCATCCACTACTTCTCCAGCTGGTCTGCGACTATGTATAAACCTCTCTTCATATCCTCTTCAACATTTTCCAGGTACAGGTCACACTTCTCCATATCCAGTAGCTAGTCAATGTCACATGGTCCTTTGTCCATGACAACCCAAGACAGCATTGTCCATTGCTACTACCATAACCTTTGCTGCCCCTTTCAACTGGGTAGTTTCTCCTCTCTCTCATGAGCCACTTGTTTTTAATGATGCTAAAAGATATAAGGTGTGACATAGTGTTATGCATGAGAAAATTTAGGCCTTACGCGCGAACAAAACTTGGACCTTAGTGTCGTTTCACCCCTCCATGAATGCTGTTGGTAGTCGAGAGGTATAAAACGCGTCTAGTTGCTAGAGGTTCCACTCAACAAGAAAGTATTGATTACTCTGAAACTTTTAGTCCTATCATCAAATAGGTGACCATTAGATTTGTCTACTCCATTGCCTTTTCATGTGGTTGGAAAATTCATCAACTTGATATCCATAATGCCTTCCTTAATGGTGTTCTTGATAAGGAGGTCTACATAAATAGTGGAGAGGCCCATTGTTTACACAGGCTGGGATGAGCCCAACCCCTATAGTTCGACTAGGTTTGGCCCAACCCATGTATTTGGGTCGGGCCTGGCCCATTTCAAAAAAATTAAAAATTATTTTTTAAATATTTTTAATTTCTCCACTTTTTATTTATGCCTTTTTTGGTTAATATTGATTTGTATTTTATACCAAAAAATACAAATCCAATATTAAAAATACCTGATTTTCATCAAAATTGCCAAAAGTACAAAAAAATTAAAAAAAACAAAAAAATATTTTTATGCATACGACCAAGTGTCTCAAAGCTAAAAAATCATATCATGTATTTCATAAAAAAAAAATGTTTTAGTATGCATTTTGGCTTTATTAACCAGTTTATTAAAGTCAAGAGAGCATTGGCTTAAATTTTAAAAAATAACAAAAATTTTATTTTATTTTGTTTTAATATCAAGGATTACAAATTTATACGTAAAACATATTCCTGATATTAAAAAAGATATTTTTCTTACAATATAGAATAATTAGGTTTTTACCCCATAAGATAAGGATCTTCTTAAACCATAGATAGACTACCAAATGTTAGACACCACAACCAAACCTTAGAATTGATCAGACAAAACAATGCAGCTTACCTTAGGTAGGGCGTAGTTTGGGTACTAATACCTTCCCTTTACACGACCAGTCTTCATACCCCATCTCTAAAGCCAATTAGGGTTTCTAATGATCAAAACACTAGATGATGACTCTTGGTCCATATTTTATTGATTAGAAATATTTTATTGATTAGAGATAAGAATTCCAGAGATAGATTATACACATTCCATTTTTCCTGGAGGGTGGATGATTGTCGCGACGTCGCACATGTACGATGCACCTTATAAACCTTGTCACAACTTCTATATCCCATAAAAAGCTCCCTTTCTAGCCTTGTCATCAAATTTTTGCCCTAAGGATGATGGGACATGAGTGTAACAAATGCAATCAAAAAATTTTAGATGTTTGATTCCTAGATTTCTACCTATGAATGCTTCAAATGGTGTTTTGTTTGACATAAACGTTGCAAAATATTTATTTTGCAGATATATAATTGTACTTATAACTTCTGCTTAAAAAATCAATAGAATTCCTTTCTTTGTCATCATAGATCTTGCCATCTCATAGAGTGTTTTATTTCTTCTTTCAGCAACTCCATTTTGCAGAGCAGAGTAGGCAATGGTTAGATGCCTCTTCATTCCCATATTTGCACAGAAATCTTGATATTCAAGTGAGGTATGTTCACCACCTTTATCACTCAGCCTTTTCAAGCTGAATCCACTTTGCAATTCAACAAAAGCTTTGAATTTCTTTTCTAGTCAAATGTAGAAAATGTATAGATCAATGAAATAAAGTTGAAGAACCAGCAAGTCACAAAATATTTACAAATATTAACAGAGTAAAGAACATGCTCCCTTAAGCATAGGGGAGAAACTCCTATATAGGCTACAAACAACCTAAAACAAGGAAAAATTAAGAGCAAAAAGACAACTTGACTGTAACAAAGCCAATACAGCAAACATAAAGCAAAGCCAGCCGAAAACACCCTAGCAACCACAAGATGAATCCAGTAAAAAATGAGCAAAAGATATGAGACCAAAACTCGGCCACTAAGAAGTCTAACAGTTATAGAAAGCACTCGTAAGCAACTGGAAATGATGGCAAAGCACTAGCATAGACATGCATAGCCATACCAACAACCAAGCAGAGCTGAGACCAAGGCTCAGCCACCAAGGACAATAGCAAACCATAACTAAGACTAAGTCGCAGCTATGAAGGAGACCACCAGCAAAGCAGCCACAAGCATAACATAGGCATGCTTAAAAGAGAACTAATCAATAAAGTTGCACAAATTCAAGTTGCCCAACCAGCTTAACAAACTAGCAGAACTTCCAACAAAGCTACATCAAGAAAACAAGCAGCCCAACCTACGACAAAGAGGAACTTACAAAGAATCTGCTTTTGAGGCAAGTAGGAAATTTGCACAAGGAAAATAATAGAACTAACTAGTCTACAAAAAATGTAGCAAACAACTCAATACAATCCAATAAGAAAATAAAGGACCAACCTCCCTATGAAAATACATAATGCAAATCAAAATTCAAGGGTAGATGATAGAGCAGTGTCATCAAAACTGCTCAGTGACTGTGGAGCTACATCAGGGGCCTTGGACTTTTTCTTCCCCTTTAGACCCAAACAAGTGGTGTCAGTTACTATGTTTCTAGTTAAATACTGCCTCTTTGGAGGGACTACAACAACAACGTCACCTTTTTCAGAAAATCATGGAGCAATGGGGTGCTTAGAGCGAGGATGCTTGGAGCTCGAGTGCTTGGGTTTAGTAAATTTCATCCTTTTATGACCAGGGGACTGAGGCCTTAGTTCATCAGCTGTGACAGTTGTCATAACAAAATTTTGGGTTATTCCAAAAAAATTACTTTTTTTACATTGTCACACGTCAAAAAAAATCCACGCGGCGTCGGCTCTGATGATTTTTTATCGTTATGATTTGATTTGATCTTGTTGGATTCGTTAGGAGTCGCCACCTAGTATTTAATTGAAGGTTACTAGGAAACCCGGTTGTACTGGTCTTGTCAGAGATTCGCGGGTAAGGGACTGGTTGTGGTTAGGGAAGGTATTAGCACCCCTAACGCACCCTACCTGAGGTAAGCTGCTTCATGGACTTGATGTGTTAAAGAAGTTTTAAAAATTTTGTCTTTTCATCGGATTTTAGAAATACAACTTCCGTACAAGTTTGTACTTCTACACCGCGATCCAATCAAAATATTAAATTCTTTTTTATTCTCTGCAATTTTATCATAAATAAAAAGAAAACATTCATAAGACAAATACAAACACACACACACATGTATTTTTTATTCTTTTTCTTTTTCTTTTTTCTTTTCTTTTCCTTTTTTTTTTACATCCACATTACAAATTATAAAAATCCAAAGCTAAATAAAAATTACATTAAATAATTCATAATTTACAAAACAGTCCCTAAAACTCCAAAAATTGCATCAAAGTCCCTTATAGGGCTGTGTGAACAGTGCCCGTGAACAGTGGTGGCGCGTTTCCTCCACGCGCCGCCGCTGCCGGAGGTGGCAGAACCAGTAGATCGGCCGTCTTCCTCTTCTCTGTCTTCCGGCACCGGCGGTGGGTGTTGTGATTTCGGTTTTCAAATCGGCAGCCTTGACAGATTCTGGGCAAAGCTTCCGACGACCATTACTCATCAACCATTGAAACAATAACAAATCCCAACGGTGAAATGATAAACCGATATCTCAGGCAGCATATACCCAAATATCAGCCGGAGTTAACGGTTGGATCTCCCTAGATCGGAGTTAGACCGAAACTGACCCGAGATTGGCGAGCCACTGTTGAACACGCATAACACCTTTTTGGATGGGTTTCATCTCATCGCCACCGTTCAGAATGTGCAATACACCCATACGCACCACATATCCAAAACTCAGGTTGATCCAACGGTGAATCATGGAGAAATAGGCCGGCGGCTCTAACTGTTTCGAGAGGGGTTTGTCCAGAAATATTCAAATGGTAATATTTCTCTCATGGTTTCAAATATGAATGATCGCTCCGGTCAGTATGTAGAAAATATAGGGACGCACAACATACCCAAATTTCACGTTGATCCAACGGTAGACGAGGGAGAAATCGTCCAGTGAAGCTGACAGCTTTGAGGGGGTGAGGGAGGCGGCGGCTCTTAGAGAAAAATGTTAGGGTTTTTTGTGTTTTAGGGTTTATTTTCTCCTTCTTTTTGTCAAAATTGCCCCCCCCCCCTTTGCTTTGTGTTAAAGGTTGCTATTTATAGGCAAAATGTTGCATGAATTTCAAAATTGGTCCCTCAATTTTATTTTTTTGTAAATTTTGATTTTTTTGATTTTTTTTGTATTTTTTTGAAAACAAGCAATATCAACATCGACTCAATGAGGAAGATCAATGATTTTAAAAATAACGCGTTAAAAGTTGAACGCGTTTCAAATATCTTTGAAAATTTAAATTCTTTTGAGATGATATTGAAAATGCTAAAAATGATGCAAATATATTTAAAAATGTATTTTTTGGATTTTCATTGTTTTTCTCTATTTTTTGGATTTTTCTAAAAATTTATCAAAACATGGATAAAAATTGGGGAATAACCCAAAATTGGGTTATGACATACATAATAAAAAAATAATAATAAAGGTTGGTAACATGTAGAAAGCAAACCGAAGAATCAAGCTGCAATTTTAGGGGAAATTCAAGGCCTAATTGTACCTCGTTATGCACAAAAATGGATAAAAAATGCAAATTCAAGGTTAAATTAAATGATTATTGGATGAATTTGTATAAAAATTAAGTCCAAGTATATAATTAAATTTGTAATAGACCAATTTGATATAATCGTGGGCCAAATTAAATTTTAATTACGTTTAAGAATTAATTTGGATCTAATGGAAGGATTTAATTAAGTGCAATGACTTAATTATATGTTAAATGGGTCAAATTAATTTTATTTGAGGCTTAATTTGTGAAAAATTAAGTTTGGGAGCCTAATTTGGGCTTAATTAAGCATATTAGAATTTTAAGAAACCAAATTTAATTTTTACCAATTTAATTTATTGAAATTAAGGGCCAAACTGCAAGAAAATTAAAGTTTTTAGGTTAATTAAGGGTTAAATTAACAAAATTCAAAGCCAATGACTAATCTGCAAAAGGCGTCGAACTATAGGGGCTTAATTGACAAAAACCAGGGGTGAAATTGAAGAAATTAAAAGTTTAATGGTCAATTAAGGGTTAAATTGCATAAATTTAAAACCAATGACCATATTGTAAAAGGTGTATAAATATGGTTCTGAAGTTGAAGATCGACAAGGATTAATTATAGGTTCTATTGAAAACAATTGAAAGCTAAAAGGCTAGATTGAACTTCGACCAAATCCCTAAATCAATCCTAAATGATGTTGTTTTGCATAAAACAAAAAAAGAGGACCAGACAACGACGTCTGGTTACTAGTCATTATCTTCCCCATTTTACCTAAAAGAAATTGTTTAGGTGCCTACTTTGCAGATGCATTAATGCATCTATTGTCCATCAAATTTGACAAATCTTGCACCAAAAAGATCATTTGCCCTTTCTCTACAACCTCATATGGCTCTTTCAAGCTCAATGACAACCCATTGGTGTCGGTGTCGGCCTAAACAAGTTGACTCAAACAGCCTTTTTTGCAGATTTGACAACTTAAGATACCTACTTTGAGCCAACAGTTGGAATCCTTCTTAACCAAATCAAGGGCTGAAATTTTACCCAGGTGTAGATGAGATTACCCTTTTCCACTACCTATAAATAGAGGCTCCTTTGATGACTTGAGGGAGGAGAAAATCGAGTCCAAAAATTAGAAAAAACTAGCCTCCTCCCTATTTTTTTTTCCTGCAACAAGTCTCTCTCTCTACACTCTCTCTCCATCATGTTCTCAACGACTCTAAGCCATGCTGCCACCCTTTCCACCACACTTATCCCTCTCCATTGAAAGCTCCTTTTTTTTCCTCCATAACAACAACAACCCACCAGCACCACCATTTTTGTTTTCTTCCTTCTCCAGTATCAATAGCAATAGCACCGACTCCTTCACAGACACCGCCACTAGCTTCAGGGCGGCAACCCAAACCACCTTTAACCTCACTTCAAGCCAGTGACAACAACTGCTTCTCCCCCGCAAGGTTGCCCCTCACTTCACTCCACCATTCGCAACTATATAGTTACATGCAGAATGTGAATAGTAAGTTCATATTCTGCAAATAATTCACTCACTTGAGTTGGGCCAAGTCAAGCTCGGCCCCTGTAAAAATAAATAATTTTCAAAAACTCATTTCAAAAAATTTTTCATTTTCTCAAATATTTTTCTACTAATTTTATATAATATCAGGTTGTATATTTACAATGTAAAATACAAATCTAGTATTAAAATACCCGGTTTTCTCCAAAATATTTCAAAAAAAATCAAAACATTTTTTTAAAAAAAATCTCAAAAACTTTTAAATCAATTTCCTTTTTACAAAAAACAAAAATAATTATTTTCATCAATACGATCAAATCTTAAAACTTTTCCAAGCATATTTTCATTAAAGGATTGCATATTTCTCAGGTTTTAAAAATCCAAAACAAATGGATATCATAACTAGTTTATGATCATCCATTAAAATTTGACCAAAATATCAAAAACTCTTTTTCCAATTTTTTTAGGGTCCAGATGCAAACTTTAATATTTGTGGGGTGTAAAATTACACGATAAAATAAACTCTCAAGTATTAAAGATACAAGATGTAAATAAATATGATGCTAAAATTTAGATTTTAGAGCAATTAGGATTTGACCCGATAAGGTAGAGACTCTTTCATGAATAGAGATATACCTTAAGCCTTAAAAAAGACCAACGAATAGAAACCCGACTTAGAAAAAAAATAATAAAATAACAATGCAGCTTACCTTAGGTAGGGTGCACTAGGGGTGATGCATTTTTTCCTCAACCAGTCTTTTACTCAGACTTTCACGGATCATAGGTTCCTAATGACCATAATACTATTTGGTGACTCCTAAACATTAATCATAATTTTATGATTAAATTCAAAAAGAATACATAACACCTCACACAAGAGGCATGAAAAAAGCCTTCTATCGTTGCTAGACGATGTCACTATGCTTGCGACCCCAAAACACCAATAAATAGCAGGAAATCATTCAAACAAGTGTATGAAGCCCATAGAGCATGTTTTAAACCATATAGAGACTTATGCAATCTATACACGTAAAAAGGGAGAGCAGGGTCTACAAAACATGGAGGTTGTTTCATGTAGACTTTTTTTATCATGGATATTAAGCTCATAAATTTTCCAATCACACGAAACTATAATGAAGAAGAGTAGTATGACTATCGCCTGTTTCATAATAGGACTAAACGTTTTAGAGTAGTCAATACCTTATTGCTGAGTGAATCCTCTAGCAACTGGACACACCATATACCTCTCAATGATGCCATCAGTTTGGCATTGAATCCTATACACCCCGCAACTACCAACAACATTCATTGAAGGGCAAAACGACACTAAGATCCAAATTATGTTAAGGTGTTAGGCTTGAATTTCCTCGTGCATAATGTTATGTCATGCCTCATACATGTTAGCATCATTAAAAATAATTGGCTCATGAGTAGAAAGAGAAACTACCCGATTGAATGAGGCAACAGAGGTCGTGGTAGTTGTTGTGGACAGTGCTGTCTTGGGTTGTCTAGAACAGAAAACCATAGGATGTTGACGAGCAACTAGGCATGGAGAATAAAAGCTTGTACCTGGACGTTACTAGAAAGGATATGAAGAGAGGTCTACATAGAGCTGCAGGCCAGCTGGAGAGTCAATGGAAAGACTGGTCTATACAGCAGACACCGGCGAATCTACTACAGAGCTAGGCTGTTCTGCAGCGTCAAACCTGAAGGCAAGAACACTTGGCGACAGAGAACATGCACTTATGTAATGATCATTTGAAAAACACATGGTTGGTGATGGTATGACATGGCTGGACGAGGATAAGGTGGATGCAGAATCTGTGGGCAAGTGAGGGGTTGGTTAAGGTATAGCAAAGAGCAGAACAAGTGAGGGGTTGGTTAGGGTACAACAAAGAGCGAAACAAGGGTGCTGTTTGGGTAGGATGGTAAAGTGGTATACGGAAATAGCTGGGGAGGATTCAAGGTTGGGAGGTGGGCAAGTTATAGGGAGGATATTGTTGAACGTGTTATATGTTCAGATTTCATAAAAAAAAAGATATTTTTATGAAAATGAACATGACAAGAGACATAAATATGATGAGATGCTAAATCATGGCAACAATAACCAAGATGAGATGAGCTATATCTTAAGAAGACATATGGAGAAGAATGAAAATCTAATTTGTAAGCATGGTATAGACGCACAAAGAAAAAACAAAGGCACCCAAAATTACATAGAAAATTATAATTAAGAATACAATAAAACAGACACTCAAATATAGATTTATTTTGAAGAACTAGAGTAGGCATGTGATTACTGATGATTCAAAAGCATAGTTCCAAAATCACAATGGTGGACTACGTCATAACCTAATTTTTAAATAAATAATAAAAATTAATGAATAAAAATATATTTGAGAATGGGTTTAAAACAACATAAAATTTAAAGTTTGAGGATGTAATTATTAAATTTGAGATTCAATTGGTCAATAATTAAAGATTTAATAAGTTTGAGACTTTAATTAAAATTTTAGATTAGTTTAATTAATAAATCAGGTGCTTAATTAAAGAATTGATAAACTTGAGGATTTAGTTAATTTTTTATTTAATTGATTAAAGAAATCAAGGATTTGAGTAAAGAAATACTAGATTTGTAGGTTGATTAGAAGCAAAAGTTTCAAGAAATTAAAAGATTGAGGACCATAATTAAATTGCGAGTTTACTTTAGGAATTTTAACTATTTTTTTAGGGATGATTTTAAAAGAATTAAAAGTTAAAGATTTAATTAAAGTCCAAATTGAACAATTTGAAAATTAAGGACTGTTTTGTAAACAGTGTAATAATTTAAGGGTTCAATAGAAATTAATCCAAATGGTAAAATTAAAAGAAATTTTTAATTGCTTAGAGGTCTAATTGTTGAATTTTCAAAGCTCAGGGTTAAAATGAAAAATATCAATTTTTGCCGAAACGGCATTGTTGCTGGGAAACAGTCATGCGTCTTCTCCATCCCCATTCAATAAGGAAGCTGAAAATCTACAACAAATCCAATCCAATTATGGACCATATCTCTTGTCCATGATCTCGTTCGTGGAAGATAACAGTCCTGCAAAGACAGGACTGGTTGGAGGCAAGCTGTGGGATCTCTATAAACGAGGATTGGACAAATAGAAAAGAAGAGGGTAAAAGCATAGCAAAGTAGAGCATAAATCCAGACGAGAAAATATAGAGAGAAGAGGAACCAACCCAGAAAACCAAAGAAAACCAGAAAAAAAACAAAAAAAAAAACACACAGCCACACGCAGAGAGCACGGAAGAAAAAGGGCAGCACACACACAAATAAGGATTACCCCTGCCATTGTTTTATCTCTGCAACCAAAAAAAAACAAAAGAAGACGCAACAATTGACATCCACAGTCAACCGGCGTCTTCATTATTGATTCCTTCAGCTTCTCAAATCTGCTGAAGGACGAAAGAAGATCGTGGGCACAGGAACAAAAGGGAAAGCAGAAGGAAGGAGGCGAGAGGCGTCATCGTTCTGCAAGCTTCTTCTCTGTTTCCATAAACTGGTACGCCATTTCTGTTTTCTAAATTAGATGTAAGTAGTAAGAACACTGTGCGAAGGTAACTTAATTACCTTCGCACAGTTTAAAGCATGCATGAATTCACTTCATGCGTGCTGCGTCCAAGCCGGGCCACTAGCTTCGGCCAGTGGCCAGGCGGGGCTAGCTGGGCTAGCCCAGCTCATATCAATTGAGCTGGCCCAGCCCAACCCAAGAAAAAATAAAAAAATAAAAAAATACTAAAAGAATTGTGTATGTATAAATAAAAAAAATATAATTTTATTATTTTTATTCATTGAAACTAAAGTCAGAATTAAAATACCGATTCAAATTTATTTCATTGTATTTCATTTAGTTATATAAAAATAAAAAAGGTGCATAAAAAATAACATAGGATAAAATAAAATAAATTTATTGGTTTATTTATTAACACTAGAGTCAGGAATAAAAATACTAATGTAAATTTATTTTTTTTTGTTTTATTATATTTTATTTTTATTTAACTACATAAAAATAAAAATAATGTGTATGCGTAAAAATAAATTAATTTTTATTTGTTTACTCACTGACGCCAAAGTCAGGAATAAAAAAAATAATGATTTAAATTTATTTATTTTTGATACCTATGTAATATTTATCAACGTCAGAGTTGGAAATACATATAGTTGAATATTCACTAGTGCCAGAGTCAAGAATATTACACGCAAACCATCATAATGTAAACCAACAAAAATGTTAGCAATCAATGACAAAGATCAGCAATACAGTCTGCTTTAGGCAGGAGGTTTAAGGAGTGATAATATTTTTCCTTTTACATAAGCAGTCTCGTACCATAGAATCTTTGTTAACTATTTAGGGTTTCTAGTGACCATAATACTAGGTGACGACTCCTTAAACAAGAATATGCCTGACACGACAAAAAGATTGATGTCTTCTCCCAAGTGCAGGAGTGTCGAAGTAATAAATAACCCGGCAAGACCGGGGTCGAACCACAGGGAGGTTAATTGTACAAATTATAAATAACAATTATAAAACAACAATAACAACAACAACAACAACAACAATAATAATAATAATAATAATAATAGTGATAATAGTACTAATAATAATAATAATAATAATAATAATAATAATAATAATAAAGAAAGAGAAGAAGAAGAAGATGATGATGATGAGAACTTAGAGATGGAAAATTAAAGTATGGATTAAACAATAATAATAACAAATGTCAAGGTTAGAGGTTCCACTAATGGTATAGCAAACAAGTATAGTATAAACTCTTATTATTGAATTGGAAACCACACACAAAGGAGGTTTCAATCAGATTATATATTGTTAATATGATTACATTAGTCATCTTATTCAATTAATGCTAATACTTGTAAATCTCGTCAAGCATTCATGATTATAACTTATGTTAACAACAAATCAAGTTCCTTTCAAAGCTCAGGTGTCGGTTATACCATACATTATGGGCTATGAAAGTGCCAAGCATTTGTTGTACCAAGTGTTATACAACATAAATCAAGATTAGTCATTTAACAAGCAAAGTATTAAAGAGTGATCAAGATAACAAATATAAAACATGTTAGTATCAAACATTAAAGTCCATATTAAGTTTACATTATACTTATTCTCACACCATTAGTGTAACCTTTTCACCTTGACATAATTAACTTAGCTAGACATAATGAAAGAAAGCAAAATAGATAAACAAAATAAGAACATAAAAGCTAACTAAGTAAAGGAAAGGAAATGAAAAGCATAAACTTAATATTAATGAAAGCAAAGCATAAACATTACAAAAAATACAAAGAGAGAAAGGAAGAGCATGATCTTGATCTGGAAACCAAGATGCCTAAATGCATGGCAAATTCCTCCTTTTATAGGCCAAAATTGGGAACTATTGATTTGATGAGTAATTGATAAGTGGGTGGCCAACTTTTGACTTGGTGACAATCCTTATCTTCTCTTGTCTGCCCAAAACATCATTGATAACGTCAAAACTGGAGCCAGGTGCAAACATGAAAGTTGTAGGCAATTGTCTCAGCTTTCTTGTGTAAAAACTTCAGCTCATTTGGACGTCTAGAACTCCAGATATGGCCAAAATACCGAACAGTGCTCGGGCTGGAAGACAGATTCGGGCTTCTTTGTTGTTGCTACAATTTGGACTTGATAATGGCCTTTTTAGATCTTGGGCTCCATATGCAAGTTGTAGGCCTATGTCTTACCTTTCCATCCATATAAATTGGACCTAAATTTGAGATCTGTAGCTCCAGATATGGCCCAATTACCGAACAGTGTTCCGGTTTGGATTGCACCGACATCTCTTCTCTAAGTTTGACCATCTCTTTATCCATGCAATTTAAGTTCTTCAAGTCATCAATCAATCCTTTCATTTATGTGATAGACCTGCATTAAAAATAGACATTTACCACAAATTATAGGTATCTTATATTATTAGATACATTATTATAAAACATATTTTAGTTAAGGAGTTATTGATACTTCAAGTGCAAAATGATGATATAAAACCATGATAAAAATGCACTTTTAAGTACTAATCACACCCCTCAACCAGCTTATTACTAGTCCCTAGTAATTAAAGCGTTAAAACAATTTGCAAATTTCACAAAGCAAGGTATTCATCATTTAACTTCCATTAATCTATCCAGATAAACAAACTCTCATTAAATTTATATATCTGCTCAATACCACTTAACAAGATATTAATAAACCTTTCTTTTGTGCTCAATGTATCAACACATAATTATGGGGCTTTTCTTGGAAGAAAACAAAATTTTTTTTTCTAATGTTTAAGGTTAACTTCCTTGGGTTGGGATTACTATTTTTGTCTTTTTTTTTTTTTAACTCTATATACATATACTTTAAAAACATCATGCATCTTTAACCCATGTAACGAGCTTTCAGCTAATGACTCCCAGACCAGTTGGTCTTAGGGCATTAGGTGTTAAGACACCCCTACGAGCTTAGTAACTCGGGTCGCAGATACTGATATGTAGATAGTGCAATGTTTGATTGCCTTAAGCTTTTCTCCTCAACCCATGTAACAAGCGTTGGGCCAATAGCTCCCAAGTCAGTTGACTTTAGGGTATTAGGTGTTAAAACACCCCTTCGGGCTTAATTGCTTAGGTTAGGGAGGCTACGAAATCAAACTTATCTACATTTTTATTATCATCATTTTTTATTTTTTTTCTTTTTTTTTTCATGTTTTTTTTTTTAATTATATACAATCCCTTTCCCTTAGTTGTTACCTTTAACAAAAGAACATAAATAATGTAATAATCCAATATGCAACCCACAATCATATGTTAAAGTGTGTGTGTGTAAATTAAGGTTTAAAAATACATGTTAAATAAGTATATGAGCAGAATTAAGTGGTAACAATACGAGAGTTTGTAAACCTGAATATTTCAAGAAGTATTATAATAGACCTTGTTAAGAATGGTTACTAAGATGCGTCTCAAGAGTCACTTTAACAAAAGAACTCATTTACTCTGCCATCCTAGTAACAACAATTATGCACATGCTTTATGAAATGAAAAACAAATTTTTTTTTTTTATCAACTACTACCCTCTCCCCCCAACCAAAACGAGACATTGTCCTCAATGTTCTAAGGTAGAAAGATAAAGTATAGAAGATATCACCTGAAATAACGAACACTGACAAAACCTGAAACACACTGAAACAAAAATAAGAAATAACAAAACACAATAATAAAACCAAAAGACAAAAAAAAAATTCACAAATGAAGGCTCAAATCCAATCTAAGCTTTTTACGGCTTCCCGTAGATGACCAATTTATGCGACTCATGGAAGGATCAATCACAGGAATGAAAGATTGTAGTTGGTCAATCAATTGTTCAGCAGTAGTAGCAGAGATTATGATTTGTCGTGCAGAAGATGTTAAAAATTCCTGTTCCACAGCATGATCAAGAAAAGACAACAACTTATCATAATAACCATTAACATTTAACAAACCTATGGGTTTATGGTGAATGTGCAATTGAGCCCAAGAGGAAATATGAAAGATCTCTTCCAATGTGCCTAGACCACCTGGTAAAGCAATGAAAGCATCAGCATGGTTAAACATTGCATTCATTCGAGCCGACATTGTGGAGACTTGAAGTTCCTCTCCAATTGTTTTTCCAATGATGTCCCCTTGTGCCAAAGCTTCAGGGACGATTCCTAAAACTTGACTACCTCCTAAAAATGCAGCTATTGACACACCTCCCATTAACCCAATACTGCCTCCCCCATACACTAAATGAATCTTTCTCTCAGCTAGCACCTGACCAAGATGATTTGCTGATTCTAAAAACTCTTTTTCTTTCCCAGGACTAGATCCACCGAAAACACAAATATTTCTTATTTGATGACTTGAGGAACTTGCCATTTCTACACACTTCTGTATTTGTTGAATGTATGGGTTGAGTAGAAATGAAAGGAAGGAAAATAGGGTTTTATAGATGAGAAAGTAGAAAGGCAATCATAACATCTATATGTAGGCCAGCTAGAGTCTCACACACTCTCTCTCTCTTTTTATTTATTTATTTATTTACTTTTGAAAAAAACATGTGTATGTACAGGTAGTTGTGATTGTGGCTCACATCTTCCCTTGGTTTTACGTCCAAGAATGGCTTAAACGCCCTCTATGGGTCGGGGATAGGCTTCCCATCCAGTTTTCTTAAAAACTGGCAAACAGGGTCTTTTTTAGTCAGATTCCTAAGACTAAGTCAATCATGTTCTTTATGAAATAGTGGCTATAAATCATGAATTGCACGATGCACATCTCCACTAGGATGCGTCTCAAGAGTCAATAGAAGATTATCTAAAGACTCCTTACTCAGGCCATCCTTAATGAATTGTATTTTATCTTCATGATTTATAGATACCATTCCTAAAGAACGACATTGTGTATTACAAGTCCATCTAGCACAACGATGACAGACATCCAGTCGTTTTGCACGACGCTTCTTTGCAAAAGTGCTTTTACCTGTTCCAGGCATGTGTGAAATGAAGTTAGAGGACTCACCTGATAATCGGACCTTTGCTTCAATCAACCAGCGAATATCTTTAGGAATTCCATGATTCATTAACAATCTCAATCTTGCACATCTAGCACGGTAAATTTTTGTAATCGCATTCTGAGGCAGAGCGGGAAAATACTTTTTCAATTTTTCAAGATTAGTGTCCATTTTCAAATGAGAATTGGAAGAGAGATTCAAAGAATTGCATAGATATATACACAGATATCAGTAATTGTGGGAAACTGAAATAACCGACTTAAGTCACGGAGTACCGTTATCCGCCATTTGACCGGGGTGAAAGAAACTTGCAAAAATCACTCAAAAAGAAACAAAAATAAAATAAAATAAAATAAAATCAATCTTTATATAAGAAACAAAAATAAAATAAAATAAAATAAAATCAATCTTTATATACAGGATCATCCAATTCAATAGAGTTATGTTCAACTGAAAAATTGTCAAAGTAAACTTTCAGACGATGTCCATTTACCTTGAAAACATTGCCATTCTTTGGATTCTCGATGTCATAGGCCCCATATGGATACACATGTTTCACAATAAAAGGACCGCTCCATCTTGATCTTAATTTTCCAGGAAATAAATGCAGTCGAGAATTATAAAGCAAGACTTTTTGACCAACATTGAAGGTTTTTCTCTGTATTTTCTTGTCATGAAATTCTTTTATTCTTGCTTTATGAATTCTTGAATTTTCATATGCATCATTTCTTATTTCCTCAAGCTCATTTATTTGTAATTTTCGCAGTTGACTAGCATCATCCAGATTTGAATTGAAAGTTTTAATAGCCCAATAAGCTTTATGTTCAAGTTCCACAGGCAAGTGACAAGGTTTTCCATAGACTAGTCTATAAGGTGACATACCTAATGATGTTTTATAAGCAGTTCGATAAGCCCAAAGTGCATCATTAAGTCTTAAAGACCAGTCTTTCCTATTAGGGTTCACTGTTTTCTCCAAAATATGTTTGATCTCCCTATTAGCAAGCTCTACTTGTCCACTTGTTTGAGGGTGATAAGGGGTGGCAACTTTGTGTGTGATTCCATATTTCTTCATTAAAGACTCAAATGGCTTGTTGCAGAAATGTGTTCCACCATCACTTATTATGGCTCGAGGGACTCCAAATCGACTCAAAATATTTTCTTTCAAAAACTTTATCACTGTTTTGTGATCATTGTTTCGACTTGGAATTGCCTCTATCCATTTTGAAACATAATCTATTACGACTAATATGTATAAGAAACCAAATGATGGAGGGAATGGGCCCATGAAATCTATACCCCAACAGTCAAAGATCTCAATGACAATAATAGGGTTTAAAGGCATCATGTGACGTTTTGAAATAGATCCTAACTTTTGACAATTTTCACAAGACTTGCAGAATGCATGTGAGTCTTTGAACATGGTGGGCCAGTAAAATCCACTTTGTAAGATTTTTGCAGTTGTCTTTCTTGATGAGAAATGGCCCCACATGCCTCAGAATGACAAAATTTAATGACACTACTTACCTCATTGTCAGGAATGCATCTTCGAAATATTTGATCAGGACAATATTTGAATAAGTAAGGATCATCCCAATAAAAGTTCTTCACTTCGTTCAAAAACTTTCTTTTATCTTGGATACTCCAATGAGCTGGCAATTGTCCTGAAACAAGAAAATTGACAATATTAGCAAACCAAGGCATTGTAGAGACAGAAAGTAAAGATTCATCAGGAAAGTAGTCATCGATTGGTGTGATGTCACTTTTCGAATCTGTTGTCAATCTTGACAAGTGATCTGCGACAACATTTTCGCTGCCTTTCTTATCTTTGATTGTGATATCAAATTCTTGAAGTAATAAAATCCACCGCACCAATCTAGCCTTGGAATCTTTCTTAGAAAGAAGATATTTCAATGCTGCATGATCACTAAAAACAACAACAGGTGAGCCAACAAGATAAGATCTGAATTTTTCACATGCAAATACTACTGCAAGTAATTCTTTTTCAGTGGTGGTATAATTCATTTGAGCACTATTTAAAGTTTTACTTGCATAGTAAATTACATAAGGTTTCTTATCTTTTCTTTGTCCCAAAACAGCACCTACGGCATAATCACTAGCATCACACATTATTTCAAAAGGTAATGACCAATCGGGAGGTTGAATGATAGGAGCACAAGTAAGCAAATTTTTAAGTTTAACAAAGGCTTCTTCACAATGTTCAGTCTATTCAAAAATAGTATCCTTTGTTAGAAGGTTACTTAAAGGCTTAGATATTACACTAAAATCTTTGATGAACCTTCTATAAAAACCAGCATGTCCCAAGAATGATCTAACATCTTTAAGAGATTTTGGTGTTGGCAAGTTTGCAATTAACTCGATTTTAGATTTGTCAACCTCAATTCCTTTTGATGAAACAATGTGACCAAGTACAATGCCGTTTGTTACCATAAAATGACATTTTTCCCAATTCAGCACAAGATTCTTCTCTTCACACCTGGTTAAAACCTTTCCTAAATTAGTCAAACAATCATCAAATGAATTGCCAAAAACAGAAAAATCATCCATGAAAATCTCAAGAAAATGTTCAACCATATCGCTAAATATACTAAGCATGCATCTTTGAAATGTGGCTGGTGCATTACATAATCCAAAAGGCATCCTTCGATATGCAAAAGTACCAAATGGACATGTGAAAGTAGTTTTTTCTTGATTTTCCAATGCAATTTCAATTTGGTTGTAACCCGAATAGCCATCTAGGAAACAATAAAATTCATGACCTGCAACTCTTTCTAGGATTTGATCCATGAAAGGTAAAGGAAAATGATCTTTTCTAGTCATTGAATTAAGTTTCCTATAGTCAATGCACATGCGCCAACCAGTAACAGTTCTAGTGGGAATTAACTCATTGTTCTCATTTGTTATCACAGTGACTCCAGACTTCTTAGGTACAACTTGGGTAGGACTTACCCATTTGCTGTCAGAAATAGGATAAATGATTTCATTATCTAGAAGCTTAATGACTTCATTTTTCACTACTTCTTTCATATTAGGATTTAGCCTTCGTTGCATTTCTCTAGAGGGTTTAGCATTTTCCTCTAAATAAATTCTGTGTGTACAAATCAAAGGACTAATTCCTTTTATATCAGCTATGGTCCATCCTAATGCTTTTTTGTGCATTTTCAGAGTTTGTAATAACTTACCTTCTTGATGTGCATTAAGTTTGGAAGAGATTATTACCGGAAAAGTTTCATTTTCTCCCAAAAATGAGTATTTGAGATTGGATGGCAACGGCTTCAAATCAGGTTTTGGTGGTTGAACACTTGAAGGTATGGACTTAATTGATCGTGGTGGCAATTCCTCAATTTGTGGTCTCCAATTACTTGTCTTTGATTCTTCCTGAAAATAAATCATTTCCAAATCATCAGATTCATCAATCTCAATTTCATTGGAAGTGGTTGGAAATTGATCATGAATTAATTTTTCAGTAAAGTCCACTTCCTGTAAATCATTATCATCTCTAGGTTGCTTGCAAATGTTGAAAATATTCATCTCCAATGTCATGTTTCCAAATGATAGCTTCATCAGTCCATTCCTACAATTAATCAATGCATTAGAAGTTGCAAGAAATGGACGTCCTAAAATAACAGGAAATGAATTACATACTTCAACAGGTTGTGTGTCCAAGATAATAAAATCCACAGGATAAATGAATTTATTGACTTGTACTAACACATCTTCGATTATTCCTCTAGGCACTTTTATAGATCTATCGGCAAGTAAAAGAGTTATAGAAGTTGGTTTTAACTCACCTAGATTGAGACTCTGAAAAACTGAATATGGAAGTAAATTCACGCTAGCACCAAGATCAAGTAAGGCTCTTTCAATTTTATGCTCTCCAATAAAGCAAGAAATTGTAGGACAACCAGGGTCTTTATATTTCAAAGCATTATTGTTCTGAAGAATAGCACTTACTTGTTCGGCTAGAAAGGCTTTCTTTTTCACATTCAGTTTCCTCTTCACAGTGCATAGATCTTTCAAAAATTTAGCATAGGAAGGAACCTGTTTAATAGCATCCAACAAAGGTATATTGATCCTTACCTGTTTGAAAGTTTCAAAGATTTCAGAGTTGTGATTAACTTTCCTTTGTTTAGTCATGGCATGAGGAAATGGAAGTGCTGGCGGTGAATCAGTCGTTTCTTTGCAATTTTCAGATTCATCCCCTTCCTTACCCTCAGAGATTGACTCATCATCTTTCTTATAAGGTTCAAAAGAGGGTTTTTCAATAACCTTACCGCTGCGCAGAGTAGTGACTGATTTGACTTGATCCATGTGTTGGCTTCCGGAACTACTTGCATTTGCATTGTATTGCCCTTTGGGATTTTGTTGTGTTTGAGATGGAAACTTACCTTTCTCTTGGAAACTGAGAGTAGATGTTAATTTAGCAAGAGTATCTTTAAAATCTGTCATGTTTTGAGCAAGTTGAGTATTGATTGTCTCTTGCTTTTCAATGAATGCATGCAATGTTTCCTCAAGATTTCTTCTAGGAGGTGGAGCATAAGGAGGTGCATATCCATGAGAATTTTGGAAATTATGGTGTGCTTGAAACGGTGGTTGTGAAGTTTGTGCATTGTTGTTCTCACTCTTCCAACTGAAATTTGGGTGATTCCTCCAACCAGGGTTGTATGTTTGGGAGTATGGGTTATAGTTGGCCCTTTGAAAACTGTTTAAAGCATGAGCTTGTTCATGGAGACATTCTTTAAAAGAAGGCAAGGTTGGACAATCGTTGGTTGAGTGTTCATTTGTTTCACAGATTTGACACACAATGTTTTCAACAGATTTTAATTGACCACTCTTTTTCAATTCTAGTGCCTCGACTTTTCTAGCTAAAGATGCAAATTTGGCTTAGAGGTCATGATCTTCCCTAAGGTTGTACATACCTCCACTAGATGTATGAAGTTGAGTTTTACTCGGTGCCTCATATGTACCCGTAGTGTCCCAATTTTGAGCATTTTCAGCTAACAAGTCTAAGTACTCCATTGCTTCATCAGGGTCTTTATCTTCAAAAGTTCCATTGCACATCAATTCAACCATTTGCCTATCTTTAGGTGTTAACCCTTCATAGAAATGTGAAACCAATCTCCATGTTTCAAAACCATGATGGGAGCAAGTACTAAGCAAATCTCGATACCTATCCCAACATTGATAAAATGTTTCTCCTGGTTTTTGAGTGAAAGTGGTGATTTGTCTTTTGAAAGAGTTTGTTCTATGAGATGGGAAAAACTTCTTTAAAAATTATTGTTGCATTTCATCCCAAGCACGAATGGATCCTGGTCTCAAATTTTGTAGCCATGTTTTAACTTTATCTTTTAATGAAAAAGGAAAAAGCTTTAATCTAATGGTGTTCATGCTACAATTTAAATTATTATATGTGTTGCACACCTCCTCAAATTCCCTTAAATGCAAGTATGGATTTTCCAATTCCAAACCATGAAAAGAAGGTAAAAGTTGAATAATACCTGGTTTAAAATTAAAATGAGATGCATCGGGAGGAAAAACTATGCATGATGGTGCACTTGTTCTTTTGGGATTCATGTGGTCTCTAAGTGTTCTAGCACGGTTATTCTCATTATTTTCATTATGAAGTGATTGATTATCTTCTTCAGCTATATTTTCTGAAAATGATGAGGACACCCTACAAAGTCTACCACTTGATGTGCGTGACCACACTCTCATGCACGTGTAGGAATAAAATAAAAAAGAAGAAGAAAGCAAAAGGAGGAAGAAAACAAAATAAAAAGAAACAAAAGAAAAGAAACAAAGTTATATACAAGAAAAGTGAAAAGAGAAAATAAAATAAATACTATAATTTATACAAGAACTTACCTCCCCGGCAACGGCGCCAAAAACTTGACACGACAAAAAGATTGATGTCTTCTCCCAAGTGCAGGAGTGTCGAAGTAATAAATAACCCGGCAAGACCGGGGTCGAACCACAGGGAGGTTAATTGTATAAATTATAAATAACAATTATAAAACAACAATAACAACAACAACAACAACAACAATAATAATAATAATAATAATAATAGTGATAATAGTACTAATAATAATAATAATAATAATAATAATAATAAAGAAAGAGAAGAAGAAGAAGATGATGATGATGAGAACTTAGAGATGGAAAATTAAAGTATGGATTAAACAATAATAATAACAAATGTCAAGGTTAGAGGTTCCACTAATGGTATAGCAAACAAGTATAGTATAAACTCTTATTATTGAATTGGAAACCACACACAAAGGAGGTTTCAATCAGATTATATATTGTTAATATGATTACATTAGTCATCTTATTCAATTAATGTTAATACTTGTAAATCTCGTCAAGCATTCATGATTATAACTTATGTTAACAACAAATCAAGTTCCTTTCATAGCTCAGGTGTCGGTTATACCATACATTATGGGCTATGAAAGTGCCAAGCATTTGTTGTGCCAAGTGTTATACAACATAAATCAAGATTAGTCATTTAACAAGCAAAGTATTAAAGAGTGAACAAGATAACAAATATAAAACATGTTAGTATCAAACATTAAAGTCCATATTAAGTTTACATTATACTTATTCTCACACCATTAGTGTAACCTTTTCACCTTGACATAATTAACTTAGCTAGACATAATGAAAGAAAGCAAAATAGATAAACAAAATAAGAACATAAAAGCTAACTAAGTAAAGGAAAGGAAATGAAAAGCATAAACTTAATATTAATGAAAGCAAAGCATAAACATTACAAAAAATACAAAGAGAGAAAGGAAGAGCATGATCTTGATCTGGAAACCAAGATGCCTAAATGCATGGCAAATTCCTCCTTTTATAGGCCAAAATTGGGAACTATTGATTTGATGACTAATTGATAAGTGGGTGACCAACTTTTGACTTGGTGACAATCCTTATCTTCTCTTGTCTGCCCAAAACGTCATTGATAACGTCAAAACTGGAGCTAGGTGCAAACATGAAAGTTGTAGGCAATTGTCTCAGCTTTCTTGTGTAAAAACTTTAGCTCATTTGGACGTCTAGAACTCTAGATATGGCCAAAATACCGAACAGTGCTCGGGCTGGAAGACAGATTCGGGCTTCTTTGTTGTTGCTACAATTTGGACTTGATAATGGCCTTTTTAGATCTTGGGCTCCATATGCAAGTTGTAGGCCTATGTCTTACCTTTCCATCCATATAAATTGGACCTAAATTTGAGATCTGTAGCTCCAGATATGGCCCAATTACCGAACAGTGTTCCGGTTTGGATTGCACCGACATCTCTTCTCTAAGTTTGACCATCTCTTTATCCATGCAATTTAAGTTCTTCAAGTCATCAATCAATCCTTTCATTTATGTGATAGACCTGCATTAAAAATAGACATTTACCACAAATTATAGGTATCTTATATTATTAGATACATTATTATAAAACATATTTTAGTTAAGGAGTTATTGATACTTCAAGTGCAAAATGATGATATAAAACCATGATAAAAATGCACTTTTAAGTACTAATCACACCCCTCAACCAGCTTATTACTATTCCCTAGTAATTAAAGCGTTAAAACAATTTGCAAATTTCACAAAGCAAGGTATTCATCATTTAACTTCCATTAATCTATCCAGATAAACAAACTCTCATTAAATTTATATATCTGCTCAATACCACTTAACAAGATATTAATAAACCTTTCTTTTGTGCTCAATGTATCAACACAAGTGCCTAGAGGAATAATTGAAGATGTGTTAGTACAAGTCGATAAATTCATTTATCCTGTGGATTTTATTGTCTTGGACACACAACCTATTGAAGTATGTAATTCATTTCCTGTTATTTTAGGACGTCCATTTCTTGCAACTTCTAATGCATTGATTAATTGTAGGAATGGACTGATGAAGCTATCATTTGGAAACATGACATTGGAGATGAATATTTTCAACATTTGCAAGCAACCTAGAGATGATAATGACTTACAGGAAGTGGACTTTACTGAAAATTTAATTCATGATCAATTTCCAACCACTTCCAGTGAAATTGAGATTGATGAATCTGATGATTTGGAAATGATCTATTTTCAGGAAGAATCAAAGATAAGTAATTGGAGGCCACAAATTAAGGAATTGCCACCACGATCAATTAAGTCCATACCTTCAAGTGTTCAACCACCAAAACCTGATTTGAAGCCGTTGCCATCCAATCTCAAATACTTATTTTTGGGAGAAAATGAAACTTTTCCGGTAATAATCTCTTCCAAACTTAATGCACATCAAGAAGGTAAGTTATTACAAACTCTAAAAATGCACAAAAATGCATTAGGATGGACCATAGCTGATATAAAAGGAATTAGTCCTTTGATTTGTACACACAGAATTTATTTAGAGGAAAATTCTAAACCCTCTAGAGAAATGCAACGAAGGCTAAATCCTAATATGAAAGAAGTAGTGAAAAATGAAGTCATTAAGCTTCTAGATAATGAAATCATTTATCCTATTTCTGATAGCAAATGGGTAAGTCCTACCCAAGTTGTACCTAAGAAGTCTGGAGTCACTGTGATAACAAATGAGAACAATGAGTTAATTCCCACTAGAACTGTTACTGGTTGGCGCATGTGCATTGACTATAGAAAACTTAATTCAACGACTAGAAAAGATCATTTTCCTTTACCTTTCATGGATCAAATCCTAGAAAGAGTTGCAGGTCATGAATTTTATTGTTTCCTAGATGGCTATTCGGGTTACAACCAAATTGAAATTGCATTGGAAGATCAAGAAAAGACTACTTTCATATGTCCATTTGGTACTTTTGCATATCGAAGGATGCCTTTTGGATTATGTAATGCACCAGCCACATTTCAAAGATGCATGCTTAGTATGTTTAGCGATATGGTTGAACATTTTCTTGAGATTTTCATGGATGATTTTTCTGTTTTTGGCGATTCATTTGATGATTGTTTGACTAATTTAGGAAAGGTTTTAACCAGGTGTGAAGAGAAGAATCTTGTGCTTAATTGGGAAAAATGTCATTTTATGGTAACAAACGGCATTGTACTTAGTCACATTGTTTCATCAAAAGGAATTGAGGTTGACAAATCTAAAATCGAGTTAATTGCAAACTTGCCAACACCAAAATCTCTTAAAGATGTTAGATCATTCCTGGGACATGCTGGTTTTTATAGAAGGTTTATCAAAGATTTTAGTGTAATATCTAAGCCTTTAAGTAACCTTCTAACAAAGGATATTATTTTTGAATGGACTGAACATTGTGAAGAAGCCTTTGTTAAACTTAAAAACTTGCTTACTTGTGCTCCTATCATTCAACCTCCTGATTGGTCATTACCTTTTGAAATAATGTGTGATGCTAGTGATTATGTCGTAGGTGCTGTTTTGGGACAAAGAAAAGATAAGAAACCTTATGTAATTTACTATGCAAGTAAAACTTTAAATGGTGCTCAAATGAATTATACCACCACTGAAAAAGAATTACTTGCAGTAGTATTTGCATGTGAAAAATTCAGATCTTATCTTGTTGGCTCACCTGTTGTTGTTTTTAGTGATCATGTAGCATTGAAATATCTTCTTTCTAAGAAAGATTCCAAGGCTAGATTGGTGCAGTGGATTTTATTACTTCAAGAATTTGATATCACAATCAAAGATAAGAAAGGCAGCGAAAATGTTGTCGCAGATCACTTGTCAAGATTGACAACAGATTTGAAAATTGACATCACACCAATCGATGACTACTTTCCTGATGAATTTTTACTTTCTGTCTCTACAATGCCTTGGTTTGCTAATATTGTCAATTTTCTTGTTTCAGGACAATTGCCAGCTCATTGGAGTATCCAAGATAAAAGAAAGTTTTTGAACGAAATGAAGAACTTTTATTGGGATGATCCTTATTTATTCAAATATTTCGAAGATGCATTCCTGACAATGAGGTAAGTAGTGTCATTAAATTTTGTCATTCTGAGGCATGTGGGGCCATTTCTCATCAAGAAAGACAACTGCAAAAATCTTACAAAGTGGATTTTACTGGCCCACCATGTTCAAAGACTCACATGCATTCTGCAAGTCTTGTGAAAATTGTCAAAAGTTAGGATCTATTTCAAAACGTCACATGATGCCTTTAAACCCTATTATTGTCATTGAGATCTTTGACTGTTGGGGTATAGATTTCATGGGCCCATTCCCTCCATCATTTGGTTTCTTATACATATTAGTCGTAATAGATTATGTTTCAAAATGGATAGAGGCAATTCCAAGTCGAAACAATGATCACAAAACAGTGATAAAGTTTTTGAAAGAAAATATTTTGAGTCGATTTGGAGTCCCTCGAGCCATAATAAGTGATGGTGGAACACATTTCTGCAACAAGCCATTTGAGTCTTTAATGAAGAAATATGGAATCACACACAAAGTTGCCACCCCTTATCACCCTCAAACAAGTGGACAAGTAGAGCTTGCTAATAGGGAGATCAAACATATTTTGGAGAAAACAGTGAACCCTAATAGGAAAGACTGGTCTTTAAGACTTAATGATGCACTTTGGGCTTATCGAACTGCTTATAAAACATCATTAGGTATGTCACCTTATAGACTAGTCTATGGAAAACCTTGTCACTTGCCTGTGGAACTTGAACATAAAGCTTATTGGGCTATTAAAACTTTCAATTCAAATCTGGATGATGCTAGTCAACTGCGAAAATTACAAATAAATGAGCTTGAGGAAATAAGAAATGATGCATATGAAAATTCAAGAATTCATAAAGCAAGAATAAAAGAATTTCATGACAAGAAAATACAGAGAAAAACCTTCAATGTTGGTCAAAAAGTCTTGCTTTATAATTCTCGACTGCATTTATTTCCTGGAAAATTAAGATCAAGATGGAGCGGTCCTTTTATTGTGAAACATGTGTATCCATATGGGGCCTATGACATCGAGAATCCAAAGAATGGCAATGTTTTCAAGGTAAATGGACATCGTCTGAAAGTTTACTTTGACAATTTTTCAGTTGAACATAACTCTATTGAATTGGATGATCCTGTATATAAAGATTGATTTTATTTTTGTTTCTTTTTGAGTGATTTTTGCAAGTTTCTTTCACCCCAGTCAAATGGCGGATAACGGTACTCCGTGACTTAAGTCGGTTCTTTCAGTTTCCCACAATAATTGATATTTGTGTATATATTTGTGCAATTCTTTGAAGCTCTCTTCCAATTCTCATTTGAAAATGGACACTAATCTTGAAAAATTAAAAAAGTATTTTCCCGCTCTGCCTCAGAATGCGATTACAAAAATTTACCGTGCTAGATGTGCAAGATTGAGATTGTTAATGAATCATGGAATTCCTGAAGATATTCGTTGGTTGATTGAAGCAAAGGTCCGATTATCAGGTGAGTTCTCTAACTCCTTCATTTCACACATGCCTGGAACAGGTAAAAGCACTTTTGCAAAGAAGCGTCGTGCAAAACGACTGGATGTTTGTCATCGATGTGCTAGATGGACTTGTAATACACAATGTCGTTCTTTAGGAATGGTATCTATAAACCGTGAAGATAAAATACAATTCATTAAGGATGGCCTGAGTAAGGAGTCTTTAGATAATCTTCTAATAACTCTTGAGACGCATCCTAGTGGAGATGTGCATCGTGCAATTCATGATTTATGGCCACTATTTCATAAAGAACATGATCGACTTAGTCTTGGGAATCTGACTAAAAAAGACCCTGTTTGCTAGTTTTTAAGAAAACTGGATGGGAAGCCTATCCCCGACCCATAGAGGGCGTTTAAGCCGTTCTTGGATGTAAAACCAAGGGAAGATGCGAGCCACAATCACAACTACCTGTACATACACATGTTTTTTTTTTTAAAAGTAAATAAATAAATAAATAAAAAGAGAGAGAGAGTGTGTGAGACTCCAGCTGGCCTACATATAGATGTTATGATTGCCTTTCTAATTTCTCATCTATAAAACCCTCTTTTCCTTCCTTTCATTTCTACTCAACCCATACATTCAACAAATACAGAAGTGTGTAGAAATGGCAAGTTCCTCAAGTCATCAAATAAGAAATATTTGTGTTTTCGGTGGATCTAGTCCTGGGAAAGAAAAGGAGTTTTTAGAATCAGCAAATTATCTTGGTCAGGTGCTAGCTGAGAGAAAGATTCATTTAGTGTTGTGTGGGGGAGGCAGTCTTGGGTTAATGGGAGGTGTGTCAATAGCTGTATTTTTAGGAGGTAGTCAAGTTTTAGGAGTCGTCCCTGAAGCTTTGGCACAAGGGGACATCATTGGAAAAACAATTGGAGAGGAACTTCAGGTCTCTACAATGTCGGCTCGAATGAATACAATGTTTAACCATGCTGATGCTTTCATTGCTTTACCAGGTGGTCTAGGCACATTGGAAGAGATCTTTCATATTTCCTCTTGGGCTCAATTGCACATTCACTATAAACCCATTGGTTTGTTAAATGTTAATGGTTATTATGATAAGTTGTTGTCTTTTCTTGATCATGCTGTGGAACAGGAATTTCTAACATCTTCTGCACGCCAAATCATAATCTCTGCTACTACTGCTGAACAATTGATTGACCAACTACAATCTTTCACTCCTGTGATTGATCCTTCCATGAGTCGCATCAATTGGTCATCTACGGGAAGCCGTAAAAAGCTTAGATTGGATTTGAGCCTTCATTTGTGAATTTTTGTGTCTTTTGGTTTTTTTATTGTGTTTTGTTATTTCTTATTTTTATTTTAGTGTGTTTCAAGTTTTCTCAGTATTCGTTATTTCAGGTGATATCTTCTATACTCTATCTTTCTACCTTAGAACATTAAGGACAAAGTCTTGTTTTGGTTGGGGGGAGAGGGTAGTAGTTGATAAAAAAAAAAATTCATTTCATAAAGCATGTGCATAATTGTTGTTACTAGGATGGCAGAGTAAAGGAGCTCTTTTGTTAAAGTGACTCTTGAGACGCATCTTAGTAACTATTCTTAACAAGGTCTATTATAATACTTCCTGAAATATTCAGGTTTACAAACTCTCGTATTGTTACCACTTAATTCTGCTCACATACTTATTTAACATGTATTCTTAAACCTTAATTTACACACACACACTTTAACATATGATTGTGGGTTGCATATTGGATTATTACATTATTTATGTTCTTTTGTTAAAGGTAACAACTAAGGGAAAGGGATTGTATATAATTAAAAAAAAATAAAAACATGAAATCAAAAAGAAAAAAAAAGTGATGATAATAAAAATGTAGATAAGTTTGGTTTCGTAGCCTCCCTAACCTAAGCAATTAAGCCCGAAGGAGTGTTTTAACACCTAATACCCTAAAGTCAACTGACTTTGGAGCTATTGGCCCAACGCTTGTTACATGGGTTGAGGAGAAAAGCTTAAGGGAATCAAACATTGCACTATTTACATATCAGTATCTGCGACCCGAGTTACTAAGCTCGTAGGGGTGTCTTAACACCTAATGCCCTAAGACCAGCTGGTCTGGGAGTCATTAGCTGAAAGCTCGTTATATGGGTTAAAGATGCATGATGTTTTTAAATTATATGTATATAGATTTTTTTTAAAAAAAAAAAAGAAAAAAAAAGACAAAAATAATAATCCCAATCCAAGGAAGTTAACCTTAAACATTAGAACAAAAATTTTGTTTTCTTCCAAGAAAAGCCCCATAATTATGTGTTGATACATTGAGCACAAAAGAAAGGTTTATTAATATCTTGTTAAGTGGTATTGAGCAGATATATAAATTTAATGAGAGTTTGTTTATCTGGATAGATTAATGGAAGTTAAATGATGAATACCTTGCTTTGTGAAATTTGCAAATTGTTTTAACGCTTTGATTACTAGGGACTAGTAATAAGCTGGTCGGGGGGTGTGATTAGTACTTAAAAGTGCATTTTTATCATGGTTTTATATCATCATTTTGCACTTGAAGTATCAATAACTCCTTAACTAAAATATGTTTTATAATAATGTATCTAATAATATAAGATACCTATAATTTGTGGTAAATGTCTATTTTTAATGCAGGCCTATCACATAAATGAAAGGATTGATTGATGACTTTTAAGAACTTAAATTGCAAGGGCAAAGAGATGGTTAAACTTAAAAAAGAGATGTCGGTACAATCCAAACCGGAACACTGTTCGGTAATTGAGTCATATCTGGAGCTACAGATCTCAGATTTAGATCCTATTTATATGGATGGAAAGGTAAGACATAGGGCTACAACTTTCATATGGAGCCCAAGATCTAAAAAGGTCATTATCAAGTCCAAATTGTAGCAACAACAAAGAAGCCCGAATCTGTCTTCCAGCCCGAGCACTGTTCTGTATTTTGGCCATATCTGGAGTTCTAGATGTCCAAATGAGCTGAATTTTTTACACAAGAAATATGAGACAATTTCCTACAACTTTCATGTTTTCAGCTGGCTCCAATTTTGACGTTATCAATGACGTTTTAAGCAGACAAGAGAAGATAAGGATTGTCACCAAGTCAAAAGTTGGCCACCCACTTATCAATTAGTCATCAAATCAATAGTTCCCAATTTTGGCCTATAAAAGGAGGCATTTACCATTCATTTAGGCATCTTGGTTTTCCAGATCAAGATCATGCTCTTCCTTTCTCTCTTTGTATTTTTTGTAATGTTTATGCTTTGCTTTCATTAATATTAAGTTTATGCTTTTCATTTCCTTTTCTTTACTTAGTTAGCTTTTATGTTCTTATTTTGTTTATCTATTTTTCTTTCTTTCATTATGTCTAGCTAAGTTAATTATGTCAAGGTGAAAAGGCTACACTAATGGTGTGAGAATAAATATAATGTAAACTTAATATGGACTTTAATGTTTGATACTAACATGTTTTATATTTGTTATCTTGTTCACTCTTTAATACTTTGCTTGTTAAATGACTAATCTTGATTTATGTTGTATAACACTTGGTACAACAAATGCTTGGCACTTTCATAGCCCATAATGTATGGTATAACCGACACCTGAGCTATGAAAGGAACTTGATTTGTTGTTAACATAAGTTATAATCATGAATGCTTGACGAGATTTACAAGTATTAGCATTAATTGAATAAGATGACTAATGTAATCATGTTAACAATATATAATCTGATTGGAACCTCCTTTGTGTGTGGTTTCCAATTCAATAATAAGAGTTTATACTATACTTGTTTGATATACCATTAGTGGAACCTCTAACCTTGACATTTGTTATTATTATTGTTTAATCCTTAAATTAATTTTTCATCTCCAAGTTATCATCATCTTCTTCTTCTTCTCTTTCTTTATTATTATTATTATTATTATTACTACTACTACTACTATTACTACTACTACTACTACTATTATTATTATTATTATTGTTGTTGTTGTTGTTGTTGTTGTTGTTGTTGTTGTTGTTGTTATTGCTATTATTGTTGCTTATAATTGTTGTCTATAATTTGTACAATTAACCTCCCTGTGGTTCGACCCCGGTCTTGCCGGGTTATTTATTACTTTGACACTCCTGCACTTGGGAGAAGACATCAACCTTTTAGTCGTGTCAGTCATATACGTGAATAGTGTCATATACGTGAATAGTAACCATATACACGAATAACTTTTGTGTATTAACAACACCAACCAAAAGGCTTTGATACCACTGTTAGGATTCTGGCATGCAAACCCGACAAGACAAAAGGCAAGGAATAGGATAAAATGAGAAATGAGACACACAAGAATCTACGTGATTCACCCAATTTGGGCTATGTCCACAAGTAAATATAGAAGGATTTTACTAAGTAATATGAGAATTACAACCTCTCTCAAGTAATAGGAGAACAACTAAAATCTCTCTATTACTAGGAGAAAACACCCCACTTACTCTCTCACAAATACCTCATAATTTTATGGGATTACTCTCTCTTCTCTCTACTCTTCACTTCTCTTCTTCGATGTGAATAATAAGCTTGGAGGCATTGCCTATTTATAGGAAGAGTGAGGGGACAAAGGCCATTAATTATGGTATAAATTATACCAACAATTCATCTCCACTAATTTTTGTCTTCCAGTAATACTCCATTAATTTTTGTTTTCCATTAATTTTGTCTTCCACTAATTTTGTTTTCCACTAATTAATGGATATATTTAATTTAATTAAGTATTGGCTTTACAATTCTTAAGGGAATAGGTAAAAACAAATTTTTTTTTTACATTCATCTTTTATTTTTGAAGCACTAAGAAAAAAGCAATACTAGAGATTCAAATAATATTTTTATGTTGGATAGCAGTGCTAAGAGTTTGTTTCATATTTTTTTATACAAGAAAAAAAAAAGATTTTAATTGGAGTTACATTTGTTAATTATAATTAATAAATAATTGTATTAATGTCAAATATATTAAAATATAATTGATTTTTCTAAATGTTTTTTATTAGAGTGTCTATTGTAGAAAGAAAATGGTTTCTGCATATTGCAGTTTTTCATGTGTTGTATTCTTCTCCGTAAAAGAGAAAATATATATAAGCACAGTTACAATTCAATTAGGCAACAATCTCCTCCTAGGAAGCAGAATATATTTTTCCTATATTAATATACAAGATTGATTTGTTTCCTATATGTAATTGGATTCCTATTATAAAACAACTGCTATATTCGTAATAGACTTCTCATGCCAACACTCCCTCTAAAATTAGAGCATAAATATCAATCATGCCCTATTTGTCAATTATTCTATGAAATACCTTTCCTGAAACTGCTTTTGTAAGTATATTGGCTAATTGATCTTCTGATGGAACAAATAGAAATTTGATGAGGTTTTAATCTAACTTTTTCTTGATGAAGTGATGATCAATTTCAACATATTTTATGTGATCATGTTGGACAGGATTTTATGCATTTGCAATGGCTACCTTATTATCACAATGTAGACTCATATGGTGTGTGTATCGGGTCCTAAATCTTTCAAGACATTTTTGATCTATAATAATTCACATGCACCATGAGCTATGCCTCGAAATTCAGCTTTTGCACTTGATCTTGCAACAAATTTTTGCTTCTTACTTTGCCAGGTAACAAGGTTACCCTCCATAAAGGTGAAATATCCAAACATAGATTTTTGAGTTGTTTGATCTCCTGCCCAATTGGCATCTGTATATCTCATAATGCTAGAGACACTAGTTTTTTAGAATAATAATCCTTTTCCTGGAGCAGCTTCAAGTATCTTAAGATACGGTTCAGTGCATCCATCCCAATCAACATCTGTATATCCTATAATGCTAGAGACACCGATTTTTTAGAATAATGATCCTTTTCCTAGAGCAGCCTTCAAGTATCTTAAGATGCAATTCACTGCATCTGTATGTTCTTCATTGGAGGCGTGCATAAATTGACTTACAATGCTGACAGCATAAGCAATATCTGATTTTGTATGTGTTAAATAAATTAACCTACCAACTAATCATTGATAGCGGCCAATATTTGTTGGAACTTGATGGGGAAGAATTCTGAGCTTATGATTAGTTTCCATAGGTGTTGATGCTGGTTTGTGAGCAAGCATTCCAGTTTCTATCAATAAATATATCACATATTTCTGTTGTGACAACAAAATCCCTTGAGCTTATTTTGCTACTTTAATTTCTAAAAAATACTTAAGTTGTCCAAGGCTCTTCATTTTGAATTTAGCAGCTAAATATTCTTGTAACAACTGCATTTCACCGGGATCATCGCCTTTCAATACTATATCATCAACATACACAATTAAAGTTGTCACCTTTCCTCCTTTGTGTTTTATAAATAGAGTATGATCACCACCACTCTACTTATGACCAAATGTCTGCACTATAGAGGAGAACCTCCTAAACTAGGCTCTAGGAGATTGTTTCAAGCCATATAACAATTTCTTTAATTTACACACTTTGTCTCGATTTAAAAGACTACACTTTACGCCTGGTGGTAAATCTATATAAACTTCTTCTTCCAAGTTTCCGTTGAAAATGCATTCCTAATGTCAAATTGTTTCAATAGCCACTCTCGATTTGCTGCTAGAGAGATAGAGGAATGCATATTGTGTCAAGCTTAGCCACTGGTGCAAAAGTCTCTTGGTAATCCACCCCGTATTTCTATGTATACCCCTTCGCAAGCAATCATCCTTTGTATCTCTCAATACTGCCATCTGCTTTGAGTTTCACAGTGAATACCCATCAAAAACCGGTTGTCCTCTTTCCTTCACGTAGTGAGACAAGTTCCCACATATAATTCCTTTGCAAAGCTTTCATCTCTTCATTTATATATTTGTGGCCTAGTTAGGTTCTGTCAAAGCTTACTGCATGCTACTAGGAATGGAAACATTGGATAATTGATTCAGAGTAAGTGCATATGATTCAGATAACCTATGGGTAGAGACATAATTGTTGATTGGATATTTAACAGTGACACTAGAATCAGGTTCATATTGTTTCTGGGATACCTTTATTTGATCTTTGTGAATATCTTGGAGCTAAACTTTCAAGAGGGACAAGATTTTTATCAGAAATAACAGTGGACTCGTTAGATATGGGATTTAAGAGTACCCAAGGTTCAACATTCTGAGTGGATTCATCAGGTAATGGTGTTAATAGAACCAACTCAATAGTTATTGGTGACTTCTCATGTGTGACTTCTTCCAAGCATTTCAATTATTGCTTCTAGTTCTGAAACATCATCTGTCCCACCAGGGGCGGAGCTAGATTCATTCTTTAGGGGAGGCCAAAACTAATATAATAATATATATATTATTAAAAAGTTTATTTATTTAAATTAAAAATATTAAATAATAAAAGATTTTAAAATGTTTTGCAGGGGCCCGGGCCCCTGCTTGCCACCTCCTAGTTTCGTCCCTGTGTCCCACTTGGTTACTCCTCATGTATACTACTATTGCTAAGCCTCTCAGTTATTTCTTTTAGTTTTAAAAACTCATTATTGCCATCATCATTGCCACCCTCTAGTAACACATTTCCTTGACTAAAATTCTCCCCCTAAAGATTAGTGGTTGGAAGTCTTTTAAAATAATATGGTTCAAATTCACAGAAGGATACATCCATGGTTATGTGTAGCTTTTTGGTTTGAGGATCATAACATCTATAGCCTTTCTGTAAATCTGACTAGCCAACCAACACGCATTGTTTGGCACATGGATCAAGTTTAGTTCGTAAAAATTTTAGAATATGGACATAAGTTATGCAACCAAAAACTCTGGGTTCAAGATTTGGGAGATGTGGAATGGATAGTAGAGACCGTAGTCGTTGTAGAGGTGTCTAAAAATCTATCACTCTGAAGGGTGTCCTACTAAGTAGATAAATGGCAGATTTCACAGCTTCTCCCTAATAGAACTGGGGCATGTGCATGCCAAAGAGGGAAGCACGAACCACCTCTAGTATTTGTCTATTCTTTCTTTCAGCCAATCCATTCTGTTATAGAGTATAAGTGTAAGAAGTTTGATGGAGAATGCTATAGTGATGTAAATACTTTTGAACAGAAGTATTTAGAAATTCCATGGCATTATCAGTTTGCCAACTACGAACCTGTTTCTGATACTAAGTTCCCACCATGCTATGAAATTCCTAAAAAGCTATAAAAACATCACTCTTTTGTGCAGCAAAGATATCCAAGTCATTCTCGTACATTCGTATATAAATGTGATGAAGTAACTGCCTTTGGAAATGGAAAGAATTTTTGCAGGGCCCCATACATCAAAATGTATAACAGCAAAAGGTTCTGAACTTTTATTCAAACTTGGTAAATATGAGATATGGTGGCTTTAGACCATTTCACAAATATTGTAATAAACGTCTGAATCATTAACTACTATAAAAATATACAGTTGTAATTTTCTAAGATATCTAAAGGAAAGATGTCCCAATCATCGGTGCCATAACCATATAGTTTCGCGATCGGTATCCAAACTTCTAGCCTGATATGAATGACTAAAATTTTATCCTCCAGTCTCTGTTAATTCCAAGTAATAGAGTTTGCCTCATTTAAGACCATAACCAAGAGTTTTTCGGGTCAGAATGTCCTGAAAAACACAAAATGAAAGCCAAAAAGTTATAGTACAATTAATTACAGAGGTAATTTGGCCGACTAACAAAAGGTTATATTCAAGAGAGGGGACAATGAGGACTGAGTTTAATGTGAGAGTGTTAAACAAGATGACAAATCCTTCTCCAACAGTAGGAGAGGCACTGCCATTAGCTGCAGAGATAAAAGAGTGTGCAGACGAATTAAGGGATTGTAGTTGACCAGAGTCTCTAACCATATTGATGCACCTATATCAATAATCCAAGTATTATCTTTAGAAGTAGCAGAGAATACATTTGCCTTACCATAAATGCCTAGGTGAGCCACATTACTTGTAGGTTGCGATTTGTCTTCAACCGTAGGTTGAACTTCATTGGTAGTTGTTGTCACCATAGCTTTCCCTGCAAACTTCTTTCTTGGTTTTTTTGAAAAATCCTACCACTCTGAATAGCCAATGATCTCATAACATCTTTATTTTGAATGGCTTGATTCATCACAATGCCCACATATAAAATTTATATATCTTCCAGTGGTTTGATTATTGCGATTCTTCCCAGACGACAGCCCTTGTCGGGTTTGATTAGCTATCATGGCAGACTGCCCAGGAATTGAGCGAGAACTCCTTATAGTTTGTCTTTGTTGAAGTTCTCTCCTCACATATGTGTTCGAACTTTCCAAGTCCAACTTTGAATCTTTTGGCAATATTTCTACATAAATGAACTTGGTCAAAATCAGAATCAAGTCCACTTAGAAATATGTGAACTCAAAGTCGAGTTATTGTTGAATGTAATTGGACTAGTCCTTCAACTATTTCTTCCTAAGAAGTAGTTATGTGATCAATTTATTGAAAGAGGGTAATAAGATCATTGTAATATGCTGACAATGATCTACCATCTTGCTTGATAGAGAAGGACTTTTGATTTAATTCAAAAAGATAAGTCTCATCTGATCCATCATAAAAGGTTTTTCATACAGCCTCCTATATTTCCTTGGCTGTGGGGAAACCAATAAACCGCTGCATTTATAAAGGACTCATTGAATCAATAAGCCAACTTTTCACTTTTTAATTTTCAGTAATCCATGTTGTAAATATGGGATCTTCGTGGTTGGGTTTCTACGTTTTGCTAGTAAGATATCCAGCTTTGTTACGAGCGCCAATATGCATTTTCTTAAGTTGAGATCATAAAGCATAATTAGTTTCATTTAAGATGATACTTGTAGGGAATGCAAAGTTATCTTGGTGGATGATAATTGGTGTGTTATTTGGAGGAACTAGAATAATACTGGCGGGATTGGCCATATATTATTTATAAGTATTTAACTTAACGAATAACAAAAAGAATTGTGTGGAATGAGATTCATGGTTTGAGCAACTTTGCAATTCTACAACCTTCGCTCTAATACCATGTAGAAAGGCAATGGTTTCTGCAGACGGCAGTTTTTCATGTGTTGTATTCTTCTCCATAAAAGAGGAAATATATGTAGGAACAATTACAATTCAATTAGGCAACAATCTCCTCCTAAGAAGCGGAATATATTTTTCCTATATTAATATACGAGATTGATTTGTTTCCTATATGTAACTGGATTCCTATTATGAAACAGCTACTATATTTGTAATAAACTTCTCATGCTAATATTTATTACATATATATATTTATTAGAGAATCATATAAATTATATCTTAAAACTTCATTTAACAGTTTAAGGTATTGAGTTAAGATGATTTTTTGACATGACATCAAAATCTTGATAACTAAATAATCACGAGTTTGAATCTCACTATCTCCATTTATTTAATAAAAATTAAGTATAAGATAATATGAGTTTATATAAATTTTAAGTTCAGAGAGCTTTCACTTGAGGGGGTGTGTTAAAAAATAATATAAATCATATCTTGAAATCTCATCTAATAATTTAAACTATTAGATTGACATGTTTGAAGTTATATTTATTAATTATAATTAATAAATAATTATATTAATATCAAATATATTAAAATATAATTGATTTTTTTAAATATTTTTCATTAGATTGTATATATACTAGTTAAAATATTATTTTATGAATTTGATTCTTTAAAATAGCATATCTCCCATTATGATGCTCTAACTTTTCAAGAGTAAGACAGCGATATTGACCAAATTCATTCTCTAGATGTATACGAATATATCACATTGTAGCTAGGGATGGAACGGACACAACTCTGTGCCAAAAAGACAACAACTTGTTTGTTTTGACGCGAGTCACTAACATCTATAATATCTATACCATTCCAAGAAAGATCATAGAGTCCAATTAAGGATTTATACTTGCGTATAATAAAAATCTATAATTGGACTTTCTTGACCTACTTGGATCCATTTTTATTTTTTTCCAACAAACAGCCTAAATTAGAATTAATTTTAAACTCTAAAAAATATTACCATATAAAATAAAAACTATTTAATATATTTAATCAACACCTTTACTTTTTACATTTTTTTTTAATACAACTCAACAATAAATAGAATTTAACAAATAAATTAAGATAATGTTTAAAGGTTGCCTTGGAGACACGATTAGCTTTTTCCTTGTTTTATTTCTCTTATCTAATTTAAAGTATAAAATTCAAAACCATATATATAGAGAGAGAGTTAAATATATTTAACTCTATATAATCCTAATATATTAAGGATTATATGGAGTTAAATATATTTTTATTTTTTTAGAAAACACTGTTTTCTTTCATTAAAATTTCGCGTAAATGATTCATTAGAACTATAAGATTTATTTGATCCATTATTCATTAAAGGAGTTTTAAACCTTTCGAGTGACATCATTCTTTAGAACTCCACTCTCTTAAATTAAAATTTTCTATAAATTAACAGCGGTCAATTCACTCGGCATTGTACAAATTTAATTTTTGAGGTAGATCGATTCCTTATACTAAGTTTTCCTTGAACAATTCAACTGCCAATTTCACTTGACATCTTGTTACAATAAAAATTCCACCATATGAAGATATATAAATGCTTCCAAGCAGAGTACTAGAAGCTTGTTATAGCTTAAACAAATTAAAAATTTATTTCTGTATATTATTATCTAACTAGGTAACTGCAAATTGAAAACTGATTTTTGGTTCAAGAAGCGGTTGTATACAGAGAAATAGATCAATTGTCCATTTCTATATAATTTATACGCACAAGAACTTGTATATACTGATGGACATCATTATTAACAAAAAAAAAAACAACATAGATCGTATTATTGAATTATGAATCTATCTCGTGTGTGTATGTGTATATTCATTTTTTTCACTTTTAATTCATATTTGATATTCTATCCATATATCATAATTGTAATTGGATTTTGAAGTTCTAGCTAGAGATAATCACCCTTTAACAATAAACTTTTTTTTAATAACAATTGAAATATTTATTGCTAAAACCAGAATACCATTGACACTATAGTATACCATTAAGCTAAATAAACCTACATGCAAGTTAATATTACCTAATTTAATTCTTAACTGTTTGTTCTAGTTAAGGTGTAACTTATAGACTTCTTAAATGTAGGTTGAGCATAACTGTAACGTTTAGGGGTGGAAACAGGGGGGTTAATATGGGGTTCAAGGCTTTCCCTTAATAATCTATATGATTTTAGTTAAAATAATAATATAACTGAAATCTTAACCCTTAATTTAATTTTCTGGCTCAGCCTCTCGTAACGTCAACAAAAAGGAAAATCATATTTTTAGGAGTTAGCCTACTTGATAGACAAGTCTTGAAGATACTACGAACTTGTATCATTTCGATGCTTTCAGCTACTTTAGAATTTCATGCTCAACAAGTCTCCGAGTGGGCTTAACTAGCCATCTGCAACCTTTCTGAATAGTCTGGACGACAAACAGGATCAGTGACGTATAGCTGAACAAGAGTACAAGACTTTTCTCCATTACAAATAATGGTATTCCTCAAATTAACGTGTAGGTGTAGATTAAACGAAAGCTTCTCTGAATGGAAGGAAAAGAGAAATTCAATTCCGTGAAATCTTTTGTTGGCTTGAAGAAGGCCCGAATCAAAAGCCTTCGGAGATCCGTTTCGGGCATAATGGCTTTAAAATTATATTCCACAAAAGGTAGTTTCCTCAGTAAAATTAGGAGGAAAAGCTTACAACATAGTTATCAAACCTTTGTCCCCATTCAGATCAACATAAAACAACGTTGTTACGAGAGAAACAAAAATTACTGTATCTCATTAAGGCTAGATTTCATTAAGGTTTTAATTCACGGATCAATTGAATTTATCCGGTTTAATCTTCATGATCAAATCTAACCTGAAAGACCGGGCGGCGCTGAGTTCTGTAGCAATAATCAAAGGGCGAAGAGATCCTCCATTGCGGCAACTTCAAGGCATTCATTGGAGACCAACAAAAATAATTTTCTATCTTCGAGTCCAATAGACAATTCAAAAGGTGGATAAAATGACTATTCACTTGGACTGGCACCACCAAGTTGGGGGCCAGCAAAACAGTAGCCCCCTCGATGGTTGCTTCCTCCTATAAATATGGGTACGCATACAGATTCTCTTCATCACACTCACTAGCCGCATATCCACAGAATTTCCCTGCATTTCAAATTTTAGTCATGGCTCCCACAAAGGCAGTAGTAGCCGATGATCACCTTGCATTACCCGCAGGGGGCAAAAATACTCCACTAACCAACACCATTCCCATTTCCAATGTTCAAACTGATATCTATGGGCTTGAGATCTGGGAGGGTACCCTCCCCATCATCGACCTGGGAGGCCTTCATGGTCCTCGCCGCTCTGACACCATCAAACAGCTTGGCCATGCATGCCAACACTATGGTGGCTTTATGGTAGTTACCTAGCTATGCTTACATGTGTGTGTGTATTGCATGTGGAAACCATCGAAATTATTATAGAAAACGTCACTGAGAAAATTTATTTTAACTTAATTCAATTTCTTCGGTTCAATCAAAGGCACCGAAAAAGTGTCATCGAATATTTTTTTTCATTACTCTTAGGTACACTGTTACCTCTTTCTTTGAGCATCTATAACATCTTTAGCACTGACCAAATATTGTGAAGTGTAAATAACTTTGTGTTCTAATAATTAATGTGTCGTATTATCAGCTGAAGAACCATGGCTTTTCAGAGAGATTGTTGAATGACATAATGAGCAAAGCAAGAGAGTTCTTCCATCTGCCAGAAGAAGAAAGGATGAAATTATACTCTCCTGACCTTACCAGCCTTATCAGGCTTGCTACTGGCTTTAAGGACGATAATCAGAATGTCTTCGTCTCGAGGGAATCGTTGAAATTTCATTGTCATCCTATTGAAAATTATGTGAATCTATGGCCTACAAATCCTCCATCCTACAGGTAATATTTCATGGAAAAATTAAACAAGAATTCAATTTGGTGTTTTTAAATCTGGACGGACTAATTTTATAGCTTTTTTTCAGCTATTACTAAGTTATAATATTTTATTGTTTACAGGGAGGTTGTATCCGAGTATTGTGTAGCTGCTAAAAGGGCAGAGATAACACTACTTGAGGCTGTATTCGAGGGCTTAGGCATGGAAAGGAAATCTATAGACCAGATATTGGACAACCATGGGCAATACACTTCTCTAAACTACTATCCGACGTGTGAAAAGTCAAATCTTGGGCTAACTTTTGGACTGCGTGGTCACACTGACCCCACTATACTCACCATGCTACTGCCAGATGAGGTGCCTGGGCTTGAAATTCTACAGAATGGTGACTGGGTACCTGTCAAGCCTATTCCTAACACCTTGATTGTCAATGTTGGTGACGTGCTTCAGGTCATTTACTCTCTTTATATCTACCTTCTTTTAGAATTATTCATTCAAGGCAAAAAGAAACATGAAAAATCACCGGTTTGGCTTGTATTCTATAAAACATGTGACGGACTATATAGCTAATTTTATATCTTAATTTTTCTTATCAGGGGCTTAGCAATTGCCGATACAAGAGTTTGCTCCATCGAGTTATTGTCAATTCTGAGAAAGAACGTTTATCCATCGCTTCATATTGCTATCCATCACATGATACTCAAATGGGGCCTCCTAAGGAATTGATCGATGATGATCATCCATTGATTTATAAAGATTACACCTACGAAGAATTCTACACTACAATGTGGAAACAAAGACTTCTAGATGCCACCCGCTTGGACGCATTCAAAGTTTCTGCTGCTTAATCACATCTTCTCCACTACCGTTCCTATGTTTGGAAGGTGCTCGGGATGCATGCTGCCTTTATCCTCTCTTTTCTACTTTTTTTCTCTCTTTTTTGTGTGTGAGGTCGATGGCATGCAATTTACTTTGAATAAATCTCAAGCATTTTGTAACGTTTTCTTTTTTGGTTACGAAGCACTGTACCATAAAAAGTGATGAATCTTGTAGCAAGTGACATATGATCACTTGATCCCTTTTAAGTTGCATGCAAGTGACATATGATATTTTCATGGAATGTTGAGCTTTATTATGGATGATGGCATAGTATATCCTTTTCCTTTTCAATACATACGAGTTCATCCCTCAATTTATTTGTAACAGATAATATTTCAATATCCAATATGTTCAAAAATAAAAATAAAAATTAATGATTGAATTAAAAGTTAATCAAATATTTATTCAAGTAACTCTCTTTTCCAAAAAAAAATGTCTTTTAATAAATGACATTGAATACATACAAAAACTACCCTTTCTTAGTTGTCAGATAATTAATGAAAGTTTCGTATAACTAATTATATACAACAAATTATAAGATAAACAACAACCAACAACAACTCAAACTTAAATTATTGCAATGCAATTTTATCAAATTTTCAAAGAACTTTCAAACTTGAAATTAATAGGCAATAATTGGTAGGTGATAGTTTGTAGGCAATAACTCTATAAATGATAATCAAGTTCCTTTATAATCAATAAACTTTTAGTTTTAATTTCATAAACAAAATAAAATTATCATAAAGATGTTTTATTTTTTAGGAGTTCCAATTCATAGATATAATCAAAGTATGAATACTCTTTGAATATAAGTATTCATTTCATAAGTTAATGAGTTTACTTTACATTGAAGTTATTTTAATGGTATAATTACTTATTCAGTTAAACTACTATTTATATAAATAAAGTGAATTTAATTAAATTAATATTTGTGTAATTTTATAGGTAGTTCAAATTTAAAATTATTTTACTAGATCTAGAATTAAATTTAAAGTTCAAACCAATTAACTTATAATTTAATTTTAAGTGAGAATGTCCTTTTTAATTGAGATAAATACAAAAGGACCAATATCAAACATGAGTATGTAGCATAATCCAATAGGAATTGGACATGGATTTAATGATTAGACTCATAACTATTATAGACTTATAAACTTATGCTAAAATTAAAAAATATCGATAAATCTTATTTCATCAGTAACCATTTCTTATGGAAAAGTAATAATTAAGATCCCTTTTATCTAAGTTTTTGAGATGAAAGGGAGAGTGAAGGTTTTGGAAATACAAGTAATGTGTCACCGTTTAGATTTATGTTAGTCATAGAAGGATTTCGGTTGCAATTTTCGATCACAAATTTCTTTTTTTTTTTTAGACGTGTGGGGTTCAATGAAAGGTCATTTGCTTGAATTTCATTTAATTTCTAGGAATTTTTTCACATGGGAAAACGAATATGAAATGTAATCTCATTAATTTCATTAATAAATTTAGTAAATTTAAATTGACAGCAAAACTAGGTGAGAAAAAGAAAGTGTCCGTGACAGAAATTTCTTTTTATTTTTACTCCTACTTTCATGTTGTAAACTGTACAACATAAGAGGAAATATTGTAAAAAGTAGTATGCTGTAATCGACATTAGAAACTAAATACAACACTTTAAAAAAAATACTATGAACAAGAAATATACACTGCCCAAAGTCCTAACATGTAGTCGTTCAAATCTGACACCCTTCACTGTTGAAAGCAGCGGTCAAGAACATTTGTATATGATTCTTACACTTATGGCACATGTTATTGGAAACTCATAACACTGCTTTCTGACTATTCTGGCGATACCATTTTCACGCAGCGTGCAAATATTTCCTCGATAGACAGTGTTGAGTGAGGACAAGAGGAGACTAAATGGTCTCTGTGATGCTTTAGCATCTTTTGCAAATTGATCGCCTAGAACCAAATTTCTTGCTTGGGATGTTGTTAGAAAACGAACGCATGAGAAGGAAACATAATAGGAGAATTATCAAATCAAACGTGCTAGAAAGGTCAAGCCACCCCAACGAATACGTTCCAAAATGGACTCCGTAATCTTGGACTGTGGTAGAACAGAAAATTCAAAATTATCCATCCAGTCTTAAGGTCTAAATGTCTTCTTTTTGTAAGTTAACAAACAAGAGGAGTGATGGCAATTGTCTGTATTATTTTAGTACTTTCTTGAACAAAAATAGACTAGCGTTGAATGTTCAACGGATTGTTTTGCGACGGTATCCATACGTTCAAAATCAGGAAAAAACCCTAAAACATTAAGATTTTTTTATGAAAAAAAAACATAATTTTTAATTTACTAATTGAATTATGTTGCAATTTTATAAGTACTTTCTATGAGCTCAATTTTGTATGTGGTTGGCAGGCAAACGATAACCAAGATTGAGATCATGGCTGAATTTGATTCAAAAGATGTTGTTTCAATGTTTTTTTATTATTATTTTATGTTCTTAATTTTCAAGTGCATTAATTTTTTTAAAACATTTAATGGTGTGGTATATATTACTTTTTAAAAATATTTTTTATTTAAAATACATCAAAATAATTTTTTTAATTTTTTTATTAGTATTTTAAAACTAAAAGAAAAAAATAATATTTTCTTAAGTGAAAACAAAAACATACTAAATGCAAATACAAATACAAAAACAAAAACAAATTTGAGCATTCGACATAGAACTACAAAACATCGGACTTTGCAGACAAGTGTCCAGTCAAAAGTTCTACATTTTGTATAAAAAAACAATTGAAGAGACGTGATAACGGTTCTCCTCACATAGAGAAGTCTTCAATGGCAAGCTGTCTGTACTTCTTTTATTAACGATTAAACTAAAAGACGTAGTTTTTTTACTGTGGATGGAGATACAATTCACCGTGGAAAGTCTTACGAGCAATATTGATGGGTTAATAACACCTTTCCTTTGCCTATTGCAAGCAAAAACAAATGGCAACCTCAACCTACGAGGAAGACTATCATCTCCAGTATGCTATGCAACTTTCAAGTGCATCAGTGCTGCCTCTGGTTTTGAAAGCAGCAATAGAGCTAGGTGTGTTTGAGATAATAGAAAAGGCCGGTCCTGATGCCTTGCTCTCAGCTTCAGATATTGTCGCTCAATTTCCCACACAAAACAACCCGGAAGCCCATATTCTGCTAGACCGTAACCTCTGCCTGCTCGCAAGCCATTCTATTCTTACTTGCTCAGTGTCCACCAAGAATATTCAGGATGGTCATTCCCAGAGGTTATATGGATTAGCACCTGTGGCCAAATACTTTACAAAGAACCGGGATGGAGGATCGTTGAGTCCCTTTCTAGCTATGATTCATGACAAGGTTATGATGGATATGTGGTAAGAGACTCCATAAGTATTGCTTCTTTCATATATTATATTTTTGTTGCCGAATTGTTTGTTGCTATAGTTAGTTTGTGATTTTTCTTCTTCTTTCACTGTGAAATAACAACAGGTACCACTTAAAAGACGCAGTTCTGGAGGGGGGGATTCCATTTGAAAGGGCTCACGGGATAAATTCTGCAGAATATCTAAAAAAAGATGCAAGATTTTGTGAGCTATTCAGCAGTTCCATGAAAAGTTTCAGCGTTACATTTATGGAGACATTTCTGGACACATATGATGGATTTGAAGGTGTAAAATGCTTGGTGGATGTGGGTGGTGGCGATGGTTCAATCCTTAACATGATCATTACCAAGTACCCTGCAATTAAGGGTATCAACTATGATTTGGCTTCAGTTGTGGAAAGCTCACCATCCTACCCAGGTATTGATCTTTTGTTTTGATCTTTTATTTTAACTTATTACTTACAAATCAAAAGGATGATTGCCTATTCTTGAAGTTGAAACGCGACTAGTAGGGAAACTGCATAGATACAGTTGTTTGATCATTTACTTAAAGCGTACAAAATTGAGCAGTCTGAACAAGTTTTGTTCTGTAGGAATTGCGCATGTCGCGGGGGACGGATTCGTAACAATTCCGAAAGGAGGAGATGTCATTTTCATGAAGGTAATAAGATTTGATATTAGTGAAGTTTTAACAAATTGTTAGCTACATACCTCTGTTTGGGAACTGAAAATGATATTTTTGAATGAAACAGTGGATAACTCACAACTGGGATGATGAGCACTTGCTAAAACTGCTAAAGAATTGTTATGAAGCTTTACCAGACAACGGAAAAGTTATAGTGGTGGATATGATAGTTCCAGAAACCCCTGAAACCAATGTTAAAGCTAAAAGCATGCTACAGAATTATTTGTTCATAACAAGCATGAGTCCGCAAGGAAAAGAAAGGACAGAAAAAGAATTTGAAACCTTGGGAAAGGAAGCTGGATTTTCTCATATTCGAGTTGCTTGTTTTGTTTGTAATTTTTCAGTAGTGGAATTCATAAAAAAATAAGTGCATAATTACTGTTGTAGTTACATCAGCTTACCCAATTGCTAATGTGGTTGCATTTCAGAAGCTGATGATCAATTCTCATAGAACTCAAATCTCTAGTGAGTGTAGCTCTTGGATTTTGGTGAGGAATTAGTTGATAAATGTTGAATGTATTGGAAAATCAATGAATGTTGAATTTATCAGCAGAATAGCAAGAGTCAACCATAATTTCTTTGTTTAGCTCCGGAAACTGGACTTGGCAGCGCAGCAAGTTCTGGTGCAGAGAAGGAGGCCTAAACTGTTGAAGTAAACTCAATCCAGAAGGTCAAGGAAGGCAGCCATCAGTTGTCACCGCCCAGCCACCAACCGACCAGCCGCCAGCCGCCGGCCGCTTTCACACCGTCGACCAAAAACCGCCTTCACACTTGAAGGTTGAATTTTCTTGTTTTGATTTCGTGTATAAATAGATAGCTAAACTTATGCAATTATGTGTGGAGAGATTGAGAGAAACACTAGAGAGAAAGAGAGAAAGAGAGAGGGGTTGTTGTAAGCTTTTGTTTATGTTATTGTAAGCTTTGTTCTTGAAATAAAAGAGTGTGTTTTATCCCCTCCGAGTGTTTCAAAGCCACCACAAGTGGTTTCTCCCACCAACAATTGGTATCAGAGCCCCGTTCGTCAGAAAACAGAGGTATTTTTGGGAAATATCCGAATTTTCAAAGTTGTCAAAAACAAGTTTTGATCATTCCAAAGTGTAGAGCTCATCAATACGAACTCAACGGTGCAAAAATCAGATCAATCGGAGCACGGGGTGGACCACACTCTCCGTCTGAAATTTCAGCACTGTAGCCCACGCGCCTCGAGGAAGAAGACGAGTGAGCCACACGCGCGCCATATTTGAGCCGCGCCGAGCCAAGCCTCAAGCCGAGTCGCGAGCCGAGCCACAAGCCATATTTCGAAGCCGAGCCGAGCTCCAAGCCATATTCCGAAGCCAAGCCAAGCTCCGAGCCATATTCTAAAGTCAAAGTCAAAAAAAGAATATTCCTTGGAATATTCCCGGTTCAACCCAGCAAACCACCCGAATTGGTTTTTGGACCGGTTCACCTGATTTTTGACCCGTTTTCTACAAAGTCAGACCGGTTCTCTACTATTTGGACCATTCCGGATCCATCTACGGTGTCGGTTTTGCCAAATTCAACTCCAAAAAAGGTGATATAGTCATTTAAAGAGCAAAATGACTACAGAAAATGCACAAACACTCATTCCGAAGCTAACCAAAGACAACTATGATAGTTGGTGCATCAGATTGAAGGCATTCCTTGGTTCACAAGAGTGTATAGACATTGTGCAATATGGTTATGAGGAACCAGAGTCCAAAGAATCAGAAGATGCTCTACCAGAGGTACAGAAGCAAGTCCTCAAAGCCAATAGAAAGAAAGACAACAAAGCAAAGACCATCATTTATCAAGGTCTTGATGAAGCGACATTTGAAATCATTGCTTCCGCAGAAACATCAAAAGAAATATGGGAGGCTCTCCAACAAAAATATAAAGGTGCTGACAGAATAAAGAAGATTCGTCTCCAATCTTTGCGAGGTGAATTTGAATTATTACAAATGAAGTCCTCAGAATCCATTTCTGATTATCACACAAGAATTATGGTGATAGTCAATCAGATGAGAAGAAACGGAGAAGCCCTTTCAGATGCTCGAATTACTGAGAAAATTTTGAGATCCCTAGATCCAAAATTTGATTTTGTTGTTGTCGCTATTGAAGAGTCCAAAGAGGTGGACAAGTTAACAGTGGATGAACTTATGAGTTCTTTACAAGCTCATGAGCAGAAGATTATAAAAAGAAATGGAGATAAGGCAATTGAGCATGCCTTACAAGCAAAGTTGTCTCTCAAAGACAGATATGAGCAAGGGGAGACTTCAACAAGTGGATACACCACTCGAGGAAGAAGTCAACAAACACGAGGAGGATTTCAACGATTTCAAGGCAGAGATTCTTGGAATACAGGTTTTAGAGGAAGAGGTGGTAGAAACACCACCAGAGGAGGTCGAGGACAACAAGCATTCACTCCTAGAGGAAGAGGAGGCGGTTACAATAACCGTGATAAGAGGAATATTCAGTGTTATAATTGCAATCAATTTGGCCACTATAGCACTGAATGTCAAAAGAAAGCTTCACTGGAGATACGTGAGCAAGTCAACTATGCAGAGGAGAATGCCAACAACAGAGGAGCAGCTGCATTATTTGTCCAACAAGGACTTGACAAGAATCAAGAGAATATTTGGTATCTTGATTCTGGAGCCAGCAATCATATGTGTGGCCAACGAGATTTATTTGGTGATCTAGATGAGACCATACAAGGTTTTGTCACCTTTGGAGATACCTCAAAAGTTCCATTCAAAGGTAAAGGCAACATCCCAATCAAGTTGAAGAATGGCGATCATAGCTACATCGCCGATGTCTACTATGTCCCAACCATAAAGCAGAACTTGGTGAGCATAGGTCAACTTTTGGAGAGAGGCTATACACTTTACATGAAGAATTATCATCTGACAATTACAGACTACAATGGGAGATTAATTGCCTATGTGAAAATGTCCAAGAATAGGATGTTTCCTTTAAACATCCAATATGATGCAGCAAAGTGTTTGAGTGCCATCACCAACAGTGAAGAATGGCTTTGGCATCTGAGGCTTGGACATCTGAATTTCACAAGTCTGAAGATGCTAGCAAGCAAGAAGATGGTCAAAGGTATGCCCCACATTGATCATCCAGAAGAAGTCTGTGAGAGTTGTGTCCTCAGCAAACATCACAGATCCAGTTTTGCCAAAGAAGTCAACTGGAAAGCAAACGAGCCACTAGAGTTAATACACACAGATGTGTGTGGTCCTATAAAGCCTATGTCGACTGGACAAAATAGGTACTTCCTCACTTTTATTGATGATTTTAGCAGAAAGACATGGGTATATTTTTTGAAGAGGAAGTCAGAAGTGTTCAATTGTTTTAAAGATTTTAAAGCAATTGTTGAGAAGCAAAGTGGCTATAAGATCAAAACCGTGAGATCTGATCAAGGTGGAGAATATACAGCAAATGACTTTGAAGCCTTTTGTACACAACAAGGCATCAGACATCAGACAACACCAGCTTATACACCACAGCTGAATGGTGTAGCTGAGAGGAAGAATCGAACAATTCTTGATATGGCAAGAAGTCTACTCAAAGCAAAGAAGCTGCCCAAGCAATACTGGGCTGAAGCTGTATCATGTGCAGTATATTTGCTGAACCGCTGCCCAACCAGAAGTTTGCAAGCTATCACTCCACAAGAAGCATGGAGTGGTCACAAACCAAGTGTTACTCATCTTCGAGTCTTTGGTTGTGTGGCATATGCAAAGATCCCAGATGCAAGAAGGACCAAACTCGATGATAAAAGTGAGAAATGCATCTTTGTCGGATATGGTGAGAGAAGAATGGGATACAAGCTGTATAATCCCATCACCAAAAAGGTAATTATGAGCAGAGATGTTATCTTTGAAGAAGATAAAACTTGGCAATGGAATGATGACCAAGAAGCAGTTAAATGGATCAGCACTGATTTGATCCTTGAAGATGAAGAAGTACCAACAGTACTTGCAGAAGGTCCAATAGTACCAGAAGATGAGCCACAAAGTCCGGTACACAGATTTCCTGTATTCAACAGGAGAAACACGCCAGAATCATCATCAATACCATCATCATCAGCATCCTCATCAGAAGGACCAAGGAGGATGAGAAATCTAGAAGAGCTGTATGACGCCACTCAAGTAATGGAAGATACAACTCTATTTTGTTTCTTTGCAGATAGTGACCCACTTAGCTTCAATGAAGCTATCACAGAAAAGAAGTGGATAAAAGCAATGGATGAAGAAATACATGCCATTGAGAAGAATGATACCTGGAAGTTGACTTATCTACCAAAAAACAAGAAAGCAATAGGTGTCAAATGGGTCTATAAGACAAAGAAGAATGCAAAAGGAGAAGTGCAAAGATACAAAGCAAGATTAGTGGCCAAAGGCTACAAACAGAGAGAAGGCATTGACTATGGAGAAGTGTTTGCTCCAGTAGCCCGGCTAGAGACAATCAGATTGATGATCTCACTAGCAGCACAACATAGATGGAAGATCTATCAACTTGATGTGAAGTCAGCATTTCTGAATGGCTTCCTAGAAGAAGAGATCTATGTTGAACAACCACTTGGATACATTGATGATGAAAATGAAGGCAAAGTATACAAGTTGAAGAAAGCCCTCTACGGTTTGAAGCAAGCTCCGCGTGCTTGGAATACCAGAATTGACAGGTATTTTCAAGATAATGGATTTAAAAAATGTCCATATGAACATGCAATTTATGTGAAGAAAGAAGCAGATGGCAACATATTATTTGTGTGCCTATATGTTGATGACTTGATATTCACCGGCAACAATCCTACCATGTTCGAAGACTTCAAGAAAAGCATGGTACAAGAGTTTGAGATGACAGACATTGGTCTGATGGCACATTTTCTTGGCTTAGAAGTGGTGCAGAAAGAAGAAGGGATTTTTGTATCCCAAAGCAGTTATGCCAAAGATATTCTTGAAAGGTTCAAGATGGAAAGCTGCAATCTGGTATCAACGCCAGTCGAGAATGGAGTGGAATTGAGGAAAAGTAAAGTTGGAAATGTTGATCCAACTTACTTTAAAAGCTTGGTAGGAAGCTTAAGGTACTTGACATGTACCAGACCAGATATACTCTACGGAGTCGGACTGATTAGTAGATATATGGAGAAGCCAGACCAGTCTCATTTGAATGCAGCCAAGAGAATTCTTCGCTACATCAAAGGCACAATAAATGAAGGTATGTTTTATACCTCAAGTACAAATTTCAATCTTACTGGCTACTCGGATAGTGATTGGGGTAGAGATCTGGATGAAAGAAAAAGTACAACAGGGTTTGTATTTTTCGTGGGAGATACATCTTTCACATGGTCATCCAAGAAGCAATCAATTGTCACGTTATCAAGCTGTGAAGCTGAGTATGTTGCCGCCAACTCAGCAGTATGCCATTTAATATGGTTAAGGAATTTGCTAAAGTTTTTGGGATTTCCTCAAGAAAATCCTACAGAGATCTATATCGATAATCGATCAGCGATTGCATTGGCAAAGAATCCGGTGTATCATGAAAGAAGTAAACATATTGATACACGTCATCACTTTATCCGAGAGCATGTAAAGAACAAAGAAGTCGAGCTGATATCCTGCAAGACAGATGATCAAGTTGCTGATATCTTTACCAAGCCATTGAAAAGAGAAGTATTTATCAGATTGAAATTCATGCTTGGAATGACATCCCTCGATTGAGTTTAAGGGGGAGATTTGTTGAAGTAAACTCAATCCAGAAGGTCAAGGAAGGCAGCCATCAGCTGTCACCGCCCAGCCACCAACCGACCAGCCGCCAGCCGCCAGCCACCGGCCGCCGGCCGCTTTCACACCGTCGACCAAAAACCGCCTTCACACTTGAAGGTTGAATTTTCTTGTTTTGATTTCGTGTATAAATAGATAGCTAAACTTATGCAATTATGTGTGGAGAGATTGAGAGAAACACTAGAGAGAAAGAGAGAAAGAGAGAGGGGTTGTTGTAAGCTTTTGTTTATGTTATTGTAAGCTTTGTTCTTGAAATAAAAGAGTGTGTTTTATCCCCTCCGAGTGTTTCAAAGCCACCACAAGTGGTTTCTCCCACCAACATAAACCACTTCAAGTTTTTTCTGTAGATGATTCTATACCTGATCAGCAAGTGCCCTGGCCGAAACAGTTTTTCGAAGTATGACAGATTTAATATTTCCTCACAGGACCATCCACCGGACTTGTCACAAGAGCTGATTGCAAACTAAGATCATTAAGGTAGTCCTGTAAGCGAGACAAACATTTTAGATGGAAATTGGATAATGTAGCTAACAAAATATACCAACAAATTAAATACTCCCAACTTTCCACTCAGAACAACTGATGCTCCTTTTGTGATTGACCGTATCCTTTGCCTTCTTGCTAGCCATTCCATTCTCACTTGTTCTCTAGGCAGTATCTGCACGAGAGATTTCAACCCCATATTTATGGAGAGAATTATGGATGTATGGTGGCTTCGAAGGTGTAAAACCTTGGTGGATGTAGGTGGTGACGATGGTTCTGTGCTTAACATGATCATTTCTAATTATCCTACCGTTAAGGGTATCAACAATGATTTGGCTCAGTTGTAGAAATCCCACCATCCTATCCAGGTATTGATTTTTACATTTGGGCAGATTTTTTAACTGATCACTTACAACGGGGAAAAGGCATTTTCTTTTTCTTGTTAATATCTGCTCTATACAAGGGAGTTGAAAGTATAGCACAGGTCTGCAGATCAGCCCCATTTAGCAGATCTAGCAGTACTGCAGCTCTTCATGCATATGAACCTTCTAACATAAAATTTCAATGCAGGTACTGAGCATGTTGCAGGGGATATGCTTTGTAAGCATTCCAAAAGGAGGAGATGCCATTTTCATGAAGGTGAGTTGTGACCCAATTTGTTACATTTTATTAGCTTTAAATCTCTAAGTTAACAAATGAGCTTTAAAATCTACTTTATTACTTCATCAATTTCTGGCCCATTGACTGACAGCATAATTTTTAATGAATCAGAACGTATCCCATAATTAACTGGAATGATGAACACTAATTAAAACTGCTAACGAATTTGATACAAATTTGATGCAGGAATTTATTTAGACAAATAGATATTTCTTCTTTTCTTATTCGTTATTATAATGCTTTTCTAGTTTTATTTTATTTGAAGGAAATATATTTTTCCTAGTTTTATTTTTTTATTCAATATCATTAGGTTTCGTAGTTTTTTCTTTATAAAAAATTATATTGGCAAGTGGATATATGAATTAGTAAAATTAAATATTTTAACAATCTTTTTATATTTATTGTATTTTTAGTTTTTAAGAGTTTTGATGTGTAACAAACTTTTTTTATCATTCATTTATATTTATTAGTTTAAGAGCCTAATAATTTTTAATGATTATTTTACTTTATTGTATGATGAAAACAATCATGGTTGGAAGACTGTTTAATGATTTTTAGTGATTATTTTGCTTATGTGTTATAAAATAATATGGTTGGAAAAAATTATAAAATAAAATAATTTTGTGTAGAAAAAAATGAGAAGGTTACTCCTGAAAAAAAAAATTGTTCAAGAATTAATGTGTTTTTTTTTTATATTAGTTATTGTCATTTGAAATCTTAGTGATGAGAGATCCATGATAAGACACGGCACACAAAAATATTGAAATAATGACTCATGATGAAATAGCCCACATAAAAATATTATGTTTAGAATCTATAATAAACTAGCCCGCATGAAAGTGTTAAGGATGTACGATGAGTGGCTCGTATATAAAAGGATGCTCTTGATGGAAGATAGTTTTTAACTGGGAATTAAACTCAATGACAATTATCATTCATAGTTTTTACAACATGTTGAGCCAATTGCCAACTTATTATAATTTTTATAGGTATTAGTTATTATCATTCAAAATCCTAGTAATGCAAGCCTTGATGAGTGCCCAACACAAATATGTTGGGTTGAGGATCTACAATGAGTAACGAGCACAAAAGGATGTTGTGTTTAAGACCTATAATATAATGGCCTATACAAAAATGCTAAAGACATAATAGAATAGCCCACGAACAAAATAATATTTTTAATGAAGAATAGTTTTTAACTAAAGACTGAATTCAATGACAAAATCTTTCCAACCAAGAAGATAGATGAAGGAAATTTTTTAGAAAAATAAAAAAAAAAATTATTTTTTATTAGGATGTTTTTCTAGTTTTTTCTATATGAAGGTTATATTTTTCCTAATTTAATATTTCTATTCAGTTTATTAGAATTTTCTATATAAAATATTGTAATAGCTCTTTAAGTAGTGAAAACATAAATAAATAAAATAAAATATTTTAAAAGCATGAATACATATGATTTTTTTTGTTTTTGATAGTTTAGACATGCAACAAACTTTTGCTCTTTGCTATAATCTACGTCAAAATTTGTCAAAATTGTATTGTTATAAAAGGGGCGTTTGGAAGTAAATTTCAACGCTTTTTTTAATTTATAAAATTATTTTAAATTAATATTTTCAAGTACTTATATTATTTTAATATGCTAATTTTAAAAAAAAATAAAAAATATATATATTATTTTAATATTTTTTAAATAAAAAAATACTTTAAAAACATAAATATCCTCAAAGCCACAGTGAAAAAATGATTGTAGATATTTTTTCGGTGGCGGAGTTGATCAAAATATGTGATTGCTTAGTGATTAGCATCCGCTTGGTTAAGTAGCAGCCGATGTCCCCTGAACTCTGCAGTTCTTATAAAATTCTAATCTCTAGTTGCCACAAACACATTCTACAAGAAGGGTGTAGTTTTCTTGCTGTTAGATGCATTGGAAAATGAGTGAATGATGAACGTTGAATTTGTCAGCAAGTTAGAGAAAATCATGAACCTGCCAGGATTCATAAAAACCAGTTATTAATCAATGACACAGAAGTAAAAAGTAAAAGTTCGAAACTGACGCTAAGCCACTGAAATGGAAGTTGTACTTGCCCCCATCTAAATGGTTACTGTCGCTCTATCTGAATGGTCACATGATTGATATTGTGTTCTCTCTTAATGTAATCTATAACCTTGTCTAGTACCATGTCAGCATCAGCATCAGGCTTGATCATAACATGGCAAGCCAACAAAAACTTCCCTACAGTTATTGCCCAAATGTGCAGTTCATGGACGGCAACCACCTCGTCCATTTCGCAGAGACCCTTTTCAAGCGTAGTTGCGTCAATCTCCCTCGGCGTGCTCTCCATGAGAACCTCCAGAATATTCCGTAGCATACTGACTGTTGTGCCCAACACAATTACGGAAAACACAAGGGTGCATATCAGATCAATGATTTTCCACCCTGGCTTATACCATATAATTGCCCCACCAAGCATCACCCCAAAACTCTGAATTGAATCACCCAAAACGTGAAGATAAGCCCCCTGAATATTGATATTTCGTTGCTTCTTTTGTTTATGCCCACAATTTGTTTTATTTTCAGCTTCTGTGTGACTACTAAGCAGAGGCTCTGCAAGATCTGCTCCATGTGTGTCATGATGCTCATCATTGTCTTCGGATTTCCCCTCATGATGGTGGTGATTATGATGTGTGGCTCCACTTAAACTGTTGGTGTGGGTATGATCATGATCACTGTGGCCATGATCGTGCCCACCGTGCCCGTGCCCGTGCCCATGATCATGACCCAACAAGAGTGCCATGACAATATTAACCAGTAAGCCAACAGCAGAAACAGCAAACATGAGAGCACCCTGAACTTCACCTGTATCGTAAATAAGTCTGGCAATAGCTTCATACACAAGGATCCCTGCAAGAAGCCATATCATCTGGATGGAAATAAGAGCACCAAGTATCTCAATCCTAAAATAACCATAAGTTCGGCGTGGAGTCGCCTCCCATCCTGATGCCCAGATTGAAAATAAAGAGATTGCAAAAGCTGCAACATCTGATAAAAGATGAGCTGCATCAGTCAAGATCGCGAGGCTGTTGGCTTTTATGCCTCCTAAAATTTCAACAGCCATGAAGATAAGACAGAGCACAACTGCCCATCCAAGTTTCTTCATGGACGCCCCTCGTTCCTTTGCATCTTTAGAACTGGTTTTAGCATCTGAAAATCCACATGTTGCTCCCGCACAAATCCTACTCCCACCCAGGCTAGTCTTCACAGCTGGAACATCTACATGTATGTCAATTATACGTCCATGTTCTGAATTTCGCACTTCCATCTGAATTTAACCAGCAGCAATAACAAAACTCGGATGAATATCAATATATAAACATATTCAAGGACAAACACGTCTCTAGAGATTATAAGTTCCTGCAGCAATTAAGTACAGCACTTTCATCTTGTTGCATATATGCAACCATAGCGTCACACAATAGTTCGCAACCTTCAATTCTGATCCTTGAGCGTTGGAAGAAAAAAAATCAAAGAAAGAAAATTTATGCAATTGAACCCCTGAAATAAATCCCTGAAGCAACAGCTTGTGCCTTAGCATTGTAAACCCATGGACAAAATTTGCGAGTCATAAATCATTTCAGCAGTGAATACAAAAATGTCAGTTGCTTCAGCCAATTCTAATATCTTTTTGGGTCTCAATTCCATCAAGGGGTACTTTGAGGGAAACACATTGCTTATAAAATTCTAGAAAAACATTCAACATTGACTCGCAATCAGCATTCGGATTTGGAACTAATCCGTAACATTAAACGCTGGCATAGAGGCATCTATTGAACCAATCCTAATGACCAGTCAAAAATAAGCTTAATGTTCGTTGATAAACATACCATACGGTAATTAGATCAATCATTGACAGTGAGCAAGCTAACAACCATAGATATTCAAATTAACAAGTTTTAACATTCAAGCAGAATCCATTCCTCAATCACCACAAATCTTGGAAACATAATCATTAATCACCCAAAGCTCCATAATAAGAACCATCCACAACACAAACATGGAACAAAACCAGCCCTTGACAATCCAAGATAACAAACCAAACCCGCCATCAAACCCCTCATCCATGATCATTAAAAAAACAAACTTTTTGTTCAGAGAAAAAAAAAAACACCCTCAAAAAACCATTATCCACTTTAGAACAACGAACACAAAACGCCAAAAAATTGAATGACCACGAGACCCATTGACTAAAACTCCACTAAATGACAAAAAGCAACAAACTTTAATCCAGAAGGTAAATAAATTTTCTTTTAAAGATCCAAGACAAAATAAAATAAAAGGCATTAGATTCCATAGCCATAACTACTACCAATCAATAAACAAGAGAGAAAGACAAAGGAAGGACCTTTTCATCCGCTTCAATTCTGAAGCTTTTTGGTGTTGGCAATAGTATCTTTGCTTCAGCTTCTATTATCGCTCTCTCTGGATGACAGATGGAGAGGCATTGCAGCAGGAAAGTACTAATTGTTTTCTTTCCTTGTGTTTATGTTGCGGGTTGCGTATTTTTTTTATTTTATTTTTTTGGGTATTTACAGATGGGGGAAGAGTCCACATCATTGGATATTAAAAGTGTATTTTATTAGAAAAAATAAAATTAATATTTTTTAAATATCTTTTATAATTTTAATATGTTGATATTAAAAATAAATTTAAAAAAATATTTTAATATATTTTTAAATAAAAAATATTTTTAAAAAATACTGTAACTGGATTGGTTTTTGTTTTGCAGTTTTTTATTTTCCAATTAAGGATTATTCCCTTAACTTTTCTTAGTCAACAGTCACTTCAAATTTTTAATCTGGTTTTGGTATAAATTCTTAATTTTGAAGTTGATACCGAAAGTGTTTTGTATCGAATTTATGGATTAATCGAGATTGAGTTTTTTTTTCAAATGTAATTTGTATATAGGTTTGGTACATTTTAGTAAATAAGGATTGAAAGCACATCTCCTAGGGTGTGCTAGATGTGAGCTAAATAGTCAAATTATCCTAGAGAGCAATATGAGAAATCAAACAAAATTTAAATAAATTTAAAAAAAATATTAATTTGTTTTAATCTTATAATTCTGAAACCAAAAAAAACTAAAATCAAAAATTAAAAAAAAAATCAAAACTACATATAATCAAACCAAACCAAACAATCCTTTTCATCTCAAAAACATCAAAGCTTTAATGAAAATAGCCCCTTTTTTTCTTTTTTTCTTTTTAACCAAACCAAACCAATTAATTTAATTATTTAATTCAGTTCGGTTCAATTCATTCAAAATTTTACAACAATACATCCGGTACACTTGGATTTTTTTTCCCCCGATTCTCACCACTAATGATAATCCCACTTCAGTAGGGTATTCATCAAATAGCATTTGACTTCATGAATCATTGCATGGTGGACACGATGGAACCAAAAGTTGAATAGAATTCGATTCCCCCTTGTGAGTTGCGACTAGATATGGAACACACTACCATAATCCTGGAAAAGTTTGCTTCCCTTTTCATTCTTCATCAATGCTTGCTTGGCTTTGGTCTCACTCCATCGAGTTTTCCCAACATATCTTTTATAGCACATTGTTACCATCCATCAATTTGGGGTAATGGAACATCAAACAAACCTCATGCTAACAGCAAAATGTGCCTCTAAAGCCAGTTCCAGCAGAGTCTGATCGTCATCCTATGAAGGATGAACTTTGGCCATGCTTAGATTCTCGACTAAAGCTCGTGTTATTCACCAGATCATAAAATTTATCGTCAAACAGACCGGCATTGAAGTTACAGAACTATGAATGTAAATCTTTCCAAGAATTGCTTCTGCAGATTATTCTAAAAACAAACATTCCAAAATCAAGGCAAAAATAACAAAGTGAACTACAAGACAACCTTTGTTTTGGGTTGAAGAATAGGAGGATCAACATCAATCCCCATATTAGCTGCAGTGCCTGCTATGATTCTCATTGCTGATTCGATGGTTGTGCAATTCAGGTCTGGCAGCTTTTCAGTAGCTATGGCACGCAATTGGTCAATCGTGACCATTCCCACTTTCTCCATCTTTGGGTCTTTAGAACCTTTTTCCACTCCTAATAAGAACGAAGATTCAACATCTATATTACAGCAATGACAATTGAATAGCAGATGATATAACATCCACAATCATCTTGCAAAACTACCAGTCCACAATCATCTTGCAAAACTACCAGTCCACAATAACAAACTTGTATATGGATTTAATGCCAATTTCCTATCCTCACTTTAAGCAACACCTTTTTGAAGGAGCTAGTCAACAATTTCTCTCTTTCAAAAATGAGATTCGTGGGCATATATTGAATAACTATGTTGAAGCCCTATGCATGAAACTTGTATGTTTCCTGACAAAATGCTAGTAGCTCCTCTACATATATATATGGAAACACAAGTTATTTCTAAATCCTAATTGTCTATAGAGACAACACCAAAAAGAGGGGCTAGGATTAGTAGTAGGAATTCTATTCCAACAAAAAGAAAAGGAAAAAAAGGATAATTTTTTTCTTGATGCTCTTGCATCAACTTGAAAATACACACACAGAGACAACAGAGACAAATGTGTTCATTTTCAGAGTCAGGTATTTGTTTCACAAGTCAAAGAAAACAGAAGCGGTTTCATAATACAATGAACACAAGTTTTGTTTTCATTTTGACAGGGATAGGTTGCATCTAGGAAGAGTTTCAGCTAAACTCTTCTCTGAGTGAACATCCTATGACAAACATTGAATTGAAGCACAACAACGCAGCTCTGGCATCAGCGGTGGTCGAATAAAACTACACATATTGAAGATGGAAAAGTATTGCTACGGAGCTAATGAGATACATTGTAAAGTGAAACTCCACTTATCTAATCTAAGATTGCTACAAACATTGAGAATATTACCAATCACTGAAAGGGGGGAAACCACCGAGTCTTTGAGGTAACAATATTAGGATTCCCTTCCACAGCTTACTTTACTACAGAATAATTAACCTAACAAATCATTTGAGCTCATATTGTGAAATGACTCTGTTCCAAGATAGCTTCCAAAGACTCAGGCAATTTGGTCAAATATAAGATCTCTCCATCAAAAACCTAATACAGCATAATGAGGGGGTTCCAAAAAATGGGAAGAATTCATGTCTCTGATATTTGAACAAGCTTCGCTACGAGTAAAGCACTCTTGTGCTGCAAAATTATAACATTTTTCTTGCTCTATACTCCCGATCCCAAATTCATTAAATCTCACAAAAATATTGTTACTGGAACTCCTTTTGGTCTAAAATAATCAAAGAAAAACACAACACATTGAATACGAATGACTTCACTTAAGTGAACAAAGAACGAGTCACGTCACCACAAACTGGAACCTAATAACCAAGAAGCTTAAAATGAGAATATTAGCATGTGTATTTCGTGCACAAGGTTACCACCAACTCTTACAAACTCAATTATTACTTTCACAACTGCTTATCCTGTGTGCACGCTACAACCATACCTGTGGCTATTAAAGAAGCCTTTAAATAGTTTGATCATTTAACTATCTGCAAACAGCTTGTCCACTCTACTATTCACGTGATTTATTTTGTTTGACAGGTATCATAAATGCCTTTCCCTTATAAAACTTGTATAGACATTTTTAGATATTCAATAATTAGAGGTAATCATTCATTGAATTCGATGCACTAAAGTACAAACCCATTGAAACATTGACCTCGGGCTTTAGGAAAACATAATAACTTCGAAAGGTAGGAAATTAGAGCAGAAACGGAACATGGCTAGCGGATAAAAAAAAAATACGCAAGCATACCTGCAGCCTTAAGCAATAAAACTGAGGCAGGAGGTGTCTTCAAAACGAAAGTAAAGCTTTTATCCTGAATAATAACAAAAGGTCAAAACAAGAAACATCATAACCCCCCCCCCCCCCACCACCACCACCACCACCCCAAAAAAAAAACACTCAACCCCATCAAAACTTTGCAAAAAAAATGAGATTCTTACGTCATAAACAGTAATCTCAACAGGAATGACATAACCAGCTTTATCAGCAGTTCTTGCATTATAATCCTTACAAAACGCCATTATATTTACACCCTTTGAACCGAGTGCTGGTCCCACAGGTGGTGCAGGAGTTGCCTTCCCTGCCTCTAAAGCCAGCTTTATCAATCCAATAACTGCAACTCCCGCAAAAAAAAAAAATCATCACAAAAAAACCCAAAAATTGAAACTTCACAAAACAAACATAAAGGGAACATTTTTTTTTACCTTTCTTGGCCTTTCCACCGGGTTTAGGAGGTGCCATTGCAAAAACTGAGAGCCTTCTTGGAGCTGTTGAAAGAAGTGGGGAGTGTTTCTTGTCAAAGAATTGAAGAGAAATGTTGGGGTTTGAAGATAAGATAATGGGAGAAACAAAAAGAGATGAGGAAAGCTTGATGTTAACATTGTTCTTAGAAGAAGGAGAAGGAGAAGTGAAGTGATAATGGGTAGAAAGAGTAGAAGAAGCCATTATGGAAGTGAAGTGATAATGGGTAGATCATTAAACGAGAAGGCATCCTCTCTCTTCCATCTTCAGATAAAACTTGTCATGTCCTTTCCATCTTCAATTTGTGTTTGGGTTGGGGTTGATTATTTTTCCTCTCTCTTCCATCTTCAGGCTTTTGTAAATGGATTGATATTCATAGGTCCAAGAGATGCATCCAGTTCCAAAGGCCCAGCCAATGGGATCAAGAGCATGAACTTTTGTTACAAATTAATTGATATATAATTTAAATAGATCCATATATCCTTACTATGTCACTGAGTTTTCTGGGTGATATATTAGAGAATTTGATATTATACAAGTACATGCTAGATAAATTCAGATCACCATTGATATTGTGATAATGATTTTAAAAAATATATTTTTTTTATTTAAAACTATATCTAAATAAAATTTTTATTTAAAAAAATTAATGTTTTATATTAGTAAATTAAAATCATCTAAAAACACTAAAAAATATTTTAAAATAAATAAATAAATTATTTTTAAAAAACGTAAAACAATCAGGCTATTAGAAGTGTAGGGATAAATTGAGGATTTGATCAATTATATAAGGATAGATTAAGTAAATTGCAAAAAATAAATAAAGATACTTCATAAGTCAAATGCTATTTTACAATTGTCAACTTCTAACACTTAAGCCTCCTTGATAAAGAAATAAGAGTCACATCAACAAATTTATAAAACAAGTTGAAGTATATACATAAATAAATAAAATCACTCTAGACACACACTTCAAAAAGCATGAAATAAAACTACTTTTTAGCAGCATAACCTTCACAAATTTAATTTTTTATATACGACTTGATTGGCATCGAGTGTTATGGCTTTGCGGTTTTAATAAGAAATTTTTTATTTTTAAATTTTAAATTTTTATTTGTTTATTCAATTTATAAGATATTTAATAAATTTAAAAATTATTCATAATATATATAAATTATTCTGAATACTTCAAATTATTAAAACAATAAAAAATAATGTAATTAAAAATAATTTAATTTTAAAAATTTTAAATGCCAAAAAATATGATGTCCTCGATAACACAGTATTTTTTAAAACTTTTAAAAGCTTCAGTGGAAATAGATGTCATATCAAATTATATTATTTTTTTAATTATAATAATTTATTAATTATAAATTTATGAGAAAAATATGATTATCATAGTATATTTATTTTTTTCATTTTAAAATATTTTTATGTTTTTAAATTATTATAATATATTAATATTAAAAAAAAATTAAAAAATTAATATATTAAAAAAATATAACTATACGGTAACAACCATGAGATATATCCAATCAGCTACGAAATGTCATTTATCATAGATGTCATGTCACCGTCACTTCACCTTCCCTTCTCCGTGTGAAACGGGTTGCTTTATCGATAACGGCTAACAAACGTCCATCTGAAGATGATGTTAAAAATTGTGGAGTGGGACGTGCACGGGAAGCAGCTAGATAACATGTGGATTTTTTATTTTTTATTTTTTTAGAAATATATTAAAATATTATTTTTTTATTATTTCTAAAATTAAATTTTAATATTAGTACAATAAAAGGTATAAAATTTTAATTTTAAACAAAAAAATAAATTTTTTTCCGAATAATTTTTACCCTAAGTTTTGTCTCACGTACTCCCAAGTATTTCTAATATCATAGAAAGGTTAACAAATAATATACCGATAGTGACAAACAAGCGTCCATTTGAAGGGGATGTTAGAAATTGTTTAAGCGGCTCGCTCACGGGGCCGGCAGTTTGGTAGGTGACAGTAGATAGTTTAAAAAATATGTATTTTTTATTTTTTTTAAATCATTTTTAATATTAAAACAATTTAATAATATATATAAAATAATTTTAAATGTAAAAAAATTAAATTTTTTACCTAACAATGTTGCGATGATGTTCCCGAAAGCTACCTAAGTTTTGTCTCACGTACTCCCAAATATTTATAAGAACATCAAAACTTTGAGTGTTGTTGTACTCTCGCATAGAAAAATAAAAAAAGATAATAATATAGTGTAAAAAATATTCAGATGAATAATACAGCTTGGAGAATTCAAAATTTATGACTTTTTAAAATGCAAAATCGATGAATTCAACATTTTATAAGGAGAGAGAGAGAAAGAAAAATTAGGGTACAAAAAAATTAGACTTGCCAAAAAAATCTAATAAAAATATTATATTAAAAAAATATTAAAAAATTAAATTGACTGGAGTTAACTTGATGAACCTACTCTCAAAATAATAAAAGAATAAGAGATGCAAATAAATGACAAATCTTAAGGTCAAGTAATTTAATGTAAAGTGATAAAATTAAAAACATTATTAAAAAATTAAATGAGTCCACTTAAGTTAACTTGATCAATCCGTCACTTATAATATGAGATCAGGTTAAAAAAATAGATTTATAAAAAAAACCATTAATAAAAAAAAATAAAAGTTAAATAAATAAATAAGTCTAGTAAGAAAATGCAAGTTAATTTGGGTTAACTTGACTAACTTACACTGAAGATAACCTAATATAAAAAAATAAAAAAAATCACGTAGCTTAAAGGTAAATGATAAAATTATATATAAAAAGGAAATTTAAAGAAAATAAATTTGAGTTAACTATGGTTAACTCGATTAATATATTATCTGAGATATGAAATCAAGATAATACAATAAAAAGATAAGCAGAGCAAATAATAAAATTAAAGGTTTAATAATAAAATATCAAAATATCATTTTTAAAAAATCAATTTTCAATAAAGAATTGCTCTATTAGAAGGCAAGTATGAAAAAAATAACAAAGTAGATAAAATTGAAAGAATAAGGATCAAAACCAAATATAAAATTTAAACAGTGCAAACCAAATTTAATATAAAAAAAATACTCAATAGCTAAATTGCAAAAAAAAATGAGAAAAAAATTAAGAAAAAAATAATTGAAAGAATAAGGATCAAAACTAAATATAAAATTAAATAAAATTAAATATTTAGAGACAAAATCAAGAAAAAGATAAATCAATAAAAAAAAGGAATACAGTAATCAAAACAATTATGACAAAAAATAGATTGTGAAAACAAATGCAATAAAATCAGGGGGGAAATTGCAAAAATAATAATAATAATAAACAGAACAAAATATAAAACATAAAAAGAAAACAATTAAAAGTAAAGGGATCAAATTGGATTAAAAAATAAAATTGAATAAAATGTCAAGGAATAAAATTAAAAAAAATACTTAAAAAAATAAAAAGCTAAATAAAAAATAAAAAAAAATAAGGGTTAAAATTGATCAAATCACAAACCAGGGAATACAATTGTTTTTTTAAAATAAAACTCAAATTTTTAAAGAATAAAAAAGAGAAAAAAAAACTCTACCTTGACCAACCATACCTCTTTCGTTAACACGCATCATATTACTAGAAAAAGAAAAACTTGTTGCTCCTACCATCACTACAAAAACAAGTTTCTGGTAACCAGAAAAGGAACCTCACATGCCTTTTGAATGGTATAAAGGTCATTACTCATTGAAGTAGTATCATTTTTTTTAATAATATTTAATAAAATATATTTAATAGTCAATAATTTAATGGTAAAAAAATAAAAATAAATTAATAATAAATTAATTTATAACATGAGATATGAGACACAAATAACTTGATAATAAAAAAAAAAGTAAAACAAATCATAAATCTCTAATATATCAATATCAAATGATAAAAATAAAAAACACTAATTAAAAAAATTAAAAAAACTTAAATTATTTTACCATCCAGACTAATTGACCAGATTATAAGATTGAAATTACCTTATAAAAGATAAATACAAAAAAATTATATAGTAAAATTTTAAATCATTAAATTAAATTAAATTAAAACAATAAAGACTAAACTTGCATATAAAATAATTAAAATAAAATAATTATGAGTTAAATTGAAAAATAAAATAAACAAAGAAAAGGATAAAAAAGAGTAATAATAAATAACAAGATTAAAATAAAAAAACAAACTTTAATTAAACTATAAGAAAAAAATAAAAAAATATTAATATAAAGAATGAAAAATAAGGATCAAATTAAATATAAAAAAATTTAATGAAATTAAATGATGTGGGAAAAAATTAAAAAAAAACTTTCAAAAACATTAAAAATTAAAAAAATTAAAAATAAATTTAAAACAATTCCATTATAAAAGATACAACTAAATATTTAAATGCTTTGCACGAATATTAAGGTCCGGGAAAAAGAAAAAAAAAGAGGAGGAATAAAAAACTCCATAGCCATTGAATCATCACTATCCTGACCATACGTGTCACTCCAACAATTGCGTCGTTGCCTAACACATCGAATGAGACGACAGTTTGAAGCTTTTGGCTACTGGAAAACACCTTATACGCCTTCAGAATGGCGCATATGATGCTGACGTGTGTCGATCTTTTTAATAGATTTATTAATATTTTAATAATGTAAATTACTAAACAGGATTTAAGTGCATATAAATATTTAAAAAAAAAACAATTCGCGAAGAAGATAACGCCCTCCCAAGCCAGCCTTATTTTTGGTAAGTTAAAGGTTGTATACATTATTTTACTCTGCAAAAATTATGGAAAGACAAAAAACAAAAACCTTCTTTGCCAGGTCGATATTTTTTAGCCTTGAAAGATTCAAACATTAATTATTAATTAACTGTGCAAATGAATGCAAATAAATAAATAAATACAAAAGCTCTTGTACGAAAGGCCGACTTGTTGAGCTTTGGCAACAAAATATTTTTACTATATATTTTAAAAAGTGAATAACTAAATTATCCCAAATCAATTTGTAAATAATATTTGGATTCTTTGGAAACTACAATTTTATTATCGCTTTCAAAACAATTATTAAATATAATGAAAGACAAAATAGCCAACACACTCTCTAAGTCTATGGTGTTTCTCCTCACAATACATAGTAAATAACTGGACCCTTTTAATTTTATTTTTTTGTGATGCCTTGTGTTGTTTTGTGTATATAGTACTTTGTATTATAAAATTAAACACATTAAATTATTTAATAATCAAATAATGTGTTGTATTGTTTATAAAATCGTCTAAATTAAAATTATCACTGTGTATGTAATTTAATTTTTTTTTCTAAAAAATACTTATTTTTTAAAGTTACTTGCTATTATTCATCATTGTTACTTCACCCTCTACAAGATAAGCTCCAAGGGACATAACTAAGGTCACTGTGTAAACAAATTCAATAACAAAACCCCACAGAACAACTATATGTTCTCCACTCTCCTTGTCTTTCCTACATTTTCAATCTCTATTATAATTTACTATTTGATATTTAAACATTAGATAATCCTTTATTTTGATTAAAAACTTATTTTATCATCATGATTTTTAACTTATTTATTATTTACTTAATAAATTTTATTTTAATTCCCTTATTTATTTATTTTAATTTTCTTTTATATTTTCCTTGACGAGTTGAAACCTTTTCGTTCGATTAATTTAAGGGATCTTATTTCTCCAAAATAGAAAATAAAATAAAATATAGAGAGATATTAGCTATCACTTAAATTTTTTATATAATTTTTCTTTAATTTTATTACGTTCTTCTTCTTATTTTTATTTTATTCTTAACATTTCAGTACATAACGAGTTGGATCCTTCTCGTTTGATCAAACGAGGAGACCTTTTGCTATTCCTTCAATTTTTTTATTTTTTATTTATTTATTAGTTGCTCATAGGAGCCATCCACACGAGTCACGAAGCACCCATGAAGCATGGGAGAGGCTCCCATTTGTGTCTTTATTTTCAAAAGCACTCCACCACAAATACCTCCTCTCTTTTTTTATCGTTTGTTCTTGGTAAAAGAGATGTTTAGATTAAGTTACTTTTTAAAACATTTTTTATTAAAAAATTAAGAAAATAATTTTATTTTTTAAAATTTATCTTTAATTAGTATATCAAAACAATAAAAATAAAAAATTATTTTTAAAATATAAAAACAAATAAATTAAAAATATCTCAAAGTTTTGCGATGACGTGATGAACCGCAAAGCTCAGGAGGGGATAACTCCTCAATCACGATCTAGACGCAACTTTATCAGTTGTGCACGTCACCAGCTCAGGATTGACGTTTGAGAGAGACGTAAAGCAAGTAGAGGATGTTTATTGGTGCTGGATCTATCCTATTTAAAACTTTTTAGCTTGGATTTATTTGGATGTATCCTTATAAGTATTTTACAAAATATTTTTCATGTTAAAATATATTAAAATAATAATTATAGCCCTCGAAAATAGTTAGTTTTATTAATTATTGTTTGTATAAAAAGAAATTTATTTTGTTTTTATTGATTTTTATTTTCAAAATATTTATAATACAATAAATATTGTTCAATACACGGTGACCTAAAAACTTGACATTATGTCAAGTGTAGGAGAATTATTTCTCTTCGTGCATGAGTGCTATGAAATTATTGTATATAAGAAAAAAATTAATAAAAAAGACAAACTTCATAGAAGCTCTCAGATTTTGTGGACAGTTTTGATTAGGTCCCTAACTTAAATTAGATCCTTAATGCATCCATGAATTCTTAATCATATCCTTCTTTAGCTCTTAATGAAGAAAGCTATTACATAATCACATAAAGACCACACAAATCTTATTTTCTGCACGCGCACGCATGCGATATACGCCCAAGCATAATTACATTTCTTCATATAGTCTGTTCTATAATGTATACATGGAAGATTTTAGCGAATTGCACTTGAAGCTGTGGCTCATTAAGGGAAAGGAATTGTTTCTTTTCTTTACATCTAAGTTTGATTTTTTTAATATATATTTATTATCCTTATAGTAACTTATTAACTAGGTTTACAGGATATTTGTTAACTAGGTTTATGGGATATTTAATAAGTCTATAAATTAATCATTGTATGTATAATTTAACCTGAATATTCTAGATTATCAAAAAAAAATCTCAGCAAATTCAAGAGTTTTTAAAAGGGCAAAAAGAAATTACATGCTTTTAAAATGATTACTTAGACTCTATTTATTTGCAATAAACTTATTTTAAAAAAAAAAAAATTAGAAAAAATAAATTCCTAGAAAGTAAATTATTTTCATATATTTGGTAGTGTTATGGGAAATGAACTGGAAAATACTTTCCAGTGTTTAGTTATGTTATGAAAAGGAAACTGAAAAATAATTTATTATTATTTTATTTTTCTCAAGTTTATTAAAATAATGAGAAACAAATCTTACAAATTAAAAAGTTTAATAAGAATGAAATTGAAAAAAATATAATTTCATAAATTATTTCAAATAAAATAAATAATAATCAAATCTAAAAAAAAGATGAAGAAATTAAAATAATAATAATTAACATTTCATAAAGTATTTTAAATAAAATAAGTAACAATTAAAAGAACGAGGATCAAATTTGATAAATAAAAAATTTCAATAAAAAAATAATTGGAGAAAAGCAAATAACAATTATAAAAATAAGAATCAAAGTTAATATAAAAATTAACTTTTAAGAAATTAAATTGAAAAATAAATATTTAAAATAATATATATATATATATATATATATATATATATAAGTTTCAGAATCAAATTTGATATAATTAGCAAAAAATAACATTTCTAAATTTTTTAAAATTTCTGAAAAGTGTTTTCCACCTAAATTTTTCAGGAAAATATTTTCCTGAAAACCAAACCAAATTTTTCTTTGACTGGAAAGTGTTTTCCATTAACCAACTTTCTTAATAGAAAATAAACACAAGAAAAATTAGAAAGTGATTTTTCATAAACTACTTTTCAAAAAACAAACACAGCAAAAAAAAATATTTTCTGAAAACCAAACCAAATTTTTCTTTGATTTTTTTTGACTAGAAAGTGTTTTTCATTAACCAATTTTTTTAACAGCAAACAAACACAAGAAAATTTAAAAAGTGATTTTTTGAAAACCACTTTTCAAAAAACAAACACAGCTAAAAAAGAAAATGCTTTCCTGAAAACCAAATCAAATTTTCTTTGACTGAAAAATATTTTTCGTTGACCAGAAAGTATTTTTTGTTAACTGAAAAGTATTTTTCGTTGACTGAAAAGTGTTTTTCGTTTACTATCTTAATAGCAAACAAACATAAAAAAATTTAAAAAATAGTTTTTCAAAAACTACTTTTCAGGAATAAACATGGCCTTAACCATTTCGCTAGCTTAATTGAAAATCTATTGATATGCCAGGGATCTAATTGAAATAAAAAAGATTATTTGAGATCTACTGGAAATTAAGTTGGGTATCTTTTTGAGTCTGTCCAAAAAAAAAAAACATCAGTGAAGGCCCCGCAGCCACCTCCAGTTTGGTTGCAAAGTCCATTTCATAATCTCCAGTGGATTCTGGTGGAGGTCCTCTTCCTGTAGGATGCTTTGTTAAAAGAAAAATATTTCGGCTGCTTTCCAGAGACTTTTCCCTTTTCTGATTCACAGTGGACCCAAGATGAGCAATCTAAGCATCTTTATAGATCTCAATTGAAAGATAATTTAATTTATTTACATCTCTGCTGAAGATTTCAATTTGGGTGGCTAATAAGCCAATAAATAAATTCCATACGACGAAGTCACCATTATTTCTATCTTCTTTCTCCAATTTAAAAGATTGTGTTTATCTCTAATGTTAACTCCAACATGGTTTTTCATATTATTATTGTCTAATAAAATGTCAATTTTTATTTTTGCTTTATATGATTTTTAAAATGTATCTGTTTTTAAAAAATATTAAATTAATATTTTTTAATATTTCTTGTTGATTTTAAAATATTAATGACAAAAAATAAAAAAAATTATTTTAATATATTTCCAAATAAAAAATACTCTACAATACAATCTTAAACACATACTTAAATTAAAAAATAACATTAAAAGTTGAAATTTACTTCAAATAACCCAAAAAAGTTAGAATAAATACTGCACTATTAATTTTTTCGGTAGAGAAACAATTTTATTCAAAACCCAAATTATAAAATCCACTCTCACATTTTACATCAGAATGACTAAATAAAATAATATATATATATATATATATATAATTTAGAGTATGTTTGTTTTTGTATTTTAAAAGTATTATTTTTTAAATTGAATTTTTATTTTATTTTTTTGTTTTAAATTATTTTTTTAGTATTTTCATATCATTTTAATATGTTAATATTAAAAATAAATTTAAAAAATAAAAAAATTATTTCTATATCTTTTTATTCATTTTAAAAATATAATTATTTTAATCTATGATGAAATTTGATTTGATGTTCACATTATCATTAAGGTTCAAATATAAAAAATACAGTAAATAAAATAAATATTTTATTGTAAATGTATCTAGATAGTTGAAAGTTAGCGCCAACAAGCTTTTAGAACTTTTTTTAAAGTATGACCATATATATATATTTTCAAAAGAAAACGTGGTTTACTTGGAAGGTATTGGGTAAAATAATAATATAACAACTATTGTAACACGTGGAATTGTCTTTTCTCCCAACTTTCTCAGCAGGCCATAAAGCCTGACCACTTTGCTTAAATCGTCGTTTCCTACGATATTTCTCTGCCCATTGAAGTGTTCCTCTCCATTATAAACCCTATCTAGCCAGTCGCTTCCTCTTCTTCTTCTTCAACTTCAAGCCTCCCTTCACCTCCCTCGGAAAAAATAATTAAAAAATGGGGTTCTCCTTTGTTGCAGTGAAGATGCCAAAATGTTTTGGCCTCCAATTTCTTCTAGAGTTCTTAACTTTCATCAAGTTGTTGTTTCTATTGACTCTCAGCAGTCTACTTATGTCCAGGACACTTCGACAACCTTATAATACTGATCAAGATCAACATCCCACAGAGGATTATGTTCTTGTAATGGGTGAACTAAGTCCATCACCGATTCCAGTCCCAGTTTCCGTCCTAACAAGGCTGATCAAGAAGAAGCTTCCAGTGATGACATTCAGCAGCTTGCTGGAAAGGTTAGTGAAGATTGAAGATGATCAAGAGAGCATGTGTCCTGTCTGCTTGGATTGTATTCAGGAAAGAGATGAAGTCAGAGAACTATGCAACTGTTCTCATGTGTTTCATATGAAGTGCCTGGATAGTTGGGTGGATCAAGGCCAGGTTACCTGCCCAACTTGCAGGTCCATGCTGTTTCCAAAGAAAATGGAAGCTGCTGAAATGTTTATAGTTGCTCGTGATGATTGGGCCATGGTCGAGCAAGTTAGCTAAAGTTATCTCTATCTACAGCTCTGTAAATGATCTTCCTCGATCTAATTTATGATACGCTCTTCGTTTCAGTGCCCGTCTGATTTTCAATTTTCAATTTCCCATCCTCTGCAGGGATAGATCTTAGCAGATCTTCACCAATCAAATGAACGGCCCCTCAAGGTCTGAAAAGTTTAGCGAAATTGGCGTCATCCAAGATTCCAAAATAGTTGAGTTGGAGGTAGTCTGTGTAGAGATGGCTCCCCCACCTCTCTTTTTCTCACTAAAAGAAATTATTAGGAAATTGATCTTTGGAAATAGACATGTTTGTCACTCAACAGTCCTGCGATTCTCAATTTGGTCCCCAAACAAATAAATTCTCAATTGTATCCCCTGTTTATCAAGCATTACCCAATTAATCACATCATTAAGATTTATGACAGAACAACATCATTTTCAGACTATTAAGTCCTTCTTGTAAATGATTTCAAAGGAAAAAGGTATTAATTTGAGGGTTAATAGGTGATGGTCAATAGACAAGGGACCTGCCTAGAAATGTATTTTGATCGAGGATCAATTGAGAATTGGGAGATAAATATGTCCTTCGTTGTGTGTTTTATGACACAATGATACGAGTCAAAACTACAATAACTACTGGGAATAAATACATAATATTTAATTTTTATTCATACAAATCTACTTCTCAAAAGGTTTATATAATCTTTTATATAAAAAAAACTAAAAAACCCCAATAAAACTCAATAAAAAAATAAAATAGGATAGTTATTTTCTTTAAATAGAAAAACTAAAAAGGCATATCAAAATTATAAATATTTGTTATAAAAAATTACAATTTATATATAATTGTCATCTTAATTAAGTTTTTATTTGGGAAAACCTAACGGTAAAATACTACTCATATTCCATTCAAATTAAAAATTATCATTAGGATTTTATCTTTATCAATTCTGTTTATATTAGATTTATAATAAAACCAAAAAATTTATAACATTAATTAAAATTTGAAAAATAAAATAAATAAGTTAATGTTTTCTATTGCTAAAAAAGTTCGTATGTAAAATACTATAATATGGTATTAATTATTATCTTTGAACTTATAAAGAAAAACCGTGTAAATTCCAAATTTAGTATAATTTGTAGGAAAATATTGTATTTAAATAGGCAATTTTATTTTTTCACTTAATTTATTTAAAAAGTTTGGAGTATTATTTTATCTATATGGGATGCATTAAAAATCTGAAGGCCCTTACAACGAGTCAATGTCCTTCCCTCATTAACGGTGAGAATGATGAAAAATCACAAACAAAGAAGAAAATCGGCAACTCCTAGTTCAAAGATTGGACTGGAATTTCTGAACTGTGAACTTTTCAATGGAACTTGTTAAACAAACTGATGACTAACGGACAACGCCTTCAAAAGACGGCAATGGCACCATTGCTATCAAATGCGGTTTGTCTTTTCTATCAAGACTTTAGAATCAACGCATTCAAGTCACACCACGCATGACACCTTCCATACAGTAAAAAGGGGGGAAAGTAAAAGAAATTGTATAAAAATCCTACAAATTTTAACTCTATTTTCAAAATAGGCTTTCAAGTTCACAATTATACTGGTAAATCATAGTTATAGAATTTATTTTAATGCAAGACTTGGGTTAAATCGAATTAAAAAATTAATTTAATGCAAGACTAGGGTTATAGATTGGATATATTGACCTAAATTAATATTTAAAAAAAACTAAAATAATATTATTTTTAAATTTTTTAAAATGTTAAATTGGATCACAAGTTGACATGTAAATTGACTTGGTCAAGTTTGAGTTGAATTTTTTTAATACCTAACCTGTTTAAAGAGTGAGTTGACTAGGTTCTATATTGATCTATCATACCAAATAAGTTTAATAATGATGCAACGAATCTATTTGGTCATTATCTATATTTCACAGTCTTCTTGCAAACTATTATAGAAATGATCAAAGTTACATATCTTTTGTGTACCTGCAAGCCAAAAAAAAAAAATTTGATTTTAGTTAAAGAAAATTGCCAGATTAGAATTTCAAGTTAAATGAGGTATAAATAAAGATTTTAGTTATGGTTATTGAAAATCACAAAATTAAAATTTTAGATTAACGGAGCTGTAAATAAAGATTTTGGTTTTGATTAAAAAGAATTGTTATATTGGAATTTTAAGTTAACCAAGGTATTAATAATGATTTTGATTTTAATTAATAGGAATTGCTAGATTGAGATTTCTAGTTAATCGGGTTATAGTAAAGATTTTGATTTTGGTTAAAAGGAATCAACGTATTAGAATTTTAGGTTAACCGTTCTATAGATATAGATTTTGGTTCTAATTAAAAGGAATTATCATATGAGGATTTTAGATTAATTGAGCTATGGATACAAATTTTAGCTACGTTTAAAGAGAATTGTAAGATTGAGATTTTAGGTTAATCAAGCTATAAATAAAGATTTTAGTTATTGTTGCCGGATTGAAATTCCAAGTTAACTTAGTTATAAACACAAATTTTGATTTTGAATTGAAAGGAATAATTGAGATGCAGGTTTTCAGATCAACCGAGCTTATAACAAATAACAAAAGTTGCTAAGATGAAAGAATTCATTTCCTAACAAAAACAATTAAATCATAGTTCTGATTGAAGGGGATTGTGAAGACAAATTTTTAACTCAACCAAACTAAAAGTTTTGAGAAGATTATGTTTAAAGAACAATTTGTTTGTTTTTACAAACTTACTACGCAAAACACTTGATAAGTTTTTGCTCTATAAGTATTGTAAATAGGGTTATATATTGTTACCTATTTTTTGCTCCCCATGTAATCTAAAAAAAAAGAGATAAAAATAAAAAATATTAGAGAAAAATAAAAAAAATTGGTGAGAAGAATATACTAGAATGTTTAGGAAATTGTCAAAGATTGGTTGAGGAAATCAAAATATACAAGATTGAAAAATTTGATGGTGTATTTTTTATTGATGAAGGCTTTATTGGCAAAAAAAAAAAAATCAATCTCATGAGAAAAATTTTAAATTAGATATTTAAGGACCCAATTGGATTTTTTTTCAAGGTTCAAGTGAATTTATTGAGGGCTTAATTGTAAAAAAAATTAATTTTTAAAGTCAATTTAGACTTTAATTGGAATAAATTAAAGTCTAGGTGTTTAATTATAATTTTTAAGAGTTAATTTGATCAAATAAGAGGTTTAATTGCATAAATATTGAATTTTGATAGGCAATTAGGGACTTGATTGAAAAAAATAAAAAACCAAAGACCAAATTGAAAAAAATGCATGTATGTAGGGAATGAAATTAACCAAATCAAAGGCCAAATTAAAGAAATTGGTAGTTTTTTAGTTAATTAAAGGTGAAAATATACAAATTCAAAACCAATAATTAAAATGAAAATAACAGTCAACTTTAGGGCTGATAATTGAATTGATAATAGTCAATTCATATGAAATTAATAGTTAAGAGATGATTATAAATGTAATTAAAAGTAATTAGAAGAACATGGACTCGATTAAATTTTCTAATCCTAAATTAAAACCTTAAATGACATGTTGCACAAACTTAATGAAGAGAAGGTAAGTGACACATCGTTTGTCACCTGGGCATCCCTGTTTTGATAATTTTGGTTGATCGAATTAGCAACTTTAAATGAATAAATATGGAGCTACAAACCTTTAAATTAAGTAAAATTGGATTCAAATGAAAGGTGTGCATCTTCTTTGCCAACCTTAAATGGTCTTAGGTTACGATAATATTAGAATTACTCTGATATGACCTTGAGAATAGACAACCTAATTAGCCCTAACAATGAAACCATCATGCTAAAATTGACCTTCTTTTCATGTGTTTACACATGAAGCCTTTATAATGGGTTTTTATCAAAAATTTACAACACTTCTCTCAAGATTAAAAGGTTTGAAATGGATTCAAAACCTCTCAAAATAGTAGAAAAATCATATTAATACCCACTGAGATAAGTGGAACAAAAGAAAAGAGAAAAATAAAAAGAAAAGGATAAGAAAAGATAAGAAAAAAAAATATCAATAAAAAACATAACTGAAAAGGTCCAAAAGTCTAAACAAAAATCTTTTTAACCTTTACAAGTTTGTGAAAGATAAGAGAGAGTAGTTGTTCTAGGAATACATTATTAATCTAAAAGTAGATTCTTTATGGTTTGATTTTGTTTTTTGTTTGATTTAATTTGTTTTATTTTTGTGTTTTCGAGCATAAAAAGAGGTTTGGAATGCTTATCGTGTAATATTGCATTCACCTCTTTATTGTAGTGTTTTTTATTTAATGATGTGCTTTTAAAATCTTTTTATGTTCTTGATATATTAAAGTTGTTGTTTAAGATTGTTATATATATATATATATATATATATATATATATATATATATATATATATATATATAATGTTGTTTTAGTTTTTGTTTAGCTGAAGCTATACATGTTAAAACAATAATATTTATCCTAGGTTTATAAGGTCTTTTTATACACAAAATAAGTTTATAAATCAATTTTAAATCCATGTTGCATGAACAAGTAGGCTATTTTAGATTGATAGTTTTTGGATTTGGTATCTCATACTTGATTTAAATATGTTTGTGTATGATATTGTCACTTACTAGGATAAAAAAATGCATGTTTTAGAAGCCAAAAATGCTCATTTCTAGGGCTTGATAATGGTTGAGCATGACTGGGTTTTTTCTAGGTTTATGGGCAATACTCTTCACATTCCTAGAAAGAACATTGTCCTAATATCTTGATTTGTACTAATTTTGGTCTATTTCTTTGTATAAAATCCTTTTTTATGTAAGATTGATCAATAATCTAGTATTTTGTTTTTTTTTATCATAAATATAATTTTAATGGTTTTTAATCCTAGGGTTTCAATTTAGAATCAAAACCCATTTGATAAAATCATGATGTTTAAGAGATAATTGAAATTAATGGATGTTAGATTATTGATCCTTACATGATTTTTCAACAAGTATATTGTATGGATTTTACAACAAGTTTGCAACATTTCAAAGGATTTTGATATATTTTTTAAAAATTTCAAAAAAATTGATTTTTTATTTTAATATAAAAATTATAAATTTATATATAAAATATATTATTGGTATTAAATAAAAAACTAGTTTATTTTATTTTTATGATAGCATTAAAATAATTAGATTTTAACTTGATAAAATAAAAATTATCTTATTGAAAAAGATTTTTTTAAAATTATAAATCAATAATTAAATAAAAATAATATTATTTTAATTTATATCAAATAAATAAACAATACAATACAATTTATATTAGATAAATTTCATCAACTATGGACAATCCAACTAATACAGACACCACTTGAATTTTATATCTATAATTAACAACTATATGACTTATACCGCAGGAGTTTCGAGGTATACGTGGAGAGTTTTGGCTATTGAAGAAATTCAAGCGAGCATAGAGATTTGAGATGTGAGATGACTTCATATATTAATTATATAAGAATTTTATATTGAATAATGAGAACTTATTGGCTTTTCATACAAGAGGAATCCTTTTATGATACAACTTGAACCAACTATACTAGAAATCAAAGGAGAACAAGAAGATAAATTTTTTAAATGGGCCAAATAAAAACCCTAGTCGCACTATTATTTTCTGAATAAAATTGTTTAGCTAAAAAAATATCCTTATAAAATAGAACTACAATAACTTAATAAGTTTATTTATGACCTCAACCATAAAGGAAAAAAGAATTATAGATGGATAAAAAAATTAAAGGCCAAAATATAAAATTGAATAAGAAAAAATTAAAATAAAAAATAATATTTTTCTAATTTGATTTAAAAATATTTCAGATTTTAGTTGGCTATAGCTAATCAATTCATTATAAAATTACCTAGTAAAATTTAAATATAATTTAACATTTAAATCAAAAGATATGTTTATTTATTTTTTTGATAGATCATTTAATGCAACTAGATTTTTTTTTGGCTTTGATGTATCCTTTTAATTTTGGTAGGCGTTTTACTTGGTCTAATTATATTAAATTTGTATCCAATTATTATCATTGTATGGTTATGATTTTCATTAATCCAATACCTCTTAGGATTAAGATATATTATTTGTGAATAAATTTTTAGTTCTGTTTTTTATTTTTTATTTTTTATGTTCTAGAAAGAGGGCTGGAAAGAGAAATGCATTGTATGCTACGAGGTGTGAGGATATTTAGGATACAAGTTTAAGAATTCTTCAAAATGTATTAGTTCTTGTCATGATTACACTAATGATGATTATACTAACCCTATTAGTCAAGTTTTATTCCATATTAGTTGATGGAGCTTATAGAACACAAGGGTTTGATCAATTGAATAATGGAAAAACCCCTTACTAGCCTTGGATTCATAGGATGCTTGAGAAGGTTTGACTTGCTTTGCTTAAAGTTTAGCTGGTCAAGGATGATCTGGCTTGTTTTTGGGATTATTTTATATTGTAAGGATGATGACTTTTTAAAATATTTTTTGTTTGAAAATATATTAAAATTATATATTTTTTATTTTTAAAAAATTATTTTTAACATTAGCACATCAAAATAATTTAATAACACAAAAAATATATTAATTTAAAATAAAAAAAATTATTTTTTAAAATACTTCTCAAAAACAAAAACATATATCCCTTTTGTAATGGGATCTGATGATGCTTATCCATATGTCTCTCATCAACACATGATATTATCTAACATTTTGCATGTTGATCACTTGTCGCAATCCTAATGGTCAAGTGTCATAATCTGTACAATAAATATTTTGTTCATTACACCATGTGAGGATGCGTGACCATTCATGTTTTTCAAGAGCTTCTCTCTTTATTTTTCTTTACTGGCGGTGGATCCTCGCATGCACTTGGGATATGCATTTTCTCGGCATGACTACATGATCTTCACCTCTCCACGCCATTCATGCCCACAGAAACACTGCACGATCCTCACCTCTTTATATTTTCATTTTTAAAGTGGATCAGATACAGTGATACACACGAAAACCGACAGGGATAAGTTAAAGCAAACTGCAAGAACACGTGCCTCAGCAAAAAACAAAACATGCAAGCACGAACAAGGACACTTTCAAGTATCATGCCTGTCGATTTCTAACTCCATTTAAAAAGAAAAACTTGAAATTGTAGCCGCAATCTATCAACAACCAATCACTTTGGATCCTTGTTTCACGTTGTAGTAGTAAAGCAGTACTTGAGAACGTGTTTTGCTACCGGTTAAATGTTTCTCAATAAAAATTTTATATACAGGTTTCCAATATATTCTTAGTTAAAATTGTTTTATATCAAATATATATATAATGAAATAAATTAAAAATTATATATATTAATAAATAAATAAAATCACAAATAATAACTGATAGGTCATAGTTTTCTAAAAATATTCTCTATTTAAAATCCATCATATGAAAGTTATTATCCTAAATAGGATATGTTTTTTCCAACGCTCAACTCTAAATTGGTCAAAAACATATCTGCATCCAATTTTAAATTGGTTCATTACGTGTTTGAGTCGAACTTTAAATTGGGTCAGGGATATGTCCACATTCATTGTCATATTGGGTCAGGACCACATCTAATTCAAACTTTAAGTTGGGTAAGGTATATGTCCACATCCATTGTCATGTTGGGTCAGGACCACATCTAATTGGAACTTTAAGTTGGGTCAGGTATATGTCCACATCCATTGTCATGTTGAGTCAGGACCACATCCAAGCATAACTCCATGTTGAGCTATGAAGCTTCTGCACCAAACCTCGTGTTAGGTTAGGGATGCATTGGCGCCCAACTCCAAGTTAGGTTATAGTGTGTTTGTTCCTGACTATTCTTGGGTTCAATGTATGAATTAAATTCAACTATCTTTAGGTTCAGTTAGCTAACAAATAATTTTATATTACGTCTTCTGTACTCCGAGTCTGAGCTAGTAATTATAATACCTATTAATCTTATTAAAAAAAAAAGCAATCCATGCTTATATTAATTAAATGTGATGGCATGAACAATAAAATAATATTATTTTAATATTATGATATTATATTTCTATCCTTTTAATATTGTATGAAGCAAGTTCAGTTAGATAATACATAAAAAACATCTTAAAGATCCAAATAAACCTACATGTTGTCTGAAAAACCCCAAAATCTGATATTTATTCTCAAAATCTTTCATAGACAAGATCTAGTATTTTAGGCATGACAAAACTTGTATAATAATTTAATAGAATTATTAGTATCGAAAGAAACTTGTTAATACCAAGATCTATATTTTTATTACTAGAATTGATTTTAATAAATGATTTTCTATCTTTCACACCATTTTTAGAAAGTCTCTCTTATGAAAGGAATTAAAAATAAAAAAAATAATATTTTGAATCAAAATAAACTTATCTTACATATATCATATTGGACATATTTGTTTTTTATGTTTTTCAATGTGGTCTCCATTCATTGAAGTCTTTCAATCCTTTACAAAATTTGGCAAATTAGTCAATAATTAGGGCTGTATAAAGACATTATTAAAAAAAAATAAGAGTAAAAAAAAATCAATCCTACAATGTATATTTTAGAAATTTTAGTATATGTTATAGCTAGTTAGTTGTTAGCACTTTGCTGTGGATTAGACAAAAAAAATTTAATGTAAAGATAGAATATAAAAGCATTATCAATATGTTTTCAAGTAACAAATCGTTTTTTTATTAAATTGAAACAAAAGTTGGATGATATAGGTAGGAAAAAAATTAAAGAATAAAAACAAAGAGAAAATAATCCATATTATAATCCACAATCAACATAGTCTCTCCTCACCACAAGTAGAATCAAAATTTAATTTTTAACATAAAAAAGTATTTGCAAGCATTTCTATTTGGATTTTTAACTAAATTATATTAGAGTTAATTTATATGATCTTATTAATTAAACAAGTAAAAGCATGATAATATCAATATAATAAAAACCTGTTGGACTTAAAATAATTTAAAATGATGATGTTTTAATATTATTTTTTAAATATTAAAATAATAATATTTTAGATCAACTTGGGTAAATTTAACATACATATAACCTGTCTAGGTATAACAACTTTATTTTTTAAAATTATTTTCTTACTTAATTACATGACAACAAAAATAAGCTTGCATAATAAGGTATATGTATATTTTTTTTCAAAAAAAGAAAATTAACATTATGAAGGGTTGTACTAATTAACCTATTTTTTTTCAAAAAAATTAAGTTTAACCCTTTATTTTTTTATTTAATTATATTGACAAATAGGGGAGCATTAAATTTAAAGTGAGCCCTTTATTTTTTTATTTAATTATATTGCAATTAATTTTTTTGTAATAAATAATCTAAAATTCATAAAATTTCATTAAAGCATGTGTCATTTTAACCCTTTCTTTTTATACATTAAGTTAATGGTGTTTTGAATCGATTTAGTTTAGTTTATGTTAACCCACTAAATTTGTAATCTAGATTTTAAACTTAGTTGAGTTTAATAATTTTTTTTATTGAAATTTTTTTTTAATTATATGACAATAAAAATTGATATGCATAAGAAAGCAACTAAATAAGATTTAAAAAAAGAAATTAATCATGATGTGCTATAAAAAAAGAAAGTTTGCTAATGATATAAATATAACCTTATTCAAAAACAAATAAAAAACATCATGAAGTATTATACAAAAAATGACTTGCCAATATAATTTTGTTTAAAAAAGCTATAATTATAGAAAAAAAAGAATCCAAATCTAATGATATTTAATAAAAAAATCTCAATTTAGTTTTAAATTAATTTACTTTACTGAATGTAAATTAAAATTTAAAAGAAAAAAATGAAGTTTAAAACATGTTAGACTTATATACCAGACTTTCCTTTTATTTTTTATGTCAGGAGAATAATATATTATTTGCCCTCATATATATATATATATATATAGGTAAATCACACGTCATTTATATATCCATGATCTGTGCATTGGTTTTTCAAACCAAAAAACTTATTTTAAAATAAAAAAACACCCTTAGAATTTTAAGAACAAAAATTTTCTTTCCTCTTAAACTTGATATATATTTTTCTTGTAAGATGAATAATAAAAAATACCTTAATAAAACTCTTATTTCAATAAAACTCTTATTATTAAATAAAATTCATTGATATTAAAAAAAGATTTTTTGTTGCTAGAATGTAAAAAACCAAACAACTTTTTCTTTGCTGTCATGTATTTTTATAACTCTCCCAACTAACTGGAAAACAAACAACTTAAACATAAATAAAATAAAGTTTTGAATCAATAAATATAATGGTCAAATCAAAGAGATTAAAATAAAATTTTTAAAAAAGCTCAAGGCTTTTTTTTTTTTAAAATTTGTTAGATGAACATAATTTGAATAAAAAAAGATGTATTTTTTACTTGCTTTCAATTTTTTTCATCTTATTTTAAGTTTTTAAAATAATAAAATTAATTTTTTTTTAAAATTAAGCATCAACCAATGTTGATATATCTTTTTATTGAGACAACAATAACCAAAAAAATAAATCATAAAAGGATTAAATTAATTTTTTTACTAAAAAAATAAAATAAAAATCTTATTACAGTTCATACTGTGTTTACTTGCAATCCACAATAATTGTATAATTGTAGAGTAAAAACATCAAATGCTTTTAGGTTTATGTTAATTCATGTCTAATATGTAGAAAAATCTTTCCTGCTGTCATTGTATCAAAACATCTTCTACTTTATCTTCAATTGATGGTATCACATAAACTGAAATTTAAAATACAAAAGGAAAAATCTTAAATAAGTCTCTAAGTTAAATAAGGATTATTACTTGAGTCCCCTAACAAGTTTTTGCCTCATTTGAATTTTGCCCTATATAAAATTGGAGTCGGGAGATTTTTCCATTTTACTTCCTCGTCAAAGCCCAGTGGAGTCGCCATGCACCTGGTTAGGATCTCTAGGCAAGATGGCTTACAGTGCTCAGGCATAAAGGTCCCTAGCCAACTCTTGCATGGTTGGGAGGATTGCGTGGATGGCCCCCGGAGACCAGATGAGCTTCTCAGAAGATGGTTCTTTCTTGAGTCCAAAATCAGTCCGGTTAACCTAGGGCTGTTCAGTCTTGGCCCATCATATATTTAATACATATAGGCTTTCGAGTTTAAAAGAGGTTGTTCTTTACTATAATTAAATTTAATTATATGTTTAATTTAAATTTACATGTTTGAAAAATATATGATTTAGTTTATATTTTTTTATATTACTATCATCATCTTCGTTTTATTCTTTTAAATGTCTATAAAAATAAAGATGGTTTGATGAGTATTTTGAAAAAACTAATTTTAAATTATTTTCTCATCTTTAGTGTACCGAATTAGAGGGTTGATATTTGATTTATTTTTATATTATTTTTAAAGATTAAATTTCATTTGAAATTCAATTATTGATATTAAAATGGTTTCAAACATGAAATTTCATAAAAAAAATATTCAAAAGATTCCAAAAATTCTATTAATGCAATGAGCAAAATACCAACAACATTATTACTTGTTAAAGCCTTCTTGAGTAATCTCTCGGGGTAGATTACTCATCACAATGATGAGCAGTAGATTTTGCAGCATTTCCTTGTTCCTTCACTTAGGAAAGTACAAAATGCAAGAATTAATGTTATTGTTCGACAGCATTACAATTTTCTCTACCATATTACACATCTGCATATGCCTCCATAGCACGTACAGATATTGGACTCCGAACAAAATGCTCGCCATCAGTCCATGTTAGGCTCCCAAATCTGTATCCTCCCTGAACTTTCTGAGTTGAAAAGAAAGTAACTTCGTAGGACAGGATTTTGTTGCTCATGTTGAAACTTAAAGTTGGAGGCTCAACTCTCATGTTTATGCCAAATGGAGCCTGAACTATAGCTTTGTACTCTGAATTAACATTTCCCACATTTGTCACCTTTCTTGCCACTTTTGCTCTTGTTTTCAGGTTTGGAATGGTGATTGAAGGAAGATTGAGGTTAAGTCTAGTATTGGCTTTTTTCATGCAGTTGATTGTGGCATTGGTTAACCTGGTCACAGATGGACTACTGTAGCCCATGGAGCAAAGGAACTGAATATATTCCTTTGTGTTGGTGTCGTAAACAAGCCCTGGATACACTGCTTTTTCAGGATTCACGTGTCCCCCACCGATGTCAAATGGGTCTGCTTCCTTTGTAGTTGAGCCCTCCTCAAATATTTTCATTCCATCCGTTCCAGTTTGGGAAGCTGCAGTTTGTGTCATGTTGTCAGAATTTCGTTAATAACTTGAGATATAGTTGGTGTCCTCAAGGAAACAAAAAAATGAATGAATGAGGTTGAATTTGACTGACCAGTTGTGACAAGTGCTGATCTTATGGCTGCAGGAGACCAATTCTGATGTAAGGACTTAATGAGAGCTACAATTCCTGTCACATGGGGACAAGACATCGAAGTTCCTGATAGGAATTCATACGAGTCAACTTGGTCTTTGTTGGCTGGTCGATGTGCAGCTAAGATGTCCACACCCGGTGCGGCTATGTCAGGCTACCATCATCAATCAGACATTGGATTAACAGGTAATTAATGGTGACATTATACACAATTAAAGGAAATGTGACGACTAAACATTTCCTAGAATTAGTGATTGCATTATTTGGCAATTAGTAACTCTGATTTACAACTAATGCTATTTGATAAGGTCGAATTTAGTCTGCTTCGTATACCTTTAGAACTTCTGGAGAAATTGAACTTGGTCCTCTGGAGGAAAATGATGCAAGTCGCGGAGAAACTCTTCTGCCAACAACAGTCTTTGGGAAACTCAGCTTTGCAGTTGGAGACCTTCACATGAAGTTGGAGAAATGCCATTTATTTTCATAGAACCAAGCTTTATGCGATGTGCGATGTGCGCGAGCGGGGGCATGCACATGCTTTAAACTCTTCACCATGTCCTTACCTGGCTTTTCTGATGTAGGAAACTATCTGTGTCCCTACTTCATAATCTACTTTGACACAGGGGATCTTGCATAACTCAATCCCATCAAGGTGAAATTGTACAAATATAAGTCCAACACCTCCTGCTTCAAACACAGAAGTTGATGCAGAAAACATATCCTGTGTATTTGATTCTGATAGACAAAGTATGATTTTTCCAGTTGCTAGTGTTGCATTTAGACTCCCAGGCTGACAATCCTTTCTGAATACATTTAATATCATAGCTCACAGGATATAGGAGAGTAACAATAATTCATGGAAAATCAGGAAAAACAAAGGTCTTACGCCGAATCAACCATGGGGTTTAATGGTATGCGCTCGGAGTATGTAAGGCTTGCAAATCCGTGATTATGTTGACCTGTAGTAATAGATTGGCCCTGAAAACAAAACGCAAAAACAAAACTTAGACAGGTATCTCTTTGCCTGATTTGTTTCAAGAACTATAACCTTACCCAGAGGGTTTTGTTGTTTCCAAGTGTAATGGCTGTTGGAAAGGTCCTGTCAATTGTAGAGGCTGCAACAGTGATGAGCCAAGGTGCTGTATTCTCAACTGTCTGTGAGATAGGGCCATCATTTCCTGCAGAACAGATCACTGGTATCCCATTTAAAGTTGCATGGAAGGAGCCAATTGCAATTGAATTGCGCATATCAACATACGAGAACAAAGGAATATTATTGCCAATTGACACAGATAGGATATCTACTCCATCATGTATGGCTTTGTCAAATGCTTTCAGAAGATCTGCGTCAGTGCATCCTCCGTCTTCAATATTCCAACAAACCTTATAAATTGCCAAGTGAGCAAGAGGTGCTCCCCCTCTTGCTAAACCTGCAGCTAGTCCTTTATAGCTTACTTTTTCGACAAAATTACCAGCTGCTGTGGAAGCTGTATGACTGCCATGGCCCTCGCCATCTCGTGGCGACATGAATTCCCCGCTTTCAGTTGTGTTAAAAGGTATTTGATCCTGAAATCCTTTTACAAACCAGCGAGCTCCAATGATCTTTCTGTTGCAATTGGATAAGTTGAAGCTCTCACCCTGCTGACATATTCCTTTCCAATGAGATGGCACTGGTCCCATGCCTTCATCATGAAAACTTTTGGATTCTGGCCACACTCCTGCAGAATTTCACACCAATCCAACAACCTTCAATGATCCTGTGAATGCATTGGTTTCAGCTAATAAAGAGAAAAACATTACCTGAATCAATTACACCAATGATGGTTCCTTGGCCCATGTTGCTTTGCTTTAACAGATTTTGAGGAGAATGATGATTGAGACCAATGAATTCCCAGCTTCTAGTTGTGTGGAGCTTGTGAATGCCATTTGGAATTACTTGGACAACACCAGGAAACTCTGAAATTTAAAGGAAACAATCTTTTAAAAATAGAAATATTTTATCTGATCACTAGAGTTATCAACAATTGTGGTGCCTGCAATATCTTCTGCCTGAGACTCTGTCAGCTTTGCAGCGAACCCAGAAAAGCCACGCCTATAGCTGTAGAGAATTGAACTACGTGCTGCTTCTTTGCTTCAAAAGAGGTAGAAGAAAATTTTAGGATTTTTTATGTAAGAATATAAACCATATCAACATCTGGTTACTCTCAAGAGGAATGTGGATCAAATCATACCTCCCTAGCAATGTCAACAGCATTTCATAGTGAATTTTTTTGGTTATTGCTGGATCTTCATGCTCTTTCTCTCCCATATACACAATGTGCACCTGGAAACATTTCCTGTTCAGAACCACCAATAAAAGATTCTGTACTTATCTAGAAATATTTACACTAACTTTCTTTGTGGCCTCAGCACATTTTACAGAAACATGTAGCTGGTGTTGAATTAAAAAGACTGCTATGATCGTGAAGAAGTGATTTTTGCTTGGCCTCCTCCATTTACTTGATTTGAGGTCCATCACACAAACAGAAGCGATGGTTTGTTAGTAAGTATTTTTAAATTTAATGTGCTGGAATTTTGTCAAGGTTTACAAGTCGGTCATTATTGCATTTGCAATTATATTAGAGCTTGAAGGAATATGAGTAAAGGGGGAGGAGACCATTCTTTTGGTACACTTTTTGCTCTTTATGCTTAATCAACACAAGAGAAGGTGATTGTGGGCTTCGCTGAAGATGATAGGAAAATGATGGATTGGGAATCATATATGCATGCCATGTGAGGCATGATTTTATAAAGAAAGATTTGATGAATTTGATATCCCTTTTTCCATCTTTCTTGCTTTATTAATTTTAGTCAACTTTTACAGAAGGGCATAAATGCTTATCAGGCTGCTTTCAAGTACTGTAAAGCATAATTTTAAGCTTTTCAAACAAAAGACAATGATCATGCATTCATTTAACATCTTCTTGGAATTTTGTTTGGTCTTATCACATGAACTTTTTGATATTCTAGAGGCCATTTTTATAAATTGTTGAAGGTAAGAGATTGATGCGGTTTTGTCTGTGCTTCCTGCTACGTTGATCGATGAAGCCCTTCTAGATGTGTGGCAGCAGCAAAAACATGCTTGAACTATAGGCCCGTCTGCAATGGTTTCAAAAACACTTCAAAAGGAATTTGATACTTGGTTATTCAACTTGGTTTGCATTGACAAGCCGATTCACTGATGGCCTAATATGGATTCGGGTTAGTTTTCAAACCATTTTGAATATTAACTAGAACAAACTTAATTGATTCAAATAATTAATCCGTGACTTTGATTCTATTAAACTTAAACTTAGGTAAGACTTGGTTAAATTAGCTTCAAATAAATTTTTAATATAACTTTTATCCCCCCAAAAAATATTGATTTATTAAAAAAACCCGACATCGGTGACTCTATAGTTAACGTAGCAATTTGACAAGGTGAGCTTTCAATTGGGTCGATTCTAAACCGAACAAGACAATTATGATTTAACCTGACTTTGTATGTTTATACACAACCAATGGCTGCAACATTACTAAAAATAGGTCACGGCTCATAATTTGACCTTGTCGAAACATTTGAAAAATGTAAACTGATGTCATAAAAAATGTCAACTTCTAGTTTAGATTTCATGTGATTGTTCAAACATATCACGGAAATTGTTTATAATTAGTTATTTAACCTGTATTTTATTGCAGATTAAATATTTTTTTTTTATTAAAAAAGATGTGTATGTAGACTTTTAAATCATACTTTTGTATATTAAAAAATCTCAAGCCAAATTTAAAAAGTTTTTTTTATGTACATATCTATTTAATTAAATAAATTAAGAACTATTTATATAAATTTTTTTATAAAATTTGATTTTTATCCTTAACTAGTCTAATATGTGATAAAGATTATAGATTTAATTGAGTTTAATAATTGTTTTTATATAATTTTTGATGTAAAATAAATATCTATAGAATCAAGAACTAATAAAATACTAAAGTGATTGAAAAAAAATCAAATGGAAGTAAATTTGTTGTCCAATTAATAATTAATTAAATATTAAATAATAAAATTAAAAAAATAATAAAAAATACAATTATAATATATAAAATTAAAAATATAAAAAATCTAGTTTCTCAAGGAAGCCCAAAGCTCCTAGGCGTCCAGAAAAAAGCTCACATGCGCGGGTTTGGAGTAGCTTAAGTATATAAACTTTATTTTTTTTAAATTTTTTAAGGGGTAGATGATATTTTCAAAAAATAGTAGATGATGTATCACCTGTACTATCTAGATTTTGATGACTTTTAATCACTAAAAATTAGATTAGTTTATTTTAAACCAAGAAAAATTCATTTTCAACTATATTTTAATTCAAAAAAATAAAGAAAAATATACCCTAAACATTTTATAAAATATATCTATAATCTCTAACAACTCAAAAATTAATTATAAAACCCACAATTAATATGAAATCAAAATTTTATTTTAGAAAAATCATTTTTTATATATATATATTTTTAGTTTCATATCTTTGAATCTTTCCCTTCTTTAATAAATATATTTTATTTGACAATTTAGACCGTAAGGGTATAATCAAAGAAAAAAGAAAATGAACTAAAAAAGATTTGTTTTTTTTTTTGCTAAACAGTAATATACAATATTTTCTTAATCAATTGAAGGCGTTGTTGAAAATTGTACAAGTCCCAACAGACAAAATGATTGTACTGCCTTAATTAAAGATCGGACTTGAGATTCCCAACCCACAATCTCCAAGTTGCTCTTTTGCTTTTGATGTTTTCTTTCTATTCGAGTGGGACTTCCATTGGCTTTGAGGAAAGTGTTTCTGATAAGGAATTCTATAATGCTTCGAAAAGGTCTTCAGGATGGATGATGACTTGAGGAAAAATTGGGAACCCAATTAATGACATCTTGCTGCTTCATGTGGACCGACCTGGTGCCCTATGAAACTGTAAACCTAATTCATTTTCTCTTGTGCTGTAATGGACAGTCCCTGAATCTTAAACACAAAAATGCTCTCCAAGTTGATTGATACATGATGATACCTGAAATAGGTGTTTCTAATTCTATGTATTTCAACTCTGACTGAGCTTTTGTTGTATTATGTTTTGATTGCTGTGTTGTACTATGTTGTAATAATTATATTATTAGTAAAGACAGTGTTAAGTGATTAAGAGATGTATTTATTGAAAATTTTTATAGAAGTAAAGAAAATAAAATACGCTTAATAAATTGCTTTGATTTTAGTTAAAATAGCAGAAGTTAGAAGCTATCTAGGTTATTCGTTAGCATTTGGTCACCGTTTAAGACAAAAAAATAAAATAAAATTATAAGGTCAATTGAGATAAAGAAAATATATTTTCTTGTTTTTTCTGTTTTAAATTAATAAAAATTCACTTTAAAACCATTCTAAAAATAGATTTATTTTATATTTTTATCTTTATCTCTACAAATAAATACTTTTTATACATTCTATATTCATCTCCATCACTCCAATCTTTTTAATCACAAATATTGTCAAGGCTATTTCTTTTATTTAGAACTCTTAATTTATTAATGGAGGATTGAGATTTAGGGAGAAAAGGAGCTTGAGAAGATTAGCTAAGAAAATTGTTACCAATAGTTAGAAAAACAGGGGTACAGATAGCCTCTTAGTCTCATAGTTACATAATCCCTTTAGGTTAAGAAATCACATAAAAAGATCCCTATACTTTTACATCTATTTTTATAACTTAATACTACATTTTTTTTCCCCTTTTAATTCAAGTTTTTTCTCCAAAATAACCTCAATTTTTCTAGTCAGAATTTCTAATTTCACTTGCCAAAAACTATACTTATAAAATTTAATCTATAAATCTACCTAACCTAAGTTTCCGTCATAGATTGAGGGAACTTTAAATTTTATTTAAGAAAAACTCTAAAATGATTTTTAATGATCTAAGAGTAAGTAATCATATACTTTGAAATCCATCAACTTATTATTATGTGTTTCATTTCACCAAACAATATAGCAAGGAGCCAAAAGCAGTCATCCTCCCCCCAAACAACTCAAAAGAAGGAACAAAGCAGAAAGAACGATCAGGCAACAGAAGACTTGAAGGTGTCCAAACGCTTGTCAGTTGCATGCTGCACCACAGCTCGCCACATTTCTTCATAAAATTCTTTATACGTAAAATTTCTGTAGATTGCTGGATGATCATTGTCTATCAATTCCATAGCAGGCCCTATTGTGGTATCGGATGATGGATAGCAATAGCTTGCAACAGATACACGCTCTTTCACACAATTCATAAAAACTTGGTGGTGCAAACTCTTGTAACGGTAATTACTAATCACCTGATTAAGAAGAAGAAGAAGATGGAACATATAGTTAGTGTATATATTGACAAAAAATAAATAAATTATGTTTTCATTCATTCTGATTAACAAATAAAGATTATTAAATAACTTTTTTGATTCCTTCTTGGCTTGTATATTTAATTTTAACATTAATAAAAGATATTTATAAGAGTGATGGATCCAAAAAAAATGGACCACAAAACCATTCAAAATCTGTTGCACATATGGAGCGTACGCCAATTATCTTCTCGGATCTGGATAATCATGAATGATACTGGAAGAAATAATAAGGAATTTTTATTTTTTATTAATGAAAAAAAATAAAAATAACCGTTTAATATTTTGATTATTAAAAACTCTAATTAATAAAGTCTGAAAAAAAAAATGATTGTGTAAATAGAAGGGGTTAATATACTTAATATGCTTTACTTAAGAAAAAGTTATGGTTTCTAACCATAATTCTGTCTAAAGTTTATTTGTTACAAGTTACTTAGAAGAGATGCTTCCAGGATGCGTTCTACCATAAGAACCTCATCGGCATAATTAACCATGCTGACATCTAGCAAATATTTCCTAATCTGCAGTGTGTTGTGTAAAACGAAAGTGAACACCACAATTAAGGTTGTCACCACTGTTTTCGCCACCAACGGACCTTTCCCTTGCTTCAACTAGTTAATCGCCATGATCACTAGCTTCCTTACAGTCTGTTACTGGATTTTTGGATACATATACATATTTCTGAATCACTACCCTTAATCTTTGTTGTATTTATAAGTGTTTACTGTTTATTTGTGATGATTATTTATAAAATTTAATTTGAGATATGGCAAAGTTTTAATTTAATCTATGTTCTTTTAATTGTGGCATATACATTTTTTAATTGAGACAAAAACTTTTAATTATATGCAATTTAACATTTATCAAACTCAATTATCACCTCTTAAATTGACTATTTTTGTTTATTTTGATCTTTGATTTTGAATTTAGTTATTTGGTCAAATTTAAACCCCTATATTCACATGTCTTTTCCACTTTAATATTTGATTTTAAATTTTTTTAATAAAGTCCCCAATTGTCTATTAAACTTCATAAATAAACAATTAAACCTCTAATTTAATTAAATTAACTCATAAAAATTATAATTCGACCTGAAAAATTTAATTTATTCAAATTAAAACCTATAATGTCTTTAAAAATAAAATTTTCTTTCAATTAATCCCTTAATAAATTTCAATAAAACTTGAAAAATTCTAGTTGAGCATTTAAATATCTAATTAATTTTTTTCTCTAATTGAATTTTTTTTAAAAATACATTGTCAAATTATTTTTAATTTTGTATATTTGATCTTCCTAAATCAGTCTTCGGTCATTTCTTGGCCATTCTAGTATAATCTTCTCACTAATGTATTTTTTTTTAATTTTCTTTCAATATTTTTTTTGTGTTTTCTCTTTTCCTTATTTTTTTTTATTTTTTTGTTTATGTGAGGTCTCAAAATTAATAATAAAAAAATAAACTCATAAAATTCCCCCAAAATAAACCCAATAAAAACACTCGTTGGGCTCACACTTGGTAGCCTGAACCTAACATCCAAAGAGTTTGGGCTTGGGTAAGAAGCCCAAGCCCATGTAGGGCTCACACCCTGTTGGGCTTGTTGTCATGTCTAGCATAAACATGCACCTCAATACTTTATTGGGCTCGAGCTTCTATGCTTGAGCCCAATGCGCTCAAGCATGAAAGTGCACTTTAAGATTAACATGCTTGGGTTGAGCAAGTTCATTTAGATCCATTTCTCATCTCTAACGAGCTCGGACCTAACACTTGTTAGGGATTTTTCTAGCAACCCATAGAGGTTCCTTAGTATTTTCTATTGATCCAATACATATTAGTTGGAGTAGAATACAATTTAAAATATCACAAGGATAATATTATATTTTAGCCCTTTCTTTTTATAAAAGGATAAGATTCATGAGCTATAAATATACTATGAATCTTTTAAGTTAAATGGTTATAATTTATTCATATTCTATTGCATATATATATATTTTTAGAGAATCTCTCTATAGAATAATATTGCACCTTTTCTTTTTATAAAATTACTAACTTTACAATTATAAAGTCCCCACGATCATCAAATAAGATCTTTTACAGACATTACCTGCTATTATCAAAACTACTAGTCACTTGGTTTACCAGGCATCATTTACTATTATCACGATACTGATCATCTAACTTATCAGATATCACTTGCTACTAGTTATTAATCCTCTAAGTTTTTCATACCATGTCATTAAATATATTAATTATAGAGGATATATCAATGAATTAAAAGATTAATTAATTATCATCAATATTAGAATAATGTTAAATATTAAAAAAAAACTATGATCAGAAAACTCTCCAATAATATATATGAATACGATCTCAAAATAGGATCTCATCAATACGATGATTCATTGGTATCTTAATATTTTTTTGTTATGTGTGTATGTGTGTGCTCAGCATTACTTTATATATAAAGTGAATCACCTGTAGGAGGTCTCCAACATGAATAACCAAGGTGTTTGGGGTATGACCAGCGTCCACCCATTTGCCATTGTTGAGAACCTTAAATCCAGGCACATTGTCTTGCAGCAGAATAGTGATTATAGTTGGGTCTGTATGAGGTCTGACTCCACGAGTAAACTCTAGATCTTGTTCTTGACAAATTGGATAATAGTTCATTGATATTTTTTGTCCATGGTTGTATAACATCTTGTCTATATAATCTTTTTCCAATCCTAAGCTCTCAGACATTGCCTCAAGAAGTTCAAATTCCACCCTTTTAACACTTGTACAATACTCCATGACATCCTTCCTGTCAACAACCAAATTATTTCAAATTGAGATCTAATTAAAAATGAAAAACAAATTTTATTCTCTTTGTACCATTTTATTATTCTCATTTTCTTTTACTAATATTTTCACCTTATAAATAAATAAAAGTTGAAAAATACTATATATAATCATATAGTAAAAGCCATATTTATTTCATATTTATTTACCTCAATGAAGGAGGGTTTGCAGGCCATTCATTCACATAATCTTCAAAAGGGTAAGTGCTAAATCTTAAGGATTCCCTCGCGATAAAGACATTTTGGATCTCATCTTTAAAACCCATAAAAAGCTTGATGCTTTTGTTAGGGTCATTAGTGCAGAACTTCAACTTTTCTTGTTCTGGAAGCTTGAAGAATTCGCTTGCTGTCCCCAGTATATTGTTCATATTCGTCTCTGAAATTCCATGGTTCTTCACCTGACACAGAATGACATGTGAGAACAAGGCATATACAATTACCAATACAATTCATAGTAACCCTACAACAAAAGGGATTTTAATCTAAACAAACAAAATTGTGTTTTAACTTTTATCCGCGGTTATGAAAACAAACTTGTTTGGCAGCTCGACACGGCCTAGTCCAAGTTAGGTTTTACAATAAATAGGTCGAGAAATTAATATTTTGGTTAATAGTTTGGGTTGACTTGTAATTTAATTGATTTATTTATAAAATCAATTTTTTAATTTTTTTTTGAAATAATGTTATTTTAATTTTTAAATATTTTTTTTCAAATCAATGTGGCTTGAATTTTATTTTAGGTTAGATTTAATAACTAATTTTAACTGAGAAAAGAGAAATCGTTGTTGTTAATAAATTTTTTTTTTGGGAAGAATAATATTTAATAACACTTCCACAATGATAATATTTAGCAATTTCTGGACAATTTTCTTCACATCCTACCATTCTTGTTACATTTTTCAACCATTTTTTAATTTCAAAATTACTTACCTAAACATTATTTAACCCTTAAAAAATATGTCAAACTCAAGTTAAATTAAACTCTCAAAAACTCAAGATTTAAAATCAAAATTTCGATTGTGTTTAAAACGTCAAGTTGAATGATCATGATTGGAACTTAAAGCGAAGCTTAAATGTTGTGGACATGATTTCATAGGTGAAAGTAGATATTTTGGATGGCCGGAATATGCAAAATGGTGGCGAGTCAAAATTTCCCTCTTAAGAGTTTGAGGGAAGTACATAATAAAATATTATAGTTCAGGGACTATTTTGACATAAACAATACTTAAGACAATATTATTAAACCCAGTCGTTCCAGCAGGTGAACCTATTTTTATGCTTCTAATTATTATTATTATTATTATATGCATGCAGCTTGCTGCTAATTATTACTACTAAAATTTTTGACAACAACTAATTTAATCACGTTTAAACATTTACAATTAATTTAATAAAGATCAAACACTAATTAATGCTAAGAAGTATAATCATTATACAAACAGAAATTGGAGATTATAGATCACTACCAAAAATAATACAGTACCAGAAAGAAACTATAGTGTTGGCATGCATGGCCAATTTGTTGGACAATCTCAGAGCGGCGAGGACCTTGAAGTTCCTCCATGTCAATGAGAGGGATGAAGCCATCTGATATCTCAGTCCCCAAAGATGCAGCTAGTTCATCGTCAGCAAGTTGAGACTCAATGGCAGACATGGCCAGTGGCTACAACAAAATTGATGGCACACTTCTCTTAAATCTATCTCTTGTAGGTTCGATGGTGTGTTGCTTAGAACTGTTATTATATATGCTATGCGTAGTTATGGTTAAAGCTCAGAATCAATTCCCAACCCACTATCTCCAATTTGCTTTTCTGCTTTTCTTGATTCCCATTGTTGCCAGATGTAGTGCTAGTGAAATGTTGCAAACCATTTATTGTTATCTCTGGAATAAAAAGGACTAGCATTAGACTATGGTTATCGATCATTCCTTGTAAAAAAAAGATAATAATAAAGGATTATAATGTCTGCTAGTAGCAGGGTAATTTCAGCTGTCAAGTTTGGTCCAACTTGACACCAGAGTGACTATTGAGCATGAAATCTAGCATTTTTCATTAGGGAATGCTATAACTTCTCTGACTTTTATAGACAGTAGAAGATTTTTCTTATGGTGGTAGAGTTGAGACCAGTATCTTAGGTGTAGCAACTACAGCTACGCAAAATGGAGGGTCAAACGAGACTCAGCATGCAGAGTTGAGAGGGCAGCCATTCATGATTTTTCTTGTGATTATGGAAGGATTTTTCAAATTTGACATTGAGATTGAGACTAGTATTTATTTATTTTTAAACTATTATCTTTAAAGAAATTGCAGATGTCATCTATGATTTGAGAATCGCATTCATCGTATACGGTTTAACATTGCATAATGTTGCTTGTTTTGCCTATTAAGAAACAAATTGTCATATCCACAGACTCGGAGGTCACATGGGTAGTCATCCGTCATAAAATAAAGGAACATTTGAAATCCATCCTTTTATTTAGTCTGTTCATAGCATCCCAAATTTTAATTATTAGTACCGTTGTTGAAGCATTCTGAAGAAGCTTCTGGTATTACGCACAGATCAACAAATAAAGCTGAAGAGGACTAAAGCTGAAAGTAGACTGAAAAAATCTAGCAACAGAATTAGATGAACAAATTATATATTTGACTAAGTTTGTGTGCTTGTGGTAAAAAAAGATAAACACCATATTGTTTAAAGGATAATGCCATAAAACTTGTAGAATTCTTTCCTTGGAAGGCTAGTTCTTCAGTTATCATCCGTGCAGGACTGTATAATCTGTGTTCTTACAGATATGGGACTTGTCACGGCATGTGCACCATCAGTCCAGTTCAAGCTTCCAAGAAAGTACCCGGTGTTCACTCTGTGGTTGGTGGAGACAAGAACCTCGAAGAAGGTTGCCTTGATGGTGGAGTTGAAAGCCAAATATTTAGGTCTGACAGATATAGAAATACAAAAAGGAGGGTCAATCAAGGATTTGTATATGGACTTGACAGGACTAACGTTTTTGACGGTTCTTGTCAGGACCACTGGCTTGCTCAGGTTTGGAATGGTATTGGAAGGTAGATTCAGATCCAAAATAGAGGGTTTGGTACTTGGACAAGTTGTTACTTTGAGAAGTGCCACGATGCCTGACACATGGGTAGTGGCAAATGATGTTCCAGAAAGCATGTCAAAACCTCCATCCTTGAGAGGGCCTGCAACAGCAGAAGTAGTAGCCAATATACTTACACCAGGAGCTGCTATATCTGGCTGTAGTATCATAGAGACATTGATTAACATAAATTCCAACCATTAATATCTATATTTAGTTCGACTCACCAGGATCTTATGCTTTGGATACCAAGATAAAAAGAAAACAGTTCACACCTTCAAAATGGAAGGAGCAATGGAATTAGGTCCTCTGCAAGAAAAGTAGGCTAAACTTGGTTGCCACAGGCCTCTCCATAAGTGTTTTAGAGGGACTTATTTTTACTTCAGGAGTCCCAATATATGTGAATTTGGTGATATCAATATAACTGTAGATGATTCTGATACCTGGTGGAACGACTGTAGAACAACATCTGGGTACCGAGCTCATAGTCTGCTACAACAGATGGAAAGTCATTGTCGCATGTGGCTAATGTATACGCATACACCCTCAGCTGCTTTCACAGCAGATGCAGCATTTGTGATAACAGTTGGTGCAGCAACTGTTGTGAAGCAGAGAACCACCTTTCCATCCATGAAGTGTTATTAAATGAAAGGGACTCGCAGAGGCTGCCAATGAGAAGTTTGCATTGTTTGAGACTTGTTTTGATTCCTAGAAATTTGTTCATGATGCATCGAAGAATAATCAACATGCCCATGGTAAACACTGATGTATCACATCACATAACAATTATCAAAGTAGAATAGAAGAGAATAACAGAGGGTTCAGTCCCTGACTTACCCAGCAGTTCATGGGGGAGTCCAGGATTCTCAGGATATACCAAACCAGTAAAGCCAACTTCCTCCCCAGAAATTATGGCTTCATCCTACAAGAATTGCCAAAGAGCTTACAATTTGCCTCTGAAATTTCCTACACGGTAATCACACATTTTGCCTCTGAAATTTTCTACACGCTAATCACACATATCGAATGATCTGAAGATCATACTATCGAAGTATACTAGCTGCAACACATCATAAAACGTACTTGTATGGTTATTTTATTCCCAAGTATTAGGGATGTCGGAAAGGACCGATCAGTGGTAGTAGCTGCAACAGTTATAATCCAGGGTGCTGTGTTCTGTACTGTTAAGCAGGAGGTCCAGTTACAGTATTACCAGCTGCACAAATAAGCATGGAATGCACCTATGGCAATCCCATTGCGCTTGTCGACATCTGAAAATAAAGGAATATCACCAGCAGTAGAAAGCGACAGCAAGTCAACTCCATCATGGATTGCTTCATCAAAAGCTCTCAATATATCAGCAGACGAGGCTTTTCCTGAGCCCCCCACATTCCACCCAACCTTATACATAGCCATGTGAGCCCGAGTTGCTGCACCTCTTACAACACCTTTTCCAAATCCCTTGTAGCTTACATTACTGACAAAAGAGCCAGCAGCAATGGAAGATACATGGGTTCCATGTCCATTAACATCTCTAGGGGATAGATAATCAGGGTTTTCAGTGGTGTTGAATGGCCTGTTAGTTTCTGGTTACAATCTGTTGTGCCATTAAATAGCTGTCCTGATTCACAATGACCCTTCCAGACTGCCGGAATTGGTCCAAACCCTTCATCATCAGATACTTTTGACTCTGGCCATATTCCTGTTAGCATTTCAAGACTGTTAAAACTTCCTTGCTTGCACACATTTTTGTGTACCAGTGTAATATTTAAGAGAGATAAATACCTGTGTCCAAGATAACAATGATGATTCCCTCACCCTTGTTAGATTTATGTAGAAGATTACAGGGTGACTGAGTAGAGAGGCCAAGGTAGTCCCAACTTCTAGTTGTTTGCACCACATGAAGCTGACTGCGTGTAACATGAACAACTCCAGGTAGCTCAGAAGGGTCAAAAGCAGTCAATGTAATGGCGATTGATAGAAACGATTTCAGCATATAATGAACCATGCCATTTATTCTGTTAGTAATAATTAGCTATAGATGAGGAATAAATCACTTTAATACCTGGTACCGGCAATTTTTTGTGCTTGAGCCTCTGTGCTGTTAGCTGCAAACCCTGAGAAACCATGTCTGTAACTGTAAATCATTGAATCGACAGCAGCCTTCGCACTGCATCATATGCGTAATGCATGCAATTAACAAATAGAAGCAGCAGCGTTTTTTATTCTCTTGAGAGCCAAAAAAAAAAAAATGTAAACAGAATGGCTTTAATTGTAGCAATAACTCTGTCAGGTTCCAACAAAAAAAAAATTCAAGAGAAAAGGCAAAAAAATAACAGCAAGGATACTTCCATTTTACACAAAACTCTTAACAAATTAATTATACATAAAACTTTGATACCCCAATACCACTTCGGATAGAGAAGTCAAGGTGGGTCTTGAATTTATAGCATAAACCATAAGGATCCCAGCACTAAACTCGTTGAGCTTAAGCCTTTGGACCGAGTGAGGTCATATGCCAATCTATTCCATGTTTGGTCAGGCACAAACAGGATTTGTTTCATTGCCTCCAGAAGAATAAGCTTATTACTCTTTGCTTGAATCACATCTACTAGATAATAGTCAAATCCAAAACTTAAAAAAAAAAAAAATTGTTGATGAGGCATACCTGCCAACAACTGATGCTAGCAAGTCCAGATGAGAATCGGTGACGAGCTTGAGATCATTATGATACTTCTCACCCATATAAACTATGTGAACCTATAAGATGATTTTATGATATATGTCAAGAGTGTTTTGCTTAAGGGGAAGAGGATATTTTCTGGTAGGACTTACTATCTTCATGGCTTCTGCTGATGCAAGTTCGTTCCAGCCAATGGGAACTAACAAAAATGATAAGTAGCACTAACATTGGAGCTGTTCTATTCTTATTTCTCATGGAAGGAGTGTCCATCATGTATTTAAATTAAAAGGGGCGATGGTAAATGTTGTAATGTTTTGAATTAAAGAGATAGGAAAAGGATATAACCTTACTGAAGGTGTAGGAATGAAGGTGTAGGAATAAATGAATGAAGGGTATTATGGTAATTGAAAATAGATGATAAATATAAATTAAAAAAACAAAATAAAAAAGAAAAAGCTGTGTTTTTGTTAGAGCAAACTATGAGAGAGAAGAGAGGAAGAAGAAGAAGAAGAAGAAGAAGAGAAAATAGGAAAATATAAGAGAATTGAAGAAAACAAGTTTAAAGGTAAGATTTAAGTTTATAAATGTATAAGTGTGTTCTTTGAACTTTAAATTTTGATTTTGATGAATATTAGGGTTTTGAAAATTTTATTTTAGGTTTGATTGATTAATTAATTTGAATGCTATAGAGTTAATTGTTGTCGGTAATGGATTGTTTAGTTGATTTTAAGAAATTGTAGGTAAAGATAAAGATTTGAGTTATGATTTGTGTAAATAATAAATTTTAAGTTAGAAATTTTGGAAAGAACAGTAGGTTTTCTGTAAAAATTCTGGGTTTGAGGTTGAAGATGACAAAATTTTGGTTTGGTTATTTAATTTGTAACAATTACAATTTAGTCCCCAAACTTTAGAAAATTACAGATTGGTCCCTGAAGCCTATTCTGAGAATCTATGCAGAATAAAAGATGAATTATGGGCAGAATTCTTGTATAGTTATGAAATTTTCACACTTTCAATTTGGTCCTCCAATTTGACAAAAATTACAATTTGACCCTAACAATTTGGAAAAATTCCAGAATGGTCCCTGAAACATAATGAAATATTCTGAACATAATTGAGGATTAATTATGGTCAGAATTTTATTATAGTCATGGATTTATGAAATTTTTAGTTTGGTCCTTTAATTTGATAAAAGTTACAATTTGACCCTTAAAAATATGATAAATTCCAAATTAATCCCTATCTGTAATATTATATTTTACAGATTGGTTTGATAAATAATTGAGGGTTATTTAGTGAATTATTACTAATTTTATTATTTGTTTTATTATGAATTAGATTTCAGGAAAACTGTTAAATTTTGAATTTTTGAGAAAATTGACCAGTTAGTTAAAAAATCATATAAGGTTATAGAATAAACCTTTATTTAAGTATATTAAATAAGTTAAATATTCTTTCGAGTCATTCTTAAATATGTCTTCTTTGTATTTAGATAATCCTGGTATTCTATCGGCGGGACATTAGTAGGATTTTCTTCGATGTCTACTTTTGACTTCTATTTGTTTTCGAGTCAAGTGAGTAGATAATTTTCTATATACATGAGAAATATTATAAATATTTGATTTGTTAATATGAATTATATCATGCTTCTTGATAATATATATGCTAATTATTATCCTTGTTATGATAAAGCATGATCAATTATTGAATTTGAATTCTTGATATGAACCAATATATATTTTGAATTGACTTCTGAATTGATAGCTCATCATTTGATTGATGTCATGAGTTGAGCCTTGAGATATGAATATGCATGTTTGATTATGATTATGAATATATGATATACCACTTAGAATACACATGCTAACAGGGTAGTGTTAGTCTTTGTGCACATTGTATCTGAACCCCAGTTGGTCGAGGGAGTCACCAACTTGTATGGACTGATCATCCTATAGTATGAAGTTTTATACTCATTGCATTTTGATTTTTTAACGAGCTTTACCTTATAATATTCTTGTTATGATCTATTTGAGGAACTTTCCTATAAAAACCTAAAACCAATTATACATATCTCATTATTGTATTATCTCGTGTGTGTATATTGAATATTATCTACTCACTGAGTTGTTGAACTCACCCTCTCATTATTTATCAATTTCAAGCGTATACCTTGATACCATGTCACTTTTGTTGGACCTTCAAGACTTGTTCTTTTATTGAAATTTGTATTTTTCTTTATGTCTACTTAATGCTCCACAACTATAAATTTATATAAACTCTTATATTAAGATAATTAAATTATATTATGAAGTTAGTTTTATTGTTACTGCTACGTTGAACTCTGATTGAGTTATTTGAAGGATAAACTTGTATGTAAGTTTGGGTTCACATGAGTATGGAACCTTGAAGGGAAACCTTGCCTATGTGCCGGTCATGGATCTAGAAATCAGGTCGTGATAAACTTGGTATCAAAGCTTTAGGTTAAAGAAACAATAATATAATTAATTTTATAATAAGTGGAGCATTAGGATCCGAATTGTTTTGTTTGTTGTTTTTGAAATTTTGAATTCTCATCAAACATGTCTTTTTCCTTATGATAGATATGCTTTCCTATAATTCTATGATATTTATCATACTATTGTTCTAGCATGACTTGAGTGCTCTTACTTTTATTTTAGAAAATGCTGAGGAATAGATGAATAACTGATATTATTAGAGTAAATGATGAACAAGATGATGTCCCTATTATGTGGTTGAGAACTGCAAGGCAGAGAAGAAGGCGTGGTGCACCCATGCCTCTCCATGTTGAGGAGTACCTCCACTAGTGGAGGAAGAGTCTCATGAGATAGAAGAGGAAAATATGGTTGATGAAACAGGTGTGGAGGTAGTTGACCCTAAGCCTCTTACAGAGTTTCAACAACTTAGCTAGGCTGTGTGGAGCTGGATAGAGTTTACTATGGAGAAAGATAGAAAAAGAGATATAGATATACCCTTGACATCAATTATTCAGGGAGTTAATGTGTTGTTAAATGACTTCATGAAATTGGCACCTCTTATTTTTATTAGGATAGACAGTTCAGAGGATCCTCAAAGATTCTTAGATGATATTTAGCGATGGTGCGAAGCTTTTGAATGTATAAACCATCGAGTTGTGACTTTAGCATTATAAAGGTTGGAAGGAGATGTGGCAATCTCTTAGTTTGAGTTTAGGAAAAGAGCAAGACCAGTAGAGGCTCAATGGACATGGAAAGAGTTTAGCTCCATGTTTAGGTTTCTCTATTAGAGTGTCAGGTGTCATAGGTGTTTTCCATCCTACTCCTCAGCTGTTGATAGAGACACAAGAATTAGAAGACATGATCGCAGGTGAATCTAAGAGGCCTAGAGAAGAGGGTCAGTCTTTTAAACAACATGAATTAAATACAGATTTGTCTAGGGGATAAAGTGGTCATTAAGGCTCATGGGCTCAGAGGAGGTTTAGACAGAGACCTCAGTAGAGCACAATAAGGATATCATCCTGATCATCATATATTTTAATAGTATCAACTATTCATCTATTCCTCGATATTTTCTAAAATAAAAGTGAGAGCACTCAAGTTATGCTAGAATAATAGCATGATAATTATCATATAATTATAGGAAATCATATATATCACAGGAAAAAAGACATGCTTGATGAGAATTTAAAATTTCAAAAATGACAAGCAAGACAATACGGATCCTAATGCTCCATTTATTATAAAATTAACTATAATATTTTTTTCTATAACCTAAAGCTCTAATACCAAGTTTGTAATAACCCGATTCCCGGATCTATGACCGGCACATAGGTAAGGTTTCGCTCCAAGATTCCATACCTATGTGAACCCAAACTTATACACAATCTTATCCTTTAAACAACTCAATCAGAGTTCAACGCAACATTAATAACAAACTAATTTTATAATATAATTTAATTGTTTTAATACAATAGTTAATATAATTTTACAGTTTTGAAATATTAACTAGACATAAAGAAGAAGGTATAAATTATATATAAAAAAGAGAGAGCAGGTTCTGAAGGTCCAACAAAAGTGACTTGCTATCAAGCTATAAGCTTGAAAAGAATAAATAATGAGAGGGTAAGTTCAATAACTCAGTGAGTAGATAATGTTTAATACACACATACGAGGTAATACAACAATGAGAAATATATATACAATTAGCTTTAGGTTCTTATATGAAGGTTCCTCAAATAGGCCATAATAAGAATATCATAAGGTAAAGCTTGTCAAAAAATCAAAATGCAATAAGCATAAGGCTCTATACTGTGAAATGATCAGTCCACACAAGTTAGTGACTCTCTTCACCAACTAGGGTTCGGATAAAATGTGTACAAAGACTAGCATTACCCTGTTAGCATAGGTATTTTGACTAACATACCATAGGTTCATAATTATAATCAAACATGCATAGTCATATCTCAAGGCTCAACTTATAACATCAATCAAATGAGAAGCTATCAATTCAAAAGCCAATTTAAAATATATATTGGTTCATATCAAGAATTCAGATTCAACAATTGATCATGCTTTATCATAACAATGATAATAATCAACATATATATTATCAAGAATCATGATCCAATTCATATTAACAAATCAAATATTTATAATATTTTTCATACATATGAAAAATTATTCACTCACTTGACTCGAAAATAAGTAGAACTCAAAGGAGATACCAAAGAAAATCCTACTAACGTCTCGCTAGTAGAATATCAAGATTATTTGAATACAAAGGAAACATATTCAAGAATGACTTAAAAGAACATATAATATATTTAATATACTTAACTAAGGGTCTATTCCATAATCCTATATGTTTTTAGACCAAATTAGTTGTTTTTCTAAAAACCCAAAATTAAACGATTTTTTTAAAATCTAATTCATCATAAAAATAATAATAAAATTGATAATAATTCAGTAAGTAATCCTCAATTATTCATTAAAACAATATGAAAAGGTTAATATTACAGCTAGAAACCAATATGTAATTTATCATATTTTTAAGGCCAAATTGTAATTTTCATCTAATTGGTGGGCAAACTAAAAATATCACAAATTCATGACTATAGTAGAATTATATCCATAATTCATCCTCATTTCTGTCTAGAATCTCTAATTATGCTCCAAGGACCATTTTGTAAATTTTCCAAATGTTTAGGGTCAAATTATAATTTTTATCAAATGGGAAGACCAAACAAAATTCTGACCATATTTAATCCTCAATTCTATCTAGAATATATCATTATGCTCCAGGGACCATTTTGAAATTTTTCCAATTATTAGGGTCAAATTGTAATTTTTTTCAAATTTGAGGACCAAATTGAAAGTGTTGAAGTTTCATAACTATATAGGAATTCTGCCCATAATTCATACTTTATTCAGTTCGAAACCTTGGAATATGCTCCAGGGACCAATTTGTAATTTTCCATAGTTTAGGGACTAAACTGTAATTTTTACAAATTAAGAGACGAAACCAAAATTTTATCATCTTCAACCTCAAAACCAGAATTTCCATAGATCACGTACTGTTATCTCATGATTTCTAACACAAATTCACCATTTAAATAAAATTATAACCCAAAATTATCATATTTACCTACAATTACTTAAAATCAACTATCAATCCATTACCCACAACAATCAATCATATAACATTCAAATTAATTCATCAATAAACCCAAAATACAATCTTCAAAACCTTAACATTAAACCAAAACAAAAATTCAAAGCTTAAATAACACATATTTATACATAATCTTACCTTTTAACTTATTTTTTTCTTCAACTCCTTTCTAATTTCCCTCTTTTCTCTTCTTTTTCTTCCCCTTTTCTTCTCTTCTCCTGTCAGTTTTTCACTCTTAATTTCTGATTTTTTTCTATTTATATTTATCAAGTTTTGTTAAATTACCATAATACCCTTCATTGATTTATTCATACATCTAAGCTTTCAAGGGCTTTATAATATTTTCCTATCTCTTTAATTCAAAACGTTACATCTACCATGTGAAATGTGTGACAGAATATGGATTATAAAACAAATTGAAAAAGGTTGAAATATAGAGGCTTCTAGATCTTTCATTTGTTGAGTCAAGAATAAATTTATCTATCATCTAACTTCAAAAAGTAAAATAATAAAGGTTGTTAAGAATTTTTTTTTCTTTGACTAACAAAAGTCTAAAAACAAAACTACTCTCTTTTGGCAGATCTGCACAATACTAATACCCTACTTGCCAAATAAAAAATAAAATATCATGTCTACATAAACTAATTACTCTCTATGAACATGGAGTAACTAACTATCTTTCATTAGTTTGGAGTTTTTAATAGCAATCTGTTAAGGTAATAAGAATTGTAGGTTTCTAAATGAAAAAATATCATATGTAAAGGGTTCATGGTTCAATAATAATAATTCACAATACAAGCATGGTCATATCAGAACAAACATGAGGGTTATATAGACCATGTTTATATCAAACAATAGATGATAGTATAAAAAAGGACAATATATCAATAGGCTTAATAATCAATAATCATAGTTACTCATCATTTAATATCAATACATATATTTATATGTAATGTATAATAGAAATTATCTAACTCACTCAGAAAACAGAACAAAAAGGTAAACAAATGCAAAACCAGTGATTATTAAGATTTGTTAGGAGTAACATCAACAGAACCTATAATATATACAAAAAACACATAAAAAACCAACTCAAGTAACATAATATAAAAGATTAAAATCCTAAATTTAAAGAGAAAATCATAATAATAAAGTTGAATTGATTCACTTAATTCATTTTGAACATAACTCAAATTGATTGAAACTAAAAAACCTAATTAACTGTCATTGTATGGTCAACTGGTAGATCAAATTAACCAACTAGTCAACCATTACACAAACCAACTAGTCAGCCGGCTGTAACATGTGAATCGATTGATTGGTTGAGCCCAAATTCTTGACCTATCAGTGAAAAATATGCAGAACCCAAACATAATAAACATTCTATTTTACAACAAACTCATAATCTAGTCATAATCTAGGTATTAACTCAATTCATTTCAATCCAACTAACATCCTTATATATAGATTAAATCCCTTAAATCATCCATATATCAAAATCATAATGAAACCTAACTTATTCATTCATCCTTCCATAAACAATCTAAAAATAATATAAGAGGGAAACACTCATTTATTACTTCTACCTTTCTTCAATTTAAAATTCAAGATTAAAAATTTGAATTTTTTATTTGATGAGAGGAGGGTCACAATAGCCATATGAATTAGAAAAAAAAAATTTTCTTGTAATTTTTTTTTATATGCCTAGGTTAATTTAAATTATATCTGAGCTGACTTGAACTTGAGTTTGAGTAAAGACCCAGGTCTTAAGGATAGTAAATGATTTTAGTTTAAGTTTCAATTAGAAAAATAACTTGGATTTTCCCCTTGCGCCAAGTTAAGCACAAAAAATAAATTGATACCTTCAAAATGGCTGAAGCAAAGGAACTAGAAATTTATGATAATGATGATAACACAGCTAGGAAACCCTCATTGAACCACTTGGCTCCTATTACTTTCCTGTTACACTTTTTTTGCCGCATTAAAGAGTTTTCTTGAATCATAGTGACCTTTCCAACATGTTGGAATTGATCCATAACCTTCGTCGTCGAATACTTTCGAGTCTGGCCATGCTCCTGTCACATTTCGAGACCATTAAAACCTTTTTTTCTTAATGCATCCATATGTGTGCCTAGTTATAGAGAATGAGAGGAAGAAAGACCTGAGTCAAAGAAACCGGTGATAATTCCATCACCGTTGTTTGCTTTAGGTAGAAGATTAGTGGGAGGATAAGTGGAGAGGCCAAGATAGTCCCAACTTCTAGATTTTTGCGGCGGATGAAGCTGATTGCGAATAACACGAACAACTCCAGGCAACTCTAAAGTCACAAACGTTAATCAATAGTGATAATAATTACTAGTATTGCTTTTGAACATACAATTGATCATGAAACTCTTTTAAGGGTTAATTAGTTGCACGTTAAGGTGAAAGAAGAAAAAACACAGCGAAATTAATTACTTGCAATCATTTATGCTTGATGCTCTGAAAGCATAGCTGCAAATCTAGAATGTAAAAAATTATTTAACTTAGAAATTTAAATTATAAGGTTAGTTTTAAAAATATAATTTATTTTAGTTTTTAATATATTCTTTTAAGTGAATGTTTTTTAAACTTAAAACTTATATAAATGTATATATTATCTAGTGCTATAAATATATTTTAATTAAAAAAGAGAATGAGAATGTTAAGATTTAAACTTTTAATTATTTAATTAACAAAACTTTGATATCATATTAAAAAAATAAATTATCTAAAAAATTAAATTATTATATAAAATTTTAAAATATAATTTATATTTTTTTCTAATATATAAAAAATGATGCATGTAACTATTGACTTGACAGCAGCCTCTTTGCTGCAGTATTAGTGTACAATATGGAGTTTAAATATAATATACAAGTAAAACAAAGTAACCATATGGATTTCTGTATTATCATACCATTTGGAATCAAATAATCGAGTTCGAGTCATTTATCTCAAGTATGAATGGCATTAGTATCTCGTGAGACATGCATCCCAATAACTTATGCTAGCAGGTAGTGCGGGAGAATATGAACAATTGGATATGGATATGTTATAATTGGATCACGTGAAAAATCTAGGAAAAACATTTATAGAACATATAGATAAGTTTAAGTTTAAAAAAGAGGTATGATCAAACCAAAATAACTTGTGGCTTTGATCGTTGAATTTAATTTACATTTTATCAAAAAATCATATAGATTTAGTTTTATAGTAGTCAGCTAGTTATGATTAGATGGAGTTGGGAAGACCTTCAAATTATACCTAAAAGGTGTTTTTTTTTCCTATTTAATTTCAGATTTTGACTTTTAATTTTCCAATCCGTTTCTTTTTCCTTTCTAGTTGAGTTCAAAGATAGACCTATTTAAGCTACTGTAAACCCTTTTTATATATAAGATAGATCTAGGCAGAAGATTTTTTATTTAGAAAATAAGAGTGCTTGTTTGGAATTTTTGTTTTTTTTTTTGTGAATTTTGTCTTCCTGTGTTCGTTGACTCTTAGTCTAATTAGTTAAGGCTGCGTCATCAGGCTAATACGAACATCAGTTACAGGCTCGAGATTATTATGCTGCTTCTTGTTAGGTTGGTTGCTATTAACATGCAACAACTATTGACTATTGCAGCTGGAGTTGTATCAATTATGTGCATCCATTCAAGATGTCAAAGGTTGGCAGCCACCATTGTTGAAGAAGAGCTAGAGTTGGCAGCCACTTTTGTTGAAGAAAAGCCTCCATGAATGCCTATAAATAGAGGCATATGTGAGAGAGCAAAGTGAGAGAGGAAGTAGAGCCAAAGATGTGAGAAATATAGGAGAGAGTGGGCTGTCATTGCAGCACTAAAAAGAGAGAAATAGAGTGAGGTTGAGAGTTGTTAAAGAGGGGATGATTCCTCCTCCTCTATTGTTGTAAATCTTGTACTCTCCCTACATAATGTAATGGCTTCTCCTGTGGATGTAGGCGGTTTGCCGAACCATTTAAAATACTGTGTCTCAGTGTGTTTCTCCTCTTATGAGCAAATATCAGTACATCACCGGTCGGAATTTCCCAACAATTGGTATCAGAGCTTTTGGTTTAAAGTGATGTTTGATTTTGCTCAAAAAATAAAAGTTGTCAAAATTATGTTTTGACCATACCACTGTGTAGAGGAGGAAGAGACGAAGCCACTGGTGAAAACCGCGTCGAAATCGGACGCTGGAAACCGCCGCACGCGCCGGCGAGTGACTGTCCACATCAACAGTCACGTCAGCAGTTCTGCACAGTCATCAGACACGTCACCAGCCACGTCACCCGAAAATCCCCTGGGACTGCCACGTCAGATTTGGTTGACCCTATATGTCCTGCGTGGCTGACACGTCATCACAGCCACGTCAGCTCCTTGGGTTTTGATCGAGTGTGCAACGACTATTCCTCCTGCCACGTGGCGTCATCTGCAGTGTCCAGTGATCCTAAAGTTTGATTGTTTAAATATGAGCCATCCAAAGTCCGATTTGGGTGAACTGAGTGTCGTTTCTAACATTTTTGGCCATTCCGGACACATCTGTAAGGTTAAATTTTGCAGATTCAAAGCCGATCCGAGCTGAGTTGGAGCCGGGCCGAGCCGCGAGCCAAGAGACAGGATTCTGTGTGGCGGAGTCTACGTACAACCAATTCTGAGATTGAATCTAGGCTGTTTATCAGGCCAGAATTGTTTTGATCAAATCTTAGCCGTCTGAAGTGTGATTTGGATGATTTTAGACTTGTTTCCAGCTAATTTGATCATTCCGGATGCAATGGTATGGTCCGATCATTGAGATTGAGATCACAAATGGCAATGATAAATTATTAAAGAGAGATTGTCCGATCAGGAGGCATCTGATGGTCATCATGGTGGTCGATGGATCTGAAGAAGAAGAAATCACACATGTTTGCCCAATTACATGTGTTGAACTATTATATAAGGAATTTTAATTGCCTTGAGGGAAGGTAAAATTGGAACACTCTGGACACCCGATCATTTGGACAATTTGAGGTGGAGAGTGAAATTTGATGAAGACTAATCTTGACGAATCTAAGCACTGGTAGTCTCGTCAGATGTTGAGAAATCAGGTATAAAACAAGGCTACCCCAGATCACTTGTAAAGGAAAGCCGCGACAAAGCTAGCAAATGGTTGTATATATGAAAAGACAATACGATGGATAGATATGGCCTAAGAAGTTCTGCCTAGGAGATTGGGTTTTAAGCGGGACTGTTGTGACCCTTCCAATCTTTCCTGGGAACTTGCTTAGTGGAAGGATTATCCATACGGTACTATTTTCGTATATGTGACAGTTTGTTATGAAACTGTTGAAGACTAGCAAGATGACGGCACAAAGGAACAGTTAGGTTCCGTATGATCAAGGATATGATGGAGTGGTGATTTCTCCAAGGAAGTTAGATTCGATGACTGTAATTTCTCAAGGGGAGAATTGATGAAGACCCTGATAATGGAAGAGAAATACAGCAAAGGGATAAAGATTGGCACCCTATTTTGACTTGGATAGATGTTATGACAAGATGAGCTGCTGTCAAACATAAGCAAGGAATAAGGAGAAATCTGGAGAACCAAAATTGCACGAGAGCACACGAAGATTGTGTAGGAGTACCCGGAGGATCCAACGAGGTACTATAATAAGACAACAGGTGCAAGGAGAAGAATAGTTTCCAGATGAAGCTCAGAGCAGAGACTATGAAAAAGTTGTATAACAAAAAGTCTCTTGTGCTCTTGATAAAGGCAAGAAGCGAGGACCTTTCCAATGCATGCAAGGATGGAAGGATGAGCTGTTGCAGATGCACCTAATTGAGGGGGTGCAAATGCCTGTGATAAAAGGCGACCGCCTATGATGAAAGGCGAAGACACCAAAGAGAGTTGGTGTGGGTGGAGCTGTTAAGTAGAAAAGGCGTAGAAGCTCTAAACATAGAAATTGAGGTGGAGGATTGCGAGGAGTATACCGCAACTTTCTCTTTCTATGTAATTAGTGGCATAGAATTTATGGAGCCACTTTGAAGCATCTTAGCTGAAGAAGGATGTGATCGCCTATAAAAGGCGAAGACACCTTAAAGAGAAGGTGTGAGGGCTATGAGATGAGCCCATGATCAGACCGCCGCATGATGACGAGCGGAGACACCTCAGGAGAAGGTGTGAGGGCCGTGGAAGGAGCCTAGTTCAGAACGCCCCAGAGCCAATATGATGGCTAGGTATGAGTGGACAGATGGATAGCCAATGAAAGGGCTATGATGAGTATGAAGACAAATGCAGGATTGACTTTCATGGATATTGCCCCCATGCTAAAGATCAATGAGCTAGAAGACATTTGCCTTGGACAATAAGTGGATGACTTATGGAGCATTAAGACGTGGTTGTTATAAAGGAGCAGAGGGCATGCGCAGGTTCCGGGAACAAGTTGACTCTTGTCAAGGTGGTGAGCTCAGTAATGGCATTGTAATACTCAGAGTATAAAGACTGATATGGATCAACCTTTTATGGGCTGCCCCCATGGTTAAAGGTGGAAAGCTACCTGGACTCTTGAGACTAAGAGTGGGAGACTCATGGAGAAGTAAGGCGTGATTCCTAGGGTGGAACAGAGGGCAGGCGCAACTCCTGGATGAGTAGACTCTTGGAAGAGTGGTGAGCTTGTGATCATATTGAGATACTTAGATAATAATTGTCGCACTTGAAATATCCATTTGAGGGGGTGTTATAAGCCTTGATGTGAGGCTTGATGAATCATTCCGGATCGAGTATGGTTGATACGCTCGAAGGGGAATGTTGTTCCAGAGACAAACGTTAACACTATTCAAATGTGATATGGTAGACCATCTGGTTATAGTGATCCTTTTGTGTAAGAAAAGGTGTGCTTTGGTTACTCTGATGATTGAAAGGTTTGGCGAGTACCTATAAACTTGGCCAAAGATGCTCTCAGAATGGAAAGCTTGGAAGAGCTGCAAGATGCAAGCTTGTGTTGAAGAAGCAAGAGGACAGTTGCCCCACATGAATGGCAAAGGGGGTGATTGTTAGGTTGGTTGTCATTTCATGTAAGGCACCAACCATTGACAATTGACTATTGGTAGCCACCATTGTTGAATGAGCTAGAGTTGGTGGCCACCAATGTTGACAATAAACCAAGAAGAGCCTCCATGAATGCCTATAAATAGAGGCATATGTTAGAGAGCAAAATGAGAGAAGGAAAAGAGCCAAAGATGTGAGAAATATAGGAGAGAGTGGGCTGCCATTGCAGCACTAAAAAGAGAGAAATAGAGTGAGGTTGAGAGTTGCCAAAGAGGGGATGATTCCTCCTCCTCTATTGTTGTAAATCTTGTACTCTCTCTACATAATGCAATGGCTTCTCCCGTGGATGTAGGCGGTTTTCCAAACCACGTTAAATATTATGTCAGTGTGTTTGGCCTCATATGAGCAAATATCAGTACATCATCGGTCGGAATTCCCAACAATTGGTTTCGGTCGGAATTCCCAACAATTGACCATATTTAACGTGGTTTGGCAAACCGCCTACATCCACGGGAGAAGCCATTGCATTATGTAGGGAGAGTACAAGATTTACAACAATAGAGGAGGAGGAATCATCCCCTCTTTGGCAACTCTCAACCTCACTCTATTTTTCTCTTTTTAGTGCTGCAATGGCAGCCCACTCTCTCCTACATTTCTCACATCTTTGGCTCTTTTCCTTCTCTCATTTTGCTCTTTAACATATGTCTCTATTTATAGACATTCATGGAGGCTCTTCTTGGTTTATTGTCAATATTGGTGGCCACCAACTCTAGCTCATTCAACAATGGTGGCTACCAATAATCAATTGTTAATGTTTGGTGTCTTATATGAAATGACAACCAACCTAATACTTCTCACGCATGGAACTATGTGAATCTGTCACATGGCTTCAGGTGTTATTCAAAATTGTTTGGAAGGAGAAGAAGATCCTACAGTTGAAGGTTCTTACTTTTCTTGTGTTATCCGCCGATGCATTCAAGCTATTCCAGCCACTAAGAACAAAGATACTAAGAACGAAGAGAATGATAAGTAACACAAACATTGAAGTTGTGTTTCTGTTCTTTCTCACGGAAAGAGTTCCCAAGATGTCTGCTACGATCAGTCACCCTCTACTAACTTTTGATGTAACATAGGAAAAAACGAATGCTGAATGTAGGACTGAGGATGAATCTACCATAAAAGGAGAAAAAAAAATTCCGTGAGTCTACAAAGGATAGAGAAATTTCTTAAGCTCTTTACTGTAACCTACTTCAAGATTTTGGAGGCATGACATTCCATTTGCATACCATTTTTTTCAAACCTTCCTCATAAGGTTTTGTTTCTTCCTGCTCTTTACTGCAACATTTCAACAGTTTCAGAAAATTCAGAAGTCAAACTATCAGGCACCTTTGTTGAATATTTGAAAAGCTCGGAGAATAGGGCACCTAAGTAATAAAATTCCTAATAAAATACTAAAATCTTGAATTATGCATCCAGTGCTTTTCTCTTTTCTTTTTAGAGTGATAAAGAGATTTCAATTATCCAATATAAAAAAACATGAGAAGCTTCCTAATTTTTGAATGTGTCAAAAAAAAATTTAACAAAAATAAACATAATTTTTAACCCAATTATTGAATTGGGGTCAGCCCAGATAGCATCTGCTGAGTTCAAGAGCATAAAAATATAGGTGTGGGACTAATATAAAAGGTGTTGTTTAGCTTATTCATACTAATAGTTAATAATTATTGATATTCAAAATTTATCAAAACAGATTTTTTTCTACAATTTAAACCTCTAATTTCTTTCTCGGTAGTTTAGGCTCTAATTTTGAGGATTTAAGAGACCTGACTTTTTACATTTCACTAGCATCGAAGAAATACATCAGAAATCATGAGTCCCAACATTATTTAAAAAATTTCCGGAATTCGAGTTCAAAATTAGTTGTCAAGAAGAGTTTGGAATTTTGTTCACTGTTCTGTTTCTATAATCTGTTTGAAGGGAAGGCATGATGTGATTCATCTAGACATTTCTGTTTACCATCCATTGCTAAACCTTTTTCCTGAAAGTGGACCACCCACAGGGTAAATGACAGGGATACAGGATGTGTACCAGGGCTTTAGCTTCTTTGAAGCTGTACTTGAGACCATGGGAGCATACAGACTATGGAAACATAGAATGAAAAGATACATATGAAGAAATTACTATTTAAATAGAATTTGTATATGTGAAATAATGATCCTCGTGTGGAAGCAAGTGTTTCTTAGTCTTCATCAGATATAAGGCTGTAAGAATTCTGTCCTTACAGACAAGGGACTTCTCACATTATGCACTCCATCAGTCCATGTAAGGCTCCCAAAAGAGTACTCCGTGTTCACCTGGTGAGCTGTGGTGACCGTCACGGTGAAGGTGATCTTCTTAGTTTTATGGTTGAAGACTAAGACATTAGGTTTTACTGACACACTGGTGCCAAAAGGAGGCTCAATCATTACTCTATAGATGGAGTTGGAGGCTCCTACATTGGTAACGGTTCTGGTGAGGGTAATGGAATTTCTAAGATTTGGTATGGTTATGGAAGGCAGGTTAATATTCAAAATGGATGGCTCTTCAATTGGGCATACTGTGAGGTTTCCTGTGAGCCTGGATATAGCAGTGTTGTTGTAGTTCATGGCACAGAGATAATTTATGTAGTCTTCCGTACCCATGTCGTAAACCAGGCCTGGGTATGCTGCACTGTTTGGATTTACAATGCCTCCTCCATAGTCAAATGTATCGGCCAGCTTTTGAGGAGATCCTTCGGCAAATATTGGAAAACCTGATGGATTATTTCTCCATGCTGCATCAAGATTTTGAAGGTTCAATCTATACAGTCAATTCCATAGACAGTGTAGTAATTGAAATCAGATTATTTAGACAACTCGGACTGCCAAAGGTAACAGATTGGATACCAGTGGTGACAATAGAAGATTTGATGGCTGCTGGCGACCAATCGGGATGCACTGCTTTGAGAAGAGCTACAATGCCAGAGACATGAGGAGTTGCCATTGATGTTCCTGATAGCATGGTATATCCACCCTCCTGGAATCGACGAAGAGGCGAAGTGGCAGCTAAAATGTTCACCCCAGGTGCAGCTATATCAGGCTGTGAACAGAAAATTTTGGATTAAGCAACATGATGCAAGAGGTACAGAACACTCTTAGTTGGACCATGTGGATAGTCTATACATTTATGCTCTAGTAAGACAGATCCAAATCTATAAAAAAGGTCTGATCATGCATGCCCGACGACCTATATAAAAGCCCATAACTTTCAATTCAATCATTGAATGACGCATGAATTTTTTAAATTTTTCAAGGAAATTCTGCATGCCCTACTCTATAAAGGGCTAGCCTGCTTTGCCGACTTACATGGGGAGGCCTATAAAAAAAGGCTAAGTTATTGTTTGATTTTGTTTTATTATTTTTTCTTTAATTTTTTTATTAATTTTCAGCCTTAAATTTGGATTTTATTTTTTAATTCTTTTATCTATTTAGAGATTCTAATTTTTCCCTTTTTTATAAGAGTCGGTTTCAGGCTATTTAAAGGATTGTATTAGAAGCACCTTTAGGGTTCTTGTTTCGTACCCTTTTTAAAAATCTTGTCTTTCTTTGATCTTCGATTCCTAATATAATTATATTCAACTGTGTCATAACTCAATGCTTTGGAATTATGTTGAAATATCTTAAACATGGTGCAAGTTGTAACCTGCAACTTGCAGATGTAATGTGGGAATATGACCGAAGACATAGGTTTATCTAATTTGAACAGAAGGATGAATCAGACAAGGTGTACTCATTTTATTCTGCCGTCAGGACACTGATTCCCATAAATTTGAAGAAAAATGTTTTAAATTCTTCAAATTATTAATAATGTCATGCTAAAAAATTAAAAGACGTGGATTTTTATGAGATTTTCCTCAATGCGTAGTCATTATTTTTAAGTTCAATTCAATTGAAATGTATAGCATTATGCAGGATGGCCTTTGATTTAAGCATCTTTACCTTCAGTATTGCAGGAGCCATTGAATTAGGGCCTCTAGATGAGAAATGTGCCACCTTTGCCAGCACAGGCTTGCCTACAATTGTTTTAGAAGGGCTCAACTTTACAACAGGAGACCTGCATATTATCAATCAAGATCTAAGGATCAAAAGAGAACCTAGTTCTGGTAGTCATGAAAGAAGGTGATTCTACCTTGCAGACCGGATGTAAAACAGAATCTGTGTTCCAATCTCATAGTCCACTTCAGTGCATGGGAATCCATCAGTACAGGGATACAAGGCTTCACTGGGATTCTTAGCAACAATCAACCCTGCCCCTCCTGCTTCCTTCACCACTTCTGCGGCACTTCTCACAGCGCCAGGAGTCATTGAGGCGAAGCAAAGAACCACCTTTCCAGCTACTGTGGAAGCATCAACTAAGAGAGATTGGCAGACTCTGCAAGCAAGATAGATTAGACAATGAATTTTTCTTTTTGTCAAAAAAGACATTGCATTGTGCTGTAAACCAATAAATCAAACTACCCTGCAGAGTTCGGGTCCAGTCCCTTGGCCACGGGATAAAACAAGCTTCTGAAACCAGTGTCATTTCCAGAATACAGGCCTTTTCCCTGCAATGTTTTTTGTGAAAAAGTCAATGTTGTAGTCAGTGCTGAATTCATTGGTTCTATGGTTAAAATTCAGAGATGCAAGTTGCTGCCACAAGGAAGATATACCCGGAAAGTTCTGTTGTTCCCAAGTGTTATTGGAGTAGGAAACGCTCGATCCATGCTGCTGGCTGCAACGGTTAAAATCCAAGGAGCAGTATTCTGCACTGTCTGAGCGGAAGGTCCATCATTTGAAGCTCCACATACTACAGTGATTCCCTTGGCCACAGCATGAAAGGAACCAGTAGCTATGCCATCACGTTCATCAATATCTGAAAATAAAGGAATTGAAGACCCAATAGACAGTGATAACACGTCAACCCCATCATGTATCGCTTCATCAAAAGCCTTCAATATATCGGCAGCAGCGCATAGTCCTCCAAGAACATTCCAACAAACCTTGTATATTGCCAACTGAGCATGTGGTGCCCCACCTCTTACAGTTCCTAGTCCAAGGCCTCTGTAGCTAACATTGTCAACAAAATTTCCAGCAGCAGTGCTAGCTGTGTGAGTCCCATGTCCATTTGCATCTCTAGGGGAGAAGAACTCCCGGTTTTCAGATGTATTCAATGGCTGGCCATATTCAGCAAGAAATCCATCAACAAACCAACGGGCTCCAATAATTTTCCTATTACAATGGCTTTTAGCCTCAAACCCCGTTCCAGATTCACAAACACCTTTCCAGTGGGATGGGATTGGTCCAAGTCCTTTGTCACTGAAAGCTTTAGACTCGGGCCATATTCCTGATTCACGAGGCTAATTTCAGAATTCCTTTTACGAACACATGATAGAGAAATTAAGAAAAATTAGAGAGAATCACCTGTGTCAAGGACACCTATGATAACCCCATCACCCATGTTGCTTTTATGAAGAGTATTGACAGGAGAATGAGAAGAGAGGCCTAGGAAATCCCAACTCCTAGTTGTTTGTAGCCTGTGAAGGCTGTTCGGTATAACTCGAATAACGCCAGGCAATTCTGAGGAGGTTCAGTATATCAAAACATAGGCATAACAGAACAAATGACAATTTATGGCTTGCCAGCACTTGAACATAATCATGACAGTCCTGATTGCATCAAAATAAATTGGGGAAACATGACTGCATGAAACAAAAAGTAATGTTTGTTTGAGAAACTACCAGAAACCTTTTGAGCCTGAGACACTGTAAGCTTGGCTGCAAACCCTGAGAAGCCATGTTTGTAGCTGTAAACCATTAATTCTGCTGCCATGTCCTTGCTGCAGATTAAAATTGACTTGTAAAGAACAAGCAGTTGACTATGATTCTGATTCTCAACTATCTCGATAAAGTTTACCGTACCTCCCCACAACACTAGCAAGCATATCATGATGTGAATTTGTTGTTAGAATATGATCATCATGCTGCTTCCCACCTAGATAAACAATATGAACCTGTTTGAATAACATAAGAGATTATGGATGAAGCTCGTTCCTCTTTCCATTTGAAGACATATGTTGCAGATTCTTGAAGGGATTACTTACACTGCTAGTGGCCTCCACCTTAGTCATCAACATGCCTTGCCCCCAGAGAAAGAGAAGACAAACCAAAGCACATACTGGTCTGGGTTTTCCCATATTTTTCAGCTGTCTGTGTTTCTGATAGAGAAAGATGCAAGCTGCTAAAAGATATGGAACTTGGAACTAGAATCACCTTACGCTAGACCAAAAATTAAACCTTCAATGCAGTTTTGCAAGAAATGGAAACACAGCTGGTTTTGCAAGAAATGGATTAAGGGTTGGTAGACCAGCTAGATTGTATCAAGTTGAATAGTCTACGAGCAGAAGTTAACATCGCTTAACTTTTAAGCCCTGTAATAGGATAGCAACAAGCTTTATGTAAGCAAAGAGAGTGCACACCACTAACTTTTAGCTTGAAGCCAACCATTTCTTATGTTCTTAAGGAATTTGAAACAGTATTTACTTAAGCATTGGTTTACCCTTGGCAGCGAAGAAAATGTCTCCCATTACAATACAATGAGAAAAAAAAACAATTACGCAGATATGACCACGGAAACTTCCCCGTTTAAAATTCTTGCTCACCTCTGTTTTTTTATTTACTTTTCCCTTTTCCCCATCCCAAAACATTACGGTCAGAAACGGGTTATGGCCTCCAAGAGTAAACTTTAAAGCTATTAACCCTGAAAATACCCAATAAAATCTATCATGAGTTGGGTCGATTAATTTGAATTAATAAATCAATGCAAAATATTATTATTTTAAAATTAAAAAGAAATAAAACAACGACATTTTAAAAAAATAAAAAAAATCAAATTAAATTTTAAACATATCAACCAGATCATTAAAATTAATCAGGTCAATTCTTAAATTATTCTAGCTCGAGCTGGATCTCGGACCAAGTCCCACGAGAAGGGGTGGCTCTTTGGTCAAAGTAAAACGTGGGTTTGCAAGAAACTTTCTATTTTGGTCACTGGATTATCTATGAATTGGGAAATGAGGACAGCCTAACAAAGTGGTGGACTTCTATTCGTTGACAATTCATGTGGCTCTTGGGTTAGATTAAGTGCAATTATACCAAGAAAGCCTTTTTCTCGACATGTGAATGGTTAGAAGATTGGACTAAAAAAGGCAGCACCCTTTTTGGCTCCCAAGGGTTTGTTGTGTGATAGATGTAGAAAAAAGAATTTGCTCGTAATAGTTATGAACATCCCACATGATGCTTTGAATTCATGTCATTCTTCTAATGATTACTTTTGGGAAAAAGTAAATATTTATCCCTCAACCATCCCCCAATTCTCAATTAGGTCCCTATTATAATTCCCAATCAACACCTTCATTTTTTGGGCATTTCTCCTTTTAACTCTTGTCTAACAAGGAGCCAAGAAGATATTTGAAAGTATGATAACAGATTTTTTTTAAATATTTTTTATTTAGAAATATATTAAAATAATTTTTTTATTTTTAAAATTTATTTTTAATATAATCACATCAAAATAATATAAAAATATAAAAAATAATTTTAAATAAAAAAATTAAATTTTTACCTATTTTTATTTGAACCACACACTCAAATTGCAGCTAATTATTGTCCCTTTTAAGTCATTAGATATATAAGAACATGTTTGTCTTACAATGACATCGTCTTTTGTCATAAATTTTAATTGTGGGTGGTGGGTTAGATTGGGGGGTTCAATTGAAAATCTTTTTTTATTTGGGAATCTGGTTGAGAATCATGTGATAGTTAGAGGGAAAATTTGTCCTTTCTATTCATATCCCTTTGACTGCTTGGAAACAATAATATCAACAAATCATTTTACCAATCAATTAAAAAAAACATAGAATTTAATTAATTGTCCCAACATATCTCACAAGACGAGCTTAATTTAGCTTGATCAGTGGGATGGATTAACAAGTCTATTTCTCCATCCAATAGACCACATGGAAAGGTCGATGCCCACATAATACGAAATTTGAATTTTATTTATTTATTTACGTGGGGTGTCCGGACTAGCTTGCGCGCACCACGACTAATTCCCACGACCCACTGAATATCCTGCAAACCCAATAGACATGTAAGGCACTGCGGGGGTGACAGACATGTACGCTAGAGCTTGAACTCAGGTGCAGTGGAAGGAGACAAGCCCCTTAGACCGCTAAGCCAAGCCCTGGAATGCTCAAAATTTGAATTTTTCTTCCTTGGGTGGTGGTGTTTTCACATCACAAAGAAAAGGACACGACATTATGTTCAAGAGCCATATCAAATCACCATGGAAATCTCTAGGAAATAAAATTAAAAAATCATTTCATAAGTGTAGACTAATTAAGGAATTAATTTGTAATTATATTGTAAAAAGACTTGAGTTGTTCTAGTGTACTTAAAGTAAAATCTTATCAAAATTTAGAGTTAAACTTTTCATATTATATATATATATATATAATCAACTTGGATTAATCTCATTTGGATTTTATTCATAACCACTAAAGCTAATCACTTTAATTAACATGCATGCACCATCCAACTCTCCAATGCTAATTTAAGGGAAAAACTTTAAGCGAGTAATTATATAATAGAGGTATTCTTGACAAGAAAATTCTTCCATAAATCCTTTTGTTAGTGATATTTTTTTTAAAATCTAATACATCTATTAAAAATATCCATAACACCCCTGATATTTACTAATGATGAAAAAAAGAGGTATTTAAATTTGAATATAAAATTTAAAAAATCTTAAAATTAACTAACAAAAAAGTAGAACTTATTCTATAAGTATTTTGAGAAAACTGAAAAAATTGACTAAAGTGCACCTCGCATCCCCATCAAAGCTCAAAATAAAACAAAATAAATTAAAACCATTAAAAATAAAATTGATCGGTTTTGGATGGTTCTCGACTTATGTATTAGTGTTTTATATGAATGAATTATTAATAAAGAAAAATAATTTTAATTTTATTCTAATTTTAATTTTAATTTTTTTTATCATTAATAAAAATTAGAAATAAATATATTCATGACAAAAAAATAAAAAACAAGTAAAAACATCATATTCAGAGTAAAAATTAAAAGATAAATTCATATCTTTTTTATATATTTTTCAATCCTTGTAATACAAGACAAGTAGTTTATTTATAAAATAAGAAAATGAAAACATTAAAAAACCCAAGTATCTTGAAAAATCAAGAGATCAAACCCAAAAGTCGTGAACTTTAAAAGATTCTAATGGACATTTAATATTAAAGGACACTTTCCTTGAATGATCATTTAATAAAAATATATTTCATTAAAACCTTAAAAAAAAGAACTTAATGAGAAAAAACCTAAGTGAAGAAAAAGGAGTATAGCATTTTTGTGTGATTTCTGAATATTTTGGAATTCAATAGAAGGTTTTATATAAATGCTTTAAGATCCATATTTGAATACTTCAGGATTTATAAAAATATCAAATTCCCTCATTAAAACCTTGCAAAGTAAAATCTAATGCAAAAAATCTAAGAAAATAAAAAAGAATATAATTTGTATTAACATCACCTCAAAAGTATTGTTTTATGATAAATCTCTAAGATGATGTATTCTAATATTATGGATAAGTTTGTTGAAAATTGAGATTGGTAAAGTCTTCGTAAATAAATCTGTTAAATTATCACTTAACCTAATTTGTTTAATATCAATTGTTTCTTTTTGTTGAAACTTATGAGTATAAAAGAACTTTGGTTAGATATGCTTTGTATTATCTCCTTTAATGTAGCCTTATCTAATTTGAGTGATACATGTAGTATTATCTTCAAACAATATTATGAGACAATCTTTAATGGCTAACAATTCATAATTTTCTTTTATGTGTTAGATCATTAACCTTAGTCATATACATTCTTAACTTTCTTTATGGATTGCAATAATATTTAAATGATTTGATGAAACAGTCACTAATATTTGTTTGACAAATCTCCAAGAAATTGCAGTATCTTCATAGGTAAATAGGTAACTTGTTTGTGATTTTTTTTTGTAGGGATCAGAGAGAGATAATTTATATGCATATCCAATCAATTATGAATTTAATCTACTATAAAATAATCTCATTTTAATTATTCAATGAAAATAGCAAAGTATATGTTTAACCTCATTCTAGTATCTTTTTATAGGAGTAGAATTGCATTTTACTAATAAATTCATTGCAAAAGCTATATTTAATCTTGTACTATTTAGAAGATATATAAGTGTTCAAATAACACTAAGATATGGTTTTTTGGACCAAAAATCTCTTCATCTTATTTTAACGGTTGTAAAGGATCTTTCTTCGCAGCAAGTGATCGAACAACCATATATATAGTCAAAAGATAAATATTATCCACGTAAAAGTGTTTCATGACCTTTTTTGTGTACGTCGATTGATGGACAAATATTTTATTTAAAAGATGTTCAATATGTAAAGTAAGACAAGATTTTATCTTTTCAAGATCTTTAATCTCAAATTTATTTTTCAAATAAGTTGTAGTCTTTATGAACTCTTCAAGAGTACGAATAAGATTTAAACTATCAACGTGGACTACAACAATAGAAAAGCTAGATGTGTTTTTCTTAATAACAATGCATTGGCACATATTATTATTATCGAACCTTTTTCTTTAGGAGGTATTCATTAAGATGATTATACCACATTCGACTAGATTGCTTCAACCTATATAAATATTTTTGTAGTTTAATAGAATAAATATTTTTAGGTTTATCATAAAAGGATTCAGGTATTTTGAATCTTTAAGGATTTTCATATAAATATTTTTATCTAATGATCTATTTAGCTATCTTGCAACTACAATCATTAAAAGCATATCTAAAGTTTCTAAGACTAGGAAACCAATAAAAAATTTGAAAATAATTGCATCAATAATTGGAGAATAAGTTTCTTCATAATTAGTGTCATGTCTTTATAAGAAACCTCGTGCAACAAGTCGTGCTTTATATCGAACAATTTCATTGTTCTCATTTTATTTTCTAATGAAAACTCACTTATATCTAATAAGCGTAGCATTTTTAGGTGTATGAACTAAAGGTTCAAATACTTCATGATTTGCAAGTGAATTTAACTTTATTCTAATCCCTTGCGGAGGTTCTATAAACATCTAAACCGCACAACCAAAAATTCATGGATAAAATATATTTTGAGGTATACCAAAAACAAGTTGCAAAAAAGAGTATTTATGGTAAATATTTGGTCTAATTCTAATTAATCATACAACATGTAATATAGCATATCCTCAAACCGATATAGGCAATTTGAATTTCATTAGTACTGGTTTTGTAATTAATTGAAAGCGCTTTATAAATAATTCTACTAGATCATTTTAAGTGTGTACATGAGCAACATGACGTTCAATATTAATTTCAATAAAAATGTAAAAATTATCAAATACTTAAGAAGTAAACTCACTTATATTATCCAGTTAAATTTCCTTGATTGGATAATCATGAAATTGCCCATATTGTCTAATAATTTGTGTTATTAATCTAGCAAATGCAACATTTTTACTAGAATAAACAAACATATGACCATTTACTTGAGGCATTAATCAATACTATAAAATATCTAAAAGATTTGTATAGTGGATAAATATGTCCATATATATCTCATTGAATTCTTTCAAGAAAAGATGGTGATTCTATAACAACCTTTCTTGTTGATAGTTTGGTAATTAATTTACCTTGAGAACATGCAATGTATTTTAAAATTTATTCTAGACTCAAGTGAATATAATACATTTTCAATGTCCAGTTTTGTACCATTTGGTAATACAATATTAGCTCTTCTTAAACCTTTAATCATATTTGTTGGACCTGATATTGTAGTGAAATTAGCTTTGGTAAATATCAAATATTCAAAGTGTTTCTCTTTTTTTATAATTGTATGTGTTGTTACACTGTTTGCCAAACATAAATTTCCATCATAAAAAATCTTGTCCTCTATTCAAAATAAATTAAAGTTAATTATTTAACTGAATTAAAAATTTACATTGTTTATTGAAAATATAATAAGATAAATATCCTAATACAAACAAAAAAAATATTAATCATCTCATAGGATTCCACCACTAAACATGCAAAATGTTTTATCTGCATTTTCAACAAAATCAAAAATGTCAAAATAAGCATTATGACTTTCCAAATTATCTTTATGAATAAAAATAGTCTTAACTATATTTTATTTCAAAAAGACTAATATAAATTTATAAGATATTTTGATATTTGATGAGTGTAAAACTAATGATCATGCATACCACACCTATGATGCATATTTTTAGATTTATGCAAATTCTTTCCCTTCTCTTGTTTAGGTTCATTGTGTCTTCATTTATGATGGTATGTTGGATTATCTTTTGAAATGTTATTTGTTTTATTTTTATTTGTTTTTTTTTTGTCTTTTGAACAAAAGTTCCATTTACTTCAAAGAATGATTTAGAACCTATAGAATGAGATTGATGATTTTTCTAAAAAAAAACTTATTATTTTATTCTATCAAAAAAACATATAATTAGTAAGTATTTAATATAAATAATTATAAATTTTATAAAAATTTAATATTACTAATGGATTTGAAAGGATATAACGGAGACTTAGCAAAAACAAAGTTTCCCTATTTTTATTGGGAATCTAGTGGAGCTCACTCATATTATATTATGATAAGCTGATTAATTTTTCAATTAGCTCAACTCATTAGAAGGATAATAGTAGAGGAAACTAATGATCATGATAAGCTGATCAATTTTTCAATTAGGTCAACTCATTATAAGATATTTTGATATTTGATAAGTGTGAAATTAATAATCATGCATATCATACTTATGATGTATATTTTTAGATTTATGTAAATTCTTTCCCTTCTCTTGTTTAGGTTTATTGTGTCTTCATTTACGACGATATGTTGGATTATATTTTGAAATGTTATCTCTTTTTGTTTTTCATTTGTTTTTTTTTTTGTCTTTTGAATAAAAATTCCATTTACTTCAAAGAATGATTTAGAGCCTATAGAATGAGATTGATGATTTTTCATAAAAAAAACTTATTATTTTATTCTTTCAAAAAAACATACAATTAGTAAGTATTTAATATAAATAATTATAGATTTTATAATGATTTAATATTACTAATAGATTTGAAAGGATATAGCGGAAACTTAGTAAAAATACAAGTTTCTTTATTTTTATTGGGAATCTAGTGGAGCTCACTCCTATTATATTATGATAAACTGATCAAATTTTCAATTTAGAGGAAAGGATCAAATTAATTAGGAAAGTTCGGCTTTTATCCATAGCCACATTCTAATCACCTTAATCAACATGCATGTATCAATATCTCCACCTCTAATGTTACTTTACTCGCTAATAAATCTAGTGGTCCAAACTCCTTCTCGTTTCTACTAAACCTTGCGTTGACCAATACCGTGAAGATTACGAGGAGGTTTTTTTAATGAAGAAAAAATAATTGAAATTGACCATCTTGAACATGGATGTTCGGGGGCACGACGACATCCATTATTTTATGAAATTTAAATATTTTTATTTTTTTATATCATTTTAATATTTAAATATCAAAAATAAATTTTAAAAAATATTATTTTAATATATTTTTATATAAAATATATTTTAAAAAATAATCTCTAATAATATCTCTGAAATAAAGGAACAGCTAGCCGCTGGTGGATACCTATGAGAGCTAAGAGCATTTCCAATATAAAATGTTATTTTAAAAAATTAAATTGATAAAATAATATTTTAAATAGTATAAATATAGCTTATTTTATCATATTTATTCCAATAAAAAAAATCATTTGAAGAGTCATTTATATTGGAGTAAAAAAAAATGTTTTATTATTTTTTAATATATTTAATGTTATTTTTTTCACATGTCTATATTTAATTGATCTATTTTTTTAGTGATCCCACTTTGTTAGTTTTAACTCTTTAAAAAGATATATAAAAATAATATTTGTAAAAAAAATATTTTAACATTTTATTTAACTTACTCTTTAAAAAATATAAAACAAATAAAAAAATCAAAATATTAATTTTTATTTTTTACTATCCATTCGGCTTCTTCAGATATGCTCCAATGCCCTCCATGTTCCTCGGCTAAAGCACCATTCTACCGAACTATCTTTATGAACAATAAATGTTTTCCTGGGCACCTATTTCTTGAAAATCACAGGTCTGGATTTCTTGATTCCATCGTCATGAGTTTCTTTTTTGGGTGGGGGCGGTGCTCAAATAGGGTAAACTATTATTAACCATGGAGTCAACCCATTAAAGAGTTGCAATGTGCCCCAAAAGACTTTAGCTGCTAGCATAATTTTTATTCCCGAAAACTTATCCTACAAATTTTAAATTAAGGTTGAACATGTAGTTGTTGGATTAGTATAACAATATTAAAAGATTATTAAAACATAATTAGGATGTTTTTGACGTTATATTCATTAAACCATATAGTTTTTTAAAATAAGAAAATTAGCACCAAATTTCTCATTGCGTTTATTCTATAATGTTCTAATACTATCCTAAATTTACAAATAATTGATAAGGAAAAAGATATATCTGAAGTGATTCCAACTTTTGATTCAATAATAGAAAGAAAGTCACATCACAACTTTTGCTTAATTTTGTAATCTAGTTAGATAATGTACAAAATCTTAATTAAAACTAAACGAAAAATTTATAACAGTTGATCATCTCTGTCAAATTAAGGAAGAACTAAATATACAGGGAGAGTAGGCTTACCATGGGAAATTAGTAATAGCATTTTTGTAATTGCGGTAGAAGTAGTTTTTAAAATATTTTTTATTTAAAAATATATTAAAATAATATTTTTTATTTTATTTTTAACATTAGCATATAAAAAATAATCTATAAACACATCAAAATATAATTTAAAACTAAAAAAATTAAAAACTTTATAAAAAAAATGATACAACTGCATTAATCATTACCTAAACTATATTTCTCTCCGAGTTAAATTGACGTGTCGGAGGTTGAGCTTTCTAAGGCCATGTTTGTATCTTAGAAAATAGTTTCTCGAAAACTATTTTCTAAACTTTCATGTCTTTGTTTGCTATTACGAAAATTAATCAACGAAAAATATTTTTCGGTCAACGAAAAATATTTTTCGGTCAACGAAAAACACTTTCTGATCAACAAAAAATATTTTTCAGTCAAAGAAAAATTTAGCTTATTTTTCAAAAAAGTATTTTTTTTTAGCTGTGTTTGTTTTCTAAAAAGTGGTTTCCAAAAAAACACTTTTCAAATTTTTTTGTGTTTGTTTTTCAGAAAGTGATTTCTAGAAAATTACTTTCCAAACTTTCTTGTGTATGTTTGCTGTTATGAAAGTTGGTAAACGGAAAATACTTTCCAGTCAAAGGAAAATTTAACTTGATTTTCAGGAAAATATTTTCCTGAAAAATTTAGGAAGAAAACACTTTCTAGAAGTTGTGAAAAATTTAAAAATATTATTATTTGCTGATTATATTAAATTTGATCCTCAAAACTTTGATTGCTATATATATTTTATTTTGAATATTTATTTTTTAATCTCATTTCTTAAAATTTCATTTTTATATTAACTTTGGTCCTTATTTTTATAATTTTTATTTGCTTTTCTCCTATTATTTTTTTATTGAAATTTTGTATCTATCAAATTCGGTTCTCATTCTTTAAATTGTTATTTATTTTATTTGAAATACTTTATGAATTGTTAATTGTTATTATTTTAATTTCTTCATCTTTTTTTTACATTTGATCTTTATTATTTTGATTATTATTTATTTTATTTGAGATAATTTATAAAACAAATTTTAATTTCATTATTATTCAACTTTTTTAATTTATAAGATTTATTCCTTATTATTTTAATAAACTTAAGAAAAATAAAATATAATAAATTATTTTTTCAGTTTATTTTTCATAACATAACTAAATATTGCAAAGTATTTTCCAGTTTATTTGTTATTACACTACCAAATATCAAAAAATAATTTATTTTTCAAAAATTTATTTTTTTAAAATTAACTTTTTTAAAAAATAACTTTTCTATAAACAAACAAAACATTATAAATAGAAAACATTCAATCTTCCAAAACAATCAACTAGGTAGAGCTTTTCCTCAATGAATATCAAAGCATTATAAAAAGCCCTTGTGTCGGAAGATTGATTTATACATGCTCGAGATTTGTCTCGTATCTTGCTAAAGTCTGGTGAATATTAGGTAGAGGATCAGAGCATAACATGGTAGGGTTGTGGTAGAAGGGCTAGACGACATGACAGCTTAATGTTTACGTACTTGTTTGTCTTAGGGTCGTCATAACATGGAAAAAGTGAGATTGAAGCGAGGGCGCAGTTATCGGGTTCGGTCCTGCATAGAGTTAGTTAAAAATACAATTTTAACATGGCAAAGAAAAATATTAAAAAAAATTATATATAAAAAAATTCTTATAAAATATACATGATTTAAATAAAAATTTATATATATTTTAAATATCTTAAAATACATGGTTCAAATATAAATTCATATATAATTTAAATAATTTTTCATTAATTAATAATTAACAAATTTAAAATAAATAATTTATTATTATGAAAAAATTTCAAAAACCAATTTAAATCAATCATATAATCAATCCAAACATTTGAGTTATGGAAGCATGTGTAAAGAACTTAAAAAAGTAAAGCAATAAGGCTCAAATTAGATGATTATTTTTCTTATTGTATTAATAAATTATGTCTATTCTCCATGTAATTTTTTCTACTAATTAATGAAAAAATTTATGATTTCTAGAGAAAAATTTTGTTTTGAGCTGTATATTTACTCTTAAAAAATAAAATACAGTCTATATCTAGTTATTTTCACACCAACCAAACAAATTCTTAGTATTCTTATTCTAACAACCACATAGAAAAATCAAAGATCTAGAAAAGTCAAGACACACCATTTCCGCACCAACCATTATCATCCCATTACCACATAGAAAAAAAAAACGTCAAAAAATCAAATCCATCATCATTGTCAAATCCCACATCATAATATATAGCATCAGACACCATGTCTGCAATAAAAACCCAACCAAAAGCTCCTCCTAGCAATCCAGCCTCTCAGCCCATCCCAAATCTATTTTTTTCTAGTGACTACTGCATGCGCACTAGTAATGGTTGGGTGCCCATGAACATTGATGTTTTGTATATTAGAGACTAGAGACAGAAGAGATGGAGACAATCAGATCGAAGGCAAACAAAATAAAGAAAAAAAATAGATGTTTTGAGAGATAAAAAGAGAGTGGAAGACGTTGCTAATGTTGGTATGCTACTACGAGGGTTGAGATTTGAGGATCAGAGAATGTTAGATTTAGGGAAAGGAGAGGGGAATTTTGTGAGACAGATGGGATGGAGAGGAGATTACTAAGAAGAGTCAATAATTTTTATTAATTTTATCAAATCCAGTAAAACTCATCCAAATTTATTAAGTTTGACTGATTTTGATGAAATTTATTGGTTTTTAAATTTTTTTATCCAATTGTATATGTTATATCTATGTTGACTCATAAAATTATATAATTATATAATTTTACGAGTTAATTTACAAATTTAACAACCATGCATGCATATTAAATTAAATTAAATAAATAAAACTCTAGACTTTTACTATAAACACACTTATTTTACTATGGAATTTTGCAATGAAATTATAATTTTGTTTTTATCAAACAAAATTATATAGCTTGGATAGAAGGGTGATTAAAGCTTTTTAATGCAAACTATTATTAAATTCATAAAGGACGTAATAATAAGTTTATATTTTTATTGTATAGTAAAATTACTAAATTGTTATTAAAAGTTATTTTCAATCTATTAGAATTAAGGGGTATTTTTTGTTTTTTATTTTATTTTCAAAATTAAAATGACTAAATTGCACCTAAAATCAAATTTTATAAGTCTTCTATCCAGGGTTGTTTTTGTCATTTCCTATAGGTTTTTCATTATTATTAAATTAAGTTAGGGACAATCCAATTTTTTTCTATTTTTAAATATTATTACAAAAAAAATACTCACGCTAGCGTGTGGAGCAACTCCGCTCTATTCTAGTGGTGTGTAAGTCGCAATATTATTACAAAAAAAGATACTCACGCTAGCGTGTGGAGCAACTCCGTTCTATTCTAGTGGTGTGTAAGTCGCCTTGCAGTGAAGTAACACCAAATTTTATAATGATGTTCGAAGCACCACAATGACCTCTTCCAAGTGAGATGACACTTATGGTGGTTGTGGTGATGATTTGTGACCAACTACCTCTTTTTTTTCTTTTCTTCTTCTCTCTTCCTTTTTCCTTGAATTTCATTCTTACACTTAAAAAATCAGATTTGTCCTTTTATTTTATGATAATTTAGATTTGATCTTCAATGTTTTGATTTTTTATTTTTTTAGTTTTTTTATCAAATTTTAATTTATTTTCAATCTCATTCTTATATCCATGATCTTATTTTTATTTTTATTTTCAAATCTAGTTCTCATTCTTTTAATCTTTATTTTTTTTTGGGTTCTTTTGTGAATTTTATTTTTCTTTTTAATTTTTTCTTTCAACTCAAAACTTGATGATATTTTGGATTTGCATCTCATTATTTTTATTTTTAATTTTGATTCTTAGTTCTTTTATCAAATTCAAAGTTATTTTCAATTTCATCCTTAGATCTATAATCTTAATTTTTTTTTTTAATTTGGTCCTCATTTTCTTGATTTTTATTTTTTTATTTTGGATTCTTTTATTGGTTTGATTTTTTATTTATTTTTTTCTTCAATTCAAAATTTTAGGTTGTTTCGTATTTTTTTTAATAAGGTTCTTATTCTCTTAATTGTTATTTTTTTAATCCTTTTGTATAATTGAATTTTTTTATTTTATCATTCAATATTTGATTTATTATGATCTGGTCTCCATGGTTTTTTCAATAGTTTGTAAACCTGGTCTAGAAGTAAATCTAGGACAAGTAGTGGGTCATGGGTCGAGAAAGTTAACCTGAGTTAATCCAAGTCAACTAAATCTTATTATTTTATATATAAAAAATAAAAATAATATTATTTTAAAAAATAAAAGAAAATAGTCAATGGGTTTTAACATGGTTTTAACTAGATTTGCATTATACACTCAACATGACCTTAGTCTCAGGTCACCTAGGTCATGATTCAATCCATATTTTAAAATAGTGATTTTTCAAATGAAGTGTTTTCGATTTAATCATCAGTTAAGGATATAAGTTTGGAAAGTTAATACGGGTTGATATTATTTTTTTCTGATTACATCCTTTAAAGTTATTTGTTTTGAAAAATAAACTATATTATTTTTTTAATTTCTTTTCAATTAGGTTATCTATCTCATCTAAATAAAAGGTTTGATCAAGTAGTCCAGGTTTTCTTATATTGTTATTTTTTTATCCTCCAAAACTCAATTCTGTCTCTTTTTGTTTATTTTTTCTTTTTATATTGAATTACCGTTCTCACATGATTATGCTTGCAAATTTTGATAGATAATTCCCGGGCTTGTTGATACTTTGTATTTTGGACTTTTTTTGGCTTATTGAAACTTTTTTTTTATCTCGTCCTTCTATGTTTGTTTGGATTATTGAAAATATGCAATCTTATTTTTTTTCAATTCTTTAAAAGATAGTGATAGTGCTAGTGGGTTTACTCTAATTTTGAAGTCCTGATGAGAAGGCACGCATCACTAGCCCCCCTGGTGTGAACCAATTGGAAGATACCTTTCCTACACTCCATGATTCTTCTTGACGAACCTTAGGAAAGACAACCTGTAGAGATATCCAGGAAACTCATAGTGGAGTTTTGATTGTGCTTGTGTCTCTGTAAAGGGAAGTATATAGTACTCTTCAACGAGATCATTGCCTCTTGAAAGCGAAAACATTGGTGTTTTTTGCAACAAGGACGGTATCAATCTTGTATAGCAGCTGATCTCCATGATGAATAGTAGCTCCCAAATCGGATGTAATCATATATATTCAACTTGCTGACAATTATGATCAGTGTATCTCTAGGAAGTATTGACCATCGTATCTTAAAAATACAATCATAGTTCATATTCTAGAGAGGGTCAAAACAAAATGGGGAAAGTGGGAGTTTTCATTTCCCTCATACATGCTTTTGTGATCAAAATGGGCAGCATGCATGTATACCTGCTTTTGAATCTGAACATTCACAAAGATAGCAGTCTGCTGGCTGAATCCGGTCGCCTCCAACTGTTTCCTCACCGAAGAGGTGCATCCGGGAACAAGGGAAATAACTACAACATAAATACGAAGAAAGCAAGGAAGAGATCTCGAAGAGCAAGAGGAATGACCTCCACCAACAAAAGAAGGAGCCTCGTTGATGGATGCCAGGTAAAATAGAAACAGCACTGTCATCAGTCAATCATCACTACGGATCAGTTTGCTCGGCTATAAGAGATTTACCGGAGTATGACTGAGAGTTACTAATTTCACTCAATTCACTATACTCGTATTCAACCTTTAGAAAAAAATAACATAGGATAGGAAAGAAGAAAATAAATTGAGTATTTGAAACCATAATGCAATCTCTATATATACTAAATCAGTTTTGTATCACTCTATGCTGAAGGATTCCATCACCAAACACCGGTAGTGGCCTCCTTTGTAATGAGGTTTATGCCATGGACCCAAAGTTCCAAACTAGAAGCAGAACTTGCCTCAAAATGAATCTCCCTCCCTGTCTCAGTTAACACCCTGAAAACCATCTCATCTCCAGCCTCATTTACCTTTCTCCTATTCTTCAAAAACGTTGGACTTGGTCCTGCCACTGCTTCCTTACACACCACATTCCTTCGGTTTGACTTTCCCCACGTTAACAAGCCAGATTTGAGCATCTGAACAACCTTCATATGTGGGGAACCTTTTCCCTCACGGGTGTGTTTCCATAGCTCCTCACCGTGTAGCACGTGAGAATGAGCCAAATAATCAAATATCACTCCCTCTGCAGCCTTACATTTAGTGCTTTTCCTAGCCAGAGATATCGCTGCCTCTCCTCTCTGATTGATGATCCCGCAATCAGCACCTCTTTGCAACAATATCTTGCAGGCATCAGCGTGGCCTTCCCTGGCAGCAAGCATGAGGGGTGAATGCCCACTGTCATCCACAGAATTTATAGGGATTCCCATTTCCAATAGCTGAACTATCGCAGGCAAGTTGCCAACATGTGCTGCGAAGTGCAGAGCTCTAAACTCAGAATAACTAGTCACTTTGTGACTAAGCACGGCATCAAGCAATATCTCTTCAAATCGAGTCCTCACACTGGAACAGGCATGATTCTGCAAAAGAGACACTACTGCCTGACCATCCCTGCTCCTCTTGCTGATGTCAGCTCCAGCATTAATCAGGAGCCGGAAGACCTCAGTATGGCCAGCTTTTACTGCAACCATAGTTGGTGTCAAACCAAGACCATCATGCTTACTTATGTCTTCTGTCGAATGTTGAAGGATCATCTGTAAAAGCTCTGTATTACCAATTCCAGCAACGAAGTGCAGTAAAGAAAACACCTCAAGATTGGAGGAGCGGACTTTTCTTCCGGTGGTAATAGCCTGTCGAAAAATATCAGCCAAAGAGGATCCAAACACACTTCTTTTCACCAAGTGCACTGCACTCTCACCATTATTGTTAACCAGACCCAAATCAGCTCCTGAAACAATAAGCTCAAGGAAGCAATCAGCTTGATCGGATTTAGCCGCCAACATCAGGGCCGTGTCACCAGTTTCAGTCCTCGAATCAACTTCACAACCATAGAAGATCACCTGTTTTAGTATACGAAGGCAACCCGTTCTAGCAGCCAAATGAATAGGACGAAATTCGTGACCTTTCTTGGTCCTTAAGCAGAACTCAACATCAGCACCAGCATTGAGAAGCACATCCATAGCATCTGAATTGTGGCAAAGGATGGCATGGCAAAGAAGGTTCCGGCCTTGCTGTTGACTCTCAAGGAATGAAATCTGATGCTGAAGCAAAAGGTTCAAAATTTGGCCACTTGCTTCATAATATTCAACTGCACACCAAGCTTCATTATATGGCTCGCCCAAGCATGCACCTACTCTCAGTTCTTCACCAGAGAAAATGTCCCATGACCAAGCTCCCAGCCTAACATAGCAATTGCTTCTTGCACCTGCCTACATATACACTTATAAAACCCCATTCTTAATCAACAGTAACTAGATATCTAAATAGGGAAGTGGTGTTCTTATAAGTTGAAAACAGATCAGAAGGAGAAAACTGTGGCAACTCAAGGCATAAGACTGTATTAGCTTCAAAAAGAATAACAGACCAAGAGTAATGAATTATGCTAATGATATTCCGTGATGCAAGTTGAAAGTCCTCTAGACCACTGCCATAATTTGAAGCCTATAGAAATGGAACAATCAGATCACTACCTCTAACAAATATTTAACCACTGAAACTTGTCGGCTCACGATAGCAGCCACCAAAGGTGTACAATCGACATTCGCGTGCAATGCAGGCTTGACCGACTGCAACAGAACCCTCCGCGTGCAATTTATGTCTACTCCATTCTGGAAAAAATGGAGAATTAGGTTAACCGGATGCTTCCCTTTAAGAATTAGACTAGCCAAAATACTCAATCTGCACCTTGATCAAGGTGGTTACAACATCTACAAATCCGCGGCAGCTAGCTGATACAAGTGCATGTTGCGCCACATCAGGTCCTGTCATCTCTGAGCAGATCAATAATTCTGCAGCTTTAGATTGACCACAAAGGCAAGCTTCGAGTAATGCATCTTCACAAGCTAATTGAGATGCACCTGCCTTGAGAAGCATGTCAAGAAGGACACAGTGACCTTCGCGAGCAGCAGCTGTGGTAGCGAAACCCCGAAATAATTCCTGGTTCACATCAGCTCCAGCTGACTATAATTGGAAACGTAGATTAAGATAAGATAATTAGTCTAATTGCATAAGATTACTCAAGCAGCACCAAACATTGTTTTAGCGCACTTGTAAATGCCAAAACGAATTTTCGGCTGGCATAAAGGATTCGATTCTGCCATTTTTGTCTTGCTTATACCTTTGTTTAGGCCCCAATTAAGCATGAACAAGCATTCCATAACTATACCAGCAGAAATTACACGAACTCTGAATAGTAAGAGGTAGTGGGTGACCATTGAAAAAATAAGAGAACCCCATAAAGAATCAAAAGGAAAATTCTTAAAATCTCACTAAACAAAGGAGCTATTCACAGTTTTGAGAAGCAAACCATTCATACAATTTGTAACCTAAATCAAAGTTAAAAAGAAGAACAAAATCGAATAGAGTCCATACCAGCAATTTCCTGGCAATTTCAACATGACCTGAATGAGCAGCAGCAAAAAGTGGAGTGACATCAGTGACAAAATCCCTGTACTGAATCTCAATCTCATCAGCCTCTTCCTCTCTCAACACTGTCTCAATGCATTTCACTCTCAAGTTTACAGTCCCTATATAATTCACATCTACTGTTTTTGACTTTAAACTCTCTGTCACAAACTCTACATCTCCACTCAAAGCAGCCTCTATCAGTCTCTGAGATGGCTCTGCAAGCTCATCCCTCTCACTCCCATAGACATAACTGTACCTCGCCATTGTCACACATTCACTAGACCAGTCCTACAAAACACAACAAGAAGCCACAAAAAAGTTTAACTTTCTACAGCCAAAATCTAGCCAAAGATTACAACGTAAGTAACCATTAGTTTGGATTGATATAGTAATAAAAAGATGCTGAGACATGATAAGTATCCAATGAAGAAGTGTAGACTTGATCAAATCATGCAGTTTTAATATGCTTAATACTTCTAAAATAATCAAAACAATTAATTATATCAATATTTTTTCGTTGCAAGAGGCTCCTTGTGTCCCACTTAGATGCCTTGCCCACGTTAGCATTCTAAAACCAAGGAGAGGATAGAAGGGAAAAAACTTCTTGTAAAAGCATAAATCTTGGAAAAATAATTTATTTTCAGTGCATGAAAGACTAAATTTCAAAAAATATTGTGTGTGTGTGTATATAAGCTAATATGTGATCATAATACAACTTCAAATGGAATGAAAGGGTGCTAAATAATTTTATAAAGCAATAGTATAATTATCAAATCAAACAATAATAGGACTCATAATTGAAAGCAAACAAATGTAAGATTGCCAACTAATGAAGATGGAAGGAGTGAATGTCCCCTTAGCTGATTAGGTGTTGACGTAAATGGAAAGAGTAAAACGCAGGTAAAAGAAACAAAAACTTGGGTTGAAACAATGTACCTTGAGGCATGTCCATGTGTTGATGATTCTTAAATATGATGGATTTGCAGCCACCTAAAGAAGGAAAGGGACAAAATGCATAGGGAAAGAGACGACCACTTGAATGGAAAGTGTTGCGAAGCATAGAAAGAGAATCCCAAAAGTGCAGAAAACAGCACCATGGCCAAATGGCATAACCTTAACTAGATTTGGTTGGTGTTTGTGATATGTTTATATATTAAAAAACAAGATTAATCAATTTAATAAGAATTTTATGATTTATTTAAGTTTTTTGAGAAAAAAATGGATGGATAAAATCAAATATGGAGGACAATAATACTTTATAGTTATTTTTTTGTCCCAATGGCAAGCCACTTCTGATTATGCAAAATAACGAGGGCAGCAATTCGTTTGGGCTGCATCGCCAGGAGGTGGTGACCACCTTCGTCTACTTTGTAAAGAAAAATCAGGTTCCAAGTCTTGATGTCACAGTTTATTATTGATGGCAACTCTACATCTATATCTCCGTTCACATAAATATTTTGAACTTCAGTACTCCCGACACGAGTGTAATGGAATTTCTTTTAATTATAATTGCATGTTATCGATGCAATAATCTGCCGTATTAGAAGTAAGAAAATTAGAAAAAGGATTAATTGTGATCTAAAAAGTCAACAGGACGACGAGCAAGTCTGGACTATGTCACTCAATCAATCTAAATTTTTAATGAGGTTGATTATAAAATAAATTTAACCTAAGAATGATCCATGTTTCAAGTCAATCTAATCCTTGATTAACTCTAGATTAGATTAGATTAACTCGTAAAATGTATCAGGTTCTCCAACTAAGGTTTGAGGTAGATGTCTTATTTTTTGTAATAAAAAAAGTGAAGATACTAGAAATTGTTTTCATTGGAGAAGAGAGAGAGAGAGAGAGAGAGAGAGAGAGAGAGAGAGTTAGGTTAAGCCAAAAACATTTTCCATTTCGCATTTATACAAATTTGAAAGAATTTTACCCACTTGCATTGGAATTGAAGTAAAAAAAAATGCATGCAGAATAAGTAGACGAGAAGTCGTCATCAAAAGGTTACAGACACGACTCCAATCATATCATGTACGAGATGAACAATTAATGTTAGGATTTTTTTAATTAGTACAGTAAATTAAAAGAAATTAAAAGTGAAGTTACATAGTATCAAGAAACAAAAATGGATGAAATATTATAATTTCAATCATGTTATATTTTAAAAGCATAGTATTTATAAAAGAAATTAAAAGTGAAGTTACATAGTATCAAGAAACAAAAATGGATGAAATATTATAATTTCAATCATGTTATATTTTAAAAGCATAGTATTTATAAAAGAAATTAAAAGTGAAGTTACATAGTATCAAGAAACAAAAATGGATGAAATATTATAATTTCAATCATGTTATATTTTAAAAGCATAATATTTATAAAAGAAATTAAAAGTGAAGTTACATAGTATCAAGAAACAAAAATGGATGAAATATTATAATTTCAATCATGTTATATTTTAAAAACATAATATTTATTAAATATTATGCTTTTAAAATATAATAGGATAAAATTCTAATATTTTATTTTAATTAGTTGACTGGTTGGATTTAGTTATATTAATGGATTGATTGTTTCATGTAAAATTTATAATTTTATAAAAAAATTTTAATTAATTTTATAAGTTAGAATATATATTTTTATCCAACTTGTTGACTTAAAAATAAATTCTAATTAAAATCTTAAAAAGTTACTGTAATAATGTGTAATTTTAGGAAGTCATAAGTGAGTTTGTTATATTAATATAAGCCATCAACCTTTAAATATCAAAAATCTTTCTAAAACCTTTTTAGTTTTAACAATTTAAAGATTTTCATTATTATTTTTAGAATTAGTTAACCAATTAAATCAAAAATAGCAAAATGTCCTTTTAAACAGTACAATGCTAAACTTTATTATTTTATCAAATTTTTTTGAATTTATATTAATTTTTGTAATTAATTGTACTAATTTTTAAATTTATCCTTAATGTTATAAGTGAAATATGTTATTGAAAAAGAAAAGGTTGCATCATATGTTAATACAGCTAGTTATTCTTTTAAGAAAAAGTTGTATTATGCTTGCTTCGCCTACAGTTCCGCCCCTGACTATATGTGATACATTCTTTAAAGTAAAATTATTTTGATGGTTGCTAAGATCAGTGGATTGATTCAAGACATTGTTTAGACCAAGTTTCATTCAAAAAAAACAAAAGGAAAAGATGACCACGTAACCTAGTCAGAAAGCTAGATTGATCGATAGTTTAAATAATCAAATCAAAATTAATTAATTTTTTAAAAAAAAGCTATAATTTTAATTTTTTTAAAAATTTAATCCAATCAAAACTAACCAACTCCAGCTATAACTTGGAGATTACACTAATTCAATGTCTAAGTTACCTTGAATAACTACTATTTTGATGCCTTCACGTTTAGCTCTAGAAAATAGAACTTTTGGTGAATTTTTTTATTTATTTATCAAACACATGGAACCTAATGGAAGATTACATGTCAAAAGTAATTGATGGTATTGTAACTAATAAGTTAATTACTCTTAACACTGTAAAACTTCTCATATTGTTATCACATTGTGTGATTTACCAAACTATGCACTTGATATTTATTTTATTGTCACCATTACTCTTCAACCTTGAAAAAAAAATGAGAAGACTTGTGCGAATATGGTCATAGGCTTCTTACTATGAAATTTTATATAGTTTAGGCAACTCAATTTTGTGATTAATTACTCTTAAAAAGCAAGGCAAATGAAGGAAAGAGTTTATTAAAGATGTGACAAATCTTTTTATATACACAAAATTCATAATTGAGGAGCCACGAAATTTTTTATATACTATTTTATGGGATCTAACGAAGCTTGATTACTTTCAAGATTTCTAAGTTTTTCTTTTTATTCGGAGAACATGCAACTGAAGTTTCTTTTTGAAAAGAAGCTATAGCTATATTAGCGAAAGCTTCAAAATCTTAGAAGGCTATACCTAGCCACTGCCCACTGCCCACCAGGCTTGTTCATGTTTATTGTATTTGATTTAGAGGAATGGTGGTTATTTTTTTAAGGATATAATTTTTTTAAAATATAAATTATATTTTATAAAAATAAAAAATACATATTTTTTTATGTAATTCATATTAAAAACCAACTACATTTTCAAATCAAGCACCAATATCAGTATTATAGTTGAGCGAGTATTGCATATCAAATAATCAATTTAATTTAATAATTTAAGTTATTAGTTAAAGTTTTAAAATATAATTTATATTATTTTATAACATATTTATTTAAATGAAAGTTATTTAAATTTAAAACTTGTATAAGATCACACTACCTTATATTTAATTTTTATCATAATATATAAAGATGGTAAAATTTAAACTCGTGATCATTTGATCATCTACACTCTAATATCATATCAAAAAATTAATTAAATTAATAATTTAAACAAATTAATTAAATTAATAATTTAAACAGTTAAATGAAATTTTAAAATATAATTTATATTATTTTTTAATACTATAAATAATAATGAGGATAACAACGATGTATTTATATTTTAGCTTTTTAATCTTGGGTTTTATACCACAAGGGACACATATGAAATTAGAAGGGACACATATGAAATTAGTAGCGAGTATGGGAGCAAAATAAAAAGTTACAATAGCTGTCATTTTTTAAAATATGGAGGGACACATATGAAATTAGTAGCGAGTAAGGGAGCAAAATAAAAAGTTACAATTATTGAATAGCTGTCATTTTTTAAAATATGGTTTTTTCCTGGTTATAAAACCTTCATGTAATCAACTTAGTGACTTGTTAACTCATAGTTTTATTTATATTATATTTTATTTTTATTTAAAACATTATATTAATAAAAAAATTAAAGAGTTTAATTATTAAAGAGTTGTGATTTTCTAAAAATATAGTTTTTTTTCATAATTATAAAACCTTAATGGGATCAACTTAACAACTTGTTAACTCAAAGCTTTATTTGTATTATATTTTATTTCTAGTTAAAACATTATTTTAACAAAAAAAAATTGATTAATTTAACCAAATCCACTTCACTTATTTAAAGTGTTATCTATGTATTATTTTTATTATGTTTTCTTCTTGTTAATAAATATGAGGTAATCTAACGGAAAACAACATCCTTACTAATGGAATGAATTAATCATATATTTGGTTCAACACTTCATATTTTATTTATTTTTATATATTTTAAAAGTGTTTTTTAAAATATTATTTTATTTTTTATTTACTTCAAATTAATTTTTTATATTTTCAAATCGTTTTAACCTATTAATATTAAAAATAAATTTTAAAAAATAAAAAAATACTATCTCAATAAATTTTAAAATAAAAAATATCTTGAAAACCAAATACTTTCACAGCACTATACAAACTCATCACCTAAATTAATTTTATTTCTAGTCATCTTTTAAGCTGAATTTTATAATTTTATATATGCAAGACCCAGCCCAGTCCACAATACTTGTAGACAAAAAGCATAGAATTTAATAGCTTAATTATTTATGTTTTAAATTTATTTTTAAAAATTATCCATTTTAATTTTATAAATATAATAATCATTAAAAATTTATATAATTATTAATTTTAAAATTAATTAAAATATATATAACCTAATCTCAACATCCATTTCACTTGAAAAAAAAAAGATGAAGAAAGAAGCATGAAATGTAGATGAAGCCCGTGTATATCAATTATTCGAGAATAAAATTGAAGGAGCAGCTGGGGGGGGGGGACCGGTTATAACAGAGAGAGTTGCAGCAGATGAGGCAGAATAAATCAGAACTCACGAGAGAAGGACAATGAATGCCAAGTCGCATCAAATGTGATCTTCTTGATTTCTTCACGCCTTCGTGTCTCACCTTAGGACACACATTCATCTTCACCCCACTCTGTTATTTCTTACATGTCCCAGATGATGAAGAAGACGACGACGAAGAAGATATACACCCACCGTCCTGTTTTCTTAGCCAAACGGGTACTGAAATCCTTCTCCAATTTGGGTCTATCAAAATAATATCATTTATTAAAAAGAATAATAATAATAAATAAATGGGATTTCACTTAAATTTTGATGAATTAACTTGATCTTAGGTTGATTCTACTGAGATTCTTGCCTAGTTTAATATAAAACTTGCTCGGGGTAGATACTTTAGTACGAAATCATCATATTGATCTATGATGATTAAGCTGGATTTATTTTTTGTGCTCCGAGCCAGCTGCCTTGAGCTCAAAATTTGAAATCTGGCAAACAAAGGTACAAAGGGAAACTAGCAAGTAGCTTCACCTTTTAGTCTTTTCCAAACCTTTAAATCCAGCTGCTTTGTCATTAATAATAAAGTTTTGTTCATTTAAATTCAGATTCGCCATCTAATGATTCATCACAGTCAACTGATGTAATGGGAATCTTTTTCTCCTTTTGGTTGTTTCCCTTTTATCTTCCCTGGGGGGTGGTTTGTGAGTTTTATGGGTTTTTTTCACAGTTAAAAAAAATGGTAAAGCAATAGTATTTTCCGAGTACCAAATATTATTTACAACTCTTATTTTATGGTTTTTATATGGAAAACATGAGTTGCAAAAGGTATCTATTACTTCATACAAAATTAAAATTTAGAATCCCTTTTTTTCTTTTTTCTTTTTATTTTTTTTCCTCTGCAATCCCCCACACTTTGCGAAACATTCCTAAAACACTACAAGATCACCCTTTTCTCTCTCAACCATGAGATCACCAACCCCTACCCCTGCAATTTATTTTGAATCAAAACATCTTGTTATTATTATTATCTTCATCTTCATTCTATATTTAGAGATATATTCACTTTTTGTTGATATCAATTTGATATAATTTATACTAACGTGAATCATTTTAAACAACTTCATGGGTTAAGGATAAGCCTAGACTTGCATGTCTGGATTTTGTTTTATTTTTATTTTTAATATTTTATAAGGATGGATAACTTATCATTCACTTTTATTTTTTTAAGAAATTGTTTTTGCAAGAAACATGTTGTTTACAAGCTGATATTTAAATTGGGATAATATCTTTTTCATCCAAAAAAATATAAATTTTAATTCAAAAATATCTTATAAATAACCTCGAGACACCCATAAATCAATACATCATCTCAAAATACCTAAAAAATATCCAAAAACATGAAATCAAATCAGATCAAAATTATCTTTCTCTATTTAAATTCCTTTTGACAAACAATGTTAATGTTTTAAATAACCATCATCAAGTTTTTTTTATCTCATAAAACATGTTAACATCAAAACAGATCCATCTTTATAATTGAAAATAACTTGAATAATAACTTTCTTTGTTGCAATTGTAATTTCACAATCACTTTCTTTCTTTCCTTTAATAAAAAAATATTATAAATAGATTTTTGTATAAAAACTAATTTAAAAAAAAAATTGAAGGGATCTTAAATTGTCTAATTTATATTAATTTTAAATTTTGAAAATCTAAGTGTAGTTATAAAATATTTTTGGCATGTTTTTTATCTTTGGTTTCTTTTTCATTTCAGTCTCTTTCCTTTCTATTTTTTTATTTTCTAAAAAAAAACAATTAATTTTTAATTAAGATTAAATCGTCTAAAATAAAAATTTAAAAATCAAAATAAATTATTAAAAAATGGATAGTATATCTATATTGTTCAGTGAGTGTATAAACAATATCAAGTCAATAGTATTTAGCTTACGTGTTTTAGTTTTTTTGTTAATTAACTACTATATTGTTCCTTTAACATAACAACAATGTCTCCTTTGCAATATAATATAAACTTTATCATTTATGGAGAATGACTCTTACTTTAAAATCATTTGTATGTAACGTAGTGTATTGAATCTTGCGATAAAAAAATAGTTTACGAATGTCGAGATTGTGTTGCTTTGGTTAAAAGTAGCCTACCATTTGAAGGGTAGCTAGAAAAAAAAATAAAAAAATACTCGCCAAAACCAACACTACAAAAGTCTAAAATCTTGACATCGCAAGACATGTTAATTTCTAAACAACTGGCGCAAGCTCCAAGTTGCATTAGTATATCACAGGATTTTCATCATATCAAGCACATGGAGCCCATAACCCTAAATCTTGAGAAAGATCAAGCTGCCTCAATATTAAATTAATAAGGCTTATAATTAACACTTTGATGAAGAAATAATTTCTTATAAAATAGTTTAATCATTGGATGTAATAATATTTTGAGTTGCATAGGATACAAAATTATTAAATTCAATTCTAGATCATGAGGTAGATTAATACACTTGAATCAAATTAAAAATATTATTTTATTTAAAAAAATATAAAACAACTACCTTTAATATATATATATATATATATATATATATATATATATATATATCAAACTCAGGAATATGCAGTGAATTAGATAAAGAGTTTAAGCTAAACTATCTTTTGAACTGAAAAACATGTCCAAAATAAAACTCTAGGGGAGAGACAGGCTCCTAGCTAGCATTAATTGGAGCTCATAAACATGTTTGGACAGGGACAAACAAGATGTTGTTAGAGTAATTGCATCACATGACATCTGATAACAAGAGACAATAACAAGAAATCTACACATAATCCCTCATGAATCACATATTCCACCAATATAATATATTCTTAAACCTTGAGCTTTCATGCTATTATAACCATTAGTTATAGAATCCTGTTTGGAGGACGACATGGCTCAAGACTTGTATTAAAGGCTAAACGGGTCAATCCAAATTATTATTCTTAAAAAAAAAATATTTTTTAAAATGAAAATTATATTGTTTAGATAATAAAAAGTAGTTAAAAGCAAAACTTTTCTATACCAAAACTTTAAATTAAGACTTGATGAGTTAATATAGGTTTTGGGGTTAGTGTGGTACCGTTATAAATATTTTTGAGATAGCCATAACTTCAAAAATTATTTTATTTTTATTATTTATTTGAAATTATGATAAAACTTTACTTTTTTTCAAAAACTATGATTTATAGCTTTTTTTTAATTTTTTTAAATTATAAACATAAAAACTATCACAATATCAAATAAATACATATTATTACAATTATAAACTATATAAAAAAAATATAGCACTAGCTAGCTTAGTGTTCCATTACTCAAGTAAAGAAGCAATGAAAAAACAAGAAAAACTAAAAAGAAATAATAAAAGTTTTAGTGACAATTATTTTTTTAATTTTTTATTTAAAAATATATTAAAATAGTATTTTTTATTTTTTATTTTTTTTAATATTAAAATAATTTAAAAATAAAAAAATTATTTTCTTATAAAAATATTTTGCTATCGCAAAAACAAACGTGACTTCGACGCGGTAATGGAAGTAGTGACTTGTCATTGCATTATTTTTTATATAGAATATTTCTCGGTGACAAAACAGTGAAAGCAAGCCTAAATTATACAGCTTGTGTTTGTTGTTGCCCATTTTCATTGGATATGAAAAGAAAACTAAAAGAAAGCAACATATTGATATAGTTCTTCAGTTTCCCATTATTTAAGACAACAATCAAGTTCGGACATTGTTTTTGTTGTTCTCTTCTATCTTTCTCAGTGTTTGTGAGAAATGGGGTCCCCTGTTGTGTCTTTGTAGGTTATTGCTACCACCCCCAAAAAAGTTTTAAGGAAAGAAGGAAACTTTCTTAAAGCTGAAGCTTGTTCGATTGAGATGGGAATAAGCAGACCTCATAAGTCCAGTAATGGAGTTTCTACCAGATGGGTTTTTCTCTTCTGCATTGCCAGTTTCTTCTTGGGTGTTCTTGTTGTTAACAGGTAACGTTTCTTTCTCTCCTTTTCTTGTGTGAATTTTTTGAAGATCTTATCTTTTTGAAGTGATCGGCTGTTAGATTTGTTGCTTATCTTAGTAGGATTTGGAAAGTTTAACTTTGCTGTTAGTTCTGTTTTTGTGCTTTTGTTACTTTATGCATAGGATGGAGAATCTTGCATGGTCTCTTGTGAAATCATATGCAACATGTACTCTTTTTGTGTAGCTTTCGGCTGTAATTTAATGAATTTGAGGGCTTTTTATTGGAATCCATGTAAAAGATTGGGACTTTTTGCTGTTCTGGCCTTCTGGGTCTACAGAATTTCAAGTTATAGGTGAGGTGGTGGAGATTGGACGTTTTCTCTTTTAGCATGTCACCACATAATGAATTGATAAGCGTGTACCCTTGCTGGAGCAAGGCGTCTGTTGACTAGATTCAGATGGTTTATTTGTTTTCTTCAATGGTTTACCTCATCTGCAATATTATTGAGTATTTTGAAATGCCTGAGATTTAAGGTGAAGAATGAGCATAGTTTTCCCGGGGTAATGAATTCTGAGTAAGGAGAATGTTTTAAGTATTGATTTGGATGGATAAGGTCATACATTGCTGGAAAACCCAAAAATTTACTGGTTGGCCAGCGAGGAAATGACAATCTACGAGCTGATGTGTTTCAAAAAGAAAGTCATTGGGTTGGTGAGTGGACTAATGTCAAGTAGCTGAAGAGATTTTGGTTGGATATTGGTGGTGGAACAAGTCCGGAGCAATTACCAAGTGATTATCTGCAAAGTTGGAAATTGAGCCCATTCTTAAATTTTGATGTATGGAGATATTTCCGAGTTGTTTTTTGAGAGAAATCAGCTATCATATTTGAATGTTAAATTTTGGGTTTATTTATTAAGAGGAAGTTCTTAGTGTGATCTGCCTGGTAATGCTATAAGATTGACATTCGTTCTTGATAATTAGGGGTGGAATTTTTCAAGGTTTGAAGTTCGGGGTTAAGATCATGGCAGCCTTCTTTGATGTTGGTTGACTTCAAAACAAAGTTTCTTTCTTCTCTTTCTGACTCAAATGCCAATGAAGACATGAACGAACTGCAATCAGTATGAAAAACAGAATGAAGCTCATAACATTCAAGTTAGTTGATATCAAAAGATAGTTTCTTTCTTCTCTATCTGATGCAAATGCCAGTGACGATATGAGCTAATTGCAATCAGCATGGAAAACAAAATGATTCTCATAACAATAGTTTTTTTTCTTCTTTTTTTGATGCGAATGCCAATGAAGACATGAGTTAATTGCAGTCAGCATGGAAAACAGAATGATTCTCATCACATTTAACTTGAATGATGTTTCAACAATAAAAGATACAGAATAGTTGCCATCCCTCACTTATTGCAATGTCATTGAGAAGTGTATCTAAATGTTGGTTTGAGAGCTCATAAACCTTCATTTTCTATATAATGCATCTGATCAGTTTTTCTTGTTCGTCAAACCAAATGACAATTACATGCAGTGCTGTGTAAAGCCAAAATGCAATGTGAAAAAAAAGGCAGCAAATTAGATGAGACTTGCTAAGTGATTCTACTTCGAATGAACCAGTGAAAAGGAGTCCAACTTTTGTTGCCACTTTGCTTAACACTGTATCTCAAGCTGCTGGATTTAATGTAGCATGACAGAGTATCTTGCAGTTGTACCTGGTGCATTCTATTGATCATGCATTGGATTGTTTCTAAGCTTTTACTGTTTTTCACTTGTGCTTCTGCTACCTTCATCTATAAATCCTACTGCAATTTTGCTCTAGTATGATTTTCCACTTACATGTGTTCTATAGGTTTTGGGATATTCCAGATCCAGGCCAAATGGACGATGAAGCTTCATCTCTGAAGAAGGATCAATTAACAGCAGAACATCCCCCAGTTGATTGTCAGAAGCAGGCAAGTCAAGTTACTAAACTGTTACGTAATCTGGCAGTAAAATGTGTGGATCATACTGTTTATGGTATTGCAGGAGAATGCTGTTCAGGGAGGAGACATCCTTTCTCAGGTTTCTCAAACTCATGATGTAATCATGTGAGTTTTTATAGCCAGATGACTCATGTAATTTAGTACACATGAATTGCCCAAATAAATAGGCTATTTGTTTTAATAGGTTCTGTAACTTTTAATTGAAAGAGGAGCATTAAAGTATCAAATCATGTAATACCCTCATAATGATGATTACAGGGCACTGGACAAAACGATCTCCTCAATAGAGGTGCAGCTGGCTTCAGCAAGAGCTGCAAAAAGTGACAGTGAGAATGTATCTCCAATGGTCATAAAATCAGGAAATGAGCATTTGAAGGAGCGACCAAAGGCTTTCTTTGTCATGGGCATAATTACTGCATTCAGCAGCCGGAAGCGAAGGGACTCAATTAGAGAAACTTGGATGCCCAAAGGTTAAATTCAAATCTTACCAATCCTTCTCTGATGTAAACCATTAGTAGCTTTGACAAGTCAGTAGATGCTTATGATTTTTATTATTTTTTACTCTAGGAGAGGAGTTAAAGAAGTTGGAGACAGAAAAGGGTATTATAATACGATTTGTTATAGGACACAGGTATGTATTCAAAGGGCTTGTGGTTGTGCAATAGCTCAATGTTGAAGTTTGTTGATACAGACCTTATTAATTACGCTGAAATCTTTTGTATTTGACAGTGCATCTCCAGGTGGTGTTTTGGATCGTGCTATTGAAGCAGAAGACGAGCAACACAAGGATTTCCTCAGACTGGTATGTTATGGTTAAGCTCCATATGATCTGTTTGACCCTTTATCTCCACCCAACTACCATGTAAAGACTATGAAACTATTTGCAAAATCAGTTCATGAATTTGGCCTTTACAGCATTCCCTCTCTTGAACCCCGTGTGGAAACATTTGCCTAGTTTTCCAATCCTTGCCCTAATTAATGATAAAAATTACACTTGAATGGAAAAAATGTTTTGAACATTATTGAAAAAGTTGGCCCTTTTGAAAGCCAGAGCTACTGGTTTGGGAAAAAATTATTCTGAAATGTATTTGCCAGCACTTTTGACAGTCAAAACAAGTTTTCAATTGTTTTTCTAAATTGCTTATGCAAAGTTACCATAATATGTTTTGCAGAATCATGTAGAAGGTTATCATGAATTATCATCGAAAACACAAATATATTTTTCAACAGCTGTTGCTATGTGGGATGCTGACTTCTATATTAAAGTTGATGATGATGTACACATAAATCTCGGTTAGTTTACTTGAATGCTTTAATTCTCTCAAGAATGGGGCACAAAGAGATGTATTTTGGTATGGTCATTTGATTTTAAAATTTGACAGGCATGGTCGGCTCAACCTTGGCCCGTCATAGATCAAAGCCTCGTGTTTATATTGGTTGTATGAAGTCTGGACCTGTACTAGCACAGAAGTAAGCATTCAGATGGAAGCGAGTTTTTGAACTGTATTATGTTCAGATTATTTAACCTTTGTTACTCATGTACTTCTGCATTCCATTTGTAGAGGGGTCAGGTACCATGAGCCAGAATATTGGAAATTTGGTGAGGAGGGTAACAAGTATTTCCGGCATGCAACAGGGCAAATATATGCAATTTCCAAAGATTTAGCCACCTATATCTCAGTAAATAGGTAAGTCCCAGTGTTGTACCATCATTCTATTTGGATACCATCCTTTTGAATGGCTGGTGCATGGCATTTCATCTGCAGACACATACTTCATAGATATGCAAATGAAGATGTTTCACTCGGCTCTTGGTTTATTGGTCTTGATGTTGAGCACATTGATGATCGAAGTCTCTGCTGTGGGACTGCACCTGGTAAGATTGATGCAAATATGTTTTTCTTTGTTCCCTTCCTGCATGACATGCTTTTAATATTTTGATAGCCTCTTCCCTAGCACATCAACCGCAGCAAAATATCATGCTAGACATGATTTTTTATCTTGTTCAAAAATGCTTGCATTTTACACTAAATTCTGTCTCGTCAGAGTCAAATAAAAGATTCTTCACTAATGGAGTTGCAATGCTGTGATAGACTGTGAGTGGAAAGCCCAAGCTGGGAATCCTTGTGCTGCATCATTTGATTGGAGTTGCAGTGGCATTTGTAAATCGGTGGAGAGAATGGAGGAAGTGCATCAGCGATGTGGGGAAGGTGATGAAGCAATCTGGCATACAAGTTTCTGAAACTTCCCTCCTTGTAACATGGTTTTTATATGTGTGATCAAGGCTGTTGGTTTAGACAACACTGCGTGCCGAATTTTTGCTGTGGATGCCTCCGACGGTTGGTGCATGATTAAAATCATTACTGCACATACAGATTGTCAAGTCAGGAAAAGAGATATGGTTAACATATTGTAGTTCCAAAGACTGACTTGTTGCTGCTAACCAAGACATCAAGAAAATTAATCACTACACATACGCAAGGAATTGTAGGAAATCACAATAGCTAAATTCTACAAAACATGGATGAAGCAGGTCAAATGTGGCTGCACATTCTGCAGGATGCATGGTGTTTTTCCGTGAGTTCTTGTTGTTAGATTGAATCCAGGATGGAAATGGATGTGTGCACAAGATCATCTTCCGAGTATATATGTATCTCTCCCTTGTCTAATGGCCAGGTTTCTGGCAATACTGAATTACTCAGTGGGCTAAGAACTTAGTAGAGGTGCTAAGATCTGTTTATAACTTGATAATTAAGGGTTTTACTATTTTAATCAGAGATGCTTCTCTTATTTGTTTATTTTTAAGTTTAAATATTCTTGCTAGCATTCATATAAATTTATAGATTTTTATTTTTTTGGAATACACTAGATCAATATAAACGGAGGATCGTCTCTAAAACAACTTCTAATAACAAAAACAATTAAAAAATGTTTCTTGTATTATTTTTTTTCTTTTAAAAGCATATATTTTGATTTTGTAAAACATACAGGGCACAAGAATGAAGACGAAGCAAGCAAATTTTATGACTTGATCAAGAGTACAAGGCATTCATTCACACGAAAAGAGTTGCCGGCGAAAAAATATTTTCGTCATATTAATTGCACGAACTCCACGAAAAGTGGTCGGTGAGGTGAGATGTCATAATCAGCATAGTCTGGCATGATATACTGTGTTTTAAAAATATTTAATTCTTTTTATTTTTATTTTAAATTAATATTTTTCTAGTATTTTTAGATTATTTTAATAAATTAAGTTTGGCAGCAGCCAATTCAGTTCACACACATCCATCTCGGCCAAAATTGTATCTTTGAATTTGTGCCAGGTGACTAGATTGGATTGAATCGAGAACCACAAGAGCCTTTCGAGGCCAGTGTATGCAGCAGCCATTAGGAATGTTTTGCACCATAAACCAACACATCAAGAAGATTTTCATACGCAATCTTTCATTTCTCCATGAAAATGATTGAACAAGATAAATAATTTCATTTTTCATTCAAGAATAGTAATTAAAACCGGCACGATCCAAATCCAATCAATTAAAATTATTGTCATTTTAATTTTTTAAGAGTTAAAATGCCATCATTTGAAGAAATATTAGATTTTTTTTTTATTTGGATATTGATTTATCCTAGTTTTATAAATTTATTTATTAATCAGCCGAGATCACTCGAGCAATCTTTTGAATTTTTAAAAAATTCAGTTCTGTATCAAGACGCAGAGTCATGCTGTATTTAATAAACATACCTTTAGAAGTGCTGGTCATGATTCTTGATCATGCCCTCGGCCACCGCCATTTAGGCAACCTTCTTTTTCATATTTTTATGTCCATTTTCTGACGTCAGACCGATTACAAGCAAGCCATGTCAATTCTCCAATGGAGGCTAAGGATCCTTTCACATACAGTGTTGACATCTTCTGCCGAGAGCTTGTTAGGCATGTCTCTCACTAGAAAGAAGCCCACTCAAAAGAAGCCACGCCTCCCCTTTTCCCCTCAAGAAATGCATGAAAAGGACTCTTACGAGCATGAGGAAATCCTGGCTCGCCATGTTTTTGTTTCTCAATTATGCACAGAAACTATGTTGCTCAAGCGAGCAAAACAAGCGTTAAAAGTTAAAACTCCACTGTGAAGGAGCACTAGCTTTTTTTGTTTTAGTTGTTTATTTTTTTAAAAAATTATTTTTAATTATTAGGTGGGTTCTGGTGCCAGGTCCCGATCATTGCAGTAAAGATTATTTTAAAAATATATTTTATTTAAAATATTTTAAAATAATATTTTTATTATTTTTTAAATTTATTTTTAATATCAACAAATTAAATTAATCGAAAAATTAATTTAAAATAGGTAATCAAATACTACATTTAAAAACTTAAATTGATGCCCGACTTCTTGACCTTTCACTGTGCTTGAGTTCAAATTATAAATACCCCTGAATACCTGGTTATTTTAACTGACATCCTTAAATTATAAATTAATGTTTTCAAATTAATTAATATTTAATTAATGTTAAAAGACGAAAAAATCTCATTAATTACCTATGCAATTACAAAAAAACCCTTGAAGCCAAGATTGTTTTTATTTTTTTTATCCCAAGTCATATTTATCAGTTTACTATAGATGACTAAAAAGATAATTATATTCTTTTTTGCCAGCTTTGTAATTTTGATTCCTGAGTCAATTACCGTGCTTTAAGAATGGAAAATATAATTATATTATAGGATAATTTTTTAATGATTAATATACCATATAAAATAACCAAAACACCCCTTATACAAAAGTAATTGGCTTTTTAAGAAAGGACAAAATCTTCATTTCACTATTGCAGTGAATAGCATATTGAGTTTATGTGCATAATATTTTCGTCTTCAGCTTTATTTATTATTTATTTATTATGCAATGCATCCATTAAAAATCTCTTCCAACAAACACTTTCTTTGATCTATATTAAAAAATAAGAATTACAAAATGGAAGGTGGATAAAAAAAGATAAATAATGACCAATCCAATTTTCTCTATTAAAAAGATATATAGAAAGAATGAAGGTCTATTTCTTTAAATTAGAGAGATTATAATATAATAAAAATATAAAGAATTTTTCCTTTTCTTCATTGTCTTATTATCTTCATTTTCTTTGTAAATTTTACTAAAAATATCTTAATTAAAACAACAAAATGATTATAAATACAAATATATAATCTTTTGTATATTTATTTTTTCTGCGATCTTAAATTTAAATTTTATATTTAATAGTATTAATAATTATTAAAAATTTATTTAATTATTAATTTTAAGAAGCATGAAAATTTAATTTTCATGGGGGTGGCAAACTTATTCAAACACCCTTAACGTTAATTAAAAAAAAAAAATGTTGATAGCATTAATCTATCGAAACTCGTTAAAACCTCGCCATATATTTTATAAACAAGAAAAGCCAAACCGAACCCTAAAACGTGATAAATGAGATAGGAAAGGCCAGACGCGGTGGCTAGAACTATGACCACTGACCACAGACCATATCTCCCCCATATAAGAGGACACTCTCCACACATTCAATCCCTCACACATGACAACAGAACAAGAGAGAAGACAACTGTTGAACAGAGATAAGACACCAATTTTCTATCTTTGTTTCTGTGTATAGGATAGAAGAAGTTTATCCACTTGTTGCCATTTATCTCGCAACATTTGCCATTTATCAACCTGTCCCAAAAAAGGGCAAAATGGAAGTGACATTTTGTAGCTAATGGTATTATTACAACAACACAGTTTGTGTGGTACCAGATAGAAAAAAAAAAGGAGAGTAAATATTGGGCCTACAGTAATCTAAATAACATCTCTATCAGCAGCTTATCTTTGAATCCTTATCCCTTTCAAACAACAACAAGAGAGTTTTTAATTTGTCGTTTCAATTCTCTTGACAGTTCCTCTACAAACCCCATATCTTCTTTTGTCATCTTTTTTTCTTTAGGGTTGTGGAGGTTGTTTTGCATTGGTTTTTGAGGGGAGAGGGGGAGGGTTTTTTTTGAAAACCCTTGAATAATCCTTTGCTTTAAAGGTTTATTCTTTTGGATTAAATCGAGGGTTTTTCTTGTTTGTTCTTGATTTTCAAGGGATTAATTTATCTGGGTTGTTTTTGGTTTTATTGGTTAAAGATGGCTTTAGGGTCAGTTTTGTTGGAGATTCTGCATAGACCTACAACTGGTCAAGTGTTGAGTGAGCTTTTTATTTTTGCGATTCCTTTGTGGGTTGCTGTTGCTATTGGGGTGCTTGTTGGGTGGGTATGGAAGCCTAAATGGGCTAGCAATTTGAGTAGAGAAATGTTGTTGGATGCTAAACAAGGAGGGGAATTTTCAGCAACATCATTGAGTACCATGATTCCTAGTTTGAATATTTTGAAGTTTCAGTTGCCAAGTTGTGTTTTTCGGGCTGCTGATGATGGTGGGATTCAAACGGACTCTTTCTCTGTGCGACGTGCCCTCAATTCTAAATGCAGGTTAGTTGGCTGTTGTTTCAAATTTAATGTCTTTATGCAAGATGCTCTTAGCTATGGATTATGATTAGAATTTGTGGGATTTGGTTGAATTGGAGAAAAAAAAACTAATATGGTTGAATTTAATCGGGCAGTTCATCAAAAATGGAAAAGGAAAAAACAAATCTAGTGATGGAAGATGATTTGGAGCATTTGTGCAAGCTTGTTGAAGTGAAAGATGGAGGTCCTGCTTGGATTCAAATGATGGATCGTTCTACACCGACTATGAACTATCAAGCTTGGCGTAGAGATCCCGAGGTAGGTTTCCTCTTCTCAAATTGGTGTTGATTTGTGTAATATGTGTAATTGGACTTGTTAATGCAGTCTTGGAAAAGAAGTTTTAGTTACCAATGCCAGTTCTTGCTTTATAATGCTGCTCTTTGGTAGACGTGTGCAACCCTTGTGATTGAAATGGATTGTGTTTTAATGGATTTTCTAGACTGGCCCTCCACAATATCGTTCCAGAACTGTTTTTGAGGATGCAACTCCTGAAATGGTGAGGGACTTCTTTTGGGATGATGAATTTCGAGCCAAGTGGGATGACATGCTTGTACATGCTGAAACTTTGGAGGAGTGCCCTACCAGAGGAACCATGGTGGTCCAGTGGGTGCGCAAGGTGGGAAGAGTGTCCCCTTCATCACTTGTTTCTATGAAATGTTTTGTTTGTGGTGGTTTTTTTACTGAATTTTTTTTTTTTGGGTTCAGTTTCCCTTCTTTTGTAGTGACAGAGAATACATCATAGGCCGTCGAATCTGGGAGTCAGGTCGATTGTACTACTGTGTTACAAAGGTATGTGAAAGATTGGACGAATGAGTTGTATATTCTATTTTTCCTTTTATTGTACTTGGTAGAGAGACAACTTGATTATATACATCTGCTGAGCAATGTATATCATGAAACAAGGGGATTATGAGTTCCATTTAGGGGAGATCTTATGATGTTGAATTATCAGTCTTATGTAGACTTACTGGGATGTCATATGAATATCAAACTTGATTGCCTTGTCTTAGAAGTATGATATTCACGCTACTCTTGGTTTTGAATTTTAAAAGACATGCCTCGAGCAGCACTAGTTGGTTATTAAATGAAGGGCAAGTTTCTAGTTTTTACCCTGTGAGTTAATTGCTGAAGGCACCAGTGAACCTCATCCGAATGTAATGGAAGACAAGCCTGGTTTTGTCTGCTCAAGTCGTGAGCACAAATTAACTGTCCTCTTGTTGCTAGTCTTACTTTCTTTGTGGGGTATTCATGTTTCAATTGGGATGAAAGTGTAATTAGTATTTGATCATATTAGACAGTTACCTCTCCTAGAAACTTATTAGCATGTCCCTTATGTTCTAGGGAGTTCCTTGCTCCTCTGTGCCAAGGCGTAACAAACCAAGGCGTGTTGATCTGTACTATTCAAGCTGGTGCATTCGCGCAGGTAACTTATATTTGAGTTTTCTAAGTTATACACATTTTGTACATTTCTCTTTATAAGAGTTGCCTAGCATGTTCCTTGTGTGATTGAGATGTCTTATCTGTTGGAATGAGCTAGTTGAATCAAAGAGAGGGGATGGTGAGCTATCTGCCTGTGAGGTGATGCTGTTCCACCATGAGGACATGGGTATTCCTTGGGAAATTGCAAAGCTTGGAGTTCGGCAAGGTATGTGGGGAGCTGTAAAGAAGTTGGAGCCTGGTTTACGTGCATATCAGAAACATAGAGCATCTGCCGCACCACTTTCACGAAGTGCTTTCATGGCTCAGATCAACACCAAAGTGAGTGCAGACTACCTGAGATCTTTGGAGACCAGCATTAGTGATTCATCAGAGATTGAAATTCAAGAAACATCTGAGAAACCTGTTGGGCATAATGTGTCTAAGTTTTTAGTCATTGGTGGGGCTGTTGCTCTTGCTTGTACTCTTGAGCGGGGGCTCTTAACTAAGGCTCTTATATTTGGAGTGGCTAGAAAGTTTGCAAGTAGGAGGTCATGATACCGGATTTTTTTTTCTACCTTCATTCTGAAGGCACTGGACGAAGTTGACTGCTCATGCAGTGAAGTGAGAAATAGTCCACTGTTGATCTCCATGCCCCTTTTAGAAGGAATAGAGGCTTCCATTTTTTATTTCCGCAGTTGAGCTAAGCGCAGCTTCACTTCAGGACAGAGAAGGCGAAAAGTTCTTGTAATTGTTGTATTCACAAAATTGAGCAAATTGATGTCATTAAATGATACAAACTGCAGAAATAACAGGAGTTCGAGGTTCTTTTCTTGTTCATTTAAAATACCTTAATTCATTATTATTTTTTTGTGTCTTTTGCTTGATAATTTAGGGCACAAAAGACCCCACTTGGGAAATTGAGAGTGAAATTTGAGCTGAGCTGATAATCCATTCAAGTAGCCACCTTCTGCTAATAGAACCTAATTAAAGCAGAAGTCTTGCTAATAACCAGGCCAAAGACGACCTCCTGCATGTCTTCTCGTTAACTTTCCAGAGATTATTATAGTTGTTATTGCATGATGGAAGCTGGAGAAGTCTTTCTTCTTGACGGATTGGGATATTTCTCCCCTTCTCCCAGAATTTAACAAATATGGAGGTTCTTGGCAAATCTTACGAGTGAAACAGTCAAGGCAGAACAGAAGGCAATTTTCTGAAAAACACTAGTCAACAAAAACCTGCCCCAGCTGCCTTGGCATTTTTAGTGCTTGACCAAAATGAGTTCTCACCTATCCGTCTCATTTTTTAAGAAACAGACATTTTGAACCATACCCTTTCGTTTAAAGACAACAGAGTGAATGGCTATCCTACTTGTTCGAGATTCTCTCATCAGAATTGATTTAAGCCTTGGAGAGAAAAGGGTGGTTGTGGATGCATATTATATAGCATACAGGCCATTTATAGTCAGATCATCTTTTGATTGTTCAAAGGATTCCTGGGTGAAAAGTAACAGGCAAGAGTTCTGTCATTCTATGGTATCATTCCTCATCAAAGAACCTGTCATGTCTGAACTAGAATTTGGGATGTCAAGCATTAGGGTGTTCTTAACTGCCCATGTTGTTCTTGCCCCACATGATACGATCATTTTCCACTCGGTGTAGAACTGAACCTTTTGAATTAATGGTAAACAAATATATTCACATCGGGTCAACAATGCTACAATAACTCTGTTAGATTAGTTGAGGCAAGATTTGCTCACGCATTTCCTTCCATTCCACGAGTTTAACATTTTCCTTTTGTCCCTTAAGAAAGTAAAAAAGTTGACACTTCCCAGTCCCTCACGATGCAAACTTTGTACTAAGCATACTTTCCACACGGTGATGGATACCAAATCTAGTTGTGGTTCTGAGAGCCAGCAGAAGTCCTCAAATCCAGCCGTATTTGATGATTATTTTAAGCATGTTCATCAACACCCGCAACCCTTTCCCGCGCGTTGGTCTCACTTCCATGCAAGGACCTCGTTCTTTACTTTTCAAACTTGACCATGGAGGGCATGTGCAAGCAGGGGCGGAACCAGGGGAGCGCAAGCAGGGTCGGCCCTGCAAAACATTTTAAATTTTTTTATTTTTTAATATTTTTTTATTTAAATAAATAAGTTTTTTAATAATATATATTATTATATTAATTTTAGCCTCCCTGTAAAATATGTCTGGCTGCAAGAGAATTGCATCTAGGTAGGATTAACTTTACAAGCACGAAATTATATTTATATAGTAGTTATTACACTCAGCTTTGTTGTACATGATCTAAAAAAATTGATATTTATTTAGAATCTGATTTAAGATAAAAATATTAATAATTAATTTAATTTTTTTTTTTATATATAAGTTGAGATGTCTGGATGAACTTATATATACCATAACTAGTTTCTGAACCTACTAAACATCCTGAAACCTAATAAATAAATACTATGGAAAAAAATCGAACCAAGATATTGAGATAAGGAATTCCTCACTAAAATCACTAGACACCACTCTTAACTTGGTTTAATTTTTTTCAAATAAAATCATTTTTAATTTTGTTTAAATTTTTTCAAATTCAAAATAATAAAAAGATATTATTTTAGAGAAAATAATTTAACCAACAATTCATGGATAGACAATGTCTACATTTTCCTTCCAAGTTAGACTTATGACACAACTATAATTCAAATAATGTTAATTTTACCCAGAGATTTTTTTGAAAAACACTTAGAATCTGAGCCACTAGTTTTATAGGATCCATTATACTTGATGCATGTAAAAAGTAATTTCGAGAAGAGTATTCGGCAAGATTATTGTTATTTATTACTGTTGTAGTTATAGTTGGATTGGCATTAAATTCCATCTTTATTTCAGATTGAAAACATTGTGCAGAACTTGGAAAATGAGATTGTCAAAACAGAAGATCGAGAAGGAGTGGGGCACAATTCTGTAATTCTCGGGCAACAGCTGGGATGAGCGGTTCCTTGGGTAGAAAGCATCCAAAAGCAGCCAAGAGGTGAAGCTAGGCATGAGCTCATCCATTAATTTTGGATCCCCACATACCTTCCATGGGGGCCAATTCCAAAGCCCATAGGATCTAGAAAAGACTACTTATAGATTGAAGTGGCCCTCCAGTGGCAAATTCCACTAACTGCATTTACAAGCAACAAGGGAAAAGCAAAATTTACTCAATGGTGTGATGGAAGAGGCACGCATGAGGAAGAATTTGCGTACAAAACAAGTTTATTGGACTGAAACAGTTTTAATTGAATGGAGCATTGAATCCTCCTCCTCTTCTCTACTTTGTATATAGTTGTTGCGCTCAATCAAGATAGAGAGATTTATGAGGTCTCATGGACATAATCCATGTAGCAAACTCTCCTGTGGAGGAGGAGGAAACAAATTGTGTCGGTGGTGAAGGCAAAGCTAGAGCTAGCGCCGTTTAAAGCTAATGCAAAAAAACAATTATATGGGCTAAATATTCACCAGACATCTAAAGACTAAAGGCTAACCATGATGGTCTTGATTCTTGTTTTTAGCATCATAACTTGCATGGAAGACATGCCAGTTTGGCATTTTTTTATGCCATGGAGGAATGACTTATTGTGTTATAGATGTAAGAATAAAGTATGCAGACTGAAATTTGTCCTCAGTGATCATCTGTGTAAGATAATTGCTAGCAAATTATAGCCTTTGTTGTTTCAACTTCAAGTTGCTGGCCAGAATCGAACCTTAGGCCTAGGATTAAGCTGTTAATCTGAATTTAGAACAACCATCTTGCTAATTGAACTTCATAGACGGGCAGATTAGAGCAGCAGCTACATACAGAGGGGAGGGGATCTTGGCTCTGATAAGAGGAACATGATTGCGCCATGATTTGCGAGCATCCAAAAAATCATAGCTCACAGTATGCTTAGAGAAGTTAATCCACGATTCATCAATTAAGAAAAAATCAAAATTATTTCAGAAAATTGAGATAAGATCATCAAGAAGAACAAAGAGTATATTAGGCATGAAAAAATAGACTGGAAATAGATTTTCTCATTACTATCACAGCCTCAGATAGATTAATCAAAGAATAATTCCTATCCTTTTCTTCTCTGTAAATTTCCTACAAACGTTCTCAATAGTTAACGATGGTCTCAAAACAGTTGAGCCCATCGAGCTCTGGCGCAAACCTTGGCATCTTCTTCTCTTGTTTCCTAGTCAATGATCTCGAGGAGCTTCCTTGTTGATTCTTGATCAGCTTATCTTCAGCCACCTTACTACTCGAAACCCTCTTGGTATTACCATCCATGGTTGTAAAAGCAAAAGAAGACTTCACTTTTTGGCTCAAGAATTCATTACACAAAGCATCAAAAGAACTGAACATAGAATTCATGATCTCTTCAACAAAATCTTGATCACCCCAAATCTCAAGAAGCAGCTAGTAGAGGATCTTTTGAAAGCTAGAGAGCAAGATTTTGTTGGGCAATTTGAGGAGGAGCAATGTCAAGAAAAGCTATATATAGTGGTAAAGAAAGGAAGGAATCTTGATTGCCTTCGAAAACAAGGCAGGTTGTGCGATTCCTTTTATCTTCCAAGATGGTTGTTGTTCCTTGTAGGTTTCAAAGGCGTGGAATAGTTAATGGCGGCTTCCTGTGGAGCCTACTGGAGATGACCATGAGACGAGACCATGTTCAACGATCAAAAGCCAGCCGCCTGCATGCGTCTTGTCAAACCATGTTTACTTGCTTGGGAAAGTGCTTGGTCTCAATTCAAAATTTTCTTCTGACCTTACTTGAAAAATATCTCAACATGCCTTGCCACTTTTAACGGTCGAGGATTAGTTTGTTTATTATATGATTGTTGTTGGATTGTCGGTCCAGATATTCTTTGCTTGGTTTTTGGAAAGGTTAAATGAACCAAGATAAATGGGGGCATAAATCAACTGAGTCGGTGGGAGGCAAGGGTTCAGAGAATTAAGAATGTAAGACTTCAATTCTGTCTCTGGCTCTCTGCTGTTCCAAGACAACAAAGAACATTAAATTCAACATGTAACTACTTATGTAAATGAAATCAAATTGACTACTTGGTGTAATGAATCTCATGACTATATAATAATATCATATATCAGGAAAATATAATTTATATGGTCCAATAGAGTGATCAGAAAACTGTTTTTTAGGGGGTGAAATATTCAATTATGAAGAGCAATAAGAATTAATTACAGAATGATTATATATTTAATATTGTTCTGGAAAAAAGCAATCTCTACTTCTCTAGTTGTCATCTCTTAAGCAACTTTGGTAAGAATTATTAATTATATCGTTAAGGATTTATACCAACTAAATTTACCAATCACTTTAACAAGAATATATCCATTGATTTTACAACTTCAAGGATAAGTGAATGACGCAATTTCACTTGTTTATATATCAATTGTTTAATTTTAACTTTCAACCTTATAATTTATCTTTTCTTTCCTGCCACTTGCTTCAAGACCTCGTTGTGTTGGCAGATTTTGTTTAGAGATTTACCATTAAAAAAAAAAAAGGCTTAGGTTAATGGGTAAGTTTTTTTTATATTGACTCATAGGAATTTAGATTATATTTAATCAGTTATCCATGATTAATCGAGTTAATTTTACTATATTAATATTTATTTATTTAACTTAAAATTTAATTAGAGTTAGGTTATGAGTTTTGTTAAATCAACCCATAATATTATTAAGTGATGATAGGAATATCTAATAATTTTCTAGATAGATAGATAAATATATTTTTATTTTCTTGTTTTAATTTTTTTATTAATATTAATATTCGGGCTAACTTAATCGTATTTCTATTAATTTTATATGTTCTAAAATTAATAATCATGTAAACCTTCAATAATTATTATATTAACAACCACAGATTACTTGAATTTAAAATCAAAAAAATAAATTTTTAATTTTTTAATTTTTATTATTAAATCATCTACTATATAATTTCTTGTTTTAATTTTTGTTAAAAGAGATAGTATTTTGATATGTACACAGATTTTTTTATTTTCAACCATGAATGGTTTTCATTCTAAAAATCCAGATTTTGTTTTCAGAACTTGGTCAATCCATTACAGGCTTCATCCTATTCTTACACTTGTTCATATTTCTATCGACAATCTCTTTTATATAGCATTTAATTATTACTTTAAAATATAAAGTTATCTCATTTTTTTTAGCTTTTCCACAATAATGGAGTCTCTCAAATCTCAAATATCATATGGGAAAAAAAAAACTGTTGAGGTATTTTTTATTTTTATGAAAGCCATCTTTGCTTTTGAACTTCCGGTGGCAGCTTCACATCTGTTGTGATTTAGCATGTGTTCTTACAAAAAATATTTTTTAAATTAAAATTTAATATATTTTAAATTTTTTAATATGTTAATGTAAAAAATAATTTTTAAAAAATAAAAAAAATATTATTAATATATATTTTAATATAAAAATTATTTATAAAACACCGCAACCATACGACACCACCTTACAACTTACCAAGTCATGTCAATCTGCCACCATTCGAGGCCATGCTTGGCAGAGTATCAAAAGTATGTCAAAAAGTGACCATCCACGACAGCGTTGGAATCTTCATGATGTCCCTTTCTCGATGAAGTGTTGTGTGCGGTGGTCAATGCGGTGGCATGGCTTTGCTCAACTTTCTTCTTCTTCTTTTTTTTCCTTCTGGAAAAACACGTTGCTTAACAATTTTTTTTAATATTATCCTCTTATTTTGTTTAAGTTTCTATTTTATTCTTCTTGATTATTTGATTTTTGTTATAAAATTTAAATTTGTTTTTGGTTTCACTATTTACTAAAATGCTATTTTTTCTCTTATTTTTCTAATTCAAATTTAATTATTTTTCTTTTGATTATTTATTGAAATGCTATTTTTTTCTAGTTTTTTTTTGTAAAGTGTAAAAGGTTTTTTTTTCACCCCCTTAAATCAAACAATTCTATTTTTTCTCTTATTCTATTTTTATTTACTATTTGGTTCTATTTTTTTAAGATTGCTCTTTTTTATTTTGGAGTTGGTTGTCAAATTATTTTTTTAATTTTATTTTTCTATTTAAGTTAATTAGAAATTAAGCATTATGATTTTTTTTAGTTGGGTTACAATAAGTTTATAATTTAGGTTATGTGTTTGAAAGGTTAATTTAGATGTTGTTACTTTTTATTTTTATTTTTAAATAATAGATTTATTATTTTTAAAATTAATTTTTTCTCTAGTTTTCTCTTTGATTTTTTTTTTTTTACATTTATTTTTATAACTTTTCTTGACATGCCTTTTATTTTGTTGTCCCATATGAATGATCTGACTTGCGTACGTGATTTAGTAAGCTAATCCAGGTCTGCTGGCTTTTTTTCCCATTTTGTTAATTATTTGTTTATTCAAGCTAGTCTTTCTATTGGGTTTGTTGGTAATTAAAACTTACATGTCTTCTTGGTTTGTTTTTTGATTTGTTATAACACCCTTCTAAATAGGTTGTGAGTTTAACAAACACACTTAGATTAACTTAGGTTCTATTTTTTTATTTTTTTCCAACAATACTTGATTAGATTGAAATTTATCATCGTTTAATAAATGTTTTTTCTTTATCCTCGTCACTTTTTTTTCCTTAATTCAATCAATGTTACTCTCTTTTTCTTTTTTGTCATTATTAGGTAAGACAACTTATTCAATCTACCTGGTCTAAATCGCAACTTTTTCTTACTTTTTTTTTTTATTAAAAAAAAACACACTTACTGTCTCTCAACATTCTTTTTTTAATGCTATTTTTGTCCCCGGACCACGAGATTGGTAATGTCTAAAACATATTGAATCGTGGGATATGTTTATACACACACATGTACATATGACATAAGCTTATTTAGTAATATTTATAATAAATAATTTTAAATATCAGAAAATATAATAAAAAATCTAAAAATAAAAATTTTGAAGGCCTCAGTAGGGGTCAAATTAAGAATGTTGAAGTGGTCAATTTTGTGTATAAAATAATTGATCATAGGCCTTTAAGCCTATTTGTAAGATATCATTATTCGGTCTGCAAGCATAGATTAAATTTTGAAAAAATAAAAATAAAAAGAACATGTCCTAACTTTCCCTGGTGAGTAACCTATAATTAATATATGTTGCCATTAGTTTGTCTAGTAGATTAATTACAACCCATCAATCTTAATGTGTAATATGTTGAAATTAATGATGTGATAATGACTTCCAATTGAACTCATGCAAATATTTTATAGCGATTATGAACCATTTTCGTGTTTAATATTATATTGGGAATTGATGCCCTTCATGGATTTTAGTAAAAATCCCATGCGTGTGTGTTATTATACACACGCACGATCAATCTCTGGAGATAATGACAACAATTTTTTTTATTTAGATGAGAGGGGCAAAAAAAAAAAAGAAAAGGGCTATTAATTATATCATGAATCTGGGAATAAATTTTGATGGATATCTCAAAAGAGACTCGCATTTCCTCCAAATTATGATTTAATTTTTTATCAAAATTTTCGAAGTCCAAATATTCTGTGGGAAAAAAAAAACTGCACCATGCACGTATATATAATAGTAGAATTATATTATATTCTTAAGAAGAAAAAAGCTTCTCATAACTCCACATAATTTCATTAATGATATCACGCACAAACTTCAATTCTTGAAAGCCATCCTTTGCTTTTGAACTTCCGATGGCAGCTTCACATCTGTTGCCAATCCAATAGCTTGAAGAAACCTTACAACATACCAAGTCATGTCAATCTGCCACCATTCCAGGCCATGCCTGGCTGAGTATTCAAAAGCATGATGATTATTATGCCAACCTTCTCCAAATGTAAGCAATGCAAGCCACCTTAAACAAGTTTGCAGAACAAAATTATTAGAAATAACCAAATCAGAATGATAAAAGCTAAGAGCAAAAGGTATTACCAATTGTTCCTAGACAAGTCGCCGGTGTTCCACGCTTGCTTTCCCCATAAATGAGAAACTGAGTTTACTAGGCAAGTGATGTGAAAAAACAATACGATTCTCACACCCTGAAATGGTCAGCAGTAAATTAGTTTTGTTGCACAAGAATTAACCTAATTGACTACTGAGGCCTGAGGAGGGTGATATGTGTTTAAATTTTCATGTCCATTTCAATGTCCAGTCACCGATCAAATATGAATGAGTAAATCCTGAGTTTACTAGCAGACAATATTGCCCTTTCATTTTACACCATGATTTTCGTGCCATTTGCCATTTACTTCCAATCAACTTGAGAAATTCATGTTCCAGGAGGTTGCGCTTGATGAAATTTCCAGTATAAAAAAGACATACTAATTTTGGCTATCTCTATATATTTTCATAAAAAAGAAAGAGAGGGGGACATGAGAAGTACATATTCCATACCATTCCCCATACAAGGAAGGGAAATCCTCCCACTGCATATAGCAGAACTCCAAGCGCAATTGGATGTAGAAAGTACGTGTTTTGCATGAACTTGTAAAAGGGTTGCTTCTCTAAATCCCCAACATTGTTTGGCCCTCCACACTACCAAATCAAATATAACAGAATAAGCAGCAATAACAAAATTCAATTTACACTAGGGAATTTGTTCATTTGTGTGCGTGTGAGGAGGATGAACATACAGACCTTTTCAGTAATATAATTATTGTCAAAGAGCCAAGTGATGTGACTAAACCAAAACCCTTCAGTAGGGCTATGTGGGTCTCTCTCAGAATCACAAAACTGGTGGTGGTGTCTATGAGTGCTAACCCAAAAAATAGGATCCCTCTGAAACCAACATGAAGCCATTAAAAATTGAAAACACAAAAAATCAATGAAAGAAAAGGGTAGGGTACACTTACTTGAAGAGCTTGAACCCCACAGTATGCAAAAAAATACTCGAGCCATTTTGGAAGCTTGAAACTCCTATGAGAAAGATTCCTATGGAAAGAAAGAGTGATACCTAGAAGTCCAGTGACAGTACCGATGCCAAGGGCAACCCAAAATGCAGGCCAAGTGAAATAAAAAGGTCCAAACAAAGATAGAAAATGCACCGCCGAAATTACACCAGCATTGACTATATCTGATGAATTCCATTTCCTGCCCCAGAATACCTGCCTTCTTCTCCTCACCACCACATCTGACAGAAAGATTTTCCCGAGGTTCCTAGGCTCAGCCTCTGATAGAGGTGCATTATCAGCATCAGCCAATACTTGTAGTGCTTTTTTTGTACTGCTATAATTCTTATTGGAAGCATCCAAAAGACTTGATAATTTTTGTCTTTTGCATTTGCTGGTTGTTACTGGTAGGAACTTGGGGTTATACTGACCATAATTTACGAGTATAGCAGGTGGAGAACCAAGTTTCTTAGCATGGCTAAAAGGCAGAAAAAGGCAAGGCTTGGATTTGGTTAATGGAGATGTCATCAAAGCCATTGAGACTTAAAAGAAGATGTATTTTGATAGAATTGATTATTTGAGGGGGTTTATATAGAGATGGGTTCGTGGAAGAGGAAGTAATTCTGCCTTTCAAATTAACTAAAGTTTTGCTTTAAAAAAATTATTTTAATATATTTTCAAAGAAAATATAGTTTAAACTAACTCTTTAAAGAATTTGTTTGAATTACATGTAAAATTTATAGATTATTGTTTGCATTGATACATTTAACTTGCAAGCCATAAATATTAATAGACTGTTTATTACTGTTACAGATTTTTATTTTTATTTTGCTAATCAAATAAAAAAATTATTTTCATTATTTGATTTCGTAAAAGATAAAATAACTTACTTTTTATTAATAAAAACTTACTTTTTATTAATAATAACTTACTTTTTATTAATAAAAACTTACTTTATATTTATTTTAGACATAAAAGTTCATCTCATTATAATTTTAGTTAAAAGTAGAATCACATTTAAATTGCAGCATTCTTTAAAACTCAACTAGGCTCCACCAAAACAAAGTATAATTACAAGGGTGGGGCTCATTAATTGAGAGGTACGGCAAAAATTTATGAGATCATGATTCAAGTTTCATCTTACGTGATCATGGAAGAATTTTTTTCATTAAACTCAATTGAAAATAGTCAAAGATGATAATTATTGCTTGCAATCACTATCTATTATCACCATCAACTTACTTTTCAAATCATCAGTCATCAATTATCAGCTGCTTTCACAAACCGCCAAACCATATTCACACCATTACCATCTAAATTTTTTTTTATTTTTATTTTGTATATAAATAAACAATTAAGTTTATGTTAAAATATATAAAAAGATAAAAACCAAAAAATAAAAGAAAGAGAGAGAACGTGTATTAAGAATTTTTGTTTATTTTGAAAATTTTATGTTGTTGAAATAAAACCATGTGTTTTATCTACTCTAAATATTTCAAAGCCACCATTAGTGATTTTTTTCCACTAATAATTAGTATTAAAGCCTTGTTTGTTAGAAAACAGAGGCATTATTAGAATACATCTGAATTTTAAAAGTTGTTAAAAATATGTTTTGATCATTCCATAGTGTGGAGTTCATTCATATGAACTCACCGATGCAAAAATCATATTCATCAGAGCAAGTGGGCAACCACATGTGCCACCTGTAATTTCATCATTATAGCCCATGCGCAACTGACGAGCCCAAAGGAAAAGGACAACTGAGCTACACGCTCTCCATATTTAAGCTGTATCTAGTCGTCGCTAAGCCAAGTAACACAACCAAAAGATTCATGTCTTCTTCTAAGTACAAGAGTGTCGAAGTAATAAATAACCTGGTAAGATCGGGGTCAAATCACAAGGAGGTTAATTGTATAAATTATAAATAACAACAATACAACAATAACAACAAGAATAATAATAATAATAGAAGAAGAAGAAGAAGAAATTGATGAGAACTTTAAGATGGAAGAACAATGTGAGGATTAAACAATGATAACAACAAATATCAAGGTTAGAGGATCCACTAATGGTATTTCAAACAAGTATAGTATAAATTCTTATTATTCAATTGGAAACCATACACAAAAAAGGTTCCAATCAAATTATAAATTGTTAACATGATTACATTAGTTATCTTATTCGAATAATGTTAATAATTATAAATATTGTCAGGTATTCATAGTTATAACTTATATTAATAACAAACAAAGTTCCTTTCATAACACAAGTATTAGTTATATCATACAGTTGAACTATGAAAGTGCATAACTTATTTCAGTAAATAGCATGCATACATACCAAGTTAAAATATAGGTCCCTAAAAAGTCTACAACACCCGACTTTGAGCAAGAAACATGGAAGATGAAGAGTGTGCTCAATATGATGCCTATTTTCAAAAAGAGTTGGAGTCTCTAAAAATAAATATGGCTCACCGTACTAGCTTACTCGAGCAAACACTAAGAAATACCTTTGGTGAAGGTTGTTTTAACCAACCGATCACCTTTAATCAGGCTGATACTATAGTTCAGTCTCAAGAAATAATAAGCAAACATGGTCAAAAGCCTCAATAAAATCTAAAATTTATGTAGTTAGCGACACTAGCACTAGCCCCTACAGTCATTGAGGTATTTGCTAATGAGTCTCACTAAGCTAAGTCATCTAATATCATTGATGAAGCTAAGATAGAGGCGTTGGAAGCCAGACTTAAAGTCATTGAAGGGGTGGACTTATATGACCCGATACAGGCAATAGAGATATGTCTGGTCCCAAATATAGTTGTCCCAAAGAAGTTTCATGTTCCTTAGTTCATCAAATATAGTGGAACACAATGCCTCATGACTCATCTCAGGTTTTATTGTAATTAAATGGTAGAAGTAGTACATGATGAAAACTACTGATGTATTTTTTTCAAGACAACTTAAGTGGAGTAACTTTGAGCTAGTATATAAGATTGAACAACATAAAAATTCATAGATGGAAAGATCTAATTAATGCTTTTGTCAAACAATGCAAGTATAACCTGGACATCACTTTTAACAAAACCAATTTGTCTAATATAGAGAAAAAAAAAAACACAAAGAAAGTATAAGGGAATATGCTCAAAGATGGTGAGAATCAGCTGCTTAAGTACATCCTTCATTTCTGGACAAAGAGATGGTCTCTTTATTTGCCAACACACTCAAAGCACCCTATTATGAAAATGTGATGGGCAGTTCGGCCAAGCAATTCACTAACATTATGGTAGTATATGAACGTATAAAACAAGGCATCGAAAGTGTTAGAATTGTTGCACCTGCCAAGAAAAGAGGCTTCGAAAGAAAAAAGGTTCACTATGTTGAAAATGGCTATAGGATAGGAAAAAGTCATCCCAAAACTACCACACTCCATCCCAAATTACCAATATAAAAAAACTTGAACCCTAAAACTTTCAAGCCAAAAGCGAAATTGAAAATTACCAAAGGGTTCAATAACAACTACCTTCATTACCAGTATCCCTGAGTGAGATGTATCAAAAGTTATTGAGCATCATATAAGTAGCATTATAACCTCTGACACCTATGTAGCCACCTTATCCTAAATGGTATAAGCCATAACTCAATTGTGAATACCATGCTGGTATTGTTGGGCTTAACATCCATACCTGCAACACCTTTAAGAGAAAACTTCTGTAATTAATCAAGGCAGGGTGGATAAAATTGGAAGACACCCCCAATGTGAATACAAACTCGTTGCCTAATCTTGCTTGAAGCATATTTGAATGGAATGTTTAGGGAACTGGAAAGCATCAAAGGTCCAGTATGGGTGTAGAAATGTTACATCAATTTTGAAGGATATAAATTTTGATCGTTGTGTTATTCTACATCATCGTTGAGTCCTTTACATAAAATTTTTGACTTGAGGCTAGTGTGAGAACAAATTCACCAATGAAGTTTACCTTATTATTGTCTTTTGTTTTGTGCTTTTGAACAAAATTGTCTATGTCAAAAGGGCCCTTGTTAAATAAGATCATGTGTTTTCCTGTGTTCATATCATGCTCTTTTTTATTGTTATCACATGTAAATAACATTGTAAGCATAACTTTTGCTCACAAAACTACAACTTGAAGAATCCTTTATTATTTTCTTTTCTTCCAAAACCATACATAACCTCATATATTTTCAAGGATATTTTTTAGGACCTCCAAAGTGAATACAAAAATAAACATCATATTGGTATTTGTATAAACAAATACATTCTAGAAATTCAAGTACTTTCTTAGATAGGAAAATTAAAAGAAAAAAAAAGACAAAAAAAAACAAAGACAAAGAAAAACAACACTACAAGGTGACTCAAAAGCTGAGTTTTATTTGAATGAATAAATCATTTTGCATACGTGTATAAAAGCATGACCTATCAATCCTCAATGCGTAAGTTTGAGATGAGGAAAGACTATTTCTTATAATCCTTTCGCGAGCCTAAAATAAATCATTTGTAATCTCATTTTGAGCCTAGTAACCTTTCTTGAAATAACCTTGACTAGGATCACACCCCATACTAGGGGGTAAATAAAAGAGATTTTAAAGACCATCAATAGAAAAATACTTCATTATCATCTAGACAAAGTGATGAAGATCGATGCTGGAATTGATCATGTCATTATCACCTAGACAAAGTGATTAGTACTTAAAAGTGCATTTTTATCATGGTTTTATATTATCATTTTGCACTTAAAGTATCAATAACTTCTTAACTAAAGCATGTTTTATAATAATATATCTAATAATATAAGATACCTTTAATTTGTGGTAAATGTTCATTTTAAATGCAGGCCTGTCACATAAATGAAAGGATTGATTGATGACTTTAAAAACTTAAATTGCAAGGGCAAAGAGATGACTAAAGCATGTTTTATAATAATATATCTAATAATATAAGATACCTTTAATTTGTGGTAAATGTTCATTTTAAATGCAGGCCTGTCACATAAATGAAAGGATTGATTGATGACTTTAAAAACTTAAATTGCAAGGGCAAAGAGATGACCAAAATTAGAAAAGAGATATTGGTGCAATCCAAACCGGAACACTATTCGGTAATTGGATCATATCTAGAACTATAGATCTTAGATTTAGATCTAATTTATATGGATGGAAAGGTAAGATATAGGCCTATAACTTTAATATGAAGCCTAAGATCTAAAAAGGTCATTTTTAAGTCCAAATTATTGTAACAATAAAGAAGCCCGAAGTGGTCCTCAAGCCCGAGCACTATTTAGTATTTTGGCCATATCTGGAGTTCTAAAAGTCCAAATGAGTTGAAGTTTTTACACAATAAAGCTAAGACAATTGCCTACAACTTTCATGTTTTCGAGTGGCTCTAATTTTGACGTTATCGATGACGTTTTGGGCAGACAAAAGAAGATAAGTATTATCACCAAATCAAGAGTTGGCCACCACTCATCAATTAGTCATCAAATCAATAGTTCCTAATTTTGGCCTATAAAAGGAGGCATTTGCCATGTATTTAGACATCTTGGTTTTCATATCAAGATCATGCTCTTGCTTTCTCTCTTTGTATTTTTTGTAATGTTTATGCTTTGCTTTCATTAATATCAAGTTTATGCCTTTCATTTACTTAGTTAACTTTTATCTTATTTATGTTCTTGTTTTGTTTTTTTTTTTTCATTATGTTTAGCTAAGTTTATTATGTCAAGGTGAAAAGGTTACGCTAATGGTGTAAGAATAAGTATAGTGTAAACTTAATATGGACTTTAATGTTTGATACTAACATGTTTTGTATTTGTTATTTTGTTCACTCTTTAATACTTTGCTTATTAAATGACTAATCTTGATTTATGTTGTATAACACTTGGTACAACAAATGCTTAACACTTTCATAGCCCATACTGTATGGTATAACGACACCTGAATTATGAAAGGAACTTGATTTGTTATTAACATAAGTTATAATCATGAATGCTTGACAAGATTTACAAGTATTAGCATTAATTGAATAAGATAACTAATGTAATCATGTTAACAATCTATAATCAGATTGGAACCTCCTTTGTGTGTGGTTTCCAATTAAATAATAAGAGTTTATACTATACTTGTTTGACATACCATTACTGAAACCTCTAACCTTGACATTTGTTATTATCATTGTTTAATCCTTACATTAATATTCTATCTCCAAGTTCTCATCATCTTTTTTTTTCTTTATTATTATTATTATTACTACTACTACTACTACTACTGGTACTATTATTGTTATTATTATTGTTGTTGTTGTTATTGTCATCTATAATTTATACAATTAACCTCCCTGTGGTTTGACCCTAGTCTTACCGGGTTATTTATTACTTGGGCACTCTTGCACTTGGAAGAAGATATCATTCTTTTAGTCGTGTCACAAAGCAGTGAAGATAGTTGTTAGAATTGATCATGTAATTTGATTAAAAAATCCAAAGGATTCAAAAGATTTAAACTTCTCATAAAAACAATTGAGGTGATTATGCTCCACCAAACAAAAGTGAAAAAGAAAAAAGAAAAAAGAGAAAGAGCCCAAACCCGACACTAGGGGACATGAAATCCATTTTGGCAAGAAAGTCAAAAGAAAAGGTCAGGGAATAAGCACAAGTGATCCTTAGCCTTGAAATCGTTCAAACATTTTTTTGAGCCTATAAAATATTATTTTCTTCATAACAAATAGTTAAAGCCTACATTGCGTACCTGATAAAGCCCTTTCTAATCAAAGGAAAGCAATGTGTATCAGTAAGCAATGCTTTCTCGTGCGAGTCAAATCATTATTCATACAAATAAAATAAATATTTTAAACCAATTCGGTTCTCAATAACCTTTAAATTGAAATTTCAACTTTTTATAACCAACTAGATGTCACTTCATCTTTAACCTAAAAGCTTGAACACATTTTCATCACTTCAAGAGCCTGTCAATAAGAATCGCTTGATCATTTGGAACAAGTTTATTTTGACCCAATGTCAAAATGATTTTTATGGTTGGAATAACTTGGAAGTTTTAAAAATTTGCATTGAAACATTTTCTTATAAATAACCCAAACTTTCTTTCATATAGCCTTGTCCCTAAAGAAAACTCAATATGAACACTTGGGGGGTAAAGGTCATCAAAGTTTACTACCAACACTCTAACTTTTAAGAAAAAAAGATACCGTAAAGAAATGGGAGTCTATATTTCTCAAGTAAGTATATATGCATATCAATCATTACTGCATGGTTTTCAACTTTTTAGCAAATTGGTAATCCAACTCTTAGATAGTACATTTTCTAACCCTATATTTTTCTTTTTTAATGCGCTTTTAAGCCCTTATTTTTTTTACTGTGCCTTTAAGCCCTCACTATTTAAATAGTACGTTTTCTAACCCTACCTCCTTTTTTTAGTGTGTATTTGAGCCCTCACTTTCTTTTGAGTGAGCCTTTGAGCTCTCACCTTTTAGGTAGTGTATTTTATGACCCTGCCTCCTTTTGAGTGCGCCTTTGAGCCCTCATTATTTAGGTAGTGTATTTTCTAATCCTGCCTCCTTTTGAGTGCTCTTTTAAACCCTCACCATTTAAATAATGTGTTTTCTAACCCTACCTTCTTTTTTAGCACGCCTTTGAGCCTTCGCCATCTTTTTCTAGGTAAATCACCTATTATAATTGAACCATTCTCCATGTTTTTATCTGGGTATGTCACCCATTACAACACGATCACTCTTTTTTTTTTCATATTGGATAGGTCACCCATTATAATTCGTCCATTTCTCCATATTTTTATCTGGATAGGTCACCTATTACAATGAGACCATTCCTCCACTTGGGTAGGTTACCCGTTATAATTCGTCCATTTCTCCATATTTTTATCTAGATAGGTCACCTATTATAATGAGACGATTCCTCCACTTGAGTAGGTCACCCATTACAACACGACCATTCTTTCTTTTTTTTCATTTTGGGTAGATCACCTATTACAATTCAACCACTTCTCTATGATTTTATTTGGGTAGGTCACTCATTATAATCAAACCATTCCTGCATCTAGGTAGGTCACCCATTACAATATGACCACTCTTTTTTTTTCCATTTAAGGTAGGTTATCCATTACAATTCAACCATTTCTCTATTTTTTATCTAGTCTTCATCTTCCCCTAGATGTGTAAAGAACAGGGGAAGAAGAAAAGTTTTCTCCCTTGTTTTGCCCGCTCCCTCTTTTTCTGAAACCACTAAGAAGACACCGAGAAAACTCCTCACTTGCCTGCCACATGGTGAAAGAAGAAAAGATGCATCCCAAAGCAGTTCTGGGGTAGCAGCACAGTGGCTGTCCTAGCCATTTCACCGCCTTTCTCTACCTATAAATACAGCACAGTGGCTGCCCTAGCTATTTCACCGCCCTTCTCTACCTATAAATACAGAGGTAGAAAAGAGGCATAAAAAGAAAGACAACAAAAGAAAGAGAATAAAGCAGATAAGAGAAGGGAAAAACCAAAAGAAAAAAAAAGTTTTATTTAAATTAGTACTATTTAAAATTAATAAAATAACATGATTTAAAAAGTTCTAGTAAAATATTATACTTGTCATGATTAAAATACTTGATAATTTAACATGTCACTAATGAAAAACACGTTATGTTCCAAGAAATTAAAAAAATTAAAAAGGGTTGGCAAATGTGAAAAGTGGTTGGAGCAAAAAAGATGCTCGGAGACATATAAAACTTTAATTATAATATTATTAAAAAAATATTAATAATATAAATTTAATAATATAAAAAAAAACTATCAACAATAACCAAAATAAACCGCACATGTTTTTCAAAAAAATACAAGTGATTTACTTGCATCGGGGATGATAGGTATGATACACCTTGATTACTGTTGAAGATCTTTTGCATTGAAAATCAACGGGAGACAAAACTTAAAGCAAAATTTAGAGTTTTTTTTTGGTGTTCTATAGTATTTTTTTTAAAATATTTTTTATTTAAAAATTTATGAAAATAATATTTTTTTTATTTTTTTAAATTTATTTTTAATATTAACCTAATAAAACAATCTAAAAATTTTTAATTTTAATTAAAAAAAAACATTTTAAAAATACAATAACAGCTTTAAATCTCATTAGTTGCGGAAACCTCCACCCTAATATAAAATGCCTAAAGCAGTGAAAACGAAGGTCACATAAAGACCATAATTTCCACCGTCGGTAGTGGTCGAGATCTGGTGAGAAAACCTCATCGGATCTCGTCCGTCAAAAGCTTAAAAATCTCTTCTTAAATCAAATCCCGTAGATTAATATAAAAACCCATAAAGAAAACATGAAGGGTTCGCGCGCTCTCGTTGCCCCTGTTCTTACTGCCTCCACTGTAGCTTTATCATCATCATCAACATCAACATCAGCCTCGTCCTCATCTTCTTCCCCTATGGTTTCTGAGGTATTTTTGTTTTTCTGGTCGTAATATTTGATGGTTAACTTGATTGAATCCTGACGGTTGGGCTTTGTTTTTTGGTTTGAAGGGTTCATCAAGATCGTTATCAATGGAGAAAAATGGTGGGTTTAAGAAGGAGGAATTTGAGAAAAGATTTGACGGGTTAAGGTTTATTGATACCCTTGTCACGGCTCACAGATGATTATGGAGTTAATCATTGATTATCGTGGTTAATTTTGTTACTAGAGGGATTAAGACGTGATTAGAGAGAGAGAGGAGCTTTTTTAAAAAAAAAAAAATTGGTAAAATTGAGCTATTTGTCATTTGATGTTTGGTTGTAAGTTGTAGCCAAAACTTCAAGGTCACCTGTTTTCTTTTTCAATGTTTGTGTTGGATTTTCTCTCTCAATTTGGTTTCTTTCTTACATTTTATTTTTGTTAATGTGGTATTATAAAGAATTATTGATTTTCTGTGCATGTGCATTGCTAACTTGCTGTAATTATTTTTTAAAATATTTTTATTAAAAATTTATTAAAATAATTTTTTTTATTTTTTAAAAATTATTTTTAACTTTAACATATCAAAATAATTGAAAATATTAATTGAAAATAAAATAAAAATATTTTAATTTTTTTTTTAAAATATTTTTAAAATATAAAAATAAACAGATTCTATAAATTATAAATTATTTAAAAAGTAATAATGCTAGAAATATAATGTTCGTGGAGGAGTGCTTTATTGTTGGTTGTTGTTTGGTGATGGTTACTGTTATAATTGCAGGGGTGGTGGAAGTAGTTGTCGTTGTCAGGAGTTTGCAATGATGATGGTGGTTGGGATAATAATAATGATAAAAATGATGGTGGTGAAGGGTGATTGGTTAAAGAAAAGAAAAATGATAATGGGGTAGCCGAAAATTGTGGTAGTTGATTTGGGTGTTACAAGTAGCTTTTGGCGATTATTGGAGCAAGTGTGACGCATCCAAAATAGGCAATCCACCGACCCATATTGTGATTTCATGCTTCCTAGAAAGCTTTGTCACACCGGGATATTACAGTAATCGATTAAAAATTAATTTTAAATCAAAAAAATAGATATTTAGTATTTGAGAAGAAAATATCTTATTTAAATAGTTATTATTTAATATTATAGTTATTAGAAATTTTAATGGATTAATAAAGATTCTATATTACAGTATTAGTTACGTAAAAAAAAATGTTATCATTCTTTAAGCATCCTATTTAAAACAAGCTATATTGCTAATTTTATCTAAAATTGTTAAGAATTTATTTTTTTTTTCTTCTTTTCATGTTATTGATTCTAGCATCCATGAACAATTTTTACAAATATTATTAACTTTTGTGTTGATAAATATCATATCAATCCAAAAATACGATATTTCTAACTCTAATATCAGTGAATATTTTAACAAAAAATAAATTTGAAGAAAAAATTTTCTATGTTATTTTTTTCTTATTTATCCTTTATAATTATTTGCCCTTTTTAGATGGAAGTAAAAAAGCATAATCCGATATATTTGTATTTAATAATAATAGGCCACAGATTGAGCACATAACTAAAAAATATACAAAATGCAAAGAAAAAAAATCAAAGTGCTGATATTGAAAAATCCTCAAATATTTTTGGAATTTTTTGATATTGAAAAGGGATTCGTTTGGTCAAATATCAAATCAACAAAAGCATAAAAATTATAGCCAAGGTAGAAAGATACGTTTTGCTAAACACATCTTTAACAAACATGCTTTGGGCCGGGTATGGGCTTTCTTTTTACGGTATTAGTTACACAAAAAGAAAGATACTATCATCCTTTAAGCGTCCTATTTAAAGCAAGCTATATTGCTAATTTTATCTAAAATTGCTAAGAATTTATTCTCTTTTTTTTTTCTTTTTTTTTCTTCTTTTCATGTTCTTAACTCTAGCATCAATGAATAATTTTTACAAATATTTCCAACTTTTGCGTTGGTAAATATCATATCAATCCAAAAATACGATACTCCTAACTCTGATATCAGTGAATATTTTCATGAAAAATAAATTTGAAGAAGAAATTTTCTATGTTATTTTTTTCTTATTTATCCTTTTTAGATGGAAATAAAAAAGCATAGTCAGATATATTTGCATTTAATAATAATAGGTCACAGATTGAGCACATAACTAAAAAATATACAAAATGCAAAGAAAAAAATATTAAAGTGCTGATATTGAAAAATCATCAAATATTTTTGAAATTTTTTGATATTGAAAAGGGATTCATTTGGTCAAATATCAAATTAACAAAAGCATAAAAATTATGGCTAAGATAGAAGGATGTGTTTTGTTAAACACATTTTTAACAAACATGCTTTGGGCCGAGTTTGGGCTTTCTTTTTATAGGACTTGGTTAGCCCAACAGGCCCAAGCTAGTGACCCGGTTGGGTAGCAGGCACGCCTAGTTTAAACCACGCGTGCGCTGCACAGGGTGAAGGTAATTGAATTAAATTACCTTCGCCCTACTTTCTTCTTTTACAATAGAAGATGTAGAAACAACGAAAAAGGAAGGCCTTACCTGATGATGACAAAGGTGAAGACAACAACAAAGATGGAAGCGATGGTTTTGTCTGAAGAACATTCCTTTTTTCCTACCCCGGTGTTTTCTTTATGTTATGGATTCTCTTTTCCTTTGGTTCCTTTTTGTTCACCCTTATGTTTCCTCCCTCTCGTTTCATCCCCAGAGCTCTGTATTTACAAGGGACGTGCCTAGTCTTCTTTTCGTGCATAACTTGCCTTTGGATAAGCACGGCTAGGAGGGATTTGTTGGTATTTCATTAGGATTTAAATACTTAAGCTCGATCCTTATCTTTCCAGGGCATTTGTCTTCACGAGAATAGGGATTAGTCTTTGTATTTTAGCAGGATTGGGACGGTGTCATTTCATATTTTTGCTCTTCTTTGCAAGTGGGTTTGCAACACTAAAGAAAGAAGAAGAAGAAATTGTGCATAGTTGAAGTGGTGCTATTTTGGACTGAAGTTGACCATTTCTCAATTTTATCTTTACAGTTTTCAAATTTTACATATAAGCCTCTAATTTTTTTAATTTCAAATTTTAAACCCCTTAAAATTATATTAAAAGACAAATGGATTAATATTTGAGTATAACAAACTTCATGAAAATTTTGTGTATTTCATGGAATGGTAAGTATAGGTTTACAATATATTGTTTTTAAAATTATTTTATTTAAAAATATATTAAAATAATTATTTTTTTAATTTTTTAAAATTTATTTTTAATATCAGCATATTAAACCAATTTAATAAAAAATTATTTTTTTTTCAACATAATATCATCATAAAAATAAACACAAATATAGGCTATGCCTATTTTACTTAAGGCAAACAGAGAGGAGTGTTAATTTTTTTCTTATTTATAAATATTTTTATTTAAAAATATATCAAAATATTTTTTTAATTTATTTTTAATATTAGTATAAATTATTTTTCTTATGGGGTGGTGTTGATCTTAGGGAACGTTTGAAAATGTAGGTCAATCCACATTTAAAAAATAATAATTTTTTATTAAAAATTAATTTTTTATATGTTTTGCATTATTATGATACGCTGATCTCAAAAATAATTTTTTAAAAATAAAAAAAATATATCATTTTAATATATTTTAACATGAAAAAAACTTTAAAAAATAATCATAACTATATTTTCAAACAAGCATTTAGTCGTGAGTGGATGCTGCTTTGGTATGTTTATAAAAGACAATGTTTTTCATAATGAAAGATATGCATAGAAAAAATTAGAATATTTCAACTTGAGCTTAAACTTTATTTTTGTATTTTAAAAATGTTTTAAAAAATGTTTAAATTATTATTATTATTATTATTATTATTATTTCAAATTAGTAATTTTTTTATATTTTCAAATTATTTTGATGTTCTAATGTCAAAAATAGTTTTGAAAAATATAAAAATTATTTTAATACATTTCTAAATAAAAAATATTTTAAAAAATAATTACAACCATATCTAAAAAATAAAAACTCATTCAATGTCATAAGTTTGTCCATGTTAATTTTGTTTTTTAAATAGAACCTTAACAATCATTCTTAAAGTTTGTTTGTCCATGTTAATTTTGTTTTTTAAATAGAACCTTAACAATCATTCTTAAAGTTTGTTCTGAATGGTAGATGAAAAAATCTCTAATTATTTGGTCACCTCGTTCAGAAAACATTGGCGTTGGGGATAATATATTATTTGTCGTTTTAAAGAGTGCACAACCATATATATATATATATATATCAAATTTTTTCCAACTTTTTTTTCTTTTCAAAATGATTGTAAATGGGTAAGAAAAACTTGAGATCTAAATGGAATGATTCGTAGAGAAAAATAAGCTTGTTTATATTATAAAAAAAATATCTTTTACATATAATTAAAATATCTTAATGATATTATTTGATAATAAAATAAAAATTATATCAGATTGAAATAATTTTATAAATAAAAAATTTTAATTACTAACAAATTAATATTAAAGGATAAAATAAAAAAATAATTTTAATAAAAAACTAAAAAAACCTTATTTAGTAGAAATTAAATAAAAATAGAAATCAACTCTTAAGGAAACTAAATGATTAAAGGTGAAATTAAAAAAAATCAACTTGAATTAACTTGATTAACTAACAATCTAAAATATAAGATTAGGATAATCTTATTAAACAAAAATAGCAAAAATAACAAAGGTAAAAGCCCAATAATCTAATGTCAAATAATGAAATTGAAGCAAAAATTATATTCATTTAAAAAAAAACCTAAAAAAATCAAAGTCAAATTAAACTTATTTTCAAACCCTATGACATGAGTAATGAGATGGGGATTACTTTATAAAAGATAAACATGAAAAAATTATGAAGTAAAATTATTAATCATTTAAAATTAAAAAATAAAATAAATAGTAATCAAATTAATAATGACTAAGTATGGTATAAGAATTAAATTAATGAAAGTAACAAAGGAATAAACTAAAAATAAATTAAATCAAAAAAATAAAAAATAGTAATTAAAAGAATAAGAACTAAATTGAATATAAAAATTAAATGAAAGAAAATGTTGAGGAAAATGTAAAAAAAAGATAAATTAAAAATAAATTAAATAACAATAAAAATAATAATGATAAAAATTAATACAAATACAAATTTGCATATCACATTTAGCTATGGGAATGGCTAGTGTAAAATCTGAGATAAAGAGAGAGGAAAGAAGAAGGAAAGGAAAAGAAAAATAAATCTATTGGCTCTTAACCACCACACCACCACGTTGTCATGTATAGATACTAACTACTGGAAAGAGGACAACACAACGTTTTCAATATCATCATAGAAGGTGGAGCTTGACAGCTAGAAGGCATCGCATTTATCTCCCAAAAAATGTGAGCACCTCCTGCTTCTTGTTTTATGCATAACATATGTCAACAATTTTTATTTTTTAAATTATATTTATATTTATCAAAAGATTGAATTACCTCTCATTTAAATTAATTATAACTAAAAAAAATCTTAAAATGCAAAACATTAGTTTTAAATTTTTTACTTTGAAAGAAAAATATAATTATTTTATTATGCAATCAAAGTATTAAAAGATCAAAAATCTCTTAGATCATATATGTATTGCTTTTAAGAGTATTTAAGTTATTTAATTGTGCATATAAAATGTTGAAAAAGATTGAAAAATCAATTTATTTCCTATCAATATTATATTGACAACTAGTCCTTGAAGAAAAAGATTAGTTTGCCATCAACAACTATTTAAATGATTTTATTTAAAAATAAAAAAATATTATTTTATTATTTCAATTCATAATAATATATTGTTTAGGTATATAATGAAAAATTGATACCTTTTATTTTTTTATATATAATTATAATATATGTCATTATAATAATATGATCAAAGTAATTGAAGAAGTACATTACTTTCTAAAAAATACATAAAAAAATCTTGGTTATTGTTATAAAACTTGGCTTAATGTATCTTATCCAACTTTAATTTTATATAAAATTAGGTTTGGATTTGACGTGGTCAAATTTAATCTTGATTTGAATTTTATATCAAGCCATGGATTGGGCTAGGTTTTGTAGAAATGAAAGAAAGTCTATCAATTATGTATGGCAAGGGCATAAAATACGTATGATCCAATATAGAAACACATACAAGACGGAGATCCATATTCGTAGGAACAAAGGCTGGGCTAAGGGAGCTTGATTTTCATTATTTCAGGCTCACTATGCCATGATGTGGAAAAAATTCCAATCTGATATTTTCTTTTTAAAATCACCATTACGTTTAGAATTAAATGGTAATTTATTTAAGAATGGAAAAATGAAAAATGAAATTCTTTAATAATTTCATTCTTAATTTGTGTATTCTAAAATGTATTTAACTCTATAAGATTGTTTGTTTAATATTGTGATATGATATTTTTTGTTTTTTATATGATAATAGTGAAAACATTATTTAATTAATCAAATAATTTATATTTTTTTTTGGGCCTATATAATTACATTTTAAATTTTAATTTTATAGAAACTAAAATAACTTGCTTTTTATTTATTAAGACATGTTTTTCATTTATTAAGACATCATTTTTATTTATTTGATATGCAAAAATTCATATCATAACCATTTTAACTAAAAACTAATATTTTTTAAACTACAACTAAAAATATTTTTTTAAATCATAATCATAGTGTAAAAGATACATATTAAAGATGAAGCAATATAATTATGATCCCTTTAAAGTGAAAAAAGAGGTCAAAACGTAAAAGCAAGAGAAACGTGTGGCTAATTTAAAAGAAAACATTTAACTGCATAGAAAAAACAATAGATTTTGTATGGCTATATCCATGTATGGTGCCTAACAAAAATTAATTATTAAATATTTAAATTATGAAAATTTATAACAAATTAAGTACACAACTAACTAAGAAATACATAGAACTTAACATTTGAAAAAAAAATTAATAATATAAAAAAATTAAATGTTTTTTTTTACATTTTAAATTTCTTTTTGATATAATAATATAAAAAATTAATTCAGAAAAACATTATTTTTATCATTACATGCACGATGTCAAATGACAAGTTAAATTAGTAGGGTTTTGGATATGTTGGGATAAATCATAAAAATATGATTTAAAAAGTTTAGAAGTCGGTATCTAATACTATGGTCACTAAAAAACCTAATAATCTATAATAATTTGGGTGAAGGGACTAGTTGTGTATGAGAAAAACACATCACCTTTAGTATACCCCTTTTGATAAGCTGTGTTGTTAATTGATTGTTTTTTCTAAAATCATGTTTTTATATTTTTTTTATTCGTTGCTCTGTCTACAGATTTTAAAAAAGTCTTTCTTAATAAAGAAATTCTTATCTTATTAGGCTAAAATCTAAAATTTTTAAAATAAAAAAAATGGATAAAATACATATCCCAAGCTTAAATAAAATAATTTTTGTGGTGCTTTTTTTGTTAAAAAAATTTTGATCAAATCTTAATAAATAATCATAAACTTGTTGTGATACTCATTAATTGATTTTTTTTGTATTTCTTCAAGTATGATAGAATATAATATTTATTTATTTTTATAAAATATAGATGAAAATTATAGAATTTGATACTTTTTATTTAATTTAGTTCTTGAAAAACTATGGTGCAACTCTTAATGTTATGTGTCTCTTACATAAAGGTTCTTGGTTTTGAGTTCTTTTAATTTGGTACTTAATTGATTTCTAAACTTTTATTTTCTTACAATTTCACTTCTAATTCCATCCAATAAACTTTGTAAAAATTAAATACAGTCCTTTAAAATTTTAATTTTCTCAATTAAGTTAATTTTGAATTTACATTATCCAATTAATTCCTTGCAAACTACGCTTCCAGAATTGTATGCAAATTCGTTCAACATTCACATTAAGTTAACTTCTAATTTGCATTTAGATCCTTCAAATGTGCAATTGAGTTTTTAATATTGTTAAAGATTCAATTTGGTATGTCTATCCCTTATTTATGCATTTAGATACCTCTTCAACATGTTCTTATCATCCAAGTCGCTTGTCTTCCTATATATTTTTTATTTTTCAATATTTTTTATTAAAAAAATAATAATTTCAAAGAAACCCAAAATTAAGTTATGATAACTTTGATACACTTTTAAATGAAAAATATTTTAAATTAAAAATAACTATTATCATAATATCAAACTCGAACTAAGACTTGGATTATCAATATGGTATATTGCATCCTTGAACTATTGTTTATTAAATAAATTAAGGTATGCTATCAAATAACTTACTTTTTATTTATTAAGACATGTTTTTTATTTATTAAGACATCATTTTTATTTATTTTATATGCAAAAATTCATATCATAGTGGTTTTAACTAAAAACTTATATTTTTTAAACTACAACTAAAAATATTTTTTTTTTAAATCATAATCATAATGTAAAAGATACATGAAGCAATATATTTATAATCCCTTTAAAGTGAGATAAGAGATCAAAACGTAAAAGCAAGAGAAATGTGAGGCTAATTTAAAAGAAAACATTTAATTGCATAGAAAAAACAATAGATTTTGTATGGCTATTTATCCATGCATGGTGCCTAACAAAAGTTAATTATTAAATATTTAAATTATGAAAATTTATAACAAATTAAGTACACAACCAACTAAGAAATACAAAGAACTTAACATTTTTGTTGTAACTTAAATTTAAAAGTTTAAAACCAAATAACGAGTTAAGAAAAAATCATATCTGGAAGAAAAGTATTATATTAATGATTTAACACAAAACTAATTTAATGGAATATTTTACTTCTCCTAGTTTGTGGTAAAATAAGGCAGTGTTTATTTTTATAGTAGTAGCATATTGTTTTTGGTATTTTTAAATTGTTTTGATATAATAATATAAAAAAATAATTTAAAAAAAATATTATTTTTATCATGACATGCACAATGTCAGATGATAATTTGAATCAGTAGGTTTTTTGGATATATTGAAATAAATCATAAAAATATGCTTTGAAGAGTTTAGAAGTCGCTACCTAATATTATGGTAACTAAAAAACCTAATAATCTATGATAATTTGGATGAAGGGACTAGTTGTGCATGAGAAAAATACATCACCTTCGATATATCTCCATTGATAAGTTATTTTGTTAATTGATTGTTTTTTCTAAAATCATGTTTTTATATTTTTTTATTCGTTGATGTGTCTAAAGATTTTAAAAAATCTTTTTTAATAAAGAAATTCTTATCTTATTAGACTAAAACCTAACATTTTTAAGGTAAAAAAGAAATAGGTAAAATAGATATCCCAAACTTAAACAAAATAATTTTTGTGATGCTTTTTTTATTAAAAAAGTTATGATCAAATCTTAATAGATAATCATAAACTTATTGTGATACTTATTAGTTGATTTTTTTGTATTTCTTCAAGTATGATAGAATACAATATTTATTTTTTTTATAAAATATAGATGAAAATTATATAATTTGATACTTTTTATTTAATTTAGTTTTTGAAAAACTCTAGTACAACTCTTAATATTATGTATCTTTTATATAAAGGTTCTTGGTTTTGAGTTCTTTTAATTTGGTGTTTAATGGACCTTTAAACTCTTATTTTTTTACAATTTCACTTTTAATTCCATCCAATAAACTTTGTAAAAATAAATATAGTCCTCTAAATCAATTTTCTCAATTAAGTTAACCTTGAATTCGCATTGTCTAATTAATTCCTTACAAACTAGGCTTTTAGAATTAATTTTTCACTAATTAAGCTTTTAATAAAATTAATTCAATCAATTAAAAGTCTAATTAACTTCTTATACTTAATTAATTTTTTTAATTTTAGCTTAAGTTAATTTCTAAACTTAATTAAATCTTTAATTAGGCTCATGACTAAATCAAATCAATCTATTAAATATCTAACTAAATTCTCAGATTTAATTTTTATGCAAATTCATTAAATATTCACATTAAGTTAACTTTAAATTTGCATTTAGATCCTTTAAAGGTGCAATTGAGTTTTCAATATTGTTGAAGATTCAATTTGGTATGTCTGTCCCTTATTTATTCATATAAATCCCTCTTCAACATGTTCTTGTCATCCAAGTCGCTTGTCTTCTTATATATTTTTTAATTTTTAATTTTTTTTATAAAAAAATGATAATTTTGAAAAAATTCAAAATTAAGTTATGATATTTTTGATACATTTTTAAATGAAAAACATTTCAAATTAAAAATAGCTACTATTACAATATCAAACTCGACCTCGTATTTGGATTATCAATATGGTATATTGCATCCTTGAACTATTGTTTATTAAATAAATTAAGGCAAGCCATCAAATTTGACCGTTAAGCTTACCCATCAAACTTTGATTAAGAATCCAAAATGCTATAGATAATATTGTTTTGAAAGTAATTCAATTTTTCTAACAAAATAACTAGAGAAGGCAAACACAAAGATAATTTTTTCAGTGTTTTTTTTTTTTTACAATTTAAAGAGAGAAATAATATTGAATTAAAAATCTTCTTGTTCATCCACCATTTGTATTTTTCTAATTATTATATTTTTTTTAAAAAAATACATCAAATGTTTTTGAAATAGAATTATTCATAGCATTTAGAGGTTGACTTCTAATCTTAAATTTATTTGACAAACTTCATTTCTCTAATAAATAATAGTTTGGGGATATATACAATAAATCACAATGATGATTCAGACCTTATCTGCCACGTCCCAATGATATAGTGGTAAAATACACCATCAAAGAACACGGTAAATCAACCACAAATTAAAAAATACAATTTCCTCATTCTTTTTTTATTAATCAGAAAATCAATGTTGTCTACTGTAGGAGTGACAAGTGTCAACTAGAAGAGCTCTTATGTTCTAAAACTATTCACATGAATCTTGCAAGTTGCCCAGTGGATTATTAGATAAAAAAAATAAATTAGAAAAATAGTAGACCGTCCATATTCATGAACGGCAATGGCACTTTGGCAATTCAAAGGCCAAGTAATAGTTAAGATTTTTCTCTCAATTTCTTTCTCCGCCGTACATTTCATAATCTTTTCATACAATTTAATTCCCTGAGGGATGTCGGCACTTGATGACGCCCTTCACAGCCGTTTCTGCCACTTGCTTTGAAACCTCCAGCAACAAAAAATAAAAATAAAATAAAAATCAACATGATAGTAGTTTTGAAAATGTAATAATATTTATTTTAAAATTTTTTATTTTAAGATATATTAAATTATTTTTAATATAAAAACATTAAAAAAATATTAATTTAAAACAAAATGATAAAATAAAATTCAAAATTTTTTAAAAATATTTTCAAAATACAATATCAAACATATCATTATCTCTAGAATATTTGAAAACGTAATTATGGTTTTTATAAAATATTTTTATTTAAAAATATATTAAAATAATACTTTTAATTTTTAAAAATTATTTTTGATATAAATATCTTAAAATAATTTAAAAATACTAAAAAAATTAATTTAAAGTAAAAAAAATTAAAAATTTTAAAACTAAAAAATCCTACTCCCAAGGTGGGTCCTAAATTTCGTGTCAGTCAGGGACCACGAACCCAATCTTGAGGAACCTAGTCACCTGGAAGTTATCATAAGCAGTACCATAATGCCACGTGTCACGGCATGTGTTGCCATGCAACTACTACAAAACCCATATCTTTGCTCACAAAATATTCAGTGTCATTTCCAAACTTGGCACACACCTTAGACGGACTTCACTTGCTAATCTTGTAAGTTGTTGATTTTTTAAAAAAATTTACTTGTTTGTTTGTCATATTGCTAGCAATTTGTTTTTAGATTTTTAACGAATTGGTTTTCCTAGGATTACAAAACAAAATATCAAAGTCTAGAGATTTTCTTGCTGGTTTGTTTTTTTCTTTTTTGGTTCGGTAATGTTGTATTGTAAGGTGGCTAGTGCCATGTATTTTGATCATTTCTTGGCCGTCTTGTCACCATTTCTTACTTCTTTGTTATTCATTCGGGTTAAATTTCTAAGCTTGGTCAATTCGAGCATTTTTTAGAGGCACCCCAGAATTTTTTTTTCCTTTTTTTTGGTTTCATGGCATGATCAACTTGGAAAGTTTAAAGAAATTAGAAGGGATTTGCTTTTTTCACTTTTTGGGGTTTGAATTTGCAGAGCAAGGGACGAGAACCATGGCAACCGTGACAACTTCACATGTTGTGTCAAATAGCTCAAATGTGAGCAGCCATGGATCAGAAACAAAGGCAAGTTTGGGTCAAATTGGCTTAAGGAACCAAAGCATGACCCACAGTGGTTTAAGGTCACTGAACATGACGGACAAGTTGCAAATGAGGGCTCAAGCATTCGCTAGGAAGTCTGTGAAAAAGGCCTATGCCACTTGGAATGACACTTCAGGAAAAATTGTTTGTCTTCAAGGAGGAATGACTGTGGTCTTTGTTGGCATAGAGGTTGCTCCTTGGAGCAAAACTGGTGGTCTTGGTGATGTCATTGGTGGACTTCCTCCAGAAATGGCTGTAAGTATATAGGGTTTCTGATACTTAGTTTCCTCTTTGACAAAATGCCAGGCACGGCTTGGGTTTGAACAATTTTATTGTGGTATTGTTGTTCAGGCAAGAGGCCACCGGGTTATGACAATCTCTCCCCGATTTGACCAGTACAGAGATGCATGGGACACTTGTCTATCGGCTCAGGTAATTTGTCATAGTTTCGCTATGTTTAAGAGGCTTCATCTGTACTTTGTGTCTGTGCCTGTTTCCTTGCCTGTGAAGATGGTAATGTTTGAGGTTGTTTACTCAAATGATGAACTTCTCATGTACAGATACAGGTTGGAGACAGAATTGAAACTGTTCGTTACTTCCACTGCTACAAGCGTGGAGTTGATCGTGTGTTCGTGGATCATCCAATGTTCCTAGAGAAGGTTCAAAATATTTTTGCTGATTACTGTTTCTGATGTCTAAGAATGTAGTTCTTGCAAATTCAGTTCAGATTACAAGAATAGGCTGTCTTTTTTGTTGTATGCGCTGTTTCTAATTCTAAAGCAATTGGACGTTTAAGGTATGGGGCAAAACTGGATCCAAAATCTATGGTCCTACAGCTGGAGAGGATTACCAGGATAATCAACTGCGGTTTAGCTTGTTCTGCCTGGTAAATATGATTTCCGTTCCTCCTAATTTCCTGGGCATTTTCCAATTGTTCTTCATGCAAAAAGAATGGATAAAAGGTCAGGCGTTCAGTTATCTAACTGAAAATCATTGCACCAGGAGAAAATATCACTACTTCAAAACTGGTCGATACATGAATTGTTTTTCGTGTGCATCCTGTAGTTCGTATGCAGCTCAGTTAAAATGTTCAGTGACTTGCATTACAAATATAAACCAGCACCAAATCTTGCATGGCTTCACTTGTTAAGCTGTGTGGTAAGCTAGAAGCTGCATCATGGGTAGACATAATCAAAGCATGTGTCTTTTAGTATAAAGTTTCACCAAAGTAGACCTGACTGCTTGCAAGTTCACTTATTCTACAAAATGATTAACAATGAGTTAAGAGAAATTTCAGAACATGTTCATGTTATTTTCCATCCGTTAATGGTAGTTGATCAGCATCGGTGCTCCGATAATTGCTGGTATAGTGGATAGGCAAGTCAATAGTAAATGGATTCGTTTGATTGCTTTTCAGGCTGCTCTTGAAGCACCAAGGGTTCTGAGCTTTAACAGCAGCAAACATTTTTCTGGACCATATGGTGCGTGCCTCTTTACAAAAATGTGAGACTAAATTTTCCTATGAAGAAATTTCTCCAATGATGTTATTTTCTAAATCAATGCAGGTGAGGATGTTGTCTTTGTTGCCAATGATTGGCACACAGCTCTCCTCCCATGTTACTTAAAATCAATGTACCAATCCAGGGGACTTTTCATGAATGCGAAGGTAATTTACCAGTTGAATTGAGACATTCAGAGATATGCTTAACTTGGATGTCCGATTGCACAGTTGATGACATTGCTGTTGTCAATTCAATCATGACAGGTTGCCTTTTGCATCCATAACATTGCTTACCAGGGCCGATTTGCCTTCTCAGATTTCTCACTCCTCAATTTGCCAGATAGGTTCAAGAGCTCTTTTGACTTCATGGACTTGTGAGTACTTTTTTTTAAGAAGCTGATGCTTTCAGATGACTAGAAACATAGTTTTATACAAGTTTTGTGTCTCTTCCCTTTCCAAACACTGAGGAATTTTAATTGGGAAGGTATGACAAGCCTGTGAAGGGAAGGAAACTCAATTGGTTGAAGGCTGGTATATTGGAAGCACAAATGGTTTTTACTGTGAGCCCTTACTATGCCCAGGAACTTGTTTCTGGAGTTGAAAAGGGTATGGAATTGGATGGCTGCATCCGTAAAACTGGCATTACTGGTATCATAAATGGTATGGATGTTCAAGAATGGAATCCTGCAACAGATAAATACACTAGCATCAAGTATGATATCGCAACTGTAAGTGCTTTATAATAGTTTTTAGCACCAAAGAATGCAAATCTGAAAGATAAAGACGGTGATTTTTGAGATTTTTTTTATTCAGGTCTCCTATGCAAAGCCATTATTGAAGGAAGCACTTCAAGCAGAAGTTGGATTACCTGTTGACAGAGATATTCCTGTAATAGGTTTCATTGGTAGACTGGAAGAGCAAAAAGGTTCAGATATTCTTGCTTCTGCCATTCCAATGCTGGTTAAATATAATGTGCAGATAATAGTCCTTGTAAGTGTCAAAGTTCAACATTTTTTACTCCTATGTTATGCTGCTGTGATTCCTAAAATGTTGTAGTTTAATGACGGGATCTGTTGTTTCCTTCAGGGAACTGGCAAAAAATACATGGAAAAGCAGATTGCCGAGCTTGAGAAAAAGTACCCTGATAAGGTCAGAGGAGTGGCATTGTTTAATGTCCCCTTGGCCCATATGATCATCGCTGGTGCTGACTTTATGATAATCCCCAGTAGATTTGAACCATGTGGCCTGATTCAGTTGCATGCTATGCGATATGGAACGGTATTGCCTTAAACATCTTCTTCTCTTTACGTGGCTACTATCTTAATTCACTCTACAACTTTAGCATGTCTCGAATCTTCTAGCCAGTTGTTCTAGTCTTCTAGAGAAGAATGACAGTAATAACTGCTAAACTTTGCTGCAGGTGTGCATCGTTGCCTCCACTGGTGGACTTGTTGACACTGTCAAGGAGGGTTACACAGGATTCCACATGGGAGCCTTCAGTGTTGAGGTAAAAGCAAAGTGGCAATTACTTTCTTGATTTTTCTGTTTCCTCTACCCTTGATTCTAAAACAAGATATTTTGCAGTGTGAGGCAGTTGATCCAGCAGATGTGGCTGCAATAGTTAGGACTGTCGTAAGAGCTCTAGCAGTCTACGGCACTGCTGCCTTCAGAGAAATGATAAAGACTTGCATGTCCCAAGATCTTTCATGGAAGGTTAGTGACTAATGAGGATAAGCAACTCCGGCTTTCCTGAAACAATTTTTATTTCCTGGGATCAAAATAACGAAAAATGAATTTTGGTTTGATACATGCAGGGACCAGCCAGACTCTGGGAGAAGATGCTGTTAAGCCTAAATGTTGCTGGCAGTGAAGCTGGCTCCGAAGGAGACGAGATTGCTCCACTTGCCAAGGAAAACGTTGCCACTCCTTGATCAACAGAGATAATATTTAATGGTTTCTATGGACTACATAAATGAATCACGATAAAGTCATACAATCTACTACACACTAACAAAGCTTGCTGGGATTCGAAGTTGTTTGGCAATCGTTGGCGTTTTGGAAGGCTGAATGGTGTCTGTGTCTCTGTAAAGATAAGTCATAACTAACATGTAAAGCTGGTTTGAGAAATCAGAAAAAGATTCCTCAGTTTTCCATTCTTTATGTGGCTAAATAAAGACTTCTTCTGCTAAAGGTGCTTTCGTGTTGTGGTCCTGTGGATAGATCGATCCTGTCCACCACAGATGTAAGCTTGTAGATCTTTAGAAGTCTCTGTGAATTCAGTGCTTTAGTACTATAGCTAAACGTAGTTCTTCGTGTACAGAATTTTCTTTCTGAATGTATTGCAGAGTTCTGGATGAGCTGCAGAAAAAACCCTGGACTTGGCATGTGAATGCAAATAAAATTTTGCAGATAAATTATCCACTAATTCAACACCAGAACATGGCCTCTCAGCAAAATATGGCAAACAAGCCACACACTTCCATTAAACAATCGAATATTCAGTCTGGTTAGGAGAGTTTTATTTGGTGTATATTTTTCCTACATGGATTTAAACTCTTTTATAAACAACTTCATACACTATAACTTCATGTATTATTTAAGAATAGAGATTGAGGTTAATACTATTGACTTCAGAAATTTTTTCAGAACATATATTTCAGGATTTTCTCTATAGTTTTGGATTATTACCTTAGGGCCTGAGGACTCCTAAATCTATCCTTTCTGTATATACCTGACAGGTCAATTACTTGAAATCTCCGAGCAAGTTCTGCACATAACAAATTCTGTCACCTCCACTATCCAACATGAAACACTTTCTTCTTTCATGGCTTGGGAACTATATATAGATGAAGGAGCCATTCGACATGATAGCCGACGCTTGAAGTGAGGCATTCATTGCCCCAGCCTTGTTGCTGTGATAATAGCCAGGTAGCTTTTCACAGTATACGTAAACAACCATAGGAAGACGAGAATCCACTTCACTAAAATCAAACTGATTGCCAATAGCAATAGCAATTCCTTGTACTAGTTTGTCTGCTGGGGTGTAGGGTTCTAATAACACCTGCAAGCAATGAAGGGAACTCAGTCACAGCATCACACAAACATTCAGCTAGGCTGGTTTGCTATCAATAGAATTGCTTGTTATCTCCTCTAGATTCTAGACTGCTCAGATGCAGGAGGAACCATCCAAGTTCCTCAAAAAAAAATCCTTAAATTCCCATCTATTTTTTCCTGAACTTAAACTCGAAACCTCCAGAGATTCCGTGTTTCATATCCACTGCTTGGGATGTTTATTTGAGCACAATAATTGTCAAATACAAATAACTTGTGTGCACTGAAGTTTTATTAAGAGTGATGGGTTTATGAGAGTATGATTGTAGGTATATTTTAAAATATGTTCTACTGGAAAATATAATAAAATAATATTTTTAAAAAGAAAAAATTATTTTTGATATTATCACTTCAAAACATATTTAATTTTTTAAAAACTATTTTTAAAATATAAAAATAAACAATATCAAACTTGAAAAAGGAAAAATTATAGCACTCCAAGGCAATACCAAGTTTACATATAACTAATAGTAAAGTTGTTTAACCCATCATTGTTTTTGGAGATTTTTCTAAGAAAAAAATAAAATTATTTTTTTTTAATGAAATTAAATCGAGTTCTAATTTTAATATGCTTAATCAAATTATAAAATAACTTTTTAAATTAGTTAGATTTAATTAAGTTAAGTTTCACTTAATTTACTTTAAAACTTAACCTAACTCAAATTTCAAATTAATAAGTCACTGAGTTAACCCATACTAATTTACTACCAATAATTAATACTTAAAGATAAAAAACTACTACAATTCAATAAATAAAGCAGCTGTTTGAACATTATTGTCAATTAAAGCAACAAATGGTAATGATACATAAGCAATCAAACAAAGAATTTAGTCAAGTTCACATGATTGATTGCATAGCCATATATATATATGTATGTATGTATGTATGTATGTATATAATTCAATAATGTTCCGTGGACACATCATGCCACGTTACTATGATTGAAGAAGAATTATGATTCCCAAGAACAATATTAAATGGAATTGTTTTAAAAAAAAAACATTATAGTATTTTAAATAATAATAATATAAGTTGTTTGGTGTGACTATGGGCTTGCCACGTTACTGTAAGTATGCATGTGAAGCCTGTGGGACAATCACTCAATGGACCCCACAAAACTAATCAAGCCATACCCTTCCTTCACGAGATCGATCAAAATGCATTTGCTTCACACTGGTTTTGGTGATACCCCCAAATTATCCTCTAATCATCAATTTGGTACCAAAACTTTCTTCTTTTTCAATAGAGCCCCTTTAACAAGGAGTGACTGAGTGAGTGCTATTTGGTTCGAACCAACAACTGAACCAAATTTTCAACTTGATTCAAGTTCAAATTCAAATATTTTTTAATTAAACAAAATTTTTATTTTTTTAACAGAAATTATTTTTAATCTGATTAATAAAATCTTGGATTCATTTCCATTCAAAATTAAATATGTTATTCATTCTTTAAAAATATATAATCAACTTTTCCAGCATTTAATCAAATAACAATTAAGACTAACCTATCTTATCCATGCATGTTAAACTTGTTTATCTAGATTATATATTTTATTTTTATTTTTATTTTTAATAATAAAAATATTTTTAGATATATTTTTACCTATGTATCCAAAATCTTTTTGTTTTTAATGAATTTTTTGTTTGAAAGTATGGTTGTGATTTTTTTAAAAATATTTTTTATTTAAAAATATATTAAAATAATATTTTTTAAAAATTATTTTTAAATTCAGCGCATTAAAATAATTTAAAAATCCTAAAAAAATATTAATTTAAAATAAAAAATATTTTTTAAAAAACACAAATAAATATTAAACAAGTAATTCACTTTCCCGCTAATGTATTCTCTGGGAAATGATTTTCTTGCCATTTTTTTTTTTAAGAAAAAAGATTTGAACTTGAACGGTAACGCATGGTACATGTTCACTTATCAAGAGACTAAGCTCTTAAAAGTCTAAATTAAATATTTATACAAGAATCAAATCGATTGAAGAATTAGTAACAAGTTAGGAACCTAATTTAGGCAAGTTTTTGTTCGACAACTGGATTAATTGTGTGTTAGATATTATAATAATTCTTGGAGCTGTGATTTAAATTTTTTTTGTAAATAATAGATTTTTATAATCAAGATTTAAAATAATAAAAAAATACTTTAAACACAGTTGTTGCCGTAACTCACCGCACCACTAACTGAGCCAAGAACCAATAAGTAATTTGAGGTTTCCTCTTTGGATATCTCCCCTTCTAAATTCAATGATAAAGAATCTTTAACTCTAAACACTGCGCCGCATGTAAAACAAGCTGCATTCTTCCATTTTTATTCTTATCTAAAGCCAATATTGCATGCTACTCTCTCCACACAAATAAGCAGAGGATGAAAGATCCATTCTTTTCGCTCCCGGGATAGCGGCGTGATTGTTTTTATGTTAAAAATAAATTTTAAAAAGTAATAAATGTATTTTTAAATAAAAAAAATACTTAAAAACAAAAAATACTACCACAAATCCTAAACAATGTCTGGTCACTGACTCGCCAGTCCCATTGCTTGTACAGTTTCATGCCATACCACCCTCAGTGTATTTCACTCACTGGTCAGGCCTATAATATCTAGATTTTTTGTGGGTTACTCTCAAAAAGACAGCTTTGGACTAGCTTCTTGCATCAAGATTTCAAGTCCCTGTTGAGCTTACTTGACCACTCTGCTGAAGAATGGAGGACCGTAGATTTTACTACTGTGCTTCACTAATCCTTTCCATTTCAGGTACTTTCTCTTAGATCCCATGTTTGTTTGAGGTTTCAACGTCTGTCTTGCTCTGAAATAAAAACTGAAGGTTGCATCTTTATATGCAGGTTTGGTATTTCCTGTAATGGTGGGTTCTATTGGGATCAATTATGGTCAGATTGCTAACAATCTTCCAACACCAGACAATGTAGTCCCTTTAGTGAAATCAATTGGGGCAACAAAAGTGAAACTTTATGATGCAGATCCAAGAGTGCTTAAAGCATTTGCTAATACCGGAGTGGAATTCATAGTTGGTCTTGGAAATGAGTACTTGTCAAAGATGAGAGATCCAGAAAAGGCACAGGCTTGGGTTAAAACAAATGTTCAAGCTTATTTACCAGCAACAAAAATCACTTGCATCACAATTGGCAATGAAGTCCTAACCTTTAATGACACAGGTCTTACAGACAACCTCTTTCCTGCAATGCAGGGCATTCACACAGCTTTAGTAAATTTGGGACTTGATAAGCAGGTCTCAGTTACTACAGCTCATTCTTTGGCAATTCTTGAAGTGTCTTATCCACCTTCAGCTGGATCTTTTCGAAAAGATCTTGAGGGGTGCATCACCCCCATATTGAATTTCCATGCCAAGACTAACTCACCATTTTTAATCAATGCATATCCCTTTTTTGCATACAAGTCTAATCCCAAGCAAATTTCTTTAGATTTTGTGCTGTTTCAGCCAAATCAAGGGATTGTTGATTCGAAAAGCAATTTCCATTATGATAACATGTTGTTTGCTCAAATTGATGCTGTGCATTCTGCATTAGCAAGTTTAGGATACAGTAAATTGCCAGTTCATATATCAGAAACTGGCTGGCCATCGAAAGGGGATGCAGATGAACTAGGAGCAACCCTCGAAAATGCGAAGAAATATAATGGGAATTTGCTCAAGATTATTTGTCAAAGGAAGGGAACTCCAATGAGGCCTAATACAGATTTGAACATTTATGTTTTTGCTTTGTTTAATGAAAACATGAAACCTGGACCAACTTCTGAGAGGAATTATGGGTTGTTTAAGCCTGATGGAACACCGGCATATTCGCTTGGAATTAGTGGAACAGGTGCTGTCAGTGCTAACACCACCACCACCACCACCACCACCACTGGTACTCCTGCGCCTCCGTCACCGGATAATTCTTCAACCGGGTATTTGTCAATTTCTGCTGCTGTAAAGGTAAGTCTTTGCCTTCTTTGTGGTGCATTTACTTTTGACGTTTTTGTTGTTGTCTCGTGTACCTAACTTGAGAATGTGTCTTCTTTTGTGGCATGATTAAAGCATGAAGATTGAATGATGAAGCATGTTTCAACTTGAGTGGTTACTGTAGTTTTCATTTAATCTTGATAAGCTTTTAGCTTATCAGAATTAAATTGGCAATTCAAATCTTGTCTGGTAGCACTCACGGTGAAGTTTGTTATCAATGGAGTTGTCGTTGACTGGGACATGGGACTAATTTAAGCCTCCGAATTAAACACTGATGGGGACAATTAGTTGAAAAAATGTTGTCATCTCACATGAGTAGTTTAGATGAGAAAAACCCCATAGATAACTATAACAAGGTAAACATGCTTAAAGCAGGTTTGATGGCATTAGTTACGATTGATGCATTTCGATCGGATGCTCTTCTTACGCTCTACGACACATGAATAAGATCATGCAGAGACCATATGCAGAAGCTGATTCTGACATTTTGATATAAAATGTTAGCAAGCCATTCAATCCAATTGCTTTCAACCTGGCCCTGTCTAGTTTTACTAGGAGTCAAATAATCATGTCTCTATTTTCTCATTGTGAAATAGCAAGTGACAGCCAATGAATGTAATTTCAGAAACTGCGATTTTTTTAGGATTTTCTATGAAATTGGAGTGTTAATTCATTGATTAACATCTTGGTGCTGTCTGTTATTTCAGGAAAGATGTTGTAGTTGCATAGGCCAACTGTTGTTTCCACTGCTGTTGTTGAACTACTTGGCCTTTAGACTAGCATTTTGAACTGTGTTTTGCTTTGGAAGCCATTGATAAAAAAGAATCAGCCGTTAAAGCAAAAATGGATGGAAAGAAGGGATTTGGAGAGAGAAGAGGGCATCTTCTTAGCTTAAAGCAAAGGTGAAGTTCAGTTCTATTCCTTTTGCTTGTACACTGCAAAATGCAAAGCATCATTCTTTACCATTATTAGAAGACTACCACCGCCAAGTGCCAAGTGAATTCCATTCCCATTGAGCCGTGATAGCTCCTCAGTTGGGCCCTTTAGCACCCACTTTTATTGATATTTGGATTAGTTTTTACTGCCACAAAGGGCCATCCTTGTTGGTAGGAATTTCCCATGGACCGTAATATCCTGACCAGTTGGGCCCTTCACTGCCCACTTCATTATTGATAATTGGTGCGGTTGGTAGGGGTGGACAACTCATAGGTATGGCTGGTTATGAGGGTTGCTTTCACTCTTTTTAGCTGGCAATGCCTTTCAACTTTTTGCTCTCTCGTCTTTTGCAGGCAGGGGATGTTTTCATATCTCTAATAATTTAAGTTTGCTGATGGAGAGTTTGATAGATCAAGCGAGAGTGGATTGCATTTGTTGCTTGTGATGGATTACTGGTTAATTTGCTGTAGCTGTATCTGCTTTATTTAGTGTGAAAGAGATTTTATTCTTTCTTTTTTTTTACTCCAAAGGATCCTGCTATTAGCCCTCATACATTCAGCATCCATCCTTGTAGTTTAAGACCCACAAAAGATCCCGTATCATTGGAATTTCAGCCATCAATCCACATTTTCTAAGCTAATTATCAAATCAACATTTTGAAGAATAGTTTTTTTTTTTTTTGTCTGGATCAACTAAATGACCTACGACCTACCGAGTCTACTAGATTTAGAGTGGCTAAAAATTATTATTATTATTATTTATATTTTAGATTATTTTAATACAGTAATCTTAAAAATAATTTTTTAAAAAATATATTTTAAAACATTTCAATACTAAAAGAATTTAAAAAAAAAATTACAACCTCACTTCTTAAAAATGCAAACCCGATCCCAGTTCAACAAATCACCAAGTTGAGCTGATCCACAAGGTAGATACCCATGCATCAAGTGCAGGAGAGGCTCTTTAAAATCTTAATCATCGTGAGGCCTTCATATCCCTCTTCATTACCTGATACCCTAAAATGCAAGATTAGGACAACATTATCAATGATCCACAAGTTAAGTTTTAAGGTTTTTGAAGGAAGATAAAAAAATGGATAATACTATCTAGGAGCGACAAATACATCAAGGTATCCTTATTCAGATTCAAATCCCCTCAATCTAATTGTACTACACTATCAATCTAAACCGATGCTTGTATACCATGTTGATAGAAATAGAAACCACAAAGGCATAGTGTCCTCTAAACTTGTAACCCAACATTCATAGAGGACCGGTAGGAGCAGCCGCATATAGAACCAAAATCTCTCCCCAAAAATTAATATTAATACATTATTAACTAATTGCCTGCCACTTTTCCTTGCAATACATGAATAAGAGATTCTTCTACTGATACCTTACAGGGTTGTTTGGCAAAATTATATCACCACAAAGCTGGCTGATTGGCTTGATCTTTAATGCATATGCTCCAAACTACCAAGATATAGCATAGCAGAATGCACCGAGCCATAGCATTTTAAAGACCTGCATGAGCTTGTGATGTCTCTCTCAATTCAGCCTTCGATTCAGTCCTAACCCTTCGGTAGAATAAGACATAAGCAGCTGAGCTCTTTATGTCAGCTTCATTGACTGGAGAAACTCGACTATCGTCAAAACTGTACCATCTATTTTCATCAATCAACTGCAAGGTTGGTGAACAAAACAACTTGGACCTCAGAAAATCAGCCTCCAAATTCGTCACAGATATTATAACTAATCATGCATGATGAACCCATTAGGTATTTCTAGGAACTCCTAGAGTAGTATGATAGGTCTGAAATGATTGGAGTACATGACAACTGCTGCCCTAAAACCTAGTATTAAAAATTTAGAAAGGCCCGTGTATTTGTTTACCTTGGCAAATGCAGTATAGTGCCCACCACCTAGACCACCGTAATGGTTGCTGATGGCATATAACTCATATGTGTATGATTGTCCATCCTTTTTTTTCACATATTTGCTCAAATCAAGATTGTGAACTGGGAAATCCACAAAAGTATCCAGCTTGTTCTTCAAGTATCTGCTGTATGAGAACCGTTTCAAGTGGAAAACAAGAATATCTGGCAACATCCACAGGTCCAGTTTCTTGGTGGCTTGCCTATGTTCTTTACAACTAGGACAATACCTGCATCAAAATGAATTGCGTTGTCATAAACATAGTATGATGTGCTTTTGCTTGGTATTCAAAGCAATATCTCACAGGAAATGTGGGGGGAAAATTTTTTTAGAGAAACCATCATACCACATGTCATCAGGCCCTAAAGGTTCTTCTGTCAAGAATGCCTCCAGGCATGAAAATAAAGAGACAGCTTCCTGCCGGGTTTTCTTTGCTCTATAGCCAGTCTTGTGATAAACCTCTGGGAGATCCTTTAGATTGCTGGAATCGTATAATTTATGTTCTTTCTCAGTCCACTCAAAGACAACCTTTACACGATTCCCAGATTTTATGACTGAATCCTTAAATATTGGCTTGCAGCTTAAATACCGATCATCAGTCAAAAAGAGCTGGAATGGCAATTCCTGGCTAGATGTACCCTCTAGTTCTGTATTGCCCATGGATTGGTCCCTAGGTTCACATTCACCATTGCAGCCACTTGATGTCTCATCATTAGCCTCCAAAAGAAAACCATTCTCTTTGCCACTATGAGCCATAGTAGAGACACATGCTCGTTTCAAAGGCGAGAGCAGTCTGGAAGCAGCCAAATAGATATCAGCTCCACTTGGTGAGTCATCGTCCAAATAAGTTATCAGAGGTGTGCCAAAATACTTCCCAACATGGCCCTTCAGTATATCTGGAGTGCACCTGTGAAACCAATGCATAAGACTTCATCTCAAAAAGGTGAAAGAAAAGAAGAATAAAAGGAAAGAATAAACAGTCAAGCAAGGCACCCAGCATCTCCCTCTGTCTATCCTCTATTGGACCCATTCCCCTTTTGGAAGAAATTATCCTCTTATCAGTTCAAAATTATGGTGTGAATCAAATACTATTTGCCCACAATTATTTTCTTACCAATGACATGCAACACATTACGTATAGCCAATTATGTTATGAATGATCATTATCATTGCAAATAATCATACTCATAAATAACTCAGTGACAAAACTACTAACAAGTAACAATGATACACATTGCACAGTTCTCCAATAAAAAACCAACAGCAAGAAATCTGCAGAAGTAACTTACTTATCCCTATGAACAATCTCCAGCTTCTTTCTTCCTGCTCCTTTTCCACAAAACCGATAGGCCACAATATGGTCTTCATCCTTTATAGAGACCAATGGTTCAAAAGGATTTTCCAACATCCTATAAATCTTGTGATCATATACCTGACAAGCAAAGGTTTGACACCTTAGCCTCTTAATGGAATAATTAAAGAAAATTAAGTTCAAGAGAAAACTTCTTACTTCTGCCAGCAGAAGGCTTTCTCCACTTTTCAAACCGCATGCAGAGTCCAGTGCTTGACCAAGATCTCTACAATTACCATGTTTCAGCACTGAAACAGTGCAAGGTATTGGAAGACCACTTCCATCACCATGAAACACTGTTACTGTCATTGTCCGAGTGACAGTTGAAGGCAGTGGCAAAGACAAGTACATGAAGGGATCAAAGGTAATTGAAATTTTACTGCAAATTGGGCAAACCAGCGTCGACTTATATTGCCCCTGAGAATTATTTTCCAACATATAAAAAAAGTCAGCAACTGAAAACATAAATTCATACTAGATTTTGTGTTCAGTAAAGCAAATCATGTAGTAAATGACATTGCTGGGTCCTAGTATGACAATAAAGGAAGCCAAACTCTGACACACAAAACTGAGATACTCATCTATAACAATACCATGAGCTGCTTTCTCATCATCAATTAAAGGAAACAAATTGAATACTAAATGATTATTAAATATCACAAGCAATGAATTCCATTCTTAAACAGGTTTGGAAGCCTCGCACTAAGTCCTTACTAATCAGGATGTTCACATGGAAGCTGGTACTTCTAGTTTTAAAGTTGAGCATAGATAGCATAAAACAAAGGAGGTAAATAATGTTGAAGTATCTATGATCACTGTGCAATGAGGACCTTACAACTAGATTTTACAACAACAACCAAACCTCAACCCTGAACTATGAAAAAATTATTACAAGACAAGCTCATCTATGAAAAAAATTATTCAACCTTATTATGCAAACCATGGAAACAGATAAAAATATAACACTTCCTTACTTGACAAACATCCACAATAACTGAGTCATTCCGAGTCTTGTGATTTCTCCAACACTCGTCCGCAACTTCCTCATCTGGTTCACCACTCCAATCCTTCATTTCAATATAAGGCTTTTGCTTGACACGATTCAAATCTTCATGCAGCCCATCCAGCAAAAAGGCAAGAAGTTCCTAAAACAAAAGGATTCCATCAACAATGGAAATCATGATAATATCAACAACACCAATCATCATTCTGAAGAACAAAAAACACAATAGTGCTAAGGATCCGTTGTACCAAGATAATATTGACAGAAAGATGCAAATTAGAAGCATCATATGTCTTACTGTCCTCATCAGTCCATGAGTCTAGATTATTGTACAAGTCACTTAACACATTATATAATCAAGAAGGCAGAGTTCCAGATATGCGAGTGGAAATTTATGAAGGTCAATATTCACTCATTCCTTCATTTGATCAACAAAATGACACACAAGCACGTGGGCTAGGAATATTTGCAGGTGCTATTACAGCACTTCTTTATAAGTGTGGTCCAGTTTTAACTAGAGTTGCACTATCAAAGGTGAGATTCAGACTTGAGACCTCACCCCTCCTCCTATGCAAGAGTAACACTGAGATACACCTACAAGCTCATTGGTAACTAACAGAGCATTTAAAAATTGAATTATACTACTTATATTACTGCTGTAGAGTAACAAGTAGAAATCACAGAGTACTAACTTGAGAATCATGTTGATTGTAACCACTGAATTGAGGAGCAAATAGTGCTAGTTTTCCCTTAAACACACGTGGTGCAATCGTGGTCCGGCCTGAGGACCACAGTTTCCTCAACAACTCACCAAATGCAAGTGCAAGTTCACCCTACACGGCTACAACATAAGTTAGCAAAAGTGCAAAAAATATAGCCAGTGTTCTTCAAAAAGTCTATATGGAATAGCCATAAGATGACAATAACTAAGCAAAGCCACCTACATGCATTCCTAGAGGATTCTGTGTGTTGATTTCCTCAGAGTAATCTTGCAAGAAATATTCAACAAGTTGGGGCGTGTGGAGTAAGCATTGTAAAGCACTGTTCATAAAGCAAGTATTTCCCATATTCTGCAGTCCTGCCAAACCTCCCTTTTCTACTCTCCTAACAGAGCTATGCACACCAAATCCATCGTCCATGTCTTTGATTGATGAGTTTACAGCACTTCCTGGCCATAAGTTCAAGCTATAACTACTTGAGTGACCATTTGACATGGCAGGCCCTCCTGCAATCGACATGGGGGACCTTGGAGGTTCCAAGGCTACCAATGCTAACTCATTCCCTGTTGAATCCTTTCCAGATTGAGAAGGAGAACTATCAACTTTCAGCTCCAAAAGAATCTGCAAAAGGAAGAGGATGCATCAACCACAGTGATGCGGGACAAGAGCAAAATCACCAAAAGAGGAATTTAAGTAGAATAGAAACCACAATCACCAACGAGAGACTCTTGAAGGGACCAAATCAAGAGGGGCACACTTGATCTTGAAGGGACCAAATCAAGAGACACGCTCAATCTTTACAAAACAAACCAAGAGAGATGCACTCAATCTTGAAGAAAACATAGTTTGTTTTTCAATGATTAACTTAATTGACTGTCGAGGTCATTATTTATGCACCAAACCAAATAAAATAGGAAATCCTAACAAGTCTTAATTGAATAAGGAAGCTAAAATTCTAATTTAGCTACAAAATAATAAATACTAATATTCCTAAATAATAAGATCTAGAATAGCCACACAATATTAAAATTCTTAAATAAATAAATATTGATTCATATTGAGTTTGGTATGAAGTCTGTAAGATAATGTTTTCCCCTTTATGAAAGCTGCAATTAGGAATTAAGATATTGAGTTTGGTAATAGTTGGACTTTCTAGAGCTTGGTTAGAACAACCGAGTCAGGTTCTACAACTGTTAACATCTCTAGGAAATCAAATTGAAGCAGATGAAATTACTACAAATCCATGGTCAAAGAGAATTTTCTGATGGAATGAAAATCAGAAGCATTATTAACATGATGGCTTAAACATTCTACCAAAAACTAAAGCATTTTCTCATATGCATAATTCCTCACAAGATTACAGACCTCTTGATCCATCTGCAAGTGTAACTCCTCCAAGGTTTGGTTTCGAATGCTCAACTGTGAACTCTTTTGCTTATTGAAGAAGTCCCATATAGAGGCCTGTCAATATGCATTAGAATCAGGCAAATGGGGGAGATCAGCCATTCAGCATCCAAAAAGAAGTAAAAGTAAATCAAGCAAAAACCAAAACATAAAACAAACCTTTTCACGCTCTACTCCTCTAGCTGAGCAAACCTTCTCATATAACTCATGCAGAGAAGCCTAAAAAGGAAAGCAAATTAATATACAGTAAGTAACTTGAATAAAAGGGCATTGTCCAGTGTTAAGAAGACCTTAAATCAATTATTTGAAAACTCAGTAAGTTCACTTTCATAATGTTTGACCAGTACATATAACAAATCCTCAAGATAAATAGATCGATACTCAGAAATTCTGAAAAATAAAATTCAAAGTTCAGAAACCCAGTTCTGTTTAGTCAGCATCATATCATAACCTTCAAAGCCAAAGCCTTAGCAGACCCTTATAAACCAACAGTCCCTCGTACATATCTTTTATCAATAGAAAAACTTAATTAAATCCTCAATTTGATGCAACACAAATGTTAAATTGCACTACCTTCATGTTTGTGCACCTATTCTATATGTCCTGCATAATAGTTGATGCAATTAAACAATTAACTTGCAACAATATGAAATATCAGAGAAATTACCCAAATAAAAAGAAATTTGACAATCTAGTGAACCAATGAGCTGAAGACTCACATATGCAAAGCTGTTATCCAATGAACATTAATCAAACACATCAATATTTCATTATACATGAAAAAATGATATTTCATGAAAATAGAAACTCGTTGAACAGAATCAGCTTAAATTTTTTGAGAGAGAAAGATAAAAACAAGAAGAAAATGACAATACCTTTTTGCTTATCCGTATAGTTGATTCACTGTCATCTCTGGAGTCAATTAACTTGAGGCGAAGTGGATAAACCTCCACATTGAACTGCTTTTTATTAAAAACACCCTGAGAGATCATCTTTCTTGGTAACACTGGTCCTCCTTTGTACCTAAAAGACAGAATGACAGAACATATCAATAGCACCAGGGCACAAAGACAAACAGTAGTTTTAAAATATATACAAAAGTGTGTGTGGGTGTGTGGGTGTGTGGGAGAGAGAAATTCCTGTTTAAATTTTAAACAATTATGCTCATTTAAAATTTTTGCATCCATTTAGATCAATCACTAAATTACACGGAGATTAAATTAGAGTGTTTCCAAATAAACTAGATAGAGAAAAGAAGTGCTGTCTCCATTCACTACAATGATTAAGATATATAATGCTTTCAAACAAACTTCCAAATTAAATGCAATCCTGCAACTACAAATGTCAACGCCAGATACTAACATGGACTAACACCGTCATAATTTTGCAAGTGTCAAATCCCAAGCCATCAGATGATGAGACCATAACACACATATACCTTATCGAATTCCTACTTTACAAGTTTTTTATTCAACCACTACAATAAAAAAGCTAAGCCATTGGGCAGCGAGATCATAACACATATAAACTCATATCAAGAGTCAAGATCCCTATCTTAGCAACTGGGATTCAATCACTAACAGTAACAATTGATCCAAGTCAGCATAATTGTAAAATGAACTACCTTTTTTATTTTGGCAGTTGGAACAATCAATTCAACAAGGAAAGAAATAGGAAAACCTCCTTACCACTGGACAAGCTTCTCCCAAACTTTCTTAGGAACTAATACATAGTCCCTTCCTTCCAACAGCGTTCTAACAAGCTCTAGCTCATCACCCACATTACTACTTCTGCCCTCAATTATATCAGAGTTATCAATTGAGCCAGGCCTTTCAACATCCAAATCTTGAGGCTCGGAAGATTTCCCATTATCCAAGTTGTCAACACCACCACGACCAACATAACTCTCCCATTTTGAGAACCACCTAAACATCAAAAGAAAACCTAATTACAGCCATGCAGGTCCTTTTATTGACAAATGGATTCAATTATTAAAACGTGAAAAAGGATCACATTATTATGGTAAGCATCTATCACACATCCCTCAGGCAATAACACCATACCCTCATCTAGCATTGCCTAATTGTATCTAAACAGGCCACATGTTGTAAAACAGTAACTAGGAAAGGTAAAAAATTGACCAAACCACGACACATGCACAAAACGTCAGCCCACTTAAATTACAGTGGCATGAGACTCTCAGGCAGTAACACAACACGCACACCATATTTAGCTTGCCTAGTTAGCCTAATAATTAAAAGAAAGTCAATTTCTATTTTTAACCCAATCATTCAAAGAATCACTTAAACTACACGCCTTACTAACCAATCAAGCATAATTGACGCACCTCTCCGTGAAATATAGCAAACAGGGTTTTTTTTTTTGGGATAAAAATAACCAAACTATTCAAAGAAACTATCAAAACATATGCATTCCTAACACACCATCCATTATCAGCAAAATCCCCATAAAACTTATCAATCACAACAGATGCACAAATCTGATTTAAAATAATCACTTAACTCACCACCCCTTGTTCCAAAAAAAAAAAAACACGAGCAGATACAAAAGTTAAAAAGCCAAAACAACCACACACAAGTCATGTTGACCGCCTAATTAGCACAGCTGTAGCTAGAACTAATTAATCATTGCAAAAGGTGTTTTTTCTTCATTTTGGATAAAAAGATTATTTATTAAAAAATCTCTTAAAACACATTCCTTACTTACCCAACCAAGTAAAATTATCATCCAAATTACCAAACATTCGACAGTTGCTCATCAGAATTACTTCAAAACCCACTCCCTCCATTTCAAAAACCAAAAATATCTCTACCACCATAATTAGCAAATAAAGTCCCACAAAATTCAAGAAAAATTAATCAAATCAAGAGCAAAAAAATAGAAAAAAAATTACCCAGAAGAAACAACAAAATACAAATTCCCTTCTTTCAAATCACGTTCAGCTTCACGATTCAATTCCTCAACGATCCGCCTCTCTTCTTCAGGCGTACACGGCAAGCAACTTCCTTCACCTCCACCTCCACCTCCGTTCTCCATTAAACACCTTGAGTCAATCATCGTCATAATTTCTGCCTTAATCCTCTTAATCACACTCTACATTCCAATAATCAAACCCAAATTAGTAATCAAACAAAAACATCTCACAAAAATCAATAAATCAAATTCGGATTTCGATTACTCCTTACAGTGATTTTCAGTTTCGTGGAAATCAAATTGCCGATTTGAAAGACTATTTTTTTCTACTTTTGGGGAAATTTTAAAAATCTTGAGAGAGAGAAGGGAAGAAACCCTAGATTTTAAGGGTTTGATTTTTGGTAATGGAGAAGATCATTTATAATAGCAAAGATTTAGAGAGAGAGAGCCAGAGAGAGAAAGCTAGAGAGAGGAGTACCGTCTTTCCAACGATCTTGTCTTTTTTTTAAAAGCTTCAGCCTGCCACAGACCGTTTTATAAAAGAAAAAAAAAAAGATTTTGAGACAAATATATTTTAGTCTATCTTGATTCACAATTGTTACACTTTAGTGATTGTAGATTATGACTTTTCAATGTTACCCCTAGAGTTTCTTTTGAATGGCTAGTGATTTTGAATGCTTGTTTTTCCCGGCTTTTCTTTGGTTGGTACATTTTTCCTTTTGTTGAGATGGATTTTTGTTTATTCACTTGATAATGAATATTTATATGAGCATTCTTTAAAATTTTATTAAAAAATAAAAAATAAAAATTTAGGTTAATCTGGAAATCTAATTAAATATCTTATTATACCTTGTTAATTATTTATTTTTTAACAAAAATAATATATTTTTAATTTATTATAAAAATTAAAGATAATCAGAATTAATCATATAATTTGGTTAAAATCCAATGTTCTCATTAAAATTCATAATCTAAGTTTTCAATCAGGTTAATTACCAAGATGAGATTAAAATTTTTATTCTAAAAACATCATAGAATGATTAGTGTAAACATTAATTAGATTTAAACTCATATGATAAAATAAAACTAGTATTATTACTCTACTTATTGTGCTTGCTTGTGTATTTTTATATAAATCTCAAAGGTACAGAGATACGAATTTTTAAAGTTGATTCACTTTTAGATGGTGGTAGCTATTCATTAGGGAAGGGTTAAATTGAAACTTATTGGAAACTTTAGAGTTTATGTTGAGGAATTTTAAACCTAGAGAGACTAAAGTGGAATATTTCAAGATCTCAGGGTCTAGAATGTAGTTTGTCAGATATTATTTTCAATAACCATAAATTATATTAACTTGTTGTTTGTGTTCTCTCTCCAAAGTGGTGAAAGGGTTCAATCATGAATTCACGCAATCTATTTTCTTTTATCTTTATTAAGGCTTTGATTTTTTAAACATGGAAATGACTAGTGGGTGATGTCATAAATGAGATTCATGATTTTGATTCTAAGTTTTTATTATGAATTTGTTTTAATAATTTTATGGGAGTAGTGAGATAATATTTCAACCAATAATTCACATGTTAATGTTCAGTTTTCTTTTTTTATATAATTCATGTATAGACGCATTTAAAAATGTGATTGTCATTATTTGTAAAATAATATTTTTTATTTTTAAAAATTATTATTAGTATCAAAATAATTTAAAAATAAAAAAATTATTTTTAAAAAAATGCAAAAACATGGTTAAACTTATTATTGAATCTAATTTATCATTTGAGTTATAACTTATATAACTTATTAATTTATGATTGGAATTATAGATTATATTATTTAATCAGAGTTAATCTAATTTAATTTTAAAAAAACTAAAATGATATTATTTAGTTTAATCTAAGTCGGTTTAATTTTATTTAAAAAATCAAAATATATTATTTTATAGATTTAGAAAAAAAAACAATATATATTTTGATAAGATTACAAGTTGATATGGTTATATTATGTAAATTTTGATTATTATTTTTTTAATTCAGTGGAAGCTATAGAATATTTGTTTGTTTCATGTAATTCTCCTTGTGGTTATAAAAAATGAAGGAAAAGGGAAAAGGTATTTAGAATCCAATCAAACAAATAATAAATCTAATAAACATTAAGCTCGTAGAATATTTGAAAGAACTCAAATTTGGAAAGCCTCCACCAAAAGCAGCTGCTATTTCCCATCACCTTGCAAACTGTCACATTGATGCCCGTTGATGTTTATTTTTTATTTTCCTCTGGTGATTAGTATATTCATCCAGCAAATAATATTTGGATTTAATTAATTCTATTTAAGATATTACAGTGAATATATGTTAATAAAACAAATTAAAAGGGTGATTTGGTGTGACTCGATAAATTAGTAAATCAATTTACGATTAAAATATTTAACTCTTCAAAAAAATACAGAAACAAGAGACTTCCCAACAAGAACAAAATGAGTGGCGGCTTCAGACATCAAGCAAACCTCCACGTTACTTATGGTTGTTAATACATTAAATCCAATGGATTCTTTGCACCTAAGTTGACATGCTGATTCTACAGAAGCTTACGAACAAGCTGCTTCTTTTCTAACTTTGCAGAATCTACTCTAACAGAAAGGCTGCTGCGCCTCTACACAAGATGAATCTTTTACATGTTGCTACAAAAGCTACACCATTTCATATGTACATTAGTATTAAAAGTTTGGCTCCAGCCTCGATCTTGCACCTGAACATTGGCGGCCAGGACAGTTGATGACCAAATGCAACTCAGTACGGCAGCAGAGACTGCAAACGCAGATACAATCACAATTACAAAGGATTCTGCGGCATCCTCTACAACTAATAGTTGCACAATATTCAATTCCATGTGGAAGATGCAACACTTGGCTGAAACAAAGAAGCAGCTGCAATAAGGTGTCACTGTGACCCAAAATCAACTAAACTATTAAGAACTATGAGGTTTCTGTATCATCTGTGCTAGCTGTGGCCTCACTTCCAGCCAAACCTGCTCCACCTTCTTGACTCTCGTCCTCACTATACAAAGTCTCGTCACTTGAATTAGAAAATAGGCCACTGTCATCATCAGTGAGTGTATCTGCCTTCCGCCGTTTCCTGACATCTTTTATACCTCTTCCTCGTAGTGCCAGACGCCTTCGTTTCCTTGCATTTCTCTTGCCCTTGGGAACCTCTTCTCTTTGTGACTCAAGGTTTTTGCCTTCTCCTTTTGCAGCTCTTACCTTATCATAGTCATTATCTTCTGATTCATCAGGATCAAACTTGCGCTTTTTTCTACTTGAATTTGTCTGGTACAGAATCATTGAAACCCAGATTTAATTGATGATTGGTAAGCACAGCAAATCCAAGTGCAGTAAAGTATGCAATTGAAGAGGGAAATGATCCATTAAATCCTACCTGTAAATTGTAAATGATATGTGAATGACAGCAGCGGATCCAGTATTACAGTCATCCGGTTACCTTATGTTTCCTAAATGGCTTTTCAAAATACATACATGTATATTGTGTGTGTGTGTGTGTGTGTGTGTGTGTGATATGCAACACCACCATTATTACTCAAAGGACCAGAGCTAGCCACAACCAAGGTCACATAAAAAGCCTTTTATCAATACTGCTGGGCTACAGAACCCATGGTCACGGCTTTAGGATTAGTCAATCAGAAAGATCAAACCACCAAGGACAGAAATAACTGATAAACATGCATTGATTGTAAATAGGAATGCATCAATTAAATAACCCCATTTACAGCTTACTAAAACATGTACAATCAATTATTATCTAATTTTGGTAAAAATCATTTTTAAGTATAGGTTGACAGCATGCTTTAATAATTGAGCAACTAGCATCTGTGACTTGCACAGCAAAACACCATTTCATATGAAAAAAAGAAAAAGAAAAAAAGCTTATGTGTACCTTGGGACCACGATCCACCAACCGAGCCCATTCATGCCGATTCCTCAGGCAATCAAGAACAGCCTGAGAAGGACTTGAATATGCATAGCGTTCTCCATTATGCTTCCTCAAGTTCTTCCAGTGCTGCAAACGGAATTACAATCAGTGAAGGAGATCTGGTTTTTTCACTCAGAATCAAAATGAGACCAAAACAAACATGCAGAAAATAACAAGCACTTAATTAAATAGAAGCAACCATACCGGTAAGACGGCATTACATAGTTCCTCATATGTCATGCGTCTGCCTTTGCTCATAATCTCATTGATTAAACCTATGGATGATGAAAGGTAATGAATATTAAGTTACAAAGAAATAGGGTAAAAACAGCCCCATCTGTTCTTTTCCTTTCCTTTTGGCTCTAAACTGATGCAGAATTTAAATTTCAGAGAGGTAGCTACCTGGCAGAGTGCGATGAACAGGAGCCCGAACAGTGCCTGTCTCCTCATCAGAAATATTCCTTGGTGAATGACGTCTAGATGACAAATGATGGTCATTAACCTCAGTAGAGGAAGATGGGCCACTGTTTGCAGTTGAGGTGGAGGCAGGTGGGATGTTGTTCTTGACAGAATTTGCTGCTGTTGGAGATCCATTATCCCCCCTCTTTGACACGGAGGCAGCTTTATATCCTGTATCTTGTCTCCTCTGATCAGAAGAAGATGGTCTGTCAGTCTTTTTAGCCTCATCCTCAGGCTCCTGAAAACGGTGAAACCCATCTTTTGATGTATCCTTACCTTTTCTTCTAGAAGCCTGAAGAATAATAAATTACAGATCGTTTTCAAGTACCATCTCAGTAACCTATATATGTTCATAAAGAAATATTTATGAAAATCATGTTGTGGAAGTAAATCTTACCAAGCTATGGTCTTTTGCTCCAGAACTAGATGCCCGTTTCATCAGCACATTTGTTGCAGTTGGAGAAACTGAATGTGGCAAACCACCTGCATGGCGAACACGTGGCACACGAGGTACTCTAGGAGAACTATTGAGTTCTTGATGTAAAAGCAAAGCAAGCTGTCAAGAAAAACCGCTCAAATGTAAACTAGATGGAGAACAAAATGAGAACAAAATAAACCATTACAAGAAATTGCAATTTGTTTTCACCTCTTCATCACTTAAAGCCGCAGGCGAATTGGATGGTGCAGAAGGATTCATTGACAATGCAAGACTTGTCTTAGATGATGACTGGCCATTAGACTGATTGAACTTTTCAGATCTTTGGGGTAAACCTGATGCAACTGCCTTACTTTGAGCATTTGAAGTACTCTCAATTTGAAGTGATCCAGCAGTATCACCAGAATTCTGTGCTGAAGATGCTTTAGAGGATAAGTGAAGCATGGAATCTTTTGAATCTGAAACAGTTCTCTTAGGAACAGATGTATGTGAACTCTTGCTTGAATGCAACACTTTTGAAGCAGAATTCACAGAGGATTTTGGACATTCTTTTACCGTTTTCTTTGAAATGTCATACCTTTCTTCTTCTGTCACTATCTCACTTGTAGGTTGATCTTTCTTAATACTAGAATTGCACTCAGGTATAACTTGTTGCATAGTATTAGAACTAAAATTCAAAGTATCTGAAGTTTTAAAATTGTCAGATGAAGGTGTTTGGGAGATCATCACAGTGGATGAAACAGAAGATGCTTTTGCAACAGAGACAACAATTTTACGCTGAATGGGTAGTGCTGGAGAGCTTGAGATGGTTTCACCTGCTTTTGACAGTTCTTCAGCAGTCTCTGTACTGTTTTTATGTTCTGGGAGACATCTTTGCATTTCAATTGAGCCTTCAGCTCGTTTATGCTGACAAGGACCATCACATAATTTGTTAGCTTCACCTGTGTTGCAAAGAAGAACTGCTTCTAACTTGCTGCCAGCCTCTTCAATTTTATGGTCGTTGGATGAACCACCTAATGCTGCACCATTCAGTTTTGGATTTTCAGATATGTTATCATAAGATATCCTTGCATCTTTTGCATCACCATGAGAAGACTGACGATTCAAGGCCCCCTTAGAGTTATCATCATCCACTTCTACTTTAACATTAGATTGTGCAGAACTTGGAATTGCATCACCATTATCATTAATCTGATCACCCATAACTTCTGGAGAAGCACTAGCCGGCTCCTCAAGTGCAGGCACATCTCTTCCTGTGGAACCCTCCACTTTATCATCTAAATTTCCACTTAGTATGTTATTGCCCTATAGGAAGCACAGTCAAAGTCATTCAAACACCAAAAGAAATCTCAGAGCATAAAATATAACATACAATCACAGTTAAAAGGAAGAGCTTCATTAAAGGTAAAATATAAAATGTAAAGGCTCAAGGAGGGACCACCCTATTGTAGAACAGGAGAAACTACAAATATGAATATCTAACATAAATAATCCATTTAAGAACTCAAGAAATAGGTAAGATGTCAAATATGAGGTTTGTTTGCATGATGCTAATGGGACTTGGAATGGGGGAATTTCCAGTAAGCTTGGCTGGTTTACTGCTATCAGACCTGAAATGTGGGCATTTCATGGGGGTTTGCAGGAGGCTTGTTATAGAGATTTTCATTGCATTTTGTTGGACTTGAATTCAAAGATGGAGTTTGGTGTGTTGCAACTCATCAGGCTTAAAGCTCATCCAGGTCAAGTAATGCATATACTATTAAGAGATTGGGTTGGAAACTTGGGCATGTCAAGTACAGGGAATAAGTGTGCTGTTTTTGAGTAACATTGGGGTTGGGGGACATGTTATTCCTTTTTGCTTTGAGGATTTACTAGAAGGAACAGGGCCTCTGTTGTTTGATGGTTTAAACAAAGAAGGCTGTTCCCCAAGTTTAGTTTTAATTTTTAGGTTCTCTGGCCCAATTTTGAAGAAGAAGAACCCAAAAGATTCTTAAAAGAAGCAAGGGGTTCTTAAAAGGAGACACTCTTACTTACATAAACCATCAATTTCCACTGCCACAACAAAAGTTAATATATAATTCTAATCATCAGTAAAAATTAAAACCCAAACAGAAACATTGATATCAAAGACATTGAGACAGATTTAAACAGTATTCCAAATAACTAGTTATGCATTTTCTGATCAGAACTAGGCTTTTGCAAGATTCCAAATATTGTCATTTCCAATTCCATTTCAAGGGATTCTAATCTAGCATCACTTACAAAGGTCATTATTGGCTTTATTCTAGCAGTCAATAAAACACAGTACTACCCCAAACCAAACCAAAACAAAAAGAAAGGAGCAACATATACCTCTTGTTTCCCACAATCATTGAGTTCCGGAGCTGATGCCATTACATTAGACTCTTTGGGAGAACTCTCAACAGCAACCACAACATCATGGCTAGACTTCTCTTCCTCCAATCCAGCTCCAGTTGATGAATGAGGTCTAGACATGTCAAGAGACAATGCTTCTGAGGATTGCTCAACCACTGCTAAGTTGGGCTTCTCAACACCATTTTCAACTGCTATATAACTATCTGATTTCTGTTCTTGAATACCGGAGTCCCTTAAATGCTTGCTCTTGTTACCCTGAAGTTCACCCTTGAAGGACTTCGGAGCTCTGTCTTCATAAAATTCCAATGGTTTTGCATCACTGGTGGATGTAAATGCTAGTAATAAGAATAAAAAAAAACAAAGAAGTGGAGTCAACAAGTGCATGTCTGCTGCTACAAGATGCGACCCCATGCCTAAACTTCTTGCCATTAATGTGAAATATCGGTACTTGGACAGCTAGAAAAAAGAGTAACAGATAAAACAAGTAGGAAACAAAGCAAAGAAAGGTACATCCAATCACCTGTTTTAGAAGCATGAAAAACCCTCTTCTTGGCCTCCACCTCCTTCTCTGCAGTTCGAGCCTTCTTCTTTACACTCCGATCCTTGGCCATCCCAAGATCTTCTTTCTTCCGCTTACCTGAATGCGCCACAACTGACCTAAGTACACTTCTCTCCCTTTTCACTGCAAAAGTAGCACCCCTGACTTCTCCATCCTCACTCTCCCACTTCTTCATCTCCCTCGAATAAGCCTGCCTCTCATAACCACCACCCTCGTCCCTCCCTCTCCTGTCACCCAAATCTGCCAATGGCATCCCCAACACATTCTCCTTCGACAACGAAAACAAAACCCCCGCACCCTTGTCAACCATATTCTCATTCTCATTCTCCTCCTCACTCCTCTTCTCTACCTTCCTCTCCTTCTCATCCCAACACGGAAACTCCCTATACTGAAAACTAAACTTTTTCGGCACATACCCAGTACACTTCCACAGCTCCGGCGTAAAAACCTTTGAAACCCCACCAAACAACCCAGGATCCCCACCTGGAACCCCCTGCACGTGAACTCTTTCCTCCATCGGTATCTCTGTCCACAACCTCAACCCTTTCCTCTGCGGACCAACATTCCCCCCGCCCCCATTCTCTAACCTAATCGTTTTCGTCGGCAATTCCACTAATAGCTGCGCAACCTCAGTCTCCTCACTATCATCATTATTACTACTATTACCCCTATTCTTCCTCCTCTTACATTTATCACAGGTAAACAATTCTTCACCCTTAACATACTTTGAACAGCGCGTGTGTACCCACACGCCACAATCATCACAATTCACCATTTCTTCTCCATCGTCAAAGTTTACACCACACACACAATCCACCGTCCACGACCCATCCACCCAGTCCTCATGTGATTCATACTGGTGGTGGGTCTGGAACCGGTGAGATCGCCCTCCCTTCATTCTTTTCTATGCCCCTAACCACCACCAAAAAAAAAAACTCTAACCCTAACTTCAAAAAACCTAATCACATCGTAAATTCAAGAAAAACGTAGACTAGAGAGGAAAACTTGCCTGGGGAATTCTTCCAACATTGATTTCTTGTCAAGAAGCTGTAATCTTGAGGATGTTATTGAAAGAATTTGGAAAACTTATGGGCTTTTAAGGATTTTTTTTTCTGTACCAAGGGATCTGTCTTGTGTGAGCGTGGGGAAAAAGGGGGTTCTACTCCTGGTTTTTTTTCAGTGCACGAATGGCTTGTAGACAGAACAGAACTGTAGAATTTAAGGATTGTGTTTCTTTTTTTTTTTTGCTTTTTATTTTTCAGACAAGGGTAGCTGGGCTTTTGTGGGATTGGGCTTGGGTGAGGATGATGATGGGTTACACTTGTGCTTATTGAGAATGGGTGATGGGGATTTATGGGCCTCGATGAGTTAGGAAGTCAACGGTTTCGAACTTTGACCTAGGTTTTCTAATTGATTCGGAATTTTGAAAGAAAGAATTGGAGTTGATATTGATTTTTTATTTTGTTTAGTTCTTAATTATGTAATATTAGGCAGAAAAATAATTGGTATTATGGATTTCTAGCTTGAATTTAAAAAGTTAAAATAAATTAAGTATTATAAACCATTAAAGTTAAATTATTTAGTTCGAATATATGTAAACTATATTTGTAATTATTTATTCTAGTAAAATGTGACATTCATATGAGTAAATGTATATTTTCTTCATAAAAAAGCTATAAATTTTTTATTTTGATGTGTATTGAATTTTGTGTAATAAAAAACTAATCATTATTCAAGGTGATTTTAAAAAAACAAATTGTAATTTTATCTTATTTTTAAATAATATATTGTGAAACATAAATATTTTCTTAAAATATTTTTGTAGAGGGTATCTTTTTGTACAGGGTTTCTTGCGAGTCAATTCATATAACAATGCATGACTACATATAACATATAAAATTTATTAACAATAATTTAAAAAAGCAATGCAATGCCGCACTTATTAAAAATTCTATTAAAAAAATAATAATTTATATAAAATTAAGAAAAAAACCATGAATTAATTCTTTAAAATTAAGAAAAAAACCATGAATAAATCATGCATATCTTTTTAAAAACTAAACAAACTTCATTTAAAAACAAACACAATCTAATTAAAAATATAAATAAATTTTTTTTAAAAAAACTATACACAAATAACACATTGTTTTCAAAAAAACTAAAACAAACAAAAAAAATAATTATATTAGGTGTTTGCAAGCATAACAAGTCAAGTGTTTAGAACTGATAAACATACCTAATCCATTGTAGCTTGGGTATGATAAATATATTAGAACTATGTTAATTTGAAATTGGTGACCTACCAAGTCCAAACACTCTAGACATGGCTAGTGTCAAGTTCAAATATCTTATGTCTAGGAACATGTAAGAACCAAGTGTTTTTGGTGCCAAAACTAAATGAATTTGAGTGTAACAATCATGTTAGGTCTTATTACTATTTTTTTCAATAATACTAATATTTTTAAAAAAACATTATTAATGATTATGTTGATAATATTTGTCATAACCCAACTCTGAGTTACTCCTCAATTTTGGACCCGTGTTTTGATGAATTTTTAGAAAAATCCAAAAAAAGAGAAAAAACAATGAAAATCCAAAAAAAAATACATTTTAAAATATATTTGTCTTATTTTTAGCATTTTCAGCATCATCTCAAAAAATTTAAATTTTCAAAGATATTTGAAACGCGTTCAACTTTTAGCGCATTATTTTTTAAATCATTGATTTTTTTCATTGAGCCGATGTTGATATTGCTTGTTTTTGAAAAATACAAAAAAAATAAAAAAAAAATCAAAATTTGACAAAACAAGTTGAGGGACCAATTTTAAAAATCAAACAACATTTTACGTATAAATAGCAGCCTTCAACATGCACAAAGGGGGCAATTTTGACCAAAAAAAAGAAAAAACCTTAAACCTAAATTTCTTTCTCCCTCATCCAGGGGCCACCACCCCCCACCCTTGGCCATTTTTCCTTCTCACCTTTCCTTCCCCAGCCACTGACCAGCCACATAACCGGTCATCTTCATCTTCTTTCATACGGTCTCTAGTCTTTTCTACCAAAACAAGTCAGGGCCGACTCCCTACTTAGCCAAACAAAAGACCGACCGCCCTTCCTTTCAGCCACAAGACAGCCCCTTCATTTTCATCTCCTATAGTCGCTCCCCTCCCTACTTGAATTTTTTCTCCCTCAAAGAGCAGCCCCTTCTCCTTCAAAAGACAACCGGCCGCCTCCATCAAAAAAATTTGAAGGGAGACCCCAACTTTGAGATTTTGAATCGGGAGCTTGTTCTCCCAAAATGAGGCCAACCACACGTCCCTCTCTCTATCGTTACAGTCTTCCCCCCGGTTCCTTTTATGTTTCTAACCCGACCAAGACCCCCTACTAAATTTAAAAAAGCCAATTACTTCCCTCTCTCAATTGCACACAAACCAACTTCTCCCTCAACAGTATCGGACAGAGGCCACTCCCCCCCTTCACAGATCCTCCCTCTCAGCTGCTCCCTCTGTTCTTTGCAGCTCCTGCACAAACCAATGTCGTCTCTCTCAGTGACTTATTAGCCTCTCTCTCTTGGTCGTTGGTCCTTGCTTGTGATTTTTGCTCCAAAAGCCAGCCAGTCGCACGCCTCCTTTGGCCATCGTTCTCCAGCGACAGCCCTCACATGGTGACGCCCATAGATCCAGCGTTGTTTTCCATCAAAGCCTCCTAGCCAACACTAACCCTAAATCAGCCCTCACTTCAAGTCAGCGGAGCTTCCCCACTACAACAGTTCTTCTTCTCCTCCGGTCTTTTCCACAGCAACTAGCCAGCAGCAAACCAAGCATAACGCCTCCCACAACGGACCAAATACGACAGTCTACACAAGTTGCAGACCAAAAAACCACTCCGCGGCGGATTTACCACCGGGGAAGAAGAAATGAAAATGGGTCCGCATAAAAAGAAAAAAATTAAAGTCAACTGTTGTTGTGCGTTGTTTCCTTTGTTGCAGGTGGCGGTGACCTTCATCGTCAGCGCAGGAAGACAGAGAAGAGAAAGACGATCTTCATCCACCGGTTCTGCCACCTTTAGTGGCGGCGGCGCGTGGAGCAACGTGCCGTCCCTGCTCACGAACACTGTTCACACTGTCCAAAAGGACTTCTCAGTATTGTTATGGAGTTTTGAGGGGTTATTTTGTAATTTTCAAACTGTTTAATGTAATATTTGTTTAGTTTGAACTTTTATTTGTATTTTGTAAATATATATATATATATATATATAAAATACAGGGAAAATGCATGTGTGTGTTTGTATTTGTCTTATGAATGTTTCTTTTTATTTATGATAAAATTGCAGAAAATAAAGAAGGATTTAATATTTTGATTGGATCACGGTGTAGAAGTACAAACTTGTATGAAAGTTGTATTTATAAAATCCGATGAAAAGATAAAAGTTTTAAAACTTCTTTAACATATCAAGTCCACGAAACAGCTTACCTCATATAAGGTGCGTTAGGGGTGTTAATACCTTCCCTAACCACAACCGGTTCCTTACCTGTGAATCTCTGACAAGACCAGTACAACTGGGTTTCCTAGTAACCTTCAATTAAATACTAGGTGGCGACTCTTAACGAATCCAACAAGATCAAATCAAACATAACAAAGAGAAAAATCGCTAGAGCGGACGCCGCGTGGATTTTGACGTGCGACAATATTAACAATAATGAAAATAATATTAATGTCAAGAAAAATAATATTAATAATAATAAGAAAAAGAAAAAAAGGAATAACAACAACAACAACAATAATTTTTAATTTTACCCTTTAAATCAACTTTATAGTTTTTTACAATAATAATAATATTTTTTTAAATTTAATAATAATAATATTAAACATATCTACTAGAAATTTAAATAGTTTTAGCTACTATGCAATACTCATATTGGTTGGATCTGCCATGTATATTAGACTCATGTTACTTGGGTCTGACAAGCTTACAAGACCTACAACACTTTTTAATTCAGTCTTTTTACTTTTTACTTTTTATATTTTTTTCTTGTTTTTTTTAATTCTTATATTTTTTAATTTTACCACTCAAATCAAATTTATGGTTTTTTTTCATTAGTAATAATGTTTTTTAATGTTATTAATAATATTAATAATAAGATTAACATGTTTGACCCAGGTTTAAGTCGGTGTGGCAACCATGCCGAACCCACATTAGTTGGGTTTGCCAAGCATGCCAAACTCACATTAGATTCACAATACTTTTCAATTTAGTCTCTTTTTTTTCTTCTTAACTCTTTTCTCAAAGTTTTTATAGTTTTAAATTTTTTTCATTCAAATCAAATTTATTGTTTTTCTTTAATAGTAATAATATTTTTTAAAAAATTTATTAATAATATTAACAACAATGAAAATAATGATAAAAAAATTAATAATATTAAGAATAAGAATAAAACTAATAATCATAATAACAATAACAATTATTTTTTAATTTTATCTTCCAAATCAAATAGTTTTTCTTCAATAGTAATAATATTTTTTAAAATTTTTTAATAATTATATTAATAATATTAACAATAATGAAAATAGTAATAATAGTAATATTAAAAAAAGAATAACAATAATAACAATAATAATAACAATAATAATTTTACCCTTAAAATTAAATTTATTGTTTTTTTCAATGGCAATATGTTTTTTCAAATTTATTAATAATTATATTAATAATAATATTAAACATGTTTACTCCAAGTTTAAGCGGGTGTGACAACCATGTAAGACCCATGTTAGTTGAGTTTGTTAGGCAAAGATGTCTGGCCCATGTTCGTTCGGACTAGCAAGCTTGGCAAACCCATCGTGGTTAGGTTTGACAAGTATACCAAACCCAAATATCTTAGATTCAGCAATCACGTTAGACCCAAGGCTCGTCGTAAGTGCAAGTCAAAATTTATTATGTTTAGCAAATATATCAGATCCTCGTTGTTTAGGTCTAGCAAGCTTGTCACACCCACCATGGTTGAGAGCATGTCTTAGTAGACCCGAGTGTCTTGGATTTGATAATGATATCAGATTCATGTTGTCTGGGTCGATAAGCTTGCTAGACCTATCGTGATTAGATCATGCTAGAATGTCAAACCCATGTTACTTGGTTATAACAACCCAGCATGTTTAAGATTAACGTGTTTAGAATAATAAAAAAAAAAGCATGATTGCCTCCATCAATCTCAAATGCAAAATCCACTCGTAGTCTCTTGAATCTGGAAAATTTTTAAAAATAATTAAAATAAATAACCTAATGCAATAATATAGTATTTATATCAACCCAACACATTGATAAAGTACTTATATTTGCCTAGAATGGAGAGAAACAACAAAAAAACTATTGTCATACCGTGCAAAATCAACCAAAATCTCATTCAACTACACTAGACCAACACTCTCCCAATAACAACCACGCAATCAGGTACATCGCACATAAAACCTGTATTTAATTACCAGTTCCTTCACATTGAATAAATCAGGAGAATGACAACCCACCAAACACCTGTTGACAACAAATAACCTAGAAACCCACAACATGTCATGCATATTGACACGATTAAAAGATTGATGTCTTCTCCCAAGTGCAGGAGTGTCGAAGTAATAAATAACCCGACAAGATCGGGGTCGAACCATAGGGAGGTTAATTGTACAAATTATAAATAACAATAATACTACAACAACAACAACAACAATAATAGTAGTAGTAGTAATAATAATAATAATAAAAGAAGGAGAAGAAAAAGAAAAAGAAAAAGAAGAGAACTTTGAGATGAAATATTAATGTATGGATTAAACAATGATAATAACAAATGTCAAGGTTAGAGGACCCACTAATGGTATGTCAAATAAGTATAGTATAAACTCTTATTATTCAATTGAAAACCACACACAAAGAAGGTTACAATCTGATTATAGATTGTTAACATAATTACATTAGTCATCTTATTCGATTAATATTAATACTTGTAAATCTCGTCAAATGACACGACTAAAAGGTTGATGTCTTCTCCCAAGTGTAGGAGTGTCGAAGTAATAAATAACCCGGCAAGACCGGGGTCGAACCGCAGGGAGGTTAATTGTACAAATTATAGACAACAATTATAAACAACAATACTAGCAATAATAAAAATAATAATAATAACAATAATAATAATAATAATAATAATAATAATAATAATAGTACTAGTAGTAGTAGTAGTAGTAGTAATAATAATAATAATAAAGAAAGAGAAGAAGAAGAAGATGAGAACTTTGAGATGGAATATTAATGTAACGATTAAACAATGATAATAACAAATGTCAAGGTTAGAGATTCCACTAATGGTATGTCAAACAAGTATAATATAAACTCTTATTATTCAATTGGAAACCACACATAAAGGAGGTTCCAATGAGATTATAAATTGTTAACATAATTACATTAGTCATCTTATTCGATTAATGCTAATACTTGTAAATCTCGTCAAGCATTCATGATTATAACTTATGTTAACAACAAATCAAGTTCCTTTCATAGCTCAGGTGTCGGTTATACCATACATTATGGGCTATGAAAGTGCCAAGCATTTGTTGTACCAAGTGTTATACAACATAAATCAAGATTAATCATTTAACAAGCAAAGTATTAAAGAGTGAACAAGATAACAAATATAAAACATGTTAGTATTAAACATTAAAGTCCATATTAAGTTTACACTATACTTATTCTTACACCATTAGTGTAACCTTTTCACCTTGACATAATTAACTTAGCTAGACATAATGAAAGAAAGGAAAACAAATAAACAAAATAAGAACATAAAAGTTAACTAAGTAAAGGAAAGGAAATGAAAGGCATAAACTTGATATTAATGAAAGTAAAGCATAAACATTACAAAAAATACAAAGAGAGAAAGGAAGAGCATGATCTTGATCTGAACACCAAGATGCCTAAATGCATGGCAAATGCCTCCTTTTATAGGCCAAAATTGGGAACTATTGATTTGATGACTAATTGATAAGTGGGTGGCCAACTTTTGACTTGGTGACAATCCTTATCTTCTCTTGTCTACCCAAAACGTCATTGATAACGTCAAAACTGGAGCCAGGTACAAACATGAAAGTTGTAGGCAATTGTCTCAGCTTTCTTGTGTAAAAACTTCAGCTCATTTGGACTTCTAGAACTCCAGATATGGCCAAAATACCGAACAGTGCTCGGGCTGGAAGACAGATTCGGGCTTCTTTGTTGTTGCTACAATTTGGACTTGATAATGGCCTTTTTAGATCTTGGGCTCCATATGAAAGTTGTAGGCCTATGTCTTACCTTTCCATCCATATAAATTGGACCTAAATCTGAGATCTGTAGCTCCAGATATGGCCCAATTACCGAACAGTGTTCCGGTTTGGATTGCACCGACATCTCTTCTCTAAGTTTGGCCATCTCTTTATCCTTGCAATTTAAGTTCTTCAAGTCATCAATCAATCCTTTCATTTATGTGATAGACCTGCATTAAAAATAGATATTTACCACAAATTATAGATATCTTATATTATTAGATACATTATTATAAAACATATTTTAGTTAAGGAGTTATTGATACTTCAAGTGCAAAATGATGATATAAAACCATGATAAAAATGCACTTTTAAGTACTAATCATCAAACATTCATGATTATAACTTATGTTACCAACAAATCAAGTTTTTTTCATAACTCAGGTGTCGGTTATACCATATAGTATGGCTATGAAAGTGCCAAGCATTTGTTGTACCAAGTGTTATACAACATAAATCAAGATTAGTCATTTAACAAGCAAAATATTAAAGAGTGAACAAGATAACAAATACAAAACATGTTAGTATCAAACATTAAAGTCCATATTGAGTTACACTATACTTATTCTTACACCATTAGTGTAACCTTTTCACCTTGACATAATAAACTTAGTGTCGCTACACGACGTCGGGCGACGACTCCACTCCTTTTTTTTGTTTGTTTTTTAAACAAAAAAAGAATAATTTATTTTTTCTTTGATTGGGGGAATAAAGATTTTTATTGGAGTCGCCATCTAGTAATTTGAGGGAACTAGAAATCCAAAATTAGACACTGGTCCCAGAGATTCGGATACTGGGTTAGTTATGATTAAGGGAAGGTAGACACCACCCTTAAAACATCCTTTCAGAGAAAGGTTACCTTTACTTGTGTGTTTTTCTTATTTTGATTCAAATGCTATTATATTTTGAGCTTATTTGTAAATTTTTAACATGATTAACGTCAGTCCCTAAAAATAGGAGACGCGTTAAAAATAACATCAGTCCCTAAAATTAGGAGACTTTGTCTAAAATGTCGACGTTTATCCCTAAACAGGAGAGTTACGTCTGATTTACCAAAATAAATAATAATGGACATAATCCATATTTGGTATTTAAATTTTTGACATCGATCCTTTTCTATAAATAAAAGAGACGTGTCGACAAATAATATTTATTTTATAAAATAAAAATTATTTTGATATCATTGACAAATAGATATATCAATTCTTGAAAATTGGGTTTTTGACCCATGAACAGTGATATGATAAAATGGGTGTTGAACCAGCGTCGTTATTTATTTTTGGTTTATTTTTGTTATTTTTTCACGTGCAAAAATTTACAAGTATTTATATATAAAAATATCAAAAAATACCATAAAATATCATAGAAAATTACCTGAGTACCCCTGTATAGGCAAAAGACTGAAATTTATGAAAATGCCACTGGCGGCGCGTGTGGCTCACGCGCGGTTACTGTTGACGGCGGTGAAATTTTTCCGGTGAGATTCCGGCAAAAAGATGGTCGATTTTGGTAAATCCGAGGACGAGGATTCTGATGGTGGTGGTCTTGTTGGCCGTTGATGGCGGAGGAGGGAGAATCGACGACTTGAAGGTCAATTGGCCGATGTCGGTCGCAGCCTTTTTCCGGCGAAAATCGCCAGTGAAAAAGTGTAAAACGGCCGGGGTTTTGCTTCAGAGGAGGCAATGCACGTTTCTGTGGCGGTTTCACGGCTTCAAATGTCCGGAAATGGGAGATCGGTGGAGAGAGGGAATCGCCGGCGAGAGGAGAGAGAAGCTCTGGGTTGTGCTACGGTGTGGACGAGTGTATTGTGCGCTCGTGCGTCTGAAAGCTGTGAACCGTTGGATCTCGGATGAACAGATCGTGCGGCGATGATTCCTTTGATCTTCAAGTTGATCGGACGGCCAGGATTGAATGGGCTACGATCTGGTGTAGTGCGGTGTACCGAGTGCTTGGTACACCTGCTGATGTGGCGCAACCAGATCGAAGGGCAGATTATTTGAAAGGCTAAGATTGATTTGGGTTTTAATCTGGTGTGGTAAAGCCTATTGTATCCTAAGAAATTAAAGGTTCAGATCTAAACACTATTAAATCTAACGGTTGAGATATTTTTGGTATTTTTCAATTTGTTAAAAAAAAAATTTAATATCTTACTAAGGTGCAGAAAAAGTATTAAAAAAATGAATAGTATTCAAATAGTAACCAAACAGTAATGCTCGAATTCAAAATTTTTTATTTTTTTCTCCTCCTCCAGTGTCTTGATTTCATTGGCTATTTATAACCAATGAAAGCAAACAATAAATCACGAATTGTTAAAATTTTTAACTTCCACCGATTACTATTTGTCTTATTATATATAATAATACTAAATAATAATAATAATATTTATTTATAGGGGTAAAAATTAAAAATTCAAATCAGTATTATAAAAAGTTTTTTATCCGCTAAAAATCAATTTTAAATTACAAAAAAAACTTTTTTATACAGGCATCAACTCGGTGGACCAGGTTTTTTGACCAAAAATACCAGTTTTGACCAAACATAGTTCGAAACTCATTTTTTTATCGCGATCGACATGGTATGTCACGACCCGAATCCCGGGTCCATGACCGGCAACGCAGGAGGAGTGTCGAAAGGACACCCCACCTACGCTAAGCCTCAAAACATACATATCAAAATAATAGATATTCAAAAATACGCAGCATTTCATAATCTTCAGAAATATTATATTACTCAAAGCTGATGAAATCAAAAGATAGTCAAAACTCTTCATCAGTAATTAAAACAAAATAATAATTCATAATACTCATTACATTGTCAAAATCCAAACTTAATTAAAACAGAGTAATAGTGGAGCGTCTAAGACTTCGAATCAAAACAACCTTGAACAATAAGCAAGGCATACCGACCCAAAACTGAAGAAGTAGGAACACTCAACAAAGTCCAACTGCTATCAGAAACTAAGAACCTGAAATAATATTAAGAATGAGGGGTGAGTTCAACCAACTCAGTGAGGGAATAATATTTAATATACATTTTAGATTATTTTTCATATAAATATTTTATCAGATGATTTACCTTGATATACATATACATATACATACTAAACATATTATCATAACGTAGCGGAATACATGTCAGAGATCAGATGACACCCGAAGGTGACCAGATGACACCCGAAGGTGACCAGATGACACCCGAAGGTGACCACTGTGGGATGATCAGTCACCACAGGCTGATGCCTCTCTCACCAGCTAGGTATACAGAATACTATGTGCACATAGGCTAACTACTCTCCGTTAGCATGGAGTTACTGACAAGTCCTATATCAAGACATAATAGATATTCACAGAATCATCAATTAAACATATATCATATCAGATAGAATTTAGCTCGACAAAATATGAGTGCAAATTTCAAGAATAGATGAGTACTCGGAAAACAAAGCAAAATATATAAATATAAATATTCAAGAGATTAACTAATCGTACTCATCATATAATCAACATACATATTTACTTATATTATATGCATATTAAAGATTATCCCACTCACCCGGAAAATATAGAACTAAAGGAACGTCAGACGAAAGACCCGAAAATCCTATTGAGGATTGTTAGGAGAACCTACAACAATATATGAAATATACTCAAAAAACAACTCAAATAAAATATCTCAATGCATAAAATAAAACTAGGTTTACTCTCCTAGATTTATGGACTAAAACGATAATTATCCAAATAGGGACCAAAATGTAATTTTACCAAAACTGGACCAAACTATAAATATATAACCATACTGAAATTTCACCCATAAACCATCCTTCATTCTGTCCAGAACGAACTAGGGACCTAAAAGTAATTTTTATAAAGTTTAGGGACTAAAATGCAAATTCCTAAAATTTAGGGACCAAACTAAAAATATTCCAAATCAATTATCAAACTGAGATTTATCATCCTTAACCTCATAATAACACTGTCCAGAATCTCAAAATACTATTAGGGGTCAGATTATAATTTTTCCAAAGTTTAGGGACTAAACTGTAATTTCCACAAATTGAGGGACCAAATTGAATTTTCGTCATCTTCAACCTCAAACCCAGAATTGTTCACAGATTACCTACTGTTCTTTCCAGAATTCCAACTCAAAATTCACAATTTACACAAATCATAACTCAACATCATCATCTTTACCAACAATCTCTCAAAATCAACTAATTAATCAATTACCCACAACAATCAACCTTATAACATTCAAATTAATTCATCAATAAACCCAAAACACAAATTTTCAAAACCCTAATATTTATCAAAACATAAATTTAAATTTAAAACAACACATTTATACATTTAACAACCTAAATCTTACCTTTAAAGTTATTTCCTCTCAATCTCTTTCCTTTCCCTTCTCTTCCCCTCTTTTCTCTTCTTCTTCTTCCTTCTCCCTCTCTTACGTTTGCTCTCAAAATACAGCTCTCTCTTTTGTTCTTTTGTTTTATTTTTCTTCCTATTTATATTTATTAACTATTATTCAATTACCACAATACCCCTTATTCATTTTACTCACTTTTAAGCCTTTAAGGGCTTTGTTGCCTTTTCCTATTCCTTTTTTTGTTTTTTTTTGTTTTCAAAACATTACAATCTTCCCACCTTATAAAAGTTTCGTCCTCGAAACTTAATAGAATGATTGAATACTTACCGAGATTATCGAAAAGATGATTGAATACTTACCGAGATTATCGAAAAGATGAGGATACTCCTCACGCATCTTATCCTCGAGCTCCCATGTCGCTTCCTCATGTGAATGACCCTTCCATTTCACTTTTACTGAAGCTATATCTTTCGACCTAAGCTTTCTCACTTGTCGATCCACTATTTCTACGGGTTGAACTTCGTATGACATATCTTCTCTCAATTCAACCGGTTGAACTTCCAGCACATGAGATGGATCAAACAAATACTTCCTCAACATTGAAACATGGAACACTGGATGTATAGAGGATAGATTAGGTGGCAAAGCAAGCCGATATGCCACTACCCCTACTCTTTCCAAGATCTCAAAGGGTCCTATATACCTAGGACTCAACTTTCCTTTTCTCCCAAATCTGAATATCCCTTTAGTCGGAGAGACTTTTAGGAACACGTTGTCACCCACTGAAAATTCTAGATTACGCCTCCTCTTATCTGCATAATTCTTTTGCCTACTCTGAGCCGTTTGAAGTTTATCTCGGATCACCTTAATCTTATCTGAAGTAATCCGTATTAACTCGGGACCCATTAATCTCCTCTCGCCAACCTCATACCAACATATAGGTGATCTGCACTTCCGGCCATACAAAGCTTCATATGGAGCCATATCAATGCTTACTTGATAACTATTATTATACGCAAACTCCACCAAAGACAAGTACTTGCTCCATCCTACACCAAAGTCAATCACACAAGCTCTTAACATATCCTCCAAAATTTGTATAGTCCTCTCAGATTGTCCATCTGTCTGAGGATGGAAGGCAGTACTTAACTTAATGTTAGTCCCCAAAGCTTCCTGAAACTTTACCCAAAACCGAGAAGTGAACTGTGGACCTCTATCAGACACAATTGAGATCGGCACACCATGCAACCTTACAATCTCGTTAACATAGATTTCTGCCAGTTTTGCAAACCCATATGTCACCTTTACTGGCAGGAAATGAGCTGACTTGGTTAAACGATCAACGACCACCCAAACCGAATCATAACCCTCTTGACTTCGAGGCAAACCTGACACAAAGTCCATAGTGATCCTCTCCCATTTCCATTCAGGAATCAATAATGGCTGCAAAAGCCCTGGTGGTTTCTGATGCTCACCTTTAACCCTCTGACAAGTCAAGCATCGAGATACAAACTCAGCAATGTCTCTCTTCATGCCATTCCACCAATAACACTCTTTCAAGTCTCTATACATCTTGTTAGAACCAGGATGTATAGTATAAGCAGTTTGGTGTGCTTCCATCATCACATCTCTTTTCAAATCATCCACCTCAGGAACACATAACCTGGAACCAAATCTCAACACACCATCTTCATGGATAGCAAAACCTAGAGCTCCTCCTAACTCCAATTCATCTCGAATCTTGCAAAGTCGTTCATCCTTCTTCTGAGCTATTTTAATCCGGTCTACCAAGTCTGACTTAACCTGAAAGTGAGCTAACAATACTCCCGATTCACAAATCTCAAAACTGACCCTCTCGTCTAACAATCCATGCAACTCTTTAATCAAGGGTCTCCTCACCTCCTGAATATGAGCCAAACTACCCATAGATTTCCTGCTTAAGGCATCGGCAACAACATTTGCCTTACCTGGGTGATACTGAATCGTGCAATCATAATCACTTAACAGTTCCATCCACCTTCGTTGTCTTAAATTCAGATCCTTTTGCTGGAAGATATATTGAAGACTCTTATGATCTGAAAATATCTCACATGTCTCTCCATATAAGTAGTGTCTCCAAATCTTAAGGGCAAACACTACCGCAGCCATCTCCAAATCATGTGTAGGGTAATTTTGCTCGTGCTTTTTCAACTTTCTTGAGGCATAAGCAATCACATTACAATTCTGCATCAAAACACAACCCAAACCAATCCTGGATGCATCACAGTACACGGTAAAACCACCAGACCCAGAAGGTACTGTCAAAATTGGAGCCGTAATTAACCTTCCCTTCAATTCTAGGAAACTCTTCTCACATTCTTCTGACCATTGAAACTTGACACTTTTCTGTGTCAACTTCGTTAACGGAGCAGCGATTCGGGAAAAATTCTCCACGAATCTCCTGTAGTATCCTGCTAAACCCAAGAAGCTTCTAATCTCAGATACCGTAACTGGTCTAGGCCACTGCTTAACTGCCTCCACTTTTTGTGGATCAACCTCTATCCCATTTTTGGACACCACATGTCCCAAAAACCTAACACTCTCTAACCAAAACTCGCTTTTCGAGAACTTTCCATACAATCGATGATCTCTTAGAGTTTGAAGCACCAATCTCAAATGCTCTTTATGTTCCTCTTCACTTCTTGAATACACCAGGATGTCATCAATGAACACAATAACAAACTTATCAATAAAAGGCCTAAAAACCCTATTCATCATATCCATAAAAGCTGCAGGTGCATTCGTTAACCCAAAAGACAACACTAGGAATTCGTAATGCCCATAACGAGTCCTAAAGGCAGTTTTAGGAATATCCTCATTTCTAATCCTCAACTGATGATACCCCGATCGCAAATCAATCTTTGAGAAACATTGAGCTTCTTGTAATTGATCAAAAAGATCATCAATGCGAGGGAGTGGGTATCTATTCTTAATAGTGAACTTGTTCAACTGCCTATAGTCTATACACAACCTCATTGATCCATCCTTCTTCTTTACAAATAAAACAGGTGCTCCCCACGGAGACACACTCGGACGAATAAACCCCTTATCTAACAAATCTTGAATTTGCTCCTTCAACTCTTTTAATTCTGCTGGCGCCATCCTGTAAGGCGCCATAGAGATTGGTTTCGTTTCTGAAACTAGATCAATACAGAATTCAATCTCCCTATCAGGAGGTAGTCCAGGTAAGTCATCAGGAAAAACATCGATGAATTCCTTAACTATCAAAACTTGTTCCATCCTCGGGACCTCCATGTTCATATCATGCACATAAGCCAAAAACCCTTGCATACCCTTTCGTACCATCCTTCTTGTGATAACCGAGAGAATACTAGATGGAGTTGATAACCCATCTCCATGAAAAGCAAACTCCGTCTTCTCATCAGGTTTAAAAACCACTGTTTTATTCCAACAATCAACTGAGGCATGGTGCCTTGACAACCAATCCATACCAAGTATCACATCAAAGCCTATTATTTCTAAAATTACCAAATCACCCAATAGGTTTCTACCTTGTACTTTAACCTCACAATCAACATAAATATATTCTCCAAACATAACCTCATCTGAAGGGGTAGCCACACACAAAGGACTCTCTAACAAAATAGGTTGTTTAGTAAACCTTAAAGCAAAGTATGATGAGACGAAAGAATGAGTTGCCCCCGTGTCAAATAAAACTCTAGCCTCAAAGGAACATATTAAGAGAGTACCTGAGACAACAGTATTGGATGCCTGGGCATCCTGCTGAGTAATGGCAAAAACACGTGCCTGTCTCTGACTTGTTGGCGCAAAACCTCGACCGCCTACTCCACGGCCCCGCTGGCCACGCCCGCCAACTCCACGACCACCCTGAAACACTGAATGACTAACTGATTGAGTCTGAGTAGGAGATGTAATCGGTACAGAAGCACTAGGCTTGGACCACCGCTTGTTCGGACAATCCCTCAACAAGTGATCAGTTTGCCCGCAACCAAAACAAGCTCCTATCTGCCTATAACAAACTGTGCCATAATGTCTAGACCCACAAGACTAACATTGAGGCCTTCCATCTGAAACTGGTGGTGTTAACTGAACAATACCTCGACTCTGAGTCGAACCAACTCCACTTGTGCTATGTCTATTATTTCCCCTGACAGTAGACCTCAACAAGAAGTTTCTTGACTGACTTGATTGGCCTTGTCGGCCTCCATATCCCCTGTTAGGACCTACATCAGATCGTTGCTGAAAAGAGAACTGATTCGCCACCTTGGGCCTCTTGACCGAACCCACTGATAATTCATCCTCCAACTCTCGTGCCTCGATAGCTCGGGCACGATCTACTATGGCTGAGTACGTCTTAAACTCATGAGCCCCAATAGCTTTGAATAGGTAGCTATTAAGACCCCGAACAAACCTCTTAATCTTCCTCTCCTCAGTCGGTACCAAATACCCAGCAAATCTGGACAACCGCGTGAATTCCACTTCATACTCCGTCACAGTCAAGTCACCCTGAACCAATTTCTCAAACTCATATGATCTGGCTTCCCTTACACTTTCAGGTAGAAAACGCTCTAAAAACATCTCAGAAAAGTCCTTCCATGCCATGGGTGGAGAACTAGCTGCCCTTTCACCCCTCTTAGACTCATACCAGTTCACAGCCACCTCTCCTTCTAGCCTGAAAGATGCTAAAGTCACTGCACGATGATCCGTGCACCCCATGGCCTCACACCTACGCCACACTGCATCTAAAAATTGTTGTGGATCCTCAGAGTTATCAACACCCTTAAAGGTAGGAGGTGCCAGCTTAAGGAACTCTGATAGTGGCACTTTCACCCCATGCACAGTATGGGAAGTCGAGGATGCATTCTTATCCTTCTCCTTTTCTCTCTCAGTTAAAAGGTCAGCCAAGGTCTGCATGGCCTGTCCAATCTTATCCAAAGCACTATCAGTATAAGACACCCTATCATGGGATCCCTGCTCCTGGTTCTTACCAACATTCAGACCATAGTCTCCATCAAATTCAACCTCATCCTGAACTTCTGCTTCTATCGGTTGAGGTGAAGGGGTTCTAACCCTCTTTTTGCGTCTCTCCTTCCTAAGCTGAGCGATAGGAATGTCCTCTTGATCATTATCGACATAAGCGGTATTAACTACATGTTTAGCTCTCGGCATGTTTCCTAAAAAAAAAAGCATGTATATATATGTATTAACATAACTATAAGGAGTTTTAGAGAAAAAAACGATACACTCACTAGATTGGAGAATTATAAGAGGAATGACATCAAGACAGATAGATCCTAAGCTCCACATATCACAAAAGTTTTCACAAAACAAATAAATTTTAATAAAACCGGGCTCTGATACCACCTTTGTCACGACCCGAATCCCGGGTCCATGACCGGCAACGCAGGAGGAGTGTCGAAAGGACACCCCACCTACGCTAAACCTCAAAACATACATATCAAAATAATAGATATTCAAAAATACGCAGCATTTCATAATCTTCAGAAATATTATATTACTCAAAGCTGATGAAATCAAAAGATAGTCAAAACTCTTCATCAGTAATTAAAACAAAATAATAATTCATAATACTCATTACATTGTCAAAATCCAAACTTAATTAAAACAGAGTAATAGTGGAGCGTCTAAGACTTCGAATCAAAACAACCTTGAACAATAAGCAAGGCATACCGACCCAAAACTGAAGAAGTAGGAACACTCAACAAAGTCCAACTGCTATCAGAAACTAAGAACCTGAAATAATATTAAGAATGAGGGGTGAGTTCAACCAACTCAGTGAGGGAATAATATTTAATATACATTTTAGATTATTTTTCATATAAATATTTTATCAGATGATTTACCTTGATATACATATACATATACATACTAAACATATTATCATAACGTAGCGGAATACATGTCAGAGATCAGATGACACCCGAAGGTGACCAGATGACACCCGAAGGTGACCAGATGACACCCGAAGGTGACCACTGTGGGATGATCAGTCACCACAGGCTGATGCCTCTCTCACCAGCTAGGTATACAGAATACTATGTGCACATAGGCTAACTACTCTCCGTTAGCATGGAGTTACTGACAAGTCCTATATCAAGACATAATAGATATTCACAGAATCATCAATTAAACATATATCATATCAGATAGAATTTAGCTCGACAAAATATGAGTGCAAATTTCAAGAATAGATGAGTACTCGGAAAACAAAGCAAAATATATAAATATAAATATTCAAGAGATTAACTAATCGTACTCATCATATAATCAACATACATATTTACTTATATTATATGCATATTAAAGATTATCCCACTCACCCGGAAAATATAGAACTAAAGGAACGTTAGACGAAAGACCCGAAAATCCTATTGAGGATTGTTAGGAGAACCTACAACAATATATGAAATATACTCAAAAAACAACTCAAATAAAATATCTCAATGCATAAAATAAAACTAGGTTTACTCTCCTAGATTTATGGACTAAAACGATAATTATCCAAATAGGGACCAAAATGTAATTTTACCAAAACTGGACCAAACTATAAATATATAACCATACTGAAATTTCACCCATAAACCATCCTTCATTCTGTCCAGAACGAACTAGGGACCTAAAAGTAATTTTTATAAAGTTTAGGGACTAAAATGCAAATTCCTAAAATTTAGGGACCAAACTAAAAATATTCCAAATCAATTATCAAACTGAGATTTATCATCCTTAACCTCATAATAACACTGTCCAGAATCTCAAAATACTATTAGGGGTCAGATTATAATTTTTCCAAAGTTTAGGGACTAAACTGTAATTTCTTAAATTTAAGGACCAAACTGAAAATATTCCAAATCAATTATCAAACTGAGATTCATCATCCTTAACCTCATAATAACACTGTCCAAAATCTCAAAATTCACAATTTACACAAATCATAACTCAACATCATCATCTTTACCAACAATCTCTCAAAATCAACTAATTAATCAATTACCCACAACAATCAACCTTATAACATTCAAATTAATTCATCAATAAACCCAAAACACAAATTTTCAAAACCCTAATATTTATCAAAACATAAATTTAAATTTAAAACAACACATTTATACATTTAACAACCTAAATCTTACCTTTAAAGTTATTTCCTCTCAATCTCTTTCCTTTCCCTTCTCTTCCCCTCTTTTCTCTTCTTCTTCTTCCTTCTCCCTCTCTTACGTTTGCTCTCAAAATACAGCTCTCTCTTTTGTTCTTTTGTTTTATTTTTCTTCCTATTTATATTTATTAACTATTATTCAATTACCACAATACCCCTTATTCATTTTACTCACTTTTAAGCCTTTAAGGGCTTTGTTGCCTTTTCCTATTCCTTTTTTTGTTTTTTTTTGTTTTCAAAACATTACATGGTAGGACCCGTATTAACCCGGTGGACTCGGTTTTGACCGAAAATGACAGTTTTGACCCGAAACTCATTTTTCATCCCGGTTGACATGGTGGGACCCGTATTGACCCGGTGGACTCGGTTTTGACCGAAAATGATGGTTTTGACCCGAAACGTCCTGAAACTCATTTTTCATCCCGGTCGACATGGTGGGATCTGTATTGACCCGGTGGACTTGGTTGTGACCGAAAATGATAGTTTTGACCCGAAACAGCCCGAAACTCATTTTTCATCGCGGTCGACATGGTGGAACCCGTATTAACCCGATGGACTCGGTTTTGATAGAAAATGATAGTTTTGACCCGAAACATCCTGAAACTCATTTTTTATCCCGGTCGACATCGTTTAACCCGTATTGACCTGGTGGACTCGGTTTTGACAGAAAATGATGGTTGACTCGAGAAAATATATTGTAAACTCTTTTTTTCCCTTTTTTTTCTCTTTTTTTATTTATTATATATTTTTTTTGTCATGAATAATAAGATAAAATAACATTCAAAAAAAATTTAGTGAATCCAAAATTGGGTTACAACACTTAGTTAGACATAATAAAAGAAAGAAAAATAACTAAACAAAATAAGAACATAAATAAGATAAAAGTTAACTAAGTAAATGAAAGAAAATGAAAGGCATAAACTTGATCTGGAAACTAAGATGTCTAAATGCATGGCAAATGCCTCATTTTAGAGGCCAAAATTGGGAACTATTAATTTGATGACTAATTAATGAGTGGGTGACCAACTCTTCACTTGGTGACAATCCTTATCTTCTCTTATCTGCCCAAAACATCATTGATAACGTCCAAATTGGAGCAACTTGAAAACATGAAAGTTGTAGGAAATTAGCTCAACTTTCTTGTGTAAAACATTCAGCTCATTTCAACTTCTAGAACTCTTGATATGGCTAAAATACTGAACAGTGCTCGGGTTGGAGGACAGATTTGGGCTTCTTTGTTGTTGCTATAATTTGGACTTGAAAATAGTCTTTTTAGATCTTGGGCTCCATATAAAAGTTGTAGGCCTATGTCTTATCTTTCTATCCATATAAATTAGATCTAAATTTGATATCTATAGCTCCAAATATGATCTAATTACCGAACAGTGTTCTGGTTTGAATTGCACCGACATCTCTTTTCTAAGTTTGGCTATTTCTTTATCCTTTCAATTTCAGTTCTTAAATTCATCAATCAATCCTTTCATTTATGTGATAGGTCTATATTTAAAATAAACATTTATCACAAATTAAAGGTATCTTATATTATTAGATATAGTATTATAAAACATGCTTTAATTAAGGAGTTATTGATACTTCAAGTGCAAAATGATGATATAAAACCTTGATAAAAGTACACTTTTAAGTATCAATCACATATCACGAAAAATAGCAGAAAAGCAAATTGTTTACATCTTATCACAAGAACCAACTAAATCCTCCCCAATAAATATTACTCCAATCCATAATAAGAATACTCACAATCTATAGTACATAATGAGAATACTCACAATCTATAGTACATGACTATGCTTTTTTAGTTTTTTTTTAATGAGCATTTATTTATAATTACAACACCACAACCAATTTATTTTATTTGAAAAGTTTTAATTCTTAAACTAGATCTTGAAAAGTTTTCTTACACTAGTCTTATGAATTGAAGTGTCATGACTTTAGGCCTATTTTCTAGATGGTTAAAGTTCCATCTTCATGAATTTCCTTTTATTTTTTTATAAAAAATAATTCACTAGTTATTTTGTTTCCTCGATGGATTCTTCAGTAAAGTTTTTTTGGCTTCTAGCATGCTAAAAAAATATGTAATAAAATAATATAGTGCAAGATTATTTTAAAAAATAACACAATTTAGAGAATTGCAAATAACATATGTGATTTAAGAGTCGTGTGACTTTTTCGAATTGTAAATTTTGATTACAATATCATCGATACCATTAAAAATTTGTTGACGAGATGACTCTAACAACACTAAAAAAAGTCACCAACAACGACTGCAATGAGCCACACTAGTGATCCAAAGATAAGTGAGTCCTAACACCTTTGGATGACTCATGTGACTTACTTTGTTTATCGTTTTTGACCCTTTTTGTTACTAAACTCATCTCGTTAAGATCTTTTCAACGGAATTTATGGTGCCATCATTGGAGCTTCGATATACCTCTAGGATTTTTCTCTTTTTTATTTATTTATTTTTTTCTCTTCTCTCTCTTCTTTGTAATTTATGAATAAGGAGGATGAAGAAAAAAGTAAAAATAAAATAAAGAGACCTTAGAGTCATTCTGAAACAATTTGAAATAAAATAATGATGACACCACTAATACTATTTGAAAGAATTCAATAAGACAAGTCCAACGATATAAAATAAGGTCACCAACAATAAATAAAGTAGGCTACACGAGCTGTCTAGATATATCAAGGCTCACTTGCTTATGGGCTTCTTGTGTGACTTGCTTTAGTCACCATTAATGATTTTCTTTGATGTCGTTTGATTTATTTAATTGATATATTTACAATGATATTAATGATGTCATCATCAGAATTTTAGTGTAATCCCAATATATTTTTCTTTCTTTTTTGTTTTTTTCTCTCTCTACTCTTCTTATTAAATGCTATGTTTTTCGAATCTTGTAATTTTAAAAAGTTTTTAGATGATATTTGTGGCTCTCAAATTACATATAACTCTTTACACTATATTATTTTTCTAAATATTTTTTACACTTTATTATTTTGTCAGCATGCTAGTCTCCAGAAATTCTCGTCTTCAGCAGCCTATAGAAATCCCAACAAATTGGAAAGTCAAAAAAGGCTAAAAAGAAAAAACAAATGGAAAGAAAATCTCCCATGGATACAAGACAAGCTGTCGTTTGCTACTTCAATCCCAAAAACACCCTCCGTTGATTTCATGGCCAGCTATCGGTCACTGTCGCATTAGCCACCAACCAGCACGGATCTCAGCTATCTCCACAGCAGCAACACTGCGGGAAGCGGCACCTCCAGATGGGGCAAGAAGGTAAAAGAATATTAATAGCTTGCCATTGCGGTAAAAATGTATCTAACCATGTTGCAAAAATACATTTGGTTTTAAAAAATATTAATTTTTTGTGTTTTTTTATTGTTTTACTATTATGTCAAAAATTAAAAAATCTATTTTTTTTTTAATTTTAATATATTTTAAAATAATAAAACATTTTAAAAAAGCATGTAAAAACATGAGCTATTATACTCTCAAACAAAAAAAATTAGACTTTATTTATTCATATAATGCGACGTGGTTCAATTTCTGTTTTACTCTGATTTTATTAAAATATTTAGTTAATTAATATATATTATAGTTTTATATAAATCATACTAAAAATTATCTCATAAAAAATTAGTTAAGAAAAATTTATGAACGTTTTTGATATTATGATAATGCTTATTTTTTAAAATATTTTAAACTATATTAAAATAATATATATTTTTTATTTTTAAAAAATATTTTTGATATTAATACATTATTGATGATAAAAAACACTATAAAAAATTAATTTGAAAAACAAAATCAATTGTTTTTTTGAAAACAACATTTTCAACATAATAATAAACATATTCTATAGTTTATAGCTTATTATAAAAGTCACGACGATACCAGGCATAAACTTAAAAATAAACAACACGGTTGTACCTGATTTGGGATATAATTAAAAAAAAAAAGCTTCAATTATTGGGTCAATTTACAAGTACAGAGTGAATCCATGAATACAGAAGTAATATGAACAAACTATTTTTATTAAAATAATAAAAAGCTTATATCGTTAATTTTATCATTATGTTAATTTGAAAGTATCACGTCAACTCACATGTATCAAAGATATTTTTATTAAAGTAATAATATTTAATTTTTTTCTCTTATATATCAATTCATATTTAATTTGATTTAATTAAAATTTTAACTTAATTAAAATTTATTTTAGAGTTTATTTAATACGTGTTTATTATCATAGGATTTTTAAAAATACTTTTACTTAAAAATATATTAGTTTGAATTTGTTTTTATTATTTTTATCATTAACATATTAAATTATTTAAAAAATATTAATTTTATATTTTTAAAACTAAATACACATTTGAAATTCAATTCTAATCGCAAAAACAAAATGTGACTAATCAACCCGGCACGGCCAAGAGCTATGAATATAGCCATATTGTACAATGCTTACCATTCAACAATTCCGCTCAGTTATTACAGGCCGCGTGTACATATTCTACCGTGATGTGTAAACTACAAATCAGTCCTCCAACAATGTTAGATTATTCATACCACTACTTTTCTTACAATCTCATGATCCAGCCCAACAACCGATGATCTAATAACTATTTTCCTTGATCATTCCGGATTCATTAATTAATAATAGAAGAAAGTGAGAAAATTTATTGTTAAAAATACAATTATTAGTAATTTAATGATAATTTTTAAAATTATCTTGTGGTTTATTAAAATTATATTAATTAACCAAAAGATTAAATTGATATTAAATAAATTTGTTCTTTGTGAACTATTGAATTTATTACACTATAACACAAATTTATATTATGTCATTTTAAGCAAAATTTTAATATTAAAATAATTAGATGGTATTTAACTTATGGAAAGATTTGTTGGCCAACTTTATTTGTATATTATAAAATAGAGTCAGTTATTTTAATAAACTAAATTAACAAATTCATCACAGTTTCTTTTTATGAAATAAAATTCAATTAGAGATTCAAATTAATAGATAAACAACAATCTAATTACTGTTTTAAAACCTAACCTAACAAATTAACTAATGACTTGATTGATTCAATATCTATGAGTTGAGTTTTAAAAATAAAAAGAATTGACTTAATATAACCTGTAAAAAATTTAGGTTAGTTAAGATTTAGTTAGCTTAAGAAAAAAAAATCAAAACCCGTTTAACTTTTTTTATTTTTTAAAATTTTTTATAAAATAAAAAATCAAATTAACCCTTTCATAACCTAATATTTTTCCTGGCTGAGTTTAAAATTAAAAGTCTAATAGCAAGATCGAAAAAAGTTTGGCTCTAGGACTGAATTGAAACATTCTTCATAGATGGATGATAATTTGTCATAAGCACCGAACAAAAGAAGAAAGATACAAGGATGTCCAGAAGGGGAAGCATAGGCTGACAGACTTAGGTGTGCAAAACAAAATTGAGAAGGAAACAAAGGAAGACCAAACTTCATCAATCAATCTCTCTTTAACTTTCCATTTTTTTTTCAGACCAAAATGTGAAGAAATCAAGATCCAAGAATAAATCCGAAGACAGCACAAGAAGAAAACACAGACAGCATCAAACACCACTGGAAGGAATTAAAAAGTTTGCTTCTTTATTATTATTCCGTGTAAAGTTTTAATTTTTATTCGACATTGTTGTTGTCTTAGTGGTTGTTTTTGACGGGTTGTTTTTGTTTTCTCCGTAGTTATCTTGAGGTGGGTTCTGTGTCTTTTAGTTTAGCCTTGAGTCTTTGTATTTTTGTAGCTCTAAAAATGGTTTCTTTGTTGTGTTTTTCTCATGCTTTGTAGCTGATTTTGAGGTTTGTTAGAGAGCAAAATCATGGTTGTTGGAGATAATGCTAGTGTTGATTTGGGGAATATTAGCGTGGACTCAAATGTTTCATCATCATCATCATCAAATGATCAGGATCATCACAATCACAACAACAATGCTCTGATTCAGCCTCTGTACATGAAGGTTTCCCAGGTGGGCCATCACCAGGCTCATCACCATGATCATCATCATCATCAGCAGAGATCAGATGGCGGGGAGAGTTACAAGAGGGAGATTAGAGAGTTGCAGGAGTTATTCTCTAAGTTAAACCCCATGGCTGCTGAGTTTGTGCCTCCTTCACATTCCAACAACAACAGTTTTGGTAGAGTTAATGGGCTTAATGGATTCAATGGAGTTAACGGGGGATTTTATGGCAACAACCATATCAGCAGCAGCAGCAGCACCACCAACAACAACCTCAACTTGGCTGTGAATGGAAATGGCTTCGACAGAAGTGGGCAAGTTAGTGGAAATGCTGCTAGAAGGGTAAAAAAAAAAATTGATGCCTTTTTTTTAATCAACCAAGTATATTTTATTACAAATTTCAGAAACAGAAAAAGGAGTAAATTTTGAATGTTTTTGGTATGGTGTTTTTTTTGGGTTTTAGAGAATCGACAAGGGTTAATTGAACTAGGCCAAGTGGTATGCGAGTCTAAGTTTTGAAAATGATGGAACTTTGAGATTCAAGAGCCTGTTCTATGTTGGTTTTTATTTGTTTAGATGGGTTTTTATTGGACTTGGATTGGATATTTTGAGCATGAAATACAGAGATGGAATCTTGTGCGTGGTGTTGGGATATTTGAAATGAAAAAAGCAAATGCAACTGCGTTTATTATTTTGATTGCTTAGATTGACTGAAGGTTATTGCTCACATGTGTCTAAAATGGTCAAATTAAAAAAAAAAAACTTTGATGAGCATTTTTATTTGATTTTAATGAGTTTTTACTATCCTTTAAGGTTAGTGAACTTTAATGGACTTTAATTTAATGCCTATGAATTCTAGGATTTTTTGATCATATGTTTGCTCGTTTCAGAAGAAAAGTTATGGTCAGGTGAAACGGAGAATCAGTAGCAGGACAAGTATGGCTCAACAGGAGGAGATAGTTCGTAGGACTGTGTATGTCTCTGACATTGATCAACAGGTATATGCTTCTGTGTGATTGCTGTTCTTTTGATTTCTATGGCGGTTTCTGACTGCATCATCTGTTTGTGCTAACTAATTTTTTGGCTTCTTTTATGGAATTAGGTCACTGAAGAGCAACTAGCAGCTCTATTTATTAATTGTGGACAGGTAGTGCTAATCTAGTTTCTTAACTAGACAGCTTTTGTAGAACTGTACTTTTGAACAAGTTCCTGTCTCATCTGCAGGTTGTTGACTGTCGTATCTGTGGTGATCCCAAATCTGTACTTCGTTTTGCCTTTATTGAGTTCACTGATGAGGGTAATGTTAATTTTATGTGCTATATTGATTCAATGCGTACCTTAGAATTCCATCATGTGTGTGTGTGTGTGTGATGGTTATATGCTTAATTACTCTGTGGTGGTTGGATATACAGAAGGTGCTCAGGCTGCCTTGAGCCTGTCTGGGACAATGCTTGGATACTACCCTGTGAAAGTGCTGCCCTCCAAAACAGCTATTGCACCAGTTAATCCAACCTTTTTGCCCAGGGTGAGGATGCTTTGCTATATGGCCATTGAATCATGTCATGTTTCTTATAATAGGCATTTATGTGCTAGTTTGATTCTATTTATCTTGCTGATCAATTGGTACTTTGGATTTTAGAATGATGATGAGCGTGAAATGTGCGCAAGAACTATCTACTGTACAAATATTGATAGGAACGTGAGTATTTGGATTATTCATCATAAAACATTACCTTTTTTTCCATGAGAAATATTGTAATTGATGTTCTTTTCATAGTCTAATACGCTTAACATTCCGCAGCTTACTCAAGCAAATATTAAACTCTTTTTTGAATCACTCTGCGGAGAGGTTTGTTATTACAACTTGTGAGCTTCAAAGTTCTTTTTTTCTGGATTTTACACCATTATTAGTGGGTTATTTTATGGTCCGGCTTGTCTGATGCAGGTGTATCGCCTGAGGCTGCTGGGAGATCATCATCATCCTACTCGTATTGCTTTTGTGGAGTTTGTTATGGTAATTGCTTCATACTCTAATGCTGAACTTTCACTCTCTTTCAATATCAAACAAATATAGGTGGAGCTTAGGGAATCATTTGGCAAGGTAATAAGGATTCTAGGGGACGAGGTTGGTTTGAGGAGGGACTCTATGCTCTTGGACATCCTGAAAGGGACACAGGGCTAATTATGAGTGATGTAGTGGTGTCAAGTGTCGAATTTTTGAGACAGTTGGTTTAGGATTCCCTTTAGTAATTTCCCTTTGAACAAACCTTTTTTAATTGCCGGAGAGCTAACAAATGACGACTTAAGGCTGTTCCTTTGACTTTTCACCCATCTAGCACACAATGGTAGGCCAAGGTTTTTATTGCTATTAATATTTTAATTCCTGCAAAAGATTAGGTTCTGAGCACAAAAGAACTGACAAAGCTGCTGAACTTTCTAGATACATGTAATGGAGCTTCATCATCAAGAAGCATTTTGACACAATAACAAAGTTCACAAGAATTGGAATTTTAATTTTCTTGTAACTGCCAAGAGTGACATACATCAAAGTGAAATTACATAAATTTTCTTTATCAGAGATAGTTGATTTTTTTGCTATTCATAAATGATAGTTGATAATATTGTGCTATTCTACTTTTTTTTTTCTATTGCAGATTGCTTAAAAATCATAATTATGAGTTGTAAGATGAAGGAATCTTTAATATAATTGTTTGAGTAATAATTTGGATGACCATTATTATGGAGAACAGGTGTCATGCTGGAGAGACTCTAATGCAAGTTAGGAAGTGAGTTCTTTACAGTAAATCAAGAGAAATTGTAGACATAGGAACGCCTTGGAGCCTCTAAATGAAAACAAAGAAGAAAACTATATTCCTTAAAATGAATAACTACCATTGAACCCTTTATTGTGGAATTTAGCAGATGTCCAACAAACAATCTGAGATGGATCTTTCACTTGTGATGGTGCAGTCACACTCAACAAACCTAGGATTATCTATGCCTAAAAACATCTCTAGAGTGGCTAGGTTTGTTCATAGGATAACAAGATTCCTCAAATGGTTTCTAGAAGTATACTCCATTCTCCAGGATTATTAAGGAAGAAACAGTTTTTATCATGTTGTCACTTTTAATAAAGCATCAATATACATCTAGGATTACTTATCATCAAGAATTACATCTCAGAATCCATGCCCTGTAATATGTTTTAAACTTTATTGTAGACCTTTTGATTCAGAGATTTTCTTTCTAATTTTACTGTACTTTGATCTTTTATAAATTGTCTCAACAAACCAAAACCCAATGGAATTACGATGGTATATAAATGATCCCATTGTATTGGTCACAAAAATCAATTTTGTACATAAAACTACATAATTGTGCTAATTATTATTGAGTACTTTTTATAACTTAACCCCAAATAGATCATCACTGTTAAGTGGCACTAATGCTTTATGGTAACAAGCTCCATGGTTAACTTATTGGCTGTGTGCAGTCCATGTATCTAGTAGATACTATCTACCCTCTGTTTGTACAGGCAGTGTTGCAATCTGAACTTGTTGGTGCCTAGCTTATCTACTTTTATTCTCTTTACTCTTCAAATGAAAAGAACTTCCTTTATGGGATGTGGACTCAATATAAACCCTTCCACTATCACTCATCTCGTTCAGGTTTTATGTTAGTCTGTATGAAAGCCTTCAGTAACCAACATTTTCTGACTGTTTCTTATCGCATAAGAGAATACTTCTGCTGTGTGTAATTATCAAACTCTTGTTATTACATCGGCTATCATAAAGGCATGTTGTTACATCTCTCACCACTGTCTTAGAAATGTTTCCAAATTACTGCACTTGCATGCAAAGATGTTATTAGTTAACATGGTATTTACTCTGAAACTCATGGATGTGTGGGGTCATCAGTAATAGTAGCAGTCAGCATAGTTGGGCCCATAAAAGCAACTGTTGATGCCCTGATTTGCCATGGCGTGTGCTAGTATTTGCAGAAATACATGTTTAAATTGCATTATCATCTGATAAGCTGGGAAGATTTCGTCTGAACTATCAACAATTATCACAGATGATACTTTTAGTGACTGAAGTGATAGTGGTGCTTCCTGTAGTTTTAAGATGGTTGCAGGATGTTTTTGCAAATACTTTTACACGTGCACGTGCATTTTTCTGTTATAACGTAGTTATCTTTTATGCACTGTTTTTGTTATTGTCTGCCTTTCTATGCTTTACTGGCTAAGATATTATCCAGTATCAGAATGAATTCATGTTTTATTAGTGATATGTTGACTCATTTTGTGCTCCTGTAAATTCGCTATGCAGGCTGAAAGTGCAATAGCTGCTCTCAACTGTAGTGGTGTGGTTCTGGGTTCATTGCCGATAAGGTAAGATTGCAAGCCGTACCTCTTCCCTAAGAATTCTCAATTTTTATGACTGAGAAGAACTAATAAATGCTTTGGCTAACCTTTGATGTTCTCTATTTTCAGGGTGAGTCCATCAAAGACACCTGTGCGACCACGTGGTCCTCGCATGACCATGCTTTGAAGTGTTCGATGCTCAAACTGACTTTAAAGTCAGCTTTTATATATTTAGATACGTACAACACACCAATGTAAAGATGTTCCCCCTGTTTTATATACCTTCATGTCACCATCCTTGCCTCATGCGGGTTAAATCTCTATTATCATAGGAGTTATCTTTCGGTTATTGTAGCAATATATTGAGTTAGATGGAACTTCGAGGCTCTACTCTATTATGGATTGGACTTGCCCTGAAGTTTGAACCTCTCCAAGTTCTGACTTCATCTAGGTGATATTTTAGATGGCTCTTTTCAGTTGATTGGGTTGTGCTCAAATGTTTCACTTCTTTTTTCCTAATTATTCCTGCCTTATGTCCACTCAAATAGCTGTACATGTTCATATTGAACCTTATTTCTGAGGTAATAGAAGTTGCCATGTTAATTCAACAATCATTTCAGAGGGTGGCAAGATCTGATAATTATGAAAACTGCAGTTTTTATGCCAATTCATGAAAACAACTCTAATGGAATTGTTATTGACAGAAATTAATAAATGAATTACGATTTTCTTACATGACAAATGTTAAATAAACAACTTGCTCCCATTTATTTGTATTAAAGTTCTTGCCTGTTAGACCTCAAACGTGCAGGAGACATCTCAGTGACTTCCCATCACCGAGCAGCTGGAACGCTTCATTTATCTTCTCAAACGGAAGTTCATGCGTGATGAACCCATCTAGATTCACAACCTGGAAACAAAATAAAGCATGCTTGTAACGAAAGTCGATGATTTTGTTCTCCTCAAATATCTATGTACGAACCACTCGCTTGCTAATGAACATATTGCAAACACATGTAGAAGAGAAATTTGATGGTTAAACTGACCCCGTTCGTGCAGGCTTTGGCAAGTTCAGGAAGTTGGCTCTTTCCCTTGAAATCTCCAAAGGTTGTCCCAGAGATGGTCCGACCATCGAACAACTCCATTGGATGGAGAGGCAACATTTTAGGAGTGGGATAAATCCCGACGACTACCGTCTTTCCCCAGCCCTGTCACATGCAAAATCCGCACATGTCAACATTATTGACAAGCTTTGAGGGCCGAGCGATGCACAATCTGGTTCTCGAGTAATTTAACAATAACCCACCCACACACAAAACAAAAGTGGGTGAAACTAGAGCAATGAAATGCTAATAGGGAATTACATCATGAGTGGACAAGAAGGCTTCTCGGAGAACCTCCACATTCCCTGCACACTCAATGCTGTAATCCACACCTCCACTAGTAATTTCCCTGATTCTCTGCAACACCATTTGCTAGGATGGTTAATACAGTCACATGCTCAGCAATCTAACAGAAAACTCATGTATATTTTAGTTTCCAACCTGGTGCACTGGCTTTGAACTATCTTTTGGATTTACAAATTGAGTCATTCCCATTTCCTTGCCTGCAACCATATCGAAAGACATTGCCATAAAACTCGAAGGTCAGGTCTTTCTTTTCTGGTGGGAATTGGAAATATGAGGAATCAATAAATGAAAAGGATACCTTTATCGAACTTTTCTGGGTTGATATCAACACCTATTATTTTGGATGCTCCTCTGGCTCGTGCTCCTTCGGAAGCCTGTGATCAAAAGAATTTAGGCTAAGCTTCATGTTCTTATGAAGTGGACTGATCATCCTATATGTATATATAATTTTCCGTTTGATTTGTGAATAAATAGAATGAATGGGAGATTGTATTTTTATGCCCACAGTAGAACTTTCTTGAAAGCATATTCAATTTCAAATAAAATTAAAATGTAAATTATTTTGAAAACTGGCAAAAATATGAAGTAAAATATGGCCAAAAATTTGCCACATTCACAGGCCCTGTTCATTTGTCTCATGCGAGACTAGAAAGTCAGATGAAAAGGATGTTACTTACTGCAAGTCCCAAGGCCCCCAAACCAAAAATAGCCACACTTGATCCAGCTTGTACATTGGCAGCATTCCACGCGGCTCCCACTCCTAATCAGGTTAAACATCAAATTCACATGTCCAAGATTAGAAAAACACGCATTCAGAGTGAGCCTCCAGAGATTTTTGCTATCTTCATGATAATGGGAGGGACTAGGGAGCTAGGCGCCTAGGCCTTCAAGAACAAGAAGAGATCAACGAATTTTTGGTATCTTACCAGTAGAGACACCACAACTTAACAAGCTCATCTTCTTGAGGTGAGCATTAGGATCAATCTTGACAGCACAGGCAGAATCAAGCACAGAATACTCGGTAAAAGTCGATGTATTGAGAAAATGGAATATGGGCTCTCCATTCATGGTAGAAAACCTACACTTTCCATCATTTTCCATCACACTCTTGAACGGGTTGACGCGATAAGTTTGGCAGAGGTTGGTCGTTTTGTTTGTGCAGTAGGGGCAGTGGCCACATTCTCCATTGAAGATTGGAATCACATGGTCGCCCGCTTTAAGGTCCGTGACACCTTCACCTACACTCTCAACCAGCCTGCAAAACGCATCCAAGTCTCCTTACAGTGGTAATGAAATATTGATTGATCAAATAATAATATTAGGAACATGTCTTACCCAACAGCTTCGTGTCCTAGAATCCGAGGATATGCTCGCTGAGCTTCATTCTTTAGAACAACGACAACGTCAGTAACTTTATTGTGATCAGCACAAGAACTTAAACTGCATCATAGTAGATTAAGGTTAAAGTTGTTTAGTGTTATGTTACCTCGCCTTTCCAAGCGCTTAGATCAGTGTGGCAGATTGAACTATAGAGGATTTTGATTCGGACCTCCATCTTCTTCGGTGGATCAACTCGGATTGTTTCCATAAGAAAAGGTTGTTTCGGTCCCCGAACAACGGCAGCTTGATGACCATAAAAACCAACAAAAAATACGAATCAATAAAGCAAGTTTCAATCAGAGATCGATCAACATAGGATGCTAATCCAAGCTGCAATTCTTACCATTGCAAGTGATAACGTTCCCTGACGTCGCATTCGGATCGAACAACTTACTTCTCGGGACATTATCGTGCAAGTCCCGCGACGCCGATCCTAGTAACCTAACGAAGGCTTGAGATGAGTTTGAATTGCATCTAGGCAGGGTTTGTGTCAATATTCTTCTTGCTTGCAAGAGCATTGCCATGTTTTGATAATTCTTGGTATGTTTGATACTACAGCATGGATGTGTTTACATGCATATATTTATAGTAGTTGGCTAGCTAGCTAAAAAGAGATGTAAACTTGGTGTACCTGAAAAAAGCAAACGAGCACGCTAGAATTAACATGAACAACCATGGATTCCTATCTATTGAGATAAGTCTGAAGCGATTAATTCAACTAAAATTAGCATGTCTAATCAGTACTCTTGCTAATTTTTGCTATTATTTAGAGGCTCCAAGATGAGAATAAATTATTGTTCTAATGAGGGGAAATAATTTTACTTTTTTTGCGTAGTCTAAATCAAGGATGTGGTTAAGTGTTCAACTTGCATTATACAGGCAAATTATTTATTTTAATAAAGACAGAATTCCGGGGGTTGAGGACTATGTTAGAGAGCATGCTCAGGCTAGCTGGCTGAGGATTATCTGACTGGTGTGTCTATATATATATATATATATTCATGGCATGTTTTATTCTGAATTATAATTCAAAATTACATCTTCCATCACTTTTATTAATTCAATTCAATGATGTTCGGACACCGTGAAAATAAAACGACTGAGCTGATCAGAGTTATAAAATATGAAAGTGAAGTCTCCATTTATTGAAGGGGTGAGCATGACTAAACTGGAAGTTCTTCAATGGTTACAGCATCCTTCACCATTAATAGAACTAGTTTGAACTAGTTTATAACGTTATAGAGTGTTCTGCTTTTAAAAAAATTTAGAATATAAAAAAATAATGTCTAAATTATTGAATTTCTTTTTTGATATTGTTATGAAACTTCATCCAGCTATTCAAATTTTAAAAATTCCAACTTGTGTATTTGTTTAGTTTTATTTTTAAATTAAATTATTGTGAATTATTTTGACATGACTTTATTTACTGAGTAAGTTTTTTTTAATTAATATAATATTAAATAAAATCTCATATTAGAGGATACAATTAAAAAAATAAAAAAATAAAGAAACTCAAAGGAATTAAATTTTTCATATTAAATAATGAAATTTGATAAAAAACCAAAAGATAAATAAAGAAGGGATGGGGCAGACTTTTATCATTCAATAAAAAATATAAAAGTTAATTTATTATCAACCTAATACTTAATAAAACATGATGGGATTGAAAAAAAATAAAAATAAAAATAAAAATATTATAAAGAGAAATGATAAGCAAGAAAGAAAAAAAATATAGTGAAAGATTTATAAATAAGTGGAGAAGTAATAAATATGGATTATTTTTTTATATAATAAAGATTTAAGTAAAAACTGGAAAAATTGTAGGAAAAGATTTTATACAGTCAATAATAATAAAAATAATTAATTACTGACCATAAAATTTTCAAATTAGAGTTCAAGAAGTAAAAAAATAAAAAAAATTCCAATATCTTATTTTCCAATTTGATAGGAACCCCAACGATATAAATTAGGGCATATGATACATATAATAAAACACCCATTAAACAACACTAGAGAAACAAGACACCAGCCAGCCCTAGAGTAAAAAAGACAAAAAAAAATAAAATCACCTTCATTTGCAAAAATTACCCCCGTAAAAAAGAAAAAAGAAAAAAGAAAAGAAAGAATAGAAACTCCCCGGCAAAAAACAACACACTCACCGGCTTAACCTTGACTACCGGTGGCTATACCACCAGCCCCTTCACATAACCATCTTCAAAAAAAGAAGAAAAAACACAGCAGTACTGTGCCAAAAGAGTAGCCACAACACCAGATCTTCCTCAACTAAATGAAAAATCAGAGCACGGTTGCGACCACTAATCTCAATTCCCCTTTCCCGATCAAAGTAGCCAACACATCTCCACTTAAACCAAGCTTTCATTTATATCCGTTTTCATGGGGTTTCGAAGACAGTGTGTGAGTCACGCATCCCTCTTCCTTGCTCCATTTCACGCCAATATCCAAGTAAACATAGCACATGCAACCACGCACAATCGCTGCCCAGTTCTAGCTCCAACAGTTTATTCCGACCACCTCCAACAGCTCTCGAATGCCGTTTTTGAACCTCGAATGAATTTTAATTTATTTTGAATAATTTTCAATGTATTATCATGCCTCTGCATACACTATGAATATTTGAAGTGTCGTGTCCGTATCTGAACATGCATGAGAAGTTGCACCCCTCGTAAGGTGTACGGTGTATCGTAGCCCCTTTTACTAACTCTTCAGAGATATCTCCACTATGAATGGTACAGACCAAGATTCTATCCTACTCAAGTTTACTATAATTAGAAAAATCTTCAAGTTGAAAAATAGTATCTAACCTCATAAAATCCTGATGATTGGATTTTGGTCGAAATAAACGAGAACAACATATAAGAACGCTACGAACCCGTTAGAAATGCTAACTCAAAGGCATAATAAAGGTCCTAAAACTCTATAGCAACAACTATGGGAGAATCGAGAAATGGGGTTTTGTCGTGAATTTGAGCATGTTTTAGTGGTGGTCGGGTGTCGTTTTGCCTCGCAGAAAATCTTTTAGAGAGAGACAAAGGTAGACAAAGTGAATGGAAATGGTGAAAATAAAGTAAAAGACGAACTCCTTGCCTTGTATAGATCTACCAATATAGCAAAAAATGTTGGCTTTGTTTACTTGAATGGACGGTTCATCCCTATTGCCCCTCTACACGTCCACCACTAATAAGAGATGTGGCAAATAGATGGCAAGTATTTTGAATTTCAAAAGGCACCAATCCTCGGCTTTCACTTATACAGCTACACACAGACCCCTCGGCTTCCAGCACAGACATAGTCACGACAAACCCCGAGCCTAACCATTGATGACACCCGAGGAAATGGAATGGCAATACGATTGAGGGGATAACATAAAGTGATCGGCTGACACAAGTAAGAAGAGCCATGAGGTCCATCATGACTACAAGCGGACATGACAATGGAGTGCACAAGGGAGACAGATACTACCCCCATATGTGAAATGTGGCACGACTACTCCTCCTTAGGTAAATTCTTTATACTAAATCAAGAATTGGGGAGGGAGGCTCTCTTTTTTAATTCCCTTTTGTTTTCTTGATTCTTGTTTACGTAATGCTTTTACTAGTAATCTTTCTCGATATTTCTTTCAATTTGCTGTTCTGATATGTTCTCTCTTAGAATCCAAACAGTCACAGAAATATTCTCTCTGTTTTTTCCTTTATTCATAATGGTGGCGCCGTTACTCCACACCCCCCCCCCCCCCCCCCCGACTTTTTTTTTATTCTGCTCTTAAATTCTTAGAGTTAATTGTACTCCTTATTTTAAATTACTTCTCTCGGTACATTCGTATTTAATCCCCTTTGTCTCTATCACTGTAGGCCCTTTTTTAAAAAAACTTCAAAGTGAAACCATTGTTTATATCGTATTATTCTTATACACTACACCAATGTAAATATATTCCCTTTGTTTTATATTTCTTCATGTCTCCATCCTTTCCTCCTTTTCCTTGAATCTCTACTATCATAGGACTTATCTTTTGGTTATTCTAGACATGTAGAGTTGAATGGAACTTGGAGGCTCTATAAGATTCAATGTATTATTCCTCTCTAATATGTACTGAACTCGCCCTGAAGTTTTAGCTTCTCCAACCAGTTTCCGATACTTGAAATTCCGTAAGAATTTTCTGAAACTAAATTTAAACTTGTGTTTATAAGAAATGGCTATTGATGCAGTAGCAATTTCACCTAATCGATAACTTAGATGGCTTCAGTTCTTTTTTCCAAATTTACTTGATACTGGCTGTCCTTGTTCATATTGAACCAATAATCATTAATCCAATAGGAGTTGATTTCTCAGGTGATAGGCGTTGCCATGTTAATCCAATAACCATTTCAAAAGGTGGCAAGACCTAATAAATATGAAAACTGCAGTTTTACTACCCAAACATAAAAACAACTCTAATGTTGTTGTTATTGACAGAAATTAATAAACGAATTTCAATTTTCTTCTTTATGCATGTACAATGTACATTACAAATATTCAACAAACTACTTGCTGCCATGCCAATGCCATTTGCCTTCAAGTGCTTGCCTGTTAGACCTCAAACGTGCAAAAGACATCTCAGTGCCTTCCCATCACCGAGCAGCTGGAACGCTTCATTTATCTTCTCAAACGGAAGTTCATGCGTGATGAACCCATCTAGATTCACAACCTGGAAACAAAATAAAGCATGCTTGTAACGAAAGTCGATGATTTTGTTCTCCTCAAATATCTATGTACGAACCACTCGCTTTGCTAATGAACATATTGCAAACACATGTAGAATACAAATTTGATGGGTTAAACTAACCCCGTTCGTGCAGGCTTTGGCAAGTTCAGGAAGTTGGCTCTTTCCCTTGAAGTCTCCAAAGGTCGTCCCAGAGATGGTCCGACCATCAAACAACTCCATTGGATGGAGAGGCAACATTTTAGGAGTGGGATAAATCCCGACGACTACCGTCTTTCCCCAGCCCTGTCACATGCAAAATCCACACATGTCAACATTATTGACAAGCTTTGAGGGCCGAGCGATGCACAATCTGGTTCTCCAGTAATTTTAACAATAACCCACCCACACACAAAAACAAGAGAGGGTGAAACTAGAGCAATGAAATACTAATAGTGACTTACATCATGAGTGGACAAGAAGGCTTCTCGGAGAACCTCCACATTCCCTGCACACTCAATGCTGTAATCCACACCTCCACTAGTCATTTCCCTGATTCTCTGCAACACCATTTGCTAGGATGGTTAATACAGTCACATGCTCAGCAATCTAAGATAGAGAAAACTCCATGTATATTTTAGTTGCCAACCTGGTGCACTGGCTTTGAACTATCTTTTGGGTTTACAGAGTGAGTCATTCCCATTTCCTTGCCTGCAACCACATCGAAAGACATTGCCATAAAACTCGAAGGTCAGGTCTTTCTTTTCTGGTGGGAATTGGAAATATGAAGAATCAATAAATGAAAAGGATACCTTTATTGAGCTTTTCTGGGTTGATATCAACACCTATTATTTTGGATGCTCCTCTGGCTCGTGCTCCTTCGGAAGCCTGTGATCAAAATAATTTAGGCTAAGCTTCACGTTCTTATAAATTCTACTGATCTTCTTATATATGCTTATATAAAGCATGATTTGTGATATATCTAGTGCCTTGTAAGTATTGAATGAAAGTATGTTTTCTGTTTGATATTTCAATAAAAAGAATGAATGGGAGATTGAATTTTTGTGTCGACAATAAAATTTATTGAAAGTATATTTAATTTCAAATAAAATTAAAATGTAAATTATTTTGAAAGGAGTGGAAAATGTTCTGCAAAACATGGCCAAAAATTTCCCACACTTACATGCCCTGTTCATGTGTCTCATGCGAGACTAGAAAGTCAGATGAAAAGGATGTCACTTACTGCAAGTCCCAAGGCCCCCAAACCAAAAATAGCCACACTTGATCCAGCTTGTACATTGGCAGCATTCCATGCGGCTCCCACTCCTAATCAGGTTAAACATCAAATTCACATGTCCAAGATTAGAAAAACAAGCATTCAGAGTGAGCCTCCAGAGATTTTTGATATGACTAGGGAGCTAGGTGCCTAGGCCTTCAAGAACAAGAAGAGTTCAATGAATTTTCGGTTTCTTACCGGTAGAGACACCACAACTTAACAAGCTCATCTTCTTGAGGGGAGCATTGGGATCAATCTTGACAGCACAGGCAGAATCAAGCACAGAATACTCGGTGAAAGTCGATGTGTTGAGAAAATGGAATATGGGCTCTCCATTCATAGTAGAAAACCTACACTTTCCATCATTTTCCATCACACTCTTGAACGGGTTGACACGATAAGTTTGGCAGAGATTGGTAGTCTTAGTTTTGCAGTAGGGGCAGTGGCCACATTCTCCATTGAAGATTGGAATCACATGGTCGCCCGCTTTAAGGTCCGTGACACCTTCACCTACACTCTCAACCAGCCTGCAAAACGCATCCAAGTCTCCTTAAAGTGGTAATGAAATATTGATTGATCAAATAATAATATTAGGAACATGTCTTACCCAACAGCTTCGTGTCCTAGAATCCGAGGATATGCTCGCTGAGCTTCATTCTTTAGAACAACGACAACGTCAGTAACTTTATTGTGATCAGCACAAGAACTTAAACTGCATCATAGTAGATTAAGGTTAAAGTTGTTTAGTGTTATGTTACCTCGCCTTTCCAAGCGCTTAGATCAGTGTGGCAGATTGAAGTATAGAGGATTTTGATTCGGACCTCCATCTTCTTCGGGGGATCAACTCGGATTGTTTCCATAAGAAAAGGTTGTTTCGGACCCCGAACAACGGCAGCTTGGTGACCATAAAAACCAACGAAAAATACGAATCAATAAAGCAAGTTTCAATCAGGGATCGATCAACATAGGATGCTAATCCAAGCTGCAATTCTTACCATTGCAAGTGATAACGTTCCCTGACGTCGCATTCGGATCGAACAACTTACTTCGTGGGACATTACCGTGCAAGCCCCGCGACGCCGATCCTAGTAACCTAACGAAGGCTTGAGATGAGTTTGAGTTGCATCTAGGCAGGGTTTGTGTCAATATTCTTCTTGCTTGCAAGAGCATTGCCATGTTTTGATAACTCTTGGTATGTTCGATACTACAGCATGCATGTGCTTACATGCATATATTCATAGTATTTGGGTAGCTAGCTAAAAAGAGATGTAAAAGTCGTATGATCTTAATAAAGGAAACTAGCACGCTATAATTGACTTGAACAACCATGGATTACTATTGAGAAAAGTCTGAAGCGTGTAATTCAACCAAAATTAGCGTGTCCAGTCAGCACTCTGGCTGAGGATAAATTATTGTTCAATGCTTTTACTTTTTTTGGCGTAGTCTAAATCGAGGATGAGGACAAGAGTTTGAACTTGAGAAATGCGGGAAAATTATTTATTTTGAGAAAAAAGAATACTGAAATTTGGGTTGAGGACTATAAAATCTGGCTTGCATATATAAATGTGTGTGCATATATAGTCAATCAAAGGTAAAAATCTCTTCAAAAAGAGACAGCTTAGGTTAAAAAACATGGATGCTGGCTAAATTTGGATGCTTCCTTTACTCTGAATTGTGGACAAGATATCTTAATCTTTGTTGGGACACTCTTATTTTAGAATTATGATTCAAACTTAGAAATTCTATCCTTATTATATATGTAATTCAAATCCATTAGACCTCTTGTTGAATAAACAAAAAACCGGAAATTCTAACGTTATTAATTTACTCCTAATGCCGCATTTCACCTATTCATGAGGAAGCAAGGTTTCTTATGCGTTGATGGTTTATGCTCCATCAATAATGAAGTTCTCACAGCATCAAAATATAATGACTGAGCTGATCAGAGTCATGAAATATGGAAGCGAAGTCTTTGTTTATTAATGGGATAAACGTAAGTAAACTGGAAGCCGTTCAATTTACCAGCCCATAACAGCCTTGAAAAAGTCATAATCTTCGAAAGATTTTCAGCAACCTCGATCAAACCTCATCGACAGTGAATAGTAAATGATTCCAGTTTAATATTTGCTCATTTGTCATTTGTATTGTTAGTCCCTCTTTTCTCTTACAAAAGCTCCCACATTTTAAAAAAAATAATCCATCCCCTCTATTCTAAAAATATTTATGCAACATGTATTGTTTATTATCTTTATAGTAAACTTTTGTTTTTCAAATATTAATTAATATTATATATCTACATTATTAGATGCTAATTAAAAAATATTAATATGTCAAGATTATTTTGGTCTTGATTATATTAATATATATATTATGTTTGGATTTACTAGTAGCAATATTTATCTTACTTGAATGATTAATTTGCTGTGACTTTGAAGTATATATAAATATAAAGATAAAAGAGATCATCATGGTTAAGCTGGGGGATCACGAAGTTCAAATCTTAGAGGGTGTTTAGTTTGTAGGTGGTTTTAGTTTTTTTGGATGGGATTCATATAAAAAGCATGTATTTTTAATTTTTTAAAATGTGATTTGTGCTTTATAAGGATTATACCTTAAAAAAAAACATCACACTTTCAAATCAAATACCTTTTAATATAGTATGTAAGAAGTAAGGTTTTTATGAATTTTGTAATCCTGACGTACATAGATTTTCTTTAATTAAATTGAAGAGATTGGCTTAATCCCGGAATGTGAAAACTCATAAAAAAATACATATAGATAGACAGATAGATAGAGTTAAATTGCATTTTTGGATCATTTTTAGAGGTGCGAGTTTGGATTGCAATGGAAAAACACTCAAATCGTATTGGATGTTTTGTCGAAGATAAAATTTGCAGATAGCTAGAAATATAATTAATACTCTTTGTGAAAAAGCTATGAAAATAACAAACATGATGTGAATCTATATTTTTGGTCTAGTCAAATTAAGAAAAATTAAAAAAATTATATAAAAAACTATTCCTTATACTTCGGAATTTTATTTGTTGAACGAAGGAGCACATCTCTGACTATGAACCTAATCATATATATGAACATGAATGAACTAATATAATTGAAAATGAATCAGGCATGCAACCTTTGAAAATTTTAAGAGAAAAATTCACAAGATTTTAATATTATAGTTTTAAACTTGTAACAGCCTTATTCTTTGATCTAGAAGCTATTTTAGTTTAGATTTAAAAAAATTAAAAAATTAACATGACTTAATCTAATTAAAAATCTGAATTAACCTGAGACTCGGACTCGGACTCGGACACTCCAGATAAAATACAATTGAAAAATCATTATTTTTTTTAAATTCAAAATAATTTATTTTATTTTTTATTTTTAAAATAAACCGAACCTCTCGACTTAAGACACTGGTCTTATCCCAAGTTAGTACTGAATCAAGTTTAAACCATGCTTAATACAACAGAGAATACAAAAATAATAGAAGGAAAAGGGGCTGAATAAGAGAGGGGGAAATGTAGTCGAAGAAAGAAGATGTTGCTTTCCATTCTTTCCCTGAAACAATGGGAAAATTAAATATTGACACATTGTCAGTGTTTGATGAATGGGTTCACAAAGTTGAATTGGCCCGGTGTCTGCATTCAGACAGTTTTGATTTAGAATTAGATCATGATTGGAAGCCAATATTTATGAAGCAAGGGGTCTGTCTCCCTGTGAAGAAACTATATATTTATAGCTAGTTTGTTTGTGCCTGCACATGGTATACGCGACATTTTGATAGTAGTTAGCATTAAATGTGAACAGAAGTGGGACTTGCACACCATCAATGGAGACACGAGATGGCCAGCTAGAGGAAGGTAAAAGGATGGTTACAATACCTCGTTGGTCCATGACGTGGCTTAAGACTTGCTTATAAGTTGGCTGAATTAACTCGTATTAATGTAAAATAACTTTTAAAAACAATTAGAAGCTAAAATATAATAAATGTTTATGTAAATATCGGTGTTGTAGCTAGATAAAATCTCTACCCAGAGACCCTATATCCATGCAAATTAATATTGAGATAAATAAATTCTATAAAAAAGATTTTTTTATTAAAATAAAATGTGTTACATCGATCAATCTCATAAAACAATAAAAAACATACATATATAAAAAGGGGTTTGATAATCTAGCCCAGCTTTCTCAGTTATATACTCTTCATGTTGGGCAGCACTACCCTAACTAGTAACATGTCAACAAAATCAGGAATCAAGGCTAGGTTGAAGGCTACACTGAAATTCACTTGAATTCCTCTCAAGAAAATAAAGAAATACAGGTTAGACATTCTAAGAAATTTCTTATCTTTCATAGCCTCGATCAAAGCTATTAACCCTTAAAAAAAAAATCTTAAAACTTTCTAAAAAAATCCTTTAAAGCTTCCAACTTAGCCTAGGAATTTGGGCTTCTTCCCTAGCAACAACAATATCGATCCATGCAGTAGTAAACTCAAACTAGATTGGGAGGCACTCACTTTAAAAAGCTCATGTCTTAGAGGAACCACTTAGTTATAAATAACTTGAAGCAATTTTTCACTTGAGCTTAACTGAAGGGCAAGACCTTGTGTTTGACCCTTCAGTGTGAAATAAGTCACTTTAAAGTTATGTAGTTTGATTTCTACAATGGCTTCTTCCTTTTGCAGTCATTTGAAGGTAGCTTGATTCGTCCTGTTCATGGCCACCACCTCCCTTGCATGACCTCTTTCGATCACCTAGTAAGTGCACATCATGGAGATTTGCTAAGGATAAATGTTAAAATGGTAATTATAAATTCAAATAAAAAATATAGGAGAATTCCTTACATTAAAGATTACTTGGCTAGTTAATGCCAAATGATGATGGAAACTTTTATCAGACATTATAGAGATGTTTAACGAGATGTTGAGGATCCTCTCCAACACTCTCATCATCTCGAGACTAGTCTCTTAAAGCTACGATTTTCCACTAATAATAGCCTTTATGAGATGCCTCTTCTCATCCACTAAGATGGAAAAATTGGAAGGAGTGAGATTAAGAGCCAAATAAGTAAAACCATCATTAAACTCCTAACAACAGTCATAGTAGAAAGCCTAACTACTACTTCTATAGCCGATAAGATAGGAAGTTGTGGCAGAGGAAATACTACCACATGAGTTTTTATAGATGGGCACGGGACATGGAATTCCACTAGGGTAGATATTTTCCTCTTGAAACGAGCAATAATATTTGCAGTTACTATAAAAGGAGTCAAATTTGCTTCTTTCCTGGTTGGGTGAAGATCACATTTGAATTTAATTAAATGTTGAGCTCATGTATATATATAGAGATTTAGTGAATTGTTAAACTTATAATCTCTAAACTAAGTCAAATATATAATCTAAACATATATTAAATTAATATTCTCTTGAAACTAATTGATTTGATACAAATTGCTTGTCATTTTTGTGACCTTTTGATTCAAAATACCTCCATTCAATGAATTTTTCTAGGAGTTTGACATCAAGAAAGCATCATGGATTATTTATTTCTCTATATGAGATATATTAATCAAAATTTTTTTTTCTAAGTGATCATGAAGATATGTTCTCTACCAACATAAATATGTTGCAATTAAAAAAATTAACAAATTGCTGGGTAGTCTCATGACTTGAATTAAAAAGAAAAAAAAAATGTCATATCTTTTTAACAACTGCACCAACTTAAGAAAACAATTTTTATCATTTATGAGGCCTGACATATCTCTAGCTTACTACCTCGTCGGTAGTGTTTCTTCGATAAAGATGTGATGGGCTGAGAAAAATATTATATGCTGTTCAAGACTTGGCCCCACGTTTCTGTACAAAAAAAGCCCATGTTCGATTCGAGTTTGGGCTCCGCAGTTAGGGAAGGGCTTAAAATTGCCTGAAGGTTTGCAAAAATTCTCTGGGTTTAGAAGTTTTAGATCTACAAAACAAGCCCACTTCGTGCTAACTCTCGCGTCCTGTTGCATAGCACTTCAAAATCCATTTTTATTTAATTATATAATAAAAAAATAAAATTTTATAGAAAAGATAATGAATACAATTATACAAGAATTTTTTCTAGTAATCTTTTCTCTTATTCATTTTTTTATTAGCTGCGTAATTCATTGAGTAAAATGTAATGGAAATTAGAAACAATATTCATAAAAAACTTTAACGATACTAATTAAAAAGGAAAAGATTGTGTATTTTTAATTAAAAACTATTCTTTTATTAATGAAATTGTTTATTTCCAGGAAATTTTTTTATAAAATACTTTTTTTAAGTAAAAACTTATTATGATAGCAAGTTTCAATTAAAAAAATAAAATAAAATCATCAATAAATCAGTTTTTACACGTTTTACTGCAGAAGAAGTGATGATGCATGAAGGGATGTGCACAATTACTGCAAAAGCCAAAAGATGCACCTTCCTTGAACCATCTCTTGCATGCTTGCCGACAAAACTCCCCCCTTTATGTACTAAAAACATTTTATGCCATGATTTCCTCGAGTCCCATACCTCCATGCATTAATCTCCCATCTAGTTTCCACTTTCTCGATCCAAATTAACACCCTTTCGTGACAGAAAGTAACATGTCCTCTTAAGCCCTTCACAAATGAACAACCTTTTCCTTGTTCAAAACGTTTGATGTAAGAATATTTCATTTGTCCCCTTACAGCTTCTCACTTTCTTCCCCGTCACACAAGTATGTGATCTCCAGCCCTTAACTTCTTTATTTGTGTCCTCTCCATCTCTCCACCTATCTGAACAACCATGGGCGATTGCTTTGCGTTGCACAAACTCATCAGGAGAAAGTCTTGTTTTCAGTAAACTACAGCAAGGCATGAAAATGTTTTAAGGGTAATGAAGACCAATGGCAAAATCTTAGATCACACAAGGTCTTTTATCATCAAGGGTTATGGAAGTAATGGCTATCATTTCTTCACGATATGGAACTTGGGAATGCCTATTAGTGTTGCTTGTGAATATCATTCTGCTACTTCAGTAAGCATGGATAACACAAGTGGTTCAAAGAGAACCAAAATGATTCTAACAAGCAGCAGCTTCCACAATTGCTGACCGAGAAGATATCAGCAGCAGAGACATGTAGACTCAACTCTTCATCAAGGTGGCAGACAGGGCTTTTGAGACCATCCCTGAAGAAATCTAGTATTTTGTTTTCTTTTAAGGAAATTAATTATAAATATAGGTCAAGTAGGGGGGGTGGGGGATGGGAACTGAAGTCAATTTTCTTCTCAGGCGCCGGTCAAAATGTTGGGAATGAAATAGAATTTCAAATCTAAATTAGTGAAGAGAAACACAAAGCTGAGTTTATCACATTAACATGCTTGTAGGCAATATTTACCGAGTAAGGTTTAACCTGCTAAATCATTCAGATCAAATTAAATTTATTCTGAAATATTAACTTCTGTTTTTTTTTAAAATAAAATTTGATTCTAATCAACTCATGAGCTAACCAAACCAGTTTTAATAAATGTGGAAATAAGTGTCCCTGGTTATGTGTGAAAAAACCAGCAAGACTTTCTTTTTTTTGTTGGAGCTTTATGTACACCAATCACAGGGGACATCTTTGTCTTGAAAGGAAGGAGGGCGGTTAGGTGGGAACCTCTCCTGTTCAAAAAGTCGCAGACTTTCACCATCTTTTACGCTTCAATCACGCCCTAGTTAATTAGTACTGTTCATCAGTCACTATCAATTGTTTGAAATTAACATCACCTGAGTGGATGTTCTTCCTTCGGGTTCGCGAGAAAAAAATTAGGTCGACATATTATAAGAATATGCCGTTCTTTTTCTTTTTCTTTTTCTTATTAAAGAAAAAGTTTGATCAGAGGAGATACCAATGGCAATTGAATTTTAATTTTGATTTATAACTAATTGTTGATGATTAAGTATTATAATAATTAAACTAGAAAATTATTAATCTTAACTATGTGAATCTTAAACATAATGCCTTTTTGAATTTTATCTAATATTTATTATTACAGAATTTGTCTGCAAATTAAATTAATAATTAATTTATTGTCGTACACTCCAGAGACCCCCATGAACTTGGAAAGCTTCTTAAATCTTCTACAGAAGGGATCCCTCGATCGTTCTTGTAACAATGTTAGAAGATTTAACTTATTTTCTTAGTTTTTTTTAAATATAATTAAAATTTATTTTGAGGTTTATTCACTTTTAGTGTTATTACATGACAATAGATTTTCTATAAAATTACGGAAAAGCAATTGACAAAAATGGTTTGCTTTCTAGCAGACCCTTATCCTGGATTAACGGTGTCTCAAGCATTCAGAATTTTATATAATATTATGATTTTTTTTTTATTTGAAAATGTAATAATACTATTTTTTTTAATTTATTTTTGATATCAATCCATCAAAAAATCTTACAAAATTAATTTAAAAAATAAAAAAAACAAATAACAACCTAAAACATGTACAAATTTTTTGTATTTGAGGATAAGAAATTTTTTTCATACAAAAACACCGAATGCCATATTTTCCATATATATAAGTATATATATTGTCCAATAGGATCATGCAATAAGATATATGTCATCACTATATAATTATAACCGAGATATTATAACTAAATTTTTTTCACTGAAAGAAATTATCGAAATCTTGTTTAGTTAAGAAAGATTATCAAATATATATAACTATGAGACTAAATCTATTTCTTATATACATTTGTAAATATCGCGAGTGCCAAGAGAGATTCGAAACAGTTTATATCCATCATCAAATCCTATACAGAACCATCCCATATGATATTATCCAGTACAAGATACAATTAGCCTTGTTATCTATTAATTGCCCATTAAACACCTGTTAAGGTTATTAATCATGCTTCATAAACTCAAATCATGCATAGAAAGATGTGTATTTAATGTTTTATTATTCTGATCAGTGAGTCATGAGTGAAAAAACCATATTAATTATTTCATGACAAGTGTTCCTGGCGCCACTTAGCGAAACCCCAAAAGAGAGTATTTTCTGAATAGTTAATGGAAAAGTGAAGCTCTTTCGACTTTCCTGGATTTCAGCAGAGTTCCACTTATATGTCTATCACTTCTTCTTATCATACACTTATCTGTCTTCTTTTCTTTCGGATTTCTATTTTGTCTCATGTGAATACACTGAATTCCACCAAACTTGAACAACTAATAGATTTTGAAGACATGATTCCTGATGTCCTGGCGATTGAACCATATGTGTTTAGCTAATTATGTGTTGATTTGTTTTGTATTTTAAAAATATTTTTAAAAAAATTAATTTAATTATTTTAATTTTTAATTAATTTTTTTATGGTTTTAGATCGTTTTAATAAGTTGATATAAAAAATAATTTTTTTTAAATAAAATATTAATTTTTTTAATACATTAAAAAAATATATTAAAAAATAACCATTACTACATTTACAACACTCATGCTCCTTATATATTTGCCTTTAGTTCAAAGATTTACAATCTCATAAGTCATTTTCAAGAGAGGAGAAAAAAACCCCGAAGCTCAGGACATGTTAAAGAGATTATTAGTAGACAAATCATATTAAACATGTTATCAATTTTTGAACCTCCATAAAAAAAATATATAAAAATATCAGTAAAGAAAACATGAAGAATATCTAAAAAATTACTAAAAATTGATTAACAATCAAAATATTAAAGGTTAGAAAAATTGACAGTTCAATATAGATAAATGAAAGTAAATTAACAAGAATAATTTAATTTGAGAAAAAAATCAAAATTGAGTGTTTAAGTACTCAATTAGAATTTTTCAGGATTTAATTTAATTTATTGGAAGCTTAATTATAAAAAAAATAATTTTTAAAGTTAATTTTAAAGAATAAATATTATAAAGAGGGGATAAAGAAGTTCTCTTTTAGTAAAAGGACATCTAGAAACTAATATATTATTTTCATATGTGTAAATTATTATTATTAAAAATTTTGATAATGAGATTTATAATGAAATGACCTACATATAAATATTTTGTTTGAAATTTACAATAAAATAACTATATATAAAAAAATATTCATGGTGAATAACGATTTTTGACTGAATTATTAAGTTGAGGACAAATTCCTTTCAAGTTAGGGAGGTTAGTGTAAGAGTTTTTTTAACCAAATAGATATTTTTTTTAGTTAATTGTTTTTTTATATTTTGTATTATTATACTTTTCTTTTCACATTTAAAGTAAATAATCTTCCTAGTTTATTTTTTCTATTCAATGGTACTAGGTTTATATATATATACATACATACATATATATATATATAAATTGTTATAATTGCTTTTTGACAAATAAAACTTGGATGAATACAAATTTAATATTTTAGATTTCTTATTATAGTTACGATATTTTTTATTTTTAAATATTTTAAGTTATAAAAAAACTCCATTATCATTCCCTTCTATATGCATCCTTTATTATGAATCACTAAGCTTGAATCTATTTTTTTTAATTATAAAATGAGTTCTCATCAGTTAAATTATTAGTTTTCAGGTTTCAAAGAGATCCAAAGATATATATAAAAAGCAAGGCAAAGTTTTGTTTTACTTGAAGACTGAAAAACAAGGAATTACTTGTTTTTTCTTGAAGATCACTAAGCTGTCCCTTAAATCTGACCTGCGATATCCCAGACGATGATGGATGTCCCTTACTGAAGGTGATGCGTCCCTTGTTGAAGGTGATGCCTCCCTGTTAACAAAAATTTCTCCTATGGGACCAAGATTTGATAAAGAGAAAGTAGAAAAAATTATAGTTCCCTCGGCTTTCCTCCATTGAATGTTGACTGAGATCTTTAATAAAACAACTATGATATATTCCCCAGCTACAAGGGCCCCAGGAGGATCAAAAGGAAATTGTAACTTTGCTGGCAATGTGAGCATGGCCTACCATCCATCATGCCGAACTTAATAAATATCATTGTTTTCCGTGTGTAAGCATGTTGTTGAACTATAAATTATACACAGCAATAAATTCTAATAGTGATGCCGGTGGTAGTGGCCACATTTTCTCTTTCTTTCTTAATTTGTTCCTTTTGTTTCTCCAGTGGGACTGATTGAGGAACTCTTAAAGAAGAATCCCACCAATGATTATTTTTCTCTCTACCCTCACACAATCCCTCCTTTAGGCTTTAATTCCCTCCAAGCTAGAGCTATAAGAGAAGAGTTGTGTTTCCTTTAGCAATAGAAACTTTCTTTTCTTGTCCACTAAACTCAATCCATTAAGAAAAGAAAAAACCAAGTATTTTTGCTTGGTTTCTTGCTTTGGGCATGGGAAACTGTCTATTTGGAGGCCTAGGAGTGGCAGAAGGAGTGATAAAGGTGATGACATCTAATGGTGGCATCCTGGAGTTTAACACACCAATAACAGCAGGATCCATCACAAATGAGTTTCCAGGCCATGCGCTTTTTCCAAGCCAGGATCTATTTTGGAGACCACTTTCTCTACAAGAAGAGCTTCAAGGAGGACAGTCTTACTATTTACTGCCACTTCACAACTCAAAAATTCGAGGCCAAATAGTGAGAGAAGGTCATGTTAGATCAAAAAGTATACCAGCTGCTGCTGCCACATCCAATATTGTCGCACCTTATAGGATGTCCTTAGATTATCAAGGCGCGTTAAAGAGATCATACACTGAAGTTTTCTCTAGGCACAACAACAACGGCGACAGAAGTAATAATGGGTTTTGGAAAGTGAAGCTTGCGATTAGTCCAGAGCAGCTAGTGGAGATTTTGTCACAAGAGTCTAGGACAGAAGAGTTGATTGAGAATGTGAGAGCTGTAGCCAAATGTGGAAATGGGTTCTCATCAGCAGCATCTTCTGTTGAGTTTTCAGATTCTTGGAGTCTATCCAGCAGTAGGAATGCTTCTTGTAAGAAAGATAGTTTAGTGGATATTTAGTGTTACAGTTTGATTGAAAACTGTGTCTTATGTTATAATTACATAACTAGTCTATTTTCTTAATCATCAGCTGAGAAAAGATTAGCAATTTGCATTTTATTTTTTTTACTTTTCCATTGCTCATAGATCATTAGTGTAGATTCTCAGAGAAAAAGATTAAAAAAGTCTTGTGAAACATGACTACTTCAATATAAAAAATTGGACGGCCACAAATTCAGAATTTAGAATAGATATTTTTCCAAAATTGAAGAGCATTTTGGGGTCCAGTTGGCTGAATAAGAGTTTCCAAAGTGAAGTTTCTTGGGGTCTCTCTGATGCTGGCGGTACCGGTGGTTGAACCACCCTTGCTGCTGGAGCCAAGACCAGGGAACACTGGCAATTTCTTGGGGTCTTGTAACCCAAAATTATAAAATGTATTCTTTTTATTTTGGATTTTGTAATAATGAAACTATCACCGAATCCATCACGATATAAATAAAAATAATTATTAAACACAGCTCAATTTATATTTGAAAAATTTATGACTAAGAGTTTGATTTAGATCAAGTTTTAAAATGAATATAAAAAGATATTAAGTTGATGAAACTTGGTTTATTTGGTTAAGTTTTTAGTGCCTCCGATCAATTTAGTCAAACCCTATCCAGATTCAACCCCATCAACCTCAAAAAATTAAAAAGAAAAATGAAATGGCAACAGTTTATAAAATGACTTTTCCTTGTAAATCTCTCAGGTTATTAACAGGGCACCAGGGATTGGGCCAAGTCTATAAGGAAATGGATAGCCCTCAGATTTAGACCTACACATGTAGATCCACCAAGAAATCCAGGGCAGCATGAAAAGGTTGCAATAAAGCCTACTTTGATGAGAGCATTGATGTCGGCCGAATCTTGCAAATATTGGGCTTGCACCCTGGGTTAGATCTGTCTGTGCTCTTGTTTTCTCAACAGGCCTTGAATTGTTAAACGCAGACCATGCCCTTTTTTTCTCTCCTTGAGGTATGCGCTCCGCGCAAAGAAATATTCAACACGAAGATGACATGAAAATACACAATCAATGACATAAGGCTCCTAATAGATAGAATAGTCTCTAGATTGTTCACGAGATAATTTTACTTGATGGGTTTGTGTTATACGCAGACAATATTCAACAAAATCAATTGACAGCTTTGAAAATGCGTTTACGTAACAGCACTTTGCTGGGTCTCCAAAGATACAACAGTACCTTCTATTGAATTGACATGGTGATGCACGCGTCCATGATCATTTTCATAACAAAGAACAACGAACCTGCTGCTTTTTCTGCAGATTCGAGTCAGCCACATACCAATAACCCTTTGATAATACTCAAACAAACATCGAAATCTAAGTTTTTGTTTTAAGTTTGAAGATAGCCTCACTTGTGTCCAAATTTATGATGATTTCCCTCCCTAGTCCCCGCCCTAGTCTAGATCCCTTGCTCAGAGATTTCAATCACTTTCAAATGTGTTGTTAAAGCAATTAAGTTTAGCTATAATATCCCCATAATAAAAACTAAAGAAAATAAGAAAATTAACAATGACTAATCTAATCACATACACTTCCAACTTGGAAAAGCTAACCGTCGTATTAATTTCAACATCACTGCCTTGTCGTGGCGCCATCAAAGTATTTCACTTGGAAATGTTGTGGGGGCAATTAACCAACCGAGTTTACTTCAATTTCAACAATTTCAGCTCAGCAATACTTCTCAAATAAATAAAGCCCCCGTCAGGTAGTATGTTGGTACCTAACGACCAGCCATGCAACAGATGTTCGTAATTCCAAACACATGCCAATGCATTGCCCCTTCAGCATTGTATTTCATGTTCACTTAATACTCTTACAAGTACATCGGTTTGTTGCTCTCACTTGACTTGTCTGGCTGGCGGAAAGCCTTCACAATTTCATTGTTCGGTGATTAATTTATGATAAAGTTATAGCAAAATATATAGCGGTACTGTTCGAATTAAAACTAGCTTTTGGTGCATGATTAATGGACACCATATGAAAAATATGATCATTTCATGTGTATTAATAATGTGTCCTTTCTTATGACCAGATTTTTATCCAACCTCTTCCCAAAATATCGTTTAGTTACCCCGATTTTGCCCGTTTAATTTCGCTAAATCCAATAAAATACGTGATTAGTCTATTTATACATATCTATTATATATATATAAAGTAAATTATTATTTCAGTTTTATATATCAAAACCAAAAATATCGAAAAATGGGCTGAAACACTCATGATGATTTAAAACTTTAGTAATCAATCAAAGGGGTTATTGAAATTATTGTCCCGTAGAAAAATTCAATGCTTCGAAGATGTACCAATAGGAAGAAGGTCGCTCGCAGCCGCCTCCAAAATGCACGTTCCACATCAAGAGACTGTAAAACGTTATGCATGCGCCTCCGACCACCAATCGAGAAACCAAATAAGGGGGAAATTCAATGAAGGCCTATACATAGGCTGCTCGCTAGCTACCTACTCTATATTCAAACACTGCATGCTTCATTTCTTCTTCGAGAAGCCTTGAAAATATTTCTTATATGCGCCTGCTGGAGAAATGAGAAACTCAATGAAAGCTACCTCCACCCTTGGGACGTGATCTAACTTGAATATTTTTTTCTCTTCAGCAAACAAAGATCGATGCTTGCAGTCAAGTAAGAGATTTTCTAGATGCTTCATGACATGGATTTTGGCTCATGAACATGCGAACACATGTACCTTGCTCTTCTGATCTACAAATTATGTTGAAATGTTAGTGTCATGTAACATGACAGTGTACATCACTTTCTGTCTAGAAAACAATTAATTCGTACGTTACTATACATATGTGTACAAAACAAGTTTTGACGATGTTCCTATATATATATATATATATATGGTCAAATTCTTTATTTTATAAACCACAGACTGTTATTCCATGACGATAAGGTTTTTTTTTTTACTTTTAAGTTTAATTCTTAAAATCGAGTACTTTATAAAAAACATTATTTGTTCAATATGTAAAGTTGATATAAAGAAATATTTTTATAATTGTGTAAAAAATATTAGATTTAATCACCGTTAATATACTAGCTAGAATAAAAATATTTCTAACCATTGAGTTATAAAAAATTCTTTATTTATATTATATATTAGTAAAAATAATTACATGAGACTATTACTATCACTACTATTATATATTATTATATCCAACTGTAGATTTCAGTATATAAAAAAACAAAGACACATCAGTCAATAGCCGACGATGTATAATTGCATTAAATAATACAAGCACAGGCAAACAAATAAGAAGTACTTTGCAAAATAGGAAGAAAATGCGAATGTCTGCGTCTAGACTGCTCTATTTTTGCACCGCTTCAATAGAGTGCCGGATCCCATCTCTTTGCACCATATAAAATACATTAATTATTTACTAATCCCAAAATAACATGAAGAACATAGCCTTACTTACTAATTACCTTCCGTGCAAACCAAGGGACAGGTGAAATCCCCACAAAGCTTAGTCATTGTAAAGCTTAGAAATCATTCCTAACCTTCACATAACAAATTAAACTGCAAGAAATGATCAGCACATTAACAGCTAATAAAACCTACTCTAAATGATCATACAAGATCCCAGGTTTTTCAAAGCACAACAAACTGTAAATCTACAAAGCTTCTTCAGTAGCTAATATTGTACTCAATGATAAAGATTTTATATATAAAAAAAACTAATTAAAGTTGCTAGCTACATAGTTTTAACATGGTAAAACACAAAAAACTAAAGTAAATTCTATATAACTAGCTAGAAATTTTAAAGCAAGTTTTGTCATTAAATTAAACCCTAAAAAAATCACCTCAATTCAGGTAAAAGCCCTAACCCTAAGTTGATGTGTGTTGGGGGGGTGGGGGGCGCTTGATATGGGTAGAAAGACGTATTTTTGACACTAGATCTGTGAGTGGGGGAGTGTGGTTGTCATAGCTGTGAGGGGCAGGGTTTGACTGCTGTTGTGTTTTGTTAGAAAAGGAGGAAGAGGGCGAGCAAATGAAGAAGAAGGGAGAGGAGAAAGGCTGTCGGGTTTCAATTCAATTTACAATTGCCAATGAAAACTCTTATCAAGTTATTAATGCCGATGGAATTGTCAATGAATTGTTTTTCATATTTTTATTCTATCAACATTTCCATAAAAAATCATTGACAAAATCTTCTAATAAATCGGTGTTTCTGTTGTTGTTTTTAAATTTTATGTTAGTTCATTATTTGTTTATAGCCTAGTAGTTGAGGCCTTGGGATCATGGCCCGCCAGCTCCTTAATTTCAGGCCCATCAAAGTTAATTTAATTTAAGATCAGGTTAAGAAAAAAAAAAGAAGAAATTCTCATAAAAATCAACTAATTAGAACGTGAATTTCATGTCCTAATCCGTAGGTCAGGCGTTTATTTACTTGTTTTCTTCTTTCTTAATTTGAGTTCACTGGTTTTTTAATGCTAAATTAACCTTTCAAGGCTAGATTTAGACTTGCCAACGCAATTAGAAACCTGCCACAGTTTTAATAGACTAACCATTCCACAAGCATATCTATTAATTAGGGTTTAATTTATTAATCAAACTAAATTAATAACTTAACTAAATAAAAAAATTGAACTAACTAATTCTTAATTTTTTTTAAATAATCAAATTAAACTAAAACTGATTAGTATGAATCAATTTTAATTTTTTAAAAAATTAATTTATTTATTTTTAAATAAAAACACAACTAATCTCTAAAAATAATTATTTTTCATTCAAAAAAAGAAAAAGACAAATTTTTTTCTCTCTCTCACACACAGATATATATATATATATATATATATATATATATATATATATATATATATATATATATAATCACGTCATAATTGAAGTAAGGTGACAATTATTGTTTCTTGTTCCTAAAGTCGACAAGGTGCACTGGAAGTCAATCTCTTTTAATCGAAGATCGCGATTGGATTGGAAAATCTATTTTTATTTATTTATTTTTGTAAAGTTGAAAAGTATAGACAAATCAGGAAAAAAAGGGGAAAGAAAAAGGGATACATTTATATAAGCAATTAATGGTTGGTAGTGAATTGATAATCGAAATAACCCCAGCCACACAAAAAACTTATTTATTCACCTTTCTTTAATTGCCTCTAAAATCTCTTCTGGAATGATAGCGATTAATCTTCATGTCTTTGTAATCTGTAATCACGTTTTTCTAATTATGATCTCAAAGTAAATAAATCCAAAAATAATATCCAATTAATTACTTTACGATTATCGTCTGTCATTTAAAGATCCCATTACAGGTTAATACTGCTAGTTTCAATTATGTTAGAAAACAATTGCAAACTCTGGATAACTAGTTTAGTAATTTATCAGAATAATTTTTAATTTAAAAATAAATCCATTTATTTAAATATTTTATAACCTTTTCCAATAGATTTTGGAATTTATTAATAATAAACCCACGAGTTCCTGATAGTCTCGTACCACAACAACACATAAAGGTTTTCTTGTTACAACTAAATACATTCGAAGTGTTCCAACTTCTTTAGTTCTGTTCGATCAAGAAAGCGAAATGTTTTTTGTTTATTTATTGTTAAAATGGTCAAGTTTTCTCAATTATAATGTGATTAAAGGAAGTTACTTTCATTATTTAAAAATAAATCTAAAGGGTGTGTTAAAAACATAGTTGGGTGCACTGTATGCCCAGATTCAAGATAATGCGGATTGTCGTAATGTCTTGAAGTTTTTTTTTTATTTCTTTTGAATTTCTTTTAATTTGATCACTGAAATTTTCTTTTCAAATTATTCTACCACGTTGCACTGAATTGAAATTGATTTAGATGATTTATTTTTTAAAAAGTTATTATGATGTCAAAATAATATTTTGATATTAAATAAATGCTTAATTTTACAAATAAAAAAATTAATGTTATTGCTTGTATAGTCTAAAATCATTAACCTTTCAATGAATTAAAACAAGTATCTCAATAATTTAAAGGTAATGCTGCCATTCTACGAACATTACCAATAAATTAATAAATAAAAATAGAAATATTAAAAAAAATATCTTTTTTAGTAAATTTTTAAAAGATTTTACAAATAAACATATTCCCTCGTATATACTTAGAGAATTATAATGAAAAAAAAATTTTAAAAAAATGATTATGTATTATTCATTATATTGGTATAATCGTTAGTAAACTGTAAATACTGTTCATCATATCAATTACAAAAAAAATCATTAATAAAAAAAATTATGTTGGTATTTCCAGAGAGCTCTAGAAAATATTCACTTTCCAATAACATTTTTAATTATTGTTTTTTATAGATAAAATCACCGATGAATTAAAAAATCGTTTGTGTTATTTGGAGGATTTACGGAAAAAAAATCAATTATTTATAATTTTTAATCAAATCTTATAGATGAAATCACCAACGAATTGAAAAGTTGTTGGTGACTTTTAGTAGTTTCTGAATATTTTTATTAAATTAAATATTATAGATAAAATTATTAAAAAAATAATTAAAAAAATATTAATATTTAATTATACTTTTGTAAAACTGTTGGTAATATGCCTCAATAAAAAGTATAAATCCTTTTATTTAATAAGAGACAAACTTATTTGTTTTTTTTTTCTTGTATGTAAAAAATATCAATATTTTTTTCTTTTTTTTTTCATCTTTTTTTTTCCATGTTTGAGGATGTCTTCTTCTTTTCTTTTTTGTATCTTCTTAAATGTTTTTATTAATTACTAATAGAATATATATCTTCTACTGAACAAAAAAATTCCATTAATAAAATTATTAAATGAACATAGTGGAAAGAATCATTTCATTTTATGTAGTTAGATAAAACCAAATAAATAATTTTATATTACATTTTAGTACTCTCTCAAGTAAAGATTATACGAACCCACTGTTATTTTGAAATTAATTTAATTAAAGAGAATGTAAATTGTGACATTTAAATTTTTGACCATTCATCTCTAATAATATATTAAATAAATTATTTTATTTTAAAGTTCAAATGATTAGATGAAATTCAATAAATAAATTTATATTATTTTCTAATATATATATATTAAAAGAAAATAAGCTCTTTTTTATATTTTTATATCCTTCTATTTTTGTTTTTGAAACCATGTATATCATGGTTCTAAACTATTACATGCAATCAAAATTAACGAAATGGTCCATTTATTTTTAATTAAAATTAGTTCGAAATGTCTAATAAAAATAATATAGTTTAGGATCAGCTAAGTTTAATTTGACCCAAAATTCAGAATATTCTTAGATCATTTAGCCTTTTGAAAATGCAGGACAATTGAAAATGTATACTTACACACGTTGCCTAAGAAATTTGACACTGGTAAATTAATTAGTATTATACATCTATTTTACTTAATTATTAATTAGGACATATAACCACGGAAGTCAAAAAAGAGCCTTCCTGTCAAGTCCTCATTAGTCATTACTCTTTAATTAGGGTCCCAATATTATTTTCATACAAAAAAAATCATTAAATAATAATTGCCTTATTATAATGGCCCCCTTTATAAAGCTGCTTTATCTAGATTTTGCTTAGGAGAACTGTACTTCTCTTCTTTATTATAGAAGCTTCATCAATTAATTTGGTTGTTGTTGATGTTAAATCATCTTTAATCAAACTCTTTAGTTGGCAAAATGGGGCCTCACACCCTTGCCTGAGACACCTATGAGTATCACTAATCAACAATAAATCTGACAAGAAAATTCATGCCTTGGTGTTCCTTTCTTCAATGTCAGGGAAATATCTCTTCCCAGAATGCTTTTGATGTTTTTCACACCTAATTAATTACATGTTGCTCTGTAATATATATATATATATATATATATATATATATAGCTTCTACCACACAAGGAAATTATTCATGCAAGGAGGCCTAGTTAATAAGAAGCTGCCTGATTATTAACTACTAATTAATTCCATATTGTTCTTTATAGCTTATATTCTTCTCATGTTCTTTTAAAAAAATTAAGGATATTTCCATTCAAACCATGAGAAAATTGATTTAACCCTTATTGATGCTAGGGATTTAACAAAATTGATTTTGTTAATTATCTAAGAAGCATAAGAGGAATTAACGGAGAAAATTTAAAAACTAAACACCCAAAAAACTCACTAAGTTGTACAATTTGATTGCATCATTTTCATTCTCTCCGTGTTCAAGAAAATTATGTAAAAAAAAGAAAAATTGTTCACTTACGAATTAACTTAGTGAGATTTTCTCCCAAAAGTTTCAGGTTTGATCCTAAAATCAAATTTGGAAGATAAATGCCATCATGGACAAATTACATATTTATCCTCTAATAATCATCCAATTCTCAATAGGGACCTCAAAAAACAATTCCAAATTGGATCCCCCATTTAATGGAAATTCCCAATTAACCCTCACCTTGATTTTTTTCCCTTTAAAATAATAAATATTGAGGACTAGTTTGTCTTAAAGTAACGTTGTTTTGTCATTATTTTAGTTTTGGGGTTAACTTAATGATGTTTGATAAATGAGAGATCCAATTCCAATTGAAAATTTATTTTTATTTGGGACCAGCTTTGAAATCATGTGATAGTTTGGGGACAAATATTATCATTTACCCCCCTTTTTTTTCTTAAGTTCGTAATGGAACAATCTAATGGCTAATATTTGGGATGATTTCCATTTCTAGTTCTTACATTCAAATCTTGGAAGAGATGAAGTGCAATAATTTAGCATTGGAGGGGGTACCATCAATTCTATTATATCCGAGATCTATTAAGCTTCACTAGATATGGGCTCCTCTTGAATTCTTTTCATAAAAAATATTTTATTACAATAAAAAAAATTTTAAAAGAAAAAAAATTTACAACTTAAATAATATAAATGACTTAGTCGAATAAGTTTTTTTTAAAGGTAATCACAATACCAGAGAATTTTTTTTTTAATAAATAAATAAATTATATAATTTAATTCTTAACTTATTAAATATGAAAAAATAAAATTAGATAAAAAAAACTTTTAAAAATTGGTTTAAGTCAACTCCCTGACTGACATGTAATTCTGATAATTAAAATCAAGTCAACCTGGATTACTTGTCTAACCTGCATCCCTGATTATGAAATTAGAACAATACGATAAAAAAGAAAATGAAGAAATTCCTGAAGCTGCATTCAAATAAACAAAAAAAACTAAAAGAATAAGGATGAAAACTAAAATACCAAATAAGTTTTATTTTTAATTGAAAGATGAATTTAACAAAAGGATGCTAAAAAAACTAAAATAATTAAAAGAATGGAAATCAAAATTAAAATATAAAAACAAAAATAAAATTTTGATTGAAATGTGAAATTGAAAAGAAAAATTAATTTAAGAAAAAAAAAACCCAATAAAACAACATATCACAAATAGAAATTAAAGAATGTAATTGAAAATAAATCAAAGTTTTACAAAAAGGTAAAAAACAAAAAATATAAATTAAAAAACTAAGAATCAAAGTGAAAATTTTCATAAATCAAAGGACAACTTTAAAGTTTTTTATGAGCAACATGAATTTCAATGGAAAAAAAAAAGAAACAAAAAAAATATCATCAATAATAAACAATATAAATATCAATAACCCTAGATGTCACTATCAAAAGAAAAGGATAGTACACAACAGAAAAGAGATTTTAATTACTAGAAGACATTGCATGCACCATTTAAAAAGTGTTAGGCCATGTAGTGTATGCTCTTACAGCTTTTTCTATTTAAATAATATTTAATATTTATTAAAAAACAAAATTGTCCTTGCTCCGCTTGGTAATAACAAAAATAAAAAGTGAAAAACACTAAAAGCCCCTTAACATAAGTTTTAAATTTTTTGTTTTCAATGATAAACTTATCATTATAATATATTTTAAAAAATAAAAAGATAAAAACCTTTGAAAATTTTGCCGTCAATAACAATATAATCATTTTATTATATTTAAAAATTCATAAAAAACATATTTATCCACAATTAATCTTCTAATGGTCAATGAGCCATGTATAACATATACATACATTACTAATATCTTTTGGTTGTTAGTCTTTGAACTTTTAAAGACACACTACTAATTTTTATTAATTTGGTTTAATTCTCATCTAATGATGAAATTGTGGCGTTATTGTTTTTTTTTAAATCATAATTTTTTTATTAGTTGTATTCAAAAATTAAAATGATTATCGAAGTTTAAATTTTTTACGGACTTAATAAGAGAATTTTTTAGGTCAAAAACATATGGTAACTTTATCGCAAGGACACACTAAAGTAATTATAGTTTTTTTCTAGTTGTATAAACAACTTTTAAAATCAGGTCCTTGTAGTTTTCACTTTAAGAAGGAAAAAGAAAACCTAGATATATGACAACTCTAATCTTTATGAATGTATTGACGTTTGGTGTGACATTTACTACAGCTGAAAGTTAAACCAAGCCGCGCATGATACATTTTTTTTCAAGACGGTGGCTGCATAATTTACAAGACCGTGCATTTAATAGTTAATGATTTAAATGGAGGGCTGTCAAATTAATTAATAACTCCAAAGAAAAAGAGAAGAGGAAAGGAATATGATTGCTTTTTCCAATCCTACATTTGATTCTCTTTTTATATAAATTATGCACTTTTCACTGTTGTCAGATTCTAATATATCTTGAAATCAAACTAGAAGCCCCACGGGTATTTTACTTTATGTGTGTGTGTGTAGGCGTGTATATTTGTGATGACAGGGGCATCATTACCTCCCCAAGATTTTATAAATTAGATGGATTTTTGTTTTTTGTTCGTTTATATTCCCCCTTTTTTCGAAGAAACATTATTATTCCTTTGATCCCCCCGACTAGATACCAGAATTCACATGGTATTTGTGGCAATCAATATTGCAGTGATTTTAAAATTTTTAAGGAAAAAAAAGAATATTTGGTGTTGTAATTCATGTTTGGATCTTGTATAAAAAAAGAGAAAATACATAAAATAAAATAAAAATATGTTTGAAAAAACTCAAAAACTAATAACGGTGAAAAAAGAATGTCAAAAAGCCTAGAAAATAACTAAAAATTAGTTGAGAAGATTTAAAAATATAAATATTAAAATTTGACAGTATTTTGTTGACTAGTAAGAGTTTTATTGACAAAAAAAATTCAATTTAAAAAAAAAAGTTTAAAATTAAATGTTTATGTACTTAATTAAATGTTATTTAAGGATTTCGTTGATATTATGAAGAGTTTGATTGAAAGAAAATTGGATTTTGAAGTTAATTTGGGCTTTAAGGGATTACAAATTTATACGTAAAATGTATTTCTAATTTTTTTTTATTTTGCTTAGATTTTTTATTAGACCATAAAACAATATAACTTACCTTAGGTAATGCATATTTTAGGTGTTAATACCTTCTATCTTTTAGAACAGTTAGCGCTCCTGGTGATCAAAATACTGAATAACATTAATAAAAAATAATTATCTCTTATACAAATATTAATATGGAAAAGGACATCCATAACATTAATATTAATGAGGGATGAAAGATGAATATTACTGACATTAACATTTTAGTTGAAAGTTATAAGAATAAAAAAATAAAGCCTTTTAGCCTAACAAATAGCTTATAATGATCTCTAAGCCTTTAGATCTTTATGTTTAACACATTGCTAAACTCGCGATCAATAGCTATGACAACAAGTCAAACCCATGCCAACTTAGACTTGACACATAATCGAGCCCAATCAGGTCTAACAACATGCTAGGCTCATGCCCAATTTAGGCTTGGCATGCAGCCAAGCCCAAGATCTATGGATTGAGAAGGTCGTTAAAACCACACCTAATTAGGCGTGGGGCAACAACCAAACTCAAAGATGCTGGGTTCGACAGCACACCAAACCTATACTCACTTGGTATGACTTCTTGCCAGACTCGTGTCTACTTGGGCTAGACATATAACTGAGCCTAAGAGCATTGAGTTTAGCAACTTGCTAGACTTATGCCTCATTGGGCTCGGTAGGTAGCTAGGCTCAAGAGCACTGGGTTTGATAGCTTGCCAACCTCATACCCATTTGGGATCGGCACGATTCTTAACCTAAAAGTGGTAGGACTGGGAGTTTGACATATACATGACTTATTGGGCTTAGCATGTAGCCAAACCTAAGAACATTGAGTCTAACAACTTGCCATACCCATGCCTAATTAGGCTCAGCAAGCAGCCATGTCCAAGGGCATTGAGCCTGAAAGCGAGTTATAGTCTTATCATTCAGGCTTGACATGCTGTGGAGTGTAGAGATGTTAGGTATAGATGTAAGCCCCACTCACCTATAAATGGGTTATCACCTTACTGTTAAACCTTGTAAACAAAAACTTAAGCTCAAAATTCATTTTTTATAAAGTTCTAAAATATTAATTTGTCATCAAAATATAAAAATTTGGCTAAAATTAGGAGGAAATTGAAGAAAAAATTTGGGTTCTTAATAATTTCAAGAAGACATATATTATTAGGATGAAATTTTGAATTTTATTAGATATACAAGACTACTTGTAAGTTTGAAGAGTATAATAGATTATGTAATATCTTACATCGACAGGTGAGGAAGTAGTAGCTGGCTTTATTAAGAGTGTTGGTTGCCAACTTGTCATATACGTTTTGAGGTGTCAGGTTTAAAAATGGGCTTGCATCACTAGGAATAAAACTATGAGGGCGGTAAGGCCCAAAATGAACAATTTATATCAAGTTGTGCCAGACTGTTACATTTGATTCAGGATCAACCTCCTTGGATGTTTGGTTGTGTTAACAAGGTTGTTAGGCTTCTTAAGGGGGTGGATTATAATATCTCACATCAACGGATGAGGGTGTGGTAGTTGTCAATTTGTCAAACACGTTTTGAGGTGTCAGACTCAAAAGTGGGTTCACGTTATCAGGAATAAAACTATGAGGACAGTAAAGCCCAAAGTGGACAATATATAGCATGTTAGGCCGGATTGTTCCATTTATAGTAATATCTCACATCAGCGAGTGAGAAAGTGGTAGCTAACCTTTTTAAGAATGTTAATTGCTAATATAAAATACATGTTTTGAGGCGTTAGACTCAGAAGTGGGCTCGTGTAGCTAGGAACAAAACTGTGAGGGCGGTAAGGCTTAAGCGGACAACATATGGCAGGTTAGGTCGGGTTGTTATATTTATTGTAATATTTCACATCAACGAGCGAGGGAATGGTAGCTGGTCTTATTAAGAGTGTTGGTTTACAACTTGTAATACTCATTTTTGGACGTCAGACTTAAAAGTGGGCCCGCATCACTAGTAACAAAACCGTGAGGGCGATAAGGCCTAAAACAGATAATATATGGCAGGTTAGATCGGGTTGTTACATTTGGCATCAAAGACAACCTCACTGGCTATTCGGTTGTGCTGACCAAGTTGTTAGGCTCCTTAAAGGGGATGGATTGTAATATCCCACATCGATGGCTGAAGGAGTGGTAGCTAGTCTTATTAAGAATACTAGTTGTTAACTTGTCATATATATTTTGGAGTGTTATGCTTAGAAGTGGGCTCACATCACTAGGAACAAAACCTTGAGGGCAATAAGGCTCAAAACAGACAATATATAATAAATTGGGTCAGGTTGTTACAGATTAACATAAATAAAATTACATTGTCATAAAATGTTAGAAAAATAGATTTAAGTGAGTAGTTTATCTTCTTCTTTTTTCAAATAAATTTATAAATATTTTTAAACTAATTTTTTTCTCAAATGATTTTACATTTGCACTTTTTATATTAGCTTAAATAATAATTTCTTTATCTAGATGCTAGTTTTAAATCTCGAGTTCAGAAAATCAAAAGAGGAAGTTATCATTCTTAACTATTAAACTTACCTCTAAGAGTTATTTAACTATAATATCATAATATCATGTTAGTTTTATATTCTTATGATTTTTAATTATAATAATTGGATGGCTAGTGAATAGATAAATTGATTTAAATAATACATGACATAGTAGTTCAATTGACAATATTAAGTTATAAAGAGTCAACTAGAGAAATATAACATCTCTAATTTGATCAACTGACAGTAACAAGTTATAAAGACTCAATTAGAAAGTATAATATTTTTTGTTTGAATCCTACAACTTGCATTTTTCAACCCATATGAAAGAGTATGATCACTCATGGATCACGTCTGGTGAATATTAAAATAAATATTTATTTAAAGATAAAATTAAAATATTAAATAAAAAAATTAGAAAGATGCTCCATAAATTATATTCTCCAATTAAAATCTTACACTTACAAAAATGATTGCAGCAAGGAGTTTCCTACAAAACGACAAAAATAAAAAAAGAGAAAGAAGAATATAATTTGATTAAAATATATGTCCTAGTCGGTACAAAAATAATTGATAAACAATAAGGGAAAACTCAAAAATTTCAAAAGAGTGAAGAGGCAAGATGCATCATAAAAATCACTTATGCTGTTCAGTCACATGATAATTACTAATTAAGATGCCAAGTTTATTTAATGTACAGTTTAAAAAAATCAAGTTTACTCACTGTTTTGTCGTATCAAGAGACTAATTTCAGTTTTGTACCGCAATGCATGTCTTACCAAAAGACTAATTAATTTGAATTTTGAATGCAATTCATGCTATATGATCTTTTTTCACGAAAAAAGATTATTTCTCGATTAATTTTTTTTATAAAACTATTTTTTTAGTTAAATCTTATTAGATTATTCATATAAGCTTGGAATAAAAATATTTTAATGGCAGGATATCTTCTTAATTACCCTAGCTTTCATTGTCTTTCCTTACCTTCTCCCAGCTGATGAAGAAATTTCTTTCTCGTATATGAAATAAAATCTCTCCCATTAGATCTTGAACAAATCATTTAAACCTCATATAATTTTTATAAATTTAATATATAAGAATCCATGCAAGGAGTCTTACAATGGAAATATATAGAGTTCCAAAAAATATCTTATAATGAACAAACTAGATTTTTAATAGATTTATTTTTTTATTTTTTATTTTTAGTTTAGTTGGTATAGAACTTTTCTTTTCTTTTCTTTTTTGTCTATCCCCATAAACTTAATCTTTTCTTTTTCTAGTTAGCCAAATCTTTTTGCACTAACTTTTATATAAAATCTTATTATTATTATTATTATTATATAAAACATGCATATATTGTATCACAAGTTACAACAAGAAGTGTATCTTTTACATTGCGTCTCACGCAAACATAAATTCGTACCATGCACATTTGGGAATATCTTGTGTTGTATATACCATCACCAATCATCATATTTTATTTGATTTAATTAATATTCTTGCACCATCCGTGTCCTTTTCTGGAGCTAATTCAAGCGTGTCGTCACAACCCACGTCATTTGAAAGAAGAAGATCGACTTATTTTCAAGATGGGTTATAAAGAAAAAGAAGCGTCGGAGAAATGGAGTGGTGAAAGTTCATTCATGTTTACATATTTTCTCCCCAACTACAACCAACCACAACAACATGTAAGGCGATAGGGGGAGGAGGATTTAATGGACAGTGCTGGTTAGTAAAAGAAGTGGTTGCTCCATCAATTGCTGGCCAAAATCATGATTAAGAATAGAATTTGGAGGAGTAACGATCATGATTAGAATTGCGACACACAAAGACCTCATAACAGAATATTTTCGATGTAGTGCTAGCTAGTGGTACCGTTATGAGAGAGAGAGAGAGAGAGAGAGAGATGACCATTAATCTTACAATGTAATAATCACCACTAATATTGTGTTAGCAAGTGGCTAAAGTGACTGTATGTTGGTGAAAATAAAGAATGTTTAGTCTCTTTGCTTACTCAATGCATGCCATCATCAATGGTATTTTATATATATATATAAAATAAGGGAGTGTAGTGCTGGTCTCATATGGGAAAAAAGATGTGTAGTGACTAGTTAGTTAGTTAAACGTGGGATATTTGACTTGATGAGGGACTTCACTTGGTAACACAAGTGATCACGTAATCACTCATCGCTTTATATGATTTTTTTATTAATATTATTTTTAAGAAAAATTCTTTTTCTTGGTATAATTATTTTCATTATATTATTTTTTAATTTTTAAGGAATTCTAGATAAATAATGTAGTGTTTAGTGTAATAAAAATATAAAAATATACATAATGTTTTATTCGACTATTAAAATGTGCTAAAATTTTACTAAATTAAATTGTTCTAAAAACTTACTTATATAATAACAACTAGCTTGCAATTGTTTTTGTTTTCAAGCCTCAACTAAACCCATAAACTATTGTTTCGGAATTTTCTTCATTAATCTTCCTTTTTTATATATATATAATAACTTTTAATTTAAATAAAGTTTTATTAATTAGAATATTTTTTTTGTATTTAAATAGATATGTCTACTATTTTTTGGAAAAGAATTAACAAAATCAAGACTTTCAAAGTTTTAGAAGCTTCTCTATAATTAAGGTTTATATCCTTAAGGTTTGAGAACCCTAGTTTTTTCTCTACAATTTAGGATTGTAAAACTTTAGAGATTGAGAAATGTTATCCATACTATATATTATGTTAATTAGTATCATAGTAGGTTGACATGTTTGATTGACAAAAATATTGCTAATAACTTCTCATTCAATAATGCATAAGTGCTGGTCGTCTAGTATATTTTAAGAGTTTATAGACAACACAAAGAACCCAATAAAAAATATTAGATTGAGTGTCATTTATTAACAAAAATCACAAAACAATCAAACCATATGACACTATAAGAGAGGTGCAAACTGACAAGGAAAAAGGTGTGTTCGGAGATTTATCTCTAGGTAAACCAAATTCTAAACCTATATTTGCAAACCCATAAATGCATTGTGTTCATTTGTAGAATGTCTGTACAATAAGCAGTGCAATGAAAACTTGACTTCTAATCAACTTTTTTGTAGATGTGCTCCTAAACTTGAAAAGATTCTTTTCCTTGATGAACATTTTTCAAAGAAAGAATTTACTAAATGACCATCGGTCTTGAAAACATAGTTTTTTTATTGAACAATGTTACTTGTTACAAAAAAAAAATTAGGATTTGTCATATGCAAAATTACTTATGCTGCTGATAATTGGTGGATTAAAGCTCTAGAAAAAAAGCTTGTACTAATAAACTTATTGTTAGATAATAATATAAATCATATCTTGTAATATTATCTAACAACTTAAGCTTTTAAATTAAATTGATTATTTGATATGGTATCAGAGTCTTGATAATTAAATGGTCATAAGTTTGAATCTCAACATCCCTATTTATTTAATATTAAAAAAAAAAAGCAAAAGATAGTGTGAGTCTCTACAAGTTTCAAGTTTGAAAGGTTTTCATTTGAGGGAATGTGTTAGAGAATAATATAATCATATTTTGAGATCTTATTTAACAGTTTAAGTTTTTAAGTTGAATTAGTTCTTTAATATCTATGATTCAATCATAAAAAACTTTGAACAAATTATTAATTTTAAAGTTGGTTTAAAATAATTATAATGAGATTTTACATGAGGCATATGAAAAACTAAATTATCATCAATAGCTTAGAAAATAAAGAGGATGATATTAGTGGAGACTATAGAGATTTTTTTTTTATTACAATATAACTATATCTAAAGGTGTTCTCATTAGATGAATGAATTCTCTTTGAAGCATGGTATCCCTAGTTTCAATAGAAATATGAGTTTTGAGGTATTTATTAATTGGATTACTAATTGTTATAGAGTTTTGAAATATTTAAAATGATCTCAAGAGAAGATGAGGCAATTGGTTGAATTTTGTTTAATGGGAATAACATTTTTATGGTGGAGACAAGTCTAAGATACATTTCTAATTTTTTATTAGAAAGTATGATGTATGTTCATTGTTGGTTTCGAATGAAAATATTATTGGGGAATAGATTTGATCCGCTAGATAAAGTGGAAATCAAAAGCTACTACGTACTATTGTTAATTGGCAAAAGTGATGAATACAAGTCTAGTTTTGAAGTTGTTAACCGGCCTGTGGTTAGTGAAATTGCATGGCCAGTTTTTGAGAAGGCTCCTTCACCAACTTCTTCCTAGAAGAAAGTATACTCCAGTAATGACTTTGCTAATTATAGCAGCTCGAATTCTGAAGAATCTTTTTTTGAAGATGAGGGAAGAACTAAAACTATAACCCTGGCTGCTTTAAAAGTTCTACCAAAGATTATTGACGGGAATGACAATTCAGAAAATGAATCTGATAATTCAGACACAAACAGAGTCACTTTTTGACTATTTTGTATTATTAAGTGTTTTTTCCTAGAAAGAACAGCCTAATTAGCTCTAATCCATGATTCGTACAACATTTATAGTTAAATAACTAAAATATCTAGCGTATAATAACTAATCGATTTGATTTAATCATTTTGAATTCTGCTCTTTCAAATGTTTGGCCCGATTCACATTGACTATAAGAAAACATGACAAGAAACATATTTTTACTTTTATTTAATGGTCTTGAATTTTTAAGTTAATTAGTTGTTTAACTAGATTAGAAATAGTTTTTAAAATGATATGATAACATATTTAACCGAGTGGTTGTGGAATTCAAATGCAACACTCCACTCCTCTCTTACACACACACACACACACACGAAGATTTTTTTGGAAAGAGTTTAATTGTGAACGGTCTTGTGAAGACCTTTTAATTATAGTTCATACTTGTGATAGAACTCCATATGGGAAACTTACCTCGTAATTTATGTAGGAGTCGTCTTTTGTTTGGTAGCTAGGAACCACAAAATTCTTACTTGCACATTCTGGTAAGGTGTTGTTTTCAGATTTCCAGATATATTGTCATTGATGCAATATGAACTCATGCATATTGGAGCAATAAATTAGGTACTAGGGAGGAGTAATCATTACATTACCACTTCTTTAGTCCTGATAAAGACGATGCTTGGAATCGGACTCATCAACTTATTGCATTACAAGGGAAATTAGAAATTTCTTACCCCATGTAGAACAAAGGATGACATCAGGATCGGTCATGAAACTTGGTGGCGTTCCCTCCTATTAAAGGCGATTGCGTTCCCCTGAGGCTCTGTTTATGTTGCTTCGTCTTGACCTGCTTTGATGATTTTAAACCAAGATAAAATTGTAGGACTTATCGATCCTCCCCACAATACAGCATTAATGAGATGTCATGACTACTATCGTGAGCTTATAAAATAAATAGATTTAATAGTATTATAATTATAAATTAATAGTAGATAAGTAATAAAAATCAAAGGTATAATAAAATCAATATTTTATGGTAGAAAAAAAGTTATGTTAGAAATCAAAAATTTGGAAACTGAATAAAATAATTTATGACAATTCACTATGTTTTGTGAGGAAAGATACAGCAGTTTCACCATAAAATTTAGTTTTTTTTGTTAATAAAAAGCAAAAAAAGTTAATGAAGCTAAATTTTCTACCAACTTAATATTAAAAAAATCAATAAAAATAATTTTAGAAGCAAAAAAATACATGAGAAAAAATATTATAACAATTGACAATATTTTATGAGAAAAACTAAAGTGTTTTCTCTAATAAAATCGACAAAGATAATTTTTTAGAAAACATCATTAAAAAAACCATTTAGACAAATACTATAGCAATTCATGTTGTTTTGTGAGAAAAGCTACAACGCTTTCCCCATATAATTTAGCTTTATTGTAATTATAATTCTTAACTAACTCAATATTCAAAAAATAAATCCACAAAAATAATTTTAAAATAAATCATACGGGAAAACACTGCAACAATTCACAGTGTTTTAAAGAAAAAAATTACAAAGCTAAATTTTTAATAAGTTCAATATTAAAAAAAAAAATCGATAGAGACAATTTTAGAAAAAAAACAAAAAAAGAAAAAAAACCATGTTAGAAACACTATAGCAATTCATAGTGTTTTGTGATGAAAGTTACAGTGATTCTCAATATGATTTAGCCTTATTTGTAATGACTTGTAATTGCAATTATCAACCAACTCAATATTAAAAAAATAAAATTGATAAAGATAATTTTGAAAAAAATCATAAGAAAAAAACCACGTTAAGAGACACTCTAGTAATCCACAGTATTTTGTGAGGAAAGCTACAATGCTTTCCCCACATGATTATGCTTTATTACAAAGTTAAATTATAACCAGCTTAATATTAAAAAAATAAAATCCATAAAGATAATTTTGGAAAAAACATTACAAAAAAAAAACACGAAAGATACTAGAAAAAAAAACCGTGGGAAGAAAACAATATGTCAATTTACAATAATTTGCAAGAAAAGTTATAATATTTTTCTCACATATTATATCTGTAATTTTTAACTAGCGCAATATAAAAAAATAAAATAAAAAAAGATAATGTCAGAGAAAACCATAAAAAAAAATAAAAAAAAAAACCATGTGGAAAAACATTGTAGTAATCATCAATATTTTCAAAAAATTACAAAACTAAATTCTCAATCAGCTTAATATTAAAAAAACTAAAATAAAAAATAATTTTGAAAAATAAAAAAATAAAATAGAAAATTCATATGGGAAAACAGTGTAATAACCCACAGTATTTTAAAGAAAAAAAATTATAAAGTGAAATTTTTAACAACTCAATATTAAAAAAGTAAAATATAATTTAAAAAATAAAAAAAGGAAAAGTTGGAAAAAAAGGAGACTAATCTTGGAAAAAAATAAATGAAAAAGGAGAACGTTAGAAAAAAAAATAAAAAATAAAAAATTATATATAAAAAAAAATACATCATGGATTAATGTTGTAATCCATTATGTATTAGGTGTGGGCGAACAATGAATCACCCACATCATTTAGCTTATTACTTAATTTCCCACCTTAAAAGACAGAAAGATATTGAGTTTAAATCTATAAATCATATTCAAAATAAATAGTTATTACTCATGTCTCTAACCCAATAAAATTAATTTGTTAATTGTAATAATTATTCTACTAATTTTATAGTCCTAAATCAAAAGGTGAATTAAAATTATCTCTAACACATATCCTTATATCCTTATTAATGAAAACATTTTATACTTGAAGTTTATAGAAAGTCATTATTATCTTATCATGAAACTTAATTTAATTAGAAAGAGTGAAGATGATAGGACTTTAACTTAGAACAAAGTTTTATCATGAATCATTAGCAAATTTAGTGGTTTTACCAATGTAAATTTATATTGATATTTATACTAGTAATCCATCAATACATATGTTACTGATGAACTTACAAACAGAAACAATACGTCAGAAAAACTTTTATCAGTAATTTATAGATTGTCGATAATAAATTTACAGACAAACAAAGTGTGTCCAAAAAAATTTACCCGCTTTATTTTGTAGGTATATCCATCAGTAAATATAACATATCACCGACATAATATCATATGTAATTTCATTAGTATGCTAATAGTAACAATGATATTTTCAATGATTTTTATTCAACCCTATAAAATATATTGACGGTCTAGTTTTGTCAATAACCCCATTAATAACAATGGCATTTGCAATAATTCTTTTCTAACTTACTGAAATATGCTGACAGAGTTGTGCTATCAGTAACCTCATTAATAATATTTAAAAAAATTAGATAAATAAAAAAATAATTAAAATAAAAGATAGTGGGCACTATAAAGGCTAAGTTGGGTAAAATTAATAGATTTTCTGAAGAAAAAAAAACTTACATAAACCAATTTGAGTGGGTTAAAAGCCAAACGATGAAGAGGACTTAAATAAAAAATAGCAAGACCTTACCAATCAAGCAACAAGGAGATTGAGAAAAAATAAAGTCCTATATTTCAAATCAGATAAAAATGCATAAGCATCATTTGACTCCAAAACATTAAACAAATGTGTTTTGCCAAAATTCAAAAGAAAAATCCTTGGTAGAATCCATCAAAAGGAAGGCCACCTTAAAATGGCCAAGAATTGAAAATGTCTTCGAAAATTTTTTACTTTGAGAAATTTTTTACCTAAGCAGGCCGGCCATGAGAATTAGGCCACACGAAAAATCTTTGTATTTTCCAATTAGAAAATTCACTCATCATAATAAGATTAATGCTGGAAAAAAAATTTCAAGTTTTTCCTAAACAAGTAGGTCGCCCATGAGAATTAGACCACAATTAAAAAGTTGAAGTCTTTGAATTTTCCACCAACAAGCAAGTCGCCTGGAATAATTAGACTAATTTAGAAAATGTTCATATCTTTCACCAACGGGCATGTCTGGAACAATTAAACTATTCCCAAAAAATCTTTGTATATTTTTCACCAACAAGTAGGTCGTCTGGAATAATTAGTCTATTTTTAAAAAATCTGTATATTTTTCACCAAATGACAGGTCGTCTGGAACAATTAGACCACTTTTAAAAAATATCTATATTTTTCACTAATGGGCAAGTCTTCTGGAACAATTAGATATTTTTAAAAAATATTTATGTTTTTCACCAACAGGCCTAGAACAATTAGACCACTTTCAAAAAAGCTTCGTATTTTTCACCAACGATGTGGTCTCCTGGAACAATTAGACCATTTCTGGAAATTTTTGGATTTAATTGATAAGGTAGGTCGCCTTTCAAATGACTAATGATTTTAGATTTCACTCTCTTTCAAGGAAAGTCATATGTCAATTTACTACATTTAAAATTTTCAGGATTTTTGAAAGAAGAAAAAGTTATTTTCCATAACTAATTTTCTTCAAAACTTTACTATACAAAGCTAAAAGGAAACAAGATTTTTCAATGGCTTTGCATCATAAATATTATAAAGAAAGGAAAATTTTCATAATCTAATTTTTTAATTTCTAGGAATATATATATATATATATATATATATATATATATATATATAATTTGAGAATTGGGTCAAGATAACAAAATTTAAAGGTTTGGGGATGAAAAGAAAAAACAGAGACAAAGGAAAGAGAGGAGAAACTAGGGAGACAGAGAAAGAGAGAAGCCACAAAGTAGAGAAAGAGAAAACCTAAAAAAAACAAATAAGGAAAGAATAGAAAACAACAACACAGAAGCAAGGATCTAGTGTTGATTTATCCAATCTAACAAAAAAAAACTGAAACAACAAAAAAAGAGATTATAAAAAAAGAGCAATCAAAAAGAAACACAACAAAATAAAAGAAGCCAAAAAGAAGAATAACCATAGAAAAAACAAACAAAAAGAGGGAAAAAAATTGCACTATCCAGCCAACGCACCATCGCCCTTAACTTTATCTTTAGCAGCAACTCACAAGTTAAGTCATTCTTCTTTCCCTACATGTAATTTTAATTACTTTGGCATTGTTGTAATCATGCATGAATAATTCACACATGTCTACTATTATGGCCAGCTTGGTCACTGATCTAGGCTAGTGACTAAGCGAGACCGACTTGATCAAGCCCAACCTATAGGCGTAGGCTAGATCTAGGCCGCCATAGAAAAGACAAAAACTATTGGGATTGGCCTGGGCTTGGGCCTTAGGCCCAGCCAGCCTAATTTTCTTTAGGCTAAAGTTGTGTTTAGAAAAACACACCCTTATACTATTTCCTTTAATTTTCCTCTTAATTGTTTTGATATGTAGTCCAATAGGTCTGTTTAGATATCTAAAAATTTTGAAAAAAAATTGATAAACCTTTTGGAATTATTTATGGCTCCCTTGTATTTTTTTTACTTCATTAAGTATCTAGGTTATAGACTTTTACAATAAAATGTTAATATGTTATGTGATACATATCTGTCTTTTGTTCTCTAAAAAAATAAAATAAAAGGATATGTTTTGCTTTCAATCTAAATTTTACTGATTTATTAACTAACATCAAAGAGAGGAATACCATACTTTTTTGGTTATGTAATATTTACCAATGTCATTGTTAGAAGTATTCATAATCGAATATTCACTAGTATCAAAGTCAGGAATATTATAAGCAAGTCATCAAAGATAGAATAAAGCAAACTCGTAGTAATTTAAAATAAAACTAGCAATGCAACCTATCTTAAGTGGGACATTTAAAAAATGATAATATCTTTCCTTTTGCGTAATCATTTCCATACCGTAGAATCTCTATTGAGTAGTAAGTGTTTCTAATGACCGTAATACTAGATGACGACTCTTTAACCAAATATTTTTCCTATAGTTTTAAGACCCGGCCCGGTCCAAGACCCGGGTTCTGGTTTTGACCGGGTCACCGGGTTTTGATCAGGTCAGCAGGGTCAAATTTTATTTTTTTACAAAAATCAAAATGACATCGTTTTAATAAAAAAAACAAAAGTCAACGGGTTTGCAAGTGGGTCTTGCAGTATTAGCAAGGTTACACCGGGTTTTCCCTTCCCTGATTTTTCCTTCAACTCGGCCCAAGTCAGCCCTGGGTCAAACGAGTCCTGAGTCAACCTACCCGGCCCGGTCGGGTTTTAAAACTATAGGTTTTCCTCTCTAAGAACAAGATATCAGATATATGTTCTTTTAACATAAAATTTTAAAGGTCGTCGTGATGTCAAGTGTGACATAATTAATTTTGACCAAACTATGATAAGGATCTATTATGATTCTTTTATCAATGATGTGATACCAATAGCATTTGAATAAAAATAATCTAGTTTGCTCGGTATGATATGGCAATTCAATGACCACTTCTAACTTCTCATAGAGTCAACTTTAAACTCATTGAAGTTGATCTTTTATCACAAACCCCACTATTATATGTCTTTCTATCCTGCCTAAATTCTTTAGTATGAAACATATATGCATTGACAAAATAATCATTGTAGCACTTCACCTTTTTTAGGACCTAGACCTAGTAAAAATTATCACAGTTTAGCTCAACCTGCCAGATATTATCCATTTTGGACTTTATCGTCCTCACGGATTTGTTCTTGGTAACCACGCATAGCCCTAAAACGTATTTGATAAGTCAGCAACCAACACTACTAATAAGGCTGACTACCAACTCCTCATCCTCCAATATGGGATATTACAATCCACCCCCTTAAAAAGTCCAGTAACCCTGTCGGTATAACCGGACAGCCAGTGAGGCTAGCTCCAATACCAAATGTCACAGTCCGGCCCAACCTGCCAAATATTATTCGCTTTAGGCCTTACCGCCCTCATGGATTTGTTTTTGGTGACCACATATGGCCCTAAAACGCATCTGATAAGTCAACAACCAACACTACTAATAAGGCCAGTTACCAACTCCTCACCCGCCAATATGAGATATTACAATCCATCTCCTTAAGAAGTCAAGTGACCCTAACGGCATAACTGGACAGCCAATATGGCCAGCTCTGATACCAAATGTCACAGCCTGGCCTAACCTGCCAGATATTATCCACTTTGGGCTGTATCGCCCTTACAAATTTGTTCTTGGTGACCACATATGGCCCCAAAACGCGTCTGACAAGTTGGCAATCAGCACTGCTAATAAGGTTAGCTACTAACTCCGCACCCATCGATGAGGGATATTACAATAGTCACTCCCCTTTGTAAAATATTGTTTGTTTTAGCTCAGCCCAACTCGGCTTCCATGCCTCACGGTTTTGTTCCTAGCAGTCCACAGGCTCCAAAACACGTCATACAAGGTTAGGTACCAACTGCCTTAACAAGTCATGTCTCTGAACACTTTTCTCTTAATGTGGGATGTTATAATCCCTCCCATTTTAAGAACGAGCTGTCAACTCTGATATTAAACCCCGGCTCACTCCTCCTTGTAGAAAATTATCCTTTATAGCTCGACCCAACTCAACTTTCACGTCTCATGGTTTTGTTCCTGACAGCTCACGGGCTCCAAAACACATTCTACAAGGTTAGGTACCAACTACCTTAATATATCCTGACTCTATACAATATTTTTTTGTTTAGAGATGGTACAAAGATAATATTGTAACATTAATATTCTTTTCTAATTGATAAATTTGGTATATAAAGCACAATTATGAAAATGTTAATAAGAAATATGTAATCAAATTAAATATACTGATAGATAAAAGTAATTAATCAATGAAACATGATTATTTAGCTTTTTTGAGATATTTATTATTTTTATTGTACAAGATAAAGATACATGATCATGAGATTCAAATCAATGTACTTCTCTCTCTTTCTCTCCCTCGTGACTGAAAACCTGGTAACGAAAGTGGTTGTTTAATAATCGTGTGCACGTGCGTATGTATGATGGGTTAAATGTATGATATGTTAAATATCTAATTAAGTTGAGTGAACGTGGATAGCTAGCTAGCAAAACAATTGTCTTCGGGCAATCGTTGAAGCAACCAGATGCATCAATATAGGCACCCCTGCTGTAATAGAGAGAAACACGCATTGTCAACTTTTATTTTAGTCTGTTGTCATAAAAAGGAGTGACCCAATCGCTTAAATTGTGTGGGGCGATCGATGCTTCTAATTGATAATTTCCCTCCTGTTTTGATGAACGATCTATAAATCTCTGGGGTTTATTGCGGATGCTGCCTGGCACTTTGGTGTCCCTCTGGAAGAAATGTCAAATTAGTAAGACCACTAGCTAGCTAGACCATTACCATCTTTATCATGAATCTTTTGGATAAGCCTGAGCATTCACCATGATTTTTCCCTAGGATGGCCATTAGTAAAAATTTATGGGATCAATTTAACCTAGCCATAATTTAAGTTGAAACTACATATATAGACACCCGGAATCTCTTCCAATACATGTAGAGCCTACTTACACAAGAGTATTAAATCAATGAACCTCGTTTATATATATATATATATGACAATAAGTTCTCAGGAAATGTTTGCTTACATATATATGCACTCAATATAGAGGATTTGGTTTTTGGAACTTAACTATCCAATCTAGCTAGTTTTGATCCTAAATTCACAATTTTTTTCATTATATTTATCTAAAAAAAAATTAAAATAAATTCTATGATAGATTTACATGGTGATGTCATTTCATAATTCTCATTATTATATATTTTTAACTGTATTTTTCTTATTTTAGTGGAAAATATCGTATATCTTTACCAATATTGGATAGAAATGCGTTTGTTTTAAGTGTCATTAAATTTTAATTGTATTTGAAACAAATGCCTTTAGATCTAATGTCAATAAAGTTGTATCATAATTAATAGTAAAAATTGATATAATTGCTTTTAAAGGTAAATAAGTGTCGTTAAATATGATTAATAAAAAAAATTTCTTGAAATTTAATTATAACATGTACCTGTAATGACAATTTATTCAAAATATCGATATAACCGTCAAAAAATTGCTGCAAAATTTTCATTTTGTATTAATTTCACTAGATAACAGTAACTTAATTTATAGCCTTAAGTTGTAAACTATCAATCTCACCTTAAAATTTAAATTATTTGAATGAATCTTAAAGTTAATTATGTGATATTATTTGCGGTCTATTATTTTTATATTTTAAAAATATTTTTAAAAAACATTATATTTTTTTGTTTTAAATTAATATTTTTTAATGTTTTCAAATAATTTTAATATTATATTATCAAAAATAATTTTAAAAAAATAAAAAAAATATTATTTTAATATATTTTTAAATAAAAAAATAATTTTAAAAGCAATCATTATACCACACCTCAAATACATTCTTCATATCATACTGGAGCAATTAAGACCCGATGGTTCAATAAAGATCATAGAGCCCAACTCATTTTTAAAATACTAAAAGATATATTACAAGTGGGTAAAAATATTAAAATCACAAGCACAATATGGTATAAAAAACAATATAAAATAAAATACGAAGGTGAAAATATATCATCAATTCAAACTCAATCATCAACTTTGATCATACTATACAGGTTTCAAAGATGCTACTGCATGAAACCGGATAGACAGTTTCTATCTTCCAATCGATTAAAAGGGGAAAAAGAAGAAAAAATGGGAAAGCTTTATTGTCATCCTCTCTCACCAATTCTTTCTCAGTGGTTGCGATCTTGACTCAAGAGGAAAATTGTATCTTCTTTTATCAACGAAAGATTCAGCAGTTGCCGTGTACAATCATGGAAAGGGAAGATATAATAAGTTCAAGAAAGGAAAATGCAGATCTACAAGAGAGTCCTTTCTCACCATTTTGTGGGTACATGACCATTCTGTAGGACTGATCCCCTTGGACTCTAGTAGCCATTCTTATTAAGGTTTTGCAAGGCACGTGTTTGTAAATTATACCAAACAGAGACTGATCTTGATATATGCAGTACCATTTGCACTAGTAAAATTGTTTTCTTAAGGGCACCTTTTGTTTGTATTAATTTTGGATAATCTGTAGTCTCTCGTTTGAGCAAAATATTGATCACTCTCATGTTATTCTTATGCTAGTACCATGATGTACACAGTTGGTGTCTACAATGATAAAATGTGAATAAATAAGTGAAAGGTAGGGAGAAATATAGAAATTACTCAGTCTCCACAAAGCCCATCATGTCTTTCTCCCTCTAGGGACCATGAAAGGTCAGTGCCTCCCGACCCCATCATCTCTCTCTTGCCCTCTTGTCGTTGAGGTGGTTGCACAAGTAAAACGAGTGATGTTTAGAGAGAAAAGGAGGTAGAGGGAGAAAAAGAGAGAGATTGAGATTTTTTCTTATCATAGTGGTGGTTTCAGTGGTGTTTTTCAAATGGATATTCAGGTCATGGGTCGTAGTTGAGATGGAGGCGTGCCCCCTGCACATACAAATACAAATAGTTACCTCTAACGCTTCATCTTCTTCTTCTTTTTTCTTTCTTTCTTGATGGACCCAATTGCCCACTTGTTAGTACCTATATTGTGGGCCTGAAAAAACCCTACCCTCTTTTCTATCTTTAGCCTCTACTTCTAGGTGGTTGGCTCTTCCCCAAGGCTTAGACCCCACAGTAAGTACACTAATGGAATTGATTCCAAAACTTTTCATGCATTTTTGGACCCTTCCCCCACATGCCCTACAAACCATTATAAATTATCAGGACTGCATTACCCTTTACGCACCCTCTCTCCTTGTTCATGTTGTCTCTCATAATTTTTGCTTCTCTTTCATATTGATCTCTAGCTATTCTCTTTTTCTCTCTATCATCAGCTTTTACATGTACGTTGATCATCTATCTATATATACACATATATTCACTCCCTAGCCAGCTTTATACAATAAATTCGTCCTAGCAAAAATGCCTGAAGATATGGTGAATCTATCAATCAATGGTCAGTCTCAGGTTCCTCCAGGCTTTAGATTTCACCCAACAGAAGAAGAGCTTCTTCACTACTACCTGAGGAAGAAAGTTGCTTATGAGAGGATAGACCTTGATGTAATTCGTGAGGTTGATCTTAATAAGCTTGAGCCATGGGATATCCAAGGTAAATTGAGCTAGCTAGTGTCTCCATGTTTTTATTTCTCTACATATTTTTTTTTCTTCCACATATATACTCCAAACTTGTTGACTAACCAAATCTTTCCCGGTGTCAAATTGGGACTATATATGTAGAGAAGTGCAAAATAGGATCTACACCTCAGAATGACTGGTATTTCTTCAGTCACAAAGACAAGAAATATCCCACAGGGACAAGAACAAATCGTGCTACGGCTGCCGGATTCTGGAAAGCCACTGGCCGTGATAAGATCATCTATAGTGGGTTTAAAAGAATTGGATTGAGAAAGACTCTTGTATTTTACAAAGGAAGAGCTCCACATGGTCAGAAATCCGATTGGATTATGCATGAATATAGGCTTGATGACAGCACCCATGAAACTAATGTAAGCCATCTTTTTTATGCTTAAGCATATTTTATATGCTTTGAAATCCTACCATACTCTTACCTCTTCTTGTCTTGACTGTTCTTTTTTACTCTTTCCTTTTTACTTTTTCTATGTATAAAGTATATACCTAGATCATTCTTGATAATCAAAAGTAAAGTTGATTTCATAAACGAAAATTAAACAATTCTATCTTCTTCTTTTTTTTCATTTTGTGATAAAAACAAAATTTAAATTTGAGATCTCATAACCTCTTTCATATATTTGGTCTTAAAAAATGTCAGTATTTCTTCTAGATTGATCATTTCTAGCTTATATGTTATTCATTTTGTTCACTCCCTGAATCCTGCAGGTTTCAAATCCTATAGGAGAGTCAATCCCAGAAGAAGGTTGGGTGGTTTGCCGGGTATTTAGAAAGAAGAACTATCAAAAAACCCTAGAGAGTCCCAAAGGCTCATCAAGCTCATTGGATTCAAAGGCTCATCAGATTCTTGGTTCAGGGAATGAAGGAGTTCTTGATCAGATACTTATGTACATGGGAAGGACTTGCAAGATGGAGAATGAAACATTTAGCAACATGAATATCTCCAACAACAGCAACAACAGTAGTTTAAGGTTCCTATCGAACAACTGCATCAGTGAAGGACTCCATGAAAGATTCATGCACCTTCCTCGGCTAGAAAGCCCAACACTCCCTTCTATTCCAATCAGAAGTCCATCTTTCGATCAAGATCGAAGTTTCATTTCTTGTTATCATCAATCATACGATGAGATGCTGACAGAGAATGAACCTTCCTCTCCAAACCAAGTTGGCAATGGCATCTTCGACATGACCTCATCCTCAATGACTGATCATGACTCCAAATCCGGGCAACTTAATGATTGGGTAACTCTCGATCGTCTTGTGGCATCACAGCTTAATGGGCATGAAGTAGAGACATCCAAGCAATTATCTTGCTTTAGTACTGACCCAAATGCGAGTTTTGGTCTTTCTCCTGATGATGACATGCAATTATCACATAAACAACATTCTAATGGATCATCATCATCAAACATTCAAGCAAACTCTTCCCATGTTTATAGCAACGAGAATGACCTGTGGAGCCTTGCTAAATCATCATCTCCATCTTCATCATCCGACCCATTATGCCACTTGTCGGTATAACAAAAGTGCTCGATATTTTATACCCTATAGAATAATATAGAATCCCTGAAAATCTAGGTATGTATACGTTATAGTCGTCTTTATCTATATATAATGCATGCATGTATTGCATAAATAAGTTTGGGTGATATATAGGGATATATCTATATATTTTGAGATGGGATGGCATTGTCAATTTACACACCATTATGTTAATATCTCAAATAACGATGCCATCCATGTTATTCACAAATTGTTATCAAAGAATATTACAGCTATAGTTGTTCTTCAAAAACTTTCTGTGCGATTTGCTCTTTCTACTTGTAATCATATCCGCAGCTGATTGAGGTCTTACCTAAATTCGTTAACCATATTGAAAAAGCTTCACAAGGCAATTATAGCATAGAGCTGACTTTAATGGGGTGTTGGGGTCGACCCAAACTCACACAAATGATAATACCCACATGCCATGGTGATATTGGAAAGAGGTCAATTATCAAATATTGATCAATTGGTTATTGTTTTGTCGAGGAATTGTGAGGCCATGGGGTCTCAAACCCAATCTACGTACCAAGAAAGATGATAACAAAGAGAGAAAGGTAACTATCTTTTTGCTATAGTTGAGATAAGATAGAGTACACATGATACCACTCATAATTCATTATTTGGGAACAAAGCGTAGTGCATTGGTCTTGTCTTAGATATAAGACTTCTAAGGTCATATGGTTCCTAGATAGAATTGGATGCTTTCCTCTCTTTTTTTTCTTTTTTGGAAATTATTTTGGTGGGTTTACTTTGTTGAATGCTGAGTCATATGACTTGACTGATTTTTTTATCCAAAAAAAAAAACAAAGAAGCTAAATTATCCAAAATTATACATAACCAACCAATTGAAAATGAGCTCATAATTCACACATAAAAATTGATCCAACTTGTGGTTACAATTTGGTAATGAAATATTATCTAATTTATAGTTTAAATGTTCAATAAGAACTAATGAGGACATGGTTAGCGTGTGGAGTTCAAGCACATGTTAAAGAGATTGGTTAATAAATAATAGTTTTTATGTATTTTAAACCCTTCTATCTTTGATCCTATGTCGACCAGAAATTCAAAGCGTATCGACATGTTGTCTAGGATTTTATACTTTCAAAATATATGGAGATATATAAAGAAAAAAACAAAACAAATACGAGGTATAACTTATGACAAGAAGTGATCGTACGTTCGTTTTTATTCTTCGAACTCAACAATTACAATCATGGTATTGAAAAAGAATATTAATTATTTCTGTAATCACCGAAATTGCAAGTGCGCCAATATACAAACGTCTTTGAATTTCGAAGTATTAATTGAGATGAGCTAAGCTTATTTAATCTTATCTCTAACAGCTAGCCTTGGACGAATGTGGACTGTCCAATATTATATGATAATGTCATCAATCTATATCTATCAATTATCAGGAAATATTTCAATATATTATTTTGAAATGACATTTTGTGAATAATACTTGTAGTTTTGACTAATTAGGTACACCTAAAATAACAATAAATAATAGGTAGACAATTGTTATGTCATCCAGTGCTATATTTTATTTTATTTTGAAAAGGGGAATCGTAATCATCATATGTAGGTGATTTAGTTGTGAATTTTGTGATCATGAAATCTAAGAAATTGAAGGGCCCTCTATCAATTTTCTAAAAAAACAAAATTGCTTTCTTTGCTTAGATATCTTTTGTACACGTTTCGCTTAGTAATGGCTCATTTGATTGCAATTTTGAAGAACAAAGCGTATTTTTTATTAAAAAAGAAGAAGAAGAAGAAGAAAATATGGTTGAAGTATTTAAGAATATATTTAAAATCTCAAATGTATGGGCATATAGAGGATTTTAAATAGGGTTTTTTTTTAATCTTCATGTTCTTTTTAAAACGCCATTGTTGACCCTTTTTCTTTAGTTTAATCATTTAAATTAACATGGAATTTTTTATTTTTATATATATTTCTCATTAAAAGAATGGTAAAATATATCAGAATTTATTGATCAAAATAGAAATAATCCTTGAACAAATTATTTAGCGCAAACAGTGTCTAAAAAAAATTAAAGATAAAAATTAGTCCTTCTTTCAAGTAGTGTTAAGGTTTACATCTTTTCTATTTTATGATAAAACATGCCAAGCCTCCTATACTATGGATCAAAGCATAAATAGAAAATGAATAAATTATTTAACACAAAGTGGATCCTTTTAACAACGAGCGGCATTACATTTATTGCTAGGAGCAGTGAGTGTTTGGTGAAGTGGATAAAATTCAGGATAAAAATTATTTTTTTTGTTGAGTGGAGTGGAGTAAAATGCTTCGAGTATCCATGTACTATTGATAAAAACACGAACAATTTGTGAATGAATTATTCAACACTTGTATCATGTTATTGAATGGGCTAGGATGTCACATATATGCCAAGCAAGCATGTGATTTGACTTAACACAAATAGGATAGAAATTTTTCTGATAATCATAGATAGTTTTATTAAAATAAGATAAAATAAAAGAGCGTGGGAAATTTTCAAAAAAAATGAACTCGAAACGTATACGTTTGCATTATATTTGCTGGATTTATTCTAAAAATCTGCCTGAAAAGTATAACACTACAATTTCTTTCGAAGGGAAGAATGGAATAGGAAACCGTTACATGATATGGATTTTCTTTATACTTATTTTTCTCTATTTTTGGTTTTGGATTTGGATAGAATCTAAAAGATTTTTAAAGTGGAAAGAAAAACTTTTTTTTTATGAAAGACTGGAATCTTATTGATCAATTGATTTGGCTGAGAAAATTATAGTATACAATGATAAATAAAGAAAATTTCAACGGTGACATATGAGTGAGAAATACAGTAATTGTTAGGAAAGCCTGGACTGCTTAATGAAGTTATGGTCATGAAGTAGTGTTTGTAAATCGCACATTATCTTGAAATTAGGGACCATTTTGGCTTGGCATGCTAAAATTGACTAGTATCTAAAGTTATTTCTGATTTTTATTATGGTAGAAAATGAGGTTTTAGTCTCTATATATTGGTTTTGCTAATGATCAAAACGTTACATGTTATGATGAACGCAAGATCACAACCTACTATTTAGGAATTATGTAATTAATTGGTTAAATGGAAGAAAAAAGAGAAAGGGTAATATACACATACAGATTATGCATATATGCATATATAACAATTGATTAGGGAGAAAGGCACATTTTCTGTGAAGCAGTTTAATTCCTTGAGAATATTTTATAATCTTTAAACAAGATTAGACAGAAAAATGGCAAATTAGAAGCTTATCTCCATTCAACTAAACTTTAATTTGTTGCTTACCATCTGATTATGACTAATCAATCATTTTAATTACATTCTAAATAGACATTAAGCTTCATTGAGAACTTTTCATAATATGGTCTAAAGTTTTTTATTCACACGCATTTTTTTATAATCAGTCAGTTTTGAAGGATCCATCAACAACTTTTTCGGTGCACAAGTAATTGACCAAGTTATTAATTCTCATTAGCGATCACAACTAAGTTATTAATCAATCAAATTTGATGCAATTCAGATTGTAATTAACATAGAGATTGATTAGGAGAAGCTTTGATTAAAATTGAACAATTACATTGGATAACCAAACAAGTCTTTGTATATTGGTAAGGTTAATCTATCATGTAGGACTTAATGTATGTTAGGTATCAAGCATTTAACCCAATTAATTTGCAATTCTCCTCGCACACTTATAGCTCACCTTATTATATATGTATATCTATATATATTTCATCGGTTTTTTTTGTTTTTTTTTTCTTTGTGAATATTCATTCTTCATGATCAATCGATTATTAGGAGCTACCTAGCTAGCTCATCAAATAATTAACACCAAGAAGATACTGAAGGATAAGGTTTGCACGGGAAAGAATATAAAAGGCTTGTAATGATGGCTCTATTGGATGTGATTAAATTTTGTTGGAACAGGGATGTTATCAAAATTATATCTATATATGCATGTATCAGTTGAAATTTACGAGAAGGGTTTTGCTACTCCTACTCCTTCTATTTAAAGAGATGGAATTCTCGTGATTATAATAGGGTGTTTTTCATGTGTTTCGTCTTTATTTTATATATATATATATATATATATATATATATATATATGAAAGCAAAAATCTTTTTTATAAGAAAGATTAGAGACTTGAGCCAATAGATAGGTCTGATTAATGTTAATTGAATTTTTATATTTATTTTTTTATTTATATTATGGTTAAGATTTCATTCTTTCCGTATAAATACAAGAACGTAGTTGTTGTTTATTAAGATCAAAATAATTCATAACATAATATATTTCTTTTCCTCTCTTTTCTTATCAATTAGAAGCTTTTCATGTCTGTTCATTCTTCCTTTCGCTCAATTAATTAGATGTGTGTCATGGATGACCAATTGATGAAAAATTAAAGCAGTACACACTAACAAAAAGGGATGTTACATATTGGTTGGTGGCTGAACAAACAAACTAAAGAAAAAATAATCTTTGGGTACTAAAAATGAACCAGAAGAAAATGTGAAATAAACATCCTATATATGTAAGTCCATAAATATCCTACAGGCTTGTGTGCATGAACCAATTAAAATAAATAGCAATATAAATGAAGGAACATCGGTAATTGGTGGATGCAGAGGCTTGAAAGAGCATGTTAAGGAGATATTTTGGAAATAAATTAAAATAATTTGACAATATTTCCAAAAAGTTACTAAGGTTGGGTGATCCAGTCTGCATTTTAATTATTTTAAATTTTGATAAAAATAAATTATAATATATAATTGTTTTAAAGTTTGCATCTTTAAATGCATCTTTAAATCACAACTACAAAAACTATCACAATATTAATTATATTAATTAAAAGATAAAAAAATTATTTCTTTATAAAAAAATTTTGAAAAATATTCTCTTTATATTCTATGAAACATATATTTGACAATAAAAGTTAATGGAAAAATAACGTGTAAAGAATATAATTGGTGTGAGTTTCAGTAGACATACAATAGTGGTGTATATTTGTCTAGATTTATGTTACCCTCCTCCTCCCAGCTAGTGGAAGTGGTGGAGGATTTTGTTTTTTTTTCTAACAAAATATCTTTACTTATGTTAGAACTGAACTATCAAGGAATGGAGAATAACATAATCCCATTTTGAATTGGTTAGATCCCTTTGTCGTCTAATTAAAGTATAGGTCCAAAAGTATTCCTAACATGCATTTGGTCTTGATAATATATCATTAGAATATTTCTGTTTCAAATCTTTTTTTTTTAGTGCTAAATAATCTACGTTCAAGAGGTATAATTCTGCCGTTGAATTATGGAAAAAAAATATGGTTGGTCTCCTTTTTAAACTATATATTAAAGATCTCTATAAATAATCAAATTAATTATATACTTGCAATACGCATTCTCGGATTGCATAGCCACTGTTATGGCTGGCAGAGTCTGGGAGCATGCATATAATGGGCCCGAGTGTCCCTTTTGTGAGATATACCAACTGGTTCCACAAAAAAGAAACTATGGGTTAATGGAGATGTCGATTCTACCTTATAGCCTAAAATACTGATGTCATATGGAATTTTATATTTTTATTTTAAATACCGTAGTTATAGTTTCATCTAGGAAAATCAATCCAGTAACTAGCCAATTTGATGACTGGGGATCGGTTTAATTAAAAAAAAATTCTGTTTAAGTTAACTATAACTTAATCAATCTAGTAAAGACTCATTGATTTTTTAAAAAATAAAATATTAAAATTATTTTTAATTTTTTAAGGGGAGTTATTTTCTCTAATTTTGTGACTCAAGTCTTCCCCTCAATCAAGAATCAAGGGAATGAGGTTTGGTAATTTTTGCCTCTATATTAGTAGCGGATGACGTAGTGGTGATGTTGGTTATAGTTTAAAGATTGTTCGTTATAATCGCACCAAACTAACTAATGTTTGTAACCCTATATGTGCTTCGTAGAAAAATAATTCAGTAGCTGTAATCATGGTCATAAGGACACTTACCTGCATAATTAGTTGGAAATTATTATAGTCACCTCTTAATCATAGCCACATGGAAAATTACTTGCATAATTGGACTCTAATGGTATAGTATGATGGTTCTATCTTCCATTCGGATCATGTCAATTGTCATGGTCACTACCTATTGATGTTTATCGAGAGAAAGGCACGCACCAAAATCCCACTCTGTCTTGTGTACAACTATGCGAGTTGCCTCTGTGGCTGGATCTCATGTATAAACACTACTTTTGTGATGTAAAATGTACATTTTTGTGATATCATGTGTAAATTTTTCTTGTAAGAGTTGGACAGTCTCCTTCATTCGTAGAGAGGGAGGTTTCTGATCAAGAACCAGCCGGAGAGGCTCTGGAAGTGAGTAGAATGTGGCGTGGAAGAGCACAGTCGAATCAAATCATCATAATTTCAAACGAGGACGAATAAAAACAAAATTAGTGGGTCCTGGTCCATTCTTTTAACATGTTAAAAGGAAAAAAAAAGACATTTTTATTGAGCTTCTATGAGTTTTTTTTAACTCAAAATGTAGCCGGCCAAATACTTTCTCTTTTTTCTTTTTTCTTTTTTCTTTTTTCTTTTTTTATATTATTTTCTCTTTACACTTTCAACGTTTAAGTACTGAAAACATGAAAAAAAAAAAAAAAGTTTCATGCTAAAAACTAAAGAACCTTGACAAGATATATATGATTTAAAAACTGAGAGATGAAGTTAAATTCTCCCATGCGATTTGAAACTAATGCCTTGCTTTTCTTGTTTTTATCCTCTCTCTTTTTTTAATTTTTATTTTGTAAAATCAAGTTTGAATTTAGCGTTGAAATATTCAGGAACACATCTAATTAAGGAGAAAGGTACGAGGGACCAGATAACAAGGAGAAAGGTAACATCTAGGAGATTGAAATGGAGACACAATGCTAGAATTATGAAATTTCGTAGATAAATTTGATAGGTTCAGAGTTCTGATGTTCAATCATCGTTTGAAAAAACATGGCACTTAGAGTAGATATTCTTCCATAGTTTCTTGATGTGATTTTTTCTCTACTCTGGAATATGCTTCACTGGTGTTGATGGAAACAATGCCTTGCACGAAGATGTGTGTAATCAAGGCTAACAGGATAATTAAATTTATTTCAACGTCTTTGCGAAAGAAGGTAAATCCTTGTCAAATCATACTATTTTACCAAACCATAGGCTCAACCATATATATGCTAGGATTAATAGACAGAGCATCTTAGTCAAGATGGTAAAAGTAAATAAATAAACAGTTCAATCCAAGTTTTTTCTTTTTCCCTTACAAAATAAAGCCATCCCCATTTTTTATTTTATTTCTAAAACCATGCAATATATATTTGATGTGATTTTTTCTTTACTCTGGAATATGCTTTACTGGTGGTGATGGAAACAATTAATGCCTTGCACGAAGATGTGTGTAATCAAGGCTAACAGCATGATTAAATTTATTTCAACGTCTATGCAAAAGAAGGTAAATCATTGTCATATCATACTATTTTACCAAACGATAGGCTCAACCATATATATGCTAGGATTAATAGACAGAGCATCTTAGTCAGGATGGTAAAAGTAAATAAATAAACAGTTCAATCCAAGTTTTTTCTTTTTCCCTTACAAAATAAAGCCATCCCCATTTTTTATTTTATTTCTAAAACCATGCAATATATATTTGATGTGATTTTTTCTTTACTCTGGAATATGCTTTACTGGTGGTGATGGAAACAATTAATGCCTTGCACGAAGATGTGTGTAATCAAGGCTAACAGCATAATTAAATTTATTTCAACGTCTATGCAAAAGAAGGTAAATCATTGTCATATCATACTATTTTACCAAACGATAGGCTCAACCATATATATGCTAGGATTAATAGACAGAGCATCTTAGTCAGGATGGTAAAAGTAAATAAATAAACAGTTCAATTCCCTTATAAAATAAAGTCATCCCCATTTCTATTTTATTTTTAAAACCATGCAATATATATATAGGGAGGGAGGGAGGGAAAAATAATCAGAACAAATAAATATGTATTGTTGTATATTTTACTATCATAAAACAGATATATTTTTATCCTCGTCACTTAAATTAAATATAATTGTAATAAGTGCTATTACAATGTTGACAAAAAAAATAGATGAAAATGAGGTAATTAAGAAAAATTATGATTAATATCATGATAAAAGTTAAATTATTTTTTATTTAAAAATATATTAAAATAATATATAAATTTTTATGTTTTAAAATTTATTTTTAATATTATTATATTAAAATAATTTTAAAATAAAAAATTATTTTTTTATAAAAAAAATTTCTAATAGCAAAAATAAACGGGTCACAATCTCGCACCCAGGATAGTTAGGTGAAACACGACGAGAACATATAATGGCAATCCAACTCTCATGTAAAATCTCATACCATATTAGTTTTTTTTATCAAAAAAAAAAAAAGTTATGGTTGGCCCATACCAGTTATAGAAATACTCCTCTATCAAACCTAGCCCATGCCAGACCCAGGCTATTTCCATCATGGAGTCAGTCCAATCAAGCAAATCATCTTGGAGGGTGACAACAGAGGCATCTAGCTCCAATCTCTCCACTTATGGAGGTGCTAAAATGCTAGAAAGTAGGCCAGGAAATATAAGCATCACTCTCTAGCTAGAGAGGTCAAACTAGGCAGCATCTGAAGAAGCCTCATAGCTGCTACCAGATAAGGTAATCAGAGCAGCCTTGCAGCCCAAAGTCCTCACCTGAAGCTATGCGATATCACTGAAGCAGTAGGGATGCTATGGTTTAAGGTCTTTCACGTACAATTTAAGCCAACTGAGTAAAGGAATTAGTCAAGAAAGCTTGTAGTTAAGAATTGGCACCATCTTCTCAGGTACTCCAAATTGGAAACAGAAAATTCCCATTTCTAGGCAATCTTGTTTTTACAACACTATAACACAACGATGGGATGATAAGATCATGCGCAAACTTTAGTCATGTTTTTGTGTGTTTAAGGGTATAATAACTTCTGTTTTTAAATATATTTTACTTCAAAAAATATTAAATTAATATTTTTTATGAGGTGATATTACAAATATAAAAACTAATCTAAAAAAATTATATTAATTTATTTTTAAACAAAAATATATTTTTTTTAAAATATATTATACAGCACAGTACTTTGATACACAAGAAAAAAAGAATGGAATCCAATACTCATACCACAAAGCACCATATGTTAAGCAACCTAATGCCATCATTACATGTCCCATCTTCTGTTCTGTCTTACTTTAATAATATGGGGAAAATCCAAGTTTTTTTATAAAAAAAAAAGAGAGAAAAAGAAAAAATAGCATAGTCAATAAAAAAAATTAGCAAACTAACACATGAGAAATAATTAGTGAAATAACCTCCTTCAAGTAGGTGTGTTGTTCATATCATCACAACTAATTAAAACTCAATAAGATGCAGAGATAGGAATACCGCAACCAAAATTCAATAAATTACGTTGTGATAAGGTATTGTTTGATATTGTTGTAGACCATGCTGCCATTGCCAACCTGTAAATGATCATATGTTCGAAGTTGCAACTAGCTTAGTGTTAACAAATAATGGTGTTATGCCACGCATGGTAACTGGTGACAATCCTCAAACTGCTAAAGCAAAGTGTTTCATGGATATTCAGATGTAGAAACAGATGAAATCGCAGGGAAGATATGAGTGATGGGAAGGTCTTCTCTGAATGCCAAGCTTTTGGTTGTACAAGCATTGAAAAGGAGGGGACATGTTGTTGTTGTTGTAACTGAAGATGGAACAAATGATGCTCCGTTTTAGGTATTCAGGACACAGGAGTTGCTAAAGAGAGCTCGGACATTATAATTTCAGGCGACAACTTTGCTTCAGTGGTGAAGGTTGTCCTTTGGGTTGCAGATATCTAGAAATTTATCCAGTTTTAGCTCATGGTTACTGTTGTGACTCTTATTATAAATGCTGTGTTCGTGATTTCTTCCGGTCATGTCCCATTAAAAGCTGTTGCTATCTTCTTCTTTTTTACTCCATATAAACAAAAAAATCAAAATACAAACACAAACACAAAACAAATTGAAAAAATATTAAAAGAAAATCAAAACTATATATATTAGTAAGAATATTACACCAGAGCACCTAGAAATTTAGCAATAATATTTATCATAATTAGGTTATAATTATCCATTATAATTTTATCTATATTTCAAAACACAAAAAAAAATATTTTTTTCTTTTAATATATAGAATTATGAATTTATACCTTTAATACAAATTAATGCTAATAACAAAAGAAAATAATGAAAATAACAAAAAAAAAGTTTAATATAAATTTTCTCACCCGACATCACGGTGATATTTAAAAATTAAAAATTAAAAAAAATCTAAATTTCTAACATTTTATTCTTATAAAGAAAAGGCCTAGTTTAACAAATTGTTACCTAATATTATGATTACTAAAAAATTCTATCTAATTAATAAAGATTTTATGGTATGAATTTGATTACATGAAAGGAAAAATATTATCATTCCTCAAACGTTCTATTTAATGAAGGTTGTATTATTGGTTTTGTCTTCGATTACTAAAATTTATTTTTGTTTTGTTTTTTTTATAATATTTCAGATTCTAGTGTAAGTGATTATTTGTCCATGAATATTTCTAATTCTGATATTGATAAATATTATATAATCCTAAAAATACAGTATTTCTAACTTTGATATCAATAAATAAATCCATAAAATTTGGATTGAAAAAAAATATATTTTATATTTTTTAAGAGAAAAAAAATATGTATTACATATCATATTCACATTACACAATAAAATTCACAAATCAAATATACCATAAAAAAAAATATAAGAGACTCATAAATAAATTAAAAAAGATCATCAATTTTTTCTGAAATTCTTTAATATCAAAAAGGACTTATCTAATTAAATATTAAAATAATAAAAAATATTAAATGAAAAAGATAATACATAGAAGTGTTAGCACAAAACAATTTGGGCTAGCTAGGCCCAGGGGATTAGGCCTTGACACTCTTTCTCTACTTTCTTTGTATTCTTTTTTCTTTATGTTGTCTTTCAGTCTATTCTCTCGTGTTTTTTTATCATCTTCCTTTTGTGCCCTCCTCTGTGTCGTTCTTTTTCTCCTCATGTGTTGTTCTCGTGTCTATGGTCACCTGAGTTCTCTCTGTCTTGTGCCCCTCGCCTTTCCCTATTTTGTGGTTGTGGTCTTTATAGGGGAAGAGAATGCCTTTGCATGTGGTGATCGTGGAGATGAGTTGGGAATAATCGGGGACAGTGGGCTGTGGGCAGCTGAGGCAGAAGACCCGCGTTTTTGCTAAAAATTTTCCATTCCGGCTGAACCGGTGGACTGAAGGAGGTGGTGATGGACAGTGCTTTAGCAACGACACCGTGTTTTTCTTATTGATATGGCTAATTTCATTCCTCTTGGATTTCTGACATTTAGCAATTAGGCCCCTATTCAAGAAAGATCTCCTCTCTTTTTTACCCTCAATTACAATTGAATCGCTGAATTTCAGCCCCATTAACAAAGCAATCCTTGGTTTTTGAATCATTCAATTCAGTCCTTAATTAACAACTTTTAATTCTTTTAAAATTACCCCTGAAAAAATCAATTAATCCCTTTATAATATCACTTCTTTCCTATTCACTTTGGATTTTGAAATTTAATTTCTTTCAATTTGATCCAAATTAACCTCAAACTTTAATATTTTTTCAATTAAATTCTTAATTGTATTAATTAATTAAATCAAAGTTTAATCATGTCCCTAAAATTATTAATTCTTTCAGTTTTTTATCAATTTGACTCTCAAATTTATAATTCAGTTCTTATTAATCCTTAAATTTTAAATTTGTGTTGTCTTAATTCAATTCTTAAATTATTATTTTTTAAAATAAAAAAATTAAATTATAATATAAATAAAAAAGTGAAAAACAAATAAAAAATATAATAAAAAAATAACAATAAGAAACAAATCTCATATAAAAATCAAATTTCAAGAGGTAAAATTAAAAATGAAATAAATTTAATCTAATATAATCAAAATAATAAGAGTCAAATATAATAAAATTAATAAATGACCCCACTTTTTTGAATTTTTGCAAGGACAACATGGTTTTCAAGATTGAAAAAAAAGATTTAAAAAAAAATATATTGTTGGAATTTGACCATGTAAGGGTTGATTACATGCAAGTTGTCACCATAAAAGAGATATCGAGATACTTTAAATATATTGCTAAAAAAGCATAGATATCTCTCACTTGCTAACAAGTGTAACAATTTTTTATTTAAAATTATATTATATTTTAATTAAAAAATTTAAATGATCTTTTCGTTAATTTGTCAATTACCCAAAAAAAATTTATAAAATGATGAAAACACTAATGAACTTAACTTTAAAAAAATCTAATTTTAATAGTAAATCAAATATTTTACCATGCAATTTTTTTTTTGAAATACTTGAAAAGCCCTACACTTTCTAGTTCAATTAATTTAGCTTTTAATTGTAGTTTAGTAATTTTAATATGCAACTAAAAAGTAAAAAGTTTAGATACTCCTATCATCTTTGAATTAACATTTGAATCCCATGAAAAAATTATAAATTTGGTGTTGTTAATAGTAAAATAATGATTTAATTGTATGAATCCACAACAGAATGAGAAAAAGCCCACATGAAAAGTTTGATTCCTTTTTAGTTTTTTTTTTGTTAATTTTAATTTAATACACAAAGGTGAAAGGCACATCATCACAAGCATGTTAAATGTGAGCACAATAATTATTTAGCCTTTAGAAGTCACTCAAATTTGAAATTTTGAGGGGGCTGTGGTGCACGAGCTTCGGCCTTCGAGGTAGAATCTAACTCAAATAAAGGGAGTGTGTGTTGTGGCTGTGTACCCTTCAAATTTGAAAATTTAAGGGTGTATTTGAGTATAATATTGTGATTGTAGTTATTTTTAAAGTATATTTTATTTTAAAATATATTAAAAGAATATTTTTTATTTTTAAAATCAATACATATTTAAAAAAATAAAAAAAAATTATTTTTAAAACATAAAAACAAATATATCTTTAATTCTGCTCGCATTTGGTTGCCTTGCCTGCCTCACCCATTCCCAGGTCAATTCACATGTTTTCACGCTGTAAAGACTGCAGCGCCAAGCTCATTTAATGTAATTTCAGGTATTATATGTTTTTTTAAAATATTTTTTATTTTTTTAAAATTTATTTTTAATATTATTATATCAAAATAATTTAAAATAATAAAAAATTAAACAAAAATACTTTTTAAATATAAAAACAAACACTTACAGGCTTGTTTAAAAACACGAGTATTTTTCATTAAAGAACTTTAAGGTAGTGTTTAGTTAGTTTTCTAAAATATAAAGGATAGAGACAGTAGAAATATAAATATATCAAGTTGAAAAGATAAAAATATAAAAATAAAAATAAAAATAAATTTATCTTTAAATAATTTTAGAGTAAATTTTTATATTTTTAAAATAAAAATATAGAGGAAACATATCTCCATGGATAGCATTTATTATTATTTCTTCCTAAAATATTATAATAGAAAACATTTAATTTTAAAATTGTCCAATACTAAAAAATTTCATTTAAAAATTATCGGAGTTGTGCCATTACCTTTGTTTGGATGACTATTTTTATCTTTAAAAAAAAATTCATATATTCCAGTAAAGGAAAGTATTGGTAGAAAATATAAATAAAAGATAAAATTTTAATTTTAATATCACAACTTTTTACAAAATTAACTTTCCTATCCATTTTCATTCCTTTGAAATTTAGGAAAATCATTTTTTTCTCTAAAATTTTCATTAGTCTCAATTTTATTTTTTCTTATGTAAAGGTTAAAGTGTTAATATTTAACCTTTTTTATTTATTATATTTGATCTTTATTATTATTTATTTTATTTAAAATTATTTATAAAATTATTTTTTTAAAATTTTATCTTTTAATATTTTTATCTGTAAAATTTTATTCTCATTCTTTTAATAAATTTAAAAAATATTAATAAATTATTTTTTAATTTATTTCCCATGACTTATTTAAATACTAGAAAATATTTTTAAAATTATTTTTATTATATTATTAAATATAAAAAAATAATTTATTATCAAGAAATTCAATTTCAAAAAATTCCGTTCTCCTAAAACAAATATTATTTTCCACCAATCACAAATAGTATTTTGGTTTTGATCGGCTACTTTATTAACCATTGGTTCAAGAGTCAAGACGCAGCACATCTGCATGTATTGTTTGTCCTTATATTTACAAATTCAGACATTTTTGGAAAGGAGACCGCAGAATCAGAAGTGTTCGACCAGTCTAAGGAAAATGAAGCCAAGCCCTTTCCATGAGCCCAAGAACATGCAGATTCCTCTTCAATTGTATACTAGTTAACTTGGTCCTTCGGTGGTGGTCTTCGAGGTGTGTTTTCATTAGCTCTCCCTCTAGTCCTCTAGCAGCTCATACACGTGAAGCCAGTAGTGGGGGCGGTCAGGTGGTCTGCAAAAAGATTAAACTAAGGGCATGCTAGCTCGATAAAAGTTAGCCAAGGAGATACATTGCTCTTGTGGTCCTTCAAGTTTCAGATTTCTGTCATATTAACCCCTCTTCATCACAATTTGGGTGTGACCATTAGTCCCTGAAAAAAAAACATTAATCTTATGTCCTTTATATAAAGAACATTTTAAAATTTATTGTCAAAATGATTAAAATTTAAGTTTTTTCTTCCATACAAAAAAATGTCTAGTCTTGGCCCCTTCTAAAAACATTTCCTGGCTCAACCCTAATGAAATGTTATACTTGCTCTCATTAACTTTCTTTACAAAGAATATTCTAAATTTTCTTGGTTAAAATAAGTGTCTTTGGGGTTTTTCATGTGTATTTATGCATGTGCGTGCACACATATATAAAAAATATAATAATTTTTTATTAAAAATATTAATAATTTATTTATACAAGCATTTATTTGTATAAATAAAAATTAAAAGGCTTTTTATGCACCCAAAATTGTAGTGAAGGATTGAGAAATGATAGGATTTGAAAATGAGGTACTAGACATATAATTTACCTAGCTGTTTTTAAGATTTATTTGTTTTTATGTTTTAAATTTTTTTTAAAATATATTTTATTTTAAGTTATTTTTTAATATTTTTAAATTGAAAAGTAGATTTAAAAAAATAAAATATTATTATAAAAAAAAAACTTTAACAGACAATTTCATTGCAATATCAATTTGTATTCGTGCGTGCTACTAATAATCTATCTCTCCCATGTCTTCTTCTATCATATTAATGACAATGCCTGACACACCTCCATTTATAAATGTTTTTTTCGCATGCGACTACACTACACCAGAACACAAGTCTTGGCGGATATATTGGAGCTGTACTCTTACATTCACAGACTTATAATCAATCTCTAGCTATCTCTCTCTCTCTCTCTTATTGATTTCACTTCCTTACAGTTATAATAATTGTGGAAGAAATCAATGTCCTTAGAATATTATTACCATGCACCTATATCTAGCACCCTCCCCACCTCCCTTTCTAGGCACTTCTTAGCTTCTAGTGTGATGTAAAGAGTTTTTTATATCTTTCTAGCCTCCTCTCAATATGGGAAAGAATGGTGGTACCTCATGGTTGAACATCGTGAAAAGAGCATTCAGGTCTCCAAGTAAGGAGAATGGAAAAAAGAGTAGCGGAAGGAGAGAAGAACAAGACCAGGAAGAGGAAGAAAAGGTAATGATACTATTATCATGAACAATGACTAGCTTTAATCTTTATATGTGTATAACAAAGTATTGATTTCTTGGTGCATGGATTTCTGGGTTTAATTTTTTTGCAGAAAAGAGAGAAAAGAAGATGGCTTTTTAGAAAGACGTCCAGCACTAACCAATGTCCAGCTCAACGATGTGAAGAAAATATTGCAATAACGAACACAACAAGTACTACCACAGCACCCTTGAGTCCTGCTTTGGATGCTGAGAAAAAACTTGCAGTGGCAGTGGCAGCAGCCACAGCTGCGGCAGCTGATGCTGCAGTTGTAACAGCCCAAGCAGCAGTAAAGATTGTTAGACTCACTAGACCAGCTTCCATCTCTGTTAGAACTAAACTCTGGGCTGCTATTGCCATTCAAACGGCCTTTAGGGGCTACCTAGTAAGTGTGTGTTTTTGGTATTGTAATACGCAACTTCAACCATATAAATAAACAAATGGATCCTAACTCTTCACTTGCTATGTTGTATATTTCAATATTTCCATTTCTTTCTTGTTTAATGATTTGGTATTTATTAATCTTGATTGATTATTGAGGCAAGGAGAGCTCTACGTGCACTGAAAGGGCTAGTGAAGCTTCAAGCTTTGGTAAGAGGACACAATGTGAGAAAGCAAGCAAAGCTAACACTTCAATACATGCAAGCGCTAGCTCGAGTACAAGATCGAGTCCGTGACCACCGAGCAAGGCTTTCACATGAAGGGAGCAGAAGGTCCATGTTTTCTGAGACTAATAGCTCGTGGGAGTTCAAATATCTCCACGACATCCGTGAGAGGAAGTCCATGGTCAGTCCTTTGCAACCCCATGAGCCCATCAGCCGAACTATACTTCAGTCTAAAATGTCTAGGCCCATCTCATTTATTAAAAAATAATATTGTATAAACGCATCAATTTTCAGACAATTGCTGATGAGAAGAGACACATACAAATCATTTATGACTTTCAAACCACTTAGGACATGAAATGACATGCTTCTTCTTGATGAGAAATTAATTGCTTTTCTTTAACAGTCGAGAGATGTAAGCTCCGTTCTAAATGATTGGGATGATCGTCCATGCACTAATGAAGAGATTGAAGCCATGGTGGAAAATAAGAAGGAAGCTGCATTAAAACGTGAAAAGGCCCTGGCTTATGCTTTCTCTAGTCAGGTTTGTCTCCTCGCCCACTATGTGTTTGTTATATAAGTTAATTTTGGGCTCTAACATAATTATATCATATGTTTTTCCTAATTAATTAATTTTTCAAATGTCTACTTGACTCAAAATCAAGATATGGAGGTCTAGAAGGAACCCATCAGCAGGGGATGAAAAGGAACTTGAAAACAGAACAGGATGGCTTGATCGCTGGATGGCAGCAAAGCAATGGGAGACAAGTAGCGGGGCAATAACAGATGGAAAAGACAACAGTATAAAGACTGTAGAAATGGACACATCGAGACCATTTTCATATTCTACGACAACTTCTTCTCAAAGATTACAATGCCAAAATCACCTACAAAAACAAAGCCCCAGACATTCTATTGCTTCTCCTCTCCATAGATCACATTCCAGTCTTTCTCTCCACCAATCGCCAATCACACCCTCTCCTTGCAAACCCAAGCCCCTTCAAGTACGTTCAGCCAGTCCAAGATGCCTAAAAGAAGGAAACAAATGCTACTCAGCAGCACATACTCCAAGCTTGAGCTCTAGATATTTCATGAACAATGGTGTTGGTCGATATGGAATGATGGGTGGAAGTGGGTGCGCTGCTACAATCTTGCCAAACTACATGGCAGCAACTGAGTCAGCAAAGGCTCGTGTTAGGCCACAGAGTGCACCAAGGCAGAGACCATCGACACCTGAGAGAGAACGTGGTGGATGGGGTTGCGAAGAAACGTCTGTCATTCCCAGTTCAAGATCATGGACCACATGGAAATGGTGTTGGCATTGTTGGCTACAGTAGCAATAGGAGCTTCAGTCAGAATTTAAGGAGCCCTAGCTTCAAGAGTGTGCATGGTTGCCACTTTGGAATGGGAGAGCAATCAAATTATTTCTCATGTTATAATGAGAGCTCTGGTGGAGAAATATCTCCTTGTTCCACGACTGACCTTTGGTGGTTAAAATAAGAAATTTTTAATTGGGTTAGTAGGATTTTAAGAATGTAGTCATTTATAATTAATTATCTAGCAAAGTTATTGAAATTGGCCCTAATCTGAGCCCAGATTTAGAGCTGAGCGGGTTGATTCTGATCCAAATTTCAGATTACAAGTTGAATTTGAGTTAATTCAAAATAATATTATTTAAAAAAAATCAAATTAAATTTTAAATTAGTTGATTGGATCATAATTTGCTCATTAAATTAATTGATTTTGAACGAATGAACTTTCATTGTATTTAATTTTAAATATAACTTGAAAAAATTTATATAAAAAAAAAGTTGGTGAGCCATAATCAGAGATATTTTTAAATGATATGTATAATTTTAAATAGTTGATTGGCACCCTATAGGAACTACTTAATTAAATTTTTCTTTCTGTATTTCAATTCGGTAATCTTAAAGTCAAAATCCATAAACAAAAGATAATAATTTCTTAATTTTCTTTTAAGTGATTTAAATAATCCTAACCAATAAATTTGTAAACCGACCATAAAAGAAAGAACTTTAGTAAACTAATGATAATAAGCAATTGATTGTAAATAAAAATTATACATTGAGTATATAAATTATGATTCTAATAGAAAAATTTTAGATTTTAGATGAGGTTTTAAGAATAATTTTATATTAATTTTTAATATATTTTTTTTAAAATAATTTTTTTAAACTTAGACGTTTGTAAAAGCACACAGTTATTTTATGTTAGATTTTATAAAACATAAAACTTATAAGATTTGAATTCAATTATTAAAATTCTGATATTATATAAAATAATTATTCAATCTCAAAAATTAAAAATAATACCTTAATATTTATAAAAATTAAAAGAAAATGGTGGAACAATTTGTACGTGTAATATACAACCAATTGGAAACCTGCTAACAAAAGACCTTCACTCTCTCCAACAGATCATTCATCCATCACACCAAAAGAAATATACAAGACTAGTTGATAATTATTTAAACACAAGGTTGAATTATTCTTCCTACATAATTATTATTTATAGTCATTTATATCTTATTGCACCCAATAACATTATAATATTATAATTCTATATTTTTTTAGTTTATAATCTAAAAACTCTAATTTAAAATTAAAAAATATTACATAAACCTTGTTAATCTTTACTTAAACTTGTATAAACAAATTAATAATTTTTTATTTAATAATTTTATGAACTTTGAATGTTAACCGGTAAAATTTTCCTGTGTTCCCTTTTTTTCCCCTCATATTCCATAAGCTTTCTCTTTTTATTCTTTTTACCTCACTTGTTTTTCTTTTAAATCTTGTATTAAAGGTGTTTGAACATACACTCCCTCATCTATCTTTTCCTAATTCCTGGTTTCGCTCCAGGGTTTTTAATGGTGGAAGCTCACAAAATTTTTTTCTATACCTCCCTTATTTTCCAACTTTTGCAGGTAATTTAAAGGATAAATGCCATTAATGAGTTAATATTTTATTTTTTATTCGATTATTGACATTCTTGTATAACTTTTTTTAATTTTAATTGCCCTAAAACTTTTAATCTAAAATAGAATAATATATCAAGAGATTACTTATAAAATTTCAATTCAATCTAATTATTAATTTGAAAATTATGTTCAATGACATAAAATTAGTCAATAAATAATTTTACAACAAACATCAAGGTTTTTTATATTATGAATCTTATCAGTTTTTCTACTAAATACTATATATCATTTTTATATTCTAAAATATAATTATTTTATATTTTCATTTTTTAGCTTATTTATGGATTTATTATCATTTTACCGGAATATTATTAATATTATTAATTTTTAACTGGAGTTTACACTAATACCTTTTCATGTCATTCTTTCTTTTTATTACTTATTGATCGTATATCTAAACTCATTTTTATTTTATTTATTTATTTTCTGTTTATTTTATTTTCAAATTTCCAACAGTTTACAACTTTCATAAGAAAATATATTCAAACTTAATCAATGGTTGTTGTTATATAATATACTTCCAAGTCATGATTAAAATATCACATGTTGATCAAAACCTTCAATTCGCCAAAACCACGAATCAAACTATTGGGAACACAATACTGATCTTATTATATATTGAATTATATTTAAGTGATAACACATTGAACAAAACAACACAACAGTCATCAGACTATTAATTTTACATGTGTAAACTCTTCGAAAACCAACAAATCATCAAACTACTATGGCAACAATATAGTAATACCATAGCTTCTGTCTTAGAGGGAGCTTAGTATCATTTCTTGTTGTCCTTGGCTTCTTTCTGGATCATGCCTCGCCAATTCCTCTAAGAGGACTGCAAATCTCTCCATAACTGGTGCGCGTAAGGAAACTAACAGCATAACCCCTCGCTCTCCGTTCTTGAATCTATAGGACAGAAAATAGGTTCCAGCAATAGAAATTTCATCAGGCATGGCCTTAGCTGGCCCAGCATAAACTGGCTTATCCCACCCACAATCTAATTGATCAAACCCAACACTTGTTATGTCTGACACAATATATGACTGTAACCCGATAGGCTGGCCTTTGGTGATCTCTATTAGATCAGCCAATGATCTCATGTACTCCTCAGTTATTGCATTCTTGGCATTCCTTATCAACTCCATTGCATACCCTAATGAGTTTAAACAAAGATTCTTAGCATTTGTTACAGCTGCTGGCAAAGCTACCACGTTACCGTAATATCCTTTTGGTAATGGTGGGTTGAACTTGGAACGTGCATTGACAAGCAATTGCATGCGCATCTGCTCATTAGGGTTTGCTTGAGATGCTATGGCATAGCATCTCCATAAGCATGCACTTATGACCTCAAAATTTGAACAAGGGTGTAAATGAGAAGGAATCCATCTACGAATGTTTGATAATTCTTTGCGGTTAAGAACGAAACTACGGTGGGCTACATCGTAAACTTTGCCGTGGAATTCAGGAACGTTGGTTGTAGGACCAACAACAACTGGACCATCATTACCATATTCACTGTGTCTGCGAGTAACGTGTGGTGGATTCCTAGCACAGAGAAGTTCCCTTTGCCACACAGGTAGAATTGAAGGGGCTTGCGCACCTCGTGCAATCTCCCCTATGGCACTCAATAGTTGAACTATGCCAAGTGCATCACTCATTAGGTGATTGAGACGATAGGCAAGTACAAAACCACCACAATTCAAGCGTGTCACCTGTTAAAATAAGTAAAATTATTAGTACAATGGAAAAACAAATTTATTATTTTCTCTAACCTAATTACATAGACAAGCACCTTCTTTTTATATACACTTTACGTGGTCTATTGTCAAAAACAATTTGCAATAAATGACTGAATGAACTTAGCCACTTATGTCCTGTATCGTACCTGAAAACACAATAATGGGGTATTGTGGATCCCTGCAGATCCTGGGACGTTGTATAGAAGTTCTTCAAAGCAAGGGAATGGAGATGGGATTGGATCACCAAACTGCTCAACTGTAGCATCAGCATCGGCTTCGATGAACAAAACACCCTCCCCAGTACATTCAACTATAAGCTTATTGTCTGGCCCTTGTCTAATCCTACCAGCAAAAGGGTAATAATAAACAAGTGTTTGTGCAATCGCCTCTTTTATTACCTTCACGGGATCTTTCCCTTGCATTGAGGGATTGTGTGCATACAAGTTGTAATTCGGTGATTGGAATTGGAGGTATAATTGGCGATCAATATCAGAAAGCTGTCTGAGTTCATGAGGAGTGGCTTTAGCTGGGGCAACCAATTCAGGTTCGCATCGTCGGACCGCAAATGCTAAGGGAGTAGATGCTGCCATGGCATAAAATTAATAGTGTTTGCTGCAAACTGTGATCAATGGCAGCTATGCCACGGACGGCAAGAATATGGGTTTGAAATGGGATACCTGTAGTTGCAAACTTTCTACATATTTATAGCAAGCATTGTTTAGACGAAGCATGCATGAAGTAGGTGAACGATATAGACTATCAAGCTGTGTTAATTAATTGGTTATGATGATAAGATCTTGACTTGTTCAATCAGTGAGGTGTTTTCGATCAAACAAAGAGAGAGAAGGATTCACGGGAAGGCATGACACCAAACTTGCTAATGTCTCCCTGTTCTGCCGGATTCCCACTGAAGAATACAATCAAGGGAGTGTTCGTATTTGTTATGGTACATTATGTTTTTTAAAATATTCTTTAATTTATTTTTAACCTTAAAAAGTATTAAATTGATTTTTTTTAAATAATTTATAGTATTAATATGCTGATATTAAAAATAAAATATAAAAAAAAAATATTTTCAATTAATTTTTTTTTGAAAAGTAGTGTGTGTACCGCATTACCAAATATACATTAAGTTATATATAAATAAAATGTAACATAAATTATAACAAAAGCTAGATGATATGAAAAAATTATTATAGATTAAAAGATATTTTAATAAATATTATAATAATAATTTTATTTTTAATTTTTTATATTTTTATGATATTTTTCTTTGTCTTTTTTTTTCTCATTCATTGCTTCTTCTCTATTATTTTAGTGTATTGGATTCTAATATAGTATCAAATTCAAAGTACAAAAACATCAGTTCTGCAAATGTTTTAGATGTAGTAGTTACTTTAAACCCTGAGCATCTTGAATTTAATAATTATATTTGAGTTTAACATGATTATCAAATCTAAACACATGAATTTAACATAATTAAATGAGTATTGAATAATAAATATGATTTAACAATCCAATAATCTATAACCAAAATTAATAACATTAGAAGATTCGTTGCGCCTAATCTATAACCACTATTTAGAGCATCGAAAGACTGACAATGCAACAAGCAAAAATGACACAATGCCCCCATCAGCAGATAAAGTGTGAAAAACATTTTAAATTGAGTTTATCATAGAAAACACATTATGAATCAAAACATTATAAAGTAAAGAAATCAACGTATATTTAAAAAAAATAACTCTTTGTTTGTAATTCATCGAAATCACATGCCAAAAAACACAAGTAATATTAATATATTTATTGTTAAAAAATAATTTAAAATTATATATGAGATCTCATTTAATAATTTAAATTTTAATATTGAAAAAAAAAATAATATAGTATTAAAGTTTAATAATTAAACAGTAAGGAATTTAAATCTTAACATTTATATTATATATAATTATACTTAATTAAATCAATACATTTAGAATTGAGATAGTTTTTTTAACGTATATGTTATTAACAATAGAATGAGAAAGCGAGAAGGCAAATGAATGTCACCTGTGGTCTTGATCAAAGGAGTGAGGAAGATAACCTTACCCTCTCAAAATCTAATTTTTTTCCCTTAAAAAAAATTAAAAACATTAATATTTTTAAATTAAATTATGCCTTTAAAATTTGCTTGATTAATTGTCTATAAATGACTGTTTATTTTTACATTTTAAAATAAATTAAAAAATTTTGAAATTTTTTATTTTTTATTAATTTTAAATTAATATATTTTTAATATTTTTTAATTATTTTAATATATTGATATTAAAAATAATTTTTAAAAAATAAAAAATTATTTATAAAATAATTACAACCACACTTTAAATAATCCTATAATATGAACGACATTACCAACGGCCACTACAAATTAATAAATTTAATTCTCTGGCAGCACTTGTTAAAGTTACCTCGACATAGCTGTCTTCGTAGGACTACTTTGTTGCAGTGCAAATGTCGCGATATTAGAATACATGGATAAAGAAAATTTTATAGAATAAAAAGAGTAAAAAAATATATATAACTTTCCTAGATTTATTTCTTAGTTTGGTTTTTACAACTTTAAAATTATTAAAAAAAATCAAAGTTTTTATAAAAAAACAAATGATAAGAGAAATTACTCGTTTAAAAAACTGACATAGCCAACCCATGTTCTTTCATTGTCATGTATATACAGATTGGAGGAGATTCCATCAGATTTTTTTATATGTATCCTTTTAGACCATTATGTTATGGAGTTAATGCATGTTGTTCTAAGCAACCTCTTCAATTATTAAAATATATTTCAGTAACATCGAGGGAGTTACTCAAAATTTCAACTGCTACTAATTTCAAGATTCCAGTAAGTGAGTGGGAAGTTTTTTAGATCAGAGTACTCCTGAAAAATTATAATTTTCCATTGTCTCATAATTATCTCATAATTATAATTTTATTTTCCATTGTCTTGCCTAATGGATTAAGAGGAGTACTCCTGAAAAATTAAATTAATAGCATTTTGTTGTTTCTTAATGGGCATGTTTAGCCTTTGTTTTTCTTTCTTTTCCTTTTGTATTCTAAATTGTCCTCGGTTGTCATCTCCTTAATGGTGCTATTTCGCTCAAATTCAGCTAAAAAGACAAAATATATACAAACATGCATAAACTCAAGTTTAGCAGATTTATATAATTAGAAGGCCAACAAGTCCAAGAATCCATAAAACACCAACGACAAACAAAAGATACAGCCTTGTCTTCACACTACCAAACCTCTAAACTAAATTTCAAAGTGGTAAAAATAAAATGGAGAATAACGTAACCATGCAATGAGATCTCGGCCTCCTCGAAAGAGAGCTCCCTCGTGAGAAAAAGAATTGAATCATAGATTCCCAGAATTGAACTAGCTTCTGCCTACCTATAACTAGGTTATATATACAAATTTTGGGTGGTTCAGCCTGTGCATTGAAAGGAAATTTCTTTACCAATACATATACCAAGTTCAATAACTATATGGGTAAGTTTACGTTTCAAAAAAAATGTTGGTGGGTTTGGAATGTTATACATATATAGTTATAGATAGATAAATCTAGTTGTCTAGCTCTATATGGGTACGTAGCTATGACTGTGTGATGACGAATAGATTGATAGAGATTTCACCTCGTTGTTGATTGTGGCTCTTGGCCACAGGATCGATCTATGGCCTGCCTTTGTATCTCTTCAAAATTCCCATTTGTTTTTTTGTGTGGTAAAGTTCAACTGAGGTTTATGCATGTTGTATTTTGTACATGCTGGAGTTCACCCACCAGCATCCATCTTAATTTTTATTTTCAATTGCCAAAATAAGAGTCAATGTGCCTTTTCGAACATTTCTCAAGTAGTTGCTCATAGAAAATTACAAACATGACATGCAAGGATTCTTAAGATGAAATTATAGATGGTGACATTTCAACAACACAAAATTAAATCCAAGGGCTGCCGACCTTCTCTTGGTGAAGGAAAAGTAGCTGGAATTTTCTGATTTGAACTTTAAAAGTTAGTAGTTATGCATGTATTAAAAAAAATTCTAATGATTTGAACATCGAGTTCGAGTTCTATAGAAGTTTGGGCTGATTAAGTTAGCTTAGATTTATATTTTATTTAAAAATATAAAATTTTTTTATTTTGATTCAAAGATTTTATTTAAAAATATATCTAAATCAAATTGATCCTATTGGAATCTTGAAATGTATATGACAAACATTCTAATTGTTCAAATAATAATCAATAAAATTTTTTTTAAAAAAATCATTCTTAATCATAATAAAAATTTTATTATAACTTTAAAGTATTTCAATAAGTAAATACTCTCATTTATTTTAAATTAAATATAGGTATTTTTTATTACTAAAATATTTTATTGAGTTAAATTAGAGAATTAATCTTGGCATGGGCTCATTCTTCTCGGGGAGGCGTTTTTCATACATTAATCTTGTGACATCTAAATCATATAGGTTATCATGGAATAAAAAGCCGACTAGGTTACTTCAAGTAAGCCCAAGGGACTTAACCATCTCGGTTCAGCTCTTCACTTATGGCCTTTATTTTATACCTAATTTCTATTCCTCTCACAGAAACGGGCCTATTTCCTCAGGTAAGACGTGCATGATGATGCTGTCAATTCTGAGCACATTAATACATTAGGACGACATGATTATTGTTTGACAGTATAATAATAAATATTTTTTTAAATGTATTTTTTATTTAAAAATAAATTTAAAAAAATTATTTTTAATATTAATGCATTAAAATTATTTTAAAAATTAAAAAAAAATAATTTAATATTTTTTAAAATAGATATATTTTTAAAATGTAAATACAATTAGAAAGTTACATAAAACTTATTTAATAACCATTTAGGTGGTGATTAAATGATAAAAACTTGGGATCAAAAAGTTTACTTACTTTGTAGTCTTAAGTTCAAGTTCTTAGTTGCTTATATAATGACCACTGGAAGTTTATATGGTCGTTAACTTCAGGGTCCGTGAGATTAATCATGGTGCACCCAAACTAGCCTAGATATCTATATTAATAAAAAAAACTGGTTTGATAGTGTAATTTTAAGTGTTTTTTAAATATTTTTTATATTAAAATATATATTAATGATATTTTTTATTTTTAAAAAAATATTTTTTACATTAATATATTAAAATAATTAAATATATATATTAAATATATTAAATTTTAATAAAAAATAAATGAATGAATTTTCTGGGTTCCCAGACATGCTCTTTAACTCGAGTTCAACAGACGAAAGTGCATCGAAAGTGACCAGAGACGGCAAGTATCTGTGCAGGCTTATTCCTATCCTCCAAATACAAGAGCCTCGGTCCTTCTCTTGGCCTGCTTAGCTCTTCGCACGGCCGATACCTTTGACATCTGCTGCAGGCTTTATCTTTTCTTTTTCTTATTTCTTTTTGCCTTTTTTTTATTTTTTTCTACACTCAAAAAAATAATTACAACTCACTTGTTTTTTATTTTTGATATATTTCTTAAATATTATTATTAAAAAATTATTTAAATTTTAGTATTTTTTAATTATTTTTATATTTAATATGAAAATAATAATACTAATGATAATTTGTCTTTAAGCAATTTCGATTGAAATCAGTTATTTATAATTAAAATGTTTCGATAATTTTAGAGCATGATTTTTATTAAATTTGTATTTTTTTTAAATTTCAATAATAGTAAATATTAGATATGGCGGGAGGCTGCCCTTCTCCTGAAAAAAATCTAAGGCCTCCTCGCTATCAGTGGTAAACAGGGCCCACGGTCGCAGCTGAATCTTCTGGTGTGAATATCGACAATTTTAGTATATTAATATTAAATTTAATCTTAAATTAGTATTAAAAAATCCATTCACGAACAAGTTACTAGCTTGTTTCTTTTTATCTTTCTCTCGTGCATTATTAAATTTAATCTAGTAATTCATCAACTTAAAACCTAATAAAATCAGATAATTAATTCATCTGAAACTTACTGACATTTATTTTTTTATATGAAAATATGTGTATATTGATACGATTAAATTTAATTATTTTAATATAAATGTCAATAATTATAATTTATATTTAAAAAAATTAAAATGGTATTACTTTAAATTTTCAAACGAGTATTCTAAATTTATAGGATTTAATGACTATGCATATTATATATAAAATATAACTAAAAAAATATTAAAAAAAATACTTTGAAAGCATGCTGTCATCATGCAAGTTTGTCTAATTAATGATACTTAATGATGGCATAATGAAATTCCTGACTCCATGTGAAGTTCAATGAATAAATTTGGACTTGACTAAGTATCTTTATTGAATGAATAGATTGAGATGTCCAATTACGTAGCAATAACGTCAACAATACATTACCTCTCGCGTGTGTTTTACGCGTTTAGATTTTCGAAAACAAGGCTAAACGAACTTCACGTTCCAAACACGCGCCTACAGCGAGAACATAATTTTATGTCCCTCCTGGTTCCCAATGATAAAGGCAGGTTTTTAACTAAAGAGAACAAAATGCATTAAATGAGGCCTCTGCTTTTTCTTCACTCTCTCTCCCGACCTCATTAACTACCACCACCAACTAGTAGTGAGGAAAAGTCCATTCTATCCTCGTTTATTTAACATTATTAACTAGCAAGGTTTTATGCCCAGTTTACCGGGCGAGCCTCGCTTGATGTAACGATGGGGTGAACATTTTCAAATTGCCGCAGAAGTTAATTTAAAATTGTTTTTTAATGAAAGATATATTAAAATAATATTTATTATTTTTAATATTAATATATTAATATGATCAATAAATATTAAAAAATATTAATTTAAATTGTTTTAAAAAATAAAAATATTAAAAAATATAATTAAACCACAAGCAATCATAACTTTTTTTTTAAAAATAACAATAAAAAAAAATCATAGTGAAAGAACACTAGCCAACTTGAGATATTAGTAGTGGATTTGGCATATCATAAAAAAAAATATTATTTTAAAAATTATTTTAAATAAAAATAAATTTTTTTAAAAAATAATAGATTATCTTCAAGTATATTAAATTTAACTAGATTAATTTTCATCTTATACAATATAAAACTTAATTTGAGCTAACTCAAATCATATATTAATTCATAGTTATTGTAAAACAGAATAATTATATATAATATCATGTATTAATTTATTATATAATTTAATAAAATATTTTGTTGATATTATAGTCAAAATAGAGATTATATATCAATGATAAATAAATATGGTATGAATATCAGAATTATTTTATATATATATATATATATTAGATTTCTGTAAATTTTATTATCATTAATTGATATAAATATGAATGTTAATAAATTAATTATAACATATAATTTATACATGATTAACTTCTTGATATTGAAGTTTTACCCATAATTATATATAAAACCCACCACAATTCACTTTGTCATAATCATAGATAACTTTGTTATTTAAAACTCATGTCATATATTTAATATTCTTGATTGTTAGCATGACTTTATGTATATTTAAATATCTAATTAATTTTGATTGATAGATAAATAAATGTAAAAATATTTCTTATCATAAAACATACAGTAATGTGTTTTTATGAGAAATTAGATATTATAGTAATTAATAATCCACTTGCGTGGTAGTATTGTAATTTGGTCATAAAAGGAGTGATTTATGGGAAATTTCAAATTAAATGCACATATTGGAGCAATTACCAATTTTTAATGGGCTTCATTGATTCCAGCTTCTCACTATTTATTACTTCCATCTTGCATCGTCACTCCATGCTTCTCTTATCTTTTCCGTCGTTGATTTTGCACCTGATAAATCTCGTTCTCTCTCCCCTCTCGACAAAAGGGCTAGAGAAAAAAGGTTAGACATGGTAGCAGATGTCAGCTCAATCGTGAACAGTACTAGAAATTCAGAGATTTTGATCACAAAAGACTTGCTTGGAGGGTTTTCAAAGGTTGCTAACAAAGATTTGGATCTGGACTTACAAGTCACAAAAACTTGGGATGCTCCTCATGATTCCAAGGTATGTGTTTATTTCCTTCCTTTTTATATCCAAGAAATTCAGATGTCTTGTTAGTTTCTTTGATTTTGATGACCAGTTTTTGCACAGAATTTAGGCTGTTGATAATTATTTTTTTAAAAAAAAAAAACAGTGTTGAAGAACTGAACATTCTTGTTTTGTCAGTGGTCAGAGAATTTATTTATTTTTATTTTTTTTGGAGAAATCTTAAGCCATTTTGTTGAAGTAAAAACAAATTGTTGATGAGCTGGGGTTTCATGCAGTCTTCGGGGAAGGTGTACTCACAGAGATGTACTTCTGTAAGCTCGCCATTACCATCCAGTAACAGCATGAAGCACCACAAACAGAGAACTACCCAAGAATCAGAGGTTCAAGATTCTAAGCTTCCACCATTAACGTTCCTGGAAGAAAGTTGCCTGGAATTGAAACTTGTACCGTCGAATCACTGTCAAAGCGTGTGCACGCTTGACAAGGTAAAATCCGCTTTGCAAAGAGCAGAGAAAGAGACCATGACTAAGAAGAGATCTCCTCCACCACCAAACCCACGAACCAGTGACATCAAAGAAGACAGAAATGGCACTGCATCCTCTTCAACAGGAGTGTTCGCTGCTGCTTGTCCTGGTTGCTTGCTCTATGTGATTACTTTGAAAACAAATCCCAAGTGCCCTAGCTGCAACTCTATCGTCCCATCCCCATCGGCTACAAAGAAGCCCAGAATTGACCTCAATGCTTCACTTTGATCTTGCAACCATGGGGATCAAGATTCCCAGATGAGGAGAACTAGTCTAGTGCTAGGTACTAAATACTTCCAAATTATTATTTGTGGATGAAAAAAATAGGTTATCCTGTTTATATGTTGTAGGCCAGCCTAGGATTAGGTGAATTAACCACCGGTAATTGTCTTGGTGTTGAAATTCTTACAAGAAGTTAAATAGATTTAAAGCAATACCCTGTGCCTTGTGGATCAGTCAATATAATTAATGCGATGAGCCGTTATCTACCACCAGCTCTTGGCCTTGAGACCATTTGTTGTTCTTTCGGAAAGGTTTTGAGGCTACGAAAAATAAGTCCTCCATTGAATGGCTTTCATAAATGCTTTAAAAGAAATTATTAAAGAGCTTCCTGTGAGTTCCACGCTTCTTTTGCATGGGATTCGCGAGCTCAGCCGGGGGAAAACGAAGAACTTCACCGTCCTCGGTAGCCATTAACTCTCTCTTGCCATTTTCACTGATGCCGTCAATAAATTGTTTCATCTTTTTCCATTTTAGACGGCACAGTTAATAAATCCACTTTGGATGGTTCTACCAGTTCCTGAGGCTCTTGTGGCAACTAAACGCAGGGCACATTTATTTTATTCGTGTAATAAGCCAAGTTGTCTCCCCATCTACGGCCTTTTTATAGATTCATCTTGGATTGGCTATATGATCAATTGCGTGTTTCACTCAATGACATTTGTCTAGTGTACTCGAGAAATAGAGCCCTGGATTTTTTTTGTTTTTTATTTTTTATTTTTTGTACGGTTTCAGTAAAGATCATTTTATCAGAGTAATCAGACAAAAAAAATTCATTTAAATAATAATAATAGTAATAATAGTTGTTGGAGGTGAAGATGAATGATTTCTTTTGGGTATGATCATATAACAGCTAGGACCCGATGATGAGAGCATGATCCGATAAAATTTTGCTGTTTCACTCGAATTATATGCTTAAAAGAATGATTAATATGAATTGAAGGGATTTAAGGGATAATGTTGATCTCTGCAAATTGATCGAAGATAGACGCTCTTAGCAGGGATGAATTTAAGGGATAGTCAAAGGGTGCCGAAGTTTGAGAGTTTTCTATGCACTTACAAAAATTTCAAAGAATATTTTTTTTTGCAAGAATAATTTTTAGAAATCATAATTACATGTTATGACCACTCATGCTTATAAAACATGCATTCGTCTCTATTAGTTGTAATTAAAAAAAATGATAAAATTAGTATTATGGTTAAACATGATTTGATTTAACAAATAAATTAAGAGTTGAGTTGTGTTTGTGTTTTGAAAAGTCATTTTTAAGAAATTATTTTTTAAAATTTTTTTATATTTTTTTTGTTATTAGAAAAATTAGTCAATGAAAAATACTTTACATTCAAATAAAAATTTAGCTTAGTTTCATGAAAGTATTTTCCTAAAAAATTTAGGTGCAAAACACTTTTTGAAAATTATGAAAAATTTAGAAATATCATATCAACTAATCAAATTTAGTCATCAAAATTTTGATTGATATATATATTTTATTTTGAATATTTATTTTTTAATTTCATCTCTTAAAATTAAATTTTTATATTAACTTTGGTTTTCATTTCTATAATTGTTATTTACTTTTTTCTTATAATTTTTTCATTAAAATTTTTTATCTATCAAATTTGATTCTCATTCTTTTAATTGTTACTTATTTTATTTGAAATAATTTATAAAATATTAATTATTATTATTATTATAATTTCTTCATCTTTTATTTTTTTTATTTTTTAGATTAATTTGATCTCTATTATTTTTATTATTATTAATTTTATTTGAGATAATTTATGAAATTATATTTTATTCTCATTGAAATTTTTAATTTGTAAGATTAGTTTCTCGTAATTTTAATAAACTTAAAAAAATAAAATATTAATAATTATTTTTCAGCTCAGTTTTCTTCACATAACTAAATAATAGAAAGTATTTTTCAACTCATTTTTCATTACATTATCGAATATTAAAAAATAATTTATTTTTAAAAAAATTTACTTTCTAAAAAAAATAGTTTTTAGCAAACAAACTCGACCTTAATCCAAATGAGATTAGAAAAAAAAATAAAGATTGAAATTAAATATTTTTTTAAAAAAATAAAACATTATTTTGATTGATTTGAATTAATTTATTTAACTTATGATTTGAGATTTGAGTTGAATTTAATTAATTTTGTTTTATTTTTTAAATGACTTGCAATTTAAAGAGAAGGATACTTGAATATCCTTGTCAATTGTTAAGCTAAACTCGTTAGGTTGATGGTCAATTACTTCTAATGAAACCAGGGAAAATCACCTGCGAAGCAAAAGCATTAAAAACATTGCACCTCCCGCGAATGTCCAGTCGTATAACATAGGTGGTCCAACGCTGACGTCAGCACATCATTTAATGAGCCACGTCAAGATCAAGCACTTAAAGGTAGAAAATCTCAACTCAACCTTGGACGATAACTATGCCAGCGTCTCTTCATGACACGTGTCTCTGTATAATTGATCCGGCATTTAATGGTTCTTCCACTCATGCGCCACACGTCAAATGTTTCGGTGGCTGTCATTAATGAGGCTGTCGTTTTAAGCGAGTCAAGGACGAAACTAATTAATGAGTTGATTTTTTGAAGTGAGAGAAGGCGTGGACAATCAAGGCAATGCATTAATTGAGCTGCACGTCGTTTTGTAAGTTGTAACTTGACAGGGCTGGCTGTTTTTTGTGCAGTGCCGCGACAAAAAAAATTGAAATCGGTATTGGACAGTGCAATTAAATCAATTAATTAGACAAATGAAAGAAAAAGAAAATAAATTTTGCACGGGTCACTACTTGACTTGACAGTCCTTTCGGTTTTTGTTTTTTATAGGATTCTAAAATTTTATTTTTTCATGTTTTAATTTATGATTATTTAGAGGGCAAAAAGAAAAAACTATTTTAGTTTTTTTTATGATTTTTTTTCCACTTTCAAACACACATAAAACATAAATATATTATTTTAATTTTTTTGTTAATTATCTGTGATAATCATAAAATGTTTGGTTTTTAAAATAAATAATAATTCCAATATTATGTCTATTAAGATAAATAAGAAATATGTTAATAAAAAAAATTATGTAATGAAAAAAAACTAAACAATTATATTTTTATATTTAATAATAATAATAAATATTTTTTCAATAATAAAATAAATAATCAAACAAGTTTAGATATTCAAGTCTAACCTTTAAATCCACACATGCTTAGCGTGTTATTAGTTAGTCAAGTGCTAAACTTGATATTTTTATTTTTTTATATTATTTTTATTCTTTAATTTTCATATTATTTTGATACTATTATAAATTTGTATTTGTGTCTTTTTAACTATTGTGTACTGATATGAAAGCAACAATACTGTTAATAAATTATTAGTGAAAATTATATTTAAAATATTTTTTATTTTTAAAATTTTTAAATAGATTTTGAAAATAATTCTATTACATTTATAATTTTTTTCACTTTCAAAGACACATAAAATATAAATATATTATTCTAATATTTTTTTGTTAATTATCCGTGATAATCATAAAATGTTTGGTTTTTAAAATAAATAAAAAATATGTTAATGAAAAAATTATGTAATGAAAAAAATCTAAAAAATTATATTTTTATATTTAATAATAATATTAAATAATGTTTCAGTAACAACTTTATTTTTTTTTACATTCAAGATTTTTTGGGTACCCACATCACATCACGAGCATTCAATCTAGTTTGATATCCGTGCATGGTTCATTGATTTGGATGAAATTAAATTACATAAATTAAAACGGTATTTTATAAATATAAACGTGTTTTTGTTTTATAAAATAATAATTATTTTTGTATTTCCAATGAGTTCTACAGTGAGTTCTTGATCTGGGTTCCAGTTTTGGGTTCCAATGCAGGCTTAGCTAAGACTGTTGGACATGAGCATGTTCTTACAGGAATAGGTCCAGATCTATTGGACTCGCTGTTGCAGCGTGCTGACGACTGCATACTTGGGCTTCAATACACTAGGTTAGGCTTATAACACAGCCCAGATAGGGAATTGTTGTTTTCCTTCACTGTAATCTCCTCGAGTATTTATTCATGAAAAACTGTGATTTATTCTTTATTCACTGTAATTCGTTATGCAGATCCAATAATTTAATTATAAAAAATTCAAGCATTTAGTATCATCTTATTGCTAGTTTATTAATAATTAATGTATTGACAAATTTTATATATAACTTATTAGTTTAAAAAGGTTTGTAAATGGAAGCGTCAAAGATACAATAATAATGTAACATGTATAAATTTAACATAATAACAAATTCATATGACGTAAGTTTAGCTTTATTTTTAAATTCAATTTTTTTGAGCTTATTTATGTTATAAGGTAAAATATTTATGTACCTGGTAAAATCTCAAACCCAACCCTTTTAACCTTAGTTGTTTGCGAGATCAAGTACTTGTGAGTTAACAAAAAAAACATTCTTAACTCCATTAAGTTGGGCTCCACAATGAGCCCAAATCACCTATAAATCTAGTAAAATATCACATCTAACTCTCTTAAATTCTCCCCTCACTAGTGCAAGCACCCATGATTCTAGCAAGTTATCGAACCCAACTTATTTATGCTTAATTTTACACTAAGTTTAGGTATTTGTGAGTTTAAAAAGTTGTCAGCTTCGCTCTTATTTGGATTACACATTGATCTAAGTAACTATGAGTATAGTAAGTTATCAAATCTAAAATTGTCTAGCTCAGCAACATACCAAGTCCAACTGCAAAAAAATCCAATAATATAGCAGACCCAAATCCTTTAAGTCTACGCAAGGCCCTGTTGCACATAAGTTAAACAAAATATCAGATCTTATAATAATTATTTCTCTACATCCTAGGTGTATAAAAATCCTTTAAAAACCGACTATGTTTTAATCTACATCAATACTATGACAGAGTTGTTTCTATTAACATTAAATGTTGTGTGCAAAATAAGATATAAAAGTCTTTTATGGCTCAATTGTTTGTTTATCGGCATTAATAATGTGTAAGGGCAATTCCCTTTAGCATTAATATTATGCAATAAGACACTTTCATTGGTATTAATGCTAATATGTAAATGACTTTTTTCTTACTCGGATATTAAAAAGGAAAATACTTTAACCCTTTAAATAGGATAATAAGGCTCAAAATACAAATGTTATAAACACCCGTCAAACCACCTAGGTAAAACAATTCATGATCTTTATTATTTTATCATGCATTCTAAAAGCATTTATTACACAAAATCTAGAAGCAAATGTCATTGTTCTTCAAATTTAAAGCTCTTATCTTCATTTATTTCAATCATTTACTATAAATCCATTGGCATAATCATTATAGGATCCCTAAACTCTCTAAAAAAAAACCGTTTTGCAGGAACTGAGACTTCTATCGCCAATTAACTGGTTTTCTTATCTCCATTAATGATATAATGACATGAATGTGTGATCATCTATTTTTTAAATATTCAAACTCTATCCTCAAGCATATTAGATCATAAAGGATCATCAATAATTAAAAAATACCATGTTACCAACTACACTTCACCTAGTAAGATCTGATATTACACAAAATAAAATAAAAAAAGTCTTAGTTGTTTAAGCTAGGATCGAATGATCCCACTCATATCGAATCACACCCCCTATAAGTTGTTTGATATCCTTACACATGCACATTTATCAAAGATTTTTTTAGCTTTATGAAATCAAAATAACATTGTGCACGATCCACTATGTGTGACATATTTTCTTTGTAGAACATTAATCTCTTCACAAATAATATAATGAAGTATTATAATTAATAACAAGAACAAATATTCTTTACTGGTGACACAACAACAAATAAATTAACTTTTTTGTTTTTTAATTCTCCATCATTGCATCATTATTCATAATATAAATTAATATGACCAAGGTGTATAGATATCTTGGGTCACCTACAAACATTCAAGCTATTGAAAAATATTCAAGAATTACACTCGAGTTCATTCAATCACATATTTTTCATGATATTTATTTTAGTTTTCTTTTTTATTTGTTAATTTTCATTTTATATTTATTTACTTAAAGCATTGAAGTATCTTTGTTTTAATATGATACTTATTTGTGCTGTAATAATTAAATCCAAAGATGAAACCTATATTAAGCCCACACATTCATGTCCAACGCAATTATGAAAAACCCAATTCAATTCTAAAGTTTTCATAACTTCATAAAGATCCAATCCTTTTTTTATACACATGTAGCTAAAGACTAGTTATTGATTTGAAATTAAGGAATTGATAAACTTTAGACAAAAGCTAGGTCGTATTTTGATATCGTTTCTATTAAATAAAACTTAAGGAAGCTTTTAGCAATGACCTATTACTTTATATACATGAATAAATGAATTTCATCATCTCATTTAATCATGGTTGCCTTTAATAATTTTATGTGATTGTTCTAGCTTCATATAAAATTTAATTATGAGATTAATTCTTTCATAGAAATATGATGATATTATCAAAAGATGTTAAGTGACCATTAAATTTATTTTCGATGTATCGTATGATATCAATGATAGAGATTCAATCATATTGGCCTAAATATATGTGTTATTGTCATGATATAAATTTGAAATAATATTAACACATGACAAGAAATGATGTTTCGGGTAAAAATAAATTTAGTAAGAAAAAAAAAATTAATCAATTTTTACAAGTGGATAATGAATTTTCCAATTCAACTTGCTTTGGTAAGCAACAAACACTCAATGGTCGAATATTTTTTGGTAAATCCAAACACTATAAATTATTTTCAAAATGTTTTTTTATTTGAAAATATATAAAAATAATATTTTTTTTATTTATGATATTAGCACATTAAAACAATAAAAAACATCAATTCAAAAAATAATTTAAAAAAACGATCCAACTATACAAACAAACATACTCTAAACACATATTTTATACAATGAGAGCTCGTAAACAACTATAATAAAATTTACAATTATGAAAATGACTTAATAAATTAAATTAATAAGGCTGTGATTTGGAATCTTATTATGATAGAGTTTTAAATAAAATTAATTTTGACATTAATTTAACTAGATCATGTCAGTGGTTAACTTGATTCAAACCCATCTAGATTAAAATTAAGTAATCAAGAAATTTATAGAATAAAATAACATATATTTAGATAAAAAATAATAGATTTGATTTAATATGATAATTTAAAAAATGACTTGGCAATTCAGTAACCACTACTTTTTTGTATAAGACCTCGTATCGAGGTCGTGATTATAATGAAAACTTCATTGTAATCAAATGTTCAAACTCATCACATATAGAGATTTTTTCTAAAATATCTTTAATAAGAGCACATTATCATGGTAGGATCCGAACGGAGAAATTTTTAGTGATTAAGGAGTAATTAGTGGTGCTTTGTTAGTTATTTAATGAATTAATTTTTTTTAAAAAAAAATATTTGCAAATAGGAAAGATAAATTCTAAAAGGTGATATGCTTATCATTTTTTTATGAGTCATAGTTTTCAACCTCTTTATCCTTTTTATATTCTTTTTTTTTTTCAAGATGAATCTAAAAAATAACTATTAAAATGCTAATAATTACTCCACCAACACCACAAAATAACTATTAAAGTTATCATAAAAAAATATTTTATTCCATTTTAATTTATTTGTTATTATCATTGGTAGTGGTGATATTTTTGTTATTATAATAATGAAAATACGTTGTCTATAATCCAATTTTAGGTCTAGATCATGGGTTGGTCATATTAACTTAAACTAATCTGGTTCAATGAAAATGATGTATTTTTAATTTTTTAAATTAAAAATAATATCATTTTATTTATTTTTAAATCAACTTAAATTTTGACAATATTATGTGTTAATCTATTAGATTAATCAAGTCATATTTAATCAACCTTTAAATAATTTTTTGAATCTCAATCAAAATTAAGACCAAGACCAGAAATACAGGTTAATGAAGCTATGAATTGACTTGTCGGCCAAATGAGTGTATTAGGAGTAATTATTACTATTATTATCTTGTGAAAAAAGAGAAATTTTATCTTTTAATAATAAACACTTAAAAAGCACCATAAAAGATATCAAGTAAAAGAATTAAATTATTATTTTTGAAATATTTTTTGATTTTAATGCATTGATATTCAAAATAAAAAAATTTAAAACATATTCTAATATATTTTTAATTTAAAATTACTCTTTAAAGAATATCACATAACAAAAATTCAAAACACACATTAGGCCCTTTTTGTTTGATAGAAAGTGGTTATTTAGAAATCACTTTTTAAATATTTTTGTTCTTATTTTCTATTAAAAAAGTTGATAAATAAAAATATTTTCTGGTCAAAAGAAAATTTAACTTAGTTTTCATGAAAGTGTTTTCCTTTTATTTTAGACGGAAAATACATTATAGAAGTTGTGAAAAATTTAAAAATATAATATTATTTGCTAATTATATTAAATTTGGTTCTTAAACTTTTGATTACTATATATATATATATTGTTTTGAATTTTTTTTTAATTTTAACATTTGAAATTTGACCTTTATATTAACTTTAGTTGTTGTTATTTGCTTTTTTCTTGTCATTTTTTAATTAATATTTTTATTTATAAAATCCTTAATTTTTTATTGTTACTTATTTTATTTAAAATAATTTATAAAATTTTAATTTTAATTATTTTAATTTCATCATCTTTTAATTTTTTTATTTTTTAGATTTGATATCTATTATTTTTATTTTTATTTATTTTATTTAAAATAATTTATAAAATTATATATTTTTAATTTCATTTTAATTTTAATTTTAAATTTTTAAGATTTATTCTTTATTATTTTAATAAACTTGAAAAAAATAAAACATTAATAAGTTATTTTTTATAACATAACTAGATACTAAAAAATAATTTTTAATTTATTTTTATAAAACTATCAAATATTATAAAATAATTTATTTTTCTAAAATTAACTAGAAAAAAAGCCAACTTTCTATCAAATAAATATAACCTAGGTGACAAAAATTTCTTAAAAAATTGTTAATTTTAAAAAACAAATAGTGTTAATACATCAAAATCTCGGTGAGGCCGGGGCTGCATGTACTTCAAGATAAATCATGGGATCACCATCCGAACGACAGCCATAAATCACACCGAATCCCATACGAATCCAACGGCTGAAAGAGTATGCAGCAGGGCCATCACTGTGCAGTCCAATGATAGAGAATCATCCATCACATATAGGCACACCTGCTCCCTCAGAGCTTTTGTTTTGGACCCCACCTCTCAGGTCCCTCCAAGAATTACTCTGCTCAACCACAACAAAAATACTGTCAAGAACAAGCACAAGCCCACGCGCCAATGAACAGCAACAACCCCATTTCCCGTGGGATCTATTTGCTTGGTGGAAAATACCTTAAAAATGATATATTTTCAATGTTTAGCGTTTTTTTAAGTAATTTTTATAAAAAAATTATTTTTTTAAAAATTATTTTTTATATTTAATAGTTTTATAAAAATTATTTTTTAGTTTTTAATAAAATCATTCAAAATAAACTAAAAAATAATTTATTTTTTTCTCAAATCTTATAGATGAAAAAATTAAAGAATAGTTTTTATAAAAATTAAATTTTATATTTTATTTTAAATAAAAAATTAACAATAAAAAAATAGAAATTGAATCTAACAGATAAAAAAGTTAAAATATAATAAAATTTTAAAAATAATTTTATAAACTATTTTAAATAAAATAAATAATAAAAAAATAAAGATTAAATCTAATAGATAAAAATTTCAATAAACAAAATAAGAGAAAAACAAATAAAAATTAAAAAATTTAATACCAAAATTAATATAAAAATTAAATTTTAAGGAATAAAATTAAAAAATATTAAAAAAATCAAAATAAAATATATAAAAATAAAAATATTGAAGACCAAATGATATAATTAACAAATAAAAATGTATTTTTGAAATTTTTCTTGTTTTCTACAAGGTATTTTTCATAGAAAAATAAAATAAAAATAATTTTTATAAATCAATCCAAATTGTTTTGACTAAATAATATTTTCCTTTAATCAACTTTTCTAATTCTAAACAAAACTTGAAAAATTTAAAAATGGATTTTTAAGGAATTAATGTTCATAAAATAAATGGGATCTAAAAATTATATAACTTTTGCTATTATAGTTTTAAAAATTAAATTTAAAATAAATATTTTTATTTATGATTTAAAAATTAAATTTTAAAAAATAATGTTTGGTTAAAACTATTGTGAGATAAATTTTTGCATTCAAAATAAGTTAAAAGCAAGTCCTCATAAATAAATATTACATTATTTTAGCTTATAAAAAACTAAAATTGAAAACATTATTTATAGAGCTTAATATAAAAAGCAAGACTATTTAGCTAATAAAACAACCTTTTTTACATGGCTTTATAAAAAATAAATGCTTTTATAATATCAAATAATCTCTTGTATTACATAATGATAATAATAAAACATAATAATAATATTGGTTTAGTATAATGATTTATATCATCAATAATATAGAGAATAATGATGATAATAAATTAGTAATTTTAAATGCTTGAGATAAAACAGATGTTTGTACCTTTTAAAGTTTTGTATATAAAATAAAATCTGTAAAAAATGGTAAAACGGATAAATAAAAAAGGAAAAATATGTTTTATTTTGTTAAAAATAAAATAATATCCAAATAAAAAAGGAAATTGGGTTAATGGATTAAATTATAGTAAAATGGGAGTTAGGGAAAATCCCCTCTCCTCCCATCAACCGTTACCACGTGCAGTAAATCACCCCACACCGCGCGTCGAAAAACCTCCAAAATTCAAAAACTTGCAACTCAAAATACCTCCCCCCTCTCTCTCATGATTTTTGATTCACCAAAAATAAAATAAAAAAAAACTTATCGTTGCCCCTCTCCTCGCCACTCCCTTTCTTCACCTTGATTTTGTCACTTCCTCTCTCCCCGCTCTCGCCGGCGGGTGAAATTAAAAAAAGATTCAAAATTAAAAAATCCGGCCATAGATCTAAATCTTGTAGAGAGGAAAGAAAATGTCGGAGGAAGAAAAGTTGTTAAAGGAAGCAAAGAAATTGCCATGGGAAGATCGGTTGTTACACAAGAATTGGAAAGTTAGAAATGAAGCCAATATCGATCTGGCTTCTCTCTGCGACTCGATTTTCGATCCGAAAGACTCCAGACTTCGTGAATTCGGTTTGTTTTCGTAAAATTTTTAGCTTCAGATCCGATTGATCTGTGAAATGCGGATTCGGTTTCATGCGTTTAGTGTTTTCGTGACTGTCGTTTTGTGTTTTCGTGCTTAGCTCCGTTGTTTAGGAAAACGGTTGCGGATTCGAATGCGCCTGTGCAGGAAAAAGCGCTTGATGCTTTGATTGCCTTTTTGCGTGCTGCTGATGCGGATGCTGGAAGGTAGGGTTTGATCGTATTTAGTTGTTTTTTTTTGGCGTTGGTTTTGTAATATATGTGGTTTGTGCGTAGGTATGCGAAAGAAGTGTGTGATGCGATTGTGGCTAAGTGTCTTACGGGGAGGCCAAAGACAGTGGAGAAAGCGCAGGCGGCGTTTATGCTGTGGGTGGAGTTGGAAGCTGTGGAGGCTTTTCTGGTGGGTGATTTTATGGTTTTTGGATAACGAGTGAAAATGTGTGTTGGTTTTAATTTATTTTTTCAGGATAGTTTGCTGAGTTTATGGAAATTATAAGTGAGGTTTACAATTTTTTTTTTTATGCTTTCCTAAAATGGTAGTTGTATTTTGGTTGCTAGGTATTAGTTTGTTAATTAGTTATAGGATTGAATGAGAGCTTTGTCTGTGATTTCACATATCAGTGTAATGGCTAACTGTTCTTCAGTTGGTTTGTATTCTTCCGTAACTTATTAGCATAGTTAGGTGGATTTTTCAGCAAAGAGTTTTTGATGTTAAGCGGATATTTTGCGTGCTTTGACCATGCCAATCTACTGTTGCGCAGTGAAATTAGGTGCTGGTTTTGAATTTAGTTGGTAAATGCATTAGAAAATGATATTGGTCAAATAGCTGAGGAGTTGTAAGCATAACAGGTTAGACATATTCATTATGTAGAGACTGATTTAGTTGGGCGAGCTTGTACTTCTGTGGTTATTCATAAGCAAATCTTCAGAGCAGTTTCATATGAATTTAAACAATAAGCTAACTCCCATGGAAGCAAAATCATACTGCAAAGTTCTACAGCTGCACTTCTTATGGATGAACCCAACTAGATTGTAATTGAGGATATTTTGATGTTCTAAAGTAACTTAAGAGATGATTTTTATTCTAGGATGGACAATGGGGGCAAAAGTAGTGCTTTTGCAACTCTGTATGTAGAGTGATCTGATCCATATTAAGAATCTGTTAAAGGGGCAATGAAAGTTAGCCATGCACTCTACTCTGATACATCATAAGGACATAATTGAGAAAAACAGAGCAAGGAATGGTCAATGCAGTGCCTCATGTAGAGGTTACAATGGAGCTTGTTCAGGTTTACCTTTTTGCCTATATAGAGTTGGGGGTGCTTTCTGAAAACACCTTCCTTTATGTAATATTTTAAAACTTTAACTCGACTCATCTCTTTTGTTTTTAAAACTCCATAGAGTAGGAAAAAATTAAATTTATGTTTCATAAAGGCTGCACCGTACACCAAGGAGTCAGGTTTTGCAAATAAGGGAGTTCAGGGTTTAATCTTGGAGTGGGCAAGAATTTAATGTTTGAAACTTTGCATTAAGAATGAATATTGAAGCTGTACAAAAGTGATCAGAAGGAATTGTAAGAAAAAGAAGCAGAAAGAAAACAAATGAGTAGTGTCAGCACCTCTTCTTCTCTTGGATTTCACTTTTGCAAAAAATAATCCAAGATTATTCTTGTTCCTATATAATTCTCATGTTTATGAATACTCAGAACAATCCAGTTAGGTACGCATGCTTTTCAAACCGAAACAAATTATCAAAAGCTTTCCCTTTTTAGAAAAAGGTGCTCATATGGGCACCAGAATTTGTAAGGGTTCTCAACTGAGTAGGTTGGAGATCAAAATATGATTATGAAATGATAAATAATAGAGAACTCCTAACTCCTAACTCCATGAAATGATAAATAATAGAGAACTCCTAACTCCTAACTCCTAACTCCTAAGTAAATATTTATGGTACACTAAGCTTCATTTTTTAAAATTAAGGACCTTTCTTGTGGTTGTTTCATCCTGCTTTGGTTGGGAAAAATCAACTTCAAACCTCATAATCTCGTAGCATTAGAATTCATAGAACTTGCACAAGTAGGTAGGCTATAATGTTTCTTGAAACAGCTCGACTTCACTTGGAAAGTGGCACCTAGTTTCATAGTCTCTTTTATTGTGGATTGAAACCTCTGATTTTCAGTGTATCTCACTTTCTTTTATGCTGTGGTTATTTTGAAATGTGAATCGTTGCATGTGGCATTTCTTTTGTCATGCTTCAGGATTTTGTTGCATTCAGCATTTCTGTCATTTTCAATTTCTTTATTTTATTGTTCCTTCCTTCCTTCCTTCATGTATTCCATTCAATTTGGCATCCATGTTTCGTGGCTTGGTTTCTAGCTGTTGCTTGCGGTGGAGCTCTTTTGCTCACCAAATGCTCAGAATTTATTGCTGGAATGGAACTAGTTATTTTGTGTAAGATTGTTACAAGTGCTTGGTGTTTGTAGGATGCAATGGAGAAGGCAATTAAGAACAAAGTTTCCAAAGCGGTGGTGCCTGCAATAGATGTCATGTTTCAAGCCTTAAGGTTTGTAAGCAATACTTCTTGGTTGCAAAGCACTGATTCTTTTATTCATCCAAGTGTCTCTGCCGTTCTGTTCTCTTTGCTAATAGTGAATTTGGAGCCAAAGTTGTGCCCCCAAAGAGGATTTTGAAGATGCTTCCAGAGTTGTTTGATCACCAGGATCAAAATGTTCGTGCATCATCTAAAGGACTTACTGTTGAACTTTGTCGGTGGATTGGAAAAGACCCTGTTAAATCAATCCTGTTGGAGAAGATGCGAGATACAATGGTACAACAGATTTATTCATTAATTTGTATGACTTTGTTACTTCTTTCATTTTACCTAAATATTATAACAAACATTTCTTTTCTCCTCCTCCTCCCCATGTTCCTGCATGAAGAAAAAAGAATTGGAGGCTGAGCTTGTTAATGTTACAGGGACAGCTAAGCCATCCCGCAAGATTAGGTAAATGTAGCCAGGAACCTTTTTCCACTCTTTTCATGCGTTTTGCTAGGAGTACTGTAGTTCTCCTGAGATGTTTCATTAGGATCTGGGCTCATAGTCTGCCAACATAACTATGCTTTGAATTGATCATATGCTGTTCTGTCATTGTGATCCTTAGATTTACACTTCTGTTCTTTTTACACCCCACCAATTGCCCCTTGCACACATACTGTTCTTCAGTGATTTTTCTTCTATACATTGGATTGAAATTAATAATGGAACATGATTACAATTATTAAACCTATCTGCATGTTCCCAATATTCTGTTGCTTAAGCAATTTTATGCTTCCAGGAAATCTACATTTAACCTTCCTTTACCAATTAGTTTAAAAATAAGATAAATCTTGTTGAGGTTTGTTGTGTCATACTTCGGTTGGAATGTAGAATTAACATGTGTATGTGATCAGATCTGAGCAAGACAAGGAGCCAGAGCCAGAAGGAGTATCGGAAGTTGCAGGTCCTGGTCAATCCAAAGAAGTTGCTCCTGATGGTATGTGATTTAACTTGCTCCCATAATATCTGAATCTTTCATTCAATTGACTAACATGCTAGTACTTGGACATGTTCTGATTGTCAGCTCCTCAAGAAATAGATGAGTATGATCTTATGGACCCTGTTGATATTTTATCACCCTTGGAAAAATCTGGATTTTGGGATGGAGTGGTCAGTGCTCCTGCTTCTTGTTTTCATTTTTTTAGTATTTTGGATATCTAACTTTATTGTTATCATTTTCTAAATATGCCTGTTTTGCTGCTTGCTGCTTACTGCTAAAGTGTAACAATTTGTGTCTACCTCTTAGAAAGCTACCAAATGGTCAGAAAGGAAGGAGGCTGTTGCAGAGCTGACGAAGCTTGCTTCCACAAAGAGGATCGCACCTGGTGATTTCTCTGAAGTTTGTCGGACATTGAAGAAGGTATTTTTATTTTCCTTTAAGTTGGAACCTCCATTTTAAATTGTCTATAATCATCTCCCTTTTTATTGTCACTATATCTGGGGCTATTTTGTCTTCTTTGTGTTCCTTACTTTTTTTGTTTTTACTTTATTAGTTTCCTTTCTGATGTATGAATACTATTGTTGAGAAAGCTTATTTTATTTGGTGACAAATATTTTACTTGATTCTGGAGAAGTGAATTTGTTTGGTCAATTTGTGGACAGGATAAGAACCTTCATAAACCAAATATTATTAGAAAAAATATTTTTGAAGTATGGTGCCAAAACACATACACGTTACTAGCTGTACATGAAGGTTTATTATGAGGTTACATAATTTGGTTGATGAAATTCTTCTATTTGGTTGATGAAATTCTTCTGCTTGTCCCTTTCCCTTTTCTTTTTAAGCTTTGGTCTAACCTGAATGGAATCAAATTAAAAATTTCTTAATTGTTTTCTAAGCACAAGGATCTGATTAAGAAATTTTCCATGGAGATTATGGTATGCTTTTCCTCAATAGCAATTGAATACTACTGAGTTTCATGATGTTAACTTGAACCTGGTACTAAACTTGGAACTCGTAGGATTACAAATGCATTTTTGAAATTTGTATGTTACTGGTTTAAGGTGTCCAGACAGACTTCAGAGTGACTTTTCAGTACGATGCTTTTCTTATCCTTCTTGACTTATCTGTGATCCATTTTACCACCATCTGTATAATCATTTCATTTTGTTCCCCTATTAGAAGAGCTTCACCATGTTTTTGCCTGCAGCTTATTACAGATGTGAACATCGCTGTTGCAGTTGAAGCCATACAAGCTATTGGAAACCTTGCGCGTGGTCTAAGATCCCATTTTTCTGGCAGCTCTCGGTTCTTATTGCCTGTTTTGCTTGTAAGTGCCATATACACTTCTGACACATTCCCATTTACTGAAGCTTTCAAACCTTGGCTATCTGGGTGTGTTGAACTGGTCTCCACAAGTGTGTCATCTTGGTGATAAGTGAGCTATTTAAGTTTATATTAGTACCTGTTTTAACAACGATGCATTTCTATTGTTTCATCTAATAGGAAAAACTGAAAGAGAAAAAACCTACTCTGACAGAGTCACTTACACAAACTCTCCAAGCGATGCATAAGGCTGGATGCTCAAATCTTGTTGACATTGTTGAAGGCAAGTTCCACCTTTCATTCCAAATAGTTCTATGGTCTGAGAGTTTTTTCTCTACCCTTTGCTTGAGCTGTTTGAGTCTAAGAGATTGGATTTCTTTGTTTTTTGTATTTGTTTTAACCAATTCCTCCAATTTTGTTGAATCTAGAATTTGATTTTGGTTGTCTCCATGAACTCATCAAGGTTGCATTACAATTCATAACTGACATGTGCATAAGAAAATAATAATTAAGCTTCTTTAGGAGAAAATACTGCATTTTCCATCTACTCTTAGTATCTTTTGTAATTACCATTTCTTTTCCCATATAGTTTGCTGTTGAATGTTGTTTATATTATTCTCCATTTCTTTTTTTGGGTACATATAAAAAAATATATGCCACTGGTGGTCCATGATTTACAGGGTTGAATACTTCTGATTCTTGATGATTTCTGTTACTGCAGATGTCAAAACAGCAGTGAAAAATAAAGTTCCTCTTGTGCGCTCATTAACTCTAAACTGGGTGACATTTTGTATTGAAACCAGTAATAAAGCTGTTATTCTGAAGGTGCATAAGGATTACGTCCCTATCTGTATGGAGGTCAGTGTATCCCTTGTTCTTATGCTAATGTTCTGACTGAAAATCGAAATCTTCACATGGCATCTTTGCTCTATTATAAGACTTTGAAGGAGAAATGGAAAATCCATTTTTACATTGTGAACTGGAACTGGCCTTTGGTTAAAGATTATTCAGGGGTCATCATCTATTAATTCTTTGCTAATGTTGCATGGAGCTCTAAGATATGCAGCTGTGGGAGCACACAGATTTTTTTTATAGGCAGCTGCTTTGCCTGCTTTTTTTTGTTTAGTTTGAAATTAAGTGATTGTATTTTGCAGAGCCTCAATGATGGGACTCCTGATGTGAGGGATTCTGCCTTTTCAGTTTTAGCGGCAGTAGCTAAGGTAGTTTTTCCATTTGAGAAAAATATTGAAAAGTTTTTGCTTCAAATTTAGCTACTATTATTTTTACTCTCAAATTGTTGGTTAGATGGTTGGCATGAGGCCTTTGGAGAGATCACTGGAGAAACTTGATGATGTGAGAAGAAAGAAGCTGTCTGAAATGATAGCAGGTTCTGGGGATGGTGTGGCAGCTGTGGCAACCTCTGGTGGGTACATCCATGTTCATGTTGCTATCACAACAATTAATTTAAAGTTGTTAATTCTTTAGCTATGTACTTGTTTTGTATTAAATTGGGCTGATCATGCTTGTTGTGCCATGGTCAGGTACTGTCCAAACTGCTCGTGGATGTATGTCTTCTGTTGAGGTTGGTTGAGGCATTCCTGTTTTTCAAACTTTATTATTTTGGTATTGTTATTTGATCATCTTTAGTATTTGTAACAATTCATCAATTACATTACAACTATAACTGTCTTATTTCCATTAGAAACTGTATTGAGCTGACTTCTAGAAAAGCTGTTTCAAACAGTAGATATGCTTTTTGTGTACCATGGAAGAGTGGCATTGGTTTTGAAATCTACAGCTGTGGTTAGTTCAGATTCTCTTTAGGGTGAAGGGCCCAATGTTTTGATGATGGTCCATTGTTGCAAGGTCACTAAATTAAGCGAGCATGATACAGCTGCTCTTCATTGGATGATAAAAGGGAAAAAAGATACACGCATGGAGTGTTTTTTTTTAAACAATAATAGTGTTCCTTTTGGCTAATTTCTTGTGTGCCTTGGTAAATTGTTCTTATTTCAATGGTTATCATGTTCACAGAAAAAAGTGATTTATCCATGTTTCTGCAACCTCATCTCAATATTTTTGCTATATTTCTCGTTGTTTATTTCTTAATTTCTTGAGTGTATGTTGTAGTTGTTTTATGTACCTCACTTCGGTTTCATGAAGGATGGTTTTTTCAATTTCATTTTATTCACCGTCATAAAAGTGTTGTAACTAATTTGCTTTTGCAGACATCAGAAAGCTCATTTGTTAAAAAGTCAGCAGCAAGCATGCTTTCTGGGAAGAGGCCTGCTCCAGCAGCTGTGAGTTTATTTTACCTTTTCCTTTTGTGTTTCTTATCAATCACTTGGTTCCACTCAAATGGACATTATCACAATGATGTTTCCTGATTGTGATATTGTTCCTTTTTTCAGTCCGCTAACAAAAAGGCAGCACCTACAAAATCAGGGGCCAGCAAGAAAGTTGATGGAGCTGGGCGACCAGAAACTTCACGGGCACTTGAACCACTTGAAGACGTTGAGGTGAGCATTCCTTTGTTTCTGAAAGTGCTCTTTGTTGATTGACATTTACATTCATAGTTTTTGATACATGAGTTGCTCTCTTTTTGATATTTGCAGCCAGCAGAGATGAGTCTTGAAGAAATTGAAACCAGATTAGGCTCTCTCATTCAAGCAGATACCATTTCTCAACTGAAGAGTGCAGTATGGAAAGAGCGGCTGGAAGGTATGCTATAATAACCTTTTGCCTGTTTCATGCGTGCATTAAAAACTGAAGGTTTACTAAGCTGTTATTTCTGCTATTCTGATGCATTTGCTTCCACTCAATTTCAAAACTGAAGGTTGTTTGGTTGTTTTGTCTATCTTAGGTTTTAAATGATCTTTTTTTCCACTATAAAAACTGAAACATGACTGCTAACTTCTATTAGTTTGATTTCAGTAATCTTGTCACAAGTTGCTAGGGACATTTAATTATTCTTTAGGGTGCTTCTCTGTGAACATGTTTTCTTCTAACATCAAGATGGTGAACTATAGTGATGATTTTTATGTAACTGTTCAGTAGAATTCACATACATACATCTACATGATATGTTGGTTCTAAGTAAATTCCTTAGATTTAGGTTTTTTCTTTGACTTGTATTTAAAGTTTATTTGGTTGTTTCTTTGTAAAATTGTTTTGATGCTAATTTCTGATGAGGATATGTATATGTATGCATGCGTGCATGCATATCCGTGTGTGTGGGAATTTGTATGGTAATTTCATCTTGTTGGGCATATCTATTTCTCGGTGAACAGAATTCAGAAATTTATCTTATATATAGCTTGTTCATTTTGATGCAGCTAATTGGTTAATTTTCATCTTGTTTTTTTTCATTTACAGTGTTAATTTTCCTGTTTTGGTCACATTTTTTATTATTTAATTGATTTGTGGTTTTTAACCATTGGAAATTATTGCAGCAATATCTTCATTGAAAGAACAAGTGGAGGGCTTGCAGAACCTTGATCAATCTGTGGAGATTTTGATTCGTTTACTCTGTGCTATTCCTGGCTGGAATGAGAAAAACGTTCAGGTATTTAAACGTGTTTATGTTTCACTTTTTTTTCCTTATGAACAGATTATCATCAAGATCAAATGTGTGATGGTTATAATATTAAGAAATACAAACAAAAGTGCAGGTTCAGCAACAGTTCATTGAAGTCATTACTTACCTAGCTTCAACTGCATCAAAATTTCCAAAGAAATGTGTAGTGCTCTGCCTTCTAGGTGGGTATTAGGTGCTAGTTGCCTTACTCTTTTGTTTGAAGTGAGAGCCAAATATTCTGAAAAAACTGCTTATATTTTTTTCTATCATCTGTAAATGTGAACCCCATTCTGTGCTAAATTGATTTTTCTCTTTTTGACCTTGTCATGCATTGGATAAAATACAACGTTGCAGCTTAGCTTACACTTCATACCTTCTCTCAGGTATTAGTGAACGGGTAGCGGATATTAAAACCAGAGCTCATGCTATGAAGTGCCTTACTACTTTCACGGAAGCAGTAGGTCCAGGATTTGTTTTTGACCGAGTAAGTATAATTATAGCTCACCATTAATTTTGTGTTTCTCAAAACAGAAGTCAGGTGCTTGCTTTAACAATTTGTGTTATTTTTGGTCTAGTATAATGCATTGAGTAACCATTTTCTTATGTGTTGTGGAATAATCTGTGTGGAATTTCATCATTTGCAGCTTTACAAAATTATGAAAGAGCACAAGAATCCAAAGGTTCTTAGTGAGGGAATACTCTGGATGGTTTTGGCAATTGATGACTTTGGTGTGTCACATTTGAAGCTTAAGGTGCTTCTATTTCTCCTTCCCCATAACTCTTCATTGACTTACTGAAGATTATCTTTCTATTCTATTTTTTATCTGGTAGTTGTGGTTTTCTAAGGGGAAATGTGAATTTTATCTCGCAGGATTTAATTGACTTCTGTAAAGATACTGGGCTACAGTCCAGTGTAGCTGCTAGCAGAAATGCAACTATCAAACTTTTGGGTGCCTTGCATAAGTTTGTTGGTCCAGGTGTGTAGTTGTATTATTATTTCCAATTCTCCACACGCCTTGAATCCTAATATATATTTCTGATTTTTTTTAGATATTAAAGGTTTTCTGGCTGATGTCAAACCTGCCCTGCTCAGTGCACTTGATGCGGAGTATGAAAAAAATCCTTTTGAGGTAATGGGAGGCCAAATATCAAATTCCTTTCTCAAAATGTTTGTTCTATATTGTTTACTCGAAGCCTTTGCACATGTCTTCAGGGTGCTTCTGCTATTCCAAAGAAAACAGTTAGGACATCAGAGTCCATGACTTGTGTTTCTGGTGGTGGGCTGGATAGCCTGCCACGTGAAGATATTAGTGGAAAGGTAACACCTACTCTGATCAAGAGCTTGGAAAGTCCTGATTGGAAGGTATGGTTGTAGATTCTGATGAAGCCAGCTGACTTGTTATGATTGCCTTTGCAAAACCATGTCCTTATTGGTATCAACTTCACTCTTAAATCCACATTACAGGTTCGACTTGAGTCGATTGAAGCTGTCAATAAAATTTTGGAGGAGGCTAATAAACGCATTCAACCAAATGGAACTGGTACGCATTTGAGTTAAAGTTGACTTGAATAATTATGAAGTTTCATTAAGACATGCAGTGTCATAATAAGCTTGCTGTTATAACCAGAAACCTGTTGGTCATTAATCTCTTGTTTGGTTGCAGGTGAATTATTTGGTGCCCTTAGAGGGCGTCTATATGACAGCAATAAAAATTTAATCATGACAGCTTTGTCTACCATTGGTGGTGTTGCTTCTGCTATGGGACCAGCTGTTGAGAAGTCAAGCAAGGTTTGACCACTCAAGATGATCATGTTTCTTTACATTTATGTTTATGGTCCTGAGAAGAGCTTAAATTTGATGTGCACTGGGTTTTGCAGGGTGTTCTGTCAGATATTTTGAAATGTCTCGGGGACAATAAGAAACATATGAGGGAATGTGCTTTGAATACATTAGATTCTTGGGTTGCTGCTGTTCATCTTGATAAAATGGTAATTGTATATGGAATTACTGGTAACGTGTTATTTTAATTTTGGGCTGTTTTGATATGTCATGGTCTGGTAGTAATGATATTTCTTTGGTTGTAGATTCCTTACATCACAGCTGCTTTATTTGAAAGTAAGCTTGGTGCTGAAGGCCGCAAGGACCTTTTTGATTGGCTTTCAAAGCAAGTTTCTGTGTTAAGCGAGTTTCCTGATGCCATACATTTGCTGAAACCTGCTGGCTCTGCTATGATGGTAGCTTGTAGTTTTGTTTTCTTACCAAGAAATTTCCTGACTCCTGCTTTCTTGACAGTTGCTTTGGGATTTTGTTAGGATAAATCAGCAGATGTTCGAAAAGCAGCTGAAGCATGCATCTCTGAGATTTTGAGAGTGTGTGGACAAGAAATGGTAAGTGAATTAGATATGGTGTTTTTCTCTTTCACATGCATTGATTGATGACTAAACTTTCAATTATGTATTCCCTCATTTTAGATTGAGAGGAATCTGAAAGATATTCATGGGCCAGCCCTAGCTCTTGTTCTCGAACGTGTGAGGCCTGCTAGTGTTTATCAAGGTCTGTTCTTTGGTAACTTGGATGACTTCAATTTTGTGTCTCTGCATGCATGCACATACCTCTTGTTTTTCTTCATATTGAAGTTTGTCATGGCTTCTCAGAGTCATTTGAATCAACAAAAACAATTTCAATGGGTCCATCATCCAAAACAAGCTCAAAGGTTGGGAAAGCTGCTTCCAATGGCATATCAAAGCATTCAAATAGATCCATATCTTCAGTATGTTTCTCCTATTTGACTTGTATTGTTTGGAATTCAATGTGGAGATTGATTATTTATGTCTTGGCTTTATTAGAGAGTCATACCAACAAAAGGGTCAAAGCCAGAGCCAGCTATGTCTATTCAGGACAGAGCTGTTCAGTCTCAAGCATTATTGAATGTCAAGGACTCAAACAAGGTAGTTGACATTACACATCATAATTTTTCATTAGATGTAAATAGCAATCATTCAACATTTTCCTTTTGCACTTGCCTATTCACAGGAGGATAGGGAAAGAATGGTAGTCCGAAGGTTTAAATTTGAAGAGCCACGGATGGAACAAGTTCAAGATCTTGAGGTTTGGTTTTATACAGTGCTTCTAGTTAACTCTATTGGTTTTTTTTACTGCATTTTTAGATCTCTTCCCATATTCCCTATACACAGGGTGATGTGCTGAAGTACTTCAGAGAGGATCTGAACAGGAGGCTTTTAAGTCCGGATTTTAAGAAACAAGTTGATGGGCTAGAGATGTTACAAAAGGTATTTGGCTATTTTCTTGAGTATTGGAAATTACTCTTGATAATGGCATCCTGTTATTGAATTTGAAACTTCTTTGTTTTGTTTTTTCCAGGCCCTTCCATCCATTGGAAATGAAATAATTGAAGTTCTGGACATACTCTTGAAGTGGTTTGTTTTGCAGTTTTGTAAATCGAACACAACTTGCCTGTTAAAGGTATATTTTCCTTTCTGTTTCCATTATAGTCTCACTAACTTTTGTTGATATGGTTTATGAGTATGATGCTTCATAAGATAATGATCATATGAAGTTTGACCTGTTGAAATGGACAGGTGTTGGAATTCCTACCTGCACTTTTTGACTTGCTCCGGGATGAGGCCTATGCTTTGAGTGAATCAGAAGCAGCTATATTTCTTCCATGCTTGATTGAAAAGGTTCGACTTAGACCTTAGTAGCATAAATTGTCACCTATCTGTTAGATATCATTATATTCCTTATGATCTGAATGTTTGTGCTGCACTTGGAGAAAAATCATATTAATAGTTTTGGGAAGTGAAATGAATATTTAAAATGTTTGTCTTGAGTGCCATTATCCTGTACTTTGACAGGAAATACTTCTAATATATTGAACATACATGTTGTATGCTGCAGTTGGGGCATAACATTGAGAAAGTGCGGGAAAAAATGCGTGAGCTAGCCAAACAAATTTTGCATGCGTATTCAGCAACAAAATCTTTTCCGTACATTCTGGAGGGTTTGCGCTCTAAGAACAACCGTACTCGGATAGAGTGTGCAGATCTAGTTGGTTTCTTGATTGATCAGCATGGGGCTGAGGTGCAATTAGATAATTTATGCTGTTATTCTTATTGGGATTTTTTGCTCATACTTGCGTCCATATTTTTTTGCTATACAGATAAGTGGACAGTTAAAGTCATTGCAAATTGTTGCAAGCTTGACTGCAGAACGTGATGGTGAAATTAGAAAGGCCGCATTAAACACTCTGGCTACTGGTTATAAGATTCTTGGTATGTTTTGATTCCATGAAATAACATGTCAGCTTACTGGTATTAAGTAAGATTGTTGATATGTTAATTTTAGTGTTATGATCTCCGTTGGCCTATTAAAGATGTATATTGGGGCATTTTTTTAGTAGTATTTTTTCTTCAATAGGTGAGGACATTTGGAGATATCTTGGGAAGCTAACAGATGCTCAGAAAAGCATGATTGATGATAGATTTAAGTGGAAGGTGAGTATATATTGGTGCTTTGATCTTTGTCCACTTTCAGTCCACTCATCCTGATATTTTTGGTAGGTTCGAGAGATGGAAAAAAGGAAAGAAGGTCGCCCTGGTGATGCTAGAGCTGCTTTAAGGCGCTCTGTTCGGGAAAATGGGTGTGTATCATTTTATACTTGCATTTATTTTCACTGGAGTTCTATTTTGTTCATATTATTATGCATGTGTCCTATTTAAGATTATTACTGCTAATATATTTTCTACTTCATTTTTTCTTTCTTCATTTTCTACCATCCAGTTTTCCATGCCTTCTTTTTAATTTTGGTGACATTGCTTTTATATTCTTTATTTATACTTAGGTCTGATATAGCAGAACAGAGTGGGGAAGTTTCACAATCAGTCTCTGGCCCTATATTAGCCAGGTATCATAGGATTTGTTTTTGTTTCTTCATTATCATATCTTTGATTTCATAATTTCTCTCCTTGAGTAAACTGCTGTCCATGTCCAGGAAAAACTTTGGTACTCAGGAGCTTCAGGTGGAGAGACATATAATGCCCCATGCACTCAATAGTGCTAGTGGTCCCACAGATTGGAATGAAGCTCTGGACATCATTTCTTTTAGTTCCCCAGAGCAGGTTTTTAGCTGACCTCATTTTGATCTTTTTGAGTCCTTGGAATGCATTGTTTCAAGTACCAAATTTTAAGCAATTGTGCTAGAGGATATGCTTCTTCACTTCCATATATTGGTCACATCTGGTTTTGCAAAATAGCACTATCATGTTGGATGATGTTTCTAACTGTCTTATGCATGTCTATCTACCATTCCTGCATGTCCTCTTCACTTGTCTTGTAATTATGTGATAGTTTTTGGCTAGCTGATATATTCTTTAATATGTTTTCAAAATTAATTATATGTTCTTTCCTGGTATTATTTGGTTAAGCATGTGATGAGACTGTCATTGCAATTGAAATGTTATGTTTTATTTGGATGCATCACATAGTTTCTTAATTTGTTTTCCAATGTCCAATTGTTTTGCACTGTCATATTTTTTTTTTGTGCCCTATAGTTTCTTAATTTGTTTTCCAATGCCCAATTGTTTTGCACAGTCATATTTTTATTTTCCCTATTGATGGGTGAGTTCCTGAACTATAGAAGTGACTTCTACTTGCAGTCAGTTGAAGGTATGAAAGTTGTTTGCCATGAGCTGGCACAGGCTACCAGCGATGAAGAAGGAAGTGTGATGGATGAACTAGTGAAAGATGCAGATAGACTTGTTTCATGCTTGGCAAACAAGGTAACAATTGTTTCATGACAAAATTAGTCTGATATTTTCCTTCTCGCATTTAGATGTCAACTGGCTTATTTAATAAGAGCTTGCTACTCTGAAGTTCACTTATTTCCTTGTTTTTCCATCTGAACAGGTAGCAAGGACATTTGACTTCAGTTTGACTGGAGCATCATCACGGTCTTGTAAATATGTTCTTAACACACTCATGCAGGTAAAATTTGCATGTTTTTATTCCAGTACATAACCTCCCTTCCTTTTCTTTTTCCTCAAAATGGTCCATGTCATCCCTTGTCTTCACCACAACCCCATCCAGCATTGAGGTCTACTCCCTCATTCTCATAAATAATGTTTTTTCCACAAATTTTTAGGAATATAAAAAATTAATTAAAGGTGTTTATTTTAAACATGTTATTCCACTTTTACTCCTAACTATATCTATATGGTTAAATATTAGTGTTCAATAAATTTTTAGAAGTAAAGGTTAATAAGGGAAAGTGAGTGAAAGTTTGTAATAATTGTAAGTTTATTTTTAGAATGGACACTTAGATGAAGACTGCCAAAATGGAAAGCAGGGGAGTGTTTGGACATTAAAGGAGTGTTTGGGACCTAAAAATTTTAGAATTTTTTTTCTTGAAATGAGTTTTTTTATGTTTTCAGATCGTTTTCATGTGCTGATGTCAAAAATATTTTTTAAAAAATATTTTTTTTTTATTTTGATGCATTTATAAGTGAAAAGCACTTTGAACAACCACTGCTACCACAATCTCTTCATATGGATCTGAGCGAGTATTTCTTGATAAAATATTAACTATATGAACATTCCTGCAGACTTTCCAAAATAAAACACTTGCTCATGCTGTCAAAGAGAGCACTCTTGACAGTCTGATAACAGAGCTTCTACTTTGGCTTTTGGATGAAAGGGTCCCACATATGGATGATGGCAGCCAACTCCTAAAAGCATTGAATGTGCTGATGCTTAAGATACTGGTGAGGATTTAATGGAAGATGTGCCTATTTAGTCTGAAGATGTCCATTACATAATTGTTAACTGATCATCACGTGTACAGGATAATGCGGATCGAACTTCATCCTTTGTTGTCTTGATTAATCTGTTGCAACCTTTGGATCCCAGCAGGTGGCCTTCACCTGCATCAACTGAGACCTTTGCCATCAGGAACCAGAAGTTCTCTGATCTTGTTGTAAAATGCCTCATCAAACTTACGAAGGTAACAGATTTGATATTTCAATCCTTGGAGCCTTCTTCCTTTTGACTTCACACTGATTTTCATGGATGGAAAATTTTGGTTTTGAGCTGGTAAACTAGAAATGTTTATAATAAAATTTCAACAATGATTTCAATACTTTTCTATGAAAAATTGTTTCTGATTTGGCCTTTTGAAGCTCGATTATAAATTACATTTGATCTAAAATCAGCTGATTTAAGCATGACATGTACTGATCAAATGTCTTTCCCTAAAACTAGTCGCGTCCGTGATATGCATGAGACTTGGTTGGGAGAGTCAGGCCTGGAACTCTTAACATGTCAAAAATAAATTTGTGAGGTAAATTTCACACTAAAATTGCAGCTCCTTAGTCTAACATGGTTTGTCACTTTGTTCATGTTGTCCAAAATTGGAGAAATCTGTGAGAGTTCAACAAGTAATTGGAATGAAGGAATGAACCAATATGTTTGCTGCTGCTAAGAACAGTTTGAGTGTTTAATGTGTCCCCTTAAAGAAAGTTGTTCGGTATTTTTAGTCAATTATTTCTGCTTATGGTAGACTGAGACAGGGTACCACCTTATTCTGGAATGTTATTCACCATCTATGGAGTTGGGGAGGCTGATATCTACCTGACCCCCTTCCATTTGAAGTTCCCCAAACATAATATTTTTAGCATCTATGGAGTTGTGGGGCTGATGTCATCCTTCCCCCTTGGCAGCAGGATTGTGTATTGAACTGGCCAGCTTCTTAACCGTTGTTTATTATTGTTGGATATGTCACCAAAGTTTAGTTTTCTCAGGTTCTTCAAAGCACTATATATGATGTTGATCTTGACCACATCCTTAGGAGCATCCATATTTACCTCCAAGAATTGGGAATGGAAGAAATCAGGAGAAGGTATGTTTAATTGCTCTCCCTTTCCCCTGTTAGTGTCTTGTTTTTGTTAAATTGTTTCATTTCATTTCTCTGGAGCATCAATATGTACCTTTCAATTTGGTCTCTTAAGTTGATGGATCTGACTTCCCTGTTTTTATGCTTTTTCTGAACTTATAAATAGAGCTGGAGCGGATGACAAGCCTTTGCGGATGGTGAAAACTGTTCTTCATGAGCTTGTCAAGCTCCGTGGAGCTTCCATAAAGGGTCACCTATCCATGGTTCCTATTGACATGAAACCTCAGCCAATTATTCTCGCCTACATTGATCTTAATCTCGAGGTACAAAGCTAAGAACTAACAGTTCTGTATTTATTCAACCTGGTCAGTTTTTACTCATGCTTGTTTCTTTCTTTTTTTCTTTCCAGACTTTAGCTGCTGCAAGAATGTTAACCTCTACAGCCCCTGGGGTCCAAAATCATTGGGGTGATTCTGCGGCCAACAATTCATCACCTGCCACGCATTCTGCTGAGGCTCAGTTGAAGGTAATTGCGTAGTTTCATCTCAAATGATTTGGCTGTCTTCAATTAATAAATGAAACTAGTTTATTTTGCATTTCATCTCTCCTAAGCCCTCTAAATTTCTCATTAGTATTTATTGCATTTTACTTTGACTACAGCAAGAACTCGCTGCCATATTCAAGAAAATTGGTGACAAACAAACCTGCACCATTGGTTTATATGAGCTCTATCGCATTACTCAGTTATATCCCAAGGTAAGTAATTGATGTGTTCTAGTGTCTACTGGCAGAATTATGTTACTGTTTTTGTTTACTAGAGATAATTAGGGGCCTGCAATGGTTAGTACTTTGGCATTATGTCCACCAGCTGTTTATTCATTTCAGTTTTTTCTTTTTCAAAATTGCAGGTTGATATATTTGCTCAGCTCCAAAATGCTAGCGAGGCATTTCGCACTTACATTAGAGATGGTCTAGCTCAGGTTTGCAATTCCTCAATCTCATCATTGTGATTGGAAGAACCACACATCAAGTTGCCTACAAAAATTGATTTTATTGCAGATGGAGAAGAATACTGCTGCAGGAAGGACGCCTTCTAGTTTGCCTATGTCAACCCCCCCTCCATCCGCTCCAAATGTTTCTTCCCCTGATTTGCAGCCTCTTTCCCCTGTTCATACAAACTCCTTGAATGATTCAAAACCTTTACATGCTAAACCAGAAGTGACAAACTTTCATCTACCTCCCTCATATTCTGAAAATAACAGAGAAGTTGGTGCTGTTTTATCTAGAGGTTTTGTCTCGGAGAATTCTTTGGGAGACCAAAGAAACGAGAAGCTTATTAGTGGAGGTAAATTTGCTGACAGTCGCTATCCTTCTCTCTCACACACACTCGTGCTTTGTTATTGTTGATGGAAAATGAATGCTGTATTCGTGCTTTGTTGATGGAAGTTATGGTGTTGCCATTGCAGTAACCAGCGGGACATTAGATGCAATTAGGGAAAGGATGAAGAGCATGCAGTTAGCTGCCACTGCTGGGCTTCCTGATTCGGGAAGCAGGCCACTGATGTCTGTGAATGATAATTTAAATAATGGACTTTCTAGTCTGATTCTTCAGGCGCCAGACTCTGCAGGCACAGAGAATCCTATGCTTGGCGGTGTTCATCCTTTGGATGAGAAGGCGTTGTCTGGGCTTCAAGCCCGGATGGAGAAACTTAAAAGTGGATCTCTTGAACCTCTGTAGATAAGTAAAATGAGTTGAGCTGAGATTCTCTTCTGCATATTTTTGTATGTCCGAGCTATAAGATTCTGTTCGACAGGGAGTTCCATCGCAATTTACTCGGAGCTTCTGCTGGTAGATTATCATGTAGAGCTGGGTGTCCACCGAGCAACCAGCGGTGAGTTTGTTCTCCCTGTATTGGGTTTTTGAAGTGTCACTCTCTGGGCAGACAGTGGAGTGGTTTGTTGTTATCTCGTTGCTTTTGTTGCTGGAATATGTATATTGTAGGTTAAATTTTGGGCATATTTGTTTGATTTCTTTCAATTAATACAATTGTATACCGATTTCGGATCTTTGTATACAAATTATGGATTGGAGCATGGAAATGTCCACGTTGCATGTTAATATTCAATTTCAATTTTGCATAGCTCGTTGAAGAATCTGTTTTTTCAGCGGGTGTTAGCCAGTTATGTGATGTTTAACACCTAGCTTGGGTCATAGTTATGAAGCCGGCTTGGTTTAGTGGGTTGATTTGGGATTTCATCAAGGTTCAAATCATATACATCACAAAAACTCGAGTGTGCAATTTTCTCATTTAAACTTGGATGGCTTAGCGGTTCAGCTCAAAATCCTGAAGACTTGAATTATTTTAATTTTAATAAACTGTAAAATCTAATTATCATTCTAATTTGATAGAATTTTTATTGTTAGTCTCATTAATGCTTTTATTAAACCTGATCAGGAGGTTGATTCAATTAAGGGGTTGGGTTACGGGTTACTTGGGTTAACCTAGAAAAATTAAAAAAAATACTTGAAGTTCTAATATTTTATATGAAAATATTAAACAATTTGTATGAATATATGTTATATATATTATAAATAATAAAGTTTAAAAAAATATTTTAAAAAGTTTTTTGTCTTATGTTAAAAAACAACATAAAAAATTAAAAAAAATATTATATTATCTTTTTAAGTTAAAGTATTTAAACAAAAATTTTTACCCTACATTACAAAGATATAATGTTTTCTTGTAAATATAGAGTTAGAATATATATAATATAGAATTTCAAATTACACATTAACAAAATAATTTTTTTATTGGGAACATAAAAGCATACATATTAAAAGATTTCAAATCTACATTGAAAAAATAAAAAAAATCTTCTAATATTTATATGATAAATTTTCAAAAAAGTTAATAAACAACTAAAAATAGATATAAACAAGAATGGTCTAGGAAAAAAATCACATTTAAAAAAAAATAAGTTCCATCCGGATTCATCAGGGTCATTAGTTGACCCGTCGGGTCTATCAGGTTTGATCAAGTTTTTATACTGGCCGGTTTTTTATCTTACCCAGATCAATTCAGTCACTAAGTTGACTATGTTTGACCAAGTTTTTCATAGAAATACAAGGATGGAAAAATGATAGTCTAATGCCAATTTTTTAATAAAATTAAAAGATATGGAACTTAATTTGTAATGTGGTTATAACTTCAAGACTAAATTATTTTTTTCTCGAGAAAATAAATAAAGAGAAAACATATAAACTCAGGTGTTGTTTGAATTATTGTGGTGTCTTTTTTTTAATTATTATTATTCTAAGAAAATTGTGTTTATATTATTTTTGTACATAATTTAAAAAGTGAAATTAGTTTTTTAAAAATAATAAAACATGTTTTTATTTTATTTTTTTATATGTAAAAAGTTGCATTATTAATATTATCATCATTATATAACAACATACTATTAATATCATCCTAATATCATAATTAGGATCAATATTATTATCATAATATTACCCTCGTAATGTAATCATGACGATCAATTTCATTCTAACTTCTTTACCATAATTTTCAATTTTAACATTATCATTATCTTAATTAACTTCACTCACAACACCACTACCTTTTATTATTATTGTTTTATTATAATTATTTTTATTGTGTCATCACTACTTACCATAATTGTCATTATATGTTACTAAAATAATAGTAATTACTAATTTGTTATTATTATAAAAAGTATTATTATTATCAATATCGTACTAACAATTATTATATTGTCATTGTCACCATTGTAACTATCATACTACCACTATAATGCTATCATGCTACAACTATCATTATCATGGGGTAGCTTAAACAATATAGGATGATTGATCGATCAACCTCTCTAATTCAAGTGAATGCTCTCCAGCCTAAAGAATTATTTTCTAGTCTAAGCATTCACTCTAAATTAGACCTATCTTTACCATTTTGAAATCAAATTCTTCCATTCAAATTTTTTAGGAAGTCCAGAGACTAAACACACCACAATACAATGTTATTACATTTATAGTACTAAACTAGTCTTTTATGCTTTCATATAAATTATTATTATGATGCTTACTTTTTTCGTGAATCTGTGTTATTAAAGGATACCTATTAAAAAATAACTATTTTTAATTAACTTGTCCTCTAAAATGACACTTTTTTCTTTTTATCTAATGACTATCTCCTGTTAATTTATCTTCTTAATGGGTAATAACCTTTCTTGTCAATTGTCCACAAATGCCAGCTTTTCTCATCAATAGCATAACTCATCTTTTTAGGTTTATATATGATTAAAAAAATAATTATTTTTCATCATTACTATGCTCCTATAAGATAATATTTGTGATTGAGGATCATAAATATCTAGAGTTATCAAATAAAAACACAAGAACATAACTTCATAAAAAACAATATCACACAAGAACACACAATCATAACCATATTTATTCTTATGAACTCTTGGTTACTTGGTTGCACTTTTCTTCTCTCGTATATTTGTTAACTTAAATATTGTATGATTATTTATTCAGATAAAAAATTTAATTTTGTAAGGGAGCATGAAACAACTCAGGTTTAGATATCTCACAGCGTATAAGTCCGCCATGAAAAGCTTAAATCCAATCTTTTTTTTAACAATTTCCCTGTGAAACTAGTTTTAGTTCCTTAAGAAGGATTTTGTTTCTAAAAAAAGGATTGTTATAATAGATCTCTCCAATTTAGACTTAAATGATCAAATTGGCTTCACAAAATCAAGAAAAATCTGTAATAAATATTAAAGACATGTTAATTGATAATAAATATTGGATGAAGCGTTAGAAAATTATCATTTGAATAAGAAAATGGATATTCAAACTTCTTTGACTCGTAAGACGATTAATAAAATTTGGAGCCATACAATGAAGTTTTGCCTTTCTTTTCACGTGAGAAATTTATTTCTTTAATTTTTTATAATGAAATTCAAATCTAAACTTATCTCCTATTTGAATCTTTATCTAGAAGTTGTATGGATTGATTTAATTAACAAAATTGGTCAGTAATATACCATAATTTCTTTAGAACAAGTAGGCAGGCATTGGTATTTATGGTGATATGGAAAAGAATTTGAGTTTTTTATAAGAAATTTTAACCTTGAAAATTGTTGGTTTTACTTGGACATAGAATAAAAATAGTTTTCTTTTTTGTTTATATATAAAAATGATCTCAACACAATAGCTTAAACTATTATGTGAAGTTTCAAAATGTGATTTATATTATTCTTTAATATACCCTACTCAAGTAAAAGCCTTTTTAGTCTTGAAACTTGTACATATTCATATTATATTATGCTTAACTTTTTATCAAATACATAGGGTGTTAAGATTCGAACTCGTGACCGCTTGGTTATCAAGATTCTAATATTATATCAAATAATCATCTCAACTTAATAGTTTAAACTGTTAGATGAAATCCATAATATAATTTATATTATTCTATAATAATTTAATATTAATATTTTAATATGTTTTTCTTTTGCACTAAAGTTCTTCGAGAAAGACATTTTGTAATAATTCTCCATAAAAAAAGCCCTTACAAAAAAGAATATAAGCACAAGGGTTATGTAGCAGCACAATCACTTAAATTGAGCTATGAAAGAATAAAATCACATTTAAATGTTTTTTGAATAATTGGTGATTTTTTTTTTATCATAATAAGCTACAAAACATAGTCCTTGCTTAAAATAAATAATAAAAGAAAGTTGTATGACTTAATACACCAATATTTCTAGGAGTAATACAGGATCACATTTGAGTATGATTTAACCTCCAAAAAGCTACGAAAATCACACTGCTGATTTTTTTAGTTTAATTTTCCTATTCGCCAAAGGGAGAACTTAGAAGTCAAAAAGTAAGGAAATATCAATGTTATATTTTCAGATGGTAATACTGATAGATGCATATGAACAGAAAATAAAAGGGTGAAAGAAAAGCAAAATCAAACGTCAAAATAAAAGGGACAAAACTATGGCAATAAATTCTAATTCACATCCAATAGAGGACAGTAACCAACCTATTTTTTTTTAATTATTGTTTTATTTAGATAGAAAAGACGAAATTATATACATTTTCTTTGAAAACATAAAAAAATTATCAAAACTTTTTTAAAATATATTTTTAGCGTATTAATCTCGTCCTTTTAACCAAATTAATATATTTCTATTCTCACTGTATTTGTTCTTCAATCCCAAAACCAACCAAACTAAACATACTTATAAATCAATGCCCTTCTCTTATAAATTCAAAACTAAGATAATTCTTCTAAGAATATATAATATTATGTGCTCTTAATTATTCAGGATCATAAAGCATACAGTTTCATATATATAGGGCTACAAGCTGGTGATATATATATCCTTAAATCACTTGTATATATAAATTAACTTGTCTTACAATTAATTGGAATTGAACTTTATTCTTTTGACCAAAAAATTGGACTTACAATGAACTTTGAAAGGATCAAGCGGCCACGATCCATTTCATGATCCTTTCGATTCAAGATCAATTGCCAGAGTGCTTATTACGTAAAATTTGTCTAACCCTATATAGATTTAATTTGATTTTAAATAACTGATTTTAAAGTGAATACCCTATATATATTAATATCATAATTAAAATAAAAACTACGTCCTAATAGATAAAAAAAAAATATATAATAAATACCTAAAATATATAGTTATAAAACTGGATTGACAAGTCAATTCAGGGGTTAACTAGGGTTGAAAACCTGATTTATTTATTTTTACCATAATAATATCATTTAAGAAAAAAACACCTGCAAAGCACAAGAAAAGACGTGCAATAAGTGAATTCCCCATGGGAAAAATTAAAGAAAAGACTTCTTATAAATACACTGATTTAAAGGTGAATGACCTATCTTAATCATACTTAAAGTAAACTTAATCTTAATATAACAAAAAATGATAATATAAAACATACCTAAAGAGGTTAAAACTATAATTATAAAATCCAGCCCAACAAATCAACCCGTCGATTTAAGATCTCTTATGGTCAAGTCAATAAAAACCCTGATTTATTCTATAAAAAAGATTTTATTATGTTTTTAAAAAAATTAAATTGAAAATACCCTAATCAATTTTGAAAAGAATTACAATGGGTAGTTAAGAAAATTAAAATATATAGTCTGTGTAGAAGGAACGGGCGCAAGTCACGGAAAGACATTTTTGACTGGAGTTTTATGTGCTCTTCTTTTCAAACATCACATTGCTGTAAAATCTAAAACTAGGGCAGAAGAGAGAAATGCTGATTCACCATCAATCGTCACGTTTCGAGGGTGAGAAACGTGGCATGAGCCCCACGTTTTATTTTCATGATATTTACCAAATCTTTGAAATATTTTCATATGATTGAAATCCATTATGATCACGCATTATCAATATATTATTTTTATCTATATATATATAAAAGAATTTTCTCAGAATTTAATTAGAGGGATATTAATTAGTGGATATATTTCCTACTTAATTACCCTCATTTCGTTTTTTTATTTTTGAATTATTGATTTTATTTTCTGTATCAAAATTATCGAATGTGGTTTCATGCACGATGAGCTTCCGTGATATCACCTCGCCGATGAACAATGGCAGGGAGGTATATGGGAGATAAATATATATAATCCGGTCCATGTAATTTAATAAAATTGATTAATAAGCCCTTATAATTTAAAGAATTATGTATACAATTCCTACATTTTACAATCTGTTTATAAAGTTATTTGTTTTTATTTTTCTTCCGTACAATATTATATAATTTTTCATTTCATTTAATTGTTTTATCTTAAAATGAAGATATCCGATCAATATCATTCGAAAGAATATTTAATTATTTTTCAAACTACATATATTAATTAATCAGTTTCAAAAAACTATAAAAACTACTTTGTAATTAATCCTAAAAATAGCCCTCCATATTTCATGTATCAAATAATAATAATAATAATAATAATAATAATAATAATAAAGAATTTCACCTCAAAGAAATCGCAATACAGCTCGTAATGTAACAACCGAGCGGCTAGCTAGTTTATTTGATGTTCATTCATACAGATTTATGGAAGCCACCAAATTAGCACGCAGACACAAGAAAGAGAAGGCAATGTACGTACGTAGTCCAGGAAAAACAAGGCAACACTATCTTAAAACACAAGCCCACAACGGAGGAGTAAAATCATTGATCGCTGGCAAATTGCAATGATGTTCTCTCTTCCCCATGAGAAGGTAGTTCTTGATCACAGCATGGCCCTTGAGCTTCTCTGCTACATAGATTGGCAGCCAAGTGGGAATCGAATCAGATTATGGTGGGGGTTTCCTTGCAAGAAGAGAGGCCACGCCAATATAATCCTCCACTAATTCTGGTGATCAAGCTCATAAAGCTGAAACCTGAAGAAGAAAAAACACTAACAGCTAGCAAGCACATGCACATTGCTCCTCCAATTAGATCAAATCAAGAAATATACTCTCACACACACGCAAAAAAGAAGAAGAAAAAAGCTTGCTCAATGCGGGTGATAATATTCAATTTATTTGGCAAATAATTTAGTATTATCTCAAGCGATAACTGCTAGAAATAAGTTCATCAATCGTTGCTTGTTGAGCCTAATGAATGCGTGAAAATAGGGTATTCTAAATTCGAGAGTACAACAACTTCAAAAAAACATAAAATAATTCTTTGTTGCAAGAACGAAACAACTTCTCTGCTCTAAGCTAGCACTCCTTTCTTTAATTAAGAAACAATTCTTCCATTTAATTTAATGCAAGCAGTGTGTTAGCTCTCTAGACTCGATATGCACATGCAAAGAATAAAGTGATGATGACCGACACAGGCTCACATAGAGATAGAAAGGAGATAGTATGCTTGGCTCCTCGCACGCCACCGGCAACAGCCAATCTAAGACAGGAGATTGGTCTTTGCTTGTGGCATACAGGGAGCCAGGCATAACCCATTTCACCTCCTTCTTCGATGCATCTCCCTTCTCTTTCGAATTCTGTTCTTGCTTCCATTGATCGGGGACACAAATCTTGTGAAAGACTAGAGAGATATATAGAGAAGAGAAAACCCAGATTAAGGGGGTGAACGTAGAAGCCTTCTTCTATGTATAGAGAGCTACAGCAAGGAGTGAAGAGTAGAATTTTCTTACCATATGAGAAAAAAATGCCTCCTATATATAATGCCATAAATCCACCATCAACAGATTTATTTTTTTAAAATTAAAATCTCAATTTCTTTTTTTAACGTACACATTCACACTATAGCCACCATCGATCGGCACCGAAACCACTGCAGGAAAAGAAAAAAACTTTTTTTGTAAGTCTTCTTTTTGCTTAACATACAAAATTCCACCTACGTGGGCTTAGGTGGAGCATGGCATGGCTTTTATATTTGACCTATGGTGGTTTTCTAAGTGTTTGATACGCTTGTCTCAACCTTTGAGGTGACAGCTCAATGGATTTGTTTTATATAATATAATTATTATAGTAAGTTTATTTCCCGATATTTTTATTTTTAAAAATAGCGAGAATTACCAAAACGAATTGATTTTTTAAATAATAAGTTGAGAAATAGTTCAATATTTTAATTAAAATCAAACAAAAACGTAAAATATATATAAATCAACCGAAAGGCATAAAAATCCATTCCCTCTCTGTCCGTTTCTTCCCCCCCCCCCCCCCCAATGCTTATCCACAATTTTGCCTTATTAAGCTTTCCGATCATAATAATTAAATCATAAATCCTAAAATTTAATCCAATGGTTAAAGAAATGTACTTCATTCCATTTAGGATCTGCATAAAAAACCTTGTTAAATTCTTCTAAATTCCAAAAAAAAAACTTACTAACTTCATTCATTCACGACTTTTAAGTCTTAGAATTTTTAAAATGGAAGGTGAATACGTTGGTAGTTAAATAGAACAATTCAAAAGAAAAGGATCTGGCTATTTGGAGTGATTTTTCACCAATTAATACATAATTATTTAGTTCAAGATTTGAAGGAAAAGGCTAAGTTGGAGATCCAATGAAAACAACAAATTTTATTTATTAAATCGATATGGGATTTTATTTCTCCTTCTTGATAACCCAATTGCCTTTTCACTATACTTGTTTTCAACATTTTTTTTTTATTTTTTAACCTATAGATGTTTTTTTTTGTTTTTTGTTAAATATTTCTAATTTTTAAATTTAAAGTGACTAGAACATAATAAATAGTGTTCAACACAATGGAAATGGAATCATTAACAGAGGTATACACAGTTGTTGAAAGTTTTCATGTAAGGATAAAATCCTTAAAAAGTCAAAAAAGAACAAATCATGTCATTAGCTAGTAGTACAGCCCCTACCACAAATGGGCATGAGATTCCACACAGGGATAGTTACCCTCTGAAAAGAAAACCCCAGGCCCCCCTTCTCTTTCTTTGTTTTCCTAATAGATTTACACTTGTTTTGTGTGTGCTAGCGTGGTGGGTACGATTAAAAATGTGTTTAGTTCTAATTATAATTTTTAAAATATTTAATTAACTATCATATACTATAGTTTTATATAGATCTCACAGAAAACTCTAGCTAGTTATAAAACAAATTTGAAATTACATTTTATAAACGTCGTTCTTAAACCTTTTTTTGTTGTTTTCAAACTGTAATTACAAGAGCTATTATTGTATCAAACTTACACTTCGTTTCTTTTTAAAATCATGGCCACTCTCAAAATGTTTTGATTATATAGGTTTTGCCTTTCCCTTTCACTCTCAAGTAAAGGCGAACGCTTTTCCCTTCTGGAGCCAGGCTTGTCGGGTGCCCTATGGAGGACTTTGGGATTCCTTTTGCCAACCACAGCCTATCAATGAGACATTGAATCTAAACCTTACTACCTGCATCATCTTGATCCTTACACAGTACTTTCGTTCCTGTTTTGCCTTAATTTGTTCTAAAATACATGAGTGGATCTGCACGCTCAAGTTAAAACCCTTCTTTTAGAGGAAAAAGATTGATGGTCTACTTGCATGTTACATCTTAATTTTGATTTCAAATTCCTTCACATTTGGAATGAAACATGATAGGCACTGCATATTGGAAACATATTATTCATTTACAGTGTTTACGTATGGTTTGGAAAAAAGAAGAAAGAATTGTATACAAAAAAAAAAAAAAATTTCTATTATACCTTCTGTGTTATTCTAACACTATGAAACTCTCTGGTAGGCATCTGTAAGGTTTTCTTAGGTTTCTACAGTGTCACTGCTCAAGTGTCAATTTAAGAACAAGCCAATCACGTGGCTAGACAAGCCTCCTAGGGGCTTTTGAACGATCTATTCTAGGTCAAAGATCAAAACCAAGATTGACGATTGCTACATGTCCCCCACTTGATTGTCTTCTTTCCTTTTGATATCTGTGGATCCTTCGTATTTCCACATCACTCCTCCATAATTGTGAATCCGCCCTTGGAACTAGTTTGGAATTAATTCGAAATTAATCACATCATTAATGTCAAATTTTGGTTTGATTTATATTACCTCCAACTTAGCGAGCACATTGATGCTGATGATTATTAAACCAGTCTAGTTAAGTAGATTAACATAGAGGTTAATACTTCATGATTTGACTCGAGTCAAAATAAATAAGAATTGATTTTATAAATATTGGTTGTTATTTTAAACTTTTTAATTAATTGACTTATTCAATCAAAATTTAATTTAACTAATTTTTTTAAAATATAAATCTTGAAATTATATCATTTTAAATAAATATAAATTAATTCGAGTTGATGCATCCAACCTATAATATAACTTCTCGGAGTCTGCTTGATTTTGCTGCATTTAATCTGGTCCATTGTCAAAGAGGAATTCATGGTTGGTTTTTTTTTTTTAATTGTGACGAGATTACTCGAATTTTAAATCCAAACAAATTCGAATGATCCATTCGTATCATACCAATTACCACACCCTTCGGTGGTTCCCAACTGATCATCTTTCTTTCAATCTGGGCTGGATAGACAAGAAATCTCTCAAGTAGGACCCGTTTGGTCGGTCTATATGCTATTAAGCTTCATTTACGCAGATCACTGTGCCTGTGCTTTTTATTCATCAGTGTTCGTCTTTCTCCTGTGATGGTGATGGTGATGTTGTTGTTATTTCTCTACAAGTTTCTTTGCTTGTAGCAGACAGGCACCCGCGTCCATATCATGTTCTAGGTATTTTTAATGCAATGTTTTTCGAAGTTTCAAGGGTGTGTTTGGCATTGAATTAGAAATGATTTTATAAAACCTTTCTGTAAGCAGATAATTTGATTATATATCTTACTTGGTGTTTGATAATGGCGATCCTACTAAAACACGTGAACAATATCATAATTAATTTAGCTCGTTTTTGGAGAGGTATTATATTTAAAGTTGCTGGCTTGGATAATATGTCTGTTCATCTTCTGCATGCGCTATCATTTTAAGATTAAATTAACTTTTTGACGTATAAAAAAAACGATAAAGAATCTTTTAGTAAACACTAACACTAACACTTAATTGATTTTATAAATCACATGTACAAAGTAGTTGATTGAGCCATAATTAAAGGATATATAGCTACAAAGTTTAGGCGTCATTTAGTGCTATGATTTGGGTGCCTTTTAAGATAATTTCCAAAATGTATTTGGTGTGAAAATATCAAATTCAATTATGACGGTTTTTAGATGATTTTTAATATTTTTAATAGAAAATACTGAAAAATACTAAAAAACAAAACATTAATTTATTGCCTTTTCAAATTAAACCCATTTTCAACTACATTATTAAAAATATAATTAAAATTATTTTGATCTCAACACATAAAAAAAGGTGCATCATAAGTATATATTTCTTGGCTTAAGATACAAGCTAATAGCATTTTGTGTAGTGTAGTGAGGTGCGTTTGAAATCATATTTTAATCTAATCATAATTTAAAAATAATTAATTAATTAATAAATAAATATACACTATAGTTATATATATATGGGTTCCTTAGAAATTCTCATTTAAAATCTTAATTATAAAAAAACTATAATTTATATAAAAAAAATTCAAATCTTAACGTAAAAGCTATTACATTATCATACAAACACCCCGAGTGTACATCAAAGTATATGTTGGCTTAAGATTCTTTCAGATATTTTCTATAAAACCTACGTAAGGGCTGCAAACTGACATGAAGAAAAATGGGGGGATTGGAAATTGAGACAATTATTTGTATAATTAATTAAAAACATGTATTAATTATCAAAACTGAATTTAATGACTACAATAATTTGGCATTAACCATGATTAGCCAAGAAAAATAATTTTGTTGCAGTCAAATCAAGATTATTAGTCAAAAAGAAGAAAAGAAAAAAACAAAATACTATAAAGACTGTGTGAGAGACAGAAGAATTTAATTAAAAAGGTTTCAAGTGGAGTATCTTTTTCAGCCGGTGGTTCGCAGCTAAAAGCTGGGTATCATTTCGTTACTATTTTAGAATAAAAGAGATAAAGATAATGTCGACAGACAAGAAATATTTACTTGTTTTTTTGTTTTATTTTTTGGAAAGTATAAGAATTTATTAAAGACTGGTTTATTTGTATGATTTTTTTTGTTTTTTTAATCAAATAAATTTTTAATTTTAATGTTTTAAATTTTAAAATAGTAACCAAACACAACTTGAATGTTTTCGATGAACATGCTCAGAATTATTTGAAGATATTTATTTTAGAAAGCTGGGCAGGCCGACTGGTTGCATGTTTAGTCGAGTGGAGTGTAAATCAATAGTTATTTGACCAGGAAAAACATAGCTTTATTCGAACAAGATGGAGAGAAAATGGAATGATCACAGCTTGAAGTGACTGAAAATGAATTTAGGAGTCCGTACAGTTAAAATATATAGTTTCGAGATGATTTTAGCAGTGATTTTACTAAAAAGTAAACAGATCTCGTGATTTCTAATGATATGATTCGGACTCAAAATCTTCGAAATGATTCTTCTTCTTACCATCTAAGTCTTTTATTTCATATCTTTAAATTTTATTTTGTATTGTAGTCTAACTATATCTTTTAAAAATATTATAATTTTTAGTTTAAATTATTTATTTTTTTAGTATTTTTAAATTGTTTTGATGTCAAAATAAATTTTAAAAAATAAAAAAAATATTATTTTGATACATTTCAAAACATAAAACACTTTAAAAAACAACATCTATCATACTCTCAAATAGACTCTTAACAACCATCACCCTTAAATATTCAAAATTAAAATATTATAATATGTATAAATTGATACGAACCAAGTTAAGTCTGAGTTTGACTTTAAAATATATGTTGATCAATTTTACGAGATCAAACATATCTTTCAAACCATATATTGAATTGAGCTGAAATTGTACAGAAAAATATCATATATATGAAATTATATTATGGTAAATTATCATGTAAAAAGATGTTTGGAAACATTTTATTTTTCAAAGGGTCAAAGTTACTAGATGAATTTTGTCAAATCTATCAGACTAGACCTTCGTATACTGTTTGAGATATATTTGGATCCACATGTGAGATTTAAATGTGATTCAAGTTGTAATGAAAATTAAATATTTCAAGCTTTCCAACCATATATGATAAGTCCAATAATTCATCCAAATGAAAGAGAACAACGTGTTTGAATTCAGAACTGAAATTTGCTAATAATATATGAAAATTGAAGATTTGAGCTATATGAAAGAATTTTAGCATGAAGATTTTTGTTTTATTATTTTATTTATTTAATGTTGAATACTTATTTTTAATTTTAGTTTGTTCTGGCGCATTAGATATTGTTTAGAGATTTATTTAATTATTGAATTACTAGTTTAAATCCATTAGCTTGCAATCCAAAAGGGATACATTAGGACTAGTTAAAAGAGACTATACTATGTTTTTTTGAGCTACAAATTTGAGCAAAAAATTAAAGAATAAAAGTGAGTTTTTTTTTATTTGTGGTAAAACAACCTTTCTTCGTAGAAACAAAGATTGTACATTAACTTATTGAAGATATTTAACTAGTTTTGTGGTGTCATTCACATGCTTAGGATTTTTAGATATAAGATTATCTCTGTGTTAAAGTCTTTTTCTAATATTTTTTATTCTTAGATATAAAGTTACATTTAAGTTGAGGTTTTATCCAATCTAATTTTGGGCTTTACATATTGTTATTTATTTTATAAGATCAAAAATATCTCTCAAACTGTATATTGAATCGAGCTGAAATTTTACAGGGAGATACCAGGCACATGAAACTATATTAAGGTAAATTTTAAGGTAAAAAGGAGTTTGAAACATTTTTATTTTCAAAGGGTTGAAGTTACTATATGAATTTTGTCAAATCTGTCAAACTAGATTTTCGTCTAATGTTTGAGATATATCTAGATCTATATGTGAGATTTAAATGTGATTCAAGTTGTAATGGAAATTAAACATTTCAACCTTTTCAACTATGTATGATGGGTTTAATAATTCATCTAAATGAGAGAGAACAACGTGTTTGAACTGATAACTGAAATCTACTAAGAATAAGTGAAAATTGAAGATTTGGGCTACATAAAAGAATTTTAGCATGAAGACTTTTATTTTATTATTTTTATTTATTTAATGTTGAATACTTATTTTTAATTTGGGTTTTTTCTAGCTCATTAGATCTTATTTAGGGATTTATTTAATTAGTTACTAGTTTATATCCATTAGCTTGCAACCCAAAATGAATATATTAGGACTAATTAAAGGAGACTATACTATGTTTTTGTGAGCTACAAACCTAAGCAAAAAGTTGAAGAATAAAAGTAAGTTTTTTTTGTTTTGTTTTTTTGGGCAAAACAACCTTTCTTTATAGAAACAAAGATTGTACATTAACTTATTAAAAATATTTAATTGACTTCGTGATGTCATTCACATACTTAGAATTCTTAGATACAAGATTATCTCTATATCGAAGTCTTTTTCTAATATTTTTTATTCTTAGATATAAAGTTATCATTGAGTCAAAGTTTTATCAAATTTAATTCTAGACTTTACAAGTTGTTATTTATTTTGTTAGTGGTTAGTTGACCATGTGATCAAGAGACACGATTCATAATTAAAAGAAAATAAAAAAGTTTAATGACTTATTTTAGCAACTTATAATTAATAGACATTTGATAAAAGAAAAGCTATAAATAATTAAAGTGCTAAACCTTGAAATTCAGTCATCAACATTCTAATATGTTAAATCATTATTTTGGTTCCAAGTACTTGATAATATAATACATGATATTTTATTTATTTTTAAGATATTATAACATATATGATTTGATATAAATCAAGTCAAGTCTAAATTTGATCTTAAAATACATGTTGATTAATTTTATGAGATTTAACATATTTTTCAAACCATCTATTGAATCGAATTAAAATTCTACAGGAAGATACCTGACATTTAAAACTATATTATGATAAATTTTCAGCTAATGGTTGAAGTTACAAGATGAATTTTGTTAAATCTGTAAGACTAAACCTTCGTATATTATTTGTCATAACCCAATTGACCTATATTTTGATAAATTTTTAGAAAAAATTCAAAAAATAGAGAAAAACAATGATAATTCAAAAAATATATTTTTAAATATATTTGCATCATTTTTAGCATTTTTAGCATTTTCAGCATCATCTCAAAGAATTTAAATTTTCAAAGATATTTGGAACGCGTTCAAATTTTAACGCATTATTTTTTAAAATCATTGATTTTCCTCATTGAGTCGATGTTGATATTTCTCATTTTCAAAAAAATACAAAAAAATAAAAAAAAATAAAAATTTACAAAAAAATAAAAATAAAAATAAAAATAAAAATTAAGGGACCAATTTTGAAATCCAAGCAACATTTTGCCTATAAATAACAACTTTTAACACAAAGTAAAGGAGGGGCAATTTTGACAAAAAAAGAAGAAGAGAAACCCTAAACCATAAAAAACCCTAACATTTTTCTTCTCCCTCATCCCGGCAGGCTTGTCAGTGTCGTCGGATTATTTCTCACTCTTCTATCGTTAGATCAATGTGAAATTTGGGTATGTTGTGCATCCTTATATTTTCTACATCCTGATCGGAGCGATTATGCATATTGGAAACCATGAGAGAAATATTACCATTTGAATATTTCTGGACAAACCACTCTCAGAACAGTTAGAGTCGCCGGCCTATTTCTCCATTATTAACCGTTGGATTAATCTAATTTTTTGATATGTGATGCGTATGGTTCTATTGCACATTCTGAACGGTGAAGATGAGATGAAACCCATCCAAACAAGTGTTATGCGTGTTCAACAGTGGCTCGCCAATCTTAGATCAGTTTCGGTATAACTCCGATCCAGGGAGATCCAACCGTTAACTCGGGCTGATATTTGAATATATGCTGCATAAAATATATGTTTATCATTGTACCGTTGAGATTTGTTATGGTTGATGAGTAATGGTTGTCATAATTTTCGCCTAAAATCTGTCATGCCTTCCAATTTAAAAATCCAAATCACAACACCCATCGCCGGCGCAAGAAGACAGAAAAGAGAAAGACAACCTCGATCTACTTGTTCTGCCACCTTTGTTCTGCTCCGTCACTGTTCACGGGAACTGTTCACACTGCCATATAAGGGACTTCAATGCAATTTTTGGAGTTTTGAGGACTGTTTTGTAAATTTTAAATTATTTAATATAATTTTTATTTGGTTTTGGATTTTTATAATTTGTAATGTGGATGTAAAAGAAAAGAAAAGAAAAAAGAAAAAAATAATAAAAAATACATGTGTGTGTTTGTATTTGTCTTATGAATGTTTCTTTTTATTTATGATAAAATTGTAGAGAATAAAGAAGAATTTAATATTTTGATTGAATCACGATGTAGAAGTACAAACTTGTACGGAAGTTGTATTTCTAAAATTCGATGAAAATATAAAATTTTTGAAACTTCTTTAACACATCAAGTCCATGAAGCAGCTAACCTCAGGTAGAGTGTGTTAGGGATGCTATTAACCTTCTTTAACCACAACCGGTCCCTTATCTGCGAATCTCTGATAAGACCAGTACAATTGGGTTTCCTAGTAACCTTCAATTAAATACTAGGTGGCGACTCCTAACGAATCCAACAAGATCAAATAATAAAGAGAAAAAAAGCGTCAGCCGATGCCGCGTGGATTTTTGACATGCGACATTATTTATGATATATCTGGATCTACAGGTGAGATTTTGATGTGATTCAAGTTGTAATGAAAACTAAATATTTCAAGCTTTGCAATTATACATTGAAGGCCTCGTTCATCTAAATAAGAGAAACTAATGTATTTAAATTCAGAATTAAAATTTGTTAAGAATGTGTAAAAATTAAAGGTTTGGATTATATAAAGGAATTTTAGCATGAAGACTTTGTTTTATTATTCTATTTATTTATTTAATGTTGAATACTTATTTGTAATTTTGGTTTGTTTTGACCTATTAGACATTGTTTAAGGGTTTATTTAATTATTAAATTTATATTAGTTGATTACTAGTTTAGATCCATTAGCTTGCAATTCAAAAAAGATATATTAGAGTTCGTTAAAAGAGACAGTACTATATTTTTTTGAGCTACAAATCTGAGCAAAAAGTTGAAGAATAAATGTGAATTTTTTTTTTTTGTGTATTTGTAATAAAACAACCTTTTTTTTATAGAAACAAAGATCATATATTAACTTATTGAAAATATTTAATTGACTTCATGGTATTATTCACATACATATGATTCTTAGATATAAAATTATCTTTATGTCAAAGTTTTTGTTTGATATTTTTGATTTTTAGATATAGAGTTAGAGTTACCTTTGAGCCGGAGTTAAATATATAGTTACCTTTAAGTTGGAGTTTTATCAAATTTAATTTTTGGCTTTACAAGTTATTATCTACTTTGTTTGTGGTTACTTAATCATGTAATCAAGAGATGCATATCATAATTAAAAGAAAATAAAAAAAGTTTGATAACTTATTTTAGCATTTTATGATTAAAAGAATTTTAATTAAAAAAACCAAAAATAATTGAAGTGTGAAACCTTGAAATTTAATCTCTAAAATTCTAATATGTCAAATCATTACTTTAATTTCAAGTATTTAATGATAATACATGATATTTTTTTAAAATATTTTAAATTAAAAAAATATTAAAAAAATATTTATTTTACATTAGTATATTAAAATTATTTAAAAACACCTAAAAAATATTAATTTAATATTTTTTAAAATAAAATATAATCTTAAAAACACTTTAAAATGCATAAACTATAGCAGAGCCCATCAGGCACTAAACTAACCTTGGAAAAACGTAGAGCATCGACACGATGGGCAAGAAAATGGAACACATTCAGTTTGGATCTAATCATAAATATGGATCATCTATATCATGTCGATGGTTTGGAATCATAGCGATTAACAGCAGCCATAAGGTAAGGGCACATGAGGGGCAAGAAAAATGAAACTCGTACATTGTCCTCGAAAAAAAAAAAAAGGTTGACAGAGATGGCCTTTTTCAGTTTAGATGTCTATATCAAGAAGCAGGAAAGTATGGAGGAGAATTCCAAGTCTAATGAGCTTTATTTGTCATGATGGGATAGGGCCGAAGGTGGCTTTTGACAATGAAGTAGCCAACAGAGAATTAATCCCAGAAGCCAATCAACCAGAGCTTAGTTTTTTTAGTCAAAAGATGAAATTCAAAAGAAAACAACTTTTTTGGACAATGATTTTGATTAAGTTACAATTCATGAACATCATGATTGCCTTATGGCATGATCTTATCTTGTACTACAGTACTGCTAACTATGAGATGAGTAGTAGCAGTTCATTGGGCAACATCATATCTATTATTATGTGGAGTAAGTTGTTGAAGCCCATGTTCGAGAAATGCCAGATGATGTTTCTTTATTAACCTTTGATTTTTGTTATTAATTAACCTTAATGATTAATGCTTGGTTCTGGGTTTTAATTCTAAGGAAGATTGCTGTTTTCTTCCTTCTCTTTCTATAGATTTGTTTTTCTTAAAATAGAATGTGAAATTAAGTATGGGGATGCTTAGCCAAACCCCAAGTTCATGAACCCCCATTGATTCCAATTTGTGGAACTTCTAATAACTGAAATCAATCAGTGTAAGAGAAAAAAATTCTTAATTATTTTGAAAAGAAATAAAAAACAGCCAAAGGAAGCAATAATTTTTTTATATATAATGGAAATAGAGAAAGAAAATGATAGGTTATAGAATAATATAAAACTATATATTCCAGGCAACTCATCTAGCAGCTTATAGACATTTGAAACAACAAGAAGACTTTGGTTTTGCAGTTTTGGACATTGCAAGAACTGCTGTAATGGCGATGTTAACGAGGATTACCACTGTATTGTCTAGGTTTGTCTATTTTTCTCTAGGAATTTGCCGTCTAGTAAAGCACTCGAAACTACTACAACATCACTTCACTGTGTCTCTTCTCTTCAGTCTCCATTGCCATCATCACCAACATGAGACCTCCCAAAGCAAAGCCTCAGGTCAGTTTGTCTAAACCTTTTTACTCATTTCTTGGCTGCCTTTATTTTTCCTTATCAATTCATCGTTAAGACTGTTAATGTTGAAGAGTAGGAAGTAGTGCTGGCGACTAAAGTTCAGAACAAGCATATATAGATATTGGCCCCGTCTCGATGTGATTCTTCATAACCCACAGATGTGAGGCATGGGGCATGACGACACCTTGCATTTGGTTAGTAGCATCCTAGAAAATAATGATAGATTTAAAAAAAAAGATAAGAAACTGTTTTGTTAAAAAAAACAGAATCAAGTAAATTTCTTTACTTTCACAAAATAAATTACAGAGATACATGTTCTTTTATTCTCGCTATCTTCTTTTCTTCTGTTACAAGGTAGTAATCAAGTAATCAAATGCATGTGAAATCTGGATTAAGGATACCCTAACCGTTATATATATATATGAAGAAGATACTGGCAAGCATATGATCGTTCCTTTCAATATTCAGCAATAATCTTATCAGGGTATTTATCAGTTTCATAAATCAGACTAGTTGCCTTTAGTAATTTAGAGTCTTGTTCAGAACAGTAGTATTTAACAATTTAATACTTTGTTCAAGACTCATTTTGGAGGTAGATTTAATTTTCAAGTGACCAAATTGCAAGCAATCATTAACCTTATGGTTAGAGATTCTATCATCCAAGAATATCATGCACTCATTTTGCTCAGAAGCTTTGAAAGTTGGTTCAAGATTTCATGGCCAATAGGCCTATCTATGCATATACCAGGCTAGTACATAAACTAGCTTCTAGAGGATCAAGATCGAGATAGAGTTTCCAAGGCAACATCTAAGCCATGAATTCTCTGCCCCTTGTGTCCTTGTCACATGAAGTTCTTCTTGGAAATCCATTGCTGCAGCACATTTTCTCTTACATTCAGCAGCCTGCCTAAGTTTGTTCGCATCTACAACCTTTCATAGAGTAAAAAAATTACTGCGAGTGGTACTGTTAGTTGAGTATAACAGGCGTTAAGAAAGTGATAATGATGGCCAAAATGATGATAGTAATTGGACACAAAGAAATTCTATTTGCTGCCAGTTTGTCATTTCTCTTTTGGCTCGCAGGATTCGTACATTCGTGGCCGAGAGAATCCATACTTCGCTGGTCTGCTAAGAGGTAACGACACTGGCAGCCAGAATATTTCTCCGTCAACATCAGACACTGGTGATTTGAGAGGAATAAGTGTTTCAGACATTCCTGGAAAGTTTAAGGACTTGCCAGTAAAGGATTCAGTCTCAGACATTCTCGAACCCTTCGAGCAGACTACATTTGGGACTTTGTCAAAAGTTCCTAGATCAACATCATTCGAATCCCAAAGTTCTCAATCTGATATGAGCTTTGATTTAGATGGTTCAAATCATTTAGTGAAACAATCCAGTCCTGGTACCTTTGAAACAACTGAAGAACACCAAGTTGTGCCTGTCCTACCAAGACCTATGATTGAAAAATCATTTGTTCTGAACAAAAGGAAATCAAACCTGTCAAATATTCCACTTCCTCAGTCCGCCGCAACATTTTATAATGGATTTTCCCCACAATTTGAGATTTTGGAATCATGTGAAAGCACCATGAAGCTAAATTTATACTTGAAAGCCAGAAAGGATGATGTGAGTGCTGGTGTTCCTGGAAAATTCTTGCGTGCTGTAATTGGTCAAGATTTCTCAGGTAATTCCCTTTTTTCTAGTCTGACAAATCTTTTAACTAACTTAATTTCTTGATATTTTCTCTCCCAAAATTCAGTCTTTTACTTGTCACTGGTTTTTAAGATCATGCACCATTCTTCCGCACTCATGAAGATTCTTGCAGCTACTTAGCCTACCGGGAATTGAGTTTGGGAACAATGCTATAACTTAGTCTACTCCTCCTACTTTCTTGAAACTAAGGTTTTGGAAATACTAATCAATTGTAAAGGACATGTAACTACAATTATGATCTGACTTCCATTTTCTTCTTTTATAGACGTTGGATCCATCGCTTCGACCATCATGTATGCTCTCTACTTGAATGAGACAATCAAAAGTGACCAGTTCTGCACTGTACCTATCATTAATATGAAGAGGACAGACCTAAGTTCTCATGCAGAACTAAAATGGTTGCTGGATTCTTGTCATATTGATGTGCCATCCTTACTTTTCGTAGATGAGGTATTCTTCGGAACTAAATTGGTTACTGGATTCATGTCATATATGTAGCTTAGAACTACAGATTTAAACTAAAGTTTAACCAACTTACTCGTGTTAAAGCCTGTTCTTCTGAATGGTTGGTTACATCGAGCAGATTGATCTGTCATACTTTGATCTGTTCGGGTGTCTCAAGCTAGTTCTAGTGAATGGACACAAGCTCCCAGCAAGACAGGAGGTAGTGGCTAATTGGAAAAATTTCTTATGCTTTTAAAACAGCTATTGGTAATTAAGAATGATATGTACTTGTGTTTCTCATTGAACAGGCATTAAAGGAAGCGGTCGTTGAAGTATTCAATTGCAGAAAGGTGAATATTTGGTTCTCTTTGACATTTCTCTTGTTCTTTCCAATGGTTTTCATAGAGTGAAATGACTAAAATTTCTGTCTGTTTTACAGGGTGAATCTGTGTATCCTTGGGTTGAGACTGTTACTGTTGATCAGGTATGGTATCTGAAGCTTTGCAATCTATATAACTTAGATCAACTGAATGACTAAATGATAGGTAATCTGCTGGATATCAGAAACTCCTATTGCCTTTGTTGAGGAGATGACAACAGAGCGCCGGGTCTACTCTTAAGCTAACCTGTATCATCATGCACCATGAGCACTATGTTTTCTTTTCTTGTATGCTTCAAGTTTTTGGTTCTCCTAAATATCAATTTTTTCCCACATCGATTCTCTTTTGAAGAATGAAAGCCTTCCAAATCCTCATTGCTAGCCTACTTGGTGGACTATGAATCCATACATAAGATTAATCCTAAACAATGCTGAAGTAAAGAAATGAAAGGCCATCTAGAAATAACATTCCATCCAAAGTATTATTTTGTTAGTGAAAACTCGGACAACTAAGAGTAGAAACAGATTTCATGTGCAAATTTTCCTGCCATCTCCATGCTTTAACTTCTCTGTTACCACTATGAACAAGTGTGTGATTAGGCTATTGCTTCTGCACAGGACTGCTCATGCTGTAGCCTTATTACTGAAAAGTTATTCCTGACTTCACCGGAGCTTTTGGCAGGGCAAAGATTCAGTAAACTTTTGGTACCTACTGCCTCTAAAGACAAAATCTTCCTTTTTCTTTCAGTTTTCTTCAGTTTTTTTACTCTATTATCATTTACCATCTAGATCTTTCTCTTTATATGTTTCTCAACACCATCACATGCTTACAAATTTATGTAAGGTATAGTAGTGCAAAATCTATATCAATCCTGCCTGAGGGTTTTCTCTTCACCTCTTCTTTGTCAGTTGGATTTGAATAACTTTAAAACAACAGAATCCTGTATTTCTTTTTACTTTATGGTTTACAAAAGGACAGGCTACCTAGGACAAATATATGAATGTTTCTATTCAATCTTGACTTTTCAACCAAATTTCTTAAATCTGGCTATTTTTCGATCAGTTAGCTGGCATCCTAATGGATACTGGAAACCTTACTAGTCCTCATTGCACTACCAAAGACAAGTACATGGCTACTTTGTTACTCAATGGCGCTGGTCGCTTCGGATCCAATGGTCTTTATCAAATAAGTGAGTCTCTTTTGGCCTGAACTTCTATTTTGTGTTTAAAGTCTGCTGCAAGCAATTGAAAGCTTGTGCATGTGCTGCTTTTTCTCTAATCTTTGATCTTAACTCCTTGCTTTTGCAGTGAGATACAAAATGTATGATGTCTCTGATCTTAAAGTAGTTGACATATTGCGCAAGGATTTTAAAAAGTGGACAAGAGGAGGTCTAGACTTTCGCTTTTCTCCATATTTATCATTTAATATGCAACTGATTTATGACAGTGCCAGAACAAGTTTTCATTATTGGCCTGAGACATTTTAGAGAATGTAGTTGTTATCGGAACTTTTCACCTTGTTTGTAATAAATTTTATCATTTTGTTCCTTATGCCTTGTCATGAGATAATTTTTTCTCTGAATAAAGCATTTCGTATGCTTGCAATTGACCAGGTAAGCCAGGTCCTACTGGTTCAAGATCAATGGTGTCAAATATTGGGATGAGTTCCATTGGCATATCACTGGAGCAGTTTCTTGCTCATGAACGTTCTTCGAAAGAAGAAATCAAGTATTTCCAGCGTGAGTAACTGCTTACACAGTTAGACTTGAAATCTAATTTTACGGACATAGTCTTGATTAATGACCAACTGATATCTTTGCCTGGTCAATCTACCATATTGTTAACACTTTAACAGAAATTATTTACATGGGGGCTCAAGCAAATGCCAAAATGTTTTCTGTTCTTGTGCCTTCTCCTGCTTATCATTAGCTTTTACAATGTCTTCTAGTTAAGAACGTTTCATCCATCCATTTATGCGATGGCATTTGACTATAAGTTGCCAATGGTACTTTGTTGCTTAATCTCAGAGTCGGAGAAGCTTCGGTTACTCATGATTGTATCAGGATATTATGATGCCCAGAAGAACTTCAAGGTACGAAGAAATTCTTGGTTTTATTATTTCTTTGTTTGTTTACAGAATTTATTCTTATGCATATTTTTGGTGTAACTTAGAGGGAGATACTGGTCTCTGCTGAATCTGTGGAGCTTATGAGGAATCTGCTATCCTTCTTCAGTTCAAATGCCTCCCATCTGCCACTCAAAGCTATGCATGGACCAAGTTAGTTTTTCTGCATTATGTGGAGATTATCTAGATATGAATAGAAAATATTTCTTTTTCGGCGTTCAACGCAGGTCCACTCTTATACGCTAAAACCCTCTTTCACTTGTCGATCATGCAGGTCTCAGAGATGACATGAAGGCATTTGAGATTGACGAAGTTACCTCAAGAAAGACGATCGAGCGTCTCTTGGAAGAATTTGGTGGGGCATCAAAAGGCTAACGTAGTTAGTGAACAAGAAGACAGCAAGAATGCAGATACATAATTGTCACTTCCATGTGGAAATACATAAACAAACCAATGGAGAAGCTTCTAATAAATTTAAAGAAAAGTATCTGTCCATGCCTGCAGAATTCAATATGAATTTCCCTTCTAATGCATGATAAATCAAGTCCTTATATTTTTGTTGGTTCCACTCTTCGAATTCGATAGAGCCTGTTTTCTCTTGCCAATCTCACATGCTTGTCACAGATATGAACCTGTTGTGATAGAATTGAAATTAAGGAGAGACTTTTGCTGGCAATGATATCCATGTGGATTGAAGCTGACAGCATAGAAAAAGAGGACGTAGCAGCATTGAAATTTTGCAGCATGCTAGCATCAGAAAATGATCTTTGCAACTTCTTTTGTGGGGACATGGCCTGAGCATAATATTCTTGGAGTCAACATTCTTGGCTTCATTACGCCAACCCAAATTCAAATCTTTAAAGTGAAAACCTCTGAATTTTCTTGCAACCAACAACCATGGTTTCATTGTCAAGTATGTCCTCCCTATATTTGCACCATTTTTCTTCTTGCCTTTACTCTTCTGCCTCCAAAGTCACAAGTTAAATTCACTCTTGTTTTCCACTAAAGATGTAAGAATTATCAAAACCTTGAAAAGAAGAACAATCGACTCATGGAAGAGATGAATAAGTTTTCTTTCTGTATTGAACTCATTTCTCCCACATTTGTTGCATTCCTTTTACAGAAGGGAGTAATATATATATTGTATATTTTATTCTGTTTGTAAAACTAACTAGAAAAAGGAAAGGAAAAGGTAGAGTTATCCAGCTCATGCTAAAGGGCAAAAAATGCTAGTAACAGAAAATGGAGAATACAAAAAGCATGTGTCTTCTATCCTCTTGTGCTTGTGATGGGAGAGCTGGACGAGTAGTCGTCATTCCTCCATTGGTAGGAATTATTCATGTGAATCATGTCCCGTAATAAAAGAGACTGTTTCTATGGACAAGCTAATGAAGTCTTGTTGCTTAGCAGAAAGTAATTCTTTTCAGTTCTGCAGTTGCAGCTGAAGATCCTGAATTTTTTTTTTCCACAGCATAAATCTCAGTAAATGGTGGGAAAATGATGAGAAGCAAGCATTTCCATGATGTGGCAGAATTCAATTTGAAGTCAGAAGCAGAAGTGACAGGATTACGTTTTCTCACTTACGAGTTCTGAATTCTGAAGAGTTCTGAGTTCTGAGTCCGGAAGAAGTTCTGAGTTCTGAGTTCTGACAAGAATTATCTATCTTAGATTATGTCTTAGATTAGGACTATTTTTATTACCGTTGCAACTTTGTTTTTAAAACTCCAGTTAGATTACAATATGAGACTATATAAATAGCCAAGGTGTATTGAACATTCATCAAGCAATAAGCAATAAGAAAAATATCGAACACCTTCAGAAACCTTTCTGAAACTATACTCAACTTCTAACATTCCACGTTCATCGAGGAACATTTGCAGGTCTGCATCCACCTTTTCCTGAACTTGCTTTGCCACTTCAGTTTTCTTCTTACCAATGTCCAGCATGCTCCTGCCATATAATTTGACAGAATTGGAAATATCCGCAACATCAAGCTGAGAATCAATAGGGAGACCATCTTTCCCAACTGAATTGACAATACTCGCCAGCAAGTCCTAAAGTACCTCAAACTCTTGAGCATCGACAAGATCCCAAGCTTTCATATTGAGCAGCTCACTTAATCTCTTTCTGTCTTCATCAAAATTGTTTTCATAAACTTCAGAGATTTTGGGTTTTGGAAGTTGTCCGCGAGGAACCTGATGCTCTGGCGGAGCTTCTCTTGGGCTTTGCTGCTTCATATATTCGCAGAAGCTTCAGCAAAAGCTGGAGGCTGTAAAAAATTCAAATTAAGTATGTTACTTTTAAATTTAATCAAATGTAAGTAAGGTTTAAGAAGGAATGAAAGTTAACCTAGTCAAAGAATTTGTACAATTTGGAACTGATGATCTGGGCGCAGTCTCTATTGTTGGGGTCTTGCAACTTGTAGTTGTTTCAGTCATAACTTCAGGCTCAAGGACAGTTTCCTTTGACATTGCCTGCTGATTGCCTGAGTGCATTACTTGGGTAGAGAGAGAAAGAGAAGTTTCTTCCACAATTTCTTCTGAAGCCTTTTGAAGGTTTCCAGGTTCATTGTAATGACTTTCTTGAACAACCTCTCCTGAGTTTTCCCTATTGTCAGTATCCTGATCTAGGTGCTCTTTCCCATCTTAAGCACCATCTTGAGGAATATCTTGCTCAATTAGGCACTGACCGAATAAACATGAGGAATATTTTGTTTCTTCTTCTTCTACTACCCTTTCTTTTCTAGATAGTGTTTTCTGTTCATCATCTTGAGTTCTTCTGTGCCAGTTGGTTGACAGCAGCTACAGCTTAGATCCTGAACCAGTTCAGGTGTTGGTAAACTAGAAGATCCACAGATGACACTTAGTAAATCTTGATATTGATATCAGGTACTTTCAAGAATAATACAGCCAACTGAGACGATGAATTTAGCTTTGTAAAGCTAGCATTGATTCTTTGCGAGCTTGTCTCCGCAACACGCCATTGTTTGAAGCTTTTCCCCAGAGTATAGCTCTTCTAAGTTCTCCAATCTCTCAATCAAGTTCACAGGAACCCTTTCTAGCTGCTCGCACGATCTCAAGTCCAGCAATCTTAACCACTGAGCTCTCGTACTAATTCATCCCGCAGTTCTTCAATAGAAGAACCATGAAGGCTTCATAGCTTGGCCACTCCTGTAACTCCATGCCAGTTTTCACCAAGAATACATGCTCTCCTTGTGATGCTATCTGGACAGAAACGTGGCGAACCAAATCATGCTTTCTCACATGTTCTTCCTTGTCAGTTTCTAACATCTAGTCACGTCCTCGGTAAGAATTTCTTGATCTTCTAGAGATAACGAGCACAACAAGAAACATAACTTGGCCTTGCTTCCCAGATAATTATAACTCATCTTAAGACAAGGATAAACATTTTTGTCTCTGTAATTAGTCTCTACAGAGACCACAGGGATCCCTTAAGATGTTGAAATGCGATGTCCCACTTCTCTATAGATTTTTCCACCTTTTAGTGCCTTTCCCACCACCACAATCACCACAATTGCTAAAGGAAATTGCTTGCATTGTCTTCCAACTTTCTTTGCCACATTGCACAGGGCAAAAGTCTTCATCACCTAGATTGGCTTTGTTTTTGAATAAATAATTTCTCTCTATGACAACCTGTAACGGCCCTTAAATTTTTGGTGTCAAAGAACATGGAGACAGATCGAGAAATACATTTTGACAATCACAAGATAGCACAGTCAATCCAATTCCAATATTATCAAGCAATCAATCTAAAAAATAGCAATGAAGCTAGGATGAAGATCTCATTGGTGGCAATCAATCGACTATGTTTATAACCTTCAGATACAATAATGAGGAAGAACGTAGTTAGGATGCCGGTGGAGAGTTGGAAAATGGGGGAGAAAGCTTTGGACAAGACGCGTAGCTACGGCAAAACAACCAGCGGAGAAATTTGATGGGCAAAAATCATACTAAAGGAACATAACTATATCAACTCTTGCAATAAAAAAAATCAAAAGTGATATGATACTTGTATAAATAATGAATCCTATGTATTGTTCTATGAATTCATTCATAGGTCATGCATATTACTTGACAAGTCTTTTTTACCAGGTCAATTTACTTTTTTTTTTTAAATGATATTATTTTAGCTTTTATTTATAATTTTTTAGATTTAATCTAGCAAAATTTCATTTAAGCTTAGTCAAATCTGAGTTGTAGTTTTATTTATTAGGTTACTTGAGTTTTTGAAAACAGTTTTAAATAAAAGTTCAACCCATATCAAATTTCGAGTTGCAAGGTCATTGAATCAATTAATTAAAGAGAGTTTTATAATTATTAGATTAATGATTTGTACTTTATTATATGTCAAATTAAAAAAATTTAACTTAAAAAAGAATATTCAAGTGATGATAATATAAGTTAACTTGAATTAATTTGACTAACATGTAACTCGTGATACAAGAAAAAAAATTTACAAAGCTTAAGGCTCAACATCTTAATATTAAAGAATAGAATAAAAAAATAAAAAATAAATAAAAAAAAATCTAAGTCAACTTGGATTTATTTGGCTAATTCACCACCCGCAATATAAGATCAGGATAAAAATATTAGATCCTAAAAAAATGATCGAAGTTAAATCAATAAAAAAAAACATCAAAAGAAAAACTAGAGATAATCTGAGTCAATTTAATTAATATATCACTTAAAATAACCCAACAGAAAGGACAATATAAAAAATAAAAATGTTCAAGATTTAATAACTTAATGTCAAATGTCAAATAATAAGATTAAAAAAAAAATCAATTTCAAATAAAAAGATATTATAAAAAACTTGAGTCAACTCGAGTTAATTTAATAAAATAACGACTTGAATTATTAGATTGGAATAACCCTTAAAAAAGAAGAAGAAAAAACTATGAAAGTCAAGGGCCAATAATTTAATGTCGAGGGATTAAGTTGAAGAAAAAAATGAAATTTAAAAAAATATATAAGAAAACCCAATAGACCCATGACATGAGATAACTCGCAGAAAGCATAGTGGAAAAAAATTACGAAACTCAAGGTCTGATAACCTAAAGTTAAAGGATAGATTTAAAAAATAATCAATTTAAAAAAAATATAAAAAAATAATTGAAATTATATCAAGCTAACATTTGAAATTAATAACTCGGGTCATGAAATTACGATCACATTATAGAAGATAAATACTAAAAAATTACTAAGAAAAATTCACAATCATCTAAAATTAAAAAAGCTAAACAAATAGAAATTAAAATATTTAGGACCTAACTAACATAAAAACTAAATGAAATAAAATAATGAAGGGTTAAATTGAAAATTAAAATAAATTAAGAAAATAATAAAAGAAATAACAATCAAGAGAATAAAAATTAAATTAGATTAAAAAGTTTTTTAATGAAATAAAATGACAAGGAAAAAATTTGAAAGAAATAAATAAATCAAGAAAAAATAAAAAAATAAAAAAAATAAAAAAATAACAATTAAAAAAATAGGAATCAAATCTAATATAAAAATGAAATAAAATAAAAAGTATTATGATGAAATTAAATAATAAAATTTTAAAAGTATTAAAAACAAAACAAATGGTAATAAAAATAAATTAAAGATTATGATTAATAGGAATACAAAATGGATGATATAATCAATTTTTAAAAGGATAGTGTGAATTTTTAGGTCAGGAGAGAAAAACAACAAGAATAAAAAAGTTTATTTAATCCCTATCGCATTTCTATTATAAACACATTCCTTACCATTATAAAGAGAATAACAAGTCACTTTCAACATTATTACCTATAATAAAGTTTAGTTACTAAAAAATATTATATAAATCATTCAAATATCCAAATAACTCATATACTTTTATTTATTTTTAAGTCATACATTTTTATTTATTTTTAAATGTTACTCACACATCTATTTTTTTAAAATTATTTATAGATAATTTTAAAAAACTTGTATTGAAAGTACCTAAGTTCTCTTAACTATAAGTTGTTATTTTTTACTTTAAAGGTTATTTTACTGTACATTTAAAGCATAAAAGACCAAGGAGCCCTTCAACCAAGTGAAAGTTATTGGTCTTGTAATAAAAATAATTAATTCGTGTTGATTGATTAATTAAATTTTTTTTACGAGGCAATATCCAAACTGAGTAACCATATAGGGCCACGGTTACCATACATGGGTCCCACCGAAGGAGTATTTCAGGAAACCCAAAAGGACTCCCACTTGCAGGCTTTTTTATTGTGATCCTATGAATCCAAACTGGCCCATCCGTCCAAACCATTATAAGAAGCAGCCCAAATATCACCCTGGCCCAACCTATTCTTCATCGGCCCAATCACTTCAGATCCTTCACCCTCTCCTCCCTCTTTCCCTCCCTCCCTCCTCTCCCTCTGTAAATTCCTTTCCTTCACTTCAGATCATAAATACTCGTTTCTCTCTAGATCCAACCCTCTGGAATTCAATTGTATTCAATTTCGTCCTTTTTCATGCCTTCCATCAGATTCCTAAATCCCTAGATACACTGCTAGCAAAGCCATGGATTCCCTTCCTTCCTTCAATTCCAATTCCCCTCTCAAAAAATCACTATCTGATACCACAAATATCCAAAATCTCTCCTCCATCCTCAACAACCCTCACTCCTTCAAATCCACCGATCCCTCCGCCTGGCTCGGCTGGTGGTCCTCCTCCACCACTCTAGCTCCTCCTGATTTCTCCCCCATACTCCCCAAACAACCGCCACCTGATATTTCCCGATCGGATTTCCTCCCCTACTTATCTGCTGTCTCCGACACCTACTCCCGCTTTGAAGACATCAAAAACCACACTAAAAATAACGACCTTGATCAAGAATCGAAGTCGGATTTGGCGGATGCGGAGTCCAATTCGGATTTGGCTGCTGTAGGGCAAGGGGAGGCGCTGGTTGCGTGTTTGAGGGAAGTTCCGGCACTGTATTTTAAAGAGGATTTTGCGTTGGAAGACGGGCCCACCTTTCATGCCGCGTGTCCGTTTAGCAATGCGGCGGCGAATTTGATGTTGCAGGAGAAGTTGAGTCAGTATTTGGATGTGGTGGAGTTGCATTTGGTGAAGGAGATATCGTTGCGGTCGAATTCGTTTTTCGAGGCGCAAGGGCAGTTGGAGGATTTGAATGGGAAGATTGTGGAAGGGTGTGAGAGGATCAGGGAGTTGAAGGAGACTATTAGGGTTTTGGATAAGGATTTGGTGGAGTCTGCGAGGGAGATTCATGAGTTGAATGTTAGTAGAGGGGATTTGGTTTCTTTGCAGAATAAGTTGAGGCTTATTTTGTATGTTAATCAGGCTCTCTCCACGCTTAAATTGGTAATTCTTGTGTGCCCTTTTGTTTATTTTAGTTGGATTTAAGTTGAATTTGTTAGTGTATTTGCTCGATTGCTGTTTTCTTTATCGAGTGAAGTTAGAAGTGACTGATAGGAATTCATGTATGACCCTAAATTAGGTTAATCGGGCTCTTTTGGTGCTTTAATCGGTAATTAGCATTGCTTATTGTTTGATTAATTCGAAATTTGAGAGGGAATGATGGGCCTATTCATAGATAGGTTTGTTATGAAAAATATGTTATAGAAGTGTTGCTCTTCGGTTTTCTCAATGATTTGTAATGGAAGTTAATTTTTTGTGGTACACAGCTTGTTGCATCTGCAGATTGTGCTGGAGCATTGGATGTTACTGATGATTTGCAACAGTTCTTGGTATATTTTGATTTATGGATGTAATGAGAAGTTTGATTGAGTTACATGCATATTGTTTTGCTTGAAATCTTATGTTTTCTGTCTTTGATAGGATGGAGATGAGCTGACTGGTCTGCATTGTTTTCGTCACCTTCGGGATCATGTGGCAGCTGCAATAGAGTCCATAAACAGGTATCCTTTTTTGTTCTTCTGAAAATATGACTGCATCAGTTATTTGCCAATGTGACCTGCCATTTGCATTGGTTTTGCTATTTATCACTTTATGCTCTTCATATTTGCCAAAATGATTGCATCTTTCCATAGATGATATGGTTTTGGGGTCAAATTTGGTAGTGGGGAATGTCAGGAGTAGAGGCAGAAGGGTTGTTCTTAAGTTGGAAGAAGACTTATGATTGATTGAGCTAGAGTTTCCTGATGAGGTTTCTAAATGATGGGCAGTGTTAAGGGGGAGGGGGTGGATTACAGCAATGGCTATTAATAAGCTTTTATCTTGCTTGGCTTCTGCTTATGGGATTTTATGGTTTGCCTTAGGTTTATTAAGATTGGCTGGTCCTAGTGCTCTGTGTATGATGTCTTGTTCTTTTATTTGTATTTGCAATTTTGCCAGCTATCAGGTCAAGTAGTTAACTGTGAGAAGTGTGCTGCTTGTTACTTAATGCAAAACAAAATGTCATATCATTTAATTTAGAGAGGGAACGTATGCCATTTTGTTGGTCTTTTGTAACTTATTACATTTGTTTTTGTAGCATCCTTTCAGCAGAATTTATGCGAGCTTCAATACATGGTGCTGGGGATAAAGATTTGCTTCTTTTATCCAAAGCAAAAGCCAGGGATTCCATATATATGAATGGAATAGATGAAGAAGTAAGCTTAATTTCACTTATCCAAGAACATGTGGTTTTTTTGGTACTTTAGTATGATTATACTTGTAGACATGAAAGCATCCATTTGAATTTCATGTCATTTTAAGACGTTTAATACAGCATGTAAATTATTTAGTCTATCATGGCCTTGAGTCATGAACTATGTCTTAACTTAAGATTCTCACTCCAGCACATTTAAGCTCGACCTGTCATTGTGCTTATTCTTATGATATTTGTCTTTTTCGTGATTTCTATTACTATAAAGCATATAAAGTTGGAAATAAGTGGCTGTTGTTGGTTTTGCACTTGATGTCCGTGTATCCCATCTCACTAATGCTTGTGATTTGCCTAATAAAATTTTTCTAGCTGTTCTTCTGCAGACTTTCTAGTGATTAGTATATCTATTTTAGTTTATGTTCTTTATTGAATTTTGGTCAGTAATACCTGCTGTTCTTTGTCATGTTTAGCAGGTTAAGTTGGATGATGAAGAGATGTCCAATTTTCGAGATCGTCTTCTTCCTCTCATTGTTGGGTTACTTAGAACTGTGAGTTTTATTTCATGGAAATGCTGTCCCTGAAGTTAAATGTTTCCCCTCACAATATTTTGTTTGAAGAGTTGGCTCATGAACTTGATGTAGTTGCCCCTTGTTTTTATTCTAACCTGCCTTTGCCACAACTTCTTCTGTTGTTTGTTGCTGTTAAACACTTATATAATTTTCCTCTTGCTGTTCATATTTATTCCTTGGTTCCATATCTGGGTTCTTGTTTTAGGATTTTATATGAATTACCCAACATGAGTAAATTTTAAGATATTCACATTGATAGAAAGGCTTGCTTAACTGAGAGAAACAGGAAAGAACTGTTTGGGCAAAGAGAGTTTGTAAGTTCAAATTCCAGAAATCAAATATTGTTTCCAGTTTGGGTAGGATAAATTTCTGGTTCTAGTTGTATCCAATAAGACTCTTCCAAGTTATGGTCATACTGAAGTCAGACCCTGGTAGGGACTGTTGGAGATAGTTCCATCCTTCAGCATGTTTGTAAGATGTTAGTTGTTATTAGTACCACAATTTGAGCTTATCAGTAATGATTATGGGGAACTAGTTGATTGTGCTTAGTTTAGCACTGGACTCATTGTTTCAATGATTTCTTTCAGGCCAAGCTCCCCCCTGTGTTGAGAATATACCGAGATACCCTTACAGCCAGTATGAAAACCACCATTAAGAATGCAGTTGCAGAGCTGCTTCCTACCTTTTCAGCCCAATCTCTGGAGTCAGATCTCACACCTGCAGAGCGAACAGCAGATACAGATGGTAAGTACATAATACTAGATTTTAACACTTCCCCCCTGAGGTTATTAATTCAGAAGTAACTTGTCTATTTTCTTTAAGATGCACTTTTGATTGCAGACAAGTTACTTGGTATCTGTTTCTGCCCCTTTCTCTCTCCTTTTTTAACATTTCTGAGTGACTCAGGTGGAGGTTTATCACTTGCAAGCAAGTTAAGGAGCTTGTCATCTGAAAATTTTGTGCTACTTTTAAGTGCTATTTTCAACATTGTACAGGTAATGTATACTTCACAAGTATCTTCCTCAATACATAGTTTCTAAAGTTCTTGATGATGTACTAGATGTGATTTTTTACTTTAATTCCGAGATATACTGGCCAACTGAATGTAATGAAGGTGGATTGTTGCCACCAGAATCTAATTTTTTTGTGGGGGCATGGTTGCTGGATTAGACCTTGCTCAAAAGAGTTTGTGTTTTACAAGCTGTACATTATAATGAGGAATCTATCTTATGGACTCAAACTGAAGTGTTGAGTTTGCTTAAACTGTGTAATCATAGAGCTGAGTGTGCTTGTCTACTAAACCTGCTTGTGATTTGATTGATAATTTTAATGAACGATTCATATAATCATGGCACATGAACTAGCATGGAATACCCAGGTCAGAATTCGTGTTTGTAGTAGATAGTAGTCTACCCTGCACCTTAGCCTGTCCAATGGTCCAAGGTTGATCGGATGGATGGACTGGTTGTAAAATTATGGGGTCTTTAGCCCATTTTTAGAGGTAGTCTAATTGTAAGACCAAGGGAACCACTTTTCAAGAAACTGTTACACGTCGCTTAAGCCAGTACTTTGAAGTTCTAACAGTATGATGTAATCCAATTTGCATTCTTCTATCTTTTTTCACCCTCTTTCCTTGGTTTGGGGTTAATTCTTTATTGTTTTTTATATATATTTATAAAATCTCATACTTGGGTTGCTAATTTCTAATTATGCTTATGGTGAACTTGTTTTGAATTTTGACTTCTTGATTATCATAGACATGATTTCATAGCTTGATTCAATTTTCTATTTTTTTCTCTCATTATGTGCCTTTTAAGTAAGAAGTAATATGATTTATTTTCTTTTAGTGAATGCAGGCACACTTAGTGCGGGCTGCTGAAGTGAAAAAGGCAATTGAGTGGATTATGTGTAGCGTTGACGGACACTATGCTGCTGATTCAGTTGCTGCTGCAATTGCTGTTGGTGCAGCAGCTGCTGAAACAGCTCATGAGAGTGATGGTCTAGGTGGTTCTCTTCTCCCCTTTTCTCCACAGAGAAGTACTTCCAAGTTTGCTTCATCTCAGCTGAAAGCAAATGATGCAGCAAGTCCCTCAAATATTTCAAGAAATTTTAGGTGAACTCTTGTCCCTTTTTTGTGATAGTTTTACAATATAATTCGAATGATGTTCAGCTTATAAGTGAGAGTAACACCACATAAAAAAGCAATGTTGCACGAATCACTACACAACATAAATAATGGCTCGGCATATAATTTTGTACAACGTTATTGTTATTTATTTTATGAGTTCTTTCATGATATTTACTGTGATCAGATCTGTTATAATTATAATTTATCTTTATGGAAATTTGTGGGTTGTTTCTATTTAAGGATCTGAGTTCAAGAGCTATGTGTCGTGCTATTTGTGTATAACAACTTCTCATAATAAAGGGTGCCATCTTCTTCATTTTAGTTAAAGAGTAAAATCTTGGCAAAGAAAAGATTAAAAAAACTGTTATGAAATTCCATATAATGAAAACCAAAGAGATTTTAACAGGATTAGTTATGTTTTTCCTTCACCCTAATCTATTATGGAATAGGTATAGTTGAGCATGAATTTATTTGGTATCCCTCTCATACAACTTGAACTGAACTGGGCATCAAGTAACTTTCCAGTTTAGAGTGCTGTAAAAAAAAGAATTATCAATACACTTGAAGAAGGTTGGGAATGCTTCCATGTTTGGAGGTACTCTCCAAAATGCTAATGATGATCAGAAGCTCTGTTGCAGTGATGGGTTTTTCAAGTTGCCCTTGTTACTTAGCCACTGCCTGGCTGCCACTTCTCTTATAGGCTGGTATTTTGGCCACCTTCAAATCCCATCTAGCCATTTGATGTTAGAGCAGTGGCTGCTGAAATAAGACTGGCAAAGAAGGGAATGTTGAACCTTCAGTTGGGTTTTCCAGTTTCCATCCCGAAATTATTGGTGTTGATTCATTTTTATTTGCAATAAAAATTTGTTGAATCTTTGTAGTTTTCTGAAAGTTACAATCTTTTACAGAGCCGATGTATTGAGAGAGAATGCAGAAGCTGTCTTTGCTGCTTGTGATGCTGCTCATGGAAGATGGGCAAAGCTTCTTGGTGTCCGTGCTCTTCTTCATCCGAAGTTGAGATTGGTGGAGTTTTTAAGCATATACAACATCACCCAAGATTTTATAACTGCCACTGAAAAGGTATTCAGCTATTTAGTTTTCTATATAATGAAAACAATTTGCTGTTCGTGTCTGTGATGCTGTTTGTATGCTAACATAAACAGATTGGTGGAAGGTTGGGTTATAGCATTCGTGGAACAATGCAATCACAGGCTAAAGCTTTTGTTGATTTCCAGCATGAAATGCGAGTTAGTTTCCTTTTCCAGCTTCCCCTTTATTTAGGTCTTTGTTTTTTGTGAGACCTTCGTAATTTGTTTTCAGGCTAACCTTTACCTTGATGGATGTAGATGACAAAAATTAGGGCAGTGCTCGATCAGGAGATGTGGGTGGAAGTAGATGTCCCTGATGAATTTCAGGCCATTGTTGCTTCATTGTTTTATTCTGAATCTGAGGGCCTAAATGATACTCAAGGTGATGTGACAACCAGATATGGTGAAGCAGGCACAGGCAATGATGTTTCACTTGTGATTGATGCTGAAGCACAAAATGCTGAACAAGAACTTGTGCAAATGAACTCCACAGATATATCTTTGGAAAATTCTGTGCAAAAGAAATCTACTCCCTCAACAGAGGCAACTGGAAGCAATAAAGTCACAGCTGCAACTTCATCAGCTCAGAGTAACAATCATAATGTGAAGGAGCGTGGAAAATCTACTTCCCAAACACTTTCTTGTGCAGGTGTTGGTTATCACATGGTAAACTGGTTAGTTTTCTTGTTTTACCTTTTTTTTTCAGTTTTTTGCATGTGGTTGCGAATTCCTCAACAAAATCTTCCTTATTTCTTCTAGAAATCCTTGCATCCCATACGTAATTAATGCCATTAGTTATTGTCAGTGTGGCTTGGCATTCCATTACTTGATAACACTTTACCTTTCTCTTGTGTATTTGACTGATTATCATCTACAGATTTCCTTACTGTGTATTGCTATTTTCATTTTGCAAACTATTTTTATTTTTCAACCATCAAAAAAACTTTCTGAAGCGAACAATTTGCTGATGCCATTTGTGTTTATTCTTTCTCAGTGGCTTAATATTGCTGAAGATGTTGTCAGAATACATGGATATGAATACTTTTTTGCCAACACTATCTTCAGAAGTTGTTCATCGTGTCGTGGAGATCTTAAAATTCTTCAATACAAGGACTTGCCAACTTATTCTTGGAGCTGGTGCCATGCAGGTAAAAATCAGATTTGCATTCTACAATTTGTTGTATTTTAATAACCTAATGCTCAGAAAAAAGGTCTACATTTTCTGGTTAATATAATTTTTTGCCAACATTTTCTGGTTAATTTCATAAAGACAAACGAAGCTCTTTTTGTCTTGCATGCATTTATGATCTTTCATCTGTCAGTTATCCCAGTCTCTTGACACAGGTAATAAATAAGGAAATATTAAAGATTTGAGTCAGAGAATTTCTTAATTTTGACACAGTACTTATTTGATCGAATGTACTTATTTGATATCTCATCCTTGATAGCTTTGAAGTGCTCCACTGATTCCCCAAACGCCACCCCCTTGCCTTGAGTGGTTTCTTTATCTATCTTTGTGCTAAGTGATCAAACAATTCCATGCACATTTTATTCTCTCACTCTTCCTGTTTGCATTATTTTATTTTATACTCTTTCATTTACAATCAATTTGAAGTGAGCTTGGTTGCTAATTTAGCTACTAAGTGGGGTCTATGTCATGCTGCAGGTGTCGGGTCTGAAGTCTATTACATCTAAGCACTTGGCCCTTGCTAGTCAAGTCATTGGTTTTGTACATGCCATTATTCCTGGTAGGTTGATAGATTGAGATGCTGGTACCTAAGCTAGTTAATGAGTGTTCTTGTTCCAAATTGTTATGTGCGTGGACAGTCTTAAAGACAGCATTTTTTCCACTCTTATTGCGAGCTTTTCATTCATTATCTGAAGTTTCTAAGTTTCTTTGTGCTTCCTGTCTGAGCAAAGAAATCAGGCGAGTTCTTTTCCTTAAAGTACCTGAAGCACGGAAAGTATTACTGTTGTCAGAGATTGATCGAGTAGCACAGGTAGGTGTATATTTAAGCTGCTTCTTCAGATAATATTATGATGCGTTCAACTTCACTTGATTAGTGCTGTTGCTACTGATTGATGGTGTGCATGAGACAGAAACTTTTGCAATCTTCAAATTCAATAATGCATGCAATTTATGATGAGTTCAAGCATCATGGTTCAAAGGAACACATAGCTTCTTCATGACAATGAATTCATCTATTGACTTGCAGTATTTCTACCTCCCCCCCCACCCCCAAGTTCAATATAGATTTTTCTTCTTTTTTCTTTCCCTGTCATATCACTTCCACTGCACATAGCTCTTCATGTTCTTGGAGAGGGGCAGGTGATGGGGGTGAAGATCTCATGGAACTGCTCTTTCAATGCCTTTTTTTGGGGGATTCTTGTATTTTGGAACTTAGTGTGGTTGTTTCTTAAATCAGGATTACAAGGTTCATCAAGAGGAGATACTTACAAAGTTGGTTCAGATAATGAGGGAAAGGTTGCTGCATCATCTACGTAATCTGCCTCAAATTGTTGAGAGCTGGAATAGACCTGTAGATACCGATTCACAGCCTAGTCCTTTTGCTCTAACGCTTGTAAAGGTACTAATCGTAAATTGGAATGTTCCAACTTCAAAACTGCCTGATACACCAAAAACTTGTGTCATACTGTAGATATTGGCAATTTGGAAATTCCAAATATACCTACTCTGATCACATAGTTGAGGAAGACTTAAGCGTGGGGAGACATGGCAGGTTGATATGCATATGTCTTTTCACTGCATAGAGTTGTTTGGTGAACATTTACTGCATGCTAACAGTCCTCAATTTGATTACTGATTGTGAATCCTCAACTAGTGTGGTTGCCTGTGTAGCTGCCTATATTGATAAGGATAAGTGTTCCACCCCTGATGTTAACTTTGTCTTTGCTTGTTTAGTTAAGAACATAATCTAGAAAATTCCTGCTAAATAGCCTTCTTTAAGAAATTTGAGCTCCAGTGCCTTTTATAATCAGCACAATATTAGAATTTGGGAGGTGCCTTTTTTCTCTTTAGAGTTGTTCAATCAGATTTTTCCTAGCAGGGTTGGACTTAAACGGCTGTTCAATTTGTTGCAGGAGGTTACCTATCTTCAACGTATCTTATCTAGAACTTTACATGAAGCAGATATCCAAGCAATTTTCAGGTGAGTTTTAAATTTAACTTGGTGAATAATACTTGATTGCTACAATTTCAGCATATACTTGGTGTCTATGCTGTTCCATGCTACAAAATGCAGAGTATGACTTTCATTTCATGGTCGTGCAATGAATAGTCCAATGATGAAAAAAAGCTTGAGGTAAAATGTCTTGAAGTTGATAGTGAGGCAGTTTTTGTTGCCTCTTCCTGTTTCGTGTTTTTTTTCTTAACAGATTATCTATTTAATAATCTTCTTGAACTGAAATTGGCTTCAATGCGTGGCCTGATTAAACAAAGAAAGTCATCTCTAGAATGGATGGATCTAGTTTTAACTTATTTTCTAAGAATGTTTTTGATGTTAAATGCTTCCACAGCATAAAGAGCATTATATCTTGATGAAAAATATATTCTCATGAAAACAAACCGAGCAAACCTCAAATCCCAAGAACTTTATTTTCCATTGGATTTTGAAGAAAATGCTTATTCCTGCATTGGTGATGATTTTTTCAGGCAAGTGGTTACAATCTTTCATAAAGAAATTTCGGAAGCATTCTCACGGATAGAGATCAGCAGTCAGCAAGCAAAGTTCAGGTACTGCCTTTTATTTACTCACATGTGCATCCAGTTGTATTCTGCGTATTAAATGGTGTCTTCTTCTGTGTGGAAAATCATCTTCCTGAGGTAAAGTTGTCTTTATTTGTGTTCCATATAACAGGCTTCATCGGGATATCACACTTATCCTTGGATGCATCAGATCATTACCTTCTGGTAACGTGAGTGAATCGGGTACCCCAAATTGGGGACAACTTGATGAATTTTTGGTTCAAAGATTCGGGTCTGAATCTGGCTGAAAAATGCCATCATCAAGTGTCAAATTGGTTGCTCTTCTAGTGTGGCTGTAACATGATTTTTATGGAAGATATGGGATGATAGAACCAGCTCTCAACTTATACAGTTACCTTGTAGCATAAATTTGAGGTACTTCTCTGTTCCGAGTTGTCAAACTCTTTTATCTGCTTCTTGTATTCTTTTTTCGTTTGGGTGGAAGGGGGGGGGGGGGGGGTTGGGGTAAAGAGTTCAAATTACTATGAACATAGAAAAACCATCAAGATACTGGATAGATGTGCCATCCTCTTTTTGCAATGAATGATTTTCCTTGCCAGATTCCGTGCATGGAAAAGTATGCTGGTTTCTGATCATTGGAATTCATTTCAGGTGTTTTGATTGCTTTTAGGTAAATAGTTGACAGCATGTGTATCAACATTGAAATGTTGCAGAAGGAAGTGTCTTTGAAGCAGAATTTTTGTAGGAGCTTGCAGATAATACAATTTTTAAATTGTTTGAAATAGTGAACTGCTGGTTCTAGCTATCGAGTTGTTCTTCCACGTGCTGTTTTCAGATGCACTCGATTGCTTAATCTTGAGATAATTGTATTCTAGTACCATAAACACGATTTCATTTTTCTTTTTGTCTGTCTTCCATTCTTTCTTATCTTCATGTACTGGTTCATAAATTAACCTGAAGATATCATCAACTACGTTTAATTTGCAAAATTTCTACAGGGTGGGTACATTGTCATTATGGTTTGTGTATGCCTTTTTTTAATATATATAATTTTTAAAATCTTGGCTGCAAACAGCGATGGTGTTGTGCAAGCAATGTCTTATTTTATTTCTGGCAACGGGTAGTAGTGTGTGACCTAGTGCAAGTCTGTGTTCACTAAAATTCATTGAAGCTGCCTGAAGTGTGCTCCTACTCATTTTATCACACACATCTACGTAGCGTTAGCGAAAGAAACGGTTGTAATTGAGATAGAATAGACATGTTTCCTTGTCTTTTGGTTTTGAAAATACATAAATTTACTTTAAAATCATTTAATAGATGAAATTATTTATGTATTTCTGTCTCTCTAACCTAAACATATTTTTGTCCTATTGTATCTGTTTTTCCTGTTCTATGATATTAACCAAATCTTGACTAAAAACACAAACATAGAAAAGCTGTTAGCATTTCTCCAAAATGAATTAAAATAGCAATAACAATCGTTCAGTGTACAAACTGACCTTTAGTTTTCTCCGGTCCTAAGAATGTCACCTTACCTATATTCCATCTTTTACTCAGAAGCAAATTCTCCATTAATGACATTTGATCCAGCAGCTACTTTATTCCCTGCAATTCCACCAGAAAATTTCACGAAACTCTTATTCGCTCCTCTCTCCCATCTCTGTGCTTCCCCCCATCACCTAGGCAAACTTGCCCTGTATTGTTTCCACTGCTGCTCAGAACCACCAATTGATGTTTCCTTTGCGAACATAAACATTTATGTGATCAGGAGGTTCAGAGTCGATGTGAACTGAATTGGTATAAATGAAAAGATCAAACCAGTTTCCTGTTGGGAAGTAGGCATCATCTGAAACTGCTCCTGATGTCAGGACAGGTGATACCATCACACCTTTACTGATTAGGAACCGCGAGTTGATTTTGTATGTTTGGATGCCTCAAGGGAATGAAAAGAAAAGAGGCCACGCTATGGGGGTCCTTTTAGTGTGTGCCTCGTACATTAAGGTGTAGAGTATGAAAGGAGCTGATATCGCAGGCTGATAACCTTCTTGGCCGATGCAGCAACAGGCTCCCAGAGATCAGGCTGTCAGCGATTTGATCCTTTGTTTGAATGGCATCTTGAAAAGGAGTTGAGGGCACTAAGTTTAAGGAAAATTTCAAACAAGAATTGTTTACCTGAATCCATCGGAGAGAGAGAAAACCGCAAATGTCAGCACCAACCATTAGGATTCCTAACAGTCTGGAATTCAGAATCGACTGAATAAAGTATGCCGAATATTCCCATCTTGTAGCATCTCCACTCCATTGTGCTGGGTACTTGCCAGAGCCGACGAAAGAGGATCTAGTAAGAACAAATGGCCTTTTGCCAGTTATATGGACTAGAGCTGCATTGGTGGCTTTAGAACGAGAAAAGCCAAGAAGGTTTTGAACATTGTACTCAGTAATGTTACCAAAATGTAGAGATGTTGCTGCAATGGTTCTGTCATTAATAGGTTGTTGACCGCCACCATTATAAACCTTGTATGGACGTTCATTAAGGGTAGAATTTGGGGTTGAAGGAGAGTCAAGAAATTCGCAACTCATCCATGTCAAACTAGAGACCATGAATGGGGAGATTATCTCGAAACATTTTGATCTCATTTCGTCCAAACTCTACTCCAGCAGGATTTAGAAAATCCGGGATGTTGAGCACTCAGGCCAAGCTTAGCCCATGTAAGGACGGCAGTCACGTTTAATGGAAGCATCAGCCTCCATTCCTCTATCATGAGTTCCATAGGTTATGTTTACATAAATACCTGTAGAAGAATTAGATGCAGTTTAAACTCTTAGTAAAGGAGATTTTGGAGGAGGAGCTGTCAGATACGGAGTTAATGGCTCTGGACATCCTTGACAGGACAGACCAGCGGGAAGATGGCGGGTAACCGTTGTCGGGGTCTGTTTTGGGATATTTTTTGTGTATCCTTTAGTATTTTTACCGTAGCCTTTTTGTTTTTTGTCTCTCTGATTTTCTTTTCAATCCTAACCTGTATATTTCAGGCTGCGTCAACTCATTACATCCACTTTAGCAGCAAAACAATTCTTCGAAATGTTCTGTTTTCTCTATTCTAATAAGCAGATTGCTAGAGTTCAGAGGTTTTTCATGTGAAGATATTTCCTTTGAACGTGTCAAGATCCAAGATAAGCAAAAATTTCTGACCATTTTGGTGAAGGGTTTCCCCAAATTTCCTCATTTGTTCCCATGAGAAGTTAGCAGGATCAAAAGTGAAGTCCTTGCATCCATCCATGTAATCAATGTCTGTGCAAATAACTTCAAGAGGAATGCCAGCTTTTGCATAGCCAGCAACCACACCATCAAGATTTCTGGTCTAGCGGTGGAAGGGGTTTGTTCCTTTTCTCCGCACCTGGGTTCGAACCTCACCATGCACATTTGTCACCCCCGCGGTGCCTTACTTGCTCACTGGGCTTGCAGGATGTTCAGTGGACCGTGGGGATTAGTCGTGGTGCGCGTAAGCTAGCCCGGACACCCCATGTAAATTAAAAAAAAAAAAAAAGATCCATAATGCTTGCATAACCATATCAGCATTGATGAAATCCTTTACGTTGAAGGTAAAACAAAAAAAAAAACAAAGAGATTTGGTCAAGCAAGCGGCGATGAAGGTATAAGAAATCAACTCAGGTCTACTGGCATGTCTAAAAGAAGACTGCAAGAATGTATACTCAATGCTACATGCCAAATGACCAGTAAGGCATTGGGGCAAGCCTACCAATCAGCTCAGTATACTGCTGTATCACCGTATCTGGTGCCGGTCTGGCGAAAAAATAGAAATCAATAACACCACCAATAACCTTATAAGTTAACCTATCACCTTTATAAATTATATCCATGCCATTACTATTAAGCAACAAAACAACATGAGCGGGTCTCTGCCGGTGCTTTGTCCAAATCATTACTAGCTTTCTTTCCTGTTGCTGATATAAAAAATATAAAACGCAGCTGCTGCAATCCTCGTTGATTTATTCTTATTAATAAATTTTGCTAGACAATGGTTGTCCATCATTACAATTTCACATTCAACTTGAACTCCTCTCCAAGGAACAAAGAAAGTCCTGACATCACCAAGACATCAAAACCTCCTTTGTTATTAAGGCTTGCCCTAATCCTTCTATTTCCACTCCTTGTTTCCTTGGAAGTCTGCAACTCATACCACTTGATCCCATTAGTCTTTTTCAATCCTATGAATGTTACTTTGCTCACCATCCACTTTTGACTGAAAGCAAATTCTCCATTTATGATGTTTGATCTAACCATAGCCATATCTCCTACTATCTCACTATGAAATTTTACTAAACTCCAACTCTTTCTCTCCCCTCCCATCTCCACACTCTCCCCATCATCTAAGAATAATTCCCCTGTGCTGTTTCCAGTGCTGCCAAGAACCACTAATAGATGAAATGCTGTTTTTCGAGCTTCTTTTGTTGTCATGGCTTCTCCTTGCAAGGCCAGAATATTTCCTTCATGAACATGAACGTTTATATGATCTGCAGGTGCAGCAAGTTTGATGTACTTTCCTGGACTTACAGAAACCGTATTAGAGTAGTTAAAAAGATCAAACCAGTTTCCCACGGGAAAGTATGCATCAACTGAGGTAGCTCCAGGCTTCAATACTGGTGATACCATTACACCTTTACCGATCAGAAATTGTGAGTTGACTTCATAAGTTTTGATGTCTTGAGGGAATGAAAAGAAAAGAGGTCGTGCTATTGGGGTTCCTTTAATGTGAGCCTCATACATTAGTGTGTAGAAATATGGAAGCAGCTGATATCGAAGGCCAAGCACCTTCCTAGCTGATGCTGCAACAGAATCCCAGAGATAAAGCTCCTGCCGTGTTGTGCCTATCGATGAATGATCTCTCGCAAAAGGGTAAAAGGAACCTAGCTGCATTGTAATAAAAGTTCAGAACAATTTAAACCATGAAAAAGAGTATAGCGTCTGTCAACATCCAACTACAGCAACAAGTTACCTGAATCCAACGCCGACAAAGCTCTTCATTTGTGTTTCCTGAAAAACCACAGATGTCAGCACCAACCATAGGAATCCCAAACAGTCCAAAATTCAGAATTGATGGAATAGTATAGGCCAAGTCATCCCATGTGGCAGCATTATCTCCAGTCCAATGTGCTGTATACCTCCCAGAGCCAATGAAAGTTGATCGAGAAAGTACGAATGGCCTTTTACCAGTTGAATTGATCAGACCAACATTGGTGGCTTTCGATTCCAAAAGGCCATAAAGGTTATGAACGTTATACTCTTTTATGACATCAAAGTGTAGAGATGTTGCTGGAACAGTTTTATTGTTAATTTGCCGTCGAATACCAGCATTGTTAATCCTGTAGGGTGGATCATCAACGGTAGAAAATGGGGTGGGTGTTGGATCTATGAAATTCGATATCTCGTTCATGTCAATCCAGAGACCGTCTACAGGGAGAAGCTCTCGAAATATTTTTATCTCATTGCCCCAAAACTCTCGGCCAGCAGGATTTATGAAATCCGGGAAATAGACCTTTCCAGGCCACACTTCACCCATGTACGGAATGCCATTGCGTTTAATAAAAATATCAGCCTGCATTCCTCTGATGTATGTTTCATACGTTGAGTTCACACTGATACCTGCAGAAAATTGGAGGCTCAACAGAACGTAGCAGAACCATTATTTCTTTCTTCCTTTTGTGTTAAAGCCAATTAGAAGAAGTATGGAAGTTCTAGGATTTCATTTGAAGATAATTGTTTTGCTTCTTCATGTTAATCACATACCAGGATCCAAGATGACCACATATTTCTGACCATTTTGATGAAGGGTATTGACAAATTTCTTCATTTTTTCCAGGGGGAAGTTAACAGGATGAAATGTGAAGTCCTTGTATGCATCCATGTAATCAATATCTGTCCACATAACTTCAAGAGGGATCCGAGCTTTTTCATAGCCAGCAACCACACCTTCAACATCAGAAATGTTCTTGTAACCATATCGGCACTGATGAAATCCTTCACATTGGACCAAAAAAACATATTACACATGGAACAAGCTTTGTTCACAAAGACTGAGATAAACTCGTATGCTCCATAAATATCCAGTGTTACAAGGAGCCGAAACCACACGACAGTAACTAAGGCCTCTGTTGCAGTTCCTATATTTGGCCAAGTCTAATAAGCTGACCACGGGAGTTCAGGAGTCTCTTAATGAATTGGAATAGTTTCATCACTTAGCACTAGTTATAAAAAAAAGAAATCTTTCATTGCCCAAAATTCTTGAATTTGATGTTCAGGTATCAAACAATTTTGCAGACTGAAACATGTTAAATTGCCATCTAGAAAGTTTCAAGGAAGGAACAATGCTACTTACCAAATGACCAATATGGCATTGGGGCCGGCCGACCAATAAGCTCTGTGTACTGCTCTATCACCATATCTGGCGATGGCCCAGCGAAAAAATACAAATCAATAATGCCTCCAATAACCTTATAAGTTATCCTATCACCTCCATAAACTATATCCATGCCATTGCTATTAAACAGCAGGACACCATGAGTAGTCCCTGCCTGTACTTTGCCATTAGCCGATGCTGATCTTACATCAATGTAAAATGGGTGGGAACCATAGAGGTTAACATCAATATTAGCACTTGCGAGGTCAGCATTCCACAAGGTGAATGTGTCATTAGGCTTCAACTTGAAAGTGCTCTTTGTGTGCTCTCCGAGACCATATAAAGAAGATCTCTTTATAGGAAGCCTGGAAGATAGCTGGATATACTGATCCTTAAAGACTAAGAAAGTGTCAGGGTTGGACGTATCCGGGGACGTGTCAAAGAGGACATCACCGGAGGATTTTCGTGTGACAGAGAATCCAAAAGGGACGGTGTTGTGCAGGGTAAAGAGCAGGTCTGAGGTGGGGTCAGAGAGGAGGTTGTTTTCTAGCAGGAGTTGATGCTTTAATGGAGAGTAATGTAGGTAGTTCTTCGGAGAGTGGTTTTGCCGGGGAACGACGTGTTGCGGAATCTCCCATCTTTGGTTTTTGGAATCTGTTATTCTGACTCTCAAACGATTCTTGGTTTCAATTCTGCATGGAGGAGGCAAAGCATGTCAATGCATAGAGCAGGGAATATGCGAGCTGGAAGACATGTCAATCATTACTGAGTAAGACATGTCGTTTGTTTGTTCCAGAGGGGAACGTACATGATTCTTTGAGAAGGGTAAATTATTCACATAGTTCTCTAAGTTTTAAAGGCTGATCACATTAGGCCCTTTATCCTATTTTTTGGACAAATCAATTTATATTAAGATCTGACATGTGGATCAACATGTATAACGTCTAAGTCTTGGATCAGGTTGGTTAATCGGGTCAATTCAAGTATTTTTAATAAAAAAACTTAAAATAATTTTGTTTTGGTTAAAAAAAATCAAGTTCTTTTTTTTCAATAAGTTTTATGTTAATATGTCAAATCGAGCTGATGAATTATATGGAGAGGCCGAGTTTGATCAGAAATTAAAAGTTTGATGATAATCATGTTCGGAATCGTGATAAACAGGTTCATATAGGTAAAATGTGAAATATAAAGGATATATAAGTGTAAATTTTCCAGTTCCATGTGATGAATTGAATGCCGACCAACAAAAGTAGCTGAATTTATTGAATGCTCCTTAGAAACAAGAATTTTCTCATGCCCAAATGAAATTTTCCCTTCTTTTCTAAGGATATAATTCTATTTTCAGTTGAGTTTAATAGAAGAAATCAAGTTAGAGTTTTTTATCTTTTTTTAAAGGCGGGCTATGCAACCTTGCAAGTCAACTTTTAACTAATAAATTAAGTGGTTAGTCCATTTATTAACTCTAAGCAAAGACAAGATAAAAGAATACTATATTTAAAAGAAAAGGAAGCAATTATTTATATGTTTTCTGTCTTCAAGAACATTCGACAGTAGGAAAAAATTAATGTAAGCAAAATCATGAAAACCATCAGGAAAGAAACTATGCTACTTACTCGGCAATAAGATTAAGATGTTGGATATCATTTCCATAAACTGAAGACATCTTGATAAGGCTAAGATCAGCAGTCAACAACTTGGCTGTTAAACCAGAGTTAACAGAGCCAATTTTATAGCCATAACCAACCACTTCTTTTTTCACATCCTTTCCACTAGTCAGCGGCACCCCACAAACCAACAGCAAGACTAGAAGTTGAAGATTGGTCTGAGATGGAGATGTTGCTTTTGTGTTTCTGCAACTGTTCTTGTTCCTCTCTTTCTCCATTTTTTGGGTCATTGATCAGTTAGAGGTATTGGTGCTTACCTGGTTTCAAGTTCCAAGCTTAAATATCTAAAGAAAGCAAGATAACCATAACCATGGTGACCTTTCTGTAGTTTCCACAGGCAACTTGAAAAAAAAAAATGGAGCTTTCGTGGCCACATATAGTGAACTAGTGTTCTAAATCTGTGAGGTTGGGATTGGTATCCAGTCACTATCCTTTTTGTATCCTAAAACAATAGACTAGAAGGAGACGAGAAAAATTCTGCAATTTACACATGATACATGAGGTATACTGGCAATCCATTCATTTTGACCCTTACTCAGGATCGAGGTTATGAGTTAGGCTTGATGTCAACTAAGATTGATCGAGTCAATTGATCGAGTTCATTCTTAATTTGGTTCGATATACATATGATTTAGATCATAGTTATCAGCCTGACTCAGGGGCTCATCAGATTAAGAAGTTGGATTTCAAGTTATATAGGTGTACTTCGAAAATTAAAAAAAAAAAATTATAAATTTTAATATTTCATATAAAAAAATTAAAAAAAATTCATGTAAATATAAACTAGATATATTATAAATAATAAATTTTTTAAAAAAAATTTATCTTACATTTAAAAAGAAACTATATTAGTATATTATTCTTTTATATTGAAATATTTAAATTAAAAAAAATATCTCATATTAAAAAATATAATTTTTTTTATGAATATAAAATATATATACTAAAATATTTTAAATTCCACATTGAAAAAATAAAATTTTCTTATTATATTTATATAATAAATTTTTAAAAGAGTGAATAACCAACTAAAAATATATATATAAAAAAATCGGTCTTTAATTAGAAAAAAAAACATTTTAAAAAAATTCAGGTCTCAATTGTTTTGTCCGATAATGTCCGGTAACTTGAGTTACAGATAAACAAAGTTTTATTAAATTTTTATTTATTTTAATTTTTTATCTTACTTAAATTAGTCTAATTACTTACGTTCAGATCAATTCATAATAATAATTTAAATTTAATAACTATAATTCAGATTCAGTACAAGATTAATCCACGATAACCATGCCATATTTTATAATGATAAAAACATTTTTGTTATGTTATGTGATCATTACATCTCGACTAATCTTGAATGTGCATTTTAATAGCTAGAAGCAGGCTAAAATTGAAGGAACAACTTTTAGATTTTTAATCCAATAAGAAAAAGAAAAAGATTTCTCCTAAAAAAACTAGATGTGGGTGGAATATATTTTCTGCATGCAAAAACTTAAAAGAATATATTTACTGTTAAGAAATGAAAAGGAAAATAGTGGATGGAAAAAAAACAGTAAATATCCTTTTATCTTTTAGGGTTTTCTTTCTCTCTTAATTGTTAATTAACAATTTAGCAGCTAGAATTTCAAGAATTGCAATCTTTTTATTGTATTTTATTCTTGCCAACTTTATGGTAGGAAAAATTTGCTGTCAATCCTTACATGCTAAATTTCAACTCTAACTTGAACTCTTCTCCTAGGAACAAAGAAAGGTCGGACATCTCAAGCATATGTAACTCTCCATTTCTATTAAAGCTTGTCTTGGTGCCTGAATTTCCACTCTTTGTTTCCTTAGAAGTCTGCAACTCATACCACTTGAAACCCTTAGTCTTTTCTAATCCTATGAATGTTACTTTACTTACAATCCATTTTTGGCTCAAAGCAAATTCTCCATTTGTGACGTTTGATCTAACCATCGCCATATCTCCTACTATCTCACTGTAAAATCTCACAAAGCTCCAGTTCTTTTCCTTCCCTCCCATCTCCACACTCTCCCCATCATCCAAGAAAACTTCCCCTGTGCTGTTTCCAGTGTTGCCAAGAGCTACCAGCAGATGGAATGCTGTTTTTCGAGCTTCTTTTGTCGTCATGGCTTCACCTTGCAAGGCCAAGATGTTTCCTTCATGAACATGAACGTTTATATGATCTGCAGGCGCACTTAGTTCTATGTACTTTCCAGTATCTACAGTAACTGAATTAGAGTAATTGAAGAGGTCAAACCAATTCCTGCAGGGAAGTACGCGTTAACTTTAGTAGCTCCTGACTCCAATACAGGTGATACCATTACACCTTTGCCAATCAGAAATTGTGAGTTGATGTCATAAGTTTTGAGGTCTTGAGGGAATGAAAAGAAAAGAGGTCGTGCTATAGGGATCCCTTTAACGTGTGCCTCATACGTTAATGTGTAGAAGTAGGGAAGTAACTGGTAGCGAAGGCCAAGAACCTTCTTTGCTGTTGCAGCAACAGAATCCCAGAGATAAAGCTCTTGCCGTCTGGTGTCCAGATCCGAGTGATCTCTTGAGAAAGGGTAGAAGGCACCTAGCTGCATTGTAACATAACTTCAGCATCGATTACACAGCAGAAAATTTACAACAATTTGTTACGCTGAAATTCAATCTAGAGAAAAGAAACAAAAATGTAACTGCATATACATGAATGTTAATGTTATCCAGTGCACATCAGTCTGAATTATTAGGACTTCATAACATCTTTAGATGAGCAATAACCAATGATTTACCTGGATCCAGCGACGACAAAGCTCTTCTGTTGTGTCTCTACTGAAACCGCATATGTCAGCACCAACCATTGGAATTCCAAACAGTCCAAAATTCAAAATTGAAGGAATGGTGTACGCTAGATCATCCCAAGTCGCAGCATTATCTCCAGTCCAATGAGCAGTGTACTTTCCAGAGCCAACGAAAGTTGATCTAGAAAGTACAAAAGGCCTTTTACCAGTTGCATTTTTCAGACCAGCATTGGTGGCTTCAGATTCCAAAAAGCCATAAAGGTTATGAAAATTGTACTCAGTAATGTTACCAAAATGCAGAGATGTTGCAGGAATGGTCCTATTGTTGATAGGTCGTTGAATGCCGGCGTTGTTAATCCTGTAGGGAGGATCATCGAGGGTAGATAACGGGGTGGGAGGGGAGGTTACGAAATTTGATAATTCATTCATGTCAATCCAGAGACCATCAAAGGGGAGAAGATCTCGGAATATTTTGATCTCATTAATCCAAAAATCTCTGCCAGCTGGATTTAGAAAATCAGGGAAATAGACTGATCCAGGCCAAACTACACCCGTGTAAGGGTTGCCATCGCGTTTTAAAAATATATCAGCTTGCATTCCTCTGATGTAAGTTTCATATGTTGTGTTCACACCAATACCTGTGGAGAATCAGAGGCAGCTTAGTTCTCTTTACGAAGTCATAAAATGCACTTCTTCAAAAGATAATACCAATCAACAGACCTCTAAATATGATACTTCCAGGTTAAAAGAGTTGATGTTTTCTTCAGGTTACCACCTACCTGGATCCAATATCAGCACATATTTCTGACCATTTTGGTGAAGGTTATTAACAAATTGCTTCATTTGTTCCAATGGAAAGTTGATGGGATCGAGAGTGAAATCCTTATGTGCATCCATGTAATCAATGTCTGTCCACATAACTTCAAGAGGGATCCCAGCTTTTGCATAGCCAGCAACCACACCCTCAACATCAGAAACATTCTTGTAGCCATATCGGCATTGATGAAATCCTTAAAAAAGAAAAAAAGAAAAAGGGAAAGCTCAGAGACATAGTCCACAGGATATAAAAAGGGAATCCAGCATATTGAGTAGAGATGATTCTGCACATAAATACTGATAGAAATTGAACTCCAGAAAGTCTCAAATTGAATGTTTCTTTGTCTGTAATTTCCTAATCTGTGGAACGTAATTTATTTATTTTTGGTCATGTTCTTAGTTACATCACAGCAATTTTTCAGAGCAAGAGAGATTACAACAATGAAAACAAAGGAGGAAAACAAGTACATCACAGCAAAAATGATGCTACTTACCAAATGACCAATATGGCATAGGGGCAGGCCGGCCAATAAGCTCTGTGTACTGCTCCATAACCAGATCCGGTGATGGTCCAGCAAAAATATACAGATCGATAACACCACCAATAACCTTATAAGTTATCCTATCACCTCCATAAACAATGTCCATGCCATTACTATTAAGCAGCAAGACACCATGAGTAGTCCCTGCTGATACTTTGCCATCATCAGACGGTGATCTGACTTCAATATAGAAAGGGTGGGATCCATAAAGATTGACATCAAGATTAACACTCCCTATGTCAGCATTCCACAAAGTCAGTGTCTGGTTAGGTGTCAACTTGAAAGAACTCTTGGTGTGCTCTCCAAGTCCATAAAGAGAAGACCTGTGTTCAGGAAGCGTGGAGGAGAGCTGGATATACTGGTCCTTGAAGACTAAGAAAGTGCCAGCATCGGATGCGTCTGGGGACGTGTCAAAAAGGATGTCCCCTGACGATTTGCGAGTGACCGAGAAGCTGAAAGGAGTGGTGTCATGGAGGGTGAAAAGGAGGTCAGAGTTATAGTGGGAGAGGAGCAGGTTTTCCAGTATGGCATGGTGTTGAATTTTTTTTTCTGGGGAGTTGTTTTGTCGAGGAATGATGTCTTGTGGAATCTCCCATCTTCGGTTTACAGAATCTGTTATTCGGATTCTTAAACTCTCCTCTGTTTCAAAGCTGCACAAAGGCAGAGAGCAGTCAGGAATTAGTTAAAGAAAACTACCATGCCTGCAATTCATGTATGCTTAGATCAGTATTGTTTAAATGCGATAGCCACATTTGTCAGATTCATAGCCTCATGATTAACACTGGATGGTCTAAATTACCGGAATCAACCATCCTCTCATTTTTTTTAGGCGATGAGTTAAGAAATTGGTCCCGACTAATTTAATCAATAAAGTTTAGCATTGTTTCAAGCAACCTGGTAATCTGTCTAGAATCCAAAAAATACATGAAGTAGAAGAGATTAGGGAATAGGCAAGAGCTAATCACTTCTGTCATAAGCAAAGTACTTCATCCTCAAAAACAACATGTAAGATCATCCTTAATCACAAGTTTTTCAAGAAATCTAAGTAAACAATGGAAAGGCTAGCTTAAGGTAACAAATCCTCATAATGTGATAAATTAAGCCAATTACCTGGCAAAAAGGTTGAGGTGTGGAATATCGGCTCCATAAACAGTGGAATTCTTGATAAGGCTGAGATTAGCAGACAACCATTTGCCAGGTAGATTGACAGAGACAGATTCGATGGTGTAGCCATAGCCAACCACTTCTTCTCCACTTGATAGGGCGACCCAGCAAGAGGAAAATAAGATAATATATAAGAAAAGAAGTGAATGGTGAGAATGAGATATTGCCTTTGGCTCGTTATTCTTCCTGTATCTCTTCTCCTCCATTTTTGTAAGTGCACTGTCTCCTTAATGGTCTTTAAATATTCAAGAAAAAAAACTTTACACGATGGACTTTTCAGTCGTCATGGTCCCACAAAATGAAGTATGTGTATGGTATCTTGGTAATTTTCATGATTATAGTTAAAAAAATCAAGTAAATAAATTTTTATTTATTATTTAAAAAAATATATATGACTAAAACTATTAGGAGATAGATTTTTACGGAGTAGGAAGTTAATTTATTAATTCAAGCAATTTGTTCTGCTTTTTCTATACAAGATGGCTAATAATTGATGTATGATATTGATTGGTTAAAATAATTGATAATTGATATTTAAAAAATATTATTTTTGATGAATTTTAAGATTATATGATGCTTAAAAGATAATATGATATTTTAGAAAATAAATTTTAAAATAAATATGTAATTAATAATAGAGATTACGAAGCTAAACTTTTTGAAAGATTTATAGTCTTTACAGCTTATAAATCTTGTCATTTTGTAAAGAAGAGGAATTAAAGTGTTATATTGTCCTAAAATTATTAAAGATAAATAAATATTCTTTACATTCATTATTGAGAGGTAAATATCCCTTAAACACGATTCTCAGGTTCATGATTAGCAACGCAAACGTAATATCTCAAGATGTCCTGTCTACACTAAATCTCTAAACTTATATAATTGATATCATAAAAATAAAAATAAAAAAATAACATAGCATAAAGTAAAGTATCCAAAGTTGATTAATTTAAAAAATAAATTAACATTTGATTTTTTAATAAATAATCCTAAACAAATTCAAAACATAATTAAAATCATGATGTAGAACAAATTCAAAACATAATTAAAATCATGATGTAGAGTATATATGAATAACAAACAAAGAATAAACTCATGGTTGAAGGAACAAAAGAGGTATACCTAATAATTTTGAGTAAATGGTAATGGTTGAATGTCCTCTTCGTAGGGATTGTTTCTATTAAATAAGAGTTGTTGTACAATCTATTTTGTAAGAAAATATGAACAATTAATATATTAATTGTTAATGTTCTAATATAGGTAAGAATATATATATAATTTAATGCAATAATTATGGTAAAATAAATTTCATAATTGTAGCCATAATTTCTATAATTTGGATCTATAATTTCTGTCATTGATAACACCAACTCAAAGAAGCAAGAAAAACACAATTAAAAGATCCTGCCGGTAAAATTGATTTAAAAACCTAAAAAAAATATGAATAGAGGGATGCATTCAAACATTTAATAAGAGATAATAACTATAATATATGTTAATATATATTTTTAGATTAGTGAATACGGTTACATAAACCAAGTAAAGAACGAAACGAGTATATCTAAAATATCATATCAATTGGTATGCAAAGTGAGTATGCTTATCAGAATTACGTATCATATTATTGACATTATATTCGTTAGCTAAGAAACACACACATGACTAAGGGAGATCAATATGCATAGTACTAGCACCCTACTTACTAACTACAAAATAAAATATTATATACACATAAATTAACTATTTTTTATTAGCATGAAGTAACTAACCACCCTATGTCAATCTGAAGTTTCTATCAGTGATCTAAATAGGGTAATAGAAATCATGAGCTTAAGTAAATAAATAGCATGGATATAGGGTTCATGATTTATCATTAAGATTTATAATACAAGTATAGTCACATCATAATAAATATAAAGGATATATGAAATATATTAAAATCAAACAAGCATATGATGAGTTTTTATAAACAACACAAAATAAAAGTATCGATAATTAATCAGGCTTACATGATCAAAATGGTAATAATATTCATCATATATATATATACATATATATATGTCAGAAATTATCTCACTTATTTAAAAAATAAAGCAAAAAGATAACAAAATCGGGTATTACTGAAACTAGTTAAGAGAAACGTTAGCAGAACCTATAATGAATATGAAAAATACTCAAAAAATAACTCGAAGCAAAGTAACATAAAAAATTTAAAACTCTAAACTTATAGACCAAATCACAATTATAAAATCAAATTAATTCACTCGATTAATTTTAAATAGAACTCAAATTGATCGAACCTAATAGATCACGATTAATTATTATTACAGGGTCAACCAGATTAACCAACCAGTCAATCATTATACAAACCAACTAGTTTAGATCAAACAGTCGATCGGTTATAATAAGTGAACTGATCAACCGGTCAAACCTAACCGAACAATTCTTTAATTGTAAACAATAAGAAGAGAGAACACCTACTTGTTTTCTCCACCCCTTCTTGAACCCAAAATCTTTAAATTCAAAATTGAAATCTCTTTTTAATAAGGAGGTGAAAGCAATGAAAAGAGAAGAAAAGAAAGAAAAAAATCAACCTCTAGTTATCTATTCTTATATGTTGATTTTTAGATTGTATTGGGCTGAATTCAAGAATTTGAATCTTACAATTAATAAGAGGTAAATAACACAACTTTTGTTTTATATTTATATAAGCTTGATAAGATATTAAACTTTTAAATATTAAATTTGATAATTTATCAAACTTATATAAAGTTAGATTCAGTGCATAGCTAAAATACTCGTCATCCTTTATCTTTGATCCTTTTTAAATATATATTTGAAATAAAAATAACATACGTAAAACACACGCTAATCCACCATCTATCTTCCTGGTCAGGAGTTTCTGGAATGGCTTCTTGAAAAGAGTCATGAGAGAGCTTGTGACTGTTTGTTATAAAAATAACATACTTAAAACACACGCTAATCTATCTTGCCTCTAACACTGAAATCGAGCATTCGTTAGCTGAAGGTGGTTTGCTCTGGCTTGATGAACAACTGGCTTCCACAAGGTCCCTTTCAGTGAAAAATCCTGGTTGTTTCGGCTGAGGCAATTCATCTTCGTTACCCAACATCAAGACCACATATGACATGTTTGGTCTATTTTCTGGATTTTCTTGCACGCACAATAGCCCCACATGAATAGAACGTAATACTTCAGACAAATAAGGTGTTTTAACTTTTGATTTTGCAGCAAGTTCTAGAGGCCTGCCTTGTTTGAAGAGTATCCAAGCCTGATAAAACAAAACCATGCTGTTAATACATATTTATGCGAAAGCAGCATTCATACCCATTGACCATTGTCGGTCTCAATTTTTTTTAGAATCTCTTCATTTTTATGTTTTTTTCAAGTATTTTTACGTGTTCAAGTCTCACAAACGTCAGTAGCTTTGACACTCACATGCCCAATAAGGTTGAGGCGGTGATCAGGATGACAGAATCCTCTGTTTCTGTTGCCACTTACTATCTCTAGCACCAATACACCAAAGCTGAAGACGTCTGATTTTAGCGAGTAGAGTCCATGGTTTGCGTACTCTGGAGATATGTAACCGCTGCATGTATTCATGGAATCTTTAAGTCCCATTTGCAAACTATGAAGACAAAATGCATATGATGGAGACGACACTTACTACGTCCCAGCCACTTTGTTAGTATTGGCTTCGGTTTCATTTTCTCCAAAACTTCTAGCCAGGCCAAAGTCTGAGATTTTTGGATTCAATTCGTAATCCAACAAAATATTGCTGGTTTTCAGATCTCTGTGGATTATTCTTAGTCTCGAATCTTGGTGAAGATAAAGGAGTCCACGAGCAATCCCATTGATGATGTTGTTGCGCTTAGGCCAATCTAGTAGCAAGCTTTGAGTTTCATCTGCTCAAGTTAATCCATTATAGATTCATAAATAAATAAATAGATATTGTTTGTGAAAGGAGGGAAAAAACAAGATGATGAGTGATAATCAATGAATTTTGAGTTACAATTACATATATGGCAGAATTTTTTTGTCTTCCTCTAGGGCCTTCGAAGGAAGATCAATATAGATGGTAGAACAACTGATACCAAATCCATTATGGAAGCTCAGTGGTGCTAAATTTGAAACATTAGAATAACTTTTAGAAAAGGATTTGTGAGATTCATACCAAAAATAAAGAAGTCCAAGCTTTTATTAGGCAAAAACTCGTAGACCAACATAGTTTCATCTCTTTCAATGCAGCATCCAAGAAGCCTCACTAGATTCCGGTGCTGAAGTTTCACGATATGTTTGACTTCATTTTTGAACTCATCAAGTCCTTGTCTTGAATTCTTAGAGAGTCTTTTGACAGCTATTTCTCGTCCATCTGTTAACGTTCCCTGCAAATAATGGCTCAACATCATAAGCAAATCATACGTTGTCTTCTGAGACTTGAGAATTTCATGCAGCTTGTATCTGTTCAGAAAATCTTTCCAATCAGACATCCTTTTATGCTAAAAAAAAAAAGTAGGTTCTGTAGTGGAATAATCTCAATACCACAGAACTCCACTGGTGCCTGGAGTTTGTACCACGAAAATTCAGAAGCCATATTGCAGGACTGTTTATAGATAATTATTACCTTATAAACAGATCCAAAGCCCCCTTCTCCTAGTTTATTGGATACAGAAAAGTTATTTGTTGCACAAGCCAACTCATCCATGTTAAAGAAGGGTAATTCTAGTTCTTCCTTCAGGTCCTTGTTATTTGATCTTCTTTGAAAATTACCTGTCATTTTTCCTGTCAGCATGGATTGGGAAAAAAAGAAGAAGAAAGAAAGACAAGGGACCTATACTTTCTGTTAAACACGACGGAGTTTCTAAAAGCTTGCAGTCTACCTTAGATTACTGAAAAAATAAACTAATCTTGTTATCTGATAATCCAGGAATGGAGCGATAGGAATAGTTGGATTTTGATGGTGAGAATACGTACTGTTTTTCTGCTGCTTCTTTTTCCGAATACGCAAGACCAAACAAAGGCCAAACAAAATTCCAGTGGACAACACAGTGCTTACTACGATCCCTTTCTTCACTTTGGATTTGGTATTAACCTTCGGAGAGTCATCTCTATCTATAACATGATAGAGAAAACTGGTGTTAAGAAGACGAAATGGCAGATATATGACTTCACTACACGTGCAATACAATCTCTATGTTGCTTAAGAGTCTTAATCAGGTTTCTTTTAGCCATATTTTAAGAGAAGGAAACTCTATTGCTGATGGCCTCGCAAGGAAAGGTTTAGATAATATGCTCACAGACTATATATAGCTTGGTTTTAAGATTTTTAAACTGTGCATCCTTTTTCCAATAGCATACTGGCTTTCTATCTAAATATATTTATGAAGGAAAATGGATTTGGGTCGCCGTCAATCCAATTTATATTAACAAGATAATATAAGGGATTATATATCTTGATAATAACTATACTCTTCACCTTTATATATAAATATGTCTATTAACAGTAACAGATGATATAAGAAAAAAGAACAAAGAAAAATATAAAAAAGGAGAAAAGACAATAAGAAGAAAACTCTTTTTTAATTCAAGAAGAATTGTTTCCGCAAACAATGTACATTTAGGTAATAGTGAGTATCAAACATGATTCATCATCATTTGATATGTCTATGCTTAGACTAGTTATCCAAGTTTTCTCGGACATGTTTATATGTTTCTTCCCGTTGCTGGTTTTTACCCTAAAAGTTTGTCCTGAATAAAAACCGACTTCTCTAGTGTGAGAAGAAACTCATACCTGTTTCTGATGCATCCATCCGTATAAAAATGTCTTGCTCATTTTGAAAGAAAGTTCTGATATCAATCAGATCATTGAACCAAAGCAAGCACCCACTTCCTCCATCCCTAATGTCCAAGTTTGCATACGCAGTACAGCTGCAGTTCTTCAAGCACGTGTTCTTGCACTCCTCCAGGTTCATACTCCTGTTAAACCATGAGTTTCTTGTCTCTGGCATCTTCACACCTGAGATTTTACGAAACTCATCTCTAAAACAATTTGGTGCAATCTTTCTAACGCAACCACTTGACCAATCTGTCTTGTCCCACTCACTTGGAACTTTTGGTACAAATCCTTGCAAACAACTACACACTGGAGAGTTGTTAATACTACAGATACCATTTGCACCACAGAGCGCATAACTTTCACAATTATCGGTATTTGCTGTTTCATAAAGAAACCAACTTCGAGTCTGTTCAATCCAGAGGAGGTGTAGGACATCACCATCCTGAGTTAAGACGATCCTCCAGTGCCTTGAGCTATTTTTAAGTTGTTCTCTGTAGAATATCTCCTTGTCATTAAAAACAAATTCAAATGTGTACACGGGATTTGGTTTTACTTGAGGCACGCCACTGAACTGCAGACCATTCCATGGCCCAGCTCGATGCTTTATTTTTGAATCTTCCAACTCTATTAACTCTGGATAACCATCAGGAACAAGGATGCCTGTAATATTACCTCTGGAAGGATCATCTGCTGACTTCCATGATGTCACGTACCATTCCATTCCAGTTATTCTATTCAGCCCTATCTTCATGCCCGGTATTAATGTATTACCTGGATGTTCAAAACTTTGCCACAAGGAATTTTCCAGGTTATCATCACCTTTCTCTTTCACAACAAGGTTTCCTGAATCCAAAAGTTGAAAAACTGGATTCTTAGCAAGTGTTAATGTGTTGGAAGACCAAATGATGCTTCCACTACGATTGAGAAGGACAAGAAGTCCTTGGTTGGTAAGCCTTGCAACACCTGATGAATCGTTGAGTGGAGCTTCTCTGTTGGCAACCCAAACTGCTGTCAGAACAGATATTTTGCCATACCATACCCCCAAGTATCGGTTTTTGGATTTTCCAGGGCTGAAAAATCCTAATTCATAGTTCCCACTAGCTGAAACGATTGTATCTCCATCTCTAATTGACTGAGTTGTGTTCATGGTGTCAATAGGGGTGGTTACTCTTACAAACAGCAACAAAGAGAAGCAAAAACGAAGGAAGGAAATATAATCCATTAGCAATCTCATGATTTTTTAAAATAGCTCGCTTTGTTATGTTATGAAATGGTTGGTCTTCTAGATGTGAATATATTCGTCCTAAGAAATTACCTCTTTAAAACCACAATCTGTCCATTGCTACTGCTATGTTCCACTAATGAGGTAAACGATTTGACACCACGATCTGACATCAATATAGAATGGGTGGGATACATAAATATTGCGACCAAGATTAGCGCTGCCTATGTCAGCATTCCACAAAGTCAAAGTCAGAGTCAGAGTCTGGTTAGGTGTCAACTTGAAAGAGCTCTTGGTGTGCTCTCCAAATCCATTAAGAGAAAGAGAAGACCTGTGTTCAGCAACAAAGAAATGTCCTCCAAACCAACTAAGGTGATAAGATCTTGAATATACTTATATTGATTCATTAAAATACTATTAGATCGATAATGAACTTTTAATCCTAAGAAATATATGAACTGACCAAGATCTTTTATATGAAAGTTGCATGTAATTACTATTAACACTCAATAATCAAACCACAATCAATGCCAATAATAGTAATATCTACATAAACCAACATAAGGATTATACCTGATACAAATATGTAGAAGAAGAGAGAAGGGTCATATTGACTTTGTGTAAAGCTAAAAGAAAGAATTATATGACAAAACTTCCCAAACCGAGCCCGGGACGCCTGTTTAAACCTCTACAAAGCACGTCTTAGCTTACAGACATTGTGAGGAGAAGAAGTAGTCATACAAGAGGAGAGCTTCATGTAAATCTCTTCATGGAGATCACCAAGAAGAAAAGTGTTCTTCACATCCATTTGATATAGTTGTCATAATTGTGAAGCGGCAATAGTTAGGATTGTTCGAACCATGGTCATTTTAGTGATAAGAGAAAATGTCTCCTCATAGTCAACCCCATATTCTTACTTATTACCTAAAGCTATAAGGTGAGCTTTATATCATTCTAAAGACCCATCAGAACAAAGTTTTATAGAGAGAACTCATTTACTCTTAATAGGTTTGATTGTAAGAGGACAAGGAATAATATCCCTCATTTACTCCCAATAGGTTTGACTTGTAGGAGGATAAGGAATAATTTTTCAAGTATGATTCTCCTGAAGTACTTGAAGTTCTGTTTACATTGTATTTTGCCAACATGTATGTTCCATGGCTTGTTTGTAACAAGATGGAAGGCAAATAGTGGATAAAATAGTGATAAAAGAGAAAGGAGAGAAAAATCCATAACAATTATAGGGTTGAGAAAAACGAGTAGACTGACAAACAGTGGTAGAAATAGGAGCAAAATCAGGCACCAAGTCAAGATCGAAAAGGGTCACATGGGAATCAAACTCATGGCAACGATGTCTTTCATACACAAAACCAGGTTTGAACCTTTCCAATATTGTTAGGGAATTGGAAAAACTAGGCAAAAGAGGGGAAGATATAAATGGCAATTCAACATGAGATGGAAAGAAATATTGATTTTTAAAGAAAATCACATCCTAAAAACTCGTACACGACAAGCATAAAGATCATAACAAACGTAAACTTTTTTAGGGATAGCATAACTAAGAAAAACACACTTAACAGATTGAGTAATAAGTTTATATCATTCATGAGTAAAAAGATGCACAAAACAAGCACAACTAAATGTACGATGATTAGAATATAAAGGAGAATGACCAAATAACTTTAAAAAAATAGGAAACATTATTTCATGTAGGAGAAGGTAAGCAATTAATCAAATGAATTGAAATAAAAAGTGTTTCACACCAAAAATAAGAAGGAACAAAAGATTCATGTAAAAAAGTTATTACTACATCAAGAAGGTGACGTTTTTTTATCCCAGCTACACCATTTTATTGTGGTGTCGAAGGATAAGAACACTAAGAGATGATTCATTTGCTTTGAAAGAAGTCTTGAAACTCATTAAACATGTATTCATCGCCAGAATCAAAGTGTAAGACCTTGATGCTAGCAAAAAAATGAGTTTCACAAAGTGTAAAAAATCACTTAAAAACTGGGGAAAAAAACTCCAGCCTTAGCTTGGAGAAAGTAAACTCATACAAAGGAACTAAAGTCATCAATGAAAGTAACCAAGCATTTGTAATGAGCATGAGAAACAACAGGTGCAATCCCTCAAACATCACTATGAATAATATCAAAACATTTAAAGGCACAAGATGGATGATGAGAAAAAGGTAAAACTTTACTTTTTTCAAGTTTACATGATATACAATCAAAAGAAAGATCAAGAGAAGAACATGTTTTATTTTCTAATAATCCAGAATTAATCAAAGTGCAAAGTACATCAGAGTTTGAATGGCCTAGATGTTTATGCCACCTTTTATTTTCAAAACCAATAAAATTACATGTCAAGGAAAACTAGAAATACTAGTGGAAGAAAAAACATGAAAAGGAAAAAGTCATCCCACTTTAGGCCCTTTCATGTTCATCTTCCCTGATGTTTGATCCTGTACAATACAACCAAAATAGGAGAAATGGACATCATAATTATTATCAACCAATTGACCAATAGAAATAAGATTTATAGAGAGGTTAGGAGACACAAAAATATCAGTTAATGAAGAAGAAAGATCACCAACAACACTGATAGGCAGAGAACTGCCATTAGTAATACTAATTCTCGTATTTCCTTCATAATTTCTAACAATGAAAAGAAGAACAATAGTATTGGTCATGTGGTTAGAGGCATCGGAGTTCAAATACCATGGTTTAAAAGGAAATTTAGTATTACCTGAGAACCCAAAAGCAGAAAGAATACAAATGATCATTTGTTGTGTCATTTCAGGAGTGAGTGTATTCAAGTTTGCTAAGCCTTTAGGAGTAGGAATAGAAATAACAGGTGAGATAGCAGACAATACAGCAGAACCAAAGGCAACAATGGAGGTATGATAAACAGTTCATTGTTTCCTTTCAGGACAAATGGGACAAGCATATTTGATGTGACCATGTTTCTTGTAGTAGTTGCAAAACTTCTTAGGGCAATCCCAAGCAATATGACCAAAAGCTTTATAACTAAACCATTGGACAACAAGCATATCTCTACCCTTATTTCTTTCTTATGTTATATAAGCTACAGAAATAGGTGTACTGATATTTACCCTATATTTCATAGCAGCCTAAGTTATGATACGCTACTCTGCACAAAAAAGTTCACTCAAACAAACATCCAAAGATGGTAAGGATAACGATTCATTAAATTAGAGCATGCGGTTTCAAAATCAGAACAAAGCTTCATTTGGAATTAATCTCTCTTGCTTGTTTCATGCACTACTTCAACAACAGAAAGAGCTACAGTAAGAATGTTAGCATAAAAAATATATAAATAATTAGCCCAAAGATTTTAAAAACTAGAAAAGTATTCCTCAATAGAAAGGCTTTCATGTGTGAAGTTAGTCATCTCATACTTTAATTAAAGACGTTGATTTATGTTGTCCTAATTATAAACCTTATTTAGATAATTCCACATAGTAGTAGTAGTAGTTTTATAAAGCCTTAGATTGAGAACAAGATGAGGTTATATTGAGCTAAAGATCCATGTCATAACCCAAGCATTTATGGTTTCCCATTTAGACAAAGCATCAGAAAATATAGTTGTGGGATTACTCCCATTAATATGCCCCCAAAGTTACGTCTCTTTGATGAATAATTAAAATTAAAACTTCCAAGTAGAATAATTTTTTCCATTAAGAGGGATATGGAACTAGTCTAGCTTATCAGAAAACATGATAAAGTTGAAAAGAAATAGATTCTAAAATTAAAACTGATGAGGAAATAGTCTAATAAAAGAAGGATTACAGACCAGATTTTGAAACTAAGAATTGTCAAAAATAGTAGCATAGAAACTAATATGAAACTGTTGAGAATAGCAGCAAAAAATAAAGATCTGAAACAACCATGAATTGCATCAGAAACACAATATCTGAAATAGAGAAAAATGATTCTAAAATTATCGAGAACACTACCAAAAAATCAAGAACAAAAGCTGCCAAGAATAGCGCCAAAAAAGCATGACAGATTACTAATTAAGCAGCAAATCCAAACCAGAAATTAGATCTATTACGTATGAAATTAAAACTAAGAATAACTCAAAGTTGTTACATGAAATAAGGATCCAATGATCCCTCTTTCTCTTTCACCTACATAATCTCCACCAGGAGTAATATGAAAAGGACAGGTCAGAGATGAGTAAGGCAACAATAGTAGAAACCAAATGAAAAATCAAGATAAAGGCAAGCAAGGATTCGGAATAGGCTCTGATATCATGTTAATACATTTAACCAAAACTAGAATACTAAGAGAGTTTTTTAATAGCCTAATTTTGCAACCTCTTTTTCTCTTTAATACACTCAGGAGATAAATGATAAAAAAAAAAATTCATTTCATAAAGCATGTGCATAATTCTTGTTACTAGGATGGCAGAGTAAAGAAGTTTTTTTGTTAAAGTGACTCTTGAGACGCATCTTAGTAACCATTTGATTAGTACTTAAAAGTGCATTTTTATCATGGTTTTATATCATCATTTTGCACTTGAAGTATCAATAACTCCTTAACTAAAATATGTTTTATAATAATGTATGTAATAATATAAGATACCTATAATTTATGGTAAATGTTTATTTTTAATGCAGGCCTATCCCATAAATGAAAGGATTGATTGATGACTTGAAGAACTTAAATTGCAAAGGCAAAGAGATGACCAAACTTAGAAAAGAGATGTCGGTGCGATCCAAACCGGAACACTGCTCGGTAATTGGGTCATATCTGGAGCTACAGATCTCAAATTTAGGTCCAATTTATATGGATGGAAATATAAGACATAGTCCTACAACTTTCATATGGAGCCCAAGATCTAAAAAGGCCATTATCAAGTCCAAATTGTAGCAACAACAAAGAAGCCCGAATCTGTCTTCTAGCCCGAGCACTGTTCGGTATTTTGGCCATATCTGGAGTTCTAGAAGTCTAAATGAGCTGAATTTTTTACACAAGAAAGCTGAGACAATTGCCTACAACTTTCATGTTTACAACTCGCTCCAGTTTTGACGTTATCAATGACGTTTTGGGCAGACAAGAGAAGATAAGGATTGTCACCAAGTCAAAAGTTGGCCACCCACTTATCAATTAGTCATCAAATCAATAGTTCCCAATTTTGGCCTATAAAAGGAGGCATTTGCCATGCATTTAGGCATCTTGGTTTCCAGATCAAGATCATGCTCTTCCTTTCTCTCTTTGTATTTTTTATGCTTTGTTTTCATTAATATTAAGTTTATACCTTTCATTTCCTTTCCTTTACTTAGTTAACTTTTATGTTGTTATTTTGTTTATCTATTTTTCTTTCTTTCATTATGTCTAGCTAAGTTAATTATGTCAAGGTGAAAAGGTTACACTAATGGTGTGAGAATAAGTATAATGTAAACTTAATATGGACTTTAATGTTTGATACTAACATGTTTTATATTTGTTATCTTGTTCACTCTTTAATACTTTGCTTGTTAAATGACTAATCTTGATTTATGTTGTATAACACTTGGTACAACAAATGCTTGGCACTTTCATAGCCCATAATGTATGGTATAACCGACACCTGAGCTATGAAAGGAACTTGATTTGTTGTTAACATAAGTTATAATCATGAATGCTTGACGAGATTTACAAGTATTAGCATTAATTGAATAAGATGACTAATATAATCATGTTAACAATATATAATCTGATTGGAACCTCCTTTGTGTGTGGTTTCCAATTCAATAATAAGAGTTTATACTATACTTGTTTGATATACCATTAGTGGAACCTCTAACCTTGACATTTGTTATTATTATTGTTTAATCTTTACATTAATATTTCATCTCCAAGTTCTCATCATCATCTTCTTCTTCTCTTTCTTTATTATTATTATTATTATTACTACTACTACTACTAGTATTATTATTATTATTATTATTATTATTATTATTATTATTATTATTATTATTATTATTATTATTATTATTGTTATTGTTATTGTTATTGTTATTGTTATTGTTATTATTATTATTGTTGTTATTGTTATTGTTATTGTTGTTGTATTATTGTTATTTATAATTTGTACAATTAACCTCCCTGTGGTTCGACCCCGGTCTTGCCGGGTTATTTATTACTTCGACACTCCTGCACTTGGGAGAAGACATCAATCTTTTCGTCGTGTCACCATTCTTAACAAGGTCTATTATAATACTTCCTGAAATATTCAGGTTTACAAACTCTCGTATTGTTACCACTTAATTCTGCTCATATACTTATTTAACATGTATTCTTAAACCTTAATTTACACACACACACTTTAACATATGATTGTGGGTTGCATATTGGATTATTACATTATTTATGTTCTTTTGTTAAAGGTAACAACTAAGGGAAAGGGATTGTATATAATAAAAAAAAAAAACAAAAACAAAAACAAAAACAAAACGAAAAAAAAATGATGATAATAAAAATGTAGATAAGTTTGGTTTCGTAGCCTCCCTAACCTAAGCAATTAAGCCCGAAGGGGTGTTTTAACACCTAATACCCTAAAGTCAACTGACTTGGGAGCTATTGGCCCAACGCTTGTTACATGGGTTGAGGAGAAAAGCTTAAGGGAATCAAACATTGCACTATCTACATATCAGTATCTACGACCCGAGTTACTAAGCTCGTAGGGGTGTCTTAACACTTAATGCCCTAAGACCAACTGGTCTGGGAGTCATTAGCTGAAAGCTCGTTACATGGGTTAAAGATGCATGATGTTTTTAAATTATATGTATATAGAGTTTAAAAAAAAAAAGACAAAAATAGTAATCCCAACCCAAGGAAGTTAACCTTAAACATTAGAACAAAAATTTTGTTTTCTTCCTAGAAAAGCCCCATAATTATGTGTTGATACATTGAGCACAAAAGAAAGGTTTATTAATATCTTGTTAAGAGGTATTGAGCAGATATATAAATTTAATGAGAGTTTGTTTATCTAGATAGATTAATGGAAGTTAAATGATGAATACCTTGCTTTGTGAAATTTGCAAATTGTTTTAACGCTTTGATTACTAGGGACTAGTAATAAGCTGGTTGAGGGGTGTGATTAGTACTTAAAAGTGCATTTTTATCATGGTTTTATATCATCATTTTGCACTTGAAATATCAATAACTCCTTAACTAAAATATGTTTTATAATAATGTATCTAATAATATAAGATACCTATAATTTATGGTAAATGTCTATTTTTAATGCAGGCCTATCAAATAAATGAAAGGATTGATTGATAACTTGAAGAACTTAAATTGCAAGGATAAAGAGATGGTCAAACTTAGAGAAGAGATGTCGGTGCAATCCAAACCGGAACACTGTTCGGTAATTGGGTCATATCTGGAGCTACAGAGCTCATATTTAGGTCCAATTTATATGGATGGAAAGGTAAGACATAGGCCTACAACTTTCATATGGAGCCCAAGATCTAAAAAGGCCATTATCAAGTCCAAATTGTAGCAACAACAAAGAAGCCCGAATCTATCTTCCAGCCCGAGCACTGTTCGGTATTTTGGCCATATCTGGAGTTCTAGAAGTCCAAATAAGCTGAATTGTTTACACAAGGAAGCTGAGACAATTGGCTACAACTTTCATGTTTGCACCTGGCTCCCGTTTTGACGTTATCAATGACGTTTTGGGCATACAAGAGAAGATAAGGATTGTCACCAAGTCAAAAGTTGGCCACCCACTTATCAATTAGTCATCAAATCAATAGTTCCCAATTTTGGCCTATAAAAGGAGGCATTTGCCATGCATTTAGGCATCTTGGTGTTCAGATCAAGATCATGCTCTTCCTTTCTCTCTTTGTATTTTTTGTAATGTTTATGCTTTACTTTCATTAATATTAAGTTTATGTCTTTCATTTCCTTTCCTTTACTTAGTTAACTTTTATGTTCTTATTTTGTTTATCTATTTTGCTTTCTTTCATTATGTCTAGCTAAGTTAGTTATGTCAAGGTGAAAAGGTTACACTAATGGTGTAAGAATAAGTATAGTGTAAACTTAATATGGACTTTAATGTTTGGTACTAACATGTTTTATATTTGTTATCTTGTTCACTCTTTAATACTTTGCTTGTTAAATGACTAATCTTGATTTATGTTGTATAACACTTGGTACAACAAATCAAGTTCCTTTCATAGCTCAGGTGTCGGTTATCAACAAATGCTTGGCACTTTCATAGCCCATAATGTATGGTATAACCGACACCTGAGCTATGAAAGGAACTTGATTTGTTGTACCAAGTGTTATACAACATAAATCAAGATTAGTCATTTAACAAGCAAAGTATTAAAGAGTGAACAAGATAACAAATATAAAACATGTTAGTACCAAACATTAAAGTCCATATTAAGTTTACACTATACTTATTCTTACACCATTAGTGTAACCTTTTCACCTTGACATAACTAACTTAGCTAGACATAATGAAAGAAAGCAAAATAGATAAACAAAATAAGAACATAAAAGTTGTAGGCCTATGTCTCAGCTTCCTTGTGTAAACAATTCAGCTTATTTGGACTTCTAGAACTCCAGATATGGCCAAAATACCGAACAGTGCTCGGGCTGGAAGACAGATTCGGGCTTCTTTGTTGTTGCTACAATTTGGACTTGATAATGGCCTTTTTAGATCTTGGGCTCCATATGAAAGTTGTAGGCCTATGTCTTACCTTTCCATCCATATAAATTGGACCTAAATATGAGCTCTGTAGCTCCAGATATGACCCAATTACCGAACAGTGTTCCGGTTTGGATTGCACCGACATCTCTTCTCTAAGTTTGACCATCTCTTTATCCTTGCAATTTAAGTTCTTCAAGTTATCAATCAATCCTTTCATTTATTTGATAGGCCTGCATTAAAAATAGACATTTACCATAAATTATAGGTATCTTATATTATTAGATACATTATTATAAAACATATTTTAGTTAAGGAGTTATTGATACTTCAAGTGCAAAATGATGATATAAAACCATGATAAAAATGCACTTTTAAGTACTAATCAATAAACCTCCATTGTTGTGCCCCTCAAAACCCCTTATACATCAAAGGTTTTGTTATACAAGGAGTCTCACTCATTCCTTAAAAATCAGCATTTATATATGATAAGATAATCTTTATAGCTAATATTAAAAGCCCTAAATTGTGTTACCATATATAATTAATATATACAATTTTATTTAAAAAATAAAAATTTAAAATAATATTATATTAGATTAATCCCCATCTCATATGACTTACATCACATAACCCAGTTGTTAGCCTGGGGAGGGGTTTAAAGACTTTGATTTAAATGCGACAACCATATTTGTTAGATTCATAGTCCCATGATTAACACTAGACTATTTCATCCACTCAATGGTCTAAATTATCAGAATCAACCATCCTATCATCTTTTTAAGCGATGAGTTAAGAAATTGGTCCTGACTAATTCAATCAATAAAGTTTAACATTGAACCATCTAGGTAGTGGCCAAGTGGTAAGGACTTGGGATCAAGGGGTTTACTCCCTTTGTGGTCTCAGGTTCGAGTCATTGGTTACTCATATGATGACCACTGGAGGCTTACATGGTCATTAACTTCAGGGCCCGTGGGATTAGTCGTGGTGCGTGCAAGTTGGCCCGGACACCCACGTTAATCTAAAAAAATAAAGTTTAACATTGTTTCAAGCAACCTGGTAATCTGTCTAGAATCCAATAAATACCTAGAATAGAAGAGATCAGGGAATAGGCAAAAGCTACTCATTTATGCCAAAACCAAAGTACTTCATCCTCAAAACAACATGTAAAATCATCCTCAATCATAAGTTTGTCAAAAAAACTAAGTAAACAATGGAAAGGCTAGCATAATGTAACAAAAGTCCTTATAATATGATAGATTAAGCCAATTACTTGGCAAAAAAGTTGAGGTGTGGAATATCAGCTCCATAAACAGTGGAATTTTTTATAAGGCTGAGATTAGCAGACAACCATTTGCCAGGTAAATTGACAGAGATAGATTCAATGGTGTAGCCACAGTCAACCACTTCTTATCCACTTGATACAGCAATGTTGAAATAATTTATGTATAAAGAATCAACTTTGATTGATGAACAAAAAAAACACAGAACATAGTTTTACAATAAAAAGAACAAAAAGTCAAATTGACTTGATAAGTTGTTGTCATCCCTAGTCTTTTATTTATAGAAGGAAACAAACATTACAATACTATAGAAAATAAAAGAAACATACCAGTCATCATGTTTTTTATCTAAGGAGTTATATAACAAGCTAGTCTAATCATAAATAAAATTAAAATAAATTGAAAAACATATTGATCTAAATAATGCTCATAATGTTGTCATTAGCAAATAGACAGCAATGCAATAGATCATTACTAAGTAACCATGTTCCAACTTTAGTATCATAACTTCAACACTCTTTCTTGGTTCCTAAACTATACATTCCAATCCTTCCCCTTATATCTTCAAATCTATTTTTAGCTAAAGGCTTGGTGAATAAGTCTATTGGTTGTTCTTTTAAGGTGCAGTATTATAGTTGTACTTCCCTTTTTTATTGAAATTATCTGATAACATGGAATTTAATCTTCATATGCGTAGTCCTATTATGAAAAACAAAATTTTTCAAGATGGTTATAGCTGATGTATTGTTATAAAACAATTCGGTGGGATGTTTTTAATGCAGTCTGGATCTCTTAGCATCTTTCTTTGCTATATTAGTTATTTTGCTGCTATATATGCAACTATATATTCAACCTTTATTATGGAGTATGCCACCATTGATTATTTTTTAAATTCCAGCAGAACACACTATCTCCAATAGCAAAATAATAACCTGAGGTGCACATCATTCCTTCATCACTTTCACCCCAGTCGCTGTTAGAAAAACCAACAAGATTGATAAAGCTAGATTTCACAAAATGTATGTCAAATCCTACAGTTCCTTTCAGATATCTCAAAACTTTCTTAGCTACTACAAAATGAATTTTAGTTGGATCTTGTATGAACCTGGAGAGGTAGTTGATAACAAATAAAATATATGAACGTGTGGCTGTTAAATACAACAGACTCCCAACTAAAATCTTATAAGCTTTTCCATCAGTTTTCAATGCTCCATCCTTCTTCATTAGTTTTTTTCCCTGTATCATAAGTGTACTGCCCAGTTTGCAATTAACCATTGCAAAATTATTGATATCTTCAAAGAAAAAAAATTGATAGAGAAAGTAACCTTCATCAGATTGAGTTACTTCTAAGCCTAAAAAATATAAGAACAAACCAAGTTCATTCATCTCAAACTTATCTTTTGTATTGGTTTTAAACTTCTTTACAAATTGTTTCTTGTCTCCTATAATTAGCAAATCATCTATATAGACTGATATGAATAGTTTATGCCCATCAAAATGCTTCATATATAAAGTTACCTTGTTCATATTTTTTTAAAATCCTAAGCTTAAGAGATAATTGTCAAATATATTGTACCAAGCTCTAGGAGTCTGTTTAAGTTCATATAATGCCTTCTTCAATAAATACATTTTGTTTATTGAATTTTGTTTTTCAAACCCAGCAAGTTGTTTAACATAAATCTCCTTATTTAAAACACTATTCAAAAATGCAAAGTTAACATCCAACTGAAAGATATACCAGTTATTTTATGCTGCTAGAACGAGTAGAAGCTTCTTTGTATCTTGCCTAGAAACTGGATCAAATGTATTTATGAAGTCAAAGCCTACCTTCTATTAATATCCTTTCACTACAAGTTTTGTTTTGTGCTTGTTAATCTTACCATTTGCATTCTGTTTTCTTTTAAAATTTTATTTCACTATGATTAACTTTTTAATAGCTATTTTGTCAACTAACATCCATATTTGATTGTTTTCTATCACAGCAAGCTCCACCTTCATTACTATTATCTAGACTTGGAAATTTATGGCCTCTTCAAAACCTATTGGTTCTGCCTCAGCCACATTGTATCTACTATAAATGTTAGTTAAAGACCTTATCCCCCTTACTAGTTAGTCATCAATATTTTTTGTAGCATCCAACTCAACTTGTTGGTCATTAATATATTCTGCAGCATCCAACTGAGTTTGTTGCATTTGTTTTGACCTTTTAATTGATTTATTTTTCTAATTCCATGTAACATTCTCTACAACTTTTACATCTTTAGCAATCATAACTTTGTTAAAATTTAGATCATAGATTTTATAGGCCTTAGATATTGTGTTATAGCCTATAAGAATTCTTATATCAGCCTTTTAATTAAGTTTTCTCCTTTTAACTTTAGGTTTAAGAACATAACAAAAACTACCAAACACTTTTAAATGATCAATACTAGGTTTAAAATTGTACCAAATTTCATAGGGTAGGCTACTATCAACTAATGTTTGATCCCTTTTTTTGTCAAGTATGCCTTAAATTGATGAGATCTATACTCACCTCAATTGTCAAATCTCAATATCTTCAGTTTTTTCCTGTCTCTAGTTCAACTACTGCTTTAAATTTAACAAACTCGACAAACACATCAGATTTTGATTTTAGAAAGTAAACCCAGCATAATCTTCTATAATCAGCAACAAATAGAAGAAAGTATTTTGAATCATTTAAGGATTCATTATGCATTGACCCACACATATTTGTGTATATTAGCTGGAGTTTTGACAATGCTCTGAATGTATTGTTAGGAAAAACAACTCTAGTTTGCTTTTCTAATTGACAGGCTTCACAAATACTCTTTTATTCATATATATCTGGTAAAGCGTAAGTTATCTGCAGGTCAGCTATTCTTTTAAAGTTGTGTAATTGAAATGCCCTAACTGTTTATGTCAAAGATAGATTCATTCTCCTCATAAATGTTAGTACTTAAGCATACTTCTTTTTAATCAACATTAAAACTTTTATTTATCATTTTAGCAAAGAGCAGTAAAAAAAAAAATTATCTTTAATGTCATGGACTCTATCATTAAAGAATATTGAGTAACTAGATTCAATTAATTGTCCCATACTAACTAGATTCTAATTGATCTTAGGTATATAAAAAATATTTTTTAGAGTTGTTATACCTGACATTGTTTCTATTTCAATTGCTCATTTTTCTTCAACCTTCACATAGTCTCCATTCCCAATTCTAACTCTAGATAGATAGCTTTTATCCAAATCTATGAATAAGCTCAAATTTATAGTCATATGATTAGTGCAGCCACTATCAATAAGCCATGATGATTTATTTACCTTGGTTGTGTTACACATCTCCTGTATTGTAGCCATAAATAAAAGATCTTCCTTCACTTATGAACTCTCGACTATTTGAGCTTGTCTTACAGTTTCTGCTTTGTTTTTGCAAAAAATTTTAATGTGATCGAATTGCTTGCAATTTCGACATTATGCATTCTTGAGTCAACACTAGGCTTCAAGATGATTTGTTTTCTTACATAATTTACAAAGAAAAAAATGTTCTCTCATATCTTTCTCTCTAGTGATGGTGTTATTGATATTTTATTGCTAGTTATTGGATTGCAACCTTTCCTTTTTTCTCTTTTTTCTTTTTGATTATTTCTGTAAAAATTCTTATCCTAACTCTTCTCTTTGAAAACTGCAACAAGAGCTCATTCACTTTTTCCTTCTTATCTATAAGCTTGTTTTTGCTTCACAACTTGTAATGTATTTACCAGTTATTGAAGACTCATTTTTGAAAAAAAAAATTGAATCTTCTAAAGAACAAATTTTATGTTCAAATTTATCTGGTAAACTCATTTACCAGTTATTGAAGTCTTTGATAGTATCAGTTTCTTTCATCTTCAATCCTTCAAATTGCCTTCTTAGATTTAAAACTTCCATCTTTCTTGACTTCTCATCTCTATGAAATTCTGCTTTTAGTTTATCCCACGTTTCTTTGGCTAATTTACAAGCCATAATTCTTGTGAAGATTTCTTCACTCACGGCATTATAAAGACAAGTAAGAGCTTCAATCGCTTTGCCTTTTCTTCATTGAAAAATTTCATCTGTGTATTCATAAGATTGTTTCCTAGTGGAGTTGGATGCTTATCACTCTCCACTATCGTCCACAAGTCAAAAGCTTTGCGATAAGTTTTCATTTTCACAACCCACACACCATAATTCTGCCTTGTGAACACTGGTGATTTTATTGGAAAATTTTTAGAATCTGTTTTAAAGAAAAAACTCACTTAATCTCTCGTGTTTCACTCATAACCCTTCAAAACAAAAAAAAAGATTTAATTTAACCTTAATAATTTTTCGTGTTTTCACTCACAATCCTTTCAAAATTTAAAGAGTGCTCTAATACCAATTGTTGACACAACTTATATACAAAGAACTGACTTTAGTTTATGAATAAAGAAAAGAACATAGAACAAAGTTTTACAGTAGAAAGAACAAAAAGCAAAATTGACTTAATAGGTTAGTAACCTAGACTTTTATTTATAAAAGGAAACAAGTATTATAGAATTATGGAAAACAAAAAAAAATCTACTGATTAGTACTTAAAATTGCATTTTTATCATGGTTTTATATCATCATTTTGCACTTGAAGTATCAATAACTTCTTAACTAAAATATGTTTTATAATAATGTATCTAATAATATAGGATACCTATAATTTGTGGTAAATGTCTATTTTTAATGCAGGCCTATCACATAAATGAAAGGATTGATTGATGACTTGAAGAACTTAAATTGCAAGGATAAAGAGATGGTCAAACTTAGAGAAGAGATGTCGGTGCAATCCAAACCGGAACACTATTTGGTAATTGGGTCATATCTAGAGCTACAGATCTCAGATTTAGGTCCAATTTATATGGATGGAAAGATAAGACATAGGACTACAACTTTTATATGGAGCCCAAGATCTAAAAAGGCCATTATCAAGTCCAAATTGTAGCAACAACAAAGAAGCCCGAATCTGTCTTCCAGCCCGAGCACTGTTCGGTATTTTGGCCATATCTGGAGTTCTAGAAGTCCAAATGAGCTGAATTTTTTACACAAGAAAGATGAGACAATTGCCTACAACTTTCATGTTTACAATGGGCTCCAATTTTGACGTTATCAATGATGTTTTGGGCAGACAAGAGAAGATAAGGATTGTCACCAAGTCAAAAGTTGGCCACCCACTTATCAATTAGTCATCAAATCAATAGTTCCCAATTTTAGCCTATAAAAGGAGGCATTTGCCATGCATTTAGGCATCTTGGTTTCCAGATCAAGATCATGCTCTTCCTTTCTCTCTTTGTAATATTTATGCTTTCCTTTCATTAATATCAAGTTTATGCCTTTCATTTCCTTTCCTTTACTTAGTTAACTTTTATGTTCTTATTTTGTTTATCTATTTTGCTTTCTTTCATTATGTCTAGCTAAGTTAATTATGTCAAGGTGAAAAGGTTACACTAATGGTGTGAGAATAAGTATAATGTAAACTTAATATGGACTTTAATGTTTGATACTAACATGTTTTATATTTGTTATCTTGTTCACTCTTTAATACTTTGCTTGTTAAATGACTAATCTTGATTTATGTTGTATAACACTTGGTACAACAAATGCTTGGCACTTTCATAGCCCATAATGTATGGTATAACCGACACCTGAGCTATGAAAGGAACTTGATTTGTTGTTAACATAAGTTATAATCATGAATGCTTGACGAGATTTACAAGTATTAGCATTAATTGAATAAGATGACTAATATAATCATGTTAACAATATATAATCTGATTGGAACCTCCTTTGTGTGTGGTTTCCAATTCAATAATAAGAGTTTATACTATACTTGTTTGATATACCATTAGTGGAACCTCTAACCTTGACATTTGTTATTATTATTGTTTAATCTTTACATTAATATTTCATCTCCAAGTTCTCATCATCATCTTCTTCTTCTCTTTCTTTATTATTATTATTATTATTACTACTACTACTACTAGTATTATTATTATTATTATTATTATTATTATTATTATTATTGTTGTTGTTGTTATTGTTATTGTCATTGTTGTTATTATTGTCATTGTTGTTGTTGTTGTTGTTGTTGTTGTTGTTGTTGTTGTTGTTGTTGTTGTTGTTATTGTTGTTGTACTATTGTCATTTATAATTTGTATAATCGACCCCGGTCTTGACGGGTTATTTATTACTTCGACACTCCTGCACTTGGGAGAAGACATCAATCTTTTCGTCGTGTCAAGTTTTTGGCGCCGTTGCCGGGGAGGTAAGTTCTTGTATAAATTATAGTATTTATTTTATTTTCTCTTTTCACTTTTCTTGTATAAACTTTGTTTCTTTTCTTTTGTTTCTTTTTATTTTGTTTTCTTCCTCCTTCTTTTGCTTTCTTCTTCTTCTTTTTTATTTTATTCCTACACGTGCAAGAGAGTGTGGTCACGTACATCAAGTGGTAGACTTTGTAGGATATCCTCATCATTTTCAGAAAATATGGCCGAAGAAGATAATCAATCACTTCATAATGAAAATAATGAGAATAACCGTGCTAGAACACTTAGAGACCACATGAATCCCACAAGAACAAGTGCACCATCATGCATAGTTTTTCCTCCTGATGCATCTCATTTTAATTCTAAACCAGGTATTATTCAACTTTTACCTTCTTTTCATGGTTTAGAATTGGAAAATCCATACTTGCATTTAAGGGAATTTGAGGAGGTCTGCAACACATATAATAATTTAAATTGTAGCATGAACACCATTAGGTTAAAGCTTTTTCCTTTTTCATTAAAAGATAAAGCTAAAACATGGCTACAAAATTTGAGACCAGGATCCATTCGTGCTTGGGATGAAATGCAACAACTGTTTTTAAAGAAGTTTTTCCCATCTCATAGAACAAACTCTTTCAAGAGACAAATCACCACTTTCACTCAAAAACCAGGAGAAACATTTTACAAATATTGGGATAGGTATCGAGACTTACTTAGTACTTGCCCTCATCATGGTTTTGAAACATGGAGATTGGTTTCACATTTCTATGAAGGGTTAACACCTAAAGATAGGCAAATGGTTGAATTGATGTGCAATGGAACTTTTGAAGATAAAGACCCTGATGAAGCAATGGAGTACTTAGACTTGTTAGCTGAAAATGCTCAAAATTGGGACACCGCGGGTACTTATGAGGCACCGAGTAAAACTCAACCTCATACATCTAGTGGAGGTATGTACAACCTTAGGGAAGATCATGACCTTCAAGCCAAATTTGCATCTTTAGCTAGAAAAGTTGAGGCACTAGAATTGAAAAAGAGTGGTCAATTAAAATCTGTTGAAAACATTGTGTGTCAAATCTGTGAAACAAATGAACACTCAATCAATGATTGTCCAACCTTGCCTTCTTTTAAGGAATGTCTCCATGAACAAGCTCATGCTTTAAACAATTTTCAAAGGCCCAACCACAACCCATACTCTCAAACATACAACCCTGGTTGGAGGAATCACCCAAATTTCAGTTGGAAGAGTGAGAACAACAATGCACAAACTTCACAACCACCGTTTCAAGCACACCACAATTTCCAAAATTCTCATGGATATGCACCTCCTTATGCTCCACCTCCTAGAAGAAATCTTGAGGAAACATTGCATGCATTCATTGAAAAGCAAGAGACAATTAATACTCAACTTGTTCAAAACATGACAGATTTTAAAGATACTCTTGCTAAATTAACATCTGCTCTTAGTTTCCAAGAGAAAGGTAAGTTTCCATCTCAAACACAACAAAATCCCAAAGGGCAATACAATGCAAATGCAAGTAGTTCCGGAAGCCAACACATGGATCAAGTCAAATCAGTCACTACTCTGCGCAGTGGTAAGGTTATTGAAAAACCCTCTCTTGAACCTTATGAGAAAGATGATGAGTCAATCTCTGAGGGTAAGGAAGGGGATGAATCTGAAAATTGCAAAGAAACGACTGATTCACCGCCAGCACTTCCATTTCCTCAAGCCATGACCAAACAAAGAAAAGTCAATCACAACTCTGAAATTTATGAAATTTTCAAACAGGTAAGGATCAATATACCTTTGCTGGATGCTATTAAACAGGTTCCTTCCTATGCTAAATTTTTGAAAGATCTCTGCACTGTGAAGAGGAAACTGAATGTGAAAAAGAAAGCCTTTCTAGCCGAACAAGTAAGTGCTATTCTTCAAAACAATAATGCTTTAAAATATAAAGACCCTGGTTGTCCTACAATTTCTTGCTTCATTGGAGAGCATAAAATTGAAAGAGCCTTACTTGATCTTGGTGCTAGTGTGAATTTACTTCCATATTCAGTTTTTCAGAGTCTCAATCTAGGTGAGTTAAAACCAACTTCTATATCTCTTTTACTTGCCGATAGATCTGTAAAAGTGCCTAGAGGAATAATTGAAGATGTGTTAGTACAAGTCGATAAATTCATTTATCCTGTGGATTTTATTGTCTTGGACACAGAACCTGTTGAAGCATGTAATTCATTTCCTGTTATTTTAGGACGTCCGTTTCTTGCAACTTCTAACGCATTGATTAATTGTAGAAATGGACTGATGAAGCTATCATTTGGAAACATGACATTAGAGATGAATATTTTCAACATTTGCAAGCAACCTGGAGATGATAATGATTCGCAAGAAGTAGATCATATTGATGAATTAGTTTATGATCAACTTGAATCTACTTTAAGTAAAAATGAATTGGATGAAACTGAAGATTTGCAAATGATTTATTCTGAGGAAAAAATCACAGATGAAACAAGCACCCAAAATGTTGATGCGAATCTTTTATCAACAGTGACAATAGATTCGACATCTGACATCACACCAATCGATGATTACTTTCCTAACGAATCCTTACTTTCTCTTAGTCCAATGCCTTGGTACGATAAAAATATCAATTTTCTTGCTTTAGGAGATTTGCCAGCTGATTTGAGCACTCAAGACAAAGAAAAGTTTTTGAACGAAGTGAAGAGCTTTTATTGTGATGACCCTAACTTATTCAAATATTGTCCTGATCAAATATTTCAAAGATTCATTCCCGACAATGAGGTAAGTAGTGTCATTAAACTTTGTCATTCTGAAGCATGTGGAAGTTGTTTCTCGTCAAAAAAGACAATTGCAAAAATCTTTCAAAATGGATTTTATTGGCCCACCATGTTCAAGGACACGCATGCATTCTGCAAAACTTGTGAAAATTGTCAAAAGATTGATACTGGTCAAAAAGTTTTATTTTATAATTCTCAACTCTATGCATTCCCTAGAGAGCTAAGACCAAGATGGAGCAATCCTTATGGGGCCTGTGATATTGAGAATTCAATGAATGACAATGATTTTAAGGAAAATTGACATCGTTTGAAAGCTTACTTTGATAATTTTCCTAGTGAAAATGAATCAACTGGTTTGAATGATCTTGTAGATAAAGGTTGATTTTTTTTTCTCACATTTTCTTTTTTTTATGTTTTTTTTTAGTGATTTTTGCTAGTTTCTCTCACCCCGGTCAAATGGCGGATAACGGTACTCCGTGACTTAAGTCGGTTCTTTCAGTTTCCCACAATTACTGATATCTGTGTATATATCTATGCAATTCTTTGAATCTCTCTTCCAATTCTCATTTGAAAATGGACACTAATCTTGAAAAATTAAAAAAGTATTTTCCCGCTCTGCCTCAGAATGCGATTACAAAAATTTACCGTGCTAGATGTGCAAGATTGAGATTGTTAATGAATCATGGAATTCCTGAAGATATTCGCTGGTTGATTGAAGCAAAGGTCCGATTATCAGGTGAGTCCTCTAACTTCATTTCACACATGCCTGGAACAGGTAAAAGCACTTTTGCAAAGAAGCGTCGTGCAAAACGACTGGATGTCTGTCATCGATGTGCTAGATGGACTTGTAATACACAATGTCGTTCTTTAGGAATGGTATCTATAAACCGTAAAGATAAAATACAATTCATTAAGGATGGCTTGAGTAAAGAGTGTTTAGATAATCTTCTATTGACTCTTGAGACGCATCCTAGTGGAGATGTGCATCGTGCAATTCATGATTTATGGCCACTATTTCATAAAGAACATGATCGACTTAGTCTTGGGAATCTGACTAAAAAAGACCCTGTTTGCCAGTTTTTAAGAAAACTGGATGGGAAGCCTATCCCCGACCTATAGAAGGCGTTTAAGCCGTTCTTGGACGTAAAACCAAGGGAAGATGTGAGCCACAATCACAACTACTTGTACATACACATGCTTTTTTTTTCAAAAGTAAATAAATAAATAAATAAAAAGAGAGAGAGAGAGTGTGAGACTCCAGCTGGCCTACATATAGATGTTATGATTGTCTTTCTAATTTCTCATCTATAAAACCCTCTTTTCCTTCCTTTCATTTCTACTCAACCCATACATTCAACAAATACAGAAGTGTGTAGAAATGGCAAGTTCCTCAAGTCATCAAATAAGAAATATTTGTGTTTTCGGTGGATCTAGTCCTGGGAAAGAAAAGGAGTTTTTAGAATCAGCAAATCATCTTGGTCAGGTGCTAGCTGAGAGAAAGATTCATTTAGTATATGGGGGAGGCAGTCTTGGGTTAATGGGAGGTGTGTCAATAGCTGCATTTTTAGGAGGTAGTCAAGTTTTGGGGGTCGTCCCTGAAGCTTTGGCACAAGGGGACATCATTGGAAAAACAATTGGAGAGGAACTTCAGGTCTCCACAATGTCGGCTCGAATGAATGCAATGTTTAACCATGCTGATGCTTTCATTGCTTTACCAGGTGGTCTAGGCACATTGAAAGAGATCTTTCATATTTCCTCTTGAGCTCAATTGCACATTCACCATAAACCCATTGGCTTGTTAAATGTTAATGGTTATTATGATAAGTTGTTGTCTTTTCTTGATCATGCTGTGGAACAGGAATTTCTAACATCTTCTGCATGACAAATCATAATCTCTGCTACTACTGCTGACCAATTGATTGACCAACTACAATCTTTCATTCCTGTGATTGATCCTTTCATGAGTCGCATAAATTGGTCATCTACGGGAAGCCGTAAAAAGCTTAGATTGGATTTGAGCCTTCATTTGTGAATTTTTGTGTCTTTTGGTTTTATTATTGTGTTTTGTTATTTCTTATTTTTATTTCAGTGTGTTTCAGGTTTTCTCAGTGTTTGTTATTTCAGGTGATATCTTCTATACTCTATCTTTCTACCTTAGAACATTGAGGACAATGTCTCGTTTTAGTTGGGGGGAGAGGGTAGTAGTTGATAAAAAAAAATTGTTTTTTATTTCATAAAGCATGTGCATAATTGTTGTTACTAGGATGACAGAGTAAAGGAGTTTTTTTGTTAAAGTGACTCTTGAGACGCATCTTAGTAATCATTCTTAACAAGGTCTATTATAATACTTCCTGAAATATTTAGATTTACAAACTCTCGCAATGTTATCACTTAATTCTGCTCGTATACTTATTTAACATGTATTCTTAAACCTTAATTTACACACACACACTTTAACATATGATTGTGGGTTGCATATTGGATTATTACATTATTTATGTTCTTTTGTTAAAGGTAACAACTAAGGGAAAGGAATTTTATATAATTAAGCAAAAAAAGAAAAACATATAAAAAAGAAAAAAAAAAGAAAAAAAAATGATGATAATAAAAATGTAGATAAGTTTGGTTTTGTAGCCTCCCTAACCTAAGCAATTAAGCCCGAAGGGGTGTTTTAACACCTAATACCCTAAAGTCAACTGACTTGGGAGCTATTGGCCCAACGCTTGTTACATGGGTTGAGGAGAAAAGCTTAAGGGAATCAAACATTGCACTATCTACATATCAGTATCTGCGACCCGAGTTACTAAGCTCGTAGGGGTGTCTTAACACCTAATGCCCTAAGACCAACTGGTCTGGGAGTCATTAGCTGAAAGCTTGTTACATGGGTTAAAGATGCATGATGTTTTTAAATTATATGTATATATTTAAAAAAAAAAGACAAAAATAATAATCCCAACCCAAGGAAGTTAACCTTAAACATTAGAATAAAAATTTTGTTTTCTTCCAAGAAAAGCCCCATAATTATGTGTTGATACATTGAGCACAAAAGAAAGGTTTATTAATATCTTGTTAAGTGGTATTGAGCAGATATATAAATTTAATGAGAGTTTGTTTATCTGGATAGATTAATGGAAGTTAAATGATGAATACCTTGCTTTGTGAAATTTGCAAATTGTTTTAACGCTTTGATTACTAGGGACTAGTAATAAGCTGGTTGGGGGGTGTGATTAGTACTTAAAAGTGCATTTTTATCATGGTTTTATATCATCATTTTGCACTTGAAGTATCAATAACTTCTTAACTAAAATATGTTTTATAATAATGTATCTAATAATATAGGATACCTATAATTTGTGGTAAATGTCTATTTTTAATGCAGGCCTATCACATAAATGAAAGGATTGATTGATGACTTGAAGAACTTAAATTGCAAGGATAAAGAGATGGTCAAACTTAGAGAAGAGATGTCGGTGCAATCCAAACCGGAACACTATTCGGTAATTGGGTCATATCTAGAGCTACAGATCTCAGATTTAGGTCCAATTTATATGGATGGAAATATAAGACATAGGCCTACAACTTTCATATGGAGCCCAAGATCTAAAAAGGTCATTATCAAGTCCAAATTGTAGCAACAACAAAGAAGCCCGAATCTGTCTTCCAGCCCGAGCACTGTTCGGTATTTTGACCATATCTGGAGTTCTAGAAGTCCAAATGAGCTGAATTTTTTACACAAGAAAGCTGAGACAATTGCCTACAACTTTCATGTTTACAACTGGCTCCAATTTTGACGTTATCAATGACGTTTTGGGCAGACAAGAGAAGATAAGGATTGTCACCAAGTCAAAAGTTGGCCACCCACTTATCAATTAGTCATCAAATCAATAGTTCCCAATTTTAGCCTATAAAAGGAGGCATTTGCCATGCATTTAGGCATCTTGGTTTCCAGATCAAGATCATGCTCTTCCTTTCTCTCTTTGTAATATTTATGCTTTCCTTTCATTAATATCAAGTTTATGCCTTTCATTTCCTTTCCTTTACTTAGTTAACTTTTATGTTCTTATTTTGTTTATCTATTTTGCTTTCTTTCATTATGTCTAGCTAAGTTAATTATGTCAAGGTGAAAAGGTTACACTAATGGTGTGAGAATAAGTATAATGTAAACTTAATATGGACTTTAATGTTTGATACTAACATGTTTTATATTTGTTATCTTGTTCACTCTTTAATACTTTGCTTGTTAAATGACTAATCTTGATTTATGTTGTATAACACTTGGTACAACAAATGCTTGGCACTTTCATAGCCCATAATGTATGGTATAACCGACACCTGAGCTATGAAAGGAACTTGATTTGTTGTTAACATAAGTTATAATCATGAATGCTTGACGAGATTTACAAGTATTAGCATTAATTGAATAAGATGACTAATATAATCATGTTAACAATATATAATCTGATTGGAACCTCCTTTGTGTGTGGTTTCCAATTCAATAATAAGAGTTTATACTATACTTGTTTGATATACCATTAGTGGAACCTCTAACCTTGACATTTGTTATTATTATTGTTTAATCTTTACATTAATATTTCATCTCCAAGTTCTCATCATCATCTTCTTCTTCTCTTTCTTTATTATTATTATTATTATTACTACTACTACTACTAGTATTATTATTATTATTATTATTATTATTATTATTGTTATTGTTATTGTTATTGTTATTGTTATTGTCATTGTTGTTATTATTGTCATTGTTGTTGTTGTTGTTGTTGTTGTTGTTGTTGTACTATTGTCATTTATAATTTGTACAATTAACCTCCCTGTGGTTCGACCCCGGTCTTGCCGGGTTATTTATTACTTCGACACTCCTGCACTTGGGAGAAGACATCAATCTTTTCGTCGTGTCATCTACCAATCATAATTTTTTTATCTAAAAAGTTATATAACAAGCTAGTCTAATTCAAGATAAACTTAAAACAAATTAAGAAACATATTAATTTAGATAACTCATAATGCTGTCATTAGTAGATAGACAGCAATGCAATAAATCATTGTTAAGTATCCTTGTTTCAACTTTGATACTGTAACTTCAACAGGCAACCCAGTAAAAACGAAATAAGATACTATATAAGAAAAGAAGTGAATTGTAAGAATGAGATATTGTCTTTGGCTCATTATTCTTTCTGTATTTCTCCTCCTCCTCCATTTTAAAAATGAGTGCACCGACTTGTTAATAGTCTTTAAATATTCAAGAAAATAAACTTTACATGATGGACATTTGAGTCTTGTGACTATTAGTTCTCTTTGAATCTTGTTATTATTTTCTGAATAAAATATATTTTTTTAATAGCATAAAACAATAATTATTTTTTATATATAATTAATAAAAAATACATATTTTTATATATTTTTAATAAGAGATAAATAGCAGGTTTCCTTGAAAGATTTCTGTAGAGTATAAAGAGATGTATACCTTTAATTTTAATATTTTATATTAAAAATCATAATAAAAAATAGTTTTAGTATAAAAAATTATTTTTATATTTATTTATGCTTAATAAAATATTGAGTTTAAAAATGTCAAATCTAACAGCTAAATTTATAAATAATTAAACTTAACATATAGTTAAATTTATAAATCATTACCAAACCTTTAGTTTATTTATAAAAAAAAATAAAAAATAATATATATAAAACACGTTAACATTTTTTTTTCTTTTTTTTTCCTTGTAGAATACTCCAAGTCAATGATAGGCAATATGTCCAATTATTCAATCGGCCTTCTAGATGGGGATTCTATATATTATAATTTGAGATTTTGATAACCTATTTCACACTTGTATATTCTGGATTTTTCACCAGATAATAGCTGATATATAATTTAGTGGGTCGCCTGTGAATTCACTATAATAATTAAAAACCAATACCGAACTAAAACTGTACAAATGAATTAAATTTAAAAAATAATTATAAAATATTTTCTAAGTTGATTAATCTTCTTATAAAATATTTCATGAGAAAATATTTTTTTATAAAGGGACACTGATCCATCAACTACTACTTAATACTTTTTAAGAGATTTATGTGTACTGTAATTTAATCATCAATGTGGACGGACTTGCGTTACAGCTTTGCTTTCAACGACCGAGACTTCCTCTCAAAACTGTTGAACACGGAGACGACCATTTCTGCAGATCAATGTCCAGATGATTTGGTTGTTGAAGTTTACAGAGGCATCGTTCTGTCATTTACCGTATGAATTCCAAGGATAGTAGTCTTGAGTCGCTTGATTTATTACTATAAACTGCTGGCAAAAGTGATATGGCAATGCTTAAATGCTTAATTTCACCTCTAACTTGAACTCCTCTCCAAGTGACACGGAAAAACCTGACATCTCTAGCATGCCAAGTTCTCCATTGCTATTGAAGCTTGCTACTGTACCTGAATTTCCACTCTTTGTTTCCTTGGGAGTCTGCAGCTCATACCACTTGAACCCCTCGGTCTTTTCCAATCCGATGAATGTTACTTTGCTTACAATCCATTCTTGGCTCAAAGCATATTCTCCATTTATGATGATTGATCTAACCATTGCCATATCTCCAACTATTCCACCGTAAAATCTCACTAAGCTCCAATTCTTTCCCTCCCCTCCCATCTCCACGCTCTCCCCGTCATCTAAGAAAACCTCCCCTGTGCTGTTTTCATTGCTGCTAAGAACTACTAGTAGATGGAATGCTGTTCTTCGAGCTTCTTTAGTTGTCATGGCTTCACCTTGCAAGGTCAAGATGTTTCCTTCGCGAACATGAACGTTTATATGATCTGCCGGAGCATCAAGCGTGATGTACTTTCCTGAATCTGCAGTGACTGAATTGGTGTGGTTGAAAAGGTCAAACCACTTTCCTGCTGGGAAGTATGCATCAACTGAAACTGCTCCTGAGTTTAATACAGGTGATACCATAACTCCTTTGCCGACTAGAAATTGCGAGTTGATTCCGTAAGTTTTGATGTCTTGAGGGAATGAGAAGAAAAGAGGTCTTGCTACTGGGGTTCCTTTCATGTGTGCCTCATACATTAACGTGTAGAAGTAGGGAAGTAATTGGTACCGGAGACCGAGCACCTTCTTGGCTGCTGCTGCAACAGAATCCCACAAATAAAGCTCTTGCCGTGTTGAGTCTATTGCTGAGTGATCTCTTGCAAAGGGATAAAAGGCACCTAGCTGCATGGCAACCACATTTGAAAACTAATTAAACAAAGGCAGAAGTGTTAAACAACTGTGCAATTTCCAGCCACGAGCAATAATTTCACCTGAATCCAACGTCGACAAAGCTCTTCAGTTGTGTTCCTAGAGAAACCACATATGTCAGAACCAACCATTGGTATACCGAACAGCCCAAAATTCAAAATCGAAGGAATGGTGTATGCCAAGTCATCCCATGTGGCAGCATTGTCTCCAGTCCAATGTGCTGTGTACTTACCAGAGCCAACAAAAGTTGATCTTGAAAGTATGAAAGGCCTTTTACCAGTCACATTGATTAGAGATGCATTTGTGGCTTTGGATTCTGATAGGCCATAAAGATTATGCGCATTATACTCTACAATGTCTCCATTGTGTAGAGAGGTTGCAGGAATGGTTTTGTTATTAATAGGTCGTTGAACAGCAGCATTGTTAATCTTGTATGGAGGATCGTCTAGCTTAGAGAATTCCGCAGGAGATGGAGTTATGAAATTGGATATCTCATTCATATCTAGCCACAGACCATCAAATGGCAGAAGTTCATGGAACAATTTGATCTCATTGCTCCAAAACTCTCTGCCAGCTTCATTAAGAAAATCAGGGAAGTAGACTGATCCAGGCCAAACCTCTCCCATATAAGGAATGCCGTCATGTCTGATGAAAACATCAGCCTTCATCCCTCTGATATAAGTTCCATATGTTGTGTTCACACTGATGCCTGCAAAGGTCAGAGGCAGTTTGGCTCTGTAAGAATTCAATTTAACCCTTTCATCCCAGCAGCCCTGTAAGAACTAGAGGAGTTTCAGATAAATGGAACTTTTTCTTTCTTCAAGTTGCCACATACCAGGATCCAAGATGAGCACATATTTCTGACCATTTTGGTGAAGGGTGTCGGTGAATTTCTTCATCTTTTCCAATGGGAAGTTCACAGGATCAAGAGTGAAATCCTTAAATCCATCCATATAATCAATGTCTGTCCACATAACTTCAAGAGGGATACCGGCTTTTGCATAGCCAGCGACCACTCCTTCAACATCAGAAACATTTTTGTAACCCCATCGACACTGATGAAATCCTTCGCACAGGAAAATCAATCATATGGGGCAAGCAAGAAAAGAAAATCTAATGACGTGAAGCAAGAAAATAGTGGCTGCAAGCCTGTACTTACCAAAGGACCAATATGGCATAGGAGCAGGCCGGCCAATGAGTTCGGTATACTGCTGTACTACTAACTCAGGCAAAGGCCCGGCGAAAATGTACAAATCAATTACTCCACCAATTACCTTATAAGTGATCCTATCACCTTCATAAATTATGTCCATTCCATTACTATTAAGCAGCAAAACACCATGAGTAGTCCCTGCTATAACTTTACCGTCAAGAGATTCTGATCTCACATCAACGTAAAAGGGATGGGATCCATAAAGGTTAACATCAGGAACAGCACTAGCAATGTCAGCATTCCACAAAGTGAGTGGTGTCTTCTCAGGTTCCAACTTAAAGGACTTTTTTGTACGCTCTCCGAGGCCATAAAGAGAAGACCTATCTTTTGGGAGTGAAAAGGAAAGCTGGATATATTGGTCCTTGAAAACAAAAAAGGTTTCAGAATCGGATGTGTTCGGAGCCGCATCGAAAAGGACATCTCCGGAGGAATGCCGGGACAAGGAGAAGCCAAATGGTGTGGTGTTGTGAAGGGTGAAGAAGAGGTCAGAATTGGGGTCTGAAAGAATGTAGTTTGCCGATGAGGACTGGACATGGTTTTGTCCAAAGCTGAGGTTATGTTTTGGGCGTGGAATTATGTCTTGAGGGATTTCCCATCTTTGCTTGTTGGCATCTGCTATCCGAATTCTCAAACGATCTTTCGTGTCAAAGCTGTAGCGAAGGCATTCTTATTGATCAATTCTAGAGAAGTTAGAGATCTCAAGAAGTAATTGAAGAACAATCCATAGTTATCAAACCTGGTTTGATTAGTTAATTAACTCAGAGCTTGGCTCGAGCCATGTTTTGCTCTAGTTAAATCTGAGTGATCAAGTTGATCAACTTGTAACTCAGCTGACTTGGCTAAATTCAGGTGAGATACGGACATGTCAAATTCAAAGATTTTCTTAAAATCTTGTCTAAAATGATGTCAATTAAAAAAAAAAACTTAAACAATATTGTTTGAAATAAATCTCAACTGGCCCCATCAATCCATAGATTAACTTGACCAACCTGCAAGGCTTGATTTAGGGTCGGGTCAAACATCGAACCGGATGGGATAACTATTCTTAAACCCACTAGCTATAACATTTTTTTTTAAGTAAAAATTAGGAATGAGTATTGAACCAAGTTACCTGGCAATAAAGTTGAGGTTCTGAATGTCAGGACCAAAAGTAGACGAATTCTTGATGAGTTGAAGATCAGCTGTCAAAACATTTACAGAGGGATCAACTCTAGCCGACACGACCTTGTGACCATAACCAACAGGCTGTGATTCTACCTCTCCATTTGATATAGATAGTGGAGCCAAGCAAGATGCAAGGAAGAAACACAGAATAAAATAAGCCAACTTGGCTGTAATATTTCTATTATCTGGTTTTGTCATTTGTGTTTGTGTTGTGAGAAAAACGGAGCCTTTCCTAATGACCTTTATCTCATCTCCACGGTCCAAACAGACAAAATGGGGCATTTGTTTCCTCCACATGCCTGGTGGCCTTGTCCCACTCTCTGTATCTGCTTGGAACAGTAGGTAGGTAATAAAGCTTTTCCCCATGTTCATCAAACTACAAGGAAAGACGTGGTCTGAATGTAGGTAATAAAGCTTTTTTAATAGTTATTTTTAAAGTTGAGCGTCCAAAGTTTTTACGTATGTATATATGGGTGTCCATGGATTCAGGTTAAATTATTTTCTTCGTAAATGCAGGGACTCCATTGACAAAATCTATCCTTCTGAGTTCTGAACTCAATTGAGAATTGGTATGTATTTCAAGGACTTAATTGAGAAATTGGGATACAGGCCAAGAACCAAACCAGCCTGTATTTGTACGGACAGAGAATGGTGGGGTTTTACTTTTTGTTGGTGCTCTCCAATCTGTCAGTCATCTTTCTTCCCAGAAACGAAAATTGCCAGAGAGGAAGGTTCGGTCTAACTTCTTGCTATATTTCTTTTTATTTTTTTATTGTCCTGCTGTATTTTTCAATTCTGGGCCTGTAAGGCTATTGCTCCCATAGCCACAGCAGCAAGTGTCGCAAGAAAACTTGAGGCCTTCCCAAAACATCTTCCTGAAGACATCCACGACATCCACGTCAATAACCTGATGTGTTAACATCTATCACACCAGCTTCAGACAATCACACAGCATCTGAGGAAATCTTCCTTGAACAGTGAAGTATTTGGAATTTGAAGATATGGCTTGTGATTTCTATGACTACATGTTTATTGCAATTTCCCCAAGTAAAACGTCTTATTGATATGTTTATACATCACATCTACAAGTCCCGAATGTCTTAGGATGTTATGATATTTAGAATATAGATTTTTATATGGTAGATATCTAAATAAAGCGTGGACAGCTTTGATGTGACAAATGATATTTTCTATGTAATAAACTTTATTTACCAAAAAGCATGCCAGGAACAGGGACATTCCTAGGCAAATGAGGCACCGGTTGTTTTGTCAGCCCTGCACCAGGGGAAGCAGACAACCAAAAACAAATGAATAAAGCTAGGAAAATAGTATCCACAGAAAATGAAAGAGAGATGACCTTACACCAGTCTCCATTCAGTTCAAGTCTTGGCAGGCAACAAGTCTTTCATGGCTGACAGTGAGTTGCAAGGAAAGATTCAAAGAAGAAAATCGCATTGTTGGGCTAGCTACAAACCTAAAAGTAAAATATTTTGCTGGAAGAGAGATCTTGACCGTGGGCATCCATGGGAGACTAATATACAAGAATTTGTTGTGCAACTGATGTGTTATTAGCTTCACATGGATAGTTTCTTTACAGCTCCTTCCATTGGCACAGCATACTGCCAAACTACAAGTTATACATACAGCTTTTATGTACAAAAAGGAGCTCTACAGTCTACAAGGTACTAATGGTTTTGAACTGAGCCTCCACATGCATCCACCAACGGAAACGAATCTGCCATGCCACAATGTTCATGCCATAGCTACATGTCTGTCTGCAATGATTTCAAGTGTAAAAATACCATGTCAGCTTCACTCATCTTATCTCCTGCCACCAAGTTCTCATGTTACGCTATGAAGTTTGTGTTACAGGAGCTGCAAGTATTGATGTGGAACAGCTCAAACTTTCAGTGATATATAGCCCAGGATTTACATTGCATACTAGTCATCAGAGGGATAAGTATACTTCACAACAGATCACTGCCATGTTCGGAAGGATATTTGAACTTGTTCATTGCTCCCAGCCCATTAACATCTTCCAAACTTGTTCCTCAATTTTTCTTCGTGGAACAGCCAAGCCTTCCCCTTCATCAAGTAATACTCTGTACACTTCGAATTCCCGATCTCCAATCATGCGCCTCCTGATCTCAGCCTGAAAAGACAAGCAGGGTATATGACGTTTACAGTGAAATAAAATAGCTACAATCACTCAATTTACAGAATTCAAATCTCTCAAATTTAAGTAATGATCGCAAGCAATCCCACAGTTTCAGCCATAACGCCTTGTCAGGTTCAAATATCAGGCAAGTATCATCTCATACGAATAAAGAAAAGATGCCTTTAAGTTGTTGAGAGGAAAAGGCCAAAGTGATGTCAAGCAGGAATTGCCAAGCCAGCAAGTAGCTCAGTACCGAGAAAATGCAACTGTCAAGCATCGTGAGAGCAAGAGTGATGTCATGGAAAACAAGAGGTCGGCCCTTGCCGGATAACTCCACAGGATTTGCCACCATCAGCTCTGTATCAGGACCACGGCTGACGACGGCTACTCGGAGAGGGCGCACTAGTTCCATCTCCAAACGGGAGGACAATGCTTTCTGCTTGTTAGGATCAACTATTTTCTTCCCATCAGCTTGCACGATAAACAAGTCAATCTCACAGGTCCTTCTGTGTTTTATGTAAAAGCGTCCATAAGAAATCTGGTTAACCAAGCAGTAATTAGTTTATCTCCAGAAAGATTCACTGAAAACATTAGAACAGTGATGCAAAAGGTGCTTCCAACTTGGAAAATGAGGCATCTGACTTGCATGAATAGCAAACATGGCAGAGATGTCCATCAATGTAATTTCAGAATCTCATACAATTAATCTACCTGTATATTGTAATCCTTTAGAGTCCTCATTATGTCGTAAAGAAGACCCTTGTGATCTTGGCACACAATTTGAACAAGGGTGTGAGCTGGACTCAGCAAGTTGTCCATTATAACAGAAACACTAGTGGAAGTTAGTGAACTGGGGAGTTCATCTGGCATTTGCAAAGGGAAAATGTTTTCAGTGATTGCAGTTGGAAGAAATGAAGATTCTGCTGAACAGGCAGTAATTTCAGGTCCAACCATTTCTATGTCACAGCTTATCATTGAATTTCCCATGACAGCTCTTAAGTGATCATATGTATCCTCCTTTCTCTTAGTTGTATGCAGGAGCTCTCTGATAAAGAAAGACATTAAGAAAAATTTCTTTTAACAAGAACATAATCAAAAGTTCAATAAGCTGCATAGCTATGCAAACGGGAGTCATAGAAATGTCCATCTTGATTGCTCACATCTTTCTATGAACTAATACAATAAATGACCTACAAGTAGGTACGCCAACATGGTCATTATGAGAAGATACACCTCCTGTGAAAACTTCTATTTTTACCCCTCTCAAATCTTCTGAACGCACAATTATTGCAAGACAAGGAGCATAAGCTAGAAAATATATGATAAAGTTCTGAGTAGAGATGTCGAAAATTCAAAACCTTGTATCTGTAACGAAGAATAGGTCCATTACTCTCCCATCCGGTGTTGTGGATACCTTCACTTTTTTTATAGTGAGTTCAAGCTCACAAAGAACCCCGGTCACATCTGCAAAAGCAAACCTCCAGGATTCAGCTTGAAACATTCCAATTTCTGAATTCTCCACTGAAACATCAAAATCACAAGGGGATCTGACAACTTTATGCCGATTGCAAGGTATATGCAAGGTTTTTACAGGGAACATGATTCCTTCAAGCTACATGAGATTGCTGAATTTAAAGAGTATGAATTGCAATCTTGGAAACTTATGACAAGCTAAGGTTTTGAAGAACAAGAAGCAATAAAAAGGTAACTAAGAATCAGATCGGCCTTGGTGATCACTTTAGCAACAAAAATTGCATGTATGAGCAGAAAACTCCACAATCAAAACATTGAACAAGGAGGATCAGATAGAGAAAAGCTGAAAAAAAAACCCAGGAAAATATCAGTACCATGTAAAAGCCCTTTTCTGTCATGACAAGCTAACTTCAAGAGGAAAACATCAGGTGGTCTTGGAGGCTGCAATTCTGCACTGTAATAAGAAATCCCAGATGCTGAAGAACAAGAAGGGCAAGCCCCTACTAATCTCTTCTTCAATAAACCCCACCTTGTTGTTGATTTGCCAACCACCCAAAAAACTATGTAGCACCATTTCCCATCCGTAGAAACATCTTCACCAAATCAAAAACAAGTCCAAAAACACCCAAAATCAGAACAAAAATTCCCATTTTCTTTCACAAAACTACTAAAAAAAGAATTAAAAAAGCACACACACACCCCTTTGTTTTCCACAAACTAAAAGTGTGGAAAACAAAATATTGAGCTGAAAACACTCGAAGACAAGCTCTAAAAAAGGAGACTTTTCTCTCTTTGGGGTCCTTACCTCCTCTAACAATGCTAAGGCCAAAGAAGAGAATGATACGACATAAATCACAACCAAGACCAGTCTTGTCAGGACAATTCACAGTGATAACAGCAGGGTCTCCTTCTTTCTCTGAATGTCTAATTATCACTACATCATCATACAAAATTCCCATTTCCTGGACCTTTTCTTTCCCTACTCCTCTTTTCTTTCTTGAACTTGCGAGCTGGGGTTTTTCTGTTGCTGTTGGTGGTGTACAGGGAGGAAGAAGCAGCAGCAGCGGATAAAGAAACAGAGAGAGAGAGAGAGAGTCAGAAGACAATGTTGTGTTGTGTTATTTTTGCTTCGCTTCTGCTTCACTGTGTTCTTCTTCTTGTTGTTTCCCTGTCTGTTTTCCTTTTGATTGAGATATTGGACACGAGATGATGAGACACTGAGACAGTGCTCCAAGTTTGAGAAGCACGAGAATTTGCTGTCAATGCGGCATTTTCAAGTGTTTGTTATTGTGTTTTTAATTGTGTTTGTGTATATTTAAAAAAAAAATAGTGTTTTTTATAGTTTTAATATGTTAATATTAAAAAAATAATATATGTATATATATTAACATATTTTCAAGAAAATAATATTTAAAAAAAAACTCTATACCCTAGAATATTAAACACACTATAAAAAACCATGGAAGCAAACAATCGTCTAAAATAAATAAAATAATTCATGGAATTTATGATTTTTTGTTTATTAAATATCTTTTTTCCAAATTCTTCTTTGAGCTCTGAAAATTGATTGGTTAGGTGGGGTTCGTGTTGATGATAGGAGAGGGTGTAAGAGTGTGATGTGATTTTTTATTTTATTTTTTTGTCAATTTAGATAGAAAATTCTCTTGCTGGTAGATAGTATGCTAGTTTTTTTAATTTATATTTTTTATTTATTAAGACGGTATTTTTTATGATAAATTACAAGAAAATAAAAGGAACGACTTGATTAAATAAAGTTATGGTTTAGAAAATATAAAATAACTTAGCAATTTGGAACTTTAATTTAACCTTGGTTTTTATTTTGAATTGTTTTTAATATTAATTTAATAAATTTATTTATTATTAAATTAATTTAATCAAAACTAAATAAAATTTATTGCAATAACCCTCGTGAATTAAAAAATAATAATTATCATTTAAAAAAAAATAAGTTAAACAATGATTTAATAATCTATTTTATATTATTTTTTAGTATATTTTTTTAATTGAAAACTCTTGAGATTTACTTGTTGGGCGTTGCATTGTTTTTTAATTAAAAAATAAAGATATTAAAATTTGAATTTTTAATTATTTAGTTATTAAAATCTTGATTATATCTAAAACTATTTCAATTTTAAAAATAATTTTATTTTCTAAAAATATTTGGTGGTTGTACTTGTTATGGTTGTCGATATCACTGTGTCAATAAAATCTCCAACAATATATTATCTCAAATAAGACTTAAATACTTCATTTTATTACTTTTGATTTATGACTGTTTAAAATAGTTCTCAAATATCTTTCAGATTTTTTCCAAAAATAAATCGTTAGATTTTGAGCATAATGCGTTAAAAAATAATAACTTCCCAAACGAGCCTTTTAGGGGTGTTTGGCGCTCTGATTGATTTTTTTTAATTTAAAATTATTGTAATATATTAATATCAAGATAATTTAAAATTATTTTTAAATAAATAATATTTTTTAAAATAATATCAATTATACTTTTCAAACATCTTCTAAACTTTGATTATACTCACTCATTTTTAATCATATCTTTTACTGTATAAACTTTTTTAAACTTCGATTATAATTTTAAAAAATAACTTGGAGGACACTTTCAGTGGACAAATCCAACTTTATTGAATCATAAATATTAAAAAACAATAGCAGCTACTTCCGCAATGTGACTGATTTAAAAAAAAATTAAATTGAGATTATAAATTAATATATATATATAGTTTTTAATTTAAATGTTATAAATTTAATTATTATTAGTATAACATCAAATAAATAATTTTGATATTAAATAATTTTTATTATTTTATTAAATAATCTATAATTTTATTATATATATGTAATACATCTAACAAGAAATATAGTTTTTTTTATTTTTTAAGTGCGTAACAGCATCAAGTAAAATAAAAATTAGAATTGTGATCAAATTCTGTAAATTTTATGTTATCAATCGATATCCTTCTAATTTTTTAAATAAAATTTAATTAAATATAAAAATAAAAATTTAATTTTTTTAGCTGCGTCAGACCTGGTAATAACAAAATTAGGATTGTGATCAAATTCTGCAAATATTATACCATTAAGCGATTTATTTTTAATTTTTTAAATAAAATATAATTAAAAATAAAAATAAATAAAATTTTTTAACCAGATCAAATTCAGTAAGAATAAAATTATAATTACAATCAAATTTTATAAATGATATATTATCAAACGGTTTTTTTAATTTTTTAAATAAAAAACTAAAATTTTTAATTAAATCAAATTTAATTTAATATATTTAGTTTTGAATGGTTTACTAAAGTTATATTAAAAAAAAAAAAAAAAAAAAAAAAAAAAAGGGAAACGCTGCACTGAATATCCGTAGGTTCGCAGAAAGCCGATGATAGCTGCTTTCCACACATCTATTGTTTTTTTAAATTTATGTGGGTCCCTCGTATATAATAAACTATGTTTTGAGATTGCATCTGCATTTTACGTCAAGCACAGACAAAAACTCCTCAACAAACCGGGCCAACCCCTAAAATACCCATTTACGGAGATGTTGGAACTTCAATACTTTGCAATAAATTATCATATAATGAGCGTACGATATGATATTTTGTCGTCGTTTGATTGGCCAGGCCAGAACAGTGTGCTAGCCGCCATCACGTGTCTTATTTTGTGGATGGGGCCCCCTCACGGGCTTATCCTAACGGAGTCTCCAAGAAATAAACGGAGTCTCCAAGAAAGAAAAGTCCCTTTGTGACTTGTGATTTTTTATATATTTTTTTAAGCCCTTTCACACCTTCTTTTTCACTTCTGCGTGTCCTGCTGTCACTCTGTTGCTTTTTTCAGAATTAATATATTTTTATTTTATTGATTTTTTTTAAAACAATTTACAAACTGAAAAAAAAATGTAAAAACAAACATATTACTAAGAAAATGTCTTAATAATTCCTTTTTTAAATATTTTTTATTTATAAATATATTAAAATAATATTTTTTATTTTAAAAATATATTTTTAATATTAGCGCATCAAAATAATTTAAAAATATCAAAAAATATTAATTTAAAATAAAAAATAAAAAAATAATTTCTTTCAAAACCCTTTAAAACGTAAAAAAACCAGAAAAATATTTGAAAATATGTTAATAATTATTTTTTAAAGTATTTTTTATTTAAAAATATATTAAAATAATATTTTTATTTTTAAAAAATTATTTACACGTCAAAATAAAAATGATAAAAAAATATTAATTGAAAAAAATACAAAAATAATATAATCAGACACGACACGGTTAGAAAATTAAAAAAAACCGGTGCTTAGATAAGAAGGCAAGGTGCATAGCACTTACCAGCTAAATTGACTTGAAAAAAAAAGCGAATTAAAGAATAAAAGTGTTAAAAGAATATGTAAAATGCTTTATTCCATCACAAATAGTAGCCACGGAGGCATGAGATCATGGACACCACGTCATCAATTTTGGTAGATTCTAATAATTTAATTGTTCAATGGAGTGGAAATTTGGGTGGAGGGGAAGGACTTGGATCTTGAGATTATTATGCGCAGGGATCCGTCGTGTTGGCATGTAGCCTAGGCCTAGGGCATTCTCGTTATTAATTTGAGAATCTTTCCACTCGGGTTAGGCGAATATCCGGCGATCACCACCAGTATCTTCATCTGCCGTCCAGATTTCATCATTTCAAAGTCACGAGAGTAGGATATCATCTGTTTCTGTATTTTAAAAACATTTAAAAAATTATATATATTTTATGTTTTTAAATTATTTTAATAAATTAATATTAAAAATAATTTTTTAAAAAAATAAAAAATATTACTTTAATATATTTCTAAATAAAAAATAATTTAAAAAATAATCACAATCATACTTTTAATGAAATTATACTTTTAAAAAAAATAAAAAAAAAAACAAATTATATGATCAGTTAAAAATCTAAATCATTATAAAATTTTAGTAAAGTCAGATCTTAACTTTATATATTTTAAGATTTTATCTGGTGGTTAACTTGGAATCCAAAGTTAAAACTAGAACTAAATTAAAAAATAAAATAAAGTATTATAGGAGGTTAACTCGTATCTTTCACAAATCAGCCATGTCAAAATAATATAAACCCATACTAATCATCACACTTTCCTTTTTTTTCAACCATCAAATAAACAAAATCTTTTTTATAAGAACCATCTAAACTTTAATAAAGATTGTTTCAATTGTTGAATTATAAATTGATTAAAGTGTTTTTATAAATAGCTTATTTCTCTAATATTAAAGTAATTTTTTTAATGAATGTCTATAAATACTTGTAAAAAATCTTCTTTGAGGCTGTTAAAAGATTTCCCGATGATAAAATTAGTAATTTAATAGAGAAAAAAATAATAAATACACTTAAAAATATTTTAATTCTAAGATTTTAGTTTTTTGTTGTGTTCAATATATATCTTTTAAATTTAAGAAAAAACTTGCATCTTACTTTGAAGTTCAAAGGGTATTTATAGTCCACAATTTTTTTATCATAAATGGATGGATTAAAGAGTAATTTTACCATAATAATATTCACCACAAAAAAAATATTCCTCACACAAGTATTAACAAAGAAAAATATATTTTACACAAATATAATAAAAAAATTTCTTTTATACAAGCATATATGAGCATTAATAAAAAAAGATGTCTCTTACATAAGTGTTAATAAACATTAATAGAGAAAAATATTAACCATGTCCTAAAAAATTCAAATAACTTGGAAATAAAGTTTTCGGTTGAATAATTGGTTAATCAATTTATTTTAACAATATCATCTATTTTTTCTAGTCAAGATAATTGATAGCTTATACTTAGTGTGTTCGTAGGTCAATATGGTTTGTGATTAGTATCTATAAAAAGTTATTTTTTATAGAGATGAAACTCTCTAATAATAAAATTAGTAATTTTATAGAGAAAGAAAGTGTAATAATATTTTAAAAAGACATACACTGAAAATATATATGTTAGAATTATTGAGAATGAAGATATTGTGAATTTTGTTCTAAATGTCTTATGGTGTATTTATAACTCACAAATCTTTTTTTTTATGAAGATAAGGATTTGGAGTGTAATTTTACTCTTGTAATATTTAAGTTATATTCTATTCAAAATAATATATATTAAATTATTATAAAAAAATAAAAATTCTTCCATAAGTGTTAGACTTAGATAAAATGTTCGAGCCCACAAGAGTAAAAAATAGTTAGAGCGCACTGATTTGACCAAATACACTTTAAAAAACTTGCGATTTTTTTTTAAAAAAGCCCCAGCTAGAGTCAATGAACCATGTCCCATGAGGATCAAAATCATGATTCGTCAGGCTGACATTGTTAGTGAGCACATCGGCAAAGCAGAAGTTGTCGGGTTTCATGTCATCACCGCCATAATGACAGCTAAAATAATTGCAGACGTGTTCAAGGAAGTTCACATCACGGGCCTTGACCATGAACCCATGAACTTCAAAGGGCGACTTGAATCCTAGCTCGAATGATTTGCCCTCCGAGTGGCCTGCCTCGGGTGCCCATGCAGCAAGAGCTAGCGGTTCCCTTGAAGCCACGCATCTCCCTCCCCAGCGTGGTTATTTAATATTAATCACAATTGGTCATTTCAAGAATTTTCATGACTGGGTTTTTATATAAGCAGGGTGATCTAGACCCTTGAAGCCACAGATATGGAAGAGACAATAAACCTTAACCTGTTCCTATCTGTCTGTGAATCTTTGAAGTAAATTATTCTAAAATAAAAATAATAAAATGGATACTTCAATTATTTGTTGTTATCTATATGGACAGCAGTCAGTATTTTTTATTTAATTTCACGTGTTAGCTTATACTGAAAACATAGCCGGTTTATTTTTATATTTTTAAAGTATTTTTAAAAATTTATTATTTTTTATTTTATTTTGATTTATTTTTTTTATTTTTTTCTAATATTTTAATATGCTGATATAAAAAATTATTTAAAAATAAATTAAAAAAATATTATTTTAATATATTTTCAAGCAAAACACTTTTTAGAATAAACTACTATAATAATATCAAACAAATATAAAAAAGCTTTATATATTTATTTAAGATGTATTCAATTATGGTTTAAAACTTCTTTTCACTTAGAAATACATCAAAATAATATTTTTTTATTTTAAAAAATTATTTTTTATATCAACATATTAAGATGATTTAAAAAAATAAAAAATAGAAAAAAATTAAATTTAAAAAAATATAATTTGAAATATATTTTTGAATATATCCTTAGTATATCTAGAGAAAATTAACAACAAATCCAAAAATTGAAAATAAAATATTAAGAAATGATCCACATCTCTTGCCCTAATGGACTAACTTCTTAAAATTAGTGAATAGTTTATTGTTAATAACGGGATGTATGGAAAACCCAATTATTGATTTTGTGTTTCCATGATTGATTTTATTTATAGGATTTCATGACAAAAATTGTAACATCTTATATTAAAAAAAATATTCAAAGCTAGAATATCTAAGATAAATAGTACCTAACCTTATAAAATATGTTTTGAAGTTTATGGATTACTAAAACTAAAACCGTTAAAAGTAAGAGCTGAATTGGATTGAGTTAAAGCAAACAATATTTTACAAGAAAAATGAGTCGAGCTTTACATATAGTATCAAAGCTAAGAAAGGCTTATTTTTAAGATAAGAGGATTGTAATATTCTATATCGAGAGAAAAACATTTAAAGTCATGGCATATAAACCGAGTGGTACCTAATTATATAGAATGTATTTTAGAACCCGTGAGCTATCAGAAATAAAATCACGAGGTTTGAAATCCAGGTTAAGCTAAGCCAAAACAGACAATATTTTATAAGGGAGAGTGACCAAACCTTACAAAAATTATCATATGTCTTTGGATTAGGTATTTATCTAAATGTTTTTATTAAATTAATTTTTTTAAAAAAATAAGGAACACTCATCAAGTATTCCATGATAAAGTTGCAAAACATTAAGAAACATTATAAGCTAATGGAGACTTTAATGATTCTTACCCAGTATTAAATATCGTGATCCAACTATATTTTTTTAAAAATTAAATTATTTTTTGTGTTAATATTTTTTTGTGTTTTAGAATTATCTTAATAAATTGATGTCAAAAATATTTTTAAAAATAAGAAATATTATTTTGATGCATTTTAAATTAAAAAATACTTTAAAAAACAACTTTTATTATACTTACAAACATGTTATTATTCTTGTTAATCCACGTTTTTTTTTGGAATAATTTTTTAAAAAAACAAGAACTCAAAATTTAAATGATAGTCTATTATATCAATTGAAGATATCATCTCATGACTCTTATTCATATATTATACATAAAGCTAAAGAGGGTAGGAAAATCACTATTTATCTATATTCATTGCACCGAGTAATCCATACTGTATTACTTCTTTTTTTTTCTATTTTTTTCACTTTTTTTCACTTAGAGTATGTTACTTTTCTTCATGTTTTTTTTAGCTTTTCCTGCAGCACAATCATTATTTTTTTTTTTTGTTTTTCTTGTGTTTTTTCCTCAAAACTATCATTGTCAATTATACTTTTTTAATATTAAAGCGTTTAAAAATTTTGCTTTGTAATGTTTTTTTAAATACCATGGATTGTTATGGTGTTTTTCACATGTTTTTTTCATTTGATTTTTTTTATTTTTCAACATTATATTTTTTTTTATTTTTTTAATATTGAGCTAATTAAAAATTTAGTTTTGTAATTTTTTTCTTTAAACATTGTTAATTGCTACAGTATTTCTCTACATATTTTTTTTTATGATTTTATTTAAAATTATCCTTTTGATCTTATTTTTTAATATTGCATTTGTTAAGAATTACAGTTATCATATGTGAGGAAAGCACCATAACTTTTTTTTGTAAATTATTGTGGATTGCTATAGTATTTTTCCCATATAGGTTTTATATTTTTTAAAAATTATTTTTATTAATTTTATTTTTTAAATATTAAACTAGTTAAGAATTGCAATTACAAGTAAATACAAGTAAGACTAAATCATGTGGAAAAAAATACTATAACTTTCCTTACAAAACACTATGAGTTGATATAATTTTTTTTTACATGTTTTTTTTAGTTTCTTTTATGTTTTCTTTTTTAATATTTTTTTTCAAAATTATTTTTTTCAATTTTTTTTTAAATATTGAACTACTTAGATTTTAACTTTGTAATGAAGTTTAATTATATGGGGAAAACATTATAGATTTTCTTACAAAACACTGTAGATTGCTACAATATTTTTCTACGTAGTTTTTTTTATGATTTTTTCAAAACTATCTTCGTTAATTTTTTTTAAATATTGAGTTGGTTAAAAATTATAATTATAAATAAAGCTAAATTATATGGGGAAGCACAGTGACTTTTATCACAAAACACTATGAATTGTTACAATGTTTTCAATATGGATTTTTTTTCTTTTTTTAATTTGTTTGTTATTTTATTTCTAAAATCATCCCTATTATTTTTTTTTTAATATTGAGCTGATTGAGAATTTAACTTTGTATTTTTTTCTCTTTAAAATAACATGAATTGCTGCGGTATTTTTTCGCATGATTTTTTATGATTTTTTTAAAATTATGTTTGTTAATGTTTTCAATAATACTGAGTTGGTTAAAACTTATAATTACAATAAAAATAAATCATATGGAAAAAAATTATTGTTTTCCTCACAAAATACTATGGATTGCTGTAGTATTTCTCAAAATATTTTTTTATGATTTTTTTTAAAAATTATTTTTATTGATTTTATTGGAGAAAACATTGAAGTTTTCCTCACAAAACATTTTTAATTGCTACAATATTTTTTCTCATGGATTTTTTTCCTTTTAAAATTATCTTTGTTGGTTTTTTTAATATTTTTGATAGAGAATTTAGTTTTGTAATTTTTTTTATTAATAAAAAAGCTAAATCATGCAGTAAAAACACTGTATTTTTCCTCACAAAATAATGTATCTTTCCTCACAAGACATTGTAAATTGCTACAAATCATTTTTTTCAGTCTCTAAATTTTTGATACAAATCATTTTGTTCAATATTTAAGTTTTTAATTACCAACATAATTTTTTTCCATCATGAAATATTAGCTCCATCATACCTTTAACTTCTATTACTTATCGAGCGTTGGTTTACAATTATAACATTATCAAATATATTTGTTTTATAAACTTATGATAGTACGCATACATATCATCTTGTAAATTTTATTATAGATCATGAAGCACGTAAAACTCAGAATAACTCAGATTAATGATGTGTCATTGGTTATCTTGTAACATTTATTTTAAAAACATAAATAAATATGAAGGGTAAAGAATGTAATATATTCACTAGATTTTTTTTTTATTTATATTTCTCAAGTGAATTTATATGAGAAACTAATAAAATATTAGTAATTATTCCCTAAAAATATAAAATTACTCCATCCATTTTATTCTCTTAAATCAAGATTATTGATTTGGGTTTCTAAAAACCCTAATAGCTTAATAAGTTTAAGATTTTGTTTGTTTTTGTATTTAAAAAATATTTTTTTAAGAAATTATTTTTCATTTTAAATTAATATATTTTTTACGTTTTAAAATTATTTTAATATACTGATATTAAAAATATTTTTTAAAAATAAAAAAAATATTATTTTAATATATTTTTAAATTAAAAATATTTTAAAAAATAATTACAATTCCATTTTCAAATACGCTCTAAAGCATTCATTGTCAAACTGGGCATGAGATGTCTTAGTCGCCAATCCCTTGGCCGAATTTGACAATTGCGCTCTCAAATTAAATAACACACACACACACACATATATAAAGAATCAGTAAGGGCAAGCTTCCCCCACAATCGTCAACTACCTCCTCTGGTGAGCAGTTGTTGACGGTGGCGAGGCATATAGTGTCCAGTTTCATGGCATGACCACCACAATTTCAGAATTCTTAAGGGAAGTTGACATCATGGGCCTTGACAATCCCAGGACCTTTCAAGGGCAAGCTTGAATACTTGGCATGGTTGATATTCCCTCTCTACAAATGGTGTTTTTGTTTTTTATAACCTAATATGTTCGAACCAAGTTTCATATGTTATAATTAATTTCTAAATTTATTAAATAAATTATAAACCCAATAAATAAATAAAATATCATGAGAATAATAAATATACGCAGATAGCATCCAACCTAGATGCAAAAAAAAAACACAAATTACTTTCCCCACTGGGCCACCACGCTCATGTGCAAAAAATAATCCACTGGCTATTGAAAATTTCCCAGGTGGGTGGTCAATTTTCAGAATTTCTTGAAGGTGTTGTTTTATATATGGAATATTTAATTAGTAATTGAATCCCTGTAGCTGAATAAATTAATCAATTAGTCTTTGTACCATCTTAAATAATTAAATAGTCCATTGACTAAGATCGACCATCCATAATTTAGTAGTTTTTTACTCTACAAATACCTTTTTTTAAAAAATCAAAATTTCCCATATTACCTAATTTTATTTTATTTTTTAGTTTTAAATAAAGGGAAAAAATAAATTAAAAAACATAGTCTATGTAATAAAAAAATTATAATCATTTAAAAAAATAAATAAAGATGAAATATATAGTTTTTCAAACTAAAAGGATTAAACAAGTATGGTCCTTTTTTTTTCTCTTATTCCACTCAACTCTTTCAAAAGTTTTTCCTATGATCTGAATATTCCAATATTTTAACTTCTAAGTTAACTGTATAAGTCTATTTTGACTACAAACTCAAATATTTTTAATTTTAATTTTTTAATATAAAGTATTAAGATCATATTTGTGGTAATTAAGTCAGTTCTGTTTTTTTTTTTAACAAGGTTTTTTTTCATATTTCTTATTAATTTATATTATTCAAGGTCATCTATGTTATGGCAAATAAATATTTTACTTCTACCAATACCAAATATATATTGCATTTTTACTCTATTAAAATTGACACCCTATTATCAATAGTTTAGAATTAACCTGGAGAAAAGCTTGAATCATTAAATTATTAAGTAAAATTTAAATTAATTGTTTTTATTAAAATGATTGAGATTAAATGAATCAATCAAATCATTATAAGTCTAATCGGATCAATTATATTTTATCAAACTAATATCTTATAATATATAAAAGAATTAAATGAAAAGGGGCATTATAGGAAGTGAAGAGAACTGTAACGGCTAGTTAGACTAGTGCAATTGGATGAAGATCTTGTGGGAAAGGGCACAAAAAAAAAACCCAGCACGCTCCCCAAAGCAGTAGCCTCCTATCCTTTAACCACATTGTCCACTTTCTTCATTACAGTAACACACACTTTCCTTACTTGGAAGAAATCTAGTACTGCGCTAGGGTTTCTTGTATTCTCCTTAGAAGAGAACGGGATTTTTTTTTCTAACTGTACAAGGTCCACTGTTTGCAACAATGAACATCTTCAAGAAGAAGACTTCTCCTAAAGGTTCTGTTTTTGTTGTTGTAAATATATGTATAAACTGGGTTTTGTTTTAGATTGGTGATTGTGCTGTAAAATTTTGAACTTTTTCAGTTTTGGTGGAGTAGAGGATGTTTTTTGCTTATTTGGGATTGTGTTGCTGTTAAAATGTTAATGATTCTGTTGTTTGCTTTGAGTTTTGGAGTGGAGGATCAGGGTTTGATTTGATAATTTTGAAGCTTAGTTTGCGTGAAATTAATGAAGGATTTTTTGAATCCAACAGAGGCTCTCAGGACTAGCAAGAGAGAAATGGTGGTTGCTACTAGAGGTATTTGTGGTTGTTTGTCCTCGAAGGATCAAAATTTTGATTAATTGTTACCGGGGTCAATTGGTTTAACAATATAGTTGGAAACTTTCTGTGTTAAATAGTGGCAAAGCTATTATGCGTTTTTGTTTGTCTTTGATTTCTAGGTATTGAACGTGAAATTGCATCACTTCAACTGGAGGTATGTTGATGTTGCTTTTTTTGCAATGGTGTTGGATGGAATTTACTACCAGGTCCTTTTTCTTTAATTTATTTTTCTAAATTGTACTCTGTAATGCATTTTTAGGAGAAGAAATTGGTGGCAGAGATAAAGCAAACGGCAAAAACTGGAAATGAGGCAAGTCTATTTATTCTTCGGTGTAGTGGTTAAATGGTTCATGGATGAGAACAAATATAAACATGACCTGTTATGATTTGTTATGAAGCATTATTTGACATCGTGGAAAAATTGTCCACTTTAAGAAGTTGCAGATGCACCATTGAGGTGAAATGAGATAAAATAATTTTAGAGTTTAGGGAATGAGATGGTTTGTGATAACTTAGACTGTTCAGTGAAAATTGCTCAAGAAATTTGAGTAATCTGTAGTTGCTGCATAAGTGTGTGTTGCATAATCCATGCAAAGGTAACTTGGTTTGTTCGAAGTCATAGCCTGGAGTTGTTGAGGATGTCTTCTTGGATAGCTTCTTGATAATGTAAGACTTTTGCTTGATACTTAGGCTGCTACTAAAATCTTAGCCCGGCAACTTGTTCGACTTCGGCAACAAATAACAAATCTGCAGGGGAGTCGTGCCCAAATCAGAGGTGTTGCTACTCATACACAGGTAACTTTCTGTCTGCACAATCTAGTTTGTAAGTTTAGAAGGATCTGCAGGGTTGTTTTTGTTGTCTGATGTTTATTCCTTCATCTTTATTTTATGTTCACAGGCGCTGTATGCCGGCACTTCAATTTCCACTGGAATGAAAGGTGCAACTAAGGCAATGGTGGCTATGAACAAGGTATTAATAGTGATGCAACCGTAGTATAATAGTTTTTATTACTAAAGCCATCCTATTTATGAGACAGGTATTCATAGAAAACCATAATTCCATAAACCCATGTCTTATTGGAAGAGACGCTTCAAACAGGAAGTCATTCATACTCTATGTAGCGCTTGATATAGCATCATGTTCAGCAGTTACGTACGCTTCAATGCACTTAAGTGGTGGCTATGGTTTGTTAGAGATGATGTAGGAGACATTTCATAGTGCAAGTTATGATCTATTATTTTCTTCTACTTCATTGACTGAGAGGCGTTGCAAGCATGAGCCATTTGAACTGTAATGTAGTAGACAATACTGCAACATTTTCAATGGTGCACATGTCGATTGGCTTGTACGGTGTTGAAAGAAAGAGATGTCAAAAATAGCATAAAAATAAAAATGAGAGCATTGGATGACCTAATGTTGTGTTCCGATGCTGCTTTGCAGTAGAAAGGTGAACAACAGGGCTGGTTGCTTAGATTACAGCGTGTTCATCAAAGTGCTCACATAATCCATTGAGCTTATAGTGCTCATTTTGGAGGCTAATCTCCTGAAATATGTTTAAGCATTCTTTACAGTCGACTGGAGTATATCAATACCTTGTTTTTTTTTACAGCAAATGGCTCCTGCAAAACAAGCTAAAGTGATCAAAGAGTTCCAGAAGCAGTCAGCACAAATGGATATGACGGTAATCCTATGTTCTGTTTCTACAACATTTCATTTTTTCCTATAAATTCCTGTGTATAAGTGGAGTTCCCATACTACTACTAGCAATCAAATGATTATTCTTAGATAAAAAAAGCTTGGAGGAGACAATGCACACACAACCATTGTGCCGTTTCTTTTTTTTGACTAATCAGAGTGACAATGTGCAAGATGCCCCCTGTCATCAAAATGTCAAATGGATTTCATTCAATGGATGGATTGAACTTTTCTCTATGACTGATTTTGTTGTATAGAGTGGTACTGTTGAACTTTTCTCTATGACTGATTTTGTTGTATAGAGTGGTATTGGGAGTATCTAATATCTTATTAAACATTTTGCAGATTGAGATGATGTCAGAAGCTATAGATGAGACTTTAGACAAAGATGAGGCTGAAGAGGAAACAGAGGAGCTCACTAACCAGGTGAAACATCAGCAGCAACAATTTAGTTTGTTTTAGTTTTATTATAAAGACCTAGTCCATCTTTAATTTAAATAACATCATTTGTAGGTGCTTGATGAGATTGGTGTGGACATTGCATCTCAGGTTTGTTTTGTTGAGATTAGTTGTCTCATGTAATCCTTGGTTGTTATGCTTTCTTAATTTCTGGGATGTCTAATCATATGTATGATTCTGATCCTTGTTTTTAACAGTTATCTTCAGCTCCAAAAGGTCGGATCGCAACAAAGAATGCTCCTCCTAATGCTGTTACAAGGTATGACGTAGCACTTCACTTTGAAGTAATGTCCATTATTTAATCCATGTTGAATGAAAAAATGGCTCAAGCAAATTTAATTTATGGCATTGCCTCGTGAGTGAAACTTTCAAGTTGGTGATATCCCCGGCTCACAATTGGTGCCTGAGAAAATATACTCAGCTTTTTTCTGTTTAGTGAAAAGAGACTGAACATGTGAACAAAGGGAGGAGAAATCTTTTCATGTTTGCTATAAGACTAGGACCACACCTAGATATTCTGCAAACAAGATAAAAATTGCTAGTTTTTCTATTTTGTTAGACTTGAATATAATATATACCCTGCAAAGTGCAAGCAGCTATGGCATTGCCTGCCCTTGATCATTGATGAGTACTGCAACTTGCGTAGAGATGCAGTCCATGCCAAGCTCGTGTTGGAAAATTACAGGTTCTTGGACTCTAGAATCTGTCAGTCCCTATAATATCATATTGTCCAGAGATTTAGACCATGGCGTACTGGGATGGCTAGTGTTGCCAAGCTCGTGTTGGAAAATTACAGGGTTCTTGGACTCTAGAATCTGTTAGTCCCTATAATATCATATTGTCCAGAGATTTAGACCATGGCGTACTGGGATGGCTAGTGTTGGTGGTGTGATGGTTGGGTGTGAATCATAGGCACAATTTGTTGGGTGGTGGATGTGGCACCAGTTTAGATTTTATCATGGAACATTACCACTTTTTAATGGGTAAAGCATATTTAATGGGGCAAGTATCTGAGATAGAGGAATCTATTGGGATTTGTCTATGCTGAAACCAGAAATTTGTTGTATTGAACTTCATTCAGAGATGGGGTTCTGAATGAGTGGTGTGAGAACTGTGTGATGATAAGAGATTTCACCGTTGATATTTCCCATCAAAATAACAAGAGCCCAGAGAATTACTTTGGAACAATACTCTACGGACAATACTTTGAGCTAGCATCTGAGCACATATTCTGTAAACTGAAGTTTTTCTCGTGACAGGAAGCATATATAAACGAAGTCTTTACTCACCAAAAATTTGTTATACTAACAAACTCTTATATCTGAATTTGTATGCAGTCCTGAATCTACCAATGTTGAGGATCTTGAGAAAAGACTGGCCTCTCTACGACGCATTTGATCTGGAAAACTTGTAGCAGTGATGCTTGGAGCAGAATCTTAATGGGTGTAAATTCTTACAAAAACAGTCAGATGCATGAAATGCCAATTATAGTAACAGCATTGTCTATGTTATTCCATATTCTACTTATGAGAAATACCAGCATACTAGACTTGATATATGAACAGGAGAAAAGGTATCGCATAGTGGAAGATATTCTGATTTTGTACTTGCATTCGTTCTCATTCTTTTACTCTACCCTTTTGGGCTGGAATGTCATTTCATTTGGGTCGTGGGAAAACTGCCTCCGTAGCCTCCTGTTCCTGGAGGCAAAAACCCCCCTTTGATCATCTTTCAGCTTGCCCTGAAGACATGAAGCCACATAGAAGGGAAGAAAGAGAGATTTTGAACATCGGGACAGCATGCATGATCATCAAAGCTACTTAATAGCCTTGTTGCATTCCAAACGGGGATTGGCCAAATTCTTTGAAAATAAAACATATTTTTGTTAGATTTCTTTAGTCAACTTTATTCGGTCACTTCATTTAAACAAAATACTAAATCCAATAATTCCATCGTATAACCCTTTGTGCATCAACATAATGCTGATGGGGTAAAGCATAGGCACTGTAGTAGCTGCAATGGGGCTGCATAAGCAACTTGCTTAACACATCTTGTCATCGGCATATTTTATGAGTAAAAAGAAAGCTGGAAGCTAGAGTAGCTTTATGCACAAAGCAAATTCATTTCGTGCAATTGGCTAAGGAGTTGCAACTTGGTTTAGGTATATTCTAACGAGAATCTGTCTCCATTCTTGATTGATCCATGAACCAAGAATCAAGTTGATTTATGCATATAATATAGCTCCAAATGGTCCAAGCTCCAAGCAACTTCTTTGGCTGCTGAGGTCAATTTGGGTTTAGCCTTGTTCTTATCGTGATGAGATATGTGGGATCAGGAGATTTTTGTAGGCTTCAAATTCTTTGTCTGGAATCATCATCAGCATGGTTTGACATTGGACCAGAAATATGCAAGCATCAATGAACAACGCCAAAATGGCCCTGAAGTTTACGTGCAGCTCAATTTAGGTCCCTCTTGTTAGTGAAATTACACCACCCACCATGGATTCTTCCTCTTCGCAGGTCATTAATGGCATGCGGGAAGGACTTCTGCACTTCCCACAAGATTTAAAAAAGAAATTGATCGTCATTTGCATAGGATTCTAGAAGGTGTTAAGCTGGACTTTTTTAAAATCTTTGATTTAGACTCATGGGATATAAAATATTGATGTTCATTTTTCTTAACTTGCAAGTCTCTCTCTTTTTATCTTAATTTGAAGGTCCTTGGATAAATTCTCCATACAAATTCTTAACCATTTTTGTTTATTGAGATTAAATCTTTTTATACACCAAGCTAAGTTGTTGACCATAGCCTATTACAAAACACCCTAGAAGTGCTCAGATTTTTTCCTGTAGTATATGAGGAGAAATACTTTGGGTTTAAACAATGTATTAACTATTTTGTCTTGAAAATCAAAATGTTATTTGTTAATTGATCTAGATAATTTAATAAATTTAAGTTTCTTGTAAATATTGAAATTATTATGTCACCCTTTAAAACTAAAAAAATTAAGTTTTTTGTTCAGAGATTGTATTTGCATAGTTAAAAACAATGATACCCTGGAAAACTCAAAAGTTTTGGTCGTACAGAGAGTGTTTTTTTTTTTATATATTAATTTTTTATAATAAAATAATATATTTAGCATGGTAAAGAAGGGTGTTTTCATCTTTACAACATATTTTATTATATTAGAATGCCCTTAAGGGATTTTTAGTAATTTAAATATTAATAAATCTATATAAAAAGTTAATACATGCTTCCCGCACATCATTATCCCCCTTAACTAAATGAGAGGCATGTGGAATGTGTTACGACGAGTATCAAGTTTTGTGGGTTAAATTGGTTAATTTTAGTTTTTTATTAATTTTATTAATTTTATTTTTTAATGTTTGATTAATTGAGAATTAAATTTTATAATTTTTTTTATATAAAGTTATTTCAACTCATGATTCAAGTCATGAATTTGATAATTTGATCCGGTTGATTTGAGTTATTTTTTTAAATAGTTATTTTTTAAAATTTTATTCTTTAAAATTAGGTTAATTAAGAATTATATTTCATAATTTATTTTACTTTACATCTGTGAGGTTATTTTGATCTAATAATTCAGGTCACAAGAGTAGCTGATTAATTTAAATTAACTCGAGTTGTCTTTTTATTTTTTTTATTTGATTTTTTTTTCAGTCTCATTATTCAATATTAGATTAATTCAAAATTGAGGATCTAATTTGATTTATTTTCTATAGAATTATTATAGTCTCATAACTCAACTTGTAGACTTTACATATTAGCTTGGATTGATTGGATTCAATTTAATATTTTTTTGTCTCAATATTAAAAAAAAATATCACCTTGAATATTTTTTTAGTCATATTATGTTCTTGTCAAGATTATTGTTAGACCCGTTAAATTAATTGAATTATATCAGACCAATGCTCATTTGATTTAAGATTTTTTTTATTAAAAAATATATTAATAATACTTGAATATATTTTTTTATATGACCTGCATTGTAATAGTGACCAAAAATATATTAATAATCTTAATTAATTAATTTTTTTTATGAATAAAATAGTTCATCAAATAATGTCATAAATTCACAAAACTTATGTGTATCTCTTGGCATATGGTGTAATCATGAAAGAAAAAAAATATTTGTCTATATGCATATCAACTCCTCTTTATTATTATTATTATTTTGAATTTAAAATTATATATTTAGTTTTAAAAAAATATAAAAATTAATGTATTTTTAAACTAAACACATTTAAAATACAATATTATTATATAAACAACTAATATTCAAGTGTTATTTAGTAACACGATTTAAATGATATTTCATAAAAAATAATTTTTTTATTATATATATTTTTTAATATTTTAAAATTTTTTGATATATTAATATTAAAAATATTTTTTTTAAATATATATTTTTTAATATATTTTTAAATAAAAAATATTTCAAAATACAAGTAATATCATAATAACAAATATTATCCCAGCCTAGTTCGGAAAGTTGACATGTGAAATGTTTTGTCCTTTAAAATAAAAAAATAGGCTAGTTCTATAAATAGAAACAAATTGAGGGACAATAACAAGAAGCAGAAAAAACTTTAAGACAAATAAAAGGAAGCTTCTACTCATACCGTTGACAGGTTCTATTTCTATAAACAGAACACCCCGAAATCTTTCACCTTATTTTTCACATAAATTACAAAAACGCCCTCCATTTCCTTCCTTTTTCTTACCCGAATCAGAAAACGAAGTCATAATACATTCAATCTTATCTATCTAAGCCCTCGATTTCATCAATCTATCAAAAAACCTACCTTGGTTTTTCCCTTAAAAATCGAACGTCTTTCTTTTTTTGAAGTAATTCAGGTTTTTTTTTTACTGCCAATTTTGATCGATCTTCTTGTTTTGACGTTGAATTTATGCCTGCCCTTGAATTTTTTGCTCAACTATCATGTTTTGATGTTAAAGTTTGTTTCTTTTTAATGTTTCTGACCTGGGTTTTTGATTTTTTTTTTGTAGAGAGAAAGAGGGAGAGGGAGAGAGATGCAGAGCCAGGTGGTGTGTAGAGGGTGTAGAAGTTTATTGTTATATCCAAGTGGAGCTACTAATGTTTGTTGTGCTTTATGTAGTACCGTTACCTCTATTCCTGCTCCTGGTATATAATTCAGTTCCCTCTCCCTCTGTTTTGTTTGTTGAACCCTTTAATGTTTATGTTTTTATGTGAATGCTTTTCGCCTTTATTAATGTTCATGATAGGCGCAATGAATGTTGGTAATTTGGAAGATTTAGGTTTTTGTTCTTCTTTCTAATTGGTACTGGTAAGTTTAAAAATTTCTTCTGCCTTTTGTTTTAGTGTGTTCTAGGAGATAATTGCTCGAAGAATTGTTGGTGGGAAAGATGGAGGCTGTGGGTTTTAGATGAATTAGTTGACTTGGGTTGTTTTAGATGAAATTAGGGTTGGATTTGATGATTAGCTTTGCAGGTTAGAATTTCATCGAAGTTGTTGCTTTGGATAAATTTGGAATTTTCTGCATTGTGGAATTGAAGTTTAGAAATGGATGAAAAATGCCTCCAGTACTTGTGTTTTTACTATTATAAGAGAGTTACCTTTTGTATTATACTGGATGTCAGTGTCATCTAAGATTAGCCATGGATTTGAAAACAGGAATGCCGTCTTGCATATTTCATAATCCTGCTGTTATCCACTGAGTGTTAACGTTTCATGCTCATTGTCTGGCTTCCATTGCTTATACCAAGTGCCAATTCTGAGCTTTTCTTAAAATGAAGGGACTAGCTTGTTCTTAGACTCTAATGAGAATATGCATTTGTATCTGACATATAAGTTAGATTGCAGTTCAAAAGGATTTGGTAATTTAAATCATTATAGCCTTCTTCCCTGGTTCTTGATATGAATAGACAGCCTTGTTACCTATATTTGTAGTACTAGTTATGGAAAACAACCAATCCCCCAAAATGTACACATTCTAGATGTTGAAATTGAAATGTTTGTGGAACGTCCACTCTTTTTTATGAGGATATAAAAATGTTCCAGTTCCATCTCGTTCTCTTTTGACTTAAATAAAAAAAGTAAAGAAAAAGAATACAATATGTGGTTGGAATTTCAATTTAGCTTGGATATAATTAAAATATATGGTGATAGGATATTTGGGTCTGATTGCAAACTTGCAGGGATGGACTTCGCTCAACTCATTTGTCGAGGTTGCAGGACATTGCTAATGTATGCACGGGGGGCAACAACTGTGAGATGCTCCTGCTGCCACATAGTGAACTTTGCACCAGGTATAATATAAGCATTGTAAAATTATTTCATACTATTTGACAAATTTGAATTTGCAATTTGCAAGCTTAACTCTTCTAATCTGCTCCATAACAACAGAAATAGTCTTGTGCTGTTTTTCTTTTTATAGTGTAAAGGTTTAGGTTGATAATTTGCTTCCAAGAAGCTTGGATTGCTCTTTTCTTCCATGGACATTTTCTGTGCCTTATCAAAACATTTCAGATACTCAAGGGGAAAAAAACTAAAAGACAAGAAGTATATAGAACTGTTAGCAGGGCACCAATGATCCTAATTAATTATAGAATGTAGTGGTGAGAGTGGTATCTTCTTTTTGAGATGAGAGAATTCATTTCTAAAAGTTCTATCTCACTTTACTGCTTATTATCTTTTCCATCTCACTTGCTTTCTTTTAGTAGTTGCTTGCACTATTTTCCAGGTTCCTCTTTTATTAGGTAATTGCTATTGAATTTTTAAAATTTGAAGGTTTGGAAGGATTAGTAGCTGGTGCACTTATGGTTACTGAGAGTGGTGATATGGATTTATTTTGATACCCAGTTTCCATCAATTTACCTACTGTCAATGAAACTGGAAGTTGTTCCCATTGGCTTCATTTGTGCACTTTCTATCATTTAATTTCTAAATTGCATGTATCGATTGTGCTAAGTTTCCTTTATCTTTCTCTTTTGTTTGGTGGTGTGTACTGATTTGCTTTCTCTATGTTTTTGTGGCTGTGTGAGTAGGACCTAACCAGGTTGCTCATGTCAACTGTGGGAACTGCCAGACTACACTTATGTATCCGAATGGTGCTCCATCTGTCAAGTGTGCTGTCTGTCACTATGTTACTAACATAAATGTAAGTGCATTAACTATATTGAGGCACCAGTATTTACCTTATAAAATTTGCTGTGGCTGCCAAAGATTTAAATTATCTTCGGTTTTGGCTCAAGTTTTTTGCTTCTGTTATTTAAATTAATTTCCATCTCATGATATGAACTTTAGTACTTCAAGTAGTGATCTGCCTTTGCATTCGTGCATTGGATCAAGATTGTTTCCTGTTAATGTTTGGGCACATGCTTGCTCATGAACAATAGTTTATCTAGTATTCTGCTGCCTACAAATTATACGAAGATCTTCATGTCTTTCTATCTCTGGATGCATATAATGATCTGTACTGTATGGTTGAAATATTTGAATCCCATAAAGGGATGGATAGTGGATAATGTTATGTAGTCATTAGGAGTTTGTCTAACATGATTATTGCCTCTCTTTTTAAGGACCGTCTTTACCATCATTAATTTTACAAATCTCCCCCCCTCCTTTTATACATCCTGCTACTCGTTTCTTGGTAGTTATTGCCAAATCACCAACTTTCAGTACAAAGTTAAAGCCTGAAGGTAGACATGTGTATGAGCTCAGAATTTTTTTTGTTTTTTTGTTGAGGACAAATAATAAGTTGTGAATGAGCTTTCCACATGCCATTGAAATTGATTTATAGCTCCTCTTTTTTGACAGTTCTCTTTGCTATGATAATATGCAGTGTCTTTAGAAAACGAAGTTTGTCCACAGTGACCACCCAACCTGAAACTTCTTCCTTGATCTTTTGATAGTTCTAAGTATATGCTTCTGTGGTTTGCTTTGTGATGCGTTGCAGGGATGATCTTGACATTTTTTTAGTAAATGTGCTTATTGTTTAACAAAATTTTCCTTTTCTTCTGAATGGACGCTAGCTCTTGGTACTTGCCAGTTGCCTCTGGAGTCAATTGGAATAGACCCAAAGAGCCAAATGTTTTGGTATTCCTTGACATGGATTAGTTCCACTGTAAATTAAGATTATTATAACTATGAATTTCATTTTGATCCTGTCAGCTGGCTTTCAGGAAATTCAATGTTCTCCTGTGTGTGGAGTTAAATAGACTTGGAATGTATTTACATGATCCAGATGATTCCCTTGCAGTGAGAAGTAACTTTCCAATACTGCCAGAGCATCCTTGTCACCATAAAAGACACCATAGCTTTGGATATACATCTCTGATTTTGGCGACTGAATGATTTCTTTTATTGCATCAACCAACCACTGCTTTTTCCTCATTTGGTCATTGTGAGGTCTTTAGTGAGCAATGATTGTTCTCTTCACTCCCTTGTGCTGTATCATGTGTCTTGCAGATGGCTAATGTGAGAGTTCCGCTTCCAGCAAACAGACCTAGTGGTATAGGTGGAACAATGCCGTCTACTTCAACAGTAAGTAACTGGACTTACTTTTCTTTCTTGGTGGAAAATGCTCCAAAAAATCTTGGTTATTTTGTACCTAATGCTTACTAAATCTGTTATTTCCCTTCTCATACCTGTTTTGAATGCCTCATTCTCAGACTCAAACTGTCGTTGTGGAAAACCCTATGTCTGTTGATGAAAGTGGCAAATTGGTACAGCTCAACTTGATTACTTTTCAACTTTTCTTGTTAAAAAAATCTGATTTATTTTTCCCATTCTTTGTTTTCCATTCATTCCTTTGGAGTAGAATATGTGCTAATAAGATTTCTATCCATTGCAGGTCAGCAACGTTGTTGTTGGTGTCACTACAGAAAAAAAATAATCTGGTGAGATTTTGATATCTTGCTATACTTTTAGTAGGTAATGGCCCAGATTAATACTATGTTGTGAAGAAGGATATGAAAATTCGTTATGTATATTTTGTCTAAAATAGCTATGAGCAACATTTGTTCAAAACCATGTTGAATACACGAGCTGTTGGTGAAATTTGCAGTGTGGATGTGTACATTTTGAGGATATAAAGCTTTAGAGGGCATTCTTTCTGTCTCTCTGATTGCCGGACTGAAACATTGTTATGTTTGTACTTATATCTGGTCGAGTGAATGTGCATGTATCTTTCAAAGTGAACTATCATATACTGTATGCAGGGAATGTGCTTATTTGGTACTCCCGGAACCCTTGATTCTTGAAGATAAATTCTGTATAATTGAGTGTTCTATCATTAAAATAATGTTTTAACCTTTCCAAAGTAGTTATCTGCGTTGTGGTTTGTTTCTCATCAAGGCAATGACTACATTGCAAGAAACAGTTTACTTTTTTGGGAATTTAATCATTTATAGAAAATGGCTGTATTTCCTTTCAAAAAACGAACTGGGAGGTGCACATTATTGATGCCAAGGCAATTTTTGATAACTTGTGCTAAAAGAGAAGGGAGGAGAAAAGAAATGGGCCATGAACAAGTCTCCATAAAATAGTAAAGAGAGATCACTTCCTAAGCTTGAATTTTGTCTTGATTAGAGTTGTGGATTACATTTCTCGTCATGTGACAATGCAAGTCCAAGCTCGAGGGATTCAATACTAAGAGGAGGCTGTCTAGCATTGAGGTTGAATTTATATTGAGTGTGTTTTAGCACGAAAAAATATTAAATATATGTTATTATAGTGTTTTCTATGGTGTTTTTTTTAATTTTTTAATGTATTTTTAAATAAAATATACTTTTAAAAATGATTTTATATCATAATATAAGATACACACTAAAGGGGGGTTTTGGAGGCTGAGTCACATATTGTTATACTCGGCTTGTTAACCTATGACACATAAGCCCATTTCCCCTTGAAATGTGAAACATAAGAGAGATCACTTCCTAAGCTTAAGTCTTGTCTGGATTGGAGTTGCTTTTCTCGTCATATGACAATATAAGGCCAAGCCGGAGAGATTCCTCATGAAGAGGCTGTCTAGCATTGTGATTAAACTTATATATATTAATATTTGAGTGTGTTTAGCATAAAAAGACATTAAATTGATTATTTGTATTTGTATTTTTAATTAGGGACGGTAGTTGAAGGCTGGAGCTATGATATATATAGCCCATTTCCCCTTGAAATGTGAAACATGTTCAGTGTTTTTTTAATCATGATTTAACTTACAATATGATTGACTTTGTTAAACTTTGGGAGTTGACTTGATTAATTTGAATTTTTTAATTTAAAATAATATTAATTTAATTATCTTTTAAAATCTTGTTTAAAGTGAAAGGTAAAAAAAATAAAAAAATGATATTATTTTAGAATAGATTTGAGTATCTCACTTATCTACAAATTAACTCAAAAACTCGCTATAAAAATCTTGAACTTCATAAAATCTCTGAGTCTAATAACTATAATGTGGAAGCACTCAAAATAGAGTCCATTAAGTAAATAATCAAGTAAATATTCTTTATTATTTTTTAATCAGAAAGTTATTTTAATAATCTAATAAGAGATGATGAAACATTTTATATAATTTGTTTTATTCTTGTTCTACTACTGTATAAATTCTAAGTAAATTGAACATAAAGCATGTATCAAACAATACCATTCTCTTTATTTCTTTCGAGAATGGAACCCAAGTTCATCACTCGTTTAGCATCCAAAGGCCTTTTTGTCTATCTGGTTTTCTCTCATGTCAATGGGATTTGTGAGGAGGAGGAACTCTCCAACACAAACAAGCAATTGGCATGACAAGATAATGAACCTTACCCTACGTGAAAAAAATCTGATGTTTACTGCAAGGGGAAAAGGACTTGAAACTTTTCCCAACCACCAAAACCAAAATGGTGAACATTAAGTTTGATGGTTAGACAACCCAAAGAAAGTTAGTGGCACACTAAACGTGGCTTACTAGACTCAGCAAAGGGATTTGGCCATCCATTTTCCTCTCTGAACCTATATATATTGCTTGCCTTGTGCTGTCTGTCATCATCATTACACCGTTCTTCCCTTCTATCCCAGTTCCTCTCTTCTCTTCTATCAACATGGGCTTGCAAAATGAAGAAAAGCTTGAGCTTGGATGCTCTAGCTTGCAGCCAAAGCCAAAGAAATGGGCTCTCTTGATGGTGAGGGTGGTTGCATTCTTGGCCACAGCAGCTGCAACACTTGTGATGGCGCTCAACAAAGAAACCAAAACTCTTGTTGTTGCCACTGTTGGGAATACCCCAATAAAAGTCACCCTCACTGCCAAGTTTCAACACACCCCAGCATTCGTGTAAGCCTAATCAACTCATCTCCTTCCTTTAGCATAACTGTAATCAGCATTTGTAAGTACATGAACATGGGAGATGGGAATTTAGGAGGGAAATGTTTCAGTATTTCTAGTTATGTGTGTGAGATATGGTGCACTGCAGGTTCTTTGTTATAGCTAACGCAATGGCTAGTTTCCATAACTTGGTGATGATTATGGTGGAGCTTTGGGGTCAGAAGCTTGATTACAAAGGACTGCGCCTTGCCATGGTCGCCATTTTAGATATGGTAACATTCTCACAACTTTTTTCTTTACGAAGAGACAAAAAGGGGAGAGAAGACACTTCGTTAAACAAAAACTATTTTGCTTAAATGTTTGCAGATGACAGTGGCTCTGGTATCAGGAGGGGCTAGTGCTGCGATTTTCATGGCTGACCTAGGCAAGAACGGAAATTCTCATGCAAGGTGGGACAAGATTTGTGACAAATTTGAGACCTTTTGTGATCATGGTGGTGCTGCAATCATTGCTTCCTCTGCCGGCCTTATTCTCATGATGATTATTAGTGTCATGTCGATCTTGAAGCTTCTAATTAAACCAAAATCTGACAGCAGCTAGCACTGTTGTCCCATAATGTAAGGACTAAGTGAATCCATTCACTTTGCACCCTTTTCTGCTCTGTGTATTACTCTTGCAAATAATCAAGAATGTTGCCGTCTTTGATGCTAAGTCCAGAGAAATGCTATTGCTGGATATATATATATTAACAATAAATGACTATAATAAAATGATAAAGCAAAATATAATTACAATCACAGGAAAAAAAAAGGAGAGAAAAAACAATGGTGATACAAAATCAGGTGAAATAAAGAAGAAAAAAAAACTAGTTTGAATTAACTTAAATCAGCATGATAAACTTCTAATAATATCTCAATAAAATATAAAAAATTGTAAAATTTAATTCAAGCTAATTATAAAAAAATTAATAAACAAAAAAAAATAAAAAAAATCAAAGTAAAACAAGGTGATAAAACCCCACCACCGAGGTCATTTAATGGGATAATTTAATAAAATAAAAAAAGATTAATTTTACCAAATTATGAAAGATGAAACGAAAAAAGATTATTATTTTTTAAAAAGCGACCCCGTAATTAAACTGAAGAGGAGGGTCAACGGGAAGAAGTTTAGGTTTTCTGTACCACTCACAATCTCCAGAAGCAGGACTCCAAAACTGAAGAAGAATTCAGATTTCAGAGGAAAAATGCCCTCCATGGCATTCCCGTTATTCCAGCGCACCCCTCAAACTATGATCATTGCAACGTTAAAAAATCATTTTAATTCAAAAATTTGAACTGTTTAATGAGGTTATAGGATATAATTTATAAGCTCGCAGCACAGAAATTTACTAATTTTGAAATATATCAGGAAACTGAAGCGCGTAGCAGCATGGAGAGAAATTGTTGCTTACCAAAGATAAATGAATCCAAGCTGTTATTAGGCATGTATTCGTAGACTAGCATCTTCTCATCCCCTTGAATGCAGCAACCCAGGAGCCTGACAAGATTCATGTGCTGCAATTTAGCTACGAGTATATAAACTCGTTTTTGAATTCAACATGCCCTTGTCATGAACTTCTTGATAATCTTTCTATGTCTCTCTCTCTCTCTCTCTCTCCCCCCCACAATCGATAAATTTCCCTCAAATAAAACATGTCATTAGTGATCACATAGATTTTACAGGGTTTTTGAATTTTGTTCTTTGAGTGATTTATGTAAAACTTCATTGTAAACAGGTCCAAAACTGCGCCGTCCAAGTTTATTCTTTGCTGAGAAGCAATCTGTGGCAGCCATGATTTTTGCAGCACTTTCGAGATATGTCCCTTGTTCCCCATCATTTTGAAGTTCATGGGTGTCATTTGTTCCATCCAGTGTCATCAACTCATTCAGAAACTTTTCTTTAACACAGTAAGACATGAAACCTGGTGTTTGCCAAGCTTTGAATCGACAAGTCATCATTTTGATTTGTAGGCTGAGAAAATCACATGCCGTGTAGGAAAAAAAATCACAATTCACCTAATAACGTTGCATTATCAAGTCATAAATCACATGGTTAGGCCACTGACTTTGTTCTTTAACACAGCAACCACTCTCAACTGATTTATTCTGTGGGTTCAGTCATGTTGTACCTCCAACCATTTGAACATACGTGATTGGAATATGAACCAGCAACGTTCAACGCAATAATCACAGCATGAAGAGATGCCAAACGAAAAAAGAGAGGAGTGTAATTGCAAGCAAAAGCTGCGGCAGCCATATTAGCAGACCAACAAAGGAAGGAAAAGATTTAAGCTAGATGTCGTGCCAACACGCAGGTGATGAACAGCAGACATGTTCACAAAGTATATAGATATTGGCATTCTTTTGAGGAGATAGTATTTCTGTATTTGGACTTGCTATGGGATCATTCCTCTGTGTTTGTAGAAGTCAAACGTACTATAATATTATTCATCTGTGTCACCTAAAAGTTTAAATTCATCTGTGTCACCTAAAAGCTTAAACTTTTAGGTGAGATGGTTGTTTGACAATCTGAATAAAACATCGACCCAGATATGCTAAGGTCCTCTTATGTACTGAGACATCCAATTCTCAACTCAATGGTTTTCAAAAGAGAAACCCTTTGTCCTGTTTGAGTTTCAAAACAAAGTGAGATAATATCTGGACTTGATATGGGACTGGCCTTCTATTATGATAAATACAGAGAATTGATGTGCATGTTTCTGAGTTATTCTTAATTCCTTCAAAGTTTATGAGCTTAAAAATCATAATTCAATTCTTTTTGCATGCTTCTGCTGTGAAACTTCGGTTGAATCTCTTGAATGCAACAAAAGCCGAGGCTTTCCGTGTTCGAAACAATGATAATCCTGTTGCATTTGGACAAATCATGAAGCAAAAAGGGTCAAGCAAGGAGAATTGGTGCCTACTTATCTTAAATTTTATGGCAGGCATGATGTGAGAAAAGTATACGCAGAAAAACACAAAAGAGAGGGACCTTTGGTTGTGAAGATGCTCTGGTACGCATTTGTTTCTGAAGCTAGGACAAAATATCATGGCTAAAACCAATAACAACTAACCCCTTGCAAAAAAGGATGAAACTCAGTAAAAGAAAGGCTAGAAAAATAGAAATAAGATCAGAGAGCAAAAGTTCAGCAGGAAACTGACACACGCAGCTAACCATGGAAATTAATGAACAAACTTGTGAAACAAGGCAAATAAATCCTCTCTGACACATATCATGCGATAGTTGATATGAAAAAGAGCAAGAAAGAAGCTCAGCACCCCCTTAACTAACCAAATAATGTGGCAAGCAATGACAAAATGAAAGGACGGGAGCTGAAGCAACTCCATAATGGCGAAACCAGGTAGAAAGAGTATAAACTAAAGGGAAATAAGAGCCAACACCAAGAGAGAGAGATGAACGGGATATAGAAGAGTTGCTAGTGATGGATCATGTTTTTTTATTTTTTTCCCCAAAATAATTATGTTGAAAAAGTTCAAACACCTCTAGATAAACTTGCATCTTACATATATTGTTAAACTTAAAAAACTACTAGGTCCAGTATGCATTACCAGACCTAGCATTTAGGCTTGGTAAATGTATAGGCCCAGATATGGGTGGTCTTGACGCATATATAAGTGAACCTAACGTGATGCCAAGCCCGTTCTCTATGGGCATGGCATGACACCAGGTCAGGCATAGCTGGGTTAGGAGTTTGCCACATTAAGAGATTGCTGGATCTAGTAGGTGTTGTAATGCCCATTGCCCAAGAATGTTGAGCTCTAGGATTTTATATCATCGCATCCTAGATGTGCTTAGACACTTCTTGTTTGTCTAACCCCAACCAGCAGCTAGATATACTATATTTATAAATTCAAATATAATACTTAAATATAATATTATGCTTCCATATATTTTTAAATAAATCTTAAAAGAAATTATTTTTCAATAAATAAACTTAATTAAATAAATTTATATTTTATTAATACTATTAGATGAATTAAAATTTCTCATAGCTTACTATATCTTTATCTTTTAACGATAAAATTTGTGAAAAATAAGTGTGTTGTTTTGTTATTTTGAATAAACTGAGTGAAACACAACTCACATAAAAAATTAATTTAGAAGGATGAAATGACTTTTTAATTTTTCTACTTCATCAAAAAAATAAGGTTCACATGTTATATAAATATTCCTTGAACTATATAGAGAAAAGGTTTTAAATTTCTCAATTCTCTATATTACATGTATATTTTTAAAATATATTTTTTAAAATTATTTTTACTCTTTCTTTATAAAAATAATTAAACATCAAATAATTAACATACCATAAGAATTTTTTTGCAAGTACAATGCCTCAAATATCAAGTTACACCAATTTTGATCATCTAGGTTTAAAAGAATAGGTTAAATTACAAGAAAAAATAATTAACCAATTTATAACTTATTCTAAGCAACTTGGATTTTTAAGGATATCATTTACTAGCAAACTGTCAAATCTTCTTGAAGGGCTATTAATTTAGCTAATTGTATATCAATTTTTTTTTGAGCAATTTTTTCAATCCCAATTTTAATATTTATCAAAAAAATTCAAATAATTTTATTGAGCTTAATGCATGAAAACTAGCAATAACACAAGTCTCAATACTGATACAAGTGATATATCAATTATTGATATTAAATCTTGATTAGATTTTAATCCATATAATAATTAGTTTAACCAAAAAACTCAAAACAACATCATACAATAATATATATTCTATTTATGTACATTGATTATATTTTACTCTATGCTATTTTATATCTAGCAGATCCACATCTTATGTAATGGAATTTAATTTATATCCAGATTTGATTTAAAATTGATTTGATTCAAGACCAAGTTTAATTAAATTCTAAAATAATATTTTTTTTAAATAAAATTTTTAACCTAATCAATACAAGTAGTGAAGTCGAGATCAATGAGTTATAAAAGCGACAAGTCCCTGAACTAAGACAAGGAGTGAAGATGAAATGTTAAGATTCATAACTACACTTTTAACATTACTATACTAGTGAAAGTGGATAACATGTTTCATGCCCAACAAAGTACATTTATGTTTTATTTGTTTTTGTTTTTTTTAAAGTTTCAACTCAAATAAGCTAATTCGAGACTCAATCAATTTAATCTCAAAACCAAATTAAATAAAAGAAAAAATATAAAAAATGTAACCTAACTTGACTTGATAAATCCTACATCCTTAATTTATTAACTTTTTTTTTATAATAATTAATCCTCCCCAGTCGTTACCTAGACACATCCATAAATCCGGTTGTAACACAATGATTTGAACCTCACCGTTTCGAGAAAAGAAGTTGCATGCGTGCATAGGAGGCATCTGGTAGGGTAACATACAAGTCGTCGTATAAAGAAAGAAAAACAGTTGGTTGTTTTCGTTAAAAACCGCGTGCGTTTGAGCGGGTATCAACAATTGACTTGATCCTCTTTTCTCCTTTCTCTCTCTAAGACTTAACGACTTTCTCTCTCTACATCAAAATGCTATCCAATTGCGTGCCTCTAGGGTCTTTCTCTCACTTCATCTAGTCTTGCACTTACCCCACTATTATTTATTATTGTTTTTTAAAGAAAATTAAACCCCGTTTTGTTTTATTATTATTTGATTTTTTTTGTTCTAGTAATGAATTACAATAAATAAAATGTATCAACTGAGTTAATTAGATTGCCAAGTTAAGGCAGGGAGGAGACTGATTTCTTGCTGCATTTAGACTTCTTTCAATCTTAACCGTTCTTAATTTTATTAATAAGGCAATAAATATTTATATGTTGATTTCACCTGCTTTGTCATTATTATTATAGTTATTATTATTTATTATTCAGATCTCTCTACCAATCAAATTACAAAAAAAAAAAAACCCGAGTCGTTCCTTTTGTTTCTTTTAAAAAATCTTAGTATTAGATTTGATTTATTATTATTTTTTTTTACTTTTTTTGTTTTTTTTGTTCATGCAAGTTTTATGAGTAAAGAAACCTGTTTTTAGACAATTGGGATAGAAGGGAATTTAGGATTAGGTTTCTTTTTGTTAGGGAAATAGAGTTTTTCTTTCTGGGTTTTGAATTTTGGTTAGGCTAGTTTAAAAAATTGCTGGTATTGCAGGGTAAAGATTCTAACTTCTCGAGTCAAAATTCTTTCTTTGTTTGAACAGTCAATGGAACAGTTCAAATCTCCTGCAGAATCTCATCTCAAAGAGGTTAGTTTGATTCTGCCCCATGATTTATCTGTTCTAAAGTTTTGATCTTTATGTGTTCTGTTTCTCATTGACTTTGTTTTTATGTGAGATTGGTGTCCTTTGGTTCTGGATATAGTTATTATCTGCATTGTACTAATCTGGGTTGTTGAGAAGATTAGATATTTTTCTTTCGATCGGAGTGTTAGGCAGAAAGTTTTGATCTTTTGATGATCATTCGTGCGTCTGTTACAAATCATTGAGAATACAATGTGTATTCATTATTTGGTTTCAGTGAGTGGAGGAATTTGATTATGGAAGGATCATGGAGTTTTTGTTTCATGATCTTGAATGTGATTGTTGCCAATTTTTTGGTTTCTTGCTAAATTGGATTATGATTGTCAATTATGATAAACAGTTCTTTTACCTTCCCTTGGTTGTTGTTTTAGATAGATTATGTTTCATTAGTTTCAGTAGATGCGCTGTGCTATTCCGGGTTAGCGCTCTGATTATGTCGCTAATAAGACCAAGTTTAGGGTTTGCATACAAAACTTTAACTTGGGTGGTATACTAGGATCTGGAGTTCGAGTGCCTGGACGAGGAGTATGAATTTGAATTTTAATAGTGCAAGTAATTTAATTTATTAAATAATGTTTTGCAGAATCATTCTATTAAGCAATCCCCAAGAAGTGACAAGTCCTCTGAGGGCCCAGGAAGTCATCAAAATCAAAAGGTACAGACAGTTGATTTGATTTTCAATTGTGGCGGTGTGGTGTGTTGACTCTTTCACTACTGGACTACAGTGTTATAAGATGCGTAATCAAATTCAAATGTACAGTTTGTCTTCAATGGTATTTGGAGAACCTAGTGTAATAACTTCTGTTTTTGAACTTTGAAGTTTTTCACCACAAACAACTGAAAATTATTTATTCAAAAACATACATTGCCCGTATTTTATTTTATTATTTGGATTGACAAATAGACCGTCTGATTTTCTTCATGAAGCAAAATCCAAATGCTTGAAATTCTTATGGTGCAGAATGTACTAGCTTAGTTGTTTTTTGAACCATTTAATTTCTGATGCTTGTTTAAGTATGATATGATTCATGTGGTACAGGTAAAAGCCAGATGGGATCCAGATGCAGCTTGTAGGCCTATCATTGAGGATGCTCCAGTGTTTTATCCAACTGTTGAGGTAGTGAATTGGTACACTAGATGATAGTACTATCTTATATTTAATTTTATAACAAGCGTCATGCTTCTTTATTTAGGAATTTGAGAATACACTTGATTATATATCAAAGATACGTGCAAAAGCAGAGCCATATGGTATATGTCGGATTGTCCCGCCACCTTCATGGTGTCCACCTTGCCGCCTCAAAGAGAAAGATATATGGAAACATAATAAGTTTTCTACACGAATTCAGTTTGTTGAATTGCTTCAAAATAGAGAGCCAATGAGAAAGAAATCTAAAAGTCGGAAACGGAAAAGAAGGAGACAATTAAGGATGGGAATCACAAGAAGAACCAACAGGAGACGTACCAATTCTTGTTCAGAAAGTAATGTTGCTTCTGAGACCGATGAGACATTTGGATTCCTTTCTGGTTCTGATTTCACTCTTGAAGAATTTGAGAAAGAAGCTGCTTATTTCAAAGAGTGCTACTTTGGAGTGAAGGATCTCATGGATGGTGTGACTGTAAACCAGAAATTGGAGCCTTCTGTCGAGGATATTGAAGGTGAATACTGGCGGATTATTGAGAAACCAACAGACGAGGTTAAGGTATGAAAATAGGGTTCTTGATATGATTGTTTCTCCTGTGTCTTAATTTATATCCATGTTTAACCTCTATAACATTTCTCTATCATATTGCAGGTACTCTATGGAGCTGATTTGGAAACGGTAACATTTGGAAGTGGGTTTCCTAAGGCTTCAGCCTTGATGACCAAAGGTGATTCAGATCAGTATGTGGTATCTGGTTGGAATCTAAACAACTTACCACGCCTGCCAGGTTCTGTGCTGTGTTTTGAAGGATGTGATATCTCAGGAGTTTTAGTTCCGTGGCTGTATATTGGAATGTGTTTCTCATCATTTTGTTGGGTAAGTCACCAGGCTACTATTTTTAAAGATATTTTAGAATAGAGTGATCAATACAATAAGCTCTGCTAGGTTTAGTTTAACCAATTTCAACATGACAGAGGCATAAATCAGGTTTTCTTGGTCTGTTGTTTTAGTTATTGATTCTTTAAGGTTCATGTATCTCTAGCATTATCAGCCTAGTACTATAAATTGATCAAGATTATTCTTTAGATTCAAGCTAACATCAATTGTTTGTACTGCATCTAGTACCTATGCAGTTGGATTTTCCTTTCCTTTTCATTTGTTTACTGATTTGTTCTTCCCCTTTTCACCATTTGAATTGGTTTTCAAAACAGCATGTTGAGGACCACCACTTGTATTCGCTAAACTATTTACATTGGGGTGATCAAAAGATATGGTATGGTGTACCTGAAAGCCATGCTTCCAAGTTGGAAGATGCAATGAGAAAGCATTTACCTGATTTGTTTGAAGAACAACCTGATCTACTTCATTGTCTGGTAAGAAGATGACTATTTAGTATTTTTAATATTTAGATATAAATTGAGCTGTTTAAGAGGTTATTTGTTGATAAAAGCTGGACAAGTTCCAAAGATGTCTGAAAAATGACGTGGAAAGTGGACAAACCAAATGAGAAGAGAAGGGCATTAAATAGCTGTCCAATATATGAACCTAGAAGCCCCACCGCGCACACACACAATCTCTTCACTGGCTGGCTTTCTTTAAGTTGCTTACCTCAATGATAAAGCTGATTCATTGTGCAAGACACTCTCATGTTATGTTAGGAATCCACATGCACGAAAGGCTTTTGACCTTTTGTTTGCACCCCACTTTGCTTCTAATATTTGTCAGAAGTTATCTAACATGGTAACTCCTTTTTTGGGTACAGGTAACTCAACTATCTCCTACAGTTTTAAAAGCTGAGGGTGTACCAGTATATCGGGTGGTCCAAAACTCTGGGGAGTTTGTTCTTACCTTTCCTAGAGCATACCACTCTGGCTTTAATTGTGGCTTCAACTGTGCAGAGGCAGTCAATGTAGCCCCTGTTGATTGGTTGGCACATGGACAGCATGCAGTTGAGCTTTACAGTGAGCAGCGGCGCAAGACATCTATATCTCATGACAAGCTACTGATGGGAGCAGCTCAGGAAGCAATCTGTGCCCTTAAGGAACTGTTACTTCTTGGAAAGGAAACTCCTGAAAATTTAAGGTGGAGGAGTGTCTGTGGGAAGGATGGAGTGCTTACCATGGCAGTTAAGGTACTCTTTTATCTGTCATGTTAAGATGCATACATGCTTGTATGTTCATGCACTTTACATTATTGAATATTTTAGTACCATCGGAAAGAAATTTTTTTTCAAAATTATACTTTCAACAGACAAGGGTGAAGATGGAGCAGGAAAGAATAAAGTGTCTTCCAACTAATTTAAGACTACAAAAGATGGAAAAGGACTTCGATTTGCAAAATGAAAGAGAATGTTTCTCGTGCTTCTATGACTTGCATTTATCTGCGGTGAGCTGTAAGTGCTCCCCTAAACGATTTGCTTGCCTTAAACATGCAAGCCAATTTTGTTCCTGTGAAATAGAACATAGATATGTCCTCCTTCGCTACTCTTCAGATGAATTGAACACTCTGGTTGATGGATTGGAGGGAGAATCATATGCTCTGAAAGAATGGGCATCTGGAGAACACAGATTGGTTTCTGTTGGTGATAATGACACTCATGTGCCTGAGCTTGAACTTGATGTTGAGGAATTGCAAACCTGCTATTCTAAGAGACAGGAAAGTTCACCTTGGTCTTCAAAAGCAGAAGAAAACTTAAGCACCATAGGCTCTTGCAGTGTCAATAGCAATAGTTATTCAGAGGTAATCCAGTCAGGGAGTCATCACAACAACTTTAACAAAGAAGCTACAGTAATGAAAACCGAAGTTAAGATGAAGAAAGAGGGGTGCATTGATTTGAACATTGATGTTATGTCTAGTGACCGGGAAAGTAAGCTTCTGCTTGTATCTGATAGCTGTGGTAAAAATGTGAAGGAGACGCATGGTTCACCATGCATGCAAGACACACATTTCAGTTCGGATGCAGCAAAAGAACAAGGCAGGGAACAACCTGCTGGAGACTGTAAATCTGAGTTGCATGAATTGTCAAACAAGAACCAGCCTTCATATCCAATGTTTGGTGCATCTTGTAAGAAGCTGTTTGGGGTTGATCTTTCATTTCCACCTGCACATTCAGTGATGTCTGCAAAGAGCTTCAAAACTGAAATGGTTGAGGGATCAAATGTAAGATCTGTAACAAACCAAAGCAACCCAGTGAAGAAATTGAATCCTTGTGTGGAACTAATAAATGTAGGATCTGTCATTTTTGGAAAGCTTTGGTGCTGTAAGCAGGCCATATTCCCTAAAGGTACACTGTTTTATGATGTTTTCTTGGTTTTCTTAATTGCATTTTCTGTTTTTGTAATTCATTTTACATATTGCAGGATTCATTGATCTATTGTTTCATGTTTTGTTTATTTTTTTGCAGGATTTAGAAGCCAGGTGAAGTTCTTTAGTGTTCGTGATCCAACAAAAATTTGTAGCTATATTTCAGAAGTAGAGGATGCTGGTCCTCTTGGTCCTCTTTTCAAGGTCTGTTTTTTCCCCACCTCTACAAGTCTGCTTGAGTTTAGGACAGATGAAAAATGTGGATTTAGAGTTTTAGAGTTGAACTTGTCATGGATATCTTTCAAAATGACACCCTGAAATTTCAGGTATCTTTAGAAGAATGCCCTGGTGAGATATTTGCTGATGTTTCAATTGAGAAGTGCTGGGAGATGGTTCTGCAAAGACTAAATGGAGAAATTCTAAGACGAAACAACCTAGGAGAAAGAGACCCCCCCCCTTTGGAGCCTTTGCAGAGCATTAATGGGCTAGAAATGTTCGGATTCCTCTCCCCACCAATTGTTCAGGTAAAGCAACCTCCGCATGCCATATTTAATTGATGCTTCTGTTACAGAGGCTTCTTGAATCTAATAGCATTTATCTGGTAAGATAATGGAATATTTTCTAAATTGGAACTTTGTCATATATTTGAGGTTGCAGCACATATTCGCCATAGAGGTATGATGTGTTGCCCACCTTAGATTATACTATCTGAATTCATATGTTGACTCTGACTGAATTACTTTCAGGCTATCGAGGCTCTTGACCCCGATCATCTGTGTGTGGAATACTGGAATCATAGGCTTGTGAATTTGAGGAGTGCAAGTGAAGTCAAGCAGCCCTCCTTTGGATCTAGTTGCTGTCTTGCAGAAACCAAGGAAAAGGATGACATTAACCTTTTGACACAGGACCCTGGTAGCTCATGTGTAGGAGGTCATCATTCCGTTGATGAAGACGTGCAGCATGTGCTGCGAGGATTATTCAAGAAAGCAAGTCCAGAAGAGTTAAAAATAATGCACAGAATACTCTGCAGCGACACGCAAAGTGCCGAACAGAGAGTAGCATTCACAACACTGATGGAAGAGATTCAGAAAACAAGTAGATAAATAAAAAGAACATGTTTAGGTTCCTTCATTCTTTCTCAATGAGGGTAGCTTTACCAAATCTTTCTCATAATTTAGGCCCATTCTTTCAATAGCTCATAAAAGGGAAAGAGTTCCCAGGCACGAATCGCACAGAAATGTTGTGCAGCGTGCCTGCTCGTAACGTAGATACAGCAGCCTCTTGATTTCTGCTGCCTTCTGACCATAAGGGAGATTTTGTACTTCAGGAAATTTTACCAACATGTTCAACATGTAACTAGGGCTGACCAGAAGAGGGAACTCAGAGATTTGTCTTTGAGGTGCCTGAATGAATACATGTTCCTCGTGGTTATATTCCTAGCTATGTTCTTAAGGCAAGTTCTCTTTGACAGTCTTTCCTCTTTTCTCGCTGACCATATCACCTTCTTTTCCTTCCCTTCTGTAGCGTGGCTCGTCTTATGGTTACTCGAAGGTGTTACAGGTGTGATGGCAAACTATATCTTTGCCATTGTAGATTCAACAATGTTCCACTTCTACCCTGTAGTGTAGAATTTCCCAATGTCACCCTTATAATTTCTTGAAAGTTTCAATTTTATCCTTTACTAAATAATTTACAAAAAAATCTCTTATTCATATTTTATTTCAGTAATTTCTCTTATTTTTCTTCTTGGATCCCCATAAATATTATAATATCTCCGATTGACACTTGAAATATAGAAAGAAAAATCAAAAACCAAATTAAAAAAGGTATGTGGTTGGATAATTAGTGCACTATTATAGTAATAGCAAACACCATAAATTAATAAATACAAATACATATTTTTTTTAAATCTCTGATTAATATATAATAGCCTAGCAATTTAAGTATATAGTTCTCAAATTCAATAGGAAATTGATATAGAAATTTAATGACATAATGAACTAACTTGTTGTTCAAGTTGATTTAAGTATATTTTATTTAAAATTCAATTTACTTGATATAAACCTAATTGAATTCACTGTTAATTTAATAAATAAATAAATAAATAACTCATTGATTTATTCTTTATTTATAAAATTTGCAACAATGTGATTTTAAAAAGAAAAAAGATCTTATGTTTTGTTAAAGTCAACAAGATAATGGGTTCATCCAAGGTTTTAAATAGATTAAATCTAAAAAATAATTTAAAAAAAATTTAGCTCATACTGATCTTGGGTTAATTGGTTTTTGGATTAACTTGTGAAGTTAGATTAAGTTTAATAAATATAAATAAAATAAGTGATGAATTTATTGTTTACTTGTTTTAAAATATTTTTTAAAAGTGTGATTATCCTAAGAAATATTAAATTAATTAATTTTTTTATATTAAAAGTAAAAAGTTCATTTTGAATTAGCAAGAAATTTTCACCCAATTAAAGCAGCCTTGGATTCATGAATTCTGCATCAGGTATTGAGAACAAGCACAATTACACAAGTTTATTGCTTCCAGTTAAACCATGTTACAAACCCCATGAAAGATCATTAAGCAGACCAATGATCTCTGCCTCTAATCAGTTAACAACTCTGCTAAAACCCCTTTTATAAGAACAATCCTAACCTATCTCCTGAATGACAACACTAACGAAGAAGCACAAGACTATAGCTACAGAAGGTCCAACTAGCAATCGCAGTTCTCGATTATATTTTTCGGTTCCGTAGCAAGAACCCATCAATGGCCAACCAGACTCGTTCTTTGAATCTTTGAAGCCAAAATCATACAAAAAATCAAGAATACAGTCCAAACCTCAGTGCACAAGCAAGTAGCGTCTGGCTCTCCATGGTGAACAGTCAAATCCTTATCGTCTGCAGTACTTGGAACAAATATTCTTGGAGGAGGAGGAGGAGGAGGAGAAACAGGAGTCCCTGGGAGCGCAACCATGGTTAGCTCTGAATAGTTCTTGCCAGGTTCAGCACCATAAAATGAGTAATCAAGAAGGTTGTCTATGCCATGAACAGCAATGGCAGCATTGGTGTAGATATCGGGATGCGTAAGGCGAGAGCCATCAAGTGTGAAATTTGATGCAGAATTGTTGGTGATGAGTGGACTTGTCAAGAATGAGATTTGGGAGGCGAGAGAAGGCCTTAAATTGCTGGAGATCAGCAAAAGCGAGGCGCTGAGGGACAATATGGTAAGGGAAGATAAAAGGGTCAGAGGTGGTGGTGGTTGGAGAAAGAGAGTTGTCAGAAGTGATAAAGAAAGTGGCGGAGATAGGGAAGGTGGTAGGGTCAGCCATGGTAAGGACACTGGCCCAGTTCTTGAAGTCTCCAGCACCAAGTACTGCAACAATTATGTTGTCGATTTGTTCTTGAAGGACGGATTTGAGGTCTTCTTGTTTAAATGTTAATGGTGGTGGTGTAGGTGGTAGTGAGAGAGTGGTGGTGACGGTGGTAATGCTTGTGGGAGTTAGGGCAGGACTGGGGGCAAATGTGGGGGTGCCGTTGTTGGTGGAATTGTAGGTGGGAGTTTGGGGAAGTCTGAAAACAGATGTGAGGGTGAGGGTGGTGGGAATTGGAGTAGGGGCAGACGAGGGTGTGGGTGTGGAAGTGAGGGTGGTGAGGTGGGGGTGGAGTTGGTATTGTTGGTGGGACTTGGAGCAGAGGTGGGTGAAGGTGTGGGGATGGTACTGGTGTGGGATGGAGCAGCAGTGGGGGGAAATGTGGGGTTAAGGGTGATGCTGGTGTTGGTATTGGTGGTGGGAGTTGGAGTGGTGGAAGAACTGGGTGAATGTGTGGGGCTAAGAGTGCAGATGAAGGTGGAGGTGGCTCTGGTGGCGAGGAGGAGAGGGAGGAAGGAGGAGAAGTATTTGGCTATTGATTCTTGATTTTCTCGAATTTGGTTTTGTTCCATCGAGAGATATTTGTGGTCTTGTTGGTTACTTTGGGTTGAAGAGAGTGTAACTAACTCATAACCAACTCTTCCCGCCAAGAACTGTCGAAAAACTCGAGGCAGTTTTGGAAAATGGCCAAAGGCAATTCTGATTTTCCAATCTTGTTAGTGGCTCTAGAGCTTGAAGATATTACAGAGATGTGATGCTTTGTTCATTTCTGAAGAACTACACGAACAACAGCAGTTTTAACCTGTAGCAATCTGTCAAGATTATTCTTGAAATATTTGATGCCTCAAGTGCTTCTTGTCTATAACCTGTGCTACCTGCAGGATTATTTATCCCCATGTCAAGATCCCTATAATTGACACAAACAGCTCTAGGATTCTTTGAAACACGAGGGGCCAAGTAACTGCATAGTCTTCTGATCCAACTTGTAGGCCTTCTAGTTGCCCCAATCCCTTCTTCATCCCCATTTATTAAGTGTTGAATTTTGTATATGTTCCCTGTTCTCTGTGGAAATGGAATGCTAGACTCTGACATCTGACTCATTTTTCCTCCATTTGGACTCAACATCAGTATAGGTGAGAGGCAACGAGCATCATTAGTTAGAGGCACCAATTTGACCTCTTATAAGCATCATTTTTAACGTAGAGTCATGTCTATTTAAAAACAAATTGTGTTTGTTTTAAATGAAATAATTTATTGCAAATTCAAATATAAAGAGAGAGAGAGAGAGAGAGAAAGAAAATGTTAATAAACTGTAGGTATTAAAAATACAAAAGAGTTCTTGGCTTTTTAGAAAACTTTCCCTTTTATTTTTCTCTTGTGAAAAACTAGTATATTTCTGTCCTTTCATTTTCTCCTTGCATGTGTTCTTACAATGGTAGACAATTGATTCTTTTAAGGCCAAATGATTGATCTACATCTTTGAGTTCATATTCGGTCAAGTTGGTTTTATTTTATATGTTGATTCATGCATACTTTTATTATATCATTTGTCAGGGGAATAACAAGCACTTCCTTGATTTAGTGTTAGAGGCCTACGAGAGACTCCATTTGTAGCAATGTGCAGGCTCTTTAATTGCTGAAGAGAGAAAGAAATGGAAAAAACAAAAGAAGTTGAAAGTTGAAAAACCTTGTTCCCCTATATAGAGCAATATAGGGACAGTTTAAGAAAATCTAGAAATGAAGTGTCATCTTGCATGGCAAGACAACATGGAGCTTGACCATTTATGAATAACATTTGTTCATTGGCACATTCTACAATGTATGGCTTGATGAGGCCACAAATAATTTCAATGCCCATGTTTGCTGACTTTCAATGTATCTTTGCAAAATATTTAATGCATTCTACAATTTTCTCATTCCCAAAGTTGGTCAAAGTGATCAATCATTCGTGTTCTTTCAATTTCCATCATAGAGAATGCACTGTTCAGTAGCATTATTTATTAGCTTAATGTACCTGAATTTGTTTTACAAGGATCGAAACCCACCTGGTAAATGACCTTGACATCTCGAGACTGCTGTATCAATGCTCATAATTGCCAAATTTGAAGACTCAGAAGATTTTACATATTAACACATTTTCAAGTACAAAAGGCTGGACATCAAATTATAACATGCTCTGGACATCAAATTATACTATTGTATGCTTTATACACCAAAATCCACCCATTTTGAAACAAATGTTACAAACCATCTTGTGAACGAGAAAACTATGTGAGGTCATTCTCATCCAATGGCTCTTCCTCCTCTTTGGCAGCATCGGTCTTCAAAGCACTAACATCACCAGTTGGTAACTTTCTTGCTAGCTTGATTACCTGAAACCAAGTTTTTCAAGTCATGTCAAGCAAGAGCAACTGGCTGGCAAAGTGGTTTACAGGTTGAGGTACTAGCGAGTTGGTTAATTATGTTCTCAGGTTAAACAACTAAAGCCCTAAAGGTGGTGATGGCATCAAATCAAATGAAATTTCAGAGTCCATTAATCTGTCTTACAAGCACAGCGACAATCATTGAATGGAAAGGTTACCAAATACCACTAATTACGCATCTAAAAAATGCCTGATGGGATAAGTTTCTTGTAGATATGAGAGTAAATCCAACACCAATAATCAATAAATGACATATTACTGTTGATGTGAGACCAGCTGACACATTTTCAAATGGCAGGGTGAAAGAAAAATAAAATAAGATTTACCACATGGTCAAGATTTGAAACAGTGTTAGACTGAGCCAGACGTTTGATTTCTTCGATATCACCTTCTGTATAAGCTGAAAGTAGTTTACTAGCACAGCGGTTCTGGTCACTTCTCAGAAAAGCATCAACCCTGCAAAACAATATATAAATAAAAAATAAAAACTAATCATTGTAAACTACTTCCAGCACGCAATGACAGGATATTAAAGTACCTCTTCAACATTTTTAGTAATGCCGGATATTGAAATACAAGATGAAGGTGATTTCACAATGTTACAAGTTCAATGTATTCATTCAACATAACATTAATTAGTAGCAATTTTTTTTAAGTTCTTGTATATAACCAGTTAAAACTCTCTGGTACCAGCCAGACTCAAAAGAAGCTACATGGCACAACAAAGCATCATCATATAGATAGAACATGCTGCAAGAAATTTTCAATAAATTGCTGTTAGCTAGAGGATGCTGACAGAAAAATTAGCTTACTGCGAGCAATCATTGTAGCACTTTTCTGCTTGCTTGAAGTCATGAGCGTAAAGGTACACAATAATTGCACCAAGATATGCCTGAAATAAATAAAGATAATGTAAGATTAACAGAGATTCTTAGACAAGAAAAAAAAACCAACCAAATCATACTGCACAGTGTGAAGAGAGGCTAGATGTCCTAAACGCATAAAGGGAAAAGTTTGAGTTGCCTCAGAGCATGATCAGCAGTAGATGTCTTGGTTAATATAGGTTTAAATGCAATTTTGAATGAAGGAAAACAACAAACAGAAAAGGAAAAACACACTATGGAGAGTGAAAAGTAGAAAACAAAAGAAATGCACTGGGCCGCAAGGGAAAAAAACACACACTTAAAATCACACCTTGCACTGGCTATTGGTGGCATTGCATTTATCTGCTGCTAGACCCAATTGCAACAAAGAAGCTGCAGCATCACTATACCTGCAGGTAGGAACAACATAATAACACTTAGAAGTTTGAATTGTACAATAGCAGCCTCAAATTAAACATTGGGCGGTCAATGAATACAACTAATACATAAGAAACCCTTACTTCTCAAGCTTTATATTCACACTAGAGGCAGCACGGTATAGATCAAAGGCCATCTGTTCTTTGCCATCTTCTTCGAGAATAGCGGAAGCATCATTGTACAGCTGAACAGAAGCATCAGGTATAGTATCTTCCAGTGCGCTATGAAGGGGGAAAGAAAGTACTTTTCAAAGACAGTCTGATTTGGCGGGTAAATTACAATGAATATTTTATCACACGGAGAACGCATGCATGTCAGTTGGAGTGAGCAAAAAATAAAACTCAAGTGCAAATGTATCCTAGTGTCGAAGGATAAGTTACTAAGAGAGACAATAAATTGCGAAAAGATAAAAATAACAAAAAAATCAAATTAAAGGTAAATTATTAAACTATACAGACACATGTTTGGAAAGAAGGGCAGGGGGGCACAGATCATTTTGCAATCATGAACAGACAACATGACTTGAGTGCAGTTATTTGTTTACAAATCATTCTGAAGTTAAACTGATATGAAGATTGAGTCTTGGAAGAAATGTGACTATTCTATACAGTTATTAGGATCTTGACAGGGTATGGGTTCTGAATAAAAAATGGTGTCTAAGCTTGGTGAACCATTAGAAACTTTATTGGCACTTTCCATAAATCCTTAAGTTTTTCTGAACCTTAAGTTTCACATGAGTTCCCAAGTGTTAAACTGCAAATAGCTACATAAAAATGATTTATTTCAAAGCATTGGAGTTCTGAACACGAAAGGAAAAACCAAATCCTCACCGAGCAGCCTTAGATAGAGCATCTGATGCCGGCTGTGGTCTCCCACACTCCATGTACAACTCAGATGCTCTTCTATAAAAGTCAGAGACTTCATTCCAGTTGCCTAGGTCCTTTGCTAGAGCAGCAGCAGACTCCATATCTTTAGCAGCATCCCAGGGTCTGATTTTCTTATTAAGTATATAACTAAGCGCAGATTTACACATACCAAAACCAGAAAAGATTAATACTTTATGAATCACTCCTAGACTAGAGTCAACAAAAACAAGGATACGAAGAAAGCATCTCTTGTCCTTTGGAAGCCTTCTCAAATGCTTCTTTTGCCTTTTCATTTTTCTTTGCAACCCTAAACAAATTAGCTACAACAAAACAATCATTAATAAAAAAAAACCACCACAATCCATTTCATTTTGCATAAAAAAAACATTTCACAAACACACAAACTCAGTCACCAACCAGCTTCTTCATACAAAAGGGTGGCATTTCTCCAATCAGCACTCCACCTAGTAAGACTGAGTTTAGTCCTAACAAAACAAAAAATACAAGTAAACAAAATGAAAAATATTCCAGTCCAAGAAATGGGCCACCTTCAGATTTTCACAACAATGAAGAATCTCAAAAACCCAACACCTTTTCTCCTAACAGACATACAAATCATAAAATATTTTCAAATGGGCAGATTAAAATTCACGTTAACAATCAACCATTTGAGCTTAAGCTATCCCAGTAAAGAAAGTCAAGTTCTTTTCACATTTCTCAGTAGCCTATAACTTCAAGAATTCAGTCTTTAAACGTCATATCTAACCCAAAAAAATAAAAATCAAGAAACAACATCAATACATAATCATTTAAAACCATGAAAGAAAAAAAAGAATGAATCCTTTCACGTAGAGAGAAAGAGAGAGAGAAGGGGCTTACAGTTTATCAGCCTTGGCAATTAGCTTTTCGGGATCGGAAGTGGGCATGATGGTGCTAACGGAGGACTGATTTTTCCTTTTTCAAAAATTGGCAAAGCAAAGCTTAGCAACCAGGCAGTCTTGCTGGATTTTACTTTCTTCAATGCTATTTTTGTATTGTTATTTGATATATACCCATTTTTCACACATACTAATTTATATCCCTTGCATTTTTCTTTTCAAAATATATTTTATTTTTTTAATTAAAAATATTTCACCCATGTATACGTGTATGTGTGAAAATGGATTTTAAATAGCGTTTTTAGATGTTTTTTAGAAAAAAAATCTAGATTGAAATAAATAAAAATTATTTGACATTTTATCACTATATATATATCATAATTTTCAGGGAAAATTACATAATTATTTCGTAGTTTATTTTTTTTATATTTACTCTTTATATTTTTAAAAAAATTATAATTTACATTCTAATCTTCTTATCTCATGAATATTTATTGTATGGAATTATATGCAACTAGTGTAACTAATTAGATGTAAATAATAAAAAAATAATAATAAGCAAAGTCACCACTGTAGTGATTAGGTCTAGTGTAGAACTTCAGCACAACCCATGAACACTAACCACCATGCACTCATACAATAACCAACACTCTCATTTCTCCTCCCATGAAAGACCACTTCCTCATCACAGCTATCAAACCCCATTTCACCACTTTAACTTGCTTGAGTTGACCAGTCTCACGATGGCTTCCAAGCTTGATCCCTTTTGCTAATTGCCTCTGCTTTCTTGTTTCTTTGCAGCTCCCATTACTGCTCAGCTTCTGGCGGGTTTTTAGTTTAAAAAAATTATTTTATAAAAAATATTTAAAAATATTTTTAATTAAGATTGGTTTAAAAAAAATAATTATTTAATTAAAATTATAATTAAAATTAAAATTAAAAAAAATAGTTTAATATATTTAATTTACGGTACTTTTGAAATTGAGGTTATAAAATAATTTTAAAAAATATATATTAATATTAATGATTTTTAATTTAAATATTATGAATTTAACTATTGTTATTTTATTATAAAATAAATCATATTTTATATAAATTTTTATTATTATTCCATTAAATTATCTATAATTCTATTATGTATAAAATTCATCCGGCAAGAACTACAAAATTAAATAAATTATAATCAGAAATAAAATTAAGATTACGAGTAAATTTAATTTATTATAAATTAATTTTTTTAAAAAATTATTATTTATGTTCATGTAAACTGTGCAAATAAAATTAATTAATTATAATAATTTTTTAAAAAAATTATTTAGTGAACAGTAGAGTACAGTTATTTTATTTTAATGTATAGGAAGCGGCTCATTTAACAATAACAAATGTTTATTAATTAACTAAACAATAACCGCGCTTCCTTTTTTCTTGCGTTTCAAATGCAGTAAACTATTAAATCATAAACAATAACAAGTATTTGTTAATTAACCAAACAATTTATAAAATAAAACCATAAAAAACATGGACGCTGTCACATAACCAAACAGGTTCTAAATCCAAAAATGCCAGCGACCACAGAATTTGGACTTAACCCACCTTACCTTCCGAAGCCAACTTTTCCAATACCAGAAGATGAAGAGACACAAACACCTCCCAGGTCCAAACTACCTATGCTTCCAATGCCACTTCAACAGCCAATAACACCTCCTCCTCCTCCTGCTGCTGGCGAAGATGGGGCCAATTTGACTTCAGCTTTCCCATTTCCTCACTTGCCTCCTCTACCCCAATTCCCTCCTTTTCCATTTATTCCTACAATGCCGTCAATCCCTGAACTCCCCTCAATTGCTTTGCCTCCACAATTTGTGGATTCAGGCTTTTCTTCATCAGGAATTGGAAATGAAGGTAGCCCGTGAAGCTATAATTGCCTTTTCCAGGTAGAACTAGCCAGTTTGCAAACTAACTATATCATCAGGTGGTTTGAGGAGGTTGGCAGCAAATGTTATGTGTCATGCTCATCTTGTAGCTAGTTTCCTTTTCCATACAAATAATATGGGATTATGCCATTGTTGATGTAGTAATTAATGAAGATCTATAATAACATGGTAGATGTTAACGTTGCAAATTGCCATGAACACACTGCTCCGTGAGCATTCATCAAACTAATTCCATCAGCAGTTACAAAAAAGATAATGATAGAAAGATTAAGGGAAACATTACACAGTACTAGTTAGATAAAAGATAGAAATAAGAAAAGAAAACACAGCAGGATAGACAGAAGCAAAACATGTCCCTTACATATGACTTGGTAACGTCACAAAGTCACAGCTTATTGTTGTTTATTTATTTATTTATTCTCCTCCTCCTCTCTTTTTCCATGGCTATTTAGAGGTCACAAGGCACTCAAAAAAGTTCAAAAATTGATCATGCTGGAGGAGATAGGGGGAAAGGGATGGGAGGGAAAGGGAAGTCAGGAAGTGGAGGGACATTAGGAATGTCAAACGGAGGTGGAAATGGAAATTGAGGAAATGGGATTCCAGGAATTGGTATGTTTGGAAATGGTGGCAAGTTCTTCATCTCTCCCAATCCCTTCTTGGCATTGATTTTGTCAAACTTCACAGGCTTTCCATTTTCTTCCTTGAGTTGGCGAGCATCAATCTGTAGTGCAAGACAAGTGATCAACAGAAACAAGCCTAACAAGAATATAGGTTTCAAGACCACTTTCGAGGAAGTTTTAGCCATGACTAGGCAGATTTTTGATGTCTACCTCTCAACCTTGTGGGTTCATATATGTGCAAGTCACATTTATGAGTCAGCCTTCTCAATCTCTCTTTCTTTGTCTATGTAAAAACTTGTTGAAACTCAAAACCTCTTTGATGATTGTGCCAACAAGTGGAAGATTCATAGAGAGGAGAGCACGGTCATAGAGAGGAGAGCACAGAGGCCAGATTACTACAGAAATTAAATGCTGCTAAAGAGAATTGGAAAGAGTGCCACGAAACATAATTTCATTGATCTTTCTGCTGAAACTTCCTACATACATGCCCTTTATTATACTAAAAAATAAGAAGCAAAAATGTCTTGGAAAGGTGTATGCATAACAAGTAGATACTCCAGCATGAAACCATTGCATGTGTCCATATAACCAGCAGCCAGCCATACATAGCCTGCAATTGTATCACACTATTGCAGGCAAGAAAATCACCAGTCTTTAAGTTTTGGACAGTACCATTCCCTACATAGCGTATAACGATAAGAAAAAAAAAAGGTTTCTCAAACCCTAATATATCATTTATCAATTCTCTCTGCGGTTTAGCTGTAATTTTAGAATTTGTAAAAGCATGATTTCTTTGTGTCAAATTTGAGGCCTTTGTTCATGCATTTTCATCTCCGTATGTGGTAAAGAAGAAAACAAAAACCCTCTTCAGAGAAAGAAGTTCTTGCCTCATGTCTCCCTCTCCGGCATACATGATCTCGTTTGTGAAGTTCTGAATTCTTTCGTTTCCTGGGTTAGCTGTGTTTTCTCGGTTGTCTTTCGACATTTCCGCTATATAGACACGAGTAACAGATTCCCAAAATACACAGTCCAAATTACCCCCCCGTAGATTCCAAGGTTGGAAATTTGCAGCTGGCAGTGCATATCTCCATTACTTGGAACCAAGTGCATCGCATAGAGCCTCAGAGACAAAATGTGTCATCAAAATTGCCTTGGCGAAGGCCATTTGTCAAATGTCACGAGGATCTCTCCATTCCTTGGAACCAAGTGCATCGCATAGAACCTCAGAGACAAAATGTGTCATCAAAATTGCCTTGGCAAAGGCCATTTTTTGTAAAATGTCACAAGGATCTCTCTAAATTTTCTTTATCAGATCGCTAATGAACTTACCTAGATTTCTGACAAGACATCCAGTTACATAATCTTAAACAAGGAAGACAAAATACAAAATACAATTATTAATCAACTGTTATCAACATATGGCAAATGCTTTGACATTTACATGATAAAGAATGAATCAAAAAATTGGTTAAAGACATCTCACAAGCAAAAGGGAATGCTTCAAAAAGCTACAAAAGCATATTACAGAAGACATCTCACCAGTCTCTCAGTCCTCAGCTGTTTGTCGTGGTATTATATGTGACTTTGACAATGACAGACAATGGAATGTTGAGAACATGACCCTGGTCTCCAAACAGTCCTATCCTTCCATGGCTAGCAGTAGAACTATTCATTATTGCATCAAAGAACACACTCAAGACTTGCCTTTCCCCACTGGCAATAGAGAAGCGGGCTGGAACCACCTTTACAGTCACTCCATATGGAGCACTCCAACCAACTTTATACGTTTCATTACCAGCAATGTTAGTCACGGATCTTCTGACCGTTCTAGACTGATATAGTTTAGCGATTGTGATGGAGGGAAGATTCAGGTCAGTGCCATTGATGGTTGAGTTATAAGACAAACAATTTTGTCCTGTGTAGTTCAGGACTACAGGACTAGACCCATTAATGCCACAAAGAAATGACATATAGTCATCGTAATCTGCAAAAGCAGAGTATGAAGTTAGAATGAGATGCATGAAGTTCACTAGTAAATTAATAGATCACAGATAGCAAATGCAAAATTAAAATCCAGATTTTTTCTAATAATAATTTATACAGTATTAAATTGATCTAGACTAGCCAAGGTGCCTCTTCCACTAGCAAAATATGGCTCTAGATAAAGTTCAAGGACGTAAAGAATTTATGTTTTAGACTACAAGAGTTTGAGCATTGATGAAAATCCTTCAATCAAATGTTCGCTTTTATTAAAAAAATAAACAATTTAAAATGGCTTTAAAGACATCTTTAAACGACAACAAAAAAGCTTCACAGTCAGAGTAGTTGGGGTTGGCTATATGGATCCTATTAAGACATCTTCAAAGGAGAAAAGATGCATGATTAATGCATCCAAGGAGGCAAGGATAATATAGGTGGATAAAATATTTTCTACAGTGACAAGATAACAATTGCTATCATTACCAGATTTTACGTACTAGGGTAACTCCAACATCCTAAGTCAATAAATGAAGATTGGCAAAAATTACTTGATAACTAGTAAACAGGTTTATATGATAAATGTAAACTTACTGGATTCGAAAATCAAACCCGGATCAATAGCAGCAGTTGCATTCACAAAACCACTTCCCATGTCGAATGGCGTGGCTGGAGACTGATTTAGATCTGGGTTGGCATAAGCACGCTGAGCCATTATTGGCCCACCATTATTGTCATATAAAGAAGCAGTTGAGGAAAGCGCAGAGGCAATTGCTGAAGGGCTGAAACTGGGGAATTTTTGCTTGATCAGCGCAGCAAGCCCAGCAATATGAGGAGCAGCCATACTCGTTCCAGAAATCATTGCAAAGTTCTCACCTAGAGAGAATAAGATACATTTTACTTGTGTAAACCTTATAACTAACATGGAATCTCAATTGGACTGCTCCAGTATCCATATTCCTACCTTGAAATTCAACTGAGTCTGTGCCAAGTGAACTCCATGCAGCCCATATTGAATTTCCAGGAGCTACCAAGTTGGGTTTCAAAATGTCAGCATCATCAAGAAAACTATCTTCTGGATCCGGTCCTCTTGCAGAATAGTACATGACTTTGGGAGCAGAATTGGAGTAGTTAGCTTTAAGTCCACCTAAAATACTTGCAACAGCACCAAATTTAGTAATTTGCTTTGTAGTTTCGTTCCTCTCCAAAGAAGAATTGTAGTATTGGAGTAAAACCTGCCACAAGGATCATTCAAGACCAAGATTTCACATAAGTGACAATTTCTTTTGAAGGGAAAAAGCTCACAAAATGATATCATAGAAAGACCTTGCAAGCTAAAACACTAAAAGAAAAGAATAGTCATTTGCCAGCAAACGCTAATGCACAGAAACCTTCACCTTGGAATCATCCGGGGATGGAATTATGATCCCAGGCACACTCATTGGAATTGGATTAAACTGGAAACCAATTACAAAAGGATCCATGTAGAACACCACCCCAGCTGCACTGAGGTTTTTGGCTGTTTCTACAGCTTGTTTGATTGTGGAAAGTCCAAGCACAAATCGAATTGAATAACTACAGATCAAGAGGTTTCCTTCAATAAAATCCTGATTGAAGCTACTGGAATCTTGACATTCACCCACATACATATCAGTAGTGACTGTTGTCTCATTGTTCACGGCATGAAGTGCAGAAACAAGGGTCAACATGGTGTCTTCATCTGTTCCCGCTGAAGGAAAACGAAGCAAGAATATTAGACTCTTATCTCAATGGAAATATGTAGAAAACTATTGATTAATGGGAAAACAATAGCATCAATTGCTGCTATGCATTTTACTGAGTTTCTTTGTTTGCAAGTTCATTTCAAAAGACTGTGCAGGGAAACTAAGAAATGGAGTGATGATGATAAGCTTACGTGCAAGTCCAACTCCATGAATGGTTACATTGTTGCCGAGTATTATAGAGTTACTATAAACTCTGTCATGAGAAGCCGCACCAACGGTGAAGATCCATGGGCTGAAGGAAGACATGCTCTTAGGCGATGGCCCAGTATTGCCAGCAGCTTGCACAGTAAAAAGGCCAGCCTTCACAGCTGAGAGCAACGCCATGTCTATGGGATTAAAGAATGTTGCAATACCAGGAGGACGCCTGTTGGGAGTGATAGATAAACTTAAAACATCAACCCCATCCTGAGCTGCCTGCAAATACAAAATAGGTGATAAATATTTAATTATGATGACCATATGAATTGATATTCTAGCAATGCAATCTCTAGATATTTTCTCTTTCTTCTATCTGTTTGTAGAGTCGAGCTACTCCAACAATCCCAACTAGTTGGAAGGGAACCTTCTCTTGCTTGTCATTTAGCAAAACTGCTCTACTTGGATAGATAGCAGTTTCCCAAGCAATTAGAACCTATTAAATCTGGTCATAATGAGGCAAAAAACAAATTGGGTGGCCTGAAGACAAGAGGCAACAGCCATATGATGAGCTCAAAACTGTCTAGATGAAGGCCAAGTTCAGTCACAGTCCATAAACGAACAAGACATTGATAATCAGCAGAGTATAAATCGATCAAATGCACTAGGCAGTTTCAACTTCCAAAGTGCTTTCATCTTTTGAAAAATTGTGTAACACAGTAACATAATCATTTGCAGAAACAAACCAGATTAAAAATATGTACCTGATCTATAGCAGCAACAACATCAGCAGCGAAGCCTCCAAAACTCTTATACAATGCCTTGTAAACAGAAATACTGGAAAAGATGAACATGCAATTAATACAAAAGAAGAACTATTGCAAGTAAAAGTTTTACAAAAGTGAGATTTTCATTGTATGATAAACAGAAATTACTGTGCACGAGGAGCCATCCCACTGGCATTCCCAAAACAATGTCCAGCAACTATCACTGGAATCCCATGGTTTCCTGCAGCAACAGAGGCAGTATGCCTGAAAATAAAGATAAGATTCACTAAGACTAACTGTGTATTGAAGAATTAGATGAACATGTTTACTGTGTTACATATCATGGAATCACAAGAGCTGGAATTGGATCAAGATCTTTACAATAAATGCATGTCAAGGAACCACCAGTGTTGGTTCTATCATCAATGAAATGAGCGCACACTTACGTTCCATGACCATCACCATCAAATGGAGAAGCATAGTCTTGACTTGAATTGAAAATTCCCCTGGTGATAGCAGATGCTGCAAAATGGCGTGCCCCAATGAGCTTCCTATTGCAGGAACCAGAAGGGAAATCTCGAGTAACCTCACAAATGCCTGAAAAATGGCTAGGGACTGGATATGATTTCAAAGATATGTCATCAGAGAAGCTGGGGTGAGTTGGATCGATGCCAGTATCAACAAAGCCAATCACAATTCCTTCACCGGCAGTTTCATATCCACCTGCTTTGACCCAAGCCCCTTGTGGCAGGCCCAGGAACTGTGGAGTGTGTGTGGTTGCAGTTCTAACAGAGAAATCCAAAGCCACATTTGCCACTTCTCTCCTCCTCGAAAGCTTAGAGGCCTTAGAAAATGATATGTACAACCAAATTAAGAATTTCAGTTTTGTCTTTCCAAACAAGAACATAAATTCCCATCACAAAAATAAAGCTCGCAGGGACTTTGCAGAAATATTTATAAAAAAAGCTACTAATCGAAGATTTTACAAATTCTGTAGCCAAGGCCCAATAGCTATGCATAAAAAATACATTAGTAATAGAAGCATCATCAATGTGCTAACCCGCACAATTATGGTCACTTAATAATGATGAATGATGATTTATGCATACCTGTTCGGGGGTAACAAGAACAGCAAACCCATTAATCAAGTAGTGATAGCTGTACAGCTTGAGATACTTCTCCCCTCTCAACACCCTCCTCAATAATGAATCATGAACTCGAGCAACATATGAACTAGAACTCCAGTTGGATCTCGAATTATCCCTGAAAATACAACGAAATCATTCAAAAACATAATTAATTAATCAAGTTTCTGTCATCTAGTTCATCATCCCCAAAAGGAATACAACCGAAGGGACAAACTGTAAGGGGGAAGCACGGATTTCAAGCACAATCATTGGCTATGTTAGGTGAATTATAGACAAATAATTAAACAAAAAAAGTAAAACCTGGCTAAGCACTCATCAATTCACACTCTGTGATCCTAATTAATCCCGTCAAAATATGGAGGCAACGGTCAATTCCTCAACTAGTTATTACAGAAGAGTTCAAGAAACAAACAAACAATAGTAAAGCTGGAAGGAATCGAAAGGAGAAAATAAATAAGTCACGTTTGTTAAGGAAGTAAATCCTTATCCAGTGATGTATGACAAACACAACCTTGCACAATGTCCACAGAAACCCCACATAAGGAACAAGAGAACCCAGTTAGAGGAGACAAGACAGCAGCAATAAAAACTCAAACAGTTAGCGGCAAACAAGAAACTTACATTTCATCAGTATTTAGCTACTTCTTTATTGGAGACAAAATGACCAGCATGAAATTAAACTAAACTAAAAAAAAAAAAGACATAAAATATGGTACAAGCAACAAAAACACACAAAATTACCAAAATTTTCGTCATTAGACAAGAAAACACATAAAAGCACAACAATTTCACATATTACAAACCATACAATGTAACCAATTTAACTAACCAAGACAAGACAGTCACTGAGATTGAAAGAAACACGAAATGAAGCAATAAGGTTAGTACCTTCGATTGTGAAATTGATTTGGATTTCTAGGAACACCATGCTTGAAAACATTAGTATTCTTTCTAAGTTTTCCATAGTAATGAGAAGCAGGAGCTTGTTTAAGAGTAACAATGTAAACAGCTGTAGTTTCATTGGCGGAACCATCATCAACCTGACACAAAGAGCCTGCTAACAACCCCAGACTAAGCACCGTTATCATTAAATGCACCAAGCAGATACCTTCCATTGTCAAACACCAAAACACAATAAAAGCTTAACTCTTTAACAACAAGAAGATCAACAACAACAACAACAACAACTCATGATGTACTTCACTTTTCAACAAAAGTAAAAACCCTTATGTGGAATAGTTTGGAAACAGCTTTGAAGAAGTGGAAGTACAGAAAGAACCCACTAAGCTTCTTCCATTGGCAGAGAAGCTACAAGCGATCGTGAAGGGATGAAGAAAGTACCCTTAGTTCACACTTTTTAGACATATGCAGAGTCGAAGTATTAATAGAAGAAATATTATAGTATAGAAAATGAAGCTACTGTTCAGAATTTTCTTGGGGACGGTGAAGATGTACGTTTTGTTTAATAAAAAGTTAGAAAAATATTGGATTGATGACGAGCGATTTCTTTCGTCTTTTTATTCCTTTTCTTCTTATTATTATTATTGTTTTACTGTGAGTGGACGTCCTAGTTTATACTTTATACATACTTGATTAATTTCTAAAATACTGATTTTAATGATGAAATCATTTCTAATATCTTTGCTATTTGTAATATTTAAAGTAATTATTTTTAAAAAATAAATTTAAAATTCAACTAGTTAAATTATATTTTTTAAAATTATTTTTTAATCTTTGTTGTGCTCGTGGGGTGAAAATTAATTTCTTGATTCTCTACTTTGCTGGTAAATTGTTAAAAAATTCATGTATTTTTTTTAATTGAGAAGGCAGCACTTTAAATTATAATTAATATTATAAAATGATTTCATGAATTATATGAGAATTTCTTTTTTATCTATAAGCCTAGTTTTCCCTTCTTTTTTTTTTTTTTTTTTTTTTATGGAGTGACTTGTAGAAATAAAAGTACATGAACTTAATGGTCCAACGATCCCCAACGTTCCATTATCCCCAACGTTTTATTTTATTTATTTTATTTTTTAGGCCTCTTCGTTTCATAATCCCCAACGTTCCAATTTCACGAGATTTTGTCTTTGCCTTCACCCGTGACACTATTTGTACCCATACACCATTTGACTCAAACTTTATTATTTTTTAATCATTTTATTATATCAAAATCAAAAATAAATTTTTAAAAGTACATAAAAAATATTATTTTTATAAATTTCTAAATAATAAAACTTTAAAAAATAATTATTATTACAGTACCAAATATCATTATTAATTATGCTTTGGAAATCATCTATTTAGATGGTTAACTTGATATTTATTTATTAAAATTATGTTATATTTTTTAGTTTTATTAAAAATAAAAAATTCAAAGTTAAATTTAACCAAAATTAAATTATTTATTAATCGAGGTTGTAGGCCAGTTAATCCTTAAATCCAGTCTTGTAATTATAGACTAAACAACAACTTCTAAGGTAAATTTTAAACTACACAGTGAAAGAAAAAAGAATAATTTGAAGTCATAAGGGTTGGAATACAATTTTTTATGCTTTTAATATATTAATATAATTTTTTACTAATGCAAGAGTACAAATAATATCACATTTAATGAATTAAATGCTACTATACCTTGTAGCATTAGCATCCAGTTACAGTCTCAGACACGATATACAAAAGGAGAAACAATATATATAAGTAAATAAGATATTTTATTTGTTTTCAGTATCTTAAAATAATATAAATTAATTCTAAAATTATCTCATGATATATTTATTCTATACGTATTACACTCAGCATGGGACAATGCACAAAATATTTTGCATGATAATAAAGAATCATTGTGAAAGAATGAGAGATGCTCTATGGGGTGTGTGTGGGGGGGGGGGGGGGGTGGCATGCAGTGCGATGAACACCGAAGGTGACGGTGGTGCACATGTGAAAGTGGAAAACATGGGGGGATTTTGGCATCGAATTCTACCTCCATTTCGGTGGAATCCTTCTTTACGAGGCCATGATTTTCTTGGTGTCGAGGTGGTGCATGGGTGGGTCATCCGACCGATCATGCCATCATCTTCAGCTGTGTTGGAGACTATTTTCTTTAAATATAGTCGTTAGGGTCCCTTCTGCGCTCAAAGGGACCCTTCCCACTATCATTAGCATCACTTTCTCTGTGATTCTAATCAATGGCCGCCTCCATGTGAGTTGATGAAAAGGGGTCAGCTTGACCATGCCATGTTTTGTGTGATAAAACCAAAAGGTGAGAGAGCAGCTTCGTGGCATCCTCAGATATTAAGCTTTTATGCTTCTCAATCTCTTCTTCTTCACTTTTCTCGTCCTAGTTCATGTCCCAATCAAGATTTCCTTTTTCTTCTGGATTTAAAGGTATGTTTTTCGTGTTGATATGATGCTTAAAGTAGCGTTTGATCACTCTTTTACTTTTGAAATAAATGAAAATAATGATGGTAGAGAAAACAGGCTCCTCGAAAAGTTGTTTCATATAATTAATTTTTTTTATATATTTTTTTTATCTTTATTACCATGAAAAAAAAAACATTCTAATTCATTCATTATGCATGCATTCTTTCCATTTGATTTTTAAAAAAAACACTAACTAAACACAAATCAATAAATTTCATTCAAAAACTTGAAATTAAAGAGTTTATTTTTTTATGGTTTTAAATTCAAATTCTCAATTGCTCATATAATAACAACTAGAAGGTTACATGGTCGGTAACTTTAAGACTCGTGAAATTAGTCGTGGTACATATAAACTGACCCGAACACCCATATTAATAAAAAAAATTTCATTGAATCCTAATATTAAAATTAAAATGTTTAATTAGTTAGATTTTAAATTTATTATTTAAAAATTATCATTTTAAATTTTACAAATCTCAAAATAACTAGAAACTTAAATAATTATTAATTTTATAATTTATAAAATTAATTGAAAAATATATAAACTAATTTGGATAGTATCATTAATAATAAAAAATTGGGATTTCCAACTATCTTCGCCCATCAAATTTGTCCCTTGTAAGGCACTTGATAAAGAAGATTTTTGCTGTGTTCCATCATTATTATTTGATCTTGTTTGTTCTATTCATGCTAAAGGGATTAAAAAGAGTGATAATTGGAATTTATTCTGAATAGAATTAGTGTCCTTTTCTATAGTTAATCACGAGTAAAAGCCCTGTGCCCTAGCCGTTGGACCTACCAACTTTGTGACTCGTGAATCCATAATGACATCGGTGGACATTATGAAGAACTTGTTAGAGATTTTTGTTGGAAGTTTGATGATTATTTTCTGTAATTAATATTATATTTCAGCTATTGATTTAATATATGTAAGTATGTTATGAATATAATTTCAAGTGAATTTTTAACATATATATATATAAAAAGATTTTAATACTATAGATGTATATATGCTTTGATATCATGAAAAAACTTAATAAATATAGGTATGCTAAGAAAATTAATAAACTTGTTAGAGATTTTAGTTGGAAGTTGATGATTTAATAAATATAAGTATGCTATGAATATATAATTTCAAGATAATTTTTAACATATAAAAAAAAAGATTTTAATATTATAGATGCATACTTTGATATCATGAAAAAAATTAAACGGAATTGTAGTTTTGCACACCCTTTTCATAGAAGGGTTATATATATATATATTAATTTGCATTTTTTATTGCTTGAACTTTTTAACAATAAACAAATACTTAATATTGCAAAATTTGATATTAATTAATTAAGGTTGTGTTTGTTTTCATTATTTAACTGTGTTTTTAAAAATATTTAATTTTTTTAATTTTAAATTATTATTTTTATATTTTTTTATTGTTTTGATGTTAATAATAAATTTTAAAAAATATAAATTTTTTAAATATTCTTATATAAAAAAAATTTTTAAAAAAATTACTATCATCTCAAACAAACAAATAAAAAAATAAAAGAAAATAAGTCGGAGGAGTTAACAGTGCATAAGACGAACGAGGGAAAACGTGAGCTAAATTGAAAAGAAAAAATGTACAGTGACCGAAGTGCAAAATAATAAAAATCTCAAGGACTAAGAGTGAAAGAATGGGCTGTGAACAGTATACGAAGGGAGCTACAAGGCAACGAGCTATCAACAATGAAAAACATGTCTGTTTTAGTTTATTTGTTAATGTTAATTCCTTGGACTTGGGCTCTGCTGTTATTTGCAATGGAGAGATTTTACATTGGGCCAGATAGAACAAGGCTATCCTGTAAAGTGATCCCATGGCTTTGGGCTCTGAAACACCTCTCTCCTGGGGTGTCAATGGCAGTCTTCTTATGAAATCTGGTAGTTTTGTTTGATGTTTACCAGAAAACAGAAACGGATAAGAGAGGAGGGAAAACAACAGTCACTCAAGAATGGCATCATTAGCAACATCAATACTCGTGTACTCTACTCCTGTTAGAATCAAAACTAGTTCAAAGCCAAGGTCAAGTTCAAGAACTTGCAAGAAAACAGTCCCTTTCCTTGTTACTAGAGCAGACAGTTCTTCTCTTCTCCTCCATGCAGCTAAGCACACTGTATGATTATCATCCCTCATTTTTTTTTCCCTTCGAGGAGCATGCAAGTTTTCCAAAAAAGTTATACTCTTTATGCTCTTTTCTTCATCATTGAATGTATGAGTTCAATACCGAGAAATTAGTTTCTATTCTAGCTTTGACCTGGGATTGCATTTTTTATACGTTTCTTGATCTCAAGTGTGGATTTCTTGAAATTGGTTTGATTGGGATTTGTGTTAGGACTTTTGCGTTACAATCTAGAGTCTAAGAATCAACAAGAGACTGAGAAAAGAATTGATAATTCACCTGCATTGTTTGTGATTTTCCATGCAAATGTTATCTGGGGTGAATTTACAGGCAAATTCGTTGCCATGTTGATTTTCTAGGTTGATAAACACATACAAAGTGGCATGGTTGTTGGTTTAGGGTCTGGACAGGCTTCTGGTATGGCTATACAGTATCTGGGTCGGCTACTCCGCACTGGGGCTTTAAAAGATATAGTTGGAGTACCCATGTGAGTTCATATTCCCAATTTCCTGACATTATCAATGATGGCATTGTCTTTTTCACCATTCAAATAGGTTTCTGTGCTGCTTGATGAATCTATATGATCGCCTTTTTAATGTATACTCGAAGATTAGAGAGCAGAGTTCAATTCCTACCAACTTGTCTTAGTTTCGTCTTCTTCTTTTTTTCTTTTGAAGAAAATTTATCATGACTCAATCTCATAGATAGATAGTATGCTATATACATATATATATATTCCTGTGCGGCCTTGCCTTCAGTCTTTATTTGTGCTCGAGTCTCGTTATTGTAGATGATAGCTCACTTATACAGTTATACATCTGTTGTGTTCGGCTTTCACTATCTTTTAAAGATTTTGCAGTAGTCCTATCCATTCTTTTGCTAGAATGTAGATCTTCTTTTCATTTGCTTCCAGGTCTGTAACAAGTGCAAGTGAAGCAGCAAGGGCTGGCATCCCATTGGACGTATACCAAGATAGTTCTCAAGTGCGATGAAGTTCTGATCATTTATCAAAAATTCCTTCTTATTGATATTTCTCTAGTTCAGTAGAATTTTTATACATTTGCAAGTGAAAATCATGAAATAATAGCCTGGACAGGAAGATTTGAAAACTTTCTAGAATCAGATTAGGTTGTGTTGTCAGAAGTTGATAGATATGAGAAGAAAATTTCTATTGAGAAGCAAGAAAGGAAAACAAATCCCTTTAAGAATTTGTACTCTAGTTATAGCAACACTGTCAGTGGTTCGTCGAGTCAAGTGGTTCTAATCTGTAACCAAAAGGGAGACTTGAGTGGCTGCTTATGATAAAAATCTATCTACGCAGATGTGGTGACTTTGGTCTAGCCACGATTGCATGGAGTCACTTGCTTAGCATGCCCCTACCTTTGGGTTAAAGGGTTCCTCATCCATCATGGGTGGGTAGATCAACAATTTGTAGTCGCTCTTTTGCCTTCCATAGTTTTGACTGTTCAAATATCAGAAATCTTGGACCTTAGTCTTGTGTCACGTTCAAGTTGCTGTTTTGTAGATTGATTTTGCATTTGATGATGCTGATATTATAGAAGAAGAAACACTTGTTGCAATCATTGGACGTCAGAAATCACAAAGCGACGAGTCCATCATTCAAGAGAAGGTAAGTCTAGCTTTTGATACCATAGGCATCTGATAGTAAGTTTTCTAAACCATTTGTGGATAAATCAATAATCAAATGCATCTACTGAGAAATTGTTCTGAATTGATATCTCAAAGTTGGTGTCTCGGTATCAAATTCTGACTGATTAGCTTTCCTCCTCCTTATCTCTTGCAGTCAATACTCAAAGCAGCCAATAAGCTCGTATTCATGATTACAGAAAACCAGTACATGGGAGATCTGGAAGGTTCTATTCCAGTTTTGGTTCAAGCTGTAAGCCATAACGATTCTCATACATGTGAAGCATTAACTGCTGCAACAGGAGATGGATGACCTGACTAACACTTGCATCTATATTTCAGCTCAACTGGATGGAAACTGCTGAAGAGATTGATGACCTATTTTTAGGTGAAGCAGAGGTATGAACTTCACAACATACAACTCAGTGCCACTAAGTTGATTACCTATCAATTAATGGCTAAAAGATTAGAATAGAAGGCCATTTCTTCAAGTAGCAGAAAATTTTACTTTCCATGTAAAAACCTGAATTAGGGAAGCATAATTGGGGAATAATATCACCTGGACAATAAGCAGTGGTCTATACCATGGTAGAAAGCATGCATTCTATTTACTAATCTCAGTACCTTCTGATGTAATCTAATGAGAAATTTTGGTTCTCAATTATGTTCCTGCCTAAGGAGGATCGTTGCCACAAACAGTTTTAGGCTATACCAAACAGGCTCTCTTAACTCTCAATACTTCTGATGAAATGATTTTTATTGAACCCTTCCTAGATGAAACAACTGCTGATTTGAACAAACTAAATCATGCAATAAGGGTTCTTGAAATATGGAGTTGTGATTAGTAGCTTCATTCATACTGTAATGCCCAACTATCACCTTCCTCCTTTTGCTTGGCATTCAAAGGTATGGAGGAGATCATCGATAGGACAAGCTGGTCCAATGGGGGGCGATTTCCCTTTCATTACAAGAGAAGGTCACAACGTTCTTGATGTCATCTTCACATCTCCAATACAAAGTCTTGGTAGGTCTATAATCATGAGTTCTTCTCATTCTAATCTCTGTCCATGCATTAAGTTACTCTTTTCCACGACCGCACACTAATCCTAATCTGCAGCTGAAGTAGCTGAAAGTCTTGATAAAGTTGATGGCGTTGTTGATCATGGAGTTATTTCCAAGTTCCCGTTAGTTCTCTTCTTGTCTCCCTCCAAACTCTTACCTGTTTCCTTATATTTGTTTACTTGTGTACAAGGTTGTAACAACGCAGTTTAAAGCAAAATCATGCCAAATTTTTCACAGCATCCACTGTGGAAGAGTAGATCTGTCTTATTAAACCTGGCCCGGCCTGGTGAGTCAACTTGATGACCCGCCGACCTGGGCTACGTTCCAAATTAAATTGGATGGGAATTGACCTGGCATGCCCAATTAATCCAATCAAAACCTGGTTTGACGTTCTTCCAAACCATCTTTGTTTTAACTTATTAAAAACTAAAAACGAAGTTTTGATTTGGCTCGGGTCAAATCCGATCAACATGCTCCGCATGTAATGGATGCCTTGGTCAGGGTATAATAACTTTGGGGCAGACTACATCACATTTTTTGAACTTCTCATGTACAAACTTTTGTTTTTATGGTTGCTTTCCTCAAACATGTGTTTTCAACTGATAACTATGGGACTTGTCTTGTTGCAGATGCACTGTTGTGATTGCTGCTGAAAGTGGAGGTCTGAACATTGTTCATAGATAGTCTCCTAGTGTGGGATATGATTCTTGAGTCTGCTTTGTACAGAAAATTGAGCAAAGAACAAAAAAAAAAGTGAAATTTATACATCCTGTTTTTGGACCAAGGTTTAACTGTATTTAAGGTAAGGTTTAAGCTGATATGTGCCACAAGATTCTTCTTTTGTTTAAAGCCAGTATTTAGTATATTTGAATTTAATCTAAACTATTATTTTTCAGTTAATGGCCCCAAGACTTTCCCCAACGGTTATCCAAACCAAATCTCGGGTTTGTTAGGTCAGCTTATATATTATATATTAGCAAACTAAATATATATTTATTTTAAAATAGTATTATTTTAAATTGTTTTAATAACTCAAAAAATATTTTAAATAAATAAAATTTTTAAAATTAAATTATCAAGCCCGTAAATTTAACAATGATAAAAAAAACTTATTTTTTAAAAACAACACATTTAATTGTGTGAACATTATTAATAAATATATTTGCTTATTGGATCAGATGTCATTCCCCTGTCATAAATGAGCCTAATTCTCAAGTAAATTTTCTTAGAATCTTCAAATATAATTATTATATTTAAAAAAAATATTCATACAGGTTGACTTTAACCTCCATCAACCACATGGCAAGTCACGGTGAGGGAATAAACATATTACCTAGAAGGTGCGTATGAACCCTCCCACTTGAATTTTAAGTGCATACTGTCCAAGAAAACAGTGCGTCCCGCTACAGCTCACCACGGGACTCGGTCAAATTATCAGCTCATCAAATTAACATGGGACTCGGTCCTAATTCACACCTACTCTCATAATTAAATTATTATTAACCATTGAGGTAGTAAGCAGTTATAAGAATTTAAAATTAAAAAGTTTGTTTTTTATATGATTTTATGTTGGATTTCTTTAATTATTTATATAATAATTATTAAAAATTTATATGGTTATTAATTTTAGAATTTATGAAATTAAACATGTGCGTGAGATTGAATATCTAAATTAAACTAAAAAAATTATTATATATTATAAACCTTCTAATTCCAAGGATACATCTAATATATGCTTAGTTTTTAAAAAATTTAAGGTCATCATTCAAAGGAATTCATTAAAAAAAATTAATACATCAAGTTTTGGACAGTATTTGTTATTATAATAATAAAAAATTTTAAAATTTATTTTTTTATATCAAAATAATTTAAAAATATAAAAAAAATATTTTTAAATTTAAATTTTAGTGAAATATTATCTATATCATGTTCTTAAATGAGATATTGATTTACATACGAGCTACTAGTCTAAGATTGCATCCCAATATTTAACGTGTGTGTAATTCAATTATGTTCCTATTAAAAGTTTAATCATTACACTTTGGTCTATATTTTTCACTTTGTATGTATTATTACCCTGGCTTGTTTCTCACATCGGCCCCTCCATCATTTCACTACACCTCCGTCACTGTTTTGAATCGTTAATTTATTTTTATGGGGAAAAAACAAAATTTCAAGCAAGAATTATATTCAAAGATAGTGAATTGGAAATCACTCAGCATTTTAAATGTTATCAGTTCTTCTTGTGGCTCAAAACAAAAAAAAAAAAAGAAAAAGAAATGGAAATAACTCCACTGCCTGTTTGCATAGACATACCTTTATCAATAGAATACATATTGAGGGAGAGATCAGGGCTCTGTTCATGAGTTGTGTGAATTAGCTCAGATTATTCTATATTAATTCTATTCTAAATAGTATAATTTAAAGATTTTAAATAAAATTAGATGTTTTAAAAAAAAATAAAAATAAATTAAATTTTAATTAGATCACTTAAAACATGAGTTAACTCACTAAATTGATAATACACGATAAAATTAATAAATTGATAAGATTAATAAGTTGTTATGTTAATTCATCGAGTCGAATTAGATTTAATGACATTATATATAATTAATTCAAGTATTTGTAGATTTACATTAAAAAAAAATTAGCAAGATTTATATATTTATTTATTAGATACGAGATACTGGAAACCATATTGTAGATAAAAAAAAAAAGTTATCAATTGAGCTATAAATAACTATAATTTAGGTGGTAAGTGAAAAAAATTAATCTAATCAATATGTGATTTAGGTATTAAGTGAAAAAAAAAAATCTAAACAATCTGTGAATTGGGATTTAAAATCCTGATTGAAGCCGTTTTTGTATCAGAGTTTCATTAAAATTTAATTTTAATTTTAAATTTATTTTTTTTTAAATTACTTTAACATAGTAATATTAAAAATAATTTAAAAATAAAATAAAAAAATACATTAAAAATAATTACTATCAACATCTCAGCAGCGCTCCTTTTCAAAGAAAGTACAAACGTGAAACATTAAAGGGGGTGGAGGGGACAGCACTTATAGACTTTACAGACTCCTCCCGGATCCCATGTTAGATTGTGCCTGCTCTGTCTTTTCTTTTTTTAATCTTCTTTTTGGAATGCTGCTGGCCATAGAAAAAAAACAAAGCTAATTATTTCTGGTTAATTAAATTTTATTATGTCATAGAACATAAGATAAAGGAAATGGAGTACATGTATTTCATGTTCGAATTTTGCCCTAGCTTGTCTCATAAAACAGAAAAGAGGGAAACAAAATCTTATTATATTTAGTTGATATCTCAAGATAAATAATAAAAGAAACAAAAGCTAAGATGTAAAATGAATTTATTTCTGGATTGTTTTGAAATAAATTTTGATATTTCTATTATCTTCATCTTTTATATCTCAAAACAGTAATTAATTAAACATTACTCCATAAATCTTTGAAAAAGAATCCTCCTTTCCTGTGTCTTTCCCTTGCATAAACTGAAGCTAGGACCCTTGTTTTTCTCTCAATTTTTATGAACTCCATTAAGCTAAATTAGAGTCTCTTAATAGAGAAAAAAAATATATTTTCTTCATCCATTACACAGGGATTAAGATCACTTTGCCCTTTTCTTTTAATTTCCATATCCATCCTGGTTTTTTTTTTTTGTGCTTCACGTGCTATTTAATAACTTTAAAATTATATTTAGGGATTATTTTTCTTCATGTTCATGTTGCTTTAGCCATTTTATGTTATTCCCGGTTCGAGCTATCATCTCTGGTTTGATTCTTAGTTAAAATTCCTACGCAATCCCTAGAATAAAAAAGGGAATAAAGTTTACATGGCAGGCAGATTATCCAAAGTTGAGATTCAAAATCTTTTCACATGAACTGATTTTTTAGATCTCTTTCATGCTGGTTTCAAAATACATCAGCATGTTGAAGTTAGTCTAGTATATATCTCCAGAAAGTCTTTCCAGTTTTGATTGCAAGAACAAAAATGGAGGAAGGAATAATCACTCATATATATGAATTCCCAAAAAAAAATGAGAGGAAATATATGATTTGGCTATAGGTTTTTGTCTGTCCAAAGTATTTTCCAACGCAGAAACACATGATAAAAAGCATAGTATTGATACCTATATATTGGGTTTAGAATATTCTTTGATTACATGTGATCAAATCCAAGTATTTAAAACCTTTTTAATCTTATTTTAACATATGATCATTAACATCATGATGAGCTAATGTTTTGTTTTTTTAGAATATAATTAACCAATATATTAACAGATCAATTACGATAAGTTTAATGATAAGCAGATAGTTCATGCTAGATATAAATTAAGCAATAAAAAGGATGATCAAGACTATAATTTTTTAAATAAAGTTGTCATTTTTATAATGTCTAGTTGCATGTATCAAATACTTTGTATACATTGATAATAAAATAGATAATTATGAAATTAAATAAATAGATTAGATCTCGAGTCTCAAAGGTTACTAAATTAATATTAATATATTACGTCTGCGTGGGGTAATAACTATATGCCAAGTTTATTACTTTTGTCCTTTTTCTTGTAGATCTCAGTTACTTCATTATATTATGGTTCACGTTTGACTACTAGATTATTGGCAGGCAGACACTGCGATTTTAGACCAGCACCACACTACTCATCTTTGCCTATATGAACCCACCATCCCGTCCTCTGTAAGCTCAAATCTTCACAAGCTGCTCCCAAAACTATCGAACAGATTCTTTAGCATAAAAAATAGTCATGGGGGTAATATGTTTATTGCTGTCCATGGTTCTTTTGGTCCTAGCACTAGCTATTAGCATCTTTGCTTTCAAGCACTCATCCCACAGTGCCAAGAACCTGCCACCAGGGAGCTTAGGATGGCCTATCTTCGGCGAAACGCTTGATTTCTTGTTTGGTAAGCCTGAAAAGTTTGTTTCCGACAGGATGAAGAGGTACTCTTCTGATATCTTCAAGACTAAGATTCTTGGAGAGGAGACTGCTGTCATATGTGGCCCCAGGGGACACAAATTCCTTTTCTCCAATGAGCTGAAGCTCTTCACTGCCTTTCGACCTCATGCGATGCAAAAGATCTTTCGTTCCTATCAAGCTGCTGCTCCTGCTCAAATTCCACGCGAAGCTGAGTCGAAAATATTAAGGTCGCCAGGGTTCTTGAAGCCTGAGGCATTGGTCAGGTACTTGGGGAAAATGGACTCTATCACACAGCTGCATATGCAGACTTACTGGGAAGGAAAGGATGAAGTCAAGGCCTTTGCTCTTGCTAAGACGCTGACTCTGTCTCTTGCGTGTCGCTTTTTCTTGGGCTCGGATGATCCTGAAAGTATAGCTAGGCTTGTCAGCAATTTCGATGATACGACCTTGGGGATGCATTCCATTCCTTTAAATGTCTATGGAACAACTTTTTACAGAGCTAACAAGGCTGCAGCTGCAATCCGCAAGGAACTACGAATAATAATCGATGAGAAAAGGGCTGCTATGTCCAAAGGAGCACAGGTGCAGGATATACTAAGCCACATGATCTTGGCCACTGACCCTTCAGGCAAACACATGGCAGAGGCTGAAATTGCTGACAAGATCATGGGTTTACTAGTTGCAGGATATAGTACAGTGGCTACTGCTATGACTTTCTTTATGAAAAATGTTGGAGAGAGGCCTGATATTTATGCTAAGATCCTAGCTGGTAAAGAAATCATTCTCTCCTGTTTTTGATGATTTTGAGTATCAACTCACACACACACGCATATGACTGCCATGTTACTGATCTTATCAATGGCCTGTGTTCTTGAAAACCAGAGCAAATAGAGGTTGCGGCAGATAAAAAGGCTGGAGAGCTGCTAGGTTGGGATGACATTCAGAAGATGAAATACTCATGGAATGTAATGTATGAAGTGATGAGGCTCACACCCCCACTCCAGGGAACTTTCAGAGAGGCCCTAACTGACTTTACTTATGCAGGATACACCATTCCAAAGGGATGGAAAGTATGTGATAGTTTTTGTTCAAGTCCACAATTGTCTGCACTGCTTTACACATCATGCTTTCCACTAACTCTTGATTTGCTCTACATTTGCAGATATACTGGTCTGTTAGCACGACAAACAAGGATCCACAGTACTTCCCAGATCCTGAGAAATTTGACCCATCGAGATACGACGATGAAAAGGCTTTTCCTCCGTTCACATTTGTGCCTTTTGGAGGTGGCCCTAGAATGTGCCCTGGAAAAGAGTATGCTCGACTAGCTATTCTGACTTTTGTTCACAATGTGGTGAAGAGGTTCAGGTGGGAGGTAGCATTTCCTGCGGAAAAGATCGCTGGTGACATGATGCCGACCCCTGAAAAGGGACTTCCAATTCGCCTTCAGTCGCGCCAAGCCGACAGGCTGGCTTCCTTTTAACCATTACCTTTCTCTACTGTCAAGATTGTAGCTTTCCACCCATAGACCATGTCACTTTCTTAGTTTCTCGCAAGACCCGGACTCCAGCACCATTTAGTTTATAGAAGGGGTTTGGAAGTGTGGTGATTGTTGTTTTTGAAGTTTTTGTTATATTAAAATATTTTTTTATTTTTAAAAATAAATTTAAAATAAACATTTTTAAAACAAATTTTGCTAAACGCAACACCAGGGCTGGACAAGGGAGGCAGCCAAGATTTAACTATTTTTTATTCTTGAATAAAAAACCCTAAAAACTGTCATTTTACTAAAAACCAAAAGACTGAGTTTTTCTATAGACCTGATTGAGCTATATCCCAAGTCTGACTTTATTGCATGTGTACAAAATTTTCTTTGTACAGCTTCATGTGCACATCGGACAGAGGGCCTGTTAACTTCATGGTTCCAACGTAAAACGAGAATAGAACTGCTTCAAATAGGTTGCTGGATTTTAAGATCTCTACAATTGAAAAGGAGAAAAAGTACGAGGAAAATACATACAGCGCCTGTGAATTACGAGTGGATTACAAACAAGTCCATTATAATCTAAATTTTTTGGTTCCAGGTCCTGCCATCCAAAGTTTAACTTGGCATTCACGTAGTGGGAGGGAGAGGAAGTCCATTATAATCTAAATTTTTTGGTTCCAGGTCCAGCCATCCAAAGTTTAACTCGGCATTCACTTAGTGGGAGGGAGAAGAGCTGAAAACAGGGCTAACTCGCATGCAGAGAGCCTGACACTAATAGAAGCACATAACAAAGTGCCTACAAAATTTAATAGCACAGAGACACCACCAAACATCCAAATATATCACTTCAAGTCTCAATATACTCTAGGCAAGAAATTGTCAATGCCACATTTCCACAGCATCTTTTTTTCAATGGACATCAGGCGATCAGCTTCATGTAGCTTGAGCACATGCATCAAGCACCCAAAATCGCAAACACTATATGATGACTCATTTAGTTGAAGGCCTGCACTGCCCCAAGTTTGTTTCGTTTAATGATCAGATTTGCTAATATAACTTTTCCTCCTGATAGTGGATACTCTGCTAGAATAACATATTGTGATTTAAAATCGACCAAATCCTACCCTAGAATATAAGAGAGATACACAGTAGTTGAAGTCACTTGCAAAGTTGAAATGAGTTCAGAACAAATCAACAAGAAACCTTCACGACAGCACTTGAAATAACCTTCTTCTACAAATTCCATCTGAAAACGTTCAAGGCACAAACGACCTGCAAGAGAAAGATGATCAAAATGAGCTTTCCAGGACAAGCTTGGGGTAAAGTGCAATGGAATGCAATCTTACAATTGAGATATGCTGACAAAGTGCTATCTTTTAGTGGCGAGACCGAGTAGGAAAAACATCGAACACTAGAATTAGTTTTAGCCACGTTTGTGTTTCCTAAAATACTAAGTGAACCTGAATGTGACATGCTGGGTACCTACTAAAATGACAAAAGACCCATTCAAACCAACCCCTCCTGGAATTGGGATGATCAATGGATGATTAATAAATGCTTCAAGTTTGTTGGAATCTAAGGGTATATAGAACTTATATTTTAAAATCATGCACTTAGTGGCAGCTACAAAGTGGATTATGACTCAATGGCGCCACCACACAATGTGGTATGGGCCAGTGTTAATGGGGTCAAATATTCCCTTGTCAGTACACAATCCATATTCCACAGGAACAATGATGACAGGGAGCATTATGTATTCCCACCATCTCTAACGATATAGACATAAATTAAGAATCTAATACATCTGTACATACAAGTGCACTTTCATTTGAAAGCCTAACAGACACAACCACTTTAAACTCATAGTTCAGCAGCATAACTAACAAATAAAAGGCTTTAGTGCCTGTTTGGGATGCGGTTCAACATGCTTTTCATGAAAATTTGAAAAACAAAATTGGCTTCAAATTAATTTTTTTGTGTTTTTGGATTGTTTTGATGTGCTAATGTCAAAAATAAATTTTAAAAAATAATAATAAAATATTATTTCAATAAATTTCTGGGCAAAAAACACTTTGAAAAACAACCACTACCACACTCTCAAACACCCCTAAGATTAGTAAAAGAACCACATTCTACTAGGTTAAAAAGCATATGCCAAACTCATAACTATCAAGATCAAACATCAAGTTGGTGAACATGCAGACACTTGGAATAACAAACCTGGTAATAAATCAATTGATAACAGAAAACTCCTAACAATGCACAAAACACATTAGGGGTGAAAAATTAGAATGCCTGGTCACAATTTGAATAACTGTTTACTCATTCATCAACTAAAAAGAAGTAAGCAACTGCTCAGCAAGTTTGGGAACTACAGTTACTATAAGAGCAACAAGCTCAGTGTTTCAGAATTCCTCCCAAACCAAGATCTTAGACCAAGACCTAAACTTCAGCAGCATGGAAAACTGAAATAGGATCATAACTAAAAAATATTTATAGCTAGATAGCTTCCTCATACATGCAATTTTTATTTTTATTTTTATTTTGCTTGCCAGTTAAATTCAAGTTTCAAAATTAATTACATATCCAAATGATCAATGCACATCAGAATAGAAAAACTAAAAATCTATGACTAAGTTTATGTTTTCAACAATTCTGTTTTCATTGAAACTATAAACCCAAATCCTGTCACCCAGTTAGTAACATATTTCAATACAAAACAATCAAAATATCTGATGATAGATGATACCAGTTATTGAACATATTATTAAATGGCAGAAATAGAAGACACAAGGTGCTGATAAATAAATATATTCCATCAATGTAATTAAACAAACTCAATCCTATCAACTTCGTGTAAATCTCCAGGTCTAAGAGATTGAAAAGTAAGTAGACATTCAAAATCCATTAATCAAACATCAAGGAGGCATACCGAATCACTATTGCTGCTGATTCTGCTGCTGTTGGGAATTGGGAGGAGGTGGCATACCCGGACGAGGGGGTCCAAAAACAGGAACATGACCACCAGGTGGAAGTGGCATCCCAGGACGGGGTGGAGGTGGTGCTGGCATTCCAGGTCTTGGTGGAGCAGGTGGTCCTCTCATCATTTGTACCTGTGGCTGTGGTGGCCCTCCCATTGGTCTCTGGGCAAACTGTGGTGGCATCGGGAAACCCTGTGGGGGCCTAGCAGCAAATTGAGGTGGACCTGGTGGAGGTGGACCCCGGCCCATTGGTGGACCCTGGCCAGGATATGGCATAGGAGGCATCTGACCAGGTGGTCGGACAATAGGTGCACCACCAGTTGGCAGACCACTTGCTGCAGGGTAGGTCATGGGTGGAGCAGAAAGTTGAGGACGAGAGAGTTGTGGCTGCATCATGCCAGGGGAAGGACCACCAACACCACGGACAGGACCTGCTAGGCCAGGCTGGGCCTGAACAAGAGGAGCAGTAGGAATTCCACGGCCAGCAGCACGACCAAGACCAGGACCAGCGACAGCTGCAGCAGAGACAGCCTTGGCACGAGACTCTTCAGGAGGTGGAGGGCCCTCAACAGTCATAGAGATGACCTCTTCACCGCGAAGGAGAACAAGGCCAAGAGTACGGCGGTCCTCACGCTCCTCATTATTCTTCTTGCCCTTTGCCGGTGGGAGCTTACGGAACTCCTCACAATCACCGAGTACAAGGTTCATGTGGCGATCAAAAGCCATGAATTTCCCTACCAGCTGCCGGCCATCTTGGATGGTAACACGCATCCGATAGTTGATATATTGGAGCATCTTCGAACTCTTTGACATCGACATTTTTGCAATCTACAGTTTCTTCAGCAAAATGTCTTTATATATCCAAATACTGCTTGCATTAGTTTAAAAAGTATCAACAGCTCTGGTCTGAACACAAATCGCCAAATCCAAAAGTAAGATCCTTAAAAGCCACCTCCAAACACAACCATATTGCATCAAGAACAAGATATGACCAGAGAAGCAAAAGAAACCCTCTTTCAGTTTTACAGAGATTCATTAACTGAAACCACACACCTATCATTCTTAGCTAAATACAAAAATCCAGATAATTAGTTAATTAATTTGACACGATAGTACTGCTATTATTTCATTTTTCTTCACGAAAACCCATCCTTTTGTCTCTTCAAACATCTAATTACTTTAACACATTGGAAAAAAAAAAAAAAAAGGTTTCTCATATTACTTATCCTACTCTTAGATTCCAAACTTCAAGCACCAAAAATATAAAAATTCACTACAACTACCATTCCAATCCACCCATCATCCAAAAAACGAAAAAAAACATCAAATAAAACAGAAAAAATAAACCTAAAAAACCCAGATTTCAGCAAAACCAAATCTGGGTTTCATTTTCCACTTATCCATTACATAAAACAACAAAATCCCATCCCGTAAAACAAGAAATACGATCATAAAACCCCAAAAACAAGCTAAACAATGCACAAACAACAGGGCGTCAAAAATCGAAACTTCTGCTGGAAAATAATATCAGAAAAAAACCAAAAGTAAACGGCGAACCTGAAAAGTATGGCTCTTTACAGGATCCCTCTTGGAAGTTGTAAGCCTCTTTTTCAAGGTTTCGGTTTTCGGGTACTGAGAGATGGAATCAGTAAGAATTAGGGTTTACGCGAGTGAAGAGTGGGGCTTTTCGTTTTGGTTTGAAAGAGAGAGAGGGAGGGAGGGGGTTTAATTAGAACACGCACGCAGGGGTAAAATGGTCAAGTAGAATAAGAATGGATTGGGTGTAGTCCAGGTATATTCTTTTAGAGTTGATAGCCGATTGATCATAAACACAAATAGACTTTAGTATGGACCACAATTTAGCAGAACCGTCTATCTGAGCTCACTTTACCATATGATCTTTTTAAAATAATTATTTTGCTTGATGATAAATGTTGAATAGGATAATAGAATTATTATTAAGTAATATTCTAAAAGAGAAAGCATGTAATTTTTTTATATTTTTTTTTGTTTTGCTTTTCTATTTTTATTTTTTTATATTTTTTTTCAAGATTGTCTTTTTTTTCTTTTTTTATTTTTCCTTACATTGTTTTTTCATTTTTTTCATTTTTGGTTTTACATAATTTTCTTTTTCCTAGATTATCTTCTTCTTTTTTATTTTTTTTTGTTTTTGTGTTTTTTAAATTATCTTTGTTAAATTTTTTAATATTAAACTAATTAAGAATTTAGTTATGTAGTTTTTCTTTAAAATATTATGAATTATTACAATGTTTGTCTACGTATCTTTTCTTTCTTTCTTTTTATGGATTTTTTTTCTAAAATAGTCTTTGTAAATTTTATCTTTTTTATATTGAATTGGTTGAGAATTTAGTTTTAAATTTTTCAACATATTGTTTTTTCATTTTTTTTCTTTTTTTGTGTCTTGTTTTTCAGAATTGTTTTTGATGTTTTTTTTTTTAAATATTGAGTTGATTGAGAATTTAAATTTATAATTTTTTTCTTTAAAACATCGTGGATTACTACAGTGTTTTTTCAAGTGATTTTTTATGATTTTTTATTTTTTTTCCAGAATTATCTTTGTCAATTTTAGTTTTTTCATATTGAGTTGGTTGAGAATTTAGCTTCATAGTTTTTTTTTCTTTAAAATACTATGAATTGCTATAGTGTTCCCCCACATGATTTTTTAATTACTTTTTTTAAAATTATCTTTATCGATTTTATTATTTTTAATATTAAACTAGTTGAGAATTACAATTGTAAATTTTCTCATGAAACACTATATATTGATACAGTATTTCCCGGTATGTTTTTTTCCTTTTTCTTTTTTAGTTATGATTTTTTCTAAAATTATCTTTATCAATTTTATTTTTTTTAATATCAAGCTCTTTGAGAATTTATTTTTGTAGTTTAAAAAAAAAACAAAATATTGTGGATTGCAACAAATTTTCTCCATATAATTTTTTTATGATTTTTTCCACAAACTCATAAAAACACACAAGCATACCATCTAATAAATAAAGCTAAAACATGTGATATTTTTACTATTATAAAAATATTGTCCACTCTCTTATATTTTTACTATTGATTAAAATAATATAAATTTTGAAAATTTTTAATGTAGTACTCGAATGTTTTTTTTTTTGCACAATTAAACAAAATTAGAGCTCAATTGCGTATATTTGTTTTTTTGTAAGTGAGGGTTGAATTGAAAGAAAAGGGACTAAAGTGAAAAAAAAATAACATAGGTGGTGGATTGAAACTTTTGGTACAAAATTTCTTTGAGCCCCTTATTTTTTTGTAGTTATTAGGGACCGGTTTCTTAAATTTATAAATTTTGATACTGCACTTCACTTTACTCATTTTTAATACTTTTTTAATTGAAGGAAAGATAAGAGATGGTTGAATTCCAACTTAAAACGAGAAAGTGTTTGTTGGTGAAAAGTCCAACCACCAAAACAATCATTTTTTTTTTATTAAATAGTTTCATATGATGAAAAGAGTTGAGATTATATTTTTTTTATATTTTAAAAACACCTAAAAAGTCATATTCGAGCTTAGGAAGTTTTTTTGTTTTAAGTGGATTTCAAATTTTAGGATAATTTTTGTGTTTTTCATGGACATGAATTAGTTTAGTAATGTCTCTAAGGTCTTTTCTAAGTGTTTTAGGCCAACAATTCCTTGAAAAGAGTTTTTGGATAAAAAACAAATTATCCCACTTTTCTAGCCATCACAGCGACTAAATTTTAGGAGTGAACAAATAACACATTATTTGTTTATCTACGTTATGCGTTATTTTTTTTTATGCATAGGGCACACGATATCTCATCCATCCCATTAAATTTCAAAAAAATATATAGGTTTGAGGTCGGGGCGCTACTTGATTGGGCCACACTCTAAGGTGTCGTTTGGTAATACGACAGGAACTAAGGTGCAGCCAAAACGCAAAAATTACATGTTTGGTTACGTTTAAAACGTGAGTTCAAAATGATAGGACCCACCCCTTAATGGCTGAACCTGTGGTTGGAAAAAAGTGGCCAATAGTTGCTGCTGACCACCAGCAACCCACCGACACTATAAAAAAAAAAGTTGTTGGATAATTGACACACCCCTGCTCTCCCATCAAAACTCCTCTGCAAATCAATTCAAACGGCTCCTTAAATATTATCCTCCCTACTCATTCATTGTCAAAAAATTCAAGGAATCCTATCTTGTCATTCGCAAGTTCCATAGCGTCAACGAGATTGTATACTCCGTTCACTGTTCACCATCCTTTCTTCCCACCTAGCAGATCCCTCCTCCATTTTTATCCTTTCTTGCTAAACTCCGGAGCTTGTGAGGTCGCTTCAAAATTACAGTGGTTGCCACTGTGTGTCCCTCCTCCCTGTCATTTAAAAACTAGGTGAGCTTACAAACACACACAGAGCAAAAAAATTATCTAATCTACTGTCAAAAATAATTGTCCCTTCTGTTTTTATACCCAAAACGACTTGTCATGCGCTTGATGTTGTAAATCTGCTTAATATAAAGGTATATTGCCATTTGTTTAATTTTGAAGTTCATCTGCAGCATGTTAAAATAATTTTTCCATTTGTATTTCTTCTCACAATGTGTTCGAGATTGTTGTTGTCATGCTTGCAGAGCCGATTTTTGTGAGAGGCAAAAGAACAAGGGGACGAGAAATTACTTGGACAAAAAGGAGACGGTTCTGCAGTAAAGAGTATGTTTTTTGTTAAAATTTTACGCCTCCCTAAAGATAATTATATATATGTATATATGTTTAGGTGTTGTGTATTGTTCTAGGTTACAATATTTATGAATATATTGTGCTGTAAGGATTGTGAATTAAGCACAACATTTTGCTTGCATAGATGCTAATATGGAAAAAAAAAAATTCAGTGTTGTGATATTAGGTTAATTGACCATCTATGTGTTTTAAAATTTTTGCAGAATTTGTTCTGATAATTGTGTTTAATTCGGATAATGTTGTTGCCATTTGAGTCAAATATGTGCTGCTTCATGTCTTTTATAGTATTTATGCCTGGATCCTATAGAATTTGTGAATAATTATTTCTTTAGTGATTTGAGAACTAAGAGGTGATGGTCACAGAAAAAAAAAATGTTTAGAATCTGTTTGATGTGTTTATGCTTTCGGCTGGAAACTAAGCTAACTGCTAATGAATTTTAATTACCTTAATGATGTATGAAGATATGCTGTATTGATGTGTGCTGTTTGTAGGACACATGCATATTGTATGGAATGGCTATAATTTTTATGGAATGGTAATCACTTGTAAGTGAACGGAGTATACTTCATACAGTATAATAAGTTCAAAAATAGCTAAAGACAAACAGCTTTGAATGTAATTATTCTTTATAGTACTGGTTGTAGTACACCATTGTATGTCATATACACTTCCTTCTAATATTACGCAAATGATTAGCATGTTATAAAAATTCATGATGTTTGCTTGCAAATATGTTATCCAAATAGGAATGGATAATTCAGAAACTATTAATAAAGCTGCCTGGAATAAAGAAATATTGCATGTCTTTTGTGACATTTGCATCAAGGCCATTGACATGGGAATAAGACCGAATACTCATTTCGACAAGGCCAATTGGAAATATTTGCAAACATCTTTCAAAGAAATAACTGATCACGCATTCACAAAGACACAATTGAAAAACAAATGGAATGGCTGTAAAAAGAATTGGAGGATATGGACGAAGCTCATTTCAGAAACTAGTGTGGGCTGGAGTGCAGAATTAGGAACAATTTTTGCAAGTGATGAATAGTGAAAAATAAAAATCCAAGTTATTTTACTTATTTTGCTGCTCTTTAATTTTTAATTTTTTTACTTATTTTGCTGCTCTTTAATTTTTAATTTTTAATTTTATTAAATTTCAGTTCAATAATTACTAAAATATTTAGGCAAGCTACATTAAATAATTTTAAATGTTCCGTGTAGAAAATAAAAAGTGCAAAAAAATTTAAACAAGCTAGCATCCAACGGTCTTTACTATTGAAGTTCGACAGAATGTTATGGAGCAATTATTCCCTAAACCCACGGATCGGATGCCTCTGCTTCCTGCAAAAATAATAATAAAGCCTGATCGCATACTGGTTCGTGGCTATGGTTCATAAATCTTGTAATCGAGGAAACCAAGAGACAAACATACTGGAGCAGACAGCAGTGTGAGAGTACGCGCAAATTTAGCACTAACAGAACCATTGACATGCAGAAACAGTACGCTTGTTGTGATAATATTAGGACAAAATCTATAAATCTGTTCATAGTTTTAATTTCATATCTAATGTTTTCTTTACACATGCATTTTGACTCGATTCTCTCATGCATTAATTCTTAATTATATATCTACTTACTGCTGCTAACATTGGAGAGTCAACTTGCTTTTTCAAGAAAAACAAACTTCAGACATCAAGTTCATATTCAAGCTCGCGTGACTAGACCAAAATCACAGCCCGTGAAAAACCTAACTTTTAAGTGAAGACTTTATCAATTGCTATTCGATCTTTTGAAGTGAAAATTATCTATCATGTTTTAGCTAGATTGGAACCAAAACCCCTATCCATTAACGGGTATTCTATGTTTTGCAAAGAAAGCTGGGACCATTGTTTTTATTCTAATTAGAGCACCAGCAATCATCAATATGCCATGTGTGTTGATGCTAAACAAGGCAAACAAACCTAGCTAGTGATGAGTAGGAATCAAACCCTAGAGAGAAATAATACATGGTGTTAGGAAACCTTAAGGAAATGTAGCCAGACTCTTTCTCCTTCTATATAAACATCTTATTCACCAAATCTTTCATTCAAAAAAATGTGTGAAACGGCAACTGCCACCTTTCACACTGTTTCCTTACTCAAAGAGAAGAGAAGTCATGAAGAAGATGAAGATGATGACATGCAAAAGCTGTTTAAGTTTCCTTTCATTCACATTAATGATATACCAGAAAGAAAAGTTCACGTTAGGGTTTCATTCTAATTATTCGTCATTGAACTTTCAGCCTTTTTGCTGAAGATAGCCTGAAGTAATTAATATCCCTGATCTTGTACTGATTTATCATTCCTTTGACATTGCATGACATCTTTTCCACATCAATAGCTTTTCTAGGTTGACGAGGATGAATGAAGCAGCGCAAGAAGGCTTCCATTTCCATTTGAATTAATTTTCACTTGTCAAAGTGAAAATTTCTGGTTCATGCAACGAGGCCTTATCCTTCTCTTTAATCCCTCTACTAGAGTCTTCAACTTCATTTCTCGGGTTTTCATGTTTGAGAGCTGTAGCTTAATTTCGCCATGGTTGTGGTTTGGTTATCATCAACCACAAGATGATAACAAGGTGATAATCAATCTTAAATCCATCTTTAAAGAGATGATGGTCCATGAAGTATGGTGTGAAGGAAATTATTTCAGTCAAATTCTTTCATTTTTAAACAACATTAGTTATAATTTGAAATCTTTTTTAATTTGAATTGATTTTAATATTAACTTGAATTAATTTAAATGATTAAGTAGGTTAGCTAAATTCTACTCAATTTAATCCAAATCTATCTAAATTAACACAATTTTTTTTAAGAAAAAATTAAATAATAATATTAAGAGAAAATAATAATAAATTCAGAGTAACATGCATATACCCGAACACCCTATCATTCTCCACCACTATCCATGTTAAGATCTAAAAAAATTAGCCCAAATAGGTAAATTGAAACACCCTTGGATTGGACCATTTGGGATCCCTTGGGCCATTCTCTACTCTGTTGAACCTCTACTATTGCATCAATCCAAGCCCCCCCAAAGATAAAATAAAATTCATGCCATTTTCTATGATGCTTCCTTGATATATAAGGATCGACAACAAAAACACTCCCGTATTCTTCCTCTCCAGATCTACCAGAAATCACAAATCATTTACGAGAAGGCAGAGACCCAAGAAGAAGAAGAAAATGGCAGGAGCACCAGATCATCTTTTCAATTTGCGCAACAATTTCTATTTAGGAGCATATCAAGCAGCAATCAACACCAGTGACCTTCCCAATCTCTCGCCTGACGACGCCGTTGAGCGTGACTCACTTGTTTATCGTTCTTACATTGCCCTTTCCAGCTACCAGGTTTAAAAATTCTTAATCTTTTGGTTTCTTTTTTGGATTTTTGATCTGGGTTTTTTATCTTGTTTGGGGAAAGTTGAGAACTTTTTGTGTTTGGCTGTGTGCAGCTTGTGATTCATGAGATTGATGATGCCGCTGCTACTCCACTTCAGGCTGTGAAATTGCTCGCTTTGTATCTCTCAAGCCCTGAAAACAAGGTCCCGTTCTGTTGGATCCGTTGTTGTTTTTTACCAAGTTTTTAAATTTTTTTGTGATCTGTTAATATTCTCGCATTATTGATTTGTTTTTCGTGCTGGTGAGTGAGATCTGTTTTTTGTTTGTGGGATTTTAGTTAAGAAAAGATTCTGTTTTTGGGCTCTTAATTTTAGGGAATTCAAGTGTTTAGAGTGTAATGTTGTTTTTGAGTTTTGGAGAATCGGTTTTGGGTCGAATGATCTGATTTTGCTTAGTTTGGTTCTGGTTATTATTTTGCAAGTTTATGTAAGAGTTGCTGATTAGTGCGTGCAATGTGGGATCCCGGTGGAGTTTCGAGTGATTTGATAAGAATCTGAATACGTGCAAATAATTGAGAGTGTATGCTCAATTTTTCAAGTTCTTAGATCTGCCCATTTGAAAGAATGAAAGAGACAGATAATAAAATTTCCATGGAAAATGTGGTGTGAATCTCACCATTGTGTTGGCTCGATGTATATTCTTATATGTTGATTCTTGTGTTTGCACATGTAGATCTAGAAAGGGAAGCTATGTGTTAATGATCTATGGATTCTTGGTGCTTGTAACATAAACTTTAAGATATACAAACCCAAATTGCTATGCTTATTTGAGAGTTGCTAAATAGCGTGTTAAAAATGCGGATTATCTTAGAGTTTAGGGTGATTTAAAATGAACCATTTGAGAACAGATGGTTGCTTTTTTTAAGACTGTACATCTTTGGTTTTGAGAAAATATAATCAAACTTTGTTATGGCAAATATTGTGAGAATCTTACACCTGTGTTAGTACAACATATATTCTTATATGTTGATTTTTGTGTGTTTGTGTGCATGCCTACTTGTTTGCATGTCTAGAAATTAGAAACAGAAGTTGAGTTTTAATGATTTGGTTATTTTATTGTATGTAAGGTGAAGTAAAAGAAATAAAGGTCAAGAATGTGTGAAGTCTGTCTTAGTGATTGCTTGTAAATTAAACAGGAATCCACGATTTCAAGCTTGAAAGAGTGGTTGGCTGATTCAGCTATTGCGAACAATGCTATCTTGAGGTTGATTGCTGGAATCATATTCATGCATGAGGAGGATTACAATGAGGCTCTGAAACACACTAATGCTGGAGGCACAATGGAACTGTGAGTTCAATTTGATGTAGAATTGATAAGCATATTATGCAACTAAACATACTTGCTCCCCCTGTTTAGAATGCTTAGCATTTTCTTGGTTCTTGTTCATTCATTAAAGTGTTGGTGCAGAAATGTTATTGATATTCTGGTGTATCTACATGCATATGTATGTTGCAGGAGTTGGTTTTGTTGGTTTTGTTATGGCACTTATCTGATTTCTTTTCATGTTCGAGTTAAATTGAAAATACCATGGACCAAATGATGGGACTTTTCACATACTTAGGCAAGGAAATCCCAGCAGATCATGAATTGCCACATCTGTATGCGCATGTCAATGAGATAAAACAAAATTCTTGCTGGGTTTGCCTTTTATTGGTTTTTAATCCTGATGCATGCTGTTTCTCCCTTTGCAGACATGCATTGAATGTCCAAATATTCCTCAAGATGCACAGGTCAGACTATGCAGAGAAACAGTTGAGGATCATGCAGCAGATTGATGAGGATCACACACTAACTCAACTTGCAACTGCATGGTTGAATCTGGCAGTTGTAAGTGCATCTTCTCTGTTTAGTTATAATTAGTTAGGTTTTAAGGAATGATGACATGCTGATATGCTGTTATATAAACCAGGGTGGTTCAAAGATACAGGAAGCATATCTCATCTTCCAAGATTTCTCTGAGAAGTACCCAATGACAGGGTTAATCTTGAATGGAAAAGCTGTTTGTTGCATGCACATGGGTAACTTTGATGAAGCTGAAACACTGTTGCTTGAAGCACTAAACAAGGCAAGTTTAAGACGAACCTTGTAATGTCTGCTGAGATCACGACTCACAACACCATGTTCAGTTTTCTGTAACATGACAAAACTGACAAACTGACTGACTGTTTATGAAATGTTAAATTAATACATGAATGCAGTGTGTAATTCATATAACTGACTGGGTTTTCCTTGGTACCTGCAACAGGATGCAAAGGATCCGGAGACACTAGCCAATTTGGTTGTATGCAGTCTTCACATTGGCAAATCCTCTTCACGTTATCTCAGGTTAGCTATCTCTTGCATGATCAGGTTTAACATCATTCCAACTTTTGTGTCGCATTAAAATAATTATTTTATGATCCAAATCACTTTGTCCTAAATGCTTTGCCAAAAAAAGAAATTAAAGTACGGGAAACAGGGCAAGCCAGGAAGTTTGTCAACATGTTTGTACTATTGTTAGGTCAGCACAAGACAATGATGTTAGGAGCTTATGCATTTTTTGAAAAAAGTTATTCAGTTTACCTTTGTTGTCACTTGTGATAACTGTCCCCTCGCACTAGCAAGGAATTGAGTTTTACTTTTTTGTTCATCCGAAACCAAAAGGGAGCATAGTGTCTTGCAGGGTGCGCTACCGCAGAAGGATATATATGAAAGAAAAACAGAATCGAAGAAGTTTTAATTCTGCGCTTTCAATTAATTGTTGGGACAACGTTGGGCATGCTGTGTGGTTCTTTATTTCAATGATGCTTGCCTCTTATCCATGCTGAAATAAAAGGGCGTAGAACCATTGCTTTTACATTCAGCTTCAAGAAGTTAGCCTTGCATAGCATTTGGCCTGCAGTTTTTATAAATTAGTTACCCAGTGCTCACCCCCAATTGCTTTTGCATCTTTTGGAACTTCTCTCCTATTTTCTATGACCATATCTACCCAGGTGTGCATAATCTTAGATATTTAAGAAAACAACAAATGTTTCATTCGGGCTATAACATGTTTTTTTTCCCAACGAGTTTTTCATCTGTTTAATGTCTCTCCAAGATCCATTTCGAGATTCTCTTGTTAGATCATATTAATGAAATTGCCCCGTGTTCTGCAGCCAACTGAAGCTTTCACATCCAGACCATGTTCTTGTTAAACGCGCATCATCTGCCGAAGACAACTTCGAAAGAGCAGTTCAGTCAGTTGCTTGATGTTTTGTGGTTTTGGCGGTAGTTAACAAGGTGAAAGCTGTTGCTTCACTTTTGTCACAGTTGTTTTTCGGGATTGTGCAAAACCTTTTATAAAGCCAAGAGATATATACAACTGAACCTGGAAAGTATGTTTTTGATGTAGAGCTCAAATCTACTTATTAGTGGTATTTGCCAAAGTCTTGTTTGATAAAGTTTGTTATTTTTGCTGCTGCATGTAATTGAAACTTGACAGTGCTCTTTTTCTTCTTCTTCTGATGTGGTCTTGTAATATGCCGTCGCATCCCTCTACACATTCATTTATTTAGTTCTTAGAAATTGGTTTCATTTTGAAAAGTGATTTTATTGAAAAATAAATTTTAAAAAATATTTATTTTTTTATGTTTGTTAGTATTAAAAAATATTTTTTAGTATTTGGTATGAGTTAGAAAATAAATTATTAAGATTTTTTTTTCATGAATAAAATTTACAAATTAAAAAGTTGAATTAGTATAAAATTAAAAAGAAAATCTAATTTTATGAATTATTTTAAATAAAATAAATAATAATTAATATAACATAAAGTTAAAAATTTAATAAATTATAATTATATATTTTGAATAAAATAAATAATAATAAAAAAATAATGATGAAGTTTGATAAAAAAAAAATTTTAATTAAAATAATAAATAATAATTATTAAATTAAATTAAATGTTAATGAATAAAATTTAAAAAATAAAATATATAATAATTAAAAATTTGATAATCAAATATAATATTTTTTATATATTTTTTATTTAAAATAAAAAAATATTTTTATAAAAAATTAAACTAGATTTTTTTTATGAAAAATATTTTTTTATTAACTAATTTTTTCAATAATAACTAAATACAAAAAAAAAATTAAAATATAATTTTAAAAAAACCATATTTCACAAAACAAACGAAGTTTTAGTTTCCATTTCGCCACGCGGGGCACGTCTTATGCGAAACGCAGTTTGCACCACAGGTCATCAATTGCAGCAGTGTTTCGACCAATATACATACGTTAATCAAAACCAAACCATTTGACCATGGAAATCTTTGCAAGAAGACCTTACAAAAATACAGGGACTTGACCTTGAACTTTCCATCAATATGGATGGAACTCATGCATTCATGGCTCAGAGAGAAAAACTCAAGCCATCACTGTTTCTTTCTTTCCTTCTTTTCTTTTCTTTTTTTGTTTATTGACGATTATTCAGCTTCTATTATTCTTCAGAATTAACATTTTATGGACTTTTATACAAGGTTTCCATAGTTGAAAATATGGATTGTGGAAAAACCATACCACATTAATGGAGGAAATTGATGCTGGTCTTTCCTTCAGGCCATTCGTCAGAAATTACTGATCTTTGAACGTTTGACAAACCTCGTATTAGTCCTGCAACCATGTAGAGCTTCTCGTTTCAATCCCTAACCACAGATCATATCATTCTACCTTTCTTCAACTGTATCTTTTTGTTAAAATAATTGGAGATGGTGATACGCATGCATGCTTGTGTTTCCTAATTAAACCTGTTTTCTAGAAATCGTGGGTGCAAAAATACCAAGTCATAGCTTGCAATTCAAGATAAGTTTAGGCAAATTGGAGCAATTTTATACTACCTAATGCTCTTGTGTTTTGAATGGGGGGGGGGGGGGGGATTCGGCATTGTCACATCTAAGATTTGGGCAAACTAGGGTCGATAAATATTAGGAAATAGAAGAATTTGATTGCATATCATATGAAAGGACTTGTATATTCCTAATTTGTAATAAAAATTGTGAAGATTCCTATAAATTGCTTCGCACAACATATTTCCCTGTGAGTTTCAATCGCGGGGTCTGAAATATTTAGTTATAGATAAATAGGAACTAACTGATTAGGAAACACTGAATCTAATGAGGGCTCGACTGATAAATTGATGATTGGATGACTATATCAAGAAACGTTTTATATATTCGGAGAACTAATTTGAGGTTTGCCCCAGAATTACTATCAAAGCATGTATGAAGCTGGGATCAGTGTTTTCAACCACCGTATTCACAAACTTGTATTGTTATGACCATAGCCAAAGCTTGCAAGAAGTTTCCTGTGAATCAACCAGAAGCCTAGCCAAAGAAACTTGACCTAGCAGAAACAAATGAAAAGGGAAATTTTTTATTATCCTGTAGATTATCGATAAGTATGCCTCTCATGGATGACTGATGAGGGGAAGAAAATTAAGCCATCATAATGTTATTTATTTCTTTTCTTGATTAACCATGTATAATCAAATCTGTTACTTGACGTGTATCAATATCTATTGTTTTAAAAATAATTAATAATATTACGGATAGAATATTTTATCGTTATTTAAATATCGATTTTATTAGTCAATACCAATAAAAATAATGAGATAATATTTATCAGTAAATATTTCTATAATTTACTATTAATATTGTTTATGGAAATTTGAATTTAACAATTTTCTGGTAGTAGAAGCTCCATTGATTATGATCATGATGGAACGATTAATAGCACAGCACCATGCCTTTCTCTTTCGTTTATATATTTTATCATTTCCATGCATGACTTCAACCATCCATGCTTACATATATCTACGCTCATCTTTATTGACAATATTGCTAGATATGCAAAATATTCAATGAATGGGACGGGGTCTAGAGGAAGTGTACGTTGTTGGGAATGGTAAAAGTATGCATTAGCATTGATAAAATAGGGTTAGGGTTACTTGCCCTAAAAGAAACATTCCTTGGCTCCCTCCCGTTCCATCTATAAATACAGCCATGAATTCAAGGTGTAACAACACTCAAGCATTGCCTTAAAATGAAGGTTTCAATGGCTGTAATTCTCTCGGTATTCTCAGCCCTCTTGCTGTCTGTATCACTGGCAGCTAATTCTGATCCAAGTCTTGACAAGTTTCTACAATGCCTTCCAAATAATAGCCTTCCCTCTTACCCTATTTCTGAAGCCATCTATACCACTGCCAACCCCTCTTTCGAGTCTGTTCTGCTGACATACATCAACAACCGTAGATTTCTGACCCCAACAACACCGAAGCCACTTGCGATAGTCACTGCCCTGCATGAATCCCATGTCCAAGCGACAGTAGTTTGTGCAAAGTCTCATGGCTTGCAGGTTAGAATCCGGAGTGGTGGCCATGATTACGAAGGTCTTTCTTATGTGTCTGAGGTCCCATTCATCATCCTCGACATGTTCAATCTCCGATCCATCGACATAGATCTTGCCAGCGAAACGGCATGGGTTCAAGCTGGGGCAACTCTTGGTGAAATTTACTACAATATTGCAAACAAGAGTAACGTGCATGCCTTTCCAGCTGGTGTTTGCCCTACAATTGGTGCAGGTGGTCATATTAGCGGAGGAGGGTACGGGACTCTGATGAGGAAATATGGTCTTTCGGTGGATAATGTCATTGATGCGAAAGTAGTAGATGTGAAAGGTAATATCCTTGATAGGCAGACAATGGGGGAAGATCTATTTTGGGCCATCAGAGGAGGTGGTGGAGCAAGCTTCGGTGTAATTCTTTCTTGGAAGATCAATTTGGTTCGAGTTCCGGCTAAAGTGACTGTTTTCAAGGTTGATAGGACCTTGGAGGAAGGTGCAACTGATATCTTTTATCAGTGGCAACAAGTTTCCACTGAGCTAGACAAAGAGCTTTTCATCAGAGCAATGCCACAAGTTGCCAATGGAAGTGTCGAAGGTACAAAGACGATTAGAATCTCTTTCTATGGCCTCTTTCTCGGACAAAGTGGAACCCTTATTTCCATGATGAACAAGCGCTTCCCTAAATTGGGTTTGCAGCAAAGCGACTGTATCGAAATGAGATGGATAGAATCCACACTTTTCTGGTTTGATTTGCCAAATGGTACGTCCATCGATGTTCTCCTCAATAGGCCTCGTGGAGCGCAAAGCTATTTCAAGAACAAGTCTGATTACGTCAACCATATTGTTCCAAAGGAAGCTCTGGAACGCATATGGAAGATGATGATCAAGGCCGAGCCAATGTGGATGCAATGGAACCCTATTGGAGGAAGAATGAGTGAGATTCCGGATACCGCAACTCCATTCCCTCACAGAGCAGGATACCTCTTCAAACTCCAGTACTCCATAAACTGGAGTGAAGAAGGGACCGAGGCCACAGACCGCTACATAAGTCTGATAAGAGAAATGCATGATGCAATGGCTCCATATGTCACCAAGTTCCCAAGGGAGGCATTTCAAAACTATAGAGATCTTGATATTGGCAGCAATCCGAGCAATCAGACCAACTTCGAGGAAGCTAAAGAGTATGGCCTCAAATACTTCAAGGGTAACTTTCTAAGATTGGTGAAAGTCAAGGGAATGGTTGATCCAGATAACTTCTTCAAGCATGAACAAAGTATTCCTCCCCGTTGGATGTAGTAAAAGTCTACAAGTCTATTGTTTTGAAATTAAGTTTAATATTGTGTATTGTGATTGTTTTTGGGCTTTTTTCCCATAATAAAACTGTATTGCAAGATTTCTTTAAGCTAATAATAATCTCACCGCTCAGAAAATAACATAAAATTATTTTTAAAATTTCATTGAAGTTTTCGAATTGATCTTTCTATTAATTATGATTTATTACATGTTAAGGTGAATATGATCAAAGCCATTCTCAGTTTACGGAGCTGATAATTTATTCTTGAACTAAACAATTTTTTTTTGCTTAATTACTCATTTCAAACTAGCTGGAATACTTTGTTCATACTTGAAGAAATCATCAGGATCTACCCTTGACTTGACTTTCACCAATCTTATAAAGTTGTTCTTGAAAAGCTTGCTGCCATAGACTTTAGCTTTCTCAAAGCTGGTCTGGTTGCTAGGGTTGCTACCAATATCAACATCTCTATAGTTGAGAAATGCCTCCCTTGGATTGCTACTCACATATGGTGTCATTGTATCATACAGTTGTGTTATTAAATCTATGTAATGGTTGGCAGCCTCAATTCCTTCTTGATCACTCCAGTCTACGGAGTACTGAATCTTGAACAAGTTTCCAGCTCTGTGAGGAAGTGCAGTTGCTGTAGCTGAAATCTCATCCATTCTTCCTCCATAAGGATTCCATTGCATCCATACTCGCTCTACCTTGATCATCGTCTTCCATATTTTTTCCAAGCCTTTCTTTGGGATGGCTCTTTGTACATAATCAGATTTCCTTTTGAAAAAGCTTGCTCGGGTAGGCCTATCGAGTAGAGTTTCAATGGATGTTCCATTTGGAAGACCGAACCAGTAAAGTGTGGATTCTACCCAGCTCATTTCATTGCAATCTTTCTGTTGCAAACCCAATTCAGGGAAGCTATTTTTCATCAAGGGAAGAAGTTTGCAGCTCGGTCCTAGAAAGAGGCCAATGAAGGAAACCCTGACAGTCTTGTTACTCCCGGAGCTTCCATCGACTGCCCGTGGCATGACTCTTATGAAAAGTTCTTTGTCCAGTTTACTAGCAACTTCTTGCCACCGGTAAACAACATCCGTTGCACCTTGCTCCAACGTCTTAGAGACAGTAAATGTTGTCACTTTGGGGGGAACATCAACCAAACTGATCTTCCAAGAAAGGATGACACCAAAGCTTGCACCACCACCTCCCCTGATTGCCCAAAACAAATCTTCTCCCATGGACTTTCTATCAAGGATCTTGCCATTGACATCAACTATTTTCGCGTCGACGATATTATCAATCGAAAGACCATGTTTTCTCATCAAAGGCCCATAACCCCCACCACTGAAGTGTCCTCCAGCACCAAGAGTCAAGCAAACACCAGCCGGAAAGGCAAGCACATTGCTCTTATTGGCAATATTATAGTAAAGTTCACCGGTAGTTGCCCCGGATTGAATCCAAGCTGTCTTCCCCGCAACATCTATGTCGATAGAACGGAGGTTAAACGTATCAAGAATGACAAACGGAACATTAGATACGTATGAAAGGCCTTCATAGTCGTGTCCACCACTACGGATTCGGATTTGCAAGCCATTAGACTTCGCACAAATAACAGTTGCTTGGACATGGGATTCATGTGTGGCAGCTATGATTGCAAGCGGTTTTGGGGTTGTTGAGGTTAGAAATCTGCTGGCTTTTGCATATGCTCGCAAAGTAGGTTCGAAAGAGGAATTAGTAATCCTGTAAATGGCTCTAGAAACAGGGTAAGAGGAATCACTGTGGCTAGGAAGGCATTTTAGAAACCTGTCAAGAGATGTATCAGAAGTTGCTAGTGGTACTAAGACCAGAAGAACTGAAAATACAAAGAGTCTCAGAGACATTGAAGCCTTCATTTTTTAAGGATATTATGCTTCAGACTTCATTTGCAGACACATTGCATGCCTGTACTTGTAGGAAGCAAGAGAGGAAGGCAACTCTCTGCTAATTAGTCCAAAGAAACCGCATCACAAAATATTCAATGCTTTCTCCATTAATCCAAAGTAACAGTATCACAAAATATTCAATGCTTTCTCCATTAATCCAAAGTAACAGTATCACAAAATATTCAATGCTAATCCAAAGTAACAGTATCATAAAAATATTCAATGCTTTCTCCATTAATCCAAGGTAACAGTATCACAAAATATTCAATGCTTTCTCTATCTTGCGTGTCAAAGACTTTGAATATTTAATTTGCGTATATCTTGGAATGTTTCTTTTCAGAAATTCAAGAGGCTGACTGACACATAAAAAGTCTTGCATACTTAGCTGGCTCACACATTATCATAAATGCATTGAGAACTTTGGCAATGCTATGGTCCATTATGCACAGTACTTGCAGGGGTATGTTCTGGCTTGATACCAAGTTGTGAGAAAGTTGTAAAAACCCGGCCGGTCATCAATAGGTTAATTTGAATTAATTAAAATAATATTATTTTGATAAAAAATTAAAATTAAATTAGATTTTAATTAAATTAATCTAAAATTTCTTTATTAATTTTTACTTAAAAAACTCGATCGGATCAATTACTAGATTGATCCGTTAAGTAGAATTGGATTTAAGAATGATGCTAGAAGAGACTTTTGAATTAATAGCGTTTAAATATTTTAAAAAAAAATTAAACTCCTAATAATTAAGATTAAGATTGTTACTTTCCTTAATTTGGTTAGGTTAATGCTGTTCAAAATTATTATATGAAAATTTTCAGTTTATAAACCAATGAATGAATGAATATAGAACAGTAAGGAATAAAATATAAAATACTATTACGTTTTTTCAATCCCATTCAATTTATGGATTTCTGACTTGGCTAGCTAGTTTAATTAGCAAGATAATTAAAAGGGGTTGAAGCATAGTTAAAGAAAATCAACATAGCATTTGACCTATTTCAAGTCCTATTTCATAGGTGGTAAGGTGAAAAGTTAGATCCATCTATAAAGTAATCTTATCAAGTTTTTTAAAAAAAAGTAAAAAGTTAAAACAACATGATTTTAAAAAAAATTAAACTAAATTTATTCTAATTTTTTATCAGTTCAATTAAATTTAACCGAATTAATTTATATTTAATTTAATATAAAATTCGATTCAAATTAAGTTTTAGATCAATTGACTTATTATTCCAAATCGAATTAATAACACTGGATTGAAGCAATGAAAAAAATACTATGAAATATTATATGTCATATTCCAAACAATGGAAATAATTATTCAACTTGAATTTATGATAGCTACAAGCATTTCTATGTGAAAGAGATGAAGTCAAGACCAGATAGTTCAAAGCTACGGCCTGTTTTAGCCAATTATACAATTTTTCGACGTCTTTTAATCAAAACCTCTGTTTCCAAAATTTCTGTACCTTTCTTTTCTTATAGAGAGATCTTGTTGCTATTAAAATTTAATTTAATTTTCTTTAAAAAAAATTAAGAACATCATTTTGAGAGTGTTGTGGACATTGAAGCATTCATTTTCAGGTTTTGTCTCTCAGTTCCAGGCTGCATGTTCAGACAAATTTGATTGCTGTGTGGGAAAGACAGGAAGCCAACTGTATTAGTGCAAAGTTAATGCAGAGAACTGTTAGAATTCTAAAATGTTAGGATCACCCTGTCTGAGGCTCGAGTCTTGGGTTTAAAAAAGCCCGTAACAAAATTTATTCTGGCTCGTCACTGCATGATAAGGTTTTATAACTAGGATTATAATGAGAAGATATCTTTACTAATCTTCCAATTTCTTATGATAATTTCAAGAGGGCTGCTCTTACATGAACAAATGTTAAATCTAGCTGGTTGGTTCACACATGATCACAACTGTCAATTACAAAATATATTGTCCGAGAGAAAGAACAAGCTCTAGTCCTTACTATAATGATCGATTGTCTTGGAATGATTCTGGTTCACAGTTCTCGACAGAACAATCACCAATCATGCAACGCAAGCCTGTGCCCTCTAATACAATGAACATGTTATTTCATTTACTATAATTTTCAATGCCTAGTTGCTCTAGTCCTTCTACTCTCTTTTTTCTCTATTTCTTGAAACAAAAAATAACATAATAAATTGAGAAAAAAAACATGAAATAGATGAAATAATTAAGCAATAAATGGATTTAATAACATAGAAATTAAATATATAGTTCATGAAACTATGAAGACTAGTTAGTCAGCCAACATATATAAACTACAGGAACTTGGTTATAATTGAGTCCAGCTCGAAGTCTGAATTAATTTCCATCGAAGAATTATAACGCAGGCATAAATAATAAGAGTGCAATGACAACGTAGCACCATTATTTTCAGAATATAGAACCACGATTTGCAATGGCAGCCAGGAACTGGCAGTGTCAAGAGCCCTTTGGTCAACATTCTTATAAACTAGAATCTTGTAAGCCTAGCAGCTTCTTCAATGCTCTCTTTTGGTGCTTCACACACCCACTCAAGGTTTGACCATGGCAGAGCTCTACACAAAGTTCAGGTTAACTTGGCTAAATGAAATGATTCTGGAGGCAAACAGCAGAGTCCCCATTCTCAAAAAACCAGCTTTATTGAACATGAACTATGATAACCGATGTGTATGAACAAAAGGGTAGAATCAATATAGAAGCTACACCTGCGCCAGGGAATAGTATTATTGAGATATTATTGGTTGGAATACATGTAATGAATTGGCCGCTCCTAACACTATATTAGAAAGTGAAAAAATGATCTTTATCTGAAAACCACTTCTACGGGAGAATAGAAACACAACTGAAGTCGTTGCTGCGTGGGGGCTGCGGGTGCCTGAGTTAAATTTCTGCTATGGACACTCTTTCCCTAAATGTTCAAGAAGCCATCACCAAAGGGGATCCATACCCATTTTGATGTGATTTTTGCCATCTCCATGCAGTCTGTAAGCTCTTCTGGAGATCTGTGTATTGCGCTGTCCAGTTCAGCTCATGGTAAATTTTTGATGGGTCACTGTATACTTCAGCATAGTCACCAGGACGGCGAGGTAAATATTCAACTTTGATATCTACACCAGTTGCCTTTTTACATGCCTTGACAAACTCCTTGACTGATCTACCTGATAATAGAAACAAGAAACAAACAACAACTTGAGAACACAAGAAGACTGAAAAATCAGTTAGAGAACAGTGAAACTTGGTCACCCACCCTTTCCAGTGCCAACATTGTAGATTCCAACTTTACCAGGTGTTGCCTTTTCAAGTGCTTTAACATGAGCATCAACAAGATCAGTAACATCAATATAATCTCTTATACAAGTTCCATCATGCGTCTTGTAGTCTGTTCCTTTAACCTGCAAAGTGAAAACAACACCAACACATTCTAAGAATTTCATTCTTCGTAATGTAAATACAACAGATCAGGGCATGACACAAAGCATATGGAAGAAATCTCTAAGTACGAAAACTCAATAAATGTCCCAATAGCCTTATTCCCAGACTCCCAAAGAGTCCAAATTTTCAGCAAGGAAATCAACACCTAAAACTAAACCAGCCAAGTTCCGAAAATCAAAGTAACAACAATTACAAAGCAGGAAGGCACAGTGCTCTACATTCATTTTCTGAAAGATTGAATGAAGAAAATCTCCTTTTCACCAGGAATTGCAGAATCATACATTTCTACCAAAATACAAACTGAAATTTCTACTTTTTTCGCAGGTTAGCCTTGAAATAACCCAACAGTCAAGTTGCAATTTTGGACTAAAGGGAAAATTCAAGGAAAAAAACAAGTAAAAGTACCTTCAGCCCAGGAATAATACCACGAGCTGCATCAAAACAAGCACCGGAAATTCGTCCATGCTCACGCAGTTCAGGTCTAGGAGCCTCACCTAACCTGCCATCTGGATCTGATCCAATCACATTGAAGTATCTGAAAGTTGATCGAAAAAGCATTCATCATTTCACACCCTTTAATAGTGAGCAGTTATCATTATTTAACTTTCATTTAATGACGGGATGTTGCTTTAAAATATCAATTTTGTATTCAAATCTTCATCTTCTGCAGTTAGTTCAAATACTGAAGGGCATTTGAGGAATACTAAAAAAAAAAAACAGAGATCAACTAGTAAATTGAACGAAAAGCATTTGAGAAATACTTCAAAAATAACAAGAATATGCCAGCTATTGGAAAGTCAATAATTCAAAGAAAAGGGTATAAGGATACTCAACACCAACCTCAATATCATAATTGCCATGTCTGAGTTTTTAGAAAAATCAAGGATGATATCTTCTGCCATCTTCTTAGCTTTTCCATATGGATTAATGGGTACCTGAGTTGAGGGACAAACATAATTCAGTCACCTATCATGTAACCTGATAAAAAGGAAAACAAGTTGTAGCGTTCATTCTTGCGCTCTCTTGTCCTAAATGAAAATGTAGACAGGACAAACAGAAGAAAAAAGAATGCCAGTTAGAAAGTTTTTAACTCAAACCTGTGGAGTTACTTCAGTAATCGGCATCTTTTCAGGCTCCCCATATGTTGCACATGTACTTGAATATATCAAAGTCTTTACATCACTTGCAGCCATTGCCTCCAACACTACCAAGGTATTTGATGTGATATTGTGATAGTACCTGCACAACAAGGACACGCATATCATCATTTTGGACACATGATTAAGTGTATTGATTTTGACAGAGAATATAGGTTTTCAGTTAGAAGATGATCCCATATCTATACAAAGTGAACTATCTGATAAAAGAAAATCTCAAGACTTGATTTACATTATATCAGTTTTCAAAATCAATGTCCAGTACGTATTCTAGAGCTTCCAGTGGATTTTCTACAATTATTGGACTAAGAAACACAATATGCAAGATACAACAGAAGTTTCAACCAAAATTGGCTTCCCTAAGCTATTAGAATCAGGCTATTCTGCAATAATTTGATGCCTGTTACCCCATCATCTAAATCTTACTTGCAGTTCTTGTATGCAAATCATAGAATCAGGCTATCCAAAAAATCCCTTGTACGGAAAGTGGTTTCAGTGATACCTTCTTTAAACTTCTTATTATTCCATGTGGCAATAGAAAAGGAATACCTAAACTTGTAATCACACAAACTACTTTGCAGCAAGTTCAACAGGAAATCAAAAGGAAAGCTTACTTCAGGGGGTCCATGGTGCTTTCCCCAACATATGCAACTGCTGCAAAATGCATCACAGCATCAAATGCATTTTGTGAGAAGATAATGTTAACCTGGCATTTTGGTGAAGGAAACATGTTGCAACATCCAAGTTCAGCTATCTTTATAAACAACCTAAAATCAGCATTATACATTATATATATCAAATTATAAGGATACAGTTTTAGGATCTCCCAGGTCAGCATATATAAACTGAAGCCTCCCGGGCTCCGGAAATAATTCTTGTAAAACCTTGACTGCACCTATGTTTCCTCGAGAAAGGTTGTCCTGTTAACAATATGAAAATCTTTACATTAAATATATAGAGATATTAACATCACAGGTGATAACAGGATCTTTCAAGCGATAACAGATCAGAAAGGAAGTTGCTATGTTTCATGTAAGGAACATACCACTATGGTTACTCGGTAACCATCCTTCAAAAGTCGCATTGCAGCATGGGAACCAATGAAGCCAGCACCACCCGTCACAAGGACATGGATCACCCCTTCTTCATGCAAAGAGAACTGAAAAACAAATCATCAAGTACGTTAAAAAAAAATGTAATAAACTCAATTTGTAATTCAATGGCCGAACATAATTGAGATTTGGACAACAGATTTCAAATTTTGAAAGAGGAGCGCAAAAAAATCCAAATGCCCTTTACTGGAGAAGTAAAGGTGGCAATACAATTCCTAGAGTGAGATGACCCTGTATTTTCTAGGGGCAAATAATAAACATGCTTCAAGTTTCAAAATGCTAGTTTCAAAATGCTATTTCTTCAGCTTCAGGGGAAAAAACAGGATGCTTGGACAAGTCCAAGCAATCAAAATGTCTGTTAATTATTGTTATGTCAACTCTTCCACACCAAAAGAGTATTGACTTAACGGAAGACAAATGAACAAAGGATCAAGGAGTTACCGGGCTTGGAGAATAAAAGCTCGGAGATTGCTTTAACATAATTATACATAAAGCTGTGAGGGTAGCAGCCAAAAGAATCTTTCCTACAACGTTATTTTTCCTTTTTGGATCTGAATAATCCATGCCTGCAACAGAATGAGCAAAACCAAAAAAATCAAACCCTGAAAGCAACTAGCAGCTTCATATAATTCAAGCAAGCAGAAGCCAACCAAACAATTGCATTGCCATAAACATCAAGGGAGTAAAGAGGGAGTATTTGATATCAAAATGTAGAGCCATGAAACAGACCTCCAAGAGACATAGATCTATTGGACCTTGGCTGAGCTCTGGTCCTGCCAAAGTTTAGCATTTGGAGAGTCCTTCAATTCCAGTCCCTTTCTCTCTCAAAACTAAGTTTCAGTATCAGTGATTTTCTGCTCCAGTCTGCTGCAATGAAATCAAATTCAAACAATTAGCAATGATAGAGTTTGAAAAAGAAGAAACCAAAAGACATAGAAGGTAAAATCAGAACCAAAAGGAAGACCAGCTGGGCCCTATACAAGTATTTGAAGCCAAAACAAAACGAAACAAAGAGAGCAAAAGGTTAAACACTACAAGTACAAAAAAAAAATACAATTCAAATGGGGAAAAACAAAAACCCAGGAAAATTCACCACTCAATTCAATTCTTTACAATCTGAAACCAGTTAAAAGAGAGAAAAGGAGAAGAATTTCAAGATCCAAAAAAACCAGTAACCACAAGAAATCACTCCTCAGAACTCCATTTGTTACATAAAAATAAAATCAATTAAAAAAATGCAGAGACATAGCAATTGTTTGTCAGGGCATGTCTGATACAAGAAATTAAAAAACAAAAAGCAAAATTCTGATATCAGAATGTCCACCATAGACAAATGATGAAGCTTCTACCAAATATATGGGGAAAAAAACATTTTACAGAAGAACAAACCAAATCCCAAAATGGGAATTCCTCAAGATCCAAGAACACCAATCAATCAAAACCTATTTCCAAAAACACCGAAAAAATCCCAAAAATCACACCTTTATCAAAAAAGAGCTAGTTAATCAAAACAAGAAAAAAGCTCAAATGTTTAGCAGCAGCAGTCTACTTCAAAGAAAAATACTTAAATTCTAACATCAATACCACTAACGAACTTCCCAAAAGAAACCAATTTTCCTGATCAAAAACCAAAAAAAGATCTATCTTTACTGTATATACAAATATACAGCAAAGAATGGAAGAAAACGCTTGAAATTTAAGGACATGTGCACTCACATGAGAAATGAAGCAGAACCCACAAAAAGATGATCAAGAAAACGTTAAAAAGAGAGAATTCTAACTACAGAAATAAATTCAAGATTTTTAAAGAGAGAGGAAACTTGTAAGAATTTAGAGAGAGAGAGAGAGAGAGGGAGGCGTACAAGTACAAGAAGAAAAAAAGGTGAAGACGAGAGAATGGAGGGTTCCGGTTGTTAAGGTACGTTTGAATATGTGAGAGAAGAATTGTAGTCATAGGCGGAGAATTCTCTGTGCATTCCATGTTGTCATCGAATGACAACATGAGAGAGGGCGAGAGAGAGAGAGAGGGAGAGAGAGAGAGAGGAGGTTTGAAGATTCAATTAAGAAAAATATTATTTTTTAACATTAATTATTTCGTGTTCAGTATTTTGATTTTTAAAAAAAATTAAAAAAATTTTAAATATATTAAAATTATTTTAAAATATTAAAAAAATATTAATTTGATATTAAAATACATTTAAACATGAATGAAAAATAAAATATCAAATTAAGTGTTTGTTTGGAACTGCTTTTTGTACTGGAGTTTTAATAAATTTTGATTTTTTAATAAATTTGTTTATATATTCTTAAATTATTTTAATATATTAATATAAAACAATTAAAATAAAAAATATAATTTTAATATATTTTAAAATAAAAAATATTTTAAAAACAACATCAATCACACAGCCCATCCATCATGCTCCAACTTTTTAATATCGGTTTGGCGACGCGATAATTGTGGCGCAATCTGAAGAACACCAAGGATAAAACTTTTGCTAGGGCGCAACGCATTTCCTTTGTAAGAATTGATTTTTAAGATGATATGATGTTTTCTTCAGGTTTTCTAATAATTATATTATGTTATTTTAGTTTGTTATAATTTAAAAGTAATATAATGTAGAAAAATATTTATAGTTTATGGAGAAAATATTGTAACTTGTGATAGATTTACATGGCAACTACTTTAAGGAAAATATATTATAATAAAGGTTTGTAAAATATTTTTTAGGTTTTCTCTTGTTTGTCTTAGAAAAAATAAAAAAATATATATTTATTTTTAGTATAATATTTTACAAAAAAATAATCTATAAAAAATATTTCATAATAAAACTTCAAGCTTAGTTTATTTAATGTAAAATATTTTTAAATGATAAAATTCTATTAAATATTTTATATGTATTTTTTTATCAATTATCTCTCCCTCCACTATTATCATTGAAAAGCATTTTATATGTAAAATATTTTATCATAATATATATTTCAAGTTAAATATTATATACATATAGGATTTGACTAAAACAATTACACAAAATAAACATTCCCTGAATTTGTATAATTTTGAATTTCAAGTTATCAAAGTAGCATTTTATGCACATGTAGGTATTTTTGTGACTTTGTTTGTTTTTTTATTTTAAAAGTGCTTCTAGAAAAATTTAATTTTTTAATTTTTTTTTTACTTTAAATTGATATTTTTTAGTGTTTTTAAATTCTTTTGATATATTAATATTAAAATTAAATTTTAAAAAATAAAATATTTTTATTTTAATATATTTTTAAATAAAAAATATTTTTAAAAAATAACCATAACCACTCAAAAAAATAATTAATGTGCTACATATCTTTCTTGTTAAGAAAGCAGTGAATTCAAAAATCTAAACGGAATCATTTGCTATATATGTGCTCAAAAATCAATTCAAGAAGGATGATTAGTATCTTTACATTTGTTTTATAAATATATTTTAAATAAAAAATAATTATAATTATATTTTTTAAAAATAATTATAACTACACTTCTAAAAAAATAGTAAATTAACTGCATGTCTTCTTTGTTGAGAAACCAATGAATTCAAAAATCTAAATGGAATCACTTGCTGCATGTGTACCCAAAAATCAATTCAAGAAGGATTGCTAGTATCTTGCATTTGTTTTATTGATTGATATTTTGAGATTGAATGTTAAGGGATTTTTTTTTATTTTTTTTAAAGCATTTGATTAATATGAAAGTTTTATTTTTAGAATTATTTTGAAAAAAAAAACTCAATACCGGTCTAAATCTCTCATTCCATTAAATTTCACAAAACAAGAAAAAGTAGTTAGATCAATGTAGTGAAAGAACCCAGATCCTTGTGAAGATTAATTTTTTTGATGTGTATAAAAACTAAGGCTTTATAATTTTTTTAGAATTGAATAAAAGATACCATGAAATTGATAATCTAAAATGAAATATATAAGTATACTTGAAAGTGTTGCTACGATTGCTTTTCAAAATATTTTTGTATTTAAAATGTATCAGAATGATGTATTTTTATTTTTTTAAAATATTTTCAAGATCAACGCAGGCATATATATATATATATATATAATTTTTAACAAAAAAATTATTTTTTTCTAGAAATATAGTTTGCTCTATATTCTCAAAGAGTATATTTGGTATTACAATAGTTGTTGTGAATTGAAAAAAAATATTTTTATTAAAAATACTTTTAGTTGTGGTTGATTTAGAAAAATATATATTTTGTTAAAACAACGGTTGAAATTGAGATTGAATAAAAAATAATTTAATATGTCTGGTTAAAAATATTTTTAAAATTGAGGTTGTAAAATATTTTTAAAAAATATACATTAATATTAATATTTTTTAATTTAAATATTGTTGATTTAACTATTACTATTACATCATGAAACAAATAATACTTTATATAAAATATATTTTATTATTCCACTAAACTATCTATAATTTTATCATGTATAAAATATATCTAAGAAATATTATAGTTTTTTTAAAAAATTTAAAAGCACAACAAATTTAAGTAAAGTAAAACCAAAAATAAAATTGAGATTGTGATTAAGTTATGCAAATGTTATGTGATCAAGTAATATCTATTTAATTTATGTAATATTATTAAATAATATTGAATATTAATTTTTATAGTAAAATATAATTAAAAATAAAATAATATTATTTTATTTTTATTTATTGAATCAAACTAAGTTTAATATATTTTTAATTTTAAACTAGACGTCACCTGAATATTTTTTCTATTTAAGCTAACAACAGAGCATAACTTTACTGTTTAGTGATTCTTCGCCACTGGAAGCAGCAAAATTATACCTCTACAAAACTTGCGGCACAATTATATTTTTAATAGATCCTACCATTAATGCACCTGTTTTTTCTTAATCAAACGGTGATATTTATGTTGTGGGTAAACTTTATCCGTAACTACATAACTAACCGGTCACTAAATCTTAATTTAAACGTCAGTAAAAAACACAATATGATATACTTTAAAAGTAATTTAATAATAATAATAAAAGCCCAATCTCTTGAAATTTGTATCGGGAATATATTTTTAAAAGGAATGCATGAAAGGGAGAGGCAGTCAATGACAAGCGAACGAGTTTCGAGCGGAAATAGCGGGGCGACGGCTTTTTCTTGGGTATCTGGAACTCATCTACTCTGTCTGTCACCAGTTACGTGCCTCCATGTCATTGCTCCTGTCTCCCCTTTTTCTTCGTCTTTAAATTAATTTTATAATAATTCAATGATTACTGCTCGACTTTCTATAAAACCATGTTGCTCCCTCCATTTTATAATTAGATACAACTTGAGAATGCCATTCAAATTATATATTGAAATTTTTTATTTTTTTATTATAGAATAATTTTTTAGATGTTTTAAACAGTTTTAATACATTGATTTTAAAATATTTAAAAAATTAAAAAAATATATTAATATATTTTAATATAAAAAATATTTTAAAAACAATCATAATTATACTCCTAAATAAACATTATTACTAACTTATCACCTAAAAATCTCATTCAAGTTATATTTTATATTAAGATTTATATTTTTATATAAACAGTATCTTTTTATTTATTTTTTAAAAAATAAATAATATTATTTTAGATTGAAGATTGTTTTTCTTTCAAATGCTATTCTGAATTTTCTATATTTAGCCATGCTGTAAGAAATTAGTCAATAAAATTTACTTTTTAGTTGAAACAGAACATAAACTTTGGATGAAAGAAAATGTTTTTCATTTTTTAAAAATTAGAAAACACTTTCAATAAATAGCTGGAAAGCTAAAGCGGTATAATACTTTATTATTCTTTTTTATATGTACATATATATAATAATAATAATAATAATAATAATAATAATAATAATAATAATAATAATAAAGTAATTTAAAGTATAATATTATTAGAAAATAATAAATTACTGACATATCTATATGAAAAAAAATATTAGGATACATATCAATCTATAATATAAAAGCACATCAATTTGATATATTAGTATATATAATATTACTAGAAAATACATTTCAATACAAAACATGTTATATTATACAATAATTATACATTTAATTCATATTAATTGTGTTATAAAATTAGGATGCCATTGGAAAAAAAATATTTTCGATGATCTCCAAGCACCCAAAAAAATGTTTGATAAAAATACAAATTCTACTATTTTTAAAAAGTTAACAACTGAAAGTGTATTATTGTTCAATTTATTTTTTTTATATATCTAGGACAATTTTCAACTCATTTTTTATTATAGAACTAAACATTTTAAATTAATATATTTCATTGGAAAATCATTTCCCAAAACGAATAAATTTTTGTAGCCTCAATATGTTGAAAAAAAAATATTTTTTAAGGATTTAAAAATGAAAAAAAAAAGATTTTGCTTAAGAAATATTTAACAAGGTCAGATGTCTATAATTTTATATTTAAAATATTTATATTTTATATATAGTCACATCTTATAAAATAAATTAGATAAAAAATATATAACATTGTAATTTTTTAATTTATTTTTATGATTCTGTTAAATATAAAAAATAATTTTATTTTTAATAATGTGTTTTTTATAAAAAAAACATTTAAAAGAAAAAACTCTTTTTCGCCAAGAAAAAATTAATTGATTTAACAAAATCGAGACACGGATTCTGAACCGACACTTGTAACCATGTTTTGTTTTAGATATTTAAGCGGGACCCATAAAAATACAAAAAGAGAAGTGGACCTCACAAAAAAGAGGACAGCTGGAATGGTCGAATACGTTGGTAGGTTTTTTTTACTGCACGTCTGAAAATTCATTGGTTTCTAAAAAAAATTAATATCTCTATATTAAAAAAATTATTTAAATATATTTTCAAATAAAAATTATTTTAAAACACTATTAATAATATAATACGTTATAATAAGTCAATTTAGTTGATAAAAAGAACATTTAGAAACGTGATATAAATTATATTATTTTAAAAATAATTTTTTTATTAAAAATTATTTTTTTATATACTTTCAATTGTTTTAATATATTAATATCAAAAATAATTTCTTAAAAATAAAAAAATAATTTAATATATTTCAATATTAAAACACTTTAAAAAAATAACTATAAATATAAAAAACTGTCAACAAAATATGAGCATATAACCAAGACATCATTTTAAAATTTGTTTCAAGTGGAGGTGAATTTAACCCAACTTAGATTTAAGACTGTATTTAAAAAAAAATTAAGATAATATTATTTTAATTAAAAAAATAAAAAAATTATTAGTGATTAAATTTTGATCAAGTCAATCCTACTCTTTTTTTTTTCTTTTCCTTTTTTTTTTTGTTAAATGGGACACCCAAACTTGGCATGAAATCAATAAATCTTGTCTATCACGGGTCCATTATTAATTTCTCCAGCCAAAGGATCTCGTTGCTCTTTAGCTCTCCTCTCTCTTGCTTTGGTCATTTTTTAAATTTTTTTTATCACTTGGTATGGAATTTTTTAATCAAATTTAATTAAAAAGTTTTCATAAATTTTATATATATTTTTTAGTGTTAATAATTGAATTTCAAATGAGATTCAATCTCAAAAAATATTATAAAAATAAATTTGAAATCAACTCTTCTGATTTATAATTCAAAAAAAATTAAATTTAATGATAAAATGAACCTTTTTAAAATATCTGTCTCCCTGTTTTTTTAGATAGATTTTGAAGAAATAAAATGAAGGTAACAAGAGTATTATAAAAAATAGAATAATTTGAATTTTATTTTTATTCAATATGTAAACTTAACTTACTTGTAAATTGAATTCAAATTAAGCACTATAAAAATAATTATTTACTCCTTTTGTTTTTCATTTCCTAGAAGTAATGCGATCCAATAATTAATTCTCCTGAAAAATAAAAATAATAATTAATAATTTACAAGTGATGACAACAACAAATATTAATAATAATTCCACCTGCTCTGCATAAATAAAGCATTGCTTCTATTCATTTCTGCAGTGGATGGACACGTCTCCTCGCTTGATTAAAAAACAACTGTCGGCAGTGTTGGAAAGTTTAATTTTTAAATTATATTTTTATTTGAAAATATATAGAAATAATATTTTTATTTTTAAAATTTATTTTTAATATCAATACACCAAACTAATTTAAAATATACAAAAATAATTTAAAACTATAAAAATTATTATTTTAAAAAAATCTAAACAAAATAAAACCATATTTAAAAATAAATTATGAAACTCTTTTATTTTAGTTTTTTATTATTATTTTAAGATAAGACATGGGATAAAATAAAGCTCATGTTATAGAGATGACATCATGTTTTGTTTGTTTTTATATTTTAAAAGTATTTTAAAAAAATTAAAAATTTTTATTTTTTTATTTTAAATTAATATTTTTAGGTATTTTAAGATTATTTTAATATAATGATGTCAAAAATATTTTTTTTAAAAAAATATTATTTTAATATATTTTTAAGTGAAAAATATTTTAAAAAATAATCACAACTACACTTTTAAAATACCAACATAGATTAATAGTTAGATTTTTCTTAGTAGTCAATAAAAAGTATCTTATTAAATAACTTTAAAGATATATTTCTTTAATTCATTTATGATATTTTTTTTAATATCTAATTTAATTTGGTATTAATCTGATCTAAGCCTCGAGTTATTAAGTTTTTGGTTTAATCAACTAGTCATTGGGTCAATTTAGTTTTATCATTTGTTTTGGTAAAATGAACATTGATGTAATAAATCCTCGAGAAAAGAATCATGCAAACGAAACCCCCCTTTATCCCATGCGCAAAAAGTCTTCAATACAAAAATCAACATTAAAAAAAAAAAAGCATCATATGATCATTGACAAGAATAAACAACCTTTCCCTTCTCTTTTATGGTGATGTTACAAGAAGATTACTTGATTTAATATTTTGCCTTCCACCATGGACCATCTCATTCATTCGTTGTCTTCTAAATATAAATACATTGTGGCACACAAGAAATGGCAATAATATTGCACATGTAATGGCATAATTGCATCATGGTCCAACTTGTTATAGTTATGAAACTCATCTTAGTTTATAACTTGATTAAAATCTAGGTTATAGGTTGAGTAACTCAATTTAAAATGATATTATTTAAAAAATATTAAATTTTAGTTCATTCAAATCCTAACCCTGTCATCTAGATTATAAGTTAACTAATCATATTAACTTCCACTTGATTTAATATATGTGAGTAAAATTTTGAATTGACGAGTCATTAAACTTTTTTTTATAAAAAAATTAAATTTGATATTATTTAAAATTTTACCAAATAAATAAAAATATAAAAGATATAAATTGACTCACCATCTTAATTCTTATTTAATTTAATATAGCAGGGGAATCGGTAACCAATGAAATCGAGATGCATTTTATAACACTCAATGGCTTCCATTGTTTTGGACCCTCGTCATAAACTAAAGGAATTATTCCCTTTCCATGCAGGTAATGGAGGGCCGGTTGATACCTAACTTGGTGTTGGCTTCTGACTTGCAGCCACTTGCATTGTTTGACTTTTCAACCACGCTCAGGACTCGAAGAAGAAGAGCCTCCTCTAAGTGACTTCCAAAGCCCTTCCCACCATGCTTTCAACTCTCGAGGAGAAAGACAAGTGGAGATGGGATCTTCAATTTGGTGCTTCCATTTAAAGGAAAATAATTAACTATTAATCCCTTTCTTAATCCTAATATTTTTCTTGATCAACGGATAATCCATGAAATGATTCCATCATTTCAACCAACATGATCATGTGACACTTCTGGTCCTTATCTTAGAAAAAGAGTGGATGAAGTCATGGGAACTTTAAGAATATTATGTGTTTTACTTATTCTAATTGTATGTGTTAATTTCTTAATGCCTTGAATTTGATTGAATTAATACTGTAAATTAACTTAATTAATCTCTTCTTAAATTCCCATGGCCCAATTGAAGCCTACATGAGGTAGGATTTGGGTTAGGTAAAAGGATAAGAGAGAGAGAGAGAGATCAAATGAAATTGATAAGAAACACTGAAAAATCTAGATTGCTTTGACTAAGTAGTGATTAAGATGGAGATATACTGGCATTAAGCCAATTAATCGATGGAGATGGACCAAACTTACGATATGTGGACAGAGAAAATCAATAAATTCTTGACCAAATCATACTCTTTATATTGGCTCTTAGAGGGGTCTAAGGGTTAATCTGATTTATTTTTATATTTTAAAAATTAAATATTTTTATTTTATTTTTAACTTTAAACTAATATTTTTCAGTACTCCTAAATTATTTTAATATGTTGATTTTAAAAATAATTAAAAAAACAATATGAAAATAACAAATAACAAGTTAATGGAAGCCAATTCAATGCCTTGGTTTTCTTTCGTAGGTAGGGGATAGGTAAGGTTCCTGTTCCTGTACACAAGTTTTTATTTTTTTTAACTATTCCCTTCTTTAATTGCCATTAATTGAATTTGACTTCATATTTCAAACATCTAAATCAAGAAAAAAATCTTCACATAAATTAGGCCAATTATACGGCTGACAAGAATTGCCACATGCACGCATATGAGTGGACAGGGAGGCTTGAACAATCAAGAACTTGAAGTACAACCGTATAAGATTTGAGCAGAGAGGTTAAGATTAACAGGATCATAAACTTGAGGGACCACAATGTTATTTACCCCGCAGAGTCGTCGGCATGCTCCACCAGCAAGGTGTTGAAAAGTCGCCCATTTTAGCTGCCGATTTTGGCCACGAAATCGCAGATTCCACATGCAATCTTTGCAGAGAGTGGATGTTGATTGAAAGCAAAGTACCTTAATTTGTAGTTGGCTGAATTTGTAAGACAGGCAGATCACCTTTCTTCTCAAGGTGTGGTTAGATGGGGTGTTTGATTGTGATTTGTTTGTTAATTTGGTTGCTTGATTCAAAGTTATTAACCCAGATTTGATCCATGACCCGTCTCGAGTCCCTGGTTAATAAAATTAAAAACTTAATCCTGATTATCTCAAATCATTTTAATATTTTTTTAAAAAGAGTTAATATAATATTATTTCAAACATTTTTTAAAAAAAATTCAATTAAATTTTAATTGGATTTTGTAAAGGGATAAGATTTTCAACGAGTTATCAAGTTGACTCTATTAGTTTGATTGTAATTTAGTGGTTAAGACATTTATTTTTTTCAAGATATTTAAAAAATGAACATGAAATGAAATTAGGGGATACGATATGATGCTTAAGGCTTGACTCAAGGTATTCATAGTTTGTAGTTTCTCCTCTAATGTTATTTAACATATGCTTAAGTTCAAGAAGGATTGGTAAGAAGAAATTTATGATATATACATTATTGTTTGCAAGAAATTCTATTACTAGAAAATATGAAAATAATTTTTTGATTTAAGAATACACATAAATTGTTGAATAAAAGAGATAAACCAATGTATAAAGTTGTTTAAAAGTGTGAGAATAATTGCATTTAACTTAGGAAACATCTAAAAAATAATGTATTTTTTAAAAAATTATTTTTTATACTAATACATTAAAATGAGCTGAAAATAAAAACATAAAAACAAAATAAAAAATTATAAAAATATTTTTAAAACACAAAAATAAATATATTTCAAATTAATCTAATTAAAAAATCATAATATTCTTTAATAATCTTAAGATTCTCAATATGCCCTCCCTTTCTAAAAAACCCTGATAGTTTTTGAAGCTCTCTTTCGTAACTCCATCACATTTTTTGATTTAACATTAACTTTTAGTTTAAGAGTATGTTTGATAGTATAATAATAATTATTTTTTAAATAATTTTTCGAGTTAAAATATATAATAATAATTTTTTTTATTTTTTAAAAATTATTTTTAATATCAACCTATCAAAACAATACAAAATATATAAATTATATTAAATTTTAATAAAAACATAGAACAATTTAAATTTTTTAAAAACACATATTAAGCTGCATTCCAAACTGTTACTCAAACAAAAACGCTTTTACTTTCATTTCGTGAGCAGGGATCTCAAGCATACTCTTCTCTTTCTATTATAAAAATTAAAAAGAAGAAGAAATTGTTGTGGACGAGTGCAGCAATCCATTGACCCCTACCCTACATCCTAGGCATTTGACAAAGAAAAAGTGGTCACGTCCTTCTTGCCCCTATGGGAGGTTTGCCCTGCACAGATCCATCTCTTTCCAAGTGCTTGCCATGAACACACCAAATCACTTCAAAAACAAACGAGAAAACATAATTTGTGGCATTGTTTTTGAGGCACTCTTTAGCCTTTTCTTCTGTTTATGTTTGAACTTTGTGGCTCTCTTACGTTTTGCCGTCCGAAAATGATGATAATACTGGCACAAATGAACCTCAATGCAGGAAGATTCAACACGCGCTCAAAGACCTACAGGAAACAAGAATATCCCCAAAACAGAGGAAGCAGTCTGGCCTACGGTCACAGAGATATAGCCATATCAAAATCGTAAAAGGTGTATTAGATTCCAGAATTGATCTGTAAAAGCATGTGGGTTATTAGATCAAGTCCTGAATTATCGGTTAATTATTATAGCCGAAAGATATTGATTTGTTTTTCTCAAAATGAAAAACAAATTACAAGTTTTCTCAGTTAAAGTTGAAGGCAGCCAGTGTTTAATATTATTGGTTGTTTTTTAAAGTATTTTTTATTTAAAAATATATTAAAATATTTTTTTATTTTTAATATAGTACATCATAAAAAAATAAAATTAATCTAAGTGAAAAAATAAACTCAAAAAGCGCTTTCTGATTACAAGAATAATAATAAAAAAGACTAAATTACAAGTTTCTAATTTCTACCTCACAGATGGAAACAAATTAGTAATAAATATGGAACCAATCCACCGACTTGCTCCAGCTGTCGTGGGTTTGAACAAGTATACAATGACATTGTTGGGAAAAAGAAAGGCAAAGCAAACACGGTTTAGCTAACTGTAACAAATTGGTTCGCTGTGCAAGGCAACTTGGGTTTGAAACTTTGAAGTTTGAACAGTGGTATGCACTATCTTTTGTATGGATTTCAACTTGTGTGAATTGTGATTGATATTAAGGTAATCTGCTTCAATGAGAGCTTAAAATAACCATGCTTGTCAAACTAGATTCTTGAATGATGAGAGAAAAACAGATAAATTCGTTGGGGAAAAAACAAACAAAGAGAAGTGATCCTAAGTTTCATACCATTTCCTGCTGTAGTTGTTCTTTTAAAAATGGCCGACTGCCACTTTCAGGTTAGATTCGAAAAATGACAGCAAACCAACCACACCTAACCAGCTTCCAAGTCCAGCCGATATGAAATGTCTAAATGTAATTTAGTCGAAATACATACGGATCCGAAGAGGAAACATATGAAACAAGACAAGGCGGCAAGACAACCTCGCTCATACATAATTATCACCGTTCGAAGGAACAGCATTTCACTAGCATTCTAGCTAGAGCTTGAGCAAGAAGATACTCACAACCAGTTTCACAGCTTGAAATGCTCCAATGCAGAGATCCCATCGAGCCCTTTTGCATAGTAGTGGGTTACCAAGTCCTTCACAGTGGTTTCTCGGTAGATTGCGGGGCTTTCTTCTGATAGCAACTCCTTGATTGGCCCATATAGTCTCGAGGCATTCTCAGGCGGAAGGTGTTGCCTTATAAAGCATGCCACAGAAATTCTTGGACCTACAGTTTTTGCTAGCACTCTGTGCTGGACACTAATAAATCTGTCATTCGAAATTAACTGCACCAAGACATGGAGAAAAGGTAAGACATGTACCTATAGTTTTTGCTAGCACCATCTAGTTATCACAAGCATGGCAAGTCGCAACTCTCATTCAAAACTGTAATAGCATTGTCTCAGAGAGTGGACTGATTTGGTTCCCAATTGAATTACAAATTCTAGTCATCATAACTCTCTGCTGGTCAGTCTAGATCATTCATCAATCAAGTAGAGGTATTAAACTTCACACAATCATTACCTGACAAGCCAATGAAGAATGTATTTGGACATGAACTTACCTGGAACATATCTCCCAGGTTTATAACAAGAGCTCCTGGAATGGGGTTAACATCAACCCATTGATTTTCATGAAGGACTTGGAGGCCGCCAATTTGGTCTTGTAGAAGAACAGTGAGGAAGCTACTATCAGAATGGCTGCTAGTGCCAAAAGTCAAATCTGGTTCAGGACATGCTGGGTAGTAATGGCCCAGAAAAAAGAGTCCCTCTGCACAATGAATGTCTTTAAGGTAATTAGGATCGAGTCCTAGTGCTTCTGACAGCAATTCGAATAATCTTTGTGCTAAAACCATTACTTTGTTTGAGTAATCAATCATAATATCTCTGCAAATCGATTAAATAGGCATATTAAAAGAAGCATAACACAAACACCTTAAATGAAACAGCTAAAAACTACTTTATAATTATAAGCAAAAATCACATCTTTTTTCTCTCACGAATCCATCCTTTTATCAACTATTACCAACTAACCTGCACGCATGAGGCAAGTCTTGGGGATTCGGCTGGCGAGGAGCCATGACACAACTCAAAGTATCTCTCCAATTGGCAGCTGGGGCTTGATAAAGATCAAAATTTGAATTATAAAGCACCTTCCTTGTGTAATCCCTTGAATACCATTCTTTCTTCACTTCACTTTCTTGCTCATGAAACCTAGCTACCCCACTAATCATTTCCTCCAAAACACTAACTGGGATTCCATGATTGACCACTTGAAAGAAACCCCACTCGGCACAAGCATCTCTTATTCCCTCGACTACCTTTGCACGTTGACTTCTATCTTCATCTATGCCTTCAAAGTCTATCAACGGAACAGCCGCATTCTGATCAGAATCACTTGAAACATCTGATCTTTTGTCATGAACGAATATCTTTGGAATCTTGGTCATTCCATTATCTATTAGACCCTTCACTCCAGCTCTCGTGTCATCAAAAGCTTTGAGTTGTTTTTTTTTGTCATAGTTTGATTCTTGAACTTCAGCTGAGCTTGTGATCACCATGTTGTTCTTGATTTTTTATGGTAGGAGGGGCAATTGAGATGTTATTTTGACTTCAAGACATGTAAGGCTCTTTAGGATTTGTGCAAGGAGGCTCATCTCCTTTGAAAGTGATATGGGTGGCTGTGATCAAGGTAAAATTATTATTATTATTATTATTTTAACCAATTGTTCGGATAATTTATATGTATTATGATTATTTTTTAAACTAATTAAATATTTTATAAAATAAATAAATAAGTAAAATATCATAAAAAGTAAAACATCATAAAAATAATAAGTATATATATATATATATAAATTAAATTTAAATATTAAAATAAAAAACAAGCCTATTTTATAACCACTGCATCATAAATTCAAGTCGAAAATAAAATTATTTTAGTTTTACCATGAAAAGGTTGATATACATGATTTCTGGGCTCAGTAAAACATAAGCTCAGATATTTGCAGGTCTAATTAATTATCAAATATGTTATTTTTTTTACCTATTAATAAATTAGAAATATTTTATTTTGATAGCAAATACTAAATTTTTCCCTACAAAAAAGAAAGCACCCAAAGAACAATAATAGAAAAAAACAGTCAGATTCAATTTTTTCTCCTTGCTTCAACAATGATAATTTTATCATAATAATAAAATTTTATTTAAAAAGATAATTGATTTTTCTTGTGCCCATTCTAATTTAAATAACAAAAATCTTCAAATAAATAAACAAGGATTTTTTTTAGATAACAATGATGATTCACCTATGTTTTCACTATAGGCTAAAACTAGAATATTAATGACTTTATTCCTAATTCAGACCTGACCTCATGATGTCTCATTAAATTAGTCCATCCAAGCTGAGTTGGGCTTACAGTTGTTGGCCGGTTGCTTGCCTGCCTGCCTGACACCAGGGCAGGAGTTATGGCACTTGTTCTTCCATTGTAGGGAATTTTTTTTCATTTGAATATGAGCCAGATCCTTCTCATTTTTTTTTCTTTTACTTTAGAAATTATGATGTATTATCAAAATTGAAACTTGAACCTGGTTTTAGTTTTTCATGTTCCATTGGTAAATCCCTCAAAATGGAGTGTGATTAGCTTCAATAGATGCTGCATGGTCACGAAGATAGTTCATCACCACTGTGAAATATTGCAATTGATGATTAGTTCACCTCCACTCTCAGTATTCTTATTAGAGCTAGCCTATCCTTCTAATCAAAGAACTCGACGCATGCATCAACATTGGCCAGGGGAACTATGAATTGATGCAGTACAGTAGCAAGAATTTCAAGAAGCTCTAGTATTACCAATCAGACGCCTACAGTCCAGCAAAATGATAATAGCCTATCAGCATTACCAAATACACAGATATGCAAAAATCTCCTAAAAAATGAGATTAATTTATACCCAGAATCCCAAATGCAAAGATTACTTTTCCCTTCTAAAGAAATGAACCATATGGGGTTCCTTACCATACCAACTCAAAAGCACCAATTCGAAAGCCTTACAGACCACAAATGGCGTCATGTGATGATTTTACAGTTACATCTTAATGCACTCAAGATGAAATATCATAGCCAGATTGAGATAAATCCCAGCAGATCATGCAATAAATCAATCATAACTCAACATTCGAACAAGTCACTGATGCTTCATTCATGTCGAATCATGCCCCAGACTACACAAGGTCAAGCACATTAGACTAGTCAATTCTCTCAACAACAACAACAAAAGAAGAAGAAGAAGATCACACCTCACTCTTCACCTAAACTAAATTCACTTTCATAGCTAATCGTCCATGAACCCCAGCTCATTCCACGCCCAACACAAAAACAACATATACTTAAACAACACAAATAAGGAAAAAAAATAATTGACTAGATTTCACTACAAAAAAATCCACGCATCTAGCCAATCCCCCCGCAAACAAGTGCTGAGCATCTCGGCGTAATCTGATGCAAAAATTTAACATAATCCTCTGAATGAAACTGAGCAAGCTTAACCGGATATGCCTTGTGGGGTCTCTACCAAGCAAGTTCAACACAAATAAAAGCATCCCGCGTCATAGTTTCCAAAAATTACACAACAAAACAATAGAAAGTTCGAATCTTTAGCATAATTACCATACATAAACTTCCATCTTCTTGTGAAGCTTGTAAGAGAGAACAAGATGGTGTGTCATTCAAAGCCTGTGTGGTTTCAATGGATGGTTTGGTCTAAAACAAACACCGCCCACATCACCTACAAAAAAAGATCCCATCTTTATAAAACTTCCATAAGTTTTGTTAGCTAAGAAGCAATGCATAATAAAGTTTGGATGCTACATTATTCACTATTATTGATAGCAAAGAACAAAACAGCTTAATAAAAGTTTAAAGCTTTTTAACTTACCATTGTAGAATAGGAAATTCTGTCCTTCGAGAGCTTTTTTTCAGACAAACTTAGCAGACAAAAGATATACTTTTTTATTCTCTTACAGCTTAATAGCTGATAAGTTTTCAATATTGTTTTAAAAATTATTTTTTATTGAAAATATATTAATTTTTTTTTTAAAAAAAATTAATTTCAACATTAATGTTTTAAAATATCTAAAATTATTAAAAATAGAATTTAAAAAATTTTAAAGATTTTAAAAATACTTTTTTATACTATTATTACTCATGGACATAGAGGGAATGTATGTAGGTTTATGTTTTGAATGTTTATTAAGGTGTTTGGATTTGTTGTTGTGCTGCTGCATTACTATTCACATGAAAAAATATTTTAAAGTGTTTGGTTACTACTAACTATATTTTTTTATATGGATTTTTTTTAAAAATTAAGGTTAAACCTGAGTTTTTAAAAAGCAAAAAATAAATATCTTTTGTTATCGTGTTTTTTTTTCTCATCAACACTATATAATTTTAATTAATATTGCAATACTTTTTCATTGGAGAGCCCATCTTCTCCTCTGTTTCTAATTTGTTTTGATGTCTTTGGCCTGGACAACGATTTTGTTGAACACCTTATCCTCATCCAATATCTTTTCCAAACAATTCAAGTAGTCTGAATTTACCATGTGCAATGAATTTTTTGATTCTATTGGATCCTTTTCAAAAGTTTTCCCCTGTTTTTTTTTAACTTATCAATGTTGAGGAGATAAATATTTTTTTTTGCTTATTATCCAGTAGCCATCTTTTAATTAAAAGCAGTTGTGCTCTCTCCTCTAAATTTCAGGACAACTGCTATAAGATGCTTCGTTGCACTGGTAATTATATCTTAATCTTGTGTTGTTTTTAAACCGAGGGAGAAAGAAAATGAAAAAGAGGCAAATGAGAGACTGAAGGGAAGAGAAGATTTGATGCTTTTTATCCATGCTTGAAAATGATACCCTTTAAAAACGAGTATAAATACAAATTAAACATGCTTGGTTTTTATTGGTCGATGAAAATTCAAGCAAGTTTTTATGTAATAATGGCAACAAAATATATATTATTTATTCTATTATAATTTATTTGTATAAAACTTTTTTATTGAGTAGTTATATTTAGAGGTAATTTTTGTATATGTTTATTTAAAAAAATTAAATATGTGGATGTTTAGTTATATCAACGGCACTTTATAACTATATTAGAAGAAGATCGCAGGATGATAAGATTTTTTTCAAATATAATCGTAATTTTAATTTTATTTTTTACTTCACATTGTACTTCGCTCAGTTATTCAAGGATTATAAAGGCTTTCACGTATGAGATTTGTAGCCAATAAAATTACAAATAATTTTTTTTTTTATATATATATATATACTTTTAGGTAATTTTACAATTAAACCTAATACAAAAAATATATTAATTAAACACAAAAAGTTGTTTTTTTAACCATATTTTTAATTAAATATATCGAAATTTAAAATGGATCTTACAGAAAATACTTTTTATTAAACTATTTTTTTAAAATTATAACTACAAAAATAACTATAATACCAAACAGAGGCCATGTACCTATACAAGATTGCTATTTTTTTCTTGATCGTTAACTTAAAGTCTATGAGATTAGTCGTGGTACGCGCAAGCTGGCCGGACACCCATGTTAATCTAAAAAAGATTGCTATTTTTTATAAAGACATAAATACCCTCTTTTGTTTTTTAATATTACAATGGTAGCACTTTAAAAGGTCTGCTATTTCCGTCTAAAACCCTAAAACCAAAGCAAGCAAAGCTCGCATCTTTGTTTCACTCTCGTTTATAAACTTCTCTTGTCCCTTGAAGTAGTAAAGGAGCCGCCTTTCGTAAACTAACCATGCCTAAGTCTAAGCGTAACAGGCCAGGTTTGTTCTGCCTTTCTCATATTTGCACATATACATGACTGTGACCATATCTTGTGTGGGCAATTTAGTCTATGAGAGAAAAACTGGCTTGTGGGTGTCTGGGATTTTGTTGTTTTAGGCTTAAAAGACAACTGAGTGTAACTTTGTCTGGGTGATAGCTGTAGTTTTTGGGTTTAGTTTGTTGAGTAATTGTGGCGATTTTGAACTTGTTTTGATCAACTTTTTTTTTTAATTGGTGTTTCAGTATTTTCGATCTTCAGCTTGTGCTGCTTTTGAATTATATAGGCAAGAAAATCTGCGTAATTTCATGCTTTATGTTGCCGTTGGAAAAAAAAGAATAAAAAATGCTTTTGAGGTCATAGAAGATGAGAATTTGCAATATGGATGATCGGTTTTGTTATTTATAGAGGTTTCGTTGTGTGATATGCAGTTACATTATCAAAAACAAAGAAGAAGGGGAGGGAGCATAAAGAGTCTATAGTGAATTCGATAAGGGATGCTGTGGAGAAATACAATTCTATTTATGTGTTTAGTTTTGAAAACATGAGGAATCTCAAATTCAAGGAGTTCAGAGAACAGCATAAATTAACCAGCAGGTAGCTTCTGATTTTCTTTTTGTTTCTTTTTAGCAGAAGACAAGCCACCCGAGATTGTCTTCTTTGTATTAATGAAACATGAGGAATCTCAAATTCAAGGGTTAGATAGTTTGCTTCTGGATTGTTGAATGAAACTCCTTGTGTTGTTTGGGGATGCCGTTTAACTATATGTGATTCAAGATAGCCATCTTCTTGAATGAAACTCCTTGTGTTTTTGTTTTCCTCAAAAGTTTTCCTCATTTTTTTTTAAACAATTTAGTTCATGGGAATTTCAAGCACTTGGCTCTTCAACATCTTACCAATTTGTTGAGCACTTGGTTTTCTATACATAACCAACTTACTGTTATGGTTTTGTCAGATTCTTCCTTGGGTCAAACAAAGTGATGCAGGTTTCTCTGGGCCGATTTGCTGCTGATGAAATCAGGCCGGGTCTTCACAAAGTTTCTAAGGTAGCATGAACATATACACAGCCATAGTTTCACATTTTTCTATCTTGATAAAGAATTCTGATGACTTCCCTTTTCTTTATGCATTTTTTCTCTTAGCTTCTATGTGGTGATTCTGGACTTTTTCTTACCAACTTGTCAAGAGAAGAAGTTGAAAGGTAACCCTAGTACTTATTGTGATAAATGTTACATCCTGTACTCTATTGGGTTGTTTGGAAATAGAGGAACCAAATAGAGGTCCTGGTGTCTTGCTGTTATTGGAATTATTCCAGTCATCTTTTTGATGAAGTAGAAAGGAACTTCAATTACTCAAATAATTTTTATTTATGTTATTATTTGAATATAAATAAGAGGAAACCTGATGTTCCTCAGTGAGAAAATGATAACCACTCACATATGTAATGCCTTGTTACCTGTGACAAAAGGGCCATATTCATAATCTGGTTCTATAGATGTAAGGCAGTGCCATATGTAATGGGTCAGCGGGGGGGCATATACACTGATCATTTATAATATAACACTTCTAGTTCTTTATTGGGAGCTTGTACTTGACAATATGTTTATGGATTTGGTTGAATTTCTGGCAATTTTGTGCACCTATTCTGTGATAAAAATACAACTTCATGAGTTAAATGTTTTTAGTTGTTTTTTTGCAGGTTGTTTAATGAGTATAAGGAATATGACTTTGCTAGGACGGGAACCACTGCAACCGAAACGGTATGCAAAATCTTTTATGGCTGGCAGTAGACTTACATGCTGGTTGAATAGGTTGAACCTTGCCTTGCTGCATTGAATCAAATAGCTAGATACATGCATGCACATGTATAATGATTACTATATATACATACCCTTTTTGTAATTGACTAAGGAAAATATCATCGTGGATCTTTAATTTGCTTTTCAGTCTGTCCTTTTTTAACATCCACTTGAAGTCTCCAGTTTGGAAACAGTCATTTTTTATTTCATCTTCATCAAAATATAAATGCTTAGTTTAGATGCGTTATAAATCAATGACCTCCTCTTTTGCACTGTGTATAAGTTCTGTAATTCTAACTTGGTACTGGGTTTTACAGGTGGAACTTAAGGAGGGTCCCCTGGAACAGTTTACTCATGAGATGGAGCCCTTTTTGCGCAAGCAAGGGATGCCTGTTCGGTTGAATAAGGGTGCACAATTGCTTTCTGCTATTTTCTGTCTCTTGCATGCACGCACAACACACATGCACAAAGGACTTGAGGTCTGTTATTAATTTTATCGTGGTCTGCAGGTGTGATAGAGCTTGTTTCCAATTTTGTTGTCTGTGAAGAGGGGAAGCCTCTCTCGCCTGAGTCTTCTCGCATACTGGTTAGTTCTGGCATGGCCTTTGACTTTGCTTGCTAGTTAGTATGCTCACAGTGTGTTTTCCTTTTCTTCTGGTTAAAGATACGTGGCTGATGTATTTTACTTATTTCAGCGCTTGTTAGGCACCAAGATGGCCACCTTCCGACTTCACTTAATTTGCCGATGGAGCCCTGAGGATTTTGAGCTTTATAGAGAAGGTCTGGATGAATCAGATGTTGAATCAGCATAAACCTATGCAACTCGTTTGACTATTTGCAATGGTATTCATGTGAAATCAATCAAAATCGTTGAGAGAATACCTGTATAATTGAAGTTAATTGCAGTAGGTGTTGAATTTTTGTAGTTCAAGGTGATACAGGAACAAGATCCTTTCATGTAAGTTTTGGTGATCGAAGACAGCATGATATTTTATTGTTGAGCATGTTTTATCTTTGAGCTAAATTACTGTAACATTGTTTTTTAGAAGTGTTTTTGAAAAAATATATTAAAGTACTTTATTTTTTATTATTTTTATATCTATGTGTTAAAATGATATGAAAATACTGAAAAAAAGTAATTTGAAGGAAAAATAAAAACAAAAATTTTCATTTATTTTTTCAAAATGAAAAAACAAAAATAAACTAAGAAGAAGAAAAAATCATTTTATTAGGCATTTGCTGCCTCAAAAAATGTTCCTAGGCCCAAATGCTTGCAATTCACTTGTATTTTATTCATTTTAAATCAATAATTAATTTCTAAAAAGTGATCATGTGTTGAAATTTCAATATCCTAACCCTAAGGAGCAAGAGAGTTAACCCATGAATGGGAAGAACACAAATAAATTTCTAGTAAGTAATCACCAAGGAGCAATAATGAAGGAAAGGGGAATTGAAGAATAAAACAATTAAGCAATACCATTCCACAAGAAAAAAATAGCACCATCAACAATACATTATATGAAAATTAATTTAGAAATTAATTAATTCCACTAATTTAATTTAACTAGCTTTCAATTCGTTTTTCTTAGTAATTCTAATTGCAAAAGAACACTATACTAAATATTTTTAAATTAATTTTTTGTTTTTTTCAACAAAATTAATTCATGGTTTGTTTCTCATATTGGGTTTGAATTCAACCATGAATAATCAATCTGTCTAATTACTTCATTGAGAAGGAAATTAGTCTCTTTACATGAAAAATTGTTGAGAAATATCTATATGGGAGAAGAAAAAAAAAGAGAAAATAGAAAGAAAAAAAATTAGTTTGTGTGAAAATATCCTTATTAATATTGGATTTGATTTTCTCTCAATTTATCACAGGTGATAGTGTAATTACACAAAACTATGGGGCAAAACGTGTAATTTAAACAAAAAAACCTCAAAAAAATAGACCTTCACTGTGTTCTCTCATTCAATTCTCCACAGACAATCTTCTCTGGTTTCTCTCTCAGCATCCAGGTCCTAACCAGACTTTCTTAAGCTCCATTCATCAAGGTAATCCATTTTCTCTCTCAATCTATCCATTTCAATACCTTCTCTCAAAACCCTAACCTTTTTGGCTTTTTAATGGACTTTTCCTCCCGAGGATTCTTTGAATTAATCCTTCATTTTAAAATTTTTGAGATTTTATTCAGTTTGGTACTTCAGAATTTGGATTATAGGCTTTGATTATGGCCTTATGATGTATGTTTGTATCTTTTTTTTTTAATCTGAATTTAGATTATCGAACGTTTTTAGTTGATGGGTTTCAATTAAATCTGAGAGTTTCCATGTAAATATTTTGTTTTTAAGGCACCCAATTAATATCTAATTCATGTGAAGATTGTTTTTTTAATTACCCAATTAGTATCTTTTCATGTCAAGATGGTTTCCTTGGGTGCCAAATTAGAATTCTATGACTCTTACTGTGAATTGGGCTGTTTTTTTCCTTCTGCATTTAATGACTGAAACTGGGTTTTTTTTGGCTAGGCCCTATTGTTTGGTTATTGTGTTTATTCAATACTTGTTCGATGTTGTTTATGTGTAAACATGATGGATTTGTGCTTGCGCTTAAAAAGATTGGGATTTTTTGTTGTAATTTGAAATTTAAGGATGACGATGGAAGAACCATTTCGACCACGTGAGAAGCTATTAGAGAAACAGAGATATTTCCAAAGCATTCACAAGCACACATATTTGAAAGGACCTCTTGATAAGATCACCTCTGTTGCCATTCCATTAGCATTGGCAGGCACCACACTTTATCTTATTGTGAGTGGTCTAGCCTGTTGTTTTATGTACCAACTCTTGCTGATGATTTTCCATGCCTTAAGATGAATTTTGAACATGTTATCTGTTTTTACTTCAGGGGCGAGGAATCTATAATATGTCTCAAGGGATTGGAAAAAAGGAATGAGGAGGCAGTTTGTGTCACGATCGGTTTTATGTTCTTTGTGCTCGTGTTTTGAAGGATTATTTGCATAGCATATGGATAGTGTTGTTTCTAGGGTTGTTGTTAAATAATTGCATGGTGGCTGGCTGGCTGCAGCTACCAATGGAAGTAGAAACTTCACCGGTGAAGTCTTTGTTCTCTATTTAACCTTTAATGCCTGCACGTTTGAATTTCAGGGTTTCCCTAGTTGTTTGGACCTCTTTGCTAGCTCCGTGTATTCTCATTCAATCTCTCTCTCTCTCTCTGTCGTTGCATTGGAAGATAAGATAAGATGGGGAAAAAATCTCACCAGGCAATCATACCTTGCTTCTTACTTGTTGTGACTATTTGCGCGAGTTGCTGAGCGCTTGGTTAGGTTTAGATGTCTTGTGCGTTTTTTAAGAGTATGTGGGGTTCAGGTCGACTCAGTCATCTGAGAGACAGTTATTTGAGCTGTTAAGCTGTTGGACCAAAGCCCTCACTGAATTCCTTACAGGGAAGACTGAAAATTCTGTAGCCATTATTCTTTTGTACCTTTCCCAATTTCTTGCATATTTCCAGGCTTCTAAGCTGAAAATGGGGTGCTGATGTGCACCCAGAAAGAAGCTCATTATTGATGACAGGGAAGTGCAAGGACCAGAGTCGTGGTGAATGCCAGTACATGAAATAGCCCTGTCAAGGTGAAGAGATTTTTCCAATATATTTCTTAATCTAGTCATGGAAGTCGCGCGTCTCAAACAACCCCTCAATCATCTACCTGGCCTCCTGTTGTTTTTTAGCTTGAGTAGCTGACGTTCGTGATTCAGGGCAGGCTAGATGCATCATATGACCTCATATAGGCTAGAGAGTGAGGATCCAAAAGCCACTCTATCTCCCTAAACAGGAACATCTTACAATTTTGTTAGTTGTGTATGCATTGCGTTGCACGAGTAGTATATGATATGCGTGACTTCCATTATGTTAAATTGAAAAATGTTTTTCTTATTTTCGATTTCCCAGGCCAAGAGTATGAGTTGGATACTCGGGTTACATGTTAAGTTTTGTAACTACAAGCAAAACAAAACAGGACTTAAACTTGGGTCAATGTAGTTTAAGGGCGCATTCAAAAATATAATTGTTGTGTTTGAAAATATAATTGTGGTTGTTTTGTAATATTTTATTTGAAAATTTATTAAAATAATATATTTTTTATTTTTTTTTAAATTATTTTTTATATCATCATATTAAAATATTTTAAAATATAAATTAAAAGTATTAATTTAAAATAAAAATAAAGAATTTAAAAAAAAATATTAAAAACACTTTTAAAGCTTTATTGTCACGTAATCATATCCCTAGGCTTCAACAGGTTTCATGGGGATTTGGTCTATACATTCTTATATTCTGGATCAAGCCCTCCAGGTTCATGGATGGCTTCAATAGATCAAAATTTGCTGAATGAGACCCTTTTGAGAGGATTTAGATCCCATCATTAACGTCCTGCGGCTTGTTCAAATTGGAAAAGAGAATTTGGCAAAAGTAAATGATGCAGGACAAAGAGAGATTCGAAACTAATAAAGAAAGAAAGAGAAGAAGCTATGAAGATAAGCCAGACAAAAGAAAAAAGGAGCTGAAGAAGAAAAAAGATGTAGGAGGAGAATTACAACTTGTAATCTATATATATATATATATATATATATATATATATATATATATATATAGTAAAATCCTAAAATAACTCATTTTTTTAGTCAAATGCTACCTAAAACTAGACTGAAGTTCTTAAAAAAATAGTATTAAATTTAATAACAAAATTCATTGAAATAAATTAAATAATCTGAACTAAAAAACATAAGTTCTTGATTAAATGAAAAAGCTACCCTCTATTATTTATGATTATATACTTACAAGAATCTTGTGTAGGATCTAGTATCCAGTACCTAGTATCTGCCACTAATTTTTGTTTTTTTAGAAAGATATAAAATCACAAATTTTATGTTGGGAATCACAATCAATCAACTATCTTTTAGCTTATTGTGATATTAGAGTGGGAACTGATCAAGCAGGCTCAAACTTCTACCTTTGAAATTGTTAGAGTTTAGATTAAATTTGTGTAACATAATTCAAAATTTAAGTTAATCAAAAGAGTAATTTAAAAATAATTATATTTTAATTAAATTGATATATAAAATAAATCAAGTTGTTTGATAGAATTAATTCTTACCCAGTTATTTATTAAATTATATTGGATTATATTTTTATATTAACTGATTAATAAATTGATTATGAATTTTATTGAAGTTAGATTTGTTTAACATTATTTTTAAATTTTAAATTTTTATTTTTTAAATTATTTTAACATATTAATATAAAAGTAAATTTTAATATGTAAAAAATATTATTTAATACATTAAAAATTATATTTTGAAAAACAAATTCTGCCGATCTCGCTCAGCTCATCATGAAGGAATGAACAAGCTGACAATTAGTGGCCCTTTAAATGTTTTGACCTCACCTGTATTCCAAACCTTGTCGCGTGGAATGTGGATCCCACCCGGCACAGAAAACGACCGTTGCACACTCTCCCTCGAAGTCCTCAAACCCTAACAAAAACAAACTCAAAAACTACAAAAATGTTCTCTCTTTTAAGAAAAACAAATTCAAATTTCAAACGTTCAAAATCCTGTAATAAAGAAAAGCTGCCACCTTTTCTAACTGATAATCTCCTTCCTTCACTCTCTCCACTCTATGAGTCCATCTTGAGAACTGGACTCTTTTCTTCCATTTCTAGCGCTGTACATGGCTCCACTTCAAATTCAATTTCTTGCACCATCAAGACTCTAGCTTTCTGTTCCATTGAGGACCAACCCATGATTTCTGCTTTGATTCTTTGTGACCTTTCTTAGCCTCTTGGTTGAAGAAAACCCATTTTTGAGCTTCGAAGAATTTATGGGTTTTGATTGATTGTAGGTTGAATGATCAGAAGTCCAAACCCTTTTTTGTTTTTTGTGTAGGTTTTATAGAGGTGAAAGTTTGATCTTTTTTTATTCAACAAAATGAGAGAAGAAAACACAGTTGAAACTAAATCGAAAGCAGTAAAATTTGCTGATCAAAACCAAGCACCAAAGCCACAAAACATTAAAGGAAACAACAACAACAATGGTTCAAAGATCAAGTCTTCATGGGGTTCACATATAGTAAAAGGCTTCACAGCAGATAAAAAGACCAAAACGCAAACAGTCACAGTGACAGCCAAGAGACTTCCACTAGCAAGCTCGGAGACCACAAAACAAAAGAACTCTCTTGTGAATTCTCATTCAAGAGTCAAGAGATCACTTATTGGTGATTTAACTTGCTCAGTTACAGGAAGCCAGGCGCACTCACAAGCCTACCAGGCCAATCACAGGAGACAATCTTCAGGGTCAAGAGATTTGTTTGTGGAATTAGACCAATTAAGGAGCTTGCTTCAAGAATCAAAAGAAAGGGAATTTAAGTTACAAGCAGAGCTATCAGAGGTTAAGAGGAATGTAAGAGTAGTGGATCTTGAAAGGGAACTTGAAGCTAGAAGAAACGAAGTGGATGAGCTTTGTAAGAGAATTGGGGTTTTGGAGTCTGAAAAAAGTGGTCTTTGTGAACAAGTGAATGAGTTGTGTTTGATTTCAGAGAAGAGAAATGAAGAGGTATTGAAAAGGGAAGGGAATGAGAGTTCAGTGGGGAATCTTGAAATGGAAGTTGTGGAATTGAGGAGATTGAATAAGGAGCTGCAGATGGATAAGAGGAATCTTGCTTGCAAGCTCTCTTCTTTGGAGTCTCAATTGGCTTCTCTTGCCAGGTCTTCTGAGGTATAAATATTCAATTCTTGTTCCTTTCGTTCTGTATGCTTTGTTTACTTGATGATAAAATGTTGTAGTAGAAAAGAAAATGAAGTTAAGTTTTTCAAATTTAGAAGTTTTCAGCATTAGGGACTGGAAAGAATAATGATTTGAGATAAACTAAGTAGAATCTATGGTTAATTGATTTAGTTTTTTTCTAGAAAACAAAATAGATTTAATTTGGCAATGTTTAATTCCATCTTGATATTAAAAGTTCAATTCTTTTGGCATTTTTTAATCCTGGCTTGACGATGGCAAGCTAGTTCTTTGATCCATGCTGTAGTCTACATCCATTGTTAGTTACTTTTTTATGATGGGTTCCAGAATTTAATTGGAAAGCAAACAGTGGGCCAATGATGTCAAATTGTTGGAATTCTCCTTTCTTTTTGCTTGAAGAGACTAAGTTTAACATAGCTAGCCAGGATTCATTACTAAACTCTCTATTGAATTTATCAGAGTGATGTTGTTGCAAAAATAAAAGCTGAGACATCTTTGCTAAGGCACACAAATGAAGATTTGTGTAAACAAGTTGAGGGTCTACAGATGAGCAGATTAAATGAGGTAGAGGAGCTAGCTTATCTGAGGTGGGTCAATTCATGTTTAAGAGATGAATTGCGTAATTCATGCTCAACGATGAATTCTGACGAGGTCTCAAGCCCCAAATCAGTAGAGAGGAGTAATGAATCTGCTGGCTCAATTTCTTGCCAGAGTAATGACTACTTAGAAAGTAATAGTAAAATGAGACAGAATTTTATTAAAAAGTTGAAGAAATGGCCTATTACTGATGAAGATTTGCCAAATTTAGAATGCCAAGATAAAAATTGGGTCCACTCGGAAGATGGGAGAAGTCCTAGAAGAAGACACTCTATAAGCGGATCAAAGCTCTGTTTAGAAGATTTGGCACCGAATAGGAGAAGGCAATCTGATGTTTTTATGTGTATAAAGGAAATGGAAAACGAAGTAGAGCTTGTAAGTTCCGAAAAGTACGAGTTGGATATGATGCAAAGACCCCAAATCCTTGCAAACTGCCAAGAGACCAACAAAATTGTAGGTCCATTAGATGTCGAGAAAAGGACTTTGCGTGTTCCAAATCCCCCTCCAAGACCCTCATGTTCTGTTTCTACTGGACCTAAAGAGGAAGTTCAAGCTCAAGTTCCTCCCCCACCACCGCCTCCGCCTCCCCCACCACCACCTCCGAAGTTCTCAGTGAGGAGCACTACAGCAGGAGTGGTGCAGCGAGCACCTCAAGTTGTAGAGTTTTACCATTCATTGATGAAGAGGGACTCCAGAAAGGAGTCTTCAAATGGAGGAATCTGTGAAGCCTCAGATGTTGCGAATGTTCGGAGCAACATGATTGGTGAGATTGAGAACCGGTCATCACATTTGCTTGCTGTAAGTGATTTCTGACTTCTAATCCCAAGGTCAATGACAAGTGATTTCATTGAATAGCTTGGATGCCCTTTCATTAAATCGCAGCTCACTATTTGTGTTAAAAAAATGTTGAATTTTATTGTGTTACTATGAATAGAGAGGAATGGAAAAAGTACTTGTAAGCTGGCAACATTCTAGGATTAATTTGCTGCTGTAAGAATGCAAGTATTGTTTTCTTTTCAGACTATTTTCAGATGGATATGAAATGAAAGAAACAGTTCTGGATTTTTTCTTTCCATAGAGTTTGACATTTCTGCGCGGTATAGAAGTTCAAATATGCTTAAAAGTGATTCTTTTTTTTTTCTCTTTTTTCTTCCTCTCAGATTAAGGCAGATGTTGAAACTCAAGGAGAATTTGTCAATTCTCTGATCAGAGAGGTCAATAATGCAGTTTACCAGAACATTGAAGATGTTGTAGCATTTGTGAAGTGGCTTGATGATGAACTTGGCTTTCTTGTAAGTTTTTCCCGGATAGAATAACTTATTTGTAAAAGGATTCCATAGAATTCTATTGCCATAGGCAACGAATAAAGCAAGTTAGGAAGAAAACCCACAAATGCTGTCACGGCTCCGCAACTGCTATAACACTTTTTACAGCATGTACTTGATATACTTTGAAAGCATTTACATGGGCTACAATCACCTTGAAAATCCATGAAACATGGAATTTGAAGTAGGGAACTTCTATATGCACATGGGATCCATACTTCTCGAGTTGAATTAACAGGGGAAAATAGTACACAGTAATGACAAAAGGATTTCATATCATCCTCGTAATCCATTCGTTTATGTGAAGGTGGATGAAAGGGCAGTCCTGAAGCACTTTGATTGGCCAGAAAAGAAAGCTGACACATTGCGAGAAGCAGCATTTGGGTTTAGTGATCTCAAGAAATTGGAGTCTGAGGTGTCTTACTACAAGGATGATCCCCGAGTTCCATGTGACCTTGCTCTAAAGAAAATGGTTGCTTTGTCTGAGAAGTAAGAATCTGAAATTTTGCACTGTGGCAGATATATAGTATTCACTTTGTGCCGAATCTCCAGTTTATACATATATATTAATTGGATATCATCTGCAGGATGGAACATACAGTTTATAACCTTCTACGAACAAGAGAGTCCTTGATGCGCAATTGCAAAGAATCCCAAATTCCCTCGGATTGGATGCTTGACAATGGGATTATTAGCAAGGTAAGCTTCACTAAGTCACTCCATTCTTTTTTTGTTTAGTTTTTAATACTATACAAGTTAAACATTACAAGATTTAAGCCAATAAAAGAAAAAAAATGAATTATGTTCCTTCTCCTTCATAAGAGTATTGGATCAAAGTACTAGAGGTGAACAAGCAGCAAAGCCTGGTATTGATATGAAAAGAAGTGGCGTTTGGATTATTAGAGTCGAGGAGGAAAAAATTAGTCTCAACAATTTAAGATTTTATACTTACTGTTAATGCCAAACCTACATACGACTCTAGGCTTTTACTTTCCAAATGATTTCTGGAAATGCTAAATCTACATATGACTAGGGTTTTACTTTCTAGATGCTTTCTAGACATTTTCTAATAACAGATCTTCCCTGCCAATCCTTTCATGCTTCATTTCAGAAAAGAGGTATTTACTGACTTCCACGTGGAAATGAATTCCTAATTTTGTGTTGTAGATAAAGTTTGGCTCAGTTAAGTTGGCGAAGAAGTACATGAAGAGGGTAGCCACGGAAATCCAGTCTAAGGCAGCAGCAGCGCTAGAAAAAGACCCAGCTCTGGACTATATGCTGCTTCAAGGGGTTAGATTTGCTTTCAGAATCCATCAGGTTTGTACCGTGATAAGCATTTTAATGGCTGTTCATTTTATATTTTCTTGTTCCTATTACGCACCAATAAGATACCTGTTTGTGCTAATGGAAAAGTAGCATTTAGAACGTGATTGTTGAACTGAACTGTTTGGTTTGGTAGGCATTTATTAAGAACATAGATAGGGGTACAGAAACAGCTGAGACTAACGAAGGAAGCGGTATGGCAGAAACATCTAAATAGTGTTCATGAAGGGGAAATAGAACGATGCATGGCAAAAGTTATTGATTCTTTTCTTGCGTTATGCAGTTTGCTGGAGGATTTGATGCAGAAACAATGCATGCGTTTGAGGAACTTCGCAACCTTGCTCACCTGCTTAACAAAAAGTACAGATGAATGGCGGGGAGTGGGAGCAATTCGGGCTTGCCATCTCAATAAGCTTTACTTGGATATCTAATCTATATAGTGAAGATCTGGCTGGGGTAGTGTATGTATGGTGTGGTTTGCTCAGGGTTTTAAACAGTTGAAAGTTGTACAAGTTTTGTGTGTGATATAGGAAGCAATTTTGTTTGTGCTTTTTACTTATTCTTAAAACAAAGGAATGTAAAAATTTGATGAGAAAGCGTACACCTGTTATACTCAAGTTTTCTATCTGGAAGGTTTCTGTCAGATTTGTCCACTGAAGCCCCCCTCGCTGTTTTCTGGGCACACATGGCTGTCATGGACAGTTTCTTGGTGCAGTTGCTCTTGTTCAGTTAGCTCCTTGGCTTGTTTTGAATTCTCTTGACAAATAACTAGACAAGGCAAGCAAATTCTTTAGATCATCCCTGTCTGGAAAGCTACTGGTCAAGCAAGCTTGGGAAGTTTATGTTCAAATTCAGAAAGGGTTTCTCCAGATTACTGGAGCGCTATCAGATTCCTGACATTGGGACTGGGGATCTTAAGAACTCACATCCAAAATGATGATACAGGAACTTACAAATAACAAATGAATTTGAAGCTTTCATGCTTCTTGGCCGTTGTACATGTTTTTCAGGTTCAAGTTCCACGGAAACTTCATCAGAACCAAGTCAAGATGATGATATAACCAACCAATCAATCAACCAACCCATCTTCTCATGCCAAAAATCTGTCAGGTTGCAAGGAATTGGATTTCCATCTCATTTATCGAAAATGGAAGCTAGCTCCATGTCAAATTGCCATTGAAGGCAACAGCAATGACAGATGATCCAAAGAGTAAAAACAAAGAAAAGGGAAATCACCATGGATAGACTATTCCAATAACCATTAGACACTATCCTTGATGCATGGGTGTCCACTGAAAATCCAGTCATGGACCAGAGAACTAGGCCAATGGCCTGTAGGTAAAAAACAACAGTTCAAAACAATGAAACTGTCTATAACAAGAACAAGTGAAATTATTATTATTTTTACTGTTTTGGCAAAATATATTAAATTAAAAAGTATTAATTTAATACTTTTTAAAAACAAACCCCCTTTTAAAGAATATCAATCTACCATTTTTTATTTATTTAAAAACCCACAGATGATTTTAATTATTATTTTTTATAAAAAAATCTCAGCAAAAAAGCGGAAAAAGAAAGGACCCTGAGGGATTTGACATTTGACAAGATGTAAGATCACAAGCAAGCAACTCGGTGGCCAGACCAGAACAAAACAAGAAAGAAAAAGGAAGGAAGGATCGTCTCTGCCTGGTCAATCAAATTGATTTTGCTCCTTCAATTCTCGATTTTACCCTTCCTCGAATCTTTCCTCTTTTTAACCCTACCCTACCTTTCTTCTTACTTAAATAATTCAGATTTCAAAAAAAAAAAAATTAAAAAATAACACGTGCAGAAAAAACTCTTGTAATTAATCTCTGCGGGTGTCTTTGCTTGCACGGCCACGCAATGTCTTTAAAAATCTTTATTTTTTTAAAATTGATTTTTAAAATCTTTTTTACATTATTTTTATGTACTGGAATCAAAATAAATAAAAAAATATGAATTTTTTTTTATTTTAATATCTTAACAGCTAAAAATACAAACCAAACACATTTTATAGGGAAATATTATTTATGTTTTTTTTAAAATATTTTTATGTAGGGGAAACAAATCAATATAAAATATTTTATGGTCAATTTTTAAATTTAATTTATTTATTAAAATAAAAAAATAACTCATGAAATTTTATAAAATATTTTATAAATAATAATTTATTAATAATATCACTCATTTATATTAACTATTATTTTTATTTTATTATTATTATTTTTATTTCAAAAAATATCATTGTTATAACTTTCTTTTTTGTTATCATTTTAATCTCATCAACATCAACATTATCACTATTATCACTATTATTAATTTTTACTATTTCAATCACTGTTATTATCTTATAATCATTATTATTATATCATTATCACTACTATTTTCTATTTCACCACCACCATTTTTTTAAAGAATTCAAATCTAAATTCTTTTGTCAACAAAAATCTCTCTGGATTATGAGTTATAAATTGTAAAGCACCGTATATAAAAATTAATTTCAGGCTACAGTGGTTAATTTAAATTATAATTATAAAAATTATTTTAAAAATAAACGCACTTTAAATCTAGTGTGTAAAGCACATAATATTTTAATTTCTCTTTAAAATACTTTCAATTATGTACCATAGAAAGAACATCAGTTCATCAATAATTGGAGACCGATAGGGGTATAGACAATCTTGAAATCATTTATATATATAGACCTGAATATTATACTAAGAGATGACATTGTTGTTTAAATTATAGTGTCCTCAACAAAGCAAGTAAATTTTACAATGTTACTCCTATTCTTTAAGGTCAAAATAACAGTGTTATAAGACCTGGCTTGGCTTGAGAGGTCAATCACGTGACCTGCTAATTTTACATCTAATCTAGGTTAGAATATTAGTGAAAAATCAGATATTTTTTTTTATTAAAGCAATCTTATTTTAGAAAAATCAAAGTTTAGGTTACCCTCCTAATTAACCTGCGAATCAGCTCGGACAGTACCTTGTAAGTATGCAAAATAATATTTCCTGATGGAAACTATGCATAAGGGACTCGTCAGTTTGGATATGTTGTTGTGTATCCACAGAGGCGGACACAACTGAGATCTCAGTGAAACATCTTATCATCACAGCAAGAATCTTTTTGGGCCATGCATCGACCCAAACTTGTAATATGGTATTAATGGCTTGGTCAAGTTACTGTCCTCATTTGCAGGCTCTATAAATGATATTTGTCTTCGCTTATAGTGCAAGATCATAAATGTTACATGAACAATCACATGTCGTGTGATCATTCAACTCCATGTTTGTTTGCAGGAATTCATACAAGCAAGTATGATCCTCTCTTTAAATATTTGAAAAAAGTTATAATTTGTAGCTTCGTTTAAATCTATTTTTTCAACTTGTAATTGCAAAAGCTGCTCAATTCGAACGCAAACTAAAAGTTTTTCTTCTGACTTCAGCTAGGTAGCTAGAAACATACTATTTACGTCAGAGAATTGAAGGATTTGAGAGAGTTTTACATGCCATGGATTGCTACAGGTTTGAATCTTGACGACATAAAAAAAGGGATGCAATCCTAGTTCATCAAGGGAGATATCCCTTTAAAACACTTGTGAAGGGAGGGATAGGTGAAAAAAATTGAGGTGACATTTTGTCATGATATTCAAACTGTCATCACTTACTGGACGTGGGTTTCTTTGCATGGGTCCCTCCTTTGTCTCCTTCTCCCACATCTCACATCAACACGACCTCTTCCTCCAATTCCTCTATTTGATCCTTTGCCTATATATTCTCTTGCATGTCTCTCTTCTCTTCCATGAATTAACCACCCCCCCCCCCCCCCTCTCCCCGTTTTATGTGATTCCTCCAGAAAATAAGCCGTCTCTTAATTAGCTCCATCCCCAACAAGACTTGTAACATGTCAGCTGCTGTTGCTGCCGCCGCCACTGCGGCCACTATATCACATAATTCTGCAAGAAGTGGCTCGTCAGGAACTCCTGAGAGCCACCGATTGCAGAAAGGAGTGCTATTACCACCATCATCACCAATATCATCACCACTACCATTGAGTCGTTACGAATCTCAGAAGCGACGAGACTGGAACACTTTCGGACAGTACCTAAGAAACCACAGGCCACCACTGGCACTGTCACGGTGCAGTGGAGCTCATGTTTTGGAGTTTTTGAGGTATCTTGATCAGTTTGGAAAGACCAAGGTGCATAACCAAGGTTGTCCATTTTTTGGTCACCCCCATCCACCATCTCCTTGCTCTTGCCCTCTCAAGCAAGCATGGGGCAGCCTTGATGCTCTCACCGGACGTCTCCGTGCTGCCTTCGAAGAGAACGGTGGACTGCCGGAGACAAACCCTTTTGGTGCACGCGCTGTGAGATTGTACTTAAGGGAAGTAAGAGATACACAGGCAAAAGCTAGAGGGATAGCTTATGAGAAGAAGAAGAGAAAGAACCCAGTACAACAGCAGCAGAAGAAGAAATCACAAACTGCAGGAAATGGCACTTACAGCCATGTTCAACAAGGCATTTGTAATGGTGGAACTGATGGATTCGTTCCAAGAAATGTCCTGTCAAATGAGGCTGCTGTGATTGATGCTGGGGATGTGTACGTGTTCAACTAAGCCAATAAAAGTTGTTCTTAATTGGTCTAGGGTTTAGAAGAATATGTAATATGTAAGGTAATATTGTAATGCAAGTTAGGCTTTATCAGATGTTTAAGTACTTTTCCATGTTATCTGTGCTAATGGTGTGTTAGTTGTTGGTAAGAGAGAGAGCCATCATTTTCTCCTATTTTGGATCCTATGGTAACCAGGAATCATCAGTTGATCAAAATGTTTGTGAGATTTTCCTAAGATATAACAGCACAGAGACTGTGAGCAATATCTAAGATTATTTATTCCCTCTATCAAGTTTTATTTTGTATTAGGTTTTGATTCTATGTGACCTATCTGTAACATTTTATTTTTCATTCAAAAGAATCCATTCTACATAGCAATGAAAAACAGCAGAAAATAATCTTCATAACAAATTGAAAAGGTGAGTGTCCATCCTAAGGCTATCTGTGTGATCTCATGAACATGATGGAACTATTTGAGCACAGAACATGTAAAAGGATTTCATTGCCCCACATAAAATTCTTTAGTCTGTGGTGAACTACCTGAGAGATTGTGATTACCATATGAAAACTAAGTAATTCATACGGGTAGTTCTATATAGGGTAATGATGGGATTGGAAGATTAAATAAGATATTTAGCATTAAACAATCTTCTGTTTACAAAGAAAAACAGGCCATATACAGTTAAACCCTAAGATTCTTCTTGACCAAGTCCCCCTTTTTGCTCCTGTTTCAGTTTCCTTTGCTTGTGAAACTCTCTTTCCTATCTCTTTTTGCAATGTTTGAAGAAAAATCCAAAGATGTGCATGGCAGCTCTTCTATGGAAATTCTCGTGTATCCAAGACACCTTTTCATATCCACAAATCCTCTATTGGGAAGACCAAGTCTTCACGTTGACAACTTCCCTCTCTTTAGCAAAGTAGTGGTGGTAGAGGTTTCTGCTTTAGATGGGCAGTTGAGCACATTATTTCCTTCAATTCATATCCCCCAACTTTAATCATTACTCTGTAGTGGTATATTTTCTGCATTATTTTATACCATCCAACTGATTTTTATCTCATGGAATTTTTTTAGAGGATTACAGATATTAGCATCTTATATGGATGACATCTGTTGCACACATTAGGCCCTACATGAGGTGGTATAATATGCAAATGTGATGTAATCTGATAAAATCATGTTGCAAATAACATAATCTTGTGTTTTACAAATTTCCATGTCAAGTCAGATGAATCTTCAAAGCTTGCTTCAATAATGTGAATTAATTCTAGCCATAGGATCTCTTCAATGAAAAGAAGAATTGCAAGGAACTCCCAACTCCCTTAGAATTTACAACGGTCCTGCCAAGAAAGACAGCTTGACTTCCATCATCGGTCATGAAACACAGAGAGATACAAAAAAGGAAATGCACTCTTTTAAGGAATATGACACTGTCCACCCTGAAACAAACAAGATAGACCTGGAAAGATCTTTTAGGTACCAACTTCACCTCAGCAGTTTTGCTTTAATGCCCAAAATTCCTATGCAGTAAGGGTTGGCTCCTGTAGATGGATATGTTTTCTTACCTGAATTGTATGTGCGCGCGGCCGCACTGTGTGGCACACCTGCGGAAAACAATCTAGAATGCTATCACAGACAGCTGGTTCATTAAAATATAATCTCCAGATCAGAATCAAATTAAGACAGAAGGTGCAAATTATGCTGGTAAGATTTGGAGATTATGTCCATGAAAGATGGGGCCTAGTACTTAAAATAATCAGAGAAAGAGGATCTGGTCCTCACTTTAAGCAGCAAAGCATGGTGGGTGGGATTAGAATAGCAATACTTATCTTTTATTGCAACTTTGTATGCTATATAGCAATAAAGGGAATTTTTGATCCCCGGATGTCTTTGTATCAACTACGGAGTACCACTGCTCATCAGATACGAAAAGAATTTTAGCAGACATCATGCATCTTTGTCATATACATAATGAATATATCAAGGACAAACAATTCCCAAGTTCAATTCAGAATGGCAAGTAATGTCATGGAGAGAATAAAGTACACGAACTTTAGTCTCAATACCAGTTCAGGAACTGGTCATGTTTCTTTTAGTAAGTTCTTATCCTCGAGAACTGCCTATGAACCAAGATGGTAATCATCAAACTGCCGAATATAAACCAGACCTGGGTGTGTGATTTGTGACACTTGCTAATTATCTTTGTTAGTCTATAGATTTTTTTCTGGCTACAGAAGAGCATGAGAATTTATCAACAAGAACATACAGGAATAGGGCATTATTGTAAGGAGTTTACTTGATTATTGAGGTATTTGTGTTGCTTATTAAAACAGAATTTTTGGCAAATACTATTCTTGAAGTCAAGGAGTAATAGACACGTTGATATTTTTAACTACTATCATCGTTCTCTCCATGTGCAGTCTTCTATATGTTGCACACCAAAGCAATGACATCAAAATCAACTACAAAAGTTCTGTGTATATCAACAGACTTCTAATATCTATGCTATTGATCATCCTAACCTCAGTTCCAGAGTTAAGTAGGATGCCAAACTTAGCATAGCGTTCACCACTCTGGATAAATCTTTGGTAACCTGGACCCATCCTGTTTTCGATCAAAGGAGTTATCACCAAACTGCTGATCTAGTTGATAATGAGCTCTAATATCTGTTCAAATAAAACAGTAGTGAAAGTTCACAAGCCCATGAAATTTGGATGGGGATAATCAAGGTGTTACAAGGACAAGACACTAAAATTGACATGGGGATTACTAATTAGGCAAGCGAGAGCTAGACAGAAAAAGAAAGAGTGAGCAACTCACCGAACAAGAATATGGCAATGATCAGCAGGGAGCCGCCAATAAGGTTTCCTCAACAAGAGAATGTTTCGTCATAAATTAAAACTGGTAGCATGGGGAAATCATAAACCGAACCAACCTGTCCCATCCAACTACATTCCAACAGAAAACTGGTTGCACATGGTGTCAAACAGCAATGCACATACATGAGCATAATAGATATGGATACATACACCAACCTTAGTGTTGAGTGCGAGAATTGTTCAATACATGTCATCTATATCTTGTTTCATAGCAGCCATTGCTAGATATAAGGGGAAATGTGTCCCAAGAGGAAGCCCATCCTGAATAAGCCAACTGCCAAGTAGCCAAAGTTTGAGGGTCGGTAAATACATTAATGAAAAGATGCACCAAAGCAAATGTTGATGCGTACATAAAATAAATAAAAATTAAAAATCGTAAGAAAAGGAGCATTTTAGAAGCAACTTGACTTCTAGAAAGCAAGGTAGTCCATTACGTGAGGCAACACAAATGTAGTGTATTAATGAGGCTTCATCATTTGAACAGTGAAAACAATCACATTTTCAAAGTATAAGGCCGCCTAGGGTAATACCTACTTAAGAGTGTAGACAAGGGGAACAAAACCTAGAGCAATCTGTGCAAGTTCTCTCTTTATTCGATTCTTGGTAAACATGTCATGTTGCATGTAGTAATTTTAAGCTAAATTTTTTTTGACACAGGACTACAAAGACAAAAATTAAATAAAAATAACCAGTTTCATTATTTGACACATACAGACATTAATAATAAACCAAAAACAATTTCCTAACCTCGTTTGGATCAAAATCAGATGACACAGAGAGGATGCTCGAGCCACAAATATCTTTCATGATCGCATCTGTTTCATCACTCCATTTCCTGCATTTATCTTAAAATTTCTTGTGCCATGTCCATTTCTCAAGATTCAATCATTCCCAAAACAAGCTACAGCTTGAGGAACATAACCAACTTTTCTTAGCTCTAGGAGGAGACTCTTCAGCAAAGAATAGATCTGAGGAGATTCCGGGTGACTTCCATCTGCAGCAAAAAACATACAAGTGGTGTTGTTGACCTCAATCCAACTGCATCCAGGAACTTTCTGGACTCCTCTTTCTTTCATCAAATGTTGTATCTTATGCACACTCCTCCATTTTCCAGCATCAGCGAGCACATGAGTAAGCAATAAATAGTAACCAGAATTTTTTGGTTCCAAGTCAAGTAGATATCTTGAAGCCACTTCAGCAAGTTCAACATTGCCATGGACTCGACAGGCCCCCAGCAACGTGCCCCAAACACTGGCAGCAGGTGGAAATGGCATGCTTTTTATGACTTCAAACGCTTCATCCAAATGGCCTGCCCGGCCAAACAAATCTGCCATGCAAGCATAATGCTCCATTTGAGCTGGGATACCATATTCCTCAGTCATGCAGCGGAAGTAGTGAACTCCATCCTCGACCTGTCCAGCATGGCCGCAAGAAGATAATATAGTGAGAAATGTGATATGATCTGGCTGAATTCCTTCTTCCAACATATTATGAAACAGTGCAAGAGAGTCCGCAAGGTAACCATGGTACCCATAAGCAGCAATGATGCTATTCCATGCAACTTCATTCTTCTCTTGCATCAAGTTGAACACCAGAAGAGCAATATTTAGTTTCCCACATTTGGCATACATGTTTATCAGTGCACTCATATCAAAAAGGTCAGGCTCTAATGCACCTTTAATCATGAAACCATGAATCTCTTTCCCATAATGAAGCGCTGGAATGTTTGCACAAGCAGAGAGAGCAGCTGAAACAGTCACGCAGTCATACTTCACTCCTTCCATCCCCATTTGACGAAAAAGATATATGGCCTCCTCTGGTTTTCCATCCTGGGAAAAACTTGTGATTATTGAGTTCCAACAAATAGCATCCTTTATGGAAATTCTTCCAAAAATTAGGTGTGCAAGATCCAATCTTCCACATTTTGCATACATGTTCATAATTGCGCTTCCCACAGGACATTTCTCTTCTAACTCATTCTTGATTATGTAACCATGCAATTCTCTCCCCAATTTTATAGCAGCCAAACCAGCACATGCTGGCAAAATACTTGAAAATGTTAAAGCATTTGGAATCATTTTCTTTTGAAGTAACCACCTAAAGATTTCTAAAGCATCCTTATTCATACCATTAAACACATAGCCTGAAATCATAGCCGTATAAATAACAATATCAAATTTTGTGCTTAGATTAAACATTTTGCATGCCACCACGGCAGCCCCGCATTTAAAGTACAAGTCAATAAGAGCACTGTTCAAGTACACATCCAAAATCACACCATGCCTCACTATATAACCATGAATTTCCTTAATTTGCCTGAGACTCGATGACTCAGCAAGTGATGGGAGGAAACTAGTAAAAGTGATAGAGTCTGGTTTAATACCGGCAGATATCATCTCATTAAACAACATCGAAGCATCATCCATAAACCCATTTTGTACATACCCACTAATCATCCTATTCCAAACCACCAAATCAATCTGAGGCATCATGTCAAATAATTTACGTGCATCGCCCAATTGTCCTCCTTTTGAATACACAATCACTAGTGTATTCCCCACCAGAGGATCAACATCTAACCCGCAACGAACAACAAGCCCATGAAGCTGTCTACCATACTCAACCGTTGCCTCAGAGCAAGAGATAGAAAGAACACAAGCAAACGTCACGGAATCAGGCTTAGCTTCAGAGCTCATCATATCCTTAAACAACTTAATAGCACTATCAGATTCCCTACACTGTACATAACCGTTAATCATCACATTCCACAAAACACAATCTTTATCAATCATTTTATCAAAAAAGAGCCTAGCATCCTCTAAACAGCCATTATTGGCATACAACTTGATCAAAGAACTAGCAACAAACATATCCAAATCAAAACCCATCTCCAAGATCATATCTTGAATCACCTTCCCTAATCTCACATTATTCAAACCAGTGCAACACTTAATCACAGGAGGGAAAGTATACTTATCAGGAAACACAGCACAACCCAACATTTTGAAATAAAACAATAATGCAAAATCAAAACAACCCATTTTGACTAACCCTCTAATCATCCAATTCCAAGGCATGGCATAATAAAACTCAAGCTGATAAAAAAGCTTCTTAGCATCCTCGAAACTATTACATAGCACATACATACCCAACATTTTCCCACCCAACAAGCCATTGTTGGTGATGTTTATTCCACTAACAACGAATTGGGCATGTAGTTGTTTTGCTTGTTCAAGTTTTGTACTTGGTTTTTGCAAGATTGATTCAAGTTGGGTGGCTAAAGAGTGTTCGGTGTTTAAAAAGATTGGATCTTTAAAGCCTTTTTTGAAGTTTGTGTGTAAAGACTTCGACTTTAGCCAACTATTTGTGAAATGTCTGTGTATTGAAGGTAGTTTTGTGCAGGACATCCTCAGTGTTTCGGTTTCTTGGCCTTCTGGTACGAGGTTAATGAATTATTTATGCAGGGTTTAAACGGTCATGATTGAGGGGTATTTTGTGGGTTTAGAGAGAATAAGGGTATATATGGAAAAAAAAATCGTTTTTTTTTTTTGTTTAAGATCGCTACTTTTAACACGCCAATTATTTATGATTATATCGAAAACAAAATAATTATAGAGTGATTAAGGAAATTTATTTTTTTCTGAGTTCAAATTTAAAAATAAATATTATAAAAATTTATTTTTATAAACACACCAAACTAATGCAAGAGATATGGTTTTCGATCATATATATATATATATATATATATATATATATATATATATATATATATATAGAAGAATTAGACTGATTGATTTATTTTTACCTTTTGAGTTCAAATTTTAAAATCTATATTAAAAAAATTATTTATCAACTGATGTAGGATATATGCATTTAGATCATATTAAAAAATATTTATTTTCGTTTCATGTAAAAAAATTCTAAGAGGAGAGAACAATTAAAAGAGAAAAGAAATTCTATTTTTTTAGTGCTATGCCATTTGACCCCCTTTGTATTTATTGTTAGTAAAATCACCTGAATTAAAATTTCCAGACTTAAATTAAACAATTACTTCTAAGAAATCTTATAATTTCTTTAAAAAATATTAAAAGAATTGCATTAGTAAACGAATTTTCTTTGAATAACACATGAATATCATCATATATATTAAAAAGAAATGTAAAAATGTAAGAAAAGTCAAAACATTTCAGTCTTTTTAGTTAATAGAACTACTAAATGATTTAATTAAGATTCATACAAACTAAAATTTAATATGCTTAAAATAAGATAATTCAGAGCGGTTAATTTTCAAATATTTAAGGTTGTTAACTATGTAATTAAATATTAGTTAATTACTATGTATAAAATAAAAATAATTAAAGTTCGTTAATTTAAAAAAATTAGAGCTATTTTTGTTCTTTAAATAAAATAAAGAATTTTCCTTTTAAAAGAAATTACTACGCTTTTTAAACTAAAAACTAAAACACCTTATAATTGTTCTTATGAAAATCACCTTCCATTCTTAAAGATTAAGCAACTAACACCTTTCTAGTACTTCAAAGCAAAGCAATATAAGTTTTAAAAAACAGGAAGTGGTTGCTCATCAACAGGGCAAATAAGAACAGCTCAGAACTCAGAAGTAATACGTTCAGAAATGGCAGCTGTGCACGTGGGGCAAGATAATTCATCGAGCGCACGTGCCGTGAATGCGGGGGCGATGCAGGTTGGCAAAGAAAATATAACAGCCATCTGAACTAGTGTTGCTATACAAGAAATGTAATCAAAATCTTCGACTACAACAAAGAATCTCTCTTCCAAATGATGCAGGAAAATTAACTGTCATTTTCAAGGAAAGTCGTCCGGTCTATACCAGTCAGTTGCTATCAGCTACCAACTCTTGCACTCTGACAGGCCAGTTACAGGCGGCTCTTCAACAATTGGAAGTCGATCTTGAAAAGATGCGATTAACAAATGATAACAGAGCTAAAAGGAGTCTTCCATGAGGGAAGTAAATATGGTCAGCGAAGAAAATTCATGGCTTCCATAGTTTCATTGTGGAATCTTCGCTGTAGGTGGCAAGAAGATTCCTATGAGGATGATGGGTCACGCCTATTACATCCTTCTCGTGAACCTGGCAGTATCAAAGGTCAAAACATGCACTTGCAAAGTTAGAATGACCTACGCACGAAATGGCACATATAAGGAGAAAGCCAAAACGACCAACTATGCAATTTCTTTAGCTGGTTTCAAAGACAGCTTCTGTATTACAACATTCATGCACAAACATGAAACAACATGCTCAGAGAAGGTTCTCCCTGACACTAAGATAAACGACAAACACCAGTCCATACAGTGTGGAAATGGAGGCTAGGGGTTAAAATTTGTTGGCCCCGAAAAACAATGATGGCATAAATGAATTAGCAGAAATAAATTTCATAGCAGCTTAACATCATGTAAACTCGTTATGTATCACATATCACCCTAAAAGCCCTCCCTGGTAGTTGAAACAAGCACCACGTCCTGCCCAGATTCTTCCTTTTCTTCCCTCATTTTGTTTCTCCCTTCTGGGTTTATACCACAACACTCGATTGAGAATAAGTTTATTTTTACAAAATGTACATTGGTTGCCGGTTATAAATGATGGGGAAAAGGACAAAATAGAGAGCAACCCAAAACCCTAGATCCCTGCCACCCTAGTAAAAACTCACCTTCATTAGATGCTCTAGTTTGCCAGATTGGTAGCTGAAGCAGTAAATATTCCTGCATGCAATTTTGAGGACCATTATTAACAAAATTAAACCATCTCAAACGCCCATCTCTCCAACTTATTCTCAGTAATAAATTGACATTTTCATTTCATCTCTCTCTTCATTTCTAAGATAACTCTTATTTTATGAGAAAAATAAATACAGAACAAGGTTGTAAATTTTACATAAGAACCAGACGGACAAAGGAATACCTGTCTTCACCAACACAGTAGATCCATTCCCCTTTTGGTGATATACAGGCTGCAGCAAAATCTCCACCTTCTCTTTTACCGGAAGAAAAGCTCTTCACAACCTGCATCGCAATCACGCAAAGCAATATGTCATTGATAATGAATTATCTAAACTCCTCTACTTATGTACTCTGAAAAAGTTTCAGTGAACAAAAACAAAGTGCCTGAACCAGTAAAACATAGAATCGTAATCTATCTATAGAATGATTATCAGTTTATATTTGCTTTTGTGGTGGTGTCTAAGGCTAGTGAAATATGCTAGAAGATGCTACAAAATGTCATGGTTTGCTGCCAAAAAGTTGCAGTACACTATAAAATTTGGCCCCAACCCCAAAACACAAACATAATATTAGCATCAGCTCGAGTTAAGAGAAACTACCTGTCCTTGAAGTGTCATAATGCATATCGATGATGTCTTGTTACATACAACAATGTGATCAGTGTTTTTGGGGAAAAGATGAACAGAGTTCACAGAAGCATCACCTCCCTAACAATCCACACAAGCAGCGATAATCAGCCACGTGTTATAGAAGGCAAAAGGCAAGACATGTAGCAAGAAGCAAGATGAATTAAAAGTATTCTATCCCAGGTAAGCCACACAAGACAATGCAGCTAACTCAATCTCATGATCATGCACATTGCATTGAGAAAAGGTACCCTCAATGGCGGTGGTGGCCTGAATGTATGTATACAGTCTGTACTCTTCATATCCCAAACCTATTAGGAAAAAAATTGGAATCTGTTATGCAAGCTGGAGAAAAGAAGTGTAACCTCATGAAAACACTGCACTTTAATGTGGGACTTACCTTGACCGTGCAATCACTGGAGGCAGTAATAACACGAGTCCCATCACTAGTGAAGATGGCATCATTCACATAGGATGCGTGTCCACGGAATTCTTTTAACAACTTCCCAGATTTTAGGCCATGAATTCTACAACAAATTAAAATATAGTTATTTAAAAGAAAATAACGGAAAATGATTGTTGTATGGATATGGAAATGGATAAAGTTAGAAACTAAATGACCACATGGGTTACATAGAAAGAAAAAAAGATAATAGTCTTAAGAGGTGTCATCTCCAAACCACGAGCTGCATTATAGTCATTAAGAGGGTCAATATAGAAAAAATTAATTTACTATGCACACAAAAAAATGTCCATTGCTGTAAACGAACCTCGCTGTGTTGTCAAAGGATGCACTCAGCAGCTGGCTTCCATCACGAGAGAAAGCAAGACTTGTGACTCCCTGAGAATGTGCACGTTCAAGACGACGCAAGCATTGACCAGTCCTTATACGCCAGACCTGAGAAAAGGTACATTTTAGACTAAGTTTCTTAAAAAGACGGCAATGTCAAATTCCAAATTTAAATCATTTTTTTTTCATATGTCCTCACCAAAATGCAAATTTCACCACAGCTGAAACAACACAAGCTTAATTGTAAAGGAGAGCTAAAACATCAATGTTATCATTATGTATATAAAAATAAAATGTTTTCCTACAATCATGAAGCATTCTCTTAGTCCTAAAATCTGCATGTCAATAAACTCAAATACATGCAACCTTAATAAAAACTAAAGTTTCAGGTCCTAAGAACTTTTTGCATTTCATCTTGTCATGAATTTTTTAGCTCCCTGATTCTCTTGAGAAAAACTTCCCACTTCCCCTCTCAATAGAGTTACCAAATTGTCTCAAGAACTCGTACTTCACAAGATCTATTAAACTCATGCCTCTATTCTCTCAGAAGGGAGCTTTTATGGATAATATAAGATCCACAGCCATCAAGAGAACTAGAGAAGATAAAATTAGATATCATGTAGGATATATGAAAGAGAGAATTCAGAGCTACAACATAGATGCAAGCATGTAAGGGTATGACTTACTTTGATCTTCCCATCTTTCGCTCCAGATGCAAGCATCTCAGAATCTCGGCTAAAATCAACACAGAGGACAGGATCATCGTGCATCATAAAAGTTTCCTGGAAAGATTTTACATTTTTACCAGAAAATATACAACTAGTAAAGAACAACTCCACTGAAAATTATTTAATCCTAAATCAATTTGAAACAATCAAAGGGTACATGGAAATAATCCCATCCAATTATCTACTTTTCATTCTTTCGCTACTCATGTTTTGGCACATGCTTGAGTTAATTGACTGCTTGTAAAACTTTACAAAATACAGGACACCAATGAAGACCTAATTTGGGATTCTTTAATAATACAGAGCATGTCATCACCGAAGCAGCATCAGTTTAGTGTGGTGAATGGAAGAGTGTTCAGTTTTGGATGATATATGATGCAGGGATCAACCTTAGATGTTTATTTTTCGAGATTTTATTCCATAATAATGGACAGATGAAATAATGGTATAGGAATTGATCAGGTGAGGTTTGGGATGCATGAAAACTTATCAATAGAAGAGAGTACACTATCTCCTTCCTGGTATTGATAACATTAAAAGCAAGCAAACACAAAGAGTTATAAAAAGAAAACTCACATCAGCCTGGTACTGAAGATCCTTTTTGAGCTTTCCACTTACATAATCCCACACCTAGCGGTGATCAACAAATAAAATATCACTAAATATCCATTCACTAATCTTTCATCATCTGGAAGCAGTTTCCTAAAGGATACCTCAATGAACCCATCAATAGAACATGAAACAAGGAATTGCCCATCTGGAGAGAATTTAGCACATTCAGCATGACTTTTGGTTCCAAACTGCAGAAGAACACGGCAGGGTGTAATATGAGGAGCTAACAATTTAAGGACGCAATATATATATATACATATATATATATGACTGTACAAAATACAAAGTAATACATGCAAACCAAATAAAAATAACTATCGCTTTTAGTCAAAAAAATCTGCGTAATAAATTTGGATAATGCACCTACCTTTATGGTATGTGTAAGAGTTGTTGGGTACATATCATCAATATCTTGTTTCATGGCTGCTGTTCCTCGGAATAGATCAAACTGAGTTCCCGGAGGAAGCAACCCTGGATGAGGAAAACAAAAAAGCTTCCATTATCTTTGCAGTGAAAGTAAATGACAAGAAAGTGTATCACATTTCCCATTGCCCACTCCCATGAGCAGAGGCAGTATCCAGATTTTGAATACATTAAGTTCGTAAAAAAAGAAAAAGCTCCAAAAAAAAGCATGCATGCTGAAAAAAAAGGAAAAATTTAATAAGAAGAGCATATTTTAGAGGCAACATGAATTCCCTTACCATCCAAGTGAAACAAAACAATATGAACGAGGCTTCCTCTATCATGTATAAAGTTTCATTGAAGCAGAACATACCTTGGTGTTGCTGCCACTTGAGAGCCTGACCAATTAGAGCCATTAATCTTGAAGGTGGAACCACACTAACTTCTGCAGCAAGGGCTGAATACGGAACAAGAAAAATCACTCGTAAAACCAACAAGGAACAGGAAACAAAAGCATAACGAGAGCAAGCAATCCAACAACTACTCTGAAAAGTTAGAGAAAACAAAAAAATTCAACCCTTTCTCTAGCTGTCTTGATTCACAGTGTTCAAAACAAAATCTGTTAATCATTCCTCTAGTTGCCTCAATTTACCAAGTAAATCCTTCACATTTCAACAGTATTCATTCCCTGCATTCTATTCTACATTTGACTCTAATTTAAACTTCCAGAATCTTCACAAATGTACACAGCAACCACTAGGCACACAAACAGAGGGAAAATCAAGAAAAGAAAAACCTTGAGCAATCTGTGCACGTCGTTTCTCCTTGGTTGATTCTTGATAAGCCTGTCATATTTCACACAATTCCCAGGTCTCAGGCCCAAAAAACTCAGATATACACTTATTAGAAACAAAAGTCTAAATCTTCACTACTCCCATTGTAAGCTACACCTTCCATTCAAATCCCATTATTACTGTACTAACACCGACTACACTTTCGAAACCAAAGTGCATTAAAAAATCCAAAATCTAACTAAAATCAACAAAACTCATTACAAAACAAACCATAAAACACAAGCATTAAGAAGAGCAAACAATGCACAACACCGATAACACTTTGGAAACCAAAGAACATTAAAAATCCAAAATTTAACCAAAATGAAGAAAACCCATCACAAAACAAACCATAAAACACACAGAAAAGCAGAAAAAAATTCCTTTTTTCCTCACCCACCTCATTAGGATCAAAATAAGTTCTAACAAGCAAATGCTCGAGCCTCAAATATCTCTCCGGCTGTTCCTGCTTCATGACACCCATAGCTTGAGTCTGTCTTAAAATAGCACGAGCAGTATCCAATTCTCGTAACTCAATCATTTCTAACACTATCTGTTCGTACAAATCTTCTAACTTATTCCTCGGCAACTTAAGTTGCGCCACTTGAGGCAAGATCGTGTCCCATCTTCCTCCGTTTATGTCTGCCACGAATGTTTCAATGCTGTCTACTGTGTTTAAGGAGACTTGACATTCGTTTTGTAGGGTTTGGAATGTTTGGTGCAGAGAGTGTTCTTTGCAGAACTGCAGCACAATTTTTATTACACTGAAAAAGAAAAACAATTATATAAAAGTGTCAGGGTAAGGAAATTCAAGTGCTGTGTCGTGTTTTTTTAAGGAGAGGAAGCAGAACTTACTCGCGAGCTTCTATTTCGAGTGCCATGTTTGGTGTGTTGAGGAGGGAGGGAGGAGGTGTTAGGGTTTTTGATTTTGTTGGAGATGAAGAGGACGAAAGAGTGTGAATTTTTAAATTTCTGGTTTTGAGTTCGGTTTTGTGTATATACTTTTCCCAATTCTCAATTTAGTCCTAATGTTAAAACTTCTATCAATTGAGTTTCTAACCTTTCATTAAAAGTTACTTTAGACTCGGATTAACAAAGATGATCGCTCATGCTTGTAACTGAGCAACTTACAAATTTATCCAAAACTCAGTCAAATCTAATATTTAATGTGGGTTAAATTTAAAAATAATAATTTAAATTGACTTGATTTGACTATTTTAATTTGTTAAATTCGAGCATGATTTGTTTTTTTAAAAAAATATTAAACATAACACTGTATTGATTAATTTGAATTAACCCATTTAATCTCATGACTAAAAATCTTTAAACGAATATGTTTAATTACTTTATACTTGAATGGTTCTGATCTTATTTATCATTAATTATTCATTTGATATTAAATTTTATCATTATTCTCTAACATAAATTATTATTTAATTTCAAAATAAAAGTAGTCATTAACCATTAGTAAACACTCTTAAATGTGCACTTTATTAAAGACTCAATCAATTTTTTTGTTCTCGATATGATCAAAAGAAGTTCCTTCCAACAGCAGATGTTCGTTTTCTTCATTATTTTCACAAAAGAAGAGGAAAGATAACTTAACCTTTAAGGCTTCCTTAAAAAATACTCATAAATATCTAAATTATCACAAAGTATTCAAAGGAGAAAACTATTAGTATCATTATTTTGGTATAAAGATGTTTAACCTATGTTTAGTTAACCAAAGAACTTGATTAAATTTCAAGATTGTTTGGGACTATTGCCACATAGTAATTTACTTAATGGTTAATTATGTAGTTTATGAGATTCAATATATTTCATCTTTTAAGTTAAGAAAGGTGCCTTTAGTTTCACTAATATAATAAAAAATTACTAATTTACAAGGTGGTTCTACATTGCGGTTTAAATTAAAAAAAAATAAATGTAAAAAAATCTTTAGGTTACAAGGAATTATTTTGAATTATTATTGAACACAATTTAATATGTTAATCTTAAAACATTTTAGATTGATTTTTTGCATAGTTCAAATTTAAAATTAAACTGTGTGAGAGTTGTCGTGATTTGAACTAATTAACTTAGAGGAAAACACCTTGAATGACAGGTAAAAAGTGTGATTTGATTTTAAAAATGAATTTAAAATGACTTTTTTATAACTAAAACAATAATATATTGAATTAACTTGGGTTTCATAATATAACTTATCAAATCAACAATTTGGATGATGCACTCCAATGAGTTTAAGAACTTTGTTTCTTAAACTATTTTTTTACTTAATTATACAATAAAAAATATATATAATATATATATATATATATATTTTGAGCACAAATTAAATGTTAGAATATTTATTTAAGACTATAATAACCTTAAATAAAACAAACCTAAATAATTTATCAAAACAGATTCAAAATAAAGCAAATATTAAATGATAAAATTCAAAAAATAATTATAAAAACATTTTTACCTAATAATACATGGTATTTATGGATACTAAGCTACATAAGCTTACTCAATGAATAGAAAAAAGAGATAATATTTAATTTTCTAAAAAAATGAATTATTGGTTAGTATGTCATGCTTGTTATTGATGGATAAGTTGGCACTTAAGAGTATATTATTAGTGATAAGGATGACAACCTAGAAAAGTTAGTATATAATCAAGCTTAAAGTAGCCATTAATTAAAAAAATTGTCAAACCAATAAGGTTATATTAGGCTAACCTTGTTGGTTAGCTTAGCTTCAATTGAGTTAATAAGGTTATATTAGGCTAGCTTTCAGCTCACATCTTGTTTTTTTCTTTTTTTATCCTCTCATTCTCTTCTCTATCTCCCTCTTTTCTCCATTCTCTTATCTTAATTGGGCCACCAATTTCTGGGTTGAATGAGCTTATTATCATGCTTTTTGTTGCCCCACTCAATACATTTCAATATGCCAGGGCTAATGCTTTATTTTGTTCTTCTATAATAATATTTTTCTCTAATATATCTTTATAATATAAATTTAGCTAACTTGATCCTTGAATATATACTAAAACTAATTATGTAAAGTAGCTAATCACGTGATGTAGGGCTAAGAGGAAGTAAAGGCCCGAGCCCAGGCCCCTGCAAAAATATTTAAAAATTTTGTATTACATAGTAATTAAATACATGAAAAAAAATAATATATTTTTTTAATTTAAATAGATGAGTTAGTCCTTACTTTACTAGATGTAAGAAATAATAGATGTTTGCTCTCTCTCTTCTTTAATTTTCTTTACTCGATGCTAAGCTCGCTTAGCTAGCTATATGTGAAAAGAAACACAAAAATTTCTCAATTGAATTATCTTCTTTTTTAGTCAAACACAAAGAGTAAAAAATAGAATCAAGAATAAAAAGAGCAAAAAGCAAAGGCTAAGGTAGAGCTAGCAAAATTAAGTCATCTTTTATCAAAACAAGGTAATTGGTAACCCAAACTTAAAATCTATATTTTTTTTAATTTTGGGATGTTTGTTGAGAATTTAATGAGTGTTTTTTCCTAATTGTGCTATTTTTGCTCCTTTTCCCTTTAAATTTGCTAGTTTTGCCAAAAAAAAATGAATTCTATTTGTAGATAAATGTTATTTTCCTAATTAATTGGATATTTTACATATAATAAATAATGTTATTAGAATTATTGTTTTGTTTTGCTAAACCTTGTAACAAAAATCTCAATACATTTTAAATTATATAAATTTGGTGATTACCACAAAGACTTTAATTCAAAAGTTAAGAGATGATAGTTAAAAAAAAAATTTAGAAGAAGTGATATCATTTTATAAGTATCAAAACATTAAAGTTTCTGGTATGAATGTTTGTTTTTCTAGCATGAGATGATCTCACTATCAAAAGAATTAAGTGATATTTAAGCATCGCTAACAAGTTAATATATTTATAGCTATCATTAATAATTACAAGAGCTAAATAATAGATTTAATGTTCAGGCAACCAAGCTTTTTATGTTGAACACAATTTTGAATCCTAAAAATACGTATAAATTATTTAGCATTGAAGATATATGCTTGCTTATTAATAATTTATATCCTAAAGATTTTTCTGGGCAAGAAAAAATTCATTTGAGATTCTCGTTATAATATTACAAGCTTGATGTACCTGATAATCTAAAGTTAAAGAATATGTTATTGATTGCTAATTTTAGGCCAAGGATTGGTTGAAACTAAACAAAAAATAAAAATTAACAATTTATCCACTCATTTTGATTCTTCTTAATCCAATAATAACTATTAAACATGCTTTTCAATAATGAAGATTGTTAAGACAAGACTTTGCAATTGGATGGAGGATAATTTTCTTGTAATTATTTGATTGTTTACATAGGAAAAAAAATTGCTGAAAGATTCACAATTAATAAGATAATTGATGATTTATGTTTCATTAAAGCACGACGAGCATAATTAAAATAAAAATATAAAAATCTTTCTTTATTATTTTTCACTTTATTTTAGTTAATATTTCTTATATACTTTATATGTTTATATTTAATAAGTATAAAGACAAACAAAATTAAAATGGTGGATGGATTATAAAAATGAAATTTTTTTTATAGTTTTAGTTTAACTCATTTTGATATTATTTTAAACATCTTTCCCATTACAAAAATCATTATATACTTATAGCAAGTTCTTCAAATTATACTCCATCCTAAAAGTCATCAACTTTTTACTATATGAATCCACAATAAAAGGCAAATGTTTTTTAGTTATAGTTTTATTTTATTTTATTATTGCTTTGTTTTTTTATTTATTTTCAATTAATGTTTTTGTTTTTTTTTAATTTAGTTCTTTAATATTAATTTTTTTATATTTAGTTATCACATTCTCATAATAAGGATCTCGAGTTTGACGGGTTATCTTGGTTTAGCGAATTAACTCAATTGACTAAGATTTTTTTTTCTTTTTTTAATTAGTTTTTTCTTTTATTTTCATCCTTTAATATTGATTTGATTAAGAATTAAACTTAATAATTTATTTTATTTACTTTTCATTAGATTATTGATTAGTATTTAAAAGTGCATTTTTACCATGGTTTTATATCATCATTTTGCACTTGAAGTATCAATAACTACTTAACTAAAGCATGCTTTATAATAATATATCTAATAATATAAGATACCTTTAATTTGTGGTAAATATTCATTTTAAATGCAGGCCTATCACATAAATGAAAGGATTGATTGATGACTTTAAGAACTTAAATTGCAAGGGCAAAAAGATGACCAAAATTAGAAAAGAGATGTCGGTGCAATCCAAACCGGAACACTGTTCGGTAATTGGGTCATATATGGAGCTATAGATCTCAGATTTAGGTCTACTTTATATGGCTGGAAAGGTAAGACATAGGCCTACAACTTTCATATGGAGCCCAAGATATAAAAAGGCCGTTTTCAAGTCCAAATTATAGCAACAACAAAGAATCCCGAATCTGTCCTCCAGCCCGAGCACTGTTCAGTATTTTGGCCATATCTGGAGTTCTAGAAGTCCAAATGAGCTGAATTTTTTACACAAGAAATCTGAGACAATTGATTACAACTTTGATGTTTTCAAATGGCTCCAATTTTGACGTTATCAATGACTTTTTGGGCAGACAAGAGAAGATAAGGATTGTCACCAAGTCAAGAGTTGGTCATCCACTTATCAATTAGTCATCAAATCAATAGTTCCAAATTTTGGCCTATAAAAGAAGGCATTTGCCATGCATTTAGGTATCTTGGTGTCCAGATCAAGATCATGTTCTTGTTTTCTCTCTTTGTATTTTTTTTTAATTTTTATACTTTGCTTTCATTAATATCAAGTTTATGCCTTTCCTTTCCTTTCCTTTACTTAGTTAACTTGTATCTTATTTATGTTCTTATTTTGTTTATAAATTTTTCTTTCTTTTATTATGTCTAGCTAATTTTATTATGTCAAGGTGAAAATGTTACACTAATGGTGTAAGAATAAATATAGTGTAAACTTAATATGGACTTTAATATTTGATACTAACATGTTTTGTATTTGTTATCTTGTTCACTCTTTAATACTTTGCTTGTTAGATGACTAATCTTGATTTATGTTGTATAACACTTGGTACAACAAATACTTGGCACTCTCATAGCCCATACTGTATGGTATAACCGACACCTAAGTTATTAAAGGAACTTGACTTGTTGTTAACATAAGTTATAATCATGAATGCTTGATGAGATTTACAAGTATTAGCATTAATCGAATAAGATGACTAATGTAATCATGCTAACAATCTATAATCTGATTGGAATCTTCTTTGTGTGTGGTTTCCAATTGAATAATAAGAGTTTATACTATACTTGTTTGACATACCATTAGTGAAACCTCTAACCTTGACATTTGTTATTATTATTGCTTAATCCTTACATTAGTTTTTCATCTCCAAGTTCTCATCATCATCTTCTTCTTCTCTTTTTTATTATTATTATTATTATTATTATTATTATTATTACTACTATTATTATTATTGTTATTGTTGTTATTATTATTGTTGTTGTACTATTGTCGTTTATAATTTGTACAATTAACCTCCATGTGGTTCAACCCCGGTTTTGCTGGGTTATTTATTACTTCGATACTCCTGCACTTGGGAGAAGACAACAATCTTTCAGTCGTGTCAATTATCCTGATATCATGAGAGGATTTTCTTATACCCCTCCTTATAAAGTATTATTCATCAGAATAATGTTTTGTTTTGTTTTTTTTCTTTGCTTTTTCCTTTTCAATTAATCTTTCTTTTTGTTTAATATTAATTTTTTTCTATTTAGTTATCACACTCTTAAGATACGAATTCGAGGTTTGATAGGTTAACATGGTTTGGCGGATCAATCCAGTTGACTCAGATTTTTTTTCTTTTAATTTTATTATTTGATATTAATTTGACTGATAATTAAATTTCATGATTTGTTTTGTTTACTTTTCATTAGATTATTCTGATCTTATAACATGAAAATAATGCTTAACAGATTAACCTGAGTTAACTCGAATTATTTATTGTATCTTTTATTTAATTAATTTTTTTAATTATATCATTTAACATTGAATCAGTTAAGAAATGAGTTTTATAATCTATTTTAAATTGGTTTTGATGATAATATATTGGTCTTAAGATCAATGTCACAAGTTTTGGCATTTTAACCTTTGTTAAATCAATTTTTTTTTAAGAGGTTATATTGGTCTCATTATCATTTAAAATTAGGTCGATTGAGAATTGAACTTCATAATCTATTTTTAACCTAGTTGAGTGCATTTTTTTACTCTTATTTAAATTAACCCCTCTTGATTTTATCAATTAATATTGTGTTCAATTAAAATTAAGTTTTATAATTTATTTTTGTTTGTTTTTTATTAAGTTATTATGGTCTCAAAGCTCGATAATAATGCTTAATGGTTAATTCAGGTTAACTTGACTTATTTTTTATGTTATTTTTTCATTAAGATTTTTACAATTTTTATCGTTCAACATTAGATCCGAAAGGGATGATTGAAAATCAAATTTTATAATTTATTTTGACATTCTCTCTATAGAGTTATTTTGGTCTCAAGACCTAAGTCACGAATTTAACAAGATACCTCGAGTTAAACCATATTATTTTTTTTTTATTTTTTTCTATAAAGTTATCTCAGCCTAATGACTCAGGTTGTTTTTATATTATTTTTTTTTAAATTTTATCCTTTAATATTGGGTTGATTGAGAATTAGACTCAATAATTCAATTTGATTTATTTTCTATTGAGTTATCATAATCTCATAACCCGGGTCATGAATGTTATCCATTAACCAAGGTTATCCAAAGTCAATCTAATATGTTTTTATTTTAATATCAAGAAAAGATATTATCTTAAAATTTTATTTAGTCAAAATTTATTTTCACAAATTATATGAATTGTTTTTAGACCAGTAAAGTCAATCTAGTTAAATTGGGTAAACTCTTATATAATTTATTTTTTTATTAAGATAAAAACATTATTAATATATAAATAATTTTTTTATGTTTAAGAAAAATTTAACTTGATATATGGAAATTAATCATCTAATAAAACTAAATCTAAATGATGCAATATTTTTTTTTATAAGTTATACATAAATTACAAAAAAATTATATCTTGCTATATTTTGTTTTACCCCCCTAATAAAAAATTCTAGTGACGTCCGTGGCGTGATGTGCACGTAAGAAACAAGACTCCAACTTACATTATATTCAATTAAAAATTCATCTTCTTTTTTTACCTCTTTTTTTTTTTTGGCCCTAACCGTGCGTTTTACTAAAAAATAATTTTGTAAAATCTTTATTATTCTTCCTGAAAAATCAAATACATTCACAATCTTTTTCAATACTTGTAATTTTTTTTTAAAAAAATAGGCCATCTTTTCGTCAATTAAACCCTAATCAACTCACCAAAATCCATATTCATAGCAACTTAGTGGCTTGTTGCTTCACAAATATGTGTAATTAGCCCCTAATTAATCATAGACATTAATGACCCAATGGGAACCAGTGATTGCATGACCCCACACGGTTTCTAACCCGAAGTCACCTATAATTCTCTCAACACGTGTGCGGCCAAGATTCCCTCCTCCTCCAAAACGCGTTAAATCCTAACCTGCGCGCCTTCTATTCTCGTCGCACGTGTCAATAGCCATTTCATCGTGCCTCCACGTCGTCTTCCACTCAAAGCCGGCTGAGATTTCCTATCATATACTCCCACGTGTCAGTCATTCATCCACTTCATCTGCCCTTAAATTACCGGCTGGTTACCGGGTCTTCCCTTAACTCCACGGCACCTTCTCTCTCGAGATAACCGTAACTTGCACGATGTTTAATCATCCAAAAAAAGTTTACTTGACAAGTTTGCCCCTCATGTAATGGTGGTTATAGGGCGTATTTTACCCCTAAACTATTGGATTTGTGGCAAAATAAGACCTGGACAATCGACTCGATTGTATCCTCAAACTATTATGTTTTGACCAATCAAGTCCTTGTTGCAGAATCGTTAAGACTAACGGTCATCACTTGACATCGTATATTCAGGTTTTGCAAGAATATGTATTCACGTTCGAAATTTGACTATTAGTTTCAACTATTCAATTTAAAAAAATAATTTAATGTTTAAAAAATAATAGTTTAAGGATACAATTGATCAAATTGATAGTTTAGTCCTTATTTTGCCAAAATCCTAATAATTTATGATGGAGAAAATAAGTGCTCTTTAACCCTCGTATTGTCATATGACCACATCTTCTAGTCCCCCACCTTTAAAAAAGAGGTCAACCCATGTGGATAATTGGGTAATTTGACAATCTCAATAATGAAATAGATAAAAAACTATAAAGTGTATATTAATATTCAAAAGTTTATAATATATATTCCATGTTTTATTTTCTTCCCATTTTCGGTTCTTCAATTTTGTAGTAGGAAAAGGGAAAAAAAAAAAAATAAGAAAAGAAATGCACCACCACTTCAATTCCTAGCTTGATTCTCACTTGCGAATAATTTTAATCAAGTAAGTTCTTCTTATGATTTTTAATTATAATTTCAACATTAACAAATTTTTATATTCCTTTAGATTGATGTCCAAAAATATTTTTTTTTCATAATTTTTATTGTGGTTTATATGCTAATTTAGACCATATAGAAGTTTTATTTATTTTTCTTTGGATTAAGAGATTCATGATCTATAAGGAAAGTCTTCAAAACCCAAGCAGCACCATGGTCTAAACAGTTCACAATTAGTTGTATTTGTATCCTTTCCATTTAAATTTCCTTTTTCTGGGCTAAAATTCTTTAGGGTTTTGTGTTTTATACACAAAAGTGTAGTAAAGTTTGAATTTTTTTTGTGTTCGGAAAGTGATTATTTTGTGATGAAGATTCTATCTTTTTGTGATTACAAAGAAGGATTTTTGTTTTTGCTGTGATTTTGATTGAAATTCTGTGATTTGAGAAAGAATGGAGTCATCAAGGAGTTGGTTTAAGATATTTAAGCAAGGCAGTAGTAATGCAAAAAAGAAAGAAGCTGCAGCAGAGAGTGTAAAGAAGAATAATCATGGTGGTGTTGGTGTTGTTAATAGTGGTAGTAAGCCACCAATTAATGATGCACCTTCACATGCTACAAAGCAGAAAGTGGATGCAGCTAAACAGTATATTGAGAATCATTATAAAGCTCAGATGAAGAATTTGCAGGACAGGAAAGAGAGGTAATTTTGAATTTTTGGGGTTTAAAGTTTTTTGCTTTTTTCGGAACATTTTTTTAGGTTAGAGTGGTTGTGTTGGTTACTGACCGGATAATCTGACATGGGTACCGGTACTTAGGCAAATCGAATGCTAGGGAAATTAAATGAATTTTGAGAATATAGATTGAATGTGTTAGGTTAGTCGAATTGGATGGTGTATGTTGTTTGGGGTTTGGATTTGTTAGAGTGTTTTTTTTGTAGTTAAAATGGTGTGTGTTGGTCAATGTAGGAGATGGATGTTGGAGAGGAAGCTTGCAGATGCGGATGTTACTCGGGAAGAACAGATGAATATACTGAAGAAGTTTGAGGAGAAGGAAACTGAGTATATGCGTCGTCAAAGGCATAAGATGGGGGTTGATGATTTTGAACTTTTGACCATCATTGGCAGGGGTGCATTTGGGGAGGTATTTCTCCTTTCATTTTTTTTTACTTAAGTTATTGTTTCTTTGTTGCATTAGAAGCAGTTTGATATTTATATTATCCAGTGCTTTCTTAAATTATGAATGCAATGAATTCTTTTATATAGCTTATGATTTTTGGCTGTTCAGAAGTCTTGAGAGTAGAAAAATAAATTTTATGCTAAGAAACTTAGAAGTTGTGTCTTCATTCAGTAGTCTTGTTGATGAGCTGATTTATATTATCTTCTTGGGGCTGGTAAGATAACTTTTCATTTCTCTTTCAGTCGGTCAAAAGTTGTTTTGAGGAAATTTTCATGCTGTATTGTTTTGAAGTTTTGAAAATTCTGTCCTTCCTGTTCTTTTGCCATTACCTCTTGCCAATGAACTCCATATAGTTATATTATTGTGATTACATGTGCACTTTTCATCCAGGAGTTCTTAATTTCACTAATGGTGCATATGTGGTCACTATAGGTGAGACTTTGCAGAGAAAAAACTACTGGCAATGTATATGCAATGAAAAAGCTCAAGAAATCCGAGATGCTTCGTAGAGGACAGGTTTGTCGCTGTGGTGCTTCATTCAGATCAATGTATTTTGACAATTTATTTGTCCAATCAACTTTATTTTCATTTTGGCGGTGCTGAATTTTGTTATTCTCCCCTACTATTTGCATTATTGGCCTAACATGCCCCCCAGTTTTTCAAAAAGTGCTTTAGATTGATGTTCATTGCGGTCTTCACTACTTGCTTGTAAAGTTGTGTCGGCCATATCATTTAATAAAAAATGCTATAAAGAAATGAACTGCAGGCTTGATGAAGAAATAGGTGTCTTTCTAAAAGAAAAGCAAAATTACACCCTGTTCAATTTTTTTTTTTTATCAATGGGATTGTGATGGAAACTTCACTACTAAACACCAGATATCTCATCTAGTTGGTCCTATGAGCAAGATTCATCCCTATTTCACTCTCTTTCCTTTCTTATTCAGGTGGAACATGTTAAAGCCGAAAGAAATCTCCTTGCTGAGGTTGACAGTACTTGTATCGTCAAGCTTTACTGTTCCTTTCAAGATGATGAATATTTGTATCTTATCATGGAATATCTCCCTGGAGGTGACATGATGACATTGCTGATGCGCAAGGATACCTTAACTGAGGACGAGGCCAGGTTTTATGTTGGGCAGACAGTTCTTGCAATTGAGTCTATTCACAAGCACAACTACATCCACAGGTTTCCTTTTAATCTTTTGATGCTTTTTGTTTCATTAGTTCTGTCTCTGTTATTGGGTAGACATAGTTTATATCTATGTGGAACTGATACTATGTTTATCTGCATCGAATACAAATGCCCCTCATATATTTAATATTGGGAAGTGGGAACTCATATACTCAGATTTTCTAAAGAAGAAATTGGCTTTCAAAATTAATACATGCTGCATGTTCCTTAACATGCTTCAGATGAATGACTAGGATTGCCTATTTGGTGGTTCAAAAAGGTGAGTGCTATCATAAGTACAAATATAGGAAGCCTTATGAGACATGTTTTATTAATGCTTCAACTGGGAATGCTGGCACCATCAAGTTGTTATGAGGCATACCTGTAAGAACATTTACCATTGATAAAGATTGATGTAGACATTGAACAGATGAAAATGTATATATCAAATCCGTACTTTTTTGGTGCCCTGGTGAACATTTTTGTTTCATATCCATTTTTCTTAAGCTATATCGATGATATGCTGAACTTTTAGTCGTTATAGGGAACTTATCTAGTGGGTGGTATTCCTGACCAAGCTTGTTTTTGGCCTTTTTCAATGGAATATGTGTTGCTGTTGGTGGTGTACTAGTAGCTGTCTTTTAGCTGCACAAATCTTTTTTTTTTTCACGACTTGTAATTTGGTGCACCTTTTATTTTCATATTGCTTCAAAATTTTCAGCTATACACTTGCAATCATGGATGTTGAGAATCTATTCTTACCTCTATAACAGGGATATTAAACCTGATAATTTGTTGCTCGACAAAAATGGCCATATGAAGCTTTCAGATTTTGGGCTGTGTAAGCCCTTAGACAGCAGTAGCTTTCCAAATTTTAGGGAGGATGATTCTGCAGGTGGAAGGAACTTGAAACCTTTATCAGAGGGCAATAAACCTCCTACGCCAAGGCGGACACAGCAGGAACAGCTTGTTCACTGGCAGAAGAATAGGCGAACATTGGTATGATCTCTCAGCTATATTTATAGAAACTATGTTTTCTGGATAATTTAGTACTGAGAGTTGCCTTGATAAAACAAAATAGCATCAATTGATGGATGCCATTATGCATTTCTGCTTTCTGTCACTTCATTTTGGAATTATTTTCTACAGTTAATTTTTAAGGTTTTTAAAATTGAAACTTGTTTCTTCTAAAAATTTGTAAGCTGTTAACTAAAAGAAATGAGTTATACTGATGCTTAAATTATTTTGCTATGTACTTTAGTTTGGAAGCTGCACCCATTTAAATCTTGATATTTCCATGTCATTTCTCGCAGTTCTGCTTTCAAGTTTTCCTCATATGCTCAGTTCTTTCATGTATTAATTTTCATATTTTGCTTGTCAGGCATATTCAACGGTTGGCACTCCAGACTACATTGCCCCTGAAGTATTATTGAAGAAAGGCTATGGAATGGAGTGTGATTGGTTAGTTTCCTTACTAGTGGCATGATTGATACATTCTATTTTTTTTTTCCTTTTGTTAATTAATATGTCTATTAGGTGGTCTCTTGGGGCAATTATGTATGAAATGCTTGTGGGATATCCACCTTTCTATTCTGAAGAACCTATGTCAACATGTAGAAAGGTAAGCAAGCTATTTTCATCTATTAGAGAAATACCTATGTATCAAGCATGCATGTATGTGCCCATGTATGCATGTTTATGTAGGTAGATTTTTTTATTAATTTTTCTAGAGGTTTGAGTAAAAATGACATGAATATGTGACTTCAAGAAAATTCTCTCCTTAATAACAAGATACTGAAAGTCTAAAAATACAGCAATCAGTTTAGCTTGTTCTGCATGCCACTACTTATGGATGGCAGCACATGTCATGCTCCTTGTCTCAACCCTTTTCATCTAGCAGGACAGTAAGAACATTTATTTCCCCAAATAAAGAGCATTTTAAGGAAATAAACATATTGCAGGAGTTTACGTGAGATAAGGGGATAAATTCTGTACATGACAGGAAGGATTGTAGCAATTGCTCTAATGTCTGTCTAGTATCTGGACTAGCAGATGTGGATCCTGATATTTCGATGTAACTAGAACACCATGTGGATCACTGACAGTGGTTATAAGATAGAAGTGAAAGCAACTTGGTTGTACTTATTGTCCTGCAGGATGATTTTTTCAAGGAATGTGCTTTTAAGAGACACCACATCTGCATAACTCAAGAACCAAGAGAACTTTTGAAATAAGAAAACATAAGAAAACTTTTGAATAACTTAATATCAAATCCAGTACTGTAGAATGATCCTTCTACTATGAAAGATAAAAATGATATGTTGAAACATGCTTATTTAAGAATTTCTTTAATCTTATAAAAAAGATCTGAAACATGGAAAATGAAAGAAGTCTGTTTTGGTAAAACTTTTATTGTAACTCCATTAAGGGGTTACTTCTGTGTTAGATCTGACTCCCCATATGAATTAGTTTTGGATCTTGATTGACTTTGAATACGTACAAGCTTGTTCTGCTGTTGATTGATATATCTTGTACTATCATCTTATTGATAGGATTACATGTTTCTTTTCCCTCTGAATTGAAATTAAATGTATATTTCTTAATGTCATGTGATGGTTTGCTGCTGTATTTGATTGAATAAATTTTATCAAACAATGGTCAATTGATCCATGCAGATTGTCAATTGGAGAAATCACTTAAAATTCCCTGAAGAAGCTAAGCTGTCTGTTGAGGCTAAAGACCTTATCCGAAAACTTCTATGCAATGTAGAACAGAGGCTTGGGACCAAAGGAGCTCATGAAATAAAAGTTAGCATACTTAAACCATTGTTTCCCCTTTAGTTGAATTCCTGAATCCAGGGATGGCATGTGTTTCTAAAATATGCGTTTGACTTGTTTCCACCTCAGTCACACACATGGTTTAAAGGCACCGAATGGGACAGATTATATCAGGTAGAAGCTGCTTTTAAACCAGAGGTCAAAGATGAGTTAGATACACAGAATTTTGAAAAGTTTGAAGAGGTAAGGAATGGCTGTAAATCTGTGAATTGGTTCCTTTGTTGAGAGGTATCTTTACCGTTTTCCTAAGGGAATGGTGATTGGTGTTCGTTGTGCATTTTGATCTTGCTGGAATTTGTTTCATCTTGTTTTGTTTTTGCTGCTGCTTTTACTCAGTGACAATTGACATGTTTGATAATTCCATGTATACAGCTGGGGACATCTCTGCAATCTTCATCAAAATCTGGTCCGTGGAGAAAGGTAAGCTTAAACTTTTCATAAATCATAACATGGGTTCGTGTTCCTTTCAGTAAAATTTATTTTTGCTAGACTCTGAATTCAGAGTGCAGTGCAAGTTCAGTTTGATAATTAAAATGTAGTGCCATGTGATTCACACCTATTCTGTACGATGCACTGGCTATTTCAATGACACACTGAAATCAAAACCGCAATAGCTTTTCCTGAATGGTAGGATTATTGCAATATTGGAATTATGTTTCTCAATTAGGAATTTTCCATACTCAATACTTTCCAAGTACTTGGTAGAACACTTTCTGCAACTTGCGTTGTCCTATGCTGAACAAAAATATACCAGGAATGCTCACTGTTTTGACTCCTAGATCAACATTTCATTTTATGCTATGGTGGAATATTGTAGTTGTTCTTCCTGATTGCATCTAACGAGTTTGTTTCTGTCATGCCTCTTTTACCTGTGATAACGTTTCTTAGTACCCTGATATTGTTCTCTATATTCTATGGAACATTGGATAAATGAACTCATCAACTTTTATTTTTTATTTGCAGATGCTTCCATCAAAGGATGTGAACTTTGTTGGTTACACTTACAAGAATTACGAGATTGTCAATAATGATCATGATATGCCATCTGTTGGTCTGTGTATCACCCTGAAGATTAGGATTGCTTGATTCCATGTTTAGAAAATCTTTTATTAGGATTAACAGTCTTCATTTGTGTTTTGAATGCAGAGTTGAGGAAAAAGAGTACTGCACCAAAGAGACCAACTATCAAGTCATTATTTGGTACAAACCACAGTCGACCCCCCCTGAATCTCAACCTCCTTTGGGTTCGATCTACTTTCTCTAACTCCCACTTTACCATGCCTTTTGCAGAAATACCTGATACTTCTGACCAGCATGCTCAAGGAAGCTTTCTAAACCTCTTGCCCACCCAAGTCGAGGTATCGGAAAGCCCTGAATTATCTCCGCGGTCCGCTCGAACTTCACAACACCATCACAACCACAAGCCTATAAGAAGATAGTAGAAGAGCACACACTTGAGCCGTGATTTTTTATAGTTGCTGCATTTGATTTGGAGGGTTTTCATTTCTTGTAATGCAAATCAGGAAGAAGAAAATGTTAATACAATATGTGTATGTTGTATCTAGCGTTGATTCTCCAAGTAGAAGAAATGATTTCATGTATAGTCAACTAGATAAAGAAAGATTAGGGCAAAGTAAATTGTAGTCTTATCAGCTTCTTATTCTCAAATTCTTTCCTTCAGGGTATAGTTCATGGCCTCAGCCTGTGTTGACTATCGAATCCACTTCAACTGTAGAATAACAGAAGTAAATTCTTACTATCATTTGATGTGATTACTAACTACAATATCTACTCATTTTGGCATCAATTCCTTTTAGTGTAGAAAGAAAGAGAATTCTTAGCATTGAATTTTGGTATATTCAAGCTTCTTAGACTTGTTTTTGCCATGGGTGAGGGTTTTCCTCTTTTCTTCCGAGGTATCTTCAAGCTACTGTCCAGGGCTAACCCTTCGAGGTTTTGTCGGGTGTCAAGACAGGAAGCTTTTGTAAAAAAATTTGCTGCATCCACAGAGGCTCTAACCTGCGACCCCCTTTCCCCTAATGCCAATATTTGTTGTTTCTAGTCTTGGAGCTCTAGTTCTGATAAGATATTGATTCAATAAAAACCCAAGTTCGAAACTTGCATATTGAGTTTCTAGTGATGTCTATTTTATTAATTTCAGTTTAGATTGTTTTTGTTATTTTTAATATCAGCTCAAATTATCGGAAAGCAATAAATGAATATTAACTCCGTATGCTAAAAGGGTATTTGTTTGAGAGTATAGTTATAATTGTTTTTTAAAGTTTTTTTTTTATTTTAAAATATATTAAAAATATATTTTTTTAATATCAAAATAATCTAAAACTACATAAAAAAATTCAATTTTTTTTTGAAAACGATTTCAACAACGCATAAATGTAAATGCAGAAACATGCAGCCTCGTGTTTGAAATTCTCACTCTTGGTATTGCCATGGGGTTGCCTTTGGTGGAGTAGCCCAATGGTGGTTTGGCCCAATTCATAGGTAGAGGAGATATTTATTTATTTTTTCAATTATTGATTTTTGATTGCCAATACGTACTATATATATGGCCCTACTACTGTATATAGGAGTACATCTTTGATCATTAAAACTAAGATTTTCAAACTAAGATTTTCTAATTTTTTTCTATATAAAAAATTATAATGGTTTTTTTGACAAGTGTGACATAAAAGCATAAAAATAAATATTTTAAAAATTCTTTTTATAGTTATGGTGTTCTTAATATTTAAGGATTTTGATTTATAAAAAATCTCATTATATTTCGTTTTCATGACACCAGCCTATAAATTATACAAAAATAGGATAATCCAAATTCATGAGTCTCCATGGAACGTAAAAGTGTTAAAACTTTCAGGGTTTGTGAATGCAGATAAAATTATATTTTAAAAAATTTAAATATTTTTGTATAAATTTTTTATATTTTTAAATTATTTTAATGTGTTGGTATCAAAAATAATTTTTTAAAAATATTATTTTAATTAATTCCCTCACAAAAAAACACTTTAAAAAAACAACTAATTAAACACTTACAACCACACCAATAATCTCTTTTTCTTGGCCACTCAGTTGAATGTGAAGATGTAATTTTATGTTAATAGATGGAATCCAACATGAAATGCGCATCTTTTTTTATTTTATTTTTTAATTTCTAAAATTGTTAAATATAAAAATATATTTGCCGTTCCAAAACAGAGAATCCATGCCACCATTTGCATCAAACAGCTAGCTTTGCTACAATATCTTAGGCCATACCGTGCTCTGATTTCTAGCCTAATTGTTTTTAATTTATAATCCCAAGGGCCTTAATTAATGATTGAAAAGAAGCTCTTGCTGTTTCCCAAGCGATAAAGTGGATGAAAAACATAAAAATAGATGTGAATGCATGACTATGGTTTTCTGAACTTGATCTGCACTTAAAGGGCCTTAGGATCTCTCACAGATCGACCGATCGATCCCCCCATTTAATGCCCTAAAGATTGAGGGTAGAGTAAATTATACCACTTGGGTAAGGGTCACATGCCACACAATCCAAGGGCTTAATTATCCAAAACCTTCCTTTAAATATTATCCTTATTATAAATTAATTATGATGATGGTCTGGCTCTTTCCAATGCGCATATATAGCATGGATTCCCATATATATATATATATATATATATATATATATATATTATGGTCTCATGTTCTCAAGATTGTGATCTTCCTTAAAAATAAAAATGGCTGGCGTGGATTGCATTGCTTTGTGAAGAAGCTTATACTAGTTGTTTCTTTCGCGATTATAAATTACTATTCAATTTAAAATTTAGATCATTAGTTAGATACATTAATCTAAATTTACTAGAATATTTAATTTAAAATCTTGTTGTTTTAAATTTATATAAAAAAATCATTTTAATTTCTAAAAAAAAAAAAGTTAAATCAAGCCTCTCTCTAATCAATTAAATTAACCTCCATATAGTGTAAACCCAACTCATTCTTTAGCTAAATCCTTGATAATAGGCACCGTGGATGGTGCTGAGAAGCAGGAACCCCACTCATCTTGGCTCATAGTGCCATGAACACCATTTTTGTACTTGGAGGTTTATTTATTATCATATATATTTATTTATATATATTTCGGGGCGTCGAGAGATAACGTTTATCTCTCCCTCAACATTTACGGATGGATTAGTAATTTTGTTTTTGATCTCATGAATACGTGTTCATAAAACAAATAATCAAGACTTTGATTACTATTTGATACGGGTTTTTACTTTGATTATATATAAAATTTAGTGTTAATCATAGCATGTTTTGAACCGGTTTCTATTTTTTCTTGCTTTTATTAATCTTGTCATTTTTTTAATATATTTTATTTATCATTTAAATTCTAATTTAATATGAATTTTAATCTTTAAGAGACACGAGAATATATGAATTAATAAAATTTATTATATGAATTCGTTCTATCAACTCATTCATAAACTAAACTAAGCTATTAATTTAAGCTAAAATCTAAAAAACAACGGTTAATTAAATTAAAGAGAAAGAACTGGTGACAGGTGGCTACGTCAATCGATCAAAGCCGTCCATGTGGATGAAATCAATGGCAACCGGTGAACTTGCCGGTAGATGGCCTACGTAGGGGTGGTGTAAGATGCTTAAGCAAGTGTCTCCAGCATGCCATATCTACATGAGAGCACCATGTATATATATATTTTTTTTTGTCATGGCAGGCAAGACAATTAAAACAAGACTTTTAGGCAGTCAATGCCCCATTTTAATTTTAATTTTAATTTTAATTTTAATTTTAATTAATTTCTTGTAATCATACCCCACATTTTGATTAGATTAATTGATTATTGAAAGAAATATTCGTCCTCGGCAGAGAAAGTGGACGTACGGTTGGCATTTTAATGTGCTCCAAATAAGCTATCCAATTTTATAATATGGTGTACGGTGATCATGATAAAATATATACATGGAGGTGGTGCACATGGCCATGGATGCTTTAGCTTTGATTAATGTTGTGGAAAGACAAAATTCATCATGCAAGAACGTTCCGCAAGTGTTATTGTTATATATATATATATATATATATATATATCCAATTTTATAATATGGTTTATGCTCCAAATGATGCTTTTGAGCTCAGAGAATCCCAGTTCAATTTTATAAGAACAGGCATATTAATTCGAGGTCTCCAATCGATGATGTACTTACGTACATGTAAATTAAGTAATATAATTTAAATCAAGGATATTATTTTTTTCTAATTAATTTTTTGCTATTTGATTGTTATAAACTAAGCTGCTAATTCACCTACACGCGACAAGTGTTTCCTAGAGCCCATCAAATGCATGCATGATTCATTCATAACTTATATTACTACTAGTTAGCTAGCTTGGCTCTAGATAAGGTTTATATATATGGAATATTCGACCACCCAGGCCGACCCGGCCACGAGAGAGCATCCCAGTTAGCAAATTTAATTTCTTATTATAAAGTATAAGTCAACTAATCCTGTTGAATTAGTAAATTATCTTGAATAAAAGAGATAGAGATTGTTTATATGTATTTTTTAAAAATATATAAATTCATTTAAGAATTATCTTAAAAATATATTTATTTTATATTTCATCCATGTTTCTTCTAATGAACAAATATATTTATATCTTTTTTATATTTATCAATTTTATCTTGGATTATTGATCAAATATAACAAAAAAAAAAACATAAAAAAATAAGATAAAAAAATATCTATCGATGTGGTTGAGAACCCTAGCTTACAAAATTTTAGTTAGATGAGGTTATGTATTAATTTGTTGCTATATCTATAATGAAACCTTATAGATTCTACTAGGTAGTTGATTTATTTGTCTGTATAGGCCACCAACCAAACATAGCCCTATTCTTCCATTGCCAACTTCATGTGTACTTGTGTTTTTTTATGAGATGCATGTGGCATATTTATTAGGCTTGTAAATTAATTATAATATTTACTTAACATAATTTCCAACAATTTCATGGGTGCTAGCTGGCTAGTGAGGCAGCTCTTGTCACTTACACAGCCATGCCTCTCTGCCAAATGGAAGCCAAGGGAATGGACGGAGTGAACATATTAAGAACAGTACAAGCTCACTTTCAATTATTTTATTATTCCACGACATAGTCATAGGAAGCCTAATTCAGTCTTAAAAGTTTTTACGACATAATTCATCATCAAGTAGATATTAATTAATATCCAAGATTACATTTTAATTTATGATGTCAAATTAAGATTAAATTGAATTTAATCGTGTGCTGCACTGTACGTGTAATACAAGACAACAACTAAACGATGCTTGGACCATGCAATAGGTAACTGGGGTGATGGTCTTTTGGAACCTATAGCATGTCGTGACATTTGTGTTCTTATTTCTTTTCTTTTTTTCTTATTTCTTCTTTTTTTTAAGCTGTGATTCTCTGAATCATATTGAACGTCCGTTAAATGTTCTTAATTAGTTGATTAAAATCATAAAGAAGAGGTTAGGTTTCCTGATGGCGACACAAAGCTTGGATACGCTCTAGAATTGAAGGAGCAGCAAATATAAGCAGTACTAGCTATTTGATCGCAATTCATCACGGGTTGATTTTTTTTTTCTTTTTTTCATTACAACAACATCCTCCACTTATTTCTTAACATAAATAAATTTAATCACAAATAAAAAAAAATTCATGTATTCATGCAGCGGAAAATATTATGAAATATAGTTTTTAAACAACTAATTTAACCCATTAAACTTATAACTTGAATTATAAATTTAATTGAACTAAATAGTTTTTTTAATTTAAAATAAACACTTATAAAATTAAGAACTAATCAAATATTAACTCAAATAGATAAAAATATTATACCAAAATAAATTATGTTGTTCGATATATAATCAACAAAATATTTAACTATAAAATTAAAAAAACAAACAAAAAAATTTAATTATAATAGATAAAATTAAAAAAAACAAAAAAATACAAAAAAATACACAAGCAATCATGTCTTAAAAAAAACTTGAGCAGGTAGTTTGGAGTATCCCATTAAATGTTTAAAAACAATTAGTAAGTGATGCATCGCTTGGCTTATTTAAATTTTGATGATTCTTGGTCACCAAAAAATTTATGTTGTGATGTTTGTAATTTTTAAAAATTGAAGGGACCATATATTTATAAGGAAAAATTTAAGGATTAAAATGTACATTTCATGGAAACTTTATTAAAGATATTTATTCTCCCTGTGTTTTAATTTTATTCTCCTCTTTTTCATTCTCATTATTTCTTACCAAATTAATCCAAAGTGAACAATAATTTTGCAATATAATAATGAAATTAAAAAAAAAGTTTTATAACAACAAAAGAATTCACTATGAAAGTCTAAGATAAGGCTACATGGCGTGGACAACAGTAATTCCTACGCGCCTTTTACTTTATAGTGCAATAAGATATAGCAGGCGACGGTGGTCTTTTGAAGAACTTGAAGTGCTCAGAGAGAGAGAGAGAGAGAGAGAGACTAGTAGTTAGGCATACAAAATGTCTCATCAAACATTATAGGGTCGGTGATTCCCTTGATGATCATTGGCCCATTGAAAGCTTCAATTCATCAGATAGGAAATAAAAGCCAACCTCTTCTTCTCTCACATCAACATCCCGTCAAATAATTGTTTCTTCTAATTTTATAATTCCAGTTGTAAGACCTGGATAAATCCGGTGAATCGATCTGGGATCTAATTTATCTAGGATTTAGATTATTTGATCCTTGAATCCTCCAAACTCGTGAGTTCTTTTTCAAGAAGAGTTTTAGAGCTATATATGTTAATAACATGAAAAGGAGCCATTGATTAAAGCTCAAGGATCAAATCAGTCATCACTTCAATATGTCTCATCAACAAGACTGTGTGTGCATGTTTAATTTAGCACCATCTTTGAATGAATCACACCTACCTTCATAAAAGAAAACCTTACTCTCAGGCAAGAGGCAAGAGGCATGTTAATTTGACATTTTAATGATAAAATTAACCTTCTAGCTTTATTACAAGACAGCATCCCAAACCATGATTAAAAAGGGACATCTTGTTTAGACTGATCTTAATTATATAAATAAAACCAATCCTAGGAGCTTGTCCTTTATCATCCCGACATGAAACACTAGACCCTAGTTTCATTAGTTATGCTTCTAAATCCCATGATAATCGATCGCCCTTTTCAAGTTTGATTATGGGTACTTAAAGACCATGATTAGCACTTATTCAAACCTTAATTTATTTATAGAGCTAGCTAGCTCCCTCCTATTCTGTACATCATGGAAAGTGCTTTGTTAGACCAATTTAGTGGGGGAGATAAAGTGGATTCTGAAATGAAGAAAAGGCAAAGATAATTAAATCACGTCCACAAGACCAATCCAATGCTATATATGATTAGAGAAGTCTACCCATCTTTGACTTTGAATGGATTTAGGGGGTCTAGAATTAATATTGCACCTATGCTATATATGTTTTAGGAATCCATGTGGTCTTTTGTAAGAAATCTATTCATCAAATAAAAAAAGCTTACTTTGAGTGTGAAAAATCACTAAAAACTATCTCAAAAACAGTTTTTATTCATGAAATATTGTGTATATAAACCTTCTTCTATATGTTATTTTTCTTTTACAGTTTCCTAACTTGGATGTCAAAGTATCTACAGGAAAACATGAATAATCAGTTTAAACCTATATAATTTATTTATTTTTTGAAGTATATTAAACAACTCCAAATTCTGTTGAAGATTTTAATTTTATTTATTTTACTATTAATTTATTATTAATTTTTTTTAAAAAAAAAGGAAAAAAGGAAGGTCTAAAACTTTACTGAACGATGCATATGCTTGCATCACCAATTTCTATATTTTCATTATGAAAACATTTCCTTTAGTTATATATGTACTTATATGTGTGTATGTATGCATATTATTTCTCAAACCTCTCTCTCTCTTTGTAATGTAATGAGAGTTTCAAAGTTCTTGCACTACATAATAGGTTAGCCGATAGCTTCCTTTATTATATTATTATAAATAAGGAAACTGCATGTAATGACAATTCTTGTAATAGATCTATTTATATGCTCAGTACATCAGAAGATCTAGTACTATTAGATTTTAATTAAATGACAATATTTTGATTTCTTTAATTTCTTTGTATATATACAATCCTTTTCTTATATTTATTTATTTATTTATTTTAAAATAGACTTCAAATAATAATAATAATATATCACTAGTTCATAATATCTTGGAAGTAAGATTTTATTCGTCTTAATTAGTGGCTTGCTATAATGTTACGTGATAGCATCCACTATTTTAATTTTTCTTTGAATTTCAAAGATCTCCTTCCATCCTTAATTCCTTTTATCCTACTAGAGTATTAACTATTGGAGATTTATTCCAAATTCTGAACTTGTAACATTTCAATTATATATATATATATATGAAACATTTTTACATAATTAAGGGCTACTCTATCTCCTTTGATAATCTTTTTCTTGACAAAATTAAACTTTTGAATGTTGAGCTGGAAAAATTAATTATTTATTATTCTAGAGAATCCCCAACTGTTTAATTATTTATTTCAAGGCTTACAAGTGATTCCTTAATGAGTAATCAAATAAAATCGTGTCAAAATAATCTCTTTAAAAAGGAAAATTCAAAGGAAATACACTTTCAATGACTTGATGCATGGGATTCTTAACAATATCTCCCCAAAAATTAACCCTTTTTTTTCCCAAACCAATTGTTCTTTCGTATATGTATGTTGCCCTCTTGTAACAAAATCGTAGCTATATATCCTTTTATGCCCTATAGAAACTCAGTTTTTATAGGAGCTTGCTCAAAGAAAAATATGCTTAATGCAATTTAAATATTCACCAAGTTGCATTTTTTTGGTGTGGTTATAAAATCCAATCCGGACTCGATCTGATTTAATATCCTTATCACAGACGGATTGGGTGTGATGATCTATGGATTTGCAAGTCAATTTCAAGCTATGAGTTTTCAAATCCCTAAAATAATGTATTGGTTTGAAATAAAACCTAATTTACACAAAATTCTGGATCGATAGCTCAGTTAACTTGTTAGATCAGGTCAAGTTTTACTAGGAATAGTGAATTTAATCATTAGTAATTCCAATTATTTATATTAATAATTCCAAAGAAATTGACCACGTACCCCACGGTTTTTGATTTGTTGACAAGATGGCATCAAAATTGTCTACTAATTTGATTTAGTGCTTAACATGTTTCAGGAGGAGTAGCCAGTTGTGACACGTAGGTTTAGATCCATACATTTGGACTTAATCACTTCACATTATGCACGTATGAGCAAATGAAACAATATTATTAATTATGTTTAATCTAGGACATACACAGTAATTGAACATGGTAATTTGTATAGAATTATCAAATAGGCACAAGGAATGAGAAATTGATTTAACATATTATTAATTATTAACTAAAACTGCACAAAAGAAGGCGAATTTGTTATTCATACTCCTACAAAATATTGTTACATTAATTTTTTTTTAATATCATTATTTAAAATTAAATTAACTAAGAATTGAATTTTATAATATGTTTTAATTTACTTTTTTAAATTTATTCTAATTTTATAACTAGAATAATAAATTTGATAAATTAAATTAAATTAATTTATATTTATCCAATATGCTTTTGTCTAAATATTATTCTTATAAAAAAATGTTATTTTTAAATAAGATTGATCAAATTAATATTATTTTTAGATCTCTTTTATATTATTTAATTTTTTTTACTGAAAAAAGACAATATTAACGTTTAAATCTTTTTTTTTTATGTTGTAAAAAACTTTTTCTACCCCGCAGCAAATCTAGTTTTTATTATTTGTGTTGTTAAATATATATTGCGCCTTCCTATTGTTTTCTTGTTGGTGGGACGGTAGGGATGAGAGAGCCAAGAAAAGCAAAAGAAACAAACACGTCGTGATGTGCTCATCATTGCCGTTGAAACGTTTCTATTAAAAAGTAAGAAAGACAAGGCGACGCCCATCATCGAAACGTTTCGAAACGTTCTTCCGAGAAATGCGGCTGCTTGCCGCCTCTTTACTTCCCCGTCACTTGTTCTTCAAAAAAGATAGAGAGACGTCGTGTCAAGAGAACAAAACTAAGACTTTTATATATATTATAATATTTTTCTAAATAAATGACATAAAAATTATCATTTTCAATTATTTGATTAATTTCAATTTTATGAAATAATTGAACGTCTACATTTTTTAAAGTTATGTATAATATACAAAATAATAAATGATGTTTTGATAAATATTTACAAGTTTAATATTAGATAAATAAAATAGATTGGAAGCAGAAACGGATTTAAGGGGGGCAATTGGGCCAAATTAAGTCTTATTAAAAACTCAAAATTCCTCTTTTTAAATAAATTTCTATAACATTTACACGAAAATGACCCATCTAAAATGAAAATGTTACACTTCAATGCACTCTTCATGAAACAAAGTCTGGATTTATCCCATGTTTAAAGGATTATTTTTTTAAGGTTTTAATGTTAGACTAATTAAATCTATTAATTTTTTTTACCATCCATGGTATACACACACCACTATCTTCATTCAATCCAGATAATTTATAAAATTTTTATATAAATTCAAATTAATTTTCAATGATCATAAAATTTTTACTATCCTTGATTTAAGTTGGAACACAAAAAAATTAATTTAAATTTGATATATTTGTACTCAAACACCCTAGATAATCTACAATGTCATCAATCAAATATTTTTAAAATAATATTATTTTAAAATTATAAAAATATTATTTTAATCAATGTAATTTAACTAGGGTTATATCTTTGACCTAGACCGTATTTTGCATACTTGGTTAACCACAAGGCTCGAACTCTCTAATTTTGTCGTTACTAACCATAAGATAAATCACCAGCAAGGTCGTTCAATAACCCTTCGATTACGTTATTCTCATTTGAGTTTAAAAAACACTTCCCAAAACTCTCTCTCTCCCTCTCCGTCTCCCTCTCCTTGTTGCGTGTAGAGAAGAATCCTTTTTGTATGAAAAGTCAGCGACTCTCTCTCTCTCTCCAGAAACCATTCTCTTTTGTTTGTTAATGAAACAAAGAAGAAGCACATCTCAGTTTACTTTCAACCTTCAAGAACCTGTCTTGTTTTTTTGCTTGCTTTCTTGTTTTAACCAAAACCCCAATATCTCACAAGATGAATCCTTGTACCTAAGCTAGAACTTGCATGTTTTGTTTTTCCACGTTTGGTGCAAGAAAAACAACGCCATCCTCTAGTTATATCATCCTTTCTCCCTTATTCTTTGATTCTACATTAGTATATGCAGGTTTTTTGGGCTCAAAATGGATAATTATCAAGGTGATTTAACGGATATTCTTCGAGCTAGTACTGGTGGAGCTTTAGGCCAACCAGATGTTCCCGTTTCAAACTGGGAATTCCCTTCTGATCCAATGAATCTTGCATCATCATCAATTATGGGAGATAGTAGAGTGAATGCTTTTGGTGATCCTTTTTGCAACATGAGAGATCCCCTTCTTCATGAGCTTAACGTTGCTGCGTCAAGCTATTTTAGCAGCCGAAGTTCTGCAGATCACATGCTTTGTACTACTAGTGTTGATCAAGATCACACTAGTAATAATTTTGTTGGCTCAAATAGTGCTACTGCTGGTAGTTGCAGTAACATTCTTGCTCACCAGAAAGTCTTTGAAGATCATGAGATGCATAAGAGTACTGCTGCTGCCGCCACTACTTCTTGCCGCAATATATTTTCAAGAATTCAGATCTCACCAACTAATCCCACAAAGCCGCCTGTTTCACCTTGTAATTCTCCGGTTATAGCTGCTTGTTCTTCTCCAAGAGGGTTCAGGCCATCTGCTATGGTTTCAAGTGATGTAATTAATGTCATTAACTCAAAAGGTTGCTTGATTGACAACACTGGATCAGTGCAGATCTCATCTCCAAGGAATCTGGGGATCAAGAGAAGGTGAGTAATTAAGAATTGTCTTGTTAATTAAATTTAGTTGCCCCACTTGTTTCTATGGAATTTAATATAGTTGAATTTTGATTCCTATGCAACTTTTAGTGTGTACTCATTTTTTTTTTAATCTTGACTTCATTAATTGAAGTTGATGATGATGATAATATATAGTATGATTAATTAATTATTCATAGGAGGATCAATGAATTTTTTTGGAACTTGATAGTCAGGATCCAAGGAATTTAGGGTTTTCAGATAAAAGCATATGTACTAGTCTTTCATTGACTGTACAGGGAGCTGGGGGTGGGGGTAAAGCTAGCCTTTCTTTTCAGGTGAGATTGTTCAATGACTGCCTACATTACATAACAGAACATCAAATCTTTGATGGGATTTAATCAAGTAACCTGAAAAGGTAGCCTCACTGGTGTCATAATAACATTCACAGACTTAGCTTTCATGGTAGTAGCTATCTCCCAAGCAACTTTATTTATTATTTATTTCTTAATTTCCTTTCCTCAAGTGATCACTTGAAAAGATTGTTCTGATTGATGTATAATTGTCTTTAAGAACATACTATCCCTTTCAATCTTCATAGCTCAAGCTCAAGTATTCATTGCTGCCCCAAAATGGAAATCGAATTCTTGTACAAATATAGTTTGATAAAAAAATTTATATTTGATCGTTGCTTCTTCATCATCATTGTAATTAAATGCTTCTATCTCGAGTCTTAGATTTTGGAAATGTAAACAAAATTCCAAGATTAATTTTTGTATTGTTATTTCAGGAAGAGTCAAGCAAAGAAGGTGGTCTGTATTCCAGCACCAGCAGCTGCAAACAGCAGGTCTAGTGGAGAAGTAGTTCCATCTGACTTGTGGGCATGGAGAAAATATGGACAAAAACCCATCAAGGGTTCTCCTTATCCAAGGTAAGTAATATATATATATATATATATATATATATATATAGTTGATAAGATTACAAAGAACAAACAGCTGGATTTTTTAGTTCTCTATTCTCTCTGACAAATTATATCATTTTCTGGAAAAATGTTTCTTGATTTAATTCTTCTTCTTCTTATTTCCCTTGTGCACATGAAACGCAATATATTTTTGCATAGTAATGCCCTGAAAAAGTTCTGGTGAACCCAAGTAATGCTTCCCGAGACACCGAGCTCAAACAGTTTGTTGTTTGGTGCATAAACAACATTTTAAGCATTGATTGACTGGTTGTAACTTGCAGTGCTAGTATTGATGAATGTGTATGCACTATTGTTCTTTGAGCTCAACAGCTTCAAATAGTTGCCAATTGACATGCTCAAATGATTGGCAGGCAGTGAATCCAAAACACTGAGTTTCTTAGCATATAATATTAATATTGTTGTGAACTATTAGTGGTTTTCTTGTCATATTTCTGATCAGTTTTCGGTTTTGAACTTTGATTTTCTTTGAGAAATTATTATTGTGAAAGTGGTCTATAAATGTTGGGGTAAGAATTGCACTGAATGTTAAAACATGTTGTCTTTCCTTCCAGGGGTTACTACAGATGCAGCAGCTCTAAGGGTTGCTCAGCAAGGAAGCAAGTAGAGCGGAGCCGAAATGATCCTAACATGTTGGTCATCACCTACACTTCTGAGCATAACCATCCATGGCCAACACAGAGAAATGCACTTGCTGGCTCAACAAGGTCTCAGCCTACAAAGAGCAATGCAGCTTCAAAGAGCTCCACAGGTGCTCAAGCACAAAAAACAGCAAATACAAAGGAAGATCAGAAGGAGAGTAGCAATGATACATCGTCTCCTACCGATATTATTGGTGGTAGCTCAACAGCAAGTGCACCTGTCAAAGAGGAGTCTGATGACATTGAGAAGCAAATGGAGATGGATGATAATGAATTCAGTGAAGGGTTTTCTCAGAGTTACAAGCCATCAATGCCTGGTCAATCTGATCAAGACTTCTTTGCTGAATTGGGAGAGATAGATGCTGACCCTCTTGACCTGTTGTTTACACAAGGAATCAATGGACAGGACCAGAAGGAGAGCAAGGCTTTGGATCCATTCAGTATCTTCGACTGGTCTGAGGACACGAGCATTTCATCTGGAGAAGCAAAGAGGGGGTTTATAACAAGACAGTGAAACAACAACAATGCCACTTCCCAACTAAAAATAGCCTATTGAGTGTTTGTGCTGCTGCTGAGAAAATGCCGTTCTGGGTCCTGCTATAAACCCTTGTATTTCAGCTTTGAAATTCCCATGTGGGGAGGTGATTTTTTCTTTCCACTTTCTTCTTCCTTCGTTTCTTGTTTTTTACCAAAACAGCCAGGAAAATTAGCCAGAGAAAGAAGGGTAAAAAGTCAGTGCTGGTTGATTGGGAGCAGACCTAATGAGCCCCGCATTCCTTTGGGAATATTGGTGGATGGGACAGAAAGCTGTGCAACAGAAGGTTTCAACAGTTAAAACAAGTAGAAACACCAGACATGACTGGAAAGCTCAATGAAGAGATTGATACAAGATGGGACTTGCCCTTTCATCTTTTCAAGTGGAAAAAATTATTCAACCACATCCCCCACCCTCCCTCCGCCTCTGGTCATCATGTGGGCATTCCATAAATTAAAAAATATATATACATACATGCTTTTATTGCATTGATGGGAATAAAATGGAAGAATATATATATATATATATATATATATATATATATATATATATATGTTTGATATTGTAATTTAAGATATATTTTTTAATTTTTTTAGGAATATATTAAAATAATTTTTATTTAGATTTAATTTTAATTTTAATATTAACATATCAAAATCATTTAAAAATATTAAAAAACATCAATTTAATATTTTTTATGTCAAACATATATAAACACAATTTCAATTATAAAAACAATAAAATAGGGTTTGGCTTCACATTCCGACACTACTTTTAAAAGCTTTTGAATTTTTGTTAGCTTCAAATATTGAATCTAAAAATCATTATCTCCATCTATGTTCTTAAATATGCAGTAAAGGTTCCTTGTCGTGCAACCACAAAAATTACATCATAATAAAAGTATGTTTTTGCTGCCGTGCAATTTGCGAGACAAGCACTAAATATTTTCAGAAAAGCTCAACTTTCTTTTCAGTCTTGATCGCTAGGGATGTGTGCTTGCAAGAGAGATATGTCGTTAATGCTTTGGGCTCCTCAGCTTTCTGTTTCTTTTCTTATCCATCCACAGTAGTGTTGTGTTGTTTTTTTATTTTTTGGTTTTTGACTTCAGTGCTAGTTATCAATGGATTGTTCAGGGAAGAACAGAAATATTTCTTATGAGTTTCTATAGAATACACTTGCCATCTTAGCTTCTCGATCTCCATCCAAAATCATTTCTGTCAATGCAGTGTTTGAGACTGTACTAAAATTAATCTTAATTTTATTTTTTATTTTTTATTAATACATTAAAAAAATTTAAAAAAATAAAAGAATAAAAATTTCAACAAGCACGAAAAAAAAAAACACTGCAATACTGATATATCCAGCCAAATGGGGGGTTGGCGTTGAATCTCTTGCATGTGAATTGCCAGCCACATGGACGTATAGACCCTTTGTTTTATATCTATGCAAACATTTTACTCTTTATAGATAGCGCTTGATAATAATGGTTAAAAAACGAGAAAAACTTGCCAGCACATAAAAATGGCTGTTCGTCCAGTTAACACCTGTCTAGACGGGCATTGTTGCAGGGCTGTATTAATCATGGAAACAACCTTTACCCAATCGATCACCAAATGCCAAACAGTGACACTAAGTTCTGTCAAATCCATCCATCACCTTTAATGTAGTTTTGATATCCTTTGAAATCAAGTCACTTCAATGGAGAAAATAACAGTACAAAGTTGATCTTTTCCACAGCCTAACACAGTGAAATAAAATTAAATTTTAAACTAGCACAGTCACCCCCAATTGTTTTTCCTTGGCCAAATTAATCAATTCATCCTCTTTGATGTAAAACATTTTAAAAAGAATCAACGGAAAAATAAAAATAAAAAAACAAGGGATGAGAGAAGAAAGAAAAAACAAATAATACGTTAGAAATATATCAGAGCTAAATGCCAATAATTAAAGATGTTACTGCCTGTAAAATGCACCATATATATATATATATATAGAGTCAAAAGTTCCACAGAATAGTTCTTTTTCATTATCTGATTGGGGTTGGGGTGATAGTCATAATGCAAGAGAAGGAAAATGAGGTGCAACTGGGCTTATGGGACTACTGTGCTAATGATTTTTGAAAAGGAAGGGGGAATGGAGTTAATTGATTTCATGACCATTATTTGTTCTTTTGAAAAGTTTGGTTGTAAATCTCTTAGCATGCTTTCACGCTCAAGACTTCAAAAAAAAAAAAAAAAAGAAGGAAAAAACATGCACAGGAACCATCATTTGATGTTTTTCTAGGTTTTTCATCAAAAATATGTTAATCATAATTATTGCAATGCTAGCTATCATCATGTCATTTGCAAGATTTCCTATACTAATATATGTTCCATTCCAATTCACGAAAATAATACAAGTGTTATTAAACTCGGTTGGGTTTAATCTGAATTTTTTCATGATTTGATTTATATTGATTTTTTTTAAATAAATAGAATTAAATTGGCAGCTTATCAATAATTGATTTGATTTTAAAAAAAAATATTATTTTTTTATTTTTATTTTTAATCTTGAAACAACATTATTTTAAATTAATTTGATTTAATCCATTTAGCCTGCACTTCATCTCTTGAGCCAAGTCATTAACCATAACTTCATACAAGACTAGATAGATCAACAAAATTAACATCAATGACAATAAAATACCATCAAAAGAGTTGTTGTTTGATAATATATTATTCTTAAAAAATTGAGTAATTATTAAATTAAATTTGGAACAAACAAATTTCCAACTGTCATGACTAAGAAATAATAGAATCTTTGTACCATTATAAATCATTAAGTATCCCTATCATGATCTCAGTCGGGGAATTAAAAAAAAAAATTTGATACACACAAAAATAATATTCTTGAATCCCTTTCAAGCTGTCCTATATATTAATAAATGTTTATGTCTTCATCTAGCTCCATCTGTAATAATCCAAATGTACCAAGAAGATGTTTATATGTTAGTTTTAATATCTTCTTATGAGATCTTGATTTTGCTTATTGCTATTCCTTAATCTTTAAATTTTCTTCATATTTTCCCTTCACTCAGTTGTATTAATAAAATCCAATCCAAGTTATTATATGATAAAATTTAGATCATAAGATAATCATTCCTAATTGACTCTAAATTTTATTTTTAAAATAATATAAATAATATTATTTTAAATATTTTGTTTTAAATAAACAGATTGAAAGCTAAGTTCTAATCAAGTTTTTCTCAATTTAATTTAGATTTTTAATTGAGTTTATTTATTTATTTATTTATTTTTCAACTTGAATTGATTCAAATTCTAAAAGAAATAATCCGTCCAGCCCTCAACATTCACACATCAAAATTAATTTTTTTTAGGTTCAATTCAAGTGATCTAAAGCAAATCATTTACACTCACACGAGTGTTTCTAAATAAATTATTTTTTTACACATTTTTATAAAACTCAACTCAATGCAAAGCTTGACACAAAATGAACTTCATTTTGGCCGTAGTGGGGAAAACAAATTGCTGATCATCTGAACAGAGTTAAGCACAGTGAATAATTGTTCTTGTAAAGGATTTTAATCAGTCAATTCGTGGTACAAGAACCCTCCAAATTAAGCCGTTGAAAGCAAGAAGGACCTTTTCCTCTCTGTATTAGAGTGAAGTGGGGTCGATTGATGCATTCAAATCTATCATTATAATAAATAAACAAATAAATTCATCAGTGTTTGCTGGCCATAGATTCGATTCTATTGCCACCATGAACAAATACATAGTTAATTACTAAAGAGTACATTAGTAAGGTAACGTTTAATTATTGTCTTTAAATAAATAAAACGAAGATAATTGAGATAAAATAATAAAATGTGAGTTGTTTTCTCAATCCATACATAATATTATATCTATATTTAACCATTAGAAATAGATATAAGAGTAGCATATTATTTTTTATAATAATATAAAATAAATTAAAATTACTCGTTAAATTATTATTTTTATAGATTATTAATAGAATCAAATTTTATATTTTAATGATTTTAAAAATACGTTCTTTTTGGTGACTAAAACGTAAACCTAGAAGTTAAAGCCGAGCAATACGGTCGAGCAAATCAATTGTGGTTATAATTCATTTATTAAAATTTCAAGTTTATATATTTGTAATGTTGTTGACGTTGTCAAACTTTTTTTATTTTTATTTGAAAATTACTTGGGTCTATAAAAGCCCATACTAGGTGAAATAGTATTGGGCCACGTTTCTACTGGGCTTTGAATCTTCAATCTTTTCATTTTGTGCATTTAAAGATATTTTCCACCGGGAAAGGAGGCTATTAACTAACTAATAATTAATATTCACAAACTTCAAATCAGTTCCTAATGTATCATACAACTCTTCATTGGGTCCCAATACAAATTATTTCATCAATTAGGTAACAAATGTCTTAGGGTTCCTCAATTGGGTCCTTCCATCAATTTCTAATCAGAAATTTCACCAGGATTTTTTTGTTTTTAAATACCTGAATCTTTTATAGCATAAAATGTGCAAGAGGATATTAACATAATATTGATATAGGACTCAATTGATAATATATTTGATTTTAGTGCTCAATTAAGGATAAAAATATAAGTTAGGGACTAAATCGAAGTTTAATTCGTAATCTAAGTATCTAACATGGACAATTTAGATGTCTGTTTCCAGTTCTAAACACTTAAAAAAAAGAAGAAAAGAATGAAGCTTTGGCTTCCGAAGTCCCATGCATTCATGGCCACTCCATTGGCTTTCAGATCAATAAGAAGGGCTTGTTTTGCATCTTCTGGTCTCAAATGGGAAGGTGGGGTCTCTATGGTTCAAGGAGCTTCTAGAGGAATTGGCCTTGAATTTGTAAGCTTTTACTTTAGTTGTTTTATGCAAAGTTCTTGTCTTTTGATTGCTTCAATTGTTTCTTGCATCTGCTAAAAATGGGTTGGTGTTTTTTTTGTGAAGAAAGATCTGGATAATAATGTTTAAGTTAAATGATTGGCATTTTGTTCTTGATAATTGAGCTTAGATTTCTTGATTAGCGTATAATCAAATTAACTGCATGCATAATTAAGTCTATTGATTGATATCTATCACATTGGTTGCTAATGTTACTCTCTGTTGTTTTGTCATAGTCTTGATGAATTGCTAGAGAGCTGCTAGTTTGTTTTTTTTTTTTTTTCAATTTTCCATCTGGCATTGGAAATGCGGACCATTTCCTTGATAATCAATAAAAGGGCTTTCCTGTTTTTAGTTTTTGTTTATGGAAGAGAAATTTTGTGGATTAATTCATCCTTGGAGTAATATAAGACTGCCAAATCATTTTCCATGTCAGTTTTCATTGCCTTTTCAGCTCTAGTTAGTGTCATTGTTTTGTTGAAAACCCGTTGGACCACTCCGATTAGCTTATCATGTGGTTGTTATTCCAGTTTTCTTATTAGAATCCCGTTGGATATGAGTAGTAGTAGACTTTATTTAAGAATATAATTATTCTCATTTTTCTTCCGAGGTAGAAGTTACTATGTAATAAGTTGATTTAGTACTATTCTTGATGCCAACTGATTTTTGGGGCAATTAAATGAAAAAAACTCATATTGTAATTTTCATCACTATCTATTAATTCTGTGCGCAAAACTCGAATCACTGCAGGTTAAACAGCTTCTGGAAAAAAATGACAAAGGGCATGTTATTGCTACTTGCCGAAATCCTAATGGGGCAACAGGACTTGTTGATTTGAAAAATAAGTTTGCTGAGCGCCTTAACATTATGCCATTAGACCTGACCATTGAAAGTACTATAGAGGTTGGTGCTCATTTTTCGGTTGATATCTCCTGCCTTTGTCCAGGCCGGAAGAAAACTTTACCTCTGCCTTTTCTTTTAAGTCATCGTTTGAGCTCAGTTGTCTCAGTTTTTTCTGCTTCCTGCCTTATGAAATTCTTTGGGATGACCATATCATTATTTTAAACTTACGAAAATGCTTGATGTTGGAATGACTCTTGTGAGATCAGAAATTTTTCTGAATTTCCTTTAGCATTTTCACAGCAGTGATCTGGTGCACTAACACTTGCGTACCCTGATTAACTGCCAACTGCCAACAGCCAACATGCTGAAGGAAAGTGCTGTTATGTTTTTTTTTCTTCGAATTTCCTGATATGATGTCATATTTCAGGCATCTGCAAAGTTCATAAGGGAGAAATATGGCTCTCTGAACCTTCTGATTAATGCATCAGGGATCCTCTCAATACCAAATGTGTTGCAACCAGGTAGGAAGAAAAGTTGAGCAGTAGACTGTCACATCAGCATTGTATTATATTGTAGCGAACAGGAAGCTAGTCTTCTTTAGCCACTGTACTTAGGTAGGCAAAAGAATTGATTTCTTTTGTTTCCAGTGCAGAAACAACATTGAGCAAAGTAGAGAGGTCATCCTTAATGCTGGCTTATGAGGTCAATGCTGTGGGTCCTATTCTAGCGATCAAGGTACGGGAATGCTGTTTTTATTTAATGACTGATAATTCATATTGTGTGAAATGTCTTCGGAAGAACCTAGTTCTGCATTCATTTTGGCGTAGCTGTTTTTCGGTTAAGATCAGCTATATTTATGAATGCTGAATTATCAAATGTATTGAAGTACTAAAGCCACTCATGCTTTCAATATTTTTTTTCTTTCAATACATAAAGCCAAATGCAGGAATAATCACTTTAACCTTTCTTTCATGAGAGAAAAGAAGTCTTCATTTTAAATTGGTCCTTGGATGAATGCATGAATCGAGCACAGAAAAGGAAAACAAACACAAGCATCTGATTTGCTAGTGCTGTTTATAACTACTAGTAATTGTTATTAGTATTGAAAGAATAATTATTGCAGGCACAGAAACTCCCTAACAGTGTTAACCTTGAAGAGATGGATTCGAATTTGATATTAGTATTATCAGGCAATGATAAAGTTGTTGCACTAGGGGTTTCTCTATTTCCTTTTTGTTTCTTCTAAGGGGGTAATGATTCACATGGAGCTAATTATTGTTGTTTGCCATTTGCAGCACATGTGGCCTCTTCTGAAGGCTGGAGGAGGCTTTGGAACTGAAAGGGATGTTGCAGTGGTGGCCAATTTAAGTGCCAGAGTTGGATCAATTGGAGATAATTATCTAGGTGGATGGCATTCATATCGATCTTCAAAGACTGCTCTAAATCAGTGTATGATTTCTTCCACTAAGTTCCCTTGGCATGCATTTCTTGATTTATGACTTCAATTATCATCTTTAACTGTTCCTTAATCATTTCCGCAAGCAATGAAACGTTGCATTACTGCATGGTTAGTCCTTTCAGATCCTGAGCATATTTTATGTGAATGTGATAACTGGGCTTCAGCTCCTACCTGTCTTATTTTCTAGTACTGCAGTTAGATATGACAAGAAGAATCATGGTTACTTTAGTGAAGACATCTATGTTGGCTTATGTTTATTTTCACCTCTGCAAGTAATATTTTATAAGTCAACTTTCAACACTTTTTTGAGTGCAACTTGGCAAGGAATCTTTCAAGGGCACCGTTGCCTAAGATTTGAGACTATTCATGCATGTGAGGTATGCCTTTTTTCTTTGTTTGGGCCATCCAATGCACAGGCTACAGATGGCATATGCAAAGGACATACTTGGTGTCCTGGAACTCAGGCATATCCAGAAGTTTTCCAGCCAAGTCTTTTTGAGGCAGGAAATACTAGTGAAGAAATAATTACTTTGTGAAGAAAATTTCTATGTTCTTCGAAAAATATTCTAAAAGATTCCCTGCATGGCATTTACATTTGTTAAACTTTGCTGGATGTCACCTGGTTTATGATTTCTATGCTCTTCTTTCAAATATTGTGAAACCTTGCTGGATATCACTTTCTTCATCTTGTCCATTCTACCTTAAAAATCATAAAAAAAAAAACCAGTACACTTTCCAGTCTTCACTTTCCTCTGACTAATATAATTCAGTTAATTAATGTCTTAGAATCACTGTGATCAGCAGTCCTTCAAGAATATGCATATTCACATGAAGTGAATGAATACTACTAGGGCGTGGAAGCATGGTATCTTGGTGTGTATGCATGCATGAATGCATCAATCTGCTTTGGGTGGTAATTAGTCTCTTTTAGCTTTTGTTATTGTTTCGTCCCATGCTAAAACATACACATTAAAGCCATCATTATTTGAATCTCTCTTGTGGTAATACTTCTATTGGTTGATGGTAGCAGTGACAAAAACTGTGTCGGTGGAGTTTGCGCGAAGAAGGGATCCGATAATATGCATCCTTTTGCACCCAGGCACGGTAGACACAGATCTCTCTAAGCCATTTCAGAGAAATGTTCCCGATGGCAAGCTTTTCACCAAAGATTTTTCAGTGCAGCAGCTCTTAAGCATCATTAATAATGCAAAGAGCCATGATAATGGCAAGTTTTTTGCCTGGGATGGCCAGGAAATTCCTTGGTAATTGGTTATTGTACTGAATTGAAGTCACTATTTTTGTTACCACGCAACTCGAATATGTCCTTACTTCGTTGATCATAAATTGATTTGACTGAGTGATCCATCCTTTTCCCTCTGTTCACCCGATGCAAAGCATGCAAATCCTCATCAAGAACAACATGTTACCCCAAGCAGCGTCGTATGAGAATAACTTATTGGTTTCTTTTTTGTAACTTAATTTTTCCAAACATCATTGTGGGTTTCGAAGCTATTGAATTGTGGGCTGGTCTGCAAATGTCAGCATTTCTTTTGATGTCAGTAATAAATGGACAATTGTGGCTGTCATTGGGCTTGGTCTTTAGGGCTATGGCAGATAGCTGGATCTGAAGAGCAGAATGGAACTACAAGAACGTCAGTATATTTTTGGTTTGATCTAGTTATATTATAGCACAACACTGCAATGCATGCCTTGCAAGATGTCAAAATTTGAAGTTCAGCACATAACAAGATCATAAGAGGAGGCAGAAGAAGAAATGAAAAGCATGAAATCTGAATCTAAAAAGCCAACTTGTTATGGTATCAAATCGCATGATTATTGAGGTAAAAAGTAGGGTCTGGCTACAGACCACATGCATTCCCTGCATTGCCTTAAAAGTGTTCATTCAACTAGTTGTAAATTTCTACTCTCCTAGAAACTCCTCGGTCACTGCTCAACCTCGATCCACTGTAAGAAATCCAAGTGAATCCTGCAAAAGCAAAATCAAAGCATAAGCAAATCACAAGGGCCCAGTTGATCATTTGCTAGTTATCAGTGGGTGCTCAAGCTGTGAGGAGAATCAATGGAAAAAATAATATACTTACGCATCACAGTTGACACTTTTAGAGACAGGGAATCCAACTTTGATGTTGCAAGCTCCAGGAATCTGGCTCAAGAACTGGTCCAATACGTTCTGGTTATATTGCAGGATAGAATTCAATGGAGTTGATGAACCTGGAAGGACTTTCATGAGTGAGCTGTTCATATTGGTTTCACACATGCAAGCACTTAAGTAGTCAAAGTCACATATTTTTCATAAAAAACAAACAAGAATATACTCTAGACTAGGTTATTCACTTGTGTTATCTAAATCCCAAGATGTTCATCGTAAACTCTTCGTTTGTAAGTTCAAGTAAATAACTTGACGCAGCCGAAGAAAACAAGCACAAAAGAATCTCAAACAACTAAAGCCCCCATTCATACTTAAACATGTCAATGGCTGAATCTGACAAGAATCAAATAGAGGAAACAACATAAAATTCAAAATTAAAATGGAAATCCAGAAAATAAAAAGAAAATAACAAAACCGAATCAAAGAACAGCATCCTTGCAACTAGTTTCATCCTTTAAGACTAGTTTGAAGGACTTTCCAACATTGGCTAGTTATGGACAACCTATTCTCTATAGAACTAAGCCCCTATAATCTCATGATCAAATTTGAATCTAATTCAACAAGGCATATCAAAAACTACTAGTTTTTCTATCCGACTAATCATTAGTATGATCCGGTCTTTTCTTGAGCTTAGCTCTATTATACTAGTTCATAAATGAGCTTGGTAGGCTTTTCACATCATCCAGTTATAGTGTATTCACAATAAATTGTTCAGAACCATCAAACCCATCTATATCCCTAAACTTTATATGTTTAAGCATCCCTTTTTCATGTTTGCTTACCACAAGTCAGACTCAGACCACTATCTTAAAGATGACAGAATACATTAGCGGACAAAATCCAAAAAATTATCATCCGCGATGCATAAATCGTCGCCATTTGCTCTCCTAAATTGTAAGAAGCACTGATGAACATGCCTCACATTGTATCTTCTATATTTTGCAATGTCTCTTATCAATCAGTACTTCAATCGGAAGAACTTACCTCAGTACAAAGCCTGTCTTGGTTTTGGCCTCACCGCTATGTAATAAGAAAACAAAGGCTAGTAATAACTAGTGCTACTTCTACTCTTGGCACCTGATTATCTATAATGTTTTATGGATATCTTGATTGCATGGTGGAATTTCGTACAAAACAGTTCACTGATTTCACAAGACTTATAGTGTGTTCATAGTTTTCCTACAAGACAGAAAACAAAAGATTTTTTTTATGCCAAATACATTTTTGAAATGCAAATAAAACCTTTACTGAAACATGCATGAATATCAATCATATAACAATTTACTGCAATTTCATCTTCAACACATAATTGCATGCTAAAATACTTCAATTCACATGGAAGACAAAAAAAAATATTTTCGACTCATAATCTTATAGGATGTAGTAAAAGAAGGAAAAACCTCATTTTAATGCCTAATGCATGGTGAAATCTCAATTTTGTCATAAAGCAATTTACATTATCAATTTTATCCTTAACACATCAAGCATTTATCAATTTGATCCTCACATCTAATATAATCACATTTTAAAACCAGATCACATCAAATCTTCTTCAAGATACTCAATTTATTGCATAAAAAAATGAAAATAGCATTAAACATTGATGGAAAAGATGTAAAGGAGTTAATTTTTTGGTTTACAAAGCAAAATTTGTTAATAGTCCTTTTCACTAGAGATAAATACAAGGACTCTCAAGCCTTCGAGAGCTAAAGTAAGAAATTATGAAAACTATATGGACTAAAAAACGGCATACGAAAAAATTATTGTTTATGACTACCTTACATGGATTGAATTTAAAAGAAAAAAAGAAAAATTCATGAATTGAATTGAATAATGCACCTAATTAACACTCATCTGTATAGATTTGGACCTTTATGCTGTACCCAAAAACCCTATAAAAAATCCCATCTTTCCCTCCAAACCACAATTTACTGCCATCCCACGAGATTCCACAAGCGCTACACAGCGGCTGCCATACAGTCTCCAATGGAAGCTGCGGGCACAGATTCCGATGGCCGTGAATTCAGAAATCCAGATGAAATGTGGTTAGAACACACTGGAGACACTAGCAAGAAGACTCAATGGTACCGTGATGGTGTTGCTTACTGGGAAGTAAGTTTGTTTGTTTGTTTCTTTATTTGTGTTTTTCGAGCTCCCAGTTGAGAAGGATGAAAGATTGACGAAAGTAATATAATGGGTTTTTGGTGTTTTCTGTTAAAATTTTTGTTTTTTTGAAGTGTATGGATGTGTTTTTGGGGACCCAATTGAAAAAAAATGGAAGTTTGATGCAGATATTAAAGTGGGTTTTTCTTGTTTTTAATTAAGTTTTGGACTCTTTGTGGTTTGGTTTGAAGGGTGTGGAGGCATCAGTGAATGGAGTGTTAGGTGGATATGGGCATGTGAATGATGCTGATGTGAAGGGAAGTGAAGGGTTTCTACAGACCCTTTTGTCTGAACTGTTTGTTGACGGAGGAATTGACAGGCATCTTGTTGCTCTTGGTATTCTCTTTCACTGTGTTATTGAGTATTGAATTTGAAGTAGCAAACTTTTGAGTTTTTTCACTGTCATTTGGTGATGGGAACATGTTTTATATGCGAAACACATATTTTTAATGATTCTAGTATTTATTTAGGTGGGTGAAGCTGAATTTTGCTTACAAGGCTGTCTATTTACATTTAGCATTTGGGAAAGTTTCGAATATGAGAAAGAAGTGAATAGAGCGTTTAAGATTAGTTGGTGTGCTACAGAATTATGACTAGTTTTCGAGTAAGAATTGTTTCTAGATGCTAATGAAGCTCATGTATCACTTTTGACATTTATAATGGTATCGTTATGATAGCAATTGTTACTGAATATTGATGTTACTATGTGTTGGCTCGCTAGGAAAACAAAAGTCCTCTGTATGTAGTGCCCGTATAACACATTTTGAAGCTGCATCTTGGTAATAGGATTCTATTGTGTCAGATATCATTTAATTCTAAAAAAAGTTTTAACTACTATTTCAATATCTTGAATCTTAACCAGCTTAATTATTGGCCATGCACATTGCTTGTCAGTACTCTAAAGTTGAAACTCTGCAGATTGTGGTTCTGGTATTGGGAGAATCACCAAGAATCTTCTCATAAGGTATTTCAATGAGGTAAAACCATTGATCCTTATGTCCCTGTATATTACTAGATGTATGAACTATGAGTTGTTTGTGCCTTTCTACAGCTATAAAATCCTGATGCAGCTCATTAATCTTTTCATTCACTTTCCAGGTTGATCTTCTTGAGCCAGTGTCGCATTTCCTTGATGCTGCCCGTGAAAGCTTGGTCCAGGAAAATCATATGGCATTGGATAAGCACAAGGCCACAAATTTTTATTGTGTCCCCCTTCAGGTAACACGCTTTTAGATTGATTTGAAAGCTTGATTTGCTCAATGATGAAATTGAAATCAATATAATTTAGTTTGCAGAGTCACAATGATTCAGTAATTTTTTTTTCTATATATAATTTTCCAAATTCATTTCTTTCCTACAGTATATTATACATTGAAAGGATTTTTCTAGTCACACTACATTCGAAAAGTACATTTAAAAGGTTGAATACAATGTGCATTGTAAATTAATAGCTATAGCCCAGCTTACCTTTCACTATTTCTTTTCTTTGCTTTTGTTTTTTTATTCAGTAAATGAAGTTTGCTTGCATTTGCCTTTGCCTTTAGGAATTTACACCAGATGCAGGAAGATATGATGTTATCTGGGTTCAGTGGTGTATTGGGCATCTCACAGATGATGACTTTGTGTCATTTTTCAATAGGGCTAAGGTAAATCAATGTTGGCCTTGAGTTTAATATTTTAAATACCCAAACAGTTGTAGTGTACATTTATTCATCCACAAGAAATGATTATGATATTTTCTTGAATTTTTGGTTGTTTTGTTGAAATAACATGACTTGTCCTTGTGTGTTAATTAAGGACTACATTTCTCTTCATTTCAAGTGTTCATTTTGTATTTTACCAATTTTGTAGTTGCCATTTTTTCCAAGAAAATTATAACATGTACTCTAAAAAACTAGTAAGATTTACATCTATCATTAATTAGAAAGAAAATCTTGAAGTTAAAAAGTCTAATTGCTTATGAGTAACTTTATCAAATACATGATGTTCTTGACTTCCACCATCTAGGTGGCTGGGGTTGCATTTTGGGGGTGAGAGCTTACATTTCCATAGTACGTACTTTCATTTCTTTATTTTTCATGCTGATTGCAGATTGGCCTCAAACCTGGTGGATTTTTTGTCTTGAAGGAGAATCTTGCAAGAAGTGGTACTTTGCTTCCTTCTATTTCATAGTGAAAAAATGCATTGGCCTGCTTTCCATTTAAGATGATTCTGAAATCACCTTTGAAGTGTTTGATGTCCACACAGAAAAGTGTAGTTGCAGTTGCTGCAAGTATCTAATGTTATTGACTTCTGAACTCAAACTGCATGTTTTCAGGATTTGTGTTGGACAAAGAAGATCGAAGCATAACCAGGTCTGATTCATACTTCAAGGGGCTCTTTAGTCGGTGTGGATTGCATCTCTACAAATCAAGGGTTAGCTTCTATGCATTTTAACTTGAAATAGACAACTAAAGGTGCTTTTACTAGTTCACCTTATATGGCTTTCTATCAATATTCTTGACTCTTCCTACTCAATTCAGCTTCATTGCAAAAAGTGTTGCAATGTGAGAATGTGTTCCCAAAGGGACTCTTGGAGCTGTTTGCATTTGCATCTGCAGTTAGTTTGATAAAGCAGTCTATTTGCATCCCTGCACCACAGATGAAGTTTCTTGTTGCTAGTTTAGGTGGGGAAATAGCTCGTGAGCTTTAAATTGGGGCACAAACCAGTAATGATGCAATGCTTTAAGTTGCACCCCAACAGATATTAGTGGATTGATGATCAGGAATTGCACTAGAAATGCCCAATGCAGAACTGCAATTTGGCAGCCCATTTTTGGACCTTACAGTAAGGCTCAGCATATATTTCTGGTTTGCTGTCCTCTACCAGCCGCATCAATCATTATTGTAACTGATTTTTAATCTGTGTAATACAGAACTTTATTTCTGTACTTGTATTTACTAAAATTTGAGATTTCTTTTTATTATTTTTAATTGAGCAATTTACCAATTTGAGTTTAGAGTTGGGAAAAAAATAAAAAAAAGTAAAATCAGAGAGCTCTCCTCTCCCTGAAGCCATGTAACCTGACTAGCAAAATTATCACCTCCAGTTAGCAGTATCCGAGGTCCTAGCTAAATATAAAATAAAAAATCCTGATGGTTGAACAGAGATGTCGGGAGTGAATTGCTCCTTGTACTGCACACCAAGGAGACTTTGCATTGATGTTGTTCATTTGATTACTTTCATTGGTTTAATCAGGAACAAAAGGGACTTCCCAAGGAGCTATTTGCTGTGAAGATGTATGCTTTAACAACTGATATTCCAAAGAGAGTCATTAAGGCCAGATCCAAAGTTCCAGCCAATCGACCTGGGATAATCAAATGAAAATAATTTCTCGAGCTTTAAATTGTTGCAAAAGGTGAGTAACTGCTCCTATAGAAACAAATATCTGTAACTTAAACCATTTGAGATTAGATGGTGAACTTTTTTTTTCTACATTTTTAACGAGTTTGAAATCCTCCTAAAAAGATGTCTGCAACTTCCTCACATCAGTTTAATTACAATATCTAAGATGTTATCATTGTCATGACATGCTATAAAGTTCTGCTTTGTTTTCAACTCGCAAAATCAATTGGTATATTGTGACCTCTGTGAAAGAAACTGACAAACATTTATTCACTGCTTGTTTCTCAGATGGTCAAGGGGGTGCTACTGCAGCATGATCCTGTAATTTGGGATTCTAATCTGGCTTAATGAATTGACGGGCTGGAGACAGGTGCTTTGATAGCTATCTTTGATTCTGGCTCGGTGAACTGACCAAATTCATTCCTTGCTATTATTGAGTGAGGAAGTAGCTGATCCGAGATGGGCTGGTTAATTTAGAGTCTGCTACATGTTTTAAATACAGAACACTGGATATTTCAAGACTTTTGTGTTCCTTTGACTGCTAGATAGAATGATGTATATCACTAGCTTAGCTTTTTTGGGTGGGTGTAACAAGCCTCCTGCTGGAAAATGGAATGAACGTGCTGCTGGAAATTTAATGTTAAATTAAAGAATAATAAGCTAATGTTTGTATTTGTGGTCTTTGAAAAAAATTAAAAATTTTCTATTTTTTTTAAATTAATATTTTTTAATAATTATAGATCATTTTAATGTGTTGATATTAAAAATAATTTTTAAAAACTGAAATTTTTTTTTAAAAAAATTATAATTACATTTTTAACCAGGCAGGTAAGGTAGCCAGCCTCAATTTTTGTAACTAAGATATGCTAGAACTCGCTTAGAGTTGCTTGCTCTACAGCAGGCAACAGTAACTCTTAATTATACAAAAGAAACTGACCTGGCCGCCATGGAGTTTGAACTTCAAGTTCTTACTTCCTTATCTAGAGGTCTGTTGAGTGGAGTTTATCCCATGCAGTTGATTTTACCCTTAAAATTTAATATTTTCAGTGCCCAAAATAGTTACAATATTCATTTGTTCCCCCACAAGGAATGATTATGATATCTCGTTCAATTTTCTTGCTGTTTCGTCGAAATAATCAATGTCTATATGTATTGACGGACTAGATTTCTCTGCATTTTAAGGTTCAATATAAATTCCACTAGGTTGTAGATGCATTTTTGCTAAGAAAATTATGACAAACTTTCAAATAACTACTAAGATTTTAGAAATATCAGGTATTCCTGACCAGCTGGGGGTTCTGAGTAATGGAAGAATTTCTACTTTATGTGTTGTTTATTTGTAGAGAGTTTATAGTTGACAATAGGTAACAGGAGGACTAGAATTGCCCAGTGTATACTTGCGGTAGTTGTCGTTTAGGGAAGCAATAGGTCACTGTTAATCCATGGATAATTAAGTTAATCTGGGTTAATTATTTTAGTCAAAATAATATTGTTTTTTTTTAAATGATTGAAGTTATCCAGACTCAAATTTGGTTGGATCAACTATATTTCACCAAATTAATATTTTTTAGTTTAATTTAAAACTCACTAGGTTAAGCTTCAAATAATTGGTTTTCCACGTTAATCTGCTTAGCTAGGCCAAGCTAATAAATTATGCCTGCAATAACAGCAGAATAGCGGCCCATGTTAACCTCGCAAGTGGATTTTTCACCTCCGGCTAGTAGCCTCCTAGATCTTAGCTAAGATAAAATGAAAACTCCTGATGATCGAATAGAAATCTTGAGATTGAACAGTTAGTAGCCATTTATTTACTGCTAATTGTTTCTCAGTCTGCCTGGGGGTGCTATCAAAAGGTTGTGTGGCATGATAACTTGTACTTTGTGATGCTAGTGAATTGACAAGCAAAAGACTAAAGCCTTGGTATTATGCTACTTTGCAGGTGGTTTGGGCAATCTGCATCTCATGCCTAGAGTCTGGACTAACCATTGCTAGAATCCTTTCCTACAACTGCAGTCACGAGGAAGTCATCTTCAAGACCACAGGTGTGTATTCGATCCATTGACTGCTACATGTGATGTTCTATGACTGTATCACCAGTTTCAGATCTTGTAGGTCTGATTTTCTGCTGTTTCTGCTGCTTACTTTGATCATCTTGTTTTTTCCTGTGGAAAATTTTCATCAAACAAACGAAAAGATGCCTAGTCTAGTAATGGTTCGAGAGCTGAGGTTCCATCTTCCATGTTTTATTGCAATATAATCATTCAAAAACAATAGCAAATGCATCTACTTACAAAGAATATACACGATACACTTGAGTCCTAACACAGTCACTTGCAAATTTTGCTGCTTATAGAATCTGTAACATAATTGGAACTAGTAAGATCCAAGATGTTATCAGCTCATCTTCACTGAACATGTTTGTGTCCTTTACCTCCATCTCCATGAGATCTTTTATAGTTCTGGGGCGCAAATTCCAGGCAAGACTCATAGACTTTGTTTATCATATGGGATATCTGATTCAGGCTTGGATGTTTGCTGATTGATTGGTCAGTACACATCAATCCCAGTTCTATTCCATGTTTAGCTTGATCAAACATATTTTCTGGCAATTTCATTCTTGCATCAATCACTTTGTGCAAGTTTTCAGGATAATTATCTCTGACATGCTCAATCAATCCAGCCTCACCTCTCTCAAATTCCTGTGACCTCCTATTTGTTATGATCTCTAGCAGAAATATTCCAAACTTGTGAATTTCTGAAGTGCCAAGAAAATTAGATATGAGTCAAGCAAACCATACAAAAACAAAGAGAAACAAGGGATAGCTATGAATAGGAGAGCACATACTTTTGTTGTTGCTGTATTGATCTCCAACCTGAAACCTTGAAAGGAGTGGCTCATGATTGTCCGAGAGCAGCACACTGTTTATCCTGAGATCATACACCACTTCAGGCCAGTGTTCCTGCAAATAACGCATGCCGTCCACCACCCCAATTAGTATCTTCAACCTTTGCTTCCATGGAGGAGCTGAACCTGATAGCCACATGTCAATAGTCTCTCCATCTGTCCATTCAGTAACAATGGCTCTCTGATTTCTGTTTCTGCACCAACCTAATACTTGAACTAAGTTCTTGTGGCATAGTTCAACAAGAACCTTGCACTCCTCAACAAATTCCTTGCGTTTCTCCCTTGAAACGCAACCCCTGTAAATTTCAATCCTGACTTGAGTACTGTCTCGCAAAGTTCCCTTGTAAATTTCTACTCCTTCACTTCTGACCATCTGGTTTTTTCTTGAAAACCCATTGGTTGCTGCCCTTAGCATTGACGGTGTAAACTTGTGCTTTCTTTGAAACATTCTTGGTAAGTAATCCGGCCTTTGAAAACACAGCCATCCAAAGCAAACAGCCATTAGAATCACAGAGATTGGAAATCCAACTAGTAAAAATATGGCCTTGATTGTATAGTTCCTGTCACTTGGAAGGATACCAGAATGAATAAAACTTGAAGCATTAAACCTTTTGAAGAACTGAGAATCTGAGATTTTACTCTCTGAAAAATAATTATATGACAGGTTGAGAAATGTAAGGTTGGTAAGAGGAGCAAAGCTCTCGATTGGGAATTCGCCGGTAAGGCCATTAAGGCTCAAATCAAGAGCCTGGATTTGGTCACAACATATAACTTCTTTAGGAAAACTACCCTTTAAAGAAATGTTTGACAAATCAATGGAAAGAATAGTTAAAGGACAGTATTTCCAAAAGAAACTGTATGACAAGTAGAGTGGTGCCATCTTCGGCCTGTTTCGCAGGTCTATGTTGTCGAAAGAATGGACACAATTTAGATTCTTTGACTCATTGCAAAGATGGCTTGCAACAATGGTGAACTTGAAGATTTCTTTCAGGTCCATAGAAGAGGAGTTGCAGTATCTGAGAGAAGGATTGTGTTGACAGTTTTTCATGATTGTGGTGTTGAAATCTGATGGGGGTTGCAAGTTTGCAAGGTCCTCTACTACTGATCCTGAGATTGCAGAAGAAACTGTGAGTGATAATGTTGTGAACAGAAGGAGAAAATGTGGAGAAGCCATGAAAGAAGTTGAGAGAAGTCTCTGAAAGTCAGATAAATATCCAAATTTTCAAGCGGTTTGCATGCATTTGCAGTGTGGAAGTTTTAGAAGGTTTATTATTTGAATTTGTAGTGCCAAATTTGGTGGTTACCATGACAGGGAGAGGACAAATGTATCTCATCAAATTGTTTTGGGTCAAGTATTCAAACAAAAATTCAAACCTTAAATGATTTAGGTGAAGTAAAATATTCTTCTGTAGTCTTGATACAAGTAAATTAGAGAGTTGGACATAGTTTCAGTGGATAAAAAATATTCAATGATATTATAACAAAAAAAAATCAATTCAGTTTTTGATATATGACCCAATAATTTTATAAAACTGTCATTTCCAATTAAAAAAAATTGAATTTTGAGCATTCTTATAAAAAAAATTCTTACAATATGATTCTTGTTTATACATCATTAAGACTTTGTTTATAAAAAATATAGTTATTAGATCTAATTTAGTCTAATAAATTTATTTAAAAAAATTATGTTACATAATCTAATTTGTATTGAACTTCAAGTTTAATTGAAAAAAATAAAATTTGATTGAATTGATCATGTTTTTATTGACTCTATAAACCTGATTTATCTTTGACTATTAACACAAATTCTTAAAATATTATAATTATATGTGAATAATTGAAACTTTAGCTTGCTAGATACTCGATCAACTTTAATAATAAAATTGACTTGAATTTTAAATTTAATAAAAAAATATTGATATGATAAGACTCTGTTAATTTAACAAAATTAATAAGTTAAAAAAATAAAGTAATTTTAATAAAAATAATTAATTTAAACTTAATAACTTAACCTATTCCCAAAACAAGATTTAATAATGATAATTATGATTGAAAGTAGTTTATTAATACTTGTTATGTTATGATATTGAGTATTAAATATATTGTTATTATTAATTCAAATGATATATTTTTTTATAATTTTTTTTTATTATCATATGCACAACTTATGTGTTTATAATTGTGATCAATCATCAACATTAACATTGTTAATATTTTACATCAATCAAAGGAAAACTCTTAAAATAAAGGAAATTAACCAATACATTTCATGAAAACAAGAAATTTACAAGAAATTGACAAAATGAGGACCTAAAACTAAAAGGAAGATTGACAGTCAGCACCTATTGCTAACATTACAACAAGGAAGGTTACCAATTAGCAACTAAACCGAAGATAATTAGGGCAGGAAAAAAAATTATCAACAGATTCTACTTAGACATGAGCAAAAAAGCACACAAAAAATGCACCCTCTTGACTGATCCAACTGCTATCAACTATCCAAGCAATTGACCCCCCAACAACTGATCAATCTCCTCAATGATCAAGGGTTTTGATTGGATTTGGCAATCGTTAGCAATGGTTTGGACAAAATCTCTTGGAACCAAGCATTTCTCTTCTGAGTACAACTTCTCTTGAATTGTTGGAGATGTTACAAGGAGAGTTTGAAGTTCCTGCGTGTGCATTGGCCCTTTGTTTTCCTGTAACATTTATTTAACACATAGGTTCTAAAACTGAAGAACATTTTCAGTGTCTGCCAAGAAATTTGAAAGAGAATGAGATTTTACCTGGGTTGACCCCATGAGTTCAAGAATTCCAATTTGAGCCTGCAAGAACTTGACATACTTGGAAGCAGCTTGGAACATCTCTGCAGTGTTCATCTTATGCCCACCAGGAATAAACTTTCCAAGCTCCCGTGTCTTCTCGGTTATCTTCCTTCTCCTCTCACGAGCAGCGATGCTCTGTGTAGACAAGCTCACTCCAGTACTTGGTTTCTTTGAATTCATGACACTCTGATCAGTCCTCCCAACATTAAAGGTTATTGGAACCTGAAACTTAGGTTCCGGGGCTGGGATTTCTGGAAATAATTCTGGGAGTCCTGGATTGGGATTCGGAGCATATCCTTCGAAGAAATTCGGTTCAAAAGTTGAGATGAAATGATCTGTGTAGGTTTTTGGGCGTTTCAGGCTGTGGTAGGACTCAAAATCTTGGAGAGGAAAGATTTCGGGGGAGAGCGAGATTATGTTATCTGAAGGAGAAGACAAGTATGGGAGGAGATCGGTGTAGCTATCCGAGTAAACTAGCTGCTCCTCAACCTCATACAAAGGGTTGATGAAAGCATCTGAAAACATCATGTTGTCATTGCAAGCAAAGAGCTGATCGTTTCCTATCTCTATGTCGCCTTGTGGATATTCTGTTAACTCTTGAAGGTTGTGATGCTGAAGTGATGAGCCCAAGCTTGAACAAAAGCTTAGAGCCATGGAAGATAGAATCTAGAAAAGAAAAAAGATCAGAAACTCCATCAGAATTTGGGAAATCATAAGCTAAACAGAAAGTCTATACTAATTAGAGCACAAAAGCCAACAAAAAGCAGTTACTTATCTGAATTATGGCTATCATTATATATGTATCAGTTATCATTAACTTCAACAATTAGTACCAATTACTAAGCTTGAGTGCTGCTAGTTATTGCAATCAATAATAAAAAAACCCAACAAATTCTTGAGTGAAAAGAAGACAAATAGGCCGGCGAACAAGCCTATAGCTCAACGAGAACATAGATCCATGTCCTCCTTATCTTCAGAGATCTCGAGTTCGAACAACAAGAAGACACATGAAATGACAAGAAGAAATAGTGTGGAGAAGCATAGCCCATTTGAGCATAGGAGAAAAAACACACACAGAAGAATTGATAGAAGCATAGCCCATCTAAGCTTAACAACTTAGAAAAGATCCAATAAAGAGAATATTATACAGACAAAATCATGGGAGAAAAGAAAAAAGTAAGATACTTAAGAAAGACATATACTATATATGAAAGGAAATCCACAAGACATGAAGATATAAAGAAACAGAAAGATATGGTACCTGAGATTAAGATACTTGTAGATATATTATTGTCCGTATGAATTCAGGTAGACCTAAAGTCGCTCACTAACAAACCTTATCAAACTAACACTTAACAGGACACAGAGGCAAACAGCTTGAAAAGTAGACGACTTGCTAAATATTGTTAACTGTGTGAGTGAGAGAGAGGGGGAGAGGGAGACGAGTGGGGAAGTGGGAAGTTAGAGTATTTGTAGGAGATTAAGGAGGGGATTATGGGTGGAAGATGGAGTAACCAACTCCTAATTATTGGGGAGCACTAAATTATAGCTCGTCATAGGGGTGGTTTTTTTCTTTAGCTGCAAGCTAGCTAGGGCTTCCCATTTGTTCTCAATAAACCGTTACTTTGCATGCATGGCGGCTGCTATATTTTACTACCTCATTACTTAACCTTGCTGTTACTCTTGATTTAATTTGTTTTGCTTCAATGATTAATCGCTAATAATAATTATTAATATTAAGCATAGTTATTTTTTAAAGATAATTACCGAGAATATATTAAAAAGGTCATAAAATCAAAGTAAAATACAGAAACATGACAAAAAATAAAAAAACAGATATCGAGGGAAAAAAATCTACAACAACAAAAACAAAGGCCATATTAAGCATGAATTTACTTGTCAGGTGACGTGGAAAACTCATTGTCTGCTCAGTTAATCTAGGAGTTTCAAACTCTAAACTATGTCATTTCTATGTTATTTGTGTATAATTTTTTTAATTTTTTTTTGAAATTAACCCGATCAAATCTCATTCCAGTTTACCCTAATCAATCAAGTTAGATCATGTTAACTTCTATAAACAGTTTAAAATGAAACCACCAAGCTTGATGTTGGTGAGTTACCTGGTTAACTCCTCAATACAATTTTGATAACTTGAGTGATTTCAATCAATTAGAAAAGAATAGGGCTTATGCAAAATATTTATCTTCCTAGTTAAGGCTGCCTAGAATATATACGTGACAGGTTCACTAGAATTCCCATGTTGAGAATTGATCGCCATGTGCTCTCACGATACCATTGTCCTCGGTGCCTTTGACTCCCCAGCGCTCTCATATATATGGCCACGGGCCGTTGAATTCTGAAAGCACATCCAGTCATGTGAGCCATGACCAGTACTTGCAAAGATCCAGTCAAAGCTCAAAGTCATGGTCGAATCTTTGTGTGCGCTCTGACCATGGCTTAGAGGTCATGATGGATATGTTTCTGGTGCCTTCAGATTTCTTTAAAGTTCTGCTGAAGGTGCACATATAAAAGACTTGGGATTTGCTTCTCTCCAAGGGCACTGTGTATAAAACATGGAATTTTTGTTGTTCAAACATCAGGTTCATTGCCCTTGTAGTGTTCAGACATGCCTCTTTGCTGTCAAACATTTATACTGTTCAGTTTGTGGCGGAGAAGCAACGAGAAATGGGAAAACTGTATAAAAGAGAGTAATAACACAACGTGTTCAAAACGCAACAACAAATGTCATCCTGCCTATCTGAAACAAAATTCCTATAAACTTGTCGGTAAACAAGGTTGAAAAGAGTTGAGTCTACAATTGCTTACAGCTGGGAAGAAATCAAAACTAGGAACCTGAGATACCTACACATAATTAAGATCAAGCATTAGAATTGATTTTGCTTTGTTTTCTTTCTCCAGAATCAGAAGATAAGAAAATAATGATAATGAATAAAGGACTTGTTTAATTAAATCTAATGCAACTTTAATAGGAATTCAAGGCTCATCAATCAATGAATGAAGCTGCTCTCGGAATGTAGAAATTTTGTCTGCCTCAACAGCCATTACCAATCCCATTGGCTGGTAATTTTTTAGCTGTAAATTATCGAAACAAAAAATTAGCAAACATTTCTATTTTTAAAGCCATCACAAGTACATGTCCAGGGGAAGCAATAATGCATTGCCAAAGACTTGGTCGCCTACACAGCACAACAAAAACAAATGGAGGTTTGTCTACGGTGACATAGTGGGATTTAGAGGTTTTTCCATCCAGGGAACTTGAGCAAAAGAATGCTGTAAACAACTATGCAAGGAAATGAAGGCAAAAGTTTTAAAACATAAATTTTACAAACAGAAGCTCCACTGGTTCTATCTTTAAGTTCAAAATCACTAGCATTCAGTTTGAAGTTGACCCTGAAATACAATCACCAACATAACCCCTTTCGAGATATAATAGCAAATTACTACTTGCCTCATGAGCTGTAACCTGCTCGGCGTGATAAGGAAAGTTGAAGGACCATGAACAGAGCTGAAATGTGATGGGAAACAATCAGTAAAAAGATAAGAGGCGTGATGCTATTATAGATGTCAAAAAGAATATATACCTTGTGAAAAATTGCTTCCTCACTATCAATACTTAACCTGTTTTTCTTGTCTGCATTCTTTTGCTGGTCATGAGAGACGAGTGTTGATTTAAGTAAAAGGTAATGGAGGTACAAAGAGAGAGAACAGGAGGAAGAATCTGGGGCAAGCATACCTTGTAAATTTTGCTAATTAGTAGATATGACTTCAAGAGGAATGAATTCTGGAGCTCCTCCGTAGGCTTCAAATAAACAAACAAGAAGTTAGCTAGACAATAAAAGTTCTCTCATGCATGTAAAGAAAGAGATATTTATTAAGCTCACCCATCCCATATTTCATCTAACCTCATCTTCTATAGCCCATGAGAGTTCATCAAACACAGCATCATAAAAAGGTAGAAAAAGCTAGTGTGAAAGATTAACAACTTGTTGAGAGACCAAGAGAACCACATGGTGTGGTTGCTTTCCCAAAAGAACTCTCAAATCATCTTTTATGCCCTTTCTCTTGGCATACTGTGATTAGGTTCTCCTTGAGCTCTATGATGTGTTGGGTATGCGATCAAAGTTCCACATTGGTTAGAAATAGGGAGAATCAAGGGTATATAAGGATGAATAAATATTTTCATTAGTATGAGGCCTTTTGGGTATAACTCAAGAGCAAATCCACGAGGGTTTAGTCTCAAAGTGGACAATATCATACCAATGTGGAGATAGGTGGTGTCCATAATCCTTACAAGTAGTATCAGATCCATGCTCCAAAGTTAGCCATGATGGATGAATCCTCAGAATGCCGAACAAAAGGTGGTGGACCCTAATTAAATCACAATGTAATCCATGGATCAACTCTATTGGATAGGCGGTGTGCTCCGGATGCTTCATGGATGTGAAGAGGAGTTGACCTAGAAAGAGTAAAAACTCTCAAGTCAGGTAATGCTCTCCGGATGCTTCATGGATGTGTCCTGACCCCAATACGATGAAGAAGAGAGAAGTAGAGAATGAAAAATTCTGGTTGGTAGAGAGTGGATGGATAAATGATCGTTTGAGCAGAGGCTCAGTGGTCCTTTGTTCAAGGGAAGGATTGTTGGGTATGCAACCAAAGTCCCACATAGGTTAGAAATGAGGAGGATATAAAGATGGATAAATATCTCCATTGGTATGAGGCCTTTTGGGTATAACCCAAGAGCAAATCCATGAGGGTTTAGATCTAAAATGGACAATATCATATCAATGTGGAGATAAATGGTGTCTATAATTCTTACATGATGCATTTATGTTCCTGATAATAGCAGAACATTGTTAGCCAGCACAAACTAAAATGTAACAGATTTGAAGGGATGCTAATTCTTGATTAATAAAGTGGCACTAATCACCTTAACATACCATTCAAACCGGAAAGGGCAGTTAACAAAATTGGTAACAATGTTATGTTTCAAATTAAGATAATTCAATGTTGTAGCCACAGTCGGGTTCAGTCTGGGGATCTTTACAAAAAACAAGAGGGTCAACACCTGATAACTCGCTAAATAATGGGGGTAAACTTGCCACAACGATTTGTCAAATTTTAATTGACATGAGATTAGCCATTGAAACTGAATATAGAAAAGCGTGGGAGGAGCATCTCAAAGAGCAAGTTACTTGCGTTACATCTCTCCAAGTTTAAGGGCAGAAACAATAGAGAAAGTCCATTATCTTCATCATCCTCAATTTAAGATTAAAATTAGACTTGAAATGCCCAAAACAACACAAATAAAACAATTCAATAGCAATGAGAAAACATTGTACTAAGCTAAAGCTATAAATTCCATCACAACAGAACCAACCCAGCAAACAATGTTCTTATTTCATGCCAATTGAACCAAAAAACACAAACATAACAAAGGTGAAATCTTTGCAAGCTTAGTCCTAACCCATATTGTCAAATCCTTCTCTAACAAAGAAACGAACTTTGTGTAGCATCAAAGAAAAGGCAACATAAAATGAAAGCTGAACAATTTACCTTATCAAAGACAAGTTTGTCGAGAGACAGAATGTTACAGGAAGCTAAAGCTTTGATCTTTCTTCATTGTTTGGGGTTTATGAGAGGTTTTATTGTTCCCTGTTTTCTCCTCTCTCAAAAGTTTCAATCTTTCCTATGTTTACTTTACTGGGCCAAAGACAAAATATCCACTTGGCCCCAGCTGCTGACAGGAAAACTATTATCAGTGTACTTTGGTCAATTGCTTGTTATCTCTAATCGCAGTTATTTCAGTGCAATCCTCAATCTATCAATTTAGCCCTTACGTGCCATAATTACCAATATTAATTAATTTCTTAACTAATTAATTAATCATTTTATTCAATTTCTCAAAATGCATATACAAAAATAAAATAAACAAGTAGGCAATAACATACACAACCCAATAATCATTAAAAACATGTTTTATCTCGTTGATGCTTTCCTTTTTAACATAGTTTTTTCTTTAAATTTATTTTTAATAAAATAACACAGATAAATAGCAATATTATAAACAAACCAGAACAAATTCAAATGAAAAATAAGGAAAAAGTTAAAATATTTTTAAATATAAAATATTTTCTAAAATATTATATATATCATAATACCTCATTAAATTCTCAAGATTTGTGTCATCTTGGCGTATGATTGCTAGATGATGCACTGTCAGAAATGCCGAGCTTTAGATGTGTACCAATATCAACCCTAAACCTGCTTCAAACGTGCCACAAACATTTTTGTAAAAAGTAATTGCTTTTTTATTTTTTTAATTCAGTTTTTTTATTTTTTTTCTGAATTGATTTTAAAAAAAAGTTATATGGGTTATTGTTGTATAGAAGTTTCATACTAAAATAAATTTAATAATAATATCAAACAATTATTCATAAATATTTTTTATTATATTCAAAATTTATTTTGATATTATCTGTAGCGTTGCCTAGACATGTAAACTACCGCTTCGAAATCAAGTACTTGCCTGATAGCCCATTTAGAGTTAAGAATGACAACTTAAATCATTACGTATTGTATGAAACTGAAACAAATAAAGCCCTAATTTCTGCTAGGGATTACTGCTCCATTAAGCTGTTCACATGTTTTCCTATATATTATTGCAGATGTGAATGGATGAAGGGGAAAATTGAAACCAAGGTCCAAATTGATATAAACCAAACTTATGGGATAAAACTGACACCCTTTAAACCCTTAGGGTAAATTAAAAAATTTCCCTTTTCTCTAAGCTCCTCTAAGAGGAGGATTTCGAATTTTCATTGAAGAGAAGCGTATGGGCTCACGTAATTTGAGTAATGCAAGTAATGAAATACAATGTAAATCTTTATTTTATTTATTTATTCACACATAGTCTTTATTAGAATATGCAACAATCTTTTATGACAAGTACATCTCATGGCACAACTCGATACACAGTAATTCTTTTACAAATAAATACGATAAGCACATCTTTTATTATACATCATATCTTATATCTATAAGTACTCAGTAATCTTTTAGAATCTACCATTACCAAGATGAAAGAGGAGGAATGCTTTGTTCATTTCTGAAGAAATTAGCAGGATCAACTGCAGTCTTCACATGCACCAACCGGTCGAAGTTGTTCTTGAAATATTTGGTACCCCAAATGCTTGCTTGTTTATAACTTGTGTTGCCTATGTTGTTCACTCCGAGGTCAAGATCTCTATAGTTGACATATGCTCGTCGGGGTTTTTTCGAAACATAAGGAGTCATGTAGCTGTAAAGCTTTCTGATCCAACTTGTATATTTAGCATATGCCTCAATGCCTTCTTCATCCCAGTTGATAGAATAATGAATTTGGAATAGAGTTCCGGCTCTATGAGGAAAGGGAGTGCTGGACTCTGCAATTTCATCCATTTTTCCTCCGTAGGCTGTAAATTGCAATTCAGCCAATTGGCCATCGATTTGGTTGAGCCTTTCCCATATTCCTTCCAATGCAATTTCAGGTAGAGGTTCCCTTACAAAGTCACTTTTTCCTTTGAAAAATCCTGTGGAATATCCAGAAATCCTACTAAGCAACACATCCAAGGATGTATTTCGTGGAAATTGAGCAGAGTAAACCGTAGACTCGATCCAACTCATTTCAATGCAATCTTCTTTCACCAAACCAAGCTCGGGAAAGCTCTCTTGCATCAACGAAAGAAGCCTATCGAATCCACCAAGAAACAAGGAAGTGAAAGCGGCTTGTATCATTATCTTTCCTTCTTGATTAGAGTTCGCTCTCCATATGAAAATTCTTGAGAACAAATCATCGTCGAACTTTTCGATCGCATATTGCCATCGATGAATGAGTTTTGTTGCATCTTGTCCTGTTAGTATTCTTGTGACATTGAATACTGTCACAGTAGCAGGAACTGGAACCAATTCTAGTTTCCATGCAACGACTACTCCAAAGGTATTACCTCCACCACCTCGAATAGCCCAAAATAGATCTTCTCCCATTGATGCTCTATCAAGGATTCTGCCTTTAACATCGATTAATTGTGCATCGATTATATGATCTACAGCGATGCCATATTTACGCATGATCATGCTAGTTCCTCCTCCGCTAATATGCCCACCAGCACCCACTGTAGGGCAAACACCTGCTGGGAAGGCAAGAGTTCTACTTTTCTCCGCGATTCCGTAGTAAACTTCGCCTAGAGTGGCCCCAGTTTGAATCCATGCAGTTTTATTTGCAACATCAACAGTAACTGTTCGCATATTGATTAGATCAATGACCACAAAGGGTACTCCAACCGCAACATAGGAGAGACCCTCGTAGTCATGGCCACCACTTCGAACCCTAATTTCCAGGCCATGTTTTTCGGAACACCTAATGGTAGCTTGTATGTGAGCTACATTCAAAGCCGTAACAATAACAAGTGGTTTCGGGGTTGCACTTGTGTTGAACCTGCTGTTTCGTATAGAAAACTGCAAGACTGATGAATATGAGGAGTTGATTGGGGTGTAAATGACCTTAGAAATGGAGTTAAAGTTTTGAGACTCAAGGCATTGAAGAAAATCCTCATGACGGGCAGCAGAAGCTACCCTTGAGAATGAAAACAGAAAGATAACTAGGAAAGGGATCATCAAACAACTTGTAGAGTTCATGATTCTGATAATCTTTTGTGCACACAGAAAGGTGCTAGAGGCTCCCTTATTTATATAGTTCTTAACGTGCTTGTTTGTGAAATTCTTTTGCCCTTTATATGGAGAAGATGGTGACATTTCAACCATGATCACATTTTCAAAACACGGATCATAGCCAACTTGTATGACAAGACACGAAGTTGACTACTTGTGTTATAGCATTGGCTTGCGCAGTATTTTCCTGCTCTATTACATGGGCAACGACAATCTAGTCATCGAAATTTCAATAAACTGTTTTTGGTTTTATAGATCGTTATCTACGGTAAAACTTTAATTTCTTGTTTGAACCCTAGCCTTAATTTTAAAGCTATGTCATCCTAATGCGCTGCTAAATAGAAAGATTTTATTTCTTGATAATTATCCAAAAAAATAGAAAGATTTTATGAATGTTCATGAATAATAAATCATCAATCAATTAATTGGGTGGTTCAAGCTTCCAGTAAATTTACTAAGAAAATGATCAATTGGTTTATATAAGTATCGATTAGACTAAGTTTCTTGTTATGAATTCTTATTTACTTTTGTAGATAACTCAAGCTTCCATATCCATGCATGCATGGTAGGCAAATTTTATGTTTGATAGGATCTTGTTGTTTCCCATTATATCAATAAATCTTTCTCTCCGAACATTTTTTTTTATAGTCAATTTTATGCACGGAATTCTCATCAATGTTTGCCAAAACAAGAGATTTCCCATCAAGATAATCCTATAAACGTCCAATGCGATTAGTGTCCTTCAAAATGATCCAGATGATTTTCAAAGTTATTACGTACAAGATTATTCCAAGTTGAGAGTAGTTGATAAAAATAAAGAAATTTCTTGGCAATCTAATATTACTTGAGTTAAATCTTTTAGTTTAATTTCTTGAATTATCTTTGAAGGGATTGAATGTAGCGAATAATCTCTGGTAAGGTATATATAATTTGGTCCAACTTGAGATTAATTTAACCATCTCTAGCATGTCAATTCGTATAAAATCATGATTCATTGGACATTACCAGAATATATCATGTCTCAAAGTCAAATTAGGCCAATGATGTGTTGCTTCGTCAAGATTTTGTAAGTATTCGTGGCTGAGTTATGTCTTAATTAGAGGATCAAATATTCTATATTAATTATATTAGTGACATTTGCTCAAAAGTTGGTAGATATATTCAGTTTCAGTGAAAAGCTAGCAAGCTGATATAATTTATTCCAGTAGAAATTGTGTTTAATTGCTACTGTCAATTCGAATATTGTGTATTAATTAAAGCTATTAAAGAATTGCCGGGAAAAACACAAGTGTTAATTTTGTATCCACTTATAAAATAATTATTCTATTTCGATATGAATCCTAATTCTTTAATTTTTACATAAATTCTTTCAATATATATATATATATATATATATATATATATATATATATATGTTGACTATGTGGGGGCATGAACAGATAAAACGAGTTGCCACCCAACAACCAGTCAAACTCAAACTAAATTGCCAGCATCCGCTACCACTTCAACACAAAGGATAAATCTAAATAAGGTAGTTCCTCGGGCCAGTATTTCAATCTTATTAGAAAATTACTTTATGATGTTATCTACCCAATCAAAGATTAGAAATTGGTTGGAATTTTTTTGTTCCAAATTAATTATTTGAGTTGAACCAATTGGGTAACATTGAACTTTGAAAAGAAAAAATTAATCTTTAACTTGTCATTCATTGGTTCAACCATTAATTGCGCACCTATTTAATCAACATCTTAATTATGATCTAATACCACGTTTGGGACAGGATATTAACTATATCTAACAACTATGTGCAAATGAGCTTACCGATCCCCCTTCACCATATCAAATCATAACATTTTTTTTTTTAATTTAGATGTCCACCGGACCTTAAATTACACGAGAAGACTAACTTTTTAGGGTAATCATTTAATTTGAAGTGAGAAAAGAAAATAAAATAAATTTTTTATTATTATTCATATTCCAAAGAAAAGAAGGAAAAATTTGTTATTATTAAGTTTACTAATTATATTATTATCTGGTAAAATCAAGTTATTTTAGGTAAAAAAAATATAAAGACCTGTAAAAATTTAGGATGTAATGAAAACAATAATGACAAAAAGGTTTCTTTCCATACATTATTATAAAAAACTATTTCAAAGATTGTAAAGTTCAATTTAATGGTCTAAGAGTTTGGATAATTACCGCAAGGATATAATAATTATTATGATTAAAGTTCATGTTATAGAAAATAAAAATGCTATAATTGCAAGATTTCTAAATGGTGTGATTAAAGTTATTGTTGTAGAAAATAAAGATATTATAATTGTAAGATTTCTAAATGATTTGAATAAAGATTTATATAATTAACATGATTGAGTTACAATATTGTGCTAAGATAGAGGATATGGTTTATATAGCTACCAAGATAAAGAGGCAATTGAAAAAAAAAAGATAGTATACGCCACTATGATGATTCTAATTGTTTTTTATTTTGAAGGTCGAACTATAAAAGATAGGGAGCTACCCTATCAAAGCCAAAAATCATGAGAAACAAAATTTAATCATCTAAAACCATGAAGAAAGATCTACACCATTATCCAAAGTAAATCCAAAACTCTAACTAATCACAAATGTGATTTTAAGTGTTTTAGGTATTTGAGAAATAATCATATCGTTTCAAAATATTTAAATAAAAAGGTTATAATTATTGTTGTTACCCAATTTTTGATCCATGTTTTTGATAAATTTTCAGAAAAAAATCAAAAATAGAAAAAAACAATGAAACCCCCCCAAAACAAAATACACTTTGATATATTTGCATTGTTTTTAACATTTCCAACGTCATTTCAGAAAAATTAAATTTTCAAAGATATTTCAAACACGTTCAACTTTTAACATGTAAATTTTACAATCACTGATTTTTCTTATTGAGTCGACGTTGATATTGCTCGCTTCAAAAATATATATATAAAAAAGAGAAAATCAAAATTAACAAAAAAAAGAGAAAAAAAAAAGAAAAAATTGAGGGACTGGTTTGAAAACCTAGCAAATATTGCTACAGTAAATTGAGATAGGGGGGAGAAATGGACACGGGGAGAAAATTTTAGAAGGGAGGGCAGCCAAAGAAAAAATCCCAAAACCTAAATATTTCTTTCTTTCTTTTCCAGAGGCCGCCACCCCTTCCTCGAAGAAAACCGGAGAGACTATCCCTAGTCTCTCCATCGGCCCTCTACCCCTTCTGCCATTTTCGACACCTTTCTCTCCAAAACCAGTTCCAAAGACCTCCCCAGCCAACCAGCACAGAAGGCTGCCCCCTCCCTTTGCCAAAAACAAAGAGAACCAAAAAAGCCACGGCAAATGTCCCTCCCCACTGTCATCTCCCATAGCCAGCCATCAACACAACCGCCCCCCACATGCCCTCTTCCTCTGTTTTTTTCTCCCCATACCAGCTGACCACTCATTTTTCCCTTGGTCTTAGCAAAGCAAACCAGAGAGCACTGGACTGAACTCCCTCTTCCTCAGCCACTCACCGCAGACCCACGGTCTTCACTGTCAGCCGCAGCGGCGCCATCACTCTCTCAGCTGCAGCCCTTTCGCCAGACCTACCCTCACTCCAGTCGCCCACCATTTGGGCAAACCAGCGGTGTCTCTACATCAGCGCCGCCTGAACAAACAGATCCACCGGACACTGGCGACAGCAGCAAGGCCAACCCTGTAGCAGCTCCGCCCCCACGTACGGCAGTGGCCATGGACGGCTTGCGAATGAACCACTGAGCCGTTCTCTCAGCCAGTAGCAAGGGCCACAACCACACCCCGAAGCCAGCGCCGTCTGCGTCCACCATGACCCGCCACCGCCAGATCTGAGGAGAAAGGAAAACTAAAATCGATTGCTTGTGATTTTGGTTGTTTTTGCAGGTCAAGGCATCAAAGCCGGTAGGGAAGGGAAGAGAAGGAGAAAGCAGGTCGGATGCACCCGTTTCCAGGCATTGCTTGCGGTGGCGAACCCACGTGCCACAGTGGCGGGCGAACCCACGCGCCACAGTGGGGTGGCGCGTGGAGGAGAAAAGCCGTTACTGCTCCACAGTTCCTGGACTCTTTAGAGACCTTTTTGTAATTTTCATATATTTGAATATGTATTTAAATTTTTGTTAAATGTTTTTAGTTTATGTTATGTTGTAAAAATTATAACACAAAAACATAGCAAAAAGTGACGGGGATGTGTGTTTGTATTTTTTTATGTCATTAAATTATATAAAAAAAGATAAGAAGAATTAAATGTTTAATTTGAATATAATTAAATATCTTAAAGATAAATAAAATTAAGTTATATTTTTCATGAAAATGTAAGAACATATTTTTATATTTATTTTGGGATTTAATAACTGATTTATTAAAATTTTAAGAGTTTGATTAATATTTTAAATTTTCAAATTACATCAAATCGCAAAGCAGTTTATTTCAAGTAGGGTGTGTTAGAGGTGCTAATATCTTTTATAACCACAATCAGTCCTTTACCCTTTAATCTCTGACCATGATTGATAAATTTGGGTTTCCTAATAACCCTCAAGAAAATATTAGGTGGCGACTCTTAAAGAATAAATCAAGGAAATAGAACGAAAAAAACTGTTGAATTGTCGTGCAGGGGACGTGTGACAATTATGATAAAAGAAGGGGAAATTGAATCTAAAAATAATAAAATCTAATAAGGATAAGATGCCACTATTTAAGAATTGCAGTGATGTTGAGTATTCAATTGATATAGATGCTTAGGTAATTAGGATATCACTTTAATGTTTAGGTTAAAAATGGTGATGCAGATCAATAAAGGAGAATATCTTTCATGCTAGATGTAACGGGGTCGCGTTGCGATGTTGTCTGGTGACGACAAAGGTTTTTATAGTGCGTTCTGATAAAGTGTGGTGTGTTGGGAAAGGTTTTTGAATTTAATAATAAAATTATAATTAATATTTAGGAGTTACTACCTAGTATTATGGTCATTAGGAACCTATGATCTGCGAGAGTCTGTGTAAGTGACTGGTTGTGCAAGGAAAAGATGCATCACTCCTAGTACACCCTACCTAAGGTAAACTGCATTGTTGTTTGATTATTGTTTCTTAATTATATTTCTATTCGTTGGTCGTTTCTAATGTTTAAGATAGATAACTTTTTATAAGAAATTCTCTATCTTATTAGATTAAATCATAATTATTCTAAAGTCAAAATTTTAGCATCACATTTATTTTATGTCTTGATCTTTAATACTTAAAAGTGTATTTTATCATGTAATTTTACAACCTACAGATATTAAAGTTTACACTTAGACTTTTTTTTAAAAAAAAGATTCTATGTGGGTTTTTGATATTTTAGCTAAATTTTAATGGATAATCATAAACTGGTTACGATATCTATTTTTTAATTTCTAAAACATGAGAAAGATGCAGTTTTTTATTTGCTTTTATAAAAATATGCTTGGAAAAGTTATAGGATTTGACCATATGTGCAAAATATATATATTTTTTTTGAAAAGAGAAATTAATTTAGAAGTTTTGTGATTTTTTTTGAATTTTTCAGAGAAAACCTGGTATTGTAATATGAAATTTATATTTTACAATGTAAATATATACCTGATATTATTCAAAATAGATAGGAAAACATTTGAGAAAATTATAATTTTTTAAAGGATTTTTTTTTATTTTTTTCTAATAATATAATAATATAATATATATTAAATGTATATGGGCTGAGCCGACACAAGAAAAATTGGGCTGATCTCAGCCCAACATATTGTTCTTTCATTTTTTTTATCTAGGTCGGGCTCGGCCTAGCTATTTGGACTAGGCCAACACCGTTTTGGTTTAAAGTTCATTGCATGAACAATGAACATGAATTATAATTCACGTTTACTGTTCACGATGTGAATAGAGAATGAAGAAGAAGAATAAGGCTACCTAGCGTAATGGTGGTTTGGGCTCAGAGTAGGTCAGTCGATGGCTTAGGAGGCATTAGTTAAAGGAATGGTGGTGACTTGGTGGTAGGCTGGTGGTTGTGTTGGTTTTCTGTGGTGGAGCTAGTGACAGAAGAGCTGGTGGTAATATGGTTCAGAGGTTGGAATGGTGGGGACAAAGAGGGAGAGAAATGGCAGAAAACTAGGGGAAATGACTGGTTTTTCATCAACTTTGTAGCTGGTTTTCTTCATACCCAGGCTATAAAATCCACCTATATTTACAAGAGATGGAATAAAATAATCTTGTCTACACTAGAAAATTTTTTATCCCTTGATTATGTTTGGAAGGATACCAACCGTTGATTCAAAGTACTTATCATGAACTGTCAAATTTAACAGTTCAAGACTGTCTGAGTTTGTCACTTTAGGCCAGAGCCGAGCCTTTTGTGGTGTCAATCAACCTGAACAGTTCATATGAGGTTGTAGTTATGGCAATCAATCTTAAAGTGTCATTTTAGAGAAAAATGAAAAAGAAGATGAAAAGTAATCAAAATGATGTCATTTTAGTCAAGTTTATTTTTGTTTTACTGATATATATATATATATCCCTAATTAGCTTTAAACTTTTAATTTTGTGCAATTGAGTCCCTCAAAAAACATCAATTTTAACCTCGAATTAGTGCACCTTCTTCAATATGGTCCTTTATCTTGAATTTAAGCAATTTAACCCCTAATTGCCCTTTAAACTTTCAAGTTTCTTCAATTTCACCCCTAGTGTTTATGAAGCCTCTATAGTTTGACATGTTTTACAGACTGGTCCTTGGTTGCGAACTTTTTCAATTTGACCTTTAAATGACCCCAATACTTCAATATTTTTATGATGTTACCCTTGATTTTAATAAATTAACTTGATAAAATTTAAATTTAATCTCTTAAAATTCTAATATTCTCAATTAATTCCAAATTGATCCTCTAAACCTATTTTTTTTTTTACAAATTAAGCAAAAAATAAAATTAATTTGACCCTTTAAGTATAATTAAGTCATTTCACTTAATTAAGTCCTTCAATTATACCAACAGTAATTTTTAAACATAATTAAAATCAATTTGGTTCATGATTAAATTAAATTGACCCATTAAAAATTTGATTATGTCCTTAGAATTAATTTTTATGCAAATTCATCTAATGATCATTTAATTTAACCTTAAATTTGTATTGTTTCTTTATTTTTGGGCGTATTTCGTATAATTAAGCTTTGAATTTTCTCTAAAATTGCATTTGTATTTCCCAGCATGCTTTCTCTATATTGCCAGCTTTTATTTTATTTTTTTAATTTTTATTTTGAAAAAAAATAAACTTTAAGGAATACCCTATTATTGGGTTATGACACTAAATATCATATAAGTAATAAAGTATATAGTATGATGACTGATAGAGGTAGTTGTCCTAATGTTACTAGTGCTACACATTAGAAAATTGAATCTAAACACCATTAATTATGAAAAACCTTATAGACTTTAATTCTTGAGTGAATATGATGAAGTTAAATTTACTAAATAGGTTTTGATTTCTTTTTTGGTTAGAAAGTATAAGGATACGGTTTTGTGTGATGTGACTCCTATACATGCTATTATCTATTGTTAGGGAGTCCTTGGTAATTTGATAGGAAGGTGAAGCATAATGGGTTTAAAAACAAATATTCTCTTGAAAAAGATAAGAGAACTTTCATATTTGTACCACTATCACCTAAACAAGTTTGTAAAAGTTAAATGATACTAAAGATGAAATGTGAAATTGAAAGTTTAGGACAACTATGTGAAGATGTGAGGAAGAGTGAAAATATCGAGAGTAATGAAAGAATAGTTTTAGCCAAGAATAAAAAAATTAAATAAGCATTCGGCCAAGAGAAGAGAGAAGAAAAAAGGTGAGAAAGGAAGAGTGTGTGGGGAAAAAAATGAAACATGTATTTTTTATGTAAAAGAAAGTGAGATTAAAATTGCTTATTTTTCTAGCATGCCTATGATTTTATTTGTTGGAGACATATTTTAACATTAATAAACTTGATCATTATATTCCTAATGTTTGTGTTTTTATATTAAAGGATTTTAAAAATATTTTCCTTGATGAGGTTTCTAGTGGGTTGCCATATATTAGAAAAACTGAGCATCAGATTGATGATATGCCCATAGCAATAATATATATTCGACTATCCTATTAAAATAATCTTAAGAAGACAAAATAACTTAAAAAAAAAATAGAAAAGTTGATGTTAAAGGTGTATAGAAGAGAAAACATGTGCCTATGTATAATTCCAGTGTTGTTTGAACCTGAAAAGAATAAGACTTAAAGAATTTATATTGATTGTCGAGAAATTAATAATATTACACTAAAATATAAACATCTAATTTCTACACTTAATAATATGTTAAATAAATTGCATAGATTCTACGTGTTTTTTAAAATTAATTTCAAAAGTAGATATCATCAAATAAGGATGAAATATAAAGATAAATGAAAAATTCTTTTTAAAACTAAATATAATTTGTATAAGTGGTTAGTTATGTTTTTTAAATTACTAACGCACCTAATACTTTCATGAGATTAATGAACCATGTTTTTTGCAATTTTATTGGTAAACTTAGCTTATTTTATTTTTATGATATTTGGATTTATAGAAAGAATGTAGATGAACATGTTGAATATTTTAGGATTGTATTGAATGTTTTGCATAAAAAATGTTCATATATTAATCTAAAAAAGTGTAATTTTTGAATGAAAAAAATTGTTTTTCTTAGATATATAGTTAATGTAAAAAGAATTGAAATTGATGAGGAAACGGTAAAGGCTATCCAAGAATGACCTACACCTATGTGAATAAAAAGGTAAGAAGTCTTCATTGTTTGCCTAATTTTTATAGAAGTTTTATTAAAGTTTTCAACATTGTAGCCATACCTTTAACTAAAATAGTTAAAAACTCTATAAAATTTAAATAGGATAAAGAGTAATGGCATACATTTAACTTGTTGAAAAAGAAGTAAATTTTGATCCATTATTATCATTACTTGATTTCATGAAAAATTTTAAGATTAAACATGTTGCCTCGGGAATAGGTATTATAGCTATTTTATTACAAAGAAAACAACCTATAACTTATTTTAGTGAAAAGCTCAATGGAGCAATATTGAATTATCTTACTTATGATGAGGAGCTTTATACTTTGATGAGGGCATTGAAGATTTGACAACAGTACTTATGACTTAAGAAATTCATGATCCACTCAGATCATGAATCATTAAAATATTTAAAGGGTTAAATGAAGCTGAATCAATGACATGCCATATGTATTGATTTCATAAAAACTTTCACATATATGATAAAGTACAAGTAATGTAAGAAAAATATAGTCATTAATGCACTATCACAAATGTATGTACTTCTTTTAGCTTTAAATGTTTAAATATTAGGATTTGAATATGTGAAAGATTTATATGTTGATTATGATGATTTTGGCCAAGTATATACGCATGTGAGAATTTGGTATTGATAAATTTTTTAGGGTTAATAGTTGTGTATTTAAAGAAAAAAAATATTGTGTATACCTACTTGGTTTATACATGAATTGCTTATTAACGAAGCTCATTAAAAAGTTAAATGTTTTGTATAAGTACTTCTATTAGCCTAAGATGAAAAGAAATATACAAAGAATTTATGATAGATGCATAAGATATAGACGAGCTAAGTCTAAATTTTTACCAGTACATAAGAAACCTTGGGTTGATATATCTATGAAATTTTTTTTAGGTCTGCTTAGGTCAAAAAAGACAGATTCTATTTTTTATGGTTGTAAATAAGTTTTTTAAGATGACATATTTTATATCATGCCATGTTAATGATGCAAATAATATAACATACTAATTAGTTAGGGAGATAGTTCAACTTCATAATATTCATAGAAGTATTGTTTATGATTGTGATATGAAGTTTCATAGTTACTTTTGAAAGATTTTATGGGGTAAATTAAAAATAAAATTGTTATTTTTTACTACTTGCCATCCATAAATAAGTGGTTAAAAGTTAATAAAACTTTAACTACATTGTTAAGGTATCATTTGAAAGATTTTAAAGAATTGGGAAAATTAAGTGTCATTTATTGAATCTGCATATTATAGTGGTGTGAATTCTACTACTAATTGTTCTCATTTTGAAATTATTTATGGCTTTAATCATTTAACTCCTTGCAATTTTATTTTTGATGAAATATTTAGTCTTGATGGCAAAAGAAAGGCTCAAGTAATAAAGGCTCTCCATGAAAGTGTATGACATCAAATAAACAAAATTAATTAGCAATATACACTTAAAGTTAATAAGCACAAACAAAGTGTTGTCTTTAAACAAGGTGAATGAGTTTGGGTACATACACACAATATAAGGTTTTCTAAACATAGAAAATTTAAGTTGATTCTAAGAAGAGATGGTCCATTCCAAATTATTGAAATAATTAATGACAATACCTACAAAGTGGATTTACCAAGTAAATATGATGTTAGTACTACTTTTAATATTTATGATATCTTTTAATGTAGGTGATAAATGAAAATCAATTTTTTTTTAGGAAAAAAAGGATAACATGATCTAAACTACACTAAAGCACCCATTAAAAGTTCCAAATAAGCCAATTACAAGATCAAGGGAAAATAAACTTAATAATGCATTCAATGAGCTTATTCAAAGTACGTGGGTCAATGTAAATTTCAAAGAGGCTACAACGTTATCATGTTATGATGAGACCTTAGTCAATTTAATTTGTGCATAAGAAGGGGCTGACCCATATACTTTATGGGCTAATTAATCTTGATAATTTAAAGGTTATTTTTCTAATATATAGTTTTATTCTAACAAGAATAATTTTTTATTTAATCGTCGGATCATGCTAATTTTTTTTCATAATATTCCACAGGCATTGTTTTATATTGAGTTAAAATTTAGGTTAATTGGACATCAAGAAGACCTTGCGATAAGATCCAAAAGCTAGTATATGAGAATTGCAATTTTCTAATTGACTTAGGATTTTTTTCCATTTTATTAATAACTTTTTATTATTTTTCTAGAATTGTTTAGGAATTTTTACCTATTATATATAAGGTTATTTAGCTTGTATTTAAGTTTTTTTTTTTACAAATTTTGATTTCAGAATAATTTATTATGTGAGAGGAAATTTTCTTATTTTTATTTTTCATTGAACTACTTTGATATATCAAAGAACTAACCAAGTTTTGTGCCATCTTTGACACTTCTTGTTCATGGCTTTTTATAAGCATTGGATGAAGGTTTTGTTTATATAGTCTTGGTGCTTCGATATAAGTTATCATTGTGTGAATTTCAATCACAAATCTAGATTTAGTTTTTTTTAGGAAGGGTCAATTTGATTATGGGTTTTTGAATTTTTTATCAACAGGTTTGTATTAGAGAAGGCATGAACAACTTGTTAGAATGTTCATGTCAATAAAAGGATGATGAGTGTCTATGATCGTTGTCGCTACGACTCCACTCTTTTTTGTTTGTTTTAACAAAAAGAATAAATTTGTTTTTTTTCTTGATTGGGGAAAATAAAAATTTTATTGGAGTCGCCATCTAATAATTTGAGGGAACTAGAAATCCAAAATTAGACACTGGTCCCAGTGATTCGGGTATTGAGTTAGTTATGATTAAAGGAAGGTAGACACCATCCTTAAAACATCCTTTCAGAGAAAGGTTACCCTTACTTGTGTGTTTTTCATTTGATTCAAATGTTATTATATTTTGAGTTTATTTGCAAATTTTTTAAGATGGTTAATGTCGGTCTCTAAAAATAGGAGACACGTTAAAAATGACATCAGTCCCTAAAATTAGAAGACTTTGTCTAAAATATCGACGTTTGTTCCTAAAAAGGAGAGTTACGTCTGATTTACCAAAGAAATAATAATGGACATAATCCATATTTGGTATTTAAATTTTTGACATCGGTCATTTTTTTGTAAATAAAAGAGACGTGTCGACAAATAATATTTATTTTATAAAATAAAAATTATTTTGATATCATTGAGAAATGAGTATATCCATTCTTGAGAATCGGATTGTGACCCATGAACAGTAGCATGATAAAATGAGTGTTGGACCCGCATCGTTATTTATTTTAAATTTATTTTTTTGTTTTTTAAATGCAAAAATTTACAAATATTTATATATAAAAATATCAAAAATACCATAAACAATCATAGAAAATTACCTAAGTGCCCTTGTATAGGTAAAAGACTGAAATACCCTCGGATTTATCGAAAATGCCACTGCCGGCGCGTGTGGCTCACGCGTTACTACTGTTGACGGCGACGAAATTTTCCGGTGAGATTCCAACCAAAAGATGGTTGATTCTGGTAGATCTGAGGGCGAGGATTCTGATGGTGGTGGTCTCGATGGTCGTTAATGGTTGATGAGGGAGAATCGACGACTTGAAGGTCTGTTGGCCGATGACGGTCGCAACCTTTTTCCGGCCAAAATCGCTAGTGAAAAAGTGTAAAACGTCCGGGGTTTTGCTTTAGAGGAGGTGATGCACCTTTTTATGGTGGTTTCGCAGCTTGAAAAGGCCGGAAATGGGAGATCGATGGGGAGAGAGAGAGAATCTCCTGCCAGAGGAGAGAGAAGCTCTAAGTTTTGATACGGTGTGAACGAGTGTATGGTGCGCCGGTACGTTTGAAACTTGTGAACTGTTGGATCGCGGATGAACAGATCGTGCGGCTGTGATTGGTTTGATCTGCAAGTTGATCGAACGGTCATGATGGACTAGGCTATGATCTGGTGTGCCACTGTGTACCGAGTGTTTGGTACACCTGATGACGTGACGCAACAAGATCAAAGGACATATTATTTTAAAGGTTGAGATGGATTTGGGTTTTAATGTGGTGTGGTAAAGCTTATTGAATCCTAAGAAATCAAAGGCTCAGATTTAAATAGTATTAGATCTAACGGTTGAGATATTTTTGGTATTTTTTAAATTATTTTTAAAAAAAATCAATATCTTACTAGGATGAAGAAAAAGTAAAACAGTGTCAAATAGTAATACAAATAGTAACTCTCTTGAATTCAGAATTAGTTTTCTGTTCTATTGGTTTTATTGGCTATTTATAGCTAATGATGGGGGATAGCGAATTACAGATTATACAAGTAATCACGGGATTGTGCAAAATTTTCAATATAGAGCTGCACCGCTTACTATCTTCAGAAATCCTCCGCCTACTGTGACAAAATTGAATTATTTTTTTTTGTTTTATTAGATATAATAATAATATTTATTTATAGAGGTAAAATTAAAAATTCAAATCAGTATTATAAAAAGCTTTTCAACCGCTAAAAATCAATTTTAATTACAAAAAAAATCTTTATATGGGTATAAACTTGGTAGACCGGGTTTTTTGACCAAAAATACCAATTTTGACCAAAATAGTCTAAAACTTATTTTTTCATCGCGGTCGACATGGTGAGACCTGTATTGACCCGGTGGACTCAGTTTTGACCCGAAATGGCCCGAAACTCATTTTTCATCCTGATCGACATAGTGGGACCCGTATTGACCTGGTGGACTTGGTTTTGACCAAAAATGATGGTTTTGACCCGAAACAGCCCGAAACTCATTTTTTATCGCGGTCGACATGGTGGAACCCGTATTGACCCGGTGGACTCGGTTTTGACTAAAAATGACGGTTTTGACCCGAAACGGCCCGAAACTCATTTTTCATCGCGGTCGACATGGTGGGACCCGTATTGACCCGGTGGACTCGGTTTTGACTAAAAATAACGGTTTTGACCTGCAACGGCCCGAAACTCATTTTTCACCACGGTCGACATGGTGGGACCCGTATTGACCTGGTGGACTCGGTTTTGACTAAAAATGACGGTTTTGACCCGAAGCGGCTCGAAACTCATTTTTCATTACGGTTGATATGGTGGGACCTCTATTGACCCAGTAGACTCGGTTTTGATCGAAAATGACAGTTTTGACCTGAATCTGCCCAAAACTCATTTTTTATCCCGGTCGACATTGTTTAACCCGTATTGATTTGGTGGACTCGATTTTGATAAAAAAATACAGTTGACTCGAGAAAATATATTTTAAACTCTTCTTCTTCTTCTTTTTGATTTATTATATTTTTTTTGTTATGAATAATAAAATAAAATAACATTTTAAAAAATTTTAGTGAATCTAAAATTGGATTACAACAACCGTAAAAGGATGATATATAAATAAAACTCTTATCATAAGAAATATCTATGCATAGTTCCACTTGATACCTATTATAATATAAATGACTTATCTCACCATGCTCTTTTTTAGAATTCTCAAAACTTATAACTCTATCCTTGAAGAGGTGGGGAATCTTTGTTATCTCTGCTTTCTACTTAGGCTTTGAGAAAGTTAGAATAAAAAAGCACCCATCTTGGGATGAGTTTATTGTTTATACGCTTTCAACAGTTATCTACTTTACACTTAACTAAATTTTTATAGTAGGTACAATAAGTGAAACACGGAATATATGTCCTTCTCAGTCCTCTAATATTAAAGAAAGGTTCTCTCCATGCTCAAATGTCCACTGGATATGGACCAAACTATCTAGTTCATGCTCTTAGTCCTCTAATATTAGAGAAATGCTCTATTGATGCTTAAATGCCATCATCAACTAAACTATCTAATAATATTCTAAACATAACTTATGCCTCATTTTAATTGGCAAATAACTGAATCCTATAATAAAAAAAAAATAAAAATCAATAAACACATAGATTAGTAAAATAAAATAAAATGATGTATATAGAATAGTAAGAAACTTACCATTTAATTATCCTTTTTTAGTGAAACTCTAGAGATGTTAAAACTAATTAAAGCCCGAAAACATTAAAGGCTAATTGAGCAATTAACACATTTCCAAGAAAAAAAAAAAACTAAGCAAAAGATATTGTTGAACTCTTACATACAATTTTGTTACGATATCCAATGGCTAAAAATTCATGAGAAAATTTAAGGTGCTCTTATTGTTGGCTACATCTTTCATTTTAACTTGAATATTCATATATTGAAGAGGCATAGTCCTTAAGCCTCTCTGAAAAGAAAAATTAGTTAGTTTCAGTTGAGGTACTAAAGCTGATCTCTAACCGTGTGTATGTGTGTGTAGCTCATCAAGTGAAGCCCACATGAGACTCATAAATACTCAAAAACAGAAATGGAATATCGAAGATAAAACACAAAATGCAGGACTTGAGGGTTTTTTTATTTATCAATACAAGTTATCAATAAAAATAACGGAAAACATTAAATTAAATTTTATAAAACTGTTTTTTATGAAAAAAAAAACTGAAGTCAATAAAATTAATAAATTAAAAAGGGTAGGTGAAATTAAGTGAAAAACAATTCACTTCTCAGTATTGGCGAGGGCACACTTCAGTTTCTTGCTTGTTTGTTCATAGATTTTCTTTGGGTTCTTTGCCATCAAATTGTTGGCTATTTGTAAAGTCCTATTTTTCTAATTAATCTAAAGATCTAATTCACCAAAAAATTAAAAATTTCCAAGAGTCTTGACATGAATTCTCTAGGCCCTTCAACCATGTTTGCTTATATGTTTTTTCTTCTCTTTCCCTTCTCATTGGTAAATTCAGCTAAGGATACTCGTGAGGATTTTCTTCAATGCCTTCGCTCGCAAAACTCCAATTCCATTTCTAGTTTCATTAACACTCCAAACAACCCCTCCTATTCATCCCTCTTGCAAAATTATACGCAAAACCTTAGGGTTAGGCCAACCAAAACCCTAGAGCCTCTAGTCATTATCAAACCAAAGAAGGCATTCCACATTCAAACCACCATTATTTGTTCCAAAAAGCATGGCGTGCAAATTAGAATTCGAAGTGGTGGCCATGACTATGAGGGCCTTTCTTCTGTTTCTCCTCTCCCTTTTGTCGTTCTTGACTTAATGGATCTTCGAAATATTACTGTTGATTTAGCAAATAAGAGTGCATGGGTTCAAGCCGGAGCAAGTTTAGGTGAAGTTTATTATAGGATTGCTGAGAAAAGTACTACTCTTGCCTTCCCAGCAGGTGTTGGACTTACTGTCGGTGTTGGTGGTCATTTTAGTGGAGGAGGGGAGGGAATGATGATGCGTAAATATGGCATTGCCGCAGATAATATAATTGATGCAAAAATAATTAACGCTGAAGGAAAAATCATTGATAGAGAATCAATGGGAGAAGATCTATTTTGGGCCATTCGAGGTGGTGGAGGAAATACCTTCGGAGTTGTTGTTGCTTGGAAAATAAATTTGGTCGACGTGCCACCTGTTGTGACTGTATTCAATGTCACAAGAACCTTAGAACAAAATGCCACAAATCTTGTTCATCGGTGGCAATATTTGGTGGACAAGTTTCCAGAAGATTTGGCATTGAGAATTTTCTTAAGGAGAGTTAATTCTAGCCAAGATGGAAACACAACAATACAGGCTGCATTCACTTCCTTGTTTCTTGGTAGAGTTGATAGGCTTCTTCCAATAGTTCAAGAGCACTTTCCTGAGCTTGGTTTGACAAAAAAAGATTGCATTGAAATGAGTTGGATCAATTCTACCCTCTACTTTGCTGGAATCCCAAATGGTGCGTCCTTGGATGTTTTGCTCAAGAGGGATCCTCAAGGAAGAATATTTTTCAAAGGAAAATCTGACTATGTCCAGGAACCTATACCTAAAAATGCTTTGGAAGAGATATGGAGAAGGCTTTACAAAATGGATGCCAAGATGGCTGAATTACAATTTACTATTTTAGGAGGGAAAATGAATGAAATTTCAGAATTTAGCATTCCATTTCCACACAGAGCCGGAAACTTATTCCAAATTCATTATGCATTGCTTTGGCATGAAGAGAGCATCAGGGAAATCAATTGGCATATGAAGTGGATTAGGGAGCTTTATGATTTCATGGCTCCGTATGTTGCAAAACATCCTCGTACAGCATATATCAATTATAGAGATCTTGATCTTGGAACCAACAATATTCATGGCAACTCAACCTATGAAGAAGCTTGTGCATGGGGTTTCAAATATTTCAAGGTCAATAACTTTAACAGGTTGATTCAAGTGAAGGCAACGGTTGATCCAAATAATTTCTTTAGAAATGAACAAAGCATCCCTTATCTCGATCATTATGCAGGATAGAAGAGATCAGATTGCATGTTCGATATTAAAATTTAAATTTTAAATAAATAATCTCTAAGTCTATGGTTAATATTTTTTTTATCTCAAATAAATATGTATATTTTATATTAAAAAATAATATAAATCATATCATGAAATTTCACTAAATTTAAGTTATTGAATTAAATTAATTCTTTAATATAATATTAGAGTTTTGTTAATTAAGCGGTCACGAGTTTAAATTTATCATCCTTATTTATTTAATAACTATTAAATATAAAATAATATGAATATATATAAATTTTAAATTTAAAAATTTTTAACTTAAAAAAATATATTATAAAATAATATAAATTATATTTTAAAATTTACTAAAAAATGCTGTTTCGAAACCCAACTCTTTAATTAAAGTTAAAAACGGATTTAATTACAACCTGAGCCCAAGCTTCCCAATCACTGCCCGGGCCCAAAACCCGCATTGGTTGCCTAATTGTTAAGGTATGCGTCTCAACTTCGGAGGGGTTAGGAATCAAATTTGGGGATATACCAAACCATGTTTGACTTTCTTTCCCTCGCAAAACACAAAAGAACAAAAAAAAACAAAAACACGAAAACAAAGTAGTGCAGAACTCTTAATCACGTAATTAAGTAACTTTCAATAAATTAGATAATAGCTTAAAAAGCTGACAATAAAGTTTGTAACTCTAATTTAAAAATAATTTTATATTAAAGAATTAAAGATATTAGTCAACAACATAAACCTAATTTTTAAAAATCTAAAGTATTTAAATAACTTTCATAAAATCAATTAATTTTTAATGAATCAATTTTATTTCCAGTAAAAAAAACATATTGTACCATACAATATATAAGTTTATTGAAAATTTTTATTTACAAAACTTTATATAATAACTTAACTAGTAGTCCTAATTAATGGATTCATTTTTTATTGAAAACTAATGAGTCTAAACTAATAATTAATTAATATAAATATAATAATAAAATAAACTTCTAAATAATATCTAATAAGCCAAAACAAACCCAAATTAAAAATAATTATTAACATCAATAAATAAATAAAATATGATAATAAAAACAAATTTTTCATATTAAAATTTCTTTATAAAACCTGAATTTCTAATTTTTATATATTGTTTTATAAATAATAGTCCTGCCTTCAAACACCATTAATTAACTCGTCTAAATAAATTAACTTACCATGTATAATTAAAAATATTAAGATATCTAGTTTTTAACTCTAAATATTACAACAAATATTATAACTCTAAATATATTTTAAATAGTATATAAAAATTTAGATTTAAAAATATTGGTGCAGTCTTTCGTATTTGTGATATCAGAGTGATTATATAATGATCCAAAACAAGCATTAATTGCATTAATTATGTTAAAAAAAAAAAAACATGGTAGATATCAAAAACAAAAAACATTCGTTCATGTATGTGAACACACTTTTTGGCCTTCTAGATTACAAAGTTAAATGTTTCCATCTTGTTTTTTTCTTCAAACTCATGGATTGGGGTGAGTATCTTTATTTATTTATTTATTGCGTTTAAAGTGAGGTGGTATTTTGGCCACCATTCACATGTCATTTCTGTAGCCATTTGACAATGATAATTTTATACTGAAAGGAATGAATACCTAAGTTACGTAGTGCATTATATATTAAAAAAAATAAATTGAATTAAAATGGTTAAAGTTATGAGGACCAAATTTTAACTCTAGACCAGTATTGAGCCACTTTTTCTTGCAAACATTTGAGACCAAATTGCATGATTAGGAAGGAGATTTAACCCTTAGTTTTTTATCCTTCAATTTTTATTTTTTCAAACACACACACACATATTGGACTTAATAGTTTTCTCTTTTTCTTTTTTGCTTGTATATAGGAATTCAAAGTTGTCGAGGAAACATTCATACACTTGGTGCATAAAACATATTGTAAAATAAATTATTTACATAAAATAATTAATGCCAGAGAGATCAGGTTAGAAAAACAATATTGTAATCGGCAAGCTTTAATGTTGAGGCTTACGTCTACAAAGCAATAACGATGAGTCTCTCGCAACATTTTTTTTTCCTCTAACTTTTTGTCTCCTCTCTTCTTGAAATTAGAGTTAGGCATGCTAAAATTAAAAGATATCATTTTTTTTTATCATCTAACATTTATATTTTTTATTTGATTTTTTTCTATTTTAAATTATTTTTCAATTTTATTCTTTAACCTCTAATTTTATTTTGTTTTTATATCAAATTTTTGCTATTCTATCCGTTACCGAGTCTATACAAATGAAACCCATGCACGATTCATATTGGAAAATTCCATGGGTGGTTCATTTCGTGGATGCTCTTCTTTCCATCAAATCATGTCATTTTCAAATAACATAAGTGAAATAAACACATGGCGGAATTTTGAGGTTAACTAATTTTATTTTAATGTCGATGCTCTTCTTTCCATCAAATCATAGCTTTCATTGACTTTCAAATCACGCCATTTACAACACTAAAGGGTATTTTTTTTATTAGCGGTACTGTCTTTTAAAATAAATAATCAGAAAAACAATATAGTTTAAAAAATAATTAATGAAATAATGTAATTTATACTTATTTTATTGCCATTCAGAACATGATATTTTAAAAAAATTATATTTTTTAATTATAATATGTATAAATTGTATTATTATTTTTCAAACTAAATTATTTTTCTATTTAAAAAAACAATGCTAATTTAAAAAAAAATCCCAGAAAAAGAAGTGTTCATGTCACTACAAATTAAGCAATTCCATGAAGAGTTTTTTAAAAAATATTAGTACAGCTACAATTTTTTTAATAAAATATAAAACTAAAAATTTATTATAAAAATAGCATGGTATGTGAGGACATGCATGTTTTAAAGGATGAGATAGACTGTGGAAGAAAAATGGAACGTGTCGATTTGTACAAATAATGCAATGAACCTCCTTTAATTGGTTTTGTTTTCGAAATAACAAAACAAAACCCATTTGTTTTACAAAACGAGCATTTGTCATTTTTTGTTGTTTCCAAAAACCAGATTCAATTTAAAAAATGACACCGTTCAATTATTTTAAAAAGATATTCATGTGTTTCACGCTTATCTAATTCAATTCAAAAACCTCATTTTATCTTAAAAAATTATGTTATTTTTAAAAATAATTTTTAATTTTTTTAAAAGTAATTTCCTATTATACTATTTTTTAAAAAAAAAACCTCCTTCATCCAATCCACAAGGTTGAAATAACTTGATACATACACTATAAACAATCCCCAGATCACTTTTAAATGTTTATCTACTATTTTATTTTCTTTGGATTCAACATAAGGTTCATTGCACCTTAAACATTGGTTGATATCCTTTTTCCATCCTTATATCCTGTCCAGTAAATGTTCAAAAGAAGGTTCACTGGACAAATGTGTGTGAGGATGTTTCAGAATTATATAAATCATGTATTAAAGTTTTATTTAATAATTTAAACTATGAAGATAAATTTTTAAGTTAATATCAAAACTTATTAATTTAAACTACGGAGATAAATTTTTAAGTCAATATCAAAACTTATTTGGTGTTTTTTGTTGCAATGTACCCTCCAAACTCTCGAACCATGGACTCTTGTATGACTACAATGATTACTTTTTCTGCTACACCAATCCCTTCCTCTATTGCTATCCCTTCCTCTGTTATTGTTCCTTCTTGTAGTGCGTGTTTGTTCTTTGGTGGATTTTTTTCTACTATTGTGATTAATTTTTTTACTGCCATTACCAACGCCTTTGCTAATGTCTCTCTGCCTCTCATGGCTGCTGTTATTTCTGTTTTTCAAAGATTGTTATTTCTTCGTCAAACACTCAACATGTAATCTCTTTAAAATCATTAAATATCAATTTCTTATATTGCAGGATAAAGATAAAACCTTACTTGTTAGGCCAAAGAGTGTATTCTTTTGTTGATGGCTCTTTCTCATGCTCTCCTACATATATTGCATGTGCTGACATGTCTATGTCTATTCTCAATCCAACATTCTTGTCATGGAAACAATAAAATTAATTGATTATAAGTGTTATCTCACAACCTCTGGATAACCCTCTAAATTGTTATTACTTCACCTTCTAACTTTATATTGCCTTTCTCATGAATTATACAACTTTATATTGCCTTTCAAGACCTTGGAAAGAATGATGATTATGTTAGTGTTATTTATAGAAGAACAATGCTGTATTTGATACTTGTGCTAATTAGTATATGACACTCAACATTATGAGTATGACTAGCTTAAAATCTTATATTGGTATTGTTCAGCTGTATATTGGTATATTGGTGATGATAAGGACCTTGTTTTCTTTCATATTTCTCATTCTAAAATTCACGCACCCAAACATATATGTATCTTATCTAATATCTTATACGTCCAATGTAGTAAAAAGTCTCTATTTTATATTCAAAAATTCTGTTTAGAAAATAATGTGTTTTTTGAATTTTATCCTTTTATATTTTATGTTAAAAATCTAATAACCAAGAAGGTGATTCCTTCTGGTTAGAATAGAGATAGTCTTTACATTATATATAAATCTTCGGCAACCTTATTGCCCCGAGCCTTCTTGTTTGTCTATCTCTCTACTTCTATTGATATTTAGCATTGTTGACTTGGGCACCTTAATTCAAGCATTTTAAGTTTTTTAATGTCAAATAAAAAAGTATTATATGAATCAAAACAATTTCATTTTAATTATCAAGCTTGTCCGTTAGGAAAATCATTTCTTATGTCATTAGGACTTATAGATCACAAAACTTCTACACTCTTGAATTAATTTTTAGTGATGTTTAGGGACCTTTTCCTATGTTGTCCTTTAATGATTTTTAGTATTTTTTTTTATTTTTTATAGATGTTCATATGAAGTATATTTTGTTTTTTTTTTCTTTGGTTGTAACATCTAATGTTTTCAATATTTTCACCAATTTCAAACTCAAGTTACATGCCAGTTCTCTTTAAAAAATAAATTTATTCAAACAAACTAGAGAGCTAAGTATCACAAATTAAATATATTTTCTAAAAACTATTGGTATTCACCATCACTTAATTTATCCACATACTTATAACAGAATGACATAGTTGAACATCGAGATCTACATATTGTTGAAACTAGCCTCACCCTTCTTGGTCAATGTAAGGCTCGTTTAAAATTATAGAATTATGTATTTAAAACTTTTATTAATTGATTAATTGCATGCCAATGCATGTTCTTAATTACAAAATACCCTTTGAATGTCTTTTAAAGTCAACACCTGATTATAGTTTTCTTCGCACTTTTAGATGTATATGCTTTCTATTTCTCCATCCATATAATGCTTATAAGATCATTTTTTACTCTTCTTGTTGTGTTTTTCTTAGTTATAACACTTTCTACTTGGGTTATTAATGTCTTGATTTTTTCAACGTATTTATATTGCTTTTTTATATAAAGATTCATGAAAATACTTTTCCTCTTGCAACTTTTAAATAAATACACCTCTCCCTACATCACAAACCAATACTTTACCACTCCAATTAATCCCTCCATCACCTATTTCTTGATACCCTTTCCCTACATCTATTGCCCCTGTTTTGACTAATTCCATTAGCAATAGCTTGCATAGATTATCCCCACATGTATGCCTTTTTTTTTTTATCAATGTTCAGGTACATGTTTTGCCTTATCATCTCAGCATGTCTCATTTGTTTCACTTTCCTAGCCACAGTCTAGTTCAGTGTTGGATAATTCTCTTGCAAGTCCTTCCTCTTGGCTTATTTTAGTCTTGGATGCATCACCAATAGGTTCACTTGTTGTTTCACCTCTTTTTTTAAATTTAGTCATTGATCTCTTGAAATTTGCTCTTTAGTAGGTCTCAAACAGTGGTGTCAACATCTCTCCATTGGTTTCTCATTAGCACTCTATTCTTCTTCGATCATGACAACCCAAAACTACTAATCTAAATGTCTTTTCTACCCCATGGGATTCTGCCTTCTCTGAGCATAAACTATCCACTTTCCAGGATGTTAATTATTACTTGGCATGACAGAAAGCTATGCAGTAGGAAATTCATGCCCCATACAATAATGGCACATGGACTTTAAACATCGAGCTAATGGTAGTATTAAGAGATATAAAACACAGTTGGTACTCGTGCATTCACTTAGCAGGAAGAGATTGATTATTCAAAGACATTTAGTATTATGATAAAGCATACCACATTCCGGTTAGTACTTACCATTGTTGTTTCTCATAGTTGGCCAATTCATTAGTTAGATGTTCAAAATGCCTTCTTAAATGGAATACTTTAGGAAGAGTTGTGCATGAAACAACTATCTAGTTTTTTTTAATCTATTTTATTTACTCATTTATGTCATCTTTATAAATTATTATATGGTCTTAAGTAAGCTTTTCGGGTATGGTACAAATAATTAAGTGACTTTCTACTCTCCATTAGTTTTCAAGTATTCAAGGTTGACACATCTCTCTTTATCTTATCCTTTCGTGGTGTTGTTTTTTATTTTCTTATGTACGTTGATGATATTCTATTGACTGAGAGTAACTCAGACTTGCTTCAACAATTGATTACTTTACTAGAGTTTAAGCTTAAGGACTTAGGCTCTCATATTATTTCCTAGGCACTGAGGTTAAAACCATTTGTATAGGACTTCTACTAAGTCAAAAGAAGTATGTTATTGATATTCTTTAATGAACAGGTATGCCCTCTTATAAATTGGTTGATATTCCTTCATCTTCTTCATCGAAATTGGCCATCATGTCTGGTACTCCATACTCTAATCCTACTAAATATAGATAGATTGTTGGTGCGCTATAGTATCTTACATTTACTAGGCATAATATATCTTATGTTGTAAATAAGGTGTGTCAGTTCATACATGCTCCCACTAAGAATGATTGTTGAATGTAATTGGATGACTGTTGAATGTATTTTGTATTATCTACAAGCTACATTGTCTTATGGGTTACATGTTACTTGAGGGTCATCCTTGTCTCTTCATAGCTTTAATGATGTTGATTGAGCTGAAACTGTTGATAATTATAAGTTTACTAGTGATTATCTTATGTATCTCGATACTACTCCTATTTTTTGGAAATTTAGAAAGTAATGCACTGTTGCTAGATCTTCCATAAAATTCAAATACAAGGCTTTTGTTGCTGAAATATTATAGATTCATTCTTTATTGTCAGAACCTTGTTTTCCCTTTCCTTCTATGACAACTTTATGGTGAGATAAGTTAGGGGCCATGTTTTTATTTGTCAAACCTATATTTTATGATTATATTTGACACGAATAAAATATTGATGTCTTCTTCCAAGTGTAGCAATTTCGAAGTAATAAATAATCTGGCAAAACCGGGATCGAACCTTAGGGAGGTTAACTGTATAAATTATAGATGACAACAACAATACAACAACAACAACAACAACAACAATAATAATAATTTAAGTATAATACCAATAATAATAATAAAAAAAGATAGAGAAGAAGAAGAAGATGATGATGAGAACTTTAAAATAGAATATTAATGTAAGGATTAAATAATAATAATAATAAATGTCAAGGTTAGAGGATCCACTAATGGTATGTCAAATAATTATAGTATGAACTCTTATTATTCAATTATAAACTACACATAAAGGAGGTTGCAATCAGATTATAAATTATTAACATGATTATATTAGTTATCTTATTTGATTAATGCTAATACTTGTAAATCTCATCAGGCATTCATGATTATAACTTATGTTAACAACAAATCAAGTTCCTTTCATAACTCAGGTGTCGGTTATACCATATAGTATGAGCTATAAGAGTGCCAAGTATTTGTTGTAACAAGTGTTATACAACATAAATTTAGATTAGTCATTTAACAAGCAAAATATTAAAAAGTGAACAAGATAACAAATATAAAACATGTTAGTATCAAACATTAAAATCCATATTAAGTTTACACTATACTTATTCTTATACCATTAGTGTAACCTTTTCACCTTGACATAATAAACTTAGTTAAATATAATGAAAGAAAGAAAAATAAATAAACAAAAAATAAATATAAATAAGATAAAAGTTAACTAAGTAAAGAAAAGGAATTGAAAGGTATAAACTTGAGATAAAAGTTAACTAAGTAAAGAAAAGGAATTGAAAGACATAAACTTGATATTAATGAAAGCAAAACTTAAGCATTACAAAATAGAAAGAGAGAAAGCAAAAGCATGATCTTGATCTGGAAACCAAGATGCCTAAATGCATGGAAAATATCTCCTTTTATATGCCAAAATTAGAAACTATTAATTTGATGACTAATTGATGAGTGGGTGGCCAACTCTTGACTTGATGACAATCCTTATCTTCTTTTGTCTACCCAAAACATCATTGATAACGTCAAAATTAAAACCATTTTAAAACATGAAAGTTGTAGGAAATTGTCTTAGATTTCTTATGCAAAATATTGAGATCATTTGGACTTCTAGAACTCTAAATATAGGCCAAATACTGAATAGTGCTCGGGCTGGAGGACAGATTCAGACTTCTTTGTTATTGATACAATTTGAACTTGAAAATTGCCTTTTCAAATCTTGGGCTCCATATGAAAGTTGTAGGCCTATGTATTACCTTTCCATCCATATAAAGTAGACTTAAATAAGAGATCTATAACTCCATATATGATCTAATTACCGAACAGTGTTTTAGTTTGGACTGCATTAGCATCTCTTTTCGAAGTTTAGCCATCTTTTTGTCCTTTCAATTTCAGTTCTTAAATTCATCAATCAATCCTTTTATTTATGTGATAGGATTTAAAATAAATATTTACCATAAATTAAAGGTATATTATATCATTAGATATGTTATTATAAAACATGCTTTAATTAAAGAGTTATTAATACTTCAAGTGCAAAATAATGATATAAAACCTTGATAAAAAATGTATTTTTAAGTACTAATCAATATTAAACATGTTAAGTTTGGTTATCAGGTTCGACCTATCTCTTTGAAGGATCAACTAATTGATGTTCTTACCAAATCTTTACCTCATACTCCTTTTGCTCATCTTTGATCCAAGCTTCAGGTTGAATCTTTTTCTTCAACTTGAGAGGTATATTATGTAAAGGATTTACTTATTGTACATTTATAGTTTAGTTATCGATTATACATGTTTAATTATCAAGTATAGTGTATTCTATTATTACTATTGTATACAGTCCTAGAATAACAGTCATCCTTTGTGTGTGTGTGTGTGTGTGTACACACACACACGCACAAAGGATGACTGTTATTCTAATTAGCATCCCTTACTACTCATACAAAAATATATTACTTTTTTGTTTCTAACTTGATATTAGAGTTTTGATGACTAAACGATCATAAGTTTAAATCTCACCATCCTCATTTTCTTTTCTAATTAAAATCTAATTAATAGCACAAGATAACGTGGACCTATGCAAGTTTTAAATTTAAAGAACTTTTATTTTAGGGGATTTTTCAAAAAATTACATAAATTATATTTTAAAAATTTTATCTAATAACTTAAATATTTGAGTTAAAATAGATATTTGATAGAGGATAAAAAGGAGGATTATTACCATGATTCAAATAAATGAATTTAGCTGAAAACTATGAATTACCACTTGTACTCTAACAATAGATTGGAGTATTTAACATGACCAGTTGAATTTTTCTCCGTCCTAATATAAAATGTTCAAGTCACTGTCCATGTAATCGAAGAAGAAAAAAACAGAGAGGGCAAATCCACGAAGCAATGGTGTGGATGTTCAACATGAGCACCCGAAAGTTGACAATTTGGTGAATTTGTCCAACTAGGTTGTTCTTAATTTCTTGGTAAGAACTTTCAACATCCAAATTGTCAACAAACTCTATCCTAGCTAGCTAGATGATAGTTGAATTGTATCGCTACTCTAGATAGAGGCTCAGCGTTCAGAAAACCAGGCACCTGTACTCTGTACTATAAATGAGAGGGGGCCTCGAGCCCACTTCTGTAGGCAAATAAGATTTTAACAGAGATGAATTCTTTAATCCCTTCAATTCTGCCATTTTTGTCCATCTTTCTGCTTTCTTTCTCCTGGGCAACTTCAGCTCACACTCATGACGACTTTCTTCATTGCCTTTATAACAAAAACAGCGACTCCATTTCTAAGGTAATTTACACCCCAATAAACTCCTCATATCCATCTGTCCTGCAGTTTTCTATTCGAAACCTCAGGTTCAATACAACCGCCACCCCGAAACCACTAGTCATTGTTACACCTGTGAATGTTTCCCAGATTCAAGATGTTGTTATTTGTTCCAAGAAACATGGCTTGCAAATTAGAGTGCGTAGTGGTGGCCATGACTTTGAGGGTCTTTCTTATGTTTCCATTGTCCCCTTTGTCCTTGTTGATCTTATTAATCTTCGAATGATCAATGTTGATGTTGAGAATAGCAATGCATGGGTTGAAGCTGGGGCAACTTTAGGTGAAGTTTATTATAGAATTGCTGAGAAAAGCAAAACCCTTGCTTTTCCTGCAGGTGTTAGCCCTACTGTGGGTGTTGGTGGGCACTTCAGTGGAGGAGGATCCGGCATGATTCTCCGTAAATTTGGCCTAGCCGCAGACCATATCACCGATGCTGTATTAGTTGATGTTGAAGGTAGAATACGTGACAGAAAATCAATGGGAGAAGATTTATTTTGGGCCATTCGCGGCGGTGGAGGAAACACCTTCGGCATCGTTGTTGCATGGAAACTAAACTTGGTTCCAGTTCCACCTATTGTGACTGCTTTCAATGTCTCAAGAACCTTGGAACAAAATGCAACAAAGCTTGTCCACCGGTGGCAATTCGTGTCAAACAAGCTTCATGAAGATATTTTCACAAGAATTTTCCTAAGGAAAGTTGAATCTAGCCCTAGCCAAAGTGGAAAGACTACAATACAAGCTGCATTCACTACCTTATTTCTTGGAGAGGTAGATAGGCTTCTTTCATTGATGCAAGAGAGCTTTCCCGAGCTCGGTTTGGTGAAGGAAGATTGCATTGAAATAAGCTGGATCGAGTCAGTTCTCTATTTTGCCGGATTCCCAAGCAACACATCTTTAGATGCTTTACTTGATAGGACTCCTACATCTGATGTATTTTTCAAAACAAAATCAGACTACGTGAAGGAACCTTTACCGGAAATCGCATTGGAGGGTATTTGGGAAAGGATGGATCAATTAGAGGTCCAGATATCTGAATTGCAATTTACTGCGTATGGAGGCAAGATGGATGAGATATCAGAGTCCAGCCTTCCATTTCCACATAGAGCTGGAATTATATATCAAATTGAATACGCGGTGCTTTGGGAAGAAGAAAGTAGTGAAGCATCCCAACGGTATATAAGTTGGATAAGAAGGCTACTCAACTACATGACTCCTTACGTTTCAAAAAATCCTCGACAAGTATATGTGAATTATAGAGATCTTGACCTTGGAATCAACAACCTTGATGGCAACACAAGTTATAAACAAGCAAGCATTTGGGGAAGGAAATATTTCAAGAATAACTTTGATAGGTTGGTACGGGTGAAGACTGCAGTTGATCCTGCTAATTTCTTTAGGCATGAACAAAGCATTCCTCCTCTCTCATCTTGGTGATAGGAGAGAGTTACAAAATGGTACAAAACAGCATATATGATAAATTAAAGGATGTGTTTCGTCTCTCTTAGACATCAATAAGAGCTCCCATTGTTTTGATCTTTCAATGTAATGTAATGTAATTGCACGTTCAGTGGCTATCAGGTGTGAGCACATACAAATTAATCAAATAAATAAAGGCATCCTTGCTAATGATTTATAGCATGCATTTCATTCCTATTTGGGAAAAGAAATACCAAACAATGTTAAGATTGATATTGTGAAGGGGACCGGTAAGCTCATTTGAACATAGCTGTTAGATACGACTTATATATATCTTGTCCCAAAAATGGTATTAGATCATAATTTAGTTCTTGATATAATTGTTGGGTACGTAATTAATGGTTGAACCAATGAATTGATAAAAATGATAAATTAAAGCTTAAAATTTTCTTTTTAAAATTCAGTGTTCCCCAATTCAACTATAGCTCAAGTCAATGAATTCAATTTGAACAAAGAAATTCCTACCAATTTCTAATTTTTAAATAGTAGGCAAGATCAAAAACTAAATTTGTTTAAATATATAACAATAATGAAATTTATAATAGCCCGGGTCACTAGTTTATATGGTATGAAAATTACTCTAAAATTTTAATTATGTTTTTAATGCAGTTACAAATATAATGATTAATTAGTGGGATTGCCGCACCAAACTATAGTTTTCTAAAACATGATACATAAATTTCATCAACTAATGATTATATTATTAATTTTTTAAAAAATATCTCTCTCAAAAGCTTAAATTGTTATGTAAATTGTTACATGAATCATAATAAATGATTATGTATTATTATATAGCATGCATTGTTGCTTGGTGATTAAAGCTTTTTTTATTTTATCAAATAACCATTTCTATAAAAAAATATAAATTGTTAAGTGAGGTCCAATTAATATAAATATATTACACTCTATTATTAATGTATAGTTTATTTATAATTTGTTTTTTGTATTACAAGTTAATTTGAAGGATGATTGTCGGTTTATCATATTATCATTCAAGATTTAAATCTTATGACCAGTGGCATGAGTAAATTTCTTATTAATGTTCCAAGTTTGATAAAGAACTATTTTCTTAATGTATCATGAAGGATAAACTTTAAAGATGATATTTTATAGTTTAATCAATAAAAAATTTATTTAAGAAAGTTTATGATTGACCGCCTCTTCAATATTACACAAATACTAATTTGAATAATAATAAAATAAAAATAAAAACACTACCAGAGGCCTTTCCTAAACCGGCACCGCCAAGAATCAACATCAACTTCCTTTGATTTTCTAAAACTCAAGAGCACTTCTCGTCAACAATTTTATTATCAAGTATTCAAGGATAAGGTTTCGAGTTTAAGAACACTGAAAATATTATCCACTAATCTAGATTTCCATTACTAAAATAGACCATGCGCGTGTTTTGACATATAGAAGTTTAATGTATTAAGTCACAAAGTTTAAATATACCGTACCATATCTCAATTTGCATGTCATATCATCATAACTTTGACACTTCAAAAAAACACAATGATTTCTTATGCTGCTTGCTTGCAATGAAATGAATAAATTTGTCCTTTGTGTTGAATTGTAACCAGTCAAACTCAACGTAATTAAATTGCCCTCGTCCACTTCCAATTCAATTCAACACAAGGGATATAGGGTTCATTGTATTTATTGTTGCTAAAATGAATATTGCAGTTTAAATTTTTAAACAACACTTAATCAATAGTCAAGATTTTATTAAAAGAGAACCAGATTACCAATAAGTTAACAACAATCTAGTTGGTATAGAAAAAGAGTTCTGCATAAGAGAGGGAGAAAATAATAAAATATCTCTCTCAAAAGCATAAATTGTTATGTAAATTGTTACATGAATCATAATAAATGATTATAGATATATATGATTATATAGCATGCTTAGTTGCTTGGTCATTAAAACTTTTTTATTTTATCAAATAACCATTTCAATAAAAAATATAAATTGTTAACTGAAGTGCAATTAATATTTATTACTCTCTAATATTAATGTATAGTTTATTTATAATTTGTTTTTTGTATTACAAGTTAATTTGAAGGATGATTGTCGGTTTATCATATTATCATTGAATATTTTTCAAATAATGTATATACTTTATTGTCATTTAAGACAAAATCAAATGAAGGTATTTACATTATTTGTAAATTGAAATACCTTAATTTAAATTAAATCAATTTACAGAACTTGAATTTCCTTCTCAAATTGAGCCAACTTATAAAACTTGAATTTTTATTAATAATCTTCACCAAGCATCATTCAAATATTATATAAATTAATGAAGTGTAAGCAATGCCTCAACATGACTATACAGAATCACTAGGAAAAATAGAACCCTTGCCTTCCCAACTGGTGCTTTTTTTTTTTATTAATGGAAGAAGAATACTAATTTTTAACTACCAGTACGTCTTCTTTAAAACACAAGCTTCCATTTTCGAAGCATAAAATTTCTTGTTTATACTCATAAATGTAGGGATTTTATATTAGAATATTTTAATTTTTAGAAAAAAAACAATAAAATTATTTTGAATTATCAATTATTTTATAAGAGACTCTTAGTTTTATTTGATGTATAAACTAACTTGAACATACCTTTATTTTTAAGTAAAAATAAATAAAAACTAACTTTTTAACTTGAGTAATTACGACATTTTAACAGTACTATTAAGTACTTAATGACTCAAAGCATATTATTAAAGACAAATTGATTCTCTGAAAGTATATGATATAATAATTTAGATGCATCTCAAGTTTAAATACTAATTCCTAAAAAATCAAATGAAAATATAATAACTCCATATATATATATATATATATATATATAATATATATATATATATATATATATATATTATATAAAAGGTGAAGCTCAATCTGTAGTAAATAAAATGTTAAATGAAAAAAATTAAAAAAATAATAATTTAAAAAAGTTTAAAAAAACTCGATTTAAGTCCATCCAGGTCAAGAAGTAAAATCTATCTCAGCCATGATACCAAGGTGAACGCATTTTAAAGCAAATTGAATAAAATCATAAAACTCAATTATCAAACAACTCAACATTAAAGGACACAAATTAAAAAAAAAAAAGCAATGAAAAAAATATGAGTCAACTTGAGTTAAACCATAAATCTTGTGACCATGAAAATCATGAAACCCTTGAATCATGTTCATTCAAGAATCTTAATTCCTAATAAATTTATTTTTGAAAGATAAAAAATATCAATTTAAAAAACTTTCTAAAAGAAAGATACTAATAAAAAGAATGGGGATCAAATTTAATAGGAAAAATACCATGAAAGATAAAATTATATATACATATACATATATATATATATATATATATACCTAAACAATTATTGGGATAACCTAATAGAAAGGAAATGAAAAAATTTGGAATACCACTTTCTAGTAAATCAAATCTTGATGATGAAATTGGAATAATTCAATTAAAAAAAGTTAAGAAAATATCAATATGCGTTAAACTTTAAAATCGATAACTCTATTCATCGCTACCACAATATTTTTATTTATCGATGGAATTTTTGTTGGTATTTATACTATCATTCTATTGGTAATTAATTTACCAATAAAATTACCAACAGAAATACTCTATCAGTAAATCCTTCATCAGTAAATTTTTGTTCGTCAGTAAATTTATTAGTAATAAAAAAAATATTTTACTGATGGAAAAGAAATGTAAAAAAAAATTATCCGCTTCATTCCATTGGTATTTCTCTCAATAAGTCCATATGTAATTTCATCGGTAAATATTTAATAATATTTTAAAAAAATATTTTAAAAAAGATAAAATAATTAAATTAATATAAATCAACACTATATAATACTCAAAACACTTCAAAAAAAGAAAACAAATCAACTCCAACAAATTTGCAAAAAATAAATAACAAGAAAAAATAAATTCAACTAAAAAAATGCATACGAAAAAAATAAAGTTGCAATTGCTAAAAATTTAAAAATCCTATCGATAAATCAACTAAAAATTGATCTAATATGGAAAAAAATCATACAACAATATTTATACAATTATTAAGAACAAGAAAAAATAAAAAATAAAAAAAATATAGTGAAAACAAAAACATGAAAAAAAAAGAAACAAATATTACTTTAGTGTAGTTGCAAGTGAAGCTAAAAAGAAAAAAAATTATAAACCATATTAATTAAAACAAATAAGGAGAAAATTGCATACTTGAAGATGGAGAAAAAGAGAAGGAGTTAAGAAGAAAAGAAAAGAGAAGAGAAAGAAATGGATATTAATATTTTTTTACATATAGGAAAGAAAAAAAAGAAGAAGATGAAGAAAGAGCATTGTTTGTTGTGAAATAGGGGATTTCAACCTTTTTATTAGGGTGTTTCACTAATGGTTTTACCAACAGATAATTAAATATTAATATTTTAAAATCTTTCATTGGTGATGCCATCGGTAATATATAATTTAAAATTTCAATTTAATTAAAAAAATTTAGAAACCATCAAATATCACCTACAACTTTTTAATTCATCGGTGATTTTATTTTTAATATTTCATTTAAAATTTTAATTTAATAAAAAAATTTAGAAACCTTACAAATAGCACCAACAACTTTTTAATCCGTCTGTGATTTTGTCTTTAAAAAACAATAATTAACAATGCATTTCGACCCTGGTCTTACCGGGTTATTTATTACTTCGACACTTCTGCACTTGAGAGAAGATATCAATCTTTTAGTCGTGTCAAAAAAAATAATCTAGTATTTCCTAAAAAATATCAATCAACCCAAAAAATCTTTCTTGGTTACCAATCATCCCAGCATTTCTATCCAAAAACCAATATTTTGGTATTATTTATGAATATCAGTTAATTCGGTCAATCCATCTTGGTTGCTAATCAATCTGACATTTCCATGCAGAAGTCAATATTTCAGTATTGCTTATAAATATCAATCAATCTAGTCAATCCATCTTGGATGTCAATCAATTCGACCTTTCATTTTGAAAGTCAATATTTTGGTATTCCTTATAAATATCAACCAATCAAGTAAAATCATCTGGGTTGTCAGTCATTCCAACATTTCTATTAAAAAGCTAATATTCTAGTATTCCTTACAAATACCAATTAATTTCTCTCAAATTATATATCTTACTTTCCAGATTCACTAACAATATCATTATCCATATTTTCATGGATTAACTATTTTATAAGTAAGATTTATAAGGAAATTAAAAGGGAATTGCAACTAGGTATAGATTACCTACCTCCAATCTAACCATAAGTGGCTTTACCAACTCGTTAAATCACCTTATTAATCTCCTCTGTTTTTGTAAGATTTTTAAGTAATTATTATTATTATCATATCCAAAAGAAAACACTCTTTATTTATTATATCATCTATTATACTTTCATTATATCATTCATCCATAACTAAATTTATTTCTCCTTTTCAACTTGTATAACTCAATTCCTATTATCATATAATTATTTAACATCTAAATGAATATGAATTCTATTCCATCTTGGTTCAATCACAAACACAATTACAAGCATAAATACAACTAAAACTCACTTTTAAGTTCAACAATTTCTCAAAGGCATTTAATTTCTAAAACATCAAAATTTCTTTTTTCACATGCATAATTATGACACAATACTAAAATAAATACATCAAAAGCTATTTTTATCTCTCAATAGCCGACCCCTAAGCTTCATTACCCATCCAAATTTCTTTATTATTTCAACATGATTTCACTTTTATAACAACCTACAAGGATCCAAGAGACCTAATTTCCATAATACCTATAATATATATATATTGTTTGCTGGAAAGTAGTTTTCTTTTGGAAAGTGAATTATTTTTTGATGTTTCGTAATATGATAAAAAATAAGTTGGAAAATAATTTCTCATGTTTAGTTATGTCATGTAAAATGAGCTGAAAAATAACTTATTAATGTTTTATTTTTCTCAAGTTCATTAAAATAATAAGAAATAAATCTTACAAATTAAAAATATGAATGATGATGAAATTAAAAAAATTATAATTTCATAAATTATCTCAAATAAAATAAATATATCAAATCTAAAAAATAAAAAAATAAAAGATAAAGAAATTAAAATAATAATATTAACATTTTATAAATTATTTCAAATACAATAAGTAAAAGTCAAAAAAATGAGAATCAAATTTGATAGATAAAAAATTTCAATAAAAAAATGATAAAGGAAAAGAAAAAAATAATTATAAAAATAAGGACCAAAGTTAATATAAAAATTAAATTTTAAGAGATGAAATTGAATAATAAATATTCAAAACAATATATATATATATATATATATATATAGCAATAAAAAGTTTGAGGACCAAATTTGATATAATTAGCAAATAATATGATATTTTTAATTGTTTATAATTTCTAGAAAGTGTTTTCAGCTCCAATTTTTCAGGAAAATATTTTCCTGGAAACCAAGCTAAATTTTTCTTTAACTGAAAAATATTTTCTGTTGACTGAAAAATATTTTCTATTGACCAACTTTTCTAATGACAAACAAATACAGAAAAGTTTAGAAAATAATTTCCCGAAAACTACTTTCCGGGAAACAAACATGGTCTTGGTTACTTTTGTCCAAAAGAACAAAACTCTTTTCTGAGTTGATAAAAAGAGTTCCAAGCATTTTTAACTAGGTACAAAATGTATTTCTAATGTTGACCTGCCAAGATTTTCCCAAAACTTCTTTCTTTTTCTCTTCTTTCCTCACTCCCTCTTTCTAATTTAATATTCCCTCTATTTGAATTTTTTTCCTTGATTTTTAATGTTAAAATATTTCTCTATTGTCCTGTAAGTACTTAAAAAAGTTTAATTGCCAAAAATTAACACAGGTTTTATTTTTTTTATTCATTTTTCTTTTATATGTTTGCAATTGTTCTCTCATTATTATTCTTAAATCACCATATATCTTATAGTATCTCACAAAAACAACACTTATATGTCACTCCTAGGTGTTTGTTAGCATTGATTTGTCTTTATACAATCACTCAAAATTTAAAACTAAAGAATATGGTAACTTTGAATTTAAAACTCTATGATGTAAAATGTTGTTCTCTATTTATATAGGTTATCATATAAAAAATAAAAAATAATATTCAAAAGGAATTCAAAAAAATAATAGGAGTGAAAAAAGGACATTAGAATGCCCACAAAATGGCTAGAAATTAGTTAAGAAGGTTCAAAAATAAAAGAATTGAAATTTGACAGTATATTTTGGACTGATAAGAGTCCTGTTGATAAAGAAAATTTAATTTGATGAAAAAAAGTTTAAAATCAGATGCTTATGGACTCAATTATATTTCATCTAAGGTTTAATTGAATTTATGAAGGATTTGATTACAAGAAAAAATTATTTTTAAGTGAATTTAGGCTTTTAGTAGAAGAAATTAAAGTTATGAGGTCCAATTATAATTTTAAAGATTGATTTAGTCAAAACAGGGATCTAATTGCATAATTATTGAAGTTTGATGGCCAATTAAGGACTTAATTGACACAATTCAAAACCAATGACCAAAACAGAAAATACATCAAAATCAAGGGATCCAATTATAATTTTTCTAGGGGCTTGATTACAAAATTAAAAAAGCTTCCAATGACCAAATCAAAAATATCATTTAAAGTTGCACAACGATGCCGTTTCACTTTCACTAAACAACAAATAAAAACGCCTGCATCCTCTGGCTATAAAAGCCAGAGGATGTACTGAAGAGAAAGAAAACATGGGAAAAAAACAAGACAGAGGAGGAAAGACAAGGTTAGACAAAGGAAAAGAGAGAACAGTGAAGGATTAGGGAAGGGAGACAAAAAGAGAGTGCCAAGGAAAGTTTTGGAAAGGAAAGGGGGATGAAGTAGAATAGATAAAAAGAAAAAATGATAAAAATAGGGCAGAAGAGAAACAAATGGGGGAAATTATCAATAGAACAAGGAAGGGGAAATAGACAGACAAAATAAAGAAAACGAAACAGGGTATAATGATTTGAGAGAAAATAAAGAAGAGAGAGTAAACTTAAGAGAAATAGAAAGAGGAACAGAAGAGAGAGAAGTGATAAACTAAAAAAGAAAGAGAAAAAAGCAAATGAATTAAAACAAGAGAGAATGACATGATCAAAGAGTTGATGTTTTATTCTAAGTGCAGGAGTATCAAAGTAATAATAACCCGGTAAAACCAAGGTCAAACCATAGGAAAGTTAACTATATAATAATAATAATAATAATAATAATAATAATAATAAGAACATTAACAATAACAACAACAACAATTATAGTGGTGGTGAAGATGGGTTAAAGAGGACTTTAAGATGTAAGATTAATGTGAAGATTATATAATGATAAAAACAAATATCAAGGTTAGAGGATACACTAATAGTATTAGAGATAAGTAAGGTATAAACTCTTTATTAATTATCAACATGATTGATTAGTACTTAAAAGTGCATTTTTATCATGGTTTTATATCATCATTTTGCACTTGAAGTATCAATAACTCCTTAATTAAAACATGTTTTATAATAATATATCCAATAATATAAGATACCTATAATTTGTGGTAAATGTCTATTTTTAATGTAGGCCTATCACATAAATGAAAGGATTGATTGATGAATTTAAGAATTAAAATTGAAAGGACAAAGAGATGGCTAAACTCCGAAAAGAGATGTCGGTGCAGTCTATACCGGAACACTGTTTGGTAATTGGATCATATGTGGAGTTGTAAATCTCATATTTAGATCCACTTTATATGGATGGAAAGGTAAGATATAGGCCTACAACTTTCATATGGAGTCCAAGATCTAGAAAGGCCATTTTCAAGTCCAAATTGTAGCAACAACAAAGAAGCTTGAATCTGTCCTTCAGCCCGAGCACTGTTCGGTATTTTGGCCATATTTGGAGTTCTAGAAGTCCAGATAAGCTGAAGTTTTTACACAAGATAGCTGAGACAATGGTCTACAACTTTCATGTTGCAAGTGGTTCCAATTTTGACGTTATCATTGATGTTTTGGGCAGACAAGAGAAGATAAAGATTGTCACCAAGTCAAGAGTTGGCCACCCACTCATCAATAAGTCATCAAATCAATAGTTCCCAATTTTGGCCTATAAAAAGAGGCATTTTCCATGCATTTAGGTGTCTTGGTGTTCAGATCAAGATCATGCTCTTCCTTTCTCTCTTTGTATTTTTTGTAATGTTCATGCTTTGCTTTCATTAATATTAAGTTTATGCTTTTCATTTCCTTTCCTTTACTAAGTTAGCTTTTATGTTCTTATTTTGTTTATCTATTTTTCTTTCTTTTATTATGTCTAGCTAAGTTAATTATGTCAAGGTGAAAAGGTTACACTAATGGTGTAAGAATAAGTATAATGTAAACTTAATATGGACTTTAATGTTTGATACTAACATGTTTTATATTTGTTATCTTGTTTACTCTTTAATATTTTGCTTGTTAAATGACTAATCTTGATTTATGTTGTATAACACTTGGTACAACAAATGCTTGGCATTTTCATAGCCCATATTGTATGGTATAACCGACACTTCAGCTATGAAAGGAACTTGATTTGTTGTTAACATAAGTTATAATCATGAATGCTTGACGAGATTTACAGGTATTAGCATTAATTGAATAAGATGACTAATGTAGTCATGTTAACAATCTATAATCCAATTGGAACCTTCTTTATGTGTGGTTTTCAATTGAATAATAAGAGTTTATATTATACTTGTTTGACATACCATTAGTGGAATCTCTAACCTTGACAATTTTTATTATCATTGTTTAATCATTACATTAATATTCCTTCTCCAAGTTCTCATTATCATCTTCTTCTTCTCTTTCTTTATTATTATTATTATTATTATTATTATTATTATTATTATTATTACTATTATTATTATTGTTGTTGTTGTTGTTGTTGTTGTTGTTTATAATTTGTATAATTAACCTCCCTATGGTTCGACCCCGATCTTGCCGGGTTATTTATTATTTCGACACTCCTACACTTGGAAGAAGACATCAATCTTTTAGTCGTGTCAATGATCATATTAATCATCTTATTTACATAACACCATACTTATAAATTTTATCAAGTATTCATGATGCTAACTTATGTTAACAACAAATCAAGTTCCTCTCATAATAACAATGTCGGTCAAAGACTATGAAGGATCAAGTATTTGATATACCAAGTATTTTACAACACAAATCTAGATTAACCATTTAACATGATATTAAGAATTAATAAGATAAAAATGATAAGATATGTTAATAGCAAGTTGTTTAGGATATAAACATTGAAGTCCATATTAAGTTTATATTATACTTATCCTAACATTATTAGTGAAATATTTTCACCTTGACATAATTAACTTAGCTAGACATTATGAAGGAGAAAAACTTAAAGAAACAATATAAGAACATAAACATGATATAAGTTAACTAAGTATAGTAAAGAAAATAAAAGGCATGAACAAGAGATTAATGAAAGCAAAACTTAAGCATTACAAAAATATAAAGAGAGAGAGCAAGAACATAATCTTGATATGAAAAACAAGATGCCCAAATAAATAGCAAATGTCTTCTTTTATAGGCTAAAATTCAAAACTATTCATTTGGTAATTGATAATTGATGTAATGGCCAACTATTGATTAGTAGACTTCATGGACAACATCACTCAAGCACTTTAATTAGCTGAATTAACATTAATGCAATTAGAATTTGGCAAAGTGTTCTCATAAAAGTTGTTGAAAATTATCTTTTCCTTTCACCCACCAAATTTCAGATCATTTGGAGCACTACAGCTCGAAATATGTCTAAATTACTGAGCAGTGCTGCTGGTGAACATGGTGGATAGTCATCATGTTCTTGTCTGGATAAAATCTCATTTCTACCATCTGAATTTGAGCTGGTCCTCTTCATAAAAGTTGTTAGAAATTGTCTTTTCCTTCCACCCACCAAATATCAGATTATTTGGAATTCTAAAACTCCAGTTATGTGTAAAATTCTGAGTAGTGTTTGGACTGGATTGCAGGACAAATTCGAATTTCTCTTTATAGCCAAACTTTCAATTTAAAAATGAAAAATTTGGGTTTTTCCGTACCCATGAAAGTTGTAGGCTTATTTCTTATCTTTTCATCCATCTAAATTAATATAAAATCCAATTTCTATAGCTCTAGATATGATCCGATGACTAAACAGTGTTCGAATTTGAAGTGAATCGACATCTTCTTTGTAAGCTTATCATTTTCTCTGTCCTTTCACTTTCAATAGTTAATCATAACAATTAATCCTTTGAATTGTAAGAAAACCTGCATTTAAAATAAGCATTTACCATAAATTAAAGGTATCTTTTATTATCAGACTTGTTATTATAAAACGTGCTCTAGTTAAGGAGTTATTGATATTTCAAGTGCAAAATGATGATATAAAACCTTGATAAAAATACACTTTTAAATACTAATCAAAGAACAGAGACATGAAGAAGAAAGACAGAGGGACAAAACAACACAAAACCAAGGAGAAATAGAAGTAAAGGCAAGGAAAAAAACAAAATAAAGAAAGAAAAATAGAGGAAGAATGTCCTTTATGCCACAGCAGCTACCCCCCGTCCACGACAGCAAAGGAAGAATGTCTTTTATGCCGTAGTAGCTACCCCTCATCCATGACAACAACACCAACACTTGCAACTAACATTTAACTAGTCACCAGCGTCATTGTCAGTTCATCAATCCAAGCTCATCATCCCAAGTAATTTTTCACTATTTCTCCATTTATTGTTCATCTTCTTCCATAAAGAACGTGAATTGTGCATGTTATGTAAGCAATAAAATAATGACTCGATTACTGTGTATGTGCATAGTGACCTATTAATTAATTAACTAGTTACTGTGCTCATGCATAGTAACCAGTCCATAGTTGTTGTGGGCAAAGTCTAACCCACAAGGCTGAGTTAAGTACAGCCCTATAGAAAGTAGGCCTGATTTCATTTTGGTATGATTTTTGCTCAGTTTAAAAAAAAATGTCAAAAAATTTGTTATTTTTCTGCATATTTCTCTACAAAATTTTGCTTAATAATGGTGTGTATTTTTATACTGTAGAGATATAAATCCGATATTAAGATACCTGGTTTCATCAAAATATTAAAAAAATAAAAATATATATTTTTACGCATACGGCTAAGTCTCTCAAAAATAAAATAAAATAATTATATTGTATTTTCATATAACAAAAAAAATTTCAAAAATATGTATTAGTATGCATTAGTTAGAATTTTTAATAATTAAAATATTAAGTATTAATTTTTATTCTATTTTTTTACTAAAAAAATAAAAAAAAAATTATTTTCTTGTATTCACCAGATAAATTGAAAGAATAAAATATATGAATGAATGTTTTTCTCCGCAAAGGCGCGTGCCGCACACGTGTTATATAAAATATAAAAAACTGTCGTGACACACGAATCATGTAGCACGCCTATTATTTTCTGGACAGTTTCAATTAAAGTGTGAGTCATTCTATTTATTTTTCCTATTCTCTCCATGTGTTGCCAACTCCAGCCCTTCTTGTTGCCCGTGGATGCCAGTCTATACATAGAGAATTGCTGGGCTCCTGCCTACATCCTGATCAAATATCAAACAAAATGGCATGGCCATGGTGGGTGTCCCACAAGAGGCAGTGACAATAAACGGGAAAAAGACTAGACAACGTGATGTTAATAATTTGATAGCCACCCAGATGAAACGGGCAATCATTTCTTTTCCACCCGGTAAATGGTTAGCTTTTCAAGCCAGTCCCTTTTTCTACATCTAACAAGACATCGCGGGATGAGCTGAGCCAAATCTTAGTAAAGCATATTTCAGTGCAATAGGAAGAATTGTTGCTTTAAGGCCTATGGCGGCAGCTCCAGAGTTATCATATGAAACATTTTACCTAACCCTTTTGAGCCATTCTGACCCTTCTTACCCAATCTCCAAAGCCATTTACAATCCTGACAATCCTTCATACTCATCCATTTTGCAAGCTTACATTCGAAATCTCCGATTTAACACATCAACAACACCAAAACCACTCTTTATCCTGACTGCATTGCATGAGTCTCATGTGCAAGCTGCTGTTTTTTGCGCCAAAAAACATGGATTGCAAATGAAAATCAGAAGCGGAGGCCATGATTATGAAGGCAAATCTTATGTTTCGGATGTCCCTTTCTTCATTCTCGATATGTGCAATCTTCGATCGATTGATGTTGATATCGAAAACGAGATGGCTTGGGTTCAAGCTGGGGCAACTCTTGGTGAAGTTTTCTACAGCATTGCCGAAAAAAGCAGCACTCACGGCTTCCCAGCTGGAGTCTGTCCTACAGTTGGTGTTGGTGGGCATTTAATTGGAGCTGGATATGGCAATTTGATGAGGAAATATGGTCTAAGTGTCGATAACATTACCGATGCAATATTGGTCGATGCTGAAGGCAGAATTCTCCACAGAAAATCAATGGGAGAAGACCTTTTTTGGGCTATTAGAGGCGGTGGAGCTAGCTTCGGAGTCGTGGTTTCATATAAAATAAACCTTGTTCGAGTTACAGAAGTTGTCACTGTATTTCGAGTTGAAAGAACACTTAAAGAGAATGCAACTGATATTGTGTATCAGTGGCAACATGTTGCCCATAAGATTCATGAAGACCTCTTCATCAGGCTCCTCCTGGATGTTGTAAAAGATAGTCCAAGTGGAGAAAAGACGGTGAGGGCTTCATTTATAGGTTTCTTTCTCGGCGACTCTGAGAGGCTTCTGTCCATTACAGCAGAAAGCTTCCCTGAATTGGGTTTGCTTAAATCAGATTGCATAGAAACGAGTTGGCTTGAATCAATCCTGTTTTGGGCAGACTTCCCCGTTGGGACACCGATCGATGTTATGCTTAGTCGAACACCTCCATCACTCGTCTACTTGAAGAGGAAGTCAGATTATGTGCAAGAACCAATTTCAAAGGATTATTTGGAGGCGATTTGGAAGAAAATGATAGAGCTAGAAGTTCCAAAAATGGGGTTCAATCCGTATGGTGGTAAAATGAGTGAGATTTCAGCAGCAGCAACTCCCTTTCCACACAGAGCTGGGAACTTGTGGAAGATTCAGTATCAAATAAACTGGAATGAGGAAGGGACTGAAGCAGAAGAATATCATCTTGATTTGGCAAGGCAGCTCTATCGTTACATGACTCCCTTTGTATCCAAGAATCCAAGGGCTGCATTTCTGAACTACAAGGACCTTGATTTGGGCATCAACCACCATGGAAAGACAAGTTACATTGAAGGAAGGGCTTATGGGATCAAGTACTTTAAGGGTAACTTCGAAAGATTGGTCCAAATCAAGACTAGGGTTGATCCTGGTAATTTCTTCAGGCATGAACAAAGTGTTCCAACGTTTCCCTTAATAGAAAGGTTGTAGAATGGGAAATTCATTTCCCATAATATTGGCATTTTTAATAATAATAAAAAAAAGAGTGTTGATTTTTATCTCACAGGAGTTCGAAGTGGAAATAATTTGCAGGAAATCGTTCAATGCCTAGTATTATTTTATTTATTTATTTTATTTTTTATTAATATAAATATTTATAAATTCTGAAATTATTAATCACATAAATTTTTATTGATTTTAATATTTACGAGAATAGAACTAATAACCTTTATAATATAAATCTAAAATTTGATGAGTAAAATTATATCCCTCAAAAGTTTTATATTATTAAATCATATATTTGTAGCCATTTATATTTCAATTTATAAAATCATAGTCCAAAAGGACGAAAACCATAAAGAAAAAAATATATAGTGATATAATGTATGAAGCCTCGTATTTATGATAAGTTATCAAGATATTATAAAATTCTACAAAATTCATACGAGTGTTAAATAAATTAATATATCATGCCATTTATAAACATAATATCTGATATATGATGTGTAATGTCTTCTGAATATATTTAATAACTAGACATACAAGACTAAGTTTACCCAAAAAAACCCATATTTGTCTAACATATAACTTATTAAAAACAACCATAAATTTATATATAATTATTAAATTGAGCTTAAATTTTATTAGATAATTCTACAAATTAGAGGGAGCTCATTTTAATTAGACAAAGTTCAGAATACTCTAAAATTAGACTTAGATTTATTTATTTTTTGCTATCTATTTTAATTGTTTTTCAACTTAATTTCAGATTTTAATTACTTTTCTTACTGGATTAAATTATTAGTATGTTATTTTTATCATTTGAATTGCAAACTTCTCAGAAGATATAGAGTTTTTTTTTTTTAATTTCTTTACAGTTTTGGGCTCTAACCTTAAGACTTAAAAACTCCAATTTTAATTTACGCTATATGTCACTTCAATTTAAGAAAAATAACTACATAAATAAAGGTTGCATAGCTTATTAGATAGAAATCACTATATAAAATATGTGTTTCATATTTATTAGCTTAATCTACATATAATATGATATATTTAATCTATGTAATAATTTCTTTTAAAAAAACAGTTATATTTCAACATAGGACTCCTATTTTTCTCATTAAGAAAAAGGTTCTTTATACCAAATCATTATACTGGAAAAAAAATGTTTCCTAAATTAACATTAGGTGTAAATAAGGTCACTCTGGAGCTCAAGGATGATTTGCTATTATTTTTTTTTTCCCAAATGTCAAAGATAATATATATATATACACACACATACAAAGATAATTTATTTTTTGTTTATATTTATATGTTTGTTTGAAATTATAATAATAATAATGATTTTAAATTTTTTTTTTTATGTTTTAAAAATTAATATATTAAATTTTATTTTAAATATATAAAAATTATTCTTCCCTTCATTATTTTTTTTATTTTCTCTCTCCTGCTTTGGTTATTGCGCCAACATATTCTTCTTCTTTCTTCTGTCATTTGGTCTCTTAATTTTTATATATATATACACACATACAAAGATAATTTATTTTTTTGTTTATATTTATATGCTTGTTCGAAATTATAATAATAATAACGATTTTAAGTGTTTTTTTAATTTTTTATGTTTTAAAAAATAATATATCAAATCTTATTTTAAATATATAAAAATTATTCTTTCCTTTATTATTTTTTTATTTTCTCTCTCCTGCTTTGGTTATTGTGCCAACATATTCTTCTTCTTTCTTCTGTCATTGGGTCCCTTAATTTTTATGCATGGTAAATTTTATTTTCATTATTATAATTATTTCATCTATTAAATATATTTTTATCTTAGTTTGGCAAAAATTAATTATTTCTTTTAGTATTCATATTCAAAAAAAATATTAAATTTATTTAAAAAATTACATAAAAATGATCATAATAATAAAATTAAATAAAAATGATAGGCACAAAATAAAGAAATGAGGTAGTTAAAAAGAATGAAAAATTATTTTTAATTAAACAATATATGGACTGAAAAGGAAGGACCACTGGCGGGACTCCAAAGCAACAGAGAGATGGACTGATGAGGGGCAAAAAGGTAATCAAGATACTATAATGTGAGATAAGTTATCAAGATATTGTAAAATAATAAAAAGTTCACATTCATTGATATGAGAACATTCTACAGGTAATTGTCTTTCTAATAAATAAATTTAATAACACATTTATAAACTACATCTATTTCATGTAACGAATTTTGGGCTATAATTTTAGAATTTGAGAATTCTTTTTGACCTGCAAGCGTGTGTAACTAGCATATGTGCATTTGATTAGTTTTAGGTTGTGTGTGTGACTCGCTAGAAGCTATAAGGTGGCTTTTTATTTTTTATTTTTTTGAATTCATTCTTTCATTTTTATGGTTTTCTCTCTCTTATTTTTGTTATTATGTCATCCATTTCTTCTTCTTTCTTCTCTCGTTTGGTCCCTTAATATTTATATTTAATTAATTTTAGTTTTATTATTATGATTTTTTTATCAAATAAAATTATTTTTATTTAAATTAGATAAAAAATAACTCCTTTTAATTTTCAGCATTCTCATTTGAAAATAAATATTAACATCAATTTTTTTCTTGCGAAAACAACAAATGAAATGATTGTTTGTTGTAATGGTTATTTTCCAAAGCAATTTTTATTTTAAAATATATTAAAATAATATTTTTTAAATATTTAAAATTTATTTATAATATTAATTGATAAAATAATCTAAAATTATAATATATATATATTAAGCAGGTGCACCAATAGCTACAAAGAGAAGAGGGAACATTGATGTGACTCCACTTTAACGTGACGGTCAGGTTCTGTCCTTGGATTCCTATTGGCAATAATTTCTCAACAGATAAGATGGAGAGTTGATCACTACATGCTTATATCATATCCATTGATGACAAAGTTATTTTCACAAGTTTAAATTTGGAAAATTGAATACTTATAATTTGATATATTTAATCTGTGTAATAATTTCTTAAAAAAAAAACATTTGTATTTCAATATTACAGTGCAAAATTATTTTTTTTTTCCAAATTAACATAGGTGGGTAAAAATAAATTTCAAACTTAAAAAAAAAACTCACAAAATAATCCTTCACTTTCAATTAAACATGATAGTGATATTTCACTCAAAAAAATCAAATTTATGATATGACATGTGCTTATCATCCCACCACATAAATACAATCCATACGTTATTTTTATCATCAGATTATTGACTTATAAATTTTACAAAAAATATTTTCTCCCTGTTTTTCTATAGTTTTGGGCTATACCTTGATATCTAATCATCAATTTCAAAACAAAAAAAGTATATAAATATAGATTGCATAACTTATTAGATAGAAATCATTATGGTTTATATGTGTTTTTTATTTATTATCTTAATCTACATATGATATGATATATTTAATCTCTCTGATAATTTATTTAAAAAAAAATGTTATATTTCAACATAGGAGCCCGATTTTTCTCCGCCAGCAGAAGTCTTTTCTTTCCATTCGACAAAGCTGTGATATTTCACATTAAATATTACATTAACCAAAACATTATATGGCATGTGTTTTTTATTGTAATTATAGACATAATTTATTATAAATTGTTATAATATAATTTTTTTTTCCCTTGAGTGGAAAAAAAAAAGAAGCCTTACTGGGGATGCTTTTGATATTTTTCTCTGGACTATTGTTCATTAAAAGATTAATCAAGTGAATTTAGATTTTTTATTTATTTTTATATAATAAAAATATTTTTTTTACCTTTCAAGTTAATAAAATTTAAAGTCATTCGTCAAAAAAAATTTTTGATGTTTTATAAACCTTTAAACATTAAAAATATTTTTTCTCTCCCAGGATCAAAAAATTATCTAGTCTTGAAAAAAATAAAAAATAAAATTTATATTTAGGATATTTTTATACTTTCACACCGGTTTTGTGGGTAATTATTAGGGTAAGAAAGTGTTTTAGTATTTTCACATTGACTTTTTAATTTTTTTAATTAAAAAAATTATTAAACATACATTAATAAATAAATTATATCTACACCATTCAGATGGAATGTGATGCAACTAGGTAGTCAAACCTAAACTTTCATGGTTTCTTTGGATGTGCCACTAGGTCCTCTTAGATATGGTGTGACGCGTGATAATATATAGTTTTAGAATTGTTGTCAAAAATCATTTATTTTTCTTGTTTCTTTTTTATTTTTTGTCAAATAAAATACACAATTATTCTTCTTTTTTTTTAATTTCACTCCTTTGTCTTTTAATTTTTTTTTATTTCTTTTATAGAAGTTTTTAAAATTCTATCCTTCAATTAAAATTTCTTATATATTTTGTTTTTCATTTTTTTATTTTAATGTTTTTTTTTTGTTCTTTTGTTAAAGTTTTTTTGGCTTTCAATTTCATTATTCAAATAAAGTTTTTGTTGTTTAATTGTTTTTATTTTAACCTAATTATTTTGATTTTTTTTCTTTTGTTAAAGCTATTTTTCAATTTGATTTAACTCTCTAATTAAGATTTTTTTGTTTGCTCTCCAGTTAAGTTTTATTTTATTTTCACCTTTATTTTTTAGTTTTTTTGTGTGATAGTTTTTTCTTTAATAGTTTTATCTTTCAACATTTTATTTGTAAGAGAGTCAACTTCGTGCAACTTTATCATGTTGCATAAGTTTTTTTAAAATATTAATTTTTATTTTTTTAGATTTATCCCGGTCTCATGAGGTATGTTATGTGTTTTGGATGTATTTTTAGAATATAAGTTTTTTTAAAAACATTATTGTATTTGTGTTTTAGTTTTCAAGATATTATTATAATTTATTTATAATTTTTTATATATAAAAAAATTTATTTTAAAAAATAAAAAATATTCTTTTTGAAATAATATTTTTTTCTAGAGTGTAGATTTATTCAATCAATTTTATTTATATTTATTTTTTAAATTATAAGTTTTTCACGGTGTAAATTTATATATTATTGATTTAAATAAATAAATTCAATGAATATAACCAGATGAATATTTTATTTTATGTGATTAAATATCTTAATTTATATTTAATTTTTATTTTTTTTATTATTGTTAACAATATTTTTTTATTTATATATATAGTTATTGATTTATTTAATTAGATGATTGTAAAGATTTTTTAATTTAAATTTTAAATATTTTATAAAAATATATATATATATATATTTTTTAATTTCATAACCCATGAAAAAAACGTGCTTTTCAGGTGCTTATCATCCCACCATATAAATAGACGGAAAACAAAAGATAGCATAAAAGAAAATACCACAAAGGACCAGTGCTGCATGGGACTCGAAAGCTACAGAGATTTGGACAGATCAAGGGGGAAAAAATCTTTATTAGCAGATAATTACTTAATTATCGAGTAAATTATAATGTAGTCCTTCTAGTTTTGTAAAATGAATTGAATACTCCATCTAGTTTCAAAATTAATCAATTAATCCTTGATAGTGCTGACCTAAAAATTGTCTTCTTTTCTAATTATACTTTTTTTTATATGTATATATTATCCACTTGTTTTTTTCTTAAAAAAAAAGAAGTCTATAGAAACTAAGTTTCAATACTTAGTTACTATAGAATTTTAAAAATTATAAGGACTGATTACTTAGTTTCGATAAACTATAGAAACTAAGTTATAGTTAGGTCCCAGTATTCCCTAGGTAAAGGTTCTTCACATGATGGTGTTAATTCTTTGCTTCAGGTTTGTAATGAGTAGTTTAGGATGAATTTGACAAGATTCTGAAACTTTAGGGGGTAAACTTAGACAAACAAAATCCTTAGGGGATTATCATAATAAAAAAATATGTAGTTTTTGTATTTAGATTTTATTTCATTATTTATAGAGTCATTTGAACCATAGATTTTCTCGATAAAATACACCATAGTATATTTAAATAATTTATTTAAAATATATTCTACCTTAAATTAGAGAGAGAAAAACTAAAGGTCATTCCTTACTCTCTAACTTTTACACAGCCTTTGGCTAGAGTCCTAAGGGTTAAAAAATATATATTCTAAGAGTGTTAATAATAATGATAATAATAATAATAAATACTCTGTAAATTATGTTTAGTATATATTAAAAATTTCTGAAAATACATTAAAATAATTTATTTTTAATTCTTTTATTTTTAATATTAACTAATTAAAATTATAAAAAAAATACAGCCATCAACTTGTATGTTTGATTAATGTTCAAAATTATAATAACACTGTTTCTAAAAAATATTTTTTAATAAATATTTTTTTAATTTTTAGAATTAATATATTAAAATAATTAAATATTAAAAATATGTTTTTAAAAAAAAATTAAGCCTCGCTGTAGCTTCGAAGATACGAGGGAACATTGATGTGACTCCACTTCACATATCGAGCTTGAGAATCTATTGGCAATAATTCAGATAAATGGAAAACATGATGGAGCTTGAGAATCTATTGGCAATAATTTCAAACTTTAATAAGAAGAAATACATGTTTCTCCGAAACAATTATGAGATAAAGAAAAAAACACTAAAATAAACTTGAAAGTATGAGTACTTATCCAAAACAATCATGAAATAAAAAGACAAGAAGATAAAAGAATAATAAAGAAAATAGATAAATATATAAATAAAGAAAAAGATATAAATAAATTATATAATTTTGTTTGATATTGTGATAAAGATAAAAATTTAAAATATTTTTTGTTTAAAAATATATTAAAATAATTTTTTATTTTTTAAAATTGTTTTTTGATATCAGGTTGGAAAATATAAAATTTTTTATTTTAAATAAAAATTAAAATTTTTAAAAAACATGTGTCCTACTTCCGAAAAGAAAGCCCTGACATTACTGGCCATCTCTATCGCTGTCCACCTATCTCCTTCACCACTGTCAATCACAAATCTCCAAGCCACCGACCAACCACTCATTCTCCACCCGCTCTGCACCTATCTCCTTCACCACTGTCGACCACAAATCTCCAAGTCACCGTACAACCACTCATTCGCCACCGCAACCAGATATTCAACTTGACTCGTAAAAATCCAGCCCTCTCACAACCAGAAGGTCTTTTATTTATCTTGAATAAATTTTTGTTATTTTGAATAAACTAGAATATGTTATGATTTATTTTATGCGCATTGTGATATTATTTGAAGTGTTGGGGTTAGCGTAGTTGCGTGATAATCTCGTGGGTGAACTTGTCAATAAATATTTTTTTTAGTAATCAATATCCCAGGTTGAAAAAACATGTTCCTAAAGGTGTGATGCTTTGATTTTTCTTCTTTTTAATCCAGAGTAAACCTGATGTATGTTTATCAGAAATTAATTATATATATATAATTTTCATTCTTTCAGGTTCAATATATATATTCTAAAAATAAGGATTACATCATGTTGTTAGATTTAATTAGGCCCACAATCATTGTTTTAGGTTAATAATTCTTTACTATAACTGAATATATACTAGTATATACTAATATAAATGAATATATACTAAGAACACAATATATACTTTTATAATTAAAAACAAATATAAAGGAACTTAACTATGTATAATGTAAGTGATTGTCATCTTCTTCTTATATAACCAATTTTTTATTTAATATATTTAAAAAATCAATTATATTTTTTGAATTATCATAAAATTAAGTGATTAATTCCTTTTTCTTCTTTTTAATTTTATGCTATCATTATAATCAACTTGTCAAAATATTTTAATTGATCATGAAACTAGGTAACTAATTTTTTTTCTTTTTAATTTTATTTTATCAATCATAATCAAATCACCAAAATAATATTTCATTTGAGAGGTACAGTGTAATTGAATTTTCAATAAATAAATATTAATTATTTGAGTGCTAAATATTTATAATTTTTTAATTTATATTAGATATTTGGGTAAACTTATATATATTTTAATTAATTTTTATAAATTTTAAAATTAATCATCATGTAAATTTTTAATGATCATTAATATTAGTAATCTCAAGACTTAAATTTAAAATCACATGAAAAATAAATTTTTTTATTTTAAATTTTTATCATTGTATCTAGTTGTTAAATGCCTATATTTTAATAAAATAATAAATGAATATTATGATGTTAATAAAAAAAAAAAAAAACTCAACCGTTAAATGTCACTTGAGTTGCTAACGGATTAAGGTTATAAAAGGATCGCCGAAGCTAGACCTTTTAGCAACCTTTCTCGGTCGAAGACAAATAACGTCAACCTAACTTTTGACCACTGCTTGAATAACTATGTTTGGATCTAACAAATTCTGTCTGAAACTTTGGATACAACATAGATGGTTAATTAATTTATTAGGTTTAGTTTCTTCTTCTTATTGCTGCTGTTATTTTTTTCTTGAGTCTGCAGTTTCTTACAGATCTTGCTGTTCTAAGTTGAGGTTTCTTTCCCTTTCTGGTGATTTAATGAATGCTTGGGTTGTAAAGAAAGAAAGGGCCGAAACAGCATAGCCCTGTGTTTTTTTAGATGAGTTTTACTTTATCCTGACAGGAATCAAGAAATAAATGTATTGTCATGGTTAAGAAGTTATAATCAAAATTTTATTAGTATTTAGCTTCTTCTTTTTTCTCGAATGTATATAATTACAAATTATTAATTTCTGGCTGTTAATTTTTTAATTATTATTTTGATTAAAAAAACCCTTAAACAACTCAATTTTATTTGTTTTTTTTTTTTAGAAAAAGAAAAATCAAAGCCCACTAACAACTCAGGTTTTGGATTAGATGAGGCTAGAGTAGATCTTATATCTATGCTTGAGAAGGCTTCATAGCAGTCCATGGACTGACTCGGGAGCTTGTTTAGGCTTACCAGTCAGGACTTGTACGTAATTAATTAATATTTCAATCTTCGAGAGATTTTCTAAACCTCCCACTAGATCCATTCAATACTTGACAAAATTGTAAGTAAAATACAAGATTATAAAAATAATTAAGAAAAATATTTATTTTTTAAAAAATTCGAGATTTGTCTTTAAATGATTATAAAAATAATTATTCCCATGAAATACTAAATTTTCTTTAAAATGATTAGAAAAAGAAAAACGAGCTTGTTTTTTAAATTATAAAAATTAAAATTAAAATAATTAAAAAAAATATTTATTTTTTAAAAAGCTTTACATTAGTTTTTCCAGATTAAGGCTCGTTTTCCAATTCAAACCCGAGTTATTAACCATTATCTACAATTAATATTTTTTTATTATATTCTATCATTTATTTTTTAAAGTTTCCATGTGAGGAACTTTAGACTCCTAACTTAACATTTTTGTTTAGGTCACTCATAATTAATTTTTATTATAATATTTTCGTGTGAGCTATATCACATTGTGAGTCTCCCCATCAAAATTTTCAATCATAGCAATTATGCAGCAAAAAACAATACACTAATTTTTCAATCTTCGAGAGATTTTCTTAACTTCCCACTACATCCATTCAATACTTGACAAAATTGTAAGTAAAATACAAGATTATAAAAATAATTAAAAAAATATTTATTTTAAAAAAATTCAAGATCTGTCTTTAAATGATTATAAAAATAATTATTCCCATTAAATATAATATTTTTTTTAAATGATTAAAATAAGAAAAATGAGCTTGTTTTTTAAATTATAAAAATTAAAATTAAAATAATTAAAAAAATATTTATTTTCTAAAAACACTCTATATTAGTTTTCCAAGTTAAGGCTTGTTTTCGAATTCAAACCCGAGTTATCAACCATTATCTACAACTAATATTTTTTTATTATGTTATACTCCATCATTTGTCTTTGAAACCTTTGTGCAAGGGACTTTAGACTCCTAACTTAACATTTTTGTTTAGGCATCATAATCAATTTTTATTATAATATTTTCGTGTGAGCTATATCACATTGTGAGTCTACCCATCAAAATTTTCAATCATAGCAATTGATGCAGCAAAAAACAATACACTAATTTTTGGATTTTTTTCTTCAAGAAAGAACTTTCTCGTCTCTTTTTACACAAATAAGTTATGTTTAAGATTTCTTTTAGTGATGATTATTCAATAACACATAATAAATAATTATAGAAATTTATTGAGGTATAATACTCATCATTTACTACCTCCAACCAAAATTCCTTCTCGAAGTGTAAGGAAAGAATGGATAAAAATATAAGCTTCATTTAAACAAAATATTATTAGTAATATAACAAAAGATGTTTTAACTAATAATTGCAAAGCAATAAATGCTAAAGGGACTGTAAGAGGAATCTTCTATATCTTATAAAATTTTATTAAATAATTGATTTTGGTAAATTCGCTGCCACAGGGAAACTAAATTGGCAAGAAAGATCTGATCAGATTTTGTTAAATCTCTTTATTAATAGAAAATGTAGTGTTAAGCACGCACAGAGCAGTACATATACCAGTTAATTTTTTATAACTCCAATTCAAATTAATTGATCAGCATAAAAAATTACTAGCCTTTTTAAAAATAATATAATTGCCTGGCCCGTGTGCAAAGGCATAGATCAGAAAACGCAATTAATTATAGTAAAGCAAAAATCCAAACATCAGAATTTCTATGACTTTTCCACAAGAAAAACCCTATTATGGATCCATCTTGAATTTAATTAATCTAGTTGATTAATATTTTTATTTTCAAATTATTTAATTAAAAACTTATATCAAGTTAAAGATATATCAAAATAAAAAGTTACTAATAAATTGTTGTAAAAGAATGTTAGTAGTCCATCAACTTATATTAGTTTTTTAATCTATATTTTAGATCTTTATTTTATTTTTATTTTTTGTGAAATCTCAATTCAAAATTTAATCTGGATATCTTTATAGTTGCATGTTAGCAATTTTCATTTTCTATACATATAATTATATGTTATCTAGGTTGATTTAAGATGAGATCTAGATACAGAAACTCCATAATTTAAATCATATTTTTGTAAAAAAGAATATTTGTTAACTTTTATTTAATTCATTATATATTTTATATCCATTAAATTAACTAAATCCAAACAAAAAAAGATACTTAATAAATGCATGGGATTCTATCTAATTAACGAGTAGCATGAGAACACCGACTTTTGCCCTTAAAGAAAATGCTCAAGGCCGATTTCTTACACTCTTCTCTTCTATAAATACATCAAAAATCTGTAAACAAACTTATTCTCGAAATGGCTTCAATTTCAGTAGCGTTCACTATGCTTTCAGTCCTTTTGTCTTCAGTTTCTTTGGCAACTTCTGATCCAGCTTTTGACAACTTCCTCCATTGCCTTCATAACCATATTAACCCCTCAGACCCCATCTCTGAAGCCATCTTCACGCCGGCAAGTTCTTCATTTGAATCTGTTCTACAAGCCTATATAAAAAACGGAAGGTTTTTGACACCTACAACCCCGAAACCCCTTGCTATAGTAGCTGCCGGACATGAATCCCACGTCCAAGCAACTATTATTTGTGCAAAGTTTCATGGTTTGCAAATTAGAATCCGGAGTGGTGGCCATGATTGCGAGGGCCTTTCCTATAGATCTAACACTCCGGTTGTCCTCCTCGACATGTTTAATCTTCGGTCCATCGACATTGATATTCAAAACGAGACAGCTTGGGTCCAAGCAGGAGCAACTCTTGGTGAACTTTACTATAGCATTGCTAACAAAAGCAAAGTTCATGCTTTTCCAGCAGGGGTTTGCCCTACAATCGGCGTAGGCGGTCATGTTAGTCAAGGCGGGTATGGGAATATGTTACGAAAATATGGTCTTTCTATAGACAATGTCATTGATGCACAGATAATGAATGCAAATGGCACAATTCTGAATAGAGAAACAATGGGAGAAGATCTATTCTGGGCTATTCGAGGAGGCGGCGGAGCAAGTTTCGGAGTCATTCTATCATGGAAGATCAAGTTGGTCTCGGTTCCTGAGATAGTTACTGTGATCCATGCAGACAGGTTCTTGGAGCAAGGTGCAACTAATATTGTTTATCAATGGCAACAAGTTGCTCACAATCTAGACAATGACCTTTTCATAAGGGCAATGCCACAAGTTGTGAATGGAAGCCGCCCCAATGAGAAGACTGTTAAAATCTCCTTTATCGGCTTCCTTCTTGGACAAATGGATAGACTTCTTCAATTGGTAAACGAGAGCTTTCCCCTTTTAGGGCTAAAGCAAAACGAGTGCAAGGAATTAAGTTGGATTGAATCCACAATTTTTTGGGCAGATTTTCCTAATGGAACATCCATTGATGTTTTGCTCAACAGGCCTTCAAAACCAGTGACAACTTTTTACAAAACCAAGTCTGATTATGTGAAGAAAGTGATTCCAAAGGAAGGGTTAGAATCTATTTGGAAGATGATGCTGCTTAGAGATTGGAACATGAGGATGGAATGGAATCCTTATGGTGGAAAAATGAATGAGATTTCTGAAACTGAAACTGCATTTCCACACAGATCTGGTTACCTTTTCAAGATTCAATATTCTACATCATGGGCAGATGAGGCTAGTATCGACAACCAAATTAACTGGTTAAGAGATGTGTATGCTGGTATGGAAACTTATGTGACCAAGAACCCTAGGGAGGTATTTATGAATTATAGAGATCTCGACATTGGTAGTAATCCAAGCAACCAGACAGACTTTAAGAATGCTGAAGTTTATGGGCGTAAGTTTTTCAAGAACAACTTCCAAAGGTTGACAAAGGTGAAGGCTGCAGTTGATCCAGATAATTTCTTCAAACATGAACAAAGTATTCCTCCTTATTCAGTTTAGGAAAAACAAAGGAGCACAATAAATGAATAAATTAAATACATTAATGCTACATTTAGTTAACTTTCCCATGATTGACGTCGATCTTATTCCAGTTGATAAAAGAATGTTTTGTTCAATGGAATATCCATTCATGAAGACTAGACTAGTTGGATCAGAACTCCATCAGAGGAACTCTACTACCAGACCACTCAGCAAATTAAATTATTCATTGCCTCCAAGAATTAGGCAATTATTATGCCTAATTCGTACTATTGTATTGTGCAATGCGTTTTACAGTATGTTGTAGCATGCGGTAAAAGTTGTTGTAACCATTTTTTATTTGTATGTTTTAATATATTTTAAAAAACATAATTTTTTTCTCTGAAATCTTTTCTTTACAATCCAGTAAATTTATTGTCATTTTATTAATTTTGAAAAATCAATTTAAAAATTAGTGAATGAAACGATAAGAAAAAAAAACTAAGAAATAGAGATTAAAACAAAATTAAAAAGATTATGATGGACTTGTAGTATATGGAAAGTTTTAATTTAAATATTTAAAGAATCACCGATTACAAATCTTATTAAATTTAATAAGAAAAGGAAAAAAATCCTTCCTTGACCACAAGATTCTCAATTAGTAAAGAAAAAATAAAAGATATTTTTCAATATTTTATATTAATTGAATGAATTTTTTTTATATTTAAAGGGTTCACAACACTATATATTGAGTCCCAGAAAAAAAAAAAAGAGAAAAAAAAAGTGTAAAACCTATGTTATCACTTATTAAACCCAAATCCAAGAACCTAATCTAACCTAGTATTTGAAGAGAAGTATTTTGCCTGAGAATTGATTTTTCCTTTTTTTTTTATTGTGACTTTCATCTTTCTTTTTTTCACGAGAAGATTCAGCTCTAACCTTGATTTTTTAGATTTTAAAAAGGACTAGCTCTTTTTTTTTCAGTAGGAGATTTAGCTCTAACCTTGAATTTTTAGATTTTAAAAAGGACTGGAAAAGCAAGTAACAACCATGAATCTTTCTTTTATTATTTTCAATTGAGGATTTAATAATTTGTGGTTTAAAGAATTATTTAAGGGTTTTTATGGTGTTTAATATATTGATTTGATATATGGTTATTTAAGAGGTGTAATTGATGTTTTAGGATCTTAATTTTAGTTTAAAATGAATTAATTAAGGACTAGAATTTTGATTTTTGACAACCTATAAAATTCTAAAGATTAACAATTTGAGATTCTAGAATCTCAATAAATTGATCAATCGATTGGTTTTGTTGATGTCAATTGATTGGTTAATCTTAATAAATCAACCAATTGGTTTGTGATGGCAATCAAATGATTTAATGAGTAATAAAGGTTAATCAGTTTTATTATATTCAATTAGTTTAAAATATGTTTGATATCAATTGAGTTGATTTGTATCAATTTTATAATTACATTTTGATCTCTAATATTATAGTTGTGGTCTTTTAAGTCATTTGTTATATTCATGTATATATATTTATTTCTGTGTGTGTATGGTGTGTGTGTGAGAAGGGGTGTTTCAATTCTTATACTTTAATTATATCTATGATGTATATTAAATGTTATTCTTTCATGAGGTTGGTTGAAGTCATCTTCTCTATTTTAATTTTTAGGTTCTTAACTCCTGTTAGTATATTAACTTATAGTTTAAAGTTCATGCTACTTCATTTATTAGTATGAAAAGAAAAATAGAAGAGAAAAATGAAGAACATGAGTTATATTTTCTTGTTGAATTTGATGGAGAAGACTCAATTGAATACTATATGAATATATTGTTCACAAATAGTTGTTTTCATGATTTTTCAGTTTTGTAACTTAGTTGTTTAGACTGTCTTCTTGTTTTTTATTATGATTTCCTTGGCTCTAGATTGGGTTTTTTTAAAAATAATTTTTTTATTTAAATTAATTTTTTTTATATTTTAATATTAAAAATAAATTTAAAAAATATTATTTTAATAAATTATCAAAAACAAATTAAAAAGTAATTGTTGCCTAAATATCAAAATATCTAGACAATAACAAAATCATTTTCTAAGACAATTGAGCTTTTCAAAATTAAAAGATAACAATATCAAACAAACTCATCATAAGCTTAGGAGATGCAATAAAAAAAAATCTATAATTACGAGTTTGATAAAGACCGATATAGATTAGGAGTTATTAAAGAAAAAATTTTCTTATTTTGTTTTTCATATACTTCAATTGACAAAAAAGACATCTCTAATAACGAGGTTCGATAAAGAAAAGTGATTCTATGGCCTTGGCTACATCATAATCTTTTCTTCTCTATTCAAAAAATAGCTTCATGCTTTGGTTCATTCACATTCTCCTATTCTCTCTGTGAGAGCAATCACATGGCAAATCGCATGACTAAACAAGGAGTGTTTAAAAACACTAAATTTATCGTTTGGCTCTAATTTTTGCTTGATAAATGGATCTTTTAATTCTTTAATTTTTTATTGCGGCTTTTAGGGAAACTGGATTGTGTCTTAGGCTGGTTCGGGCTCTTATAGTATTTGATGGCAAGTTGCAGGATCCTGTTTGGTGTGTGCTAATGATCTGTAGATTGCTTTGTTTTAGAAAGGAGTTGAAACATCAAGATCTTCAGAGGCAATTCGAGCTTGTCAAATCTTCTGTTGTGTGCAAATTTTTTGTCGCAGAATCTGATGTTGAGGTTTAGGGGGGTTCTTTGATAGTCTTGTTTTTGTCTGCTCAGGTTTCTCTATTTTAGTGTGGTATGCGATTCTGTTCCTTCACTTGTTAAGATGCCAAATGCTGATTTCTGGAGATGCCATTGCTGACTCCTACAAATGATATCAAATTTTATTTTCGGTTAAGAAGAGAAAAGATAGAAATAATTTGTTTTAATTAAAATCTGGATCAAGGTGGAAGTCTATTTGACAATTCAATCTGGTATGGCTTCAAATTTGCATCTTGTAACTGCTATTTTGTTATTTTTGGTTTCTTATTTTGTTGATCATTTCATTTCATAAACCTATTAAACTTGAAGTATAAGAAGATTTTTTTGTTTTTTATGTCTTCCCCACCAGATCCTGATGTCTTTTAATGCAATATTATTTCTAAAAAAAAGATGATTATATGTCTTATATGTTTGTCTTTGTACCACCTCTTTATTGAAGGAATCAAACAATTGATTAAATCTAAACAATAATTTTTTTATTATGAGGTTATAAATTATACTAAAAATGAAAAAAATTAATTTAATTATTTATAATAACAATAAATCAGATTAGTATATTTAATAATTTATTAACATAATTATTTCACAGCTCACATGGTTAATACATGGGTTAATACATGATGTTGCTAAATTACTTGGTTAATACATGATGCTGTTAAATTACAGGTTATAGCACTGGAAAATAAACAATATTTATATCATGTGATAGACAACTTATTGTTTGCTATAATTTTTTTTAAATATAAATAGTGCAGGTTGTATAAAAAATACAAGTATGCATGCTTGAGTTTTTTTTTTAATAACCTCAATATTTTTTTGTTAATGTCCTTTTGTTTTTTATTTTGGTATTTATTATTATTATTATTTTAAATTTTATTTTTTAATATTAAATTTTTTAAAATTTTATTATTCAGTATTGGACTAATTATAAGTCAATTCTTGTATTTTTTTTATTATATAATAATAAAAAAATCAATGCAGTTGAGTTTATAATAAATATTTTTTTAATTAGAATAAACTTACATTTTTTTTATCTTTTATATGTTTCGCAGACCCACCCAATTAATAAATTTATATTAAACTAACTTAAAATTTAAATTAAATAAAAAATATAAATTAAATAAAAAATCAGGTTTGAATTTTTTGAGTTTGAATCATTATAACATAGAAGATAATTCAAAAATATTCTTAATAATATATATATATATATATATATATATATATATATTCTTTTTTTTTTAATGAAAGTCACATCAACAACGTGATAAATGAACTAGTAATTCTCTACATTGTTTGGTTTTTCTTCTTGTATGAAATTATGAAATGGTCGGTGACTGGCCTAGATGTAGCACCCCTCTTTTGGGCTTAAATTGATTGTGTCATCAGTGGATTCAATAATGGGCCTAATACTTGTCCAGCCCATCACCATATCTTTACGTGAACCCTAATCTAGAGCCTGATGGGTCATCAATCCCAGGCTTCTCAAATAAAAGGTATTTTGAAAAAATAAAAACTAAAAAATAAACATTCCTAGAAATGCACATCTGCATGGAAAAAAAATTATATGATAATAATAAATAAAAACAAGGAAGATGACTGGCCTAGATGACTGGCCTAGATGTAGCACCCCTCTTTGAAGTGAAGAAAGGAGCACCATTTCGCTTGCCTGAAAATCTCATCCACCAGAGTCGCCTCTGATGTGATGTCCATCAATATATATATATATATATATATATATATATATATATATATATATATATATAGGAATTAGTTTCTTTGTTCTATATAATTAGTAAAGGCTAGGAATATCACTATAACATAAATTAACAATTAAATATTTGATGTATTTAATTATCATGATTAATTCATATTCAAATATATTTATTTTATTTTATTTTAAACACAATCCAATCCAATAATAAATGAAACCTAATAAATACATTCAAATAATACTTAAGGGATATTCTAAAAAATTAATCATGCTAATTAAATACATCAAATAATTGTTATTTTAAATTATAATGTTTTAAGTGTTTATAATAAATAAATAAATAAATAAAACACACGAGTTAATTAAAAACATTAAATGACTCTTAACAAGCAACCTAAGGACACTCATTAGTCAAGCTTTTTTTTTTTCTCTTCTATAAATATGATTTGTTATTACTTTTTTTTTTCTTTTTTCATAGCTATAAGTCATATATAAATATATCATGAAATCCCATCAAAATGGATGAAAATATATTTTATTTTCTTGAAGAATTGGGGGTATTAATATTCTATTTTTTTAATAAAAAACCTTAAATCATAAAAAATTAGAACTTTTAATTTTAAAAAATATTTTAAAGTCCTATTAGTTTCTAGCCTATTTAAATTTATATACCATTCATCAAATCCTTGCTTGGGGAAGCTGGCCAGGAAGAATCATGGTTGGATCACACATCTAGTGATTATAATTACAGGGTGGTTTTTGAGTTATGTGCTTAGTTATAAAGATGAATATATAGTTATATAACTTCACTCGAAATCAACTTGGTAAGAATTAACTTTAATTATTATTTTTTAAATAATTTAAATAATATTATTTTAATAAATAAATTAAAAATTGAGTTTTGATTAGGTTAATAAATCAACCCTAGTTTTAACTGAGTTAATTAAAAAAAAATTAACTTGAAATGATCATGTCCCAGGTTAACTGATAATGCTTACGGTCTTGAAAGAATTCAAGAAATATTAAGAAAAATAAATTCAATGTAGTGTTGCTTTATATATATATATATATATATATATATATATATATATATGAATATTTTGAAGAATAATGCTAATATTTCCGAAATTTTCTTCCCAAATTCACTTCTTGTAAAACTTCACAATTATTAGAATTATGCGATTTATTACCCAAATTCACTTATATATACATAAAATTCTTATTTAATGCATAAACATTTTCGGTAACTTGAAGTGGCTCAAAATATTGATAAATATAGACAAGATTAGCATCAATTACCCTATTTTGTAGTTGCTTGCACAGTTCAAAATATATTTTCCATTTTTTAGTATCAAGAGATTTTATAATCTTACAAACAATTCTAATAGAAACTAATTAATTCTCCTCTTGGTGTTTAATTTATATAATTTTCTTTTGTATTTATGAAAAGTAATTCTAAATATTAAGAAAAGATGAAAAAGTAAAAATACATATGAATAGTTGGATTAAGCAGAGCTTTATATATATATAGCATTAAAAAGAATAGTTTTCTTTTTTGTTTTTCCAATGAAGCCTTAACACCTTTTTTTCACCCTATAAATACACCTACAATTACTCATATCTTGTGCTAAAATCTTAGACCAACAGAAAATGAAGAGTCCTTTTGTGTTCTTTTCACTTCTGATGATTTCAGTTTCATTGCCAAACTCGATTGCACTTCCAGACAGCTTTCTGCAATGTCTTACAGAAAATTCTCAGCCTACAAATCCCATTTCTGATGCTATCCATACTCCTGACAATCCTTTATTCACAACAGTTTTGCAGTCTTATGCCAGAAACCTAAGGTTCCTGACGCTTTCAACACCAAAACCCCTTGCTATCATAGCCGCGAAGCACGAATCCCATGTCCAAGCAACCATTATTTGTTCTAAAAAACTTGGCGTGCAGATGAGAATTCGGAGTGGCGGTCACGATTATGATGGACTTTCGTATGTTTCTGATGTCCCTTTTATTATTCTTGATATGTTCAATCTTCGATCGATCAATATTGATATTGAAGATGAAAGTGCTTGGGTTCAGGCTGGAGCGACTCTTGGGGAAGTTTATTATAGAATTGCAGAGAAAAGCGTTGTCCATGGATTTCCTGCAGGTGTCTGTCCTACACTAGGCGTTGGGGGACACTTTTCAGGTGGTGGATATGGCAATATGATGAGAAAATATGGCCTGTCAGTGGACAATATAGTTGATGCACAAATAATAGATGTCAGGGGCAGGATTCTTGATAGAAAATCTATGGGAGAAGATCTCTTTTGGGCCATTAGAGGAGGAGGTGCAGCAAGCTTTGGAGTCATCCTTTCCTGGAAAATCAAATTGGTTCCAGTCCCGGAAATTGTCACGGTTTTTAGTGTTGACAGAACTCTGGAAGAGGGTGTTAGTGACCTCGCTTGGAAGTGGCAACAGATTGCAGCTGATAAACTAGATAATGATATCTTCATAAGATTGATGCTACAGCCTGTAAATGGAACTCAAGAAGGGAAGAAAACTATACAGGCATCCTTCGTTGCCATGTTTCTTGGCCGAGCAGAAAGACTCCTTTCGGTGATGAATGAAAGCTTTCCTGAATTAGGCTTACAGGCGAAGGACTGCGCTGAAATGAGATGGATCGAATCTGTCCTGTTTTGGGTCGGCATGCCTAATGGAACTCCTATTGAAGTTTTACTTGACAGGATTCCAAAGGGTGTGAACTATCTGAAACGGAAATCAGACTATGTTAAAGAACCTATTTCAAAGGAAGGTTTGGAATCCATTTGGAAGGTTATGGCTGAGGTTGGAGAAGTGGCAATGCTCTGGAATCCTTATGGCGGAAAAATGAGTGAGATTTCGGAGGCGGAAACTGCATTCCCGCATAGAGCCGGAAACATATTCAAGATCCAATATTCTGTGAATTGGAAGCAAGAAGGGATTGCCACCACCAACCATTATGTCAATTTGTCAAGAACTCTCTTTGAAGCCATGACTCCTTATGTCTCAAAGAACCCGAGGGAAGCATTCCTCAACTACCGTGATATCGACATTGGTAGCATTGGCAGCCAAGGAAATGGGACATTCCAGGAAGCAAGTGTTTATGGGCATAAGTACTTCAAGGATAACTTTGACAGATTAGTGCAAATTAAGACAAGGGTTGATCCTGATAACTTTTTCGGGTATGAACAAAGTATTCCAATTCAATCATCATCTTACAGTAAGATCCTATGAAGATTGTAGGGATTTATTAAGAAGTAGTTCATCTCCTGCTTGTCTAAGTATGCTCAGTTTCAGGACAGAAATTGGAAGTCTTATACTCAGGAAAGAAAAAATAAAGATGTTAGTTTTTTAAAATGATTTTTCTAATTATGGTTTGATGGAATTTGTTGTATACTATGTTGAAGAATAATTAATTTGAACTTCAAGAAAAAAAAAAATCTTCGGTTTCAATTTCAATTTTATTATTTTCTACTAATCAAGAACAGCTTATGTGACTTGAGAAGAAAATTATGGCTTCTTGATTTAAGAAGAAATTAAAGCAAGAAGTGCATTTTACTCAAAAGCACAATTTTTTGTGTGCAAGAAATGGTTTGGTTTAATATTTCAATAAAACTATTAAACATTGAATATAATACAAATTATATAAAAATATTTAATTAAAATAAAATTCAATAAATTTTAAAAAATATTTTATATATTTTTAAATAACATTGATTATAAATCCTTGTAAGCAGAATGAAATTTGAAAAAAAAATCTTAATTTATGAATCAATGATTATGGTATTGACAATAAATATATTTTGACAGAGATAATAATACCATTAAAAAATTAATTATTAAAATGTTAAGTTAAGTTACTTATGACTTTTAAAATATTAGAAGGATCATGACAAGTTGCTAAATATTATATTTAATTTTTAAATATAAATCAATCAATTATTGAATTGATAATAAATTTATTTATTTAATTATATTTTATTTAGTATTACAATTTATATTTGAACTAATTTATTAGAGAGCCTAATGAATTATAAATATAAAAAGCATTAGTAAGATATTTATTAAACAAATATAACTTAATTATAAATAAATTTTAGAAATTAAGAATTAGAATATAATTTATACATAAAATTACAATTCTAGATTTAGAAAAATCAAATAGCCATTTATTGAATAAATTTATAAAATTATCTTAAAATAATGTATGTGATATTATTATTATAAAAAATGATATTTTATTATTTTTAAATTTTTTAAATTTTTTTATAAATAAAATATTACACCTTTTATTTTATAAGTAGCATATACAAAACACCTGAAAAACACTAAATAAAAAAGATATCACTAACAACTATACCAATTCCTCTCTAATTAATCCCTCTTTTAAAGGATATAATAGATTTTTTATTAATAAATTGTATGAATCACCGTTAAAGATTGTATTTAGACAACATATAATTTATAATAATCTAATTTTAAAATAATTATTTAAAGTGTAAAATAATTTGTGATTTTGGAGTAATGTTTTTATAAATACTAATCAACTCTAACTCTGTAGCGGGTGCGAAGCTGTATTCTCACGTCGAAAATTGGTAACAGCACGTTTCTGCCATGTCCAGTCTGTGAAGGTATTTCTGGTCATGTTCTTTAACTCTTTCTGGTGGATTGTGCAAGTGTGAAAGGTCCGTTTGGAAAGGTTTTTGCTTTTAGTTGTAGTTTTTTGTTGGAGTGCATGATAGTTGTCGTTGTTAAGGTTGTAAGAAATTGTTAGGGTTAATTTGGTTTCTTTATTTTACAGTAATATATTTGCTTGGATCAGTTTAATTATTTAGCAATAGAGAATTAATTTTCTCGTTGAATATATTTTTTAAATTAATAAGTTGTGTTTAAATTAATTTTAATATTTTTTTTATGAATATCAACTTTAAAATATGAAGATGCTAGATGACAAAGGGCCGGATAATATTTATATTATTAGAATATCTTTATATTGTAACATACTCAAAATCTTTACACACACACTTTCTAAAACAATTCTTCTTTTTTATATAAATTCTATCTTTTACTTTCTAAATTGTTTTAGGAAGTTTTTTTAGATTTCTACCAATTTTTATAAAGAAAAAGATTCAAAATATTTTTTGAAAACCTAAACACCATTTTCCTTTCTTGATAAAAAGGAAAATTTTAACAGAACCCATCCTATGCTTTTCATATCTCTTGTAATAATGCACTCACTCTGTAGAAACAACACCTCACACCCTCTGAAAAAAGGGCAATTTAGTGCCGAATTTATATTTCCTGTCTTCTTCTTCGTCTTCTTTCTTATATTTTTTAAAACACTTGGTAATTTCAGTAATTCACCACTGGGTTTCGAAGGCAGAATAAATCACTCCCACGATTAGTCATGCCTACACAAATTCACGCAATGAAACTCCGTTTCTTTTAATGAAAGATTCATTAAGTTGTGTTTTCCTTTAAGTTAGATAGTTGCTTTAATTAGTTTTTCTTAATTAATAATAATTAAAGCATCCCATCCCTTGATGCTGCTTGGAAGAATAGCTAGGACTGTAGTGTGGATACTGACTTTTATGTGATAGGGTCCTACGTGCTGCCTTGAAATTAATTAGTCTACAATGTATTAGAAAATGGCTATTAATTAGCATGCATGATACCAATTTAATGAAAAACATAAATACTTGCGTGGTTTAACCAATAACCTGCTTCGTGAACGAAAATAGCATCCACATTCTACTATAGTTAAAAAAAAAAACACAGAAAAAAGAGAGAATATTATGCATTGTCATGGCGACAATGCATCTTGTCCTGACGGTGGATGCATGTGATTTCTTGGTGACTATGATATCAACTCAGGTCATGGCTTCAATTCAGGAGCTAATTCAGTATGAAGCTCTCGGGTCAGAAATTAAATATGTTAATTTAAATTAAAAAAATAAAAATTATTTTATTTAAAAAAATCAGGTTTTTATACTAACCTCGTCCAAGCTAAATCTAAGATAAGTTAGCTTTGGAACCAAGGGAAACAAAAGCTGAAAATGTATATTCATTTTTAATTTTAGTAGTTAATGAATTAGGCGATTTATACTTAGTGATAAGGTATTAGAACGTTTCAATTTCAGTTTCTAGCTATGTTTTGAATATAAATGCCATTTTCTTTCAACTCTAAAAAAACAATAATAACAAAACTTATAAAGGGAAACATTTTTTTTATTAGTACTCAAATATATTTTTATAAACTTATAACAAAGATGAAATTTATATATTTTTATAAATGAGATCAAAGGACGTATGTAATTGGAATTCAAACATTCAACCATGAAATTAACGATCTTTATCATTCAACCATTTTTTTCTGGAGGACTAATAGTAGCAGTATTGATTGTGGACCTTGTGTTACACTGCAAGTTTTTTTTTTTTTTTTGCATAAAAAGGAATGTTTGGTGTCATAAATATGTTTTAAAATAAGAAGAAAAATTCACAACTTAAATTATAAATCCAATTAAATTAAATATTAAAATGATTATATTTATGTTGGAAAAAAGAGAATGACAGCAGATTGATTAAATTTTTTATTAAAAAACAATCATGATAACTTAAAAAAAAATATTTTTCCTACGAAGAAAAAAGATATAGCTTAATTTTCATTCCATTAAATAAAAAAATATGAAATTGGATAAGAAAATAACAAATAAATTGGTTCAATTCAACCTATATTAACATGGCAAACATGTAACCTAGATAATAAAAATCGAATTAATCCAAGTTAACCCATCAAATTTGATGTTCAATTTATAAGACCGAGATAACTCGATAGAAAATAAAATAAAATAAATCTCAAAGTGTTTTTTTAAAACAATTATTGTCAAATGATGAAAACTAAAAAAAATACATAAAAAATATATTAAGCTTTTTAAATTCGTGACCCGGATCATTAGAATAAAAACGCCTCATCTTAGAAAAACCAAATAGCTTAATTCCCAATCAATCAAATATTGAATGATAAAATTTAAAAAAAAATCTTAATTACACAAAAGAATCCAAAACAAAACAAAAAAGCAATTAAAAAAATGAAGATTAAAAAAATTGATTTTTAATGAAAAGATAAAATTAAAAAGAAAAATAAACAAAAAAAATAAACAAAAAAAATAAAAAAAGAATAAGGATCAAAATTAAAATAAAAAATCAAAGCAAATTTTTTATTAATGAGTAAAATTAAAAATAAATATTAATTTAATAAAAAAATCTTAAAAAACAATAAAAAATAAAAATATAATTAAAAACAAGTTAAAATTTTACAAATAATTAGAAATAAAATTAAAAATAAAAAGAATATAAATAAAAATTGAAATCTCAAACCATCAATAGACAACTTTGAAATTCTACATGGCAACTTGATTTTATCAAGGAGAAGAGAGAATAATAGGGGACAAAAAAGTTGACGAAGATGAACCACACCAATAACACCACCTTGACCAGACATGTCATTTCATAAGAAAGAAAACTTGGCAGCACATTTAATGACATGAAGAAAGATAGTTTCTGGTAGACAAGAGACGTTGCATATATTGTTTGCAGGGTATAGGCACTTCCTACTTGATAACCAATCATTTTTTAATTATTTTTTTATCTATTTTAATACTAAGTTGCCTCTTATCCACTTTATTATAATGAAAAAATCAATTTGAAGAAGTAAAAACTTTTCTAGATGTTAGTTTTAATTTTCTTTTTTTAAGGGTAGTTTGATAGTTTTGCTGCAATTTTAAAATAAAAAATATTTTTTTTTACTTTCAAACTATATAATATTGATTAATAAGTTTTTTTGCAAAGATCAAGTTATTATTATGAAATAAACTTGAGGTTTTAGCCTGGTTTTAAATTATAAAAACTCGAGCTTGTAATTAGCAACTTACATAACTTGCCGGTTAACCTAAAATCTAGGTTTTTTTTATCATTTTTTATGTATTTTTTAATAAATTTTAAAAATATAAAATTAATTTATGAATACTTAGTTTTATATATGTTTTTATATATATATATAATCTACATTCATATTAATTATTTTTAAAAATTTTCATGCGAAATACTATACTACACTTCTCTTTTTTTTTAATAACATACATTCATATTCATATAAATTATTTTTTCATTTTTTAATATAGAAAAATTATATTACATTTAATGTCTCATAATTTTTTATAGCTATACTGGTATTGGAGATGCCGACTTTTACTTAGCAGAACGAAACTCCTTGCCGTGTGCTCTATGTCTTCGAATGGATAGTTGACAAAATAGAAAAACGAAACCGACGGAAGGAGACTGTATAGTGCTAGATAGCCATACAAGAGCCCGTGCTTGATAGCCAACAACCCTCATCCTCATGAAAAAGTCAATAAAAATGAAAAGCACCACTCATATATATATATATATATATATATATATGTATATATATAGAGAGAGAGAGAGAGAGAGGGAGGGAGAGAGTATAGACCTATGGGATATTCTAATAGTGAGTAAAACAAATATATAATTGAATTAATCTACACCAACTTTATATTGTTCTTTAATTATAAGTAAATTTTTTATATATTTTTCGTACTAACACTCGGGTCAAAGATTTTGTTCTAATCTCCAAAATATTTTATTAATAATATTATATATAGTAAATGAGTTGTACATAATACTATGGATGCATTCGTGGTCTTATCATTAACCGCCCTTTAAAAAATCGTACCAATAACGTGGACTCGGGACCGGAAGGCTTGGAGGCTCTCAAAAGAACTAAAAACAAAGAGAAAGGGTTAAAAACTTCAAGCAGATCAATCATTTTTAGTAGTGTTAGTATGGCATCGCGCTGGTTTTTGTTTTTTTAAGTGTTTTTGTATAAAAAATATTAAATTGATAATTTCTAAATGATTTTTTAAGGTTTTAATATTATAATATATATATATATATATATATATATTATTTTCATCTATTTTCAATTTAAAAACACTTAAAAAAAACACAATTCTCTTAATTCAACAGGTTCAACGGTGCCCACTTATGGCTATATAAATAGATACAATAAATCAGACAAATAGTTTTTTTTTAATATAAAAATAAGTATTACATTAAAATGAAATTACTGAAAACCAGGCACTGAATAGTTCTCATAACAACATGATTTTCTGTATATTTTTTTGAGGAAGAACACGATTTTTTTAGGAGTTTAAGAATTCAAATTTGAAGTTAGCAAATAGTATAGAATATTGTTTTTTTGTTATGCTCTGTTTTCTTTTCCTTGAATATTTCCAAGTCAACCCTTGGCATGCTCGATACAAGAAGTTAACCCTTTAGCCAAATGATTTGAATACATCGATCATTCTCTTCTCGAATATCAAGTATAAGATCTTTCCCTCCTTGTTTTCCTAATCTCATCTTCAATTAAAACACTTTCCCTCGTCGATTTTTTTAATCCATTCCTTGTTTTAATTTTCCAGTTTCTCACTTCTTTATCTTTATTTCGAGAAAAATCAATTCAAATATTCAACCATATGTTATATACTCAATAATATATATTTAAAATACAGCTTAATTAGTTAAGTTTTAAATTTATTTTTTAATTATTACAAGTTTAAGTCATTCTAGCATCATTGAAGATTTATATAATTATTAATTTTAAAATTTATAAAATTAATTCAACTAAACCTAAATACCTTGCATATATATTTCAAAATATTACAATATTGTCATAAAACAGGCATTAGTGTCATTAGTGTCACGTCATTGCATTTCCCAGCTATTTATATACTCAAACGAAGAATTTTATAGTGGATAAAGGGTAATGTATGATATTTTAAAACTAATGTTCCAAGAAATTTTTTTTTTTTTTAAATGCGAAAACACAGTTTTAAAATTATCCAATATATTAATATATGAGTTAAAATGAAGGTTTTTCTTAACGATTACAAAAAACAAAATACTTGTTTACCTTATATACAAGGGTCAACAGTCGGTGCACAAGATGCAATAAAATTCGGCTGCTTGCCAACATGCCCTTTGTAAAGTATTGTATAAATGATTTCGCGCTAGATTAGAACAATCCAAGCAGTGCTGACTTGCCAAACAGCACCACATGATTCCCATTCTCTCCACTGAGTTTTCCATTTTGAATTTTCTCTTAAAAAGACGTTAATCCTTTCCGAGCAATGAAGAAGACTACATTTATTTTCCTATAAATACTTTCTCTTTGCTCAACCAAAACCCACACAAAGAGAATCATTCTGTTAATCTCACAATGGCAGAACCAACCCTTTTAGCCTTTCTTTTACTTCTTCTTGTCTTCAATGTACCGTCCGGTTCTTTCTCTGCCAAAACTAATGATGAATCAGTGTATGAATCTTTCCTTCAGTGCCTAGAAAAAAATACAAATCCCCAAGACAAAATCTCAAACCTTGTTTACTCACAATCCAACACAGCTTACAATTCAGTTTTAAGAGCTTACATAAGAAATGCACGCTACAATACTTCAGCAACACCGAAACCACTTGTCATTGTAACTCCAACTCAAATATCCCATGTTCAAGCCACAGTTATTTGCACCAAAAAAGTTGGCTACCAGCTCAAAATCAGAAGTGGTGGACATGATTATGATGGGATTTCTTACATTTCTGACACACCCTTTTTCATTCTCGACATGTTTAACCTAAGGTCCATCGAAGTGGATATCAAGGATGAGTCTGCTTCTGTTCAGGCAGGTGCTACTCTTGGTGAACTCTACTATAAAATCTGGGAAAGCAGCAAGGTTCATGGTTTTCCTGCTGGGGTTTGTCCTACAGTTGGTGTCGGTGGGCATTTAAGTGGTGGGGGTTATGGCAATATGTTGAGGAAATATGGGTTGTCTGTTGATAATGTGTTGGATGCACAGATTGTTGATGTTAATGGGAAACTTCTTGATAGGAAAGCAATGGGGGAGGATCTTTTCTGGGCGATTTGTGGAGGAGGAGGTGGAAGTTTTGGGGTTATAATTTCTTACAAGATCAAGCTTGTTCCGGTTCCTGAGACAGTTACTGTTTTCAGAGTTGAAAGAACACTCGATCAGAATGCTACTGATGTTGTTTACAAGTGGCAATTAGTTGCTCCAACAATAAGCAAAGATCTTTTCATGAGGATGCTTTTGCAGTCTGTGACAAGGAAAGGTAAACAGACTATTAGAGCATCAATTGTGACATTGTATTTAGGGGATTCTGATAGTCTCGTGGCTTTACTGGGAAAAGAATTTCCTGAGTTGGGATTGAAGAAGGAGAACTGTAACGAAACAAGCTGGATTCAGTCTGTGTTATGGTGGGCTAATTTTGATCTCGGAACATCACCAGATGTTCTTCTTGACAGGAATCCTAATGATGCCAATTTCTTGAAGAGGAAATCAGATTATGTTCAGAAACCAATTCCAAAAGATGGGTTAGAATGGTTGTGGAAAAAGATGATTGACATAGGCAAGACTGGTTTGGTCTTCAATCCTTATGGTGGTAGAATGAGTGAAATTCCTGCCTCGGCAACGCCATTCCCTCACAGGGCAGGCAATTTGTATAAGATCCAGTATTCAATGAACTGGAAAGAAGCTGGAAAGGAAGCAGACAAGAAATTCATGACTCAAATAAGGAGGCTTCACAGTTACATGACCTCATTTGTTTCCAAGAATCCAAGGAGTGCATTTTTGAACTACAGGGATCTTGACATTGGTGTTATGGTGCCTGATAAAGATAGTTTTGAGCAGGGTAGTGTTTATGGCTACAAGTATTTCAATGACAATTTTGATAGGTTGGTGAAGGTAAAGACTGCAGTGGATCCAGAAAATTTCTTCAGGAATGAACAGAGCATCCCTACCCTACCAAGAAAGGCATAGAAGATTTCAGTAGTGATTAACCGATCGGTTAGGTAAATGGTTTGTAATGGAAATAATTTATAGCTCCTTTATTTTAATTTAAAGGCTACATCATTGCTTTTTGATGGAATTATGCCCTTGTATCATTATTTTTCTTTTCTTTTTATTCCTATAATTTATAAAATAAATGTTCTGGGCTCCCTTTAGAGTAATGTAAATCTTGTGATCATTGCTTCACATAGTTGCGTGCTTGAAGGATGAAAATTGAGAAATCCCTTGGTACCAAAGTGTTTGATTTTTCTTCGGTTGCTATCTCATGAATGAATGGTACTTGTTTTGCGATATAGCAACTTCATCTACGACCACAAAACACAGAAGATGAGAGAAGGTGCAATAACTAACGCCAGAAATTTTCAAAGTCATGCCCCACCCTTCTCCCTTTTCACATGAGGGATGTGAAGGGAAGAGGAAACGAAGCTTATCACTTATCATTCATGTATGGAAGATTGAGGCTCTTGACATTCTGATTCTGATTAGAAAACTGTCGACTGCTTAAACCCCATGATTCTTGCCATGGTTTCAAGGAAGGAACATGTGCTAGCTTTCTGTTCAATTCCGTACAAAAGCATTCCATACGTTCTCGTGCAAGAATTTGTCTTCGGTCAAACACATATGACAAGTCTCCGGTCTCCACATGGCTGACTAGGATAATACTCAAAAAACAATTGCTTGTGTCCACCTCCTTCAGATTCCTTTTACATCTCTTCACTTGTACAAAATTATTATTTAGGACGGTGATTATTTTTAAGGTTTTTTTTTTGTTAAAATTTAGATAATGGATTGGTTGAGTTAATCTTAGATTAATTTTAAAAATATATTATTTTTTTTAAAAAATAAGAATTTTAATGGAGTCAATAGAATAGAAACCTAACCTGTTGAGTTGATGAAATTAACTTAGAATTGATATTGATTACGGGTAAATAAAATAATATCATATGCTTTATGTTTGACATTGGTACTTTCCAATTCGTGATATATACAGCATCACATGGCCATTACAATTATTGCCCTTTCAACTTTTCCTTCACAGATTTTTCACGATGATATTATCCTTCTTCATCAGTGTTGTGTGCCCTGCCCCAGTTGCATCAACTGGCTTTGTAACTACCACATGCGGCTTGTATTGATGTCGAATATAATAGACCTCGGCCATAACTCATGAATCAAACAAGGGGGTGTCCTCCTGGTGTCGAGATAAATACATGGCCACGTAGTCAAGCAAAGGCAAAATGCATCACCTCCTCATGCTCATTCTCTTCCTCCTGGTAGCTACCTTTGTTGGTTTATTGCAGGAATAGACTGAGTTTAGAATGCAGGACTCGGGGGTGACAATGAGTTCAGAATGTCTCTGGTTTTGGGCATAATGAAAATGTCAACGCTCATTCCAGCCATGCAATCTGAAAAAGAAATAAATATAGTGGTATAGCTAGTCTAGCAGTTTTCTTTTTCTTTTTTCTTATCTAGCTTGATGATACCAGAAGGTTTGAAGATCCTGAATATAAAAATCATCAGTTATCACTAATAAGACGAGAATGAGAGAGATATCATGGTTATAAAATTTGATTTATTTCATAAATGGTTCGGGATTAATTAAAATAATATTATTTTAAAAAAATTTAAAAATATTGAAACAATTATTGTTTTTAAATTTATTAAAAGTTAAACTATGTTTCATTTTTTTTTATTAGATTTAGGTTGATGGGATTAATTTTCTATCTAGTCCAACATAAAGCATAACCTAAACCGAGATGGATCATCGAATAAACCTCCTTTCACTTAAATGAGTTTTACAACAAGGAGAGAAACTCCAGCCATTACATATTCCCACCAATGTGATCAGTAGCCCATCATATCAGTTTGGCAATATTTTGGGAGCCCGAATCATATTTGAGTGCTATGAATTTCATCCTCCAAGTTTTCATGCATTGACTGGGCTTTGACTGAGGGAACATGGCAGAAGTTGCCATGGGTTCTAACTGAATATACTATGCGAACCAGTAGAAGAGTTCTTCTGTAAGGTCAAAAACCAGAGCCCATCTACAATTTGGTAGGTTTCCCAAAACGCTTGAATCTCGATTTAAATTATGGATGCCCAGTCGCTAGCTTTTGGTCATGTAATTATACTATAAACAATGCTAATCATTAAAAAAAAAAAAACATGATAAGAAATACAAGATTTACATAAACTATTGGATAATGATATCAAGGATTCACTCTAAGTCACATTAATTTAATCATTCACATGTATTTTTCTTGGAATTTGTTCTTATTATATTTTCTTAATGCTTAATATTACTTTTGTTTAAATTAATAGAAGAATTCACAGAATTTGAATACTGTAGAAATAGCAATCAAAAGCAATTGATGAACAACAATTAAATTGAAAAATTAAAATTCTTTCCATAAAACCAATGAACTAACCACTCCTACATCATTCAATTCTCAGATTCATAGAAAGTTTAGTGGGTTTTAGAAGAGAGGGTTCGATTTTACCAAGTGTAGGGTTTAGGTTTGGGTTAAAATTGAAAGCCTAACACTTGGAATTAAACTGTGATGACCGAGTGTTAGGCTGGTCGACCAAATATTGCGGTTTTTTTTTTTTTTTTTTTGTTACGGCTTCGGAGTTCACTATCTGCTTCTTCTTCCATATTTTCCAGTCATAATTCTCAATGATTCTATGAAACGCTCCTCTTTCTCCTTACGAATTATGGCAAGATTTCCCCGTACAAGGCGAGAATAAGCCAACGAAGTGAACACCTAGCCAATTAATACAACTGGGTTGAATTTACGAAATGACTTGCACAAATCCACTTCCTCCCGTTGCTTCCTTGCATAAATCTTCGAATCCAAAACCTCTCATCTAAATTGTTACATTGATATAAATCTCTACTAATACAAAAACCTAGGCTGAGAGAACCTCGTGATTTTGTAGTGCAAATTAAAGGGTTGAACTTTGTAAATTGCTTTAGTCCGATATCGAGTCTTTGAATTCAGAATTATTTTTCATTAATCGATGTATTAGGATTGCACACATAAAATCAAAGAACGGTAACACCTACAAAACAAAGTCTCGTGCCTTAAACATGCCAACTTGTATAAAGAGAGGGTGTATAAAACAAAGTTCCATATCTTAAACACACTAGCTTTTATAGAGAGCGGTGTACGAGGAAAACCCAATTTATTATTGAGGATAATACCCCTCAATATAATAGCTAGTGGCTGCATTATTGATCGCATCATGATGCTTTGCGCCTTGTTAGCCCAACTATGGCATAGGGATCTCGGGCTTACCCTAATAGAGATAAGCTGAGTGCCAGTTGAGCTAGCTAGACCACCTAGGAAATCGGTCCAGTTGGGCTTGTCATTGGTGCGTTTAGTTTGTATCGAGAAAGGGAAAGCTAAGCCTAGGCCTGTCAGCAAGAAACCTTGGTTTGTTGGTGGTGCCTAAAATGCGAAGCTGGATTGGCAAAAGACAAAAAGACTGAAGAAAATGCAGAACTTGTAATATTTTTCAATGCAAGGCAATCAATTTAAAAATTTAAATTAATTTATAAAATATAATTTATATTATTTTTAAATTTAATTTTTTAAGTAAAATTTTTTAAGCTTTAAATTTACACATATTTATATTAATTTATATTTTATTTTTACTAAATAAATAAAAATAATAAAATTTAAATTTGTTATGATATGATTAGTAAGACTCTAATATCATGTTGAAGAAATAATTTTATTTTAAATTTAAAATTTAAAATTATTAAATAAAATTTAAAATATAATTTATATTATTTTTTAATAAAATATTATGCAGCTAGCTTTGGATATTCTTTGCAGTCGACTCACCAGCACCCAATTCAAAATTCTGACTGGAATCCACTAACCCAATCGGTGTAAGAGTGTCAACCAAGAAAGAGAAAAAATTGGAACTTTGGATAGGCCATGGCTTTTCTTGAGGCTGACCAGAGCTCAGGACTCGTGCCTGGAATTTATACTGGTCTGAACTCAATTACCAAGGAATCTCTATAGCACAAAAGCTGGAAATAAGGTCCCCCATTTAAGTGATTTTTCCCAATAATAAGGGATATATTCAGATTTTTTTAATCCATGTATTCATTTTTTTTCTTTAGAATTAACATTGGTTGTCATATAATCAATTTATAAGTTGCTGTCACAGATTCTGTGGCTGCATAAGGACTTGTGCTTCAGGACATTAGAATCTCTTTCACCACTGTTGCAGCCAATTTTATACGATTCCTCTAAAATCGATCATATCTGGAATCCTATAACAACTGACTTATTTGCTGGTGCATTCAAGAAAATTTAGTGTAATATATTCGAATGTACTTTGATCTTTACATTCTTTATAAGAAACGGGAGCCAACATTGGTTACTGGTTATAAATATGCAACATCTTACCTGCTGTTAAATCTCAAGCTGAAGGAAAGAATGGAAAGGACAATCTTCAATATGCGTTTTTTACTGCTTATATTTCTAGCCCCATCAGTTTGGCCTGCAAGTTCAAGTTCAGCTCATGAGAAGTTTTGGCAATGTTTTTCATCTCGTATACAGCCTTCCAATCCAGTTTCAGAAGTTATCCTCACCAAAAATAGCTCCGATTACTCGTCTGTTCTCCGGTCATCCATACGAAACTACAGATTCTTGAACACTTCAATTGTGAAACCTCAATTTATCATCACTCCATTTGATGAGTCTCACGTTCAAGCAGCCATTGTTTGTGCCAAGGAATATGGCATGCAAATAAGAGTCCGAAGTGGAGGTCACGACTACGAGGGCCTGTCTTTTGAGTCTTATCAAGAATTTGTACTTGTTGATCTAGCTAAACTTAGCTCCATCATTGTTGACATCGAAAACGAGACGGCATGGGTTGGGGCCGGTGCAAGCATAGGAGAGTTATATTACAAAATTGCAGACAAAAGCGAGGTCCATGGCTTCCCTGCAGGCAGTTGTCCTACTGTAGGAGTTGGGGGACACTTTAGCGGAGGTGGATTCGGTACCATATTCAGAAAGTATGGCTTAGCAGCAGATAATGTTATTGATGCTCAGATGGTTGATGCCAATGGAAGAATTCTCGATCGAGAATCAATGGGAGAAGATCTTTTTTGGGCCATTCGAGGAGGGGGGGCGGCTAGCTTTGGAGTAATTTTCTCATGGAAAGTTAGACTGGTTCCGGTCCCTCCAACTGTTACTGTTTTTAATATCAAAAGGACCTTGGAGCAAGGTGCAAGCAATCTTCTTCAGAAGTGGCAAAGCATTGGAGATAAGTTCCATGAAGACCTTTTCCTCCATGCTGCCATAGAAGTTGCTACCTCTAGCCCCAATGGCAACAAGACCATTCGAGTTTCCTTTGTGTCGTTGTTTCTGGGAAGGGCTGAAGAACTTCTACCAGTGATGCAAGATAGCTTTCCTGAGTTGGGCTTAGTGAGTGAAAACTGCAGCGAAATGAGTTGGATCCAATCTATCCTCTACTTTGGTGGTTTCTCACCAAGAGACTCCTTAGATGTGCTGCTTAGCCGGACAGCTCAATTTAAAGGATTCTTCAAAGGAAAATCGGATTACGTGAAGGAACCTATTTCAGAAACTGGTTTGGAAGGGCTGTACAGAAGGCTCCTTGAAGAGGAGGCATCAATGTTGATCCTGACACCATATGGAGGAAGAATGAGTGAGATTTCGGACTCGGAGATACCTTTTCCCCATAGAAGTGGAAATATTTTCAAAATCCAGTACCTTGTAACTTGGGATGTGGAAGAGGAAACAGAGAGACATCTAAAATGGATGAGAAGACTGTATGCCTACATGGCCCCATATGTTTCAAACTCGCCAAGAGCTGCCTATCTCAACTATAGAGATCTTGATTTGGGAAGGAATAATAATGGAAATACCAGCTTTGCAAAGGCAGGTGTTTGGGGCCTGAAATATTTTAAGAACAACTTTAAGAGACTAATGCAGGTTAAGACCGCAACAGATCCTTCCAACTTCTTCAGGAATGAACAAAGCATTCCTGTGCTTCCATCATGGGGGCAAAGAAAGATGAACCTGAAATAAATTTACCAGGATTTTGTGTAACAGCAGAATAAATATTTGTATTGGTCAAAAACCTCGAAGAACCACCAAATCTAAATCTACTGTTTGCTTCCATTTGTAGTTTGCCCTTTGAGCTAGAATTCTGTAATGGCCTGTTTTCAGCTCCTTGCCTGTGCTCTGCCACTACGAGGTGTGCATTGGCTTCCCAATTTTGGGTTGGGCTTAAGGTTTTGCGAGTCCTTGTGCACAATTGGGCCTCTTTTAATATGCCTTAAAGAAAACATCCCAGGCCTTCTGCTAGATCCACAGCAGAAGGACAGAGTTGGACTGGACCACCTGGAAGCCTATATTCCTCGGTTCAAGTTACTTGAACAAGAGTTCGTGGCAGGAGACCACCTTGATAGCCATGGCTCACCGGACTGAATACATTTACATAAGATCTTTAAGCAAAATCTGCAGTATTTCTTTGCTTGATTTGTCATACAAGTGCATAAAATTCAAGAAACTAAAAGCAGTTCTTAACCAAAAACATTCACCAACCAAAAGCAGCAGAGTCAACTAAAATCCAATTGAAAAGGTCTGCTGTCTCAAACTCTTAGCTCGTATTTTCTAACCATTCTGAAATTCCTCACCTACTTGAATTCGACAGACAAAACTTTGAAATTCAGAAATAAACCATGTGATTGCTTTATTTGTCTACTATTCAACTTCAGTTTTCAATCACTATCTAAATGCTACATATTCCACTATTTATTGCATCAAATCAGGGACAATCGCTTGGCACAATGATGAAAGTTTCACTCTATCTTTCTCCTGGAGTGCGACATTTCATGGAAATATATCAAAAAATGATCCCACTGTGATTCCTTTTTGTGAGATATCTCATGATGGATTTTGACAGAACTTCGTATAAGTATTGCAATCTGCAGCTCAGACGACTGCATTTAATTCACTATCTTGACTGCTGCTGTTAAAAATAAAAAAAATCGAGAGATGGTGAATTTGATTGCTGGGGTTTCAAGAAAGAAAAATATGATAATATATATTTTTCAAAGACATCGTGAGGGGACAAAAAAATTGCAGAAACAAGGAAAATGCTATTGGTGAGAGATCTTACATGCAAGGACCCTTTCTTTCCAAGAATTCGGCCCACAATACATGAAGACTAATTCAAAGTAGAAAAGGGAAATGGATTCTAACTTCAACGCACCAGTAAAGCTCCAATACGGACTTCTTCCACGATGACAATTTTTCAGTTTTTTCATTGTTTGGCTCTTCCTCTAGCGATAGCTAACTAAGCTAAGTGCTTTGTTAAATTCCCCGACCCTTTACACATTAGATTTGCCAAACCCATGACAGTATGACGGCAGATATGACATGGGAACTGGGCTAGGAGTACTAAACAATTTCTTTTGTATCTATTTTCTTTTTGATTAAGTAGTTAAGAAACTAACATTAATAGTTGATAGTTGACTTGCCATAGAATTCAAATTTCTTTGACAAATTAATTAGGACACAAACGCTAAGATTGTCTTTTGGGTAATCTTCCATAATAAAGGAGAGAAATATATAATAGTCTCGACTAGATAACAGATTCAAGACGAACGAACTCGTCAGCGCTACCGATAGAAAAAGAAACATATTTGATTAAGGAGATAAATACAAAATCATAAAATAAATAAATATTTGAAACAGTTATTGCATCTTTAGCATCCATACTCTATATACTAGCTTATTATAACGTCTCTTTTTGGCTACAACTTTGGTAAACCCAACGTAATCCAAGAGAAAAAACTTCTGAAGAGCACAATTGTATGCTCTTTGACAGCATGATCTTGCTCGGCAAACGTTGCTATATTATGAACACTCTTCTTAATGGAATGGAAGCTATCAGCACTGAGAATTACTAGTACAATAATCAATCCACTGAGCATACAAAGCTTCTCGTATGAATCCAAAGTAGTGGCCATAATTTAAAGAGAGCTTGGAAAAATATGATTGATCCTTGTAAAATTAATATAGTGGTTGAATTAATGCACACACCGAGATGTTAGACTTTCAGTATAAAGAATGACCACTAAATGCAATGGAAAGTGGGACACCAGTCCTCGGGTGAAGGCATGGTGCGGTGTATTGGCCTGTATATAATACCTCCTGATAGGTGGCTTGAGTTGAAATATTTGACATTCATTAATCACAAGGGTTGGCGAGGGACATTTTTTTTTTTGGGAGATTAAACAATGATTTTTTTTTCTTTTTTGGTTTTTTGTGCTTGTATCATGTGTATTTTTGATAATGTGAAATTGGCGTTTATCTTTTATTTAGTATTGAATGAAAAGATGGCGTTTCTCTTTTATTTTTGTGTTTTGAAAACATTTTAAAAAAAATAAATTAATTTATTTAGATTTATTTTACATATTAATAGTAAAAATAAAATTTTAGAAATAAAATAATATCATTATAATATATATTTTTAAATAAAAAAATAAAAATCAACGAATAGACTCATCAAGCGGGGCAACCTCTCTGTGAATGCACATATCCGTTCCTTTGAAAAATCTGAACAAGAAGGATGGCGGACGATCCTGTTCCACTGAACATGGAACATATCCGTTGCTTTCAAGTAAGGTAGAACAGAGCTTCAATTTTCTAGTCATGTCATTATCATCTTGATTGATGCTCCCATTTCTAATCAATCACCTCCTTAAGATCTTAATTTTCAATGCCCTATGAACTTTTTTTCTTTAGGGTCACGCCCTTTTTTTAACTGTTTGATGCGTGCTGTAAATATGTTTTTTAAAAAGACTAGTTTACTTAATTTTTAATTATTTTTTTAATTATTTTAATATTCTAATTTTAAAAATAAAATTTTTTAAGAATATATTTTCAAACAAGAATTATTTTTAAAAATAATATTTATAAGGAAATGTGAATCCTGTGACTCATTTCCGAAAGAAGTTTTATGTTTTTTTACTCGGGAAGATATTTCATTCACACATTAAGTGGTCAAATTGTTGGGCATTAAAAGCTGAAGATAGCCTCTCTCTCTTTTTTTTTTTTTTTTTTTTTTTTCTTTTGAATGGGGCATTATGTACAAGAATGTCAAAGAAGCTCCATAACAACATAGCATATCAGCACGATGCTCTAAATTATTGGACTTGTGAAATAAAGGGCACAAATGTGAAAAGGATATAGAGGAAAGTGAAAAGGATATAGAGGAATGTGAAAAGGATATAGAGGCTTAAATTGTAAAAAAAAAAAAAAAATAGAGTTCATCTTATATTAAAGCTTTGAAATCCAGTTATAAAACTTGTATGTGTTTATCAGTTGATTTACAATTTAGTTTATCTTAAAATTCGACTTGTATAGGTTAAAAAAATAAAATAAAAATTAATTTAATTAAAAATTCAAATTTATTCATGACCCAATCAATTTAAATTAGTTTCATCTTAAATGAATGCTTTAAAATTTAATTATAAAACTTATATTTACTTTTATTTAGAATTCAGCTCATCCAAAATTTGAACTTGCATAGGTTAAAGGAAAATAAAGAAAAATCTAATTTAATTAAAAATTCAAGTTAATTTATGACCCAATCATTGAAGTTAAAACTCAATTAAAAAACTATATCTTCAATGCATTAATATATTTAAAAAAAAAATAGAATGAATTTTAATTTGAAAAAGATAACGTTAAGATGTGGATGTTATAAGCAACATCCACCAATAATTTATCATACTATATTATAATATGTCAAAAATCTTATGATGTTTCATTGTTTTCTTTCAATTATACACTTCCACAACTTAATTTGATAAAATTAGGCATGCAATTATGGTTAAATTATCAAATTAAATATAAGATTCATCTGAAATATAGTATAAATAAAATATAATCTTTTTTGATTTATTTGTTTTTTCTTTCTTTTCCATCCCCTGTTCTTTTTTATTTTATTTTTATTTTTTTATAATTTCATTTTTTAACCAAGAAAAAAAATAGCATGCCACCATGGTGAAGTAGGTATTTTTTTATCCTTTTTTTATTTTTTTAAATTTCACATCTCAATATTTTGTTAATTTTAAATTTATCTTCATAATTTTTTTTGATTTATCTAATAGCCTATATTAATTAAATATATCAGTATTTCAATATTTTTTTCTTTTTTTATCTTGAACATGTTTTAAATTTAAACTAAGTTTTTTTTATTGACCATATGAGTTGATTTTAAATTTATAAAGTTAATTAGAATATATAGTAACAAGTTTCACATAATGAATTTTAAATATAAACTAAAAAATAATTAAGTTGAGAGATTTTAAGTTTTAAATATAAATTTAATAAAACATTAAATATTTTTTTATAAATTAGATTGTTAAAATTATTATTTTTAATTCTATCTATATCATAGCCCAGCCTATAAACTAACATTACCTCGCTATCCACTAAATAAAAAAACTAATAATCATAAGCTCAAATTTAATGCGAGTTGTCCGAACTTGATTTTATATTCAAATCAATTCTCAAAAGATTGATACTCAATTATGGTCTTATACATTAAATAAGATATCGACTTATTTAATATTAATATTAATATTAAATATACAGGACAGAAGACTTACGATATCGACTTTTTCTCGATAAAGCTGATAACAACTAATTCCTTTGTTGTTTTGCTATGCTGCTGAACTCTCAATATCATTAATACTAAAATAATAAAAATAAAAATAAATATTATTAACTACATAAGGTTGACGTGTTGCTTACGCATTTATCACCTCTACCAAAAAATTTAAAAAGGTTTTTCTATGGAGTTCCTTGATTTAAATAAAACTTCAAATACCATCAATTTATTTTAATGATTTCTTTAATTTTTATTCAAAATAACATCTTGTTTTTCTAGTTATTTTTCAAAACAAATTCATTCATTTAAAAGAAACTAAATCAATGTTTTTTTAAAATTAATTGAGCTTAATTCACATACTTATTTGTTGATTTTTAAAAAATTAAATTTTCATTAAAAATAATATGTTTTTTTTATAAAAAAATTCTAAAGAATCCCTTCATTTAAACAAAACTATGGGATATGATTAAGTCATTTTTAATGATATTTTATTTTTATTTTCAAACGAGCTCATTCATTAAAAACTTGAAATACTAGTATTTTAAAATTAATTTAAAATAATTCACTTATTTATTAGTTGATGAACCAATCCATGATCCGAGCATTGCGTTAAGTTGGATAACTATGGTTTAATAGGATGGATAATTCCCAAAAGAAATTACGCAATCAATCATTCTGGTAGGTGAAGAGGAGGGTAGTTTTCTAAAATATCACTACTGAATCCCTTTTAGACCTATCTTTTAGCCAAAGTAATCTAATTATTAACAAAACTCACACTTTCTGTGACTACGCAATGGAATCCCTCATAAATAATTAACCATCTTTATCATGGAGGAGGTGCGCAAATTCCAGTTCTAGCCCCTCCTGTTTTGCATAGATACATACCAATGGTCCTCTTTACCTTGTCTATTTGTTAAATCAAATCCCTAACTCTGCATTTTATCAAATCAGTCCTTCTACTTGCGTTTTAAGATCCTTCAGCCAATGCGCACGTAACATCTGTCTGATCAGTTCGCAACAAGGTGGATGCCATAGAGGGGCTCAGACAGCCTTCAATGGAAAGTACAGGGGTAAATTTAAGAAAAACATAAAAGATAAGGGACTGAATTGACTGAGAGTTTAAAGTGGAGGTACCATAATGTGTTTATTCAATCACCAGTCTTACTCAAAATGGAGTCACTTGAATTATGTTCATATCCACTCTAATTAATCGATGGAGATTTCTTGCCTGGACAAATCAGGCATTATGGAAGTGATTTTCTATACATATTTATTGAGCATTAAATTCCCCTAATTAATGTTTTCTCCTTCAATTTAACATGTATAATTTAAGCCGAAAAGCAATTATATATATATATATATAGTCCTTGTCTTTTCCTCCTTCTAGATACTCCTTTACTCGAATATTATAAAAATTTCTGATATATACTAACTCCGACTATGGGTATCAATTTCTCATGTCTAAAATATAAAGTATTATGATTGATCAAATATGATCATTAAACAAAAAGAAAATTCACATTAGACACAACTACGCGAATCATAAAGACAAGAATGAAGAGGCTTCACCTTGCTCGTATGCTTTAGCTTTATTAATTGACGTGTCTTTTTCTTTTTTCTTTGTAATATTTCTAATCTTTCTTTTCAACTGGGTGTCTTATTACAATAATTTCACATTCTTCTAGATGAACAAACCATGTTGCCAATGCGTTAAGTAAAAAGGCAATCAATTTCGTCCTAAGAAAATCTATAACCAGAAGTTCAAGACAAAATAAATTAATAAATAAATGAAATAGTAATTTCCATATTGAAAACTATTATCAGAGTCTAAAACGGGTTTCTGGCTGCAAAAATTGGAGAAAAATAGCTATTCAAAAATCAACTTGATTTTTTTTTTTTTGGGGTGAGAAGTCAACTTGATTTTCTCGTTTGGCTGCTGCGGTAGTAAGAGCATAGAAATGAAATGTTTCTTGAAGCCATTTTGGGCGGAACTGATTGGTTTTTTTTTTCAAATGTTTTCAGTTCATGTCCACTCAGTGGATAAATAACAAATGAAATGTTTTAGTCTACATTTAACACAAGACTCACTTTGCTTTTTTGATTTCTACTTCAAATTGTAAATGTTACGAGTATGGATTCATTCAACTAATTGCTTCAAGCAACAAATAGTTAAGAGTGACAGCAACAAATTGAGGTGCTAGTTGCTTCAAGCTATAGAGGTTAAAGACTAAGCAATATGAAACAGTCATAGGAATAGTTGAAATTTGAAAGAAAAAGAAAACTTCAGTCTAACAAAATTTAATGATTTAGTGTATTTTTCAACTAGAACATGAGTGAGAGCCTGACCATTGAAGTTTGAACCGGCTAGTATCAGTTGATTACTAGATAATTTATTTATATTGTATTACAGGTTGAGTCAAATTTTCTCTGAACATTAAAAAAATTCTAGATATTACTAATGCTTTTTAAATTGATTTTTTAAAAAAAATCATGAGAGAATTGACTGATATAATATGATTGGTTTTATAGGTCCAAGAATAACTTATATAACGTGAAAACATAGCTTAATTTAAAAAACAATTAAAATGATATTTTTTTATATTAAGATAATAACATATTAGATGAACTCGGATCAACCCAAGTTAACATATTAAATCTATAATTTAGGTTATGAGACTATAATAACCATATAGAAAATTATAAAATATAATTTTTAATTAATTTAATGTTGAAGGATAAAATTAAAAAATAAATAAATTAAAAAAGACTTAAAAAAGTGACATGAGTTAACTTGTCATATTTGTAACTTAGATCATAAAATCAAGATAACTTCATTAAAAATAAATTAAAAAAAATTATAAATTTCAATCCCTTATTAGCTCAATTTTAAAGGATGATTAAACAATAAATTAAAAAAAACATAAAAAATAACTCGAGTCAATTTTTCAAATCCATTACCCAAATCATCAGGCTGAAATAACCTCATTGAAAGAAAATAAAAAAATAACCTGGTTTTAACCCGAATTAATTTGTTAAATCCATGATTTAATCATGAGATTGAGATAATACAATAAAGAATAAATCAAAATAAATTATGAAGTCAATTCTTAATCGCCTCTTTCAAACCTAATGTTGAATGATAAAATTTATAAAAAAATTACTTCAAAAAATGACATAAAAGACAAAAATAAATAAATTAAATTAACCCAAGTTAACTTGCTAAGGACAACTTAATAAAAAGTAAATTATAATAAATTATGGAGCTTAATTATTAATAAAACACAATAATAAATAATAAAATTATAGAAAAAAATCACAAAAAAATCAAGTCAATTGAATTACCTGTCAAATTCATGACTTGAGTCATAATACGCGGACAACCTAATAAAAAATAAATCCAATCTCGAAAGACTCGTGACTCGGGTTAAGAGATCAAAATAATTTCTTAAAAAAAAAAAAACTTGATTTAACTAGGGTTGAAATATCAAAACTCATAACTTTGATTGTGAAATTAAGGTATTTTCATAAAAAGCAAATAAAAACAGATTATGAAACTCAATTCCCAACTAACTTAGTGTTAAATGATAAAATTGAAAAAAATCAACTAAAAAAACAAAACACAATCTAAGTCAACTTAAGTTAATTCAATTAGCATTATTCTCAGGTCATGAGATCAAAATAACATAATATAAAATAAATTAAGCTAAACAAATTATAAAATTTAATTTTTAATTAATTTAATATTAAAAAATATAAAAAAAAACTTAAGTCAATTAAGCTAGGTTATCAAATTAGATTATCCCACCATCTTATGATTTATATTATAAAAGTGTGATAACTCAAAAAAATAATAATTAAAGGATGAAGTTAAAAAAAATATTGATTGAAAAAAAAAACAAAGCAGTATTACAATAAATAATGAAAGATACAATAAAACTCCCTCCTTATTTAATTTATAGTTTATATAAACTCTAAGGGCAAAATTAAAAATGATTGAGAATTGTCAACAAAAACTCTTTTATCAAATTTTTACCTAAGTTTAATAAATCTTTTCTAGTTATAGGTTTAGATGGATTAACATTGATTAATTTGGATTAATCAAAAAATTTGACTTGGTAGATTGAGTTTAGAACTAACTCACTAGTTCATTTAGATTTAAATAGGTTAGATGAGTTAATTTAAATTGACATTAACCAATAAAAATAATATTATTTTAAATTTTTTTTAAAATAAAAAATAGTTTTAACCAAGTCACTCTAGTTATTTATTTTTTGATTGTTTAGTTTTAACTAAATCAACTCTTACTAAATTTATTTTAAAATATGATCTAGATTAAATTTCAGCTCAACCTACAGAGAGTGAATTTAATAATAGTAATTTTTATTGTATTTGTAGTATTTTCCTTTTAAATTTCAAATTAAATGTGATTTAACAAGAAAGAAGTGAAATAAGTTTTTTTAAAACGGGCAAAGTATCAAAATAAAATAATTTAACACTTGGTGACAGAAAAACAAACTCTTTTTAGGATTGATGTTTCAATTAAAAATACTACACAACGATAAATCACAGTGGAAGCTAGCTAAATCTCCCTTGTATAATCAGGCGAAGCTGTAGAAGATTAACCTCACAGTTGGGTTCTTCTCCGTCTTGATAGATAATAATAATAAAAAAAAAAACCATGTGTAGATGCTTGGTTTAATTACTCAAATTGCCTGAGTTAAATTAGAAGACATTATCTGAGAAAAAAGAAATTTGAGATGATGAATCTTGGGCTGCATAAACCAAAATCAAACAAGGGCTACGATAATTTATTCACATTCATAATTAAATTTTAATTAATCATTAATCAATTAGAAAAGAGAGAATATCATACAGCATTAACTATAATCCAACATGGGCTAAGATATTTGCTTCACATTCATCATCAAATTTATAGTCATCAATGAAAACCATGTCTAACTGTGCTCCACATGTTGCCTACCTGCATGCTTCGATAATTAGGGTATACCAAAAGGGGCCATATGACAAGCTCCTGTACGATAATTTAGGTAGAGTTACATGTCGGTAGTTGATAATATCATAGAAATCTTTGTCAACATTAATTGTTCGATTCACATAGCCTTACATTCAGGGTAAATTCAATGTATAGTCCCCTTGTATAATTATGAGATGTAAATCAATCCAGTATTTAGTTGAATTACGTTGTGATATTAAACCTGATTTAACCTTACCTGACGGTTTAACTTAATTATTAATTGACCAGACCTTGATTTAGGCTGATTTTCAAATTAAAAACCTTGATTTAAGCTGATTTTTAAATTAAATTGAATAAAAATTAATTTGATATGACTATGTTGGCTTGACTCGCTAACTAGTGATTTGATCTACCTATTTAATTAAAATTTAATTTATTTTTTTAAAATATTTTTAAAATATTAAAATAATATTATTTTAAATTACTCTCTTAATTTGTGACAGGTCTTATATTGAGTCATGAGTTATATTATATTAATAACTTTAAAATTACTTATGACATGATTTCTACACTAAATCATAATTTAAACTAGATTTAATAATTTTAAAATTAACTCATGTATTTTAATTTTAGACAAGCTAACATTCATGTATCCATTCTTTTAAATCTAGTCGCATTTACAACTCCTGTTTATTAATAAAATATGAGGAAAAAATGTAATTTTTTTATACCTTTTATTTTCATTGTACTTATATATTATAATTATTATATTATTATAACATATATTAGTGTTTCACTGTGCAGTGCACAGTGAAACTCTGATTTTTTTTTATTTTTTTTTATGTTTTTATAGTTTTTTTCTTTGTGTTTTTTTAATAAATTTTTTTATTTAATTTAGTTTGTTAATATTAAATTTTTTTATTTAATTATTATATTTTTATGTCACAGATTTTAAGTTTGACAGGTTAACTTAGTTTAACGAGTTAATTCAAAATTATTTTTTTTTTAATTTTTAATTAATTTTTTGTTTAGTTTAGCTTATTAATATTAATTTTTTTTCTATTTAATTATTATATTTTAATGATACGCATTCCAGATTTGATAGGTTAACCTATTAATTTTTTTCTATTTAATTATCTCTAATTTAAATAATTAATCTAATTAATTTATATGTTTTTTTCATTATTTTTTTAATAGTTTTTTATTTTTTAAATTAATATATTTAATTATTATATTTTTACGGTACGGCCATGTTAGAAGCATATCACGCGTTACCAAGTGTAGACAGCCAAATGCATGAGATATCCACACTTGACCACGTGGATTCAAAATGTAAGAGTCGGCAAGCTAAAAATTAAAGTAGAGGGGCTAATTTAACCAATTGTTGAGACTTGAGGGATCACACAATGAATTTAACCTTAAATTTAATTGCCTCTTGACCAACCTATGCAAACTTCTTTAACGTGACGTTAGGATTAGATCATGGAGAGTCATCAACACGTTGTAACCCTTCTATAAGAGAAGTCTAGTGACATTCAATTCTTGAACACAAGCCTAAGCAGCAGGGGAAAAAAGAAGGCAAAATGGTGCCTTCAAGTTATTGTATTTTTTCAACTCTTGTAGTTCTGCTGCTATCTTCTTCAGTGACAGTTTCACTTTCAATTAAAGATAATTTTGTCCAGTGCTTCTTACAAAATTCAGAACTCGCCGTTCCTACCTCAAGTTTTTACACCCCAGACAATAGTTCTTCATTCAGTGCTGTTTTACAGTCTACTGCTCAAAACCTGAGGTACTTGTTGCCTTCAGTGCCAAAACCTGTGTTTATCTTCACACCTCTGTATGAAGCCCATGTCCAAGCATCTGTTATCTGCTGTAGACAACTTGGACTTCACCTTAGAGTCCGTAGTGGAGGTCATGACTATGAGGGTCTCTCTTATGCTTCGGAAATTGAGTCACCTTTCATTGTTGTAGACCTTGCCAAGCTTCGAGCTATCCAAGTTAATATTGAAGACAACAGTGCTTGGGTTCAGGCAGGTGCTACAATCGGTGAGCTTTACTATAGAATTGCTGAAAAAAGCCAAACTCATGGCTTCCCAGCTGGCCTTTGCGGCAGTTTAGGCATTGGTGGGCACATTACAGGAGGTGCTTATGGTTCGATGATGAGAAAGTATGGCCTTGGTGCTGACAATGTTATTGATGCTCGTATAATTGATGCTAGTGGCAGGGTTCTTGAAAGACAAGCCATGGGAGAGGATGTTTTTTGGGCAATTAGAGGAGGTGGAGGAGCCAGCTTTGGTATCATTACTGCATGGAAAGTAAAACTGGTTCCAGTTCCATCAACTGTGACTGTTTTTACAGTTACTAAGACCCTGGAACAGGGTGGCACTAAGCTTCTTTACAGATGGCAGCAAGTTGCTGATAAACTTGATGAGGATCTCTTCATCAGAGTCATCATACAAGCAGCTGATGGTGCGAAAAAGGGTCAAAGAACTGTCACAACTTCTTATAATGCCTTGTTTCTTGGTGATGCGAACAGACTACTCAATGTCATGAAGACTGGCTTCCCTGAATTGGGCTTGACACGAAAGGATTGCGTCGAAACTACCTGGCTGAAATCTGTGTTATACATCGCAGGCTACCCAGCCAATACAACTCCTGAAGTTCTGCTTCAAGGCAAGTCAACATTCAAGAACTACTTCAAAGCCAAGTCAGATTTTGTCCAACATCCCATACCTGAAACCGCACTGGAGGGGATATGGAAAAGGTATTTTCAAGAAGTGACTCCTTTCATGATATGGAATCCTTACGGTGGAATGATGAGCAAGATTTCAGAGTCGTCAATTCCTTTCCCACATAGAAAAGGTATCCTCTTCAAGATCCAGTACGTGACCAGCTGGCAAAGTCCTTCAGAGGATGCTTCAAAGCATATAGATTGGATTAGGAAGCTTTACAACTACATGGCACCTTATGTTTCCATGTTTCCAAGGCAAGCATATGTCAATTACAGGGACCTTGATCTGGGGATGAACAAGAAGAGGAACACAAGCTTTAAAGAAGCAAGTGTCTGGGGTACCAAGTACTTCAAGAACAACTTCAACAGGTTGGTACAAGCCAAGACCAAAATTGATCCTGACAACTTCTTCAGGCATGAGCAGAGCATCCCACCTCTTCCACTCTCCTCGAGAAAAGGGAAAGGAAAGGGACACCATGGGATTCATTAGCTAGAGATAAGTAATTGGTTGGAGCATCATATATCCATGTCTTTATTGGGGTCAATATTGTACTGAATTTGATTTTATTAAGAAATATGATAATGTTTTCTAGTTATTCATACAGGTTATGCAATAAAATAGCTTTTGTGTTTTCTAAATGTAGTAGAAAGTTGATGAAATGTTCCCTTCTCTGCAAATTAAATTTTGCTTAATGTTTTGATTAAAAGAAACGCAGCAAGTAATGTAGTTCATAATCCAGAAGTAAATAAAAACATAATTATATAAGCTAGAGTTTAGTGACTACAAGATCATTCATTAAATTTAATTTAATATCAACAAATTATAATTAAAATCTTGAATTGAACACCCTCCATCCCTTTTTTCTAGAAAAAACTAAATTAGCACACGTTGTTGACAAGGCCAAAACGTTAGGTCGATCCTTTGTCGACATGTTAGAAATGCATGGACCTTCATCTGGTCACTAAAAAAAACAAAACCAAGAATGAGACGTGATTTACGAGTCAAGACTAGGATCGTTAAGTTTCAATCAATTAATGGATTGAAGTGAGGAATGTGTTTGGTTAAGCCGGCAGGTTTGTATTTGAGGCCCAATAAAAAATCCATCAAAAATATGTTTTTTTTTTATTTTTTGTTTATATTATTTTAAAAATAATATAAATTATATTATAAAATTTTACTTGACAATTTACGCTATTAAGTGAAATGATTTTATAACATAATATTAAAATCTTAATAACTAAGTAGTCACGAGTTGATTATTATAAAATTATCAAGGTGAATTTCATGAGGCTAAATTTCATCTTTTAAAAGAGTGTTTTTTTCTTGGAAATTATATATTAACTAAGCAGTCATGAATTCAAATCTCAGTATTTTTATTTTATTTTATTTTATAAAAATAAAAAATAAGATAATGTGTATTTGTGTAAATTTTAAATTTAAAGAGTTTTTATTTGAATTGATATATTTAAGAATTATACAAATTATATCTTAAAATCTTATTTAATAACTTAAATTTTTTGGTTGATTTAATTCTTTAACAAGAATAATACCACTCTTGAATATCAAAATCTAAAAATCCTTGTACTTTAGAATTTAAATATATTCTCTCTTTATATATTCTTTATATATTCAGATACTCTACATGATACATGTTACATTGCGATGCTAAATTATTATCTTCTTCTTAAAAAATATATTAAGATGTTGTATGCAGTTTTAAAAAAAAAATTCATGAATCGAGTTATAAATCCGATTAAATCAACTAATTTTGTTTTATTTTAATTAGATGATATAAAAAACAATAATAGTAAATGAACTATTTACAAAAAATAATCATGATTACTTGGAAAAAAACCTTTTTTCTATAAAAAATAATGCATTTCAATTCTTAGTTAATAAATATAGAAGGGCATAATTGGGTAAAAAAATAATGCATCTCAATTCTAAGTTAATAAATATGGAAGGAAGTAATTGGGTGAAAGATGTAATTAGATAAAAAATAATCCATCTCAATTCTAAGCTAATAAATATGGAAGGAAGTAATCGGGTGAAGGATGTAATTAGGTATAAAAATAATGCATCTCAATTCTTAGTTAATAAATATGAAAGGATGTAATTGAGTAAAAAAATAATGCATCTCAATTTTTAGTCAAAACGAGTTAGTATAAAAAATTTATAATCTAAATAATAAAAGGTAAGCCAAATAAGATTAACATGCTAAACTTAAAGTCCAAATCATAAAGTTGGGATAGCTTAATACAAAAACGAAGGAAATTATAGTGTTTATTTTTTTAAAAAAATATGAAATTGAAAAAAATAAAGACAAATAAAAATTGCACAAAAGGGTCAATAAAAAAATTAAAAGAATAAATATTAAATTGAAAAAAAATAATACATAATAAAATAGAATTGAAAAATGAAATTCTATAAAAGGAATAAGAAGAAAGAAAAAAAAAATAAGTACCATTATTGAAATATAACAACTAAAGGGACAACTTTGAAAATCTGAATGACCAATATGATTTTAAAGAGAAAAAAAAATATTTATTAATGAAAAATTGTGTCACCTTCACCTTTATTTATTATTTTAATAGGTGAAAGGAAATAGTTGGCCGCTAAAAATATCATACAAGCAATTAAAAAAACATGAATGTTTTTTACATGCTAGCATATAAGTTGTATATGTCGACAATTTTTTTGTTAAAATATTATTTGTTGTTTATTAAAATAAAAAATTGCTTTTAATTAACTTTGTAATAACAGAAAGCCTATTATAAAAAGACAAATAAAAAAGCTACTGTACTTGGGCTTTAAAAGAGAGTCATAACATGTAGGACTGTTATGGGGCATAGGTATTACTGTTTTTTTGCCCTAGACGCGACGAATTTGATTAGATTGATCAAGAAGCCCAGACTAGTGAGATGCATGGCCTTTACTTTTCTAGGCCTTTTATCGTTGTCTTTTAGCCTAATTCTCAGTTCCTAATAGTGTATTCAAAATTCCTGCGTTCACACTGCACAGTGCAATGTAGTTTGGAATGTTGCCATATGTGTTTTATCTTAATTATAGATTAAAAAAAATATAATTTATAATTTTTTTAATATATTTTTTAAATTATAACTGTAAAAATTATCACAGCACCAAAAACTATTTTCCAATAAAAGATATTTTTTAATTTATTTAAAAATATATTTTTATCAAATTAATTAAGAGTTGCACTCATGACTATCAAGTTTAATGGAATTATTACTAGTAATATGTGAGAATAAAAAAAATTAAAAATTTTAATTTATTAATTATTTTTTATAAAATGATATGATTGAGAAGTGATGTCATATGCAATGATATATTGATAGAAGGACTTTTAATTTTCTTCTCTTAACTTTATACAATGATTTGATGATTTAATGAAAATAATTAATATAAATAAAACAAAAATATAGAAAATAGCTTTAATTAGTTATTTATCAGTTAAGGAAAGAATTAAAACCTTTAAGAACTATTAGGTAAAACTGAGAGGTCACGCATGGTGAGGTGTTCTCATAAATTAAACCTAGTGAAGCTCATTTTTCAAATTATAACTCCAATTTCGTCACTCAAATTTATAAGCATCAAAATTATATCCCGAGTCAAATTAAGAAGATTCAAACCAATTCCAAAAATACTATTTTGCATCCTTGGCTATTTCTCTACAGAGAAATGGTTGCACGCATTGAAATATTTCAATTTTCTACTTTTTTTTTCTTGGTTTTCAGCTTAGTAATTCTAACGATCTGGTTGTTTTTAGGGTTAAGTTTTATGTAATTATGTTTTATTGAAAACTTTCTCTTCAATCCTATTAAAAAAAACTCAAGTTTAATTTTTTATATTTTATAAATATAAAATCCATTACAATACCAAATAGATATTAAATAACATGGAAGTGTTAATAAAGAAAGAGATCTATAATTTGTATTCACTTCATTCATTGTTTTATGTTAATAATACTCCTATATATACAGAGAGAAGGAGTTCTTGAAAGCTACGGATTCTTATCACATATAGGACTTATACAACTGTAGAGTAAATCAATAGCTAAAATCTTTTATACAAATTCTCAACTAACTTAATATACAGCTAATGCCAACACTCCCCCTTAAGTTGGTGCAAAGATTTCTTTCATGCCTAACTTGTCAAGTGATCTCTAAAATTTTTTGTTGGAGATGACCTTTGTAAGGATATCCGCGAGCTGATTCTTTAATTTAATAAATGAAAAATTAATTACTTATTCTTTAAGATTTTGTTTAAT